>CM028137.1:775535000-778035000 GCA_016271365.2 Neoceratodus forsteri
TGTGTGTGTGTGTGTGTGTGTGTGTGTATATATGTGCCTACACACACACACACACACACACACACACACACACACACACACACACACACACACACCACCCCCCCAATGCCAGCAGAATAGGCCTAAAAACAGCACTCTGTCTGACACCATTGCTGCCCCCCAATTCCTCTCGACCCCATCCCACAGAGTTTCACCCCAGATCTGGCATTTCTCAGTTCACCTTCCCTTCCATCTGTCCCAACCCCTCCTGAATCCCTCCACTGTATCCACAGCCACCAGCTTCCACAGGGAATGCATTCCATGGGTCCACCACCCTCTTGGTAAAGTAGCGTCTCCTAGTCTCCCCCCTCAGCCTCCCACCAGCCAGCTTCATGGAATGCCCCCTAGTGGCCTCTCCTCCCTTAGCTGGAGCACCATATTTAGGCAGACCCTGTCCACTCCCTTTAGATATTTAAAGACCTCGATCATATCCCCTCTGTCCCTCCTCTCCTCCAGGGTGTACAAGTTCAGCTCCTCAAGTCTCTCCGCATAGGATTTCTCCCCAGACTTTCATCCTGGTTACTTTCCTCTCCAGAAAAGAAATGTCCTTTTAAGTATGGGTGCCAAAACTGCACGCTTTACTCAAAGTATGGTCAAATCAGGCAGTTAGAGGGAGAAGCACCTCCCATCTCCTGGAGGTTATCCCCCTGACAATGCACCCCAGCATTTTATTTGCTTGAGCTGCAGCCCTCCTACAATGCTCAGAGTTATTCATTCTGGCATTCACGACCACCCTAAGATCCCGCCCCAAATCTGTAGTTTCTCCCACCCAAAAGTACTCATGACCCGGGTTCCTAAGCCCCCCAAGTGGAGAACCCTACATTTCTTGGCATTAAACCTCAATTTCCAAGTGTGTGACTACCTCTCCAGAGTCTCCAGGTCCCCCTGTAGGGCTTTTCTACCCTCCTCCCTGTCCACCACCACCCCCAGTTTCGAGCCATCAGCAAAGAGGCTCATCTCACTCCTGCTACCGTCCCTGATGCAAGCATTGAAGAGGAGGGGACCCAACAGACCCTTGCGGGACCAGGCTAATGACCCTCCTTGGAGAGGATACCTCCCCACAACCACCACCACCCTCCGAGACCAGCCAGTTAGCCAATTCCCTATCCACCTCACCATCCTTTTCCCTACCCCCACTCCCCCCCAGCTTGTTCAGCAATCCTAGGTGTGGCAGAGTCAAATGCCTTGCCGAAGACTAGAAAGAACATCCACTGGCCTTCCCTGGTCCAGCGCCTTTGTCGCTCAATCTTAGATCTCCACAAGGTTAGACTGACAATCTGCCCTGAACAAAGCCATGCTGGTGATCATCCAAATGGCCCTGTGTCTCCAGAACACCTCCAGCTCCTCTTTCAAGACTGCTTCCATAGTCTTTCCCACCACCGACAGACTGACAGGCCTGTAGTTGCCCGGCTCCTCCCATGAGCTGCTTTTGTGGATAGGCATGACATGAGCCATCCTCCAATCCTGAGGCACCCAACCAGTCTGTAAGGAGGAGTTAAAAAAGGTTCACCAGCGGTGCAGCAAGGATATCTGCCATCTCCTTCAGCACCCTGGGATGAAGGCCATTCAGACCCAGTACCTCACCCGCTCAGATCTAAGGGCCTCCCACACCCTGCCAACAGGATCAGAGAGCTCCCCCCCTTCCCAGCCCGACTATGCCCGTATGGTGTTATCCCTCCATTGTCTCTTGTGAAGAGCCGAGGCAAAGTATTATCTAAGCGACCTCCTTCCTGGCCTCTTTCGGCCCACCCACTCCCCGATCTCAGTCTGCTAATCGGCCCTTCACTCTTCCTCCTTCCCAATGTACAACCCCCCAATTCCTGATCCCTGTGCTAGACTCTGCTGATCTCACCATCCTGGTTAACTTATCATACTCCACGTTGTCCACATCCCCTTGTGAGCACTTTTATCTTCTATAAGCAGCTCTTTTCTCCCTCACCACCTCCTGGACCTCCCTGGTCCATCAGCTTGGCTTTTTGGCCTTCCAAAACTTGCGCCGGACCTTCATACAGGCCTTGGTAGCCTCCAGGAGCCCTCTTAATTTCCCACCGCTCTGTATCCAGACTGGTCTGATCCCCTCCAAATGCCCCCTGAGGATTCCCTTCACTTCCTTAAAGTTTGCTCCCTTAAGTCAACCACCACCGTTTTAGTGCGATTTTCCCCTCCCCCCCAGATCCAGGGAAAACCAAACCATGGCTCGATCGCTCCCCATCAGTAGGTCCCCTACAACCAAGTTCTTAACCAGATTGCAGTCAGACAGGACTACATCCAGGATGCTACCATCCCTCGTCGGCTCAGTCACCAGTTGGATAGGAATGCATCCTGGAAGATGTCCAGCAAATGCTGCACCCTAGCTGATGAAGATGCCACAGTGCCCCAATCAATCCTTGGTATATCACGGTCACCCAGCACCACAGTTTTATCCCCAACCACAGTGATCCTTAGATTCGCCACCAGGCCCTCCTAAAGTTCATTAGCCTGCATGGGTGGCCTATAAACCACCCCCAGATTGACCCTACCCCAGGTGCCTATAAGGTAACCCATAACACCTCTACATTTCTCTCTGCCCCCGCCACCCTGCACATATCGATGTCATTTCCAATTATGAGTGCCACCCTTCCTTCCTCCCCTGCTCAAAGTCCTATCCTTCTCAAACAGTGTACCCCTTCAAGTTTAGGTCCCAGTCGTGCCGAGGGGTGGCCCAAGTTTCAATGACTGCCGCCACATCCACATCTCCTTAGCATCGCCTGAAGCTCAGGCACCTTATTACCCATGCTCCTGGCATTAATCAGAACCGCCCTCCGTCCCCGCTCCTTGCACTCACCCATCCCCCAACCAGAGATCCCCCAAGTAAACTGCAAGCTCCCCTTCCCTTGTGCACCGTCATGTGCCTGTTCAGCACCTCTCCCCCGGCTGAGAAAGGCCATGTCCTCCCTTGATGTGCCTGTCAGTGGCAGCCTCAAGCCCCAGCTCCCCCCTTCACAAGTTTACCCACCTAGCTTCGGTGAACTCCTGTCAATTTTAGTTTCAAAGCCTCCTCTCCCCCCTTTGTCCTCACAAATTACACCCCAATCACCCATCAACCCATACCCCCTAGTCACACCATGCTTTGAGCCATTCATTAACCTTCCTGATTTTCTACTCGTTTCCTACACTAGCTCTGAACACTGGGAGGACCTCCAAGAAAGACTGTGCACCCACAGCATGAAGCACCCTGGCTAGCTCATGGAACTGTGCCTGTATCTCCTCCACACTATTTCCCTCAATGACATTTGTGCTTAGGTGCACTAATATGTTAAGGGATCCCCAACAGCCCTTCACCAGAACACATATCAAGTGCTTGGCCTTGTGCACAGTCAAACCTGATATACTTACACCTTGACAGCATAGTCTTGCCCCACAATCCACCCTTCTCACTTAATGCCCCCTATCATGGCGTCCCTTAGCAGAAGCCCTTCAACTTCCTTCCCCTTGAGCCTAACTCCCTCCTCTGCTACACCCCCCCCACTCCCACTACTTGTCATCTCTGACAGCACCATCAAGTTGACGGCCAACGGCTGCCCTTACCCCCCTGTTCCAACTATTTCCCTTGTCTGACTGTTTCTCCTAGCCCCCACCTCACCACTCATCTGTCCCAGTAGTACCCCCATTAGCCTGTGGCCCCTCCCCGACTTCCAGGTGCTCTTGCCTCAATCACCCCCCAATCTTTTTTTTCTGCTGTCCCCCACACTTACTCCCTGCTGGTCCCTTCCCTGTGTTCCCTGTCCCCTCATCTTCCCTCTCTAGGCATTCCCGACTAAGCCCCCCTACCCATGCTGTCCCTTAAACCTCTATTAGGCCTGGTGCCCACGCTCCCAGCCCCCTTCTCACTTTTTCTCCTTCCGTCCTCAGTTTACTGCACCCCCACTTCTTCTAGAGGCCCCTCCTTCGCATGGTGTCCGCCAGTGGCAGTACCTGTTTGAGACCAGGATCCCCCCGGTAGGTTGCTTACCAGTGCTTCTCCTCTTGTGAGGAGAGATCCCTTGCCGTGGTCCATGGAGACCCTTTTGCCCATCTGCCAATGGCCCCACTTTCTGCCATCCTATACACTCCTCACTGTCCGCTCTCCTCAAACCCTCCCATTTCTGTCCCCTGGGCTGGCCAGACCTACCCTGATTTCTGGTGGCCCCCCCCATCCTCCTGCACCCACAGTTGTCTGCACCCACTGTCTGTGGGTACGTGCCTCCCATCCCCTGCACTCATGCCCTTCACCCACCTGTCCAGCTCATGCCTGAGCTTGCGCAGCTCAGCATCCAATCCCATCAACCTGGCACATATAGGACAGTGCCCTAGTCTCCACAGTGTACTCATGGCCATTGCGGCTCCAGACACTGCAACCCACTAGCCCGCTTCCCCTCCATCCTGTAACCAAGGTCCCCCTCCCCTTTCAGTAGAGACCCGTACAGCCACTCCATGCTGCATCTCCCCCCCCCCCCATACCAGCTTTCTCCAACATGTCCCCAACCTGCTGCAGCCATGTGGCCCTGATCTCCTCAAGGGTACTGACTAATAACCAGCAACTCTTCTGCAGCAGGAAGTGGATCAACCCAAGGCAATGCAATATCAAGCTAGCATCAAATATGTCATCCAACTTTTCAATTTAAGCAAATTTAGCCTGCAGTTTGCCCAGAATTTTGTCCCCCCACCCAATTGTTTAACCAGGAGAGACACACTAAGCTGAAAGCTTGTTTACAGCTGTGACCTGGGGAACAGGGAAGTTAAGTGACTTGCTCAGGGTCACACAGTATGCAAGTGGGGGCTGTGGGATTCAAACCCAGGTCTCCAGATTTGCAGCTCATAGCCTTAAACCACTGCGCTATACTGCCTCCCAAAGAATTTAGCCCAGATCCACCCCAAAACAAAGCATCGCAAGCGCACTTCAGGAACAGCACTATAGTTTCAACCCAGCCAACACAGATTGCCCTTATCGAGCCCAGATTAATCCCCAACTCAACTCAGAGCAACTCCCTAAAAATCAGACTAGGTTTGCCCCATAATGCCCTACCCAATGCAGTGCAAATCCTCCCACGACAAGGCCAAATAGCGTCAGAGTAGTCATTAAGTCTGTTGAAGACTGCCTGTAGCAGGCAGCTTCAAATTTAGGCATAAAAAGTACATGGCAATCTCTCCAGTGAGCTCTGACCAGATTAAAAGTTTCAAATGAAGCCGCCCCATTGTGGAAAGTGCAGTCAGTCCTCCTGGCCAATCCACAAGTCTTCCTTGCTGCAGACTCCTCCTCCCATCTGCATTTAACAGAGGTCAGGGCTGGGGTGGGTGTGACAGGGTGGACTAGGACCCTGTCCTAGTTGTTATGGAATGTGTTTAAATGCAAAGATCCATCCTTTCCCGTCTCTTGTCTGGCTGCACAACCAAATTTTCCCATGAGACCTAGGATTTGATCACCCTGAGACTCGCAATTCTCTGCCTCTCGCCATCTCTCAGTGTTCCCTTGCAGTTTGTCTTTTCCTCCCTTGCATAACTGCGGATTAAAAAGAAATGCAAATTATGTAGAAATGTAACCGATATTGGGATCCCTTTTGTTTAGAAATTATACAGAATTGTTGTTGTAGTATATAGTTATAGTTTGAGATGCTTGCAAAAGGCTATTGGAAAAAAAATCAAGAGGTTACCTTAGTGCAATTTTTAAGCCTTTTGCAGAAGAGCTGTGGAAAAGGGGCCTTAGCTCAGGCACACTGTTCTTGCAGCACCTGCCTGATACATACAAGAACACTGGAAGAAACAGGATGCTTGTTAAGAATGGGGGTTGGTAGGACTCGTAAGAGAGCCGAGCTGCAACTGCTTGCAAGATGAACACACAGAGACTGAAGGAAAACTCTGATGGATCTTCACTATTTTATTCTGCCTTTGTAAACAGTTATACAGAACAAGTTTATTTTTATGTTACTGCTAGTACAAATAAATATTTTTGGTGAATTCTACAACTGCTGCTGGTTTTCCTATGCTTCCTGACCTGTGCCTCGACAACAATGGGTAGGCAGGAAAAAAAAAATCCCTTCTCCAATGCAGCTCTGAGCTCTGGGAATTGCGGACGAGCTGCTTGGCTTTTAGAGCTGACCGCAACTCAAAACTTGGCAGCTCCAGCCCCGATTGGCTGGGCCATCTTCAGCCGCTGGTGCAGCCAGTATCCCCTTTGCCGCAGATGTGGCTGCACAGCATCCGTTGGTGGCGGCCGAATGCAACCATCAGATCCTCCCTTGCTTGCAGATGCAGCCACCAGATGCAGATGTTGCAGTTCCCTCCGAAAATGCAGATGATTGGGGGGGGGGGGATTTTTCTGATACAGTTCTGAGCCATAAACAAATGTATCGGTCCTAATTATGACATTTTTCATGCACCACTAGGGTTTTCAGTCCAAACGAGATCTAGTGGGATGTGCATTGTTAATATTATTGTTAATCTCATTAATATTAGTTTTAGCAGTATTATTCACAGACCACCACCTGCACCAACCCCAACTACCCCATGCACCTTGGTCTTACCTAGGAGACACCAGGATGGGATTACTAGGGATCTGTGTATGTCCATATGTACACAAGACTGAAATGCCACACAAACACCATGATACGCTATGTGCAAACCTGCCAAGGGCACCAGCTGAAAGAGCAGGTATCAATTAAACTAAAAGGTTTGAAACACAGAGAATACTTGATGGGCAACTATGCACAAGCAGTGTGTTCTGCCACAGAGGGGTTCAGATTCCCTCTGACCTCAAGAGCAAAGCTCAAGAGGTCCACGGGAATCAGAACCCTGAGGTGGCAAAACACACTGGTTGTGCATAAAGTTGCTCATCCTGCATTTTTTATAGTGTATAGTACTGTGTGAAACTTGTGTTTGTGAGTTCTTTTGCTTCCAAAATTAAATTGACTCATGTCTCTAGAGGTTCTAGAATGCTATTCTACCACAGTAGGGTAGAATCGCATTCCATGACCTTTGAACTGTGATACAACAGCATTTTGAAACAGATTGAATTCTATACAGAACACCACTCCACTATACACCATACACTATATAATTATATATGTATGCAGCTATAGTAACATGCAGTTTCCTAAGGCTTTCAGCAACAGCACATTATCGGTCTAAAATAACTCTACATTAACAAGTACTTATTTATCCCACTATCTTTCTTAACAAAAAGAGCTGATGTCACAATTGTTGAATCAGTGACATCACAACCTGTTGCCATGGTGAGCATGGGTATGTCACACATGCACCAAGTCCTAATAAAAGCTCTTAAAGAATTCATAGATAAATTGACTAATACTTCAAAAGCTAAGAAAGAGAAGTTTAAAAATGTGTTCTGCAGCAAACAGTTCATATTATTTGACTATGCAGCTGGTATTATGTGTTTTAAGAGCCTATCTGTAACAAGATTCTGATCTTATTCACGCTGCCACGTTCCTGCACGTTACATATATTGTACTGAGTTTCCTGCTGCATTGTTTCTCCACATGTATTTTGCTATATGGATTATCCTGTTTAGAATCTGGCTGTGTTGCGATTCTCTCTAGTCCCAGTTAGAAAACTGGGCCTAAGGCATGACTGTGTTGATGGGTCACAGAGGTAATCAAGTATGCCAGGACCAGTGATTTTATCAGCTGCAGGAAATCTTGACCAAAACTACTAGAATTTATCGTTGACTCAGACACTGAAGTTATCCATAATCAACCATCTGAGTGACTCCAATACTTTCTCAATGATGAAGTCCGCGATTTCCTGCAGGAACTACCTCTTGTGCCCTGGAAGCTGGTACATGAGAAGGATCCTGCAACACGGAGTTTGACTCCTACACAATCAAATAAAAGTTTCACCAAATGGGAGCATGGTGAAATTAATCTCTGATCTAAAACAACCAACCCCACCCCCACCCCCCTGCAATCTCTCCGAGGGCAGTGAACCACAGAGATGAATCAGAGAATCCCACTGGGACATCTGGCCCCAAAATAGGAGCAGCAGCAGCATCACAGCGAGATCTCCATGAAGCGCAAGACATATCTGCCATAATGGCAGTCTTGTTCCTTATTGCTCTGGCATTGCAGAGCACTGCCCTCAGGGGATAAGGGGAGGCTGTTGGCCTAACACTGCCTGGACACTCTGCACAGCCAAAGCCCTGGGTATGGGTGGCAACCACATCTCACCTCTCGCTTGGGCCCATGTCACTTCTGGGCACGTCCTGGTCCTCACAAGACCAACAGTGCCTCCCACACTACCATCCCCCTACCCCCACCCCCTCCATGCAGTCGTTGGAATTTGCTGCTTCTATGATCCACAATTAGTGAGTCACACTGACTTTAAAGTGTCTGTTGGAAGCTCAAACTTACTGCAAAGAACAAACCAACTCCATTTAGGACCTGGAAACCTGATTAAGGCATAATACTGCAGAGCACTGGGTGAGAAGTGAGATACACTTTCTACAAAAAGTTTTATTTGTATTTTTCCTTATTGGCATTAAGCAGAGAATTGCAGGATTCCTTTAAAAGGGTAGTAATTTTATAACCAGAGTGAGATACAACTGAATTTGCTTGAGTGCGGGGGTTGAGGACCTAGCATTTTGAAGGATATTTTTGTAACATTTTAAGTGTCCTGCTGGCTGAGTAGTGAGTTCATTTTTATCCTTGGACTCAGTAGAGTGGTTTGGTTTGTGTTGGAGCAGTGGTCTAGTAAATTGTGGTGTTAATTGTATTACTATAAAGGACAGTACTCACCAGGGTGGTGGAGCAGTTGTGTATCTGTTTCTAACAGTCACCAGTGGCTGTGCACTACCTACCCACCTTTCCCCCACCCCCCCAGGCGTGGAATTTCCTTTATAGCCACAGTTCTGACATCACTTCCTCAATAGGTCTTGGGGCAGAACTGTCATATTCCTAATAACCCTGCAACATGCATAAAGAGTAGTTACACAAAACAAATACATACATAATTACATATTGTATAGAATAAGGGAGCGGGACATGTGGGGAGTGGTGCAATGCACTGGCTGTGGGGCAGCAGTTTTCCGAGAAACATTCTGGAAACTGCGTTGCTGTCTATTTGTAGGCAACTGTCAGCTCAGAGGAGTTGCCCACCTCAGGCTGAACTAGCAAGGACTAAGGGGCCTCCCCTCCAAAGAGCACCACTGCCACAACCACTGAGTCAGAGGTTTCGAGTATGACGGCAGTAGGACCACAGTGGGTTCTGGAGGGTGCGGTGGTGGACCAGAGGCGAAGCCCCCAGTTGTACCTCTACACAAATCAGATGCCATTCTGGCAGAGCAAGGTTCCTCTATGATGGCACCCTCAGTGGAGACCCAGAAGAATGCTGAGGACATCCACAAGGGAGACCCACAAAAGTGTGGCAAGGGACACCACAGGGGAAGGAAACAGCTACTGATAGGGGACTCAACTGTTAGGGGGGTAGAACTGGGGAAGGGAGAGAAGGAAGTAAGCTGCCTGCCTGGTGCCATGGCTTGGAGGAACAAGAAGCGAATCCTCACAATTGTAGAAGCAGCATCACAGGAGACAGAACTAGATATTGTCCACCTTGGGACAAATGACCTAGCTAAGCATGGGATCAGTGCAGTGCAGAATGAATTTGTGGAGTTGGGGAGGGGCCTCAGACGGGTAGCAAGCACAGTAACCTTCTCAGAGGTGCTACCAGTCCATGGCAGGAATGAGGCTAGGGTACTACACACCATGCAGTTTAATGAATGGTTGCAAAACTGGTGCAGAGCACAAGTCTTTGGCTTCATTTGGGACTGGGGGTCCACCTGGAGAGATAAAGGTCTATACTGGTATGATGGTCTGCATTTGTCCACAAAGGGGACCAAGCTCCTAGGCGACAGGTTTAAATGCTTCCTTGGCAAGCTTTTAAACTAGATAAGGGGGGAGGTACTGATAAGAGGCAGGAAAAGTCAAACCTCCCCACACAAAACAGGGCAGGTAGTAGGGTAAACACTGAGGTACAGAGCTCAACACAGGGCAGGATGGGGGTTAATGGTAAAATAGATAATAAGAGCAGGGATGGGGGAAAAAAGGATCAAGCCAACATTAAATGGAAGGCAATGACTACTAATGCCCGTAGTCTGGGAAACTAGCTCTCTGAGCTAGTAGCTTTGATGGAAGATGAACAATTGGATATTGTGGCAGTCACAGAAACATGGTACACCGAGAACCATGAATGGGATGTCAACATACCAGGGTACACAATCTACAGAAGGGACAGGGAAGGCAAAAGAGGAGGTGGAGTAGCTCTATACATAAGGGAAGGGATCAAAGCTACAGAACTAAAAAGTAAAGGGGGAGGACAAGAGGCACTCTAGGTTACCTTGGAGATGGGGAATGGCATCGCAATCCGCACAGGGGTTGTATACAGACCCCCGTCTCAAGGGGGAAATGGACAAGAAAATGATAGAGGACATTCTCAAAATGGCTGAAAAAGGGAGATACTGTTGATGGGGACCTGAATATGCCAGATGTTAACTGGAGGACATGTACTGCAGCCACATCCAAGAGCAGGGTCATTCTCGATGCCCTGCAGGGGGCAGACATTAGACAGCTAGTGCAGGAACCCACTCGGGAGGGAGCAATACTAGACCTGGTACTCTCAAATGGAGAGAGGATCACAAATTTAGAAGTCAGTAGACATCTGGGAACAAGCGACCACTGCACAGTGTGCTTCACAATGAGCACAACCATGGAGATAAGCCATACAAAAACAAGGATACTGGACTTTAGAAGGGCTGACTTTGGCAAAATGGGTGAACACCTGAAGAATGCACTAGCAAATGGCCAAACAGGAGGGGTGGAAGAACAATGGAGAAAAATCAAAACTGCCATCATAGAGGCAACAAGTCTGTGTAAAACAAATAAAGAAAACAAAGTGGAGTAAAAAACCACTATGGTTCTCAAAAGAGGTGGCAGGGAAGGTTAAGGAGAAAAAGGCTGCATTCAAAAAGTATAAGGAATCACAGAGGAGCTGACGAGGAACTGTATCAATTAAAGCAGAAAGAAGTAGGAAAGGCAGTCAGAATGGCAAAGGCACAAACCGAGGAAAAAATAGCCAACCTCGGTCAAAAAGGGGGATAAAACCTTTTATAGGTACATTAGGGAGCATAGAAAGGTTAAGGGAGGGATAGTGAAGATTAATAAAGGAGAGGGGAGGTGGGCAGAGGGAGACAGTGAAAAGGCAGAGATACTGAATGAATACTTTTGCTCAGTATTCACAAAAGAAGATGAGGAGCAGTTACCTAAACCAGTTACCTAAACCGGACAATAGAAGCACTCTGGGTAGGGGGGTTGACACCAGTCCATTCACAGAAGAGAGAGTCCTGAAAGAACTCCTAAAACTCAAGGTGGACAAAGCAATGGGGCCTGACGGGATTCACCCCAGAATCCTAAAAGAACTAAGGGGGGACCTAGTGACACCACTGACCACACTTTAACAAATCATGGCAGGATGGGGTGGTACCTGAGGACTGGAGGAGGCAGATGTGATTCCCCTTTACAAAAGTGGGAGCAAGGCAGAAGCAGGAAACTACAGACCTGTAAGTTTGACCTCAGTGGTAGGGAAAATGATGGAATCACTTCTGAAAGAAAGAACTGTTGTGCACCTAGAGGCCAGCTGGGCACAGGACCCAAAGCAACATGGATTTACAGCAGGAAGGTCATGTCAGACTAATCTAATTGATTTCTTTGACTGGGTGACCAAAGTAATAGACCAGGGAGGGGCTGTGGATATGGCCTACCTAGACTTTAGCAAGGCATTTGACACAGTCCCGCACAAAAGATTAATAAACAAGTTAGCCAGCCTGGGAGTGGGTCCCAGGGTGGTAGCCAGGGAAGCGAACTGGCTGCACAACAGGACACAGAAGGTAACAGTGAATGGAACACGTTCCGAAGAAAGGGGGGTTACTAATGGAGTACCTCAGGGCTCAGTACTGGGTCCAATCCTCTAACATCTTTAAAAGTGACATTGCAGAGGGTCTGGAGGGAAAGGTATGCCTCTTTGCAGATGACACAAAGATCTGTAACAGAGTTGATGCACAAGAGGGGGTAGAAAAGATGAGAAGGGACTTGGCAAGGTTGGAGGAATGGTCAGACATATGGCAACTTAGATTCAATGCAAAGAAGTCAAGTAATGCACCTGGAAACAAAACCCAGGAGAAGAGTACACAATAGCAGGGGAGGTACTAACATAACCAAAAATGGAAAGGGACCTGGGAGTAGTCATATCAGATGACCTAAAGGTGGGTAAGCAATGTGAGAAGTCAGTAAGGAGAGCCAGGGGGTTACTGGGATGCATAGGAAGGGGCATCACAAGTAGAAAAAGGGAAGTGATTATCCCTCTATACAGACAGTTGGTGAGACCCCATATGGAGTACTGTGTGCAGTTTTGGAGACCTCATCTACGCAAGGACATAGACAGGATGGAAGCAGCAGTCAGGAGGGCAACTAAAATGGTGCAGGGTCTACATCAGAAACCATATGAAGAGAGACAGAGAGCTTAATGTATACCCTTGATGAAAGGAGGGACGGGAGGCAGATCCGAAGCGTTCAAGTACCTCAAGGAATCAACAAAGTCCAGGAGGGTAGCATCTTTCAGAAAAAGATGTGTAAGAACAAGGGGCACAGTTTAAAGATAGAGAGACGGCTCATGGGGTAATGTGAGGAAATTCTTTTTCACGGAGAGTGTGGTGGATACATGGAACAGCCTTCCTGAGGAGGTCGTTGGGTCTAAAACAGTGGGGGAATTCAAACCTGCTTGGGACAGACACAAAGCAATTATAGTGTGGGGTTGCAGGAAGCAGGCTGTTGGTTAACTAGAATCTGCAGCTTATCCAGTAGGTAGCGAAATGGGCAGACTGGGTGGGCCAAGTGGTCCTTTTCTGCCGTCAAAGTCTACGTTTCTAATTAATGGAACCTAAGCTTCTGCTTTCTCTGGGCCCCTCAACCAGAACTTACTTCCAGCTGCTCTTAAGACCCAAGGACTTCAAAAGGTTTGAATATTATCATGAAGACTCCAATACAATGCTGAGGGGTAGCATGTATATATGTAATGTATATATATATATATATATATATATATATATATATATATATATATATATATATATATATATATATATATATATATATATATATATATATATATATATATATATATATATATATATATTTCTTATTTTAATGACTATGATCATTGTTTTATTTTAGTACTAAAGACAGGATGACATTGAGTATTTTTCTCTCCATTCCCCCCTCTCCCCCCCATTCTTTGGTAGCCAAGTAAGGCCCACTAGGCACACGAGCCTGTTTCCAAGGGTGACCCAGGAGCACTGGGGTGGCTGATTAATTTGTCCCGAGTCACACAGTATGCAAGAGGAGGCTGTGGGAATCAAACCCAAGTCTGCTGGATGTACCAATTTCATTCACAGCTTATTATTTTAACCTCTTGGGTATACTGCAGGCTCCCATATTTGTTTGTCCCCATATCAGGGCCTTCAGAGCTGCCCTAAACTCTCTGTAGTACAAAGCAGAGTTGGCAGAGGTGCCTAGTCCATGGTGCAGACCCTGCTGAGGACCAGTCTTTATCCGGCCATGTTCTGGATCTGTTACCTCCCAGCTTTCTCCCCAGTCTACCAATCATGAATGGTGCGTGCATGTATGTATCACTGCTCGAAGGGTAACCCAAGTGAGCACTCCACTGTGCTGTCACCTGGCTAATGCTGGGTGGCACACAAGCAGCAGAATGCAGTATCCCTCTTCCCTAAGGAAGGAAAGCCACCCTCGAGATACCTTCCCTCCCTCAGTCACAGCCCATGAGCACTCCAAATCCATTTCCAAACCCAGGTCGCCAGCACAGTGAGCAGTAGCGCTACTGGATCCGTTTCATGGAGTTTATTTAAAAAAAAAAAGATTCAAGGCGACAGTAGCGTAATACAACAAACACGACAAGGAACTACAGTATACCTGCTGTCCTATGTTGTAGAATACAAGATGCAGTAATACCGTAATAGTGTGCGGAGATTAATGCAACTGTGCAGTTTCTGCATGTTATGTAATCAGTGGTTCAATGATTTCCTTCCTAAATCAGAATTAAAAACGGAAATATAATTTATATTATACGGGATGAATATCTGCCACTTTTACAGTAAGTAAATTCAATACATTACAGTGGGGAAAGTAATGGAATAACTACTGAAGCAGAGGACTGTGGAATATCTGGAATCCAGTGGCCCTCGGGATCAGAGGCAGCATGGATTCACTGGGGGAAAACACGTCAAACAAATCTGATAGATTTCTTTGACTGCGTGTCCAGGGAATTGGATCAGGGTGGAGATGCGACCTACCTAGATTTCAGTAAGGCATTCAATGCCATTCCACATAGGAGACCCACAAGCAAGCTGGGAAGCCTAGCAGTGGGTCCTAAGGTAGTAAACTGAGCGAGAGAAATTGGTTGGGGAGACAGGAGACAGAGGGTGGTGGTAGAGTTCAATCTGAGGAAGGAAAGGTCACAAGCAGGATGCCACAGGGAGCAGTACTGGAACCGGTCCTCTTTAATGTCTTTATTAGCAACATTGCGGAGGAGCTAGAGAGGAAGTATGCCTGTGTGTAGCCAACACTAAAATCTGTAATAGGATAGACACTCCGGGTGGGGTTGGAAAAAAATGAATAGTGATCTAGAAAAGTTAGGAGGACTGGTCAAGGGTGTAGCAGCTAGGTTTCGATGTGAAGTAGTACAAAATCATGCACTTAGGGCACAGAAAGTTAGGAGTGGAGTACAAAAAGGGGGGTAGTATTAAACCACCACCAAATAGAACAGGGACCTGGAAGTAATCATATTTGGCGACCTAAAGGTGGCCAGATTTCTATCACAGCACTAGTCAGAGCAATACTAGTAAGAGCACAATCCAGTTTTAAGGAGAGATGCTATCTGCAGAGTGGACTTTTGCAACATACTGTGGACTTTTCTGGATACACACCCCACACCAGAGTTCTTTTCCACCATTTTTCACCCTGCCCCTTCTCAGACGCATGTGTGGCAGCAAGCACACGCAGTGTTCTGAGATGCCCTCCTAGCTCACCGCCCCCTCCCACCTACAGGGCCATCAGATCTCCACCCAGTGGCAGCAGAACTACACAGGGGGCGACCACCACCCCACGAGAGAAGAGATGCCTGCCTCAGTGGCATACTGGTTTGGATTCTCCTGTTTCAGTTTAACTTTTACACACTGGGTGGTTGGGGTGTGGGGTGAGTTGTGTGTATGTCGGTTTACATTTAGTTATGTTTTGTATTAGTAATGATTGTGTGGTGGATATTTGAGTGAATTAGGGTTTGGGTGTGGAGGGTAGCTGTGATTAGAGAGGGATAACCAAGTTATTTAATTTTGGATAATTGTATAATTTTATTTTCGTTATTGTAGGTTTGGGGTGGGATTTATTTTTAGAAGGGGTAGTATAATGGTATGGATTTGTTCAAGGAGGTATTTACTTGGTTGGAATTTTTTGTAGCAGTTAGGATGTGCCTTAGTTCTGAAGCCACGCAGATTACCTACCCAGCACCCACCTGTTGCTCGACCTCCATCTTTTCAATGACCTCTTTGCTAGTGGCACCATTGAGGTGCTTTCAGGCGGGCAGATTTGTAAGAGGGCATGATGGCAGGTGGTGGTGTGCTGGGGGTATAACAGAAGCAAATTGTATTAGGATGGTCAGGACCAGGAGGCACCCTAAGGTAAGATGGGACCTGAAGGGAGGCCAGACTTATTTAGTCTGGATACATAGGGTTCCCACCGGACAGAGTGGGCAGGTAGCTGTTGAGTCAGCAACATCCACAAGTCCCCTTGGGCAGTGCTATGCAATGCCAGATAGATTAGGAACAAGACTGCAGTTATAGCAGACTTTATTTCCTCGATCTGACTTGCATTAGAGAGACCTGGCTTGGGAATGACGCAGGTCCTATATTGGAAACATCGATCCCGGCCAGATTCTCTGTAGTGCACTGCCAGAGGAGGGAATGCAGAGGTAGGGTATGACCATCTGTTTTAGATCTTACCTAAACTTCGCTGTGCACCCAGTGGGTTCCATCTCGTCCTTTTGAATGTGTGGCCATGTGCAGGGGTCCAGGTTTCAGGCTGCAGAATCCTCCTTGTGTACCAGGGTGCGAGGGGGAGTTTCTACAAGAAGTTGCAGACTGTCGCCGAGAAGGTGCTGGAGTCACCCAAGTGGTTGGTTCTAGGATACTTCAATGCCTGGAATGACGACAAACATTAGTAATTTGGTTACAACTTCCTCCAGCTGATGTCACTGCTGGGCATGTTACAAGCCGCTGCTTCTACGACCCATGGTCATGCCTTGCACCTGGTGTTCTCACTGGGGCTGGAGGTCTCCAACCTCAGGACTGATCCAGCTGTCTGGTCAGATCACGGCACGGTGAGGTTTCCATTTGCCCCCCCCCCCCCAATAGTCCCTTCTCTATGGGGATGGTCCACTACCACCCTTTGAAGGGGCTGTCCCCAGAGGAGCCGATGACTGTGATGGATCTTTCCTGTGTGAATGTTGCATGTGTGGCAGGGCTGGGTGAGGCAGTTGCAGCCTATATTGAGGCAGTTTCCAAGGCACTTGACAGTGTTGCACCAATCCATGTATGACCCAGGTCTTTGTGCTCGAGACCCCTATGGTTTGATGGGGACCGAGGAAATGAAGACCAAGGGTCAAAGGTTGGAGCGTTGTTGGTGGAGGATGCGGTCTGAGGAGGATAGACTGACTGAGACTTCATTATGGTGAATACCAAAAGGACAATCTCCCATAAGAAGGCAGTGTTCCCGTCCAGGGAGATTGCTACAGGAGGGAACAGACCAACTCTGCTTTTCTGAACTGTGGACAGGCTTCTCCATCCTGCCTGTCTTCAGTCAAAGAAAGCATTTTCCACCCATCAGTGCAAGGAGTTTGCTCAATTCTCTGACAGGGTGTCCTCCATTACAGCTGGATCTCCCAAACAGGGCCCTTGAGACCTGGTGGGGGGACGAGTCGGGTGCGTCAGGAAACACTCCTATTGTCTGGAATGAGTTTAGGCCGGTTGGGGTGGCTGAGGGCTGCAAAGTAATCTTGAAGCTGCGGCCCACATATTGTAAGCTGGACCTCGGCCAGACTCAGCTCTTAATGAGATGTGTCAGTCCGCTGGTCCAGTGTTTGCAGAGATTGTTTGGTGTTAGTTTTTGGAGGGTTGCTTTCCTGGCACCTAGAAAGACGTTGGCGAGACCCCACCTAAAGAAATCTCTCAACCCTGACATCTTGGCAAGTTATAGACCGGTCTCTAACCTCCCACTTTTAGGGAAGGTTATTGAGAAAGTGGTGGCTCTAACTCAAGGCGCACCTCATGGCCTATGACATCTATGAGCCTCTCCAGTCAGGTTTTCAATCAAGGCATAGTACTGAAATGGCACTAGTCAGAGTGCAAAATGATCTCACAGTGAGGGGTAGAACAGAGCAGTCAATTCCCATTCTCCTCACTCTCTGTGTAGACACTGTGGACCATGCGGTGCTGCTGGGTCGCCTAAGGGAGCTCTGTGGACTTACTAATACTGTCATCAACTGGTTTGAGTCCTTTCTTACAGGCAGGACACAGCACGTCATGAGAAATTTCTCATCCTACCCGAAGCCCCTGCCTTGTGGAGTTCCCTAGGGTTCAATCCTGTCACCTGCAATGTTCGCAGTGTATATGCTTCCCCTGGGTGAGATTAGATGGTACAGCTTGGGTTTTCACGGCTATGCAGATGACACCCAGCTGTGCAGGTCATCTGCAGAGACAGATGGAGCCGTGGAGGTGCTAAATAAACGCCTGGCCAAGATCCAGGGCTGGATGGCCTCTAGCTGGCTAAGACTCAATCCAGACAAGACAGAGGTGCTGGTGACTGAGCCTCGTCTTCGAGGGAATGTAGACACTGTTGGGAGAGCAACAGGAAAATTCCTTGGATCCATTCCCTCGACGGCATCCACTGAGGTCAAGAATCCGGGCATCATCCTTTAGAATGGTTTGACACTTGAGGCTCAGGTGTCGTCAGCTGTCAAGAGCATTTCCCACTAAGAAATGTTGCCCAGAGTAAAGCCTTGATGCTGCCTGATGACGTGCCCTCAGTAGTACATGCTTTCATGACATCCCAGCTTGACTACTGCAATGCTCTATACCTCAGGATCACTGGAGGGAGTTCTCCTGTGCCTGCAGCTGGTGCAGAACACAGCAGCCCGCTTACTGATGGGCCTTCCATGGTCCTGTCATGTGACACTGGTTTTGCACGAACTGCACTGGCTGGCAGTTAGGTGGAGAATCATCTTCAAGGTTGGCTTGCTTGCCTATAAGGCTCTACCTGGATCGGGCCCTGGCTACCTAAATGACCTCCAGTCATGACTCCAGCCCATCCTGTGCGCTCGATCTGCTCCTCCGCCGAGGGCCTCCTAGCAGTTCCCAGGGTCCACTTCAAATCCTCTGGAGATCATGCGTTCGAGGTGGCGGGCCAGTACTGTGGAACTCACTGCTAAGACCCTTGAGGGAGGCCCCATTGGTAGAGGCCTTTAGGCGGGGGTCTAAAGGCACATCTTTTCCGCAAAGCATATCTAGATCACTAATATTTATTAAACTGGTGCAATTTTTAGCAGATTTTGAAATTGCTGTAACTGTTTTTATATATTCCGTTAAAATGTATGCCATGTTTTGCTGTACAGCGCCCAGGGACTCCAGGATGGGTTGCTTTAAAAATAAGTTATTTACTTGCTACTAGACAGTGCAACAAGTTAGTGGGGCAAGCTAGTGGGACACTAGGCTGCATAGGGAGAAGTATTACCAGCAGGAAGAGAGGGGTAGTGTTACAGCTGTATATATCACAGGCAAGACCTCACCTAGAGTACAGTGTCCGGTTCTGGACACCACATATCCGGAAGGATATGGACAGGGTAGAGATGGTCCAGAGGGCAGCTATCAAAATTGTGAAGGGTCTGCATCACAAGCCCTATGAGGAGAGACTGAAGGACCTCAATATTTACACCCCAGGGTTTTATTCAACTCTAAAATTTGATTAGCGTTTTGCTCATAAAAGTGCTAAAACATTGTAAATGCATAGTACTTGCCTCATTGTGTTAAACATATCACTTCTAGAAAACCTATATAAATACTTTCTGCGCAGTTAGTATCCCAGGAAAAAAACTGCTCATCAATTCTTTAAAACCCTGCACCCTGGAGGAAAAGGATCAAGAGGGGGGATATGACAGAAACAGTCAACTACCCCAGGGGTATAAAGTTCAGGAGGAAGCACTTTTCAGAAAAATGATGCTCAAGAATGAGGGATCATGCTATGAAGCTTTGGGGGTGGGGGGAGACACTTAGTGGAGCTGTGAGGAAGTACTTCTTCACAGAAAGAGGTGGATGCCTGGAACAGCTTCCCAACAGAGGTGGTGGAGGCAAAAATAGTAACAGCCTTCAGGAATGCATGGGCTAAGCATAAGGGAACCTTAGTAATAGGTGGGGAAAGGGGAGCAAAGCCAGAGATCAAATAAGGTTTGCAGTGTTAATTGCAGGTAGGGAAAATGGGCAGACGACTAGGTGGGCCAAGCGGTCCTTATCTGCCATTATGTTTCCATGTTCTATGGTACAGGGAGTACATTTATGTAATTAAAAGGCACATGGAACAGCAGCTGAGGCAGCAGCAGGGTTCTTTAAGGTTACATTAGATTATTTTGGCATGTACTGCCACTTTACAAAGCCATCTATATAAAAAACAAAGCATAATTGTAGTAGTCTAGAAAATGAAAGCAAATTACACCTTATGGTGCTCAGACGTCCTTTACCATAATTTGTGTAATATGGAATGCATCTGTTTGTTCATCCTTTTGCCAAGAAACTGAATTATGAAGGCAGATGATCATCTGTGCTATAAACGGCCGCATCTTTATTCTGGATAATCTATTCATTATACACAAGTGGTTTTAAAATAAACTCTACAATATACTCAAACCACAAATTTAAGGAGGGCATATTGTGCCATTACAAGCGCTATACATACACTACCACTTTTAAGCAACACCAAAACGTCTCTCCCCCCTAGATACCAAAAGATAACTCATTCAAGTTGATGCTTTTCATTTCACAAAAGCCTCACAAGTTATGTCTGCCCACAGTAAATACATGTATGGTCTTAACTACCATTTGCTCTGATATAGAATGACACCGCATTTCTTTGATGGGATGCACGGTAACCAAATTCACATTGTGACTAGGCAATTAAAAGGATGTCAGCATTGTGTGCTGCAGGATTAGCTCACAAGCCATTTTTAGACTTTTGTTTCTTATAATAATACTGTTCTACAGGCCTGGTGCAGTGGTACAGAGGGTTCCACAATGCACCATCACATGGGAGCCAATTGAAGTCAGAGCTGACAGCTGGCAAACTGCAGCTGGAGCCGGACAGAAGCAGCAGTTCCTCCACATGAATTCATGTGAGCAGGCCAGTCGGCAACCCTACTGGATGTCTGAGCAGCCATCCATCAAGCCTGGTTCCTGAACGAAGCAGAGTCCAGCAGCAAGGGGCAGAGTCTGCCAGCCAGCCATTTGCAGAACTGAAAGGTTCCAGCCAGAACTAATTCAGAGAGTAAACAAAACCAGAGAGGAGTACAGCCTCATGTGTGACCAGACTGCCACAGAGATCAGCCTGTTGGCCAAAAAATCCCCACCTCATGGTGAAGACCAGCACCACACCTTATTCCTGCATGAAACTGTAGTGAGTACAAAAGGGCTATGGGAGAACTGTGGGGCCTGGCGAGGCCCCTAATCCTGGGGGGAAGACCAGGTCTGAGAGGTGAAGAGCCTCCCCAACCAGATCCCAACCTCAGGAGGGAGGTGGAAACAGTGTTTTGAAGCAATCAGCAGCTGAATTCCAATGGTGCAACTGAACAGAGAGTACAAATTAAGCCCTTGATCGTGCAACATTCCATTGTTAAATCAGGTAGCCAGACAGGGCTGTTAGAGCATCAGAAGCCCTAGAATACAACCGTGTTTTGGAAGATAGCTTAGGCAGAAAAAGACCAGCATACTAGGCAAACTGGCCAATAACACTTTTTTGTTTGCTAATTGTTGATTGACTTGTCTTATAGCTCTCCATGTTCAATGACCAACGATAACTTTGTCTAACCTGCAATGACAGTCTGTTGGTATACTACTATACTTGCCACTCAGCAGGTAGCACACTTGCCTCTAAGGCTGGGAGATCAGAAGGCTGTGGGTTCTATCCCCACACCAGGTACTTGGATTACTATTCCAATACTGACACTGTAGTGCAGCATAAGAGGGGTGCTGCACTCCTGAGGAGCCATCTTTCAGATGAGACATTAAACCGAGACCCCATCTGCCTGGACTAGTGGTAGTTAAGGTGGATGTTAAAGATTCCTTGGCACTTCTCGAAAACAGTAGGGGAATTCCCCCAGTGCCCTGGCCATAATTCCCCCTATTCACTAAAATACCACCAACAGCTTAATCTGGTTCTAAGTCAGTTAGCAGTCATCTGCATCTACCTCCCCGGGTCGTGCTTGAAAAGAGGCAGTTGTATTATTATTGTTATTATTATTATTAAATTTAGTATGCTTTATGTTGCCCCATACCGTCAATCTTCAGCTCCGGTTACGGACCCCCGGAACTCACCTGGTGACCCTGGCTTACCCCCCAGAGAGCGGGGTTGCGACACTGTCCCCTACCGGTGCCACAACACTAGTAACTGGTTGGGGAGACAGCTCTGAAGGCTAATTGAGGCCCGGGAGCAAAGCATCACAGAAACGGTGAGGTGCAGATTTTCTGTTTTTCTTGGGAGGCAGGGACATGCAATGATGTCCAGCATCTGCCCCGCCTCCCTGAGACACCGACTCTGGTTGCTGTAGTACCCCCCGGCCTCCGCCAGGGTCCATCAAGTGCCGGACATACACCCCACTTTCCCCCAGAGAAGGAGAGCAGTCCTGGACGCCAATCCTGCTCACTCCTGTCAGCCCAAAGACCCAGATCCATTCCTCAACCTGGTCGCCGGGCGCTGCAAGTGGAAATCCAACCGCAGCATTGATGGGCCAAAAATAGGCAGAATCTGCCTAGTACACTTACCCAGTCAACAAAAAACTAAAATAAATAAATAAATAAATAAATAAAGACAGCTCCCTGGGAACTGTGGCTTAATATAACTGGTGTGCCGGATTTAAAAAAAAAAAACTTGGTTGTGGAACTACAGGGGGCGGGAGTTGCTGTGTGGACTGCTACAGTGCATATGATTGTCTTGTGTAACCCCTAGGATCCACATGGGCGCTCCAAATGCACATCTGCTCCGACATAAGGGCTGGGATTCTTCTCTGACCATGTGCACTGAAAGGGGCAATATGTAGGAGGGCAGAGCAAAATTGGTCATCTCTACTGCCAAGCACAGGGAGGAGATCAGATTCTTGCTGGACTACAACTTAGACAGTGGAGAAGCTGGGTCAATTGTAAGAGGAAGGAATACTCTCCCTATATTTTAACTCACATGGCTTTCCTTTGTAAATCTAGCAATCCCAGCAAGAAAGAAGCGGCAGAGGCCGTCAACTAGTGTTACCCCATGTGGGGTCAATAACAAAACTATGTTGTCAGAACTGCAGAATCTGATGTGAATACATTAAGGACTATGTTTATGGAGAGAGATTCTGAAACCAAGTATAGCTACTTTGGTGTCTAAATATGAGAAAGCTGGTTTGGCCTCATGGAATCCTGACCTCGTGGAGATCAGCAAACTTTAGGGTGGCATCTGGAGGCAGTACACATCCACAATCCCCAGAGAGGTTGACAGATGCCGCTTGTGGGACGATGCTTGCAGAGACCAATTCTCCCTTGTGGGGACAGGACCTAATTATCAAACCACCAGCTAGAAGCATAGAAGCATAGAATTTGACGGCAGATAAGGACCGCTTGGCCCACCCAGTCTGCCCATTTCCCTACCCAATGGATAAGCTGCAGATCCTAGTTAACCAGCAGCCTACTTTTTTCTACCCCCACCCCCTAGAATTGCCTTATGGCTGTCCCATGCATGCTTGAATTCAGTCACTTTTTTAGACTCCATAACCTCCTCCAGAAGGCTGTTCCATACATCCACAACCCTCTCTGTGAAAAAATACTTCCTTACATTACCTCTGAGCCACCCCTCTATCTTCAAATTGTGCCCCCTTGTTCTTGCACACCTTTTTTTTTTTTTTTGAAAGATGCTACCCTCTTGGACTTTGTTGATTCCCTTGAGGTACTTGAAAGTTTCTATCATGTCCCCCCTCTCCCTCCTTTCCTCAAGGCTATACATATTAAGCTCCTTATAGTCTCTCTTCATGTGTCTTCCGGTGCAGACCCTGCACCATTTTAGTTGCCCTCCTCTGGACAGCTTCCATCTTGTCTATGTCCTTGCGGAGATTGGGTCTCCAGAACTGCACACAGTACTCCAGATGGGGTCTCACCAGCTGTCTGTACAGAGGGATAACAACTTCCTGTTTTCTACTGGTGATGCCTCTCCCTATGCATCCCAGTATCCCCTCAGCCCTCCTTACTGCCCTCTCACATTGCTTGCCCACCTTTAAGTCATCTGATATGACTACCCCCAGGTCCCTTTCCATTTTTGTTGTTGTTAGTATCTCACCCCCCATTGTGTACTCTTCCCCTGGGTTTTTGTTTCCCAGGTGAATTACCTTGCACTTCTAGCACTAAATCTAAGCTGCCATACATTTGACCATTCCTCTAACCTTGACAAGTCCCTTCTCATCCTTTCCACCCCACCTTGTCATCAACTCTGTTGCAGATCTTTGTGTCATCTGCAAAGAGACATACTTTTCCTTCCAGTCCGTCTGCAATGAAACACAAAGACACTGAAGAGGACCGTCCTAATATCTTGAATTCTCACGGCACCCCTAGTAACCCCTTTCTTCAGAGTGGACTCCATTTACTATTACCCTCTGTGTCCTATTCTCCAGCCAATTCTTTACCAGGCTATCATCCTGGGACCCACTCCCAGGCTGGCTAACTTGTATATTAATCTTTGTGGGACTGAGTCAAATGCCTTGCTAAAGTCTAGGTAGGCCATGTCCACAGCCCCTCCTGATCATCTACTTTGGTCACCAGTCAAAGAAATCTATTAGATTTGTCTGGCATGACCTTCCGCTGTGAATCCACGCTGCCTTGGGTCCTGTGCCCTCTGGCCTCTAGGTACTCTATTCTTTCCTTCAGAAGTGATTCCATCATTTTCCCTATCACTGAGGTTAAACTAACTGGTCTGTAGTTTCCCCCGCTCTGCCCTGCTCCCACTTTTGTGAAGGGAATCACATCAGCCCTCCTCCTGTCCTCAGGTACCACCCCATCCTCCCATGATTTGTTAAAGAGGGTAGTCAGTGGTGTCACTAGTTCTCCCTTAGTTCTTTAGAATTCTGGGATGAATCCCATCAGGCCCCATGGCTTTATCACCTTCAGTTTTAAGAGTTCTTTCAAGACCCTTTCTTCTGTAAATGGGCTGGTATCAACTTCTGTATCCAGAGTGTTTCTATTGTTTGCTTAGGTACCTCCCCTCTTCGTTTGTAAATACTGAGCAAAATATTTGTTTAGTATCTCTGCCTTTTCACCGTCACCCTCTGCACACCCTCCCTTTATTAAGCCTCACTAGCCCTCCCTTAGTCTTCCTTCGCTCCCTGATGTACCTAGAAAAGGTTTTATCCCCCTTCTTAACTGAGTTAGCTATCTTTTCCTCAGTTTGGGCCTTTGCTGTTCTGACTGCCTTCCCAGCTTCCTTTTGCTTTAACTGATCTACTTCTCTGTCCTGTTCCTTCTGTGATTCCTTGTACTTTCTGAATGCTTTCTTTTTCTCTTGAACCTTCACTGCCACCTCCTTTGAGAACCACAGTGGTTTCTTACATCGTTTTGTTTATTTGCTTCACACAAAGGCTGGTTACCTCTGATGGCGGTTTTTATTATTCCCCATTGTTCTTCCACTCCTCCTTCCTGCCCATTTGCTAGTGCATTCCTTAAGCACTCACCCATTTTGGCAAAGTCAGCCCTCCTGAAGTCCAGTACTTTTGCCTTTGTATGGCTTGACTCTATTGCTGTGTTTATTGTGAACCATACTGTTAGGTGGTCGCTAGTTCCCAGATGGCTACCCACTTCTACATCTGTGATCCTCTTGACCTGGTGGTGCGGAGGGCCGAGGTGCTGGACGCCTTACCTCACACTATGGTGGTGACCCAGGGTTCGGGAACGACCCTGGGTCGCCTGGGTGCTGGCACGAAAGGGGGGAGAAAGGGAGTAGGGATCGCTATCAGCGCCTCCCGTGGGTGGGCCTCCCGCCGTAGTCCCACCATCACCAAATGGAGGAACAGTGGCAGGCGCAAATGGAGCAACAAGTAGGGAGGGGTGTCCCATTGGGTGTGACATGCGCTTCCCCCCACACACGTGCGTCACGTCAGGGAGGCAAGGGCTCAGGAGACAAACAGTACAAATTACCTATGGAAAAAAAAATTTTCCAACCAAGTGACACCCGAATCCAGGCCCCTCCACCCAAAAGTTAAAAGGCCATGCTTCACCTGCCAGGAGGAAAGTGCTCCCACTGATGTGCATTCTCTGTGTCATGTCTCGACTTTCTGAACATCAATCTACCTATAATACTCTTGTAATTCTTTTGCATAAACGAGGGGTGCAAGTTCAAGTCATGTTGTTGTACCTAGATCAGCATTTATCTCATGGGGCTTAAAACTGAAAATTCATCCATGGACAAGCCAGCTGGCACTTCAGGCCATTTCCATATGTGAACGCGCATCAACATCGGGTAGCTGCAGGCGTTTTAATCTACATTAAACATTAATATATTTTTAAGTAAGCCCACGCTTCACTTGCCAGGAGTAAAGTGCTCCCGTTGATGCACCTGCTTGGGTAGCCACAAACAACAGCAGTCCACTGGAGTTTAAATCTACATTAAAAATAAATATTATTTAAGTTTCTGACATCCCAAGCAGGTATAAACATTATAGGGTCATTAGAAGGCTAAAAGATGCACAGGCACTTTTGTTACAATGGGATTAAAAAAGGTCAGTCAAAAGCCAATAATGTTCCTTTAAGCAATCTATTTTTGACATTCTTTGGTTCTTCAGTGTATTTTTGTTTCTTTTCCTCCAGTACTTTTTAGAAAGGTTTTAGTACTAGTTTTGTAATGGTCTCCGGTCAATACGCATAGCCACCACAAGTGGTTTTTAAAACTCTTTTCCATTTAGGCTTTCTTTTTTAATATTTGATTTTATTAAATTAACATACAAGACAATACACAAAAAAATTACTGTAAACAAGACAGGAGAGCACAAAAAAACCATAATGGGGTATTGTGACAGACATGCTCTAAGGCACAGTTAGCGATGGTGAATAAACCAAACTAAGCTGGCAGAAGAGTTGTAAAGAAGGGAATCATAGAAACACAGAAGTTGACGGCAGATAAGGACCGCAAGGCCCATCCAGTCTGCCCATTTCTTTTTCTACCTTATAAATGTGCCATCGGCCTTTGCTCTGTCAGTGGCATATCTATTCATAGTCATTTGTATTGCTCCCTTATGCCTATCCCATGCCTGTTTGAAGCCCTGCACTGTATTCATAGCCACCACTTCTTGTGGTAAGCCATTCCATGCATCCACCAACCTTTCTGTGAAAAAGAATTTCCTCACATTCCCCCTAACGGCCTCCCTCTAATCTCATGCTGTGTCCTCTTGTCCTGCTATTTTTCTTATATTTAAACATGTTAGACTTTCACCTTGTTTATGCCCTTAAGGTGTTTGAATGCCTCGATCATATCACCTCTCTCCCTCCTTTGCTCAAGGGTATACATATTGAGCTCCGTTAATCTGTCCTCATATGTCTTCTGATTACGGTCCCTGCGCCATTTTGGTTACCCTTCTCTGGACTGCCTCAATTTGAATTAATGTCCTTGTGAAGGTGTGGCCTCCAATACTGCATGCAGTACTCCAGATGGGGCCTAACCAGTGTCTTGTACAAAGGATTATTACCTCCTCTTCGACTTGTGGTACCCTACTAATACACCCTAACACCCCCTAGCCTTACCTACTGCTTTAGAGGTCTGCTGGATGATTTTAGGTCATCAGTGATTATGATGCCCAAGTCTCTTTCTTCCTTGTGACTGCTAGCAACTCCTCCCAGCCTATAGGTGGCTTCAGGGTTTCTCTTCCTATGTGCATGATGTTGCACTTCTTTGCATTAAATCCCAGTTGCCACTCTTCTGACCATTCTGCTAGTTTATCCAGATCTCTTCTCATTCTGCCCACCATCTGGATCATCTACTCTGTTGCAGACCTTGGTGTCATCTGCAAACAGACAAGCCTTACCCTCTAGTCCATCTGCAAGGTCACTAATGAAGATGTTGAAGAGGACTGCCCCAGGACTGATCCCGAGGTACCCCACTTGTGACTTGCATCTCTGCTGACTGTATACCATTTACCACCACTCTGTTTTCTGCCCGACAACCAGTTTGCCACCCAGTTGACCAACTTCGACCCACCCCGAGCACAAGCTTATTTATCAATCTTCTATGTGGAACAGTGTCAAAAGCTTTGCTGAAGTCAAGGTAGGCGACATCAACTGCTCCCCTTGTCCACCACTCTGGTTACCCAGTCAAAGAAATCTATGAGATTAGTTTGACAGGACCTTCCTTTGTAAACCCATGCTGTCTTGGATCCTGTGCCCCTATGGATTCCAGGTGTTGCACTATCCTTTCCTTAGGAGTGCCTCCATAATCTTGCCCACTACTGAGGTAAGACTGACCGGTTTGTAGTTCCCCGCCTCCTCCCTGCTACCACTCTTGTGGAGCGGTATCACATGAGCCCTTCTCCAGTCTTCTGGGACCTCTCCTGTGCCGAGACTCTCACTAAACAATTCTGCTAATGGCTCTGCTAGTTTCTCCTTTAACTCCTTAAGTACTGTGGGATGTATGCCATCAGGTCCCATTGCCTTATCCACCCTGAGCTTAGCAAGCTCTTGTAGGACCCTTTCTTTTGTGAAGGGAGTAGTGCTCACCTCCTCCCTCTGTGTCCATGATGCTGAGCTGTGGGCCCTGCCCTACCTTCTCTTCAGTAAATACTGAGCAAAAGTATCTATTTAGGATAGATGCCTTTACAGGGTCCTCCTCTTCACATGCTCCTTTTTCCATTAAGCTTAGCAATACCCCCTCTGGACTTTCTCCTTTCACTAATGTATCTATAGAAAGTCTTGTCACCTTCTTTTACTGTTTGTGCTAGTGTTTCCTGAGTTTGGGACTTTGCCTGCCTTACTGCCTTACCTGCTTCCCTTAGGGCAGTTTGGTATGCCTCCTATCTTCATCCCGCTGTGTTCCCTTATATTTCCTGAAGGCCAGCCTTTGGCTCTGACCTTTTCTGCTACTGTATTTGAGAACCAAAGTGGTTTCCTTCTTCTTTTGCACTTCCTTTTCTGTCTAACACAATGGGATGTTGCTTCAAGTATTGCATCCTTAATGGCTGCCCACTTTGCCTGTACCCCCTCACCTGTGTTTCTTTTTGCCAGGGCTAGCTTAACTCTGTTGGCCATCTTATCAAAGTCAGCTCCTCTGAAGTCCCATATTTTTGCCTTGGAATGGGATGATTTAGATGTAGTAGCCAAATTGAACCATACCATGTGATGGTCACTGGCCCCCAGGTGACCTACCTGGAGATCTGTGATCCCTTCTTTGTTAGTCAGTACTAGATCTAGGATAGCCCTGTCTCTTGTGGGTTGCTGTACCAGTTGTTTGAGGCCCTCCCCTGCAGAATCCACTAAGTCTAGTTCTGGCAGATGTTCCTGCTGGTATTGACCAATCTGTATCCGGCATGTTGAAGTCTCCATTATCAGAACCTCCTTT
Source organism: Neoceratodus forsteri (assembly GCA_016271365.2). Classification (NCBI taxonomy): domain Eukaryota; kingdom Metazoa; phylum Chordata; order Ceratodontiformes; family Ceratodontidae; genus Neoceratodus; species Neoceratodus forsteri. Next base: position 775,564,004 of record CM028137.1, read on the forward strand.
AGCTGTCTGTTTTGTATATCTTCTAACAGTAATGTGTCTATGTCCTCCCTCGGTCTGGGGGCCTGAGACAACCCCAGTTCTTATGGCTGTCCCATTTCCTGTTTCCAGGGTGACCCACAGTTCTTCTGGCTCCTTATGTGTATTCTGAATTTCTGTAGCTTTGATATTTTCATTCACATACAGGGCCACTCCTCCCTTTGCACCTCGGTCTCTTCTGAACAATACATAGCCAGGTACTGAAGTCTCCCTATGGGTGGTTACTGGTAAACCACGTCTCACCAATTGCTACTATGTCCAGTTTAGCCTCTGACATTATTGCCTGCAGGTCTGGGATCTTATTTCCCAGGCTGTGAGCATTTGTGTACATGATTTTCCATTGGCCAGATTTTGTGCGTTAGTTGTTGGGTGAAGTTTGGCATTACCCTGTGCATCGTATGGGGAACAAACCTTTTTTCTTACCTGGTGATGCAAATGAATGGCAAACATGCTGAATTCCTGTTTGACCACTAGCTGAGGGGAGGGTGTTCTTCCATTCAACGTATGAGGTGCTGCCCCTCTCCCCATTTGCTAGTTTAAATATGCTGCAAAGACGATGAACTTCTGCCCCAATGCACTGACTCCTCTTTAGTCAGATGCAGTCCATCAAATTTAAAGAACTTTCGCTCCCAAAACTGCTGCCAGTTCCCTACAAATCTGTGTCCTTTTTCCTGGCACCAGTCCTTGAGCCACGTGTTTAGCTCCCCTATCTCCCCTTCTCTGACCTTTCGTCTATCTGCTCCCCTCTCCCAGACTGGCAGGATCTCAGAGAAGGAGATGCCGGACGAAATAGATAGTTTGTCACCCAGCCTAGTCAGGTGTTCCTTGGTCTCCACAACTGACCGGCTGGCGAGATCATTAGTCCCTATGTGTACTAGGACATCAATGTTTTCTCCTGCTTTGTGAACAATTTTAGCAATGCGGTCAGTGTCTCTCCATGCTGATGTACCTGGGAGACATCTGACCATTACCCCTGGCTGGAGATGGGTATCAACTCCCCGAATCATGGAGTCTCCCATGATCAGAAGTTTTTTGGGTTTCCTTTTGGTTCCTGATTTGGGTGAGTTCTGTTGTGCTAGCTCCTGTGCCGCAGTGTCCTGCTCTGCAGTGTCTTCTGCCTCTTTATTTGATTTCAGAGATAGAGGCAGATACCTGTTTGTAGTGTTTATATGGTTTTTGGAGATAATGTGTTGGAGAGCAGAGAGTGATGGGGCACCTGATTTGCTCCTCCTAACCACCTGCCAACCTCCTGGACCAACTACCCTCTGTGGTCGAGGTTTTTCTGTTGGATGCTGGGGAAGTGGCGGGTGGTTCTTATAATGTATTTCCTCTTCAATATGAAATTTGAGGTGTGCAATCTCTGCCCATGCTGCGCCCTAAGATCTCCAAAGGCCCAGCATGTAGGACAGTGTCCTAAATTCTGTAAGACTGTCCTTCTGAAAATCGTTCCACAGTACCTGCAGTTAATGAAATCCATTCCAAATAAGTTGCTGGGTTTGTAACCTAGTCACAGTAATTAGAAGAAAAAAAAAAAAAAAAGGAAAAAAAAATGCAAGTAATGGTTTAATTGTGCTTTGTTTAACTTGTTATGACAAGTTAAATTACTAGTGCCCCTGTAAATGAGATCACCTTGTGGAGGCCCCACTGATCCGCCCCTTCCTGCTCTGCCACAGGAAATGTCACAACTGTGGTACCCTATAAAAGGAGTGTAGCGTGGGGTGGGTGGCTGGGCCCTTCCCCTGCCTAAAAACAACAACAACCATGGATGAAAGAACAAGGAGGTAAGAGCAGAAACAATCAGTCAACAACAAATGCAGTAACCCTGAAAGCTTATCCTAATGTTAGATAAACTGTAAAACCTGTAAAGCACCACCTGTAATAATTTCAGAGAAGATATACGCTGTAAGAAACACTTTGCTCCAGAGAAAAATAAAGCAGTAACAGAAAATATACCTTGCAAACGACAATTTGAATCAGAAGATTACAGGAGTAATCTGTTATTACAAGGTGTGCCTACAGGTGTGTGCTAATGCAGAAGAAGGTATACCAGCAACAACAATTTGAATCAGAGAAAAAATAAAACAATGAAATGTTAGCTACAAACAGTAGCAATCCCTGTGAGTAAAAAATTAAAACACCACCACACAGTAAATCTGCTTAGCCAAACTAAGTCTTAATCCTTTTCCCTTGCTCTGGTAAGTTTCTCTACTCTGCCTTTCAAGCAGTCTTAGAAGGAAAGAGCTCAGGTGAAGCTAGGTGCCTTGGCCAGCAAACCAAGTCTTCAGTCAGGCGTCCCCCCGGTTATACAGATGCAGTAAATGACTAGCCCAGTAACTGTCTGAATGACACACCATCAGAAAGTGACTTCTTTTCTGTTAGTTCGAACATCACTGGGGCCCACTCTAGTGTTTTACTCTTCAGAGCATATTCTACAAACAGACTGGTTGGATATTCTGCATTTTTTACCAGGCACCTTGATGTGGTTTGTTTCATGCACATACCATTTTCTGCGTAGTTACTGTACTCAGAATTCTCTGAAGCAAGTTCAGTGTTAAAGGTGCTGATGCACAACTTATCTGGAAAAAGCTTAAGATGTGAAAAATTGGATCACACGTGATAAGATGGGGAGCTGATGCCATCTGCACACTTCCTGTACAATTAGGCTGTGATAGTTCTATATTATCAAGGAATGTATAATTTCACCATAGCCCAGTTGTTGCAGTAAATGGAGTTATAACATGAGGCAGGTAAAAGTCAGCAAGTGATTGGATGAACAGCAGCACATGACTATGCGGTAATGTATGTTAACAGCACAGCAGCCGAGATGTGCCTCTGAGGGAGATCCCGGGCAGACCTGCACTTGTGTATGGGACAATAATTTTGCAAAAGCAGCTATTTGCAATCCTTGCTAAGCAACTCCCAGTATTGCTGCAGAAGACAGAGGAGCCTTTCCAGAATTATTATCCCTACACAAGAACTGCAGGCAGGCATTTGCAATCCTCAGTATGCGAGAAGGTGATCAGTCTTCCCCTGCCATGTCATACTGTCCTCCCACCCGCTATGGAGATCACTGGCACCCGTGACACTGACTGGGAGAGGGAGGCAGCAACAGTACCACTGTTGCTTCCTTTCATCTGAGTTTTTCTAAACAGAGGCGCATGCCTGTCTACGACCCCCAAGCAAATACAGGCAGCACCATATCTGTGATCAGAGCACCGATCGAGACAGAGAGAGAGAGAGAGGCGACACACACACACGACAGAGAGGGCTCTCTGGGGACAGAGTGCATGTCGTGTGTGTGTGTGTGTGTGTGTGTGTGTGTGTGTGTGTGTGTGTGTCTCCCCATCCCCCGGCTGTGCATGCGTGTGTCCTTGTGCGTGCCCTTCCGTGTGGGTGTGCGCGCGTGCATATGTGTGTGCGCACACACATGTGCCTGTGTGTTCCCGGCCGTGTGTGTGCGCCTGTGTGTCCCCATCCGTGTGCGTGCCCATGTGTCTGTGTCCATCTATGCCCGTCCGTGTCAGTATGCCCCCGTCTGTGCGTGCACATGTCCATCTGTGTGTCCTCGCCCACGGCCTGTGCGTGTTCCCCATCAGTGTGTGTCCGCTCATGTCCATGCATGTGTGTGACGTGCATGTCCATCTGTCTTTCTCTCCCCCCCCCACTGTTTAATTCCCCTGCTGTTAGAGGTTTTGCACGGCAGTGTACCCCCACTGCTTCACTGTGGCCCCCCACTGCACAGTACAAGCAGTGAGAGTGCGGGGGGGGGGGGAAGAGACATACCCACCCACCATGGATCCATCATCGTAGTGTTGTACAGTGTCAGAGTCAGTGGGAGTAGCTGTTAGGAGTGACCACCTAGAGAGATAGTCCCATCTTGCTCCTGTGGCCCCATTCTGGGACGGTGGCACACTTCAGACAGAGACTCTGTCCCACACAGTGAGTAGCAGTGCTTGTCCCAGCCATGCCCGTGTTTTGGCTCTTTTCCCTTCGGTTCCCTCCTGCACCATGCAGTCATTTGCAAACAGTGAGAGGCACACACAGAGCAAAGCACCACCACCTCCTCAGTCACTTTCTGTTGATACGCAAGAGCGAGCGTGAGCAGATGAGACAGTGGGAAGTGGTAGTGCACCGGTTATGGGTCGACAAGAGTGCTGTCTTTCTGTTCACACCACAAGCGAGTGAGAGCGCAATCAGACGAGAGCAGGGAGCAGTACCACACCAGTTACTGGGCAACATAAGCACTGTGGGTCAGGACTTGCCTTTGTTCTCTGGTCCTCCTTACAGTGTAGTAACTCGGATACTTTGAAACCTGCAGCCGTCAGTGCGTGACATCCTCCCTTTGTGCACAGTGCATGAAATTATCCCCGCCTGTCCCGTTGCTGGCCCCCCCCCCCGCCGTGCTCACTGAGGTGCCCGTGTGGTGCCCCCCCCCAATCTGTGCCATCATGACCCACTGTCACTGTTGGTTGCGGCAGACAGGTAGTGACAGCAGGTCCGACAACATCGCGGTTGGTGGTGGCGTGAGAGCTAGCGGGAGAGAAAAGATAGAGCAGCACCACATGCTGCTGAACAGCAGGAGAGTTAAGAACCTTCCATATCCCCACAGTATACTTGTTACCGAAACGTTTTACAATCCAAGTATGCTCGAGTGCACCATCCAGTTCAGTACAGTATCCTGGTACTATGCACTGCACCACACGCTGAAGTGCAGTGTCCTGGTCTGTGTTATTTCTGTTGTCCGACCACCTGAACAATATAGCATGGCAAGCTTGAAACAGAGACGGGTTCCTGCACATAATCAGTGGGGCGAAAGAGAGCACTTTTGCAGTGCTCAGACAAGGCGGGGGTGGGGGGGGGGAATTACAACGCAGCAGTTGTGTCAGAGTTGCCATGTAGGTTATGAACAGAAAATGTCAAATCGTGGTAATACTGTTTTCTGACGTTTCTATTTTCATAACAAACAAATAAATGCATTACTTGTTAGGGACTATTTCACAGTTTGGCAAGATACAGCTACATTCTTCTATTTCAAAAGCTAATTAAACAGTTTATTTTTGTTTCTTCACACATCCCATGTTATTTGCGCAATAACCCTTGACAGGGTGTGCTGTTATTGAGGATTAACGCACACCTGGGTGCTCTGAGGGCACTTGGCCATCCCCAACAACAGCACACCCTGTCGTGAGTTATTGTGTACTTATGATTCAAAACGGTCTGTAGCAGAATGGAGAAGTCACAGATTTGGAGTATGGTGGCCTCTAGCAGTTAAGCATGTATTTATTACCCAGCAGTAAATGACTAGACCAGTGACAATGCTGGAACTAACAGAGAAAGAAGTGAAGTCTGATAGAATTTCTTCTTAAGCTGTTTTAAGTTCAGTGCAGCATTTTAAGAAGCCCAGATGCTCTATAAAACTAAATTGTCACAACTTTATAAAGAATGAAAGTGGAGATCCCTCGCTTTCATTACTTACTGCATATGTACTGTTCGTAGTCCTGATGTCCAATAACATTGCCCATCTGTATTTTCATCCTCACATTTGTCACTTTGAATATTCTGTCATGTTGAATGTATGCTTGCTGTAGACCTCTTGTGTTTTACCACGGATAGTATTTTTTTCGATTCTACCTTCATTGTCATGTACTATACTCCCAGGTCATGCCTGAAGACAGGCAAATGGTTGTCTAGCGCACACTACCTGGTAAATAAATAACTACATAAATAAGTAAATTTGGTCGCGGTGCCCCACAGGAGACTCATGTTGGTGATATACAGATAAGTTTTAATGCACGACAAAGGAGGGTTTCACTTGTTAATAGCATTAACAGCAGGTGTTATTGTGGCAATAACGCCACTCCTGGGGTGGGCTGAAGCACGAGGTGAAGCAGAGTGCTTCCACCACCCCAGGAGTGATGTTATTACACAATAAAACACACCTTGTAGTGCCTTATCGCAATTATACAATGGCTTAATGTTACACAATATAAGAAATGTTTTTAGTAGATTTTTTTGCGTTTCTGAAGAGAAAAGAGCAATGAATCAAGCTCCATGTCGTCCAATAAATCCGTACAGTGATGTTATTGTGTAACAACATCACTGTCTCAGGCACCCACTGACCAATCAGAATACAGGAATTTCCTTGCCATTGTATAACAGGAAATTAATGACCGGTTGGGGCACAAGACCAAAGGCTGAATGCCTCCAACTACTAACCGGGCATTAATTCCCTAGTAGAGCCCAACTCTGGAGTGCATTAATGCGCTTGTAACATGGCAAGTGCTTCAAACACACTGATTTATCACGATCCTATTTCCCAAAAAAAAAACAAAAAAAAAAAACACTACCACAAAAACACAGATGCAGGTTTTGGGAACAATTTTTTAAGTATGGAACTCTGGTTTTGCCCCATGCAACATCTATTAATATTGTGAGTGATGATTAACACGCATTTCCCATTTCAAGCATATTCTGCAGTTATGCTATTTGATAAATAGAGCGTTAAAACTCTAAAAACATACTGCAAAGATACAAGTTACTCACCTGTAACAGGAGTTCTAGGAATGGTATGTTATTCATCCACACTGAGCAGGTTCCTTGCCGTTTTAAATCTTGCCAGAAGGTCTTCAAGCTGGCTCCTCCCACCCACCTGGGTGGTAAAACTCTGGGCTCCACCCCATGACACCAGATCTAGCCCGCTGGAAGCCAGGTTGTGTGTCGAGGCCAGGGAGGTCGGGTGGGTTGTTTGGATGAACAACATATACCATTCCTAGAACTCCTGTTACAGGCGAGTAACCTGTATTTCTAGGGACATGGATATGTTGTTCATCCACACTGTCTGGCAGACTCCTAGCAGTTCTCCGGGAGGAGGGAGGCAAGGCGCACACCCCCTACTTGGGAAATAAAGACTGGAGAACCAAGGTCCCAAAACCAGCATCCCGGCGTGACTCAAGGTCGATGTGGTAGTGGGTGATGAAGGTGTGTGCCGATTTCCAACTAGCAGCCCTGCAGATTTCCTGGATAGGGACATCCCTAGAAGCAGCCACCGATGCAGCGGTATGGCGGGTAGAATGAGCTTTTATCCCTCTGGGAGGCTCCATGCCCACCAACCTATAGCAGAGATCTATGCAGGAGGTGACCCACCTGCTTATCCTCCGCTTGGCTGCAGGTCTGCCAGGTGCGGCTTCAGTGTAGGTGACAAACAGCTGGCAAACCTCTCCCCGAACTTTAGCCGTCCGCTCCTTGTAATAAGTGAGCGCTCTTCTAGGGTCCAAAGTATGGAGCCTATATTCGGCCTCCGAGGTGTGACTGGGGTAGAACACCAGCAGAGTAAACACCTGGTTAAAGTGAAACTCCGACACCACCTTCGGAAGGAATTTCGGGTGGGGGCGCAGGATAACCTTGTCCCTGTGGAAGACCAGATAAGAAGACTCTATGGAAAGCACCTGGAACTCTCCTATCCTTCAGGCTGACGTGATAACCACCAAGAAGGCGGTCTTCCACGACAGGTGAGAGATGTCACACCTGTGCATCGGTTCGAATGGCTTTCCCATGAGCTTAGCCAATACCAGCAGTAGATCCCACGGAGGTGGAGGTTCTTGCACCAGAGAAGATTTGTGATCAAGGCTTTTGAAAAAGCGCCCAACCATCTTCTCCTGCGCCACTGACTGCTTTCCAGTCCACGCCCGGTAAGCAAAGATGGCTGCCAGGTGCACCTTAAGGGTCGATCAAAGCCCTTGCGGAGAAAGGGACCACAGGTAGTCCAGAATGCTTGCCAAGGAACAGGAGGAAGGGTCCAGGCCCTTGCCCTGACACCAAATGGAGAATCTCTTCCATTTGAAGGCGTAGCATTTTCTGGTCGACTCCTTACGGGACGCCTCAACGATGTTGAGGACCTCGTCGGAAAGACCCAAGGCCTCGAACTCTAGCCGCTCAGGAACCAGGCCATCAGGTGCAGGGATTGAAGGTCCGGATGGAATACCTTCCGTGATTGAGATCAGATCTGGGCGGGCTGGAAGCCACCTCGGGAGCCTGGAGCGGAGACTGAGGAGATCTGGATACCAGAACTGGCGGGGCCAGTCTGGGGCTACCAGAATCACCTGCGCCTTGTCCCTCCTCACCTTGAGAAGCACCCTGTGGATCAAGGGAAATGGGGGAAGGAGTAGAAGAGGCCCGGGGTCCACAGCCTCAAGAAGGCATCCCCCTGCAGCGAGCCCTGCTGAGAGGGGTGGGCATGAAAGTCTCAGCTTCGCATTCTCCCTGGAGGCAAACAGGTCTGCCTGAGGCGTTCCCCAGTGGGAGAAGAGATCTTGTACTACCTCCGGCAGGAGAGACCACTCATGAGACGCAGCCCCTATCCGGCTTAGGGCATCGGCCAGGGTGTTGGAGGCTCCTGCCACGAGTGGCGAGGAGATTCGCCTCCAGGCTGCTCATGAGTGACCAAATGCGGAGAGCTTCCCTACACAGAGGTATGGAGCACGTCCCGCCCTGGCGGTTTAGGTAGTACATGGTCGTAGTATTGTCCGTCTGGACCTGAACCATTTGACCCCGTAGAAACGAAGCGAAGGCGGTGAGAGCTAGACGAACCCCTCGAAGCTCCAGCAGGTTGATATGGCATCGGGACTCTAAGGGACCAGAGGTCGGTGTTTCGTGCCCAGATGGGCACCCCAACCCATCAGAGGCGATCGGGTCGGCCAGCCAGACCATCGCTCGGGCGGATAAACGGGATGCCCTCCTGCAGATGTGCTGGAACGGTCCACCACTGGAGAGCGTTCCACATCCCCTGGGTCACTGTCACTAGCTGATCCAACGGATCGAAGTGCTGTGACCATTGGCTGGCCAGCCCCCATTGAAGGGGACGCATGTACCAGCGGGTCCAATGGACCACGCTGGTGCAAGCTGCCATGAGGCACATGAAGTCACGGGCAGGGCGCGATTGCCTAACCCAAAATGATTGGGGAAAGGAGGAAAGAACCTCGGCCCTGTCCGCCGGGAGCCGTGCTCTGGCTCGTACAGTGTCGAGCTCTGCCCCGATGAATTGTATCACCTGCTTTGGCACCATTTCCAACTTGGCCTCGTTGATGAGGCCAACCTGAGAGCAAACCTGGAGGGCCAGATCTCTGGACCGCTCCACCTCCTCTCTGGAGGAGGCTGCAATCAGCCAGTCATCCAGGTAGGGGTACACCCGGACCCTTTGGTGCTGCAGGAATGCTGTCACCACTGCCATGCATTTGGTGAAGACCCTGGCCTGGAACTCGTAAAGGGATCCCTCAGCTCTGAAGCAGAGGAATCTCTGGTGGGACGGACAGATTGGGACATGAAAGAATGCATCCTGAAGGTCCAGAGAACAGAACCACATGCCTCGTTCCAAGGATGGGATTATCTGAGCCACAGTGACCATCCTGAAGGTCAGAGACCTTAGGAACCTGTGCAGGTTGAGAATGGGGTGCCAGCTCCCTGTCCGTTCTGGAACCATTAAGTACCTGGACACAAACCCCGGGTCTGGAGGAGGATCTGCCACCTTCCTGATCACCTCTTTTTCGAGGAGCAGGGCGACATCGGCTCAGCGAGCCAACAGAGAATGCTGGACCCTGGAGCCCCCGAGGCGTGACGGCTCGAAGGGCGGGCCTGCTCGAACTCCAGGGCAGGCCCTTTCCTACTACCTCCAACACCCAACGGTCCATGGTGATAGCGGACCAGGTGGAAATAAAGTGGTGGAGCCATCCCCCCACAGTGGGGGGGCCCAGGGGGGAGTGACGAGGCTGGGGGAGACACCCCTCAACCTGTCACTGGGCAGGCTTAGAGAAGGGACCGACCGAGGGACCTCCTGGGCCTTTACCTCCCTGCTTCCTGTTGGAGGAAGCCGCAGGCTTGGGTTTGAGATGCCAAGCGCGAGCCTGCTGGCCCTGGCGGGCCGGACGTGCCACAGGTGCATGAGGATGAAAGGACTTGTGCTGCTGCTGTCTGCGGCCTTTGTCCTTCTGGGCGGAGGTGACAGAGTCCAGAGTGGCACTGGACTTCTCAATCCACTGGAGGCGACCTTCCACTTCAGGGCCGAAGAGGTTGGTCCCCAAGAAGGGGACACCCCCCAGTTTATGCTGGGTATCCGCCGTGAAGGTGGATACCCTCAGCCATGCTCTGCGGTGCAAGGTCACCGCGGCCGCAACCGATCTGGCACAGGAGTCTCCGATGTCCAGAGCCGTTTGGAGCTGCTGCATAGCCACTGCCCTACCATGGTCCCGCACCTGCCGGACCGTGGTCTGCAGGTCGGCCAGGAAATGAGGGATCACCTCATCCAGGGAGCCTATGAGGCATAGAAGTATGCCATCAGCACAGCCGAGCTGGCCTGGCAGAGGCCAAGGGAGGACGCAGCGTAGTCCAGCTTTTTGGACTCCTTGTCTGGGGGCTTGTCCACGTCCCAAGCATTCCCGGAACGCCGGAAAACGCTGTCGGTGACCAACCCCTCGGCAGAGGGGAGTTCCGAAAAACCGGGCAAAGAGCCAGTAGGGACTGCATACTTCCTGGCCATCCTGGCCGAAGGCGCAGGACAGGAAGCAGGCCGCTGCGATTGCAAAGCACTGCTGGGAGTGACTACCGGCATTCGGGGCCTGCGGCAGCGAGACTGAGGATAATATGGGCAGCGCTACTAGGTGGATTAGTTAGTTTGTACAGTAAACTACGGGAGCGATTGCCAGAGTTTATTCCAGGGCTGCGGCGGCGAGACTGGGAACTGCTCTAAAACTAGCAAAGTACCTTATGTGGGTGAGTGTCTGTGGGGACATGGGTGGGGAAGGGTGGTGGGGGTTCGGGGCTACAGTACCTCGGTCTCTGATTATGAGGACTGTCCTAATTTCATCCCTCAAAATTGATTTGTTTTTCCTCTGTTCTCACAGAAGAGAAGAGATGCTGCCAAGACTGAGGAGGTGCTGTAAATTCAGACTTTAAAGCAGAAATATATAACGTGGAGTCAGAAATGACCACAAATGAGTAAAGGCAATGGGTTCAACAGTGTGAACCATAAAAGCAGCAGTATTCATGTCATCAATGGTTGAGAGGTATGGTGGTGGTGGAAGGGTTGTCACTGCAACAGGTGACTCAGAGCTTTAAGTTTTTGGCAAAGGGCCATGCTGGGGAGGCTGAAACGGATGGGGATTTTGGCAGGTACCCGATGGGTGGAGTGGGTGATTAGCCACTGAGATGGTGGGAGGATGGCTTTAGTGGTTCTGGCAGAGGGGACAAGGGTGGGGAGGGTACGATACTCAAACTGGTGTGTGTGTACTGAGGAGATCTGAAGCCAAGACAAAACCAATTTTTAATAAAAAAAAACTTTAGGTTACAGTATTTAAGCATTTTGATTTTGCTAATCAAATCAAGGCATGCGCTATTCATTTTCACAATTGATTAGCACTTTCACGTGCAACTCTGATAATTTTCTGAGCTTATTTAAAACCCTGCCGTATTTTGGAAACGGTTCGAGATACGGACTTTGTCAGAAAAATGCTTAGCCCCCTAATTAAGTGTAAAACTAGCCAGGAAAGTCATAAATCATACGACAAATTATTTCTCATCGTACAATTCCTGCGATAAACAATTTAGTATTCCAACTCCTCATTTTCTGCTCCGAGAACTATTATTATCCATACATTTCTTTGTACTCACTGTTTTCTCTGTATGCAGCTTTTGGGAAACCAGCCCCGCATAAACACATTATATTACCGTTACTATTACCATTTCATGCATTCCATTCCCTGCTTCACTTAACGCTCACGTTACACCACCATGTGCGCAAGTTCTTTGTGGTTTTCATTTGCGCTTTGCTTTTGCATTGTTCAACATTTCTGTCTACACTACTGTTTCTCTTTGCGTCACCATGCGCATTTGTGTTTCCGGGCACAATGTTATTATGTGATATCACGTCGGGCCCCGCGCTCCCGACACATTACATTCATTATTTCTTGTTATTCTCAAAAAGAGAAATTAGAGGCAAAAAAACTCTGTTTAATACATTAGGGTTGTTCCACACCACCAAAAGCAAGGAAATTCAGTATAAAGAGTTGAAAGCCCCCCTTGGGCCCCCCACCGACCACACCCCCAACCGGCATCGGGGTGCACATTAGGGTTGTTGGTCTTAACTCTCACCCCATTCTCCTACATCTCTGCTTCTTTATACATGATAGGTGAGTTATGGCAGACAACCCTAATGCGCACCCCGATACCGGTTGGGGGTGTGGGCAGGGAGGGGTCCAAGGAGGGCTTTCAACCCTAACACCGAATTTCCTAGCTTTTTTCGGTGTGGAACAACCCTACACACACACACACACACACACACACACACACACACACACACACACTAATGCATCAGTTAAGAGTTGTCATTACAGCGACAAGAGTTTGGAAATTCGATGTCAGACGTCGGGGTGTACCTTGGGGTTGCTGGCCCTCTCACCCCATTCCATTTACCCTTGTCTCCAAGACACTGATGTGTAGCCAGGCCTCCACAAGCGGCTTGGATCCCTAGGACTGGACGCGCAGGAAACGCGCACCCCACCTTGTCAAGGAGGCATCTATATTTAGAATGACACATGGGACAGGAGAATTAAACAGCATGCCTAAAGTGTCCATGAACTTCCACTATTGTACTGCTCGAAGAGCAGAGGAAGACCTGAGGACTGGGGCATTGAAATTGTCCTTCCTCTGGTCCCAATGGTACTGACCGTGAGCACTGAAGGACCTTCATACGCAGCCTGGCATTAGGGACACTGAAATTTAAATGCCTGTAAATTTTCTTTCTCAGACTGCTGGTCTCCGGGCTTCATAACTACTGGGAGGTACCTCCTCTTGTCACGCGACAGTCAGGAACACAAAGCTCTGCAGCCTGGACATCCTCCCTCCCACTTCCTGTGACCACCAGTTCTTCCCAAAGCATATCCAACCTGGTAGTATTATCTAAAATAGGAAAGAAAAAGAGACAACGTTATCTCAAACATTCCACCAGCTGGCCGTCAGTTTGTTGCATTCTGGGAGGGAAGAAGCCCAGAGACCAGCAGTCTGAGAAAGAAAATTTACAGGTATTTAAATTTCAATTTCTCTCTCCTTGCTGGTCTCCGGGCTTCATAACTGCTGGGATATACTAAAACAGTACATCCCCTGGCTTCCTGGGTGGGAAGAATGTAAATGCCCCTTAAGGGATCACCACCACTGTGAGGAATCAAGAAGCCTCGGTCGAGGTGGACAAATTCAGCTGACAGAAACTGGATATGGCGAGAACAGGTGGCCAAATAGCCACCCTGCCCAAGTCAGCCAGAGAAGGTTCATTAAAGACCACCCTAGAGATGTCCAAGGCCCTGGCTGATGGTACCTTAATTGGTACAGGTAAAGGCAACCCTGCTTGTTGGAAGGTAGTGCTTATGGATGAATGAAGACACCTGAAATGGAGACTAGCATCCTCTCCTTTAATGGTCTGGTCCTTGGGAGGACGAATAAGATGGAAGCTTTATGAATGGACTTGGCACTTTTAAGGCAGTGCTTCATCACTCTTTTAGGATCCAGAGCATGAAATTAATTCTTCTTGGTGGAAGAGTACCGGAAAGGAGACCTCAGCCAGTTTGCCGGAAAAGGAACCATTAACTTTGGAAGAAGAATTCTGGATCTAAATCACAGGACCACAGAGTCCTTACTAATAAGTATACAAAATACCATACGAGGATCCCTACAGAAGATATCTCCTAGTGCCAGTGTTCCCATTAAGGCTGCAGATCTGGGGGTACACTGCACCCTCTTCAAATATTTTCAGAGGTACAAAATACATTACAAGTGTTCATTCTAGCATTTGTACAACATTTTTGTGGGGTGCATATACTTCAAACAGAATTATGGGGTACAGTGCACCCTCTTCACACAAAAATGTACTTGAATTTCATAATCTGTACTTGAATCAAGTACAGATGGGGAAATGTGAAAACTGCCTAGCGCTTTAATGCGACTGGCTAAAGAGGTAGCTATGAGAAAAGGTGACTTTCATCATCAGGTATATGAGGGATGCCTCTTCAACCGAGCAGAGCCTCCAGCTGGACTGAAGGGTGTTTTAAAGTTGCCACCATCAGGGATCATCTATCATTTCACATGGGGATGAGACCACAAGGACTCTCCTGCACCCATCAACCAGATTGCTCCCGATGCTGAATTTGGACCTACCCAGGAGTCTGGTTGTAGCTCTTTCTCGAATCCTTTGGAGGGGCTGAAGAATGAGTAGAGTACCGTCTAGTCGACATTTGGTTCAACTAAAGCTGGAAAGAGAATCTGCACCATAGTCTGTATTAGACACAAGATAAAAAAGGAAAAATCCTTGCGATGCCAGAAGGGAAAAATTCTAGCCCCATTAAAGTTTCCTTATCGATCTCCCTGCAAGAGAGAACGCCTACACCGATTACAATGCAGCACCGGGCCTGCACAGAAGGTCTAGACCAGGGGTTCTCAATGGTAGCCAGCCTCCTGGGAGGCCCCAACCTGTTCCAGGGAGGCTCAAGCAAGTCTAAAAAGTACTATATTTAAATTTTGGGTTTTATATATTTTGTGTGAAGAGATGAAGCAAACTGAAAGAGGATAATAGTAGGCAAATGTTATGTATTTATTTACTAATAGGTGACAAGGGAAGGTGAATGAGCCAAGGCTCATTTCAGGTGTACCCGGGGAAGGGTAGGGAATGAATACATTTCAAAAGGTAACTGCGAAACAATCAAGAAACACACAGTAAACAATAGTGCAAACAAATATGAACAATAAATGTATAACGAGTTGTGGTAATTGATAAATTTGTAGATTGATGGTAGAACAGCCCAAATACAAAGGTTGAGCATAGATGTACTAAGAGGAATAGCAGGAAGGAGCAAAGTAATCCCAGAGAAGTTGCTTAGGAGCAGGGAAGGAGGTGGAGCAGCAAAGTATGTAGGAAGGTTATTTCATATAGAGAGGAAACAGAGAAAGTAGTCTGGCCCATGAAGGTACTGCAACAAGGGGTAACAATGGTTCAAGAATGAAAATAGTGGAGCACATAGACTGGCCTGTTTGGTGGGGGGGGGGGGGTTACAATAAGCTTAATATTTATTTGTTATTCAGATAACACCTTTGAGCACAGAAGCTCTTTTTCAAAGGTTCCACATTAGTATAAGACAAAGAACTGAATGTGAGCCAAGTACTGAAAGGGGTTTCAATTTATTAATGGTGTACTGCACAAAGTACAGTATGCTATTTTTCTTTGGGGAGGACCAAGATTATTTCAGTTTTTGGGGGAGGCTCAAAATCTTTTCCATGGATTTGGGGAGGCTCACTGTGACAAAGTCTAAGAACTATTGGTCTAGACTGAGTACGGATCTTGTTGGAGGTTGCCTTGACATAAGCATCAGACACGTGAACTATGGACCCCTGGGCCGGGATGGGCAGGTCAAAAATGGTTTTGCTGGATCCGCAGTTACCTCTTATGCAGGACCCTGGAGAGTAGCAGAATTGGGAAAAAGGTATATGGGAAGTTAGTCGAGAGGCGAAGAGATCCACCAGAGGTGTGATGAAGGCCTCAACCTTCAGCTCCCACTGCCATGGTAGGAGTCCTTGAGACTTAGCTAGTCTGCCAGGATGTTATTTCAGAGTTGGAAGGTATACTGCCAGCCAGCTTGGTAGGCACCGTACAGCTCACTGAAAGAGCAGAAGGAAATCCTTGTGTATCCATGAGTTCCTTCTTCAACCCCAGTGTCAATACAAGTCATCGTTGCTCGGTTGTCTTATGCTGGATCTGGACTCTGCCAGAGGCCACCTGTCTGGTGTGGAGACCTAATGTATATCTCCTCAGCCCCCTAGGCAGTGAACGTTAGAAATTTTTGCTTCAAGAGGAAGCCCCAGATTGTGAACTCTCATAATATTGGTCCTCCAAGCCCACCAAGGAAGAAATGCTCCCCTGGGCGAGGAATTGGGAATTTTGTTTCTCGTCTTCCCTGGATTTCTAGGTTGAGATTACAGGTTGAGGGGGGTTGCCTGGACGGGCTGCCTGTGAATTAGTGCGCAGGAGAGTATGATGATGGATGACATGTTCGTGAATAGGAGACTGTCTAAAAGGGAGAGCATGTCCACTGTGAGCTTTATGTAACGGTGAGCCGTTCGGCGAGATGACTGAAAACGATGAAGTGGCTCTCGAGGTCCATGTATTTCCTATGTATGTGAAACACCCAATTGTGAGGTCTGCTTCCACATAGGGGAAGGGACTGGGACAGAAATAAAGGGCCCTTGCTCCAGGTTATAACGGGCCCTTGTACCGGTTTAAGATGAATCCGTGCCTCGGGGGGGGGGGGCGACTGGACAACCTCCGCTACTGCTGGCATTGCCTGATCAAACTGAGGAGCTTTGAAGGATGTTGACCTCTTGGAGGATGCTGACCAGGTAGGGAGAGTGCTGTATCCTAGTTGAGAGAGAGGTGAGCGATTCAGTCCCTAGGAGCTAATACCACCCCTATGATCCGGCCTTGACCAACCCTCTGTGCCCCAAGGGAAACGTTTTGAATGGAAAGTGAATTTCCCCCACCTTGGACTGGATATATTGTACTAGTCCTGGATGGGTACAAGTAGATAGGAGTCCTGTCAAACTACAGATGACAGGACCATCCCACAGGGAGAGTCTCTCCAGATTGTGGGCGATAACGTTTTCATCTTGATGGAGCTGTTGCGCGTGAAGCGGTGCCCAAATTTTTAGGTCCAAGACTGGTCTAAATTCTGCCGTGCCTTGGGAATAGTGAGAAACATCCCTACTTCAGTCTGAGGGGAACCTGCTCGTTAGCCCCTGCTTGAAGGAGACTAGTAATCGGTTGAGCTTTGCCAAGACTAATTGCTTGGGACATTGCCAATCTACTGGTATAAATTGTCCAGGGAACCAAGTGAAGCCAATGGTGGCTCTCAGTTGAATTTGTTTCGGAATTGGTGATGTACTATGCTCCGAATCTCCTTGTGTGTCTTGGTAAGGACCCATTTGCCCTCCACTCGAGGATGGGTCAGAGATCTTCACTGTGGCTTTTTGTTGCAGCCCCCTCAGGTGCCACCACATCCTCCCCTGTAGTTACACTGGTTACGGGAGGAGAACCCTTTGATCTTTTCCTGAAGAAGTCTCACTCTGCCCTTGCTGTAGACCTGGGCATGAAAATGCTTTCAGGAGCCTGGTGACCAGGATTTGTTTCTTTCCTCTAAAGCAGCATGCGTCCCTTTTCCATTTCCTTGAATTGCACTGATCACCTCTGAGGGAGACTCCTCACTGCAGTTTTCCTTCATATGGTGCGTTAACCAGGTGAATTGCTAAAGGTGCGTCCCACTTGCTGAGGTGCACGCGGCTGAGGATTGGTAAGACCGGGAATTTGCTGTGCAGCTGGCTGCTGTACTATGGTGTGACAACTGAGCAAGCATAGGCCAAGCACAAGAGCTTAAGTAGGTGCCAGGCCAATTTTATTTTAATTTTTTTGTTTTAAACTTGAAGTGATTGGCCATAGGGCTACATGCGAAAAGACTAAGACTGACCGTCAGTCATGAGTGATGTTGCAGACACCTGAATGGTCTGTATGAGGGATACCTCCACTTGACTGACCACTGGGTCCAGAGGGACTCTGCGTTCGAAACCAGAGAGCCCATCCTGTGGTGGCCTGGCCCAGTTTCTGAATGTTCTGTCCAACTCGTGTGAACTTAGAGATGTGCCTTCTGGATGATAGATAGCAACGCTGGAGGTCAACTGAGGTGGGTCTTGGAATTCTGGCAGGCTTATCCTAGTACACACTGTGGGTATACACTGGGGAGTATGTCGTCCCCTGTTGCTGGCGGGTATGCTGTGCACCCCATGCCAGTCCCATAATCCACAAGATCTAGTAATCCATGTGCTAGGGGACAGGACCTGCATCTTGAAACCGATTTTCTATTGTGGTCATGGTCTCAGATCCAAAAAAAGGGTTTGGAGCAGAAAATTAAACTCCAATGTGAGGTCACCAGGACTCCTAGCTTGCCAGCCTTTATGAAATGTGATGCCAAGAAGGTAGTTCTTTATTTATTTTTTTTTGGGGGGAGAAGAGAGACACAGAGAGAGAGAGAGAGAGAGAGAAAAGAGAAAGACCCACGAGGTGTAATCCCACAGTCACTGCCCCTGAAAAAGTGTAGGGAGTGCCTGCCATAAAATTGCCTGTGGGAGTCTCCCCCATTTGCTCCTGGTACGGACTCTGTGGATGAGCCTTTGAAACCGGTTAAAATCGATAGGCTGTGCCGCTAAGGGACGGTAAGTAGAGGGGCGAGTTGACAAGCAGAGATGCCAAGGAGCTCGTTTAAGGCCTGGGCAGACAGCCGCCTAACTAGCTGTGTTCCATGCAGCCTCTGTCGACAGCTGATCCCCTCCAAAGCGCCCGATGGGAAGAAATGTTCCTCAGTTATGCCTTTGTTCTGGGGGAGAATATTCATCTGAGTAGCCCGAAAGCTGAGCCGCCAGCTTAATAAGGCTAGCATTAACGAGCTGAAAATCCCAGGAGCTCATAGATGGCCTGAGCACACTGCCGCTATACTGGTGGATCTGATGGCCTGCCCAGCGGTAATGGCCTCCGTTGACTAGCCTAAAGTCACCCCGGGTGCTCGTCGACAAACAGTGCGCTACCTGCAAGTAGCGTCGCCAGCTGCTGGGAGCCAGAGGGCCTTGGTACTACCACTGGGAAGTGCTGTGCCCTGGATTCAGTCTGTCCAAGTGTAGCATCCCTCCGGCTGCCACTCTCCCCATTCGCTCCCAAGACTCTTTGGCATACAATTCTGTTTATCCTCTGACCCAACTTGTGTGTGTGGGGCGGGCGGGGGGAGAAGAATGGGAGGTGCAGCAAGTCTGTTAAACCTTTTGGCATACAATCCATCCTGACCAGACATGTGTGCGCGTGCGGGCAGCACTGCCAAGACAGTTAACGCGGGAGGCTTTTCGCTCAGGAAAAAGAAAATGGCGTGCCCTTCTGCTCTGATGCATGCTGAGCTTGTGGCAGTAAGAAGCACTGAGAGGGGCCAGTCTGTCCAGCAAGCACAGCTGAGGCCGGTACCCCCGAATGCCTACAGAGAGTGTTGTTTTGGGCAACTAAAATGAAGTCCCTGCAGAGGTAAAAACAGAAACAGTGAAATTATGGGCAACTGAGCGGGGGCCAGTCTGTCCAGCATGCACGGCTAAGACTGGGGCCCGCTAAGAGCAGAGAGGGGGCTTTGCCTTGATCCACCCATTCCTGCTCTCTGTGGATGTCCGTGTAATAAAAAAAATATCCAAAACTTACAGTCCTGAAGTCTTCAGCCCTGTCACCACAGTGACAGAACTCTGCTGCAGAGTACCTGCTCTTTGCAAGGCAGGAAATAAACTGGTGGTCACAGGAAGTGGGAGGGAAGATGTCCAGGCTGCACAGCTTTGTGTTCCTGCCTGTAATGTGACAAGAGGAGGTACCTCCCAGTAGTTATGAAGCCCGGAGACCAGCAAGGAGAGAGAACACCAGAACTGTGGCCATCAAATGTCCCAGGAAGCACAGGAAGTCTCTTGCCAAGACCAATCTGTTGGACTCTACATTGGCGCACAGACTAATCAGGTGGGTAAATGTGCTATCGCAAAGGAGGTGGTCAGTGTGCCCAGATATACCGAGGCATTACGCAGTGTCCAGCCTAGACTTTGGATAGTTTACTGCTATCCCAACCTGGGCGAACAACTGCAGGGTTCAAGAAAGCGTGGATACCAGCCTTTGGTGGGAAGACGCTTTCAGGAGCAAGTCATCCCAGCAGGGAAAGACTTAAGAGGCCTTCTCTACGAGGGAAGGGGTTGCTGTGATCACCACTAGGCATTTTTCGAATACCCTCGGGCCTAGGAAAGGCCAAATGGGAGGGCCCTGAACTGGTAATGACGACTCCGAACTAAAGAGAAACCATCTGTGCGCAATGTGTGTTAGGATATGGAAGTATGCAGCCTTCATATCCAGGGAAGAGAGTCAATCTCCCGTGTCCAGCAATGGGCAGAATGTCGGAGACACACTATCTGGCACCTTTGGAATCTGATATAGAGGTGGAGACCACCGAGCCCCAAACGTGTCACAAGTCCAACTTCTGTTAGGGAACCAGAAGGAAACGGGAATACAATCCTGAGCCCCTCTGAGGAATACTGGTTCGATGGCCAGTTCTATGAGCAAAGCATCTATTTTGGCATATGATGCCAATGCTTGGTCTGGGGGATAGAGAGATCCTCTTTATGTAATGCCTGCAAATCTTGGTCTGCCTAAAGAGCTTGTCACCCTTTAAGGGGCAGAAGGATGGGCTGCTGTATGTCCCGCAGGACAGACTCATCCTGTGTGCAGACAAACTCCACTGAGAACGCCAGAGCCATTAGGTATCAACAGCATAATGAGGAGGACCCAAGTAGGCGGTGGCTTTATACCACTGCATCAGTAGGGAACTTAGCCATAAGGACCTCTTGTTTCGAGGAGGCAGACCCTTTAAGAAGGTGCAGAGACACAGTAGATACAGACTCTCTTTCCCAAGACATGCAATCATTATGTTACCCTCCAGGGCAATCTCTCATTCCTACAGGAAAGTGTGTGCCAGGGCCCTATTCCTTGGATGCAGACGGGGGAGAGAAGAGACCAGGGATGTGAAGTCTCAGAAACCTAGCCAGTCACTGATGAGGATCCTCGATGGGCCAGAAGCCATCGACAGACATTGGCAAGGGGAAAACCCTTTAACTCACTAGGCTTGTCGACAGACCAGAAGCAATCATCCATGGACAATGGCAAGGGTAAAAGCCCTGCACTCACCAGAGAAGCAGTAGACAGCAGAAAGAGGAATAA
Source organism: Neoceratodus forsteri (assembly GCA_016271365.2). Lineage (NCBI taxonomy): Eukaryota > Metazoa > Chordata > Ceratodontiformes > Ceratodontidae > Neoceratodus > Neoceratodus forsteri. The sequence continues at coordinate 775,584,894 of CM028137.1, forward strand.
CCATCAGTCGGTATAGAAGATGACAGATCTGAGCATACTGGCCAATCGATGGACCAGAAGCCACCGGACGATGGCACGGGAAAAAAACCTGTGAACTCTACATTGATGGTCAGAACAGTCAACAAGAAAGAAGCCACTGTCGGCATGACGATGGCAAGGGTAAAAATCCCTGCATTCACCAGAGCAGCCACCGACGGTGGAAAGCAAAAAGCCAGCAGTCAGACGGTATAGAATACAATACAGTGGAGCATACTGGCCAGTCATCCACAACAGGATCGGTGATGGGCTAGAAGCCATCATAGACATAATGGCAAGGGTATAAACCCCTGCATTCAATAACGGAGGAGCCATCGACAGTGGAAAGAAATAGGCCAGTAGTCAGACTGTAAAGACGAGAGACCTGAGCAACCGCCAGTCAGTCAGTCAGTCAGTCATCGACTAGAGGATTGTCGATGGGCCAGAAGACAAACGACAGATGATGGCATGGGAAAAAAAAACAAACACAGAACCTACCATCAGAGGAACCATGGATGGAGGAAAGAGGAGCCAGCAGTTGTCTGTGTACAAGATGATATAACAGCAGCCACTGTCTCAGGTTACTTACCTGTGTTGTAGGTCTCTGGGTATTCAGCAGACAGTGAGCACATGGAAGAAATGTGTATAGTCTATGCTAGCAGGGATCTCACTCAGACCCAAGGTCACTGACCAGGAGGGTTCACCATCAGAGTGGTGAGACCCTAAGGAGGTTCCGTGTGTATCCGTGTTCAGAGGTTCAAACCAGGTGCCATGTACAGGGCCAAGGCACCCAGCACCAACACTGTGGATAACCTCTGGTAGTAGATGAACCTGTTTTGAATAAATGTGGTTGGCAGAACTCCTTGTCGATGACTGGTACGCAGAGCTCTGAAGGACTTGTTGAAAGAAGGTCATGGCTAAAAAGAACTGAGGAGCAGCTGGGATCTTCCCCTTTTATACATGTCAGACTGACACCACATGGTAACATGAGGGGAAGGTCCCAGGGTCAACTGCTAAGAAGTCATCCAGAGGAAATGACACCTGAGGCCGATATCCCATGTGTTATGACCTGCTGCAAAAAATTATCTTGAAGATATGCTGGTTACATTTTGCTTGATAAAATTTCAGGAACAATGGTGTATATTACCAGGATATAATATTTTGCTGGTTGTATGATTTGTCATGGCAATTGCAATGTCACGGTCTGTATCTTACACTGTATTAACTGGTTGCAAATAAAAAGTGAGAGAGAGTGTGAGTGTGAGTGTGAGTGTGAGTGGGGAGTGAGTGTGAGTGAGTGTGAGTGAGTGTGAGTGTGAGTGTGAGTGTGAGTGTGAGTGTGAGTGTGAGTGTGAGTGTCTATATTCCATGTAAAAAACTTCATTAATGCATTAACTCTGGTTTTTCTACAGTGAAAAAAAAAAAAAAAAGAGGCACTTCGATTTTAGGGTTCCCAACCCTTGCACCCCACCCCCACCAACAGGCATCGGGGTGGGTGTGCGTTGGGGTCATCGACCCCAACCTCACCCCATCCCATGTGTAAACATGCTGAGGTGGTGCAGTGTAGAGAACGTAAGAGAGTTAATGACAACCCCAACGCACCCAGATGCCTGGTGGGGGTGGTGGAGTGCAAGGGATAAGAACCCTCAAAAACACACACAAATTTCATTGTTTTTTCCTACAAGAACCCTAACTAATGAATTAATGAAGTTTTTTGCATAGAATTTCCTACTTTTTAAGAAAGAACATAGAAAAGTAGAATGCCAGTAAGTTGATGGAGGGGTTCCGGCCCTGAATAACTTGTGTCAGGCCACATTACACACCCAATGACTAAAAAGTACATTCACAAAAGCAAGGCCAGCCACCAAACAAATGTTAATCTAGTAGAATAGAAAACGCTGTCCACAAAACGTAAACTGCGCCACACAATATCTCCGCAAAAAATACATTGTCCGACAAACACTTCTATTAACGTCTGCAGGACATGCTGTCAACTCCCTCCAAATTTCAAGTAAAAAAAAAAAAAAAAAAAACCAAACCACGTCCAAGATATGACATGTCATAATTTGAACTTTTCATCTGTCAGAGTGAAAGAGTTCCACACCCGTTGACATTTAACACACACAACTGAAAACTACATCCATGACACTAAGGCAAGGTATCAATTTCAAGCCACCACCAAAAGCAACACACTGTCCGCAACACGTAAGTGCATCACACAATATCTCTGCAAAAACAAAATTTCTCCAACACGTAAACACCATAATTCACATCTACAGGACATGCTGTAAACACCCTCCAAATTTCAAGCAAAAAAAACAAACAAAAAAAAAAAAAAAACACCAAACCGTTTCCAAGATATTCAATGTTAAAGATTGGAAAAATGTCCCTATTTATTCCATTATAAAAAAAATCTGGCCACCTTGTCCTGCCCTGGCAATCAAAGAATCTCATGATCAAAAAATTAAAAACCTTATAAATCCCAACATTTATGGAATTGCAGTATACGACCACCATGGTTCAACCAGAACGAATACCCCCAGTAAAACCCACCCTCATTTTACTTCCTAGGACACACCTAGGCTGAGAAAATAGACTTTTAAATTGGGCCATCTTGTCCCTCGCTCACGATGCACAATCGCAATCAAAGAATTTGCATGCTCACGAACAAAGAATTAAAAATGGTGAAACACACATCTTTCACCGATTTGAACGGAACCAACAGCATGCCTCGACAGAACAGACCCTCCTGAGCAAAACCCACCTTCATGTGTGTCCCTAGCCCACCTGAGCCAAGATATTTGTTTTCAGGTCGCGATGTAAGATGGCGATCAAAGAATCTCAGGATCAAAGAATTAGCAGGCTCACGATCAAAGATAGTTAGCGAGCCACAAATTAAGATTTTAAAAGCGTATAATTATTTTTTTGACCAATTTGGACGAAACCAAAGGCACGGCTCAATAGATCGGAGCTCCCCAAGAAAAACCCACCCAAGTTTTACTTCAGAAGTGACCCCTGAGTAGAGATGTGTTTTTCCAGTTGGAAAACTAAACACAAAATGGCGGACCTCACAATCAAAAGAAGTTTGAAAATCCTCGGGGATAAACATACTTGAACCGCAAGGCTACAAATTCTTTGACTGCCAGGCAGGACCAGATAGCCAGAACTCCATTCTTTGATTGCAAGATATACATATAAATTTTCCCACTGACTTATAATGGGAATTTAAAAGTGCCATAACTTTTGAATGCCTTAATATTTTTTTCAAACAAAAAGCGCCATGTTTGGCCACCAAAGCTCTTTCAAACGAGCCATCTTGCAGAGTGGCATGTCACACAACAGCAGTGCAGGACCACATTCAGAATCCCATAGGGTGCCTCCAAGCTAGAGCACTTTGTTCTTGTTGTTACATCTATGTTGGTCCATTAAAAGGCATTAAATCATTTGCTTCTGGACCTATTCTTGCAAGGACCAATACGGCAACTACTAAATCTAGATTCCAAAAATTCATAATTTTGCATTTTTCAGCGCTTTCATATACAAAGACCATCACTCCGATTGAAACACAATTTGGCAAATCAAGAGATCTACTGTGCCCCAATGCGTGTACCAAATTTCAGGCAAATCCACTGAACGAGTCCAAAGTTATTAACGCCCAAACTTTTAACTTTAGTATGTAATTGACAGCTGAACCCTAACTATAATGGCACAACCACACCACTATAATATATCTGTGTATATCTATCTCTCCAACACATGCACTCTCTAAAAATGTAAAAACCTTCCCCCGAATGGACCAGTTTCCAGGGCACCTGCCCATCTTCTCTACAAAATAAGTGTCTCACGTGCAGGGAAAAGTAGTGCCAAATCAACCCAGATTTTGATATTTGAGAAAAGCAAAACCTAATGAACCAAATTTGACAAGTTCCTCAGAGATGAACACCAGAAAATTCCAAAGAACTAACAGCAGGAATTCTATTTTTTTGGGGGGGAAGGGGGTGATAAATCACTCCAACGGCACACTATGCTACCATGTGGGCCACTCATGCACAGAAGCGAAACCGCATCTCCACTGGCTCAGGGGTTGGAGTGCTGGCAGCACTTCCTGGACATGGGAAGTAGGCAACAGTCTTCCTTTCCCCACAGCAAATATTAAGGAAGGCTCGAGACCTCTGGCTCTACCTCCTCCACAGGTATTGCTGCAGAGCCACAGATACGCAGTGGGGAAAGAGAGAGAAATCAGGTGGAAGAATCCAGCAACCATTAGGGTAACCAGTCCGGAGTACTCTCAGGAACTGCATCATATTGAAAACTGTGTCATGGTTGTAGGGCTGGAGAGATCTTGAGGGAGACAGCTGTGCTGTAGGAGAAACACCAATACAAAAAGGTAAAAGATTCTTGTGAAGAGGAATATCAAAACTCAGTTATCAATCCTGTTAAGTTGAATTACAAAAATGTAAATGCAGCGGTATTTGTCCATGGGGGAAAAAAATTATCTTCACAGCTTGTTTAGGGATACTGTTGTGGCAAATATATATTATGTAACCCCCTACAAATGGGTGTTCCTAAGCGCCTTCCCGGAGCCTGCCAAGTGCTTCTTGCCTATCTGGCGTTCACCATAATGCAGTTTAAAAGTGGGCGCTGCGAGTGCTTTTAGAGCCATTGGTACTGTCCCTTTAAGAGCTGCCTGCTTGCAGGCTTTACTAGTTTGCAAGGAGGGGACTGTGGGTTTACTGCTCGACTCCCACTCAAGCTGCTGTTTGAATCGCTCCATTTCTGCCGTCGTTAAGCGAGCAGAGCAAGCATTATTGAAGGATGCAACTGTTTTCTGGAACAAATGTAGCATGGCAGTAAAATAGCTGTTTAATTCATTTCCCTTGCAGCTGGGACTTCGTGTATTCTGCCCCTCCATTTTGGATCAGAACTGCATCTTGGATCCAAATCGGAAGGAAAGGGTGCCTAAAATGGAGTACTGAGCAACCAACCAGAATCAGGACTCTCTTTGGAGCCAGCTGGCCATAGGGGATACAGCCAGTAATTCTGGGAAGTGAAGTTCTGAACCATAGAGCCTTTTTGCACCAATGAGGGCAGTATTGAGTGACTGGCATATGCAGCCCTCCAATGGAATCGGGTGGCGCCCAAACTATGATTCCCTGCCCAAACTGCCAAGGGTCAGAGTCGTTGGTGATCGTGAAGGTAGGAGCAGCTCTGGCTCCTGCGCTGTGCAAGTTTTTGCATGGGAAGCTCGTGTGCAGGCCAAGAAATCAGGCGGCAGAATCACCGTAAGGAGCGGACAAGATCCGTGGAGGAGTGCAGACAGAGGAGGCTGTACGATTACAGCTACCTACCAGGCTCACCCTGTAGAGGACTGGAGAATAGACTTCAATCACGCTCAGTCTGTCAGGATAAGTGAAGCCGCGTTGCGTTACCCGATTTGTGCAGTTAAAGTCGTCGGGAGTCTAAAGCAGCTGCCTGGTATGGTACCCCTCTGTTCTACATATAAATGTGTGGTGAACTGTTTGGATCACAGGCTACATCCCGCAAGTGGTGCGAGAGGGATCTTTCTGCAGGAATCGTGAATACTAAATCAGGGTAGCTCCCCGTTAGCTGTTGATAGCAAGGACAAGATCTGCCTGGTCACCCCACTGGCTGCGTGAACTCAGCCTGCTGGCTCCAATTAACCAATTTAGGTCTCTAATACTTGCTTTCTCCTTCAAGGCCCCAACCAGCTGCACCGTCTAGGCTAGCCTCTTATTGCCTGGGTGCCCAGAGACGGTGACTTATAGGTCTGGCCTGTGCACAGTGCCCTGATATAGTAAAGTGTTAATTAAGCTAATCAACCCGATTTCCCCCACCTTTGTTACTTCCCCCTCAATAAAATCAGATTTGATGTTTGCAAGGTACACTGTCTGAACTGTACATCTGTGCTCCCTTTTTGTGCATGGATTATTGTGTCACTATCCTATTTTACAGGGGGTCCTCGGCACCAAGTTGGTCATTCCACTTTGGGGGTAAGTGTAAGTCGTAACCATTGGATGAGACGTGTCCGTGGGCCACTAGCAGAAGGAAAGGGGGGTTGCAGTGACCCAGAGGGCTGTGACCAAGTCGTGTTTGACTGTTCCAACCCCAACCTCTGGGTGGAGGCACCAGCCATTGGGGCGGGGAGAATAAGGGCAGCCTGGTGGCCATAAACGGTCCTTAAATGTCGTCAAATTCTATGCTTTTATGTTTCAACTTCATTTATCTTGCTCATCTTGGCCAAAACAACATTTTATCTTGTAAAATGTATTTTTCACATCTGTTGTATAAATAGGGGATATCGCATGGGACACTAGAGTGCAAGCTTCTTTGCTCTCCAGAATGTTAACAATGCCCCCTTGGCATTAGTGGCACAGCTATGAGTGCAAGGGGTCACTGTTGCCTACATTGCAGAGGCAAATAAAAAGCGTATCTTACTGGAGTCGCATTCGATGTCCTGTTTACACCATTGGGTCCAATCCTTGTGATACACCTGCAGGGATGAGAAATACTTTTTTATTCTTTTTAATATCCCTATAGGGTATCATCCCTGTATTTACCCAATATGTTTTATTGAGTTCATTTATACTCCCCCCATTGTACAATATATACAGAATAAATGCTAGAAAAATGTAGTATATGTAAGCATTAATCACGGCAGAGGCCTCTACCCGGGATTAATCTCCCGCCTGAGGGGCGTTGTTGCACGAGGCAAAGCCGAGTCAACCCAGCGGCATTAATCCCGTACAGGCCTCTCTGCCGGTGATTAATGGTCTTGAAACACGGACAAGCGCGATGTATACTAGGGCAAGCAGAGTACAGAGTCATGGAGAAAAAACGCGCCGGAGACTGAGGAAATCTTTATAAACTTTATTCTTACTATGCCATGCAATTACAGTACTCTCTTACATACCCATGTGTTTCAACCCCGTCTGCAGGGATACCCACCGCCCACAGCGCTACTTGTCGCTCTCTGGCTGCCGTGGTCACTACAGCAGCAACACAGCATTATGAGAAATAATGCCGTGTTGGACTCGTGAACACGCTTCACAGCACAGCAACACGGCATTATCGTCTCACAATGCCGTGTTGGTCCTGCACCACGTGACGGCGTTGCGCCTATCGTGGGGCGCCCTCATACAGCCTTGAATAATGCAGTGTTACAAGAGGTTATAATGCCATCCATCGAGGGGATTAATTAGCCACTAACATGCAAGCCCAAGTGGTGAGTGGGTTTGCCGAGTTGGGGCGGGGCGAGAGAGTAAGGGCAAAGACTGAGCAGGATCTACGGTAGCACAGTAGGTAGGGAATTAGGGCAGACTAGATGGGCCAAGAGGTCATTTTCTCCTGACTACTTCTATGTTATTAGTCCCGGAGATGGCATTATAAGCTCATATATTACTTTCCTCGCATTTCTTTTACATAATACATTAGGATATACATCTAAATCCACCTTTAATAATAATAATAATAATGATGGATTTCCATATATTCCGTGATTGCCTCATTTTATTTTGGTCCTCCTATAAATGGGGGTGTCGCTAGAGCAGTCAGTCCCTTAATGCGCACTGTTGACAGGAATGGCATGTGGTTTGGGTTGGCATAGTGGCTGGGAATGCGGTTCAGATCAGAGTGGCAGTCAGGAGTGCCACTGATTGTGATCCAGCTGGTAAAGGGGTCCTGTTTTAAGCACTGGCGACAGCTGCATGGAGGGCTTGGGTGAGTACACTACCTCACTGACCCCCCAGAAAAAAAATAGGCCAGCCCGGTGGCGCCGAGGGTTGAGGCGCTGGACGCCACTCCTCGCGCTACGCCGGTAACCTGGGTTCGGGAACGGATTCTGGATGCTGGGGGCTGGCAGGGGAAGGAGAGGATCGAGCGTCTGTAGGGACTGCTCCCCTCTCCTGGGGTGGGTAGCAGGTTGGTGTCATTCAGCAGCAGCCTCTGGTGGAGACCAGAAGCACTGCAGAGGACACAGGGAGGAACACCATAGGAAAATAAAAAAAGTGGAAACCTGCTTCTCGAGCGACAGGATGATGGCTGCCGGTCCTCCGTTACCACCAATGCCCTGAAAGAGCTCCTCCACTGAAACAGTACCCTGGGGCCAAGTACATGTGCTGGTTGCCCACCTGGTGCCATTCCCCTCGGAGCAGGGGGACCAGCCCAGCAAAGGGTTATGTCCGGGTTACCTCTGGGCTGGCTGTGATGTGCAGATGGAGGGTTCAGGTTGGGACAGGCGGGGCGAATCAAGGACCTTGGCAGCCCGAAGGAGTGGTGGGTCGTAGGGCACAAGGAGTGGGGGGGGGGATAAATACAAAATTGCAGCTCTTCAGAGCAGAATACCTGGAGCTTCAGTGGCAAAGTCAATGTGTCATACCAATTAAAGTCATACCACAGTCAGCCATGGTATATATAGAATAATGGATAAGTGTGAGTGAGAGAGATGTATTACATATACACACACACACACACACACACACACATCCCCCGAAGTGTGTGCTGACCCATAAACCAAGATCACAGCTCAAGAGGTTGATGTGGTCATCACACATGTGAAAAAAAAAAAATCCATATCAAAAACTTACCTATCCTTTATTTTTTTATAATTGCCGGTGTGGAGGTTTAGACTATTTCTAGCAGCTTGAAAGAAAACGACATTTTTTAGCTAGAGTGCAGTTTTATTTTTGAAGAAACTGAACTGTACGTGAACAGTTGAAAATACTGCCGTTAAAATACTTTTGGAAACAGAATGCAACAGTTTCTTTGGGGAATGTCATAGCAACTGGATTTCAGGTTATTACTGCCTTTGGAGCATAATTTCCCCAAAAAAAAAAAAACACCCAGTTGATATGCATTTTTAACAAAACAGTAATACAGCTGAGATTTAGGGTCACCAGCAATTATACAACTTTAATGACCACGGTATAGGACTTTAATTGGTGTGATAAACAGGAAATGGAATTTTCAGTGGGACACAAGTCCCATCTGGATTATGGGGGGAACTCTCCAGCAGCACCCTTGTTTAAAATTAAAAACAAAACACACACAAAAAAAAAAAGGTTAGTTTTGTCTGAGCATGTTACATAGGACGATCCGGTGATAGGACCTATGAGAATAGGCTGGAAGCCCTTGGGCTGTATTCACTGGAGGAGGAGAGAGAGAGGGAGACATGACTGAGGTTTTCAAATATGTGAAAGGGATCAATAGGGGTACAGCCAAAGAAATGTTCAGGCTAAAACAACGGGGCACAACCAGAGGCCATGAATGGAAACTGGAGGGAGGAACCTATATGGGAGAACGCAGAAGGCATTACTTCACAAACAGGGTGGTGGAGCCATGGAATGCATTGCCTGGGAGTCTACTCAAGCAAGGCACTGGGGAAGGCTTCAAGAGGTGGTGGGACAGATGCATGGGGGTACTGAAGCCAGACTGACCCTCATGGAGACAAGGGAGGGTGAGCGCCCGATAGGGGCTGGCTACCGAGCAGGCACGAAAGACCATCGGGCCTACTCTGCTGGCTTTTAGTACGTTAGTATACGGTTAGTTTAAGCACCATTACCTTGCAGTTAGAGATAAGTACACTTAGAACACCAAGATATTTTTATCATATAAAATTGCCAAACCAAACCGGAGCATCACCAGCTGGACTCAAATCAGAACTTATGGTTTAATCCCTCCAGGTTTTATAATCAGAAACTCACATTATAAAAAAAGGTCTCAGAAATGCTGCAATCTGATTGGCTGTTAGGATTCTAACAGCCTTAATCCATGTTACACTGTCATGTACAGCCTGATCACCATGGCACATGGATTCTTCCCGTCAGCGTTCCATTCTCCAGCACTGCTGAATGACTGGAATGATGCATTCTGATTTTGAACCAGCATTCTTAAACTGTTGGTGGAAGAACTATTAAAAATCTCTCTAAATGAGAAACATTCAAAAAGTATACTTTTAGCATTTTTCTTTTGGAATTTTTATAATAGCAATAAGGCACTCCCAGGAGTTAGATCAGTCAGTTAATCACCCCTAGGGGCCATACGGCACTCTGCTGTGCCTCGTGCCACATTACACCCCTAGGGGGTGATTAAGAGACTGTTAATCTAACCCCTGGTCATGTCTTATTGCTGAATTAGAAACCAGGGATTTGGCTGCCTTATGCACACTTAACAGAGGAACTGGAAGGGACCTCAATAATAGAGCAGCTCCTGTACTAGTAGGGTAAGAAGAGGAATCCCAAGAGAGGAGAGGAAAACATTACTAGATTACAAAGATCAGCCAAGACAGTTGTGTTTGGAAAGTTATTATAAAAATGTCTTATTTTAGGACAGGGAAGAAGTTAAATGAAAGCAGGGTTGGAAATACGAGTGGCAACAAATATGAAGGGATGACAAAGGCAGAGATAATGAGAAGCATAAAAGAGGGAAATTTTAAATGGAATGATATAATACAATGTCCTGGCTATGAGTCAGAATGAACAAATCATATCCATAGACACCAAGTGAGAAGAACCTACTAGAAAATGCAGAGGCAGTGGAGGCTTACAGGGTTTTTTTTTTTTTTAAATACGATCACACCCCAGATGAATGCAAGTTCAAAGTAAGGGAAGGGAGGGCCACCAGGGGCCATGATACGAGACTGGAGCAAGGCAGGTTCAGGATGGAGATGAGGAGACACTTTTTTTTTTTTTTTTTTTTTACAGAGAGGGTGGTGGCTGGGTGGAATGCGTTACCTGCTGAAGTGGTATGCAGTAGAACAGTGGACTGCTTCAAGCGAGGATGGGACAGGACAGGGAGGGTTAATAGAGGGGATGGGAGGGAGGGGCAGCTGCAGAATAAGGGGTGCTAGCTGCACATTCGGGCAGACTGGATAGACCTCTAGGCCTCCATCTGCTGGCAAATTTCGTATGTTCGTATCAAGGAGTCTTCCAACTCCAGAAAAAGTGTCCAGAGACCTCTCAGCGGTTCCCCTACTCTCGTGTCCCCAAAGTGGGTGGACATGGCATGGTAATGAGGGGGAGACGGGGTGCCCCACCAGGTAATTTCTTTTGTTTTTAATTTATTTTACATGTGGGTAATGGAAAATCCAGGATGAAGTACTCCTCCACAGATAAGCAAGGCAGAAACAAGTGAAACAGTGAAAGCATCTGAGGTAGTGGGGAACAAAATAATGTAACCCCAGAGCAGATTAACCCGAGAAAGTAGGCTATATATAGTTGGTAAGAACAAATGCCTAATGATGAAAGTAAATTAATACTCCATGTCAAATATTCATAATTGGAAGAAAGGTATGAATTAACATTGCAGAATTTGTACTACAGGATTACAGGCCAAATGTTGCAGCTGAAAATCTGTACATTGGAATCTGTGACCTGTCTTGTTTAATAACATAAGTAAAAAAAAAAAAAAAAAAAGGCAATTTTTGTGGTAGTCAACTCCCTCCCCCCCAATCCCCACACTCCACCTGTTAATTCAACTGAAGTCACGGTCCACTACACAATAATGTTGTTCCTACGGTGTCTAGCTGTGACAAGGCATCAGTGACACTAGGTCAAGGGAAGGTGCTTCCTTTCAGATAAATTATTAACTCATTTTAAAGTGAGTCTGCTCTCCTAACAAACAAGCTGTTTCTAAAAGGATTTTTACTATTTAAGTACAAGAGTGTTCGTAAATCAAGTCAGTCAGTGTAGAACGAGTCTGCTATCCGAAATATTTGATTTGAAGAAGAACAAAGTGAAAGTCCAAAAACCAGATGCCCTGGGGATTCCCTGGAATTGACATATAAATCCTGCAGACCACAACTTTGTCTTTCTGATGACTAGCCAACAAGAAATGCAGATATTAAATTAACTTCCGTGGTCCTTTGGCTTGCCTAGATTTAAATGGTCAAATTAACGCACTGATGCCAAAGTACTCTGGTATAAATGGATCAATAATTTAATAATCAGATATATTTGATGGGCAACAGAGGCAAGGTTACTGCAAAGTAGCAGATATGTTCTTCAGATATCTAATTGCTTTTAGATGGCTATACTACTTCCATAGGGGAAAACATTTATGGAACAGTCAATTTCTGTCTTAAGCTATATATGTTACTTAAAGTAGTTATTGATGCGATTTTCTTTAGAAAGCTAATTTGAGGGATAAAACCTACAGGATTTAAAACAAGTACAGCTGCACTAATAATTTGTTAGCAGTTGCCAACCAAGGGACTTACCTACAGACACAGACACAGACTTTGACGGCAGATAAGGACCACTTGGCCCACCCAGTCTGCCCATCTCCCTACCTACTGGATAAGCTGCAGATTTTAGTTAACCAACAGCCTATTTCCTGCCACCCCCCACTATAACTGCCTTATGTCTGTCCCATGCATGTTTGAATTCCTCCACTGTTTTAGACCTCACAGCCTCTCCAGGAAGGCGGTTCCAAGCGTCCACCACTCTCCATGAAAAAAGAATTCCTCACATTACCCCTGAATCGTCCCCCCTCTATCTTTAAATTGTGACCCCTTGTTCTTACACATCTCTTTTTCTGAAAGATGCTACCCTCCTGGAGTTTGTTGATTCCCTTGAGGTACTTGAACGTTTCTGTCATGTCCCCCCCGTCCCTCCTCTCATCAAGGGTATACATATTAGCTCTCTGTCTCTCTCCATATGGTTTCTGATGCAGACCCTGCACCATTTTAGCTGCCCTCCTCTGGACTGCTTCCATCCTGTCTATGTCCTTGCGTAGATGAGGTCTCCAAAACTGCACACAGTACTCCAGATGGGGTCTCACCAACTGTCTGTACAGAGGGATAACCACTTCCCTTTTTCTACTTGTGATGCCCCTTCCTATGCATCCCAGTATCCCCCTGGCTCTCCTTACTGACTTCTCACATTGCTTACCCACCTTTAGATCATCTGATATGACTACCCCCAGGTCCCTTTCCATTTCTGTTATTGTTAGTACCTCCCCTGCTATTGTGTACCCTTCTCCTGGGTTTTTGTTTCCCAGGTGCATTACTTTGCACTTCTTTGTGTTGAATCTAAGTTGCCATATGTCTGACCATTCCTCCAACCTTGCCAAGTCCTTTCTCATCCTTTCTACCCCCCTTTGTGAATCAACTCTGTTACAGATCTTTGTGTCATCTGCAAAGAGGCATACCTTTCCCTCCAGACCCTCTGCAATGTCACCTACAAAGATGTTAAAGAGGACTGGACCTAGTACTGAGCCCTGAGGTACTCCACTAGTGACCCCCCTTTCTTCGGAATGTGTTCCATTCACTATTACCTTCTGTGTCCTGTTGTACAGCCAGTTTGCTACGCAGGCTACCACCCTGGGACCCACTCCCAGGCTGGCTAACTTGATTACCAATCTTTTGTGCGGTACTGTGTCAAATGCCTTGCTAAAGTCTAGGTAGGCCATATCCACAGCCCCTCCCTGGTCTATTACTTTGGTCACCCAGTCAAAGAAATCTATTAGATTCGTCTGACATGACCTTCCTGCTGTGAATCCATGCTGCTTTTGGTCCTGTACCCCCCTGGCCTCTGGGTACTCAACAATTCTTTCTTTTAGAAGTGATTCCATCATTTTCCCTACCACTGAGGTCAAATTTACAGGTCTGTAGTTTCCTGCTTCTGCCTTGCTCCCACATTTGTGAAGGGGAATGACATCTGCCCTCCTCCAGTCCTCAGGTACCACCCCATCCTCCCATGATTTGTTAAGTGTAGTCAGTGGTGTCACTAGGTCTTCTCTTAGTTCTTTTAGGATTATGGGGTGAATCCTGTCAGGCCCCATTGCTTTGTCCACCTTGAGTTTTAGGAGTTCTTTCAGGATTTTTTCTTCTGTAAATGGACTGGTGTCAACCCCCAACCCCGACCCAGAGTGCTTCTATTGTCTGGTTTACCCAACTCCTCCTCATCTTTTGTGAATAGTGAGCAACGGTATTCATTCAGTAACTCTGCCTTTTCACTGTCTCCCTCTGCCCACCTCCCCTCTCCTTTATTAATCTTCACTATTCCTCCCTTAACCTTTCTATGCTCCCTAATGTACCTATAGAAGTTTTTATCCCCCTTCTTAACTGAATTAGCCATTTTTTCCTTGGTTTGGGCTTTTGCTATTCTGACAGCCTTCCCCACTTCTTTCTGCTTTACTTGATACAGTTCCTACAGTGTTAGAATTATTACTGCGAAACAACATCTGCAAAATTCAATTAATAAAAACAATGCAACCCAAAGCGACTCCTGCATTTCAAAAATGGTACAGAAGGTCTCGTGGAGTGTGAAGTTTCGGTACCGGAATTCCTAGACTATTAGGAAGCGTTACAACGAACTAAAGAGCACGCGCAGACAGCCCTGGAAGTCGGACTTAAATCGTGTACCACGATGCACAAGTTACCAGTAAACCCTACTTCACTTTTCCCCTCTTTGCGAAACCGTAAGTAGACTTTTTCTGTAATTCAAAATTAACTAAAAAGGGGACACGTAACCAAAAACACGCACAAAAAGAAAACTGTCAGCCCGCTGCCCGTCCCTCATTACCCTAACATTTAAACAAATCAATGGCAATAATGATAATAATAAAAGTTTAGTAATCAGCAGTTAGTTACACAAGCACGGCCGGCGGCGGATTTAACATATTACGTGTGAACCCACGTCTACCTTCCACAACAGAAGAGCCACATTACGGTGTGTGAGGGCTTCCAAATCTCCTTCAACTGCCCCGGGGCCAACAAGTAAGCATTGAGCCCTTGGGCAACCTGCTGGGCTGCAGCACCGAGGGGAAGAGGCCAAGGTCCAACTCCCGAGTGAGAGAAGCCAAACGAAACAGAGCGTAACCCCTAAAGCACCTCAGGGGACCGGAGCCTCGTCTGGTTCCCAAACTCGGGGGATTACTACAATGTCAGCGCAAGCGCCCCCCCATATGTAAACTGCATCCAGGTTCTACTGCAATCTCGCCACCCAGTGTTTCAGCCAGGGTCACGCACCCAGGGAAAACCACCACACCAAAAGCTTCTACTGTTCAGCCCTGCAGAAAGGTATATTACTCACTTCGCTTCAATCCTGTAGTTCTTGTTGGCAATGCAACGCTTCGTCAATCCGCAACAGCAGCCCATGTATCGCCTCTACTCCCGGTCTGAAACATCCCAGCTCAGTCCCGTCCAGGCACGCGCACGGAACAAGTAATAACACTTCGTATAGGGTCGATCTCCACCTGCTGGCACCAGTTGTTCATCAAGAACGCGCCCCCGCTTGATTGACTCCCCAGATATCCCAGGTGTGCAGTGATGTCTCTGCACTGACTCAGGCTCTCCCCCCTCCGTCTTGTCGCCGCATAACCTCTCGCAGCAGCGCTCCTGCCGCCGGCTTCTTCCACCACTAGCACTCCACCTACACTCTTAGAACTAGGAATAGCTGATTGACGGCCGGCATAGGCCGGAACAACATCACAAGAGTCGCAACCTTTTCAGCCCGCCTCCTTATAAAATCAAGGCTCTGCCTGGTACAGCTCTATGTTAATTAGTGATTGGGTTGATTAGGACTTGCGTAGCGTGGGGGCATTTCAGAGCTGCATTAGAGCATAACACTTTTTAAGCGATTAACTATCATGAAATGATCATGGCAGTCGGTGTATTGATTTCTGCTTTCAATGTTTGATCGCTTCATCGCTTTGGAATTGTATATGATTTCTATTCCGCTTGATTTTGCGACCCCGTCCTACTTAAAATGTTTGAGTCCTGCTCACATCATCAGAAAAAAAAATGCCAAACGAGTTGTCCGAAGTCAACAATGTTTTTCTTTTTCTTTCCAGTGGCAAGATATTGTTATCAAGGTACCAAGTTCCCCAAGCAATATATTTTTGCTGCTGTTTATTTCACTGTGGAAGTTATTGCTTCTCATTGCCTGTAATATAGTTAGCAATAAGGCATGACAGGGTGTGTGTGTAGGTGCTGGGATAATGGCACACCTAGGGTGGGTTGAAGCAGGAGGCCAAAGGTAGAGTGCTTCCGCCCCTTAGGTGTGCTGTTATCCCACACACACTGGAGTGCCTCATTGCGATTATAATATGGCTATAAAAAAAAATTCAATAAGACTTTATTGATTAAGCAATAAATCAGAAGTTATAACTTTATTATAATTAATTTAGACATAAAATAGAAATGGTCCATTCAAGAGCTGTACTGCATCCCTCCATATTGCTTACACTGACTTTTTTATAGCTAATTTTATTACTTTGAGCTTTGCAATATTTTTTTATACTCCTGCTTTTATCTCATTTTTCAGTTTGCAGAATTGAACAGATTACTATTGACAGTCCCATTTAGAGTCCCTAAAGAGATTAATTGTACTGCTGCAGAGGCATCTGTAACCTCCCCCCACCAGCCCCCCCTTGTTCAACTAGCAAGCTGCTCCTCTCAAACCAAGGCACCGCCGAGAGGGGTAGGGGTTGTCACTACAAACACAGTTCTGTGAACTCATACTTCTACTTCAGAGTCTGCCATCCTTAGACAGGCAAACCAAGTGTGGCAACTACCTGGCTCACATCTGGGGGGACCATTTAGCATGGCCATCAACCTGGGTCCCTGGAAGAACACGTTTGCTCAGCATTATGCCAGGTTTGTACTTCTGGTCGGGGCACCCAACTTAATCCAGACACTGGAAGAAATAACTGTTCAAACCAGGTTGGGATTCTAGAGTGTGGCTTTTATTCACATTCACAGAGAATAAACAAAGCAAAGATGGACCCCCACAGGGCTACTCTCACTGGTAATACAGATTACTGAGGTATAATGTGCACACACACACACACTCACACACACCGAGCCCTCAGGTTCTGAATGGATCTGGGCACACACGGCCCAAACTGGTACACTTCTCTTCTTTCCCTTGACTTGGCACCCCGGCCAGTGTGACACTTGGCCGGCTGGTTATGATTGTTCTATGATTTTTGCAATATAGAATATAGTGTGTGATTGTCAGTGCTTCTATGAATGCCCCCCCCCAAGGTTTCAGAGAGGCAACAGGATATGTTA
This sequence comes from Neoceratodus forsteri, assembly GCA_016271365.2. NCBI lineage: Eukaryota > Metazoa > Chordata > Ceratodontiformes > Ceratodontidae > Neoceratodus > Neoceratodus forsteri. The sequence continues at coordinate 775,601,941 of CM028137.1, forward strand.
ACCTGAAGCCAGGAGGTAATTAAAGACTAGAGAGACATAATTAAGGGTCTCCTGTTTATCTGACTTAATTGGAGCTGACCAGATGCTAGGATATAGGGCTTGTAAACTTTTATGACGTCTTAGAGGAAAAACACGTTCCCATCATGGTGCTAAAGTCATATAAAATCCTTTGATCCTTGAGAAAAGAGGATTTGCTTGAGATCAAAGAGGGGGGTGTTATTTAAGGAGTCATATTGGGAAATGAGGTTTTGCTGATGTCATCTTATTTAATATACCTCCTGATAGGACATCTTTTTGTATGTCTAACAAGGAGAAGCTAGGTGACGTCATGAAAGGGGTGTGTTTGAGAGACAGTTTAAGCTATTCTGTGTCTGATCTTTACACACATTTCTTTGTGGGCTCCTAGAAACGAACTAACTATAAGCACTGTAAGAAGGCTATACATTAGATAGGAAAGTCTAGTTGTATTGTGGTAGGAGTTTATGTTTGTACTTTTCCTAGTTTTCTTTTAAGTGATTGTATACTTTGTGATAAAGTGTTCTGTGTTTACATTTTACATATTTTTATCCATTTTTAAGTAAACCTTTTAAAGAGACTGCCTGGTGTGTCTTCGAAATTCTTTCTTTTGCATGTGAAGTATAGACGGTTAAGACTGACTAAAACTGTTCAAAGCTTGATGGTGTACCAAACTGGGAAAAGGTAAGAATATGCCTAAGGTCTTTTATGGAGTTTTAAGGGTTCATTTTGGATACCTGGTTAGGTGCCCTTAGGTAAAAGATATCTGGCATCCCCCAAAGAGCAAATTATCTGAGCCTGTACATTTGGGTACACTAGCATAGGGTTCATGGTTAGAATCCCCCCAGAACTTGAGACTAAAGGTGATTCGGACCCACAAGCAGACAGGAGGGTTACCCTGTTCTGTTACCTGTTCACAATACTGGACTCGGAGGTTGGCACTGTGGGAGCAGAGGGCCTAACCTGCTGAGTGGGTTTGTGACAGCCAGTACTAGGACACTTTCTCATATATCATGAGGAATTATTTTTGATGGCTCCCTACCACCTCTCTCTCTGGCTTGCTGAAAATCCCAAATCCCACATATGGGTATTTTCCTCAGGCACTGGTGAAATCCACTAAGAGAAAATAAAGGTGCCCAAACTGAACCCAGAGAGGTAAACATGGTTACTCCAGATGGGGGGGGTCTCCCACCTTTTGCTTCCAATATTTATACTTGGCCATTCATCTGGTTACAACACCTTTCTCTGAAACACTCTTGTAGATGCTCTCTTGAAATGTATTTCACATTTAACATTCTACTTCTCACACCTTGGAGGTGTCATGAAATTAAAAGTTCTGTATATGGCTGTGTCTTTACTCTAGACCCCCACTTTTGCAGATGCTTTTAAATCATACACAGTCTAAAAGTTCTGTACTTGGCAAGTCTCCCTCAGACCCCACAGTAGGCAGATACTTTTACTAGAAACACAGTCTTGGTGAACAGAGCCCCTTTGTCAGAGAAAAACTCACCACAGGAATGCAGGTGCCCCAGGACTTTTTACCACACAAAGTCTCAGGTACTCAGAGAACAAACACATCGAGGCAGCTTCACCACTCTCCAGGCTGGACCAGGGGATTGCCCCTGAATCCTGGAATTCCCCCCCATCCCTCTGGGGATGGGGCACTGGAACAACTTCGAGGAACGGTCTCTACCACTTTACACACTGGTCTTCTGTGTTCTTCTCTAGGGTGAGAACACACTACCCCTTCTCCTGAGGTAGCTCTATTTCAGAGTTAAGTCTGAGGAGCTGCCTTCTGCAGCACTCCTCACTCTCCTGAGTCTCCACACAGACCGACTACTGAATCTCCTAACATTCTACTACTAACCCCTGCAGCTAGCATTCCATTGTAGCTTATGCTGCTACAAAAATTCTAAGGTGACATCATCACTACAGCTCAGCAGAGACAGAAGACAGAGTGTGACAGTGTGAAACCCTTTTAACTGGCATCTCACAAGCTGCCTTTCTCTGTCTGCCACTGATTCTAAGTGGGATTCTAGTAATCCCGGGGAACAAGGGGGTTACACATCCGTATGGTTATTTTCTGTGCTTCCTTGTTTGTTTGTTTTTTTTTTGTTTTTTTAATAGTTGTGAAAACTGTCCTAACAAATGGAAAAAACAAATAAGCAATGAGACATGACAGAGTATGCATTGTGTTTGTATAATGGCACACCGCAGATGCATCGTGAGGCATTAAGGCATCGTCAAGTGCCTTCACTTCAACCACCCAAGATGTTCTGTTACCTCACCACAATGTGCATCCTGGAGTGTCTTACTGTGATTATAAAATGGGTCCAAGATGTTTTTTTTTTGGGGGGGGGATGAAGAAATGCACCAAATCAAAAAAGAAACATATTATGACTTTTTTTTTTTAAATAGGCCAAACACTGAGATGCCATCTCATGTTTAAATATTTAGTACAGCAAAATACATGTATTTTTAATTAGCTTTTAAACACTCTAGTTTCTTCAACCCACCCCCTTTTACCCATTCCCTCACTTTTCTTTCTTTTTCTTTATAATATTCCCTCCCTTTTCTCTGTCTTGTTTATTTTCTGTCTTGCCAACATTCAGGGGATGGAATGTTTACTACAGATGGAATACAGGCATTCAAACCTCTGCTCAGTTCTGCTGGCAGAATGTTTACTCCCATTAGCACACAACTGAAGGCCTCAGATGTAACCAGGGCTTTTGTTTTATCTGTAACAGCTTAAACAATACATATTTCCCTAGTAAGCAGGTGAGGATAGGAGGAGGATTTTTCATGGTCAGCAAAGAAACACCATAAATTAAAATGCTAAATACTGTAGTGCTTCATTTTTAAGTTATATACGTGTGTGTGTGTGTGTGTAAGAAGAGTATTATGAGGGCAAATAACATTTAATTATTATGTTTATAAATTTAAGATAGTTTTATTTGTAGGGCATAGTTGAAGGTTTTTAGTGAGTAAAGGTGACAACCACATTTGTGATGGCAGTCAGGGATGGCTGGTACTATTGATTTTATTGTGAAGAGGCTACAGGACCGTCTTCCAGTGTTGTTGTCCAGGGATATCGGCACTGAACTCCAAGCTCCTCAGCCAATCAGATTACTGTTTTTTTATAGCCATATTATAATGTATAGTAGAGCATTGTTCTGTATACAATTCCATCATTTTCAAAAATGCTGTTGTATCACAGTTCAAAGGTCATAGATTGTGATTGGACCTTCTGTGGTACAACAGCATTCTGAAGCCTCTAATGACTGCACAAATCTGTTTTGTTCTGAAAGTGAAAAACCTGCCGTGCGTACATTTCACCTAATACTATACACTATAAAAGTACAGGATGAGCAACTTTATGCACTATATGTTCTGCCACCTTGGGGTTCTGATTCCCAGAGACCTCTTGAACGTTGCTCTTGCGGTCAGAGGGAATTAGAACCCCTCTATGGCTGAATACACTAGTTGTGCATAGTTTCTAATTCAGTATTCTCTATAAATTGTGCATTTTGCTATGTTGTATTGTGTCACCACTTATCACAGTTGTGTTGATTTACTGTTTGTTTTATACCCTTCCATGGCAGTATGAAAATAGACATTGTATAAGGCATCTACCTGGACAGCAAAAACTGAATACATGAATGAGCCCATGGAGATTAAGTGACTTGCTCAGGGTCACAAAGTAATTGGTGGTGGGACCCCAAACATGAGTCTTCACGTTCGTTCTGTGCTCCACCTGATAGCATATCCAACTATGTAACAAAGTAACTCACTCTGTCCCCCTAGGCCAGCAAACAGTAGCTGTTTTAGGCTAATCTGAGATTTAAGAGGGAACATTTTATATTGCTTAAAGAAAGTGGTGCCTCTTAACAAAATTCTAGATCTGCTCCTGCCTCCACTCCACCTTCCATCCCCCGTGGCTTGTCATGATCTTATAAGCATGCCATGGTACTGCAGCAATAGCAATACTAGTAAACAGAAATTGTAATATAGAGAATACTGGATGGGCAGCTGTGCCTGACCAGCCTATGCTACCACAGATGGGTTCTGATTGCCTGTGACCTTGAGAAAGAAGTTTGAGAGGTCTTAGAGAGTCAGAACCCTGAGGTGGCAACACAGGCTGGTTGTGCAAAGAGTACCATATCCAGCATTTTTTTTGTAGTGGATAGTGCCCCAAAGAATTGAGACTCTTTCCAGCACTTACCTGATACCTCTAAGAAAACTGCCACCACCACTGTGACCATTTACTTTCTGCTGTTTGATGTGCACACCATGGGTTTCTCCTCAGAGTAACAGGTGGCTCACGCAATTCTGAAATAGCTGGAACCACAGAAGGGTACAATTGCATTCTATGACCTTTGAACTGTGGTGCAAGGTTTCAGCTGGCATGGATTTCCATGCCAAACTACGCCTCACTGTACACTACAATCCAGTACTCAGAACAAACGAAAACATCAACATATCCATTCGCTTCTCTTTCATTTCTTTCCTATTACAAGTTAGACAGTTTTGAAGATATTAAAGGTTTTGGCTCCCTTACCTTACTCGCTATCAATTACATAAGTAGATCAGGGTGGTACTGTGCTGTTGGTCATTAGAAATCTCATATTTACTGAGATGGTGGTAAATCTTTGGAACAGACTGCCCTAGAATTTGGTCAGCACTAGTGGAGGCAGTATAGTACAGTGGTTAGCACTGAGCTACAGACCTGGATAACTGGTTTGTAGTTCAACATTTTATTAGAACACATAAAAGCAAAACAATACAACCATATGGGATAGGAGAACTGGGTTTGAATCTTTCAGCCACCACTTGCATACTGTGTGACCATGAGCAAATCACTAGCACTACTAGTTAGCCAGCAAAAAATGTCATCCTACCTCATTTTTTAGCCATAATGAGGCTGGGTTCGCCACAACACATCGACCCCGGCAAGACTTCAGAGTGGGGCGGACTCTGGCCATCATTGCACATCCCCGCCCTGCCTACAGGGGGAAAAAAAGCTGCTGGGTCATCTCCATGGTGCCCTTCCCCCAGGCCCTGATTAGCCTCCGGTACTGGCTCTCCCAACCAGATACTTGTAGTGCGGAGCTGGTAGGGGAACAACTCCGCATCCTTGCCCTGTGGGGGCAAGCCAGAGGTGACTGTGGAGAGCTCAGTGATTGCCGGGGGTGGGGGAACAGGGGGGCCATGACCAAGGGCTGAGTTACCGATGACCCAGCAGGAAAAAAGCGTACTAAATTTAAAAAAAAAAATCTTCCCAACAGAGATCATACACTAACTGCACCCAGTGTGTTTATAATGCAGATATGTCAGGGTGTTGCCAGCACATGTTTCTGATGGCCAGTTGCACAACACCACTCTGATCTGCTTACATCTATGATGGTGGACCTGGCAAGGGAACAATAACTTTTAAGAAATTCAGAATCCTCTATCCTGTCTCAGAAATGAAATAAAGCAAAAAGCAAATCAAATATATTGATGTTTTGGTTTGTCTTAACTGCCAACCAAATTATCCTTTGTTAACTACCTGGAAGCCTGGACTGAAATGTATGACCCTGATATATCAGCACTGAGCAAAACTTTGCTGCATTCAGATGTTACAAATGCTGAGATACATCTTCCTGATTATAAAATTTATAGAAATGATAGGATAAAGGCTAGGGGTGGTAACGTCATGTTTTATATAAAAAAATCCCCATATGGTCTCAGAGAAATGTATATTTAAGGGCAGTATGGTTTGTGGTGAACATTTAGCAATTCAGGTTACTTTGGGCTCTATAAAAAAAGAGAACTAGTTGCTCATATTTACCTCCCAAGATGAGTAAAGAAGGTGTAAGAGAATTTATTGATAATCTGTATTACATGGCTGTTGGAGAAATTTTGTTTTTAGGGGACTTTAATTTGAATTGGGCTGGTTCTGAAATTATAAAATGGAGTGGCATTTTGGATTCCACTAATTTGCTACAGTTGATTACTTTGCCCACCAGGCTAAATGTTGGGACAAATTGGCATACTGTTTTGGGCTGGTTACTGTCCCACAAACCAAATCACATCTTAAAACGTGGCATTATAGCCGATTCCATGAGCGATCATAATCTCAGTTTTTGTCTTTGGAAACATATCAGCCCAAAGCAACCTAAGCCTGTTATACAAACATCCAGAAATTTTAAAGATTATGATTTGCACTGTTTTGTGTGTGAAAAACTGGGAAGTGTTGACTGGTCATGTATGCATTCAGTTCCTGATGTAAATTGTACTCTTGATTTTTTTCATTCATGAATATACGTCAGTGTTGGATTTTATTGCTCCATATGTTAGGAGACGTAAAACTGGTAAAAATCTGGTTGGCTCACCATATCTTTGCTTAAACTGATGTGAGAGTGGGATAAGGTCTGGAGGAGATATAAAAAATTGGCTCATTGAGTACTTTTCAAGACTATTGCTGTTTGCGCAATAAGTGTAAGACCCAGGTTAAATTGGCAAAAGGAAATTTTCTGAGACAAAAACAAATAAATGGGCTTTTGAATAATAGAAAATTCTGGAGTACTGCTAATAGTCTAAACTTACAACTGAATCTGAACTAACAGTGAAATTGGGGGATGACATGGTCACATGTCCACATACTATAGCTAATGAGTTTAATAAAATGTTTACAGATTTAGATAAGTATTTTGGTGATAGTAATGATTTTCTCTTAAATAGAGCTACTGACATAGGTAATAGAGTTAAATTCTATCTAAAAGTTACTACAGCTAAGAAGGTACAAAAATTGGTACAGCAGCTTAAACCAGACAGTTCAGCTGGATATGATGATCTTTTACCTAACTTACTACGAAATGCAGTGAATGTATTATCTTACCCTATTAATATTTTGATAAATTTATCATTTATGACAGGTGAAGTTTCTGACATATGGAAACATTCATTGGTGGAGCCTGTTTATAATTCTGGTCCTGTTTATTGTAACCCCCCTGCAAATGGGGGTTCCCAAAAGACTTCCAGGAGCTTGCTTGAATGCTCCAAGCCTGAATGGTGTTTGGCATTTAAGCCATTTATCAGTGAGTGTTTTTAGAACCTCTGGTACTGTCTCTTTAAGAGCTGTCTGCTTGCAGACATAATTAGTTTGTATGGGGGACTGTGTGTTTCTTTGATTGAGTACCACTCAAGCTGCTGCCAATTCATTTCATTTTGCAGTCACTAGGAGTGCAAAGGAACCCTATCTGAAAGATGTAACTGTTTGCCAGAAATTATTTAGAGTAATAATGAAATTACAGTTTGTCTAACCTGCTTTCTTTGCAGTCAGAACTGTGTCTGCTAGTTCCCCATTCTAGTTTTGAACTGCTGAACTGGGCCAATCAGTGGGGTAAGCTAGCTCTAAAATGGTGCCTTGACGAATCAGAACTTGGACTCATAATCTGAGCCAGCCACAAGAGGATTGTATGGGCAGTGACTCTGGGAGATGTAGTTTAGACTTCAGTGCCTTTTTGGACCAACAGCAGCAGTCTATTGTGAGTGACAGCCAATCCAGTCAAGAACTGGGAGGAACTCAAAGAAGTGCCCGGTTTTGTCGGTTGGAGTTTCAGTTGAGCTTTGGCAGTGAAGAAGGAAGGAGCCCTGTGCTTTTTCAGTGTGCAGTTTTAGTCAAAAACGTGTGTAAGGCCAGAGTTCCGGTCTGCAGCTTGTGTAACAGCTTATTGGACTGAATCCGTCCTGTGAAAAGAATCAAAGGATCTCTGAAGAGTAGAAACCAGGCTCACCCTGTAGAAGACTGGAAGAATTGCTGAAAATTGCACTCGGTCTGTCAGGAACTGAATCTGCTGTGTGTTCTCCCGGTATTGTGCAGTAATTGCATCGGGATACAGATGCAGCCTGCCTGGTATAGTGCTTTCTTTTATATGGATGTGTGAAGAGGTTTGTGTACCTCAAGTGAGCCCTGCTGACATTGAAGGACCCTATCTTATTTGGAGGTCGTGAGTACTAATTCAGGGTTGCTCCTGTTGAATTGCCACATTAAATCCAAATGGAATTACTGTACTGCTGACTGTTTAATTCTCCTTTTCTCTGTAGAAAGGCCCCTACCAGCTGCCACGGTTTGGACTAGCCACTAGGGCTTGGGTACCCAGGGACAGTAACTGATAGGGATAGGCCTGTGCACAGAGCCATAAATAATTATTAAGTGATAAGCTAATTAACCTGATTTCCCCTGTCCTTGTTATATCCCCTAAATAAATCAGAGCTGCTTGTTTCCAGCAAAGTTATACTGCCTGAGGTATTTGTCTATGTTAAAGTACTGTACTGTGATTGTTGCACTGTATCTCATTTCACAGGAGGTCCCAGTGCGGAACCAGACCTGGGGTAAGTGTATACTGTGAAGGTAATTCTGATATATTGTGTGGGCCACTAGTGGGAAGAAAGGGGTTGCAGTGTCCCAGAGGGCTGTGACCAAGTTAGTTTAACTATTGCAAACCCTGACCTCTGGGTGGAGGCACCGCCATTGGATCCAGGCCCCTCAACCTGTTAGTGGCAAATCAGGCAGGGTAGTAGCCCTGGGATAGCACCATCTAGGGGTTACATCTTGGAGGCTCACCGCTGGGATTGTGTGTCCTCTAGTGGCCATATTTATGAACCACTGTTAAGAAAAAATGGGTACCCACAGAAGTGGCTGTGCACCGGCTGGTGGAGTGGTGTACTGGGGAGGAGATCGACCCCAAAATGCTATGCTTATCCTGGACATCCCCTGGGTATCAATACGGACACTGTGCAGGAGTACTTTCCAAGGTGGAAGGTTTACAAACCCTGTGGTGGTGGGTCGGCATGCTAATCTGCTCACCCACACTTTCCTGGCCCTAGTAGAGTTTAAGGATCCCATAGATAGCTCCAAAGTGCCACAGACCATTACCCCAGAGGGAGCCCTCACTGCTTGGAGAGTGATAACTAAGGACAGTAAAGACCGGGGGAATCAGCCCCACCACTATCTGAAACTTTTGAGGAGAAATTTGCTGAATGGTTGCTGGGAGAGGAAAACTGTGGAGGACTTGAAGAAACTATTCTTGCCACCTGGGGTGTTCCTCCCCAACACCCTCTCCTGCTCCAGTGCCCGTAATGGTGGCTGAACCAATGCAGACTCCTATTTCTGCACCTGCCATTAGTCACGACTCTTACGAAGGTTGAGGATCTTCTCTGGCACCCTCCCACCCCCAAGGGAGGATGACTGGGAGACCTGGATAGACTATATGTTGCCCCCAAGTGCTAGAATGGCAATGCTCGGAAGGTAAAGCGAAAGAGGGTTAGTGAGAGCCTCCGAGGTCCTGCCCTGGCTACCATCCGTGCTAAGCGGCCCAGTAACCCTAAGCGACTGCACAGGCCTATCTTGAGGCCTTGGAGAATGTGTATGGAGCCCAGATTCTGATGAGGACCTATGGTGGAGAGTAAGAGATGCACAACAGTACCAAGGGAGTTGTTGTCTGTGTATGTATCTCGGCTGGAAAAATTGTTGCAAGAATGCCTCAGAAAAGGTAGTTTGCCAGCGATTGAACTGGACCGAACCAGGCTGGACAGGATCCTTAAGTCTGCCCCTTCTCAGAACTGCTGTTGCTTCAGTTACGCCTGGCAGATCGACTGGAATCCCCACCCTCCTATGATGAGTTAATGAGAGAAATCGAGGAGTTGAGAAAAGACGACCTCGGGAGGACCTGCACCAATAGCTGCAGGCTCGACCCGAGTGACTGAGGTGACCCATCAAGTGAAGTTCAGGGGCAGAGGTTGGCAGTCAATGAGTGCTCTGACAAGGAAAAGATATGTCACAATGGGGCGAACTGTTGAGAGAGATCCAGAATTCAAAAACAGTCCCTTTATGAAGGCCACGCCTGCAAGTACGGCCCTGACCTATATCCGACTGCATCTGCTATGGGGTGGGGTACCCACCATGTATCTCCTGCTGATAACAGCTCCGAACTCGATTCCTTGACCATGGAAGTGGAGAAACTGACGAGATGTCTCCAAATGCTTATCACGCCACAGACAGAGATGGCACCAAGGTTTCCAGTTAGTAATACCCCGCCCTGGCTCCCAGTGTGGCGCTCGGCCAGCTCAAACTCCAGAAAGTATGTTTTGCTATAATTGTGGGAAAGATGGGCACATGAAAAGGGAATGCCAGTCCCAAAAGACACTGACAAAGTTGCATATAGGCTACAAGGAGAGCTTCGGAGAAGAAATCAGTGGTTAAGAGGTGCACGACATGATCCCAGTGAGGGCACCAAAATGCTAATTCACGTCCTTTGTGGCAAGGTCAGTTGCCCAGGCCCACCACCTCTCCAGACTGGTCCAGAATAGTGGGTCCCTCCATGGAGACCACTGTAAAGGTGAACGGAGTGTCTACAAGAGCTATATTAGACAGTGGCTCCCAAGTGACAATTATGTTCCAAGATTGGTATCAAGCATTTGTCAGACGTACTCTTACAACCATTAGAAGGACTGCATGTATGAGGGTTAAGTGAGAAGGCCTACCCCTATTCGGGTATATCCGAATTTGGCTGTCTTTCCCCACCTCCGTGGCTGGAGTGGCGAACAAGTAGAGACCCTAGCCTTAGTGTGTCCCCCACTGGACTGTATGATGGTGTCCCTTTGTTGATTGGAACAAATGCTCATATGTTCGGAAGGCTGGCACAGTTGTGTTATGAAAACAGGGTCAAAGACTAGTAGAGCTTTTAAGAGTTCGGCTTTAATTAAGAAGGCCTATGAGGCACAGAGAGATGCTGAAAAACAGAACCAGAGGAACCGGTCGGAATTGTATGGAAGAAGGATCCTGAGTCTCTGATCCTGGCGCCAAATGCCCAGTGTACCTTACAGGAGAGGTCCGTATCAGAAAGGATGTTAAGAATAAAATATTAATGTTGGATGCACAAGGCATGGAAAATTGCCAGAGGGACTGCTGGTCAAGCCTAGTATTTTGCCCGCTAGAGCCCATGCTTATGCCAGAAGGGTAATGGTCCAAGTTCATAATGTGTCTGAAAGAGACATTCGAGTAAACAGAGGTTGCATCCTGGCTAATGTGCATTGTGCAGACACTGCAGTGCTACCAGCAGCAAGAGTTCAAGAAGAATGACAGAGTAACGCCTGACTTGTTTGATTTGGCGACTCCGCTGCCAGCTGAATGGAAAGTGAAGATCAGTGAGAAGCTTGCCCAGAGAGACCAGGTGTTTTCTTTAAAGGAATGGGATGTAGGATCGTGCAAGGAGCTGAGCACAATATCCGGCTGCATGACGAAAGACCATTTCGTGAGAGGTCTCGACGCCTGGCACCTGCTGACATAGATGATGAGGGCGGCATCTGCAGAGATGTTAGCTGCTGGTGTAATACAAGAATCCAGAAGCCCTTATGCTTCCCCATTGTGGTAGTGAGGAAAAGAATGGAACAGTAAGGATGTGTGTGGATTATCGCACCTTAAACGTGGACTATCCTGATCAGTACACAATGCCCGCATTCAGGATGCTTTGGACTGCCTAAGCGGAGCAAGTGGTTCTCTGTGCTGGATCTCCGCAGTGGGTACTATCAGATCCCGATGGCCCCAGAGGACCGTGAAAAGACAGCCTTTATCTGTCCGCTGGCTTTCTATGAATTCATGAGGATGCCTCAAGGGATTTCAGGTGCCCCAGCCACTTTTCAACGATTGATGGAGCATGCAGTGGGGACATGAACTTACTAGAGTGCCTGGTATACCTAGATGATGTTATTGTGTTTGGCAGCTCACTGGAGGAACATGAGAGCAGATTATTTAAGGTATTGGACCGACTGGAGGACTTTGGCCTTAAACTGTCCATTGATAAGTGTCAATTTTTCAAACATCAGTAAAGTATGTGGGACACATAGTATCCACAGGGAATAGAGACCGACCCAAGTAAAGTTGAGGCCTTGACCACCTGGCCACAGCCAAAATCTAAAAGAACTGCAAAGATTCCTGGGATTCTGTGGTTATTATCGGCGCTCATCAAGGACTATTCAAGAGTGATCCGCCCTTTACTTAACCTTACTCAAGGGTATCCCCAACCCACAAAAATACCAAAAGTCAGCGTCCCTCAAGACTGAAAGAGTGTATTTTCATCCAGTGAAGTATTTGGGGCCTGCTGGACTCCTGATTGTGAGACTGCTTTTCATGAGATCATATATCAACTTACCCATGCTCCAGTGCTGGCCTATGCCAATCCAAGAAAACCTTCGTCCTGCACACTGATGCTAGCTTGCAAGGGTTGGGGCTGTGTTGTACCAAGAGCACGAGAATGGCCTGAGACCAGTGGCCTTTGCCAGAAGGCCTGACCCCATCCGAAAAGAACTATCCTGTACATAAGTTAGAGTTCCTAGCTTTGAAGTGGGCTATTGTTGACCAATTCCATGAGTACTTGTATGGGGCTAAATACTAGTAAAACTGACAATAATCCTTTGACCTATGTGCAGACCTCAGCTAAGTTGGATGCCACTGGCCATAGGTGGCTTTCTGCATTATCTACATATGACTATGCTCCGAATACCGAGCAGGTCTGAACCACATAGATGCTGATGCTCTCTCCGGAGGCCTGTTCCCCAGAATGATTGGGTCCGATTAGCAGAACCTGACATTCGGGCACTCTGCCGAAGTTTGACAGGAGGAACAATGTCCACGGACGCAGTGGACTGCATGGTGGATCTGCGGAGCCTCTGAGAATTGCATACCTGCTGCTTATGCCACTTTTCTGCAATAGACATTGGTGCACTGCCTCAGCTGGACAATGACAGTGATCGGCGGAATCAATCGCGATCCCATGATCAAAGCAGCTTTAGAAGCCCTCTATGCAGGAAAAGATGTGTCCAAATTACGCTCCACTGATTTGAGAACTGCACTGTTATACAAAGAAGGTCCTAAGTTGAAACTGATCAATAAACTGTTATACAGAGAAACAGTAGACAGAGGGGACAAGTAGACAAACAACAACTAGTGCTGCCCACTGCCTTCGAGACTCAGTACTGAGGTCCTTGCACAACCACAGGGCACCTTGGTATAGACAGAACACTTGACTTGGTGAGATCCAGATTCTATTGGCCTAAGATGGGGGCTGATGTGAGCAACACATTCGAACTTAGTGCTGCTTACAGAGGAAAGCTTTGCCCCAGAGGGCTGCCCCCTTGTTAACATCACCACCAGTGCACCCATGGAGCTGGTCTGTATTGATTTTCTAAGTTTGAGTCAGATCAAAGAAATATCAGTAATGTGCTGGTGGTCACTGACCATTTCACGAGATATGCCCAAGCTTTCCCCACCAAAGACCAGAAAGCATCCACTGTGGCCAAAGTACTTGTAGAAAACTTTTTGTTCACTATGGGGCTCCACAAAGAATCCATTCTGATGAAGGAGAGACTTTGAGAGTCGTCTGATCAAAGAGATGCTTTCTCTGTGGGAGTGCGAAACCAGAACCACTCCTTACCACCCCCAGGGGACCCACAGCCTGAACGTTTCAACCGCACTTTGCTAGATATGTTAGGCACCCTGCACCCAAAGGACAAGCCTAGATGGAGCCAACAAATTAGCACCCTGGTACATGCTTATAACTGCACCAAAAGTGATGCCACTGTTCTCCCCTACCGCCTGATGTTTGGAAGAGAAGCTCGACTACCAGTAGATGTGTGTTTTGGGTCTCTCCTGATGGGGTTCAAGCTGACAACTATTTACAGTATGTGCAAAAGTTAAAGGCCCAGCTAACTCATAGTACCAACTGGCTCAAACCATGGCTGCCAAAAGAAATCTGGCCAACAAAGAAAGGTATGATAAAAGGTGAAAGCACAGGAACTCCAGGAGGAGATCGGTACTGCTAAGAAATCTGGGATTGCATGGCAAGCACAAGATTGCTGACAGATGGCACCATCTCCCTCACATTGTAGTGGGCAAACTAGATGATCTGCCAGTGTACAAAGTAAGGCCTGAGAATAATTCAAAGATGTAAAACAATGCATAGAAATCATTTACTGCCCATTGGACAAATCTTAATTGAGTCTGAGCCCTAGAAGATCCCCCTCTGGACCAGTGACTAGAGCTGCTGCTAAGAAAAGATCAAGAAAGTCTGCACCTACAGAAGCAAAGTTAAAGTGTTCCCCTCCACAAGTCCCAGTTGAGCATGACTGTCAGTCCATATCGGAAGAAAGTGAGAGTGACTTTGAATACTATCCTTCTTACGAACTGAGTCAATTGTTTCGGGCAATCCCCTAGTCAATACTGGAGACAAAGCTGGGCCTTCTGGACTGTCTAAGCCCCCAGCTTCATCCCTGGAGCCAATGCTCCCAGAAAGTGAAGTGCAAAGCATCAGATCAGATGAAATGGAATCATTGTGCATGGTTGAACTGTTTGAGCTTTCAGGGGAGGAAAATGATAGATTGGGGCAGACTGGTGATACACCCGAACAAGAAGAGTATTTTGAGTGCCCTGACAGTCCACTGCCAGTGTCCAAAAGCTCTCCATGCAAGCCAAATGTTGTGGACTCAGAAACTGTAACTCCTGGAGCTGAAAGTGCCCCAAGTTCTAGCCTCTCTACCCCCATGGAGACTCCCCTGACAAGTGAGGACAATGCTGAAAATGAGGCTCAGAGTGCAGAGACTGTAACAGTTCCCCTAGAAAGACTGGTCGAGCTGTAAAGCCTGTGGTGCACCTCAGTTATGATTCCCTTGGGAGGCCTGTGGATTTGCCTCTCAATGTTGTCCATAAAGGAGTGTATATGTCCCCGAGCTCATTGCCCAAACTGAGCGTCAGTGCTAACTCCAAGTTACTTGTGTTGCCCTCTAAGTATGGTGCCCTTGCCCCATCCAGCCCCAAGGTAACTGATAGGGAAGGGCCCCCTCTCTTCAGGTTTCATGTACAAGAGGTAATAACTTGAGTTATGGTACAATGTGTATGTAATACTGTATAAAGAGTGACGTACTGCAATGTTTCAGAAATGTGTTCTTGGTAAAATGATATATTGACTGATGATTACATGTGCGAGCCTAATGCAAATGTATATGGTTGCAGTTAAAACTTATGGGGGTACTTGCTTGACGCGGACGTCAAGCTTTCCCAGGCCAGGAAGGGTGTAACCCCCCTGCAAATGGGGGTTCCCAAAAGACTTCCAGGAGCTTGCTTGAATGCTCCAAGCCTGAATGGTGTTTGGCATTTAAGCCATTTATCAGTGAGTGTTTTTAGAACCTCTGGTACTGTCTCTTTAAGAGCTGTCTGCTTGCAGACATAATTAGTTTGTATGGGGACTGTGTGTTTCTTTGATTGAGTACCACTCAAGCTGCTGCCAATTCACTTCATTTTTGCAGTCACTAGGAGTGCAAAGGGAACCTATCTGAAAGATGTAACTGTTTGCCAGAAATTATTTAGAGTAATAATGAAATTACAGTTTGTCTAACCTGCTTTCTTTGCAGTCAGAACTGTGTCTGCTAGTTCCCATTCTAGTTTTGAACTGCTGAACTGGACCAATCAGTGTGGGTAAGCTAGCTCTAAAATGGTGCCTTGGACGAATCAGAACTTGGACTCATAATCTGAGCCAGCCACAAGAGGATTGTATGGGCAGTGACTCTGGGAGATGTAGTTTAGACTTCAGTGCCTTTTGGACCAACAGCAGCAGTCTATTGTGAGTGACAGCCAATCCAGTCAAGAACTGGGAGGAACTCAAAGGAAGTGCCGTTTTGTCGGTTGGAGTTTCAGTTGAGCTTTGGCAGTGAAGAAGGAAGAGCCCTGTGCTTTTTCAGTGTGCAGTTTAGTCAAAAACGTGTGTAAGGCCCAGAGTTCCGGTCTGCAGCTTGTGTAACAGCTTGTTAGGACTGAATCCGTCCTGTGAAAAGAATCAAAGGATCTCTGAAGAGTAGAAACCAGGCTCACCCCTGTAGAAGACTGGAAGAATTGCTGAAATTGCACTCGGTCTGTCAGGAACTGAATCTGCTGTGTGTTCTCCGGGTATTGTGCAGTAATTGCGATCGGGATACAGATGCAGCCTGCCTGGTATAGTGCTTCTTTTATATGGATGTGTGAAGAGGTTTGTGTACCTCAAGTGAGCCCTGCTGACATTGAAGGACCCTATCTTATTTGGAGGTCGTGAGTACTAATTCAGGGTTGCTCCCTGTTGAATTGCCACATTAAATCCAAATGGAATTACTGTACTGCTGACTGTTTAATTCTCCTTTTCTCTGTGAAAGGGCCCCTACCAGCTGCCACGGTTTGGACTAGCCACTAGGGCTTGGGTACCCAGGGACAGTAACTGATAGGGATAGGCCTGTGCACAGAGCCATAGATAGATTATTAGAGTGATAAGCTAATTAACCTGATTTCCCCTGTCCTTGTTATATCCCCTAAATAAATCAGAGCTGCTTGTTTCAGCAAAGTTATACTGCCTGAGGTATTTGTCTATGTTAAAGTACTGTACTGTGATTGTTGCACTGTATCTCATTTCACAGGAGGTCCCAGTGCGGAACCAGACCTGGGGTAAGTGTATACTGTGAAGGTAATTCTGATATATTGTGTGGGCCACTAGTGGGAAGAAAGGGGGGTTGCAGTGTCCCAGAGGGCTGTGACCAAGTTAGTTTAACTATTGCAAACCCTGAGCTCTGGGTGGAGGCACCCGCCATTGGATCCAGGCCCCTCAACCTGTTAGTGGCAAATCAGGCAGGGGTAGTAGCCCCTGGGATAGCGCCATCTAGGGGTTACATTATGATTTTGGAAGTTATAGACCCACTTGAATTTTATCTGCGATTGCAAAGGTCCAAGGGAGGATAGTCTATCAGCAACTTATTGCTTGTGTTGAAAAAACTGAGTTGCTGTCATGGAACCAGCATGGCTTCAGAAAGGGTCATGGAACAGAAACTGCCTTGGTTGAGTTCACGAACACGGTCCTCGAAGGTATAGAGAAGGGGTATCTGATTGGGGCCACGTTCATGGACTTGACCAAGGCATCCGATCTGGTTAACCACAAGCTTTTAATTAATAGGTTGAGTATTTTGGGAATAGGACACTCAGCTTTGGTGTGGTTATCGGATTATCTTAGGGACAGACATCAGATGGTTAAATATCATGGTTGTGTCTCTGAAAAGGAGTCCCTCAGGGCTCCATACTGGGTCCTGTTTTGTTTTCTTTGTTTTTTTTGATGGAATTTCTACTGTCTTGAATGCTGTTCATTTAACACTTAATGCAGATGACACTGTAGTGTATGCCCATGGTAATACAATAAGTGAGTTAAATGTGATTCTCACTAAAGAAATAGTCAGTTTACAGCGTTGGTTGTGTAATGCCCCAGAGTTGGGGCACTACAGTAAAATAAATAAAGTCCAGGGGTTTACCGGTGCCCAGGGTGCCTGTGGTATGTGTGGGCAGCAGGGTACAGTACAGAGGGGCCCCTTGGTAGCAAAGTTTCCCCTCCTTGTAAGAGAAACACTGTAAATAATAGAAAAAGTGCCTTGTGCACTTAAAAGATGGTCAAAAGATAGATTTCGTTGCTAGCAGCATGAGACAATGACTTGGATGGAATGCTGTGCTGAGCTGCTCATGCACAGCATTCCAGGCCAAACATTCCAGAACTAGAAGTTTAATTTTAAAAAGTTTAACAGTTTTTGGTAGTTCCTGCCAGGCTGTAGAGAAGAGAGGTCACCACAAACTAAGAGGAAACCTGTTGAGGGCTTACCTGTTGGTTGAAGCCATTTCCCCGAGGGTTTGCTGGTGCACCCGCTCTGGGCTCCAGCTGGCGAAGATCCCCAGAAGAGCTTCGTTCGGTCTGCGGTGCCATCGGGGCACCAGAAGTAAAGCAACGTCTGTTTGCCACAGTTTGGGCTGGTGAGCCCTGTCGTTTTATTGTTTGACCCCCCCCGAGTGTTTCAAAGTTAAATCTGGTCCCCCATCAGCATCAGAGAAGTGCCGCATCGCGACCGGTTAGCTGTCGGCCTTCCTGAGGCCACCTGCTGTCCCTCACACTGCCTGCACATTCCCTCCCTCTGCAGCCGTACCTCCTGCCTCCCGGTCTCCTTCTCGATTCCCCGGTGGTGTGGGTGAGTCAGATGGCAGCACGCAGAAGTGTGCTGGCCATCCAACGTTTAAAGAAAGAAGTTTTTTTTTTTTTTAAATTAAACTGTTAGCGCTGTACGCACTTGGGAAAGTGGCCGAGCACCACAGGACAGTCGGGTCAAAAGGACCCAGATTTAAATATTTTCATGGAGGTGGGGGTAGCGACACCACAAGAGGGACTAGGAGGCAAGGCCATATAGGAGGCCTTATAAAGATTCATAAAGGGTGCGGGACTGGGTGGCGACTTAGATCAGAGTGACAACAGGTTGTCTTAGAGCCAACAGATTTAAAGGGGCCCTGCCACCTCTGGCCAAATAAAGATGAAAAGGGGCCCTGCCACAAAGTTAAGTGGGCTACCAGGCCCAGGTTCAAAGAAGGCTATCCGGCCCAGAATGTGAAAGAGGGTGACAGGCCCAGGTTTAGAGAGGGCTACCAGGCCCGTGAGTTAAAGAAAGGGCTACCAGGCCCATGATTTAAAGGAAGGGCACCAGGCCCATGTTTAAGTGAGGGCACAAGGCCTGAAATATTGGGAGGGTTACAAGGCCCAAAGCAAAGTGGGCACCAGGCCCAGTGTAGTAAAGAGCACCAGGCCCACAATAGTAAAGGGCGCCAGGCCCAAGTAAAGGAAGGGCACCAGGCCCAGTGTAGTAAAGGGCACCAGGCCCACAATAGTAAAGGGTGCCAGGCCCAAGTAAAGGAAGGGAACCAGGCCCACAGTAGTAAAGGGCACAAGGCCCAAGTAAAGGAAGGGCACCAGGCCCACAGTAGTGAAGAGCACCAGGCCCCAGTAAAGGAAGGGCACCAGGCCCAGTAAATGAAGGGCATCCCAGCCCATAGGGAATAAGCAGCAGGTGTATGGGCAATTAGCGTAACCAGGCTAAATAGCTGGGGCAAGTACATTAGAGTGCTCAGGGGTAGCCAGATCCTAAAGAAGTTAAACCCCACTAGGAAAAGGGTTCGACTAAGGGGTGCTTAAGCACACAACCTGTTACAAAGTGATTACCAGCTTTTGTACTGTTTCTTCGAACTGTTTATTCTTCCAGCATCTCCACTGTTGTGTTCTTGCATGAAGCACCGAGACTGTGTAGTATAAATATTAGGATTGTGGTCATCTGCCCCCTGACAGTGAGCAGTTGCCCTGGATTGTTGCAGCTTGCCCCTGCTCCAGGTAAGTTGCCCCTGACACTGACAGTGAACAACTGCCCCGGATTGTTGCAGTTTGCCCCTGCTCCAGGCAAGTTGCCCCTGCCAGTGAACAGTTGCCCTGGATTGTTGCAATTTGACCCTGCTCTAGGCAAGTTGCTCCTGCCAGTGAATGATTGCCCAGATTGTTGCAATTTGCCCCTGCTCCAGGCAAATTGCCTCTGGAAGTGAGTATTTCAGTATTACATGCCAGCAGAGGTACCACTGTGCAGCAACAGGTTCTGATTCAGTCTTCAGCCTCCAGCAGCTCTTCACCATAGCAATCTTCAGTCTTCAGCAGCTCTTCGCCATAGAGATCTTCAGTCTTCATCAGCTCTTCACCATAGCAGTTTTCAGCCAGCAGAAGAGTTCAGCAATTTCTTGCCCTTTCGTTTGCCGAAGTCGAAATCAATGTCCTTTGAGTAGTCGCGGCTGCCGGTTCCTGATCAGCTTGGATGAAAGACGACTGGAAAGTGTCTCATCCATCCCTCCCAGACACCCGCCGGTAGACGAGTCCATCGAAGCCTAGTGTGTTCATGGCCGCTGTTTCTTATTTTGTTCTCCATCTGTGTGGAATCCTGATCTTTGCCTTTCACCTCTTCTTGCTTGTGTTGTCCTGCATTGCCAGAGCAAATCCACAAGGTAGCAGCTCGAGTTTGGTGGTCCTTCAAGTGGATCTGTCACCAAAAGCAGCCCCGCAGTTCTTCTTTGTCCTTGGTAGTCCTTCTGCTGGATTCTTCACCAAGTCCGGTGTTCATTTGGCAGCCCTAGTCAAGGGTAGGTGCCAGGAAAACCCCAGCAGTTCTTCTTCGTCCTTGGCGACCCTGGTCGAGGGTTGGCGTTGAGGAGAAAGCAGCAGATTTCTTCTCCCGTGGCAATCCTGTAGGTGGATCCCTTGCAACATTTTGGTTCTTCAACCTTGGCAGCCCAGTTCAAGGGTTTTTGTACCAAGAAAAGAGCATTTCCCCAGTTAGTCTGTTCACGCTCTTGTGTTCCGGCAACTCTGGAGAGTGGGTTGGCCAATGCCTATGGTCAGTTTACCAATCTCTCCATTCCCTGTTTGCATCCTCTCATAGGTCTCCTAGTGAGCTTGCCGCCAAGCAAGTGTTCCCTTTTCTCTTGACCCCTATTCTTCAGTTGTGCACGAAGACGACGGACATCTTCATCCTCATCTTATGGACTAATTGAGACTGTGAGATTGTTTGCTGATTGTATTTTGTATGCTTAGCACATGGTATGAAAGATATAAGGTCCTCTTAACATATAGAGCTCTGGGTAGGAAACTGTAAGACTGATGTATAAGAATACTGTAGAGTGACCTTAGGTTGATGTACATATAGAATAATAGAGTGGTAATTGTTAGCTAGTGTTTATAAGTAAGAGTTATTCCCTGACTTTCCCTTGTGACCATGTCTACCTTTTCCTGGTGTAAATAAAAGCCTGCTGGGCATCAAACTTCATATTGTCTCCTGCCTCTCCTTTAAAGGGTGTTTCCTGGTACCCAACCTAATACGGACTTCAGGGTTGTCTCACCATTCCACCTGCTTGAGGTGACGCTGGGTGTGCAGCTGGGACAGGCATTCTTCTAGGATAGCATCCCAGTTGATAAGATCTCTGCACCGTGATGTCATCACCATCATAGCTCATCACAGTTGAATACTAACAAATTGGTTTTAAATATAACAAAAACAAAAACTATGGTTTTTGGAACGTCTCTCAGATTAAAAGATAATGGGAGGAGTCTTCAGGTTAGTGCTTTAAATGGTACTACCTACAAGAACGTGAATACTTTTAGATATTTTGGTGTTGTATTAGATCTCGTCTTAAGCTATGACTCTTACTTGAGTAAAATGATATCTAAGATCCATGCTGAAATGGGCATATTATATAGACTGATATTTTTTAACTGATGAAGCCAGAATGGCTATTGTTAAACAATGTCTATTTCCTATTGTTAACTATGCCTCATTAGTTACTGACAATGCTTTTTCAAATTTCATATCTAAGAAAGTCAGTTTTATTACAGACGTTAGGCAAATTTGCTCTTTTAATCCCACAAAGTACTCACCATTGTACAATTCTGGAAAAAATGGGATGGTTATCACTCTGAAGATGGGGGTCGATACCAGTCTATTTACAAAAGAAAGGGTTCTGAAAGAACTAATAAAATTGAAGGTGGACAAAGCAATGGGGCCTGATGGGATTCATCCAAGAATTCTAAAAGAACTAAGGGTAGAACTAGTGACACCGCTGGCTACTCTCTTTAACTAATCATGGGAGGATGGGGTGGTACCTGAGGACTAGAGGAGGACGGATGTGATTCCTCTTCACAAAAGTGGGAGCAGGACAGAGGTAGGAAATTACAGACCAGCTCGTTTTACCTCAGTGGTAGGGAAAATGATGGAATCACTTCTGAAGGAAAGAATTGTTGAGTACCTAGAGGACAGTGGGGCACAGGACCCAAGGCAGCATGGATTCATGATGGGAAGGTCATGTCAGACGAATCTAATAGATTTCTTTGACTGGGTGACATGGCCTACCTAGATTTTAGCAAGGCATTTGATACAGGCCCACACAAAAGATTAATACACAAGTTAGCCAGCCTTGGAGTGGGTTCCAAGGTGGTAGCCTGGATAAAAAAATTGGCTAGACAACAGGACGCAAAGGGTAGTAGTAAACAGAGTCCACAGTGAAGAAAGGAGGGTTACTAGCGGGGTACCACAGGGTTCAGTACTGGGACTGGTCCTTTTTAATGTCTTTATAAGTGACTTTGCAGAGGAACTGGAAGGAAAAGTATGTCTCTTTGCAGACAACATAAAGATCTGCAACAGGGTTGATACACAATATGGAGTGGAAAGGATGAGAAGGGACTTGGCAAGGTTGGAGGAATGGTCAGATGTATGGCAGCTCAGATTCAATGCAAAGAAGAGCAAGGTAATGCACCTGGGAAACAAAAACCCAGGGGAAAAGTACACAATGTGGGGTGAGATACTGACAACAGTAAAAATGGAAAGGGACCTGGGGATAATTATATCAGATGACCTAAAGGTGGGCAAGCAATGTGAGAAGGCAGTAAGGAAGGCTGGGGATACTGGGATGCATAGGGAGAGGCATCAATAGTAGAAAACAGGAAGTTGTTATCCTCTGTACAGACAGTTGGTGAGACCCCATCTGAGTACTGTGTGCAGTTCTGAGACCCATCTCCATAAAGACATGGACAGAGTGGAGGCTGTCCAGAGGAGGGCAACAAAATGGTGCATGGTCTGCACCAGAAGACATACAAAGAAAGACTAAAGGAGCTTAATATGTATACCCTTGAGGAAAGAAGGAGAGGGGGACATGATAGAAACTTTCAAGTACCTCAAGGGAATCAACAAAGTCCAAAGGTAGCATCTTTCAGAAAAAGAGATGTGCAAGAACAAGGGGGTACAATTTGAAGATAGAAGGGGGACGGCTCAGAGGTAATGTGAGGAAGTATTTTTTCACAGAGAGGGTTGTGGATGCATGCAACAGCCTCCCTGAGGAGGTTGTGGAGTCAAGAACAGTGGGGGAATTCAAGAATGCATGGGACAGACATAAGGCAGTCCTAGTGGGGGGGTAGGAGGAAGTAAGCTGTTGGTTAACTAGGATCTGCAGCTTATCTGTTAGGTAGGAAAATGGGCAGACTAGGTGGGCCAAGCGGTCCTTATCTGCTGTCACAGTTTATGTTTCTATGTTAATTCAGTCAAATTATAATTACTCATTAGCCAGGTTTATTTTTAGAATTACTCAGACAGGTACTCCTTTTAGTTTTTAAATGTACCTACAGAGCTTTGAGTTAGGTATTTCATCCAGGACTAGAGTGGATAAAGCTGTTTTGAAAGTCCCCTTAAAGAGACTCTCTTGTGGTCAAAGGGCCTTTTCTTTGTAGCTCCCAAAACCTGGAATGATGTACCTATGACTATAAGAAGTTTGACTATGTATGGGGCTTTCTCAAACTCATCACTTCTGTACTGTAAATCATTGTCTGACTGTAAATGTTTTCATTGGTTTTTAGTTTATGTGGAATTTATATTCCTATATTGTTGTCTTTGTATGTATTTTTATATTCTCTGTATTTATTATGTTTTTTTTTTTTTATTTACTGTTTTTTGGTGCCTCCCAATGCTGGCACCATCTGCCTGGTCACAGACTCCTTCGGCTGCGGCATCCCATATTTTAGCCGCCCTTCTAGTACCCCCTGACTTGCCTCCCAGGGTGGGGTTACAGCACCCGACTCCCCTTGAAGGTGCCTCAATCGATGGGATAGGGCAGGAGTTGGCCTGGGAGCCGATTGCAGCCGGCGTGGGCATCATAGAGGCGGTGGGTGGCAGGCTTTTCTCCCAGTGTGAGAGGGGGCAGGAATGTGCAATGATGCCAGCATCCGTCCCGCCCCTCAGACACCTTCGCCAGGGGTCCCACAAGCACCGGTCACACCCCGCACCCTCCCCCCGGAGAAGGAGAGCAGTCCATAAGATGCTCAGTCCTTCTTCCCCAGCCGGCCCTCCGATGACCCAGGTCTGTTCCCAAACCTGGGTCGCCGGCGTCCCAAGCGGAAATCCAACTGCTGTGCTGATGGACCGGCTGTATTTGTTATGTTTGATTTTTGTGGGTCACATCTGTAAAAGGAATTTAACTTCCAGTGTGCTTACCCATTAAGCGAACAAACAAACAAACTAGTACTGCTGATTATCTTCTCTGTGCTCCCAGGACACACCTGGAAAGAAGCTTCAGCTTAGTGTGTCTTTCCTTGCCAAAAATTGTAAAAGAAATTAAATAAACACTGTCTAGACTTATCCCAGATGTAAAGATCAAATGGGATACTGTACATGCAAAAGGATAACTAGGAACTTAAAAGATTAAACAGTACTGAGAATGCAGGAGGGAATCAGCCATTATTTCTTGGCAGTGTACTGGGGCAGACTAGATGGATAAAATCTTTATCTGCCCTTAACTATTTCATATCTATGTAAACATGAGCTAGCAACACCCTGACATAACTGCATTACTGAATTCAATGTTTAAAGAGTGACCTCAGGTAAGGAGCTTTTTGTAGGATTACTACACTGGACATGTAAATCATTTTTCCTGGAGAAGCTGTTTTAAAATACCCTGTTCTAAGTCTTTCATTGTTTCATTTTTACTGGCCTTTTAGTAAACTCATTGAGTTTTTTTGTTTTACAAACAGGTAGTACAATTTTAGTTTAAGAACATTTTAGAACTTGATGTAATTTATGTCCCTTTCAGCCACATAGTTCTATAGTATTACACTGATGCATTATGGCAACATTGTAAGAGCTCAGTAAGGACATAAACTACATCATACAATTATAAAACTAATGTTAACATCAGAGTAAAAGTTATAAAACCCATGTAGTTTACTCTAAGCTCAATAAAGACTGCACAGTAACAAAATGAGAACCAGTATTTGAGAACAACTTCAAGAGAAAAGACAGGCAAGGCAAGGTAATTTTATTTATATAATGCCCAATTGCAAGGGCTCTGGGCGCCTCACAATAAATACAATTTAGAAAAAGCGCATTAAGATAAAATCAGTAAAATAACATAGAATCTAAAACAGCAAATTAAAAATGTTCACACAGCAACATTAGAGCCTAAACTCAACGTTAAAATGTGAGTCTTTAAACAGGATTTAAAACTGGCCAGAGAAGAAGTACCTGTGACAGAAATGGGAAGGAAAGAGTTAATGGTTTGGATTCTGTAGGTGTCGTATTTTTTTAGCAGTGTGGAAAAAATACACTGAGGCTGAAATCCTTCAGCAGCAACCAGCTTGTGGAATTCCTAGCTGCTAGATAAGAGCTGGGTCATAAATCTCGAGTGGACATCTCCAGACACGCACAGACCTTGCAGACACGGACACAGGGCAGTTTGAATGGATTGGATCATTCAAATATAAACTTAAGGTGAAAAGGGAATATAATTGGTCACAGATAGGTGTTCACTCTGATTGGGACAATTAAATACATACATGCTAGCTGGTTGGTGCATTTAAGGGGAGAATAGGAATGACCTATTCTCCAGAGAATATATAACTTTCTGTAAGACAGAAAAGGCTCTCTCTTGCCTTTGGAAGCTGGGAGGAGAAGCATAAGCTTGGAGCCTAGCCTTGTAGCTATGTCCGTGAGAGCTGGCAGTTAGAACAGGGTCCAGTGTCTCTTGTAAGGACAGGGAAGGGTAAGTTTAGTGATAGCATATTTCAGTATTAGCTTTCTTCTTTTGCCATCTGTTATTTAAAAACATTTGTTTACTTTTCCTGTAGGAGTGTTATTCTCTTGTGTTGTAAATACATATCCTGTAAATGCTCATTGCACTTTCTGTTAAGTAAAAGCTATTTATTTGCTCAACAGTTGTGACTCTGATGCCATTTCTCTAAGGTAAGATTTGGTTTTCCACTGGCTAAGGTAAACTCTGTGTAGCATCCGCCACCCGAAAGAGACACACTACCAGAATTTAACTTGTGCAATTGCACATGTGATTATTCAAGTTTGTACACTTGAAAGAGGTGCCGGAAGGAAAGTCCGGCTGGTGGCAGCGAATACCCGAGGACACACACCTCTCTAAAAGCTGTTTCAGCCCAGAGGGAGAGGTGGGTTGTCACAGTACCCCTCAACTCCAAGGGAAGGGTGTTCCAGAGAATCGGGGCAGCCACTCCGAACACCCCATCACCGAAGGATTTTAAATGGGATTTGGGAAATAAATAGAGGTCTGTCTTCCCTGATCGAAGGGGGCAGCCAGGAATGTATGGGATCAGGAGGTCTTTCAGTTAGTCCGGACCCAGATCATGCAGGGTCTTGTAGGTTAACAAGCACACCTTGAAGTTGATGCATCACCTTACAGGCAACCAATGCAGAACATGGAGAACCCACATTATATGCTCAGACTGAGAGATACCAGCAACCAACTGGGCTGGTGCATTCTGGATTAGCAGCAAATGATGCAACAACTTCACAATAGCCCGAGATAATGAGCATTACAGTAATCCAGTCTTGACATGACTAAGGCGTGCACCAGTGTTGCTAGGTCAATCGGCTCAAGAGAGGGCTTGATCTGGGAAATGTTTTGAAGATGATAAAAGCCATTGCAGACAACAGCTGACACCTGATTTTAATGTCAACTTGGAGTCCATAGTGATCCCCAGATTCTTCACCCTATCTGCAACTCTGAGCATAACAGTGCTACTGCTTATTGCTGCTGAGCTGAAATGACACAGCTCCACCAATAGCACCTCTGTCTTTGCTGGGTTTAATCTAAGCCAGCTAGCCTCCATCCTGTCCTGAATTTCTGCAAGGCACTCGCTCAATTCCGAGACAACCGTGCTGTCATCAGGGGCACAAGACACATACAACTGGGTATTATAGGCATAGCAATGAAAACCCAAGCCATAGTGTCTAATAATCTCCGCCAACAGCAACATAAACACAATGAATGACATGGGAGCTAAAACTGACCCATGAGGCATACCACAGCAGACTGCACCACAGCCCAAGATGAAAGAACTAAGTGCCACCTGCTGAATCCTGCTGGACAAGTAGGACTTGCACCGAAGCAAGTTGTGAAACGGAATGGACACCTGAACTGATTCTCCTCATAGCCTGAGGAAGAATCTGTTTAAAATCGGCACTTCAGACTCACCTTACACAGCAGATCCTACTGATTTCATTAGCTTGGTCAAAGCTTAAATGCATCCTGAATTTCCAGAACCAGAACTAAAATGGTCATCGAAAAATCACCGTCTGAAGTCGGGCGCCATCTCACCCTGTCAGCTGTGAACTGCGGTAGCTGCTCTGCAGGCCTTGCCACCGATTCTGATAGCAACACTGATGTTAGCAAGTGAAAGGATTATTCTCAAGGGGATGCTGCAACAAGTTTTACATGAAATCGTAACTTTTAAAATCTGAGTGTCATACCTGCTGGAAAATATCCAGAGCCTTGAGCACAAGCAGCATGACAATGACACTTTCCTATCATAAGTAGATAATAGGGATTCCTGGCATGAAGCTAGAATACAAGAGCTGGAGCACTTGGTTGGTGTTCTTTGGCATAGGGCAGAAGATATGAGAACCGGAGCCGGAGAAATAAAAAGGATTCTCAGTTTTCCTGACGGGGTTGAGAAGCAGGACTATGCTGCTTTCCTTCAAAGGGAGCTGCTTAGGATTCTCTTTATTTTAGTTATTAATTTATCTGTTTCTCCCTGGTTTTCGCCTGCCCTCGCATCCTTGGCATGAATGCATGTATGTGGAGGCACATACACGCCACGCACTGCAGGATGCCCCCCCTTCCGGTCGCTCATGACTGCCTGCACCAACACCGGACCTCAACCTGGTGACAGTGGGACTGTAGGAGGGTGGTCCACCCTCCCCAGGAGAGGAGAGCCGCCGCAGGGCAGCTTAATCCTGCTCTGACCCTCCCCCTCCCTGTGCCAGCTCTCCGACAACCCGAGGTTGTTCCCAAACCCGGGTCACTGGTGTGACGTGAGGTAAGGCAGAAAATGTCTCAGTCCTCCGCACCACCGGGCCGGCCAGCTGCCTAGGATTCTGAATTACACACAGAAAATACCCCTGGAGATCGAGAGGGCCCATAGATTGTTGGCACCCTCACCCAAAAAAGGTGACTTTCCTAGACCAATGCTACCCAAACTGCTGAGGTTCCCTGAAAAGGAGCAAATTCTGACCCTCACTAGAAAGAAGAGACCATTATCCTGGGAAGGGCAAAAAAATCCTTATTTTTAATGACTAGTCCCCTAATTTTGCAGTATGTCAAAAAGAGTTCACACCAGTCTGGAAAGCCTTTCAACAACTAGGCATCCAGTACCAGAACAGAGTGGTCAATACATTTGAAACACTGGAGGAAGTCTCTCAGTACCTGCAAAAATATTGGCCTGACAGACTAAAAGACTGCTTTTGGGATGGTAAGCCTAGCCCTTAGAAAAGCACACCACCAGCACTGACAGTTAAGCATGGTCCTCCCAAGGTGACAATAGCCCACCAGCCTCAGGAGGGTCAAAAAAATGGACAGGCAAGTAACAAGATCCAAGTGCACCAGGGGCAGGGGCAGGAGGAAATCAGGGGAGCCCTATCATGACCGCACGGATGGGAGCAGAGATTCAGGCTCCACCAGCGGCTCAGAGATGCCCAGAGAGCCTCCACCAAAACGGATGGGATGAGTGGAAACAGCCACCAACAAACCCCAAACATCAGAGAAGAGTCTGCACATGGAAAATAAGTACTATGCCCTACAGCATGAAGATGGAACTGTACTCAGGATAGGCCAACCGATTGTTTGTTGCACCTCCAGTGGCCTGTGCCTTGATTAACATAGCCAGTATTTGGGCCATCGAGAGTTCAGGTGCAGTTGTGCTGGTAGTTGCCTCAGGCCCTGAAGCTTTTGAGGAGCTGGAGGAGAAAAGATACATGTCCAGGTTCTGTGTTGCATGTCTGGAATCCTTTTTCGGGCTCAATGCATTCCTGGATCTTTCCTATGTCCTTTAGTTGCTTCAGGGTTCCCAAAGTTGTAGATTTAACAACTTTTAAAGTGAATTATAAGTTATGTCAGATGGACCTATTTTAAATTCTAACCGCCATTTTGCTGCTTCACAGTGCCCCCCCACAAGGTGAAGTATTAAGTAGATACAAAGCAGAGTGGAGGAAAAAGGCAGCGCTCAGTGATCACTCATCCAAATCTCTGTCAAGCAACTCAATTTCTCAGGGATCCACACACATTTCAGTCCATATAGACCTGAAAAGAATAAGAAAAGAGAAGATGAGAGACAGCTAAACAAACTATCAGATTACTTATATGTAAGTATCTAAAACACTCTCAGTCTTATTATGTCTTTTTAAGAAATGATTTTAAATCTAATTCATCATTCAGGCCAATTGGTTTTAAACTTCTCAGTTTGTAAATGCACTGGCTCTCCCTCTGGAGTAGCATGTTGACCTGATTCCCACCAAATTTGGGGGCTGGAATATGGTCAATGCCCATGAACCATAAACATTTGGGGTCAGACCCACGTGTCTCCAAATAGTGTAGCCCAACTGGTTTATCAGCCCACTTGTTGACAACAGAGCAGATGTGTTCCTGGATCTGCGTTTTCAAAATCCTGACAGTACATCTAATGTAAAGTACCTTGCAGGAACATCACAAAACATAGATTACAAAGGCAGTGTGGCAAATAATAAAATCTCTGATCTTTACTCTCAGTGCAAGGGGAACCCATTAGTTTTGTCATAGAGTTGAGACACAGCTAAAAATCGGCTCCCTGAGCACCGGTGCAGACCCCACAACTCCCACCTGCCTGTCCTGCTGGATGCCTAATGAAAACAAGAAGGACTTTGGGGGTGTACAGGCCCCACCGCATACTCGCCTGGGGGGATATAACCATGGCTCCATGGGGGTTCATCCACAGGTCTCAGGTAGGTGGTAAGCACAGGGACAGACACCATAGGCAGCTCCCGATGGTGCGGAGCTCAGGGAGTGGGGGAGTATAAAATGCAAGTAAAAAAAAATAATAATTATGCAAGTCAAATTGGAAATGTATTGTTCAAAAACTGGCGCATTTTAACTAGTGACCCCCTACTAGCCATGGTAGTAAACCAAGGATCAGTTTCAGCCATGCTTTAAATCTTAGGGACAGATTAGTACACAGCTGACTACCCAGTGAGCAGAAAAAAGAAAGCAGTAGCTGGCTAACACAAATACTGGCAGGCATGCGTAAAATATAAAAAGTGCAATATATGTGAATATTGCATGACTGGGAAATAATTTATACATCCCGATGAACCTGCACAAAGTGTAAAGATCAGAAATGTTATTATTTGTGACACTGCATTTGTAATCTATGTTTTGTGGTGTTCTTGAAAGGTACTTTACATTGAACGTACTGTCAGGATTTTAAAAACACGGATCCAGGAACACATCCGCTCTATTGTCAACAAAAGGACTGATGAACCAGTTGGGCTGCACTTTGTGGAGAGACATGGGTCTGACCCCAGATGTTTATAGTTCATGGGCATTGACCATGTTCCAGCCCCCAAATTTAGTGGGGACTGGGTTAACATGCTACTCCAGAGAGAGAGCCAGTGGATTTACAAACTGAGAAGTTTAAAACTAATTGGCCTGAATGATGAATTAGATTTAAAACCATTTCTTAAAAAGAAATAATCAGACTGAGAGTGTTTTAGATACTTATATATAAGTTGTCTCTCATCTTTTCGTGTTCTTTTCAGGTCTGTATGGACTGAAACTGGTGTGGATCCCCGAGAAATTGAGATGCTTGACAGAGATTTGGATCGGTGTTCACTTAGTGCTGTCTTTTTCCTCCACTCTGCTTTGTATCTACTTAATACTTTGCCTTGTGAGATGTGGATTGATTAAGTAAACAGGCGATCACAAAACATGGCCGTTTCTCCAGACTTTATCTTTATTTCATTCTTGCTTTGATGTATTTTATATTATTTTCAGTACCTGGCCTTCAGTATTTCAGCTTAATATATATAACTGATGGAGATTTTCTGTAAAATAATGATGAACGTGATGTTTTGCAGAGAATAACATTTTATTTGTGACATGTCACTTTAAACTTATTTTGTATAAAACAAGTTAATGCTGTTCACCTAAAACTAGTGAATCATGAGGAGTATAAATGGTGATGTGTAATCTTTTGAAGCCACACCCTCTGATGAAGGCTTTACGCTGAAGCACTGTGGTAGGGTGCATCTATCTTGTGCATGGACTTCAATAAATGAAGTTTATTTTGCAAACTCACTTTATTTTGTCATTTGGAGTGCTGGTCTGTTTGGATCTGTTTGCTGTATACTAGGGCTGGCTGCCCTTGACCTGCACCCCCTCACATTAGCTGTTCATGGTAATACCCCATCTGGACCTCTGACACTTCAGTAGCCATTAGGTAGGACACAAAGCATTAATCGGGGCAAGTGTACTGCCTTGGCTTCACGTGTTAAACATGACAAGGGGAAGGATCTGGTCCAGCAAGAGGCTCACCTTAAAGGCCTGGAATCCAAATTCCAAGCAACAGAGGGCACAGACTGGGATTTGCCTGCAAACATAATTGGCACCCTCTTCAAACGCAACATGCTTCTCCACCAGAAGGCAGAATATGCACTGTTGAGACTGTCACAGGTATTCTAGGAGGCTGGTGTGGCATACCAGCTCAAAAAGTGCCAAGAAAAATTAGAAATCCAAAGCATCTTGGCCCCAGATGGCACTCTGCTAACCGGCCAAGTGGTCATAAACATAGCCTTTTTAAATTTTTATAAAACATTTTACACCTCTGAGATGAATCCCTCAGAGGAAGAAATATCCTCATTCACTAAAGGATTAGCTCTGCCTACCCTCTCACAGGCCATGTTACAGAATTAGACAAAGCCTTCTCCACAGAGGAGCTGACTTCAGCTGTGGCATCCATGCTGGTGGGGAAAGCACCCCGGAATGATGGACTGCCAGCAGAATTTTATGTTACGTTTCTTCCCCAATGGGCAGGGCCTTTGCAAGATGCCTTAGTGGAGGCCTATAAGGTAGGCACAATACCATCTTCCATGCATATGGCACATATCTCATTACTGCCTAAACCTGGGAAGGAGTTTCAAAAATGCAACAGCTACAGGCCCAGCTCTGTGATCCAGGTGGATTGCAAGATCTTTGCCAAAATGATAGCTGGAAGGATAAAAAGTGATAAATCAGATAATTCAAAATGATCAAGTGTGGTTTGTCCCTGGGTGCAAAGGAACAGATAACACCAAATGGCTAATAAACCTTATCTGGTACTCCACCCACCCCCATCCACCAACGATCCTGCTGTCACTAGACCCTGAAAAGGCATTTAACAGGATGGAATGGAGATTTCTATCCCACGTGCTGCAAAACGTCAGCTTTGGTGCAAACATCACACAGTGGATCTCCATCCTTTACTCGCAGGCCTCGGCCCCAGTTATGAATAATGGCTTTGCATCCCCACCCTTTCTGTTAGGCAGGGGAATCAGGCAGGGATGCACCATTCTGATATTGGAACCTCTGCTCCAGGCAATACAGCAGCACACCCAGATCCATAGTGTTCAACTGGGGGCTGGAATCAAGACACTGACTTTTGCAGATGACATTATGCTAATCCTGACTAAACCACAGGAAGCTATTCCACCTCTAATGGAATTGATCCGGTAGTATGGTCAGCTCTGTGGACGTAAGGTCAATGTGTCAAAATCATTACTCCTTCCATCCCATGCATCAATTACAAAATTGATGGGCTTTCTCTGGAATATGTTGGTAGCCCAGGGTCCGGTTAAATACCTGGGAATAAACTTTACTTGGGACCCGTGAAACATGGAGAAAATAAATCTGACATCCCTGAAGGCAGCCCTGGAACAAGATATTGTGAGGTGGCACTACCTTATATTTTCCCTCTGGAGTAAGGCATACACTTACAAGTTGATGGCAGCATGCTGAATACAGTACATTTTGGATAACATCCCCATTGGAATCAACCATAAGCTCATCAATGCACTTCATAAGGACATGTTATCATTTTTCTGGGGCAAGGGCCACCTGAGAATGAGTCACCACAAAGTGGCGCAGGAGTTTGCCAAAGGGTGGATGTATCTGCTAGACTTTACCCTTAAAAGAACTGCCCAGCAGTGCACCCAATACTGGCTGCTGCCCACCCAGGGACACACACGATCCCTCAATAGGTGAGTTGTGAAGAAGCCTTGGTAAAATGCCGTGCCTGAAAATAGGCAGGTCTGTTGCCTAGCGCATTTACCCGGTTACCAAAAGCTAAAAAAGCCCTGGATACTGGCCATAAATTTTGGTAAGCTTGCCAAAGGGCTTAAATCTCACTTTATGCAACAGCATTCTGCTCAAGCTAAGCTCACAGAGTAGAACTCATAGCACTCCCCATTTCTTCCTCTGTGGGCAAATGAGTCAGTCACCATTGATGGGCAACCGGTTGCTTTAAAGGACTGATAGATAAAAGGAATTCAGTCCCTTCACCACCTAACTGATCATGGTAGTGGTTCTCCAATGTTCTTTCACCAACTAAGGGAACATTATGATCTCGCACACCATCACCTTTGGAGGTAACTGCAGATAAGGCATGCCCACGAACCAGTGCTGGGTCCAAGATTTCAGGCACCTGTGCTGACCACCTTGGATACCCTACTCCAAGCACCCATGATCTCGGGTAGCAAGGCAGGACATATCTAAAGGAGTTTACTCAACTGGTGTCCAAACCCAACCCTCAAGCTTCAAAAACAATGGGGAATTAAAGTGCAGTGGTATCTACCACCACAATACTGGGAGAGTTGCTGGAGAATTAAGTTCACTGGCATGAAGGACTCTAAGAATTGCTTCATGCAGAAAAATCCTGCAGTGATGGCATAGAACCTTAGCTCAGTTACATAAATGGGGACTGCTGGATAGAGACCAGTGCAATGCTGCAAATGAAATGGTGATACTGCAGTATCACACACATTATCTGAGCATGCCTGGCACTTAAGGGCCACTGGGACTCAGTCCAGCAGGTTTGTAGGGAGCTTACTTCCCCCTTGTTGAGGCTCGCACCCACACTGGTCATGCTTGGGCAGCTCCTTGGGGAGGGACCAGGTACTGAGATTAAGATGGCTACATATATGGGCCATTGGCTAACTGGGGCACTTTTCACGGATAACAGATTATCCTTAGTCACTGGAGGGAAGCCACCTCTCCAGCTGGCTGAGTGGCTGCTTGAACTAGGGAAAACAGCCTGCTATGAAAGGATGCAGGCGGTGACTACAGGCAATCTGGATCACTTCACACACACCTGGGGAAGATGCCTAGGGTCCCCCATGGTAAAATCGCAGTCAGCCACTGTATGCCAACTTATCTCATATAAGCCAAGTCCCTACACAGTGGGGAGATAGAATAACCTGTAGCAAGGCTTTGTAGAAGACACTAGGAATGACTGGAACCTGACCCCACCAGTGAGGGGAAAGGCGTATTATTTATTTATTTATTTCAGATTTGGATTAATAACTTTGAGCCAAGGGCTCATTTACAAAGGTTCCAAGTCAGACAAAAGAGATACAATACAGTACAATACAATACAATACAATATAATATAATACAGGGCAAGACATAAGAATGCATGGATTACAAGGCTTTTTACAGTAGAGTTTAGAAATATTATAACAGTAAGGAAGTGCTCAAAAACCCAGCCTGCCAGCGCAGCGGTTGGATTTCCGCTTGCGACGTCGATGACCTGGGTTCGGGAGCGAGCAAGGGAGTCGGAGGGCCGGCCAGGAGGAGGATGCCTGAGCATCCGATGGACTGCTCAGCTCCTCTGGGGAAGCGGAGTTCCTTGGCCCCGGGGTGGCGTGACCTCTGGCAGCAATCGGGGTAACGCAGCCCCAGTGCCTCCACCAATGGGGAGGCATGGCAGACACCGGTGTATGCCATGGCATCATGTGGCACGCCATGTTGGGAGAAAAGTACACTGAAAAATTGTGCTTTTTCAGGTGCGACACCGACGTGGGGACCTGATTATGGGCCCTCCCACTGACAGCCCCAGGAAGCAGCCCCCTAGGACCCCGATGAAGACTTGAAATGCTGTAGCCCATGCCTGGGAGGTAAGCCACGGCTTCATGGGGGGGGTCCAGGGATGGGTGAGTACGGGGGTTAGGGGAGTTGGGTACAGCGCTGAGAGAGGTGCAAGGGGCAAAACGAAATAATAAAAAAAAAGTGCTCAAAAAACCCATCTCAACATTACTAGAGTGCGGTGCATTGTTTAGGTAAATGCTAAAAATCAGTCAATAATTCAAGATCTAGGCTAATGTTGGGTAGTGGGAAAAAAGCAGCTGAATTTGGCATTGTCAGTCATATAGCAGATAGTGGCGTGAGGTGGTAGTAGGTGGGGGATGAGTGGTTAAGGAGAAGAAAGGTGGAGTAGGGGTCAGGGCTATGAAATGAGTGGGAGGAGGCAGCTAAGGCTGAGCCGGGAGGGTAGCAGATAGCAAGGTGGAATCAGGAGTGGTCAGGATTAGGTAATGCAGACACAGACATTTTTGTGTGTGAGAAGGGAGCGGAGGCCAGATTTGAAATGTTGTAGCTTGCTGCACTCAGTAAGGGAGGTAGGTAGGTCGTTGAACCATCTGGGTCCTCGGAAGGAGAGTGATCTCTGGGCTAGTGATGTGCGTTTAAAAGGCACCTGAAGCACCCCTTTAGTAGCACTCTAGTGATGATGGTAGGTGGCATGGTCATATGAATGTAACCCCCTTATTCCCAGGGGATACTAGAATCCCAGTTAGAATCAGTGGCAGGCAGGGAAGGCAGCTTGTGAAATGCCAGGTAAATAGGTTTCACACTGTCACACTGTTTTTCAGTCTCAGCTGAGCTGGAGTGATGATGTAATCATAGAACTCTCGCAGCAGCGTAAGCCACATTGTTCAGCTGGCTTTGGAGTGTATTGGAATGTTCAGTTAGTTGTAGTAGAGTGGAGTTCGAGTGAGGAGGCTGCAGCTGCTGGACAGCTCCTCAGACTAGCTCTGATAAAGAGCTACCCCTTTTTGGTTTTGTGGTAGTTTGTTCTCACCCTAGAAGAAGAACAAAGAAGAAGACAGTTGTCTGAAATGGTGGAGACCTGATCTAGAAGATTTTCCCTTCCCCATCCCAGGAAGGATGGGGCGAACTCCGGGATTCAGGGGCAATCCCCTTGATCCATTTGTTTGGTGAAGCTGCCTTGTACATCTTCATTCTTTGTGAGTACAAATCTTTTCTGTGTAAGCCCAGGGGCATCTGCAATACCTTGAAGGGTTTTATTTAACTCTAAAAATTGATTAGCGTTTTGCTCATAAAAGTTCTAAAACATTGTGAAAATGCATAGCACTTGCCTCACTGTGTTTAACAAACATAACACTTCTAGAAAACCTATATAAACGCTTTCTGTACAGTTAATATCGTCCCAAGAAAAAAACTGCTAATCAATTATTTAAAACCCTGCCTTGGGGTGAATTTCTCTGACGATGGAATCAGTCACCCAGTACTAAGTAAAGTTTCTGCCTACGCTGGAGTCCAAGAATGTGACTGTCCAAGTAAAGAACTTTTAGCTTTGACACCCAGGGGTGTGTCACTAGTTTGTTAAGTGTGGTAAACATTTAATACAACTACAAGTTTTCTTCTGTGTGGGTGTTATTAACCAAATGAATGGCCGAGTATAAACTTGGAAGCAAAAGGTGGGAGACCCACCCACCTGGAGTAACCAGTTTACCTCTCCGGGTTCAGTTTGGGCACCAGTACATTTTCATTTAGTGCATCTGGCCAATGCCTAATGGAAGTAATTACCCCGAGATGTGGGTCTGGAATTTTTGTTTCTTCTGTTTACCCCAGTATAGTGGGTTCTGGAAGATTTGCGCCTGGATGTGCTCAGTGTGGTCATGGATACCACTTTAATTCCTGTGGAAATGGGAACAGTAGTAGTCCGGCCGTATGTGCCAATCTTCAGTTTCAGAACCAGAGTGTTGGCTGTTTTGTGTTTCTTCACCCTATGCTAAATGGGAGTTCACAAACTTCTGTACCCTGGAAAATCTGCAATACCAGTATGTGTAGCCCTGTGGGGGTCCATCTTCGCTTTGAGTATTCCTACTTTGTTACGTGAATAAAAGCCACACTCTAGAATCCCAATGTGGTTTGGACAATATTGTTATTGCTTCCCTGTGTCTGGATTTACTTGGGTGCCCCTGTCCAGAAGTGCAAATCTAGCATAATTGTGAGCAAACATTTTCTCCCAGGGACCTGGGTTGTTGGTCATGGAAATTGGTCCCTACTATGTGTGTGCCAGGTAGTTGCCACACTTGGTCGGCTGTTTTTGTATAACAGTCTGGTCCACCTAGCCTGATGGTGGCCACCTTTCTCTGTTTTTCTCTATGTCATTTTTAGTATGCAAACTCCCACCCCTTCCTGTTGCTCCTAGACATATGTGGTGAGAGGAGAGCCCCTGTTGTAAACAAGGGGGGGCCGGTGGGGGGGGGTTACATGAACATACGAAATTTGCCAGCAGATAAAGGCTTAGTGGTCTATCAGATCTGCTCGAATGTGCAGCTGGCACCCCTTATTCTGCAGCTGCCCCTCCCTTCCACTCCATTGACCCTCCCCCCTGCCCTGTCCCAGCTCCCTTTGAAGCAGTCCACTGTTCTACTGGATACCACTTCTGCTGGTAATGCATTCCACCCAGCTACCACCCTCTCTGTAAAAAAGTGTCTCCTCATCTCCCTCCTGAACCTTCCTCCCTCCAGTCTCATATCATGGTCCAGGGTGTCCCTCCCCTCCCTTTCTTTGAACAGCCCCTCTGTACCTGTCTTGTTTATTCCTTTCATGTACTTAAAGGTTTCAATCATGTCCCCCTGTCCCTCCTGTCCTCCAGCGAGTACATGTTTAACTCCCTCAGCCTCCTCTTGTATGATAAGTCCCCCAGCCCCTTCACCATCTTTGTCACCCTGCGCTGAACCCCCTCCAGTAACTTAATGTTCCTCTTTAGATACAGGTGCCAGTATTGCACGCAGTACTCCGGGTGCGGTCTAACTAATGACCTATACAGTGGCAGAATCACCTCCTCCCTCCTTGAGGATTTACCCCTTGCAATGCAACCCAGCATTTTGTTGGCCTTTGCAGCTGCCTTCCTACATTGTGCTGAGTTGTTCATTGACTCTGTAATGAGCACCCCCAGATCCTCCTCCTCCTCTGTCTGGGCTATCTGCACTCCCCCCAGCAGGTAACTCCTCTTTGGGTTCTTCATCCCAAAATGCAGCACCTTGTACTTTTTGGCATTAAACCCCAGTTGCCAGGTGTCTGACCAGGTTTCCAGCTTTGCCAGATCATCCTGCAACCCCTGCCATCCCCCTAGGTCGTCCACCACCGCTCCCATCTTGGTAGCATTGGCAAACAGACTGATCTTGCTCTTGATGTCCAGTGATATGTCTGCAATGAATATCACAAACAACACTGGTCCCAGCACTGAGCCCTGTGGAACACCACTCCTCACTACTCTTGGGGATGAGAGCTCCCCACCTACCACCACCCTCTGTTGCCTCCCCTGAAGCCGGTTCCCTACCTATCTCACCAGCTTTGCACCTGCCTCTGAGCCTTCTAACTTACTTCCTAGCCTCCCATGTGGCACCGAGTCGAATGCCTTACTGAAGTCCAGATACAGGACATCCACTGCATGGCCCCTGTCCAATTGCCTAGTTACCCAGTCATAGAACTCCACCAGGTTGGTTTGGCAGGATCTGCCATGTATGAAGTCATGCTGTCTGCTGTCCTGCAGTTCTTTGGCCTCCAAGAGGGCCACCAACCTCTCCTTCAGGATAGTCTCCATCAGCTTACCCACAATGGATGTGAGGCTCACCAATCTGTAGTTCCCCAGTTCATCCTAAGGACCACTCTTGTGGAGGGGCACCACATGAGCCATCCTCCAATCCTGAGGTACACACCCTGAGTGTAGTGAGGCATTAAATAGGTCTGCCAAAGGTCCCGCAAGGACCTCTGCCAGCTCCTTCAGTACACTGGGGTGGATGCCATCTGGGTCTAGCGCCTTGCCCACCCTCAGTGCCTTCAAACCCTCCAGAACTCTGCCCTCCATTATTTCCTCATCTGTCACCCCCTCCCCCCCATTTCTGCCATTTCTCTCCCCTTGGGTATCATCCCCCTCTTCAAATACTGAGCAGAAGTATTCATTTAGCATGGCTGCCTTATCGCACCCTGCTTCCACCCAACCCCCCTCCTTCCTAATCCTTACTATGTGGTCCTTACAGTTCCTTTTCTCCCTGATGTACCTAAAGAAGTCCTTTTCCCCTTCTTAATGTCTTGTGCCAGCCTGAGCTCCGTCGATGCCTTGGCTCTCCTTACTGTCCTCGTAACCTCCTTAGATTCCTTCAGGTACTCCTCCCTGTCCTTCCCCTCCCTGTTTTCTTGTACCTCCTAAAGGCAGCTGTTTTCCTCCTTATCTTTTCCATGACCTCCTTGCTCACCCAGCTTAGTTTCTTAGCCCTAGCCTTCTTCTCTGGGCCTTGCTGCAGGTTCTGGTTGCCTCCACTATCCCCAGCTTTATGAGTTCCCTCATCTTGTTAGTGCCCATACTAGGTTGAATTCTGGCCAGGTACCCTTTTACCATTTCCCCCATCCTCCCAAAATTGGCCCTCCTGAAGTCCAGCACTCTTGTGCCAGATTCCACTCCTTCCTTGCCATATCCAATGTGAGACATACCGAGTGGTGGTCACTCCCTGACAGCGGTTCTTCCACCCTAATTTCCCTCACAAACTCCCCATTTGTCAGCACAAGGTCAAAGGTATTCCCTAACCTGGTTGGTTCACTGACCGTTTACATCAGGAGGCTGTCCTGGAAGGCATCCAGCAGTCACTGCTCCCTTCTATTCCTGGTTGTAGGGGTACTCCAAGCCACTCCTGGCATGTTGAAGTCACCCACAGTCACCACACTACCCTTCTCGTGGGTCCTCCTGCTCTGTCCTGCTAGTTCCCTGTCTAAGTCCTCCATCTGAGAGGGTGGCCTGTACACCACTCCCATTCTGAGAGTCCTATTCTTGGAATCCTGGATTTGCACCCAAAGTGACTCCATACTACCCTCCTCCCTTACACACGTCAGTCCTTCCTTCACATATAATGCCACCCCCCTCCTTTCCCAATCACCCTATCCCTATGAAATAATCTGTACCCTGGTACAGACAGGTCCCAGTCATTGTATTGGGTGGCCCATGTTTCTGTGATGGCTGCAATGTCCACCTCTCCCTCTGCCATGAGCACCTGTAACTCAACAGTTTTCCTCCCAAGGCTCCTAACATTAAGGGTGACCACCTTCCACCCCTCCCCCACTCCCATCCTGCCCTCCTTTACTAGCATCACCAATTGTACTTGCCAGTTGTCTTTTGTCACTGTTATGGGGGGTAAGCTCATATGGCTTCCCAGCCTGTGGTCTCTGCATGTCTCTTGCCTACTTGCCACCCCCCGCTCTTAGTTTAAATTCCCAACTTCCTCTATGTACTCCTCTATCGTCTGTTTCAACACTTTCTTCCCCCCCTCACTCAAGTGTAGTCTGTCCTTGACATAGAGACGACTGTCCTCCCAGGTCCCTCCCCACTCTCCCACCAACCCATACCCTTTAGCATGACACCAGGTTCTTAGCCATCCATTAAATTCCTCTATTCTCAGAGTCACGTGATGCAAGTCTCTGACTAGTACCCTGATTCAACAGCTCCAGCCTCCCTTCTCAGTTTATTTCAGATATATTGAATTTAAAAGCAAATTGCATGTTTTTTTTTGCTCTCCCCTACCTGTCTGAAGACGAGGAGACTTGCTCAGGGGATCTTCAATTGCAAATGGAAATAGAAATGTGGAGATCCCAGCTGAAACATACTCCGCCTACCACTCCGGTAAAGGCACCAAAAAAAAAACCCAGGGCCTCCCCCTCTGCAGGAGATCTAGAAATCGAGTCTGATACTCTGGAGAATGAGCCCTTAACACTGGCACGTTTGTTGGTGGAATTCAAACCCTTTCAGGCTGAAATGTTTTCCGTGACTGAAGAATTAAAAATGGTCACTCAAGCTTTGGAGGAGTTATCTACATGAACGGGGGATAGTGAAATCAGGATTACCTGCTTGTAAAACCGTTTCACCAAGCAGGAACCAGAGATCATAGCGTTATGGCAGAAACTACACAGAATGGAAAGTAAAATCAAAGACTTAGAGGGGCGAAGCAAGAAGAACAATGTCGTCATCATTGGTCTCCCAGAGAAGGAGAAGGGTGCCGATGCAATCTGGTTAATACAGAAGCTCCTAGAGAAATTAGCAGGCCCTACACCCTTTGGCTCTACTTATACAATTGAGTGGGTTCATAGGGCTTTGCGAGCCATGCTGCCACCTGGAGCCCCCCCACGTCCATTCATAGTTAGGTTCTTGAATTACCAGGAAAGGCAATACCTTTTCAGAAAGATGAATGAGATACAAGAATTAAAGTGGGAAGGCTCCAACTTCAGAATAGCGCAAGACCTGCTACTGACTGTTCAGCAGTGGAGGGCCGGGCACCACCCACTGGTAGTTAAATAAATCACCTCCAGTATTTGTTTCCATATGGGCTACCTAGCAAAGCTCCAAGTTCTACTGTCAGGCAATTGGGTCTCATATGAGGATGCAAACACCGCAGCTGCAGGCCTGAAAGCGGCTTTACCCGACCTATACAAGGAGGGCTGAAGTGACCCTGAACTCTGATCTCTGTAAAGCTGAGGGTCAAGAGTATGGATGCAAGATAGGCTATTGGGGTGAACTTCATTTTACTTCCTTGCTTTGTCCCCGAAAGTTGTATCTCCCCTGTGCTGGAAGGACTGGGCAGCAATTGGCCTTGGTAAAGACTGTATTTTCTTTCCACTTTATGACGACTGATTAATCTGCAACTCAGAACGACTTGTGGGACAAAGGGCCACTCTAGGTTGTGTGAGTAGCTCTTTTTTGCTTTGGGGTAGTTACATTAATGGTTCTGATTAGTAATAGGTTGGATATTATTGTACCTGGCAGCAGTGTAGCATTCTGCAACAACCGAATATACTAGTTTAGCAGCTTCCGTGTGGCCGACAGAGGGAGCTCGTCATCCTTGAAACACAAAGAGTGCTGCAGTTTTCATTTTAGCTCAAACTTCACCCAGCATTAATCTGCTTTTTCCCTTTCTGTTTATTTTCATATCTGATACCTGGGTGGTTTGAAGCAGGTAGTTATAAGGACTTTAAGCTCTTCTGGTGTTAAATATGGGGGTTGTTAGTTTAAAATCAATAAAATGCAGGGTCTCCATTGTAAAGTTACTTGAAGTACACGTTTTTGGGAGAGTTATACCAGTGTGAGGAGATTAAAAATCAGGATAAATGAATCACAGTGTTTTGTTGGTTGGTTAGGCTATCCTCTTGCCAGTTATTGGAGGGTGTAGGGGGACACAGGGGAGAATAACTACTTGCTAATGTACCGTACATCTGAAAGATCCTTACTGTTTGTGGATCTGAAACAGACCTGTATTATCTCACATATAACCCTTTTTCTTTTCCTTTTGCTACAGAGCGCTTCTGATCTTCTGAGTATTCTTACAGCTGGCAGTGAATACAGCTAAAGGAACTTGTTACCCTGGTATTTCGAGGGGAGTTACTTACTATAGTTGTTTGCTAGGTTTAGATCTTAAGGGAAGGGAAGTTATAATCCGGAGCATAGTAGAGGTCACTGATCTGAAAAGCAGTGTAAAGACAGGACTCTCTTGGTCAATAGAGAGGGGATATTCACTTTGCAGATTTTATATAGGTAATATATATGAATATGTTACACGGAATATTAAAGGGGCTAGGAACAAGATAAAGAGGTGTAAAATCCTGAAACACCTTCAGATGCAAAATGACCAAGTGATTTGTTTACAAGAAATGCATATGCTTGAATCTGAGGCTAATCTGTTTAGGCATCAGTTTGTGGGACGCGTTTATATGGCTGACGACAGCACAGCTAGTAGAGGAGTAGCCATCTTATTAACAAGATCTATACTGCTTGTTTGTGAGCGATGTATCAAAGATCCGAAAGGTCGCTACATACTTGTTCAAGGTCTTATGAATCAAACGAGGATAGTAATTGGTAGTGTATATGGCCCTACCGCAGATTCACCAGGAATTTTTATAGTGTTGCTGAAATGTCTATCTCCCTTTGCTCATCTCCCCATTTTATTAGGGGGAGATTGGAATTTGCTGTTTACCCCTGATTTGGACAAGGAAGAGAAAAAGAGAGTAGGTTTAACTCCAACTCAAAGGGCAGTTTGGGAACTGTCAGATAATATGGGACTAAGTGATCCATGGAGGGTTTTACACCGTTTGCTTAGAGAGTTCACTTTTATGTCAGAAGTGCATAGATCCAGATCTAGGATTGACTATTTTTTAGTGAGTCTGTCTATGCTCCTGGGTCTGTTATCTGTTAAATAGTTCCGGGTGTTATATCGAACCACTCCCTAGTCAGGTGTTCCATGGTTATAAATCCCAATTTACCCAGACAAACAATTTGGAAACTGAATAACCAATTACTTAAATCAGTCCACATAAGAGATAGCATTATCTAGACCATAGAACAATATGAAAAAGATAACTTCAATTCAACAGGGTAAGTGGATATTGAATGGGGAGCTATGAAATGTTTATTACTGTGGAGTTAATTAAAATGGTAGCAGAAAGGAAGAGAAAGAGGGAGACTACAGCAAGACAACTTTTGGGTCAAATCAGGGACATAGAAAGAACTCTCTTGCTGACCACCTTGGCAGAGTCCAAAGAAAAGTTGATTGGCCTTAGGAGTCAGTATAACGAAATACTGAGAGATAAAGTGGAATATGCCATTCTCAAGACTAAAGCAACGTATTTAGATCAAGGGGAGAAGTCAGGGCACCTTTTAGCTCTAAGACTAAGGGCGGAGGAATCTTCCAGAATTATACAGAGCATTAAATCCCAAAGGGATGGAACAATTAAGTTACTTCCTCAAGACATAGTTAGGGAGTTTGAACAATATTATAGAGAATTGAATAGCCCTATGAACTCCCAACCTCAGAGAACAGAAGTGGAGGCATACTTATCCTCCGCTTACCTACCTTTGGTACCAGTCAAGTTGAGAGGTGGGCTGTCCTCCCCTATTTCTGAGACCGAAATCTTGAAGGCTATCCAATCCCTCCCTGTAGATAAAGCTCCTGGTCCAGATGGGTTTTCCCCAAATTTTTATAAAAGCTTTTCTAAACAACTAGTCCCTGGTTTGAAAAGATTGTTTCTAAGCATGCTTAACTTAGAAAGTGCGGATAAACACCTGTTTGAAGCTCTCATAATAGTTATTCCAAAAGCTGGGAAACCTCCGGATAAGGTTACCAGTTACTGCCCCATATCACTTATTAACTATGACATAAAGATACTGGCCCAAATTCTAGTGTCTAGATTAGCGAAGGTTATGCCTTTCCTTATACATGAGGATCAAGTTGGATTTATGATGGGCAGCTCAGCTTCTGACCACATGTGTAAATTGGCTCATATCTTCTCCACGTTCAGGGATTCTGATATTTTATGTGGGCTGTTATCCCTGGATGCGGAGAAGGCATTCTATAGAGGTAACTGGCAATTTTTGTCCCTGGCCATGGAGAAATTCAGCTTTCCCCTTCCCTTTATTAATAGTGTTTTTTCCTTCTATAACCACCCTAGTGCAAGATTGTATTGTAATGGAGTCCTTTTGTCGATTTTTCCATTAATGTCTGGTACCAGATGAGGGTGCCCCCTTTTGCCCCTTCTTTTCAACCTATATCTTGAGCCTCTCCTTAGTAAGATCAGACATGACCCAAGGGTACAAGGAGTGGTGGTTGGTACTCAGGAATTTAAAGTTTCGGCATATGCAGATGATATACTTCTACATTTAATACATCCTCTAGAAACCTTCCCAGTGGTACTAGGTATCATAGAAGACTATTGTGAAATGTCTAACTATAGATTAAACATAGGGAAATCCACTGCATTTTTGCTTAATTCTAAATTACACAAGAATGCTGTGTCCGAACTGGGATTACAATGGAGCCCACACACTCTCAGATATTTAGGGATTGTATTAGCTAGGAGTGACTCCAAAA
This sequence comes from Neoceratodus forsteri, assembly GCA_016271365.2. Lineage (NCBI taxonomy): Eukaryota > Metazoa > Chordata > Ceratodontiformes > Ceratodontidae > Neoceratodus > Neoceratodus forsteri. The sequence goes on from CM028137.1 coordinate 775,646,902, forward strand.
TGGTGAAATTAAATTTAGATTCTATCATTAATGTGGTTCATTTAGACTTGGGGAGGTGGCACAAACTTCCACTCTCTCTTTGGGGCCAGATTAATTTAATTAAAATGAATATTTTACCCTGATTGTTTTACCCTATTAGTATGCGTAATGTTTGGTTGCCCCTGAATTGGTACAAAAAAATCCACTCAATAATTTTTGATTTTATTTGGCAGGGGAAAACTCCCCGCAGAGCTCATCATAAACTGATGGCCCCTTAAGAGAAAGGTTGGTTGAGATTGCCACATCTGGGTTTATATTACTGGGCTAGCAGCGCAGGCAAATATCTGAGATGGTCACTGACTCCAACTGATGTGCTCGCCTTGCCCTATGTCCCTTCATGGGTGAAATAAGAACTTGAATTGATCAAAGTGAATGGGATCGACCCACTTGCCTTGTTTCGTACTACAGTGAAAAATCCCCCCCCCCAAGTTGAGGGCTACACCGATAGCTGTTTCCTTAAGAATTCATACTCAATTATGCTCTTTTCTTAAATATGCACCTAGACATGACCCAGCCAGTCTTTGTGTCATAACCCTAATCTGAAGACCGGGGAGTATGATGATCTCAGATACCTGGATACCCCAGTTGCAAAGTCTGAGGGTTAAAGACCTTTTACAGGAGGGAAGATGTATTTCCGGAGAAACCATTTTTCGGAAATACCAAATTGGACCAAACCAAACATTCAAGGTCTACCAAGTAAGACACTTGTTAGTACAATTATGAGATGAGTTTAGGGAAGGTAGTTTGTCTGGAACTGTATTTGAATCTCTCTCCCAAGTAGTATGGGAACCACATGTTGTATCCCATTTATATTGTTACTTATTTAACCAAGCATATGTGGAACTAGATGGAAAACCTTATTTTTGGACAGCTCAACTCCCAGATCATGATAGGAAATGGGAAGTAATCTGGCAACACACTTACCATCACATTACCCAGGATTGATTAAGGGTAATGCAGTTCCAGTTCCTACATAATCTGTTTTGGACCTCATCCAAATTACATAAAATAGAGAGACTTGCCACTCCCTTATGTAATAGATGTCATCAAGAGGAAGGGACACTCCACATTTTTTGGGACTGCCCTCCAATTAAGGAGCTATAGAATACAATTAAGAATAAAGCAGATCATCTGCTTGGCATAGACCAGTTCTTTACTCCTGAGGTGTGCCTACTAGGGGACTACGCCACTGTTAAAGTAAAAGCCAGAAGGTTTTATCTGCTATGAGCTCTTCCTCTCTTAAAAAATTAGTGCTGAGACATTGGCTGGCTGCTCTCCCATTAACCTACCTGGAATGGTTGAGGGAATTATTGTTCAATCTGAATGTAGAAAATTTTGGGTCAAGTTCGAGAAATTGTCTCTCCAGGTATACCAAAACTTGGGAGAAAATGCATTTGCTATACCTGCTCCAAACTGGAGTGCAGCCTCCCTCTCAGGATTGAAGCGAATGGTGTGAACTCAGGTATTGAGCTGCCCTTAGTATAACAATGGAAGTGCTTCTGCTTTTATTGTTATAAACATGGGGGGGAGCGAGGAGGGGAGAGGCATGGGTTGGTAGGAGGTAGGGAGGGGGCGGGTGGGAGAGTAAGTAGTGTTCTAAACCTATTCAGGTGACTGTCTCAGGTCAATTTTGTTTGTATGTAACACTTCCTACTCTGTATTGAAAATTTAATAAACTTGAATTTGAAAAAAAAAAAAATTCCTCTATTCTCAGCTTTCTTGTTGTGCTTGCCTTGGGCACTGGTAGTGTCTTTGAAAAAGTTACTGACTGTCCTGCCCCCTCACATAATTGTCTTAGTTCATCAAACCTCCTCTGGACTATATCTACCGTCTTGTCAGCCAGGTCATTCACCCCAAGATGTATAATTAAATGAGGCTTGTCCCTACCCCTTCTAGCATATTTCAGAACAGATTGTCCCACCCTTTCTACTGTCATTCCTGGCATGGCCTTCACCCAAATGCGACTATGCCTCTCCCCTTTGCTACCCCACCTGACTCCTCTTAGTATTCAGTCCCCCAGCACTAAGATTCCACCCCTCTTACTCCCTGCTTGCTTCCTTTCCTCTCCATCTCTCATTCCCCGACTCCTCTTCTTCCTCCTGCACAGTATTTCCCCCCTTCTGCCCCTGTTGTAATTCCCCCAGCAGCACTTCCCCCGTTCCAGTTTAGTCCAGGCATTTATCAGTTACTCCTCCAATTTCATCACCTCCCTCCTCCTCCTTCCCCTCTAGCACTGCAAAACAATTTGCTGAAGACCCTTCACCAATGCCCACTTCCTCTCTCCTCATAGTAACCTGTTCCCTCCTTTCCACTCCATGACTGTTGCCACTTCTTCTCCACCCCTCAACAGTCCCTGTCTCTTCCTTCCATTTGTCTTTTGTCTCCAGACCTGGTTTCCCCAGAGAACATCCTTCCTGGTCTTGGCCCCTCTGTCTCTGCTTCCCTTCTTCTGACCCTCTCCTCATCACTGTTGGCTCAAATTGCCCTCCTCATCTCCCTCCTCCTCCCTCCCTCCCTCCTCAAGTATTGGGCTATACGCCTCCAGTCTGCCTTGCCTGTCTTAGTTCCTTCTGTAGACCCTCAATCTCCTTTCTAAGTTTCTCTATGTGGTTGCACACTAAATATCCCCCCACCCTCCAGGCAATTTTTAGAAAGATTGGTGCACCGCAGTTGTTACAGTCTACCACCCTACCCATTGCTCTTGTTCCCCACCAGCAACCCCCCACCCTTCCAGATGAAGGATAGCAAACACTCCCCCAAGTCTCCCCTCTCCCCTATCAGTGTAAAACATTCTTTTCCTTTTCTTAATTTCTCTTAGCCCCTTTGTCATCCACTTCTAGATAGATTGAGCAACTGCTTTTTACATTCCTATCCCTCCTGTCCTCACCCATAACAGACTTTAAGCAACTATCGCACACCCTTCTTCAAACTCATACCTCTCCTTTCCACAATGCAAATACCAATGCAGACAAGTAGCAATGAAAGCTCCTTGTTTTGCAGTTACTTCCCATCCACTGAAATAGCAGTCACCTCTGCACTCGCTGCTGTTCCTATCCTGGATGTCTGCTTCTACTATGACAAGGTGCATGTCCTTTGCCCTTTTGGGGAAGTAATGTTAGAACCCCTGGTATAAAGGAAATCACAGACAAGGGGCGGGTAGGGTGAGGGGCAGGAGGGTGGGAACAGCCCGTGCCTTCCAGAAACAATCAGGTAGCTGAGGCCCCTGGTCAGACCATTAGCACCCTTCCCCCACTATGCACTAAACTTTGCAGAGAGTGAAGCCAACAAAAAACAATCATAATTCCACTGAAAGCACAAAAAATAGGTTTGATGCCAAAAGAAACAGGTCTCCAATTCAAACAGCCTCACCAACAACACACCAAAACAGGCTTGAAATTAGAAGATATAGGTTTCCAATTCAAAGAAAACAGCCCCAATAAAATCACACCAAGCAGGTTTGAAATCAGACAAAAGCAAAAGAAATAGGCCTCCAATGTGAAGAAATGACAGCCCCCACTCAAAGCACACCAAAATAGATTTCAAAGTTTCAACAGCTCCAAAATAGTTCCCTGCTAGCCCCTTTTAAGAAGTAAGACAAACTCAGCCTGCTACACAGTGAAGCAGCAAAACAAATGAGCCCACTTACAGCACACCAAAATAGGTTTCAAAATTCCAACAGCCCCAAAACAATACCCTGCTAGCCCCTTAGAAGTAGTAAGAAAGAAAAAAAAATAACCTTCTACCATGTAAAATCCATAAGTCATAAATAGGCTTGAGGTTGAGTCAGGTGTGAGCCCTAATATAGACTTTTTTACTAGCAGGCAAGTCTGGTATTGTGCCCTGAGGTAAAGGGGAAGCCACCCTGACTCATTGTATAGGAGACATGTTTGGGTCAGGTAGTCGGCCCCAAGGACCAAGTGGCATGCCTTGTTGAGTAGGGTCTTGACCCTTTTAGGGCTGTGTCAGAGCTAGCCCCATACATCACCAAGCCATAATTGATGGTGGATAGGACTGAGCAACTTGTGACTAGTTTTAAGGCATCAGGAGTCGTGGAGTGTCGGTGGCGGTACAGGACACCCCACTTTATATTTGCATTATTGACGATGTGGTCGATGTTCGTGGAGAAGGAGAGGGAGTTGTCCAGGTGCACACCTAGGTATTTGAACATGCAGACCTACTCCAAGTGATCTCATTTATAGCTCTGTATCATTAGTGGTTCAAAGTTATTCCTGTTCTGTGGGACTATGAAGGTCATACTCTTGATCTTCTTGTACTTAAGTATTAGTTTATTCTCAGTGAATCAAGATTCAATCTTTCTGAAGGTGGCTTGCAGTTCTGAGGTGATAGTGGACTGTCTTTTTCCAGCTACTGAAATGATGGCATCATCAGCATAGAGTACTGTATGTACCAGGCATGCAGTGGGTAGGGAATTTATGAAGTGACTGAATAAGAGTGGTCCGAGAATTGAGCCTTGAGGGACTCCGAGGCTCACCTCCCTAGGTTCAGAGAGATCACCGCTGATTTTGACGCACTGTGTCCTGTGGGAGATTTAGCTGTCAAACCAGGTTACGGTGTCATTGGACAGCCCTGTGGATAGTAGGCAGTTAAGGAGGAGCTGATGGCTCATGGTGTTGAATGCCTTTGTGAGGTCTATAAGGATACACCCCACTGCTAGGCCATTATCTAAAGCATCGTAAAGTTTGAAAGTGTATTCAACTAAGGCAGTGAGGGTGGAGTGATTTTTCTGGAATCTGTGTTGCTGTACGCAGAGTAGGTTGTGCTTTTTCAGATGATCTGTGAGTTGATTGGAAACCACTCTTTCCAAGGCTTTGAAGAGGGGCGGTAGAATAGAGATGCCCCTATAGTTAGACAGGTTGGTTCTATCACTGGATTTAAAGACAGGGTGACTAGAGCTACCTTATATCTGTTAGGGAACACACCTGTTCATAGGGAGGTGTTAAAGACTTCTGTGAGTGGATCTGCAAGCTCATTTAAAGTGAAGGCAATCAATTTCATGTCAACTAGGTCACTCCCCATTCTGTTTTTTTTATTATTCTTTTTATCGCCCCTACGTGTGCCCGAGCTGCCTCTCCTTCAGGCTTCCAAGATCCACAGACATTCCCTACTATCCCCCTTCCATCATCTTACCTCACATTCGTAGCCGTCCATGGAGTAGCCCCGGTGTAGCCCTTCACCGTGTAGGTCCCCACTTCTCCGAGGGAGAAGGCACCAGCAGGGAGGAAGCACCAGTACACTACTTCTTTTTGCGGTCCCGGGAGCTGCTGAGGCATTGTGTGGCTTCTCGGGGAGTCTTCGGGGATGCCTGGGGCCAGCAGCCGTCATCTGGCTAGACTTCCAGCATGGATTTTCCAATTTTCTTGGTTCCCACTAGTGCACTGCTTCTGTAGTGCCCCCAGTCTCCACAGGGGGCAGCTACATGACCGAGGCAATCCCTAACCCTCCCCAGGATAGGAGAGCAGTCCGTCGGATGCTCAATCCTATCCTCCCCCTGCTGACACTCCCCATTCTAGTCTTCCGTAGGACCTGTTTGATATATTTTTGGTCTCGGTGCTGGTAATCTGCCTGAAGTAAAAAGGTGGTACATTTCTACTAGGTGAGGAGGACAGATTCTCATTGGAGAGTTGACCAGCTGGTGATGGTGGTGTGTGTGTGTGTGTGAGGTATTCATTGGGTAGCACAGTGCTAAGGTCAGTGAATGCCAAGTTGAAAGCATTAACAATGTCCTTGGGCTCCTGGAGTGTCCCGGTAGCTGTTTGAATCAGGTTGGGTAGTGCTCTGGAGGCCCTTCCTGTAAGTGATTTCAACGAGTTCCACAATTCCCTACCATGATCCCAGCTTTTGTGAAGAAGATCATTGTAGTATGATGCTTTGGCTAATTGTGCAATTATTTCTGGCTGCCTTGTAAGCAATGAGGTTAGCCTGAGACCCAGATGCCTTGGCCTTGAGCCACAGGTTGTCTCTGGGGCGCATGAGCTCAATGGGAGATCCTGAGAGCCATGGGTGGGTGGACCCGCTAAGTTTTTTGGTCCTGTACAGGGTGAAGATGTCACATGCCTTTGTGAATGTCTTAAGAAAGTAGTCAAGGGCTTGGTTCCCATCCAGGGCATTGTTAAGTGGGGACCAGTCCGTCAGTCTCAGTATTGTTTGAAGGTTTCCAATTGCCCAGTTCTTAAGGATCTATTTCTAGAGACCTGGGGGGTGCACTTGGTGAATATATTTGACCAGGTACACATTACGGGGGGGGGGGTGGAATGGTCACTAAGGGAGTCTGGTAAGACAGCTACCTCCGAGATGTATATCAGAGGTGTATATCTAAGGGCTGACTAAGATCATCCCTTATCCCAGTTACCCAATGCATCCTATCAGGCTGCTTTGGGCTTTACTAATCCTTATGTTATCTCTATCACAATACCGCTGCATTGGCAAATAAAATGTACCTTTTGAGAACCTATTTCAGTATCAACTGATCTGTATATGGTTTCTATTAATTATTGCTGGATACCAGTCTGTATATCCAAGGGAGTACACCACTGGTAGGCATTATTGAAGTGTTGCTGAACATGAAATGTATTTCAGAAATGTAATCTGTTGTTTTTTTCTCTATAACTTACATGATTTACTGTTCAATACTTTTGCTTGTATCTGTAATTAGAAATTCAATAAAAACTTATGTTACAAAAAACGTGGGACTTAAAACACCATAACACTGTCCCTGCATGTCCTACACAGTGACTCAATTGAGCCAATAGCACGCTCATCAAAATAGGAATCAGCACTACAGTGGATTTATTTAATACAGATGAGTATGAATAGATAGGCCATTGACAGAGCAAAGGCCGATGGCACATTCATAAGGTAGTGGAACAAGCTGGCCTATGGTATAGACAAAGGCAACATGCTGTGTTTCAGGTTCACATAACAAAATGCACTTTTATTGCTTCAAGTGTGAGTTGTTACTCCAGAAAATCATAATCAGTCAGTTCAGCTTCCCCCAGTCTGGTCAGGTAACATAACGGTTAACATAAAACAGTTCTTTTAGGCTGACTTGACAAAGGAATCTTTGCACCACCTATGTGGGCCAGTAGTTTGTTCAAAATACAGTCTTAAATGAAGCACAAACAGTTACCCCTTTAGCCTTCTCTTCAGGCAATTCTCAGCAGTGTATTCTACTCACTGTTATTGGCCCAGCTGGCTAAACTAGTCCTTTCCCTCAGGATCCTCTGCTCCAGGCATGGTCTGGACGGTTCTCAGGAGCAGGCTTCAGCTGTTTTTCCCCAAAGACTCTCTTTATGACCTAAACTTTCTCTTTGGTTTTCAGCTCTGGTTTCTCTCTCACAGGGCATCCGTTTCCAGCTTCTCTCTCTCTCTCTTGCTGAATTCTTCTGCCTTTTTGCAGTCTCTCTCTAATTGGCCACACCTGTGGAGGCACCCTCCCTTTGCCTGTTGCAGTCTCTACATTTCCTCAGTCTTAACCAAGGGGATAACCCCTTGTTCCCTTGTGTTGTGTTTACCCTCTCACATACCACCCCCCTTTGTGTGAAGGCACAGTTGGTCGGCCCCTGACCACTCCCCTCCCGGGTCAGGAAGTCCGTGTTTCTGTTCTGGGTCCCGGCCTGGTGGTGCACTGTGAAGGAAAATGGCTGGAGAGCCAAGTACCACCTGGTGATGCGGGGGTTGTCGTCCTTTATCACTTGGAGCCAATGTAGAGGGGCATGGTCAGTAACCAGGATGAACTGCCGGCCATGCAGGTAGTAGCGGAGGGCATCCACAGCCCACTTGACTGCAAGACACTCTTTTTCTATCACTGCATAGTTCTTCTCCCGGGGAAAGAGTTTTTGACTGAGGTAGAGGATAGGATGTTCCTCCCCCTCAAACTCCTGGGAGAGCACGACTCCTAGCTTATCTTCAGAGGTGTCAGTTTGCAGAATAAAGGTCCTGTTGAAGTCAGGACTGCATAACACTGGCGTTCTGCACAGTGCCGCTTTAAGTTATGTGAAGGCCTGGTCACACTCCTCTGACCAGTGCACCCTGTGAGGGGCGAATTTCTGGGTGAGGTCTGTAAGTGGGCTGGCAAGGGTTGAGAAGTGCGATATGAACCGGCGGTAATACCCTGCCAACCCTAAGAAGGCCCTCACCTGGGTTTTTGTGGTGGGTACTGGGCACTCTGCTATGGCTTGAACCTTACTGATCAAGGGTCTCACATGTCCATTGCCTATACAGTACCCTAAGTACTTCGTTTTGGATTTGGCCAAAGCACACTTTGCTGGATTAGCCATCAGCCCTGCTTCCCGGAGGGACTGTAGTACAACTGCCACCTTGGATACATGTGATTCCCAATCCGTGCTTTGGATCACCACATCATCCAGGTAAGCAGCTGCATACTGGGCATGGGGTCACAACAAGTGATTCATGAGCCTTTGAAAGGTTGCAGGGGGCCCCATGTAAGCCAAAAGGCATGGTACGGAACTGGTATAGCCCAAAGGGGGTAGCAAATGCTGTCTTTTCCAGAGACTCTGGGGTCAAAGGGATTTGCCAGTACCCTTTTGTTAGGTTCAATGTCATGATGTACTTGGCTTCCCCTAGTCTATCCAACAGTTTGTCTACCCAAGGCATGGGATAGGCAGTGAACTTCGAGATGGCACTGACCCTGCGAAAATCAATACAGAAGCGGGTGGCCCCCTCCTTCTTTTGGTACTAACACTATGGGGGCTACTCCAGTCACTGCTGGATTCCTCAGTCATGCCCAACTCTAGCATGTCCTGTAATTCCTTCTTAACTGTGTCTCGTATGGCTTCTGGCAAGCGATACGGTCGCTGCCGTACTTTCTCCCCTGGCTCTGTTTCTATATGGTGAGCTATCATATGGGTAGTCCCCGGGAGGAAGGAGAAAACATCTACAAACTAGCTTACCAACTCTCCTAGTTGCTGTTTCTGTTTGTGAGACAGCTGCTCTCCCATTGGGACTTGTATCCCTAGATTGTCATCTGGCACTTGGGGTCCCAGATCCACTATGTCTGGTTCAGGGGAAATCAATAGGTTATCCCTCTGGTTCCAGAATTTCAGCAAATTGACATGGTAGATCTGGGTCTCTTTTCACCTCTCTAGCTGGCAAACTTCATAGTCAACTGGGCCCACCCTACGGGTCACTTCGCCCAGTTGCAGGTGGCTGGTCTCCCCTTCTTCCCAACCCTGAGACCAGGTAGTTACCAAAGATAAGTCTGCTTTCCGTGAGTCGTCAAACCATTACCAATCTCTCCCCAGTAGCACTGGATAGGGTAACCCCGGGTCAACCCCCACCTTTATAGTCTCTGTTTGGCCCCACAGAGTAAGTGTAACCATAGTACCAGGGTAAGGCTTTACACCCCCATGCACACATCAGATAGGGATGGGGGTCTGGCCCTGCCAGTGTCGGGGGTTCACCAGAGCCACCCTGACTAGGCTCTGGCGGCTTCCTGAGTCCACCAGAGCCTCCATCTCTATCCCTTCTACCTCAACAGGGATCACAAAATCTTGGGATTCAGGGCCCCCAACCCCACTGTACAGTGAATACCCATTTGTAAACGTGCAATCTATGAAGGTACAGTCCATGTGGGGGCAGTTCTTTGCAAAGTGACCCCTCTGTCCACATGAGAAACATACCCCTGTTCCTCTGCTATGGGGTGAGCCTCCAGGCTTAGGCAGCGGGCCCTCCGTAAATGTCTCCCTGGGCTGCTGGGTTGCCACCTTTCTCAGAGTCTGACCCCTATTTGGCCCATAACCCTCCTCCCTACATGCCCCAGGTCCCTTCACATTTCCAGACAATATTCCTTCAGTCTGGCTCCCGGGATGATTCCCCCTCTTCCCAAATGGCCTTGTAAACTGGATCACAGGGCAGGAGGAGAGTTCAGCATCCAACACTTGTTTTGAGATCTGTATGGCCTCCGCTAGGTTGGTGATCTTCTGTTTGCGACCCAGCTCTGAATTCCCAGGGGTAGAATGTTCAGAAATTGTTCCAAGATGATAAACTCTGCCACCTCTGGGCCACTGCATCCTTTGGGGTTTAGCCAATGCCAACACAGGTCCCGCAATTGTTGTCCCACTGCTCTAGGTCGTGCATCTGCTGCAAATCTGAAGCTCCGGAACCTCCATTGGTAACTTTCTGCATTGATGCCTAGGTGGTCTAGGATTGCTGCTTTCACCTCTTTGTACTCCCCGGCTGTAGTATTGTCCATAGCTTGATAAGCTGCTTGGGCTTCCCCAGTCAGACAGGAGGCAAGGCAGACAGCCCACTGGGGTCTGGGCCATCCAGCAGCTTCCGCCACTTGCTCAAACGTTACCAGGATGCCTCAGAATCATCCTCAGATGTCATTTTGGTCAGCATTGCGTTCATCCTAGGAACGCCTGGCCCCACAATAGCCAGACCAGCCTCACCAGTAGGATCTCGTTGTGGTTGTTGCACCAGGGACTGAAGGAGCTGCTGTTGTTGTTGCCCCAGCTGTATAAGAAACTGGTGCTGTGCCTCCTGTTGCTGCTGAGCCAACTGGGTGAGAACCTGTTGTGTCTGTTGCGCCCGCTGTTGCGCCTTCTGCTGGGCTTGCTGTGCTTGTTGGGCCCGTTGCTGTGCCTCCTGCTGCTGCTGTTGAGCCAGCTGGGTGAGAACCTGTTGTTGCTGTTCAGCGAGAAACTTCAGCAATTTTTCCACATCCATTTTTCCAGACTGTAACTAGTCCTGCTCACTCCAGCAGGGGTTCAAATCCCACCTCTAACACCACGTGTGACAAGCTGGCCTATGATATATGGAAAGTCAATATGCTGTGTTTCAGGTTCACAGAACAAAATGCACTTATATTGCTTCAAATGTGAGTTGTTAATCCAGAAAATCATAATCAGTCAGTTCAACTTCTCCAGCCTGGTCAGGTAACATAACGGTTAACATAAAACAGTTTTTTCCGGCTGTCTTGACAAAGGAATCTTTGCACCACCTATGTGGGCCAACAGTTTGTTCAAGATACAGTCTTAAATGAAGCACAGTTTCCCCTTTAGCCCTCTCTTCAGGCAATTCTCAGCAGTGTATTCTACTCACTGTTATTGGCCCAGCTGGCTAAACTAGTCCTTTCCCCTCAGGATCCTCTGCTCCAGGCATGGTCTGGACGGTTCTCTGGAGCAGGCTTCAGCTGTTTTTCCCCAAAGACTCTCTATGACCTAAACCTTCTCTTTGGTTTTCAGCTCTGGTTTCTCTCTCACAGGGCATCAGTTTCCAGCCTCTCTCTCGCTGAATTCCTCTGCCTTTTTGCAGTCTCTCTCTAATTGGCCACACCTGTGGAGGCATCCCCCCCCTTTGCCTGTTGCAGTCTCTACATTTCCTCAGTCTCACCCAAGGGGTTAACCCCTTGTTCCCTGGTGTTGTGTTTACCCTGTTACAGGTAGAAAAAGAAATGGGCAGACTGAATGGGCCTTGCGGTCCTTATCGGCCATCAACTTCTATGTTTCTATGTTTCTAGTTTTAACTCCGATAGACGGAACACCAGATTAAAAAACAAGGGGAAGGTTCATGATGGCTTTCGGGGGAAGGGGGGTTAGGTCCTAGGATTAGAAGTGGTCTTAGGAAATTCTGGGCTGACATGATGGACTCTTAGGTCTCCCTCTGTCATCAACTTTCTATGTTTATGTTTCTAACTTAGAATGTCATACCCTTCCACATGAAGGTCAGCAAATATATTCAAAGCCTGTTTAGCCTGTTTAGTACCCTTAATATAGAACACAAGCTGAAAACAAATGGTTTAATGTAATAGTCTACGTACTGGGATAGGGGTTCAGTCACTGACCTAATTCCCACTATAATAGGCCTCCCAGGTGGCTTAGTAAGACTTTTATGTGCTTTGGGTAAAATATATATGGCAGAACGAATCGGGTGTTCAGTAGTCGGAAATATAGAGGTATCCTCATTTATGACACCTCTCTTTAATGCTGCCAGTAAATAGGCATCAATTATTTTCTTGAAAGATGGGGTCAGATCACTACTCAGGGGCTTATAGAGTTTGCTATTACTGATCTGCCGTGTAACTTCTGCCACACAATCAACTGTATCAAGCACAACCACGCTGCCACCTTTGTCCACCTGTTTAATCGTAATGGCATGACTTTTATCTAGCGCTTCTAGTGCCTTGAATTCATCCAAACTCATATTGATAAAGGTAGCTCTGCATAGAAAGTTGATGGCAGAGGGAGACCCAATGGTCCATCATGTCTGCCCAGAATTTTCTAGGACCATTTCTGATCCTGGGACCTAACCCCCGCTCCGCCGAAAGCCATCATGAACCTTCCCCTTGGTTTTTAATCTGGTGTTCCATTTATCCCAGCCCAGTTCGAATGCTGTCACTGTTTTTTCCCCCACCAAACCAACAGGCAGCCTATTCCAAGGCTCCACTACCCTTTCCGAGAAGTAGGGTTTTCTGAGTTCTTTTTTTTGAAGCCCCCGCAGCTTCCATTCGTGCCCCCTTGTGTTGGAGCTTGAAGCCCTGTTGAACGATTCAGGGCAGGGTACCTTGTTTATTCCTTTCAGGAACTAGAAGGTCTCTATTATACCCCCCTCTCCCTCCTAGTCTCCAGTGAGAACATGTTCAGTTCTTCTAAGTGACCCTAGTATGAAAGCTCTTGTAGGCCCTGGATCATTTTAGTCGCTCTACTCTGCACTGTCTCCAGTCTGTTTATCTCCTTCTTTAGGTGAGGGCTCCAAAACTGGACACAGTACTCCAGGTGAGGCCTCACCAGTGATCTATATAGTGATGGAATTACCTCCCTACTCCTGCTGTCAAATCTCCTCCCAATGTATCCCAACATTTTGCTGGCCTTACTGTAAGCTGTGGTGCACTGTCTGGCCTGCTTTAGTGTGTCACAGATGATGACACCCAGGTCTCTCTCCTCCTGGGAAACAGTAAGTCTGAGTCAGTTTAGCCCATATGCGGTTTTAGGGTTCCTTTTACCCAGGTGCATCACTTTACATTTCTTGGTGTTAAATTTTAGCTGCCAGATGCTAGCCCATTTCTCCAGCCTCCGAAGATCTTTTTGAAGGTTCATAACTACATCCTTGCTGTATTCGCAGATGATACAAAGCTAGGTGGGAGGGTAGACAGCGAGGATGCAGTTATGAACCTTCAAAAAGATCTTCGGTGGCTGGAGAAACGGGGGGATATAATAGAGACCTTCAAGTTCCTGTGTCTCTGAAAACAATCCTCTTTTGGATAAAATTGCTCTATGACGACTATATAGTGATGATTGCATTATGGTTTGGCAGGGTACTGTGGATGAGCTACATTTATTTGTTAGTTATCTAGAGTCCACCAATCCGCACCTTCGGTTTTCAGTTACTGTAAATACGTCTATCAGTTTTGGATATATGTGTTATTAAAAACGCACATAATGGTGTGGATGCTACTTTATACCAGGAACCAACTGATAGAAACATGGTATTGGCAAGCTCATGCCAGCCGCGCCATGCTATTAAAGCAATACCCAAGGGTCAGTTCATTCGTGCTCACAGAAGCGGTAGTACTGATTCCTGTTTTGTTGAGCATGCTGATGAACTGACCTATAGGTTTATTAAACGGGGTTACAGCTTGAATGACATCCTAAATGCCAGAGCAAAAGTGGAGGAGATGCCTAGAGAAATGCTCCTTACAGTCACACAGCCTACTGGAAACACTTCCACTAGACTTCATTTCGTCACTACATACATCTTAGAGGCAACTAAAATATAGGGGATTATTAGGAGACATTAGCCAGTTCTACATACTGAAGAGAAATCAAGAAATTGTGTGATGGAAGTACCTCATATGATTTACAGGCATTCACCAAATATTGGCAACTGTGTAACCCATAGTTACCAGCATGCCCCCCAAAAAGAGCTCTGCCTGGCTTCCACCCCTACCCAAAGTCTGTCATAAATGTCAGTGGTGCAAATATGTTTTTCAATTGTTTGCACCAATATTGTCAACACTGGGTCCTTTGTTAACCCTAGTGATGGGACAGTTGTATGTATCAAGGGGTTTATAATTTGCAACTCCACACACTGTTTTTGGCTTGCCAGCTGTAAATATGAGACATATTATGTAGGATGTACGAAGAGGAAACTAAAGGAAAGGATGAGAAGCATCTTAGAGCAGTTATTAATGGGGATTTGGATTACGTTACAGCATTGCATCCCCACTCTGTGGCCTATTTGCTCCAGCATACTTTGAATTTTATAGGCATTGAGAGAGTAAAGGTGGGGCCCCAAGGTGTTGATATTGATTTGACTTTAGCAAGCAGGAAACAATTTTGGATTTTCAAACTCCAGGCCATTGTGTTTCCTGGTTTAAATAACAGGACTGAATTATCTCCATTCTTGGAATAATGTCTTCAGTGACTACAGATCTGTTTAATGCCAGTGTGTACCTATTCTGTAGCAGTCTTTCTGCTGTACTACGAGGGTTCATGTATGAATATTTGGCAAATGGCTATAATTAAATGACAGCATAACAAAATTCTTAATGAATTCAAATCTGCATCCAATTTATATTAAATACCAAAGTGTCCCTGCAGTTTAGCAGTTTTTTATGAGGTATTTGTAAGTTGTAGTCTCAATATATTTTTTGCACATTTTTTATTTTTGCACACATTATCTTTTTGCACAGTCTTTGTTTTGTTTAACACTATGTAACTTGTTACAGGTATATAATATGTTTTAACTCTTTAAGAGGATTACTATTTAAGGGGAGTCAATACGTAGCTTGTTATCCTCTTGACAGAGTGTGCAAGCGGGGAAAGTTGGAGGTTCTTTTTCTGAGTCAGTGGCTACCTTCTTATCTCTTCACCTGTATTTTGCTGGAAACTTATTAAATTAAGCACAACAGCCGACTGTGTCTTGGTCATTATACTTATTGACAGTGTGTTTGCGTGAGTGTGTGCATGCGTTTTTTGTTCTCCTGTACAAGTTGTTACCGCCAGCACCTCGTACCATTTGAGTGGCTCTAGTTTTTACATTGTTTCTCTAAAAGAAGCCAGGTCAGCCCAGGATCCAACATGCAGTAGGTGGACGCAGTCCAGAAACTACCCAGAGGACATCATCTACCAACACTGGCTCAAACTCCACCCACAAAGATGGAGTGCCTCTGTCCATCAAAGACTGGATACCACTGGCCGCCAATAGGCTGCTTGAGGATATCCCGTCCTGAATAGCAGATACTGTGTCCAGAAAGAATGAAGCTAACCTCCTCACACTTATTTGTGGAAAGGGTTCTGCAGGACTACAGACAGATTGCATTTAATAATCTTTCCCCAGTATTGAAAAACTGAGCTGGTCAATTATTTCCAGCAGCAATCACCCATAGCAGGAATGCTAACTTTTTTAGAATGATTGTCTGCTGGTACTGATCGTAATTAGCTCTCAGTACCACTTTGTCTTTCTGTGAGCAGGACCTCCACCAACAACGCTTCAGCTTCTGCCCCTTTGTCTTAACCCCTTCAGGGTACCATCAAACCATGGTGACCTGTGGTGAGAAATGAAGGGACGGACACAGAGAGGTGCTAGAGAGTCAGCTGCATACTTACAGTACATGGGGATAGCAGCAGCTGCAAAAGTCATAACAACAAAATGGTTACCGAAGGAGCCTCCAGAGATTACTGAATGGGGAGTAGTGATGGCAGAGATAGAGATGGAGAGACTGACATTTCAGGTCCAGGATAAAGTGTAAGCTTACGTCTCCAGATGTACAAGGTGGGAACTATCTGGGGAAGGGGATGGAGAATCAGAGGCTATACAAGATGGGGAAGCAGACTTCTGAAAATAGACCAGGGGCATTCTAGATGGAGGCCATATTTTCATAGGGCCCAGAAAGGAGTCCAATAGGGTCACTCTCTCCCTGCTGTGCTGGAGGCCAACTCACCCCATTCATGCTGGTTTATTTCTATAAACAATGACCAGAAATCCTCCATGGTTTTTGTTGAATTGTGTTGTTACAAAAAAAAAAAAATTACCAAACTAATACTGTTTATTGATGTCTCTGGATCTGAATGTAATTGCATCTAATCAGTGTAGACATAATGTTTGTATTTTTATGCCTGTTTTTATTGGATGCTCTCAATAAAGAAAGTATTAAAAAAACAGACAGCTGACTGCAGCCATAAGAGCCACATTGTATCCCCCCACAGCTGCCTTGGCTCCCATTGCACAGGCCATCTCCATGCCAGAGATATCCAGTACCACCAAGAGACTCTTTGGCTCAAGATTTCTAAAGAGTGGTAACTGACCATCTTCACTGGGGAGGTTAAATAAGGAGTCCCACAAAGAAACTGGAGGACGTGATGATCCAGTCACATTACTGGATCAGTCTTGACATCACCAATGTCAAGACCCAGTGAGTAAACCAGGTCTGAGGCATGGCCATACAAGTGAGTACTGGTGCCAATTGCTAATAAAGAACCCAGAGAAGACATCACCCGGAGGAACTGTATTCTAAAAAGAAAAGTTTCATCATCGACCCAAGCATTAAAGTCACCCAAAACCAAATGTCTAGGTGACTCCACCAGTAGGGCAACCATGAAAGTCTCCAGTTTCTGCAAGAATTTGTGTCTCTATCCTGGCGAACAGTGTATGAGCACAAATTTGCAACTGGTACCCAACCCACCTTCTACTGCCATGCAGTCAAATGACCTGATCACTCCTGTGCGGTATGATGTCAGTCCTAGTGCAGATCTAATGCAGATGGCTATCCCACAACCTCTCCACTCCCACCTAGGACAATGCACCATGGAGTAACCCAGAGGAACAGACATTTTGAGCATTAGCTCCAATTCACCTCCCCCCACCAGGTCTCCGTGTTACATACCAGATCTGCCAAGGAATCAGCAATGAGAGCCTCCTTCACTGCCATTTTGATTCCTTAGAGATCTGGGGCCAGATTTTACAAGGGCTAGAGTTGCTGCAAGCCCCAGGTGTGCCAACGATATGGAGCAGTGGGCTTGCAGCAATCCAAAGGGATTTTCTGTCCCCTATCCCTTCCATCAAAGTGATGCTTGCTAGACCATCTTTTTGTTTCCTAGCTTGTGTCTGAACTGGGGACACTTTACAGACAACTTGTGTCAGAGGTGTGGCGCAAACAGCCATAAACTGGGTCAATTGTCACAACTGTGCCTGATATTATAAAACTGGGTGCATGTGTGGCAATCATCAGTGTCACAGTTGCACTGGTGCTAGGGTTTAATGCAGGGCAACCTTCTAAAATCTGGCCCCGGTGTTACAAAGAACTATCCTAAAGGGAGGAGCTGAGTTGACCTGTCCATTGTACAGGCCTGAAGATTAAATGCAGTTCTCCTTTAAAAGCTGGTGGGGGCAGCCATCTTTACTGTAGTTCCATGCAAATTACAGACACTGGTTTTAAAAGTAGCCTTAAAATATATTCAGATTTCTTTAGTAATCTGATGTGATCTTCATCCCTGCTTCTGTAGTTCTTCAGCTTTGGGTGTGCATCTCTCTTAGACTGGTCAAACTCAAAAGCTTGTAGGAGCATTTTCAAAGTAAAAGATCAGAAGTTTGTTTTTGCTGTCCTGTTTATGCTGATCACTCTTCCCCCTCTCCCCCAACAGCTGTGCCCCTTTGTGTGAGATCACGAGGATGAGTGGGCTTTTTTAGCTTGTTTTCATTGTTTGCTTCTTGGTTTGGCTGTGTCAGGCTGGGTCCCCATCCCTGATCTAAAATACCTTCCACTCCTAATTCCCTTGCACCCTCTTTTATTGGCCTTCTTTCCATGAAGATGAGACACATGAATTGTTGCTATTTTGAAATTTCCACCCTCTTAAACCAGCTCCCAACTTTTGTGAAGAATGACCATCTTCCTAGGTCAGGTGTCATCTGCCTATATTGCCCACTACTACAGTGGGTGGAACTCCCCATCTGGTCTCCTGTATCCTGATTCTTATTACAGGACAGCTTGCTGAGCTTGCAGGGAGCAATGCACTGTACTATACACATGAATTGCATATGTGTAATCAGACTTCTGGTGACCATGGCCAAGACTGGACCATCCATGCCACAAGGATATCATGGCCCTACATTAGTTGCCATGCCCTAGTTTTCCTATCATCCATGAATTTAAGGACATTTGCCAATATTCAGTACCACTAACCAAATAGTAAAGAAGAGACGATCTGCATCTTTCTAAACTATCCAATTGCTTGAGCATCCATCTGAAGTGATTGGGAAAATAAATCACATGACTGGACAGTTCATGAAAGTTGAACTATATAACTATTTCAAAGAAAACTGTTCAAATGGAATATTGTTATATAGAGTGTGGGAAGCATTAAAACTAACAGTAAGAGTGCATGTTGCATCTTACCACTCTTATAGAAATAAAAAAATATAATGAACAGTGTAAACTCCTGGAAGACCAAATAATAAAAGAACACATTTATTTGCAAACATTCTTAGACACACAGATCTGGAAAAATTGTTGGTAAAACAAAAATAAATATAATCAGCTGACGGAACTAAAGCTAGATCAGCACTAACCAGATTTAAAGCAAAGTATTATTATTTGGGTGGGACTCCAGATAAATTACTATCCTGGCAACTAAAGTGCAAAGAAACAAATAATTAACACAGCTACAGGGAGATGATGGTATTATTTATGCAGATCATAAAAAGATTGTTACAGTACTAAAAATTATCAATCATTATACACTGTATAATATAAAATTACAGACAAACAGATACTTAATTTTCTAAGTAAGATCAGTCTCCCTTCATTATCAGAAAGACAACGTCAGGAGTTAGAGGCTGAAATTACCCAAGAGGAAGTAAAGAATGCTACATGTGACCTTCCAGATAAATTTCCAGGCCCAGACTGCATAATGATATAATTTTATAAAAAATATGAAGAAATACTGGTCCCTATTTTAGTAAAAATATTTAATAAAATTAAAAGTGAGCAGATGTTACCACCCTCTTTTGATGAAGCTCATACAATTTTAATTTTAAAATATAATAAACCACAAGACTTTAGACATCAGCGTTCCCCAAACCAAATATTATGGATGCAATAGGGTATTAATAAATGCTAGAAGTTTAATTAATAAGTTTGATGAATTTAAACTTCTTCTCATCGATAACAACATCCATATTGCCCTTGTCACAGAGACTTGGTGGGATGCAAATGATTCCTGGGACAAAAATATTCAAGGCTATAATGTTTATTCTAAAAACAGGGATCACAGAAAAGGTGGAGGTGTGGCCATATATATTCATGAAACAATAGCGAGTGAGGAAATTTCAGGAGTAATCGCTAAACTAGAAACCCTTTGGGTTAAACTAACCCCTTATATGGGTCCCCCTTTTACCCTAGGTTTAGTGTATCAACCTCCTTCTATGACTCATTATAATAATGTTGATTTATTAAGACATATTAGGAACCTTGATCCATCAAACAATATCTTGATTCTGGGTGACTTCAATTTACCCAGCATAAACTGGGCATCGGCATCAGCAACCACTAAAATTGATAGCCTTTATTTGGACTTATTCAATGAAATGGGGTTTGAGCAACTGGTCCAACATGCTACAAGGCATAAGAACATATTAGTTCTTATATTAACTAATTCCGCACATTGCATATCTAACATCAATATAAATGCACCACTGGGAAACAGTGACCATAATACTGTCCATTTTTCAAACTCAGCTGGTAAATCCCAAGCTGCTACCGGTGTCACTGATATTCCGGATTTTTATAACTCAATTTTAACAACATGAAAAATAGCTTAGACCATTGGGACTGGCCTGAATTATTTACCATTCTTTCTGTTGAATCCAAATGGCACCTTATCGTAAATAAATTAAAATATTTAATTAAAGGAAACATCCCAACAAAAACAAAATTTGGCACCAAATACAACACAACCCCTAGTTGGATGAACCCTAAAATAAAAGCTTTGATTGATAAGAAAAACAAACTATTTAAACAAATAAAGAAGGGGTTCACCCACTTAAATATCAAATACAGGGAGTTACTAAAAAATATTAAAACCAAGATTAGAAAAGCAAAATCTCAGTTTGAGTTGCAGTTGGCATCAAAGGTAAAAGACAATAAAAAAGCCTTTTTTTCTCATATTAACAAAGTTAAGGGAAAGGCAAATACCATAGGACCATTTACTACTAATTCAGACAGCATTGCTAATAACCAGGAGGTAGTGGATATACAGAACCAATACTTTTCTTCGGTGTTTACCAAAAATGTACAAGGTAAAACAGGTAAACTCGGGACTTATTTACCTGGACAGTTCAAAATTCAACCCAAAGATGTACTGGATAAGTTAAAACAAGTTAATATTAATAAATACCCAGGCCCAGATGAAATTCATCCAAGGGTATTAAAAGAACTTGCTGAGTTTATTTATCTTCCTTTAACTAATATTTTTCAGCATTCACTAAACTCTGGGGAAGTCCCATATGACTGGAAAGTAGCATCTGTAGTACCTATCCACAAGAAAGGACCAAAAAACAACCCTGAAAATTATAGGCCTATTAGCCTTACTTCACTCATTGGGAAAATCCTAGAAAATATCATTAAAGTCTTTATTCTGGACCACATGTGTTTCAGTGAGCAAACTGACAATCTTCAACATGGACTCACCAAGTCTAGATCTTGTTTAACTAACTTCCTAACTTTCTATGACAAGGTCACTGGTGAAATTGACAAGGGAAACTCTGTGGATTTGGTGTTTCTAGATTTTGCTAAAGCTTTCGATAAGTTACCACATTTCAGGCTTCTTGATACATTAAGGGCATTCAAACTTAATAATAATCTTACAAATTGGATTGCTAATTGGTTGGAAGGTAGGAAAGAAAGAGTTATTATAAATGGAGAATTTTCAAGTTGGGCTCCAGTTTCTAGTGGTGTTCCCCGGGGATCTGTGTTGGGTCCCTGTCTATTTAATATATATGTTTCCACCGTTACAACTGAAAACACTAACATATGGATGTTGAAATTTGCCAACGATTGTCATATAGGTACCATAGTAAATAACATCAATGCAAGCTCTGCTCTTCAGGTTGTTTTGGATAAAATCTCAAGTTGGTCTTGTATTAGTAAGCTTGTCCTGAATAGTGCTAAATGTAAAATTATGCATTTAGGTATTCATAGCCAACATTTTCAATATAAATTGGGGTCTGAAATATTACAAGAAACCACCCAAGAGAAAGACTTAGGAATACTGGTTACTTCTGATTAAAAATTTAGAACCCACTGTACCACTCAAGTAAACAGGGCACATAAGAACCTAAATTGTATTCTTAGACACATAGCAAGCCACTCCAAGGAGGTACTATTACCTCTGTATACTGCCTTGGTTAGGCCACACCTCAAATACTGTGTCCAAGTGTGGTCCCCTTACATTAAAGAGGACATCTTAAAAATCGAGGGTTCAGTGAAGATTCACCCAGGCCATTGTGGACATGGAGGGCAAGACCTATGAGGAAAGGCTAAAACTTCTTAATATGTATACATTACAGTATAGGAGACTGAGGGGAGACTTGTGTCTTATTTACAGTTCATTAAGGGATTCTGACCTTGGAATAGGATTAGATTTAACTGTGTCTGAATATAGAGTCAGTAATCGAAGACATAGCAAACAACTATTGATGAGTATGTGGCATACCCTAAGAAGGAAAAATTGGTTCGGTATAAGATCCGCTCCAATTTGGAATAATCTCCCGGCCTCAGTGGTGGATAGTCCAAGCATGGACTGCTTTAAATCAAACCTAGATTCAGTAATGACTGATTCAATTAAATTCTGCCATAATCTCTAGTAAATCTAAATTGGCAAGCATTATGGACTTAAGTCTACTCACTTGTATAAGCCTATGATGATACCTATGATGAAGACAAACCTGCTTCATGCAGGCCAATTTCCCTATTAAATGAGGACTATAAAGTCTACTCAAAAATATTAGCAACAAGATTAAATAAAATAGCCCTGTTATTGGTGAATAAAGAGCAAGTGGGTTTTGTAGAGGGCAGGACGTTAACACGTGCAGTCAGAAAAACAATTTGATGGAACAAGCAGTAAGACGAAATGCTGCCTTAGTAGTACTGCACACTGAAAAGGCAGGGTGAACTGTACATTTTTGGGGTCCACCTTGTTGAAAGCTGGACTGGATCAAAGTATGCTTGTATGGATTAAACTGATCTGTAGAACCCCTCGAGCCAGAGTTTATGTCAACTCTTTGTTATCAGAGCCATTCAGATTAAATAGAGGCACCCGGCAGGGCTATCTGTTGTCACCAGATCTTTTTACACTCTATATGGAACCATTCACACAACTCATACAAGATAATTTGCAAGCAATTAAGATCAAAGCAAAGGAATAATTGAAAGGCTATGCCTGTAGTTCAATGGACAAGCAGCCAGCCACTCCCCCTTCCTGAGCTATATAAGCAGTTCCTCCCAGCCTCTTTCTGAAGCACTTTTTTCTTTGCAGCCGGAGGCTCTGTTGGTCTGTCATCTCCTTTGCAACCTGCTGGGGCTTCCCCCCTCTTGCTATGTTTTGGCCTATGCTTGTTTTATGCTGGACTTGTTTTCTGTTCTCCTGCATTTGGTTTGTATTGCTTGCCTCTGGCTATGTGCTTCTTTGTGTTGCTTGTTTCCTGTTCTTCTGTGTTTGTGTGTCTTTTGTTTTGCATTCTTTTTTGGGGGGCTTCTGTTTCTAGAATCCTTTGCCTTTGCTTGTATTTTGCTAATCCTGAGCTCATGCTAATTTGCCCCCATTTACTCACAAGTGCAACTACAATTGTTATCTGTGTTTTTCAGCTCAGAGCTGCTTCCCTGCTTCTGCTCCTAATACGATATACAATATATGGTCACAATAAAATAAATCTACTTTTGTTTTCTCAATGCTAATCCACCTTAATTGCTATCGCCTGGTTCAGGCTCACTCTGCAACCTGGTCCATGGAACTCAATCTTGCTTCCTGAACTAATACCAAGAAAATCATTGCTGCTGTTTCAGCACCTTGCAGCTATAGTTAATTGCTGCTGAATGCTGCTCATTAATGGATGCTGCTCATTCATTTTGCATACTGCTTTATTCTATTCTGGAGGTCAGCTCGGCAACTGCTGTTGCTGTAAACTAGTTTTAAATGCTGCATGGCCTTTCCCATTGCTTCCTTGTTTTTGCTACGGTGGGGGACTGGGGGGTGTTGGTGAAGAGCCATGGCCCTGTGTGGACTATTACCTCATGTTCAAATCCTGCCTCCGCCACTAAAATCCCTCCGAGTATTATGTCACCTTGTAATTGGCTTCCTTACTGGGACTTGATTGGCTTGCTCCTGCTAATCCTGTATTTGCTGCAATAAAGCTTCTGCAAACTAAATAACCAGAAAAATAAATAAGTAACTTCAATATACTAAATAAATGAATAAATGAATGAATGCCTACATAATAAATATATACATGAATAAATAGGCATGCCAACCTTGTCCAGTAGTCACTTGGCACAGGGCTCCCCCTGTGCCGACGGTCTTGCTCTGCACCCTGAAGTCCACATCTTGAGCATGTGAAGCTTGGGGCCGGGTCCTTCTCACCTGGCCCATAGCTAGGAATGTCCTCACTCTGGGTGGACCTTCAGTTGTCAACCACACTGACGGCACCTCAAATTGTAGAATTTAAGACTTCAGCAGTGAAAGAGCCGGGCTTTCCCTGAGGGTCCCTTTAACTGTCCGAGCGGGTTCAGAGGCACCCTTTCAAGCTATCTCCCTATGACCACCTCTGGTTCACCTGGTTTGTTCTTAGATCAGTAGGCCGGGTGAGCACCTCAGTGGTTGTTACTCTCCTCCTCCCACCTTGGAGGTGGCTTGTTGCAGAGCAAACTGGCTCGCAACCCTCCACAGCATTCCTGTTAGAAGGATAGAGTGAGAGTTTCCCTCCAAATTGGAACATTTTCCACCCCCTTTCATTGGGCTTTCCAAATTGCAGTAGCAGAGCCGTCACTAACTAAATTATCCCACACCTGGAGGAAAGGTGACCTAGACCATGGATGCCCAGAGATTTCCTCCTCAAAGGTTTTTTTTTCTCTCCTCTGTGCCAAATGTCATAATACCTAGTTAGTCTTAATTACTATTCCCTAGTTCCCTTAGGTAGATTCCACTGTTGGATGGAGGTGGATGGTATCCTGACTTGCCATTCCCTCTGTTCTTAGGAGGCCCCCTCAATCACCAATGTATTCCACTGCATCCATGCTAGCTTTTTTTTTGGTTTTTTACTGTATTATTTCTCCCCTCCTGGTGAGCCCCATTCAGCCTGACCAGCCCCCCCAGCACTGACACCCTGAATTACTGGGGCTTACCTTATGCCCGGCCTGGGAGCAGTGCCTATGGAGGGTCAGGTGTCATCCTGCCACTGGGATTTTTCTCCTCCAGTTTTTGCCTCAATTACCTGGAGCCCCCAGGAGTAGAGACACATGCGTGTGGAGGCACACATGTGCACTACAGCCCTGGTGACAGCCCCTTCCACCCACCCAATTGGCCTAGTGCCTGCACCCTCTAGCTTGTTCTGCACCCTGACCTCCACCAGGAGGTAGACGAGAGCCAAGGGATGCAACCAGTCCTCCCTGGAGTGGAGAGCTGCCTTTCGGCTACTCCATCCAGCTCTGTACCCTCCCCCCCATGGCCTCTGATGGCCCGTGCTTATTCTTGAACACGGGTCATCAGCGCGGTGCGATGTAAGGCATCCAGCACCTCAACCCTCAGTGCCACCGGGCTGGCACCATACTATCTTGTTAATCTGCGCACCTTCTGATGTTTTATCAAGCTGTTGTTGGCTGTCATTCTACTTCTATGCCTCCTACCTCTGATTGCTAATGTCCTTTAGTGCTGCTACAATTTCTTTTGGGGGATTCTCCCTAAGGTGCCTTTAGCCAAGGGAACCTTCCCGTGGCACCTCTAGGGGTGGAACCCTCTTCCAGGATTCCTTGCCTTTGGTACCCCTACAGGGTGGTAATTCCTCATGGAATAGAGAGTGCGAACAGTCAAAGCAAGGTAACACAGTCGCACAAGCATAACACTATACTGGTTGCGTAGGCCATTGAATTATAGTACAACACTATATGCATATGATGTATTAATATATTTAAATGATTTTGTAAATTCAAGTGACCACCTTTTAGAGCTGGTTGATGAATTCACAAAAGTTGCAGGATATAGACCAAACTGGCACAAAACAGAAGATAGCCTATTAAACAGAAATTTAATAAATCAGATGACTATTCTTTTTTTAACTAGGAGAGACACACTAAGCTGAAGCTTGTTTACAGATGCAACCTGAGAACACAAGGAAGTTAAGTGACTTGCTCAAGGTCACGCAGTATGCAGGTAGGAGCTGTGGGATTCAAACCCAGGTCTTGAGGTGTACAGCTCAGAGCCTTAAACCTCTGCGCAATACTGCCTACTATAAATTTGTTATAGAACCTCAGGATTAATTCCGATACTTAGGTATAATATTAACAAAAAATATTAATGATATACTGTATTTGAAGCGCTCCACGGGCCATTAATGAAAAATATATTTGATGTTGATCATTGGACTTTTTTGTCACTTACACTGATGAGAAGGGCCAATATAATAAAAATGTGTCACCCAGACTTTTTTTTGTTTCAGGCCCTCCTCATCGGGCCCCTAGATATTTTTTTCTGTGAGTTAGAGAGGAAAATAAAAACCTTTTTTATGGCAGAATACAAATCCAAGATTAAAAATAGATAACATGTATTCATCAGAAGAATTAGATGGAATAAGTTTGCAACATTTTAAATGGTATTATATAGTGCTCAAAAGAGGGTTTGTTTTACATATTCCATAGTAAAAATTCAAGAGTTAAATGAATGGAAATTGAATTACATACAGCACCATTTGAAACTATGGGTGCTGTCATGATTGTCTGTATAACTAATAATCCTCAATATGAAAATATTTCAACATTTGTGAAAAATTCTAACAAACTCTGGAGGGAAGTTAACAAAATGTTGGATGAGCAACCCTTACCAAATGTGACACAATGGCAACACCATGGAACCACAATGGCAACACAGTGGTGAGCTACAAAATGTGTAATGGTACTACCCAGTGGTACCATAGTTGTACTATGGTAGTTTATTTTTTGATTATTTTTGTTGATACGGTAAGACAGTGGTACAATGATACCACAATGGAATAGAAACAAACCACTGTGATACCATGAAAACCTTAATGGTAGTACAGTGGTAACAGGGTTTTATTTAACTCTAAAAATTGATTAGAGTTTTGCTCATAAAAGTGTTAAAACACTGTGAAAATGCATAGCACTTGCCTCACTGTGTTTAACAAACATAACACTTCTAGAAAACTTATATAAATACTTTCTGTTCAGTTAGTATTGTTCCAAAAAAAAAAACTGCTAATCAATTATTTAAATCCCTGGGTAATCACAGTGGTATTGCAATGGCAAATGAATGGTATTACAATGATATTCTGAAGAACTTTTTGTAAGGGAAGCTACCATTTTTAAGTATACAACCTATATTTAGAAAAATTAAATTCAAGTCATATATGAATAGAGTGGTTTCTCAGAGGATTGCAAAAATGGAGGATTTATACAATACGGGTATTATGATTCATTTTTAAGAGCTAAAAAAAAAATATAACTCTACCTTTTTTGCAACTAAAGGACTATATTAGGAAATACTGGAATTTAAGAAGTGAAATACCTCTGTCCCCCTTGAAAGAGTTTTTTTTGCAAACACTGACAACCATAAAAAAAAAATAGGGAAATGATATGAAGTTTTAAAAAAGAATAGCAAGATCACCTACTGAAACACAGAAATGTAAAATTTGTTGGCAGATAAGAACTGCTTGGTCCACCCAGTCTGCCATTTTAACCCTACCTACAGTATCCCAACAGATCCTACTTGATCTCCAGTTCCTTCACACACGCCCTTCATTCCTTTCCCCTAAGATTCTCTTATGCCTGTCCCAAGCTTTCTTTAATCCTTCCACTGTTTTGCCCCAACTACCTCAGCTGACAACCTGTTCTAGGAATCCATCACTCTTTCTGTGAAGAAGAACTTTCTTTTATCCCTCTTCAATTTCCCCCCCTTCAGTTTCATATCATGTCCCCTTGTTCTTGAATACATTTTCTTCTGAAAGGTGCTCCCCTCCTGCACCTTATTTACCCCCTTTATGTATTTAAATGTCTCTATCATATCCCCCTCTCCCTCCTTTCTTCCAGGGTATACATATTGAGTTCCCTTAGTCTCTCCTCATCGTCTGTTGCAGACCCCACATTATTTTAGTTGCTCTTCTCTGGACCACCGCCACTCTGTCTATATCCTTCCTGTTCTGGCTTAGCAAATCCCAAAATACCCTACAATCCCTGGTGCAGAGCTACAACTTACATCAAATCATTGACAGCCCAAGCTGGTCCTGGTAGCTGAGGTTGGCTGGAGCCACCTCGCGCCACGCGGCAGCCGAGTTCGGGAGCAGACTCGGGTCGCTGGTGGGCTGGCTGGGGGGAGTTAGGCTTGAGCGTCCAATGACAGCTCGCCTACTCCAGGGAGGGTTACAGGCATACGCCCATACACTTGTCTGAACTGCAAGCCCCTAAGATCAGGGGGAGGGCTGCCACGATACAGCGCGATGTCGGCGCCTTGCGCCTTGACGTCAGGGGTCTCACGCTGTAAGGGGTGGGGAAAAGTGGAAAAATGCCTGCCATCGCTGGGAAGACGGAGCCTCCGGAAACGTGCCCTCGATGTGCCTTCACCTGCCTGATGGCCCCTGGACCGACGACAGTTGATTGATGGGGTAAGAGGGCCCTGCCCCATCTCCGCTTGGGGGGTAATCTGAAGCTCTATGGGGTTCCAGAGGGGCATACGGGCCGGGTGAAAGGTAGAGGGATGTCTGCCTTGAGGCTCCGGAAGGGTCGGGGATGGCAGGCAAGGAAGGTGGATAAAAAGAAATTTCAAAAAAAAAAAAAATCATTACTGACCCGACAAGAGTGTCTGCGACTGCTGATTCCAGCACCCTTATTGACTGTGCCTTAACAAATCACGTGGACAGGATTGCAGTGACAGGAACTCTGCCTGACACTATCAGTGATCATTCCCCTGTTTTCTGTATTTGGAGTCCATCTACAATCTCCACATTCCCCCAACACTGTATATCCTTCAGGAACTACCCCAACTTAAACCAGGCTAATTTTCTATGTGATGTGTCTCACACTGACTAGTCACCTGTTTACCAATCACTGAACACGGATGCTGCCCTCCATTCTTTCCCTGAGTAGATTTGTGTTGCTTCAAGATAAACATACTCCTGTTATCACTCAGTGAATTCATAGTAAACAAACCAGGTGGTTGTATAAAGACCTCCTTGCATCCTTCAAGGATAGGGACAAATGCTGGAAAAAGTTCAAAATGTCCGGTCTCAAAGCTGACTTTAACATCTACAGGGAACAGCGATCAAAGTGCAAAACACTAATAAGGCATGCAAAAAGCCAGTACTGCAAGGGCCTACTGGTAGATGTGGCTGGTGACCCTAAGAAATTTTGGTCACATATAAAAACTTTCCTCGGCTCAAAGCAAACACACACCAACAGTGACATGATACTGAAAGGAGTTCACTGTAATGACTCATGCACAATTGCCAATGCGTTCAATACTCACTTCTCCGACCTCTCCAGATATATCACTGCTTTTTCTCCTGAGAACTTAATCTCTGGATCTCCCACCCAGAAGAACACGACAATGACACCACCATTCTACTTTAAAGCTATCTCGAAAAAGGATGTCCTCAAACATCTCAATATTACATTAGACAGTACTGCTGTTGGGTCTGACTGCCTTCAACCAAAACTCTTAAAGCTGGCTGCCCTGTTCATTGCAGGACCACTGTCTAGAATACTCAACATGTCCCTGGGTGAAGGCGTCGTGCCCAATATATGGAAACTGACTAGAGTCACGCTGATTTTTAAAAAAGGTGACAAAAAAGACATTGCTAACTACAGGCCAATAGCTATACTGTCAGTATTAAATAAAGTCCTTGAGAAGCTCATCGCAGCACAGATTTCAGAGCACCTCTCCAAGTACAATCTCCTCTACACAAACCAACATGGTTTCAGAAAAGGCCACAGTACTCAAACTGCCTTATTACAGCTAACAAATGACACACTCCATGCCATGGATCAGGGCCATCTTACCGGTGGAGTATTTATTGTTCTGATGAAGGCTTTTGATCTTGTTAACCACCCTCTTCTGCTAGCTAATCTCCAAGCCCTGGGTTTCTCATCCAGAATTGAAACCTGGTTTTGTAGCTATCTGTCTAACAGGATTCAGGTTGTAACATTCAACTCAGCCACCTTGGAAAAAGCAGTCACTGATGTTGGTGTACTGCAGGGATCTATCCTTGGACCTCTTCTCGTCTCGATCATTATTAACAATATTGCACAAAACACATCCTCCTGTTCATCGTTGCTATACGCTGATGACCTTGTTCTGTACACTAGCTCAGATAATGTGCATTCTATTAACCAAAAACTCTCTATGGACCTACTAAATATGCAGTCCTGGATCACCAGAAATAGGCTTATTCTCAACGCTGGCAAGACCCAGGCTATGCTCTTTGCTTCATCTGCTAAACTAAAACATTGCTGGGATCTTTTCAGAGTCTCCTGGGCTGATGGTTCCACACTGGAGATGGTAGCTTCCTTTAAATACCTGGGTGTCTTGCTTGATGAATAACTTACTTATGATACCCATATAACCTCCATGTGTAAGGTTGTCAATGTTAAACTGGGTTTAGCCTACAAAATGACCCATATTCTAACCCCTTCTGCAAGGTTAGCCATTGCTAGAGGAATCCTACTCCCATCACTCTCATATGGATCTGTAATCTACAGTAATGCATCTAAGGCTTCTCTACAAAGTTGGGACACAACTTATAACAATATATGCTGATACACCTCTGCATCTTCCAGGTTAAGACATCACTGCCTACTATATACAGACCTAAATTGGCCCTCTCCTATGGTCCATCAGCTCCTCTCTCTTGGTAACCTTCTGGACAGTATACTGTGGCCCAACATGCCTACCTACCTACCTACCTCACCTCTGTGCTAACCCCTCAGCCCATCTCCTACAACCTCTGATCTGCTGACCTTTCCTTGCTTAGCATTCCCAGATGTAGAATAACAAAAGGTAAATCAGGATTCTCTCATGCAGCCCCCAGTTACTGGAACTTGCTGCCCCTAGATGTATGCCTGTCCCCTAGTCATGCCACTTTTAAGAAGAGGCATCGCTCCCTTCTTGCTGTACATGCCTGATGTACCTGCTTCAACCCACCATAGGTCATGGCTCCCTCTGCTACTTCTGCCTCATAGTTCCCTCCTGTTTTCTGTGGTGTGAGCTGGCACCTTACATCTACTGCTTCCCTCACTAAATCCACCCTACCCCCATCCCTTTCCCTCTCTCTCCCTCCCTCTCTCTCGCTATGCTATACTTCTGCATTTCCTCCTACCTTCTGCTGAAACTGATATTCAGCCAGCTGATTGTATGACATCCTTATACTGGAATGATACTTTTTGGCTGTTCTGCACTTTAAATGTGATATTACTATAACTGTATTTGCGGGCACTTATCTTATATTTGTATAATACACTTTGTGTGCCCTGTTACTACTATTGTCTTAAACTTGTTCATTTCCGATATGTGATGTGTTGTACATTTCTGACATTGTATGCTTCGTACCTGTATCTCTCTATCTTGTGATCTCCTGGGTCATGCCTCAAAATAGTCACTTTTGTGTCTAGTGCACCTACCTGGTTATCAAAAAATAAATAAATAAAATAAAATATGTAACCCCCTGGTCCCCTGGGGTTACTAGATTCTCATCAGTGTCAGTGTCAGTGCTAGGCAGGGAAGGCAGTTGGTAAATTACTGGTTAAATGGTTTTCACCTGCTCCCTCTCTGTTTACTTGGTCTTAGCTGAGTTGAGAGAGGTGATGTCATTCAGAACTCTTGCAGTAGCATAAGTCACAGTAGCTAGCTGTGAGGGGGAGCTTTAGAATTTTCAGTTAGTAGTAGTGAAGAGTTCAGAGTGAGCAGTTGGAGGAGTGAAGAGCTGCAGTGTGGGCTCTTAGGGGAGCCTACTTTTTCTCACCCTAGTGCTGTGAACCATCTACCTGCCTTGTAGAAGTGGTGGAAACCTTCCAGCAGTAGTTCCTGGTTTAATCTCCACCCCCAGTGAGATGAGGAGTGACTGCAGAATGGATTCAAGGGGCAATCCCTTGATTTGATCCAGGACATCTGAAGTTGCCTTTTTGTGTACAACCGTGAGTAATCTGACTTTGGGTATCCCAGGAGCAATGTACCTGTGTTTTATTTTGGGGTGTACTGTGACAAAGGGATCTATGCACCCAGTTCTGTTTCTGTTTGAGACTGTTCTCATCCTTTCCTAAAGCTGGCTGACAGTTGTGGAGTCCCCTGTAAGACTTGACACATTGTTCAGGACTTTAATCTGCACTCAGTAGTGTTTTTCTAATGCTGAATGTGCCAGACATTCCAAGATGCATAGTTCTACTGTTTTACTAAATGTTGAGGTGTAACTCTGAAAGAATGACTGGGTATAGACTAGGAAACAAAAGGTGGGCAACCCCCCCATCTGGAGTGACCAGGTCAGCACTACAGGTTCTGTAAGGGTGCCTGCTTATTCAGGACATGGTGGCCAATGCCTGAAGAGAAAGTTTACACCTTGGTGTGGGTTGTGTTACTTTTGAGCACCAGTGTGCTCCATCATGGCCAGTTGCCACATTGCCAAACTGTTTAAATCCTATGCCATATGGGAAATGTTCTAAGTCATGGCCATTGCCACTAAAAGAAATTGCGTGCTCCATTGTGGTCATTGCCACCAGAAGAAAGATGTGTTTCAGCTGAGGCTTTGCCGCTGAAGAGTGTTCAAGGTCCTATGTAATATGGGATGTTTAGAGTTTCTGTCTGCAACAGATGTTGTTGTTCTGCAATTGCCCAGTGCCATGAAGTGTAAATCCTTGGGGGGTCCACCTCTGCTTTAGTGTACCAGCTTTGGAATAAAGCCACACTCTAGAACCCCAACCTGGTTTGGACATTCTTGTTACTGCTTGCTGTGTGGAATTACTGGGTACCCCTCTAGAGGTACAGGCCTAGCATAGCCCCTAGCAAATGTTGTCTCCTCAGGACCTGGGTTTAGTAGGTCATTTGTGTGTAATATTGTTTCTGTACCCGCGCCCTTCTCTTTCCCCTAGGCAGAAATATGGGAGGTGTGCTTACTAGTTAAACAAGTGGCCGGTGAGGGGTTTCACATAGATGTGGTCTCCAGAACTGTACACAGAATTCCAGATGAGGTCTCACCAGTGACCTATACAGAGGCAACACCATCTTCCTACTTCTACTGGTGATCCCCTTCCCTCTGCAACCTGGCATCCCATTAACCTTTCCAACTGCCTTTCATTTAAGATGATTACACCAAGGTCTCTCTCGGTATGCTAGTAAAGGTGCCCCCAACCTTTACTGTCAGGAAATTGTAAAGTCAGGAATAAGATTCTCCTGACAGTAAACTGTCCTATCAGGAATGACAGTTGTCATGTCAGGAAATTGTCCTGTAAGGACAGAGCCGACAACGGTCTAAGCCTGTATAGCTGAACTACAGCCGAATAACTCAGGGTCATTGTTGTACCAGCTTTGTGGTGTAGTGGAAAAGTCTACAGCCTCATAAGAAAGAGGTTGTAGGTTTGAATCCATCCAATGTCCTCTCACTCTTCTTTTCTCAGAATTTCACTTAAGTGGTGATCCATGGCGGTGTGGAGTTAGTAATAATAAATCTATATGGAAAAACAGACTTAGATGGCACAAAAACTAAGTCCTCATAGCTGCCTTGAGA
Source organism: Neoceratodus forsteri (assembly GCA_016271365.2). Taxonomy (NCBI): domain Eukaryota; kingdom Metazoa; phylum Chordata; order Ceratodontiformes; family Ceratodontidae; genus Neoceratodus; species Neoceratodus forsteri. Next base: position 775,679,905 of record CM028137.1, read on the forward strand.
GGACAATTCCCTGAGAGGAAGAATTTGTAGCACTTTTACTAGGCTTGCCTCTCTCTCTCTCTTGCTTGCTTGTTGTCAATATCACTCCTCCCATTTTGTATTTGGCCATTGGGTTCCTGTACCCTAAGTGCATTATTTTGCACTTTATCACACTGAACTCAAGTTACCATACCTTGACCAGTCCTCTAGCTTTCTCAGGTCTTTCTTCGTTCTTTCCACACCCCCCCCCCCGGGAATGTCCACCCTGTTACAAATTTTGGTATCATTTGCAAATAATCAGAGTTTCCTTCAAGCTCCTCTGCAGTGTTGCTCATAAATACATTGAAGAGGACCAGTCCTAGCAGGATCCCTGTGGCACCCCACTGGTCACCCTCCCCTCATCTGAATAAACTCCATTTACCACCACCCTCTGTCTTTTATCTGCTAACCAATTTCTTACCCAGTTTAACACCTTTGGACCCACTCCTAAGTTCTCCAGCTTGTTTAACAGTCTCCTATGTTTAACAATGTCAAATGCCTTACTGAAGTCTAGGTATGCCACATCCACTGTGCCACTCTGATCTACTTTGTTCGACACCCAAAGAAATCTATCAGATTCATTTGACGTGACTTCCCTCCTGTGAACCCATGCTGGCTCTGATCTTGTAATTCATATGATTCAAAATAATCCACTGTCCTCTCCTTCAACACTGGTTCCATTAACTTTCCCACCACTGAGGTCAGACTGATTGGCATATAATTCCCAGCCTCCTCCCTCCTACCACTTTTATGAAGAGGGACTACATTTGCCCTCCTCCAGTCCTACAGAACCACACCTGTTTCTAGTGAGCTGCTAAAATGGACTGTCAGAGACACAGCCAGTATTTTCCTGAGTTTGTTCAATACCCTCGGATGTACCCCATCTGATCCCATTGCCTTTTCTATTTTCAGTTTAACAAGCCCCTCTGGTACCTTCCCCTCTGAGAAAGGACTGATTTCCCCTCCTTACAGAGCATATACAGTATCGCTTTTCTTGTGGTCCCCCTCCCCATCTTCCTCCACTTTCAATACTGAACAAAAACATTTGTTTAGTATGTCCACTTTTTTCTGGTCTCCCTCTGCGTAGTCCGCCCATCCCTTTTTAATCTTACAAATTCCTCCCATTTCTCCTCTTCACTTATATACCTAAACAATATGTTGTCCCCTTTTGTTACTTCTTGGACTATCCTGTCTTCGGTTTTTGCCTTTGCTCTCCTTTCTGCTTTCCTTGCTTCTCTCTGTTTCTGCAGATACACGTCCCTATCCTCCTCCCTCTCTTCGTCCACTCCATGGTACCCACTCAAAAATAAAGTATTTATTAGCATTAGCAAGTATAATCTGTTCTTAAAGTTTAGAATTCTTTGTTAGCTAGTAAGTTTCTGTTTCTTGTTCTTTCTCTCCTGTTCCCTTCTTTTATTTTTGCCCTGAGGGTGATCAACCCAACAGTTCTAATTTAGAATGACCTTTTAGAGTACTCTGTAATATCATATTAGAGAGTTTGTTCATAAGGACACATACTATGAAGCGTATCTATGTACTGTAAGACTTTTCCCTCATTTAGCCATATTTGTATTTTGACGATAGCTGTTGGATATTTTGTTGTGTTTTTAATAAAATGATTAACAACAAAATTTATCCTGTCATTGCAAACCTTTAACTTATTTGCTCTCTGTGGCCATTTTGGGTCGGTTCTAGCAATGGATGGTTCCGACGCTATATGGCGTCCATGGGAACAAATGTGTTTTAAAATGAATAGTTCTTAAGCTCTATGCAGTCAAATAGTGACACTCTATGCAGCAATAAAAACAGTTCAGTGATTTTCCCCACAGAATTTGCACCCCTCCCTGCAGTCCTACAAACTACGAGCAGGTGTACCCAACTTAGTTTTCTTCAGAGACCATGGGTGAGAGCTCTCTTTTTACATTGCATTAGGTACCTCACTGAGGATGCAGATGCTGCTAGCAGGTTGGGTGGAGCTTGGTGGCGTGATTTAAATTGTGGTAGGTAAAACACACTTTAAACACAAATGATCAAGGCAGTGACCTTCACTGCCTGCAGACACTTGCAGGAGCTAGTCCCTCAGAGGGGAAAGTCTATGGTGGCGCAGGAAAACCCCAGCTTTGAACTTGCCTTCACACTTTTGTTTTATTTAAAACTGCTGCTTTTCTTCACACACTTTCGCTGGGATCTCAGACTATTCACGTCTGCCTGGCCTCCAGTGCCATGGCAGACAGGGGCACACCAGTCCATACCTCAATACACAGTCACTTATTGGATAGTCTGACTGAACTGGCCTCGACCCTTGGGAACAGCCCCTTTTATCTGGTGTGAAACCTGACACCTGGTTGATCAGGGCTCAATTTTAAAGTGACTTGTAGATGCCGCAAGTCCCTGATGTGATGAACATATGGCGCAGGGGCTTGCAGCATTTATTCAGTGCAGATCGCGATTCCAAGTCAGATGCACCAAATGCTGCAAGTTAGACCAGCTCTGCTCCGGTCTATCCTGCACCATTTGGGAGACTCTTTTTACAGCGTTTGCGTCAAGTATTTGGGGCAAGCTGCCATAAATTGTAGAAACTGTCACAACTGCGCATAAACTAAACTTGGGCACAGTTGCATCAAAGGAGTTTGGTGCAGTTGCGCCAATCATCAGGGTTGACGCAGGGCTTGATGCAAGCCCTGTGTCAAACTTTGAAAATTGGGTCCAGAGTCTTTAGAATCTTGACCCAGCCATGCTGAGCTTACATACTATCTTTCTCATATTGCAGGTTCTTACTTGGCTGAAATTGATGGGAAAATCTAATGCCAACCTTGGACCCCTTTGCCATAAGTTGTTGCAGTGCTCTGTAGACATGAGGGTCACCATCTTTGTTTTCATATATGTATCCAGATTTGGCAGCTTGCTGTGATTTTAAGTCCTCCAATGCTGCTGTTACATGTCTTGTTCTCAGTGCTTTTTCTGAGGCCAAGGAGGTTTTCTTTGGCTGGGGCACTAAGCCTGTTGCAGAGTCGGGGGCTCAGCTGTGGGAGGCGGCCTTTGAGCTGCTCTACTGAAGCTGGTGCGCATATGCAAAACATCTTTTTTTTTCTTTCCTTTCTGGCCTGCTGCCTGCCCTGGGCCTGGGAAACTCTTATACTTGTGTCCGATGGCATAATTTAACTTTTGTCCCTGCTCTGCTGCCTGCCCTGGATTTGAGATGGGGGTGGGCGCATGGCACATTTTTTCCCAATTAAGCTACAGCTCTGAGATGTGCAACTGCACATGCACAGCAGTCTAACATGGCTACCATACTTCTCTCTTGTTCCCCAGCCCACTTGTGGCAATACACTTAGGGAAAACAGCTAAAGACACCTGAAGGCACCCTTCCTTCCTGGTCCTAGCCCCATCACAGTGTTCCTGGGATCGAGATTACAGGTACTGTCAGCGGCGCCACCCCAGCCTTTCTAAGTGGAGCCCTAGCTTGACCCACTAGGACTCCCAGAATCTGGGGCAGTTGCCCTGCTGGCTCTTCCTATTGCAGGTTCAGGGGAACCGGTAGATGTAGACTAAAGAGGGGCATAGTGGAAGCAGCAGGTAAGCCCTTAGAAATGGGGGTGTGCTTAGACACTCCTCCTGCAGGACTCTTGGCACCCTTGCAAAACCTTGTCCATATTGTCTAAAAGTCCAAATGGCAGTGGCATAAACATTCATATCAACAATATATGAAGTTTTAGGTAACACCTGATGCCTAACTAATCAGTGCATTTTTACATATTTACACAGCATCACATTTCTTTCTAGACAACTGATGCCTATCTATCTACATGAAACAGCTGGCAACACTTTTACAGGGAACATCATATTACATTCCCTAACACTGAACTTTATCTCTGACTGGTACCTAGGAAAAACTGGCAAAGCAAACACAGTAAGGGGCTATAAATGTGTGGGCCACATGAATGGAAAGGTCAGAGGAGGCACCAAGGGTGTCATAAGTGAGCTTGATACTAGGCTTAGGCTCTCATCCAGACTTATAAAGTACAACTGCTTCTTCCTCAGGAGTAGGTTGCATACCTACCTCTTTCAGCTGTGTGTCCAGTACAAGGGCATTGTCAGAAATTACAGGAATTATGTAAGTCTCTGGGATTTGTCCCTCCAAATCAAACTTTACATCACTGTCCATAACTGGATCTTCAAGTTCCTCAACTGTCAATTGCTCCGGCACAAAGAATGCTGCTTCTGTATTCATACTGTGAGAAATGTCATGCTTTGCAAAGTCCTCGGTGTAAGATGTATTAGTTGCCAGCTCTGAATTTCTGCATTCTGTTGGATGAAATTGCATACTTTGGGGTTTGTTAGGTACTCTGGTGCAACACACAATGTCATCATCACTATCATCTGAACTGTTTTCCACTGACTCTTGCACAGGGGCTGAATCAGGAGTACTGTTATCAGTTCTAGGCATCTCAGTTTTTTGAGCCCAAGTTTTTGGTCTCTTAGACACTGGGCATTCCATTTCTGATGCAGGCTCAGGCACAATCTCTCCAATTGGTAAGAGGTGGTTCCTGTGCACAGTCTTTTCTAGGCCTCTACCTTGTTCTTGGTGAATTTTGTTGATGGCAAGTCAGACATTTGCTTAACTATGATATAAGATTCTGGTGCCTAATGGTTATGAATTTTGTTTACCTTGTAGGCCTAAATTTCTCAGTAGCACATGATCTTCGGCTTGCAATACCTGGTGTTGAACTCATTTTGTCATACCTGTTTTTAATTTTCAAGACTGTTCATGGCTGCAGCTTCAGTGGTAAGTTGTAAGCTTTTTGTAATTGTTGATGCAGTTACCTGGTGTACTCTAAGTAGGTCTCTTCTGAATGCACCATTGGCTGGGACTCTAACACAGAGATCCACTAGAAGGCAATCTTTTATACCAAACATTAAGTAGAATGGAGACCTTTGGGGATCATTATTATGGGTGCAATTGTAAGCATGTACCAATGAAATTACATCTGCCTCCAAGTTGGTTTCTGAACTGGGTTAAGAGTGCTCAACATGTCAAGCAGGTTTCTGTTAAAGCCTTCAGGCTGAGGGTCTCCTTGTGTGGTAAGGAGCGAGTCATGATTTTCTGATGTCATAGGTTGCCAGAAACTCTTTTACAAGTCAATTCCCTTGGTCAGAATGAATTATTTGAGGGATGCCGTAATGATTTACATATTGCTGTAATACTTTGACAACAGTAGTGGCCTTTTTATTCTTCATTAGGTACGCCTGTGTATATTGTGTATAATGATTGGTTAGAACTAGGATGTTGCCAGTGTTCTTACTATCAGGCTCCAATGAAAGAAAGTCCATACAAACTAATATGAGTGGTCCACTGATTTTGATATTGACTAAGGGTGTTGCTCTTTTTGGCAAAATTTTTCTCTTGATTCACCTAAGACAGGTCTTACAGTGCTTCTCAACCTCTTTTGTCATTTTGGGGCCAATAGAAATGAGCATGCATTGTGTCCAGGGTGTAGTCAACTCCCAGAGTCCTCACCTCAGAAAGGATAAGGATAGGTTGGAGACAGTGCAGCACAGAGTAATAAAAATGATTCCAAGCCAGCAGGGCAGATCCTATGAGGAGTGCCTCCAGGCACTGAATATGTACTCATTGGGGGCCAGAAGGGAGAGGGGAGAGATGATAGAGACCTTCAAGTTCCTTAAAGGAATTAACAAAGTGAACTGCGAGGAACTGTTTAGCATGAATACCAATTCGTGGTCATGTGGACATGAATGAAAATTAACAAGAAGTAGGTTTAGGAGAGCTGTGAGGAAGTACTACTTTACAGAAAGGGTGGTGGAACCTTGGAAAAGTTTGTCGGATGAAGTGGTGGGTGTGAAAACAGTCAGGGGATTCAGTTAGGGCTAGGACATAATGAAGGGAATAGTGGCTATTGGAGGACCAAGAAGGAGGAGAACAGAGAGAGGACAGGGAGGGTGTATTACACTGAAGGAACAGTAGGTTCTAGGGATTATAGGGACCTTGGGCAGACTAGATGCACCTCTGGTCTTTTTCTACCATTATTGTCAATGTTTCTATGTTTTAATGTCATCATGTAGGGATCGGATTATGGCTGTATGGTACTTCCAGGGCACTACAAGTTGTTAGCTAGGGAACTCAGGTTGTGTGCTGACATGACTGGTTCTTATGAGCAGGCCATCTGTTTTTTGTAACTTTAATAAGTCATAGAAAAAAGTCATAGAAGCATAGACAGTGATGGCAGAAAAAGACCGAAGATCCATCCATTCTGCCCAAGTTCCCTATATAGCCCTGGGGCCTACTGTTCCTCCAGGGTTCTAGCCCTCTGCACGCACCCCCATTCTCCTCCTCAGTTCTGATGCCTTGAGCAACCACTATACCCATTATTCTGTCCCAGCCATACTTAAAACCACTAATGTTTTTTGCACCCACCACCTCCACTAGCAGCCTGTCCACGGCTCCATGACCCTTTCTGTAAAATAATATTTCCTCATGTCCCTCTTGAACCTCCCTCCTCTTAGCTTCCACTCACGACCACGTGACCATGCCCTGGTATTCAAGTTAAATAGTTTCCTGCAGTTCCCTATTAATTTCTTTTAGAAATCTGAAAGTCTCTATCATATCAACTTAGTATTACATAAGAAATTCACATGTTACAATACATTTGATTGTTGTTGAAATGTATGGGTTTACATTGCAGTAATTTGTTATACAGCAACTTCTTTCCAGGAGGATTACCAAGCCACTCCCCCTCCTGTCTCTAACATGTACAACAGATGAACTCGGAACAATAAACATGTATCATCATGTCTGATCTTTTATTATTTCATATAGTCTTTGGTTTGTATAGTTCATAGGAGGCTTCTCTGTTTTATACTGGAATATTGTACTTAAACCATGTAGGCATTTTTTTCTACTACTTTCTACCTGGAAACCCTAAGTTTAGCAGTGATTTTTCCATACTGGCTATACACTGAATTTTTGTTTTCCATTCTGCTACTGAAGGGGCTATCGAGTTGAGCCAGTGACAGGTAATCCCCTCTACTGCTGCCAGACAAATGTGTAAAATTGTTTCCTTCGGGCTTACCTACAGAGACCTGGAGGTGGGACTTCCAATAGTTCTATTTCAAAGCTATCCCCCTGTAGCTGTTGCCAGTACTGCTGAATAGGGGGGGGCAGCCCCAAAATAAATGGTGATGTGTTCCAGGTATTGGACAGCCCCTCCACCACACATTTGAATTCCCTTGTTTGAAGTGAGATGATGCTGTTGACATGTGGAAATACTGGAGAAGAACCTTCCACCTAAATTCTCTCCAACTAGGAGAGGCTATAACTTTCCAACCCTTTTTCTACTACGGCTGCCTGGTTTTGTCAGCAATTAGGTTCCTACCTTCTGTTTCCCATTTTGAGCCTAACCTTGTGAATGCTGTGACCTTCAGTTTTCAGCAGTAGCTTATAAAGCTCACAGCCCAGCCCACACTCCGTCGGCGTTTCAGACCAGGTGGGCTGAAAAATCTCAAGCAATTTCTTGCCCAGATAAACTGGTCCCCCATAACTCACTGCCTGCTCCCATCTTGGATGCCCCCACGATCTCCAGATTATTCAAAACCGCACTTCGAAGCCAACTATTTAATATGCGTAGCTGCACCTATCTACAGTATAATTGAGGCATAGCTCTCTGTGCCCTGACAATGCCTGCTGGGCAGCACCCACACCACCTGCTGCTTGCTCATACCATCGTGCAAGAATGTGCCATTGTAATTAAACTGGCTATCTGTTTAACTGTTGTAACCAGATGTGCTTGCTAACTTGCTTGCTAACTATGTAACCCATATGCTGTAGCCAAAAGTCTGTTATGTACTTGTCCTCAATGATATGCTGTAACCAAAAGTCTGTTATGTATTTGTCCTCAATGTGACGAGGTACCTTTGGAAATGAGCCTCTGGCTCAAAGATTGTAAACTGATGTACAAATAAACAAATAAAAATAAATAAATAAACTACCAATATATATTTGCCCGTGTCTGCCAGTTTATTAGTCCACCTTTTAAAGACAATTTGCTCCATTCTCTCAATAACAGTGGAATATATGAGTGAGTTATTTGTACCTGACTGGCATTATGTCCGTTCTTCAGGGCATGCACCACACCACGTAATACACAGCCCTCCCGTTTCCCCTCCTAATCTGTTTATGCTCCTCGCCATGGCAGACTTTGGCTCGCTTCAGCTCCTGCTCCACCGCCCACCATCATCCATCATCTCCCCAGGCTTAACTGGATGGCTAAATACCCCCACAGATCACTCTCCGTGGTGGGGTCAGGAGGGGGAGGGCTGTCACCCTCCATGCCTGAATCCAGTGCTGCCAACTCAGTGCCCTGGTGATGTGGTGGATGGGACACAGCAGGCAGGCATCATTACTGCCTGCCATACCTTCCATTTTTCCTCCATTGTTTTCTCCTGTCCGAGCCCCAGCCATGGCATACACAAGGAAGCACATGCACATGGAGGCATGCATGCATCCTGAGACCGTGACTCCTCCCCCCCGAGACGTTTGTCTGTTACTCAGCTTCCCTATGTGCTACCACCAGGCCTCCACCTGGTGGTAGCCAGGAACCGAAATGGTCTATCACTTCAATCCAGGAGAGAAGAGCTGCCAAGTGACTGCTCGATCCTCTCACAGTCTTCTCCCCCCCTTCACCCTCTGGCAACCCATGCTCATTCCTGAATGCAGATCACCGGCATGACTGGATGTAAGGCACCCAGCACCTTTGCCCTCCATGCCACTGGATTAGCTCACAGTCCTCCCCTTTGAGCTTGTTTGAGTTCAGGACAGTTAGGCTGGGGCAAAGATGAATGATCCAAACCAGTGAAATTGAGCTATGCTGTCAGAATAGCATCTGAAGAGGCCCCCAGCATGTTGATTGCTCTGTGTGGATTGGTAGGAGTGGCATAATCTGTAGTTTTAAATTTCAAACACATTGCCTTTACTTCCACACTTGGATCTGAAGTACATTGATTTGGCTGATCAGGGTGTGGATGCCAGGATAAAGCATCGGCATCAGTGTTGCTTCAGCCACCGAGGTATTCCAGACTATAATTGTAGGTGGATAAAGCTGAAAGCCATCAATGTCCCACTGTGTCCAGCTTGACTGTTGTATTTACGTAGGTGAATAGATTATTCTCTGTTCTCATTGTGAACTTGGCCCCATACAAGTAGTCATGGAATTTGTCAGTGACAACCCACTTTAGGGCTAAAAATTCTAGTTTGTGCACTGGGTACAGCTTTTTAGATATGTTCAAACTTTGGCTGGTGAAAGCAACTGGATGAAGGCCCTCAGGTGCTCCTGGTACAGGACGGCTCCTAAGCCACTTAAACTCCCATCTGTGTGAAGGATGTATGGTTTGATGGAATCAATGATTGCCAGCATGGGCATCTCACTTAGGCATGTGATTATCTCTCTGAAAGCCACTTCACACTGTTCAGTCCACCTGGCACCAAATGGTTAGCTCACCTTTCAGTACTCTGTATAGGGATTGCCCTTCCAGAGCAGGCTTTCTTTTTGTGGGTAGGTGGTTACCACTGGGTGAGGTCATTCAGAAGCGGACAATAAAATAGTCTTTCTCAAACTGCCTGTAGTAGCTGCAGAATCTGAGAAATGACTGTAGTTACTCAAGGTTGTGTGGGCTAGGCCAGGTGGTGAGTGCTTCTGCTTTTGCAGGGCATACCTCTCAACCTCCTACCTCATAAATCAGGGACAAGGCTTAAAAAAATCAGGGACAAAGGGCCAAAATCAGGAACACATCTTCAAAATTGGTGATATCTACTCAGGAAGCTGGTAGAATAAGGGGCTTAGTGTAAAATGCATTTCTAAGGAAGATCAAGTCTGTAACTTTAATGTTTGATGTTATTTTGTGCTTACAACCCCCACTGTTTGGTCATGGAAACACCATTTTTAGGAGGGACAGAGTAAAATTTTGAGTCAAAATCAGGGACAGTTGAGAGGTATGTTGCAGGGTCTGTATGTACTCCATTTGTTGAAATGATGTGGCCCACATATTTAACAGATGGCTGACAAAACTGGCACTTCTCAGTGGACACTTTCATACTGTACTCCTCCAGTGTGTCCATCACTTTCATCAACTCAGGCTTCATGCTCTTTCAACATCCACCCAAACACTATTAAGTCATCCAGGTATACCAGCACTTCCAGCAGATGCTTGTCTCCCACTGCTTTTTCCACCAGTCTCTGAAAGGTGATAGGAGCCCCGGATATACCTTGGGGCATCCTCTTGAACTGGTAGAACCCCAGAGGGCAGATGAAGGCGGTCTTCTCTTTGTCTTCCTCCACCATGGGGATCCGGTAACAGCCACTGTGCAGGACCAGCACTGAGAACCACTTGCTTCCTGTTAAGCTCAGCAGGGCATCTTCAACTCTGGGTATCATGTACTGGTCATGCATTCTCTTCTCTTCTTACTGAACATGCGGTAGTCTATCCATGTACAAATTGCTCTGTTTTTCTTCCTGGCTACAACAATGGGTGAGGCATAAAGACTTTGGGACTTCTTGATGATCACCGTCAGCAGTAGGTCTTGTAAATGGCTCCTGACATCCTCTCTGTCAGCTGGGGCCAGTTGTCGGGATCTCTTCCAAAAGGGTCACTCATCCTGAAGGCAGATTTGGTGCTGTTCTCCTCTGATGCATCCCACGTCCCATTCATTCAAGGAGAACACTGTCATATGCTGGGCTAATTTGTGGCTTAGGTTCCACTGATAGTGGTCAGATGTAGGTGAGTCTCCAAACTCGAACAGGCTGGGGTTGATTTCTGTGGCAGTAGCAACTACTGGGTCTACTCCGATCACACTGTTGGCATGAAAGATATTTGTCAGCACTCGACCATTCTGCAAGATGATTTTCTCCATCTCATTCTTCATCCTTACTGTAACTTGTCTTGCTCAAGGTGGCGGCAGATGGTGGCATCACTCCTCTTTGGACCATCAGTATTTCTGGTAGGCTGTTGTCAGCTGGTGCATCAGTGATGAGAGTAGGTCTGGTTGGCGAATGCTTGATCTTGGCCATACCAACTACATGACACATTGCATTGGGTGGCAAGACCACTTCCTTGCTGCCGACCCAGCAGATTACTCCAATGGGATCTTCTTGCATTGCAGCCTTTGGGGCAACATGTTTCAGGTTAACTCTCTTTACAGTTGCTTGCGATGGTGAACTCTAGGCACTGTGCTCCTCCTGTCTGTCTTGAAACATTTGGGCCAGCCTCCCAAACATATCTGCATTGGTACCAATCAACACTGTAGTGTCATCTATTCTCTTGGGTTCAGGATGTATCAATGCTGTGACATCAATTCTGTGTGGTACTCCCTTGTGTGCTCCAGGGAACTCAAATTGCACAATGCTATAACCATCATAGGGGTAAGTGGTGTTACTCAGGTCCCAGATGACAAGTCCTTTCAGAGGCATCAGAAGCAGGTGTCTTATGTGGCTGTTGTAGAAAGAATGGTGGATGATAGTAACTTGTGACCCATTGTCGAATAAAGCTTTGCATGGTTTTCCTTCAGTGAGGATTAGAATGCCAGCTCTGGGGCCCAGTAGTGCTGAAGGCAACTTCCTCTGTTGGGGGTTTTCATGGTCAGTTAATTTCATGGAACATTGCACTGTCTGAGACCCAGGTCGCTCCTTCACTGCACATGTTGATTCCCTGCTGAGGTGCTTGGCTTTTCCACTTCTGGTTCACAAGCTGTGGATTTACTGGAAGAGTACAACCTCAGGCTAGGTGTCTATACTGTCCACATCTGTAGCAAAACACATTGTTCCTGGGTCAAGGTGGGGCATGAGGCCCATGCCAAGGGTTAGCAGAAAATCTGGGGCACTTCCTCTACCTGGAGGCCTAGAGCTGACTCTTGTTCGCTGTTAGTGTGCTTTTGCACTCCTAGGTCAGTGGCATCCACCCGAGATCCTTTGGCAGTGACTTGTGGAGTGACGGGGTGACTTTCCTGTGGACTCTGTCAATGGCTATCTCCACTCTGCCTGTAACTCTTCTTCTTCTTGCAACCTCTTCCAGAAGCTGTTTTATGTTGTGGCAAGTCTTTCTGATCCTTCAGCCAAAGGGAGTATATGATCATCTAAGAGTGCATGGCCATGGAAGGCTAATACGCTATCAGTTTAGATCTCATTCATAACACACTAGAACTATATGTCCCGCTCCAAATTCCGTGCCCTGTCCGAGGGACTGCAGTGGTTTTTGATGTGATGTCTACTTGGATTTGAGTCATTTGTAGCTTGCAGTGTAAATTGTATAAACTGTAAAATAATATGTACTCTGAAACTGTACCCTTTTAGTGGGTTTCAATATGATATCTACTTGGACTGGAATCATTTGTATTATATAATGGGAACTGTATGTACTCTGTACTGCAAGTACTTTGTAATTGTACCCTTTTATCCCAATCCCTCCACCAGGTTGCAACTGGAAAGGAGCCCTGGTCTCTGTGTGCTTACCTGGTAAAATGTTTTCAATAAATAAATAAATGCATTAATAAATGAATGAATGAATAAATAAATAAATACAAAATGGCCCCTTTACACTTTTGCTCTAGTCAGGTTCTGTCAGCTTGTTCTGGGGTGATTCTGCCAACCTCGACTGTTTGTCCAATAACTGTCTCCAGTCGGGTCAGGTAATCAGTTTCTCTCCCTCTTTCTGCGTGGTGGCTTGCAGCTGGAAAAGCAGGTTGGTGACACTCTCGATAGGTTCATAACTACTCTTTAACATTGCCAGGTAGTCCCGCAAGATACAGTTTGGCATGTTTGTGCTCAAGGACCGGATAATGTCCAAGGCATTTCCCCATAGAGTCTACACTACTTGTTTCCTTTTCTCATCTTCAGAGCACTTTCATTCTTGGAGCATCTGTGCTGCTTAACTCATCCAGCTGTAGTAGTCATCTTGGCCATTTAGGGTAAGGACAGTACCCAAGGGTGTGTGTAATCTTCTGTATAAGCTAGTGTCATAATGAAACACAAGAATGGCCGCACATTCGTGTACCACCACTGCCTGATTGGCAGAAGGCACTGGGAGTGTTGCACCTTCTTTCTGTAACAGGTCACATACATCTATGGCAGTTTTTTCTTCTACACTGAGAAACAAAGGTAATTTCACAACAAAATCTTTGGGGGGGCATGGAGCCCTTGGGTGAAGGATTTGAGGCGTCACTGGACACGAGTGCTTGAAATTCATGCGTGTACTTTCACTCACTAGCCAGCAACATTTAGACTTTTTCTACCCAGTCGGCTGGCTGCACCATGGAAGGTGGGGGGGGGGGATGAAAGGCAGACAACTCCCCCTGCCTGAAAGGCCCCATACCCCTTCAGAACCTTCAGGTTTGAATGTGGCTGGCAGTTTGCTCACATCAGTTTCTGAATCCCTGTCAACCAGTTAGGTCATGCTTTGGCTGGCGTGGTCATTCTTCACACCATATACTTTTATTTATTTATTTTTTTAGTTATATTTATTCATGTTTCTTATGAACATACATTTCAATTACTTGATTCCAGGTTTAGGATACAATACAGTATTAGGAAGATATTATAATATGTAATACTCATCCCATCTTTCAGTGTCACATCACTGTGGAAAATTACTAAAATGTCCCAAAAAGTAGCCAAGATAACTTTGCAAGAAAAACCATTGCAGCAGGACCATAGACAACCAAACAAATGTGCATATACTAAAGTCCAGAGAATCCCTTCTATCTAGATGGGCTGATGTCAATGACTTAGCCCTGGAGTCCACGTGCAAACAATAGAGCCAGAGAAGGAACCCCTCTCATATATTATATATAGGATAGTGCATGGGGAACAGTTGACAACAGGGCTATTCTTCCACCAAGTTGGCACTATGACGACGGATTACCTCGAGAGCGCAGCTCGAGAGGCAATCTGTCGTCATAGTGCCAACGAGGTTGAAGATGCCCTGTTGTCAACCATTCCCCATGCACTTTTCTATATAGTGTATGGTGGAACGTTGTTCTCTGAGAAAAAAAACAATCACTACGTCCTATTGCTGCTTAAGAAAATGTTTACTTGGTTACTGGAAGGAAAAACTTAACTTTACATTCTTTGCATTTTCACACTTAACATGTTTACTGTTTTATCACTTTAGATTTTAAACTTTTAACGATTAACATTTTAACTTTTGAAACACTCACATACAGCAGCATCCGGAACAGGAATTCACAAATCTGTGGGGAAGAGCAGAGAAAAGGTAAAATCGGCTAGCAGTAGGTCTAGCTCTGTTGAGGGAATGTCATGTATTGCCCTGTGCTCGTGGTTGTCTCTGAGGAAGCTATGTATCTGCCGCATGTCATTTCTCATTTTTTTGGCCGTTTTTTTATTCTCCTGCTTGAGGATGAATGTATCCCACTCGGAAAGTGGTTTTGAAAGTACAGCCGCCGACATTGCTGCTAACGCTACATGTCCTGTCAAGGGAATGAGCCCTAACTGTCAAATGGTGCTCGAGGACATGGTTTGTGACGTGCGCAGTGCAGTGAGACAAATCGTTCTGCTGCTCTGCGATCGTCACTACTGTGTGACTACAAGGTTTCGAGAACGATGGATTTCGGTGGAGAACGACGTTCCACCATACACTATAAGCACATCCTAGAACTACTCCCATGCAACCCAAACAAGTACAAACATTACATATTTGGTATGTACTGTAATAAAACTGCTGTTGATTTAACAAGAAGGTGTTAGTCTTAACTATTGAGGCTAAACTTCAGAGTGCATAGTGCACCACGCTATTAATGAAACTCTTAAACAGAAATGACTGCAACTGACTATAGGGACTGTAAAATATACTTTACCCTACAGTAACGGTATTCAACTTTTTAATACTGTACAGAGAGCCAAGTCACATATTGCAGGATTCAAGTCTCCTATGTATCGGCTTCAGTCGGCTTCGAAGCAAAATCCCTTCGGATGACCTCCAGCTTACATCCTGCATCCGCAGGGTCTGTATAAAGAAACGCTTTCCCCGCATAAACAGTCTTTAATTGAGCTGGAAGCTGCAGGGCATTAACACCAAGGTCTCCGAGACTAGCACGGACAGCATCAAATCCACTGGTCATCTGGCCCATGTAGCATAACTAAGATCTGGAAAACAGTGTAAGGTCATACCATCTGGCAAGGACAATGGGGCAGCATCTTCGCCTTTTGATGAAGCATGTCACGGACATGCACACCCGATGTGACCACCAAGAAGGTACGTGGGAGTTCTAGGTTAGCTGGCTTGTGGCATGGTGTAATTCTGTAGGCCTGACAGATTAAAGAGTGCATTGAGAGGTTGAACAAGTCAGCGATTAAAGTTTGAATATATTGCAGAGGCTCTGTTCCCTCCAGGCCCTCTGATGTCCCCAAAAAGCAGAGATGACAT
Organism: Neoceratodus forsteri; assembly: GCA_016271365.2. Taxonomy (NCBI): domain Eukaryota; kingdom Metazoa; phylum Chordata; order Ceratodontiformes; family Ceratodontidae; genus Neoceratodus; species Neoceratodus forsteri. The sequence continues at coordinate 775,695,367 of CM028137.1, forward strand.
GCCCATGCCCCGTTCTCCAAATACTCCAGCCTAGTTTGAAGCAATTTATTTTCTCTCAAAACTCTGTCAACCACAGTGGCAGATTTCCGAACCGTAGTGACGACGTCCTTTTAATTTGTCTCCAGACTTCATCTTTATAACTTTCGTTTCTACTTGCGTTTAATGGTTATTGAAGGTATACACTTAGGCATCGAGTTTTTGCACCACTTCCCGGATGGCGTGAACAGTGGCCTCCAGATCCACGGGATGTTCCGTTGTCGTCATGCTACCCTTAGCTCCACTCGAAGTAGTTGCAGGGCTCTTGCCTTTCCCTGGGTCTTTAGAGGGATTGTTCTATTTTCTGACCATGTTGTTACAGCTGCCAAAGTTATCCTTTACTGCCAGACAGTCTCGGCTACCGAACTAAGAATGAAGTGAACCTCAAAAAAATCAAAATTGCACAATTTTTGGTACTCTTCTGAAACATTGGCTGACAGCAGTAAAAAGGAGTGTCTTTTCCTGTCGGCTCCTGGCCATGCTCCCCCCAACACATATACTTTTAAATAGCTTAAATACAGGAAAAGCATTCAGTGGCTCCAAAACACTGGTCCCATCAAGTACCTTTGGGGACCGTGTGACCAGAATTGCCCTTTTCAAGTCCAATCACTCACCCTGGCACTAGTCTTCTAACTCTTGAAGCACCAGGACAGCTTTCAAAATTTGGGGGGTGGGGGAAGCTAGAAATATTTTTTCAAAAAGTCACAGTTTTGGGGGGCCACACATGTGGTGCAGAGATCCCAGTGGTGCCTCCAGTGTAGCTGACCACCCAGGGCCCTTGGGCTTCACCACCTTCCAAGGGGGCTGGCCTAGGTTACCTAAGGATGTGCTATACCGGGTAATATGGGCCTAATGTGGTGTGGTGCCTCACCTGGGGTGGCAGTATGGGGTACCTGGATGCTGACGTGCAAGGCTATAACCTCCACCCTGGAAACAGTGCATAAACTGCCCACTCAGTCCCACCCCCAAAGGCCATGGGCAAGAGCACTATTTTTATGTTGCAGTGGGTACAACACTGGGGATGCAGATGATGTTATCAGAGTGGAGCTTGGTGGTATGCTTTAAACTGTGTCAGGTAAAACACACTTAAAAAACAGCTGGTGCAGAACACAAAACTGTAACTGTTTAAACAGGCTGAAAAGGGGCCCCTCTTTGTAATCCAGAGGATGGGTGGCTGAGTGGCCTCCACAGGTCTTTTGCCTGGGCCTCTCAAAGTGGCAAAGCTCTGCCCAGGACTTCTCCCTCAGTCCCTAGCATAGTATACTCTCTCTGCAGTTGCAAGTGTTTACTCATGGTTTGGTGCCTCAACCCCCCTACCTCTGGTGTCGGTTGCTGGGACAGGCAGGATGGATGCAGTTGCTCCCAGCTGGGATGCAGACTTCACCCTATCTCACTGGTGGTCTCTCGCTGGTTACACTTATCTTCTCTCTGAGTCTTGGGACCTGGTTCAAAGCAGTGGCCTTCTCTGACTGTAGATGCTACAGGAGCTAGTTCCCCAGAGGGGAAAGTCTGTGGTGGGGCAGGAAAACTTCAGCTTTGAACTTGTCTTCGCTGTGTAATTTTGTGAAACCTGCTGCTTTTCTTCACACAAACACTTTCACTGGGATGGGATCCCAGATTCATTGGGTCTACCAGGTCTGTAGTGCCTGGACAAACAGTAGCACGCCGGCCTACACCTCAAAATTCAGTCACTCACTGGCCAGTCTAACTGAACTGGCTGTGATCTCTGGGAACAGACTCTTTTATCTGGTGTGAAACTCCACACCTAATAGGTCAGGCTTGTTCCCAGACAAACAGTCTCTAGAATCTTGACCTAGCCATGCTGGACTTGCATACACACTTTCTCACATTGCAGGCCCCTGATTGGCTGACATTTCCAGGCATATCTAGTGCCGACCTCCGACCACTTTCCCAGAAGTTTTTGCAGTATTCTGTAGACATGGGGGCCACCATCTTTGTTTTCATATATGTGTCCAGTTTTGGCAGCTTGCTGCCATTTTATTTTAAGTTCCCCAGTACTGCTGTTATATATCCTGGGCCCCAGTGCTTGTCCTGAGGCCAGGGAGGTGCTTCTTGGCTAGCACACATAGTCTGTTGCAGTGTCAGTGGCTCCTGTATGGCAAACAGTCTTGGAGCCGCTCTCCCAAAGCTTTTGAGCGTGCACATAATGCCTTTGTTTCCTTCCTGGCTTGTCTTGTGCTGGGAAACCCTTATATATGCGCCTGATGGCATGATGTAACTTTGTTCCCGACTCCACTGCCTGCCCTGGAGCCAGGATTCTAGTTAGGAGCAGGTGTGTGGCCTGTTTATTTCAACAGAGCTATGGTGCCAAGATGCACTACTGTGCATGCGCAGCAGACCAACATGGCTGTCACTCTTCTCTCTCTTTCCCCGACCGGCTACTGGCAATGCAGTTGAGGAAAACAGTCAAAGGCACCCAATGGCATCTCTCCCTACCCAATCTCAGCCCCCCCACAGCAGTCCTGGCACCAAGATCAGGGGTACTGTCAGCGGCTCCGGACATGCATTGCTAAGTGGAGCCCTGACTCAACTCCTGCCAAGGCTCCTGGAATCCTGAGCAGTTGCCCTGACAGTTCCCCCTACTGCAGATCCAGGGAAACTGGAGGGTGAAGACTAAAGGTGGACACCATGGAAGCAGCAGGTAAACCCCCAGAAATGGGGGGGGGCTTACACTTGTAGGTGTCTATCATGTCCCCGCTTGCTCTCCTGTCTTCCAGGGTGTGCATGTTGAGATTCCTCAGTCTCTCCTCGTAGGGATTTTAGTGCAACCCCTGCACCATTTTAGTTGCCCTCCTGTGGACTGCCTCTACCTTTGCGGTGTAACCTCCAGATCTGGACACACTACTCCCAAGTGGGATCTCACCAGCGAACGAAATAGTGGCAACACCATCTCCCTCCTTCTGCTGGAGCTACCTCTCCTTTTGCATCCCAACATCCCTCTGGCCCTACCCACGGCTTTGTCACATTGCCCTGCTAGTTTACGGTCATCAGATATAATAGCCCAAGATGGCAGGCCCAGTGGCACCGAGGGCAGAAGCACTTTTGCTCACCTGCCGACATGCTGGTGACCCGGGTTCAGGAATGAGCCCAGGCCACATGGGGCCAACTGGGGGGAAGGAATATTCAAAACATCCTGTTGATGCTCTCTTCCTCTGGGGGGAGGGTGGACTGTTCTGCCATTGATGGCCAGCTGGGTTCATACTGGTGGTGCCAGTTTGGGGCAGCTGTTCTGAGTGGGGACACTCGCCAGCAGATGAACTGGGCAAGTTTTTTGATGTGCCTAGGATAAGCCTCCATCCCCTCAGAGCTTTGATGGAGGGGCTTAGTTGAAACAAAAGTCCCTGGCCTGCCTGGATGATGCTGCCTATCCTTGCCACCCCTGCATCTGTCTGCTGGGCTCCCTGACCAGCATCTGAACTAAACACCTCCTGGGAGAATCGGGGTTCCCTTGAGGCTCTGCTATGAGGGGAAACTGTGAGGCATTGTTGGTTAGTGAAGGTAAGTCCCAGAAATGGCAGGGTGATGGGGCTGGGGGAGAAGGGCAGAGGGTTGGTGGACTACAGACTGCATAAAGTGGAGTAAATTACAAAAAAAAAGATAACCCCAAGATCCCTGTCCTGCTTAGTGACTGACAGTACTCCCCCCCCATCCTATACTCACTTTTTGGGTTCCTATGCCTTAGGTGTATGATTTTGCATTTTTTTGGTTTTTGGCATTAAACCCCAGTACCATGCTCTTGACCACTCCTTGAGATTCCCAAGATCTCTACACCTTTTCTCTTGTTATTACACATTTATACTTATGAACTGCACTACTAAATATGTACTCTGTCTACATTTACTAGGTGCTCATCGTTCATTGTAAAAAATTTTTTTGTTTATTGTGCCTACTATTTTCCCCCTTCCCTGGGTTGCACCTGTAAACGAGCCCTGGCTCAGTGTGCCTTTCCAGGTTATCAAAGTTTCAATAAAAATAAATAAACACACATTCTTTCCACCCCTTTATCATTGTCCACCCTATTACAGATGTTGGTATCATCCACAAAAAGGCTTCCCTTCCCTTCCGTTTCATCTGTGGTGTCACTTATGAAGATAGTGAAGAGGGCAGGTCTCCGTACTGAGCCCTGCGGCACCCCGCTGGTCACACTCCCATCATTAGAGTGAGTGCCATTAACCATTACCCTCTGTCGCGTATACCTTAACCAGTTTCTGTTTGGAGCTCACAAGCTCATAGCGTGGTAGATTACTGTTTAAAGTGCAGAATGTTGACTTGACTATCCAATACTCTTCCAGGTTGATAACAGCTGTCTACCTCTATAAAGTCAAAACAAAAAGGATATACAAGAAATACCCTGCCATCCATCCAAGGAAGATGTGTTACAAATACTCTGCTTGTTATTACCCAACCAAACAGGATGATCATGTGCTCTTGAACATTTCTCAATTTGCCCTGATTTTGGGTCAGTTTCTCTTATTTTTGGAGCATAGTCATGAAGCAAAATAACTAAATATGCACAATGTCTGTTGATGGATATGAACAATCATAGCTTTTTAGCCAAATGTGGAAAGGCTCAAGAAAACACTATTTGGCTAGTAAAAGTAATAGGTAATTTAATATGCCTCCCAAAACTCCAGGTACGTAATCTATTACAAATCAAGATCTGACTTTAGCTGAAAAGTATTCTGATATGCTTCAGACCAAGGGTGTTTTCATCTGTGTTACTATCTGGCTTGAGAAAAGGGTCTGTGATGGTAATCTATGGGGAGAGGTAATTTGATATGCTTACTGGCAAAAAGCATGCAGTCACTCTTAAAATTGGCTTCAAATAAAACTTCTGAGGATGCAAGGCTTAGCAGTGGGCCAGAGCAATTGCTTCTTGTCAGAGCTTCTGATGTTTAGAGCCTAAATTCTCATTAAACTACTGATTTTACTCAGGTTTGAAAACTGAACTTGTTTTGCTGTTCCTGTGAGACATCCACTGCATTAAGATGGGCAAACCAATGAATGTGGCATCTGCAAATGACATTTTCTTACCAAAACCAAGGAAGCCACAATATTTAAAGCTGCCATAGAAAGGTTCAGGCAAGGTATTGCTGAGCATGGTTAACAATACTCCCGCGTAGCTGGTGAAAACAATTCTGGAGCTGAACGAGAAACTGGATGCTTTTACCCCATTGGTGTTCACTCTTGAGCAGATAATGGACAATGTGGAGCAAACAGTGCAGAGAGTGGATGGTTGAGTTTTGAAGTCGGTGGATGCCATGGTGAAGATAATTATTAGGAAACTGCAGACGTGTATATATATATATATATATATATATATATATATATATACATATATGTCCAGAATCTGTATATGTTCAAACATACTCAGCACTTAAAAGGAGAGAACTCTCTCCTCAGGCAAAGGCTGGAGACTGTGGAAAATGAGTCAAGCGAGCAAAATATGACTAACTGGTTTGCCAGAAAAAATCAGAAGGCGAGGAGCCCCTCGAAATTGTAGCAACCATGCTTCCACAGATTTTAGGGCTTTCAGAAGAGGAACCAGCCTTTGTGCTGGTAAAAGTGTACTGTATTACCACCCCCATTCGAGGGCCACAGTGGATAGTGTGGGGCGACGGCCCCTCCTAATAGTGTGCAAAAGGGTGGGCATTCGAGATTGCATCATGGCCCTGGCTAAATGAAAAAGAGATCTGTGGTATGGAGATTCTCAACTCTCCTAGTTCCCCAACCTCTCCTATGCCACAAGGCAGCACTGTAAGGCATTTGAAAGGGTACACAGCACTGCGTGCACCTTAAACAGCAGCACCAAAGCTGACCTGGTGGCACAGAGGGCTGAGGTGCTGGAACTCTTACATCACGTCATGTCGACGACCTGGGTTCGGGAATGACGGTGAGTCGGCAGAGAGCCAGCATGGGGGGAAGGGAGGGAGCAGTACTGAGCAGCCGAAGGGCAGCTCTCCTCTCCTCGGGAGGTTGTTGTCCCCCCCATAGTTCCACTTCCATTGGGTGGAGGTCTGATGGAAATTGTAGGTGGGAGAGGGTGGCAAGTAGCAGGAGGGTGCCTCAAGGCATGGTGTGCACATCCCTCCACACGCACGTGCACGCCCGAGGCATGAGAATGGGTGAAAACTATGGTAAAACTCGGGATAAAAAAAAATATATATATATATATATGTAAAAAAAAAAACTGCAGCACCAACTATTTGCTCCAATGAAATTAAAACTCAACTGGAATGGACACACATATCTTTTTAATTACCCTGATGAGGCAGGAAAACTGATTTGGAGGACTGAGGCTGACATGACTGGGACAGAGAATGGTGATTCTGAGGAGGTGGTGGAAGCAGAGTGACCAGACGCATGAAGGCATCCCTTGTTACCTGACCTCAGAAGCAAGACTGGACATTGACAAACTTTGAGATTTACAGTGTATTTTTGCAGTATATAACTTGAATATTACTGCGTCTATGTGTTGTAGCACTGTGACAACCTTTTTATGGTATGTTTCCCCCCATTCCCCCATGGATTTGTTAGTGCATTACTGGACATGATTCTCAATAACATTTATTTCTTTGGGGCAGCACAGCCCTTCAGTGCCAGGCTAGGACTGCAGCATCTTGACTGGACTGGGATTTACCCATAACACATGTTATTTTTTAGCATGTTATGAAATATCTTTTATTATTATTTTTTTTCTCACTGGCTATTTGCCCCCTGCTGGAAATTCTGGTCCCCCACTCTGCTCACCGCTCCCCATCCCAGGCTTACCGGGCAGAGCCACCGGTGAGCCTCTCCCAGGAAACATGGTCGTGGTTCTGGCTTGCTCCCCAGGGCGGAGTCAAGGAAGCGGACCCCACTGGACTTTGGTCTGCGGTGGAGCAGAAAGAGGCGGGGCCATCTATTATGCAGGTGATAATTTTTGTGGATGTTTCCCTGGGGTGGGGATGTACAAAGATGCCAGCATCCGCCCTTCCCCATTACATGTGGCATCAGCCATGGCGGTACCCCCAACCTCTGCCAGAGGTCCGCAGTGCGCCGGACTCTTTTCCCCCTTCCCCCAGAGAAGGAGAGCAGTCCTTGGGATACTCAGTCCTTCTTCCCCCGGCCAGCCCTCTGACTACTGAGCCACCCCTGAACCCGGGATGTCGGCACTGCAGACGGACACCTTGCCGCTGTGCCAGTGGGGCGGCACATGAAATACCTTTTATTTTATAGTGGGTTCTTCTATTAAGGTGGAGGTTGGTGGCACACGCTGTGTGGTGGAGTAATGACACATCTTCTTTTTCAGTAGTGTGCAGGTTTCCCTGCACAGTCAGGCACCTCCATTTTCTGTAGTCAGTTAGATTTCTCACTTCTCTGTAGTTTTACAGGCAGTCATGAATTTGTGATAGCGGGATAACATGTCAGACAGTAAGTTCTCTTTAATTTGTATCTGTAAAATTATGGGGGGTGACTGATGTTGGGGTTCAGCACTGAATTTGGGAAAAGTTGTGAAAATGTTTTAAAAACATTACTAGGTCAAATTTTACTACAGAGTGGTTTCAAAACTGTTGGGAGGATATATTTTCTCTGTATTTTGTGCTCTGCATTGGGGTGCTGGTCATGCTTAGTATAGACTAAATCATGTTAGACTAGCTGGAACCGTCTCTATATGTCTGGAATGTACTCTGTATGATTGTTGCCTAAGTTGTATTGTTTGCTTCCATGTGTTATGCTGTATTGTACTTTCCCGGGTCGTGCCTGAAAATAGTTACCTGCTGGCTAGCGCACTTACCTGGTTAACAAAAACTAAATAAATAAATAAAAATTATTTCATTTGGTATAAAATGCATATGGGTTCCTCTAGCTGTGTAGAGCACATTGTTAAAAGAGCACTGTAGATAATAATCCTTCTTTTACTGTAATCCTGTTATGCTCTGTGCCATGTACAGCCTGTTGGATCAACTTAGAGCCTCAATCTTATACTGTACTCCCCCACCACCAGTGCTGTTTCTAGAGAAAAGGTGTCTGACATTTCCTTTATACGTGGGCATACTGTATACTTTACTGTATCCTTTCACTGAAGTTTTATTGTAAGTTTTGACTGCAGAATTTATAAATAAAAGGTTTAAAGAAAGAGAATCTTCTGGGCTGTTTTTTTCCCTAATGCAATGAGTGATTTGAATTCTCAAATTCCAGATATTTTTTTCTGCTAAAAGATTTAGCCATTTTAGCACCCCCACCATGTGAAGAGTCCTGTCTACCATGATGGTTACAGGAGACATATTATTCCAAACAGAAAGTTACTACTTTCTAACAGAGAGAGCGTTTGTCCAGCAGTCAATTCACTACCAGGGTAGCAACCTTTAGCATCCTTCAATGTTATTACAAGAAGAAAAAAACTGTGCTGGCCCATCGGCACAGTGATAGTGTTACTGCTCACAATGCCAGCAACCCAAGTTTGGGATCGAGCTCTGGGTCAGCATGGGCTGACCAGGGAGAGGAGGACTGAGCATCCCATAGGACGCTTTCTTCCTCCGAGGAGGGAGGGTTGCCATCCTTGATGCTATACTGCCACCTGGGTGTCCACAGGTGGTAGTTCAGATTGGGGGGATGCCAGGGGAGGAACTGCCGATGGTCAAATCCAGGAGCAATGCCATGCCTTTGTGTGTGCATGCGACCCCTTGGATCTCTGTGTGTGCCAATATCTGTGAGTGGGAGAAAACCCAGGAAAATGACTGCTGCATGCCAGGATGACAGAACACCTGGCACCATACTGAATTCTTCCTGCCTGTCCTGTGACCATGGCTTCCCGACAAAAGTACAGAAGTTTGAGGGGAGCTCCGTTGTCCACACCTGGGGGTAAGCCAAGGCTCTACAAAGGAAGCCCGGTGCACCAGATCATAGGTAAGAGCAAGGACAACAGCAGATGGGATGCCTTGTTGACTCCCGAAGGAGTTTGGGTGCAGTTGGTGGGGGGGGGGGGACACATAAAATAAAAAAAATTAATAAAATACTCATATGCTCAAGCAATTTCTTTCCAACTAGTACACCCCAGTTAGACATGAGCAGTATACCTTCTACTACTCCACTTTTAGGGCAAGTTCATAGGCCAAATAATCTGGATACCTTCAGACAACTGGATCACAGCAGTATGCATGAACAAAGAGTGGGCAAATGCAGGAAGAGGCAACAAAGGTACTTGAATGGCAGAGACCAATCTGCTGGCCACATCAACAGTTCATCATTGAGGCCAGCTAAACATACAAACAGACTATTTGATTATGGAAACCATTAACCTGGAGGAATGTCAATTCCACCCAGCCATATTCCAACTTAGCAATAACCTATGGGGCCCCCTGAAGGTAGACACCATGACACCGATCAAGAACAATCAACTCAAGTGATTCTTTTCCAGGGTCAGGGAAACTGGGACAAGCAGAATGGACACTCTCTCCATACCCTGAAACTTCACATATACTGTATCTGCCCACTCATAGAGTACCAAGGGTCTCACACAGTGTACAGCTACCACATGCAGCAGTAGTGCTTATCAACTCAGGCTGACCAGGAAGGGCATGGTATGCCATGCTTATTTGCATGCACATTGCAGAACCAGTCAAACTGCCCTAATAGACTGTCCTCCTGTTACAAGACAACTGCCCTTAGTCACATAGCCTGAACCCCACAGCCTGCCTCCTGAGAGGAAGAAAATGCTGAGCAGGAGTAGTGGATTCACTCCTCCAGTCCAGAAGTGTTTTCACAGATAAGATGTGTAACAGGCAATGATCCATATTCAGAAGGTGATGCACCACAAAGGGGGTGCATCGACTTAAGTCTACCACCCCGCAGAAGCTAGACCTTCTCCAGAAAGGACTAGAGAAAGGATGGTCACTGACTTCTTTCAGACTCCAGGTCTCAGTAATTGGCTTCACCAGGGGAAGAAAGGAAATGCTTACCATGTATATCCTGGCATGCTAAGATTCCTGAAGGCCACAAAGCAAATTTGCCCCAGATTAAAACCAATACAAGCCCCATGGAAGCTCAAGGTGGTCCTAGATGTGATGACGTAACCACCGCTTCAGTTTAGAGATGCTATACCTATGTATTTCCTGACTTTGGAAACTGTTCTGATGGCTATATGTTCTGTCAGTGGGATCAGTGAACTATAAGCTTGATCCTGTAAGGAGCCCTAGACAGTCTTCCACAACAACAGCAGGGTAGTTTTCTGGACAGTTCTCTCCTTATATCCTTTATGCCCAGGGTTCAAGCTGCCTTTCACATTCTCACAGGAGGTGTCTGTCTCCTACATTTGTCTCAACCCTAAGAACACTACAGAACACATTTTTCATACTCTGGACACGTGTAGAACCCTAAAGTTCTTTATGCACAGGCCCTGAGAAGGTATAAAAAGGTACCAAATTTTGATCCCTCACTAGGAAGAAAAAAGGGCCAACACACTTTCAAATTCACCTTTGAGCTATTGAGCTAGCTATCATGGATTAAATTCATAGCTAAGAATAGTTGAGCTTTGCTCTCGGAGTTTATGTAGCATCACACACATTTTGTGTGCATAAAATTCTCATTACACACACCACCCCATGAAGTATTCTATATGTTATTGCTGCTACTACCTTGTCTTTCAACCTCCCTGTACCAGCTCTTGTTTTGGACATAAAACACTTTGTGTTTGAATGAGTTCCCCCCCCACCAACACACACACACACACACACACACAGATTTTGAGGCATAAAACCTCATGATGGCTACTGCAAAAAATATCAACAGGTTTTATTGAAATGCTGAAAACAGACACACAAGTTAGAATATTCTGCAAGGATGAGCTTAAAAGGACAGAAATATTGTTTAGTATAACACCTTTCTTACAAACTGTATTCCAAGGCATGTTACAATCCAGGTAGGGAAAGGGAAAGAATATTTTGCTGTTTCAGGCACACAGGGAGATTCAAACAGCACAGAGATAGAGAGGAGTTAATCAAAGGTGGGTTAAATGACTTGTTCAGGGTAGTGAAGTAAATACAGTATGTAGTACTTCTGGGATTCAAACCTGGGTTACTAATTTCACAGCTCTGCACTTTAACCAGTAGGCTAAATGGCCCTCTAAGTAGACATAGTTTATTTCTTTATAGATAATTACTGAAGAAGACCTTCATTTCAAGTCTAAGTTTTCTGTTGTCAATGTGCATGTTTTGTTTTATTTGCTCTTGGCACTTTGATGCAGTTCACTGTTTTTGCTTTCACAAGTAGTAGTACAGATTGTAAAAGAGACATACTTGATTCTTTCAGTCATAGCTCCCACTAAAATAGCTAAGGAAGGATTTAATAGTGTATGGTGGCATGCAGTTGTGTGTGGAAAGCCATACATTGAAAAAAGTTGTTCTGCTTTAGTAGTGATGTCCTCACTAACACAGAACGACTTTTCATCCTATGTTAGTGAGGACGTTACAGTGCAGCTGCCCCCACCAGCACCATTCATAGGACAGGGGGTGGTTGGCGACTCCTGTGCGCAAGCTGGCCGGAGAGCTGAAGATACCTGGAGTGTGGGTCTCTGGTGGCAAACGTTGGCTAACAAAATGTAAGTGATCCTGTTTTGGGGTACCATACACTATATAGACCAATGTATGGCCCTCAAAACAACTTTGGTAACTTTTCCTCCTCGTGTTTCCTATGACAGCAGAGGGACCTCTCAAGCTTCGCTCTCAAGGTAATCAGCTGTCATAGAAAACACTCGGGTTGAATTGCCTTGTTGTGTATGGGAGGCCATACACTATCCTATATGTTATGAGTACCAGGAGGGTCAGTTGACATGGCAGTCTTGTTTTCAATGACATCCAGGGGCAAGAATGACAAGGCAGCGCATAGATGAGACAGAATAGGATGACAGAAAAACATTACTAGATAAACATTATTACAAGACTAAATAAATATTCATGAGCCTTGTGAGGCTCCTGATTGGATACTGTAGCAGTGATTAATGACTTAGAAATGACCGCTCCAGCTTTCTGATGTTGTGCGGCACACATGGCTTGCACCACTCCACTCAAAACCTGGAAGTGAGTAAAGAATAAACAGTGAAAATGAAAGTTGTTATTGCAATTGGACTTGTAATCGCAATAACAACCTTGTGGCTGGTAATTTCCTTGGATTAATGGCCAGCTGGAGGGAGGTGGCAGAGGCTCAGCCTCGGGCAAGCCTTGGCTTCAGGCCACCTATCCCCCTCAAGCGGTCATTACTTCTTTGGGAATGACCAGCTTCTCAGTCATTATTGCTTAACTATTAATACAGCTAATGACAATGAGACTGTTGTCTATTAACAATGGAAGCCTTCTTTTCCCCTTAAGAAACTACCTGAAACCAATTCATTTCTGAGCAAAACTGCATATAAAAAATGTCCTAGCAGCAAATCCAGTCTTTACAGTGGGGACATGAAAAGTCAGGATAGTCTGAGATATAAAAAAAAAAAAATAGATGGGCAGGATTTACAAAGCCTTCAAGTGGATGGAAGCCAAAGTGACGTCCAAAATGGGTAAGCTACAGTACATCTAAAATGAAGGAAGCTGAATCCAAAATTAGTTCGGATCATAGTCACAAAGGCAGTGCTGTCCAAAACAAATGCTGCATATCTCCAAACCCACTTACTGTACAGTACACCCAAAAAGCAGAGTTAAACATCATGGTGTCGCATCCAGATTCGTGATGCAATACCCCTAATAACACAATTCACAAACAGGTATGGCTTGTAAGCTAATGAGAAGTGAAGATATAGTAGCTGGTATACCACAAAAAGATGGTCTAAGCAGGCTAGCAAACACCTTCACTGAATGAAAACAGCACTGCATATGGCACTGAAAGCAGAGTTCAGCATGCAGCATGCCTGACTTCAGAATGTCAGTGCAAAGCCTGGACCTGCACTAAAAGTACCACAGGCAAATCCACTTGGTCCAGTATGTCATCACTGTTTTACATTTGCTGGATACATGCCCAAAATGTCCTGTAGTGCCACACCCACCAGCTTCACTGGCCCGAGGGGGGAAGGGGCTGAGAAATGCAGTGCCAGTGAGACATGAATCTGGAAGTACTGTACTTCACAGCATGATACATTACAGGGTGCTGACCATCTCCATACCTATAGCATGAAAACTTATGCTCAGACCACCACAGTACAGAATTAAAACAGGGACACCTGTAAATAAACCATCACATGAACTGGTATAGCATGACAAACATTTATTACTGGTGCATCTCTGTCTAGTGCTTGCATCCATTTTGACCTCTTTTGGATGCAGTTGACGCCGTAGTTAGTAAACACAACACAAATAAGCTGGCACACCTCTCAGAGATCAAGTCCCATTTTGGGTACAGTATTCCATGCTTTACGTTGCTTTTTGTGACTCCTGCCTAGAGTGTTTACTTTGGACCACTGCATTAGCTATGGCTTAAGATAGCCGCCCCTAGGTAATTACGTTAAATAGCAGCATAGTCTGTCTTAAAGTGCATCTAATCCTTGGTGGCTTGACGATCATCATTCTCTGTCCCCTCTTAGACCCTCCACCAAGTTGATTCTTCACTTGACTGAAGATTTAAGTCAAAATGTTTTAGGACACCTTAGAAAATAGACAAAGTTGCAATCATTTGAATGTTTTATTGTCAATTTTATGACAAAGTATGATGAGTCTTGTAGCTGTAGTGGTTGTGAAGTCTTTGTTTGCTTTTAATTTCTGTGTTATATTGTATTTCCTCAGTACTTTGCTTGTGCATGTCCCTTATTGTATAATGTTACTTGTTCCTGAAAATAAAGAAAGAAATATTTACAAAAAGAACAGAAAATTGATGAATAATTCATTGTGAAATCCAATAGTGGTCCTGGTGCCATCCTACACATTACTTTGTATTATGAAAAGTTAGCATTTATTACTACTCTATGTCTTTTACCATCCAAGCAATTATTTACCTAGTTTATTCTCTGTCCAGCAAAATGAGTTCAATAATTACAATTAATGTTTTTATTTAACATTTTTCACCAGAAAAAGTACGCTGAGTTGAAAAGCAGCTTGTTTCCAGACGTACTTTGGGGGAGAGGGTACAGGGTTCTATATATAATAAAATTTGTATAACAAATTGATGCTTTAAAAATCAGGAGTATACACGGTAAGATAAAAATAATACAAAATAAGTAGGTGAGAGGAACAAAACCAAGAAACAAAACTGTACTGGGTCAGCAGGCAACTAGATTAGACAAGATGCTTATGCAACGTGGGCAGAATGCTTATTTGACTGTTCATGCTTGCTATCCCCACGACAAGGACTACCAGCCTTTGAGGTGCCACAGAGTTCAGTCATGAACAAAGGAACCCTTTTTTAAATGTACTGTACTTTACAACTCCCATTCTAACCAACCGGTTCCCCATCCGATGACCCCCACACACACACACAGCTCCATCGCCCACAGTTTCTGGGATTTATGTTCCCTACCTCCATTCCTTCACAGTTTGCCTCCTGTGGCAGGGCCATTGAGTTCCTTCCAAATGCCATGCTTGGCCGGTGGCAAGGCGGTGTGCCCAGCAGGTAGTGTGGGGCCACTGCATCATCCTGCTGCAGTTTGGGTAGGTTTTCTGCTTTTCCATCCTCTGTAGCCCCTTGGACACCTCATGGGCTCAGCTTGGTTGTGTGAGTGTGCAAGCATGATCCTGCCACCATCAGGAGGTATCCTCTGTTCTATAGTGTCTCCCGTCTGCACCACCACCTGTGGTCACTCAGCTAGCGGTAGGGCAGAGGAACTTGATTAGCCTCCCTCGATAGAGGAGGAATGCATTCTCAGGGATGCTTAATACACCTCCCACTAGCTGGTGCTAATGACACAAGCTCAATTCTGAACCAAGGTCTCTTGCATCACGAGTGGCAAAGAAGAGCAGCTCTGCACTTCAGCATGTAATTTTATAACCATGATGTTTCAGCTGTTTTTATTTATTTATTTATTGAGATTTGTTGACTGGGTAGGCACACTTTACAGATGCAACCCAGAATTAATGACAAACAGTAAGAGAAAATAATATATACAGCATTAAAGTGCACAAAAAAACAGTTTTGAAATCACAATATTGCACAGGTGTGGACAGCATTCTTGCATGAATCATAATGCAAGAACATGACCAGGGTTAATTACACTTTAAGTTACATTGCACAACATGAGAACAGATACAAGGATTAGGGTTACAGCCTATGTGTCTGTATAGCTGGCCACTCTAACACCCACTTGTTACCATGTAGAGATTCACTGACAGGTATTAGGAGGTGCAAACAGTCAACAATTACAATTACAATAACTGCCAGCAAGCAAATGAGACTTGAGATTTTTTTAAAGCGGCTGCAGACATGCAATTTAACACCTCTAACAGTAGGCTATTCCAGGGTGATGGCACAAAAATAGCAAATGATCTGTCACCTGCACATGTCCTGGACCTCAGGACCTCCCGCAGTGGACTGGCTGAGGACCTAAGTGCCCTCTTCTGGGTTTTGGTCTGGAGGATATCGTGGGAGGGCAGCAATTTTTGTTAGCGTAAAGGCTTGGCACTGGACCGGGTAAGCTAATCTTGCCTTGAGTGAAGGCCAATTTAGAGCTGACAGAGTACATCACAGTGATGGTCTCTGGGCTATGCACTTGCTGCAAAATGTGCTTCCTAATGATATAACACTTTTTTTTTTTAACTTTATTTTTATTGCTTTTTTCAGTCAAGAAAAAAAAAAACAAACAAGGCATATCTCATGCCAGACATCACAAAATACCAGGATCCATCCTATGGAAAAGAGAATGATAGTCTAAGCCATCTTGAGTATGGCTTAGGGGGTATAAAAAAGACGGCAGGCTTCTCATAGAAGAAGCAAAATGAAGCAAAACATTAAGATAGCTACACCCTGCAAGATTTTGGAAGACAACAACAAGATATAAACAGACTCCAACCATGGTCAAATCTCAGTATCTAAGCTGATATAGCTCTCCTCCAAACATTAAACAGTCCTTAACAAGGAAAGTGCTCTCCCCTTCCCTCCTTGAGAACAGCAATTTAAATGTTTGAGGAGAGATAAACTATAGGCAATCCACAAAACTGAAAACTAGTGAAATGATTCATGAAATAGTATGGCCATAATAGCATTTAGGAATATTAAAGGAGAGTAAGAGACATAACTCAATGACATAATGCCAGTGAAAACAGTCTCCAGAGGAACCTAGAATGTCAAAGTCTTAGCCTTCAGACACAACATAAAGCAATCTTCCTAGTCCCACTAATTAGGTTAGTGCAAAAGAGTTCAAGTATCCTCCGAGTTGGAGGACTCTCGGTCTTCTGACGCACTCTGAGCTGCCGCAGATTCTTTTTCAATAAGCGCCACGTGTTTCCCAGCTTCAGCAGGGTTGCTGAACTAGAATGAATGGCCGCTATAGAAAATTCTTAGCCTCGCTTACATTAATAAGGAGTGGATGACCCCCAGACTTTGCAGTTTCGCCTGAACACCCTCAATTTTTTTCCTACGGGATCTGGTGGCAAAGGATAAGTCAGGAAACAGATGTAGACTTTTCCCGTCATAATTTAAGGAGTCAGATTCCCAAGCAGCTTATAATAAAATGTCCCATGTCATGACCCCATCTGTGACCAGCAATACAGTCCTCGAGAGGTCTCGCTGAGCTTCCAATGAATGGGGGACAAAACGGTATGCCTTAATAAAATGCTCTGCAGTATTTTGCTCTAATTGAAGTGCTTCAGGCAGCCAAGACTTTAGAAATTGTAAAAGATCAGGGCCCTCGTGCCCCTCCAAAAGTCCAACAATGCATATATTAGACCCCCGTTGTGCACTTTCCAAGGCTTCCAGTCGATAACATAGCTGAATATTTTCCTGAAACAACTTTGCTGAAGTGGCAAGGGCTTTAGTTGCTTGTTCTTCTGCTGCAGTTGTGGATTTGGTAGTCATTTCAATTTTCAAATCCTGTTCCCCCATTTGCTGCAAAACCATAGCGACTTTACTGTCTATCACCTGTATAGATAGTTGTAGTGATCTCCAAGGCAGCTCTGCGTCCGATGTTGCTGGTAGAGTAGTTGCGGCCTGCAAGGCTGTTGGTGGCTGTGACTTAACACCTCCTGTAGCTCCCTTTTCTCGTCGGCCCATTATATAAAAATTTATATCGTCCGATGCAGCTCAACGAGAGGAGACAGAATTGAACTGGTAAAGCACTCAAAAATGGGATTGCCACTGAATTTGAAAGTAAAAACTGTGCCCAGAGTGAAGAGATGGAAAAAGCACATCTATTCAGCAGGCATGCCCCACAGCGTCCTCATGATATAACACCTTTTTGTATGCATAGCTCAGCAGTACGGATATGTTGTAGGATTAAAGTAAGACAGGTAGTAGTGAGACGAGCCGCACCACTCACCGGACTCCCGATCGCAACCCAGTTCTAATTGTTTACTAGAGAATTTTTGTTTCAATTTTCAGTTTTCATTTCCAGGCTTTGTAATACATCTTTGCACTCCATCCAAAAGTCTGTATAAAAACATTTTCCTGTTCTCCCTGACCTCAGAGTGCCTTTGTGTATTACATCATAGTGCTCATCATTAAAACAGACTGTAATGTCATAAACAGAAATGATGAAATCAGGTGTAATAGCTAGATGCTTTTTTTCAAAGACTCTATGCAATATGTACTGCATTATCTGAACTATTTAGTAGATTGATAACTGGAGAAAGATAAAACAACTAGAAAAACTTAAAGTTCAACATGTTGTAAATCGAAATAGTTTTTATTTTATTAGAGAGCTGCCCTTTAAAACGCCACCAATACCTCAAGAAGAACAATAAAAAACATAATATTCGGGCACAAAGCAGAATATCATTCTCATTAGCTCTGTATTTCTTATTGCCACTATTTATTACTGAGGTCATATGCATGAAAACAGGATAGTTGTTTTCTGAGTGTTCATCAGCTCCTCTTTCTTCTTCCTAACCTGATATCATAATACTCTGCTTGTGGCATCACAGTTATTCCCATTGCAGCAGACTGTGATGTCACAACAAAGCATTACAATTTCAAGTTGGGAATAAGTTATGGAGGCGAGCTGGCTCGTTGGTATAGTAGTAGCCAGTCCATCGATGCCGTGGTAGCACTACCAGTCATGACACTGGTGAGCCAGGTTTTGAAGTGAGCCTGGGTCATCAGAGGCTGGCTGGGGGGGAGGAGAATTGAACATCCCAGAAGGTGCTCTCCTCCTCTGGGGAGGGAGGACTGCTTGCTCGCTATGACACTGCCGCCTGGCTGACCACAGGTGGCAGTGCAGTGGAGCTGCAATGGGTGGGTGGGTGCTTCCTGGCCAGGATATCTGTATGCTTGTGTGCAGATGTCCACTTGGCCCTAAGCCCACCAAGCACTGAGGGGAGGGCACCAACCGGGGAAGAAAAAACACCTCCTTGCCTGCAGCAGCATGATGCCGCCTCTCCTTCACAGGCTAGCACCGCTCATCTAGTTACCAACTGCATCCCAATTCTTTACCTCCTGGGCTTGGGGAGCACAGGAGGCTCTGCCATAGGGGGCAATCTGTAGGGCACTGATTGGTCAGAAGGACAGTGAGCGACGGGGCTGGGAGGATAGGACATCTGAAGACAGCCAGGCAGGATGGAAAAAGTATAATAAATTAAAAAAAGTTATAGAGGCAGATTAACTCCAAGGGATAAAGATTTTGGGCCTGAGTCATGAAGGTTGATGCAGGACTTGTGTCAAGACCTGCGTCAAACCTATTTTTTGGTGCAGCTGTACAAACACATTGTGGCATTTTGCAGCTGATTCAAGAAGATCGATCACATTTGCAACACTTTTACCACTTTATGGCAGCTTGCGCCAAATATTTGGTGCAAGCCCCATAATAAGCGTCCCAAGACTGCAACAAATTAGACGAGCAAAAAGCAGGTCTAACTAGCGGCAATTGGTGCAAGGGATCAAGGATCCCAATTGCTGGCCGGGGAATGCCACAAGCCCCATGCACCATTTGTCTGGCACACTTGTGGCTTGCAGTATTCCCAACACATTTGTGAATTGGGCCCCTTGTTTTTTGTAGGAATTTCTTTAGTTATAAGTAAATGGGGAGGAGAACCCTACATAAAATATATGAAATACAAGCTGAAAAGTGTCTAAATATTATGTTTTCCAAAGTTTTTCCAAAGATGTCAGCTGCTGTTTAAGGAGGGTTTCTTTTCTGGAAGTGCCATAGGATCAAGGTCCCCATAGACTAAAGGCACCTTTGAAAAAAGGATCAATTCCTGTAATGAGAGAGGAGAAGCCACCAGTAGAAGAGTGAAGGATGGATGAGCTAAGAAAGGAGCCCGAGGTAAACTTGATGCATGTACTATAAATAGTGTTCGGTGGGTGTGGGGTGCATGTCACCCACTGCCTTAATGAACCACAGGCAACAGACCTTCAGTTCACTGGCTTAACTGGCAACTAAGTTTGGTCAGATGCTTATGCGACATGGGTAGATGGCTCAGAATATAGATTTGCATGCTTGCACAATATTGATTTGGCCATCCACACCCTCTGGCCCCAGGACAGTGACTACCATCCATTTGAGGTACCACAGAGCTCTGTCATATGAGCAAAAAAACACCCTTGAGGAGGGCCCACTCTTAGAGGTGCTGCAAGGACAAGGCCCTCTTAAGATTAAGGTCTCTTAGGGAAGATGTCCTAAACAAGAGAGAGCCAAAAACATAGCATAGAATAATTAGAACACACTTATCATGTGAACGAGAACAGCTGGAAATGAATTGAAGACTACCACAAGAAAATGTATCAGTGATAGATGGAGCCACCAGCCAGTGACAGACAAAGCCACCATCCAGGCTAAGTTCATGGAGGAATATTTTATACAGATGATAGTTTGCTATTCACTTGAAGCAGAGACCTTGGGGCCCTGAAAGCTTGCGTACTACACCATCTTTGTGCAAGACGTGTGTTGGTTCAGTAAAAGGCATCAAATTATCCAGCGAATACAGAGGACAGCAAAACCAACCTGTGGAGGAAACTTCTGGGGATACAAGGCCTTAGGTCAGAATCCTTGAGAAAAATTTAGCAAAGTGCACTCCTGAATTAATAAGCAACTAGAAACCATGCCATTCACTCAGAAGTGCTTGTCATTTCATTTATTTGTGCTGCATCACTGAAAATGCAATGTTCACATGCTATGCATAGTTCAGTACTTGAAAAGACATAAACAGCTAGCAGCAATGTTGAATTTACAACAGGGAGCAGCATCAATGTAGAAAGTCAAGTGCTCTTGTGCTCATAATATAGTAGAATAGAAGCTGCTTTACATTCTAAACAATGTTCTTTAATACAATTATGACTAAGTTTGATTGCCTCAGAACTACAATGTGTAGATATAGAAAGGTGCTGAGAAATGACTTGCTATCAGACAGTAATATTCTGTGTAATAAGGCCTTCTTGATTGTTTTGCACGTCACCCATTGACCCAAACTATTTGTGTGTATTATTCTGTACTCTATGTTTTATTTGCCTGTAATGTTATATATTTATTAAGTGTTATGTAATTGTATGTCTTTATGTACTCTGTTCGCCCATTAAAATGGGTCTTTGGCCCATGGACCTACCAGATTGAATAAATAAATCAAATCAAATCAAATTCTTTCAGATGGCTTGATATTTATTTAGTGCCACAGCACAGTTGACAGAAGTGCCAGGTCAGCATCCCTGCAGGCTTAAATTTATTATGAATATTTTTTATTATAAAACCCCAAGAGACAGTGCTAAAAGTGAAGCAGATCATCAATGAACCTACAGCAAGGTTCCTCATGACAGGGAAAGAATAATGTCCTCCTTCTCAAACTCATGGCTGATACTTAGACTTTTGCATAGTGCTACAGATCATGGCTCTGAGCATATGGGGGAAAAAATGGCACAGGACCACCAGATAAAGTACAGAATCACTTTATTAATAGAAGGTGCATAGTGCACTGTTGTGCAAAGAGCTAACCACACCATGCAACAAAACTGGGGAACATGGATGCCAAGCTGAGCAGCCTGACTGGTTTTGCACAGGACATGCTTTCTCAAAGGCATAGATTCTGTCTCCAGCCTATGTCTATCTGGTCTTATAATAACTTTTCCTTAGGTGTTTCTACATGGCACGTGGAATTTATTTATTATGTTCATGTGGACAGAGTTTTAAAATGTTGTTTCTTTGGCTATGGATGTAATGTTGTAAAAGTAGTCTGAACTAGATTTGCAGTTTTCCCTGTTTTCATGGAGTATTTATTTGTTAGCACACTGTCACTCTAAACACCTGGTTTAAGATATTTAAATGGGACAGGACTGGAGTGCATCTTCCTTTGTAATGTTGACAAAATGTTTAGCATCCCTGCTGTTTAGGATTATTTTAAATCCCTCTTCAAATGCCCACCTGCATACTGCCACAGTCTGGTTATATGGTGAGCAGAATGTAGAGGCCAGTTTGAATTTACCCAGGTGGCTTTGTTTAAAATCTGTTTGCTGAATCATCCATAGTTTGTGCATTCCCCACAGATTGCAAATCAGGAGTTGCAGATGGCACAGAATTCAGTATAAGGTGACCCATGTTTGCCTTTGCTCAGTGTGCTCTCAGATTAAGAGTTCAAGTGAGTCTGTGCAAATCAATATAGAGAACAAAATGCTTAATATTGTAAGTTGGGATAAAAGAGAGTCCTTTAGGCTATAAAATGAACCTCTGCATCTGGCAGTATTTTTGATGAGAGGTTAATGGTGTTTATTTTTGCTGCTGCTTGGTTGGTGTCTTTGCCTTCTTCAGTGATTGTCTGGTGCCTGAGGTACCTGTCCTGGTCCCCTCACCTTGCTTTTTTTTTGTGTCCCAAAACTGCACCAACTGGATGCTCTTCTGTGGTCCCATGTCCTTCATTCTTGCCTCCTGGTCTAAAAAAATATACCTGAGCTTCAGAGTCAGATTTACTGGTATAGGAGGGAGAAACTGAGTCCCTGTTCTTCAGAATAGAGCACAGATGATTTCTGGTAAAACTCCTACTGCGGTCACTATTTTCTGTCTTAAACCATGGCTCTGCAACTAAAGAAACCCTCAACCACTGAGGGCTGAGTTGCTAGGACACAGCCCTGCTAAAGGAATATTGGGGAATGGAGCCCTAAGGACAAAAAGAAGATGTAATGATAATCAAATCAAATCAAATCATCTTTATTTTTATAGCGCCTTTCAAAACCAAGGCGCTGTACGTAAAAACCATACACATAAAGATAAAATTTTAAAACTAGCATAAAATAAATCATCCGTAGCTAGGAAAAGCTAACCTAAATAAATAAGTCTTTAACTCCATTTTAAATCTATCGACGGTTGGGCATTCTCTCAACCAGTGACGTAGAGAATTCCACAGGGTTGGCGCTGAGAAAGCGAAGGCACAAGATCCTGATGTCTTTAATCGAACCCTGGGAATCTCCAGCAATCCCTTGTTGGTGGAACGGAGTGGACGAAGGGGGCAATAGGGTACCAGGAGACCTTTCAGGTAACCGGGTCCCTGATCATGTAGGGCTTTAAAGGTCAGTAAACCAACCTTAAAGATGATCCGCCACCAAACAGGCAGCCAGTGCAGTTCGCGGAGCACAGGTGTAATATGACTGGTTCTAGAGGTCCCAGTCAAAAGCCTGGCTGCCACGTTCTGCACCAGCTGCAGGCGGCAGATATCAGCCCCAGGTAGCCCTAGGTAGAGGGGAATTGCAGTAATCAAGACGGGTAGTGACAAAGGCATGGACCAATGTTGGAAGATCACCCAGAGGAACCAGGTGTTTCACCCGGGCGATATTCCTCAGATGGTAAAAAGAGGATTTGATGACAGCTGATACCTGAGATTTTAAGGTCAAATCATCATCAAAAATAATGCCCAGGTTACGCACCTGATCGACGGTAGCGAGCGACACACCACCCAGTAATAAGTCTGATGGTTGTCCAGCCCCCAAACCCACCCCCGGACGACCTAGGTCCACTACCAGCACCTCAGTCTTATCCGGATTCAGTCTCAGCCAGCTGGAACTCATCCAAAGTCTGATTTCAGCAAGGCAATTATTTAGCACAGAGAGTGCATCATCTTGCCCGGGCAGAAAGGACAAATAACAGCTAAGTATCATCTGCATAGCAGTGAAAACCCAGACTGTATTGCCTGATGATATCTCCCAATGGCAGCATATACACTGCAAACAACATGGGGGCTAGAATGGAACCCTGTGGTACTCCACAAGGCAGGAAGTGAGCGCCAGAGGAATAAATTCCAGTGCTGAGACCTGTCCGTGAGGTAAGAATGGAACCATTTGAAGACTGTACCAGACAGCTCACAAAAGAACCGCAGGCGCTCCAACAGCACACCATGGTCTACAGTGTCAAATGCAGCAGAGAGATCGAGAAGGACCAGAATGGTACGTGCCTTTCGATCTCTAGCCATTAGGAGATCATTCAATACCCGGACAAGGGCAGTCTCCATGCTATGCTTCTTCCTAAAACCAGACTGGAGAGTATCATAGACATTGTGAGTTGTAAGATGATCATTCAATTGCAACACAACAGCCTTTTCAATAACCTTACCAACAAAAGGCAGGTTAGAGATAGGCCGGTAGTTCGCTAGACAATCTGGGTCCAAGGAGGGTTTTTTAAGGAGTGGTCGAACAACCACCTCCTTGAGGGGGTCAGGAAAGACCCCCCTCTCCAAAGACTTCCAAACAATGTCAGCAAGGATCGGGCAGATAACCTCTACACATCCCACTAAAAGGGGTGTAGGACCCGGATCCAAACTACAACTGGTTGGTCGCAATGTTTGGATGATCTTCACAATGTCAGTGAACTTCGGCCAGCGAAAATCTGACCAGACAGACCAACTGCATGCCACTTCCTGTCGACCACTGCAATCCCTCATAGGAGAGGTCGGACCGATGCCAGACCTGATGCTGGCAACCTTATCTGCAAAAAAATTAGTGAACTCCTTGCATCTCAGCTGAGAAAAAGCTTCTCTGAGCTAGAGACAGATTGGATTGCACAATCTGTCAATGGTCCGGAAAAGCTGAGCCGGTCGATTCTGTGCAGCAGAAATCTCCTTGGACAGAAATTCTGCCTTCTTACAGGTGATTTCTGATTGATAGCCATCATAATGTGCCATCAACCTAAGCCTGTCAGCATCATGGCTGGACCTCCGCCAGGCTCTCTCCAACCTTTGGCCAACTCGCCTTAACTCTTTCAAGGAGTCATCAAACCAAGGGCTCCTTGAATGAAGGGTGAGAGGCCAAACAAGAACAGGAGCAATCTTGTCCAGAGCATCTCCCACAGCCTTATTATAGGCTAGCACGAGATCGTTTGGACTCATGCATTTAACCGACAAGCCCGATAGATCCAGCACCGCCAATAGGTCATTGGGGTTAATACCCCTTAAAGGGCGGTACTGAACCATCTCCGTAGGGGCAGACCTATTAGGGGGAGCCCTGAAGCTGAACCTTATGGTGTGATGGTCAGACCAGCTGACTGGTTGACCCCCAAATCAGCAATCTCCATACCCAGAAGAGAGATCAGATCCAATGAATGACCCCCTACATAGGTCGAGGAGGTAACCACCTGTGTTAGGCCCAGCGACATCATCAGCTGGAGGAGATTTTGACCAAAGTTCAAGAGTTCATTATCAACCCAGGCATTGAAGTCCCCCAGAACTATCAATCTGGGGGAGCTCAACACCACGTCGACAATGAAGTCTGCTATCTCCTGCAGGAATTCTCCACCATCTCCTGGTGGACGTTAGACGAGGAGAATCCCGCAACCTACACCCTCTCCAGGATATATTCAAAGGATCTGGTACTTCCAATGGCACATCCACAAGGCCCAGCTCAGTCTTAAACATAATGGCTACCCGCCCCTCTGATCCAACCTTGGACGGTGTCACCGAGAGCCAGCTGGTGTTGCGGAGGCCAATATAGGGGCCTGGATTTTCATTCAGCTAGGTCTCGTGATGCAAGCCAGATCAGTTGACCTAAAAGATCAGCTATAATAGCTGTCTTGTTTTTAATAGATCTCTCATTGCATAACACCGCCAAGGTGGGATGAGCTGTCGGGGAAGACCTCGGCACCTGCCCACTAAAGTCGGAGCCCTTGGGTATGGGAAAAAGACATGAATAACCTCTATCCTGACCCCATTTCACCCCAGGGCGTCTCCTGGAACCCACAACCCCAATCCGCCCTCCCCTTTCCTGTCCCCCACCAGGCCCAGCTTTCCACCTTCTTTTACACTTCCTAAGAATGCCCAAAGCACGACACCTAAAATAGGCGTTGGATGACAATGGTGGACATTCAAAAGGACATAATTCCCTGAGCCTGGTGGGGGAATAATGCCCAACCATCACTGAACCTCCCCAACACATTATAATAAAAAAACAGATAATTTGAAGAGGAGTAAAAACTAAAATAAACAAAAATAGTAAACAAAACAAAACCTATCACTCTCAAATGACAAAAAATAATAATTCACTCCTTCACTCTCTTTCTCTAATGGAGGGGGGGGGGTGGGTCAAAAACCCAAACACTATTACACGATAAAAATAAAAGAAAAAACAAGTTACATATAACCAAACACTTATTCAAAAATAAAATAGAGCACTAATTCATAAATCCCAATAGTCCAGCATTTCCTAGATACAGGCCACTTAAAAACCTGTTATCCTTTAAAATAACTAATTAAAGCAATCCAAAACTCTGGCAATAAATCTTATAAATCATGAAAAAGAAACCCCATAATGGCTGTCCAGATCCTCTGCTCCAATGTGCAGGGTCCCAGCTGAACATCATTTCGTGGAGCATCATTAGATTGTGGAGCCTTTGAGTGGCACCAAGCTTGAAAGTAAAGTATTAAGCCCTTGAGGGGCTCTTAGGCATAGATGCTGGTTGGCATTGTTGTCCAGTAGTCTTTGGGATGATGCACAAAAACGCAATTGTGGTTAAAAAGGGCATAGCCCTGAATGAGCATATAGTATGAGAGCATTACCCCAGATCAGACAAAATAGAGAACAGCCAGAGCAAGCTGGTGGATGGTGCTTGCTGGGAGTAAAGCAGTGGATGCATGTTTGTAAGGCGAAGGAGTTGCAAAAGCCAAATGAGGTGGAGCACGTGTAACCACCCACATGGGCTGCGGTGGAGGGGGACAGCCATGTCACAGAACGGAGTGATGCTAAAACTAGGCCACAGCATGGGGGGGGGAGCAGAGGTACAAAGAAAAGGAGCTGGTTGACTGCAGTACAGTAAAGCTCCAGCTGGGAGACCAGAACAAAATAGCAGGCAGCTTATATGGCTAGCAGGAAGATAGAAGAGGGCCATAAGGTGGCGGTAGCACCGAATAAGTTGGGGGGATGAAGAAGGAGGCATGGGTAGGCCCAGGGAAAGGCCTTGCAGCAGGTCAGGCAGCACAGCAGGAAAGGGCAGTGAGGTGGCGGGGGGGGGGGTACAATGGCAGCAGCATCAGGTTGAGAAAGTCCAGGAAGGAGGTAGATTCAAGGTGGCTGGGCCCAGGACACATCAACAGAGCCAGGAGCCAGGACTGGGAGCTACAGTGGAAGTGGTCAGAATGTCCAAAGAAGCAGTAAGGGAGTCTCAATGGCTGAGCAGCAGGGAGTTCCTAATGAATTCAGAGAAGAAGGTATGCTGCCACTCAGCCATTAGCAAAAAAAAAAACTTCTGTGGGATTCTTGGAGCATGTGCTATAAATACACTTAAAGAGAGTGGGGCACATGTCACCCTCTGACCCACTGAAACATGAGCAATGACACTTCAAATATAGAAATACAGCACAAAGCCCAATCACTGTTACAATTAAGCAAGTGCAATCAAAACAAAACTAAAATGAGTCATGAATGGGAAGCATAAGTCAGAAAAAAACAAAACAAAATACATAGTGAAAGGACGAGAAAGGACAGACTGGGAAGGAAAGGAGGGGTGTGGTGCTTTATGTGAAAGAAAGCATAAAAACAACAGGAATACAGGGAATTCCGGGGAGGCAGAGGTGTTGAGGGTCACCCTTGAGTCAGGAAATGGAGCCAGTATTCAGAGAGGCATGATCTACCAGCCTCCAGCACAGGGGGAGAAGGTAGATTAGGAAATGTTGGAAGCAATCAGCAAAATGGCTGAAAGGGGGGAGGCGTTGCTATTGAGGGACTTCAGCCTGCTGGACATAGATTGGATCCTCACAGCTACAGCTTCAGCTAGAAGCAGGGACATCCTGGACTCTCTGCAGGGGGCGTTCCTCAGGCAACTAGTCAATAAATTCACGCGTGATGGGGCAATACTAGACCTGGTGCTTAGTAACAAGGGCAGTGTTGCAGACATCAAGGAGGGAAGCCATCTGGGGACCAATGATCATCGTACAGTGTGATTCAACATAAGAACAGCTGTGGAATCCAACCACACAATAAAGAGGACCCCGGACTTCAAAAGGACTGATTCTCTAAAGATGGGTGAATACGGGGGGACAGTGGACCAGACTAAGAGTGGGCATAGCGAATACAACAAACCTCTGCATCAAGCAAGTAAACAAAAGTAAAAGGAAGAGGAGACTACTACAGTTCTCGAAAGAGGTGGCTAGAAAGGTTCAGGCTAAAAGAGTAGCATTCGGAAAGTATAAGGAGACCCAGAGAGAAGAGGATAAGAAAGTATATCAGGAAAAACAGAGGAAGGCAGGGAAAGCAATAAGGAGTACAAATATGTAAATTGAAGAAAGAACAGCTCAGGCAGTATCAAAAGGGGAAAAGATATTTTAGGCATGTTAGCAAAAAAAGGAAGACTAAGGGAGGGACTGTAGGATTAAAGAAGGGGAGGACTGTATGGGGGGGCAAGAAAAGGCAGACAACTTGAACAAATATTTCTGCTTAGTGATCACAGTGAAAGGGGAAGCGGAGGGACCATGAAAAAGCATCAGGAGCTTTAATGGAAGGGAAGTGGATGCTAGTCCTTTCTCTGAGGAGAGAGTCCAGAAAGCACTCACTAACCTGAAGGTGGACAAAGCTATGG
Source organism: Neoceratodus forsteri (assembly GCA_016271365.2). Lineage (NCBI taxonomy): Eukaryota > Metazoa > Chordata > Ceratodontiformes > Ceratodontidae > Neoceratodus > Neoceratodus forsteri. The sequence goes on from CM028137.1 coordinate 775,723,502, forward strand.
GGCCAGACAGGGTGCATCCCAGAGTGCTGAGGGAGCTCAGGTAGGTACTAGCTGCACCTCTGACAGATCTGTTTAACAGATCACTGGAGACTGGAGTGGTCCTGGAGGACTGAAGGAGGGCATAAGTAGTCCCACTTCACAAAAGTGGTAGCATTAAAGAGGCGGACAATTATAGGCTTATCAGCCTGAAATCAGTGGTCGGTAAGTTAATGAAAACACTACCAAGAAAAGGATTGTGGAATATCTTGAATCCAGTGGGTTACAGAATCTGAGGTACCGTGGATTCACAGGGTAGAGGTCATGCCAAACAAATCTGATAGATTTGTTTGTCTGGGTGACCAAGAAGTTAGATCAGGGTGGAGCGGTGGACATGGCCTACCTGAATTTCAGAAAGGCTTTTAATACCATTCCACATAAGAGACTGGTAAACAAGCTGGATAGCTTGGAGGTGGGCAAAAAGGTGGTAACCTGGGTAAGAAACTGGTTAGGGGATGGGGGACAGAGGATAGTGGTAAATGGAGTTTGCTCCGAGGAATTGAGGGTGACCAGTGGGGTGCCTCAAGGTTCAGTGCTGGGACTGGTTCTCTTTAACGTCTTTATTAGAGACACAGCAGAGGAGTGGGAAGGGATGGTCTGCCTCTATGCAGATGACACCAAAATCTGCAACAGGGATGGACACTTGGGTGTGTGTGTGTGTGTGTGTGTGTGTGTGTAAAGGATGGGCAGAGATCTGAAAAAAATGGAGGAGTGGTCAGAGGTATAGCAGCTGGGTTTTAATGAGAAAAGTGCCGAATAATACACTTAAGACACAGAAACCTGGGGGCAGAATACAAAATGGGTGCAGAGTGGAGTGATACTGAGAAAGACCAAGCAGGAAAGAGACCTGGGGGTAATCATATTGGATGACCTAAAGGTGGCCAGACAGTGTAACAAGGCAGTCAGGAAGGCTAGTGGGATGCTGGGGTACATAGGAAGGGGTATCACCAGCAAACAAAGGGAGGTAGTGTTGCCCCTGTATAGATCTCTAATAAGATTCCACCTTGAGTACTGTGTCCAGTTGTGGAGATCGCACCTCGGGAAGGACATAGACAGAATGGATGCAGTCTAGAGGAGGACTACCAGAATGGTGCACGGTCTGCATCCAAGGCCCTATGAGGAGAGGCTAAAGGAACTCAATATGTACACCCTGGAAGAGAGGACGGAGACAGGAGATATGACAGATACCTTTAAATACTTCACAGGGGTTAGTAAGGTATAGAAGGAGAGTATTTTTCAGAAAAAATGGTGCTCTAGAACAAGGGGACATGCTAGGAAGCTGGGGAGGGTAGGTTTAAGAGAGATGTGAGGAAATATTTTTTCACAGAAAGAGTGGTGGATTCCTGGAACAGCCTTCCAGCGGAGGTAGTGGGGCCAAAACAGTGGTGGGGTTCAAAAATGCCTGGGATAGGCACAAAGGAATTGGGGTAAGGAAGGGGGAGGAAGAGACAATACCATAGATCAAGTGGGTCTACAGTAAAAATGAAGGTAGAAAAAATTAAAATAAATAAATGCATTGGACAGACTGTGTGGGCCAAGAGGCCCTTATCTGCTGTCAGATGCTATGTTTCTATGAAATACAGCAGTAAATTAAATCTAGAAAATCTAGACGAAACAACAGGTTGAGCTGATAAAGTCCTATTGTAGAGCTTTAAAGCAGTAGCATCTGTTAGCCATATAATTTTTTTCAGCAATAATATTTGTCTGGCAAAATTATCAAGATACACATTTTTCCTTTTGTTTTCTTTAAATCTTGAACCAACACACAAACATATGAACATACGAAAAGAGCCAGCAGCAGAAGACCACCTTGTCTGTCGAGTCTGCCTGGTAAGTGATGCAGGATCTGGCCTTACAATTTACGTCAATGATCTTGCCACCCCCAAGTGTCCATCACTCTCCCCCAATTCTTCCCTTCCTTGGTTCCCAAGGGTTCCCTCTGTGCTTCTCTCAGGTTCTCTTAAATGCTTCCACCGTCCTTACTGATACCACCTCCTCTGGCAGCTCATTCCAGGTGGACACCATCCTCTCCATATAGAAATGCTTCCTTACATCCCTTCTGAATCCCCTCCCCCCATCAGTTTTAGGCTGTGTCCTCTAGTGGTGCTATTGTCACTCATTTTAAAGAGATCCTCCCTTTTCACTCTGTTAATTCCCTTCATATACTTGAAGGTCTCTATCATATCACCCCTCTGCCTCCACTCTTCCAGGGAATACATTCCCAAGGCTCCCAGCCTTTCCTCATAGGACCTATCCTGTAACCCCTCAATCATCTTGGTTGCTCTCCTCTGGACCCACTCCAGCATGCTGATGTCCTTCTTAAGATAAGGATGCCAATACCTCACCCCATATTCTAAAAGTTGTCTCACCAATGACCTGTACAATGGTAAAATAACCTCGCTCTGCCTACCACTGAATCCCCTTGCAATACACCCCAGCATCCTGTTAGCCTTGGTCACCACCTTTTTACACTGAGAAGTGTGTGTCAGGTTACTCATATGGGATTTTGAAGTTTTTCAAAGTTCCCTCTCCCATGCTGCGCTCGCCATGAAGAATTTAATATCATGTTACAGTGTTGTGCTGTTTACCATCAGAAACATGTGCTTGAACCTTCCTAATACATCAACAGTATGAATCTAGCATGTACATTCAACAGTTAACCTCAGCAGAAGAGATTATTAACAATTGTGAATGGTGGCCATCTTTATTAATGGGACTCATTAATTACAAAATTAATTTTAAAAGTTGTTCCAACAATATCTGAGAAAACTAAAAGTACACTGAGCATGAATCTTAGGATGTCAGAAATATATTTTTGCTAAAAAAAATATATATATAGATTAAATTTTTTGTTGATTAACAAATACTGCTGTTTAAGTGCATTAAGTAAAATTGTCAGCAGAAAAGGCTGGGATTTTAACCTTATTGCTGCTTTTGATGAAAGTTTAAAGTCAAAGTATGCTCCATGTTTTTTCTGAAAAAATGTTTCATGTTTTTCCTTCAGTGTATTGTTTAAAAAGGTCCAAATAATTTATAAATGAAAATTGCATGTGGCTGCAAGAAGTGATAAAAAAGGATATTTTTAATGTAACATAAACAGTGGAAATAACTATAAAATGATTGTGCAGTAAATAATTGTATATTAAAAATGCATAAGTATTTCTGAGTTAGAGCAAATACGTACAAAAACAGTGAAGATGAAGAAATATGCAAAGTACTTCAACTTACTTCTTATAAAAAGGAAAAGATCTGTTTCAATTGTTAAACATTTCCATATTTAAACATTTTTTTCTATGCCCATATTTCTATGATGCAAGAAGATCTAAAATTAACATGAAAACAGAACTGTTGGCAGAAAAGGACCAGTAGGCCCACCTAGTCTGCCCTGTTTTCCCTGCCTAACACTACATCCTGGACTCTTATTTGGTCATGGGTGTCCCTCCCTCCTCTCTTACCTTTACTTATTATACCCATGTGCCTATCCCACACATGTTTGAAGCTTCCCACTGTCTTTGCCCCTGCCATCTCTTCTATCAGGCTGTTCCAGGGGACCACCACTCTTTCTGTGAAGAAGTATTTCCTCATATTCCTCTTGAACCTCTCTCCCACCAAGCTTAATAGTATACCCTATGTTCTGGTGTTCCTCCTCCTCTGAAAGGGACCCCCTCCTTCAAGATGAAAACAAAACTCAGTAAAATCTAATATTAATTAACTAATCAGTTCACTAATCAATTAATTTCTTTACAAACCCAACACTGTACTATACGAATGTGCCAGCAGAAACAGACCACCTGGTCTATCTAAGTCTGCTCGAGTGTGCAGCTAACACCCCTAGTTTGCAGCTGCCCCACCCCCCTCCCATTTGTCATCCCAGTGCCACCCCCACCTCCCCCACCCTCACTCTCCCCTGTTCCCTGTCCCATACCCTTTTGAAACTGTTCACAGATTTACATGATACCACTCATTCTGGTAGGGCATTCCATTTTGCTACCACCCTCTCTGTGAAATAGTGTCTCCTCATTTCCTTCCTAAGTCTTCCCCCCTCTATTCTTAGCGCATGCCCTCAGTGACCCTCACCCTCCTTAACTTAAAGACCCCATCTGCCCCATCCTCTGCACCCCCTCCAGTAGCCTGATATCACGCTTTAGGTATGGACTCCAAAACTGCACACAGTACTCTAAGTGCGGCCTTACCGGTGACCTGTAGAGGGGCAAGATCACCTCTCTTTGCCTGGACGAAAAAACCCTCGCTGTGCACCCCAGCATTTTGTTCACTTTTGCAGCCCCTCTTCTGTGCTGGGCAGTGTTGTCCATGGTCCCTGTTATCATTATTACCCCAGGTCCTTCTCCTCCTCAGCGATCCCCAGCTTAACCCCTCCCAGCCAGTATTCTCTCCTTGGGTTCTTCACCCCAAAGTCCATAACCTTACACTTCTTTGCATTGAACCCCAGCTGCCACCTCTCTGACCACTCCTCTAGCTTGCTTAGGTCTCCTTGCAGCTGCTTCCATCCCTCCTCTCCATTCACCACTGTTCCGATTTTGGTGTCATCAGCGAACAGACTTATCTTGCTCACTGCCCCATCTGCAGTGTCTGATATGAAGAGCCCGAACAATACTGGCCCCAACACAGAGCCCTGTGGCACCTCACTCATTACTGGCCTTGGAGTTGAGAGCTCCTCTCTCACCAACACCCATTGCAGCCTCCCACTCAGCCAGCTTGTAATCCAGTTCCTCATTTTTGCCCCTAACCCTACACCAGTTAGCTTGCCCCCAAGCCGCCCATGAGGCACAGAATCGAAGGCCTTGCTGAAGTCCAAGTAAAGAACATCCACCGCATGGCCCTTATCCAGCTCACCTGTCACCCAGTCATAATATTGTATCAGGTTAGTTTGACAAGACTTCCCTGAAACAAACCCATGCTGCCTCACATCCTGGAGGCCATTGTCCTCCAGGTACGACACCAGTCTTTCCTTTAGTATTGTCTCCATGAGTTTTCACACTGTGGAGGTGAGATTTATCGGGTGATAATTACCTGGTTCATCTCTTGGTCATTGTTGCGTAATGGTACTACATGTGCCATCCTCCAGTCCAGTGGCACATATCCTGACTCCAGTGAGGTGCTGTACAGATCTGCCAGTGGCTCCGCCAACACCTCCGCCATCTCCCTCAGCACCCTGGGGTGGATACCATCCGGCACTGGTGCCTTGTCTACCTTCAGTGCCCTCAGTCCCTCTAGGACTCTACTTGCCTCAATTCTTCCATCTGTTGCCTCCTCTCCCCCTGTCCCCACCCTTCCAGTCCATGGTGGTAGCGGTCCCCCTTTTTCTTCCGTGAACACTGAGCAAAAGTATTCATTCAGTGCTTCTGCCTGCTCTTCACCCTTTTCTGTCCACTCCCCGGCCCTTTTTATCCTGACTGTTGCCTCCTTGCCCTTCCTTTTCTCCCTGATGTATCTGAAAAAGTCTCCCCCCCCCGTTAATTCCCTGCGCTAATCTCAGCTCCCTCTGGGCCTTGGCTTCTCCCACTTTTCTGGTCACCTCCCTGGACTATCTTGCTTACTCCTCCCTGTCCACTTCCTTCCCTGTCCTTCTATACCTCTGGTGCGCCTCTCATTTTGCTCTTACCACCTCCACTACCTCACTGTTCAACCAGCATGATTTTCTTGCTCTGCTCCTCTTACTCAGTGTCTTGGTGCAGGCTTCTGTTGCCTCTGTAATCCCCCTTTTAATAATATCCCATTTCTGCTCTGCATCCATCTCCTGCCTTATGCCCTCTAGTTTCCCTTTCAGTACTTCCTGCATCCTCCCAAAGTCTGAGCCCTGAAGTCTACTACCTGAGTAACTGATTTCTCTGGCTTTCCGCACATCACGATATTAAACCACACTGTTTGGTGATCGCTGTTGGCTAGTGGGTCCTCCACCTTCATTTCCTTTACTGCCTCCCCATTCGACAACACCATATCTAAAGTGTTCTTTAGCCTAGTAGGTACACTAACCAACTGTGTCAGGAGACCCTCCTGGATTGCATCTAGGAGCACTTGCTCCCTAGCACTGGAGGTGACTGGAATGCTCCAGTCAACCCCCGGCAAGTTGAAATCCCCACAATGACCACCTTCCCTTTTCTACATACCCTTCTGATTTGTCCTGCTAGTTCCCTCTCAAGCTCCTCAGACTGGGACAGTGGCATGTATACCACCCCAAACCTCAGTTTCTTACCCCCTTGAGTCTAGGAGCTGAAGCCAGATTGCCTCTGTTCTCCTTTCTTCCCCCTCATCCCTTGTACATTTGATTCCATCCCTCACATAGACTGCCGCCCCACCGCCCCTCCCTTCCTTACGGTCCTTCCTGTATACTTTGTATCCTGGGATTGCCAGATCCCAGTCCTGGTGCTCAGTTGCCCACGTTTCTGTGACAGCTGCAATATCTACCCTCCACACTGCTAAGAGTGCCTGTAACTCAGCAGATTTGTTGCCTAATCTTCTTGCATTCAGCAAGACCACCCTCCATCCTGCCCCCTTCCTTTCATTGACCTCCATTTCCTTCCTTCTACTCCCTCCTTTTTTGGCCACCCCGAGTTCTTCCTTGCTAGCCTGGGGGGTAGGCTATGACGCCACTCTATCAGATCCCTGCCTACCTGCTGTCCACTTGCCACCCCCTTATCTAGTTTAAATCCACCTTTGTCGCTATATACCTCCCCAGTCTTTGCTTTAATACCTCCTTTCCCTCCCCACTCAGGTGCAGCCTATCCCTTACAAACAGATTGTTATTATCCCAGGTACTGTCCCAGCCACCCAAAACCCCATATCCCTTAGTTTGACACCATTCTACCAACCATGTGTTCAACTCCCTAATCCTCTCCTTTCTCACTGTGCTTGCGTAGGGTACTGGGAGCACTTTGGAGAATGCCACAGACTCCCGCGTCTCCTCACACAACCTTCCCACTTCCTCAATCCTCTCCTTTGTCACCTCCACCGTTTCCTCCACTAAGTCATTTGTCCCCACATGTACCACAATGTGTGGTTTCCTCCTACCCCTTCTTACGCACCTTAGGATTGCCTGTCCTGCCTTGTCTGCCTTTAATCCTGCTATGGACTCCACCCACATCTGACTGTGCCTCTCCCCCTTGCTGCCCCATCTGATCCCCTTGAGTATGGAGTCCCCCAACACTAGTACACCTCCCTCCTCTTTCCTTGTGCCCGTTGCCACCCCCCCCCAGGTTCTCATTTCTGGGGCCACTCATGACGGTGCTTTTACAGTGTGTTCCAGTGTCTTCCTCCTTGCCCTTCTCAGTTGAGACTCCTCCCTCTCCTCCTATTTGACTGCCAACCTTCCGCTCCCTCCTCACCTCTCCGAGTATAAAACGTAACCATCCAAAGAGATACTTAGTGCTGTAGAAGTGAGGAAGGCATGAGTCTCGGGGCTTCCAGTCTTACAAAACAATGGAGAGCTCCTGAAAACAGTCTTCTTTTTCCTTCAGATTGGGTCCTGGAACTTTTTTTCCTTTTAAAAGTCTCTAAAACTGTTTATGCAGCTTGATTTTCTCATCTTCTGAATGGTTTCTTCAAAGGAATGACTGAAGTCTTTTTGCTTTTCTTGGGCCAAATGTTCAACTAGAAAAAAACATGTCTACTAGACACTGCTAGTGGGAGCTCTGAGAAAAAGTTTTTCTTTCAGCGTACTCATAGGGGCAACAGTATCACTGACTGGGCAATTTCAAATCTCAAGGAGTAGCTTCCTTCTCCCTCCACCTCACATTCCTAAGGGTATGTTTAGGAATTTCCATTTGTTCCATTCTGAGTCAAGATTTTTAACTAGTGAATTTTATTTTATTTATTGAAATATTCAGAAAGACCTTTGAGTCAGTGACTCATTTACAAAGGTTCCACGTCATACAAAATATAACAACTTTTTATATAACACTGATTCACCAAAACAAAACCTAGTCCCATGTCAGTCGTCAGCTAAGGAATCTTTAAAAAGTGTTCCTGTATTTGTATCAGTTTTTTTTATCTCTGAATAATGAATTTCTTCAGATGTCTTAAATTCTGAATATGTTGGAGGTCTAAAAACAAACCATATTGTTCCTGATTTTTTTTTTAGTTTATCAACAATAGTAACATCACTGTATTCATAAAAAACCTCTTTGCAATTTGCAGCTGAACACTGTAAGGAACACGTCTCTTTGTTTAACTAAAAGAACTTTCGAGCAGACTGCATTCCTGTTGCTTCATCTCTTGATCATAAATTTCAGTTACCAAAGGTTTAGGTACTTTTGTCCACTATTCAAAGATTTCTTTCTTTAAACCAACTGTTAGCCAGCCCGGTGGAGCTGAGGGTTGAGGCGCTGGACGCCACTCCTCGCGCCATGCGAGTTCAGGAGCGAGCTCGGGTACCGGGGTCGGCAGGGAGGGATCGGCGAGCACCCACAGGGCTGCTCTCCTGTCCCTGGGGGAGGGTGTTGGGGAGTTCAGTGCTCTGGCGGCCCCTGGTGGAGACTGGGGGTGCCGTACAGTGCTGGACTGCACGTATACAGCGTGGCCTGATGCCGGCAGGGTGGTCGTGCGCCAGAGAAGTCAGGGAACGTGCACCATGCTTGGGAGGGGGGTGGAGGGTGTAACAAGAGGGGAAAAAGCCCTCCCCAGCCAGATAGGCGACGGCTTCTCCCAGCGCCACTGCCACATGCCCTATGCTGTTCTCCCGTCACTGCCCTTCGATCTCTTTGGGGCTGTAGGGCCCGCGTCCCCCAAGGGTCGTAATATCTCTGAAGATGATAGGAGGCACAGCGGGTGGTACAGCGGTTCGGCCAGTGGGCAAGCTTGAGAGAGTTCTGGTCAAGGAGAGAGATAAAGAAAGTTAAAAAAACAAACAAAAAAACAACTGTTGTCCACAAGTCAAGGATTTATTTCTTTAAACCTTTCATTATTCCTTCTGGCAATAGCCCCTCTCTATGAAAATCACCTTTTTTTGACATTTTAAGAATCACTTTTCCTAAAAAGTCTAAATTTGATAAGTATAACTATAACATTTAAGTAAATAATTCTTGTCTGTAAGTCACTTGGTAAATGCATTACAGATGCACACATTAGTTCTACATGTTTGTTTTAAAGTCTTCTTTAAAATTCTGCATGGCAGATAAGAATACCATTTCTATATTTTAAATAACATGAAGATAACCTTTTGAAAGAACTGGCCCATCGGCACAGAGGCCAGATTATGGCTTGTGATGCCAGTGAACTGGGTTCAGAAAGGAGTCTGAGTCATCAGGGGCTGGCAGGGAAGAAGAGGAGTGAGTGTCCCAGAGGAGGCTCTCCTCCTCCGGGGTGGGAGGGTGACTGCCTCTGCTGTGACACTGCTGCAACACTGCCACCTGGTAGGCCACAGGTGGTAGTGCAGAGGGAGGGAGGAAGGGAGTATGTTGGCTGGAGTTTGGTAGCCATGCTTGTGTGCGCATGTGCTTGACTCCCATTTGTGGTGACATCTTCAGGAGCTAGCAATGAAATACCTTAAAAAACCTGGTGCACAGCAAAATGAGGTTCCGTTTGATAAGGGTGATCGGAGAATAGAGATCGCCTTTTGGGTGAGTGTACATCGCTGAAAAGAAATGTTGGTGATATACACCCGCTGACTAACAAAAAAGGGGCCGAGTTAGATTTCTGTAATTAATGCAGAGGCTGTGCCTGCACCCCACTAAAGGATTCTCAACCCAGGGGGTGCATATCAGGGGTGCAAAACTAAAAAAAAACAAAAAAAAACAGACCTGGCGCAAAAAAGAGCGCTCCCAGAACCAAACCCAGCACCCTCCCAACCCCAGCCTGCCACCAACCCACCATGCCACATGGCCAGCTTGGCAGCCCACTGCCACACTACATCACAGAAATCCTCCCTTCCCTTCCGCCTGTCACATGGCGTGGTTCCTCCCCACCCCTTCACGTGCATGTATACATAACTATATTATGTCGCTATATTCGCCTACCCCCCATCCGGTCGCCCCCCTGCCAGATAACCCTGTGCACAGGCACCATGACGGAGTCACCCTTTTTGAAAGTGCTCAATCGCAGTCGCCATTATCACAGGCTACCCAGAATGATGAGGCACACTCGGGCCCTGGGCCAACAGACCAGCTACACTACCCTGGAGGTCCTCAGCAAAGAGGACTAATACAATGCTTGGAGCAGCCAGCTGGGGAGGCCCCACGCTGGGTTACAAGTGGGGGGGTTGAAAAGGGATAAATGCTGGAGAAAATCATGCATCTGGCTTGGGGTGGCCACCATATTGGGGCAGCACTGCAGAGCTGGGGGCATAAACAAAGTAGTGAAAAAAGAAAACCATTCAAAACTCATGTTCTCTTTGTGTAAGGCTGTAGATTTGGTCTGTTAAAAGAGATGTGTCTCTGCTTCACACACAGAAGGAGTGAAACCTTTTTACCTTAATCTCTCAGTGCCATGGCACCAAATTCAACCTAAAAACAGGCTAGCTTGAATATGGCACATCCCTCATGTCGGAATAAAAATGTCCTTTTCTTTGCAGTGTTGTCACTAAAGTCACATAGTTTCTTTATTATTCATCCAAAAAAAACAATCAATTTCTTAAACTGGGGGCAGCTGCCCTTACCCATCCCATTCGTGATCTGTTCAGTTGGTCCTTCCTTACTTGTACTGCCCCTGAGAAGTGGAAGGTGTTGGTGATTGTACCTGTCCACAAGGGAGGTCCCAACTCTACCATCAAAAACTACCGACCTATCTTGATACTTTGCCCACTAGCCAAAATCCAAGATCGTATAATCTACTACCACTTGCAGGATTACCTAGACCACCACCATCTGCTCTCAACCTCCCAGCATGGGTTTAGGAAAAACCAAAGTACCTTTACATCCCTGATTAAAGTCACCTCTGTTATATTCCATGCAATGGACCTTGGCCATGCCGCCAGAGCAATATTTGTCGACCTGACCAAGGCCTTTGACTTGGTCAACCACAGCCTCCTGCTACGGCAACTGCATCTCCTTGGCCTTGATGCCAATGCCCTATCTTGAACCCAAAATTACCTCCATGGCTGCACTCAAAGAGTTAAGTGGGTGGGTTTCCTATCAGACCATAGACCCATAACCCATGGTGTCCCCCAGGGTTCTATCCTGGGCCCATTACTGTTCTTACTGTTTATCAATGATCTTCTGCATGGGAGGTGCTGCTGAGCAGCCTACGAGGAAGCAGCATACTACTTGAGCTCCCGGGAGAACATTTCTAAATTAGAACTTACTTTTCTAGTCTACAAACCCACTGCTGAGTAAGTCTGAGAGAGGTGGAAAGCAGCCCTGCTGGTTCATTTGCTAAAATGGGCAAAAATAAAGGAGCGGCGACTGCAACAGGAGACTTCTTTGCTCCCAAGAAAAACACTCGAGAGGAGTGGCCTTCACAAAGTGGTGGAACGCCGGACTCTGCTGGCGCACAGACAGAGGAAGCCTCGTTAACCAACATCTTATCCACCCGGCACCAGTTGGTTAAAACGGTGCAAGATTTGGACAAGAAGCTCGACACCCTTACACCGAGGATGTCGGCACTGGAGTGACGGATGGATCACTGTGAGTCTATGGTGCAAAGATCAGAGGCTTCCGTACTTAAGTCTGCAGAAGTGACTACAAAGTTAGTTAAAGAAAACATGCTTCTTTGTCAGTGGCTGGAGACAGTGGAAAACTAGACAAGGGAGCACAATTTGAGAGTGATTGGACTGTCGGTGGGGGCAGAGGGGGGGAGGACAGCTTAGCCTTTGCCAGATCTATGCTGCCTGCTATACTGGGCCTTGATGAATCTGACCCCCTTTTCTGTGGAAAAGGCCTACCGCATGATGTGCTGCAGTTGACCAATCATTTGCACAAACCTTTTTGATTGTCTTCACTGGTGTCGGGGATCGAGACCGGGCCCTGATGGTTGCCAGACATCGCAGATCCCTGCAATATGGTGAGGACACCTTGCTGCTGTTTCCCGATCTCTCCTAAAGCACACACCAACGTTGCAAAGCTTTCAACGGGCTCAGAGGACGACTGCGCTTAATGAAGGTATCCCACCAACTCCTGTTGCCAGCTAAGCTTCTCATTGCGTGGAAAGGCCATCAATACTTGTACAATGACATATGAGAGGCAGAGAAGCTGATTAACCACATGGAATAGGGGATGGCTTGGGGACATGGTGGATCCTCCTCAGATGAAGGCTGAAAGGCAGACTGAGGCTGGTAAAGTGGGCTTTGATCCATGAGGGCTAAAAGAATATGCTTCTCTGTTGGAAGTAGGGGTTTATCTCTAGCTATAGACACTGTTATGGCCCAACTTGCTGTTATTTGGACTGAGTGCTCGGGACAATTTGGTCAGTTTATTGAACTCCTAAATAACTCAGTCTTTTTTCTGTTATCTTAAAGGTGAATGTCTCAGCTAATCTAAGGACCTCTTTGCTTACTTAATTTATGACAGAAGGAATGATTAATAGTACAGTGGTTTAAGGCTCTGAGCTGCAAATCTGGTGACATCCAGCAGACCAGACCTCGGTTTGAATCCCATAGCTTCCACTTACATACTGTGTGACCCTGAGCAAGTCACTTAACTTCCCTGTGCTCCCAGATTGCACCTGTGAAAAAAGCTTTCAGCTTAGTGTGCTACTAAAAAAAAAAAAAAAATTAGTCATGGGTTTAGGGTCCTATAATGTTTATTCCTTAATACCCCAAGTTTGGCACCTGTTTCGGTTGATCGACGATCTTTGTACAGTTCTCTCGATAATAAGGGAACAACGTTTTTGTTGATACTCTCCTGGGAGGTTGGGAATCATTGCATAATTTGGAATATTAATTACTGCATTGGGGAAATAGATCAGGTTTATTAGCCTCTATGGTAATAATGTAACCCGGTTTACACCCATCCTTTTTAGGATTTTCCACTGGCCTTCCTGGCTGCAGGCTTCGGCTATATGTTTGGTTCTAAGGCAGATTATTTGGGTAATTCCTCCTATGAGGAACCACTAGAGGGGGTCTTTCATTAGTACTTTATAAGAGAACAATTGATGTATTGTGCTCTGACTGTTATCCTCCTATGTTACACTGTGCTGTAAGTGTTAGGGAGGCAGTATAGTACAGTGGTTTAAGGCTCTGAGCTGCTAATCTGGTGACATCCAGCAGACCAGACCTCGATTTGAATCCCACAGCTTCCACTTACATACTGTGTGTCCCTGAGCAAGTCATTTAACTTCCCTGTGCTCCCAGGTCGCACCTGTAAAAAAGCTTTCAGCTTAATGTGCTACTCCTGGTTAAACAACTAAAAAAAAAAAAAACAAGTGTTTGTTTACAAATCAATAAAATATTTTATTATAAACTGTTGTGGGTCCTCTGTTCATCTATATGCGGATGATGCTATCATTTACAGTTCTTCTTCTGATGTAGGGTGGATCAACTCCATACTAGCCTCTGACTGTCACACTCCAGAAGACTGTTTTTTGCTGAAGCAGCTTGTCCTTAATATTAAAAAAGCAAAGTGCATGTTGTTCTCCAACTCAGCTACATAACCCCCCCCCCCACTGGTTGTACTATCATGCACTGGGGCTGTCATTGAAGTCCTTCAAATACTTGGGAGTCACCTTGGATTCCTCACTTTCCCTGGACATGCATGTCACAGTCCTAACCACAGCTCTGAACCAAAAGCTTGGCATCCTATATTGTATCTGTCCCTTCCTCACATCGACCTCCTGCCTCTGCAGATCACTCCCCCATCCAGACTTGAGACTTCCTGCTCATGGCAAATTTCTGCCAGGACACTAGTGGCTGCAACACTAGGCCAGTATAACACCAGGAGTGGGTACAGGCCTACTCATCAACACCGCCTCCCCTATCGCTCAAAAAATAGTGTTTACAAATTACAGTTTGCTGCCTTAAAAAGAATCCTGCTTCTTTTACTATTGTGCTCAGGCAATGTCGAACTCAACACAGGACCATTAGACACCGTTGCTTCTCCATCAGACCTGGCAGGTATCAAAGGAATGTCTCTTATGCATCTTAATGCCTGTAGTTTGCTGAAAAAGTTCACCCTTATCCAGGCTTGGGTGAGCCACACCCTACCTGACGTCCTAGTGATCACTGAGACCTGGCCTAGGCCAGCCACCCCAGACAATGAAATCAGTATCCCAAATCATTTACTCTTCTGAGCAGATAGGCAATCAAGAGGAGGTGGGGGTGGCAATTTATGTAAGGGACAAATACTCAGCCGCATGCATAGACGCATTGTCCTCCCCCAAAGAATTTGAATGCTTGACCCTAAAGATCGAACTTTCTCCTTCCAGTGCACTCTGTGTAATAGGCTGCTACAGGCCCCCTTCTGCCAGGCCTCATCTCCTGTCTCACCTCAGTTCCGTACTGGGGCTCAGTTCCTTGGAAACAATTATTCTTGGTGACCTGAATCACGATTGGCTATCAAGTGCATCAGCTCCCTTGAAATCCTTTTGTGACACTCTAGGGCTGGTGCAACTCATTGGCGAGCCTTCTCGCCCAAATAAAAAGAACATTAACAACAGCTTCCTCGTAGATGTAATTTTGGTTAGCAAGCCACACCTGTTCTCTCATGTCGGAACATTTTTCTCAGACATTAGCGATCATTGTGTAATCACCACCATTAGATCCGTGCACAACCCACAATTTGTGGCAAAGTTCTCTATCAAGAGGTGCAAACGCAACTTTGATATGTTTGCTTACGTCCACGACTTGAAACATTCACTGCAATGGCAGGAATTCTTTCTAGCCAAAATGGTTAACAGGGCATATACTATTTTTTACAGTATTTTAAGTGAGGCTTTAAATAAGCATGCACCCTTGGTTAAGGTGTGGGTCAGGAGCAGCACCTGCCATTGGTTCTCGCCTGAGCTCAAAGTTTCCCTGTTAGAAAGGGATACTTTATGGAAAAAAGCCCAAAGAAGCAAGAATGACTCGGATTGGTGTCTTTTTAAGAGAGCACATAACAAGTGCACCAAGTTGGTCAGAGCAGCCAATGCCGCCTACTATCGTTTGGAGCTATCCTCTGCCTCAAGAAATCCTTCAAAGCTCTGGAAAACATTAAAAGACATGTCTGGACATGCACTGATCAGATATATTGGAAGCCCTCAATAACTATTTTGCAATGGCAGGGCTAGTATTTGATACTTCTCCTGCCAATGACCTCCGCACAGCTCAGGGCCCACCAACCCACAAGTCCCCCTCTACCGAGGAGGCCTTCTCCCTCCTGCCTGTCTCTCTAAAAGAGGTGGAAGACCTACTGCTGCAACTGTACACCAGGAAGAGAGCAGGCTCCGACTTCATAGAGCCATACTATCTGAAATGTGCCTACCATGTGCTTGCGGAGCCAATCACTTGCCTATTCAACATGTCACTCTCCCAGGGTAGCCTTCCCCCCCTCAATGGAAAATAGCCCATGTCATCCCTCTGTTAAAAGCAGGTGACCCCTGTGATCTAAATAATTACAGACCAATCTCCCTCCTCCCATCCTGTCTAAATTACTAGAAAAAAATAGTGTGCTAGCTAGGGTATACTTAGAATCCAGGCCTTATTAAACCCGGTTCAGTCTGGATTCAGAGCAAAGCACAGCACCATAACAGCCCTAGCTAAGGTGACCAATGATTGGCTCCTAGACCTTGACAACAAGAAGCATGTCTGTGCTGTTTTCTTGGATCTTAGTAAGGCATTTGACACAGTTGATCACAGCCTGCTTATTTCCTCCCTAAGCACCTTAGGCCTGGACCATAAATGTATGTGCTGGTTTGCAGACTACCTCAGAGAATGGAAACAGCAGGTTAAAGCTGAAGGTGATCTTTCTGCATTAAAACCTATGCTGAGGGGCATGCCCCAGGGCTCTATCCTTGGTCCCCTCCTCTTTGCAGTCTACATTAACAACATCAATGACCCCATCAAAAAAGTCAACATCCACTTAATCGCAGATGACACTGTACTGTACTTGAGTCGTCCCATGCCGGAAGCAGCCTGTGAAGACCTCCAAGCTGAATTTAACCTTGTACAATACCAGCTCATAAACAAAAAGCTTTTGCTCAATGCGAAAAAGACAAAAGTCATGCTCTTTTCCCCCTACTTGCATGCGTCAATTCCTGCTGGGTGAGGAGCTATCCCACAAATTACCACTGTTCTTGGAGAAACACTAGAGTATGTAGCTAAATTCAAATATCTAGGAGTTTGGTTCGATCATAAACTTTCCTTCGCTGACCATCTCGAAGAACTACAGAAGAAACTAAGGCAAAGGTTAGGACTATTCTACAGAATTAACCACCTGCTCACAAAGGAGGCCAAGATTCAACTGGTTCAAACTACCTTCCTATCTTTAATAGATTACGCAGACCTGATCTACAGCTACTGCACTGCCTCTGCACTGGCTAAGTTGGACACCCTCTACCACAGAGCTATCAGGTTCATTACTGGCCTTCCACTTTCCACACACCACTGCTCCCTGTACTCTTTTTTAGGCTGGACTTCCCTTCACTATAGAAGGAATAGAAACGCTGCCCTATGGGCCTTTAGGGTGGTGACCAACAAGCTCCCCTCATATGTCTCAGATTTTATTCCCCGGAGTGTGTTAGGCACCTACGCTCTAAGGAGCTATTCTCTAATTGCCCTCCAAGTTCCAAGGGTCAAAACTAATTTTGGCAAAGCTGCTCTAAGCTTCTCTTTACCCACCTTGTGGAACGGTTTACAAAGGAACTTGAAGCTGAGCTGCCCTGTTAGCCTGAATATCTTCAAGGCGCTCTACGATCGCTACATGAAAGCACCTTGCAAATGTTTTCCTCACCGCTAGCCCACTAATTCCGCAACTCCCCCTTTCCATCCTGATGCTCGCCATGTTTCTACCCCTGGCTGTCACTCTTTCCCTATTAACTCTTCTTGCTGTACCCACCCTTCCCTGTCCACTCCAGCCTGGCTAAAGTCCCACCCCATCCATAGCAGTGTCCCAATTATCTACCCCTCCTCCGTCATTATCATAATAAACAAGTACACGACAGCCATCATCACTTTCTGTGGTTTTATCTCAATTTTTCCCCCAGTCATCAGTAATATATCCCTCCTCTTCTTTACCTCTCTAACCTGCCACCCCATACATGGCCTCTTTCTCCTATATGTGTAGTTGCCAGCTGCCTCACTTAGAAGATCTCTGCTTATAACAACTGTATGCCTATGGTTGATTGTGCATCTGCTGACTTCTTCAATTGTAAAATAATGCTGTTTTTTTTTATTTATTTCAACCTTGTACTGTACTGTATACACTGTATATACTTTTTCTTCCTTGTATATTATTGCTTTTTGTATACCTGCTTCTGTACTGTACTTTGATGTATTCATGACCAGGTCCACTTTGCAAATGAGCCTTGCTCAATGGTGCCCACCCGGATAAATAAAGATTTTGATTGATTGATTGATTGAAGATAGTGGCTGCTACCCTTCTGCCACTCCTTATGTATGGTGCCCCCTTGCTACTCTCAACATCCACTACCATACTATCTTGTCTTTTGCAGGTCAGCCATAGGGTGGGAAGGTTCACACTTGGGGGGGGGGGGTCAATGCTCAGCATCACCACTGTGATGTTCTGTCCTCCCTGGGATGGCTCCCCTACAAATCTAAATTACAGTATGATACTCTAAGCCTCATACATAAGCTGGTTCACTGCTATACTCCTCCCTGCCTTGCTGACATTATTCAATGTCGACACCCACCATATGCTCTTAGATCTGCCTCCCTACCCCTCCTCCAATTGCCAAACCCCTGGCTCACTGTGGTCCAGAGATCCTTTGCCTTTTCTGCTGTGTCTTGTTGGAACTCGCTGCCACCTGCCATTCTGGCCTGTACCTCTCTTTCTCTCTCTCTCTCTCTCTCTCTCTCTCACTCTCTCTCTCTCTCTTTCAGTGCTCATTGCTACCCCTCCTTGCTGCCACACCTTTCTTCTGTTTTTGATGACTCCTGATTCTGCCACCCTTACCATGCATGTTTTCTTTGCACAACTCTGCTATCTCTTGTATTGTGCCTTATTCAAAAAAAGTATATAAAATACTGTTTGTTAATAGTGAATGATGTTTTGGTTTACCATTGTTTCCTCCCCATTGGTTTAACTGTGATAGCTGTTCTCTGTAACCGCATCTGTACTTGATCCCTGTACCAGTCTTGTTATCAATGTTTTGTACTGCCAATGTACTGCACTTCCCAGGTCGCTCCTGAAAAAAGAACTGTCTTATCTCAGCGGGCCCACCTGGTTACCAAAATTCAATAAATAAATAAATTAGAAAAACCAAAACAAATTCCTTTCATCTGCCACCACAGAATAAAGTATCTTTCTTTACACAGAAAAATAAAAGCACAAAAATAATGAGCTTAAATGAATAAAAAAAAACTTTATCCACATACAATTATGATAAAATATGTTACGCTGTACTAATTTGCTGTGGCAAAGTGATAAAGCACTACAATGGAGGTTATTCCACAGATTGGGAAACCTGTACGAGAACCTATTTTGCCCATGGGGCATAAGCAGATCAGGTGCCTGGAGATAGAGAAGATAGCAAGGGAGTTCAGTACTCCAGTATTTAAACTGGATAGATGATCCGTGCATTGTATAGTGCCCCTTAAGTGATGGCCACTTGAGACTACTGTACAAAGTGCAGTGATGAGTCTGTGGAGACAGTCAAGGGCCAAAGGGCAGACTGCATTTAATAGGGAGCCCACCTTGGAAAGGGAGGAATTGGGTGCAACTCTGTAAACAACATTTCTATAATCAGTCATGGATGTGATAATTTTAGAGATGATTTCATGTCTTACCCAAGCGGGACAGAAGATTTGTGCTGTACGGGACACCAAGATGGGAGAGGAGTTTAGAAACAGGTGGCCTTGGTATGATAAGAGTAATCAGAGCATTTATCCAGATGGATAAAAGCAACGGAACAAAAGAGTAAATAGGGAAGAGAGGAGAGGTGTTACTGTGGGTCACCTTAGATGCTGGAAATGGCACCACAATCCGCACAGGGGTTGTAAACAGACCCCCATCTCAGGGGGAGGGAATAAATAAGTATATGATAAAAGGCATCCTTAGGATGGCAGAGAAAGGGGAGATACTGTTGATGGGGGACCTGAATATACCAGATGTTAACTGAAGCACCTTTGCTGCAGCCACATCCAAGAGCAGGGCCATTCTCAATGCCCTACAGGGGGCATGCCTCAGACAGCTAGTTTTGGAACCCACTCATGAGGGAGCAATCTTAGACCTCGTACTCTCAAATGGGGACAGTGAGAGGATCTCAGATCTAGAAGTGGGTAGCCATCTGGGAACAAGTGACCACCAAACGGTGTGGTTCACAATAAACTCAGCTACAGAGTCAAGCCATACAAAAGTGAGGGTACTGGACTTCAGGAGGGCTGACTTTGGCAAGATGGGAGAGTGTCTTAGAAAAGCACTAGCAAACAGGCTAGAAGGAGGGTGAAGCAACAATGGGAAACATCAAACTGCCATCACAGAGGCAACAAGCCTTTGTGTGAAGCAAACAACAAATCAAAATGAAAGAAAAAGCCACTATGGTTCTCAAAAGAGGTGGCGGGGAAGGTTAGGGAGAAGAAGATAGCATTTAGGAAGTGTAAGAAAACACAGAAGGAGCAGGACAGGGAACTGTACCAGTTAAGGCAGAAGAAAGCAGGAAGGGAAGTCAGAATAGCAAAGGCCCAAACTGAGGAAAAGATAGCCAACTCGGTTAAGAAGGGGGATAAAACCTTTTATAGGTACATCAGGGAACATAGAAAGACAAAGGGAGGGATAGTGAGGCTGAATAGAATGGACGGTGGGTGGGCAGAGAGGGACAGTGAAAAAGCAGGGATACTGAATGAATACTTCTGCTCAGTATTCACAAAAGAGGAGGAGGGAGGTACCTAATCCAATTAACAGAAGCACTCTGGACGGGGGGGTCAATCCCAGTCCTTTCACAGAAAAAAGGGTTCTGAAAGAACTCCTAAAACTGAAGGTGGACAAAGCAATGGGCCCTGACGGGATTCACCCCAGATTTCTAAAAGAATTAAGGGGAGAACTAGTGACACCACTGACTACCCTTTTTAAAAAATCATGGGAGGATGGTGTGGTACCTGAGGCCTGGAGGAAGGTGGATGTGATTCCCCTTCACAAAAGTGGGAGCAAGATAGAAACAGGAAACTACAGACCTGTCATTTTGACCTCTGTGGTATGGAAAGTGATGGAATCGCTTCTGAAGGAAAGAATTGTTGAGTACTTAGAGGTCAGTGGGGCACAGGACCCAAGGCAGCATAGGTTCACAGCAGGAAGATCATGTCAGACAAATCTAATTGATTTCTTTGACTGGGTGACCAAAGTAGTAGGCCAGGGAAGGGCTGTGGACATGGCCTACCTAGACTTTAGCAAGGCATTTGACACAGTCTCACACAAAAGATTAATAAACAAATTAACCAGCTTGGGAGTGGGTCCAAGGGTGGTAGCCCGGGCAAAACATTGGCTGGACAACAGGATACAGAAGGTAATTGTAAATGGAGTCCACTCTGAAGAAAGGGGGATTACTAGTGGTGTACTGCAGGGTTCAGTACTGGACCCAGTCCTTTTTAATGTCTTTATAAGTGACATTGCAGAGGGACTGGAAGGAAAAGTATGCCTCTTTGCAGATGACACAAAGATCTGCAACAGGGTTGATATACAAGGAGGCACGAAAAGGATGAGAAGGGACTTGGCAAGGTTGGAGGAATGGTCAGAAGTATGGCAGCTTAGATTCAATGCAAAGAAGTGCAAAATAATGTACCTGGGAAACAAAACCCAGGGAAGATTACACAATGGGGGGTAGTAACATGAACAAAAATGGAAAGGGACCTGGGGTAATCATATCAGATGACCTTAAGGCTGGCAAGCAATGTGAGAAGGCAGAAGGGAGGTCCAGGGGAATACTGACATGTATAGGGAGAGGCATCACCATCAGAAAACAGGAAGTTGTTATCCCTCTGTACAGACAGTTGGTGAGACTCCATCTGGAGTACTGCGTCCAGTTCTGGAGACCCCATCTCAGCAAGGACATAGACAGGATGGAGGCAGTCTAGAGCAGGGCAACTAAAATGGTGCAGGGTCTACAAGAGAAGCCATATGAAGAGAGACTAAAGGAGCTCAATATGTATACCCTTGAGGAAAGGAGGGAGAGGGGGGACATGATAGAAACTTTTAAGTACCTCAGTGGAATCAACAAAGTCCAAGAGGGTAGCATCTTTCAGAAAAAAAGATGTGCAAGAACAAGGGGACACAATTTGAAAATAGAGGGGACGGCTCAGGGGCAATGTGAGGAAGTATTTGTTCACAGAGAGGGTGGTGGACACATGGAATAGCCTTCCTGAGGAGGTTGTGGGGTCTAAAACTATGGGAGAATTCAAGAATGCATGGGACATACATAAGGCAATTCTTGTGTGGAGTAGGAAGAAATAGGCTGTTGATTAACTAGGATCTGCAGCTTATCCTGTAGGTAGGGAATGGGCAGACTAGGCGGGCCAAATGGTCCTTATCTGCCGTCAAAGTCTATGTTTCTATGTTTCTATTTCAACTTGTAAACCAGGAGACTGGGGAAGTCATCAAGGACTCTAAAGGAAGTGGTAGCAGCACATTTGAGAATTTATGCTTTGTAACATAAGTTGTGGCAATGATTTTGCCAGTGTTAGGGGTTAAGGAGTTGGATCAAAACTGGTTTTGGACCATGTGGCTGGCCAGAGCACTATACCACAGGGGCATGGGTTTGTTAACTCTTCTGCTATCATCTTACACAAGAAGAGGCAGGATTACTCTTTCATGGGATGAAGAAATTAAACTTGGTTTACTTGGTTTCTCGGTTTTATTAAGGCAGAAAAAGGCCAAAAGCCCATCAAGCCTGCCTTCCCCATACCAGTGGGGTGAATCAATCCTTATGACACAATAGCAATTTATCAAGCTCTCTTTTAAACTGTTAAAAATTGTTAATATCCACTAGGTGTTGTGGAAGGGTGTTCCACAATTTACATGCTGTTATAGTAAAGTAGTGGTTTCTTTTATTAGTATGCGACCTTGGAATATATAATTGCTTATTGTGACAATGTAGATTGTCCCATTTAGATGCAAAAGATAAATTACAATCTGATGCTAGATGTTTATCCTGTACACTATGAAAAAGCATTAGAAGATCTCCCCTATTTCTACATTGCTGTAAATCATATAGATTTAATTCATTTAGCCTATCCATATAAACCATATTTTTAAGTCTTTTTATCATTGTAGCAATCCTTCTCTGTACACTGTCCAACATTTTCCTATCCTTAACCAGATATGGAGCGCTGAAAGATGCTGCATAATCCAGATATGGTCTAATGCAGGCCTGGTACAATGGGATCATACAATTCTCAAACATTTATTGAGAATCCAAAAGTACTACTGTATGCCAAGAAACAATGCAAAGATAGTACAAACAATGTACCACAGGAGTAGCAATTCAGCAACACTTGTAATATTTTCAACAATTGCTTAGCAGTCGATAACTTAGGACTCTATGCAATAACTTAGCACTCCACGAAGCCTGAAATAAAGACAGAGAAAGATGTTCCCCTTACATGTGTACACAAAGAAACAATTAAAAATTGATAATATTGACTTACAGAAGCTGCATTACCTTATATATTCAGAGATGTTTCATGAAGACATTCGTGATATCTACTTAAGTGAAATTTCATCAGAGTTGTTTTGCTCTGGAAAATTTGCATGACACTATTTGTTCTATTTTATGCTTAGAACCTATTGTTTCTAACTTAAAAATAGGCTCTTGGTTCAGTGCTGAATGTAAATCTTTTGGATGAGACATTAAACTGAGGTCCCTTCCTCCCATCTCTGATCACTGTCCAGGTGGAAGTAAAAGACCTATGGCACTTTTCGAAGAGGAGCAGGTGAGTTTCCCCAGTTTCATGGCCGACATTCCCTCTGTCATTAAAACTAGGTCCATGCAAACCACCCTGGATGCACCTGGCAATAAGGTGTAATATAGCTTAGTGTGTCTTTCCTGGTCAAAAATTACAGATCAGTCAATCAAGCAAGCAATCAAATCAACTAAAAAGACTTGGGCAAAATTATTAAATAGGTTAAAACTAATCCTAGTAGAGAAAATTTTAGTTTTCTAAAGAGATCCCAGAAAGCTTATAATCAAATGTTATTGAGGGGGAAAAAGATAACTGTAAAGAGAATTTATGGAGACTGATGTTATGGACGGCTTGGACAGGGACAACAGAAAGTTCTGACAATTGGTAGCACATGGGACTAGTAACTTTCAGAGTTTTCCTCCTTTATTCCCAAAGATAAATAGGTTGATCATTACACAAATTATTTGACGAGCCAATATAAGAGTGTAAGGAATAATCTGGGTTACATGAGTTGTGACAAACCAACAAACACCAATACCAAGTATAAAAGTCCAAAAAACTTTATTATGGCATGATAAAAATCAGGTAACTTACAACAGACAAGACCGCTCAACTGCTGAATTGCAATTGTCTTCAACAGGGTTGACTCAATGCTCCTCGACTGCTAGAGTGCAGTTGTCTTCAACAGAGGCCATATATCTGGCCCACTGTAACCCCTGGCATTCTTCTCCTTTTCTGGATTGGCTAGCTAGCTCAGCTCACTGATCAGGGCATGAGCAGATATTTTATACAGTCCCCTAACAGAACTGTTCTTACGCAGTTGCTGATGCTATATTTTCCCATTATCTCATCAATAAAAAAAAATAATAATCTTGCTGTTTCTTAGGCAAGTACTCATAGTTTTAATAAGTCACTAATGACCGCTTCCTTCCAGCAACCAGGCAGTTGTGTCAGCAGTCAGGCAGTTGTGCAACTAACCACCAGTTAGGCCCCCCAACTGTCATGTTGCTGTGATGTCTGCAAGGAGATTATGGTGCTTGCAAGGAGAAGAGAGAGAAAAAAATTACAATGTTTTCTACTTCGGCAGATCTAGGCTAACACATGTACGTGTCCCAAGCTAGCTCTATCTATATGTATTTGTGGCAGGGCAGGTCCAGTGTCAGTTATTGTCACAGTTTGCAAGTAAGCACAATCTTGGTTCTCATAATTCTAAGTAATTATTCCAGTATGTTATAACTGTTGCAGTGCAGGCTTCTATCACTCCATAAGCATACACACTATTTTGGTAGGATACTGGGTATCATTACAGTCCCTCTGAACACCTGGAAGTTTATAACTTATAGGGGTTCACCAAGCAAAATGCACAACAGAGTAGTCCGAGAAGGAATAGCAGAAATGTGGGGAAGGAAAAAAGGGGGCATACCAGAGGATCAGACCACCCAATACTGTGGAATGGAAGATGGGCAGCAGGCAAGATTAGTGCAAGACTAACAAAATATGGATGCAGAAGTTGAAAAGCAGACTAAAAAGGCACTATGTTGTTGTTTTTATTTTTTATATGGCTTATTATGGTGAAGCTGTGCCCTTGCATAGCAAACGGTCTGCAGCTTCTGAGACTAGAAAAGGGGAAGCCCTGCCCCATGGCTCTATTGTGCTGCCCATGAGTTTGAATTAAAAGAAACAGTTTGTGGGGCCTGGCAAAAAAAATATGCATAGTACTCCCTTTCCCTTCCAAGCAGCCAAACTGCAAATGGAGGATTTTGCAGTGACCCCCCCCCCCTTGCAGGGGTCACGGGCAAGGGACATTAAACTAGTCAGTTCTGATGTCAAAGTTAGGTGTATAATGGGGGTATCCCTGTGTAATAAGGGAGTAACAATACGGAGGATAAGAAAGCAGTCCAAAACATGACGAAGCACCCAGATCCATTAATATATAATTACCAAACCAGGCAGAAGATTGCTAAACCAAGTCGATACTTTAGAAGTAGCATCCCATTATTTTTCAGGTTTGATCAATAGAGTATTATTTCTATGTTGTTCTTCCCAAGAGAGTTCCTTAGCACTGTGTTGTATGTCAGACGTAAGAGATGTCAGGGTTACCGTTTCTTTCAAGGCAACAAAATCCTTTAATCCATAAGACACAGAAATAAAATTAATATATTCAACGGCAGGGTATACAGTGTATACAGTAGGTACAATGGGTAAAAAATCATAGTCACGTGCATAAGTATTTGTTAAAAAGCTGACCAGTGTGGGCCACGTGGACCTGTTGATTAAAAGGCAATCCGGGTTCAAAATCACATTAAGTACCGTTGACCAGTCTGTGCACTGCATTACTGTATGTGTCAGGTTTTATACCTTGTTAACTTTCAGTGGACATGCCATAGAGATTTCACAAGGAGTGTAGACCTTCCCTTCACAAGTATACAACCTTCCCTGTCATGAAGATAGTAAATGATAACCTATCCAATTTTATATTCTCATGAGTCATGGCATTAACAAAGTTTTGATATGAATTTTTGGTGGGGTCATGGAAACTATACAATTCAGCAGGGCAAGCCAGGACAGCTTTATGTTGCAAAACTGCAGGCTGATTTACAACCATGGAGGGCCCATATGAGGCCCCTAAGATGTACACCTCCATCTCACCATGTACCCCCAGTCTATCTTTACTATTTTCCCCAAGGGTGAGTACTGCACATAACCCAAAGGCTTCAAAGCACTTCTGCTGTTAGTTCCCTTTTCCAAAATGTGGGCACCCAAAGGAGAAGTCAAAATTAAAAATGTTTCTCCTATAGGTGGTATAAAGATTCTTTAAGTCTTTACTGATTGAGTCTAGTTGGGACCACCCCACTTTGTTTGTCTTTGTCAGTCTTGTTGTATAGCTTGTGCCCCCAAACATTTGCTTTTAAAGCCCCACTGAATTCAGACAAATCTTTACTGCTATGTCAAGGGTTTGATTACTTAGAAATATAGGGTACATCATCTGATCATACACAATCCCTTTTCCCGCCAGTATGGTTGTTTCCCATTGAGTATAAGCCACCTGTAAATGTTCCTGCTGCATGAGAAATCCCAAATTCAGAGTAATATTGTGACATTGAAGGAATCATGGCGATCACTTGCATTATAGGTAATGTTGGTGGTGCCACCCCTAGGGGCAGCATCCCATCTTTCAGTGTAACATGTGTAACCTCCAGGGGGCGCTACCCTTGGGGCTACTACCCCTGCCTGCCTCCCCGAAGACAAGGTAAGGGGCCCAGATCCGTTGGCGGGTGCCTCCACCCAGAGGTCGGGGTTAATGCTGTTGAGATTGTCTCGGTCACAGCCCTCTGGGCTACTGCAACCCCCCTGTTGTCCCACTAATGGCTCACTCGAGGTACCAGCAATATTTTTCCCCAGTACACTTGCCCCCCGGCTGGTACCTCTCAGCTCACTTCGAGGACACCCTGTAAAATAAGGTGCAGTTATATCACAGTCACTATACAGTAGTTCACCATAAATGCACAAACTAGCCAGAGTGTAGTTGCAAAACAGACGATCTGATTTATTTTATGGGAAGTAACAAGACAGGGCAGGATCGAGTTGATTAGCTTATCACTATACTTATCTACCTAGGGCTCTGTGCACAGGCCTGACCCTAATGTTTACCGTCCCTGGGTACCCAAACCCTAATGGCTAGTCCACCGTGGCAGCTGGTTGGGGCCCTGACACAGATAGCCTTTAACACAGTACTGATAAAAGTCAGGATGGACAGGAGAGCCAGTTAGTCAGTCAGCAGTATAATAGAACAACTTGAGACCACTGTTGCAACTTAGCAGGGAGCTACCCTGATTCAGTACTCACGACTCCAGCAAATAACGTTTGCTGCACCACTGGCAGGGCTGAGCCTGAATTTCACCAGCCTCCTCACACATTTATATGGCAACTCCAGAGGGGTACCACACCAGGCAGCAGCTTTCAAGGCACTCCCGACTCTCAGCCGCTACAGGGCTGCAACGGCAGTTTCAACTTTCCCGAGGACCGAGCGCGATTTAGCAGATTCTCTAATCCTCAAAAACAGGTCGAGCCTGGTGGGTAGCTGGGCTGGCACCAGCCTCCTCTGACCGCACGTAGCGGATTCAATCTGTCTCTCTCAACAGCGGACAAACGGCCGATGCAGGCCTTCCCGCGCTTCCCGCGCGAACACTCCCCTTTTTGCAGAAGCACAGAGCTCCTCTCTTCTCACCAGCCACAATGCATATATCCCTCTCAGCCTGGGGCTGTCCTTAACATTCGGGTGCTACCCGTATCCATTGGCTGGCACGCCCGTCAGTCAGATGGTCCTCTGCCCCTCAGTGGTGCGAAAAAGGCGCTATAGCCCATAATGCTTTCTCCATCCTACAAGCAGGTCCCCTATTGGTCAGACAGCTCCCCAGAGTCCTGAAGTATTAATTGTTCCAATTCGGCAGTTCCGGACCAAAATGGAGGAGACAACCGAAACAGACCTCACTGCAAAGGAAGGCAGGTTAGAACAACTACATTATCATTATCAGTTTGTGTTATTTTCAGCAGACAATCACATCCCCCCAGCAAAGCTCCCTCTGGGCCACTAGCGACCCCAGAAGCGAGGCACTTTGCGGCGGCCCGGGCGGGACTCGGGCATACAACCCACAGCCCCCTCCCATTTCAATTAATCACGACTGCAACAGGCAGTCCTTAAAGAAACAAAACCGGAGGCTTCAAAACGCTCCTTGTTACTCCTTTAACAGCTAAAAAGCAGGACACTAGCCTGGTAGGGAGCACTTACACAGGCTCCGAGGGAGCTTTCAAGAACCCCCATCTGCAAGGGGGTTTCACCCTCCCTGGCCTGGAAAAACTTGGCGTCCGCACCAAGTAATTACCCTTAGTTCACCTGAAGGCACACAGCCTAAGTGACAGTACATTACACTTTGCATTACGTATATGAATATTTACATTGTACTATGGATTACACTACGGTGTACACACACAACCCTTTGTTCCTCTCTTTCCCAATCAGGTCAATATTTCCTGCTCAGGGCCCCGGGGACTGGGGAAACCCCTCCATCTCAATTATTGCAGGACCACCCAAAGTAGGGGCGCTACACCCAAAGGGTAATACCAACAAACTAGAGTTATCTCCCAAAGCTAGCTTAGGCAAGGAGCTCGGGGACACATACACCCCTTTGTGTACCACGTTTAAGGGCAGATCTACTGGCTGACCCAGAGACTCATAACTCAACTTTATTACAGGCCGTACTTCTCGGCTGGAGTGTCTAGGTGTCTCGGGGAACCCTGAAACAGGCCCTGATCCCAACTCAGTCCCACTGACATTAGGGACAGGAACTTCCACAGGGGAATAGGGCTCAGTGCTCATAGTGTTATTGGCGGCTTGACCCTTCACCCCAGGATCCACTCCACTGGTTCAGCTGAGGGCTGGGTAGCTACTAGTGAGGAACCATCAGGGAACTCAAAATATTCTTCTGATTCTGGCATATCACTGGCTTGCCCCCCCTACCTCACTCTCTTCGTCTGAGAAGTCAGATAATTCAGCCAGACCAGACAGTTCAGCAAGGCTTAAGGACCCCACCTCTTGGACTTGTTTGCTACTTAGCTCATCTTCTGGAGATGTCGGCTCCGGGGACAAAGTAGGGGGCTCAAGCAGTCCAGATGGGCCAATTTTATTTTCCGAGTTAACAAGGGGATTGCCCCGAAACAACTGGCTCAGTTCGTAAGAGGGATAGTATTCAATATCATCTTCATTGTCCTCCAACTCCGACTGTCGATCCCCTTCTTTGGCAGGGTCTGGACAAGGTTCTCTTGGTGAGCTTGCTGAAAAACCCATGGATTGGGTTCTTTTCTTGGCAGCAGATCTAGTCACAGGCCTGGAGGGGGCAGCAGTTGAAGGTTCGGCTTCAGTCGGGATTTGCCCAATTAGCAGCAGATGATTTCGATGAATAGTTTTCACATCTTTAGAATTGTTTTCAGGTCGCACTTTATATACAGGCAAATCGGCCAGTTGTCCCACAACAATACGCGGGAGGTGATGCCATCAGTCAGCAATCTTATGTTTTCCATGCAGCCCCAGATTTCGCAGCAACACTCTATCTCCTTCCCTTAGCTCCAAGGTCTTCACGTTCTTGTCATACCTCCCTTTATTGGCCAAGTTTCTTTTAGCAGCCATAGTCTGGGCCAACTGATAAGCATGGTTTAACTGGGCCTTCAGCTTCTGTACATATTGTAGATGATTTTCTGCTTGCACCCCATCAGGGGAAACCCCAAAACACACATCCACAGGCAATCTAGCCTCTCTCCCAAACATCAGTCGGTACGGGGAAAATCCCATGGCATCACTCTTGGTGCAGTTATAAGCGTGAACCAGGGTACTAATCTGCTGGCTCCACCTCGGTTTGTCTTTGGGTTGCAATGTGCCCAACATGTCAAGTAATGTGCGGTTAAACCTTTCAGGCTGGGGATCTCCCTGAGGATGATAAGGGGTGGTTCTTGACTTCCGCACCCCCCACAAAGACAGCATCTCTTTAATCAAGCGGCTCTCAAAGTCCCTTCCCTGGTCGGAATGGATCCGCTGAGGGGCCCTGTAGTGGACAAAGAAGTTTTCAACAAGTATCTTAGCCACCGTGGTTGCTTTCTCATCCTTAGAAGGGAATGCCTGTGCGTAACGGGTGAAATGATCGGTAACCACCAATATATTACTGATATTTTTCAGATCGGGTTCCAGACTTAAGAAATCAATGCAGACTAGTTCCATAGGGGCACTGGTAATAATGTTGACCATGGGAGCAGCTCTCTGGGGCAAGGCTTTCCTCTGCAAACACTGACTACAGGTCTTGACATACCGCTCCACATCTGCGCTCATTTTTGGCCAGTAAAACCAGGCTCGTACCAAATCGAGAGTTCGGTCGATGCCAAGGTGCCCCATCTGATTATGCAAAGACCTTAAAACCAGTTCCTTTAACTCTGAAGGCAGCACCAGCTGTTGTTTGATGACCTGGTCCTCTTTATGTACAGTCTCTCGGTATAGTAGTTGGTTAATCAGCCTTAATTTGGGCCCTTCTTTATATAACAAGGTGGCTCTTAAGTTGGCAGAGCGCAATTTGGACACATCTCGCCCGGCCTGTAAGGCTTCCACCACCAGCTTTATCAGAGAATCTCGGGATTGAGCCTGTTGAAGACTAGTATTGTCAAGCTGAGGCAGTGGACTAGTGTCCAGGGTGGAAAAATGACAGTAGGCAGCAGGTATACAGCACTCAGATGGCCCTAAGCAATCCACCATACAGTTCACAGCATCCGGGGACGCCTGATCTTCCTTGTCAAACTTCTGGCAAAGGGCTCTTATGTCAGGCTCAGACAACCTGATCCAATCAGCTTGGGGCATAGGCCTCCGAGAAAGGGCATCCGCATCTATATGGTTTAAACCAGCTCTGTATTCAACAGCATAGTCGAAGGTGGCCAAGGCAGACAGCCACCTGTGGCCAGTGGCGTCCAACTTGGCTGAGGTTTGTACATAGGTCAGAGGATTGTTATCCATCTTTACTAGTATCTTGGCACTGTACAGATAGTCATGGAACTGATCAACAATGGCCCACTTCAGAGCCAGGAACTCTAGCTTATGCACGGGGTAGTTTTTCTCTGACGGAGCCAGACTTCTACTGGCAAAAGCTACAGGTCTCAGGCCATTCAAGTGCTCCTGATATAACACGGCCCCCAATCCTTGAAGACTAGCATCAGTATGGAGGACGTAGGGCTTGGCCGGGTCAGCATAAGCCAACACAGGGGCATGGGTGAGCTGATATATGATGTCATAGAAAGCATCCTCACACTCAACAGTCCAGCGATCCCCAAACAGTTAATTCGGCTGGAAATACCTCTTCTCGGTCTCAGATCGCACAACTTTCTTATACTTTTTGTGTGTAGGAGGGTACCCCTGAGTGAGGTTGAGAAGGGGATGAATCACTCGAGAATAGTCCTTGACAAATCACCTAAAATATCCGCAAAACCCCAGAAATCGTTGCAACTCTTTCAAGTTCCTGGGCTGGGGCCAAGTAGTCAACGCCTCCACTTTGCTAGGGTCAGTCTCTATGCCCTCAGTAGACACTATGTGGCCCACATACTTTACAGAAGTCTGGAAAAATTGACATTTATCTATAGACAACTTGAGGCCGAACTCCTCCAGCCGATCCAAGACCTTAAATAGTCGCTGTTCGTGTTCTTCCAATGAGCGTCCAAACACTATGACATCATCTAAATAGACCAGACACGTGAGCAAATTCATATCCCCCACGTCTCTCTCCATCAGGCACTGAAAAGTGGCCGGGGCGCCTGAAATCCCTTGAGGCATTCGAATGAACTCATAGAATCCTAGGGGGCAGATGAATGCAGTCTTCTCTTGGTCCCCTGGGGCCATCGGGATCTGTTAGTACCCGCTGCAGAGATCCAGCACAGAAAACCACTTGCTGCCATTTAAACAGTCCAAGGCGTCCTGTATTCGTGGCATGGTGTACTGGTCAGGGATGGTCCGCCGATTCAAAGTGCGATAGTCTACACACATCTGAACCGTCCTATTCTTCTTCCTTACCACCACAATGGGGGAAGCATAGGGGCTCCTGGACTCTTGTATCACACCAGCAGCCAACATCTCTTGCAGATGCTGCCGTACATCATTGATGTCAGCCGTGGCCAGGCGCCGGGCTCTCTCTCAGAAAGGCCTTTCGTCATGTAGCCGAATGTGATGCTCAGCCCCTTGCACACATCCCACATCCCATTCTTTCAGGGGAAAATACTTGGTCCTGTTGGGTGAGCCTCTCACTGATCCTCTTTTTCCATTCAGCTGGCAACGGAGAGTCACCGAAATCAAACAAATCAGGAGTAACTCGATCGTCTGCCTTGGGACCCTTGCTACTTGGTAGTACTGCTGTATCCGCACAATGGACACTCACCAGGGTACACCCCCTTCTTATCCGAATCTCTTTGTCGGACATATTATGCACTTGAACCATCACTCTCTTGACATAAGCATGAGCTCTAGCTGGCAAGATACTGGGCTTTATCAACAGTCCTTCAGGCAATCTTCCCTCCCCAGGCGCATCCGACATCAATAATTTATTCTTGACATCCGTCCTTAATCGTACTTCTCCATGCAAGACACACTGGGCATTTGGGGCGAGTATCACTGGAGCCGGGTCCTTTTTCCACACCACCCCCACCGGGCCCTCAGGCTCCTCCGGACCAACTTTCTTCTGGGTGGCAACTGCGTTTTGGAGCACAGTGGGTATTTTTAGAGCTCGCCGTTTTGAACGCCTGTTTTTCTGAGCACAACTGGGCCAACCGTCTAAACATATGAGCATTCGTCGCAATCAATAGAGGCACCCCATCATACAGTCCAGTGGGTGGACAAACTAAGACTTAAGTTTCCACCTGCTCATCCATTCCAGCCTCAGATGTCGAGAATGATAACCAAACTCAGATATACCCCAAATACGGGTATGCCTTGTCGCTCAACCCCAACACATGTAGACCATTCAAGGGTTGCAGGGGCACCTCAGGTAAATGTGCCTGATACCCGTCCTGAAACATGATGGTTATCTAAGAGCCACTGTCCAATACAGCCCGAGTGGGAATTCCATTTACTCGCACTGGGGTCTCCATTGAAGGCCTGACCACATCAGACCAATCGGGGGCTACAGCATTGAGGGTCGACTGAGCCTGGGCCCAAGTCACAAAACTTTTCTTGGGGGGGGGGTCAAGACTGGGTCCGGCGATGCCAAGTGATCAATCTACTGTTAACTTTCCTTAAGTTCTCTGGCCTCTGACACTCAGGTTGAAAATGCCCATCTTCTCCACAACGGTAACAGAACTTGGGGTCCCAGGGATCACTGTTTGGCGGTGGGCCCCGTGTTTGTGGGGGGCCCTGAGAGGGGTGAGGGGGCTCCCTGGGGCCGGGGGTCTGGTGTCGGTTTATCTCAGGGGCCCCAGACCTAACAGGGTACATAGCAGATTGCTTTAAGTCCCTCACCAGTTCCTGTAAATTCCTGACCTCGGCCCTCAACTTACTCTCCACATGGGGGTCAGAGGAGACAACTCACATACCCGCAACACCAGGAAAATCTGGGATCCTCAGACCCTCTGGACAGGCTGACCTCCTCAGGGTGCTAGACCTCAAGGGTCCCACTAGGGTTTACCGCCCTCACACATGGCTCCCACCCTCTTCATCAGTCTCCACCTCTCTAATTTCCCTCATTAATTGACAATATTCAGGCGGGGTGGCCCGTCGATCATGTAACTTAAGTTTCAGCAGTATTACACTAGAGAATCTGGCAGATTTTAAAACATGTTCTAACCGAACCTGATTCAGGGCTGCAGCAGTGATCCCCCCCTTTCTATAGGCCTTCTGCAAGGCCAGCTCCACCCTAGTGATGAAGGCCGACAGTTTCTCATTTCTCCACTACTTAGCAGACCTGAATTTCCATAATAAGTCTTCACCAGTCTCTGTACTCCCAAAAACCCCTTCTAAAGCAGAGAGATACTCTGCAGCGGTGGCTTCCGGACTGGTGGCCTGGAAAAACCTAATGGCTTCTAAAGCGGGACCCCGCAAGCTCTCCATCAGTCTCTTCCTTTTCTCCCCCTTAGAGCATTGCCATTCCTGGACTAAAGGGGTGGCATAGTCCATCCAAGCCTCCAGATCATCCTCCCCTGAAGGCACTGGCACCGTGCCAGAAAAAAGTTTTAACTTACGATAAGAATCGAGCTGTATAGGTGGGACCACTAGGGGCAGTGAAGCCAACACAGAACTCTTGGGGGGACAGGGGGAGGTGCCGGGGAGCCCTGAGGAGTAGCACATCACTGGACAGATCCACGGTGTAGCAGTTCCTGGGTAGTTCTCCTCCACAACCAGCAATTTAAGCAGTTTGTCTTTAAAACTATTCATTTGGGGGGGATCCCCCAAGGGTGGCTGACCCACTCCGAATATGAATTAACCTCCATCCTTGTGAAGCACCCTCTGGGTAAATCACGGGAGGTACCTTCTCGGGGTCGATGGCCACACTGCACAGGAGTAGTACCTGCAGCGTCTGGTCGAGCAAGTCAGCCATACGCCCTTTTACCTCCACCTTGCCTAAACATTTTACTCATTCTGCTGCGGAAATGATGTCAGCAGTGGGGGTTCCCAATGGCACGTCTAGCAGCAACACAATTTTTTGGGAGTCCAGCTCTTCGGCTTCACCCCACCCCATCAGTCTGTGTACCATGGTCTTAATGGGTCCTAACTCAATTTTTCCCAACATATCTCCTTCCACTTTTTCCATCTCTTGTGTACTTCCCCACTCGGCCACTAGGGGACGCTAATCCCAGCAGTGCCTCCAATTTGTAACCCCCAGGGGGTGCTACCCTTGGGGTACTACCCCTGCCTGCCTCCCTGAAGACAGGGTAAGGAGCCCAGATCCGTTGGCGGGTGCCTCCACCCAGAGGTCGGGGTTAATGCTGTTGAGATTGTCTCGGTCACAGCCCTCTGGGCTACTGCAACCCCCCTGTTGTCCCACTAATGGCTCACTCGAGGTACCAGCAATATTTTTCCCCAGTACACTTGCCCCCCGGCTGGTACCTCTCAGCTCACTTCGAGGAAACCCTGTAAAATAAGGTGCAGTTATTTCACAGTCACTATACAGTAGTTCACCATAAATGCACAAACTAGCCAGAGTGTAGTTGTAAAACAGACAATCTGATTTATTTTAGGGGGAAGTAACAAGGACAGGGGCAGGATCAAGTTGATTAGCTTATCACTATACTTATCTACCTAGGGCTCTGTACACAGGCCTGACCCTAATGTTTACCGTCCCTGGGTACCCAAGCCCTAATGGCTAGTCCACCGTGACAGCTGGTTGTGGCCCTGACACAGATAGCCTTTAACACAATACTGATAAAAGTCAGGATGGACAGAGAGCCAGTTAGTCAGTCACAGTATAATAGAACAACTTGAGACCACTGTTGCAACTTAGCAGGGAGCTACCCTGATTCAGTACTCACGACTCCAGCAAATAACGTTTGCTGCACCACTGGCAGGGCTGAGCCTGAATTTCACCAGCCTCCTCACACACTTATATGGCAACTCCAGAGGGGTACCACACCAGGAAGCAGCTTCCAAGGCACTTCCGACTCTCAGCCAGCTACAGGGCTGCAACAGCAGTTTCAGCTTTCCCGAAGACCGAGCGCGATTTAGCAGATTCTCTAATCCTCAAAAACAGGTCGAGCCTGGTGGGTAGCTGGGCTGGCACCAGCCTCCTCTGACCGCACGTAGTAGATTCAATCCATCTCTCTCAACGGTGGACAAATGGCCGATACAGGCCTTCCCGCGCGAACACTCCCCTCGCACAGAAGCACGGAGCTCCTCTCTTCTCACCAGCCACAACGCATATATCCCTCTCAGCCTGGGGCTCTCCTTAAAATTTGGGTGCTACCAGATTCATTGGCTGGCACGCCCATGCAGTCAGATGGTCCTCTGCCCTCAGTGGTGCGAAAAGGCTTATAGCCCATAATGCTTTCCATCCTACAAGCAGGTCCCCATTGGTCAGGCAGCTCCCCAGAGTCCTGAAGTATTAATTGTTCCAACCGCAGTTCCGACCAAAATGGAGGAGACAACTGAAACAGACCTCACTGCAAAGGAAGGCAGGTTAGAACAACTACATTATCATTATCAGTTTATGTTATTTTCAGCAGACAATCACATCCCCCAGCAAGCTCCCTCTGGGCCACTAGTGACCCCAGACCAGAAGCACTTTTAGCGGCCCGGCGGGACTCCGCATACAACCCACAGCCCTCATTTCACTAATCACAACTGCAACAGGGCAGTCCTTAAAGAACAAAACCGGAGGCTTCAAAACGCTCCTTGTTACTCCTTTAACAGCTAAAAAGCAGGACACTAGCCTGGTAGGGAGCACTTAGACAGGCTCCGAGGGAGCTTTCAAGAACCCCCATCTGCAAGGGGGTTACACATGAATATAGCCATGCCTTCAATGCACAGGCTGCCACTGCTGCTGTCCATAGTACAATTACACAAATAAACAAACACCAAAGTTCATTTATCATGTCCAGTGTAAAAGAGTCCAAAGGAAAACAATAGAGTTCAAAGCAGGACAGTTCAACCAAACAAGCTTTTCAGTCTTTTTTTTTTTTAAGTCCCTTGCATTAGTGTTCTCAGTTTGTGGTCTCTGGGGTTGATAAATAAGCAATAAGACACGATGAGGTGTGCTTTGAACAGATATAACTGCAAGCCTAGGGGCATAGTA
Source organism: Neoceratodus forsteri (assembly GCA_016271365.2). NCBI lineage: Eukaryota > Metazoa > Chordata > Ceratodontiformes > Ceratodontidae > Neoceratodus > Neoceratodus forsteri. The sequence continues at coordinate 775,759,769 of CM028137.1, forward strand.
AGGCACGAGGCCACCAGCTCAGTGCCTTCAGCCACTGAAAGTGCAGTCATATCGGTTCAGTGCACACCACGGAGTGTGTTATTGTGCATATAAAATGGGCTTTTTTTTAAATATGTTTGTAAAATGAAATAAATATGTTCTCATGTAAAAATAGGTAGAACTACCTGAATTTACTGTAAAATAGTCCTTCCCCTACTACAAAAATGATGCCTTTTTTTTGCTTGAGTGCACTTACTTTTGTGGGATCTGTACTTGTAGTTTGTGTGAAAGTGGCTACCCCACCACACACACACAGACATAATGCTTAGGGGGTCTCCCCCCCTTAGCTCTTAACTCCCCCCCTTCTGTCAGCTTGAATGATGTGTTAGCTCAAAAAAGGCATCTTGTGGGTCAAACTGTGTCAGCAAAAGGCATCCTCTGCGTTAGAGTGTGCCAGCCTGTCAGTTCCCATCAGCCGTACCTTGTTCTGTGTTAGTGAGGACATCATAATACAAGGGACTCCAACAAACGTTGTGATTCATCCCTTGCTGTGTGAGAGAGGCACGCTCATGTGCTGGGCAGTGGCAGTTGTTAATTGAGGGAGGTCGGCAGAGCTGATTTAAAATGTGGAAAAGTGAGTGTTTTTTTCTGTTCTTCAGTCACCATACACTATATAGAACAGTATATGGTTACCCATACACTACCTGGCTATTCTTTCACCTTGTAGATATATTGCTGACTTGGAGACCTCTTGAGCTTCGCTCTCGAGGTCATCAGTTGGCATTGTAACCACTCAGTGGAAGAATAGCCTTGTAGTGCATGGTTACCCATACACTATCCTATATGTTCTGAAGACTCTTTTGGAGCCTACAGATGCCCTGTTTCTTTACTGATCTGGTTACCCTCTCTGCAGTTCATTAGCTGGTTGGGCTTTTTTCTTCAAACCTTTGAAAAGAGAAGAAAGGTACTGATAGAAAACACATACATAGTACAGGCTGTAATAGTCAGTTCCCTTTAAATGGTTTAGTCTGATTTACATGCAGCTGCTTTTTCCACTGCTTTTTTTTTGTCTGTAATTCGAACCTGTATGACAGCTGGGGACAATTTGTCTGTCATTGCAAATGGCCCTCTGCAGAATTTATGTAGGGCATGGTCAGAGGCTTGATAGTCCAGAATCATGATCTTCCAATTGATACTCCAAAGGGGTGAATTTGGAATCAAAATGCTGCTTTTGTACCTTCTGTGCCCAACCCAGACTGGAGGACATAAATTTGTTAATAGCTTCCAGACTCTCTTTCAAAACAGACATATAGTTGTCTAGCTCCAATCTATCACAGGTAGCTGTTCCCAACTCGCCATACTAAAGATGAGCAGGTGTCCTCACCTGTCTCCCCATCATTACTTCAAATTGGGCGAGTTCAGTTGAGATGCTTGGTGTTGCCCTTATTGCCATAAGCACCAGGGGCAGCTTGAGATCCCAGTCTTTCCCATTAATTGCTACATACTTTCTTAGAGTTTTTTTATTGTACTGTTTTCTCTCTCCACCTGCCCCGATGACTGAGGGTGGTATGTGAGATGATATTTCTGCTTAACCCTTAAAAGAGCTAAACAAATCTGCATAACTGGACCTGTAAAATGAGTCCCTTGGTCTGACTCAATAGTGCCTGGGAGCCCTGTAGTCCAAATAGATTTCTTAGTCATTTGTTATGTATTGTTATGAATTGGACTGGTTGTATATAATTTGCCTTGTCTGTATATTTAACTGTTACATGTCCTCAGGACCTCCTTGTGAATGAGCTTGCTCAATGGAGTTATTCCTGCAATAAACTTCAACTTCAACTTATCTGGTATCCAGTGATAAGGGTGCTCACTATTGAGCGCACACCAAAAAGGGCAACTCCGTAGCGGTGCCTTTTCAGATGGCTACTGGATGTGGTGGGCAACTGTAACTATAGTGACATCCTTTCACTATATATACACGCATGTGCGGAGGGAGTGAGCATGGTGGAAGGGGAGGGAGGGTTTGTGTGGTGTGTTGTGGTGATGGGCTGCTGAGCTGCCACGAGGCATGGTGGGTGGGTGGGTGGCAGGCTTCAGCTGCAAGGGTGCCACGTTTGGGTCTGGGCTTGCATACATTTTGTTGCTCCCAGTCCCAATTTTTTTTTTGAATTTGCACCCCCCCAATATGCACCCCCCCTGGAGTTGAGAATCCTCTAGTAGGGGGTTGTGGGGGGGTAGAGCCCCTCGCATAAACATAAAAATGTAAGTCCCCAGCACCCTTTTGCCATGCGCCAGAGTGTACATTGGCGAAATTGATTTTTGCCAATGTACATTCGCTGTAACGGCGATCGCCTTTGTGATGTTGATAGAACCAACTTATCTTGTCTCAAAAACAAAACCTAAGGAAAAGAAGGGGAACTGAAACACACAGATGTTAGTACAAAGTGGAGTTGGTTAATGTGCTTTCCTGAAATAAAAGTGGTAAAGCAAAATGAAACATCCTGTCCTAGGGCTGCTCGTCTACTTGCAATTCTGCTCACAGGCTTATGGAGGTCAAAATGCTTCTCAAGGTCAGTTTCCTGCACTCCAACCAACATATACATTTATTTTCTTGAACAACCCATTGCAATCATTTCAATAATAAAAGTATACACATTTGCAAATCAAAGGATACCAGTTTCACACAAAGATTCACACATTTTTTTTTCCTTTAACCACTATAAAGCAAAAGAAATAAGAGAAATACCAAATAGAAATTGTGGAACTGAGATTGGCCAGATCTTCAATACCACAAGAAAATTTTGATTGTACCATAAGACAGACAGACAGAAAGGCAGACAGATGATTGAACAGGAGAGGACAAAAAGGATCCTTTCTTTTTTTTTAACACAGTATACTTCATTGAGTTTCAAAATAAAAGGATCCACGACTGGTCATTGACAAAAATTTTGTCGAACGACCAGACAGCGAAACCGGCAGGTTGACTGCATTTTGCAGTCGGCTGCTGGTTTCAAACAAAACTGAGTGTTTTCTTTGGGGGCCTTTGCACCCCAAACCCCCCCCATGTGGGGGCTGCACCCCCCCACTTAGGATTCTCAACTCTGAGTCAGAGCTGATTTGGGGGGGGTGCAGGACCCCTGACAGACAGTGCCAGTTTCCAGCGTGGACCCTACAGCAGTGTGGCACTGTATTCGCTGTAGGGTACCGTACTGTCGAAATGTCATGGTTGGTGCTGTATACTAAAACAAATCATACAAATACAGAAGAGAGAAAAACATTGCTGGACAATACAGAGATTCTACATCAGACTAATATATCTACTGTATACTACCATTGAAGTCCTTAATACGTGCACATCACTAAGTGCCTCTGCCCCTACAACATTCAGGGGTGAGGTTGCCATACGCATACTGGTGCGTTGACTGGACAGTTTGCTTATGCCTGATTGCGAGGCTTGCGGAAGGTCAACTGTCCACATATTGAGTGTTGATTACCTATTATTTCTTTCGGAGTAGTCTCCAGTGTCAAGGAGGAGGGCTTCCAGCATTTCCCACCTATTGTAGTATTGTTTTGGGGTATGTTGGATGTGGCAAATCAGCTTTTCCATGCACAGGGCCTCTAGCATGGAGTTGTGCCATTCTCTGAAGGATGGGATAGTCTCATCCATCCAGTGTTTTAGAATCAGTTTTTTTGGCTATGGCTGCAGTTAGGGATATATGGTATTTCCTCGCTCTCATGGGTACTTTTATATTGAGCCCTAGGAGGCAGATCTGTGGGGAGAAAGCCCCCTCCAGGCCCAGCATAGGGTCTAGGTTTGCTTGGATTGATTTCCACAAGGGTTCTGCTTTTGGGCAGTCCCATGGTATATGTTTGAGGGTGCCCTTATCCTATTTGCATCTAGAGCATAGGTGTGAACCAAGTTTCGCCATTTTGAAAAGCTTGACTGGCGTGTAGTTCATGTTGTGGTTGATTCTGTATTGCATGAGCCTGAGTTTATCAAACTTCAGGAGTCTATGTGTGTCCTTACACATTGCTACCATGGTGTCGATGAACTCTAGCTCCCGGAACTACTTTTGCCTGTATGTGCACTGCATATTGTTCGGTGTTGTTATCATCGACAGCAGGCAGCTGTAGATGAGTGATATCTTGTGCCTCTGGTGTATCAGTCTACACAACTTGTCTCATTTGCTAAAGGCTCTGGTGTCCCAGGGCTTATTGCCCAGAGCTGTGGTAAGCAAATGCTGTAGCTGCAGGCAGGGAAAAGCCTTAAGTGCTTTCAGGGTTTGTCTCTGCTGGAATGCGGGATATGCAAGAAGCGACTCTCCTTCTATGAAGAAGGCCACTGTGTAGTGATTTGTTGTGCCCAGGAAGTTCATTGGGACAGGTTTATCTTGTATTTTGAAGTTTGGGTTGCCTACTATGGGCTGGGCAGGGTCTAATTTGGGGTGTTTGCCCAGCAAGCAGTGGAGCTGCTTACTCACTTGCAATGAAATGCCTGTCAGTGTGGATTTCAGGCTGGTGGGTAGAGATTTATGTGTGATACTTGTGAGCGCCCGGATGTTGATACCCACCTCTTGGCATAGACTCAGGTCCATGAGCTTCCACTGTGGGGTATAGGTCTGGGTATTGGTGAGATCGATGTATGTCCTCCACCAGAGAAATCATGTGGCCTGTGAAGTCAGGTAGTAAAGTCTGAAATCTGGAAGCCACAGGCCCCCCTTCTCCTTGGACAGGGTGAGCCTGTGGTAAGCCCTTCGGGGGTTTTTGCTAGACCACAGGAAGAAGGATAAGATGGCCCTTGTTTCTGTTAACCATGCCATGGGAAGAAAGCATCCTGTCATACTTATTGGGTAGAGGAGGCGGGGTAGTATGTTCATTTTAATAATATTTATACTGCCCACAGGGTTAGTTAAATCCTGTTTGATACTGGTCCTGAGGGAGTCCAGATTCTTGGTTCTTAGGGTCTTATGGCATTGTGAAATTATTATACCCAGATGCTTGATGGAATCTGGACACCATGTGCCACCCCATCTCATTTTAGGCCCACAGAAGGTGCCGTGGCTGAGGGGCATGATGGAAGTCTTGTTCAGGTTAAGCTTGTATCCCGAGACCCTACCAAATTGCTGTAGGAGGGCCAGAGTGGCAGGGATTGAGTGGGCCTGGTCTGATACATGTAGGAGAATGTCATCCACGTAGGCAGATACCTTGTATTGGGAGTCTCCCACCTTGACACCCTTGACAGCATGCTCCGCCAGAATTCTTCTGATAAGGGGTTCTACATACAGGTTAAATAGGTAAGGGGAGAGGGGGCAGCCCTGTCTGGTGCCCAATTTTAGGGCCATTGGGGGGGCAAGGATCCCGTTTCACATCACTCTGGAGCTCAGGTGGGAGTAGAGCAATTTGACCCATTTTATGGAGGGTGTTGGGAATCCAAACCCCTGTAAGGTTTCAAAAAGGAAGTTCCAGGACACTCTGTTAAAGGCCTCCTCCACATCTAGGGACATCAGTACCATTGGGATGGTGGGGTCCTAGATGCAGCTAAGATGTGGGCTGGCTTTCGGGCCTGGTCTGTTACCACTCTCCCATTCATGAAGCCGACTTGTTGTGGGCCTATGAGTTTGCCTATAACCTGGCTTAGCCTGGTGGGCAGCACTTTTGTCAGACTTTTGAGATCAGTGTTGAGTAGTCAGATGGGTCTGTAACTGTCCATCTTGGTTGGGTCTTTATCTGGTTTAGTGATGACAGTGATGAGTGTCTCCTGTCTGTGTGGGACCAGGTCAGCCTTCATTGTGTGCCTTGTTGAATAGGTTTGTCAATGGTCTGGCTATTTCTTGTAGTAGGGATTTGTAGAAGTTGGGGGTGAAGCCATCTAGTCCCGGTGCTTTATCCACCTTCAGAAAGCAGATTGCCACCTCCACCTCATGCTGGGAGATTGGGCTGCCCAAGGTGCCAAGGGCTTCCTGTTCCACTTTAGGGTTCTTCGCTCCCTGGAGGAAGCTTCTTATTTCCTGGATTGTTGCCTGGCACGCTCCCGCATACAGTTCTGCAAAGAAGTCCCCAAAGGCTGCGGCTATGCCTCTGGGTTTCATGATCAGGCTGCCAGTTGGGCTGCTATTCATAGTGATAGCCCTATGGGTTTCTTGTTGCTTAAGTCTGAGGGGTCAGCAACTTTTCTGCCTTCTCTCTCTGGTCTACGTATTGTGTAGATGGTGAACTCGGCCTGCTCCCTGAGGAGCTCGCAATAATTTGCCCAGGCTACTGTGAGGTGCTTTCCTGTCATGTCTGTTGGTGGTCCAGACACCCTCTTTTCAAGCTCTCAGAAGGTGTGCAACAGTTGTGCACCCTCCGCTTCTCTCTTTCTCTTTCTGGTGGAGGCCATTCGGATGAGTTGTCCCCTCAGGGTGCATTTAAAGGCCTACAGGAAAGAAGAAAGCTCCATCTGGCTCAACAGCTCAACAAAAAACAATTCCAGTCTGCATATTAGGACACAATAAAAGGGCTTTATTTTATACAACTGCCCTATAAAGTTAAATATAAAAAGCACATAGAAAAACAGAGTAGCACCCCTCAACAAGCAGATTAACATCACCGTTTCATGCCACCCTGGTGCTTTTTCAAGACGTCATAATAGCCAGGAGCAATGGTTTAAATAGCTCACTAAAAGCATGGCATCTGTTTCACTAATTAAATTAGTTAAAGGCACAGAAGCGCCTCAAACTTAATCATTGCTATACATTTTAAAAACTTGCTCAATATATATTCAATATAGCAGGCTGCACTTCACAAAACACCCTCTTAATGACATCAAACTTATAACAATTGTTTAAGTCACTACAGTGTAGTAGCCCAAATAGCTACCATCATATACTAAATACAAAAAAAAAAAAAAAACACAAAAAATATATCAAAAGTTAAAAATTTACCATTTTAGCGATTTCCATTTATCAGCTACCAACATTATATGTTGGTAGCCCAAATGGCCCCATAATGCACACAATACAAAAATAAATATACTATTAACTATACAACAAAAATTACCCACAGAAGGTATGTGTGAAGCAAACGCCTGCCATTTCTACAATTTATAAACACCAGAAATATATTGGTAGCCCAAATGGCCACCATATCAAATGCAACAAATACTGTTTAAAAAGAGCAATTATGCACACAATATGAACATACATCCTATATCCAGATAAATATTTACAAAAACCCCTAAAAAAATACACTATTTTAACAATTTAACATTGTTTTTTCAAGTATGGTGATAATTGAAATGCTTCACTTAAACCAGGCGGGAAAGCTGCCCTCAATTTATATTGCCAGAAAGACTCTCTGCATAACAACTTATTCTGTACATCTCCTCCTTTTGGACCCATTGTCACATGTTCCAAACCTCGAAAAGTAAATGAATGCTGTCCTGTACTTGCTTTTGAAAGATGTAAAGCCAAAGCATTCTCCATTTTCTTTGTTGTTACACAGGATACATGCTCCAGAATTCTGTTCTTAAATTTGCGTCCTGTCATACCCACATAAAAACGTTGGCATGTGTAGGCTGCCAAACAAATGACAGCTTCAGTACCACATGATATAAAGCTAGTTACTTTATGTTCACAACTGTTATTTGGAATTTGAAAAGATGCTCCCACCTGAACGTAGTCACACACTGCACAGTTTCCACACTTATAATTACCCCGAGGCATATTAGGTCGTTTTTCAACAACAGAATTTCTTGTCCTGCGCACCAAAATGTCCGAGAGATTACTGGCTCTTCTAAAAGTAAAAATAGGGCATTGTTTCACCAATGGCAACAATCTGGATTCTGCTTGTAAGATGTGCCAATGTGTCCTCACAATCCTCTGTATCTCAGCAGACGACACTGAAAACAGTAACAAAATGGGGAACATTGTTATTATTCCCTTGTTGTTTATTGCTGTATTTATTGTTATTTCTTCCTGATGTTTGCAACAAATCTTTTCTTTCAATAGAATCTACTTTATTTACTGCTGCCTGCAAGATAGGCCATTTATATCCTCTTTCCCTAAATCTATCAGTCATCTCCTTTTTACTAGATTCATATTCCACTTCTGTACTGCAGTTTCTTTTCATGCGCATATATTGTCCCACTGGAATGTTTTTAGCTACATGAGTTGGATGGTAGCTTTTATAATGTAGAATACTATTTCTGTCTGTTTCTTTTCTAAAAACCTTGGTGGATAAGCCCTCTCTTGATTTTTAAAAATAATCAAGTCTAAAAATGAAACTTCTTATCTGCTAGCCACCATACTGAATTTTAAATGACTATTAGTGCTTTCTAAGTATTGAACAAATGCTTGTAAGTCAGAATATGACCACATCCATATCATAATTATGTCATCAATAAAGCGTCTGTAAAAATGGATTTGATCAAAAACAAGTTAACTTCTCTGTTATGGATAAACTGTTTTTCTCACTCTGCTAAATAAATATTAGCATAGTTTGGGGCCATTGCTGTCCCCATTGCTATACCTTGAACCTGATGATACAGCTCATTTTCAAAAAGAAAAATAGTTTTTGTGAAAACAATTTCTAACAGTTCACTTACAAAAAGAACAAATGAGTCACTATAATCCGTATAAATGCTTAAAGCATCAGAAACTGCTTGCAACCCTCCTTCATGTGGAATATTGGTATATAGTGCCTGTATGTATAGGGTTACCAACCACCAATCAGGATCCACCTTCATTTCACTTACTAAATTCAAAACATGAGTAGTATCATTAAGGTAAGTGCATATATTCATTGCCACTATTTTTGTCTGTGCTTCAACAAATTGAACCAGTGGTTCTGTTAAAGAACCAATGCTGGATACTATCGGCCTAATTGGTGGATTAATTTTGTCCTTTATGAATTTTTGGTAACCCATACAGGCCCCCCACAATAGTGTCTGTGTGGGGACTGAGTTGGTGTTTATGTCAAAGAATTGCCTCATGCTCATATCTTCCTGGGCTAAGTCTCCATCACTCATTCGCACTAGTGGGATAGCGCCAGAGGCACTAGGACCAAGTGGGAGGCAAACATTTTCTGAAGGGTTGGCGCCGAGGTAGGACCATGCATGCGCGGCACTGCGAGACTGACTCATGCCTGTGTAGGCTATCTCGGTGTCGACCCTCCAACTGCCTCAGCTCCTTTTCTCCCACCGTTGAGTGCACTTGGATGTCGACGTCGCCCATCTGCCGGAGTCAAAGTTTTCGTCTATACGACAACAGTTTTTAGTGTTTAATTTAACTGTTTAATTTAACTATTTAGTAGTAATTTCTTATTTTATGAACAAGAAAAGAAGATTATGAAGAAAAATAAATTCTTTCCTGCCATCAACGGAGTCGTCCTTAGACGGTAGCGGTGACGGTAGGAAGACTTCGTTTGAAAGTTGTTTTGGAAGAGGGGCTGTGCCAGGTCTGCCACACTTAAGTAATAGAAGAGGGTCTGACTACGGACAGTCCTGTGCTTGGTGGGGGGACAGTCCACTGAAGCACGAATCTGGCAGTGCCGGGGATCTGGCTCCGCTAAGCCTCGCGCTCGTCTTCCTTGTTTGGGAAGAAGAATCGGAGCCACTTTGCCCGTTGGTACATCTGCACGAGGATTGTTCACTGGAAGGGGCAATAGGCCTGAATCAACTTTCATGGGTTCCTCTTGGCCCCGCTCCTAACGGCCGCATTCTCAATCTGGACTCCATCTCTGTCCTCGTTGGAGTTCCGGTGAGCAGTTTCACCTCTGGGCCGCTCCTGTAGAGCGGGGGTTTGACTTTCCTTTTTTCCTGGCTGTGTTCCTGTTTTTGGGACCTCTGGGCCTCGGAGCCATTGGACCGGAGCCGGGTCAATTGGATCAGAATGAGCAGGGTGTCCTCTTGGTGCCTTCACCATCATGTCAACCCCTCGTGCCTACCCCCCTCTTCCTTTTTCATGCTGGGGCTGGCACGGGCACCACCTTTCTCCTTCTCCCCATCTTCTCCATTGGCTTTTCCATGGTGTTTTTCCTGGCGCTGTGCCTGACACCTTGGTGGCACCATAGGTCTGGCGCCGTGGTCACTGGTTTGGCATTGGTACCGTAGGCGGCGCCGCTGGTTTTTGGGTCGGTGCCGGGAGTTGGCGTTGAGGATCGGCACCATTGCTCGGTGCTGCACTCGGTGCCATGCTCGGCACCATGGGCTCTGTGCAACACCGTGGGTGCTGTCATTGTTGCCTTCATTGCCAGTGCTGCTGGCAGTGCTGTGGGTGTCTCACGGTGCCACGGATGCCTGCAGGTGCTCATGGGTGTTGCAGGTACCCACAGGGGTTGCTGTAGGCTTTGGGCACCCATGGGTGGCACTGGGAACCTGTAGGTGGTGCCTAGCACCCACAGGTGTCATGGGTGCCATGAGTCCATGGGTGTCATGGGTGCCATGGGTGTCATAGGTGTCATGGGTGTCATGATGCCATGGGTGTCATGGGTGCCATGGTACCATGGGTGCCCTTGGGTGCCATTGCTGCCATGGGTTTCTTGGGTGCCATGATACCATGGGTGCCATGGGCGTCGGGGGTTCCCTTGTGTGCCATTGCTGCCATTGGTGCCGAGGATACCTGTGGGTTCTGCTGTGGGTGCCCTCAGGTGTCTTTCAGGTTGGCATAGGTACTGCTTGGTGCCCTCCTGTGCCATGAGTGATGCTGGTGCCGCAGGGGTGCCAGTTGCTGCTGTCTGACAGAACTAGGGAACGATCTCCGTTTGCGGACCTCTTCTTCCATGAGACTTGTGGTGGGATGTTTCCGCAGAATGAAGTCCTGTTCTGCAGATTATTTTTTCCACACATCTTAGTGGGTGGTGGTCTGCATCGGGTCTTGTGTCATCCAGCAGTTTTCCACTGATGGTACTCTTCTGTTCTGTTCTGCCAGTGGAATCTCTCATTCCGCTTAGCACTTTCTCAGCTCCCTATGTGGTATCAAGCTCCTCGACACCCTTCCTGGTGGCAGAGTCTCTAGTGGCTCTGACCTAGACCTCTCTTTGGGGTCCTTCTACGGTAGAAGGGCATCTAGATGAGTCTCTCCCTGTCCTTCCTGTCAGTGATACAGTGGATGACTCATTTTATACACTGATGGACACGCTCTCTCTATCACCAGAGTCCGAGATGGAAGCTCTTTTCAGTAGTTCCTCATTAATGGGGTCCACCATAGTGTTCAGACTGGATCTGTGGACCATAAACCTCTGCATCTAGACTCTTTCAGTCATCAAAACAATTACACTATGTGGAACATTCTAATTCAATGGTCGGGAGCCACACAGACTGTTCCGCTTCTTTGATAGGGGTATACAGCCCTCTTTTGATGCTGCCCCTCTGGTGGCTGCTTCAGCACAGGTGGTTAACATCTGTCTGGCTATTATTTTTAGTCCAGTCAAGAGTTCAGTTATGGATCCTCATGCTCCTCCTGCTCCTCAGAGGGATGACATCCTTGTCATTTCTGTATCAGGCAATCTTTGCAAAATAGCAGCCTGTAACCTTGCCAGGCTCAGACTAATGATAATAAAAAAAAAAAGGGTTAGAATTATCACAGCACAGGGCCTAGCTGGATTTTCCCTATACCATACTTTGGATCTGGTCAGGATCCGCTTCAACCCTGAGGCAGTCGTCTCTAAACTTCGGTAAAGAGCACCTGATTTCTTCTACCCCTAGGGGCAGTCCAACCAGTGGTGGTATAGCTCACCTCTTTTCTCTAGAGAATTTTCTCTTATTCCAAGATATTTCCAAAACCTAGGCATCTAACCAGTCTGTTAGTCCCTCCCTTTTTTTTTAAAATCAGGCTTTGTTCTCTTGATCAGAGCCTCTCAGCAACAGAAGTGACTCTTCAGCGAGTCGGAACTTAGAGTCCTACTTCCATGCTTGCTTCAACTTAACAGACGACATGCTCCTTTCTTGACCATAGGTCAAGTAGGACTTTTTCTGAGATAGCTTCTCAAATATTCACACCTTCAGTTCCTGCGCACTGGTTCCGTGCCAGTATCACTCAAAGCTATCCTCTCCGACTGCGCGGTGGAGCTGTGATGTTTGTTTTTTTCAACAAAGCAAACTAGAATCCTTCCTACTCCCTTCAGGGAGGCCGGAGTAAGTAGTGTCTCACCGCATTGAACCACTTCTGCCGCTATTCGGTCACTTCAACGAATGGGTTAGCCCTAACTTGGTCCTGCTGTGTCTCTCCTCGATGCACATCTGCCTCTATTTGCCTTACAAATCCAGCCCCTGTTTTATTCTGTCGAAATGTTTTTTTTCCGTTGTGGACACATCCTCCTGTACACTTTTTCCTTTCTTCCCTGAGTTCAGAGACTGCTACTACAGTTATACACACAGGGGCAGGATGATTCCTTTTTGGAATATGCAGTGACTAGGATTTGATTCTACTACACTACCACAAGAGGCTTCTAAGTTGTGCTTCACCTTCCATCAGGAAGGTTTCAGTGACTAAGTGAAAACCATTCTCCTTGATGGGCTAACCCTACCTGGACCTTCTTTTGCTCACCAAGTAAGGGGTTCAAGTGCTCCTGGAGCTGTTGTTTGCAGGTCAGCCATACTTAGTAGTGGGGGCATCCGTCTCCGCTTTCCGGTCTACCCTGAAGCTGTAGACTTTACCTCCGGCTCTTGCAGTTCCTGAGGTCCTTTTACATTAGATTAGTACATGTCTTTGACACTATTAGTTTTGGTGCTATACCAGATTGTGAGTCTGGGTTCTCGCTGTTCTCTGAGTGGTTGCAGCTTCCTGGCAGGGTTTCATTTTGTGCCCATTGCAGTCGTCTGCGAAGTGGTGCGTTACAACTCGAGCGCTTATCTTGTAAGCATCATGTTCTGGATGCTCTTTACAAGACGGCTCTTTTTATTAACAGGACAGTCCTTGGCCGTCCTTTCTGAGTGAACCATATCTCCTACCACCCTACTCAAGGTTGTGGGTTTTAGCTTGGTACTCTCCCACTTGTGTGAATGAGTGATGGAGACTTAGTCCAGGAAGATATGGAAATTATGTACTTACTGCAATTATTGATGTTCTTGGACAGTCTCCATCACTCATTCACACGCCCACCCACCATCTCCTGGGTTCACTCGTTTTTCTTTCCTGGTCTTCATGGCCGATGGTTCGGACTGTGAAGACATTGTTCTTTGACCTTTATTACAGATGCCTTCTGGGCCCTCTCAGGCCCAGAAACTCAGAATGAGTTATTCTCATTAGTTACGCTGCACCTCCTTGGTCAAAAAGGTACTGAGGCGGTTGGAGGGTTGACGTCGAGATAGCCTACACAGGCGCAAGACAGTCTTGGGGTGCCGAGCATGCACAGTCCTACCTTGGTGCCAACCCTTCAGAAAATGTTGGGCTCCCACTTGGTCCTAGCGCCTCTGTCGCTATCCCACTAGTGTGAATGAGTGATGGAGACTGTCCAAGAAGATCAATAATTACGGTAAGTACTTAATTTCCATTTTTATGCTGTCCATACACTGCAAGGTTTTGAGGAGGCTATTATTCAGTCTTCAAAGCCTGTCCCTCTGTGTATGTTCTGATGAGAGGAAGACTAGGGACATTGGCGCATGATCAGAAGCTACCCTGGGGTCTATTTCGCAACTGATGGTTGTCCGTAGTATGGACTGGTTAACCATGAAGTAAATGAGTCTGGAAAGTGACTCATGAACTCCTAACAGAAAGGTATATTCCTTTGAGTTGGGGTGCAGTACGTGCCATACATCTACCAGTCCAAGGGAGTCTGCAAGCTCCCCCAGTGCTCGCTGTGATGAGGCTAGCCCAATTCTTTTGGGGTTAGATCTGTCTACACTGTTGTCCTGCACCTGGTTCCAATCTCCCACCAATATTATTGGGTGGCTGGGCATTAGGGCTAAGATTGATTGAAGGTTTGTGAAGAAACCTGGTTCCTCCTTATTGGGCCCATATGTTTCTGCTAGTATCACTTCTTAGCCCAGTTCTCCCCTCACAATGAGGTATCTCCCTTAGGAGTCTGCGAGTTGTTCTATGGTGGTAAAGGGAATATTTCTGTGCATTAGGATAATAACCCCAGCCTTCCTCTTGCTGGTTTCCACGGCGAACACCTATCCCACCCAATCTCTTCCTCCATATCAGGGCTTGGTGCTCGGGTGTGTGTGTGTGTTTCTTGGAGAGCAATTTGCATGTTTAGGGTTTTGAGGTGCTTTAGGATTGAGTATCTCTTTTCTTTGGTCTGTGCCCCCTTGACATTCCATGTAGTGCAAATGTATTGGCTGGTTGTCATTTTTTGTGTTGTGTTCATGTGTGTTGCATCTGTAAGCTGTACGTTTTGGTCTGAATTGTGGGTGGGTCTGCCTATTCTTAGTTTGGTTTTGGTTACTTACTTTACTTCTTTTTGATTGCCTTGAGGCAACTATGGTTGACTAGGTGTGAGTCCTTAGCTCTTTGCCCCTTGACATCAGTTTCCGCTCATCATTAGTGAAGACATTCTGTGCATGCAGTATATAAATTACAAGATAACCTACAACATTACAACATAAATATCTAACTAAATTATATAATACAGTTCTGTACAAAGGAGAGGTCTCACCCTCTCCCACCCCCTGGTGCCCAGTGTGCCTGGGTTGTGATGGCACATGATGAGCCTCCCAAACCATCTGATTGTGAAGGGCATCAGAGAGTGCTATAATTTTCCGTCCGTGGTCAAAGATCGTCTGTTTGCTAGTATGTAAACGGTTGAGTTGGCTTTGAGTTTCCAGAGCCATTTCTACTTTCTCTGCTGTTGTGGCTATGGAAACTGCAGTCACTTTAGCCCTGCTGGCAGTCTTTAAAGTTCAGTTGACTCCCCTTGCTTCTGTACTGCTTGTAGATTTTGTACCAGTTCTCCCCTTTTACCCTGCCCACCCCCAGTTGGTGTGGCTGTGTTTGATGTGCTTCCCTCCCAATTCAAAGTAATATATTGACTGGGTATTAGCTTTTCAGATACTCCCCCCTCCCCCCTTTGGTGTCACTGTGTAAGTTATCAGGTACATTGTAGGTTTTGCTGATGGTTGTGCAACTCCCAGAGGTTGGGGGCCTGTCACGCAATCCGCCTGGCCTGTGTGTCCCAGCTGCCCCAGAGAGCAGGACTGTGCGATCCTCGCGGTTGATGTTACCTATACCTGGGAGCCTCAGCCAGGGTGCCCGGAGTCTTTCAGGAGGAGGCTTGGCTAGGTCAGTCTAGGACTGCATTGCAAGCCTCAATCTGTGATATAAGTTTGTTTGTCTACATTCCGCTGTCCCCCTCTATGACGTGCTGTGTTGGTGGTATTGTTAAAATTCCCCTCCCAACCCGAGTTAGTCTGTGTGGGTAGTCTCTTTCCAATTCCCAAGCTCTGTGTGATTTAAGGCAACAGGTTTATTTGAAATCCAGCATTTCCTTCCCCACAGCAATCGGGCTGTAGTGCTCCTCTAAGGGATTGAACTAACCTGAGTGCAGAGGTCAGAGTAAGCTGTCTTGGGGTTGCACCTAGATGTGGGGATGTCTACCTCTTCCAGGGGCTTAGTCCTGGTGGCAATAGTGCCCCCATCTCTCGTTAAGCTGCCTCTTGGGATTGTTGCTCAAGTGCTGGCTGTCTTGAGGGGGGTGGACCTCCATTTCTGGTGTTTCCCTAGTGGTGCTGCATGCTCTCTGGTCTTGCCTCATTGCCTGGTGTATGTGCACCTTCCTGGCTCATCTGCGTCTTATGTTTGTCCGTCTGTGTGTCTGCTTAATAGGGGGTACTGCATGTGTGTGGCCGCCCTTCCCGGTAAATCCATCCCTGACCCTTTTGTCCGTGTGACAGTCCATTCCTGAAACCCCCATCTCCCCGGATTGTCAGTCATCCCTACTGTGGTACCACTGTCCCATTTCTAGATGTTTTCTCTCCCCCTTACCATCTTGAGTATTTTTAGTGTGGCAGTGGCTGCATTGCCTATGTTGCTCTCTGTAGACACTACTGAATAACACTTTAGGTAATGTAAACAAATGCAGCATGCTTAAAATAAGAAAGAGGAAAGAAAATGGAAGTCATTGTTCTTCCTCGATTCTGGGAAAACATTGCCCTGGTGATACCCTTGCACTGGGTGGTGTCAGTTCATTGTCCTAGTTGGTTTAAAGGTAAGTCCTGATTGGTGTTCCTTTAGGACGTATTGCTCTCCAGTGCATGTCAGTTTCTGGGTTGGTCAAGGGTGTGTATTGCTGCATGTTTCAGGGTTTATTCTGTGCACAATCCCATTCTGTAGCTTATTTGCGTGGGGTGCTTGTCTTGCTGTCTGTTTGATAGTCGATCGCTGTCTATGTGCCTTGTGTGGGTGAGTATGGTGACTTGTGCCATTTAAAACATTTCTTGAAGTCTCGCTTAGGGTTCATTCTTGTGCCGTAGTTGGAGTGCAGGGGGTGGTGCTGAGGTCTACGTGGCTAATGGACCCAGGAGTGACAACACTTCCTCTGTGGCGATGTGCTAGGTGGATTGCCAGTGAGACCTGGGTGTGGCTATGTTCCTCTTGTCCAGTGCAGGGCATCTTCTTGATTTATTGCTGCCCTGTAGACAAAGGCAGTAAAATGTCCAGCAGGAAATTGGTCAGGGAGAAGGTTGTCATTGTAGGACTTGAGGAAATTCATCGTCCAGTCTTCCACCATTACTGTGACCCCGATAGCCCCCTGTTATGCTGGTACACTTTCAGTAGAGAATTAGACATACTTTAGGCTCGATGGCTGGTCTTGCTAGTTGTCTGAGGGTGGTTAATGTCCCAGGAATGTTAAGGTTTAATTCGCCAGTTTAAAAGTTCAGAAGTTCATAGGCAAGGTCGCACATATTAGGGCTGAGTGACTGTGGTGTTGGGTCTATGTGGGTGATACATTCTCCATATGGTTCTGCCCCTTGTCGCTCACTGGCCCATTAGCCCACTTTGGGCTGTGGATTTTTTGGCTGGTTTGGAGTGGTGAGGCAAATGTGTGGCATAAGTTTTGGTAACTCTCTCCGTGTGGTCTCAACGTTTGGAAATTCATTAGTGCCAGACTGAATATTAATCACTAGTCTGGGTGGGTGTAGCATTTGGAAGGGGATATTGGCTTTGCGGAGGGCTTTCTTAAAATCATCATAAGCCCCTGGTTTGTCCCGTACTGCAGGGGTAACTTCACTGTAGATATAGAATCGTTGCCCTTTCCATAAGAGAGGACCCTTGATTCTGGCTTGATTCTGGATGTGTGATTTCTCTTGTAGTGTGGCACATCATATTATTTTAACCCTTGGCTTTTCCCTGTGCTTTGGAAGTGGACAGTAGGGTCTATGCACATAATCTAGCTGGTAACTGTTACCGGAGGATGTAGGACCCACTACCTCTGTTAGTAGTTTCTGTGTAAAGGTATGCAAGTTGTCTCCTCTTCACGTTCTGGAATGGTGAGCAGTACCAGATTATTTCTGTGCAGTTGGCTCTCCTGATCCTCAATTCTGTCCACTAGTTTCCCAAGTTTGGTGCTCAGCTCAGTTGTATGTTTAGAATCTCTATTTTGTTTGTCCTTCACAGAGCTGATTCTTGTTTCAATGTCAGATGCCCTTGTGAATAGATGTTCAACTGTGTTTTTTATTGTTTTTATGTCTGATGGCATGTCTCCTAATTTTATATTCGCTGAGGCTATCTCCGTGAGAAAGCGATCACGTTTTTCAGTAAGAATGTCCGTCGGATCAGCTGGTGTTGTGTGCTCAGTCAGAGAATCTGTTTTGACTCTTTTGGAGGGTAGGCTCACCATGTACGGCAGGGCTGTCATGGATATGTCCATTTGTTCATTTGAGTCTTTCTCCATCTAGTAATTTCTTAGCAGGTTTAATTAGGTGTTGTTTTTAAGAAACAAAATTCAGCATTTAAGCTCTGAAAAACAGATTTAAATTTGTTTAATTAGCCACATTTTATTCTTTGCCCACAGAGCTCTGAGAAATGCTGCAGCTCAGGCTGAAGCCATCACATGAACCCCAAGGATCCTTGCTTTTAAAGGAAAGCTGTCATTTGCAGGGGCTCCTGCCCCTGCAAACCTTACCCTCTGATTAAGCTTTTTGGAGAAAAGCACATTTGTGTCTGTTCAGGAAAGTAATTTAATTTAAGAATGAAAAATCCACTACCCGGAAGTATGGCGGACTATTGGGTGACTCCAGTAACTGTCAAAGTGCAGCGCTGCACCCTGCGCTTCAATACAAATGCATTGAAGTGCAGGCTGTGGTGCCGCACCTTTACAGTTAATGGAGCCACCCGATAGTCTGCCATACTTCCAGGTAGTGGACTTTTCGTTCTTAAATTAAATTACTTTCCTGGACTGAAAAAAAGGTGCTTTTCTCCAAAAAGCTTAACTGGAGGGTAAGGTTTGCAGGGGCCGGATCTGCTGCAAAAGATAGCTTTCCATTAACTCTCTCTGTATAACAACTGGTGACACTCTGTTCACTAACCACTTGCCAATTTTCATTTATCACATGTGCATAATGACACAGGGAAATCCCCTCTATGATAAAATTCAAGGATACTTTTTTAGTTTTAGAATTTATGCACTGTAGTTCTCTGTAAAATGTCTTCACACAAAAAGTTTTCTCTCTCTCTCTGTCTGTCTGTCTGTCTCTCTGTCCCTCCACAGATCACAACAAGTTCCCTGCCCTGAACTCGATTTCAGCCAATTGTTCATTAACCACATTTTAACTTTCACTATAATTAAAATCAGCGTTTTTCAGATGTAACCTTTTTTATGTTTGCTTGCACGCATGTGTAAGAAACATAGTGCCATCATCCGAGGTTTCGGAGGTGTGTCACCCCCTCTTCCAATTCAGTCAGTGTGTTGGCAGGCACAGCCCCAGTCCTCCAATGCATGCTGGAGCTGTCCATGACAGCTCCAAAATGCAGTGGGCTAGAGTTGGAAGGGGGAGCTACGCTCAGTGAGCAGCGATCAGACATCGCCTGCCCATGCGCAGCTCCCCTACACACACAAACACACACACACACACACACACACAAACACATGCATGCATACGCGCGCTGCCCCCACGCACACACTGTATAGCCGACTTGAGGTTCCCAATCCTCCGGCCGGCCGCGCCCCCCCCAAAGCCTTCCACATGCCATGCTGGGTGCTCACCCCAGCGTGGCAACTCATGGTATAGTCGACAGAGGTGCCCAATACCCCATTGGCTCCACTGTCCTCCCCCCCAGAGTACAGGGTGCCACGCTGGGAGTCCACCCCAGCGTGGCAATAGATGCTATGGCCGACGGAGGTGCCCAATCCCCCGTGCGCTCCACGCCCCCACCAACCAGCCATCCTTGTGCCATGCTGGGAGCCCACCCCAGTGTGGTAAATGTCCCGTGTCATCATTTAAAAAAAAAAAACAACCTGTAAAGAAAAAATGGTCCCACGCAGTCTCCCTGCCCCCCACAACCCGCACCCACCCACTGCGCACCCTGCCTCCCCCACACCCCCCCTCACCCCATACTTACCTCCGGAGTCCGGCGCGACGATCTTCGGTGGACCGGGAACACGTCTGCACTCTTCAAAGCCGACCGCGAACTGAGGAAATGCCGGTAAGCTGTATAATGGGATAGATAGGGTTTTTTCAACTTTGTTGCATATTCAGGCATTTTTGATTTTGCACAAATTTTCAACATGGGGCTTTTGGGACCCCTTCTCATGAATGCTGTCACTGTCATGGTGTTATTTGGGCCCAAAGGGTGATTTACAGTCACTGAGTGAAATCATCTTCGGACTGATTAACAAAACGACACTGCAGTGTTCATAAGGTGGCTCTCAAGAAGCCTATGTTGAAAATTTGGTGGAAAAATCTAAAATGACTGTTTTAAGAGTGTGGTGTTGAGTTCCTTCTACACACGCCTGTAAGTTCGCTAATTTTCAATATTTTCACTCCAAATTTTCAACATTGCCATTTTACCACACCTTCTTATGAGTAGTACAGCTGTCATTTTTCACATCTCACCTAAAACGTGTTTCCGCCATGTAGCGCATAATGGTGCAGTCGGTAAAGCAAATCAATGTACGGACAAATTAAGAAAATCACAGTGACACTGTTCATGAGCAGAGGTCTTAAAATGGCTATGCTGCAGAAATTTGGTGGAAAAAATTCAAATGACTGTTTTAAGAGCGTGTATTCTTGGCTCCCTACACCGTAATGAAGTTTCTGAATTTAATATTTTCACTCCAGATTTTCAACATTGCCATTTTATTACATTCTTATGAACAATACAGCTGCCATTTTTCATATGTCGCCTTCAAAATGTGTTTGCGCAGATAGAAGCACAATGGTGCTGTTGGTGTGCGAAAGCAATGTTTGGGACAGATAACGAAAATCACAGTTACATTGTTCATGAGCAGAGGTCTTAAAATGGCTGTGTTGAAAATTTGGTGACAAAAGTCCATAAAATGACTGTGTTATGAGTGAGCATTACGCAGTTTCCACGCACCCTCGTAAGTTCATGACTTTGTAATATTTTCAGTCCAGATTTTCACCAGTGGCATTTTTCAACACTTCCTTATGAACAGTACAGTTGTCATTTTTCACAACATGGCCGAATTGTGTTTTGACACTTTCAGCGCAAAGATGCATGGTCTCTGTGGGAAATCATTGTTCGGGACAGATAAAGAAAATCACAGTGACACTGTTCATGATCGGAGGCACCAAAATGCCTGAGTTGACAATCTGCTGTAAAAAATCCCCAACCTAATTATATTACGGGTGTGCATTGCACAGTTTCTATGTATGCTCGTGACTTCACCAGTTTTTTTAATATTTTTACTGCAGATTTGCAACATTGCTATTTTTTACACCTCCCCATGAACAATACAGCTGTCACTTTTACATCCTGTTTGAATGTTTTTGCACCTGTGTGCTAAATGCCGTAGTCACTGTGCATAAGCAACTTTCCGCTAACAAACTGATATTGCCACTGTTCATGAGGTGGTGTCACAAAAAAACCATGTTGAAAATTTGGAGTGAAAATACCAACGAATGGCTGAGGTATTAGGTTTCCAACCATAACGCCTAACCCTGTAGAGAATGACAGGCATCAGGGGTGTGACTTGGGATTCTTGCCTGTAATGCTCATACCATTCCACACCCTGCAGCCAGTGAGAGGCATCGAGGTATGCCTTGGACTCTTTGGCCCCAAAGTTCACCCCATTCTCCTATATCGCTCCCATCTCACCGTATTTCCTAATAGAATGGGGTGTGCATAAGGGCCAAAGACCCCAAGGAACACCATGACACTTGTTAGTGTCTGCAGGGTGGGGTGTGGTGAAATGGCATGGCCGTTATGCCTGACGACCCAAAGGCACACCCCAATGCCTGTCACTCTCTGCAGAGTGGTGGTGGGGTTGGCTTCAGTTCAATACTTCACTGCCATTCCTATTACGCAGCTCTATAACTTCTACACTACCACTGCCAATGCCAGCAAGCAAACATTCAGCATTGACAAATGCTTGTTTAGTCAGTTTCAGTTTGGAAACAGGATCACTTTGTATTAGTACATTACAGATGTCTTTACTATCTAAGGGAGCTAGTGCAAACTCAGAGGAACCTCTTTCAGAAATTTGCCCCCCCCCAGGAAAGACATCTGGTGCACAAGTTACAGGGATGCTATGCCCAAAGGTGTCAGAACTTGACTATTTCCACAACCGTTCCTGACCCTGTTGGGCTTACAGATCACAGTACAAAAGAAAAACCTGTGGCTTTGTAAGGTAACAAAATAGGGGTGTGCTGCATGTTGGGACCCCCTTGCAAAAGAGGTGGCACAGATATGACAAGCAAAAGAAAAGCCACAAATGACTTCAAATAAACAATATAATACCATTCAATCACATTTGTATACCAGCCAGATACAAGTTCCATGCACATGTACCCAAAGGGTTAAATTCTGTCTTAAGATGGGCTATCCTTGCATAGCAGCTACCTGCTTTTTAACTCAGACCAACCATAGCTAACTTGTCCTGCAGAACTGCCTCTGTATGGTTTTACTGCAGTTTCACTGTAGCGTCATAATCATAAGACAGGTTTGACTAAACTTAAATTGCTACCAAATCAAGATATTTAATGGTTAATTGAGTTTCCTGTCACTGAACGGCATCTGTAAAGACACTGCCCTGCCATTTTCCTACATTTTTCAGGCTTGAAACAAACTGTGTTAGATTGTCATTTTGTTCCCTGTAGGTCCATCATTTTTCATCTCTTTTTAGGAGTTTCTGTTTATTATTCATCAGCAAAGTTTCCAAATGATCAATTTATTATTCATGACTAAGCAGGCAAAGATCTATATTGACTGACATTTTTAATTAATATTCTAGTGTATATCCCCCCCCCCCGGTCCCAATCAGACTTTTGCACTCTGTACCTGTACTCTGGGGCGGGGAAAACTCACATAGAATTTACCACTGTAGCCTGTCCTTTAAAGCAGCAGTACTAGATAACAAAAATTGAATCTTTTGCAACAGTTTGTTTCCTGTGCTCTGTTGAGCACTTACCTGATAATCTTTCTTGTTTTCACCATACTATCACCCCGTGATTTGCTCCATTTTTCTTTGTTTTTGATTACATTTCTTCCATCTGCCTTGTTGAACTGGAACCTTCTGCTGCCAACCGCACATGCATATGACTCACATTACTACACAGGGACAGTGGGAATGTGCAGTACAGGGTCCCACGAAAGTAAACAAGATGTGATGCATCATGACGGGGAAGCTCAGCTGAAAATTAGGCAGCAGCCATATTTATTGTGGCTCCACAAAAATGAAAATAAATTTAAAATATCTAAACTAAAGATTGCTAGAAACAAATATTTACAGATATTGAAACTGGAACTATGGCTGCATGCTTCCAGCCAAAAAGCAGAATTTTGATAATCACATCCTGATTATCCAGTACTGCTACTTTAAGGATAAAAATCTGTTTCCTAAGTTTTGCTTGTTCTCCCCCACACTGTGTGTGGTCAACTGGAGTCCCTGTCTTTGTTCTGTTAATATTTCTACTTTTTGTTTTTTTATCAACTATTTTCCTGCCTCGCCGAACTGGCAGGAGGCTATAGCCCCCCCGAGGGCTCATCTTTCTGAGCCCAGCTGCCCCTGATCCAGCCCATTCCAACAAATTCTTCCACAGATACCCCCCGTGGTGGGGCTGGAGGGAGGAGTCCCCCCAGAGCACAATTTAGAAGCTGGCAATGGAGCACAGCCAGGCCGTCATGGACCCTGCCACTTCCATTTTCATGTTTTCCCCCATACATCCCCTCCCCCTCATGGCGTGAATGTGTGCATGTCGAGGCATGCACATGCCACATCTCTGTGCTCCTGTGTCTCCCTTCACTCTGACACTGTCCCTGGCCTCCACTAGGGGGCAGCCAAGGAGTGGGATGGCAACCCTCCCCTCCCTTCCCTGGGAGAGGAGAGCAGTCCATTGGATGCTTGATCTTCTCCCTCCCCTGCTGACCCCCAGCAACCCAAGGTCACTCCTGACTTCGGGTCACCAGCATGGTGCGAGGTGTGGTGTCCAGTGCCTCAACTCTCAGCTCCACCGGGCATGCCTAATGTTTCTACTTTTGACTTTAAGTTAAGATTTTCTTGTTGCAGCACCTTAAATTGGTCATTTTATGCCACACAGGAGGCATACAGTCCTGCCATGACTGCCCTGTTAATAAACTCACAATCTCTCTTCTTAGTGACACACTCATTGTATCTGTTTTCTACAAGCCGTAGTCCTCATATTTCATACATTTCTTCATCAGCCCATGCTAACATTTGCTCATTTCATGCTTGCTTTGACATATAATCAATAACAAAATCACCTAATTGGTCCACCATATCGTTAGAGAGGGCCATAATGTCTCCCTCCCCTTAGGGTGCTGGCTTTTCACCCAGAGTTATCTGGAGATGTAAAAATATTTTTCTTAAGTGATCACTTTAAATTGTAGTATAACAATCTGTAAGTTGGTTATTTCTTGACCCATCAACATTCGTGTCTCATCTGGGGTGCCATTTTGTAAGGAATAATTTGGGTTACATAAGTTGTGAGAGATCAACAAACACTAATATCAAGAATAAAAGTCCAAAAAACGTTATTATGACATAATAAAAATCAGGTAATTTACAACAGACAAGACCCCATAACTGCTGGATTGCAATTGTCTTCAGCAGGGCTGACACAAGGCTCTTTTATTGCTAGATTGCAGTTGTCTTTAATGGAGACCATATATCTGGTCTGCTGTGTCCGCTGGCATTCTTCTTTTCTGGAGTGCAAGCCAGCTCAGCACACTGATCAGAGTGTGAGCAGATATTTTAGACATTCCCCTAAAAGAACTGTTCTTACACAATTGCTGAGGCTGTATTTTCCCATTATCCCACCATAAAAAAAACATCTTGCTGTATCTTAGGCAACACTCATAGTTTTAACAAGACACTAACGACCTCTCCCTTTCAGTAACCAAGCAGTTGCATCAGCAACCAGATAGTTGGGTAGCTAACAGCCAGTTGGGACCCCAAATGTTACGTTGCTATGTTGTTTGCAAGGAAATTATGGTGTTTGCAAGGAGAAGAGAGAGAAAGAGAAAAAAAATTACAAAGTTTTTCACTTTGGCAGATCTAAGCTAAGACAAGTATGTGCCCCTAGCTATCTCTATCCATATGTATTGATGGCAGGGCAGGTCCAGTGTTAGTTATTATCACAGTTTGCAAGTAAGCACAATCTTGGCTCCCATTGCAGTTTTTTTTTTTGCATAATTTTTTTATTGAGCTTTTCGCAAGATACATATTACCAAAGCATACCACCACAAGCAGTTCCAACATATAGTGACAAACCATCAGGATAGGTAAACAAATCCCACATTAAAGAGGAACCACCCAATGAGTCATGCCATAGGGGAAGTACCCAAAATACAATATAAAAACCCAATACTGTCAAAAGCATGCAGCCAAAGGGGAATCCTGGAGGGATAGAGGCTGACTAACCAATCTAAGGAAAGTCAGCCAGCCTGTGGACAACCACCCACCATTCCCTCTATAGGGTGCAATGTTGAAATATCAAAAAAGAGCTCCCGAGTATACTGTACAGGTAGTGGCATACTACTATTTCCCATTCCAATCAGCAAGAAGCTGTATTTCTATGTCAACAGCAAAATTATTACAGCATGACATCCACACAGTATCTGTAACTATTTAACCATATACCATATAGCTCCTTATATAGTAAAGAGAAAAAAAATAATATGCACCCCTGTTAGAGTAAAGCATAAACATCTACAGCCTCTGGGCTCCATATAACACATCTATTACCAACAGCCAGTCCAGTCCAAGATATGAGTCCATCGCATAGATTTTCAAAAGAAAAGAACAAGCCTTAGCAAATCTATCCCCCAAAAAATGAAGTCCCAAGGCCCCACCAAGAGAAAAACAAAACAGTTACTGTCCATTAATAAATGTCACTCAAGTCCCAGTATATCATGAGAGGTATACTTTACAGATCAAGATCTGGGGTCCACATGGAAATCACTCTCCCTCCGTGACAGCAACATCATTGTTCTGTTCCAGCTCCTGCTCAATAGTACACAACACCTTCTCCACATCTTTTGCCTCATAAAATATGTAGACCTTGTCCTTCCACATTAATCAGAGCCTGGCAGGAAAAAGGAGCTGATGTGTGATCTTTAGTTGTCTCAGACAGTTTCTCACCCCATCAAAGGCCTGTCGGCGCTGCCTTGTACCATATGCCAGATCGGGAACGAATTGAAGCTCTGCCTTCCTGTATGAGATTTGACAGTGTCGTCATGCTGCAGACAATAAGCGGTCCCTGTCCCCGACTCCAGTACAAACTAAGATAAATGCCTGGGGACTAGACACCTCCGCAGGTGCCCTCCATGGAGTGAGTCTATAGGCCTTGTCAAAAGACAGGGATACCTCATCCTCTCCAAGTCCTAGTAGGCCTGGTATTATTGTTTGGACAAAAGCTAGTGGGTCCTCCCCTTCTGTGAATTCCAGTAGTCCCAGAATCCACACATTCCTCTCTTAGGCCTGGTTCTTTAAGGTCTCCATGCGCTGCCACAGCCAGGAGGTATCCCTGATCAGTTTTGTGGAAACATCCATAGTTTTACTAAGATTCATCTCCAATTTGGAGACCAATTGCCGGGTGCCATCCATTTGGCTCTCCAGTGCCACAACTCAAGGGGTTAGGGTATCAAACTTTCAATCCAACTCTTGGAATGTACGAACCAGCTGCGCAAGGGTAGCATTCACTGTGGCTAACGACACTTCTTGCGAGTGCCCGCCACCAGAGGCCCTGGTCATGCTGCTCTGGGAAGGCCCTGCATCCCTCCACCCTTTCAGGTGGAAAAGGTCATTGGAAGCCGCTGCAGTGCCCTTAGTTTTCCCCATAGCTGCCACCAGAAAAGGACCAGGAACATAAAGAAGGTCAGTAGAGTCGAAGAAGGTGTTCTAAAGAAGCTTTAATTTAATAAAGACTAGGAAATACTCCCGGAGCGTTTAGAAGTTTCTGCCTCCCACGTGGCAGCTCAGCAGCCACCCCCATTGCAGTTTCTAAGTAATTACTCCAATATGTTATAACTGTCCCAATGCAGGCTTCTATCATTCCATAAGCATACACAATATTTTGGTAGGCTATTGAGGTATCATTACAAGAGTCTAAAGATTATGCTAAGGTTATGACATTTCTTACGAACTATCAAAATGTTTTATTTTTCCTTCTAAAAAAGTTGATAATGCCATTTTAGCATTCAAAGCATTGAAAATGCCTGGCTTAGATGGAAATGTAATTGAAGTTTATAAAAATAATATGGAAATATGGGTTCCTGTTTTTACCCACTTATTTAACAAATGCTTAAAAGCAAGACATATACTAGGAGCGTGGTTGCAAAATGTAATTATAACAATACACAAAAAAGGGGATTCTGTGGAGCAAAAAAAAAATCTGCCTATAAGGTTATTAAATATTGTTGATAAAATTTTCACAAGTATTATATTAAAAAAGGTTGTATGGATTGATCCAAATAATATTATTTCCCCATTACAAGTAAGCTTTAGAATGGGCCATTCCACCAATGATCATATCTAAACACTCTTTATTATTTAATTGAGAAATATAACATACTTAGGGGTCATAAATTATATGCTGAATTTACAGATTTAACAGCAGTGTTCAACTCATTAGATTGCCAAATTCTATGAGATAAACTGAGGAAGTTTGAAATTGATGTTAGTCTTCTGTCTATAGTTTAATCATACTCAAATAATTGTTCCAGTGTATATGATTTAAAGGGTAGTATTTATTTATTTAGCTTTTGTTTACCAGGTAAGCATGCCAGACAGTCAAGTGCCTATTTTCAGGTGAGACCCGGGAGAGTTACATAGGTACAGGCAATAACAATTCAGAGATTGGGTAATAGCAATCAACAAGGTACAGTCAGGTACAGGCAGAGAAATGTTATATGAATATAGTGGACATGTTTCAAGTTAATAGAGCTGTAAAGTAGGGGTGTGTAATTTCACCCACCCTTTTTAACATTTATGTCAAAGAGATATTACAAACTACTGTAGCAGCACCCTCCTCGACTGGATTCTAGCTAAATCACCATCCATAATCTCTGAGGTCAAGGTTCTGCCTGACACACTAAGTGACCACTCACTGATCACGTTCTTGTAGCCAAATAAATTCATCAAAAACCTACCCATCCTAATAGAAAGTAGGGTCCTGAGGAAGGGTAAGCTAGGTGCCATCAGATCTGCACTCTCACAGCATGACTGGTCCCTAATCAATCAGGCATCTACCCTAAATCAGGCCCTTAGCTACTTCATCAAGGACTTTAATGCCATCTGCTTCAT
This sequence comes from Neoceratodus forsteri, assembly GCA_016271365.2. Classification (NCBI taxonomy): domain Eukaryota; kingdom Metazoa; phylum Chordata; order Ceratodontiformes; family Ceratodontidae; genus Neoceratodus; species Neoceratodus forsteri. Next base: position 775,787,612 of record CM028137.1, read on the forward strand.
ATATGCCTCTCTCACAAAAAAAAAAAATTAGAGGGCAGACTAATGGCTGGATAAATGGAGAGCTACTCTCCCACCTGAAAGAAAGGGATATATCATGGAAAAGGGCCAGAAATACAGGGAATAAGCATGATTACCAGTGCTACAGGAGGCCAGAAATCGTTGCACAAAACTAATCTGGCTTGCCAAAGCCAACTACCATAAAGCACTGCTTTCCAATTCCTGGGGCGATGGAACAAAATTCTGGGAAAACATCAAAAATATCCTTGGAAAGGAGGACAAGATGCATCCCCAGCTGATCAATATAGATAACACACCAACCACAGTCCCCCAAGCCATTGCCGAGGCCCTCAACATGGCTTTCACTGATCTCTCTACAGTGCTACCACTGGCCTTCTTCCATCCTGGGCAAAACCATCACAACAACAATCCCACCAAGTATTCGCACCCGACCTTTTACTTCAATAGGGTCACTATGAAGGAAGCACTGGCCATGGCAAGAAGGTACTAGGAAAGACCACACTTGGCAGTGATGGGATTGACATGAAATTGCTATCCCTCACCCTGGACCCTCTTAACGTGCGCATTGCCATGCTGTTCAATAAGTCCCTAACACTTGCCCAATTCCCCGAGGTCTGGAAACAGGCCCTAGTCATGCCTGTGCACAAGGGTGGCGACAAAACCTTGATAGCCAACTATAGGCCTATCTCAATACTCTCTCCTTTGTCCAAAGTACTAGAAAAGATAGTGGCAGAGAGTCAAATCATTGACTACCTCAATAAATATGATTTGCTGTGTTCCAGTCAGCATGGCTTCAGATGAGGTCACAACACCACAACTGCCCTGCTGGACTTCTCAAACTATGCACATAAGGCTCTGGATGAAGGCAAAATGGTAGGGTCCATCTTTATTGATCTCACCAAAGCCTTTGACACAGTTAATCATCACCTGCTATTGACCCAACTGCATACCATGGGTGTGGGGTCTAATGCCCTCTGCTGGTTCCAGGACTATCTGACAAGGAGAAAACAATGTGTCAAAATTGAGCAAACAGTTTCCAATGCAAGAGAGATAACATTAGGGGTACCCCAGGGATCAGTACTAGGACCCCTACTCTTCAGCCTCTTCCTAAATGATCTACACACTGCCTGTGACTCCAAACTCATGTTGTATGCAGATTATGTGGTACTCTTAGGCAGTAACACGTCCCTTGCTGACTTGCAAGTAGGGTTCAGGACTCCTTCTCCTCAATTGAGAACTGGTTCTGTAGACACAAGTTGCTACTTAACTACAAGAAGACCAAGACCTTGCTGATATCTAGCCCCCACAGCAAAAATAAGCACCATTCCCCTCAGTATCACCAACTCACTATGTGAACCATTGGAACAAGTCCAAATGTTCAAGTATTTGAGAGTAATACTGGATGAAACCCTCACATTTGCACACCACATTGACTCTCTGGTCAGGACACTCAACAGCAAGATTGGTGTCCTGTACAGGCGCAGGCAATACCTCTCACCTGTGGCCCTCCGCCTCGCAGTACACAGCACCATCTTATCTCATATTGATTGTGGGCTAGTGGTGTATGGGGCAGCGACAAATACTGCTCTAAATAGGATTCAGGTGGTGTTAAACAAAGTTTGCAGGCACACCCTAGAGGCTGAGCAGGACGCACACACTTGTACGTTTTATGTGCAAACTGGCTGTTCTTGAGTAACAGGATGAGTTTCCCAGACCTGCATCCAAGGGAAAAATCACTATTGGGCAAAACACTGCCTTGTGTAGGCAACCTGTTAGTGGCTGCTAAGACACCACGGGCCACCAGGGGGAGTTCAAGGGGGGCCTTGGCCATCCCAATTCCACTGCACCTCATTCGGGCAATGCTCATTTGCCTACTAGGCTACTTTGTGGATGAATGAAATCCCTGGACACATCCTTGCCACAAACTGTCTGGCCAAATGCAAAACGTTTATTTTTTTTAACCTTTATGTTTATCCACCTACTGCACCGTCCCTCCACTCATTCTGAGCTCCTCAGGTCACCTTTCCGATGTCCCATGGTGCCCCCAGGAGTCTGCTCCTAGAGTGTCCGGCCAGTCAGAGACCCTCAGGTAGCCCGGTGTACTCTCCGGGTGGGGCCGGGGAAGGGAACCCCAAGCCTTCCCCCTAACAACGGTGGAGCGAGCGGGACACAGCGGAGTCTGCCCCCAGTGAGCACTGGTGACGTGGTCTGGCTTTGGAGGAGTCATCACCTAGGAGTAACGGGCTCCATTTTCTCCTGTTCTGGTGAACCCCTGCCTCTGCAGTTGCTGGCACACTGGGAGAGTCAATGAGGAGGCATGCGTCATGACGCAACTCCTCCCTGGATTTTCAGCTGGCGCTGCCCCTCCCTTCTGTGTGTCCCAATCTGCATCACCAATTCCGAGTTCACCCAGGAGGTGGCGATACAGCAGTGGGACAGACCTGCAACCCTCCCCAGAGAGGGAGAGCCGCCGTTCGGTGCTCAATCCCTCTCTTCCTCTGCCAACCCTCCAGCGGCCCGAGTCTGTCACCAAAACCGTGTCGCCAGTGTGGAGCAAGGTGTAGAATCTAGCGCCTCAACCCTCAGCGCCACTGGGCTGAGTGCCAAATGCAAAACTGACTTCAAGCAGCACCTCATGATGCTCTCTAAGTGCACCTGCACCTAAGTGTCGGACCTTATGAATCTCACCTCCCGGCCCTGCCTTCGGCCATCATAACACTAGGCCTTGATTTGGCCTTAGCTACTCACCTCTGACTACCCCTCCCAAGGACAACAATTCCCTTCCCCACCCAATCCATTGACACAGCCTGATGGGGTTGAATTAGATATGGCTACCACTTTAAAATCTTTGTTCTTATATTTTAACACTGTTTATCACTGCGCACTGGATGCATTGTACATATGCTCGTATGTGTTGAAACATTGATGTCTACTGTTTGTAACCTATCTGCAATTCTATTGGAACCTTTGTAAAAGAGTGTGTGCTCAAAGGTATTTTCTGAATCTGCAATAAATAAAATAAAATAAATAAAATATTGAACATCCAGATTACCGTTCTTGCTCAATTTTGAAACATACATGTCCAGGTTTAGCATACACCAACAATGTGATATCATTATAGCGATTAAGATTACAAAGGAAACCAAATATATTCTATGGGTGCTACACAAGTCTAAAACTTCAAGTACATTTGACAAAAACTAAAATAATAGTGTTTGGCACAAAGAAAAAGCCAAGTCGCTTCATAAATAAGGAAGAAATTTAAATTGTGTATATCTCGGGGGTGGTGGTGTCCTGAAATGGAAAGTGGAATAAACATTTTGAGTCCCAAATTAAAAAGCCAAACACAAGGTAAAAAAGCAATTTAACAATTTATTGGGAAATACATAGGTTCCTCCTTATTCCTAGCACTTAAAGTGACTGAATTAAAATGAAATCCAATAGAGCTGGCTCGCCAGCACAGCAGACGCGCTACCACCTGAGCTCCACATCAGTTTATTGCAGCAAATACGATGCGGTCAGAACAGCTCGGACAATGCTGCACACATCAACACTGCACCCGGTGAATATGAATGTGAATCAGTGGTAAAGTGGAGATTTACTATTACAACACCACACTGCCGTGGACCACCACTCCAGTGAAATGTTTTAATTTACTTGTTATTTTGTTTTTCGGGTGGTATTCCCTGACACAGTGTTGACTTGCACCGTGTTGTTTGCACTGTTTCTGACCACGCAGTATTGTCTGCCTTGGACTTGACATGCTACCTACCACCTATGATGCTGATGCTCGCCTCCTCAGGGGTGGGCGGTATTCTGGTCTCCACCACAACACTGCCACCTGGGTGACCACAGGTGGTAGTCCGGCTGAGCCGGTGAGTAGGGAAGGGATTGTTGACATTCTGACATCTCAGCATCAGACGCAGCATCTTCACAATGCTCCGGGGAAGGTTACCAGATGTTTGGAAATTCTTCTATCACCATGGGATTTAGATATAGCTAGGCTGACATTACATTTTTTTTAGAATTGCCATTAAGACAAGGGAGACTGCTTTTTCAATTTGTATTTTATATCCTTTTACCTGCTAACAGGCTCCATTCTGGTCCGGTTCCTCCAGCCCCATCACCCAACTTCTCTGAGACTTACCTTTCTTGCTGCCATCCGTCCTCTACCAGAGGACTCTGGAGAGCCACCCAGTCACCAGTGTGAGGCCTGCAGTGGACTGGGTCTTCATCCTACAATGGTCAGGGGGCTTCTCTGGTTTTACTTCCTGGGCACACGGTGCATGCAATGATGCATTGTGCAAGCTCTGCCTCTGGTGAGGCACCCCACAGTGTCAAGTCAGTGGGACACCTTTACTGGCATTCCAGTGCTGCCACCTAGAACCTCCAAGTGACAGCTCCCTAGAGGAATGCATATACCCCCTCCCTTATTTATTCATTTTTTTTATTTAGTATGCTTTTGTGCCTCTGGTTTTCCCCTTAATGCCCCTAATGGAGCTTCGGCCCCTACCCCACATGCCGACCCACCATGTCCAGGCTTCCCCCCCAGTGCTGGGCCACCGGGTGGGCGCCCCCTCCCCACAGTCAATGTAGACTAGCCCTGGCTTACCCCCCAGGGTGTGGCCACAGGAGCAGGACCCCCGGCAGACACCAGTGGCAGTGGGAGCAGTTGTGGAGTGGGGGCGTTGTGGCCGGGGGACTGTAGATTTTCTTTTAACTGTGCAGCAGTACCTGGGGGCAGGGATGTGCAATGATGTCCCACGTCTGCTCTGTCCCCCACAGGTAATGGCACCAACACAATGGGTCCCCCCCAGCCACCGCTAGAGGTCCGTGGTGTGTGTTAGACACTCTACCCCTACACAGAGAAGGAGAGCAGTCTCTAGGATGCTCAAGCCCTCTCCCCCCAGCTGGCCTGCTGACATCCCAAGTCTGTTTCCAAACCTGGGTCATTAGCGTCACAGACAGATGCTCTGCCTCTGCGACGGTGGGCCAGCCTACCCCCTCTCTTAGAGAGGAGAGGTGTCCTTGGGATGCTCAGTCCTCCCTTCCCCAGTGGCCTCTGAGTGACTTGCATCTGTTCCCAAACCCTGATTGCCAACATGGCAGGAGGTAAGGTGTTTAGCTCCTCAGCCCTCCATGCCACTGGGCTGGTAACAAGAAAGATTGTTATAAATAATTGTTAACTGAGAGCCACTTCAACATGCTGTGTATGGCCAGCCCACCGGTGCAGTGGTAGCGCTACTGCTCGTGACACCAGTGACTCAGGTTTGAGAATGAGTCTAGCTCATTGGAGGGCTGGCAAGGGGGATGATGGCCTAGCATTCCATGGATGCTATCCTCCTTAGATGTGGGTGGGAGTTGGACTCCACTGCAACACCACCACATGGGGGATCACAGGTGGCAGTGCAAGCTGGAACCACAGATAGATGGGGACGACTTCAGTGGCATGATGCACTGCATTGGCCAGGGTACTCCCAATGTCTCTATGCAGAAAACAAGGAAATGCCTTGGGACCATGCAGGATGTCATCTGATGCCCACTGTAGGCCCCACACTGCAGAGCGGGTCTTCCAAGATTGACACTGCAACTCTGTTAGGGGTGTAAGGGCTTGACCCCTGGGCAGCCCTTCCCATGGGGAGGTCATCCTTGGGGGACCATGGAGTGAAGGTAAGTCCCAGAGATGACAGGTGATGGGACTGGTTGGAGTGGCAGGACTGATAGGAGCCAGTTGGGCTGCCAGGGGGAAGAGTACACTAAATTTAAAAAAATACTGTGTGCTTGCCTGGTGGTACTGAGGGTTGAGGCACTGGATGCCACACCTCACACCACCCTGGCGACCCGGACTCGGGAGTGAGCTCGGGTTGCCGGGGGTCGGCAGGGCAGGGAGAGGCTCAAGCATCCGATGGACTGCTCTACTCTCCTGGGGAGGAAGGGAATGTTGTCCCACTCCTTGGCTACCTCTGGTGGAGGTCAGGTGGCAGTACTGAAGATAGGGAGGCACAATTGTAGCTACATGGTGCGCGCACACCTCCAGGCACGCACGCTCATGGCTGCGAAGGAAGGGATGCAAAACAGAAAAAAGAGAAGGGCTCCTGCAGGCTTTATGAAGCCCTACCTGTCAACTGGTGTCCCACTCCACTGCCGGACCATCGGAGGCCCCGATTCTGGATTGTGCTCTGGGTGTGGGGAGGACAGCCCTCCCCTTCCTGGCCACACTACGGGGGGAAATCTTTTGGGGGAAAAATGGGTCTGGATTGTACCAGGGGGAGCGGTGGATGGACTTAGGTGGCATGATGCACTGGCTCCTCAGTGAGCTATATCTCAGCTGATACTGCAAGGGATCCAGCGAGCCTTGACTAGGCCAGGGACCCCTCAATTTCTTGAACCTAAACAGTGGTTCAGAAATCCTCCATGAGCTACAGCTCAGCTGATACTGCAAGGTACTAGCCCTGACTTTTGGATTTGGCACCAGTGGAAGTTGATCTGCTTTTGGGAAGCAGTATAGCTCAGTGGTCTAAGGCTCTGAGCTGCAAATTTGGGGACATCCAGCAGACCAGACCTGGGTTTGAATCCCACAGCTTCCACTTGCATACTGTGTGACCCTGAGCAAGTCACTTAACCTCCTTGTGCTCCCAGGTCGCTCCTGTAAAAAAGCTTTCAGCTTAGTGTGCTATACCTGGTTAAACAACTAAATAATAAAAAAAAAAAAGTAGACCACAGTATCTCCTGCTGAACACATCTCTAACTACTCTGTCTCTCTAGTTGAATTTATGTGCCAGGGTTTAATAATTTGTTTAATCCTTAGAGTCATTTTAAGTTCTGAGTTGCTATTAGAAATGAATTTTGATATTCGATACTTTTTTTTTCCCATTAGCAGATTATATCTTCTAGCCACTAGAGGGCTATATTTCTGGTAGCAGTGACATTTTCTGTGTCTAGTCCACTATTAGCAGGTTATATGCAGCTGCCACTAGGGGCTCCTATCTTATCTGGCATATCACACACTCTGTTTCCCAGATTTTATCATCACAACGTTCCTTCCCCAGTGGGCTCTCCTTTTCCTCTCTCTCCCTCCTTAAAACTAGATAAGTCTGCCATCTACTCTCACCTCTAACTACTTGTTTTTAACTACACTCTCCCTACAGGGGTTAAATGCAGACACTCTCCCACCATCTGTAAACACACCTAGGGAATTCTTTCCCTGCTGTAGCCCACAGTATGTTCCTCCTTAGAACCCTCTGTCTATTTCTATCAATTCTGATACTGGCCCCCTCTACAGGACAGGACCATACGAAGTGCTCGTCCCAATATGAATATGACCCCATCAAGGACGCATTGCAGAATATCAGGAGGACATTAATTCTCCACTTCCAGACTGTAGTGCCACAATATCAGCACCTGGATAACACTAAAACCACAAATGTGCAGCTGTCAGTAACACACAACATCATACCCCCTACTACATGGGTTTATATGAGCAGTGAACAGGCTGGCTATCCCCTCCCTCCATCTGGTAGTGATGCACCCCTAACCTACCCATGTACCATGCCCCAAAAATCACGACGTATTACACAATTGTAGGCCCTAACATATCTAAAATGGCAAGCTGTAAGGATCACGTGGCTGCTCCTACTGATCTCAGGTAATTTTCATCCCAACCCAGGCCCGATGACATACACTGCAACGGTTCATAAGAAACAGAATGGACAAACAATAGCATCAATAAATATCTGCAGCCTGCTAGCAAAAATGGACACCCTCCAAGTCTGGGTCCAGCAGCACCAGCTGGACATTATTGTGATAGTAGAAACCTGGCTATCACCTAGGGTGCTAGAGTCTGCTATACAGGTCACTGGATATGCTGTGTTCAGACTAGATAGACTCGGTAAAAGAGGAGGTGGTTGTATTATGTATGTTAAAGACCACATTCAGGGCCAAATGCTTAACCCATGTGACACCAAATGTGAGGCTCAACTGATGGCCATAAAAGTAATACTTGGCAAGAACAGGAGAACCCTAACAATTGCCTCGGCCTGTATCCCTCCAAAGGAACAAACGAACGGTTTCAATTTTGTCATCAACTACCTCTCTGAAGGGGGACCAAACACAGAGCTGATAATGGTTGGAGACTTTAATATCAACTGTTCCTCCACTGAAGCTGTACACTACAAGGACTCATTAGACACTCTCAACCTTGTACAATTGGTAGACTCTCCCACTCGGTATAACAGCAGAACAGACACGGGGTCAATAATCAACTGGGTGGTCACAAATTAGCCAGAAGGAATATCCTCCATCATGGTTCTCCCCCCTGACTCCCTCAGTGACCACTCCTGGTAATCTGCAAATGGTCAAATAAGGCCCCAAAGGCGCCAGCCAGGACTATTACTGCTAGACTTCTGAAGAAAGGCAAGTTGGAAGCACTAAGAGCACACCTCAGCCTCCAAGATTGTAGCTCTACAGACCACAAAACAGACACCAACACTGCCCTAGAATGCTTTATAAGCAAATTCAATGAAGTGTGCAATGTCTACGCCCCTACACCAAAAGAAGGATCCGCGACTATGACAGCCCCTGGATCACATCACAGCTACTAGCTCTCATGAAAAATAGAGACAACTTGTGGTACAAAGCAAGGAACTCCAGTACCCAGACAGACTACCAGAACTATAGAGTTGCATGGAATAAATGCACCTGGCCTATTCGCAAGGCCAAAAACGCTGACTTTAAAAATGAGCTGACAAACTCATGAGGTGACAGTAGATGGTTCTGGGAGAACATCAAGTCCCTAACCAGCAAACCTAATAAAACTCCCCCCACCTTCCTGGACATTGAGGGCCAACCTATGCAGGATCACAGTCACAGAGCAAATGTCTTCAACAAAGCCTTTACTCACCTCAGCGGAGTGTTGCTCACTAGCTTCCTTCAACACCAATCAGATACTTGCACTGAACGAAACCCGGGGACCCAATCAAACTCCCATCCGCCTTTCTACTTCAGAGCTATCACCTTTATGGAAGCAAAAAAGTACATCCTAAAAGCACTAGGTAATTCCAGAACTAGCTCTGATCAACTTGACCTAAAACTAGTTAGGTTCACCCTGGACATAACTCTCAAACCCCTCACCAAAATCTTAAACCTCTCCTTGGTATCAGGCGAATTCTCATGGATCTAGGAGGCGGTGGTGGTTACCCATTTACAAAAGTGGTGACAGGGCCAACGTTACAAATTACCGCCCAATATCTATTCTTCCTCCACTCTCCAAGACCCTGGAGTGAATCGTAACCAACCAACTGACGGAATATCTAGACAAGTATCATTTACAATGTCAGCAACAACATGGATTTCAAAAACACGGTACCACAACCACTCTAGTGGAGTTTACCAGCTTTATCCATAATGTGCTAGACAGAGGGCTCTTGGTAGGGGCAACATATATTGATCTCACCAAGGCCTTTGACACCGTCAATCACAATCTGCTCCTGGATCAGCTCTCCAATACCGTCCTCTCCCCTGCAACAGTAGCATGGTTCAGAGGCTACCTCTTTGGGAGGGTCCAAAAAGTGAAAATCCTGGACACATTCTCTGATAACCTTAGTGTTAACACAGGCGTTCCTCAAGGCTCTATCCTTGGCCGTTTACTGTTCAGCCTGTTCTTAAACAACCTCCCTCAATCGGTAAATGACCAGCTAATACTATATGCAGATGATGCGGTCCTATATTCATGTAATGCTGATGCCTACATACTGGAAAAGCAAATGCAGGCTAATTTCATCGCGGTTGAGCACTGGTTCCTTCAGTCAAAGCTGCTCCTCGATTATAAAAAAAATAAGACTATGTTATTCACATCATCACATAACAAACTCTGCACCCACCAACTTTGCATTCGTAACAATCAGAACACTTTCTTGGAGATGGTTCAAACATTTAAATACCTAGGATTGACACTGGACCACACCCTTTTGTTTAACCAACACATAGATGCAGTTGCAAAGTTGTCAGATGCAAAACTATGATTATTGTACAGACACCGAAAAGGCCTGACTTCTGAGGCACTAAAAACTGCTGTAAATAGCTAACTCCTCTCAGTGATAGACCATGGTCTAGCAGTATATGGGGCTGCCTCCCAAACTGCTTTGAAACATATCAAAACAACACTAAACCAAGTGTGTCGTTTAGTCCTAGGTGTATCCCATCTCACTCACACCTGCGAGTTGTACACTCAAACAAACTGGCTCAACCTTGACAGTCACCTCCAGTATCAAGTGTGCATGCTCACCAAGAAGTCTATGCTAGGACTTACCACCCCAAGCCTGCAAAGCCTTCTTAGCCAACCTAATTCCATCAGATGCACTGGGGTACAAACAATTCAGCCCTCTGCATCCCTTTCCGTAGAACCACACAAGGCCAACGATCCTACGAATACTGGGTGCCACTTTGGCTTAATGCACTTGACCTAGACATCATGAAAGAGGACAAAATAGGCCCCTTTAAAGATAAACTCTGAGTGGCCCTTGACACAAACAGTAACTGTGACTGTGAGACCTGAACCCCTCCACACTCTTCCCTCCTCTTTCCTGCTACCCTCATTCTAACCTGCACCCTTGCCTTCTCCTCTCTTCTTCCTAACTAACACTCCCCTAGTAGGCTCCAGATTCCTGCCTCAGCACTTTCTCTCCAATGAGTCTAGCCCTCCTTTATGGCTACACTCTTTAGCACTTAAGACAAAAGAACTGCTGTCCATCAAGTTCTCGCCTCCTCGCATATAGTATTAGTTAATTATTTTACAGACTATATCATCCTCTGTTTCCTACCTGATTTGCTCTATGTCCTGTAGATGCTAAAGTTGTTCTCTTACATGTCTTGTAAACCTAACCTGCTATAAATTATGTGTCTGTATATTTTTACTTATGTAATCCCTATTATTGCAATTATGTAACCTCTGTAACTTGATGTACTCATGTTTTTCTAGGCATGGAAGCTACTTGTATCTGCTTAGGTACTTGTAACCATCGTAAATTATGTTATGCTCATGTATTACTATGACGTGGAACCTCTGTAAAAGAGCCTTTGGCTCAAAGGTACTTCCTAGAAATAAATAAATAAATATGGGTGGAGCTGCTGCTTACTGTGTGCCCAGGGGCATAAAAAGACTATGAAAAAAAATACTATGTTTGTATTTTTTGTTTTATATGTCATATATGATTGCTGTTGTATTTTCAATCTGAGTTCTGTTTTTAATATTTTAATGACATCTATGATCTCGATCAGTAAACCTGTGAAACTGATACTGATGCACTCTGTACTGAAGCTTACCACTCTATATACAATAGCTTAGCATGTTATTCAATAGTTTAGGACTCTTTACAGTAGCTTAACACTCTATGCAGTAGCTTAGGTTGCTATTCAATGGCGTAGGACTCTGTACAGTAGCTTAGCACTATATTCCATAGCTCAGTACTCCATTCAGTACCTTAATGCTTTATAAGATAGCGTATAACTCTATTTGATAGCATAGTACTCTATGCATAGATTTCGTTTTCTGCATGAAAGTGTATTCAGACTGCAACAAGTCAATGATCAGCAATGGGTTGCACATACCAAAACAGGTGGTAGAGCTGGATATTCCCTTGACCTTAGAACTTCCGCTCATAAATCACACTGGAAAACACTGAATAACACCAAGCACAGGACCTCTTGGTAGACAAATCCTCTTGTCATGAGTGGCAGGATCCACAATGTTTGCCAGACAAGATAACTTTCCATAATTCTAATTGTCTAGTCACCTGTTACAGAATCAATGATAATCACGGGTGTCCACCCCTGGAGAGGAAATCCCGCTCCAACCCTCCCTCCTGCTGGCACCCCGGTGACCTGAGGTCATTTCCAAATCCGGGTTGCCTGCATGGCACGAGGTGTGGCATGCAGCGCCTCAACCCTCAGCGCCACTGGGTCTGGTTCCTGTAACTGTAATCCTCTAATCACTGGCTGCAGATTTATTGATGATCATGGGACAGGATGGCTTCTGTAACTCTGGTCCTCTCATCACTGGTTGCAGGATCACTGATGATCATGGGACAGGATGTTTTCTGTAGCTCTTGTAACTCAGTAATTATCAATGTTCAGTGAAACCAACTGGTGTTGCAACTTTCATCTGCTTCTGCCCTATTTCTGTATATATGCCCTAATTTTCAAGTGTCTAAAATGCTTTCAAATTGTTAGTCAATATCTAGTTTGGAGTTCTTCAAAAGAAAGAGCACCAGTTTCATTTACGAACTGAAAAATATGCCCCAAGCCTAGTTGACCCCAGTGGTGACAAGTATGGTCAGTGTTGGAGGAGACAAAATTAGTGTCATAGATCAGATGTTTGTAAAGATGCTGGATAATTTGAGAGTTCTGGGAGCTCAATAAAAATAACAGCTGTTGTAGATAAAAAAATCTCTCAGTGGAGGGAGAGCTAGTGGAGTGGCAAACAAATGTTGCCTGACACAGTGAAGGTCATTCAAATGAAATTCTACATGCTTCCAAGAAGTGGTACAGTGGTGGGAAAGGCAATAATGCAGAACTCTGAGTTGTGAGGCTATAACATAGCTCCTCAAATGGGGAAGCACCAAACAACCCCGGTCAATTAGTAATTGTAGGATTTTAAATCTAATTATAGGTGGTTGGCCATTCCATTTAAAATGAGATATCAATTTGTTCCAGGATTGAAAGCAGTACGGGGCAGGTTGGAGCGGTAATGTCTATAAGATGTATAGTAGTCTAGGCAATACATTCATTTGAATTATTTCAGTTCTAGCAAATAGTCCTAATGGTAAGTTCACCCAGCTTTCCAAATTAGAAGTTATTTGTTGTAATATGGGTTCTAAAGTCAGTAATTCCTGAGTCAGGTTTTGAGGGAGTGTAACCCCTAGGTATTTAATGACCAATTAATACTATTTGAATAGAAATGGCCACCTAATATCCAGGGAAGGATAATAATTAAAAGTGCAGCAAATCCATTTTGTGAAATTTAGTTGAAAACCAGAGACTGCCTCAAATTAGTCCAGCTCAGTCCGTAACTCGCACAATTACTGTTGGAACAACAGTGTTACCAGAATATCAATGGCAAAGAGGCTAAGTTTGAACTCCACTCCCCCAAAGGGATGCCCCTATCCCCTGATGTTGTCTAATTGCCATTGTTGCAGTTCTGTATATAGTGCAAATAGTAGGAGGGACAGAGGGCATCCCTGACAAGTGCCTCGTTCCAACTGAATTGGCTGTAAACCATTGATAAGCATCCAGGCTTGTGGGTCCTGGTAAATATTTTGCAGCATGGAAACAAATGGGGCAGGGCATCCAAAGTTCGACAGGGTAACCCACAGAAATTACCAAGATGCCCTGTTTAACTTTTTTTCAGCATTCAATTAATAACCACTGCAGACATTGATCTCTGTATAATGTGTTCCATAAGGAGAAGAGTCCAATGAATATTATCAAACATCTAATGTGTTCTCATAAAGCCAGATTGGATCTGTTGAATTATAGTTGGCAAGATTCCCTCTAGGCTTTTGGCCCAGATAACCATGAATAACTTATAACTGACATTTAAAATCAATATAGGCCTATATAAGGGGGTGGGGGGGTGGGGATCATTTCCTAATTTTAATCCTCTCATTGCTGGTCACAGGATCATTGATGGTCATTACTAAGATTCACTAAGAAAAGGGGGAGGAGCTAAAGGCCAAAGCCCATATCTGCTCCTATCATTCCCCCCATAATAAGAAAGGGAGAGATCTGATAATAACAACTTATCCAGTCTGCTCTTAAAGGAGTCTTTGAATTACTAATAACTACTTCTGTTGGTAAAGAGTTCCAGGGTTTAATTATTCTTCGAGAAAAGAAGGATCCACGTTTGTTAGAGAAGTACCGATTTTATTTTAATTGCAGGGGATGATCTCTTGTGTTGACATTAATTTGTTTGAATTCTATGCCCATCTCTGTCATTAAGTAATTATCATTAATAACTTCTCTTGCTAGCTTAAGATCACCCCTTAGCCTTCTCTTCTATAATGACTTAAGGCTAAATTTAGTTAATTTTTGTTTGTAGTTCAGAAATTTGGCTCCTTGTATATATTTTATAATTTTTCACTGCATGTTTTCTATTTGTATTATGTCTTTCTTTTTGTAAGGGAATCACATTTGAGAGGAAGAATAATCTATTTGGGGGCATATATATGCCCAATAAATGGGCAAAATAACAGGCTCCTCTCTTGATTTTATATTATGCCTAATGGCCCATCACACATTATTAGCTTCATTGAGGTTTTCCATCAGTTGGTTATCAAAGATAAATTGCTTCTGAATAATAATTCCCAGGTTGTCTTCTGATTTGGATTTTTTTAATTGTTGGTTAATTTAAAGCATAGTTAACTTCAGTGTTTTTTGTCCCAAAATGCATAATGGGGCAGAACGGTTTCTATAACTCTAATCCTAAACTGTCCCACAAAGTAATAGCGCACACAAGGCAATTTATTAGTAAGTGCTTTTATTTACCATACTGATGGACACAAACCATCAGTACAGCTATCCCAGTGCTTTGTGTCATGCTAACTCTTCATCAGGGGGAGTTCTGTTTCTTTATCTATTGTGTTTGGAAAGATGTTGAGCTCAAGAGCCTTTTTTCAAAGGTGTCCAAGTCAGAGAGTGAGAGTAACACATCACTAGCAGCAAAATTACAATATTGTGACTTTTTTTTTTGTAAACTTGTTATATAAAATTCAGCTGTACAACAATTCAGTCACAAGGAAAATCCGTTTTGTTTTTCCAGACTTATGTTCATATCACATTTAACATCCAACAACGAATATCGTGAACAAAGTACAAAGAAGTATACAAGTACAATAAGGGCATGGTTGCAAGATAGTCAGATTTAGGCTTCTGACTGTAAGCAGTTACATTTAAGCTTTTGTAGGAAAAAAGCTGCCACTTGCACTTCAGAGGGGCAGGAGGAGAGTCCAGTCACTGGCAGGGGTAGTGAATTCCACATTTTGACAGCTCTTGGTACAAATGTCCAAGGGCAATTTTCTAAAGGGCATGGCAATTTATTATCTCCCATGGATTGAGTATCATATACTGTAAAACTCAACATTTTCATGGTCAATTTTAGCTGAAATATTAATTGAACTCAAAACTTTTACTGTTGGTTTTAGCTGAAACACTAATTAGCGCTAACATAAATTTGTACTAATTAATACTATTAGCACTTTTTCCATTATAGTGAATGTGGTGCTAATGACTTAGCACTAAATTAAATTAAAGCAATTATGATTGCATTTGTGTTTGTGCTAAAATTACTTTGTGTGAAAATAACTAGTTTTAAAGTATGTTGTCAACCAGGCTAAACAGGCTACAAACACCAGGGGGAAGGGGCATTTAGCCTCGTAGTGCTGTTTTGAATAAGGGGTCTGAGTTGCAGAGGTCACAGCGATGGGCACTGGATTTTAGGTTCAACACAAATCTGCATGCATGGTTAAAGGTGATGCAGACATTCTCTAGGGCCATGCCATTAGCGGTAGAGTAGATTACTGAGCCATAGTCAATGACTGATACGATGCGGCCAGATGCTAACAGTTTTTTTACCTCACTGGTGAAATTTAGTCTGTTTTGGTAGAGCAGGCCAAGCCTTTGGTGGATGAATTTGATGACCAAGTCAACATGAGGAGAAAAAGACATGGTAGGGCCCAAGAAGATTCCTAGGTATTGAAAACTTGGACTTGTTCAAGTGAGTCACCATTAGGGGTGGTGATCTGCAGGCCAGGGCTTCCCTTTAGGCCATGGGTACTCCCAAACAGTAGGCATTGTTTTTGTTGGAGTTTATTACAAGCTTGTTAATGGCAAACCAACTGCACACCTTATGAAAGTCAAAATGGTGATTTACTTATGGGTTCCCAGATCCTGATGTGATTTTAAAAATTGCTGTGTCATCTCTTTGTATAATAATGATTTGGACAAGCCAGCCAGGTGGTGTGGAGAGTAGTGGCATTAGCACGTTAACTCCTCCCATGCTGGGGACCTGGATTTGGTAAAGGACTCAGGTCGCTGGGAGTCAGCCTGGGTGGGAGTCAGCCCAGCATTGACTGCCACCAGGTGGAGGCCTGATGGCAGTGCAGCACTGGCAGCAAGGACAGGAGGGTGCCAGAGTGCAAAGTCAAGTATGCATGCATCCCCATGCACGCATGATGCTCTTACAGCAAGGGACAGAGAAGAAGGTGTCCTTATGACATCCCGCAGCTCATTATCCCAACACTCACCTGCTGGGGCAGTATTGTCCAACAGGTGTAGTATCTCAACAGTGTTACGGGATGGGGTATGGTAGCTGATGTGATGGATTACTACCTTGTCCTTGAAAGCAGCATTGGATCCAGAAGCTGGCCAAGCTGCCCTGGTGTTGTGGAGGGCTAAACCACTGGCAACTCAGCCAATGTACCCTGGGAGGCTCAGGTTCTGGTATGAGCTATGGAACTTTTTGTAATATTGCCCCGTAACTAATAGGTGTGGGGGGTATGAGGGCAAAGCCCCCTGTATTGAGCTGTTTGTTGTAGTGGAATGCCCAGCATTGTATTGTTGGACATCCGAGTCATGTGGGATTTTTCTGTATGTTGAGCATCGGCATACCGAGTTTTGATCTAACATAATATATCCAGGAAGAAATAGGGAAAATGCCATCAAGGGCTTTGTGACACCCCACCTGCATGCTCTGAGCCTGTGCTGCAACCCAGGTTCCTGCCTTCGGGTCTGCAGTGGATATTTGTACTGGGGTGGGGGAGGACAGCCCTCCTCCCCCGGGCCCACCATGATGGGCAGAATCGTGGGAGTACCTGACTAGAAGGTAGGTCCTGGGCGAGGCAGTGGCCAGCTCTGGGTGCTGGGACAGGGCTGATAAGCCACTCTTGGACACAGGAGGAAAAGGAACCATTATGGCAAAATAATAATAATCATGATTTGGAACAGACACAGATCACTGGGTCTTTATTAACAAATAGGCTAAACCGCAGGGGTCCCAGAATGGAACAATGTGGTACTCTAGTGTTCAAAAGCTGAAGGCCTGAGAACATATCCCCGCACTTCCCTTTTGGGTTCTGTTGGTCAGCTAGTTAGTGAACCATGCAGTTGCCTCAGTTGAAAGACCAGGCTATAGGACTTTTTTATTAAGAGGTCGTGACTTACTAGATCAAATACCTTAGAAAGACCAAGGAAGACAGCACCAACATATTCCCCTCAGTCCAAGGCTGCATAGAGCTCCTTGGCAAGTTCAGTCAGTGCAGTGGCTATGCTATGCACATCCTAAAGCTGTGCAGTTCAGCAGTGAGGAGATTATGTGCAGTGATGTAGCCCACCAACTGGTCACTGATGATTTTTTCCAGGGACTTGGATGGTGAGGAGAGAATTGAAATGGGCCTGTAGTTAGAGACAACTGTAATGTCCTCTAATTTGAATGCAGAAAGCACAGTAGCTTGCTTCCAGATGTCTGGGAGGGAGCTAAATTGAACAGAGAAACTGAAGAAGTTTTGGATTGGCTGAGTCAGCTTGTCAATTGTCAATTTAAGCAGATCCATGTCTACTGAGTCTGGTTCAACTGTTGTTTTTGTAGTGGACATTTGTAAGTATTTTTCAACTGTTTGAGGGGTTACCTTTCTAAAGTCGAATTTGGGTCCTGGTGTACTTGAAGAGTCAGGGAGGTCAGGAGCAGCAGGCAATGTGTACCAGTTGGCAGGTGTTTGCCTATGCTGACAAGAAGGAGTTGAAGCACTCTGCAATGACCTGGGGAGTCAGTGTTGTTAGAGCCATTAACTTTTAGTAGGGTGGGGGTGTGACAGCTTTTCCTACTAAGGACATTGTTAGTGTTTTCCCATAGTTTCTTGAGGTCACTGCAGACTTTTTGGAGTCTTGTTTTGCAGTAATCACTTTTGACTTTTCTAATGGTGGACTTACAGTAGTTCCATAGTTCCTTGTATTTCATCAAGTGCTAATGGGAGTCAGTAGCTCTGTAGAGGGCTCATTTTTTAATTTTGAAAAGGGCAAGTAGTTCAGGGGTGAGCCAGTAGTTAAAGTCACCCTTGATCCTTTTCTTTTTTGGGGGGAGTCACACATTTTTTGAAGGTTTGGGAGAAGTCATCAAGGGGAAGATTGATGTCAAGGATATAGTCAATAAATTTCCAGTCAATATGATTAAAGTACCTTATAAATTCAGGTAGTCTTCCCTCTTTAATGTTATGGGTAAATGTAAATTTAGGTCATGACCTCTGTCTCCTAGCAGACTAGGAGCAATATATTGGAGAGTTGTCACAAATTAGGTCAGCTAGTAGCTCTATCCAGTTTAGTCTATCAGGGTGGGACGCCTGAATCCAATTGATTAGTGTCTCATTGGACTGTTTGTAGTTAATCCTGGTGGGGGTCTTAATGACCTGACTGAGACAGAGCTCAGCCAGTTTACTTTTGCACTTCTTAGATTGGTTGAAAGGTCAATTTATATTAAAGTCACCGAGGAAGAGTTTCTCTTGGCTTTGGGTCAGGCTCTTCATATACTCAGAGAGAGTTGAAATCTTGTTCTACTGATTCTGGGCAGATGTAAGCAACTGCCACAGTTACGTTTTGCTTCCATAGTCTAATCCAGTATTGGTGGCCAGGAATTCACAGGTTTAATTTTTATCCTGGGTAGGAAGCAGAGAGGCCTGTAAGTATTCCTTGACATTTAGGAGGCATCCCCCTCCCCGCTTCCTAATCCTATCTTCCTAAAGACAGAGTAGGAAGAGAGTGCAATCTCTGATCTTCTAACCTACTCTAACCTTCTCATCGCTGAGTACAGGTTTACTGATGATCATGGGACAGGATGTTTTCTGTAACTCTAATCCACCCTTTACCGCGGTTATAGGATCACTAATGATCATGGGACAGGATGGATTCTATAACTCTAATCCACCCTTTACTGGTTATAGGATCACTGATGATGATGATGGGACAGGATGGATTCTGTAACTCTGATCCACCCTTTACTGGTTATAGGATCACTGATGATCATAGGACAGGATGGATTCTGTAACTTTAATCCACCCTTTACTGGTTATAGGATCACTGATGATCATGGGACAGGATGGATTCTGTAACTGTAATCCATCCTTTACTAGTTGTAGGATCACTGATGATCATGGGACAGGATGGATTCTGTAACTAATTATCTCATCCCCAGATGCAAGATCAAGAATTACAGGACTCGATTGTTTCTGTAACTCTTATCCTCTTATTGCTGGTTGCAGGATCATTGATGATCACTTGATAGGATAGTTTCTGTAACTCTAATCCTCTCATCACTTGTTGCAGTATCAGTGATGATTGCCACACAGGATGGTTTCCGTACCTCTAATCTTCTTGTTACCAGTTGCAAGATAATTGATGATCACTGGGCAGGATGCTTTCAGAAGAAGAAGAAACCACAACCACTCTGTATGCTATACATTCCTCACTAGTGAATGGGGCAGCTCCTTAACTGAGTCCCTCACTTGTCACCATGACCAGATCTTCTGGGTTGTTCAAGCTGAATGTAGCTATGAGGAATGGCTTCAATGGGGAAAACAGGTCAGAGTGGGAGTGCCAAGCCTCAGTGAGACAGAAGATGTCAATAGCATGATCACAGATGAGATCAAGAACAGTGAGAGATTTGTGGTGAGGGAGAGGATGTTGAGAAGGGAAAATATGATAGAGGAAGAAAAAAACATAGGGGAGAAAGGGAGAAGGTTTGATATAGATGAGGGTAGCAGGGTGAGAATGTGGGAAGGACAAATAACATCAGGGAAGCTGTGGGCATGAGAAAGTGGGGACCAAAAAAGAATGGTTGTGGAAGAGCAACTTGGGGGCAAGGGAGAGAAAATGAGCTTAGAGTGGCAATAGCCAGCTCAACCAGCCATAACAGGGAAAGCAAAGTATATCAAGGTCTTTACTTAGAGCTTAGTCCCAGTCCAATTTCTCTGACTCCCCTGACTTTTTGTGGTTCTAACTGCAGATTGTCTCTCATCCCCTCTTCTATATGGCATTTCCCAATTTTTGTTTCTTGTTCTTTTCCATCTCTCCATCTATCTTCTACCTTTGGGCCAACTAATTCCCTCCTTTAACCTCAATCACTCCCTTTATGTGAATAACTCCCACCTCTACATCTCTTTACTCTTTCCTCAACCCCTCCCTTCTCACCTCATTATCCTGCCTTGACCACATTAATATCTACCTCCAACAACATTTCTACAGCTCAGTTTATCTAAGACTTTGGTGCTCCTCTTGGGCATGAGACACTTTCTTTACTTCAGCTCTGTCTCCTTCAACTCTAACCTCACCTTTAGCTCTTCTTTGAGCTTTGGTGTTTTCTTTGACCTTAAGCTCTTCTTTTCTTCCAATGCATCCAGTGTTTGTAAGTCTGTATACTGTCAGCTCTGTAATATCTCCTGTGTCCTCCACTGTTTTAATTTTTCATCTGTTGAGATCCTCATCCATATGTTTGTGTCTTCTTGCCTTGATTACTGCAACACCCTTCCTTTTGGTCCATCAAAATCTCAACTGTCAAGACTTCAACATATCCAGGACACTGCTGTCTTCCTCCTTATGTACACTAAGAAGTGTGATCACATCACTCCTGTTCTCTGTGAGCTCCACAGCCTTCCTATTCCTTACAGAATCCCACTGAATATTGCACTGTTACAGTAGTTCTTAATATCCAACATGATCAGCCAACTTGTTAGAGCAGCAATAGGGCTTCTGCTTGCAATGCTGGAAACCCAGGTCCAGGAATGAACCTGGGTTCTCAGGGACCAGCCAGAGGGGAAATTAAGCATCTCAGAGGATGCTCCCTCCTCCAGAGAGGGATGGCAGTTTGCTCAACTGCAACATCTTGGTGACCACAGGTAGCGATTCATGTGTGCACCCTCACTGCCAGCATCCTGTGGGTGCAGAACAGAAAAATGGAAACTCCCAAACCCGGTAGGATGAATTCTGCCCTCACACAGTCCCCACAACTCTGACCTCGGCAGCTTTTCAATACGGATCCATTCCATGACAGGAGTTGAGTGGCCAAGCTTCTGCTGCTGCATTTGGGGGAAAGCCATGAGGGATGAGTGATGGGAATTACAAACAAACAAAAAATATATATATATAAAAAAAAAAAGGATCGGCGATGGGAAGTCCAGGAGAAGTTGGATGACAGGGCTAGAAAGGTCAGCAGGAAAGTGGCTTGCTTATTGACAGGGGCAAAAATAGAATAGCTAAAAAAAAAATCTAAAATGATCCCATCCCTGCCTTTTTCATCTTCTGGCCTTATCTCTTGCTATTTTCCCACTCACGACCTTCGCTCTTTTAATCTGCAGCTCTCCTCTCCTCTCCATTCCTGACCAAAACCTATCCAATACTGATGCAGCGCTTTTTCCACTGCTGCCCCCTTCTGTCTGGAAAAGCCTTTTGCTCTCTTTCCGCCTCACTAACTCACTTACTCTTTCTAAATCACATCTCAAAAAACCTCTCCTTCCACTTGCTTTTAACTCTTAGGTACTGGTTCATTAACCATTATCATTGTACCGTTAATGACTGCCTGCTGGACTTCATTTTCGTTTTGCTACGTGTATCTTTGACATGAAAGACACTACATAAAATGAAAGTGTGTTGTGGTACATTTAATTGTATTGTATTGTATGAAACAGGCTGGGAGGAGGGGGTCATTTAGAAAGCACAGAGTTGAATCAGTCTCAGGATTGCATCATGGGGTTGGATTTTCAAAGGCTTTAGATTGCTGGAAGTACCAGGTGCGCCAACGATATAGTGCACTGGGCTTGTAGCAGTCTAACGGGAATTTCCATCCTGTGCATCAATTGATGCATTTGATTGTCTTTTTATAGTCTGTTTTTGCGTCAATCTTGGGAACAATTTTTACTGAGCTTGTGCCATAGATCTGATGCAAGCTGACATAAATTGGAAAAACTGTTGCATCAGAACATGACCTTCGAAAATTGGGTGCAGTTCCGGTAGCAGGGATTGGTGGACCGGTGATTCCAAAATGTTGTGGCACAGGGCTTCATCTTAATGTAAGCCCTGCACCACCTATTGAAAATCGTGCCCTAGGAATTATCTATGTGGAGTGGCAGAAGTATGGACTCCACAAGGTGCACAGACTGAAGGTGACCAGTAAGAGAAAGGCTAAAGCAGTCCACCACCTGAGGAGTTATCCTGCTTTGGACAGTTTTTACAGAAGATGAGGATGTGCCACTATGATGAAGGATATAGCCACATCAATAAAGATGACAGCGGTGTCGTTTTCCTGATCTTCAGCCTTCAGAGGGAAGTGCTAGTGCATTGGTTTCCACTGAAGCCAGACTGGAATAAGTTGAAGAAATCTGAGGCTTTAATGAAAACAATGATTTTGGCCCATGTCACATGTTCAAGCAGCTTAGCCTGGGAGAGGCAGCATGGATACAGGCCTGGTAGTTAGCAGGTTGCAAAGTGTCACCCCTTTGTGGAGGGGAATGACCTAGCAAGACACACCACACAAAACCATAATGGGACATTTTTGTAAAAAACACACAAAAACAAACAAACAAACAAAAACACAAGACTGAAGAAAACTCCAGAGGCTGATATAGATGGAGGGAAATATATTATTTAAAAAAAAATTGCTGTACATGAATGAGCCATGAAAAATGCATGCAGTGCACCCCTAATAGCTGAGGTTGCAAAACAAAGTAGTGATGACACCTTATTTTATATAGTTCTTCTGGGAAACAGAAATGAGACTTGATGGGAAATTATGAGAGCTCAGATTACAAGCATTTTTATACTTAAAGTAGCTATTAAAAAATCTAGTTTGACATGATTATTGTATTAAACGTTGTGCTGTCATAACAGCAGAATCTGATATGCCAGTATTAGACATTTTTGCAGGCATGCAACTTCAAAGTAATTCAAGGTGCACTTTAAAAAGCAAGCTCACAACCTAACAGTATTTTATGCTCTTTAAACCACGTATAAAATTACAAAAATCAGAAGTCATTCATTTCCTCTGTAAATATTGCTCAAAACAAAAACCTGCATATGTGCTTTGCTGTGCTCCTCCTAATTTATGTTTTTTTTGAGGAACAGCTGTTTCTTAAAAACCAGCAAGCACGCAAAGATGGTGAATGACCAACAAGTCATCGACCATCTATTTATAACACTTCCGCAATTACTTTTTGTTTTTCTAGCCAGTCAGACCAAAGAACAATGGCTGCATGATCAATCTCATGATAACAAGCTGCTACTTTTAAAATGTTAATCACAGCTTTTTTCAAGACTGTGGACCCAGCCACCTAAAAGTATTCCTATTAATAATATTTTTGAGGTTTTTTTAAAGAAATTGTAGTAGAAGTTAGCTTTAATAAACTGGATTTTGTCACTGAACCCTTGAACTGTGGAACTTTAAACTAGTAACACGGAAGACTAGCCTGGCATCAGCTACCAGTACCTGAGGAGGACTATGTCAAGATGAAGGACCTAGTGGCCATTAGTCTGGTGCAACTGTGTCAAGGCTAGTTATACATAGCTGGAATCAAAACCAGATCAGGTGCATACACATCCCCAAATAGAAAGGAGACTGAAAATTACTACATTCCAAGGTGGAAACATTTACTGGTAGGAAAGCTCCAAGAAAGTCTTTTAGAATAAGCATCCTTCATGATGCAAACATCAGGGTGTATGACTATATTTCACAATGCAGCCCTTTTTGGTTTGTACCTGGAGGTTTTCTAGTAATACATTTTTTTCATCATGATATAGTCTAGTTTTCAGTCTCTATCCTAACAGATATATTTAGTCTCTCTGGACACCAGTTTGGGCCTGGATTTCTTGATGTTTATGGTGGCCCAGAGTGGCATTAAACATCTTTGGAATAGGGGCCAGCCCAGTGGCATAGAGGGCTGAGGCACTATGTGCCTTACCTCTCACCACGCTTGCGACCCTGGTTTGGGAATGAGCCTGGGTTGCTGGGGGTTGGCCAGTGAGGGAGGGGACTGAGTGTCTGATGGACAGCTGTCCTCTCTTGGGGTGGGGAGGTTTGCCGACTAAGCCCTTAGCTGCCCCTTGTTGGAGGCCTGGGGTAATGCCGACAGCCTGAGCGATACTAAGGGAGGAGCCATAGTTTTGTAGTATGCGCACACGTCCATGTGCATGAACTTATGTGTTGCCATGCCGAGGGGGGGACTAAGGGAGAAAAGTAGAAAATGGGCTGGTGCAAGCTGTATGAAGCCATGCCCATCCACCTCTGCCCCCACGCTGTCGCCGGTTCACCTGGCCCAATCTGGATTGTGGTACCGGGTGGGGGGAGGATGTGCCTCCTCTTCCTGGCCCTGACATGGGAGGTAATCCTTGGGGGATTACAGAACTTGGTGGACTGGGAGATGATGCCAGGTAAGAGGGAGGCAGGGACAGGGCTGACAGCTTGCCTGTGAGCACATGCCAGGAAAAAGCAATATAGCAAAAAAAAAAGAAAACATCTGTGGAATATTACTGGGTTACTGCCCTACCTTGATCAAGATGATCTAGCCATGCTTGTACATGCATTGACAATCTCCCATCCTGCCTACTGCAATAAACTCTGTTGTGGCTTTCCTGCTTTTTTTATCTGCCATCTTCTGGTAACCTCCACCTGGAGAACAGAGCACATTGCCCCTTCTCAAGGATATTGAGGGGAGCTGTGAAGAGAACTAGCAGCACCTCTGGCAGCCCTGTTCACAGAGTCACTTAACACAGGCGTGGTAGTAGGGAGGAAGCGGGGAACTACAGGCCAGTCAACCACACCTCAGTGGTGGGGAAAATCATGGAGACACTGCTGAAAGAAAGGATAGTGGCACACCTGGAATCCAATGGTGCCCAGGATCTGAGGCAACATGGATTCACATCAGGAGGGTCTTGTCAAACAAATCTGATAGATTTTTTTGATTGGGTGACTAGGGACATGAATCAGGGAAGGGTGGTGGATGTCACCTACCTAGATTTCAGCAAAGCCTTCGCTACTGTCCCACACAGAAGGCTGGTAAACAAGATGAGTAGACTGGGCATGGGGCACAAGGTGATACATTGGGTTAGAAACTGGTTGTCAGACAGAAGGCAGAGGGTGGTGGTAAATGGGATCCAATCAGGGGAAAGAAAGTTGACCAGTGGAGTGCCACAGGGATCAGTACTGGGACCAGTCCTATTCAGTGTCTTCATTAGCGACATTGCAGAGGGTTTTTGCAGATGACATCAAGATCTACAGCAGGCTGGATACTCCAGAAGGGGTACAGGCAATGAAGAGAGACCTGGAGAAGCTTGAAAGATGGTCAGAGGTGTGGCAACTGAGGTTCAATGCAAACAAGTGTAGGATAATGCACCTGAGTAGGGGCAACCCTGGGGAGGACTACAGGATGGGGGGAGAGGTACTGACGGTCACCAAAGAGGAAAGGGACCTTGGGGTTATCATATGTGATGTCCTTAAAGTATCAAAGCAGTATGCAAAGGCTGCAGGAAGGGCAAGTGGCATGCTGGCGTGCATATCCAGGGATATTACGAGCAGGAGGAGGGAGGTAGTGATGCCATTGTACGAAACACTGGTACAGCCCCACCTGGAGTACTGCGTGCAGTACTGGAGACCACACATGCATAAGGACATAAAGAAGGTGGAGGCTATCCAGAGAAGGGCGACAAAGATGGTGCATGGTTTGCACCACAAAACATATGAGGATAGACTAAGGGACCTCAATATGTACTCATTGGAGGAGAGGAGAGAAAGGGGAGACATGATTGAAACTTTTAAGTACCTCAAGGGCATCAACAAGGTGCAGGTGGGGGATCTTTTCCAATGTAAAAAAAAAACACCAGAACATGGGGGCACAATATGAAATTAGAGGGGGGTAGATTAAGAGGGAACATAAGGAAGTTTTTCTACACAGAGAGGGTGGTGGGTGCTTGGAATGATCTGCCACAAGAGGTGGTAGGGGCAAGCACAGTGAAGGGGTTTAAACATGCCTGGGACAGGCACAAGGGAACATTGGGTGGGGAGGGAGTGCGGAAAAACCATTGATTATTTTGGATCAGTAGACACATATAGGTATAGGGCCTATGGACAGACTGGATAGGCCTAGCAGTCCTTATCTGCCAACAATTTCTATGTTTCTATGTTTCTCTGTGTTACATGCACCGGCCACCAGACTAGTGAGGGATAGATTTTAAGCTAATTTTGTTGATGTATAAGGCCCTTTATGGACTGGGCCCTCACTAGCTTCAAGAATTTATTGCAACCTATTCTGGTGTCTAGCAGTTGCATTCTATTGGCTGCCATCTGTTAGCTAGCCCTTCCTCTCACTTATGAGCATGGATTGCTCAGTATAAACCCGATGTAATGTAGGTTGTCGAAACCTGGGTATCTCCTGACTCGGCCGTAACTCTCCTTGGACACAACATTTTCAGACTGGACAGGCAGGCTAAAAGAGGTGGTGGCTGCGTTATCTACCTAAAAGACATGTTATTAGGTCATGCTGTCCCTATGCTGAACCTTGAGTGCCTTACACAGGCACTTGCCATTTGAAGACTCCTTGGGGCCCATAACAAAGCACTGACAGTGTTCTCAGTCTATGTACCGCCTAAAAGGTACGAAGATGGCCTGCTCAGCCTCTTGGGATATATCCACAGCAACCCATTCAATTCAGGGACAATACTATTGGGTGACTTTAATTTAAACTGGCTTTCGTCTTCACACGGCTCAACCAAAGGTGCCCTATCAACTCTCCACCTCTCACAACTTGTGAATTCCCCTACCAGACATAACTATAGGATGGGGACAAGCACACTCCTCGAGTGGATCCTTGCAAACCGCCCAGAACATATTGCAAATGTTGTTGTTCACTCCGACTCACTTAGTGATCACTCCCCTGTCTCGTGCTCCTGGAAAAATAAATTCATTAAGCTGCCTCCACAAACCATCTACAGACAAGTTCTAAAACATGGGCACCTTGAATTCTTAAAGCTACACCTACGCACCATTGACTGGTCTACTATTGACTCCGCTACTGATGTAAAGTATGCTCTTGAGTATTTCATCTCCCATTTCAATGCTGCATGTGACATCCATGCTCCTGTGAAAACTAGGAAAGTTCATAGCATGAATAACCCCTGGATCATGACTGAACTGCTGTCCAAGATGAAGCTATGTGACTACCTCTGGCACCAAGCAAAAGCCACAGGGAAACTTGCCAATATTCAAGCCTACAAAGCAGCTAGGAACTCATATACACGGGTCACCCGACAAGAGAAAAGCAACTATCATAGAGAAATGCTTGCTAACTTGTGGAGAGATAGTAGAAAATGTTGGTCTAACATTAAGGATGTCACAAGCAAGGTCCGTTCTATGATCAACATTGAAAGGAGTGCCTACTATGGACTCTCTCGCTATTGCAAATATCTTTAACAATGCCTTTTCTGATCTAAGGAGTGTCCTCCCTCAAGACTTCTTTGATGAATCCCCCCCCCATCCATATCGCAGCATGATGCCACCTCTCAGGAGCATTGTGAAAATCGCAACTCAATCCCACTTTCTACTTTAAGAAAGCACCAGTTTCCCTCATTAGAAGACACCTCCGCAAAGTCCTGGATAAGTCACGGCACAGTGGTGGCTCCCTTAACCTAAAACTCCTTGCACTTACCCTTGATGAAATTATAGTTCCCATCACATGGATCTTCGACTTTTCACTAAGTCTATCTCAATTCTCTCTTGTCTGGAAAACAGCACTGGTCACCTCTGTCCATAAATCGGGAGATCGTTCCATACATACCAACTACAGACCCATCTCAATCCTCCCCCCTCTGTCAAAAATCCTGGAGCGTATAGTAGCAGACCAATTAAATGATTATCTTGAAAAATACACTATACAATGCTCACAACAGCACAGTTTCAGGAAAGGGCACAGCACCACCACTGCCCTCCTGGAATTTACCGGTTTCAGTCACCAGTTGCTTGATCAAGGGAACCTTGTTGGTGCAGCCTTCATAGATTTAATAAAGGCATTTGATACAGTGAACCACCCATTGCTGCTAAAACAATTGACCTGTATTGGACTATCAAATGATGCAATGCTCTGGTTCAAAAACTATCTGGAGGATCGCTTCCAAAGTGTGGTAATCTCAAATATCACCTCTGACTGGCAGATGGTCCATTCTGGTATGCCTCAAGGATCTATCCTTGGCCCTTCCCTATTCAGTATCTTCATCAACAACCTTCTGTCTTTCTGCCACCAACAAATACTTCTGTATGCCGACGATGCCGTCATTTTCTCTAGTCAACCTAACTCCACTCTTCTTGAATATCACCTACAACAAGGTTTTAAGAATGTTGAAAAATAGTTCAGTACCCAGAAACTGGTCCTGAACTACAAAAAAACGAAAGTAATGATGTTCAGTACCTTGCACAATGAGTACAAATCTCATGCTCTCACCATCAAAAACCTACTTGGTGCCCCACTTGAACTAGTGGAGTACTTCAAATATCTGGGGGTTACTTTGGATAATCATCTCTCCTACGTGCAGCATATTGAGAATGTAGCGAAGGTCATACATATAAAAATTGGGCTCCTCTATCACCATAAGTGTAATATAAACCCTGAAATGCTTAAATTGGCTGTCTATAGCTCCAGTCTCTCAATCATTGATTATGGACTCCTCTCTTTGAAGGATAACTGTTGCACCTAACAAGGCCTGCAGGCTTATCACAGACTCTGATCGCCTTACCCATACTTGTGAACTCTATGAGTAGATGGGCTGGCTGCATCTAGGAAACAGGATTAAATATCAGACATGCCTCCTAACCAAAAAAGTGCTCCTGGGTCTACTTCCACCTAGGACTGGTAGTAACAAGAAAAGGTTCTGGCACACAACAGCTCATGAGAGGAACGCATAGAATAATGATAAAAATTAAAATTTATTGCACCAAATGAGACAAAACATCTTGCCACACTGAAGGGTTTTTAAATTTTGTAGTGTGGGCTTCCATATAGTTAGTTGCAGAGTTCATTTTTCGTTTAGCAAAAATGGCTTTTAGATTAAGTTTACGACAGTTAAGATTTAGGTCAATAGTTGTCTGTACTCAATTCAGCGTACATGTAGGCGCAAAACCAAGTCAATTTTTTAACAAATAAGTCTCTCCTGTTGTTAAAACATGTTTCGAGAGATTAATAATTTGGCTGATCTAATTATTAGAGGGGCTGGTCCTCACCTCCTCTACTGATTCCTCCCTCTCACTCCAAACAATTTCCTCCATAAGTTTCTGCCCCTGTGGCATCCTCTGAACTCTCTGCCTCCATGCTGCCATCCTGTTTCTTCTTCTCCGTCTCGGAAATACTCTCACGGTCTCTCCTGGAGTCTGGGACTTCTTCATAGAGGGGGTGGGGCATGTGGCATAGTATGGGACTGATAATCCATAGCTAGTTGTGGATCTAAATGTTACTGTTCCCTCAGAAAAAAAACTTGTTCCATTCATAACATCCCCCTCAGTGTCACTAACATCTGTACTCACATCTGTGCTGTATTCAAAAGAGACATTTTTATTATTCCAATGTTTTTTCAAAATACTTTTTAATTGATTGTTCTCCCATTTAAAAATTGTATCCTTCTCAAAGTCACCTTTGTCTCTTTGGAATTTTGTCATTTTAATTTTGGGATCTCTGCATCTAATTTAAAAATAGATTCTTTAAGTCTAAGGTTAAATCTTTAAAACTCTGTATGCGTTCGATATTTTAATACTTCAATTTCCTGTTTCTAATTTTGTCTCTCAGTTTGAGTTCTTTATCTTTACTATACTTACTAATCAGTTGCATGAGTTTAGCACTAGCTTCCAACAAAATGTTTTCCCGTTATTGCGAAAAGGTAACGTTATCTGTTTCGCAGGCTGGATCTTTAATCAATCTCAGTCCCCTCGGGACACGTTTAACTTCCAAATAAGCTTCCAAATTAGTACTGTTCCAATATAATCTTCTAAGTTGATGTGTCATCTTTTCTAAATTCCTAAAAGCTTCAGGTAATGACTGAGTTTGTTGTGGCACTGCCGCTTGTCCATTTTCTGAGTTGAGAAATGGATTGTTGGTTGCAGTGTTTGTAAAAGTAAGTCCACATAAGCCAATGGATTGTTAAATGTGTTACTATCCATAGTTGGAAAAAGCAGATTTGGAGTGCCTTCATAGGACATATTTAAAGTTTCTCTCATTTTAATAGGTATTAAAAATAACAAATGTGTAAATCCTTGAGTTTTAAGGGGTAAGGATACAGGAAGACATTTTTTTTTTTAAATAGATTTCCAGGTGGCTTCACCTTACCTCTACCTGTAAATATTCCTTCACCCCAACCCATGCGTTTCACTCAATACCAAGAACTTGTTCTAAATTGAGTGCGCACTGGGATGTAGTGCTCAAGAACCAACATATGTAGTAAGCAGAAAAGGTTCTGGCACACAACAACTCATGAGAGGAACGCATAGAATAATGATAAAAATTAAAATTTATTGCACCAAACGAGACAAAACATCTTGCCTAACATGTTTCGGATTGACTGCCAATCCTTTCTCAAAGGCTGAAAAAAAAGGGGCTCAAGACACTCCTCTTAAATACACATAATAACAGGTGATACAATTAACCTATAAAAATCAATCAAGCAATTATTGTTAAGATCCATTTAAAAAATCTATGTTACTACACTACTACCACCACTTAGGACTGCATCACTACTGATCCCATCCTGCAGTACTAAGAACACTCTGTTAATCAGCTACTCCTTGTCCCTAGATTCCAGACTTCACAGGGTCAGTGATCCTTCTCCTACAGAGCTCAATTATGGTTTAATATCCTGGATTTTGAAAGGTCATTCTCGTCTAAACTTGACCAATTCAAGTTTCAGCTCAAACAGTACCTTGTATCAAACAGCTCCTGTGACTGCTTCAACTAATGGATGCCCTACCAACCCCTCCGTTGGGTATTCCTGTTTCCGCAATTGATCCTCTGCTGACCAATTTATACCTCCTGAACTTCTCCTCCCTGTCTCTTGCCTATTTATCCTCTCCTGTATCCCCCTTTCAATTTTACCTCTTAGCCCCTTTCCCTACCTTCCCTCCCCCACCACCTCTGGTCTCCCTCCCTTCATCCTACGCACCTGTATACCAATTCCAGTGGTCACTACTTCTCCCCTCACTCCTCCCTTCCCCCTCTTGTAAAGCTTGACAAGGCCAATGGCTGCTCCCCTCTCTCCGCTAACTACTCTTCCCTCCTATTCCCCTTTGCCCTCCTGTTCTCCTAACCTTTCCCATCCTTTATAATGCTTGTTTATAATTTACGGTGTTTAACCATTTATTTTCTTGATGCATAATTGTTTAATTGTCATTTTAGAGTACCTCTGTTAGTCTTCCCTTTGTCAGTTTGTAACCCCATTCACTGATGTGGAACCTTTGTAAATAGGTGCCTGTGCTCAAAGGTATTATAATCCTAGACTAAAATAAATAAATACATTTTAAAAAATCTGCTGGCGACAGTGTTTTTTCTCCTGTTGCTCCAAGATTATTAAATAAACTCCCATTGGACATTAGGACTATTCCCTCAGTAAACTATTTCAAAAACAAGTCAAAACCTAGTTTTTTTAACCAGGCCTTCCTGAAATATTTATTCTGTTTATGGTCCCTTCATCTCTGCAGCCTCTGAATCCCACCAGAGCTCCTGCAGCCTACCAGACCCTCTGTAACCTCTTACCTAGCCACCAGTCCACCACTAAGCCATAGTTCTTCCCCCCAAGTGAGGATGGGGTAGGGTGATTTACCTCCAAGTTTTTTGTAGCATCAGGTGGTACACTGAGGCGGGGTGGGGAGGCCTGGATATACTGAGGTCCTTTGTCTTGCTGGCTGGGGCCACTTTCCACTTTTCTCCCCTCTGCAGTCATCACATGCCAAGTTATTATGGTGCCTGCATGCAAGATGTGCCTAGTGCCAATGACTACAGCGTCCACACCTTTCCTTTGCCCTTCAGTTACATTACCACTAGTGGTTGCCCAGGTGGCAGTACAACAGCAGCGGACAGTGCCCTACATCTTCATAGGAGGAGAGCATCCTCGGGGGTGCTCAGTCATTTTCCCCCTGGTTGTCTTCCTGTGATCTTGACTCACTTCCAATCCTGGTTCGCCGGCATCACAAGTGATAGCCCTACCACTGTCCCGATGGGCTGGCAGGAATATTGATTTTAGGTAGTAGTTCCTGTGGGTCAATTTATATACTGTATGTAATAAAGCTATTTTTTATACTGTATTGGTTTTATATTTTGTTACAATTTGTATATTTTTGTCTGATGTTTCTGTCTGTCCATCTGTCTGTCTGTCTGTCCATCTGTCCATCTGTCTGTCAATCTAGCTATCTATCCATCTATCTGTCTATCTATCTGTCTGTCTGTCTGTCTGTCTGTCTGTCTATCTGTCTATCTACAGTGCTGCTTGTCAGGATGAATCACTCTTATCACAGTTTCCCAGTGATATCTTGTGACATACTGCAGGAATGGAACACAGTACAATCCAATGACAATTACACCAATTTGTCATGTAGTAAACTGTGACAACATTATCAGAGAGTGCTTAATCCTGGTGGATAACACTCTGTCTGTTTGTCTATTGTGTATATACAGTATAGATATATCTCAACAGTATATGTCTGTCTGTCTGTCTGTCTGTCTGTCTGTCTATCTATCTATCTATCTATCTATCTATCTATCTACAGTATCTATCTTACAGTATCTGGGCTTGATCACATTATAGTGACCCCAAAAATGTGACAAATGTTCTGTCCAAAACAACATCCAAACCACTACTAATATACTTAATTACTTTGCTATTAACGATGAAAAGTTTGATTTTTAATTCCGTGACAAAACACTCTGTGTGGAATGCGTTGGGAGTCAGTCCTGCTGTTTTCTGATAGGCTGCTTTTGTTATGGCTCTCTGCATGAGCACCTTTTTGAAAAGTTTATTGTGTGGAACTCGACAATGTGCTTATATTTAGTGCTTTGAACTTCCTTTAAAAAAAAATCCCAATTGGGTTGTGAGTGCTGGCACCCCCAGCCACAGTATTGAATTTGTTTGTACCATGCACCATGATCCTGGTGCGGACCGTCTCTAGCCTTTCCGAAGTTTAATTAAGCAAACTGATATGAGTTTAGAAAAACTATAGCAAAGGAGTAAAGAACGCAGCAGGTTCATAAAATAGACAGCTTTCATGCAGTTTATTAAAATGATTTGTGTTTTATGCTATTTTATGTTGTGACAATAGCACTGAGCTGGCAGTCAAGCTACTTTTTTGCTAAACTACAGAGTTCATGGTTATTATTTGAAAATGTTGTTTTCTTTATTCCTTTACTGTATTTTTTTCTGACTATGAATAATTTTGCTTGATAAAAATGATTCCTCCAAGGGAAAAGTATGGTAAACTAATTAGTCATGGTTTGGATGTTACTTTGGACAGAAGGTTTGCCACACTTTTGGAGTCACTGTACTGTGATCAAGTCCATCCATCCATCTATCTATCTATCTATCTATCTATCTATCTATCTATCTATCTATCTATCTATCATTCCAGCATTTGTCTGGGCTGTGCCCTGGTCTTGTTTGGCTGCACCACTGGGACCAGAGACTGGATCTTCAGTAGCGGAAGAATTGTGCACGTGCAGCAAAAAGAGTTACACAAGGGATGGTACTCTCACACAATTTGATTTGTTTTCTGCATGAATGGCAGTAAGGAATTCATCTTGTGACTGGGAGTGGGTAAGGGGCACTAGATGTCAATAATAGATTAGAAGAATGTCAGTGGAGAATCAGACTGGTGATTGGGGGGGACAACTAGATGCTATGGATCACTGCTAAACAGCTTTTGGAGGTGTATGTATGGTGATCGGGGGGCTGGGGGACCACTCAGCAGCAAGGATCACTGTTAAACAATATTCAGGAGGGGCACATGTATGGTCATCAGGGAGTGAGGAGGACCACTAGATGCGAGGGATCACTGTAACACAATATTTGGGGGCATATGTATGGTGATTGGGGGGATGGGAGGCATGCTAGCAGGAACTGATAGCCCCTTCTGTCAGTCTGCTAACCAGCACTTGGCTGGGGGTTTGTGGGACGGGTGTTCAGGCACCATTGTGCACTGTAAGAGTAGTGTTTTGACTGCATTAAACAGTGCTGCAACAAAAGTTGCTTAGCGGTGTCAAAACCTCTGAATATGCTACTGTGCCTTCTATGCAAGAGAGATCCCTCATTTGCATGGGCACAGCAGTGTATTCTGCACATGCACTCTATCGGGTAAGCGCCATGCTAACCATCTGAAAATGGGTGTCCAAATGTACTACCTGCTAGGAAAGGGGTTACAGATTCAGATATAAGATAATCTGTCATTGTACCTCATTAAAGTAAATGAGGAAAATGATATTTCTGTGGTCGTGTTAATAATGGACTCCCTAGAACCTGGTTTTGTCGATTTTAGTATCTCAATAGAAGCTCCTTAACTTAGATTTGCTGACAAATCTGCCCATGCCAGTTATAGCAGTTAAGTTTAATACTATTCTTTCCTTTAGAGTAGAACTTGCCAAGAAAAGCTGGGAATATATCAAACTGCATTATTACTGGTATAAAATATAAAAATATGTAACTTGAATACATTTGTACTCCCAAGTCTTACTTTAGGTCTTCAAGAGATGCAAAATGAAACCAGATTCTCTCTCACAGAACACTGGGTAATTCTCTACAGTCTAATATGATGGATCTGAGTATAGATGAGTCCTTGATAGCAAAATATTTAGATATGTAGACTTGACCAGGGTTATTAGACATTACAATAAAATACTTTGCCAATGTCTATTTTACTCAAAGCACATAAATCAGACTAATTAGGGATCCTAGTAACAGATATTCAGTCTTCTGTCATGTAGTAGAATGGAACAAGATGTGAACCATCACACAAATTATCAAGAAAAAAACTTGATACAATAATCAATGCTAGAACTTGGTCTGCAGTAACAATACAAAATATATGGAAAACAAAAAGGCAGGGCACTGAACAACATTAAATGTAGTTAAAGAAGAATTAATTGAAAGTGACAAAGAGAAATGGCTTCATATACCCCAGTGCTTCGATGCACGCTGCATCTTTGTCAGGGCATCACATCCATGTGCTGGGCTGTCTGGAGCCATTTATCCTTTGTCACTTTGGCTCAATAAATTCATCTTTAACTGCATTTAATGTTTTGCTGTGTGCTGCTTTTTGTGTTTTCTGCTAAGTTTTTGCCCATTGGCGGCAGCACTTGCTAAACTTGGGTCTCATTCCTGGTTTTGTGACTACAAAATAAAGTTACCCCTTTACAAGACTGTCAGTTAGACTGACAATTATTGAAACAAAAAATGATAAACCCATAATTCTAGACAATCTTTCAGAAGGAAGTGAACAGACAACTACAACTCTCTTCTCTTAGAAAACAGCAGGTTATACATGTAAATTTGAAGATACAGACTGAGTTCAATTTATAAACAAAAAGAAATGGAAGAACAAGATCATCAACAGATACATTTGTAAATAAAGAGGGACATTCAAATCCTGGAACCACTTACAAGGGTTGATCAAAAAGTTTGCAGCCTGACACAGAAAGAAATGCACTATAAACCAAGTATTATTCTCAATGTATAGTTACACTAATAAATACAATATGACCTACTGGCATAATGATCAAATGTTTTCTTTTGTAGGTACATTCTGGTCCCAGACAAAGTTTGATAGGTGATGATAATTTGAGAATGGAGAAAACTGAGATCGGAGCAGTCATAAAGTACCTCCATATCAAAGGAAAGGAATGACTCCAATGCAAATCCATGAGGATATGGTCAACACACTTGGGACAGGGTCCCCTTCATATTCAACTGTCAAGAAATGGGCTGCCGAATGTAAACGTGGCAGTAGAAGTGTTGAAGATGATCCCAGGTCAGGGCACCCAAGGGAGGTGACCACTGAGGAGAACAGTGATGTAGTCCATGAAATGGTGATGAAAGACAAACGAGTGACTATACAGCATGTAGCCAGCACTTTGGGTATCAGTTTTGGGGAAGTACAATCAATCTTGACTGAAAACCTGGGGATGAGCAAAGTGTCAGCGAGACAGGTGCCAGAAATGTTGACACCCAATCAGGAATGAGCCAGAAGGAACATTTCAAGCCAACTTCTTGCACAGTACACGAGATATCCAGCAAACATTAGCAGTCGTATTGTAACAATGGATGAAACCTGGGTTCCACATTTTGATATGGAGTCTTAACAGCAAAGCAAACAATGGAAACATCATGTATCTCCAACGCCAAAGAAGTTTAAGCAGGCCGACTCATGTGCCAAATCATGACCTCGGTCTTCTGGGACTCTGAAGATGTGATCATGATTAATTATCTTGAAAAAGGAAAGACAATAACTGGCGAATACCATGCTGAACAACTGCACAAGCTGAGAGAAGCCATCAAAGCAAAACACTGTGGAAAATTGAGGCAAGGTGCTTTGCCCCTGCAAGACAATGCTTCACCCCACACAGTACAGGTTGCAGTGGCTGCTGCAACAGAATGTGGGTATGAACTGCTTCCTCAACCACCCTACTCACTAGATCTTGTTCCTTCAGGCTTCTGCCTGTTCCCAAAACTGAAGGCTCAACTCCATGGAAAAAGATTTGCTGTTGATGAAGAGGTGATAGCTGCTATGGAGGGGGTTATGGGGGGGGTGCAAGACACAGAATTCTATCATGAAGTAATAACAATGCTAGAATAATGGTGAAGTAAGTGTATTGAACTGAAAGGGGACTATGTTGAAAAATAAAATAATACTAGGTCAATAGTGCATTTCTTTCTGTGTCAGGCCGCAAATGTTTTGATTGACCCTTGTATCTACAAAATCAAAAAGTGGCAAACATTTAATTCTGCCTAGTTTTTACACTATCAGAGGGGACATGACACAAACCTACAATACCTCATGAGGGTGAACAGGAGGGGGGTCTCTTTCAACTGAGAAGGAGCGCCAGGACCAGAGGGCAATGTGACGAAGCTGAAGCTGGGGGGGGGGTTAAGAGGGATGTCAGGAAGTACCATACTACTTCACTGAAAGAGCGGTAGATGCCTGGAACCAACTGCCAGCTGAAAGTGTGGAGGTGAAAACATTAGGGGGCTTCAAACATGCAAGGGATAGACATGGGGGAATATTAATAAATAGGCAGGGAGGAGGGAGGGTTGCTGGAGACCAATCTTGTATCTAACTGTACTCAAATAGTGTTTTTTCTGTATTGTTATTTTGAAGTGTTTTACATTCTTGTAATTTGTAATCATGAAATTAACACTGAACAACCTCTGTAAATAGGACCTTGTGTCCTAGAGGCTTTATCCTGTGCAAAAATAAACTTTTATCATATCGTATTGTATCGTCTCGTATCGTATCATATATAATTTCATTGATCATATCATATATCTTATCACATCATATCATATCTCATATCAAATAATATCATATCATATCATATCATATCATATCATATCATTACTCATGATGCTATTTATTGACTGGACTGACACCACTTTCTGATGCCATAATAACCGGGCCCCATCCATAATAACTGAGTTCCATCTATGATAATTCCATCATTATTTATTGGTTTCTTTTTCCTTAAAAAAATATATATCTGAGGATCAGTTACAGGATTTTTAGTACTGTAAATAAATAAAAAGAGAACTAAGAGAGCTTCAGTAGCAGATAAGTAGTGGAATTGCAGTATAATGTGGGGAGTGGTGCAATGCAGTGGCTGTGGGGCAGCCATATTCAGGCAGACCTTCTGGACACTGAGGTGCTGCCCTATCTGCATGTATCTCTCGGGACTCATGGATGAGGTAGCCAGACTCAGGCTGGAAGTAAACTGGGTCAGGAGTACCATCACCCTGTCCAGGAACCACCCAGTCCAATGCAGCTGCCCTCAAAGGATGCCGAGAACGAGGAGCACTTGGATGACAGTGGCTCAGGGAGGGTTAGAGCAGTCAGGCAGAGGCACATCCCAGATCCTATTCCTCTCAAGAACTCATATGCCACACTGGCAAATGAGGACAACCAAATAGAGGTACCCAGGGAAGTGGAAGGAAAGGATGTGGAGGTTAGGCAAGGAGGTGACCTCAGTGGGGAAAGCAGTGGACCCCAGAGGAGGAGGAAGCGAATCTGGTGGGGGACTCCATCATAAGAGGGATCCAGCTAGGAACACAGGAGGGGGAGGACAGGGAGGTGAGGTGCCTACCAGGTGCCACGGCATGGAGGGATGGAAGGAAGATACTGGGATCACTGGGAAGGCAAGACAGGAGGGTGAGCTGGATGTCATTATCCACCTAGGTACTAATGACTTGGCAAATGGGGAGCCAAAGGAAGTTCAGGAAGAGTTTAGGAACTGGGAGGGGTCTCAAGTAGCTACTTCTGTCACTTTCTCAGAAGTACTACCTGGGAGAGGCAAGGGAGAGCATAGGAGTGCATGCACCAGGAACTTTAACTCATGGTTGAAGAACTGGTGCTGTGAGGAAGGGTTTGGATTCATTGGTGACTGGGGACCCATCTGGAGGGATGGAGGTTTGTTCAAGCCTGACGGCCTGCATCCATCCTGGAGGGGAATCCAAGCACTCAATGATAAGTTTAAATGCTACATTGACAAGCATTTAAACTAGCAAAGAGGGGTGGCAGGCCAGCAAGGATGATACCTACTTGCTCACCCCACAGCTAGTAATGGAACCAGTGAACCAGAGGAGTGGCTATCTCTGCAAAGCAGTGTGCAAAAGATGGAGATTAGTGTCCAAAAGGTGGATAAGCAGAAAAGGGCAAAATTCAGCAGAAGGGCAGACAGCAAGGAGAACCAGGGATAAATGACAACCAAGGAAGGGGCTGGAGTAGAACAGTGAAGCAGTCTAGGGAGGTCAAATCATGGAAAGCCATGTGTGCAAATGCCAGGAGCCTTAGCAACAAGATGGAAGATCTGGAGGCTGTCATGGTACAGTCAGACCTGGACATTGTGGCCATCACTGAAACCTGGTGTAATGATAACCATGACTGGGAGATGGCCATACCTGGCTACAACATATTCAGAAGAGACAGAGCAGGCAGGAAGGAGGAAGAGTGGCACTGTATGTGAAAAATGACATAAGGGCCACACAGATCGAGGAGGAAAAATGGGGAGAGATACTGTGGGTTAAGCTGGAAAGGAAAATGGGGCCAGCCATCCGCACAGGTGTGGTCTATGAACCACCAGCCCGAGGAAGAAACAGATAGGGAGCTGATGCTAGCCATCCAAGGATGGCAGACAAGGTGAGGTAGTACTGGTTGAGACTTCAATATACCAGACGGGACTGGAGCATCCCAGCAGCAGCATCAACTAGAGCAGATTTATCCTGACTCCTTCAGGGTGCCTTCCTCGCAACTGGTCATGGAACCAACTCGGCAGAAGGCAATACTGGACCTTGTGCTCACAAACAGGGACAGTGTGATGGGGTAACAGTGGGGAGCACCTGGGGAACAGTGACCACCAGTCATTGTGGTTTGAGATCACAGAAAGAGCAGAACCAAACCACACAAAAACACGTATCCTGGATTTTAGGGGACAGACTTTGGGAAAATGGGAGATGCTTGAAAGAGGCATTAAGGAATGGGACAGGAATCAGGGATTGAGGAACAGTGGGCAGTATTTAAAATGGGATTATAAGAACAACAGAATTATGCATTAAGCAGGTTAGCAAGAGGAAAAGAAAGAGGAGACCATTATGGTTTTCCAAAGAGGTAGCAAATAAAGTGAAACCAAAAGATTGCATTCAGGCAATACAAAAAGACACAGGCAGAAGGGATAGGGAGAAGTACCAGGAGAAACAAGGGAGGCAGGAAGTCAGTAAGGAAGCCAAGGCTCAGACAGAAGAACACATTGCAAAATCAGTGGTTAAAGGGACAAAACCTTTACAGGTACATAAGTGAAAAAAGAAGGACAAAGGGAGGGATAGTGAGACTGAAGGGGAGGATGGGAGCCAGTGGAGGATGACAACAGTAAAGCTGACATATTGAACAGGTATTTCTGCTCAGTCTTTACTAAGGAAGAGGGGGGTAATGGGTCTGAAGGGAGTACAAGGGGTGATAATGGTGCAGAAATGGACACAAGTCCCTTTACACGAGAAAGGGTCCTGAAGGAACTGGAAGTAATAAGAGCTGATAAGCAATGGGGCCAGATGGGGTGCACCCAGGGTCCTAAAGAACTAAGAGAGGTGGTGGCTGAACCTCTGGCTATCCTGTTCAGCCAATCACTGGAAACAGGGAGGTACCCAAAGACTGGAGGACAGCAGATGTAGTCCCCTTATACAAAAGTGGGAACAAAGAGGAAGCAGGGAACTACAGACCAGTCAGCCTCACCTCGGTAGTGGGAAAGATCATGGAAGCACTACTGAAGGAGAGATTGGTGGAACATCTGGTTGTCAATGGACTACAGGACCCAAGGCAGCATGGTTTCACCAGGGGAGGTCATGTCAGACCAACCTCATTGAATTTTTGACTGGGTGACTAGGGAGGTGGATCAGGGAGGGCAGTGGACATGGCCTATCTGGACTTCAGCAAGGCCTTTGACACTGTGCCACATAGAAGACTATTACACAAACTGGGGAATATGGGTGTGGGCAGGACAGTAGTGTGGTGGGTAGGTAACTGGCTGGGTGGCAGGACACAGAGGGTGGTGGTAAATGGCTGTCACTCCACAGAGGGAAGAGTGACCAGTGGGGTACCACAGGGATCAGTGCTGGGACGGTCCTATTCAACATCTTCATCAGTGACATTGCACAGGATATAGAAGGCAGAATTTCACTGTTCACTGATGACACAAAGCTCTGTAAATAGTAGACACACCAGAGGGTGTAGACAGAATGAGAAGGGACCTGCAGAAACTTGAAGAATGGTCAAGGGTTTGGCAGTTGAAATTCAATGCAAAGAAGTGCAAGATAATGCATATGGGGCACAAAACCCTGGCACAATATATCAGTTGGGGAGTGAGGATATAGCATGCACCAAGCAGGAAAGGGATCTTGGGGTTGTCATCTCTGATGACCTCAAAGGTAGAAACAGTGTGACAAGGCATCAGGTAAAGCAAATGGGATGCTGGGATGTATAGGCAGGGGCATCACCAGCAGGAAAGGGAGGTCATAATTCCGCTATACAAGACACTAGTGAGGCCCACCTGGAGTACAGTGTACAGTTCTGGAGACCATACTACGTAAGGACATAGACAGGGTAGAGAAGGTCAGAGGAGGGCAACAAAGATGGTGCATGGGTTGCATCACAAGTCCTATGAAGACAGGTTGAAGGAACTGAACATGTACTCCCTGGAGGAGAGGAGGGAGAGAGGGGATATGATAGAGACATACAAGTATCTTACAGGGAGGAACAGGGTGCAGGAAAACACTATTTTTAAGCGAAAAAGATGTTTCAGAACTAGAGGGCATGGGATGAAGTTGGAGGGAGGACGATTCAGAGGAAACATGAGAAAGAATTTCTTCACAGAACGGGTGGTGGACAAGTGGAACACCCTGCCAGAGGAAGTGGTGGGGGCTGAAACAATCACAGGATTTAAGAATGCATGGGATAGACATAAAGGAATTCTAGAGGTCAGGGGTAAGGGGAAATAGACTTCTAGGAAAACAAACTGAACTTACAAGCTCAAATGGGCAGACTAGGTGGGCCATAGGCCCTTATCTGCTGACACTGTCTATGTATCTATGTATAACCAGTCGGTTATTACTTTGCAGGTCTCTGCCAGACAATAAGCAGTAGCATTGTGAAACTGAGAGCAGCTATCTCAACCCCCCCTTCCCGCACCCACAATCCATCATCAATCAGCAACTCTTTACAAGTTGTTTTAGCTTAATATAATTTCTGCAAAATAATATTTAAAACTAGAGTTTTTTCTTTTAACAGAGAAACAGAGCTGACAGCAATTAAGCAGTGAGAGTGAAAGCCATCAGCTGAAAGCTGGGAACCAGCAATTGTGTAAAATAAACTATGGAGTGTTGTACAATATTTTCACTCATGATTTATGTAGTATTAAATAACTTGGGTGTGTGAAAAAACTCATGATGTACAACACCCCATACATTATTCTTTGTGTCATGCCATGTCACGTCACGTCACATCACATCACATCATATCATATCATGCTATGAGCACTCAAGAAACTTATTTCTTTTGGAGCCTAGAGTCTCCTGGAAGCCTATATACTGTGACTCCAGGACAAGCCTGTTGGCATATGCCCCAGACATCTGTCAATTGCACTTTAACCTTCAGTCTAACACTTTCAGATGCTGAAGCTCAGCAAAATAAACATGGATGACATCAGCCTAAGGTAACCTGATAAGAGCAAGCCAGTACCAGTAAATCGAGAGGTCTGGGCAAGGCTTCATTATAGGCCTTGACTGCAGCCCCAGGCAGAGCATCAACCAGACCCAAACACCAAACCTAATAAAGAAAATATTGAGTCTGTCACTCACCAAATTAATTTTGATTGTTTATAAGTATTTAAATTTTTTTCTAGCCACCTTTATTCTTTCCATATGTATTTTATCCCTAGATGTGCTCTCCAGCCTCTTCAGCCTCCAGTCTCATTACCTACCTTCCCTGGAATGTACCAGCTCTGAAGAGTCCCATGGATTGCCCCTCACGGTGTGGCCAGGGGAAGGAGGACAGTCCTCCCACCGGTATCTTCATCCAGATAGCAGCCTTCCTGGTTAGTGGTATGGAGTCTGCACAATGCATACACATATCACAACTGAATGAGCTCTGTGCTGACAACCGATCCCCATCAAGTGGTAGCCTATGAGCGGAATAATACCACACTATGCTACTAACACTGATCCTTTGTCCTCTACCAATGCCCTAGTTTCCACAGTGTTCTGAGCTTGTATCTTCATATTTAATGATGTGTCCCAAATTATGAGAGCTGATGGCCTACATTTTCCAACATTTTGAGGGTCAATATCCTACATTTTAGTGACAAAAGGCTGAGAGATATAATGGGCAGATTGGATGGACCTCTGGGTGCTTTTCTGCTGAGACAGTCTAGATTTCTATGTTATCACAAGCTCTGAAAGTGGATCCTTAGTCCTCCATCAACGCCTAATCAAATCCATAGCATTTGTTCATTATGAATTATTTCAACTAAGGGCAACCTACAACTATTACATAGATACGTAGACATGGAAGGCAGAAAAAGGATCTTGGCACCAGTCTGCCCACCCTACCTAACTATTCTGGCTTGCCCTAGTGACAGTCCTCCCTTTTTTTACTATCTCGATTGGTTTGGCTTGTATCACTTCTTCTGATAGCTTATTACACTTATCCATCACCTTTTCTATGAAGAAGTGCTTCTGGATGTCCTTTTTGAATCTTCCCCTGCCAACTTTAGTGAATTCCCTCTTGTACCTGTGTATGAACTTAAGGAGAATAGATCCTTGGCATCAACAATATGTTTAATTTATCCCATGCATGCATTTGTATGTCTCAATCATGTCAGCTCTTTCCCTCCTTTTCTCTAGGGTGTGTATGTTTAAACCCTGCAGCCTCTCCTTGTATGTGAAATCCTGAAGCCCATGTACCATTTTAGAAGAAAAGCAAAACTCAGAGCACTCTTAGAGAAAAAGTGACCTCAGACATGTAAAGCTGTGAGCTTAAAAATTTATTGT
This sequence comes from Neoceratodus forsteri, assembly GCA_016271365.2. Lineage (NCBI taxonomy): Eukaryota > Metazoa > Chordata > Ceratodontiformes > Ceratodontidae > Neoceratodus > Neoceratodus forsteri. The sequence continues at coordinate 775,831,463 of CM028137.1, forward strand.
GCAAATACAAAATAATGCCTGCTCACTGTGGGAGACCCATAACCCCTGAGCAGGCATTTGTACAATACAGTTTTAAGCTCACAGATTTATTTGCCTGAGGTTGCTTTTTCTCTAAGAGTATGTTGAGTTTTGCTTTTCTTCTGTGGACCTTCAAGGAGTTAGCTGCCCCTGTCAGAAGTACTGCTCTGGGTCACTGTGGAGCAGCTTATATTTGATTGGCACTGCATTCACCATTTTTGTTGCCCTGTGCTGTATTGTCTCCACCTTGTTGCAGTCTTTTTTTCATGGGTGAGCTCCAGTAGCTTAAAAAGTATTCCATGTGTGGCCATGCCAGTGACTTGTACAGAGGGAGGATCATCTCCCGCCTTCTAGTGCGCATCTCCCTCCCTATGCATCCCATCATTCTGTTTGCTTTGCTAACTGCCTTGTTGCAGTTTGCAGATGAATTTAGGGTCTCCAATATCATCACCTTTAAATCATTTTTTTCTGGAGTGCTATCCTGCACCACCCTTCCCATTTTGTATTGCATCCTTGACTTCGTTTTCCCAATGTGCACTACTTTACATTTTTTGGTGTCAAAGTTCAGCTGCCTAATCTTGGACCAGCTCCCCAATCTGCCCAGATCCTCCCTTAGCTCCCTTCTCCCTTCCTCCATGTCTACCCTTGTGCAGATCTTTGTTTCACCTACAAAGAGGCAGATCTTACCCTTGATATCTTCACCTATGTTACGGATGAATATATTGAAGATGAACGGTCCTAGTACTGGCCCCTGAGGTACCGCACTGGTCACTTCTTTCACCTCTGAAAACTCATTGACTACCACCCTCTGTGTTCTACCCCCGGTCAGGTCTCTACCCAATTCACCAACTTTTCCTGTAACCCAAGGACAGGTACCTAATCTGTTTGACCAGCCTCCTGTGGGAATCTGTGTCAAAGGCCTTGCTGAATTGAAGGTATACTATATTCTAGGAAGTCTACCAGCTCCTCCCTCAGCAGAGACTCCATGATCTTCCCCACTATAGGTATCAAGTTGACTGACATATAGTTCACTGGTTCATTCCCATTCTTGTGTAGCAGAATCGCATTTGCTGTCCTCCAGTCTCTATGCACCACCTCTATGGACCACCTCTGTGGTTAGCGAGCTGTTGAAAATGTTTGCTTGTGGCCCTGCTATAACCCCTGCTACCTCACATAGCATCCTCGGGCATAAGCTGTAAGATCCCATAGACTTATTTACTTTTAGCCCTACTAGCTGCTCCAACATACCTTTCTCCATTATCTAAACCTTTGCCCCAGCATCTTTTTTTCCCTCTCTTCCTAACCGCACAATCTGGCAGTGCATCATCCTTCTCCTTAGTAAATGCTGAACAAAATACATTTTTCAGTATCTCTGCCTTCCCCTTGTCCCCCTCCTCCCACCCATCATTGCTCTTAAGTCTCACTATAACCCTTTGACCTTGCACTTCTCTTGGATGTACCTGAAGAATGCCTTATCCTCTTTCTTCACTCCCATTGCCAACCATAGCTCCATTTCATCTTTGGCCTCCTACACCTTCCCGGTAGTTTCTCTTGTTGCTTTCAAATTCTTCAGCCTGTCTTACTCCCACTGACCACTCTTAAACTTAGAAAATACCTTCCTTTTGGTTCCTATTGCCACACTTACATTGGCTGTAAACTACATTGGTTCCTTAGCCCTTTTTCCTTTGGATACCTTTAGGATGGGGCTACCTGCCACTTCAAGCATCACCTTTTTAAATGGTGTCTACTTTTCTATTGTGCCCCCTTACTTCACTATGTCCTTCATGCTATTCTCCAATTTTTTCCTTATTTTGCCAAAGTCCACTTTTTTAAAGTCCCATGCCCTTATTCCTTTTACCTCTTTGCCTGTCCCCACCTGACCCTCCAATGCTACTGTCCAGCGGTCGCTGGAATTGAGTGGTTCCAGAACCGTTGCATTCTGAATCCTCTCACTGTTTGTGAGCACCAGATACAGCAGGGCCTCCTCCCTTGTTGGGTCCTGAACTAATTGCTCTTGAAATGCCTCCTGGCAGGCATCCACTAGAATCTAATTCCTCGTGCAAGCTGCAATTGGAATGTTCCAGTCCATGTCCGGCATGTTGAAATCCCCAATTACTACCCCTTCCCTAGACTTGCTGCTCTCTTAACTCATTTTCTCCTGGGCAGCCATTTTGTATCAGATTAAACAATGGATGGTTCGGATGTTATACGGAGCTATTGGAAGTAATGAGTTTTTAAATGTCTCTCTCAGTGACCTGTCTATCCCTTGATCTTGATCTAACTTAAAAAAAAGTTTATACCGGGTTTCTCAGTTGTAATATTCTGTCACCCTCTCATTCTCAGTGAAACTTTCAAAAATATGAAGTCCACCCCTGCGCTCCAGTCAAGTTTCTGTCATGCACAGTAAGTCTTCACAGGATTCAGAGAGATTGGAGGCAGTATAGCGCAGTGGTCTAAGGCTCTGAGCTGCAAATCTGGTGACATCCAGCAGACCAGACCTGGGTTTGAATCCCACAGCTTCCACTTGCATACTGTGTGACTCTGAGCAAGTCACTTAACCTCCTTGTGCTCCCAGGTCGCTCCTGTAAAAAAGCTTTCAGCTTAGTGTGCTATACCTGGTTAAACAACTAAATAAAAAAAAAAAAAAAAAAAAACTTCATCAGATGCATGCAGTTTTAGTAAGTCACTGTCTAAGTGAGAGCTAAGTAAAAAAAAATCTGCAATTTGCATAGTGCGAATTTTGCCATGTGAATTTCCACACTATGCACTTTGCGGCAAATTATACTGTGCAAATTGCCACACTATGTGTCAAAAAGTCACTGCATAGTGTAAATTGTAGCAATTTGCTTATTAAAATTCTTGGTGAATTGCATAGTGCAGAATTCACAAGTGCTATGTGTAATGCGTAGCAGCCAAATGGGCTAATTTTACATTTGTAATACTCCTACCGTTGACTTGGCATTGCAAAACAATAGAAAACAAAAAAGGCTTTGCAAGTGGGAGTAACAAAAATACGAAAGCTTTATTCAACGAAAAGTGCATGGTGCATAAAAACAAGTGGCTACATGCTACCCATACTAGTCCTTGGTGTTAGTCTTAGTCCTTACTTTTTATGCACCTTGCACTTTTGGTTGAATAAACCTTTTGTAGTTTTGCTACTCCTGTTTGCAAAGCTTTTTTCTTGTCCTTATGTTAGGAGTGTCTGTGCCGGGGTTTTGATGCGGTATCATTGCAAAACAATACCTGAGCTGGAAAAGTCTGGCTGCCTCTGATGCCCCATCCCTATTTCACATGGTATTGTTGAAGGATAGAATGCAGGCAAGAAATATCGCTGCCTTGTCCCTTTTTTTTTTCCTTTTTTGTCCCATTATTAGTCATATTAAAAAGCAGTGTCCTAATTAAGGATGTATATTTTAAAGATACTAATGGGGAGGGGGGTTGTGATTTACTGTTGCAGTAATACTTATGCTTTATTTTCTAATTTCCTCCCGTTTATTTTTTATAATGTGATTTTTTTATTGAATTGTCAATGAATACATGAAAATAAATATTGTATAATTTACAATAAAGTACAGTTGTCACAACAATGAACTGGTTTTACAGTGTTCTTTTTAAAATTGACAATAAATTGGTAAATTGGTAACTCATTGTGCTGTTTTCAACATCAACTACCTCAAGAGCAACTTTTATAAAATGTTTTGGAAGTCAGATGAAATGTATCTACAGTTCTGGCACAATGCAGTGAGATACAACACTGAGTTGCAACTCTTAGGCAACCATTTTTGAAAGGCTTTGTGCTGAATCTGGGCCTGATTATGGTTACCAGGGGACTTGGGCCTAAGAAAAATATGCCCCCCCCATGTCAAGTCATGCCCATTAGCCTATGTCACGCCCCTTACCCTAAAGCCATCAGTTACGTCCTTTTCACATCAACAGTACGGTAAGATTTATAAGTAAAATACAAACACTGTGCGAGGCCAGGTGCACTTCTTTTCTTATTTTGGCCGCCAGATTTTTTAAGTCTCTAAAATCCATGATTTCCTTTCCAGGAGGGGCAGATAGCCAGTGGTGTGGCTCAAAGGTGTTAATTGCTTAATGAGGTGTTAGTAGGTGCTGGAACAGCAGTGCTTTGTTATAGAGTTGAGCCTGAGGTGTCCCAGACAGGAATGATAACAAATTAGACTGGCTAGGATGATTCACTCATGGCTGGGGTCTCCTGGCTGGCAGGGGCCCTAGACCTGGCCCATGTTTGCCTATGCCTTAATTTGGCCCTGTATTGAATACAGCAACACATATGCAACACATTGAGAAATGCTAAAGCAACTCATTAATGTGACAGTATAATGCAAATTGTGCTGTAGAATAGATACTGACACTTTACATAACTAACACAGAAACAGATGTTGACAGCAGATAAGGACCGCTTGACCTACCTAGTCTGCCCCTTTTCCTTACATATTATAACCCTACTTGATCTCTGGCTTTATCTCCCCTTTGGAGACAGTATAGTGCAGAGGATTAAGGTTCTGAGCTGCAGATCTGGAGACCTGGGTTTGAATCCCACAGCTGCCTAGGTGCATATTGTGTGATCTTGAGCAAGTCACTTAACTTCCTTCTGCTCCCAGGTCGCATCTGGAAACAAGCTTCAGCTTAGTGTGCTACTCTTGGTTAAACAATATTCCCTTTCCCCTTACCTCTAAGGTTCCCCTATGCTTATCCCATACATTCTTGAAGTCCGTTACTATTTTTGCCCCACCACCTCTGCTGGGAGGCTATTCCAGGCATCTACCACTCTTTCTGTGAAGAAATATTTCCTCACATTTCCCCTTAGTCTCCCCCCCTCCAGCTTCATAACATTTCCCCTTGTTCTTGAGCATCTTTTTTTTCTGAAAAATGCTTCCCTCTTGAACTTTATTTATACCCATGGTGTATTTGAATGTTTCTATTATATCCCCCCTCCCTTTTTTTCTCCAGGGTATACATACTGAAGTCCTTCATTCTCTCCTCATAGGGCTTGTGATACAGACCCTGCACCATTTTGATTACCCTCCTCTGGACCATCTGTATCCTGTCTATGTCCTTCCAGAGATGTGGTCTTCAGAACTGAACACAGTACTCTAGGTGAGGTCTGACTAGTGATCAATACAGCGGCAACATCACTTCTTTCTTTCTGCTGGTGATATCCTTCCCTATGCAGCCTAGCATCCCACTAACTCTCCTCACTGCCTTGCCACACTGTCTGGCCACCTTTAGGTCATCAAATATGATTAATCCCAGGTCACTCCCCTGTTTGGTGGTGGTTAATACTACCCACACATTTTGTACTCTACCCCTGGGTTGGTGTGCCCCAAGTGCATGATTTTGCACTTCTTAGTACTGAAACCCAACTGCCACACCCCTGACCACTTCTCCAGCTTTCCTAGATTACTGTTCACCCCCCCCCGAGTGTCTACCTCATTACAGATTTTAGTGTCATCTGTGAAGAGGCATATAATAAAGACATTAAAGAGGACTAGTCCCAGGACTGATTCTTGTGGCATCCTGCTTGTTACTTTCCCTTCCATGCAGTGAATTCCATTTACCACCACCCTCTGTCGCCTGTCCCTCAACCAATTTCTCACCCAGTTTATCACTTTAGGACCCACTCCTAGGCTTCTCAGATTGTTTACGAGTCTCCTATGTGGAATGGTGTTGAATGCCTTACTGAAATCTAGGTAAGCCACATCCACCTCTCCACCCTGATTCAGTTCTCTGGTTACCCAGTCAAATACATCTATCAGATTTGTTTTACATGATCTCCCCCAGTGGATCAGTGCTGCCTTGAATGCTGAAGACCTCTGGCTTCCAGATATTCCACAGTACTCTCCTTCAGCAGTGATTCCATTACTTTCTCCACCACCGAAGTCAGGCTGATGGGCCTGTAGTTGCCAGCCATCTTTTTGCTTCCACTTTTGTGAAGTGGGATTACATCTGCCCTCCTCCAGTCCTCTGGAACCACTCCCATCTCCAGTGAGTGGTTGAACAGGGCTGCCAGAGGTGCAGCCAGCACCTCCCTGAGTTCCCTCAATATCCTAGGATACACCCCATCTGGCCCATTGCCTTGTCCACTTTCAGATTTGCAAGTTACCTTAGGACCCTCTCCTCTGTAAATGGACTAGTGTCTACCTCCCTTCCTTCGATGCTCCTGGTCCTTATCTGTAGTCCCTCATCTTCTTCTTCTTTTGTGACATTGGTGCGATAAGGCCATACCTTATTGTTTTGGTCGTGTTTTATATCATTTTATATATATAGTGCATCGGAGATGCCCATGGTGGCCAGTGTAACTTGCAAGGGATCATGGGCACAAAGACATGGGCCCTAGGGAATGATGTTGTAACTCTTGTCACTGGGCAGAGACTGTGTCAGCTGCTAGTCAGGAACTAGAGTTAATTAAATAATTTAAAAGGAGACAAAAGAATGATTAAGCACAGCTGGCCAGCAGGCACATCAATTTGTATCTGAATGGGCCACAGCATCCAGAGGAGCCTGGATGTCTGGCTTCCGTTTGTCTCTGCAAGGCTACCCTGAGCTAATCTCATTACCACTAAATGAGCTACCATTTAAGTAAATAGCTATACTGAGTGTAGCTTGATTATAGCTATTTCAAAGAGAGGGAAGGCTGGAGGTTTCCCTAAGAATTCCGGTTTAAACTAGCTGACCTCAGAGTTTTTTTTCTCTCATATTCAGAACTGCATATTTGTGTTTTGTAATAAAATACTAAAAACTGAATGCTAGCCAATCACAGGGCAAGTCACTGTCCACTGGATCTGCCCTTTGAGAAGTTCCATAAATCAAGGCAGAAAGACTGTATCTGAGCCTTTAGCCTTTAGCTTTTTTTTTATTTGGGGATCCTGCCTCTCTGCTTAGGAGAGCAGAGACAATTTCTTTTCCAAGACATTTCTCCTGGACCACAAGAGCAAAGACTTGTTCATTCACATATCTGGGCTGCCTTGTACGGTATGGGCTGCACGCCCATTGGCTCTTGCTCTGAACCAATGGGTGTGCAGCCCTACCGGGCAGTCAGTCGGCGGGCAGCGGGGCAGCAGGCGGGTGGGATGCTGCCGCCCGCCGGCTGACGAGGGGGGGGGTGGTGGGGTCCGTGGGTGGGTGGGGTGGCCACTAGATCACCAGGGTAGGTGGTCCTTGGGGGTTTGACCTCTTTGATGCCGTGATCGGGCTTCAGAGGCCACTGGACCACCAGGGATATGTTCTTGGGGGTTTGACCTCTTTGATGCCCGCGATCGGGCTAGTGGGGTTGTTTTACGCTTATGCCCGCGATCGGGCTAGTGGGGGTGGGGTTGTTTTACACTTATGCCCGCGATCGGGCTACTGGGGTGCCTTTTTTAAACTTATGCCCAATGCATCGGGCCAGTTGGGGTGGGGGAGATTTGGCGCGATATGCCGCGATCGGGCCAGTTGGGGTGGGGGAGATTTATACATATGCCCACCGATCGGGCCAGTCGGGGTGGGGGAGATTTACACATGCCCGCGATCGGGCCAGTCGGGGGTGGGGGAGATTTACACATATGCCTGTGATCGGGCCAGTGGGGAGGGGGAAGTTATACTTATGCCCGCGACATCGGGAAGGTAGGGGTGTCAGTCCCTGACGGCTGCTGCCTGGCAGGGCGCCAGGCGCAAGTCCTCGGGGATCGGCGCACCTGCATGCTAATGGCATGCAAATGGGGCCATAAATAGATGCAAATGGCCCCTGCACCTTGCATGAATTATGGCCCCATTTGCATGTCACCTTTTGAATATCAGGAATTTGCGCATGGCGCAATGGTACTTGTGCCACCGCATCTTGAATGCTCCACTCTGACCACTTGCGGTGGCGCAAGTTCCACTGCGCCATGCACAGTGGCTGTGGCTGGGGGGTGATATTCAAAGGAGTTGCTCAGTAGCGCAACTCCATTGAATATCGCCCCGGCCACACCCCTGCGCAACTATTTTGTGCAGCGCAAGGGCTTGCACCACAGAATAGTGCAGTTTGAATATCCAGCCCTATGTTTATTGTTTTAAAATTAAAACAGTACATCAAGTATTCTCGTGTAAGAGATGTCAGTACAACGTACAACTGGATTATCACATACATTTTCTTACAATCTTGTACATAAGGAGTGGGTGAAAATTGTTAAATTAGTAACCAAAGACCACTGTTCCCAAAAATCCAGTAAATGCCAGCCACTCCAATGGCTAAAGGTAAAGTCTGTAAGGTCGAAGGAAGTACAAAATGCAATAACCAGTAGTTCTATTAACCTTATAGAGTACTAGTATTATGAAGGAGATGGTATCCCCACTGCCTCACACCCCCTCGCCCACTCAGCCAATAACGAATATAACAAAATGGCACCATAACAACTATAAGTACCATTAAACAATGCTACTCTTTGTAAGAATATAATAAACTGAGAAAGCCCAGAGAAAATGTCTCAACAGTGTCCCTATATTAGAGCAACAATCATGATCTTTTAAACTGAAAGGAACCAAGTCCAGCTACTCAGCCTTCCTCTGAGTCGGAGCCTTCAATAGTAGTCCCTCTCAGTGGTTGCAATCGAAATTCCACAGCTGTTTTTTCCACCCATTGACCTGCTTCTTTCATGTCTGTGAATTGCCAGCTCTTACCCCATAAGATATCCGCAGATGAGCAGGGAGTAAAAATGAGTACAATCCCTAGTGTCCAAGCTTCTGCTGTATTGCATCAAACTGGGATACAATTTAATATCTTGTCCCTGAATCTCCAGAGGATAGAGTGCCTTTGCAGTCGCTATTAACATGTCACACACATCTGGACTGATGGTTTTAAGGAGCACAGTGCGTGGTTGATCAGTATTAGTGGGCCACACCAGAGAGTTCACTCTGTATGCTTGTCTCATTTTATTCAGGGAGGAGAAGTTTATTCACCAACCAGATCTTCAAAAAAATGAGAAGGTGAACCCCTTGGCTCCCTCTGGTACTCCGACTATTCGGACGTTCCCCACCCACATAGCGTTTTCCACTACCTCCAATCTACTCAGAAGCTGTTGGTTTTCTTTTGTAAGGAGCGCTGCTGTAGCTTGCATGGTTGGGGATTGCTTGTCAGCTTTAGCTACTGATGAGGTGAGTGTTGCAATGGCCACCTCATGCAATTCAAGTTTAGTGAGGGTGTTTTCAATTTTTGCATCCATTGCTCTCATCGAATCTAAAATTTCTTGCCAGGGAGGATCATTAGTTGTTGAAGCTGTGGCCAAACCAGTCAACTCTGCTCCCTGCCTGATGAAAGCTGTGGCGTGGCAGGCCGCTGAGATCCCAATGCATGTTGCTGTGTATTTTTAGTGTGCCCAATGGCGATTTTGGTACCATTCGATCAGCAAAGAGCTAGAAGAACCACTGGTCCTATTTATTTAGCGGTATAGAGCCAAAATAATGTCTTTTAAAGGCTGAATATGAGCTGGAGGTGCAGAGCTGTACAGAAAGCGTCCGGGCGCCCCCTCAACCCAATGCTTTCTGCAGTAGCACTCCAGTGCTAGTGGGGGTCATGTATGCTCAAAGCTGCGCCTTTGATCTCCTGACTGTTGACTTCGCAGTCTAACGGGAGATGCTCCTCCTGTCTCGCTGCTGCTCTTCTGGTCCCTGGGTGCCATTGACCTAAACACAGTGGCAGAGAAGCCGCATAGCCACCCAGGGGCAAAGTGTGAGCAAGGGCTCTTATGAGGGGCTCATGAATATTAATGAGGCCGTCATACATGTTGATGAGGGTTATTTCTGCCCTCAGGGCGCTGTTTCAGGGCTGTGTGTTTTGGCAGCTGCTGCAAGGAAACAGAAGTGTAAATAAATAAAGTGATAACAGCAGCTGCCATGGACATTTGGGGACAAATGTTTAAGAGGGGGAAATAATTAAATAAATAAATGTTTCTGGCTGCTCCAGATGCAAATATTGGGACTCGGAGTAACAGCCTGTCTGCTGCCTAGGGGCGCTAAATATCATCAGCAGTGACAGGCAATGGACTAAATTAAGATGTTTAAACTGGTCAGCGCTTTCCAGGGCACACGTGTGGTTATTGAGCAGTGGGGCAAATAAATAAATAAAGTAAATAATTTGGCTTCTACAGGACTTTATGTTTAGGACTGTGTAGGATCTGCAGAGGGACTGTATAACTAGCAGCCATTTCAGTGCAGCAACAGCCAATCTCAAAGCTAGAATTTTAAGCCGGGACTTATGGGACTTTTGCCAAAGCTCATGGGATGTTACAAAACGGTTATGGGGAAATCGCAGGGACCTAAATTCAGGGGCCAAAACAGGGAGCCTGTAGTGCATCGAGGCAGGTTAATGAATAATTCATTTTTGTGATTGACAAGCACTTCAGCCAATCATAGTGAGATCAACAGATAGCATCAGCCAATAGGAAGCCTCAGAGAAGCCCCATTAAAGACAGTGTTTTCTGGCTGTGCGAGAGTTTGAGCGGGAGGCCCCCAGGTGATGTTCAGGCCCTCAGCAAGCAAAATGGGCCTAGTGATCTAGTGCAAGTCCCTCCACAGGGAAGAGGGGCCTTTCCTCTGCCAAAAGGGAAACAAGTGGCTGCCTGAAGGAGAGTCTGCTAGCATGGGGGTTGCCAACATATGTCCTCCAGGGGCTAGCTCAAGCCTTTCCATGTTTAGGAAAAACGTGGGTCCAGCAACCTGATGCCAAGCTAGCCGTGAGACGGCTGAACCTGCCTCAGCAGTGAGACTGCTGATGTCTTCAGGAAGCTCAGAGGAAGGAAAGTCATTCCTGCAAAGATACCTGAGTGAGTAAAATTGCATCTGCAAAGTGCAACTTAAAGAAAAGCTTACAGGGGCAGCAAAGCCCATATCAAACTAATTGTGGCTGTCTGTTTGTCTGCATCTTGCATCTGATCAATGCTTAGAGAGAGTGGACATCCTCCAAGCGACCAGTTACTGTATATAAATGTATCTGAATTGATAAGTGCCTTCAGGACTGGAAGGAGAGTCGGGGGCTCTTTCTAACTGTGCCCAGGAGGTCCAGTATTATGTATGTGGGAGCTGCAAGAGCCAGCATAAGAGCCACAGGGGACTGCATGTTGTATTTGAGCTAGACAGCTACAGAAACTGTTTGCTGCCAAGTGCACGTTTGTATTAACAGAGCCCAGGGAGCTACTGTATACTGTTGTTGCCAAGAGCAGGTATTTGCATCGCAAGAGGCTACTGCGTCTGTTCTAGCCAGCAATGTCTGGAAGATGGTAGTGGGCCTGCCACAAGCCCAGTCCAGTTTCAAGCTTCTTAAATGGTAGTGAGCCTAGCCTTAAGCTTGGTCTATTGTGGTAATGAAAGTTGTGCCTTTAAGCTCCGGCTCTATCGGGCAAGGAAGATGAAGGTTGTCCTAGGGACGGATGAATGTGCCGAATGCATAAACGTGCTGATTCTAAATCTAATGCTTAAGTGTGCTGAATGTAATCTAACCGGGCCTGTTCATACCAAGTGATTTCAGCCCAGAGAAGGGCGCTGCTTCAGAAGTTAAAGTGTTGTTTCCATCATTAAGCTTTAAAATCCTTGCAGCCAATTTAGGTGTGCCTGGCTGTTGGCTTGCCTGCAATTTGACCTCCGGGGATGGAGCCCGCCTGCTGGAAGCACTTCAAACCTGACTTGTCTAAACCATAAAGACAACCAACTGTAAGTAAAGCAGGGTCAGTCCTGCTCCACCCAAAGAGACTTGTAAATAATTTCTAAGTGTTAAATCATTTCAAGCCTAATTCTAGATTCCCTTAAGGGCCCCAACTAGCCGACCAACATACAGCTGCACAGTCCAGCAAGCCTGCACCATTTTTGGAACTGTAATTACTGAGTACCCAGGTTGTGCAGGATTGTGGGGACTTACGCTAAATGGGGTACTGGTACCAGTTTGGGTGTTAAAAGTAACTGTGTTAACTGATTTAGTGCAGCTAGCTAGATAGCCAGGGTGCTGACTATCGCAGAGGTTGGTGAGGTAATGTAATTGATATCTGGTTTAAAATGCAAAACGTTAAATCTTGAACCAATACCAAATGTCAATCAAATCCAATCAAACTACATGTAAATATTGTGAATAGCATATCCTCTACTCCTTTTTGCCCATTCTAAACTTCCCCATGTAAATAAACTTGTTGCTTGTTTTGAAGATACCTGTGCTGTGAGCATATTATTAGTAGTAAGTCACTAAATGCAAAATGTCTAAAATGTGGAGTTTTGAACATTGGGTCATGTCTGGGGTGGCTTTATTGTAATGTGGATGAGTACAGCATCCCAGAGGGTTGTATCAGGTTTTATTCCAGCCCACTTAAAGGTATACTCTGGGTGGAGGCACTGCACAATGTTCTATCTTGGGTAAGAACCGGTTTAAAGTAAATTTTGGGAACCCAGGCCCTTCAACCTACATCCCGGGTAGTAGGCAGGGGTAGTAACCCTTGATATAGTGCCACCTAGGGGTTACATTACTTTAGTTTGCAGGTAGACTTCCTGGTTCCCCTCTTCCTTCTATTACATCCTGGTGCCTTGTTCCCTCCTTTACTGTACCTCTGTCTCCGTTCTGTGGTGCAGAGTGTTTGGCAGTCAGCTGCCTTGTTGGGCTGACTCCAGTAGGAAGATGTCAACATCATTAGCACATTGGTCCTTCATGTGGGGGCCACAGTGTGGGGAGCCACTTGGTGGTCATGACCCTTTATACTACCCTAGGGCTGTTGGGTGATCTAGAAGAGTGCCCTGATTGGTGTCCTAGTGGGCAATGGGCATGTCCATGCCGCCAATTGTCACAAACTGGAATGCTCCTGATGAGAAGTTTACAGCTCTTGTGAAGGGAGGGAGGGAAGGCTCCTGGATTAGCTACAGAGCCCCTGCCTTCCAATCTGGTTCAGCAGCAAGTGTCCATGAGCTGGCGATCGGTGGGGGGTTTAAACCCCGAGATTGTGTCTTGCTTTTCTGTGAGCTTGCACTGATTGGTGTCCTAGAGGGCAGGGGGGGGGAGGCATGTTCATACTGCTGATTGGCGTGAACCGGAATGCTCCCAAACAGAAGTTTACAGCTCCTGTGAAGAGAGGAGAGATCCTGGATTAGCTACAGAATCTTCTCCTTCCTATCTAGTTCAGCTGCAAGCGTCCGTGACCCAGTGATCGGCTGGGGTTTTAAAGCCCCAAGACTGCTTCCTGTTTTTCTGTGAGCTTGTCCTAATTGGTGTCCTAGAGGGCAGGGGGTATGTCTGTGCTGCCAATTGGCGTGAACTGGAATGCTCCCAAGGAGACGTTTACAGCTCCTGTGAAGGGAAGGATGACTCCTGGATTAGCTACAAAGCCTTCTCTTTTCTATCTGGTTCTGCTGCAAGTGTCCATGATCCAGCAATTGGTAGGGATTTTAAAACCTCAAGACCGCTTCCTGCTTTTCTGTGAGCTTGTCTTGATTGGTGTCCTAGAGGGCTGGGGGCATGTTCGTACCACCAATTGGCGTGAAATGGAATGCTCCCAAAGAGAAGTTTACAGCTCCTGTGAAGGTAGGGAGTGCTCCTGGATTAGCTACAAGGTCTTCTCCTTCCTATCTGGTTCAGCTGTAAGTCTAACAGGCACGATTTTAAATTTAGGGGTGTGCCCTGTCACCAGGTAGCCCTAACCTGCTATGCAAAATTGCAGCCCCAAAAGGTAGAAAGAAATTTTTAAGTTGTTTCCCCTTTGATGGCACAGCAAAGCCTAACCTTTTTAATAACAGTGAAATAAATATATCAGTACTGACAATCCATAATCACTGTGATTTAAATATAAGTACAATTAATGTCTCAGTATATCTAAAATGCTATAACAGATTTTGCTTATGCATCCTGAAATACCCCTATTTTATAGAATACTTGTTAAAGAGCTTGTAGCACCAAAAAGTAGGCAGAAAATGTTATTACATTTTAAAAGTAGTCCGTTGCTACTTTTAATTTCTGATTTAGTATTCTTTCCAGTTGCTCATTGGAAAGGATTTCTATTTGATAGTATTAGGTGTAACATTAAGAGTGGTACATTACCTGGAGACTGACATATCTAATTATTTTCCTCTTCATACATCATTAGCATTGTGACCCCTCCCCCTTCATGTGTTATCACAAGTGACCAACCTGGCAGCAGGTGATGGGCTCTTTTTGGTCAGTTGTGATGTCATAGTCAATGAGGGCCACAGGGCTGATGAAGCATGAACAGGTATAGAACTTGATATGTCAGCCTCCTGGCAGGGGTTCTACACATCACACCAAGTAGTGTCAGGTGAAATATCTTTAAATTAGCAAAAGGGAGAAAATTACTTCAGATATTAGAAGTAATTGTTGACTACTAGACCTTTAAATCTGCTTTTGAAACTTGCTGCCATGCATTCCAGGTTGCCATTCTGAGTAAGCAGTGGTTTGTTCATCTGTCTAATGTTTTAAAATGATTTTTTGTTGCCATGATTACCATATACATATTATGTTTTTTGTTAGCCACAATGTGTTAATGTTGCAGTTCCTAAAATGTATTTCTTTTTTAACTTTGAATTTTTTTTTCCATTTACCATGATACTGAAAAAAGGTGTTCAGAATAATTCATAGAAACTAAGACAGCACATATCCAGAATTCATACAGTGGAAAACAAAAACAAAAATATAGGACAATAGTATTTTTTTAATATAGCTTTTTATATATATGCTTTTTTGTAGGTTTTTCTCCCGCATCCCTCCCAGGACTCTGGAAAATGCCCGTACATGTGTGTGGAAGCACGCACGCACACCGGAAGTCAACCCAGCCCCTTCTGCCCACCCGTACTGTCGCCCCTGCCCACCTACATTACCCCACCAGACCTCCAGCAGGTGGGGATGGGAGTACGGGAGGAGCGACAATCCACCCTCACCACCCCCGGGAAAGGGAGAGCAGACAGAAGGCCTGTTCAGTCCCACCTCCCTCCCCCAGGTCAGCACTCGACGACAAGAGGTTGTTCCTGAACCTGCTGTCATGAAGGCGGAGGTAGCGTGCCCCACCTCAACCCTCAGCACCACTGGGCCGCCAGACAATAGTATATTAAATGTGAATTTTAGTGCCGAGTTGTTTGAATGTTCACAGGGAGAGAATGATTAAACACACTGGCCTGGTTAAGGAGCCATACTGACAATGCTGATGATGACCCAGGTATAGGAACAAGTCTGAATCATGAAGAGCTGGTTAAGAGAAGGATAAAACATCCCAGAGGAAAGTTTCCTTTTCTGAGGAGGGAAGTTTCCTTTTCTGAGGAAGGAAGATAGGACAGCAAACTGCAATACTGCCAACCTGGATGACCAACAGTGGTGGTGCAGCTAAGCATGCTCAGAACGCACCACACAGGGGAAGTGAGAATGGGTGGACATTGGTGCATCTGGTGTGACAGCACTGTTACACATCACAGCACACACTCTCGGAGAGGGTCCAAGGAAGAAAATGGGAAAACAGAGTGGCCACCTGCTGGATAGACAGTTTCTAGCAGTCTTTCACTCTCCTGAAGCCAGATGATTGCTCGTCCTGCAGCTCCAGACTGAATATAGAAATGAATGTCCATTGCATGGAGGAGTTGGAAGGGGGACCTACTCCAAGAAGTTAGGAATCTGGGAAGATGACAGTGCTGGGAGCATGGGGCAGGGTTGGCAGGCATACCTGAGATAAGATTCTGTGGCTGAGAATAGGGTATTGGTGAAAATGAAAGGAGTTTTGACTGGGTACTGGCCCCATAAGAAAAAAAAATAAGCTGTCTTCACTAGGATCTTGTAATGTCTGAACCATAAGTGTTATGAACAGCCATCAGAAGATTGATCACAAGTGCCATCCCAGTGGTGCTAAGAGTTGAGATACTGGACACCACAACTCCCACCATGCTGATGACCCGAGTTTGGGAACGGACTGTGGTTGCTGGGGGTTGGCTACGGAGGGAGGGAGAGGATCAAGAGTCTGTCTGAATGCTCTCCTCTCTCGGGAGAGGGATCCAGCCACACCACTCCTGTACTGACACCCCATGGAGACATAATGGTAGGGCAGTGGGAGCAGCTCACTGGTGATTTGGATGGCAGCTTGCACCATAATGAGTGTGCACCATCACATTCATGCACACCCCACATCATTGCATCATTCTGGTCTGGGCAGGGAGGACAGGGAAAATCTGGGCAGGCATTCATGGCACTTCCATCTGCCAGCCCCTGGCCTGCACCGCTGCCTGGGACTCCTGCCCCAAGTTTGAATGTGGACTCTGCGGGGGGGTCCTTCCTCCTCCTGGCTCCGCCACAGGGGGCAGTCTTTGTGGAAACTCAGGGGCAGATATGTCCCAGGGGAGGTGTATGCCAGTTTGGAGATGCAGAGCAGGGGCTGAAGACCATAGTCTCCATCCAGAGCTGGTGAAACAGCTTTGTAGATAAAAAGAGATCACAACAAACTTATTTATTTATTAAATACATTTTTGTTTACCAGGTAGGTGCACTCAATACTACAATGCCAATTTTCAGGCACAATCCCAGAGATGTACATCATACAACAGTATCACAGTGTTACAAGGGTACAAAAGCACAGTAGTACAGACATCCTCAGTAGACTCCAAACAATTCGGTAGTGCAAAATATATGAGAGTAGATACAACAGGGGCACAGCTGAAAAAGTGAGGGAAAGACACATTACAGTGGAGAATACAGTGCATCAGGTGCATGAACATTTATCAGAAGACAGTAGGAACTTGTGAAGCTCACCCTTGAAAATTGGATGTGATGGAGAGTTCCTTAGGCTGGATGGAAGTAAGATCCAGAGTTTACGGTAAGCAGTGATACTAAATCTTAGAGACGCCACACTGTCAGACCCATCCAAACTCCTTTGGATCATCAAACGAGGAAAGCC
The DNA here is from genome assembly GCA_016271365.2 of Neoceratodus forsteri. Taxonomy (NCBI): domain Eukaryota; kingdom Metazoa; phylum Chordata; order Ceratodontiformes; family Ceratodontidae; genus Neoceratodus; species Neoceratodus forsteri. The sequence continues at coordinate 775,848,373 of CM028137.1, forward strand.
TCACTATGTTAAACTGATCCTTCCTGACCTGGTTCATTTGCTCTTTACCACCATATCCCATTGTCACTATCAGACGTATCAGCCTACATAGTCTTCACGGTTACGTCTATAACTTTTATCCATCCTGGAAAAAATCAGCAGATTACTAAATGTGCTATCTTGAAAAGCAGATAGCGAAAAGGAAATCTACCTAACGTAAGTTGCAGCTTGAATCTTGAGAAAATTATGTATGAAACACTTATTCGTGAGGCACGCTCAGACTGAGAGGGATTAACCCCCAAAAGTATCAGTTTAGTTGTTGTCCTTTACCGTTACAGCTATCAAGGAACTCTTATTTCTGGGTGATTTGAATTCAAATCAGTCCTCCCCTTCTGTGAAAAAAAAATATATCCAAAATATTCAGTCCCTCCAGTTCACTAAACACATCATGGATGCTAACTGGCTCAGCCCCTCCTCCTCATACCAATCACTAATTGACTTGGTTGTTTCCTCCCACCTCCAAAACAATAGTGCAAAATGACATTATCCCTGATGTTGTCAATGACAATCACATGCTCTACGAGGTGAGTAAGGTTTACCTTCTCCAAGTACCTATTCCCCCAAAGGTCAGCCTACTTTGGTCCTTTGAGGTGCTAGACTTGTTTGTCCTTATGGTTGATCTCATCGCCACTGTTTGGTCTTTCTTCTCTACATCCACCAAAATAGATGATGTCCTCTTCCATTTTAAATCTAAATTCTTTGTTGCCTGGGACAGGTACGTGCCCCTCCATCATACCTATGTTAAGGACTCTTACCTTACCTGGGTCTCAACTGAGCGCATTGCATGGCACTCTGCTTTGTGCCTTCATAAGGCCACTAGTTCAACAGTGGACACATATCAAAGTACAAACAGCTCCAAAATGCCTGCATCAAGGCTACCAGGCTGGCCAAGTCAGAATATTTTGCTCAAACCTACTAGAATAATATTAATTGCCCCTCTAAATACTCAAATGTTGAATACTCCTTTTGATCCCCTCCATCTCCCATCCTAGTACTCAAACTAGATAATCCTACCATCTCTGACCTTGAAAGGGTTGCTGCCTCCTTAAACATCTTTTTCTGAATCTGTGCCTTCTCTCTTCTCCCCCACCTCAACCCCTCCCACTCGCCTCCACCTCTCCATTCATTCTTCTTTTCCCTTACCACTCATGCAGCTACTGTCTCAGCTCTATTATCACACAAACCCTCCAAAGATAATAACCCTGATAGACATGACCTCAGACTGCTCTCTCTCTCTCTCTCTTCTCTCTCTCTCTCTCTCTCTCTCTCTCTCTGCCTCAGCTATAGCTTCCTTGTTTTTGATGCCAGTAATCTGTCTTTCAACACTGGCACTGCCCCTGGTGTTTAGAAGAGAGCCCTAGTCATCTTCTTCCACAAAGGTGGAGACTCTCCCTCCACAAAGGTGGTGACCCCTCTTCCCCAGACAACTACTGCCTTATCTCCATTTTAATTAGAAGTTTTGTCTGCTTGAGTGTTCAGCTTATCTAATTTGGATGTCATTTGACTTTAAAAGATGCACAGTAGTAGCAAGTTAATGGGATGCTACTGATTCCATTTAAATTTGTGATTTTTTGAAATAGGTACTTTAAACAAATGAGAATTTTTTCTGTTTTTTTAATGTATGATCTGGGTGTTTTTTTGTTGTTTTTTTAAACAGTACCTTATTTATTCCTCCTGCAGCTTGGTCTGTATGTCATCCGACCGCCGTCCTCTATCTATTCAACTCACTGGCTCACCCACATCCGGCTAGCATGCACAGTACCTGCAGGGGGTCCCCACCCCCGCCCGACAGATCTAATACCGGAGCGCGATTGCAGATAAATCCCCTGGGTGAAGAGAAGCATGGCCACCATGGCCGACCACCATTTTCCTCCAAGTTTTCCCCTGAAGCACAGACATACAATGATGTCCAGACACTACGTGCCGACTTCTGCCTTGCTTCTCCCTGATGACACCGCACCTGCAATGTCTCTGACTTCCATAAGGGGGCCCCCATAGAGCGATGTATAGCCCGAACCCACCCCAGGGAGGGGAGAGCAGTCTATTGGATGCTCAATCCTCTCCCTTCCTGGCTGACCCCCGATGGCACGGGCGTATTCCGAAACCCAGGTCGCTGGTGTAGCATGAGGTGTGGCATCCAGCATCTCAAACCTCAGTGCCACTGGGCCGGCTCATGATATGGGTGTTAATAGAATGTGACTCTCTGAACAACTGTCATAAGTCTCTGAGGAAGGACTTGGTTGGTCCGAAAGCTTAGACATTGTTTTCTTTTTGTAACATCTATGTTGGTCCAATAAAAGGTATCAAACCATTTGCTTCAGGATCTGGTGTTGGATTAGTAAGTATATAAAACAAGCATTTGTCAATGCTGAATGTTTGCTTGCTGGCATTGGCATTGGTAGTGTAGGAGTTACAGAGCTGCATAATAGGAATGGCAGTGAAGTACTGAACTGAAGCCAACCCCATCACCACCCTGCAGATAGTGACAGGCATTGGAGTGTGCCTTTGGGTCATCAGGCACAATGGCCACGCCATTTCACCACATCCTACTGTGCAGACACCGAAAAGTGTCACGGTGTGCCTTGGGGTCTTTGGCCCTTATGCGCACCCCATTCCATCAGGAAATATTGTGAGATAGGTGCGGTATAGGAGAATGGGGTGAACTTTGGTGCCAAAGAGTCCAAGGCACACCTCCATACCTCTCAGTGGCTGCAGGGTGTGGGTGGGGATGGAATGGTATGAGCATTGCTAGTGACACTTCCAAGTCACAGCCCTGATGCCTGTCATTCTCTACAGGGTGGGGTGTTATGGTCGGAAACCCTAACGCCTCAGGCATTCATTGGTATTTTCACTCCAAATTTTCAACATGGGTTTTTTGTGACCCCCACCTCATGAACAGTGGCAATATCAGTTTGTTAGCCGAAAGTTGCTTTTGCACAGTGACTACGGCATTTGTCACCACAGGTGCAAAAACACATTCTGAACAGGATGTGAAAAATGACAGCTGTACTGTTCAAGGAGAGGTGTAAAAAATGGCACTGTTGAAAATCTGCAGTGAAAATATTAAAACAACTGGTGAAGTCACGAGCGTGCATAGAAACTGTGCAACGTGCACCCGTAATGTAATTAGTTTGGGAATTGTTTCCAGTAGATTGTCAACACAGGCATTTTGGGACCTCCTGTCATGAACAGTGTCACTGTGATTTTCTTTATCTGTCCCGAACAATGATTTCCCACAGCGACCACGCATTTCTGTGCTGAAAGTGTGAAAACACATTTCAGCCATGTTGAAAAAATGACAGCTGTACTGTTCATAAGGAAATGTGGAAAAATGCCACTGGTGAAAATGTGGACTGAAAATATTACAAATTCATGAACTTACGAGGGTCCATGGAAACTGCGCAATGCTCACTCATAACACAGTCATTTTTAGGAATTTTTCACCAAATTTTCAAAATAGTCATTTTAAGACCTCTGCTCATGAACAATGTCACTGTGATTTTCTTAATGTGTCCCATACATTGATTTCGCACACCGACTGCGCCATTATGCGCTACATGGGTGGAAACATGTTTTGGGCAAGTTGTGAAAAATGACAGCTGTACTGCTCATAAGGAGGTGTGAAAAAATGGCAATGTTGAAAATCTGGAGTGAAAATATTGAAAATTTGTGAACTTATGAGCATGCGTAGGATCAGTGCAACAAACGCTAGTAAAACAGTCATTTTGGGGAATTTTTTCACCAAATTTTTAACATAGCCAGTTTAACTCTTCTGCTCATGAACAGTGTGACTGTGATTTTCTTAATATGTGCCATACATTGAGTTCACACACCGACTGCGCCATTGTGCGCTACATGTGCAGAAACACATTTTGGGTGAGAAGTGAGAAATGACAGCTGCACTGCTCATAAGGAGGTGTGGTAAAATGGCAATGTTGGAAATCTGGAGTGAAAATATTGAAAATTCGTGAACTTACGAGCGTGCATAGGAACAGCGCAACGCATGCTCGTAAAATAGTCATTTTTGGGAATTTTTTCACCAAATTTTTAACATAACCATTTTAACACCTCTGCTCATGAACAGTGTCACTGTGATTTTCTTAATGTGTCCTGAACATTGATTTCGCACACCAACTGTGCCATGGTGCGCTACATGCGTGGAAACACATTTTGGGTGATATGTGAAAAATGACAGCTGTACTGCTCATAAGGAAGTGTGGTCAAATGGCAATGTTGAAAATCTGGAGTGAAAATATTGAAAATTCATGAACCTACGAGTGTGCGTAGGAACAGCGCAACACACGCTCATAAAACAATCATTTTTAGGAATTTTTTCACCAAATTTTCAACATAGGCTTTTTGAGAGACCACCTTATGAACACTGGCACTGTCATTTCATTAATTGGTCCCGAAAGGTGATTTCATGCAGTGACTGCGAAATCACCCTTCAGGCCCGATTAACGTCATGACAGTGACAGAATTCATGAGGAGGGGTCCCAAAAACCCCATTTTGAAAATTTGGTGCCAAGATTCCAAAAAATGCCTGAGATATGCAGCAAAGTTGAAAAAACCCTATTCATTACATTATACAGCTTACCGGCATTTCCTCAGTTCGCGGTCGGCTTTGAAGAGTGCAGACGTGTTCCCGGTCCGCAGAAGATCATCGCGTCGAGGTCTGGAGGTAAGTATGGGGTGTGGGGAGGCAGGGTGCGCAGTGGGTGGGCGCGGGTGGGGGCAGAGACAGTGAGGGACCATTTTTGTGTTGCAGGTTTGTTTTTTACAAAGGAGGAGGCGCGGGCGTTTGCCATGCTGGGGTGGGCTCCCAGCGTGTAGCTGGGAATAACCTTGTGGGAGGCGTTGAGCCGGCGGGGATTAGGCACCCCCGCCGGCAACAGCATCTGTTGCCATGCTGGGGTGGGCTCCCAGCGTGGCACCCTGTACTCTGGGGAGACAGTGGAGCCGACGGGGATTGGCCACCCCGTCGGCTATACATGTGTAGCCATGCTGGGAGTGGGCACCCAGCGTGGCATGTAAAACTCTGTTTGGGTGGGGGCGCAGCACGGCCGATGGGGATTAGGCACCCCGTTGGCTATACAGCCGAGGTGGGTGAGCAGCACGCAGTATGCGCGGCGCATGCGGTGTGTGTGTGTGTGTGTGTGTGTGGGAAGGCGACAGAGCAGCAGGCGATATCTTTATCGCTGCTCACTGAAGCATAGCTCCCCCTTTTCAACTGTACGCCACTGCATTTTGGACTGATAGACAGCTCCAGCAGGCATTGGAGAACTGGGGCCGCGCCTGCAAACACACTGACTGAATTGGAAGAGGGTTGCCACACCTCCGAAAACTCGGATGATGGCACTATGTTTCTTGCACATGCGTGCAAGCAAACATAAAAAGGGACTTAGCTGTGCCTCAGAGACAATATTTGTTTAAGAAAAGTGTCGTAGATCTGCCCGCAATACAAAATTTATTGTTGCAACTATTCTTTCTCACAACTACAGTAAGTCCCTTTTCTTGTATACTTACTATTCTAACACCATGCTGCCATGGATCATCACTCAAGTGAAATTCTGACAAAAGAGAACTGAGGGAACCGTGTGTGGATTCAGACTCTCAACCTCTTGTTTATCAGGCTGCACATCTTTCCACTACACCATCAAGCTAGCACAGCAGTGAAGCTCAGGTCTTTAGCTATAGAGGGTAAAGCCCTGCCTGGGAGGCAGGCCTCTCCATACCTGCCTCAAAGGCAGGGCTGCCTCGGAAGCAGATCTGTCTTGGAGACAACTTTCATTTAAAAAGAAGTATTTTTAAAAAAGGCACTTTCTGTATTTCAGGCAGTCGGGGGCAGGCTAGAACCACCCAGTCAGAGCAAGAAAAAACATGTGGGAGGGCCATTTAGAGACCAGATGAATAATCAATCAGCAGCAACAGGCAGCAACCTCAGTTACTGCCTTCAGAAGGTATTAATCAATGAGACACAGCGGAGGGTGGGATTAAGTGGTCTGCCTCTGAGGCAGTGGCATGTATAACCAATCAGTAGCAGCAGGCAGCAACCTGAGTTACTGTCTTTCATAAGGTATTAACCAATGAGATACATTTGAGGGGTGGGATTAAATCATCTGCCTCTGAGGCAGCGCTGCCTCAGAGGCAATATTCATTTAAGAAAAGTGTCTCTTGCGTGTGCCGTACCCTACATATTATTGACCATCTTAATACAAATACTACTCCAGCCTTAATTATGAGTATGGATGCAGAAAAGGCCTTCAACCAAGTAGAATGGGATTTTTTGTATGGGGTCCTTGCCGGGTTTGGGTTTTTGTCGATGTTTATAAATACAATCCGGAGATATATGCAAAACCACAGGCGTAATTCAGGACTAATGGCATGATAGCCTCAAGCGTTTTGCTCAGTAGGGGCACTTGATAGGGGGTGTCTCTTCTCCTCCCTCCTGTTTGCTCTTTACATTGAGCCTTTAGCTCAATAGATTAGACAGGATGCGCAAGTTCAGGGGTAGACATCAATGGGCAGACCCATAAAATCGCCCTTTACGCAGTCGATGTGTTATAATATTTAAAGAACCCCAAACTCTCACTTCTGTGGGTGATAAGTATGGTAAAAGAGTTTTCTGCTTTGTCAGGATGTACCCTAAATGACCATAAAATAGAGATATTACGGTTTTATTATGCTCCTTCCAATAAAATCAGAAAACAATTTCTGATGAGGTGGGACCTAATGAGTCTCCGATATTTGGGTATTATTTTACGAGACACCAATAACTATCTATATTCAGATAATTATACTCCTCTACTTAAACAGCTGGGAGAAGATATCTCCCAACGGTTAATTTTACTACTCCCAATGTATGCCCGTATACAAGCAGTAAAGATGAACTTCCTCCAGAGATTTTTATGTTTTTCAATGTGACCCTACATTGCTTAGCAGAAAATGGTTCTTAGATTTACAGAAAAAAATTATTTTAATTCATTTCATAGATTTCATAGATTTTTTTAAGGTAGACTAGACTTACGTCCGTAATGCTTGCTGTTTACAGTGATTATAGTCCCCAGTTAGAATTTAAAACTGACTCCCAAATTTGACCTTATTACCCATAACCATATCTAAGTTGTGTTTAAAAGCAATCATATCTTTACTTACAGTTACTTTCTCCAGTAGTGCATTCCAAGCTGTAATAGCCCTTTGGCTGAACCAGTTTTTTCCTAAGTAACAGATTCCATTTGTCCAGATATAGTTGCTTGGGGTGTTTCCTACTACTAACTCTGCTTTGGTTAAACACTAATCCAAGCTCAGTTCTTAGGATGTTGTCGTCCATTACTCTAAATAACATGCACAAGTCACCCTGTGCCTTCTATATTCTAAGGAATAAAGACTGAGTGTTGTCAATCTTTCCTGATAAGATTTCCCTTTTAAACCATATATAGACCTGGTCATTCTTCATTGGACTGCTTCAACCCTTCGTATATCTTGCTTATTATATGGGGACCAAATCTGGGCACAATATTCCAGGTGGGGCCTAACCAGTGCTACATACAGAGGTAGTATGACTTCCTTAGCTCGGCTAGCAATGTGTCTGAAAATACAACTCAGCATATTATTGGCCTTTTTCACTTGTTCCCTACAATGTAAATTAAATTTGAGGTCAGGGCTGATGGTAACACCAAGATCTATTTCACTGAATGTTTCTATTAAAGGTCCATTAAGAAATACTTATATTGTTTATTATGAAATCCCAAATGCATGATTTCACACTTGCTGATGTTCAAAGCTAATTTGTTATGCTCATTCCATAAGAGAATGAAGTCTAAGGCGTTTGCAGTGCTATGGAACTTCCTGTCCCATTCACCACTGCACCCAAACGACAATCATCCATGAATTTTGACAGCCAGATATTTGTAGAATCTAGTTGTAATGAGGCTATATATATATATATATATTAAAAATAATCAGACCCAGGACCAAACCCTGAGGCACCCCACTAGTAACCACAGTCCATTCAGAGAATACACCATTTGGGCCAATAAGAGATCCAGGGTCAGGAGGTCTATACTTTTTACTTGGAAACAGTGGGGAGGATGGGCAATTCCGGACCTCCAGGAATCTTGGATAGCTACACAGATTAAGTGGGCTCTGACGTGGGGCCAGACTCCAGTAATGACACATTGGCAGGCAATAGAACAAGGTGTGGTAAAGGATAGATCCATCCAAACCCTACTATTTGATCCTCCTCAGGATAGGACTAGTATTCCAGCCCTTTACACAGCAGTGAAGATCACCTTTCAGGCTTGGGACTGTTTCATTAAACATCCCCTGGTTAAGGCTGAAGGATGGAAATATAGGTGGTTCACTAGGTCCAAATACTTTCCTCCTGGAGTGCAAGACACTTGGTATCAGTGTCAGGCGAGGGGGGTATACAGTGCCCAGTGCAACTTATGAGGGGGAGACACGGTGATGTCCTTTAAAGAAGGTTGTGCAGCTTTTGGGTGGGCCCCTTCAGGTAGATTGCATTATTTACAGGTGAAGACATATATACAGGCACAGATAAGGTTATGTCAAAGTGTAACAATACAACACCAGGCAGGAATTCAGTTTAGGGGGCTTTTGTCACATTCCTCCCCCAGGGGAGCTATTTCCCAAATGTACACATTTTAGGGGTGCATAGATATGAGGCTACTAGACCTCTGGTAGAGAAATGGGAAAAGGAAGCAAATTTAACCTTTCATGGGCAGAGTGGTTGGTAATTTCACAGGGTTCTACTAAGGTCACATCCTCTCCAGTATGGCAGGCATACATGTGGAAGGTTAAGTCTAGATACTTTCTAACCCCCTGCCTGCAAGCTAAGTGGGATCAGGCAATCAAATCTGGGCACTGAAGGGGATGCGGAGAGGCACAGGCCTCTCATTATGATATTTTTTATTCTTGTCCAAAACTGAGGGAATTCCTTGGGGAGGTAAAGGCAGGCTGGAGGCCTTATTTCAGATCCTGGACCAATTGCTTTTTTATCCCCTAGTATTGGGACTTCCCCCCTTTGGGTGTCAGAGGAGTGAATGCTAGCTATATTTGGCATATTTGCGTAGCAGCAGTGAATAAAGCTATAAAGCATAAATGGCTAAAGTCTGACCCACCAGCTGCAACTGAGTGGAAACAACTTATTATGGACATAGAGGAGATGGAGAGATTGGCACACCAGGTGCAAAGTTAAATGGAGAAGTTCATGGAACGTTGGTCTAGATGGATGTTATTGGGGATAGACTAATAATAGGACTTTAAATAAGGGTCCACAGGCTCTCTAATATTAAAAATACCAATGAGGGGGATAGTTGACCAGTTAAACCATTTTTCATAGGTGTGGTAATGCTGTTAGTGTTAAATGTTGATCTGCTTATAAAAAAAGGGAATACACTGGAATCCTTCATCTGGTGGGAGTTCAGGACCTTCCTGAGAGCCACAAAACTTAAACTTAGTTTATGTTATCAGCCCCGCAATTTGGTTGCATGCATTTATCTTATTTTGATTACTTTTTGTATGAACTGGTTAACAAAGCTTTCAGATAGGCTTTCCCAGATGATTTTGCTTTTGTGATTTATAGTCACATCATACTGGATTTGGATTGGTGTTATGCTACATATGTTGTATGTTTGAAAACTTATCTGCATTAAAGAAAGTATAAAAAAAAAAGAAATGCCCTTACCTGTTTCTTTGAGGCAGGGGTGGGCCATGCCTGGATGGCATCAACCTTCACAGGCTCAGAGCGAATGCATCCACTGCCCAAGGCAGGACACTTAGGCCATGCCTACTTGGCATTTGTCTGCCTTAACTGTCAGCCCTGCAGCCCTGCAGCCTTCAGTCAGCAGAACACCTCCTTCACATGCCTGACATGATCCTCCCATGTCTGGCTGTAAATGGCTATTTCATCCATATTCACCAGAGCGTATTCACCTGCCCTAGACAGAAAGAGATTCACAAGCCACTGCAAGGTTGCATGAGCATTCTTCATCCCAAATGGCATTACTCAGAATTTGAGTAGACCGAATAGGGTGATAAAAGCAGACCTTTTCCTGGCTGCAAGGGTTAGGGGTACTTGCCAGTAGCCCTTTGTCAGGTCTATTATGGTCAGGAACCGGGCTTCACCCAGTTGTTCCAAGGTCTCATTCGTTCTGGGCATGAGGCAGGCATCTGACTCTGTGCAGCTGGTGAACCTCTGGTAGTCACCACAAAACTGTGTGGTACCGCCCTTCTTGGGGAACAGGACCACGGGCGAGGCCCAGGGACTACAGGACTCCTGGATCACTCCAAGAGCCAGCATCTCCCTGAGTTCCTCATCCATGGTTTGCTTAACTCCCTCTGGTACCCTGTAGGGGACTGCCTCAGTGGCATTTGGGTCCCAGTGTCCACGTGGTTTTCAGCCAATGTGATATACCCCAGTTTCCCCATGAACATGTCCCCAGATGCTTGCAGCACCCCCCCTTATCTCCTCTGCCTGAACTGATGTCAGCTGCCTTGAGAGGGTGCGGTTATCCACTGAGGATCCCTCCTGAGCCTCCTGAAGGAGGTCCACCAGGGGATCAGCCTCATTCTATTCTTTTGGCATACTGCACACAGCAAGGACCTTTTCCTCCCTATCATAGTAGGGCTTCATCATGTTAACATGATATACCCTCAGCCTGCACCTTCTGTCAGGGAGTCCTACTACATAATTGACCTCACTCATCTTCCTGGCTATGGAGAATGGGCCCTCTCATGCTGCCTGCATTTTATTTTTGTCAGACCGGGACAAGTACCATCACTTGCTGTCCATCTTCATTCTCCCGGGCTCTGGCTCCATGGTTGTGCCAGGTTTTCTGCCACTGTTGTGCAGAGGCTAGGTGCTCCTGGGCAAGCCCCATGAACTCCTTAAGTCAGGTCCTGAAATTGAATATGTACTCCACAACAGATTCCCCTTGGGAGGCAAGGTCACCTTCTCATTCATCCCTGACTAAATCTAGAGGCTCCCTCACCCTGTGACCAAACAGAAGCTCAAAGGGTGAGAACCCTTTGGATTCCTGTGAGACTTCCCTGTATGCAAACAGGAGGTGGGGCAAATATTTGTCCCACTCTCTCTTGTGCTGGTCAGCAAATGTTCTGAGCATAGTTTTGAGAGTCCCATTGAACTGCAGGACCAGGCCATTTGTTATTTCTCCCACACAATAGTCATTAATGACAACATGAAATGTGTCCCCTGATCTGACAAAATCTCCTGGGGAAATCTCACTCAGCTTAAGATACCCAGGAGCTCATCAGCCACTTTTTCCATCTCAGTGGAGTACATGGCCACTGCCTCAGGGTACCTGGTTGTGTAGTCCATGACAACCAATATGTATATTTTGCCCATGAGACTTGGGGTGCTCGGGGCCCCACTATGTCCCTGGCTATCCTCTTAAAGGGTTTATCAATAATAGACAGGTGCGCCAAAGCTGCCTTAGCCTTGTCCCCTACCTTTCCTACCCTCTGGCACTGTGGACAAGTCCTACAGTAATTTGCCATATCTGTGTACACATTCGGCCAAAAGAAGTCATTGGTGAGCTGCCTTTTTGTGCAGTTAATACCCAGGTGGCCTGAAAAAGAGATGTCATAAGCCAGGGCCAAAAGCTGCTTGCAGTAGTCCCAGGGGACTACCAGCTGCTGGAGTACCTCTCCCTCTAGCCTCCTTTGTGGTGCACACTCCCTGTACAACAGCCCTTTCTTCCAGTAAACTGATTTTCATCTGCTCCCCTGAGAGTCCTCAACACTATCTGCTATCTCTCTCAGTTTCTGGAGGGCAGGATCAGCCAGCTGAGCTCTGCCCAGCTCCTCCCACCTGACCCTCCCCAACATCCCATTTTCTGGAAAATCCAGTATTTCTTTGCCCCCGGTTCTTTGTTTCCCTTAGGACTGATGAGCTCTGTTTTGGGCTCAGGTGCAGGCTGGTTTACTTTAGGCTGCCCATCCTGGGTCCCCTTAAAATCATATGCTACCTCAACCCCATTGTTCCTACGCTGCATGTGTGGTCTTCTGGTCACATACAAATCAACACTCTCTGCTGCCTCCTTGGCGGAGTTGCATGCCTGGTCCAGTAGCCATACGTGCAGGTTCAGTTTTAAGACATTTTTCCCTAACAATCAAATTTTTTATTTGCTCTACAGTCCTAGCTATAGCCCCATCCACTCAGTAGTCTAGATAAGCGCACATTTGGATATGCAGTTCTACATAGCTGTCTCCTGTGCATTTTCTTAATTCTCTGAAGTTGTGCCTATAAGCCTCAGGAGTCAGTTCAAAACATTTCAATAACACCCTTTTAACTTAATCATAGTCCATACAATCCTGATCATCCATTCTGGCAAATGCGTGCAAAACATGGCCAGTAAGCAACGGCATGAGGTGGGTCATCAAAGAAGCCCTGTCTAATTGAAATTGCACACATACCCTCTAAAATGATTTTTTAAAACAAATCAAGATAATCATCCTCCCTGTACTGAAGAAACATTTTTGAATTAATTGTGGCTTCGTAGGTTGGTGCCCGTATGCCATTACTTATGGTTTGCTGCGGCGTTTGCTGGCGCAGTTTCACCATCTCTTTCTCATGCTGTTTTCTCTGTATCTCATGCTGTCGTTCTTTCTCTGTTTCCACTTGTTCCTTCTCTCTTTCTGCCATTCTTTCTCTCTTTCCTCCTGCATCAGGATTTCATACTGCTGGGCCCTCTCTTTTTCCTCAGCCTCCAGCCTTACTCTCTCCCCTTCAGCCTTAAGCCTTGCCCTCTGCAGTTCAGCCTCTTTGAGTGCAAGTTCCATCCTCAGGATCTCAAGCTGATTTTGATGTCACTGCTACACCAGCTCTTAGCTCAGGTTTGGGCTTTACTACTCCACCAGCTCGTGCCTTGAGGTGCCCCTCTGACTCAGCTGCTGTGACCTCAGTCTCACTATCTTGGTCACCTTCGCAGTGACCACCTGCTGCACAGGTATTTGGTCATACACCTTTGAGACTGTCTGCACCCATTGCATTTGGTCCTGTTCCAACAGGGCTTCTATGAGTCCATTCTTAGTCAGGTCCTCATAGACAATCACCCTGTCTGTGCACAGTTCACAGAGTTGATGCACATTAAATCTGCCATACGCTGAGGAGCTCATCATTTCTAACTATGCTGCACTAAGCTGTTTTCTAGAAATAAAAAAAACAGTAGTAAACAATGTAACCTTTTGTATGTCCTGTTTTGTGACTGTTAAGGTATATTTCTACTGACACGCTGTCTCCCCATGTGCTAGGTAAAGCTTTTACCTCTCTCCCAGAGTTCCTGCCTCTACAGGAAAGCATACTGTGCACAAATTCTGGCTTTAAATCTATGCACTGTTCCACACTGCTTTGCCATTAGTTGTGACAAAAACTGCCCCTTGTACCATCCCAACTTACAGGGCAGATTTGTTGGTGACTTCGAGTACTCTGCCACCACCTGGTAATAGCAGGAAACCACCTTTGGTCCTGCTCAGGATCAGGAAGGTCAACACAATAACTATTGGTAACACAGAAACTTTGAAGATTGCCGGCAAATAAGGACTGCTAGGCCCATCCAGTCTGCCCATTTCCCTACCTGCATAGCTGATGTTGACCCTGTGTGATCATCATGTCTAGCTCCCCATCCCATAGCTAGTGTTCCTTTATGTATAGCCCATGCATGTTTGAATCCCCCCACTGTGCTTGCCTCTACCACCCCCTGTGGCAGGGATCCACCACCCTTTCATTGAAGAAGAACTTCCTCATGTTTCCCCTCAATCTTTCCTCCTCCAATCTCATGTCGTGTCTTCTTGTTCTTGCCCCTCTTTTATACTGAAACATGTCCCCCACCTGCACCTTATTTATGCCTTTAAGATACTTGATGGTCTCAATCATGTCATCATGTTCTCTTCTCTTCTCTCTTCCAGCATATACATGTTAAGATCCTTCAGTCTCTTCTCATATGTCTTCTGGTGCAAGCCCTGTACCATCTTAGTTGCCCTTCTTTGGACCGCTTCTACCCTGTCAATGTCCTTACAAAGATGTGGCCTCCAGAACTGCTCACCATACTCCAGATAAGGCCTCAGCAGTATTTTGTACAGTGGCATCACCACCTCTCTTTTCCTGCTTGTGATGCCCCTACCTATGTACCCTAACATGCTAGTGGCTTTCCCTACAGTCTTTGTACATTGTCTGGTCACTTTAAAGTCATCTGTAATGAAAATACCTGTGTATCTTTCTTCCCTGGTGGCTGCTAGCAGCCCCCCTAATCCTGTAGCTCTCTGCAGGGTGTTTTTTTCCCTCAAGTGCCTGATTTTGTACTTTTTTGCACTGAACTTCAGTTACCACACTTTGGACCACTCTTCCAGCTTTTTCAGGTCCCTCCTCATATTATCCACCCCATCTGGTGTGTGTGTTCACTGTTGCAGATCTTGGTGTCATTTGCAATTAGGCAAACCTTTTCTACCAGCCCTTCTGGAATGTTGGGAATGAAGACATTCTCAGTAAATGTTTAGACAATGTGGTAGAGTGCACTTCAGAGACAGACTGCAGACAGGGTCCAGCAGAAATAATAAAATTACCTTGTCAATAATGAGGCAGTCACTGGTTCTATGAAAACTATATTCTTTACTAGAAGATTCTACATGTATTTACAAACACGGCATAGCTACAGCATGACAAAAGGTTTACACATTTACTGAGAATAGAAAATAAAGTAAGTTAGAAAGACAGATGATTTGTCAGAAAAAAACTCAAACTTTGGCCTCACCTAAAGTCTCTTTACCTGCTGTTAGCTACAGAAGACATTCCTCCTAGCCTGTGCTCCCTTACCAAGCTACCTTCCAGCAGGGCCCCTTCTTCAGATGTCGAATGTCCAAGACAAAAAGAGAGAGAGAGAGAAAGAGCTGGGTGCCCAGCTCCCCAATTTATGTGTTCAGGGCTGTGAGGGAGTGGCCTCCCCCTTGAGTGACAGTTCTTCCAGTATCCCCACCCATGTGAGTGTGTGTGTGTGTGTGTGTGTATGTGTGACCTCATTTCCTTAGCCCTTCCTTTTTAGTATTGAGCTGTTGTCGAGGCACAGGTCAGGAAGCATAGGAAAACCACAAGCAGTTTTAAAATTCGAAAATAGCATTTTGTTTTTCTCAGTAACAGCAAAATAAAATAAAAAATTTGTTCAGTATAACTATTTACAAAGGCAGTACAAACAGACAAAACAAAGTCATTCTGAGGGTATCTGTTAATTCCAAGTTTCAGTCTCTCAGTCTCTCACTCTCCTTGTCTCTCTAGCACAAACATTGCTGCTCTTTTTATAAGTCTTTGTCTGGGAACTTGTAAAGAGAGCCTGCTTCTCACAAAATGTTCTTGTAAATTTACAGAATGTTCTTGTCAGTTTTGTTCTTTGCAGGTACAGCAAAAAGAACATAGTGACCCAGAACTGATCTTGTATTTACAGCTCCGAAAAAGGCTTAAAAACTGCATCTCAGGTTAACCCCTTGAGTTCCAAATAGTTTTTTGCAATCAATTCAACAGTATAACTATATACAGTTTTAAACAAAGGGATCCCAGTATCAGTGACATTTCCACATAAAGATTCACATATATTTTTATACCTGCAGATATGCAAGGGGGAAGAAAAGACAGAAATAGCAAGGAAAGGCAGAGAGATAGCGAGAAGTGGAGAACTGTGAAACCGTCTGAGTGATCAGTTCCTAGGTCTCACAAGAAAATTTGGTTGCGCAACCAGACAGAGAAGAGACAGAAGAGGAGAGGATAGAACAGAACAGAACAGACCCTTGTATTTAAACTCTTTCTGCATAACAAATGGGACAGGGTCTTATTCAATCCTGTCACATACCCCCCTCTTTAATAGGGAACCTGTTTTGGAAAAACAGGTTTCCAAACTTTCTTTTAATTATCATCTAGCATTAGCTTATAACTTTTACAGTTCATTGCATATGCAGCATAGTAAACAGACAAGTTTCAACCCACATTTTTTCAACCTTCAGTATTCTCAATTCCTGATCTAAATCTTGATGGAAAATCAGCACTGACATTCTCTTTCACAGATCTGTGCATCACTTTAAATTTAAATGGCTGTAATGCCAGATACCACCGTGTGATTCTAGAAGTTTTATCCTTCATTTGGTTAAGCCAACAGAGAGGATTGTGATGTGTTACAAGTGCAAAGTTAGCTCCTAGTAAGTCAAATGTAAGGGACTCCTTGGCCCACTTTGCTGCAAGGCATTCCTTTTCAATTGTGGAGTACCTTGTCTCTCTGTCATGCAACTTCCTACTGATATATAGAACAGGATGTTCTTTCTCATATATATTTTGACTCAGGACTGCACCAAGGCCTAACTCTGATATATCAGTCTGTAACAGAATTGTTTCTTAAAGTCTGGGCTTCTTAAAACAAGGGCTAAACATAATGCAGCCTTAATAGCCCGAAAAGCCTCATCACACTTTGGGGTCCATTTCACATTATTCGGGAACCATTTCTTTGTGAGTTCAGTGTGGGGAGTAGCTAACTTGGCAAAGCTCGGAACCAATCTCTGATAATAACCAGCCAGCCCTAAAAATGACTTGACATGTTTCTTGGTTTTGGGGACAGGGCTGTTAGCTACAGCTTCTATATTGGAAACTTCTGACTTGACTTCTCCATTTCCCAGAACATAGACCAACTATCTGGTTTTCTGCATGCCCAATGCATACTTGGTAGGATTAATTGTCAGACCTGCCTTTTTGATTGATTGGATAACTGCTTGTAGGTGTTTCAGGTGGCTTTTTCAGTCTGGGCTGCACACCATGACATCATCCAGGTATGCAACACAATAACTAGTGTGAGGGGATAAAATTATATTCATGTATTGCTGGAATGTTGTGCGTGCACCATGTAAACCAAACATCATGGTGGCAAACAGAATCCTATAGGAGTGGCAAATGCAGTTTTGTCTCTGGATTCTTTAGCTAGGGGGATTTGCCAGTAACCCTTGGTGAGATTGAGGGTACTGATATACTTGGCACTCCCCAGTCTGACCACCAAATCATCTATTCTGGGCATAGGATAACTGTCAAATTCTGACACTTGATTAAGTTTCCTAAGATCAAGACAGATTCTTACACCCCCTTCTTTTTTGTTTACAATCACTATTGGTGATGACCAAGCACTTCTCGACTCTTCTATGATAGCCAGTTCTTTCATTTTTTGTATTTCCTTAACCATGTCTGCTCTTAACTGCTCTGGTAATCTGTATGTCTTTTGTCTAATAGGGCAAGCATTTCTTATCACTATTACATGCTCGACCCCTTCTGCTCAGTCTGGTACTGTGGTAGAAGTATTGTTAAATGTCTTTAGCAAGTTATGAATTTCTGCTGTTTGTTCGGAGGTTAAGGAAACATTCACCTTTACAGCATCAGCAGTTACAGTTTCTTCCAGTCTATCATAAGCTACATCAATCTTCTTTATCAGTTTCTGGTAAAACCAGTGTAATCATTAAACTAAAGAATGTAGGTAAAGAACATGAGGAGGGAGGAGGTAGCCATCAAAAGTTAATATTAGACCATAGCCAAATAAGTGAAAATAAGGAAATAATGGATATTATTATTATAGGGACTCTATAACAAGAGGCACAGACATGATTAGATATGAAGGAAGGAAAGAGAATGCAGCAGTAAGTACTCTCCCAGGGGTCAGGTTGACTGATATAGATACACTATTAAATGGTTTACTAGAGGGGACCCAAAATCCCCTGGTCATACTCCGTGTAGGAGTTAATGATGTAGGGAAAAGTAGTAAAACATCAATACAAACTAATTATAAAAAAATAATAAACAGGATAAAGGATAGAGGGGGAGAAGTAATCATCTCAGGTATATTACCTACACACGGATTTCAGGCCTATAAAAATGAAATTATAGACAAAATCAACATATGGCTGCAGCATTTTCTTAAAATAAATAAACTGGGATTTATGGATAATTCCGTAACATTTCTGAATAGAGCCATGCTTAAAGAGGATGGAATGCATTTGAACAGAGCTGGGACAAGAATGCTAGGAAAGAGAATAAATGAGATGATTAAACTGCATTTAAACTGGTTCCAAGGGGGGTAGGTACACCAGACATAACATTAAAGGACAATGTAAAGATCACCAGTAAGCAGGTCATGGACTGGAATGGGGTGCTTGTGAATGCAAGAAGCCTAGTCAACAAATTTGATGAATTCAAACATTTTCTAGTGTCTCAAAACATCCATCTAACCCTGGTAACGGAGACTTGGTGGGAGGATATGGATCCATATAATAGAAATATTGAGGGCTACTCACTGTATGTTAAATCTAGAACATATAGGAGAGGGGGGAGGAATAGCTATCTATATTAAGAGTTCAATAAACAGCGAAGAAATAATTCTGGAGCATCACAGTATAGAAATGCTTTGGGTAAAGTTACTCCTAAACAAAGGATCTAAAATAAACTTAGGGTTAGTCTATAGACCCCCTTCAATTTCAACAGAGAAGGACCATCTATTAATAGATTATATATCAAACTTGGATCCTGCTGAGGAAAATATACTAATGGGTGACTTCAATCTACTAGGAATAAACTGGGTTAAGCAAAACGGTTCCACTACTATTGAAATAAGATACTTAGAAGCTATAGACCAAGTAGGACTAGAACAAAAAGTCATCCAATGCACTAGAGGTGGAAATATACTGGACCTTATTATGACCAACAGGGAAGATGTGAAAAAAGTGGAAGTTATGTATCCCCTTTGAAACAGTGATCACCAGATGGTCCTTTTTCAAATAAAGGAAGATTCCATTATAGAGGTCATGAACAAGAATACAAATAAACTACATTTTGGGAGAGCAGATTTTTAATCCTTTAAAACATCAATGCACAGGTGGGACTGGCAAAAACACTTCAATAACAAAATAGCAGAAGACGTGGGCGATAATATTAACAACATTAAGGATAGAAACAAATAGATATATACCAAGCAGTATAAAATACAATGGCAACAAAAAAGGTGTAAAAGGATGGCTCAACACAAAAATTAAGAAATAAATAAGAAAGAAAAACACAATGTATAGGACATTTTCAAAATCTAATGATCCTGAGGATATGATGAAATACAAGGCCTTAGTAAAAGAAGTAAAAAAAATGCAAAGAGAGCTAAAGCCAACTATGAAGTAGAACTTGCCTCCAAAACCAAGGACAATTATAAAATGTTCTATACCTATATTAACATTAATAAGAAATCTACACATATAATTGGTCCATATACCAATTCTGAGGGAATTAAAACTAACGATAAAGAAACATAAGACATCCAGAACAAATATTTCTGTTCAGTATTCAACAGACAAATCATCAAGATAGATACGCCCACAGTCAGTTTAAAAACTATGCCAGGTAAAATAAAAATTGAGGTGGAAGATGTGAAGAATAGGTTAAAAAAACTTAATATAAATAAAGCCCCCGGACCTGACAATATACACCCTGGAATTCCAGCAGAGCTCTCAGAAAGCTTAGCAGCTCCAATAACATACATTTTCCAGAAATCTATTGACTCGGGAGAAGTAGCACAAGGGTGGAGGGATGCTGTGATCATACCAATCTGGAAAAAAGGCCCAAGGACCAACCCAGGAAATTTTTGCCCGGTTAGCCTGACATCAACAATATGTAAAATCTTGGAAGGTATAATAAAATACATTATACTAGTATATCTTGAGGCAACTAACTCACTAGATCCAACCCAACATGGATTTATGAAATCTCATTCATGCAAGACAAATATGTTAGTATTTTATGAACAAGTAAGTAAAGCTCTGGATGATGGTAATGCCGTGGATGTGGCGTTCCTAGACTTTTCAAAAGCGTTTGATAAACTGCCCCATGAAGAAATGGTGTGTACCCTTGAACAAATAGGATCAGCTCCCAGTTTGATTACTTGGATTGCCTCATGGTTGGGAGGGAGGAGACAGAGGGTGACAGTAAATTGAGCCCTTTCAGAATGGGCAATTGTGACAAGTGGGGTACAGCAGGGATCTGTTTTGGGTCCCTGCCTCTTTAAAAAAAAATATATATATATATATACACATATATATATATATATATATATATATCGTTCTTGAGATACAAACATACCAATATTTAGCTAACCAAGTTCACAGACGACTGTAGAGTAGGGGCTATATAGTTAACACCAAGGAGGAAGGTAACATCATGCAGGATGCCTTGCATGATATAGAGAACTGGACTGAGAAGAATAAATTAGAATTAAATGCAAATAAATGCATAGTTATGCACCTGGGTAAGCAGAATCCAGATATAGCTTATAAGATTATGGATACAGTCCTACCTATTACATTAGAGGAAAGAGATCTTGGGATAATAATATCCTCATACTTACAATTTATTTCACACTGTGCCAAGGTTACAAAAACAGCAAACCAAAGTCTTAATTGTATTCTCCGCCACATAAAAAGTAGGGACAAGAAGGTTATCATCTCCCTGTATCGGGCGTTGGTGCGGCCGCACCTGGAGTATGGAGTCCAGGTGCGGCTCCATACAAGAGGGGCGATATTTTAAAACTGGAGAGGATCCAGCAAAGAGCTACAAAGGCGTAGCAGGAAACAAAGATCTGCTGTACCATGAAAGACTGAGAAGACTTGACTTGTACACTTTATAGTATAGGAGAATGAGGGAGGATATGTGTATACTATATAGGGCACTGCATGATAATGTTTTATGGAAAGAATATGGCCTTAATATAAAATAATATATATATAAAACTAGAGGGCACCATCTTCAGTTAGTAATACCTCTATGGAATCTATTGAAAAGGAAACATTGGTTTAGCCAAAGGTGACAACTACTTGGAACAGTTTACCTTGTGATGTGGTATCAAGCACCGCAATATAAATATTCAAAACAAGACTACAGTTTCTTTGTAAATAAATATGAAATAGTATAGCTGGCAAGCAACTAAAGGACAGAAGTCTATTTTGCTTGGAAATCCTATGAAACCTATGAAACCCCCTTGCAAATGGGGGTTCCTAAAAATGCCAACCTAGGCTTACCTTAGCCCTTTTGTTCTGTTCTTCTCCTGCTGTCTCCCGGGCTTCTTCTGATTTGGCCACCAATTTTTTCTGGTCCCCCTTCCCCAGGTCCTGTTTACCCTTCTGTGTGCCCCAGCCTGCAGCCTGATTGAAATCCAGTTCCTCAGGGCTTAAAAACACCACTCGTGAGTGGCCATGTTAAAAGTGCTGCCTCCCAGGGCAGCAGAAATTGCATTGTGTGCAGCCCATGTTAAAAGTGCTGCCTCCAAGGCAATGGAACTCATGATAGTGCAAATGTTGCCCTCAATCGAACCGCTAGTTTTACGGTTGCCTCGGGGACTGTGCCATGGGTCCCGGGATCCCTTCCACCTAACTGGGACCCAGTGACCACAGACAGCCTATTGGGGGGCTGCTCAGATGGAAATTAGAAGAGTTAGACCAGGGTTCAGGGCAAGTATACCTTAGTAGGGCCCTGGTCATCTGTATCTTTAATAATTGTGTGCCTGGCTGCTTCCAGGGTAGCTATGTTCAGCTTTTGCCTAAAATTAAAGAAATTAAATGTTTTAAATGTTGAAAACTGTTGCTACATAGGGGGGATTTATTGTACATGTGCGGAGAAGTGTTTTAGAGTGTTGTAAATTAAAGATAAATGCTTTCCCCTGGTATTTCCAGCATTTGGGACTCTTGTGTGTCAGCCTGTCAGCTGCTGCAGGGGGAGCTTGCTATGTGCAGTAGCGACAGGAAAATCAAGGGAGCCACACCCTTCATCTGTGCAGCGACTGGAAGTACAGCCTCTGAGCTGCAGAACTGTGGGGCATTGGGGCAAATAATTATTTCTTTCTGGTTGCACCAGGACAGTATTCAGGACTGTATCTGATCAGTTATAAGGGGCAGTGGGTTAAGCAGCCATTGCACGCAGTCACAGTCAATTGGGAGCCAGGAATAGAAAGTAAGGACTTGTGGGACATTCACTACACCTCATGGGTAGCCTTCCAAGTGCTCATGGGGACTTACAGGGACATTGTTTTAGGCACCAATTCTCCAATCCAATTGAGCCTTGAGTATTCTGATTGACAGGTCCCTCAGCCATTTAGAGACCTACCACCCCATCTCTGCTGCCTATCAGGAGTCGAGCTAAGAGCCCTGTAAGAGACAGTGTTTGCCAGCATTTGGACAGAGATCAGCCAGAGTGAGAAGAAGAAGAAGGAGAGCAGGCTCCAGTCTGCTGGAAGCCCGCCACAGGGGTGGGGGCTCAGGCCCCTGCCATGCCACCAGGCCTGGGCCACTTAGCTATGCCCCTCCAGTCATCAGGGGGTGTTTATTATTTTCTAGTTGGAGTTTAAATGTCAAGTAAATCTAGTAGCTGCAACAGCTAGTCTGGAGGTTGCCAGAAATGTCCTCTAGAAGCTAGCCCTCCTCCCACCCACGCTGGGAGAGATGTGGAACATGAACATCTGCCATGCCTCAGCGGTGAGAGAGCTGAAGAGTGTTCAGGATGCCTTTGATTGTGGATGAGACCCGTGGAGGACCAGAGTGAGTACCCTCGTAGCCCCTGGTGTAAGGGAGAAGCTGTACAAGTAATCTCAAGGCTCCTAGCCCCACTAACAGATATGTTTTGTCGACTCTGAAATTGTTGACGTCATCAGTCTGGGATACTAACCCCATCAGAGACTGTCTAGTGAAAGTTAATATGGATGCATCTTGTCTGTGGCCCAAATGGCTAAATCACAGGTGCAGCAAGATGCCTGGCTAGTGAATCATATAAATGTGTAGTAAGTTGTCGTAGCTATGGGTTACAGTTCTGCCACTGTGGAGCTGTCTGCCAAGCTGCATTTGCCACTTCATGGGATAGGAGGCCCTAGAGTGTACTGTGTCTGTTATTCTGAAGAGAATATTGCTATTGTCTTAACCGGATGTCGTCTGAGAGCGCTTGCTATAAGTGTAACATGTCTAGATGTATGGGATGGAACTTTACCAATGAGTGCTGTTGTTGTTATGTAAATGCACTGGATGTGACTTCATGTAACTATATATAGTATGCTTGGTAAAAGTGTTGCTGTCTGCTTTAGGAGGATGGATGCTTATCTGGTGTGTAACTGTACTGGATGTGATCTTGTGTCAAAGAAATATGGGATGCTTGACAAAAGTATCGCCTACCAAGTACTCTGGAATGGACTTTCAAATATTGTGCTAAATGTTCCAGATGTTAAATACAGCTTGTCCTGGAAAGATCGGAAGTCTGCAAGTGCAGGGCAATCCCTGTCGTTCAGTAATGTGCAGGGCAATCCCTGGCTCATTGTGTCCAGCAGGATCAATTCCTGCTCATCTCCTAATTGTAGGGCAATCCTTGCCTTTGTTGTAAATAGTAATGTGTAGCTTTGCAAGAATTTTTTTCCAAGTTGCCCCATCCCTCAGATCAATAGCCGGCCACCTCAACCAGCTGCAACGTCCACCAGGCCTGCAACATTTAGGACTGTGGTATCTGTTTATCCAGTATGGTATGAGATTGCAGGATTTCATATTGTTCTGGGACTGGTACCAGTGTGGGAAAACTGATAATTGTTTATGTAACATCTTATTTGCCAGCAGCTAGATAGCCAGAGCTCTGGGTATCATAAGTCTTATGATAACTGTGATTGCTTTCTGCCTATTGGCATGTAGCCACAGAAACACAGAAGCTGACATCAGATAAGGACCGCAAGGCCCATCCAGTCTGCCCATTTCTTTTCCTACCGTATGAATGTGCCATTGGCCTTTGCTCTGTCAATGGCCTATCTATTCATACTCATCTGTATTCCTCCCTTATGCCTATCCCATGCCTGTTTGAAGCCCTGCACTGTATTCATATCCACCACTTCCTGAGGTAGGCCATTCCATGCATCCACCACCCTTTCTGTGAAAAATAACTTCCTCACATTACCCCTTAATCGGCCTCCCTTTAATCTTATGCTGTGTCCTCTTGTCCTGCTATTTTTCTTATATTGGAACATGTTAGACTCTTTCACCTTGTTAATGCCCTTAAGGTGTTTGAATGTTTCAGTCATATCACCTCTCTCCCTACTTTGCTCTAGGGTATACATATTGAGCTCAGTTAATCTGTCCTCATATGTTTTCTGATGCAGTCCATGCACCATTTTGGTTGCCCTTCCCTGGACTGCCTCAGTTTGGTTAATGTCTTTGTGAAGGTGTGGCCTCCAGTACTGCACGCAGTACTCCAGATGGGGCCTAACAAGTGTCTTATAAAGAGGGATTATTACCTCCCTTTTCCGACTTGTGATACCCCTGCTAATGCACCCCAACATCCCTCTAGCCTTACCTACTGCTTTAGTGGTCTGCTTGGATGATTTCAAGTCATTGGCGATGATGACGCCCAAGTCTCTTTCTTCCCTTGTGACTGCCAGCAACTCCCCTCCCAGCCAGGCCAGGCTGGCAGTATAGCCTAGAGGTTAGAGAAATGAGGGGTGAATGAGCCTGATACATCCAGCAGACCATAGATACATAGATACATAGATACATAGACAGTGTCAGCAGATAAGGGCCTATGGCCCACCCAGTCTGCCCATTTGAGCTTGTAAGTTCAGTTTGTTTTCCTAGAAGTCTGTTGCCCCATACCCCTGACCTCCAGAATTCCTTTATGTCTATCCCATGATTTCTTAAATCCCATGATTGTTTCAGCCCCCACCACTTCCTCTGGCCAGACCTGAGTTTTATTCTCACAACCTCCACTTGCATACTGTGTGATTCTGAGCAAGTCACTTAACCGCCCAGTGCTCCCAGGTCACCCCTGAAAACAGGCACTTATGCCTAGTGGGCCTTACCCGGTTACCAAAGACTAAAATAAATACAAAATAAAGCCTATAGGTGGCTTCAGGGTTTCTCTTCCCTATGTGCATGATCTTGCACTTCTTTGCGTTAAAGCCCAGCTACCACTCTTCTAACCATTTTGCTAGTTTATCCAGATCTCTTCTCATTCTGCCTACCCCATCTGGATCATCTACTCTGTTGCAGATCTTGGTGTCATCTACAAACAGACAAACCTTACCCTTCAGTCCAACTGCAATGTCACTGATGAAGATATTGAAGAGGACTGGCCCCAGGACTGATCTCTGAGGTACCCCACTTGTGACTTGCATCTCTTCTGAATGTATACTGTTTACCACCACTCTCTGTTTTTTGCCCGTCAACCAGATTGCCACCAAGTTGACCAATGTCTGACCCACCTCTAGCCTACCCAGCTTATTAATCAATCTTCTATGTGGAACAGTATTGAAAGCTTAGCTGAAGTCAAGGTAGGCAACATCAACTGCTCCCCTTTGGTCCACCACTCTTGTTACCCAGTCAAAGAAATCTATGAGATTAGTTTGACAGGACCTTCCTTTTGTAAACCCATGCTGTCTTGGATCCTGTGCTCCTATGGATTACAGGTGTTGCACTATCCTTTCCTTAAGGAGTGTCTCTATAATCTTGCCCACTACTGAGGTAAGACTGACTGGCCTGTAGTTCCCTGCCTCCTCCCTGCTACCACTCTTGAGGAGTGGGATCACATGAGCCCTTCTCCAGTCTTCTGGGACCTCTTCTGTGCTCAGAGACTCACTAAACAGTTCTGATAATGGCTCTGCTAGTTCCACCCTTAGCTACTTTAGTACCCTGGGATGTATGCCATCAGGACCCATTGCCTTGTCCACCCTGAGCTTGGCGAGCTCTTGTAGGACCCTTTCTTTTGTGAAGGGACTAGTGCACACATCCCTCCCTCCTGTGTCGATGGTGCTGAGCTGTGGGCCCTGTCCTACCTTCTCTTCAGTAAATACTGAGCAGAAGTATCTATTTAGGATAGATGCTTTTACATGGTCCTCCTCCTCACATGCCGCCTTATCCCCTTTCATCTTAGCAATACCCCCTCTGGACTTTCTCCTTTCACTAATGTATCTATAGAAAGTCTTGTCACCTTCTTTTACTGTTCGTGCTAGTGTTTCCTCAGTTTGGGCCTTTGCCTGCCTTACTGCCTTCACTGCTTCCCTTAGGGAAGTTTGGTATGCCTCCCTATCTTCATCCTGCTGCGTTCTCTTATTTTTCCTGAAGGCCACCCTTTTGGCTCTGACCTTTTCTGCTACTGTGTTTGAGAACCAAAGTGGTTTCCTTCTTCTTTTGCACTTCCTTTTCTCACTAACACAATGGGACGTTGCTTCAAGTATTGCATCTTTAATGCTTGGCCACTTTGCCTGTACCCCCTCACCTGTATTTCTTTTTGCCAGGGCTAGCTTAACTCTGTTGGCCATATTATCAAAGTCGGCTCCGCTGAAGTTCCATATTTTTGCCTTGGGATGGGATGATTTTGTTCTAGTGGCCAAATTGAACCATACCATGTGATGGTCACTGGCAACCAGGTGACCTTCTACCTGGAGATCTGTGATCCTTTCCCTATTAGTCAGTACTAGATCTAGGATAGCCCTATCTCTTGTGGGTTGTTGTACCAGTTGTTTGAGGCCCTCCCCCTGCAGGGAATCCACCATGTGTCTAGTTCTGGCGGATGTCCCTGCTGGTATTGACCAATCTGTATCTGGCATGTTGAAGTCTTCCATTATCAGAACCTCACCTTTAGCGGTCATGTTTTGTATGTCTTCTAACAGTAATGTGTCTATGTCCTCCCCCTGGTCTGGAGGCCTGTACACAACCCCAGTTCGTATGGCTGTCCCATTTCCTGTTTCCAGGGTGAGCCACAGTTCTTCTGGCTCCTTATGTGTATTCTGAATTTCTGTAGCTTTGATATTTTCATTGACATAAAGGGCCACTCCACTCCCCCTTTTTGCACCTCAGACTCTTCTGAACAGTACATAGCCAGGTACTGAAGTCTCCCAAGTGTGGTTACTGGTAAACTATGTCTTGCTAATGGCTACTATGTCCAGTTTAGCCTCTATCATTATTGCCTGCAAGTCAGGGATCTTCTTTCCAGACTGAGAACATTTGTGTACATGATTTTCCATTGGCTAGATTTCAGTGTGTTAGTTGTTGGGCAAGGTCTGGCCTTTCCCCTGTGCATTGTAAGGGGAACTTGACCTTCTTCTTTACCTGGTGTCGCAGTTGAACTACAACCATGCTGAACTCCTGTTTGACCCCTAGCTGAGGGGGGGAGGGGTGTTCTTCCCATTCAACGTATGGGGTGCTGCACCCCTCTCCCCATTTGCTAGTTTAAATATTCTGCAAAGACATCAAACTTCTGCCCCAGTGCACTGACTCTCTCTTTAGTCAGATGCAGTTCATCAAATTTAAAGAACTATTGTTCCCAAAACTGTTGCCAGTTCCCTACAAATTTGTGTCCTTTTTCCTGGCACCAACCCTTGAGACACATGTTTAGCTCCCATATCTCCCCTTCTCTGACCTTCTGTCCATCTGTCCCCCTCTCCCAGACTGGCAGGATCTCAGAGAAGGAGATACTGGACGAAATGGATGATAGTTTGTCTCCCAGCCTGGTCAGGTGTTCCTTGGCCTCCACAACTGACCAGCTGGCTAGATCGTTAGTCCCTATGTGTACCAGGATGTCAATGTTTTCCTCCTGCTTCCTGATCAATTTTAGCAACGTGGTCAGTGTTTCTCCATGCTAATGTACTTGGGAGACATCTGACCATTAACACTGGCTGGAGATACGTATCAACTCCCCAAATCATGGAGTCTCCTGTGATCAGAAGTGTTTTGGATTTCCTTTTTTTTTTTTTGTTTTGGTTCCTGTTTTGGGTGAGTTTTGTTGTGCTAGCTCTTGTGCTGCCGTGTCCTGCTCTGCAGCGTCCTCTGCCCCTTTGTTTGATTTTGGAGATAGAAGCAGACACATGTTTGTAGTTTTTATATGGTTTGTGGAGGTGATATGTTGGAGAGCACCGAGTGATGAGGCACCTGATTTACCCCTCCTAACCACCTGCCAACCTCCTGGACCAACTACCCTCTGTGGTTGAAGTGCTTCTGTTGGATGTTGGGGAAATGGCGGGTGGTTCTTATAATATATTTCCTTTTGAATATGCAATTTGAAGTGCGCAATCTCTACCCATGCTGCCTGGAGCTGTGCCTTTAGATCTCCAATGGCCTAGCATGCAGGACAGTGTCCTAAATTCTGTAAAACTGCCCTTCTGAAAAGTGTTCCACAGTACCTGCAGTTAATGATATCCATTCCAGATAAGTTGCTGGGTTTATAACCTGGTCAGAGTAATTAGAAGGAAGAAAATGAAAGCAAAAGTTTGATTTTTTGTTTTGCTTGTTTGTTTCTGTATAATTTGTTATAACAAGTTAAAGTACTAGTACCCCTGTAAATGAGGTCACTGCATGGATGCCCCTCTGATCCGCCCTTTCCTGCTTTGCTACAGAAAATGTCATGACTGTGCTACCCTATAAAAGGAGTGTAGTGTGGGGTGGTTGGGGATGGGGGTGGGTGGTTGGGCCCTTCCTCTGCCAAAAAAGAAGAACCACAGATGAAAGAAACAAAGAGGTAAGGGCAGAAACAATCAGCCAGCAACAAATGCAGTAGCCCTGAAAGCTTATTGTAATGATAGATAAAACTGTATGACCTGTAAAGCACCACCTGTAATAATTTCACAGAAGATATACCCTGTAAGAAACACTTTGTTACAGAGAAAAATAAAGCAGTAACAGAAGATACACCTTGCAAAAGAAAATTTGAATCAGAAGATTATAGCAGTAATCTGTAAGCACACACTTGTAGGCACACCCTGAAGTAATGCAGCAGAAGGTATACCCAGCAGCAACAATTTGAATAAGAGAAAAAAAAAACAATAAAATGTTAACAAACAGTAACAATCCCTGTGAGTACAAAATAAAAATAACACACAGTAAATCTGCCTAGCCAAAAAAAGCCTTAATCCTTATCCTTGCTCTGGTAATGTTCTTTGCTCTGTCCTTTCAAGCAACCTAGAAGAAAAGAGCTCAGGTGAAGCTAGGTGCCTTGGCAAGCAAACCTAGTCTTCCACCTCCCAGCTGGAGGGTTCACCAGCAAAATCTAAACAATCTATGTACATATGTAAGTAGTAATCAGATAATGTCTACTGCTTCTGTTTTCCCTTCCTAACTCCTATACCCCCTAAATAAATCTCTTGTTATTTGTTGTTGAAATATTTGGTATGAGCATATTATTAGAGAGAGTCTGTAAATCAAAATGTTGAAATGTGGGTAAATGTTTATTGGGGCATGTCTGGGGAAGGTAAATGGTCAGCGTGGGGTGGTGTAGCAGCTCAGAGGGCTACGCCCATTACCACCTTACCTACGTAAAACACCCTGAGTGGAGGCACTGCGCAAAGGTTAAACAATATGGTTATCAGTTAATGAACCCAAACCCCTCAGCCTAGCTTGTAAGTAGTAGGCAGGGGTGTAACACTGGAGATAGCATCACCCAGGGGTTACATGAGCAAAACAGCTTTTGGTGTTTTTTCAACCCTTTTCTTGAAGAGGTTAGCAGAGTATGCCTTAGTAGGATTTTCTCTATCAGGGGTCTCAATCTCATACTTAACTGTGCCAG
Organism: Neoceratodus forsteri; assembly: GCA_016271365.2. NCBI lineage: Eukaryota > Metazoa > Chordata > Ceratodontiformes > Ceratodontidae > Neoceratodus > Neoceratodus forsteri. Next base: position 775,878,011 of record CM028137.1, read on the forward strand.
TATGTCTAAGAGCTTGATAATGCCCTTGCCACTTCATTAACAGTTTATTTTCAGTAGTGGGTAACAGTAACAAGACCTTTTCACCTGGCTCAAAGACTTGTTCTTTTACTTCATGGTCATAATACACCTTCTGCTGGTTTTGGGCCTCTTCCTGATTACTATGGGTGATTTCAACATATTTTGCCAGCGTCTTTCTCAGGGCACACATGTAAGATGTAATAGATTGTTTCTGATGGGGGTTATCTTCCCATGTTTCTTTTATTACATCTAGTGGCCCTCTAGGTTGTCTACCATACAGCATTTCAGATGGTGAAAAACCTGTTGATGCCCATGGCACTTCTCTGTAAGCAAAAAGCATGTAAGGTAAATAGTGGTCCCAGTCTTTCACTTCCCCTTTTACAAACCTTTTTAACATGTGTTTTAGGGTTTGAGTAAAACGCTCAACAAGACTGTATGTAGAAGGGTGATAAAGGGAGTTTCTTATTGCAATGATACCTAGTAGTTGGTATAGCTGATTCAGTTTTGCAGCAGCAAAATTATTACCCTGATCAATAATAATTTCTTTAGGTATGCCCACCCTGCTGAAAATTTGGGCAAGCTGTGCTGTCATTTTTGGGGATGTGACAGTATGCATTGGAACTGTATCTGGGTATCGAGTAGCATAGTCGCGTACAAACAAAATGAATCAATTACCCTTTTTACTTTTGTCTAAGGGGGCAACCACATCCACTGCAATTCTCTCAAAAGGCACATCTATTGAGGGTAGGAACACCGGTGGCACCTTGTCTGTTTTAGTCACTGGGGCTACTTTCTGACACTCAGCACAAGAATTTAAATAGGAAGCATCATCTTCATGAATTCCAGGCCAGTAAAATCGGTACAGCAATCTGGCAAGGGTGTGATCCCTCCCTGAGTGACCAGCCAAAGGACTATCATGTACTATCTGTAACAACTCAGATCTATACATTTGTGGTATAACCAATTGTTCTATCTGGTCCTGTGTCTGAGGTTTAACCCAAACTATGTACAGTAGCCCATTACATTTTTTTTTTAAATTTTGTATTTATTCATTTTCATAATGAACAAGCACATGCAGTCCTTGATTTGAGGTATAGGATACAGCACATAGAAATGATTATAATGGCAAATACTTAGCCCAGCATTCACTGTCGTAACACTGTGGGGAAAATACTGTATTATATTAATATAAAGCCCAGCATAAATATATTACAGCTTGGGCCATTGCAGCAAGACCATGGATGACCAATCTCAGTAAGTCCAGAGAATCCCTTCCATACAGATGGGTTTTTGTCTTCAACAAGCCCTGGAGTCCATGAACATATAATGAACAGACAACTACTCCCTTTCATGAGTTGTTGATACATCCCCACTTTCATCCCAGCATCCCATAACATATAACATATTTAAACATTATAAACAATAGCCTAAGTGAGCAAATAAAAGGGCCCCTTTGCATCTGTGCAAAGTATTAATTGTGTGACTCACAACCAGGCTTCTGCACCAGATGGCAGCGAAGTCACCAAACTTTCAACGTTATTAGTAGTTATGTCACAGTAACTCTAAATACAAATGTTTCTTAAATGGGGTAAAGACAGTAAATCTGCTTAAACATTAACTGCCAGTAAGATAAACAGTAAACTTTCTTAGCCAAAGATAGCTAATCAATGCCAGCCATATCATGACCATTCAAACAAATATCCAAAATGGGGGAGAGAAAAGGCCAACACTGTTTATTCAATTAAGCTCTGGTTCAGGTCTTTGAGTTCTCTGCCTCCAAATCTGATAGCTGTTGCAAAGTGGAAAAAGTCTTTCTGAATGCTCTCCAGCTTCCAATCAGCATCAGCAGTGTCATTATAAATAAAAGTTTTATCTACATATAGAATTTTGAGTCTGCCAGGCATTTGGAAGGCATGATTGACTCCAAGTTCCCATAACCCTGCCCGCACTGCATCAAAACCCCGGTGCCTCATCCTAGTGGTGTAGCTTAGATTGGGAAAACAGTGCAGAATGGATCCATCTGGCAAGATAAGAGAGCTTGAAGACTTAGCTTTTTGTAAGATGAGGTCACGAACATGCACACCCGTTGTTAGTACCAAAAATGTCCAAGGAAGATCCAGATTACTTTGCCTTCATCTGGGTGTAACTTAGTAGGCCCGTACCATGAGGTGCTCCGTTGGTAATTGAAAGAGATCCAGAATAATCCTTTGCATAAAGCCAAGAGGGTCTTCTCCTTCAGAACCCTCTGGGATCCCCCAAAAATGAAGGTTACAAGCCCTTGCCCCATTCTTTAAGTGTTCAAGTCTGGTCTGGAGCAGTTTGTTTTTCTTCAAAACACCCTCTGTGACCATTGCAGCTTTGTTCACCATAGTCGTGAGAACAGAGTGAGCAGTTTCAAATGCTGCAACTTTGGTTTCAACTTGAGTTAGCCTGTTATTAACAGTTTCTAACTTTTGATCAATTTGCTGTACTGCCACAAGGACTACCTTTACGGTGGCCTCCAGATCCCCAGATTTCTCACTTGATGGTGTATCATCTGAGGCTTCACTAGCAGCTGCTGTGGGACCTTTTCCCCTGTCCGAGTCCTCTGAGATATCTGGTTTATTTTTCCCCATGTTGAAATCAGCTTATAAATTATGTAGCAAACTCCTGAGAGCAGTAGCTTTCAAATAAAATAGATAGCTTTGTATAAGTTGAATACTAAATCAAAATGTTACCACTTATTTGCTATCAGCGCTGGGAGCTAAGCAAGGAGCATCTTCTCCCATCAGTTGCTGGCCACAGCCCCCCACCCATTAAATTTTTTAAACATAAGTTCACTCTGTTTTGGTTTCACCCCCAGCTGCTTAAAATAACCCTGGAGAGAAACATTGTTAGCTTGTTCTGAAAGAAAATATCAGTGATCAGTTTAGTTTCAGCATGTTCATATAATAACCCCTTATGGCCATCAGTCTTTTGTTGCCACTGTGTCATCTTTCTTTCCTGGATTTCTGGATCTTGGAGCTGTGCTCAAACAAGTCTGAATCAAAATCAGCAAAAGGAAAAAAGTCCCCACCATCTGAGATTTTCTTTGCCTGAGCTCTCTCACCACAGCTGCTGAAACATCAGGATTTACTCCCTCTTTGATTAACTCAGTAAATCCTGGAAAGTAATTTCTAATAATTACAGGTACAGGTAACTTAGTACTACCCCCACTTTCATTTGTTGTGGCACACTATTAATAGTCAGAGTCACTTGGCTGGTGCGATAGTATAGAGTCTTCCGTTGATGCAGATGACACCAGTACATGGTCCTTTTGGACATTTTTTTCCCAGCATTTCAATATGCACTGGGGTTTGTCTGCTTCCCAAATCTATAAATTCCTTCAAAGTCATATCTCCCACCTTCACATCTATTAAGTACTTACCCCAATTTGCTAAGGACAAAACTTCTCAAGTGTCACTCTTCTTACTATGGCAATTTCTTGCAATATGACCTGGCATTATTACAGTCACAGCAAATAAAGTCTTTGGGTGCAGCTTTGTTCCCCCCACTAGAGTTCTTATCAGACTTGGAGTTTAAATGAGAAAAAGAGTGTCTCACTGGGGCTTGGCTGTTAGATCACTGCTGTGGTACTCGTCTGGCCATTTGGTAGTCTTCAGCCAAAGAAGCAGCCTTTTCCCCACTTTCTGGTCGATGTTCTTTTACCCAAAGCTGTACGTCTGTGGGTAGGATGTTGATGAACTGCTCTATTACAAATGTGTCAATGGTCTGTGGGACTGTTTTGCCCTCTGGTTGGAACCATTTGATAAGGAGTTCTCTGACCTGGTTGAAGGCTTCTCAAGGATTGTCGACTGAGTTGTACTTTAGAGACAGGAATCTTTGCCTGTATGTCTCTCCTGAGATGTCATACCTTTTCAGGATTTCACTTTTCACCAGGTCATAGTTTTCTGACTGTGCAGTGTCCATATTGCTGTATGCAAATTGGGCTTTACCTGTCAGGTAAGGTACCATTCTGATTGCCCATTGCTGCTTTGGCCACTGGCATGCTGTGGCAATCCTTTCAAAAGTTGTCAGGTATGCTTTGATATCATCTGAGGGACATAGCTTTGTAAGTTTAAGGTCTTTTAAGTTGTTGGTGTTTTGTTGCTCTGCAGAACCTCCAGCTTTGACAGCTTGCAAGGCATCCAGCCATCACTGCTCCAGTCACTGCATATCTTCTTTTCTCTGCTGCTCCTGTCACTGCATCTCTTATTTTCTCAGCTGCTCCTCTTCTTTTCTCTTCTGCTTCTGTCGCTGCAGAATCCATAACCTTTCTTCTATTCTTCCCTGATACCAGGTCTAGTACCCATGCACAAAACTCCTGGCTTAGAGTATGGACGGTGTAAATCCCACTTAGGCTGACACCATCTGTGGTCGAGGCACAGGTCAGGAAGCATAGGAAAAACATGAGCAGTTTCAAAATTCGCAAATAGCATTTTATTTTTCTCAATAACAGCAAAATATAAAATACAAATTTGTTCAGTATAACTATTTACAAAGACAGTACAAACAGAGAAAACAAAGTCCTTCTGAGGGTATCTCTTAATTCCAAGTTTCAGTCTCTCAGTCTCTCACTCTCCTTGTCTCTCTAGCAAAAGCATTGCTGCCCTCTTTATAAGTCTTTGTATGAGAACTCAAGAGAACCTGCTTCTCACAGAATGTTCTTGTAAGTTTACAGACTGTTCTTGTCAATTTCGTTCCTTGCATGTGCAGCAAAGAGAACATAGTGACCCAGAGCTGACCTCTTGTTTACAGCTCTGCAAAAGGCTTAAAACTGCATCTCAGGTTAACCCCTTGAGTTCCAGATAGCTTTTTTGCAATCATTTCAGCAGTATAACTATATTCAGTTTTAAACAAAGGGATCCCAGTATCAGTGACATTTCCACATAAAGACTCACATATATCTTTATATCCATGGACATGCAAGGGGGAAGAAAAGACAGAAATAGCAAGGGAAGGCAGAGAGATAGCGAGATGCAGAGAATTGCGAAATTTTTAGAGTGATCAGTTCCTAGGTCTTACAAGAAAATTCAGTTGTGCAGCCAGACAGGGAAAAGACAGAAGAGGAGAGAACAGAACAGAACAGACCCTTGCATTTAAACTCTTTATGCATGAAAAATGGGGCAGGGCTTTTTTGAACCCTATCACTTGGGTCAAGGACAGATCCTTGGGGGACACCAGTGTTGATAGGAAGAGGGGGGGATAGAGAATCTTCAATTCTAACAGACTGAGTCCTACCTTCAAGATAGGAGTTGGAACCAGTTAGTAATGGAGTTGGAGAGCCCCACTGCTGTAAGTTTGTCAAGGAAAAGTGGGTGGGCTATGGTGTTGAAGGCTTTGGCCAAGTCAACAAAGATGATGGAGGTGATAAGGCTCTGATTCATGCCTGAGAGAATGGACTCAATAAGACAAAGAAGGGAGGATGAGGTGGAGTGAGATTTATGGAAACCAGACTGGAAAGGGGGTTAAGAAAGAGGACAAATCAAGGAAGGGGGAGAGCTGAGACAGCATTAGGTGTCCTTGTAGTTTAGCTAAAGTGGGGAACAGGGAGATAGGGTGATAGTTGCCAGGACAGGAGGAATCACCTCCTTTGGGAAGGGGTATGACAGTGGTATGTTTCCAAGAGTCAGGAACAGAGGCAAGGGGGAAAGAGAGGTTGAGAAAGGAGGTGATTGGTAGAGCAATGGCAGTGGTGGAGAGATGGAGGAGTTTAGGGTTGAACCTATCAGGGCTGTTGTCCTTGAGAAGGTTGAGAGCCAAGAGAGCCTTGAGATTGTCAGCAGGAGTGATGGGGAGAAGGAGAAGGAGAAGGGAAGAGATGGGGTGAAAGGATGGGGCCGGGGAGGTAGGAAAGAAGGGAGGAGGAACAGGAGGTGAAAATGAGTTGAACACTGAGGCAACATAAATGAGGTCTGAAATGGTTATATCACCCACCCTGAGGACCGTGGGAGAGGAGGACTGGGTGGGGGGAGAAGAGAGCATGGATGACCTTCCAGACCTTGGAGGGGTGATTAATGTTGTTCAGGAAGGAGAAGGCAAAATACTCAGCCTTGGCAAGTCTAGTGGCTTTGGTATAGGCATTCCAAAGGGCTTGATACTTGAGTAGGTCAGCAGGGGAGTCAGAGGACTTATGAGCCTTCCAGGCAACATCACATGCATATAGGCAGGCTAGCAATTCTGCTGAGATCCAAGGGAGGTGGGAACCATGAACTCTGGTTTTTCTGAGGGGGGGTGTACAGATCCCAGATTGACAGGAATTTGTTATAAAAATAGTTGAGGGTGGAACTGATGGTCCTGGTGGAAGAGGTGGGTGACCAGTCGGTTTCTACCAAGTCCGCATGGAGGGAGGACAAGTACAGTGACTGAAAGGACTGGATCTGGAGGAGTTTGGGAGGGGCTTTTGGACAGTGCATTTTGCACACACAGCAAACCATATGGCAGTCACTAAGGGCATTAGGGAGGGTGCCAGCATCAATGGTATTGTGGGGAACAGAGGCAAGAACCCACTCTAGTAAGGAGTGATTGAGGGATTTATGATTGTGATGGGCTGAGTAGGAGATCAGTTGGATTAGATTAAGGAATTTAATATTTTGGCAGAATTTAGTTTGAGAGGGGGAGAGCCAATTTATACTAAAGTCCCCAAGGATGAGTAATTCATCAGATGAAGCATGAGTGGAGATAGTGGTGTGGAGGTCTGTGACTGATGAGGGGAACAGGCCAGGGCAACAATAGACACCAGCCACAAAGATGGGGACAGAGAAATGGAGAAAGAGTTTGAGAATGAGTAGTTCATATGCAGAGCAGAGAAGATAGAGAGTACAGGAACAAACTGGATGGTGGAGGAGAGGTAGATGGCAACACCAGCACCCCTCTTAGCACAATCCTGCCAGGTGAGAGAGCACCCAGGGATGGCGACCGTGGTATCAGGAATCTTGGGGGATAGCCAAGACTCACAGAAAGCATGGTGGACTCCTGAAACAGTCTTCCAGCAGGGGTGGTGGGGGCAAAAGCAGTAGTGGGGTTCACAAATGTATGGGACAGGCATAAGGGAATCTTAGGGAAAGGGAAGGGAGGTGAATGAGCCAGAGATGAAGTAGGGTCTGTGGTGATACTACAGGCAGGGAAAAATGGGCAGACTAGGTGGGCCAAATGGTCCTTATCTGCTGGTAAATTTCATCTTTCTGTATTTCTGTAGCCAGCATTCTATTAAAGTTCTTTTCATGGAACCAGTGATCTGGAGTTTTGCCTATGTCATGGTTTACATAGGGAACACAAAGTATGGTTCTGATAGTACAGCTCATGCTTAGCATTCTGTACACAAAGCATTAACAAACTGTAGTAAAAACTCCAAATTACTGGTTCCATGAAGAGAACTGTACAGACTTGTCCATAAAAACAATTCAAAATACAGTTCTTCATATCTGTTTTTGCAGGTACTGTTGAATATGGATCATTTGGAGGTAGGAATTTTCATTTGTTTAGACAGGGACATTACCAACTGCTGCCAGTTTGCAAAAATGTCCTGTCCCTTTTAACCTGCCTACTTTATTTGAACAATGTGGAAAACGAGCATAAACTTTATTTCATTATACGAAAAATCTGATAAGCAGACTTCATAATTTGATATGGATTAACCCTCTTACTAATCATCAGATGAGACATCAGAAAGAATGGTGCACAGGTAGAGGCCTGTCAAACTGGTTTGATGCCTCACTCATCCCCTGCCCTGGGCAGTCTCTAGGTTTAGGTTAATATATGGAACTGATTGATGAATTCCATTCAGTCAGTGATTTACTGTCACTCCATAAACTTTGGTACCATGATATTCATTTACGAGAAGCTAGTATAACTATATTCATCCAAGTTAGAAGGTTTTTTCTTTTTAATACGAATGTTTAGGGAAATGTAACCCCATTAAAAATTGTAATCTGATAATGTGGAAGAATAATGCTGCTATAAATACTTGATATATAATATGGCTATCCTAATCTTTAGGTCATTTTAAATTGTCAATGTTTTTAGATGTTTACCAGTCTCTTGTAGGGATGGTGCCATACTTGCCTGAGTATCAACCTTCAAGTATCAAGGGGTGACCTTGGACCCATTCCTGGACTTCTCTCTCCACATGGAGAGCAACTGTAAATCTGTAAACACAAGGCTTGGATCTTCATGTAGGATTAGGCACAATCTCACTTTTAAGGATCAGTTTGCCATTGCACACTGGATCCTTCCACCTAAACTTATGTATAGCGTAACTGTATTCAGCCACAGTCAAGGCTATATTAAGGAAATGGGATGTTACATATAATAGCTTGCACTGCTTTACATTAGCTACTAATCACTAGGAGCAACATTGTACTTTGTACGCTAGGACTAGCTGGCTGCCCACTCAATCCTTTGTAATCCTTTGTGAAATAAAAAATAGCCCAGATTCAGTTTTTCCCATGGTTTGATTACGCAGAGGTATAACTATGCTTCAAGTGATAGGTTACATAAGCTTGAGGTCTTGTACAACTGCCTTGCTAAATTAATTTTAAGGTGTCCTAGGGACACTCTTTCTTGTGAGCTCTTATCTCAGGTTATGATGGATATCCTTGCCTAATAGAAGGAAACTACAGACGTTTCTGCTAGCATATAAAAGTGTTTTGGGTCTAGTCCCAGATTATTAGAGTAATAGATTATTTTAGAGGAAAATTGATTCCTCTTTGGGGAATTTGAGTTTGTGAGTAATGGTGGTCCCAAGAACCTAAACTAAACTACCTATGCACTTTTACAGTCAGTTTGTACATACTCTGTGGAATCAACTACCACAAGAATTTAGATTACTAGATTCAAAACCTCCTCCAGTTGCAGCCGTGAAACACTAGTTTTTACATAGATTGTTACGTAAAAATTGATGGCAGTTAAGGACCGCTTGACCCATCTGGCTGCCCATTTTTCTTGCCAACTGTAAAAGCTTCAGACCCTATTTGATCTCCAGCTTTGCCTCCTTGTTCCTATTGCTAGGGTTCCCCTATGTCTGCCCCATGCATGCTTAAATTCCCCCACTGTGTTTGCCCCATCACCTCTCCTGGGAGTCTATTCCATCCATCCATCCACCCACCCTTTCCATGAGGAAATACTTCCTCACGCTACCCCTTAGTCTGCCTCCTTTCAGCCACATGTCATGCCCCCTCATTCCTGGACATCTCCTTTTCTGAAAGATGCTACCCTCTGGTACCCTATTTATGCCTTTTAGATATTTGTAGGTTTCTGTCATATCTCCCCTGTCTCTCCTCTCCTCCAGGGTATACATATTGAGGTCTCGTAGTCTCTCCTCATATGACTTTTGGTGCAGGCCCTGTACCATCATTGTTGCCCTTCTTTGAATAGCCTCAACCCTGTCTACATCCTTATGGAGATGCGACCTCCAGAACTGGACACCATATTCCAAATGAGGCCTCACCAATTATCTGTACAGTGGCATCACCACCTCCTTCCTCCTTCCTTCTGCTGGTGATACCTCTCCTTATGCACCCCAACATCCCACTGGCTCTCCCCACAGCCTTGGTACATTGTTCGGCCACCTTTAGGTCATCAGATATGATTACCCCCAAATCACTTTCCTGTTTGGTGACCATCAGTTTCTGCCCCCATTTTGCAATCCTCCCTTGGGTTCTTGCACCCCAAATGCATGATTTTGCACTTTTTCACATTAAATTTCAGCTGCCTCCCTCTAGGTCATTCCTCCAGTTTACCTAGGTCACTTCTAATTTTTTCCATCCCTCCCAGAGAGTCCACCCTGTTGCAGATCTAAGTGTCATCCATTAGGAGACACATCTTCCCCTCCAGCCCCTCTGCAATGTCACTTATGAAAACATTAAACATGACCGACCCCAGGACTGATCCCTGTGGCTCCCCACTGGTCACCCTTCTTTCCTCAGATTGAGCACCATTTACCACAACTCTCTGTCTTCTATCACTCAACCAGTTCCTAACCAAGTTTACCACCTTGTGACCCACTCCCAGGCTGACCAGCATGTTTACAAGTCTTCTATGTGAAATGGTATCGAAGGCCTTACTGAAATCCAAGTAGCTCACATCCACCACTTCCCCGATCCATGACTTTAGTCGCCCAGTCAAAGAAATCAATTAGATTTGTTTGACATGGCCTTCCTGCTGTGAATCCATTTTTGCACTCCATTTCAGTTCAGGGAGGCTGTTGTTGTAATGTATAATCTGTTTATACAGATGTTAGATTCTGTGTGAAATTATTTGAAATTTGTAATCACTTGTATTTATATTACTGTCGTCAAGGCACAGGTCAGGAAGCATAGGAAAAACCAGGAGCAGTTGTAAAATTCGCAACAAGAGTATTTATTTGTACTAGCAGTAACATAAACAAATAAAATTGTTCAGCATAACTATTTACAAAGGCCAAATAAACAGAAAAAGTCCATCTGAATTTTCCTTCAATATCTGTGTCCCTTTTGTAAGTAACTGCAGCTCTGTTTTATAAGTCCTTCCAACCCCCCATTCTTAACAAGCATCTTTCAAAGTATTCTTGTATGTTTCAGGCAGGTGCTGGCAGGAACACAGTGTGCCTGAGCTGAGGCCCCTTTTCCATAGCTCTTCTGCAAAAGGTTTAAACATTGCACTAAGGTAACCTCTTGATTTTCCAATAGCTTTTTGCAATCATCTCAAACTGTAATTATATACATTTCAAAAATTAACACTCTATAATTTCTAAACAAAGGTATCCCAATATCAGTTACATTTCCACATAATGATTTCCATATATTTGTGTACCAGAAGATGTGCAAGGGAGGAAAAGACAAACAGCAAGGGAAGACTAAGAGTAAGCAAGAGGCAAATATTTGCGAGACTTTCAGGGTGATCAAATCCTAGGTCTCACAGGAAAATTTGGTTGCGCAACCAGACAGAGAAGAGACAGAAAAGGAGAGGATAGAACAGATATCTGCATTCAAACTCTTTCCATAACAATTGGGACAGGGTCCTATTCCACCCTGTCACAATTACTGAGTGTATGTTGTGTGTGCAACTTTTCAAAATTTTTATTGTATTTATACTGTTTTTGTGATATTATGTTTTATATGTTTCTTACATGGGTCACCATTATAAATGAGCTACAGTATGCTCAATGGTTATAACCCCTAAATAAGCAAAATGAAAAATCCTTGCATGACCTTGCTGTCAGTGGCATCATTCATGGTGTCATCCAGAATCATCTGCCTATGTCACTTGTATCTCTGCTTCTGCCCCTGGACAGTGACAATTCCCTAAGGTCTGTCGATCACGGCCTCTTGACTACTTCCAAACTGAGAACTAATGTGGAGAATTATATCTTGCATGTTATTTGTCTTTCCGCAAGGGCCAAGGGTTTTGAAGTGGTTATCATAAGCTCTTATGTAATGCTTGCAATGCAGCTGTTTCTAATTGGACTTATCTGTTTGTTACTGTTTATTGCAGTAGACTGCTCTATGCAAGCTTTGATATTTTGAATTTATGCATCTATGCATCTCCAGTGCTATTCATATTTTTTTTTCCACTGAAAAGAAATGCTAGAATAATGGGCCATTCACCATTAAAAGATATTTTGATTTTTCAAAATTTTTGTTAATAATATTTTTGTTAAGTAATCTCACTTCTTCAAGGCAGCCTTGAAGTCTAATTAGATCAAATAAAATAAATGTTTTATATTAACATAACATAGGCCCACTGGTGTAGAGGACTGAGGTGCTGCAAAGTGCCTTATCTCTCCCATGCCAGTGACTTGTGTTCAGTAAAGAGCTTGGGTCTTGAGGGGTCGGCTAGGGAAGGGGAGGGATGGGAGAAGACATGAAAGCCTGCCTGGGAGCTCTCCTCTCTCAAGTCAAGGAGGCAGGCTGTTCCAGATCTTGGCTGCTACTGACTGTAGGTCTGGTGCTAGTGATGATGCTTGGGGGAGCTGGCGTTACACCGGATGGGTGGAACGGGGCTGATAGTTCTGACTCACATGTGTGGTTCCATATGCATGTGCAACTAGGTTTGCCATAGTCCCTCCGGAGAGAAAATAGGTGTAAAATAAATGGGGTATCTGGCTTCAAAGAAGCCATGCCCGAGGCACTGTGACCCACCCTAGCAGAACACCTACAGGAGCAGGAGGAAAAGAGGAAGAGGCCAGTCATCAGCACCTGGAACAGGGCTGATAGCCTGCACTGTCCCAGCTAAGGAGGACAAAAACCTTTGTAAAAAAATATAACAGTAATATATATTCATAACATGGCAAATGTATTACTTAATCAAGACTCCAATATCTCATTATATCTTTTTTACATGTAATCTTCCTAATTTCAGTTATCATCCTTGTTTTTACCCATCTGGTGAGAGCCTTGTCAACTGCTAAATGCAAAGAGTTTGCTCCATTCTTCACTGACAAGGTGTCTGCCATCAGGGCGGGTATCTCCCCAAGGGGTCAGCAGCAGGCGTGTGGCGACAGGTCTGAAGTTAACAGGAGTAGTCCTCATACTGGCCCCACCAGCACAGCAGTAGAGCTACCGCTTGTGAGGCCAGCAATTGGGGTTTGGGAATGGGCCAGGATCACTGGAGGGCAAGCAGGGGAAGCAGGATCAAGCGCCCTAAGGGATGTTCTCCTCCTCCGGGGAGGGAGGGAGGGTTACTGCACCCGCTGTAATACTGCTAACCAGTAACCACAGATGGCAGTGCAGTTAGGGGCACCACAACTAGGGAAGGGAGGACGTTGGCTGGAGTCTGGAGTGGTAGTACATCTCTGCATGCACCTGTTTCCTTGGACTCCCAAGCTCGCCATCGTCCTTGGGGAGTGGAACATACTGGGGAAGCTGAAAACCCCCTGAACGTTAGGACCTCCTGGTTCGGTGGTCCCCCAATCCCTGGAATGGTCGCTCCGGGAATGCTGTGGTACAGAACCATCCCTGGGGATGGCCCCACCACGAGGGGGTGAACTTGCAGGGTTGATATCCTGCAGTTGGAGTGTGCCTAGGTGTTGGGGTGGTCCCGGGATGAAACCATGGCTGGGGTGAAAAACAATAATAAAAAAAAAGTAGTCCTGATGTCTGGAGTGAGTTTAGCCCCATGGAGGGTAGAAGATGTCAGGGAGATAATATTGAAGCTGCAGTCCAGACTTTGTGGTCTGGACCCAGGCCTGACTTGTCTCCTAGTAGGCTGTATGGAGCCCGTTGGTCTAGTGTTTGCATGGATAATCCAGTGTTCCCTCTCTAAGGGGGTATTTCCTGGTGTCCTAAAGGAGGCACTGGTGAAACCTTTAAGGCCCTACATGGCCTGGGCCCTGGCTACCTGAAGGACCTTCTTGTACTTGCTGTCTGGGTCCGCTCCCTCCGCTCCTCCTCTAAGGGCCTCCTAGCGATTCCCAGAATGAGGTTAAGAACTGCTGGTGACAGAGCATTTAGTGTTGCCGCCTCCATCCTGTGGAATTCGCTTCCTCTAGCTGTTAGGGAGGCTCCATCTGTTGAGGTTTTTAAGGCCCACCTCAAGGCCTTTTTGTACAATCAGGCCTTCCTGGACTATGTTTTATAGTTCCTTACCTGTCTTTTTAATAAAGATTAATCTGATGTTAATTTAGTCTTAGAGACTTTAAATGCTGCTGAAGTTGAGGGTAGTTAATTATATAGCAAATTTTGTTTTAACTTGTTCAGATTATTGTATTTAATTGATTATTGTGATGTGTTGTATTTATTGATTAATGTACAGTGCCCAGAGCCTCCAGGATGGGTGTCTTTTTAAATAAAATGTGCCTTGCCTTGCCAATGTGCCTTTTGAAGAACCCATTACTGGACCCAGCTTGTCTTGCAAACTATAGACCTGTCTCTAACCTCCCTTTTCTGAGGAAGATTATTGAGAATGTGGTGGCCGTGCAGCTTGAGGCACATCTCACTGCCTTTGACATTTATGAACCACTCCAGTCTGGATTCAGGTCCGGGCACAGTACGGAGACTGCATTAATCAGGGTGCAAAATGATCTTCTCAGGGCAAGATAGAGGTGATCAGTTCTCATTCTACTCGACCTCTCCTCAGCATTTGACACCGTGAATCATGGGGTGTTGTTGGATCACCTTGGAGAACTCTATGGTCTCACCAGTACTGTCTTCAGCTGCTTTGAGTCCTTTCTTACAGGCAGGACACAAAGGGTGGTGATGGTAAATTATTGCTCCTGCCCAAAGTTCTTGACCTGTGGAGTTCCCTAGGGCTCGATCCTCTCACCCATGTCATTTGCATTGCATATGCTACCCCTGGAGGATATCATTAGAAGTTACAAGTGGGTTTTCACTGCTATGCAGATGACACCCAACTGTGTACGTCCTTTGCACCAGGGACACAGAGTGCGGTCTTTGTATTGAACTCCTGTCTGGCCGAAGTCCAAGACTGGATGTTCACCAACTGGCTAAGGCTAAACCCAGATAAGATGGAGGTACTAGTGGTTAAGCCTGGTCGTCGGTGGGAAGCTAGGGTGGTGGGAAAGGCAACCAGGCTTGTGTTTGGTTCCTCTTCTCTTGATGCCTCCGCTAAGGTGAAAACTCTGGTTGTTATCCTAGACAGTGAACTGACACTGGAGACTCAGGTGTTGTCCATGGTCTAAAGTGGTTTTTACCATTTTAGGAATATCACCCAGATTATACCTTTAATCCTGCCTGGTGACTTGCCCTCATTAGTACATGCTTTTGTGACATCCAGACTTGATTACTGCAATGCCCTATACCCTGGGGTGAATTGAGGAACCCTATGTCACCTGCAGCTAGTGCAGAATGCTTCAACTAGGTTGTTGATGGGCCTTCCTAGATCCTCTCATATGACCCTGGTCCTGGATGATTTGCATTGGCTGCCGGTGAGATGGCGGATCTCCTTCAAGTTTGGCTTGGTGAGCTATAAGGCCCTATACAGACTGGGCCCTAGCTACCTGCAAGACCTTCTGTTTCCTCACCAGACCTCCCATACTGTTCTTTACTGTGAGGCGAACCTCTTAGCGGTTCCCAAGATTAGGTTGAAATCTTCTGGTGATAGGGTATTTGATGTAGCCGGCCTCACCCTGTGGAACTTGCTCCCAAAATCGTTGAGGTAGGCTCCCTCATTGGAAGCCTTTAAAAGGGGTCTGAAATCCCATCTTTTTAAGGATGCTTTCTGATTTACTTTAATTCACTGGCTGTTTACATATATTTTTAGATGGATTTTACTATTTATTTAAGCCATTTCTCCAAGTTATTTTAATTCTGAAGGTTGAATTTGTATTTTATTACACTGTTCATGTTTAGCATGTCTATTTTATGATGTTTTTCTATTGTACAGCACCCAGAGCCTACGGGAATGGGTGCTTTATAAAAAAAAGTTTACTTACTTACATCACATTTAGAACTTCCATTTATGTACAGCTCCTTAATTCTAATTCATTATGTAGTTCAATATTAATTAAAAATAGGTTTGCACCTTGATAATAATAACTCTTTTATCTTTAATGTCTCAAGTCTACCACTTAGAAAATATGTGGACACACTGTAAAATTAAAATATTTTTTGAATGAGCTTAAATTTCTCCACAGTCTCTGTATTATACTAACAAACCATATAAATTTATAACAACACACCCCATTACTTCATTATCATAACAAAGAAAGTGCTGAATGCTCTTACGAAGGTATCTAGTAAAGGAACAAAATTTGTGAGGCACCATACTTTTGCATATTTAATGTAGTAACTAGTAATGGCTATCAACATTCATAATCTCATTAAAATGCTCAACATTTTTGTTACCGCAGTTATAAAATTTACACTGCAGCAGGTAATATCTTCTGAAGCTATATAAGATTATTATTCAATTATATTTTCATAGTAATATTTGTTTTACGTTAAATGTGTTTCAAAGTTTTTGCAAACTTTTACACTGACTGCTCTACTGTTTTTTTTCATAAAGGTTTTTCTCCCTTTGGTTAGACGAGTGGCTCTTAAGACCTGTCCCTGTGTCCTTTGACAGGCTCCCACCTCTCCTGAATCTGGGACATCCTTGGGGCCAAGAGGGGAGGGCTATCCCTCCCCAGAAAACAGATCTCCTTCCAGGATCGGATGGTGGAGCAGGCCCCCAAGAAATGGGCAGGACTTCACATAGCCCGTCCGCCCATTTTCTGTCCTGTCCTGTGCTACGGTGCCAGTACATGTGCATGGAAGTGCACACATCCTACAAAACTGTAGCCCCTCCCTTTGAGATGCTCGAGCCTGCACTGCCACCGAGCTTCCATCTGGAGGCACTCATGGGCTGTAATGGCTGGCCACCCTTCCACTGGAGAGGAGAGCATTCCCTGGGATGCTTGATCCTCTCCCACCCCACTGACCCCTGCAAACCTGTGCTCATTCACCAAATACAGGTCACCGGCATGGCATGAGGTAAAGCACTCAATGCCTTAGCCCCTCCACACCACCAGGCTGTCCCACTAGTCATATGCTTTTAGTGTTTTGTGTTATTTCATGCCCACTAGGATCCCCGGCGAAAACTCGGCGCCATCGCCGGTAGCAGCGCTCAATGGCCATCATGCTGACTCCTCCAGCTGACACTGCCCGCCTCCCTGGAACTCTGACTCAGATCCCACCAACAGGATCCCCGGCGAAAACTCAGCGTCATCGTCGATAGTGGCGCTCAATGGCTGCCGCGCCGACTCCTCCAGCTGACACTGCCCGCCTCCCTGGAACTCCGACTCAGATCCCACCAACAGGATTCCTGGCAAAAACTCGGCACCATCGCTGATAGCGGCGCTCAATGGCCGCCGCACCGACTCCTCCAGCTGACACTGCCCTCCTCCCTGGAACTCCGACTCAGATCCCACCAACAGGTACTAGCACCAAATTCTGTGGAGCTCCATACTCTGCGGCTGCCTTGCGATTGGTGCGGCGCTGCTGCCAGTGGTCCGTGATTGGACGACATAGCCTCTTGTTCCTCAGCCATTGGTGCGCCCACGAACTGCTGCCTAATTGTACTATTCGGGTCTCCTTTCTGACCTGTTTTTCAGTTTACTGTGTTAACTTGTTTTAATTTAGCTGTATCTTCACCTCGTACTGTGATACTAGCCTGTATATGACTGTAACTGCATCATTTTGAGTTCGTGCTAGCCTTTCTAGTTTACTGTAGTTAAAGCCGCTGTTTTTGCCTATTGTGTATATTAACTCCTTTCACCGAGTCTCTCTCTGCTCTCTCTCTCGCTATCTCCCTCTAACTTTGTCCCCTTGCACTACTACTTAATTTCTCCTGCAACCCTACCACAGTCTGAACAGCTGCTGCTACTCCTGCACACACCCGGCCTAATTCCCTTGGCTCACAAACCCCTCTCTCCAGCTGAAATCTTAATTTTTTTTTTTTCCTCTGAGTGACTGCATACCTCTCCCTCCCGCTCACTACTCCCCGCCTCCTTTCCATTAAGTTAATTGCGCCTTCTACTCTCTTTGTCTTCCCACCACACCCCTAGCATCTTCACTCTTTTGTTATTTAATTTTTCAAGCACCCCCACCCCCTGCTGATGGACTGCTGTCAGCCCCCTCCCTATTTTCTTGTGATTAAATTAACCTGCCTCTTCTTTCAGGCCCCACTAGGATCCCAGGTGAAAACTCGGCGCCATCACTGATAGCAGCGCTCAACAGTTGCCACGCCGACTCCTCCAGTTGACACTGCCTGCCTCCCTGGAACTCCAACTCAGATTCCAACAACAGGTACTAGCGCCAAACTCTGTGGAGCTCCATACTCTGCGGCTGCCTCGTGAATTGTGTGGTGCTGCTGCCAGTGGTCCATGATTGGACGGCGTAGCTCTTGCTCCTCAGCCATTGGTGCGCCCACAAACTGCTGCCTAATTCTACTATTCGGGTCTCCTTTCTGACCTGTTTTTTCTCCCATCCCCACCACCTCCTCCCAGGCCTCCTTTAAATACACTGACACCACTCCCACCTGGGCTGCTTCACCTATCAGAAGCAGCACTCTCTAACTCACCCATCCTACTGGTCTCTGCTGATTCCCCTAGCATTCTGTAATTCTCTATTTTCTTCCCAAACGGTGCCCTCTCTCAGTCAAACTGTGTCTCCCACATTCTCCTCAACATGGCTGCTTTTAACTTGCATCAAACACTGCTATTTTGTGTGATGACTGTGCTGCACTGCCCCACCCATCATGTGACTACCACCCCCATTCCCAAAGCCAGCTCATACCAACATCAGCTCTGCACTACACACTGGGTATGGCCACTGGGATCCAGTCCAATAACTCTGTGCCTTTCAGCTCCCCAATATGGCATGCTAGCTTCATTCTGAAGCACCAAGGGTATAGCCCCCAGGGGAACATATATGTACTAGCAGCTCTCTGTAATAAGCCAGGCTCACATCATTGCCTCAGCACCCAGGCACACAGAAGGATTTCCAACAAACAAGCCCTCAAAATGCTTCAAACCTCCCTACTGAGATTTTTCCTACTGCTACTGCTCCTCTCCGGAAACATTCACCCTAACCCAGACCCACCAGGACCATCTGCCTACCGCCAGAACTGGAAGTTGGGGTCTCTTACCTTGGTGTCCATCAATATCTGCAGCCGCTTCCGTAAACTTGATATCCTCCAAACCTGGATTCGACAATACAATCCTGACATCCTCTCTGTCATTGAAACATGGCTAAATCCAAAGATCCCTGATAGTGCAGTTGCTATTCCAGGATACACGATTTTCAGGCAGGACAGGATCTCTAAGCAGGGTGGTGGCTGTGCCATCTACCTGAGGGATACTCTCATGAGACACGCCATCCCTCTTTCTAGACCGGGATCACCATCTCACCATCAAGAATCAAGATGGGACCTCACTTGATCAGGTTCACGAGTTCAAATACCTTGGCATCACCCTGGACAGCTCACTGTCTTACTCCCAGCACATTGGGAAGGTTGCTAAGTCTGCCAACATACACCTTGGCCTGCTCCACAAGTACAAACACTGTATGACTCATGAAGCCCTTAGGCTGGTTATCCACAGCTGTTACCTCCATTGTTGACTACGGTCTAGTCATCTATGGCTCTGTCTCCCCTACTGCCCTTAGCAGGATATCTGTGACACTTAACAAGGCCTGTAGACTTCTTATGGGGGCTGACTGCCTAACACACACCCGTGACCTTTACGCCAAGGCTGGATGGCTACCTCTCATTAGTAGAATACAATACCAGACCTGTCTGATTGCCAAAAAAAGTTCTTCTTGGACTCATGCCACCAGGTGTGGCAAGACTCCTTACTGCCAGCAGCAGCACCCAGCCAACACACAGTTCTCAATACCAGACGTTCCAGGTCCCCAGGCACCGGACCTCGCTGGGTCAGAGATCCTTCATGCACAGGGCTCCTCAGTGGTTCATTACCCTTAACAAAGAAACTCTTGCTGCTGCAACGCTAAGCCCCTTTAAAAGGCAACTGCGTCTATTCCTCCCCTCTGCCTCACATTGCAACTGCCTCTCCTAAGCTATGGTCATCATCCTCTATCCTAGTTGTAACTGTAACCAGCCATTCCAGCTTTGCATTAGTGGCACCAGCCCCCTCCCCCTGTCCCTTTGGCCCCCTTCACCCACCCATCCCCTCGCTACGGACTCATTCATACCTATGGCCACTGGCCTCTGTCCCCTTTGCTCTTTTCATCCTTGTCTGACAACGGCACCTACCAGCCGGCTTCCTCCTGGCTTCTTTCTACCATGTATACTGCTCCACCATGAATTCTGATAGAAGCTAGCTAGTGTTGTTCTACTTCAACATATTGACTGAACTATTTATGTACAAGTAATCTCTATGTTATGATTGTTATCATTGTTTACCATTGTTGTATGTTACCCCCCCATCCTCTGACATGGAACCTTTATAAATGAGCAGTTCCTGCTCAAAGGTACTTGTAATCCTAGAGTTTAATAAATAAATAAATAAAAATAAATGCCATGCTACTGTCACTGTACCATATCTCTGTGATCATTGTGATATTATCTCGTTTGCATTCTCCCAGGGCGTGCCTGAAAATAGGCAGCTTATTGTCTAGTGCAGTTACCTGTAATTAAAATGAAATAACTAGAGGAGTCATGTGATGCACTCAGTGTGTGAAGCAGTTTCTTTCTCAGGTCTAAGAACCTTGACTTAAAAATGCAGTTACAACCTGCAAAACAACTTTTTTGTCTTGTTTTAAAGTAACAAGCCATTAGCTAATCTTGTCAGGCATCTAACTGATAAATCTGGTAGTGAGTGGATCCCATTGAGCTTCAAGAGTGGGATTTCTCCAGTGCTGCCAGTGCTACCATGCTGTCAGGTGATCAAGTAGTACAAGCAGCACTCTCCCTTCAACTCACCTTCTGAAGCGGAGTGCCATGAGAATCTGGCACACAAGTTCAGTCGCTTCTTTTCAGAGCCGGCCACAATCAAAATAGCCGTGTTGGGGCTGGCAGGAGACTTCAGGGCATTCAAACCAGCCCTTGAATCATTCACCAGGCAGGAGGGTGATGCAGAAGCCCGCATCAGCTCAGTCAAGAACCATCAAGAGACAGAAGAGGCCGTGATTATGGAGCTGAAGAAAAAAGTGGCTAAGCTTGAAGACCGAATTGAGGACTAGGAGGGCAGAAGCAGGCAGGGCAACCTGGTCCTTGTCCGAATACCTGAAAAAGCTGAGGGGTCTAGCATCTTGTCCTTTATTCAGAAACTCTTACAAGAAGTGGCAGGACTACCAGAATCAGGGACAGTATAAACCATAGAATGGGCTCACCATTCCCTTCCCCTTCGAACTCAGCCATTACTGGGAAGCAAGCCCAGAGCAACTACAGTCTCTTGGGGACAAAGCCTCTATTCAACCTGGACCAGCCACTAGAAGGAAACCCCAACTTCAAAATTCAAAACAGGCCACACCCAACAACCTTCTTTTGCCCAGCAAACATCAGCACATTGGGCCATGTGTTAGAGGGGAACAGTTTAATCTCCTTTGAAAGGTCCAAATAACATAATGTCAGCGTTTAGGTCCCCGTCTTCCTTTTCGTGCAATTACAACATATGTTACCAAACTCACCGGGCCCAAGACCATGTTTATTCCATACATTGCAGATATGGGAGGCCTTAAGGTTATTAACCACGCAGAGATACTGTTCCTCTCTGATATAAAATAAACTACTTCATCTCACCACCCCTAAAGATACTGGTATGTGCCAATACTAGCAAGGAGAATTCCTAGAGCTATCAGACCCAACCCTCAGAGTCAAAATGTTTAGAAATCTTTACAGATACACTAAATGTGATGGGCACAGACTCATGCAATACAAAGTGGCTCATAATTTGTATCACACACACCTGTCAAGCTACACAAAATACACCACTTGGAATCTGATACCTGCTCTAGAAGCAAAATGGAAAAAGCACACTAAAGCACAGCCTATGGGACTGCTTTAAGGCCATCTCCTATCTGGGAAGCTACCCAATGGCACTTAGAGGGAACCAAGATGGAGCAAGATGGTGGCGGAGTTGTGCTGGCCACTTGCAGCTCTCTAATTTGAGAGCACTCCTTGTGTTTCCCTTGCATTATTTTGTTTTTGCTTTAAAGTTTATTTTAAAGTTGAGCAAGAAGCAGATTTGGCTGAGCCTGATCTCCGGTTCACTGTTTGACCAGAGATCCTAAAATACGTTCATTGGTAGGTTAGTTTAGGGCTTCTAGCATGAGGCAGGGCGGGGAAGTGAATTAATTGTAGGAGCTAGCTTTTTTATTTTCTTTTAGCTGTTTCCCTGGATCCCTACCTGTGGAGCGCTGTTGGTGGTATTCCGAAATTTTTGAGCTGCTGCAGGATTTTGGCTCTTGTGCCTGGTTGTAGTTACATGGACTTTGGGACAACTGGTGGCTGGTGGCGATCTGACCTCATTGCACCAAGTGAGTGCGAGTACTCTTTAGTGTAAAGGGGCTTGTATTTGGGACTGTCCTGGACTTTGCGCTGCTTTTTCCTTGCTGTGGCAGCGCCCTGCTTACCACCAGGTGCAGGGGCTGCCGCAAGCATGCTGGGCCTGGATGTGTGATTGACCTTCCCGGGAGAGGGCAGGTGTGGAGGGTATTCCCGTGCTCGTTTTCCTGGGAGAAGATCGGAATTTTGTTGCATTCGCAGTTAAAAGATCTAACTCCGGTTTTCTGAACTGGTTCAGTGCTTGTGCCATCTGTTGTGCTCTGTTTTTCCATGGTTCCTTTGGTTGCCTTCCCCCCCTGCTAGACAATCATAAAGGAGGGCTTGGACTGTGGATTTTCATGCTTCTTTTGGCTCCTTTCTCTCATTTTGTAATGGGGGGGGACTGGATGGTATGGACTATCTAAACTGAATTACTGTAAAGAGGCTTGGACTGCAGAGTTTTGTGGTTCTTTGGGCTTCCTTTCTCCTCCCCTGGATTATCATAATTGGGGGGGGACTGGATGCTGTGAACTATTAAAGTTGAGCCTGTTGAAACTCTGAGGACTGCCGGACTGCAGCTGCTTTGGTGACTTTCTTCTGCTGTTTATGGGTTTTTTTCCGCTTTTGAGTAAAATCTGTTTTATTTTGGTCAAGCACTATTTAAGCAAATTGGGATTGGGGGATTCATTGCTTTTTCAGAAAGTATTTTAAGGCCTGCTCCTTATTTTTTCCTTCTCTTTGGTGGTTGGGTTGGGTGGGTTTGGGTATTGGGTTTGTTATTTTTGTGTGAATGGTGTGTGAGTGATTAAGTTTGTTATTTGTATTAGAGGTGTGATTGGGTCCGAGTGAGTGGATAAATAAGCTGTCAGGGGCCCTTTGTGGTTGGACTCTATGTGTCTGGGAGGACCGGGGGGCCCGGGGCAGGCCCAGATAGTGTCAGGGTGTCTCAGCTGCTTGATCTGTGGCCTTTCACCTACCTCCCAATTTCCATCACTACTGCATGTCACTGTCAAGAGGTCAGGATTAAGAGAAGATGCAGTGATCATGTATGGCGTGGTACCCCGTGCACTATGGGAGGGGGCAGGATTGGGGTGGTTGGGTGCAGAAGGCGCCCTGGATATCAGTGGGTCCCTATGCGAGGTGAAAGGTACCTGGTTCCTGTTTCCAGGGTTTCCACCAGACCGAGTGGGCAGGTAGCCAGAAGGACTATATTGTCCACCAAGCCCCTGAAGGCAGTGCTGTGCAATGCCAGATCGATTAGGAACAAGACCGCCATTATTGCAGATTTGATTTCCTTGGTTCATCTGGCATGCATTACAGAGACCTGGGTAGGTGATGATGCTGGTCTGGTTTTACTGACTGCTCCCCCCCAGGTATTCTGTGGTGCACTGCCCCAGAGTGGAATGCAGGGGCGTGGGAGTAGCCATCTGTTTTAAATCCAAGCTTGGCTTCTCTGTGCCCTCTGTGGGAAGACCAGGTTCATTTGAATGTGTGGCAGTACTCAGGGGTCTGGTCACAGGTTGCAGGATTCTCCTGATTTACTGCCCCCCCCCGGGACAGCAGGGGAATTCCTGCAGGAGGCAGCTGACCTCGTCGCCGGTGAGACATTGGAGTCCCCCAGGTATTTTTTCCTGGGGACTTTAATGCCTGGGCCGATGACGAGGATTCTAGGTTAGGTTATAACCTCTTCCAGACTATGTCATCTCTGGGCCTGTTGCAGGAAGTTTCCATTGCAACCCACCAGGATGGCCACATGTTGGACCTGGACTTCTCACTGGGGCTTGAGGTTAGCAACCTCAGGATTGATTGGGTCTGTTGGTCCGATCACTGCACAGTGGGGTTCTCGCTTGGGACTCCCCCCATTAACCCTCCCCCTGCGGAGATGGTCAGCTATTGCCCTTTGAGGGGTTTGACCCCAGAGGGATTTCTGGTGCTGGCTGACCTATCTAGAGTGGACAGTGCATGTGTTGGGGGTTTGGGCATGGCAGTTGACACCTATAATAGGGTGATGATGGCAGCGCTCGACTCCCTTGCACCAGCCCTTGTACAACCTAAATCTTCTCACTAGAGGTCCCCCTGGTTTGATGGGGAGCTCAAGGTGATGAAGGTTGTGGGGTGGAGGTTGGAGTGCTGCTGGCGGAAGTCTTGCCTGGAGGTGGCTAGACTGGCCCTGCACTCACATTATTGTGAGTACTAGAGGGCAATCACTCGTAAGAAGGCAGAGTTCCTGTCCAGAGAGAGATTGCTGCCAGGAAGAATCAACCAACTATGCTTTTTCGGACTGTGGACAGGATCTTAAATCCAGCCTGTCTCCAGCTGAAAAAGACTTTTTCCGACACCTTGTGCGAAGTGTTTACTCAATTCTTCTCAGACAGGGTATCTGCCATCTGGCAGAGCATGCCGCCAGTGAGCTATACAGTGGCCTACAATGATTGCTGGATTGTCTAGAGAGTGCTCCACTTAGTTGGGGGGAGTTTAAACCAGTGGAGGTGTTGGAGGTCATTGGCATTGCTTCCAGGTTAAAGCACACATATTGTGAACTGGACCCTGTGCTAACGCATTTCTTGATGAGATGTGTCGACACTGTTGGCCCGGTGTTTGCCCTCATTGTCTGGTGATCTTTGATGGAGGGGATTTTTCCAGATGCCTTGAAGGAGGTGCTGGTTTGTCCCCTCCTGAAAAAAAACATCATTAGACCCTGACGTCAAGAAGAATTACTGTCCGATCTCCAGCCTCCCATTTTTGGGAACAGTTGTTGAGAAAGTTGTGGCGCAACAACCTGAGGAGCACCTCATGGCCTTTGATCTCTAGGAGCCATTCCAGTTTGATTTCCGTGCGAGGCACAGTATAGAAACTGCATTGCTTCGGGTGCACAATGACCTCCTCGGGGCTAGAAATTGGGGGGAAGGGACAATTCTAATCCTTCTCGATCTCTCTTCAGCTTTTGACACAGTAGACCATTGTATGTTGCTCGACCACCTGAGGCAATTTTGTGGGCTCACTCGGCTCTGTCATCTGCTGGTTTGAGTCATACCTCATGAACAGGAGGCAACAAGTAGTAATGGGGAATTTCTCCTCCACCTCTAGCCGCCTGTCATGTTCAGTACCTCAGGGTTCGGTCTTGTCACCAATGCTGTTTGACATGTACATGCTGCCCCTGGGTAAGCTCACTAGAAAGTATGGCTTGAGTTTTCATTGCTATGCCGATGATACCCAGCTTTATCTTTCTTTTTCTCCAGGAACTTCTACTGCGGTGGAAGTACTAAACAGCTGCCTCATGGAGATACATGACTGGATGTCCTCCAGCTGGTTGCGACTGAACCCTGACAAGATGGAGGTACTGGTGGTGGAGTCGAACAGAAGATGGAATAGGTTGCCATCTGGCACTGAAACAGGTTTATTCCTGGGATCTATGCCATTCAGGACTTCCTCAAGGGTACAAAACCTTGGCGTGACCTTTGACAGCAGACTGTCATTTGACTTTCAGGTGTCATCAGTTGTCCGGACAAGCTTTTACCATCTTAGGAAATATCGCCAGGGTCAAGCCCTTAGTTCCGTCTATGGACCTCCCCACCTTGGTGCATGCCTTCATGACATCCAGACTTGATTACTGTAATGTGCTCTACCTCAGATCTCTGGAGGGAACCTTCACCAGCTGCAGCTGGTGCAGAACACGGGCGCTAGGCTGCTAACTGGGCAGCTGAAATTCTGTCATATCACCCCAGTTTTGCGCAGGCTGCACTGGCTACCAGTTAGGTGGAGAATTCTCTTCAAGGTGGGCTTGCGCACCTTTAAGGCCCTACTTGGGCAGGGTCCTGGTTACCTGTCAGACCTTTTTACACCTGCCATCATGGTCTGCTCCCTCTGGTTCTTCTCCAGGGTCTCCTGCTGATTCCCAGGACAAGGCTCAAAACTGCCAGTGACAAAGCATTTAGTGTCGCCTGCCCCATCCTGTGGAATTTGCTTCCTCCACCAGTTCGGGAGGCCCCTTTGGTTGAGGTTTTTAAGGCCTGCCTCAAGGCCTTCCTGTTTAATCAGGTCTTCCCGGATCTTAGGCATTAGTCCACCCTGGGCACCCGGCTTATTTGCTTGAGCATCACTTTTTTTAGATATATATTTAATAATTATATTTATGTATACTGATATTTTATTGTTTTTATATTGATTCGTATTATTGCATTGATAGTTTGTTTTTGTTGTTCGGTGCCCCCAGCCTCCAGGATTGGGTGCCAGAAAAATAAAATTTGCCTTGCCTTGCCTTGCCTTAGAGTCTCTACTGGGCCTTGAATCAGCATTCAACCCCCAGATTTGTTTATTGGGGTAAATCTAGCACAGGTAATGGGACAGAGGAGGTACCACATCACACTACTGTCAGCAATAGCCAAGAAATTATTACTTAAAGGCTGGCTGGATGATAGTGTTCACTCTTACCAGGAATGGCATAACACAACCCTAGAAGCCCGCTGAATAGAAAAAATGACTGGCAACATGCGCAATGTTCACCTGGTCTATCAGCCGAGGTAGAACGCTCTGGATGCACTACTGCTACTTGGCAAGTAAGGCTGGCTGATGAGGGCATCAACACAAGATCCATGTATCATATGCTACTTGCCTCATACCAACCTGTGCGACTAGACTCTTGTATTCTTGAATACTTGAATCATCACTTGTAGCCCTAACTGATCCCTGAATGTTGATGGGGCAGGAGGTCAAATTGTACTGTGTAGTAATTGTTTTTGTTGTGTTCTTGTTTTTAAGATTTTAATAACTTTTACTGATTTAAAACATTAATAAATAAATGAACAAATGAATGAATGAATGTAGATTTTGCTGTATGTGTATATGCATTTTGTTGGCTGCAATTTTGTATTTCATAATTTACGTCTATGAACTTCAGTCATTTTATGATTGCAATAAAATGCAATATCTATCTATATTTGTCATTTATTACCGTGTTAATTTGTAAGGATCTTTGTTCCCTGGAGTTATCTACTTCTGCTGTTTAATCCTTTGCTGATGTCACAGTCCTCTGTTTGTTACATCACAGTTTGATGCTGTGGAAATAATTATGGTGTCACAAAACAGGAGACTGTGACTTCAGGAATGGATTAAATAGCGAGAGTATATGAACTATAGAGGCCTGTGATCCTATTTACATGTTAGGCAACCTAAACATAGAAACATAGAAACATAGACTTTGACGGCAGATAAGGACCGCTAGGCCCATCTAGTCTGCCCATTTCCCTACCTACAGGATAGGCCACAGATCCTAGTTAACCAACAGCCTATTTCTTCCTTCCCTCCACAAGACTTGTCTTATGTCTGTCCCATGCATTCTTGAATTCTCCCACAGTTTTAGACCCCACAACCTCCTCAGGAAGGCTGTTCCATGCATCCACTACCCTCTCTGTGAAATATCTAACCTAATAAATAAAGAAGAATAAAATGAATAGAAATACTCTGCAATCTATGTAGATACTAGAGGAATGTTGGCGCTCACTAACTGGGTTAGTGCCTCACAAACGTTGGTTAGTGTCCCAAAAGCCCTCACTATATGTACCACATTGGAAGGCACAGTTAGCATGGTACTAACCCATTTGTGAGTGACGCTAATATTCAGTTAACCTATGCAAAGCAGTTGACTGTGCCTTGCATATAGGTGCACTGATGTATTGGGAGGTTTTGAGAGGCAGTAAATAGCTGTTATTACCTCACCATTCACCACCCCCAAACCAGGTTTTCTGGCCATGCACCTTCCTCATCCCCTCCACCTCAGTCCTCTACCTGATATTATACATTGGCAAGAGAATTTCTCCTTCTCTGATTGGTCAGTGTGTGCCTGGGACAGTGATGTTATTGAACAATAACATCACTGTATTAAGTCCAGGCACACAAATGGCCGCATTACAAACCATTAAATCATCCTAGTCTCCCAACCTGCTGCAGCAGCTCCGGTCAGCACGGTTTAAATGCTTTCACTCCCCCGACAACATCAGCACGCTGAAACACCATTTCCAGCAACAACAGAAGCAGTCACAGTACAGTAGGATAGAAAACTACTGTCATTCCTATGTTCGCTATTTTTTTTTTAATTTCCGAAGCGACTGGCTTCATTGAACCGCGATGACACTAACTGCCGGTCACGTGGTTCAGTGACGCCGCTCACTTAAACACACGTCGTCAGTCCAGTAGCAGACCCAATAAAACAAAGTCACAGAAACATTAAAACAAACCTTCTCTCCCACAAGAAACCTTCTCTCCCACAAAAGGAGTAGCGTGATGAATTCCTCCAGCAATGCACACTTCATAATGTTACCAGCACGCGCACGATCGCTCCTTAGCGGTCTCTTGTTCCCATATGCGCACAGAAAATGAAAATCAAACTAAAAGTAACCACCACAACTGCCTTGTGGCCGTGGACGTGTGTGTGTGTCTGGGAGCTTGGGGAGGTGGGGGACCATGCACTGAAATTAAAACCCACACTGATAGGAAACACTGAGGGTGAGGAAGTCAGCATGAAGCAGCAGCACCACCTACTGGACTACTTTTCCTTGTACCTACAATACATACCTCTAACAAAAAAATAAATGAATAAATAAAAATGTAATTTTTTTTTTTTAACTTTTTATTATCATTTTAAAAAATGAGCCATTGTATAATAGCAATAAGGCACGACAGGGTGTGTGTTATTGTGTAATAACGTCACTCCTGGGGTGGGTGAAGCAGTGAGCTGGTGGCTTCCGCCACCCCAGGAATGACGTTATTACACAATAACACACACCCTGTCATGCCTTATTGCTTAATTAAATATAGGTATCCTTGTGGTCTAGTGTCTGCCCTCCTAATCACCAGCCCAATATGAAATGTAGTCATTTCTGGTGTTCTAGTGTCCCACCCGCATTGTCCACCTGAAGTGAAATGCAGTTATCCTTGGTGATCTGCAAGAAAGCATACAGCAAGGCATTAAGGATGCTGGGGGTGTATAAGGAGGGAGTTTGACAGTAGGAGAAGTGAGTTCACTCTACCACTGTACAGATCCCTGTTGAGGCCTCACCTGAGTTACTGTGCTCAGTTCTGGAGTCCTCACCTGAGGAAAGACATTGAAAGACTAGAGTTGATATAGCAGAAGATCAGCAAGATGATCCAGGGCCAGCAGGGCAGATCCTATGAAGATCAACTGGAGGCCCTAAATATGCGAGGGTGCGGGCATGACTGAAACATATAAGTTTCTCTGGAGTATAAACAAGGTGAATAGTGACCTATTTGTAAGAAATAGTGCTGCAGTCATGAAGGGGCATGATTGTAGATTAGTGGGGAGAAATATGAGGAAGTTCTACGTCACTGAGAGAGTGGTGGTACCATAGAACAGACTGCCAGTGGAAGTGGTGAGAAGCTACTCTTAATGGGTTTAAGCATGGTTGGTACATGGCAAGGGGACTCATAATTCCCAAAGGGGGCAACATGGGTTGGAAGGGTGGGAGAGCGGGGGAGGAGGATAACAGCCCACCAGTATAGTAGGTTGATGAGGTGAGATAATATAGTAAAAGCAGACTTAATGCATCTTCAGTTTCCTTCTGCCATCAGATTCCATGTTTCTGTGTCTACATTTCCCCCCCCACCAATTGCCCACCAAATGTAAAATGTAATTATTTCCGATAGTCTAGTGGCCCCTCCCCCATCCTTACAAAGATCTCCACCTCATTCTGCCCACACAGGATCCTCCACTACCACCACTAGCCCCCATATCACCCCAGTTATCATGGTTCTGCACCACAGAGATGGCGACCAGCAAAGCCCCTCCACTCACCACCTCGGCCAGTCACTGTCTGAATGACAGGGAGTGAGCATACATCTGTTGTAGAACCAAATGTAATTTGTACCCCACAACAGTGGTAACCCCCTCCTACTGGGCTGGTTAGATCTACTGTTGTGGAGCAGGAGTTTTGGGGAGATCTTTTCCATTATCCTTCTACTGGTCCTGATTTTTTTCCCCTAAGAAACCCCGTCAACCCAGAGTTGCAGCACACTGGCATATACAAGCATGCAAATTAATTTATTTGTTTTTGAAAAGTTTCACCAGAAAAGGACTGTCATGAGCCTCTGGCCCCCAAACCCCAGGCAGCAGGGTAGGACCTCCTGTTTGCAGAGAGGATCCCCCTTTCCAAGAACTTGTGAGCAAGTGTAAGGGTTCAGGAAGAATCACCAACCTTCCTTTTCCAAGTGGGGGGGGGGTGGAAACTGTAGTTTCGAGTTCCTTTGACTCTGCACTAAGTTCAGTGTTTGAAACCCACCACGGCCATTGGCTACTTCTTGCCAAAGTAGTTTGGTATGATAGCCAAGCGGTACTATTTTTCAAGACACACAGTCTTTCAAAACCCTTCTGTTAAAATGTTAGATCACACAATCAGACCCCAGGCAGAGCTGATAAGAAAATCATAAAGGTTTACTTAAAAATAAAAGCAATACAGAAAATTCTACAGTTTGGAAGAACTTTGAAATGCAGACAATAACAAAAAGAACACTGCGTGGTTTACAGAAAAAAAAACACTAGATACAGTTATTCTAAACTATACCTTGTTTTGATGTTAGAGTCCATACAAGATTTTAAATGTCCTTGTAGAGATGAGTCCTTAAGCAACAGTTTTGTAGCAAGTTTGTATTCCAAGTCAGTTCTCTGAAATGTCCTTTTTAAAAGGCTTCAGGTGCATTCTTGGTGAAGAGTCTTGGTGTCCAAAATTCTGACTTAAAATCAGAATTTTCTGTTCAGTATGTGAAAAGTCTAATTTCCACACACTCAGGTCTGGTTTTAGAGATTTTTCCAGACCTACACATATACTTTTTGGTGTAAAAGTAGATACCAGCTTAGTCAATTTACCTGACTCAAAACTAAAAAATGTTTAACTGTTTTGAATTCAAAATGTGTGTCTGATAATATACATGATGGTCATGTTTAGGACACACCCACCTTTTTTCCCTCTCGGGTGGAGTTAATGGTTCCAAGACAATACAGATATTAGGGTGCAACAATTTGCCTTTCCCTGCAGGTGTCACTGTGGTTCCATGTCAACCCCAGTAACATTTGGTCCATGCATTTGGCTTAACCCCAGACCCCTAGGTCATCCCCTGACATTTTCCTGTCATGGAAAGCTACAGTGGGATATTTTATAACTTCCTGGGCCATATACATTTCTCCCTTATCTAGAGACATACCAGATCTACCATAGCCATTATAGAAATTCTGGCTATTTTGTAATTACTACTAAGGAGCCCTATTAAAGGGACAGTGTCTTAATTCTAAAGTACATTACAGCATATACAATATGAACCTACATAAATGGATCTAGGCCTATCATGCAACAAGGACTACAGAGCTAAGAACAGCTCATTGACAGAGGTGTTCTGGGGAAGGTTATAGGGGAGAATTTGTAGTATGGTACATGAAAAACATATTTAGTAGTCTTTACAGAGCAAGCATAGAAACATAGAAACATAGACTTTGATGGCAGATAAGGACCGCTTGGCCCATCTAGTCTGCCCATTTCCCTACCTACAGGATAGGCCGCAGATCCTAGTTAACCAACAGTCTATTTCTTCCTACCCCCCACAAGAATTGCCTTATGTCTGTCCCATGCATTCTTGAATTCCCCCACAGTTTTAGACCCCACAACCTCCTCAGGAAGGATGTTCCATGCATCCACTACCCTCTCTGTGAAATAATACTTCCTCACATTGCCCCTGAACTGCCCCCTCTATCTTTAAATTGTGTCCCCCTGTTCTTGCACATCACTTTTTCTGAAAGATGCTACCCTCTTGGACTTTGTTGATTCCACTGAATAACTTAAACGTTTCTATCATGTCCCCCCTCTCCCTTCTTTCCTCAAAGGTATACATATTAAGCTCCTTTAGTCTCTCCTCATATGGCTTCTCTTGCAGACCCTGCACCATTTTAGTTGCCCTCTGCTGGACTGCCTCTATCCTGTCTATGTCCTTGCGGAGATGGGGTCTCCAGAACTGGACACAGTACTCCAGATGGGGTCTCACCAACTGTCTGTACAGAGGGATAACAACTTCCTGTTTTCTGCTGCTGATGCCTTTCCCTATGCATCCCAGTATACCCCCAGCCCTTCCTACTGCCTTCTCACATTGCTTGCTAACCTTAAGGTCATCTGATATGATTACCCCCAGGTCCCTTTCCTTTTCTGTTGTTGTTACTACCTCCCCCCCATTGTGTATTCTTCCCCTGGGTACTTGTTTCCCAGGTGCATTATTTTGCACTTCTTTGCATTGAATCCTAGCAGCCATACTTCTGACCATTCATTGAACCTTGCCAAGTCCCTTCTCATCCTTTCCATGCCTCCTTGTGTATCAACCCTGTTGCAGATATTTGTGTCATCTGCAAAGAGGCATACTTTCCTTCCAGTCCCTCTGCAATCATGAAGACATTAAAAAGGACTGGACCCAATACTGAACCCTGCGGTATCCCACAAGTAACCCCTCTTTCTTCAGAGTGGACCCCATTTACAATTACCTTATGTGTCCTGTTGTCCAGCCAATGTTTTACCCAGGCTACCACCCTGGGACCCACTCCCGGGCTGGTTAATTTGACTATTAATCTTTTGTGTGGGACTGTGTCAAATGCCTTGCTAAAGTCTAGGTAGGCCATGTCCACAGCCCCTCCCTGGTCTACTACTTTGGTCACCCAGTCAAAGAAATCTATTATATTTGTCTGACATGACCTCCTGGCCAGAACCCATTCTGCCTTGGGTCCTGTGCCCCACTGGCCTCTAGGTACTCAACTATTCTTTCCTTCAGAAGTGACCCCATCACTTTCCCTACCACAGAGGTCAGACTGACAGGTCTGTAGTTTCCTGCCTCTGTCTTGGTCCCACTTTTGTGAAGGGGAATCACATCCACCTTCCTCCAGTCCTCGGGTACCACACCATCCTCCCATGATTTATTAAAAAGAGTAGCCAGAGGTTTCACTAGTTCCCCCCTTAATTCTTTTAGAATTCTGGGGTGAATTCCATCAGGCCCCATTGCTTTGTCCACCTTCAGTTTTAGGAGTTCTTACAGAACCCTTTCTTCTGTGAAAGGACTGGGATCGACCCCCCTATCAAGAGTGCTTCTTTTAACTGGATTAGGCACTTCCCCCTCCTCTTTTGTGAATACTGAGCAGAAATATTCATTCAGTATCCCTGCTTTTTCACTGTCCCCCTCTGCCCACCCACCGTTCATTCTATTCAGCCTCACTATCCCTCCCTTTGTCTTTCTATGCTTGCTGATGTACCTATAAAAGGTTTTATCCCCCTTCTTAACCGAGTTGGCTGTCTTTTCCTCAGTTTGGACCTTTGCTATTCTGACTTCCCTCCCTGCTTCCTTCTGTCTTAACTGGTACAGCTCTCTGTCCTGCTCCTTCTGTGTTTCCGTATACTTCCGGAATGCTATCTTTTTCTTCCTGACTTTCATAGCCACCTCTTTTGTGAACCATAGTGGCTTTTTCTTTCATTTTGATTTGTTTATTTGCTTCACACAAAGGCTTGTTGCCTCTGTGATGGCAGTTTTGATGATTTCCCATTGTTGCTCCACACCTCCTTCTAGCCTGTTTGCTAGTGCTTTTCTGAGGCACTCTCCCATCTTGCCAAAGTCAGCCCTCCTGAAGTGCAGTACCCTCACTTTTGTATGGCTTGACTCTGTAGCTAAGTTTAACATGAACCACACTGTTTGATGGTCACTTGTTCCTAGATGGCAACCCACTTCTAGATCTGAAATCCTCTCACTGCCCCCGTTTGAGAGTATGAGGTCTAAGATTGTTCCCTCATGAGTGGGTTCCGAAACTAGCTGTCTGAGGCCTGCCACCTGTAGGGCATCAAGAATGGCCCTGTTCTTGGATGTGGCTGCAGCAAATGTGCTCCAGTTAACATATGGCATATTCAGGCCTCCCATCAACAGTATCTCCCCTTTCTCTGCCATTCTAAGAATGCCTTCTATCATATCCTTGTCCATTCCCTCCCCCTGACATGGGGGTCTGTACACAACCCCTGTGCGGATTGTGGTGCCCTTTCCAGTCTCCAAGGTGACCCACAGTGCCTCCTCTCCTCCCTGTTTACTCTTTTGTTCAGTTGATTTTATCCTCTCCTTTACATAGAGAGCTACTCCTCCCCCTCTTCTCCCCTGCCTGTCTCTCCTGTAGGTTATGTACCCTGGTATGTTAACATCCCAGTCATGGTTCTCTGTGTACCATGTTTCTGTGACTGCTACAATATCCAGGCATCCCTCTTCCATCAAGGCCACCAGCTCAGGGAGCTTGTTGCCCAGACTACGGGCATTGGTACTCATTACCCTCCATTGTCCTGGGCCTTACTACTTTTTGCCCCATCCCTGTCCTTCTTGCCTTTGTCACTTTCTCCATTTACCCCAGCCCTTCTCCCTATTGACACCTCTATGTTGGTGTTTACTGCACTTACTACCGTGATTTTTTGGGGGGGGCTAGGATTTCCTTGCTCCTTTCCAGTGCCTCCCCCCTTGGCTAGTTTAAATGCTTGCCAATGAAGCATTTAAACCTATCACCTAGGATCCTGGTTCCCCTCCTGGACAGATGCAGGCCATCATGCCAGTATAGGCTTGCATCACTCCAGGTGGACCCCCAGTCCCCAATGAAGCCAAATCCCTAAGCTCCACACAAGTTTTTCAACCACTGATTAAATCCTATGGTGCAGAATACCCTAACCTCTCTTACGCTATAGATGGGCAGCGCTTCCAAGAAGGTTACCGTGCGTGCTACTTGTCTAAGGCCCCTCCCCAATTCCACAAACTCTTCCTGCACTTCTCTAATCCCTTTCTTAGCCAGGTCATTTGTCCCTAGGTGGACAATGACATCCAGCTCCCTCCCCTGTGCAGCTGCTCCGGCAATCCTGAGGATTCACTCCCTGTCCCTCCAAGCCATGGTGCCAGGCAGGCACCTTACCTCCCTCTCCCCTTCCTCCCCCAGTTCTACCTTCCTAACAATGGAGTCCCCCACCAGGAGTTGTTTCCTTCCCCTGCGGGGTCCCCTGCCACCCTCCTGTGGGTCTCCTTTGTGGAGATTTCCAGCATCATCCTTGGTTTCCACTGCGGGTGCCTCCATAGAGGGACCACACTTTGCCAGAATGGCATAGGAATTATGGAGAGGTACAACTGGAGGAATGTGCCTCTGTTCCACCACCCTCACCCTCCCTGAGCCCACTGTGGTCCAACCGCTTCTCTTTCTTGGCAACCTCTGAGGCAACGGGAGTGGCACTGATGGTCCCAGGATGGAAGAGCACATTCCTTTTCAGCTGTATAGGTACATTATTTGAACTATACAACATTTATGCAATATAGCTGTGGTGCAACTACAATAGTA
Source organism: Neoceratodus forsteri (assembly GCA_016271365.2). Classification (NCBI taxonomy): domain Eukaryota; kingdom Metazoa; phylum Chordata; order Ceratodontiformes; family Ceratodontidae; genus Neoceratodus; species Neoceratodus forsteri. The sequence goes on from CM028137.1 coordinate 775,913,349, forward strand.
CATATAAATAAAAAGTAACCTGTGATTAGGAAAATGCATAGTGAAGAAAAAGGAAAAAATATGTACTATATATCTACTGGTGTACAGTGCAGGTTTTTTTTATTTATTACTTTCATTTTAGATTTTTTTTGGCCAAGAAAGATACACTAAGCCAAGGCTCATTTCCAGGTATGTTGTAGGAGCAGGGGGAAGTTAAGTGACTTGCTCATGGTCACACAGTATGCAGGTGCCGGCTATGGGATTCAAACCCAGTTCTCCATGTTTGTAGCTCAGTGACCTTAGCCACTGCACTATGCTGCCTCCCTGCAATACTGCAAGTGCAATAAACTCAGCACAAAAAATGGGAAAGAGACAAAGGACATTAGGTGCAGGAGCAGATGTCCACCACAAGGTGGAGGTAGTACAGCCCAGGGCAACAAAGATGGTCCATGGCCTTGGGGGAAATGACGTATAAGGAGAGGCTGCAGATCTCAAACATGTCCACCCTTGAGAAGAGAAGGGAAAAGGGTGACATGATTGAGACATAATGATACCTGCACATGACAGAGTGGACACCAAGGAACTCTTCTCCTTGGTTTTTAGCACAGGGATGAGAGGGAATTCACCAAAGCTGGCAAGGGGAGACTCAGAAAGGACACCCATAAGCACTTCTTCACAGAAAGGATGGTGGACAAGTAGAATAAGCTATCAGAAGAAGTGGCACAGGCCAAATCAATCAACAGCCCAAGCAGGGATGGGATAGCATGTGGGTTTAGCTAGAAAAAGGGGGGACAGTAACAAAGGGGAGGACTGACACTAGGGCAAGGCAGAATAGTTAGGTAGCGTGGGCAGACTGTATGGGCCAAGAGGCTTTTTCTGCCTTCAATGTCTATGTATCTATGTGTGTATGTAATCGGTGTAGTTAAGCAGGAGGACTTTCATGGCAGTGAGAGGAGGCTGAGGGGATAAAAGGTGGTGAGCAAGACCAAAGCTGGTGATGCCAATAAGAGGAAGCAGACTGCCCTGCTGGGGACTGGGTGCAGGACAAGGAGAAAGAGCAGAAGTCAGAGAAATAGAGGGATTAAAAGGAGGGCAAGTGGCAGGATAGGAGACAGATGAGGCAACGGGGAGAAAAACCAAGCCAGAACTTTGAGATAAGAAAGGCCATTGACACAAATGGTATTGTTTTTAATATACCCTCATCAATATAAAGCAAAAATCTATCAAAACCAGTTGGGACTCTGACTAACAGCAGCTAAAAAAGCAATTACCAGAAAATGGCTCACACCCAATATCCCAATGCAAACAGAATGGGAAGACATTGTCATGTCCATATATAACATGGAATGACTAATGGCAGGGCTAAGTTGTCACCCTAAGGTGATGGCAAGGTTCATGAATCAATGGAATAAATGACTGAGCTGGGTGATGGCAAATGGGGGGGGGGGGGTGCAGTTCCCTAAATAACATTCCTATAGGATTCCAGTGGAGGGAGACAGATAAAGGGGAGGGGGGAAGGGAAAATAAAACTATACCACTTAATTTTTTATACCCATAAATAGATTTACCCCACACCATTGAGTCCAAAATAACAAAGATATTGCCATGAGTGACCTGTGGCCATTCACGTTCTGGGCTTAAACGGTTTAATATGAATATCATTTGAAGCTTATCTGAATCTATTGTAGGCCTTTGCCATAAGAAAGAGACCAGACAACAAGTGTAAATTCCTTTATTTACAGACTTCAGCAGAGATAGGTTTTCCTGGAAGGAGGGGAAAAGATTGGAAAAGTAGGAGGTTTATTGTGAGAATCGTGATGACGGAATAGCGTGGCACAAAATCAGGCACAGACAACAGTGCCAACAGTATCTTGGGGAATATGTAATTTTCTGCACTTCCTATTTGTGGGGGGCTTCACCCCCACACCCCCAACTATATTACAAAGAACTCCAAAGGGGGGCCGCATGTTGGGAAATGGCCGAAATTCGTGTGGGTGGGCAGTCATTCAGGGAACTCTGAGGTGGATGCAACTTGGGTGGGACGTAGCAAGAAGACATGGGGGTAAGTTGAGGGGGCAGAACAGCATTGGGCAGAGGGGATTTGCCATGAGGGGGGCAGTCACTCAACAACTGCGGGGACCAAGAAAAGATATGCAGAGAGGTGAGACCCGAACCCAGGACGGTCGTTTGGGCAGGCAACATCTACAGGCTGTTACTGTATCTGCTGAGCTACAGCAATGGCATGCTGATAGCAGACATTTGGAAGGTGAAAACAGCCACAGGGATAGTGCTGTTATGTCCACGCTATGCTTTCCCTGTTGCTGTTTTTACTTACGCTACATTGTCTGGGCGGTTTTGTACCGTGTTACAATACCCCCGCTATATTAACCAGATACCTTCAACAGAATAAGATGTAACCTTACACATTGCATCTTAAAATGTTCAATTGTTTCCTGTAACCTTGCATGTCTGTAAACCTGTAATTGAAAACCAACATCTAATAAACAGAATTTAAAAAAAAAAGAAAGAAAGAAAGAAAGAAAGGCCCTTGAAATAGGGGAGAGTAAGGTTGGCCCATTGGCACAAAGGGGTGAGGCACTGTAGTGCCATACTTCTCACCATGCTGATGACCTGAGTTTGGTAATGAGCTCAGGCCCCAGGGACTTGTGGGGGTGAGGGCCGGGAGAGGTTCAAGTGGCCACATGGCAGCTCTTCTTGCCCAGACTGGGGAGGTGTGTTGTCGGGACTCTTGGCTACCACCAGGTGGGAGGCCTGGTGTTAGTGCCAAGCTCAGGGAGGCAAACTTAGGTCACTGGGATACATGGAACTGTGGTACCAGAATGCACGCACATCTCCACGTGCGTGTATCTTCTGTGGTGCCGTGGGTCCAGGAACGAAGGAGAAAATGGAAATTAGTCTGCCCAGGCTCCATGATGTCCCACCTGCTGATCCTCTGCTCTGCACTGCCACCTGGCCGGGCCCAGCAACTTGACGTGGGTCTCCAGGTGGAAGGACAGCCCTTCCCCACTAAAGTCTTCCCATGGGGGCAATCCATTGGGGTCAAAGGGCCCTGGCTGGGTTGAGGCAGGAAGCTGAGTAGGAAGGGCAGAGGCAGGATTGATAACCCACCTGAACAGACCACAGAGAAAAGGCTTGATAAAAAAGGATAAAGAAAGAAAAGGATAAAGAAAGAGGGGTGAGTAGGCTACCTTCATGGCCTAGCCAATGGATGACCCAAGTTCAGGAGCGAGCTTGGTTCGCCTTTGCAGGAGGCAGCCCAGGCTGAGGCAGCTGCTGCACAGCAGTGTGCTTTAGTCGGGGAGGGTTGGCAGTGGGTTACAGCACAACAGAGACCCCGGTGGCTGGACCAGGGAGTTTGCTCAGGGGCGTTCTGTTCATGGAAGCCTGATAGAGATTTTCTGAATTCTATACAGTGGAGGGAATGATTTAGGGGAAAACTGTGAAGGACCTCCCCACGTGCCTGTCACCTGAATGATGGTAGAAATGCCTAAACAGAGTATATCTCTCATCACAGGGTATGTTCCTGGGGTAGTGGTAGGGACAGGGAAAAAAAATGCATGATGAAAGAGTGGAGAGGGAAGAACAAAGGGAGTAGTAATAGGTACAGGGTGGGCAACCACGGGCATAATGATGGAAAGAGTGGACAATAGGGTCCCGTCTGGTTAGGTTGCATTTAAGAGTGGTGTCATACACATACCCCAATTCTCATAGGCTGAGAGGACCATTTTCACAATGATCATTTGCCAGGCAGGGGTGGAGTTACAAGCTTTGTTCCTATCTTGAGGAGCAGTTTGGCATGGCTAGCATCAACATAGTGGTAGAAGTCAAAGTGACAGTCATGTGAAACACCCAGGTATTTAAATGAAGAGACTGCTTCGAGGTGGGAGCCATCCATGGTCTTACAGACTGGGGAGACTGGTTTCTAGCTAGATATTGCTTGATGCCAACAGTCATGGCTACTGAGTAGTTTGACATTCAGGGATGACTGGTTGGCAAAGAACTAGCACTGGTCACTTAAAGTGCTGTTGGAGCTGTACCATCAGCTCAGGGAGGAAGGGACAACTTACAAAGAACACTTTGTCATTTGCATTCTTGTGGATGCATGAGGGGCCTCAGACATTTATGAGGTCAATTAAAAAATATCAAAGAACAGGATAGTGCCAAGAATAGACCCATATGACATTCCAGACTCAGTAGTAAGAAAGGGAGAGGGAGTCACTTACAAGGACAGCCTGGGAGTTGGGACCTGCCTACCAGGTAGGAGCTGAACCACTTGACCACAGAATTGGAGAGTCCAGCACCTGTCAGCTAGAGGGAATGAGCAACAGTGCTGAATGCTTTAGGTTAAAAAAAGATAGCAGTGATGACATGACCATCATCCATCCGTATCACAATGAAATAATAATGCAGTTGTGTGGAGACCCAAGCATTTCTCCGGACCAGCTAGGTAATATTCTAGATTTCACTACTTACCACAGATGAAGAGGATAAGGAGGAGGAGAGTGTCTTCTGTGACACATTTAAACCTTCCTGCTGACCAACTGAGGATGTCCCAGGATGCAAAGCCAGGCCTCGATGCTGCCACAGAGCCTTTGGGCTGCTCGGTTTTGTTCTATTCTATTTTATAAAATGGGGAGAGAAAATCCTGTATTTTGATTGATTCTTACCTGTGCATCAAATCCATTTGACGCACAGGTAAAAACAAGTACTGAATGCAATACAGAAAGAAAATCAGTGTGCCATTAGAACGTTCAGCTTTTGAAATGTCGCCATATTTTTAAAGGCGTTTTGGACGATATCAATATTTTAAACTGTAGAACACATAAGCCCTTCAATAACCATACCTGCCAACTTTTAATCACTGATGTTAACCCCTGCAGAAATGTTATCTTTTAAACTTAATAGAAACTGCGTTTTCATGGTTCGATTTCTTTCTGTGCGTTCCGCAGTCACGTCTGCTCCTACTGTGGCCATCGTGCTGCTGTTCCTGCGGTTTAAACAAAAAAAGCTGTTGCCTCAGTTTTCTTTTTAAAGTAAACTTTTCCACAATCGTCTTGCTGCTGTTGGGGATGGTGAGAAGTACAGGCCATACCTCTGGCTGCTCCCTCCATTTGTGTGTGTGCGTGTGTGTTTGTGTGTGTACATGCTCGCTGCTGCTGCTTGTCCTTGTCTCTGCCTACTCCTGCTGTGATGCCATGCTGTAATCGGTTGCAATTCAATTAAAAACAAACAAAAAAAAAAGTTATGCATTCTGCAGATTACATTCTCTCTCTCTCTCTCGTACCACGGTAGCAGATGGAACTCCATCTCACACACATACGGGGCTCGGGGATAGTGCTGGCAGCAAAAGGAATCAGGTACTACTGATGGTAGTAAAGGACAACATTTGTATAGCACATGCAAAATTACATCATTGTATTGCAGGCAGAAGAACTATTTTATTATAAATTCTCATAAGAAACTCTGTTTATTCTACATATAAACATCATTTTTCTAACTGTAAAAATTAAAAAAACAAAATGTAGCCCATTTCATAAGCACAATAAGACACTCCAGGGTGTGCATTGAACAGATATTATACAATGGCAAGAAAATGTCCTGGACTCTGATTGGTCAGTCTGGGGCTGGACCCATGATGTTATCCCAGCATAACATCACGGGTCTAGTCTCAGCACTGTGATTCTCCTAACTGATTGCATTGGATTTGTTGGATTTGGATGATTATTTTCTTTTTCTCTGAAGAAACCAAAATATTTTTCCCCACTAACAAAAACATCTTTAAAATGATTTTTTTAAAAGTCTGAATAACAAAAAGCCATACAAGCCATTGTATTTTGGTATATAGGATTCATTAACCAGGCTAACTACAGCCTATCTATAAACTTTGAACCGACTAATGAACTAAAACTTTACTGTCTTTTATGAGCTATTATATGCTGTACAAGCCATTGTATAATAGGAATTATGCCCTCCAGAGTGTGTGTCGTACTGGGATAACGTCACTTCTGGGGTGATTAGCCGCACTCGGTCTGAGGCCTCGTGTCTAATCACCCCAGGCATGACGTTATCCCAGCATGACACATACCCTGTTGGGCATTATTCCTTTATTACTGCATGCCCAGGGACTGAAGGCACAAGGCTACAGGCCTCGTGCCTCACTGCACCCCTGGGCATTTGGTAATATCTGTTCAATGCACACCCCATCGTGCCTTATTGCTTTCCTATTCCTATTCTGTTCTGTCCTATTCAATTCTATTCTATTCTAGCATATGGTTGACCCTTATTGTGTATAAAAATCAGTGGCTGCCAAATTGTTGTTGTGCACATTCTAAAAATCTTGTGCACGTTCTACAATTACATTACCTGTGCCCTGCTCATACTGACTGCAACCCACCTGCTTTTGTTTTCTTTCAGGGCTTCAGTCACTCAACGGTTACCTCATAGATCATCTCTGACAGTGACTCAGCCATCACCGCACTCACTCCACTTGTCCCATTCGTCTTCTCCCAGCAGTAGTCCACAGGTAATCAAGAGTAAAACACTTGGCACAATAGCCCCCATCCCTAAACCAAATAAAGATCTCTTGGATCCAGGATCCTATCGTCCGATCTCTATCCTCAATGTTGACTATAAAATTTATATGGCCATATTGGCAACCAGACTAGAATTAATAATTCCCCAAATAATACATCCTGACCAATCTGGCTTTATTTAAAAAAAAGGAAAACATCGGACAATATACGACGAGTTCTACTACTCCAGGAATATGTTACTACTCGACAGATCCCTTCTGTTTTTATTAGCCTCGATGCAGAGAAAGCCTTTGATTGGGTTTCATGTCCCTTTCTTTGGGATACCCTGAGAGCTTTCCAATTCCCCCCTCAATTTATAACAAATATAGTCAATCTTTATAAAGCCCCGAGGGCCTACATCCATACCAATGGATTTATGTCCTCTTCTATCCCCCTATGCAGACGTACTCAGCAGGGATGTCCCCTTATCTTTTCATTCTTTTTCTTGAACCCCTGGTGGCTATTCTTCGGAACACCCCAGAGGTTGAGGGGATACAAATTGGACATCAGGAATACAAAATCTGCATGTTTGCGGATGATGTCTTGCTGACTCTGTCGTCTCCCTTCTGGTCTATCCCAGAAACATGGAAAATCCTAGCCCAATTTGAAAAAACATCTGGTTTTAAACTAAATTTAGCCAAGACAGAGATCCTTACATTTCATTTTTCCCCTTCCCAACAACTTAAAAGAACGCATCCTTTTAAATGGTTATCCATTAAGATTTCATATCCGGGCCTCCAACTTCCCATGGATCCAGACTTGTTAGAAACAGTCAATTATGAACCCTTGTCAACCCAGATCCAGTCTGATATTAACCAATGGGCAACAGGAATTTTTCCCTTCCATCGAAGAGTTGAGATCATTCGTACAAATATTCTTCCTCGAATACTGTACTTATTACAAACAATTCCTATTTACCACTCCAAATTCTACTTCAAATCTTGGGATAGAATGATCTCTAGCTTCCTATGGGGTAAAAAATGTCCAAGAATCAGACTTTCCATCCTAAAACTATCACTATCTCAGGGGGGCCTTAATCTACCAGATCTATCTTTGTATGCCCAAGTGGCTTTCTTAAGAACTCTGATACTATGGTTAACAGAGTCCTACTGTTCTCCCTGGAAGACAATAGAATTCCATTTAAATGATCTTTATGACATTAAAAAAGATCAGATGAGAGCTCTATCTCGCCCTCAGATTTAACAAACATAACATCCCAACCTTATAGGTTATGGAAAAGGCTAAGGAAGAGGAACCCTATCTTAAAAATTTATGAATACTGTAAACTCATATCTCAAGATGAAACGTTTGTTCCTAACTTCCAAGACCAGACCTTTATCCAATGGAGGAATCTTGGCCTGTCCCATATTTACCAGTTTCTTTCACCATTGGGTATCATCCCTTTTGAAAGATTACAATCCCAGTTCTTACTCCGATCCTCAGACTTATTTTGATACTTTCAAATTCATAATCACATCCTACGTAATAAAAACATCTTACCCACACTTCTCCTTCCCACTCCAAACCTATTAAAATTATTTATTGAGTCAATGAAAAGTAATTTGAGCTTACAAGTCATAGGTTTAATATATAAGAGATGAGGAACGAGGGTCAGGATTCAACCTGATCTATCCTCCATGAATGGAACAAGGACCTAGATTTAACAATTCTGATTGACTCATGGACTCGAGCCGCTCTGACCGAGATTAAGTCCATTCAGTCTCCACATTGGAGGGAATTTGCCTGGAGGTGTAGATCTCATTACTTTAGGGCGCCTGTGACCCTAGCTAAATTCCTCCCTCCAAATTATGGTTGTTGTTGGAGACGGTGTGGATGTAAGATTGCTACTCTGGGACATGTCTTTTGGTTCTGCCCTCACCTTATGCCCTTTATACTCTCTCTACAAAATGAGCTCTCAGTCTTGTTCAATGACTCCATAGAACTCACTGTGGAACAATTTTTATTGGGGATTTACCAGGACCATGCTCCTCCTTGTAAAGACTTGATACTACTAGTCTGCCTCCTAGCAACCAAAAAAGCAATCATCTGACTTTGGATGTCTGACCAAACTCCAACAATACAAGATTGGAGGAAATTAATGTTTGAAATATATGTAACTGAAAGATTTAATGCTGAACTACAGGGTAAAGGTTCATCTCCTATGTAGAAATGGCAGGGTTGAGTCAGTTACAGTGCTAAGTGTGATCCCACCTTCTGCCCTTGAGCTAGCAAAGAATGACTGTCTCCTGTGGCGGATCTAGATATATCACAACAATCGGTTATGCCCCCAAAAAAAGGAAAGCAAGAGGAAAAAGGAAGGAGGGGGGATAGGTATCGGGGGGGAGTGATCTAAAACTAAAAGACTATATTAATCCAAATATCTATATTAGGTGGAGATGAGCCTAGATCGCTAATATAATCTAACTGTTTACTATTGATGATCAGAACACATCAGAAATATCAACTTTCCTGTATGAACTTCAAAGTATATGAAGTATGTCTAATATTCACTGTGAAAATTAAACTTTTTAGCTCCTCTGTAATGTGTGGAACAAAAACAGAAATAAAAATATATTTAAAAAAAAAGAGTAAAACACTTTTTTTTGGTTTTGTATTTATACAAGAGTATTTTCATTTTAAAGAAAAACAAACCCTTTCTTGCTCACTCATAGCACTCAGCTCCACTCACACTCAGTTATGAGGTCAAACAAGGTCGCACTGTCTAGTCCGACTCGCACTCTCACTCTCACCTGCCTTGCTCACGCTCCTCACTCTGCTCTATTTTTATACTAAACCCATACACAATAAAAAATAAAATATGGGTGGCCATCCACAGCTCGTCTTTCATTTCTGTCTTGGGATTGAGATGACAACACTGACCTCTTGAGCTTCGCTCTCAAGATGCATGCACTGTTATCTCAACCACTCGATGGAAACACAGGCTCACTGTCACCCATACATTATTCTATTCTATTCCATGGTGTTCTTTTCTGTTCAGTTTTGCTCTGTTCTGTTCCATTGTGTTTTTTTCTGGCCTGTCCTACATTATAAAATGTGTAAGGAAAATACTGCATCCTGATTGGCTAGGATCTCTTCAAGTGGTAGCCCATCTCTTCAAGTGGTGTAACAGGCTGTGCTTTGAAACAACAGAGAAGCTGCATGGGATATATTATATTGGACTAGAAATCTGCAACTGATCTCTCTTACTTACATCTGAGGGAAGTTTTCCTTACTTTACAGTCTTACATTGGTATTGCTTTGTGTTTAATTTCATTTTTAAATCAGGAAGGGGGTTTTCAAAACTACTTATCTTGTGAGCAACTTCAGAAGAGTTGAAATAACTGCATATTTGATTTTCCTTTGTGGCTGTCTGGACTGCCTGCTAGTATTCTGACAGTTTACAACAGAGGGAGGTGGATCTAGCTTTACTGCAACAGAGGGAGGTGGATCTAGCTCTACTTGCAACAGAGGGAGGTGGATCTAGCTTTACTTTTGTTTAAATTCTTAAGATTTTCAGTGCAGGAAGAGTTTAAAGCACAGCTGACTTATTTGGGGGCTGACTGCTTTCAGAACACAAACCACCAGGCTGTTTTGGGGCTGGGGAGGTTTACCTGTGTCTGACTTGGATGTCTGGATTTTTCTCTGTTTGATTAGCAAGGTATTTTCTCTGTCAAATTGTTTTGTAGGGCATCTTGCTGACAGGAAGGCACTCATCACAGCGGTGGGTCAGAGCTTTTAGCTGATTGTTTCATGAGGGCACAGTTTAGGCCCAACTCCTGCCCACCCCTCACCACACCCACCCCTGGAAATAGTTCCTTTATACCTGGGGTTCTGACATCATTTCCTCAAGAGTGCAAGGTGCATATCACTGTCATATCCTCTCTAGCACACTGCACTGACAATATAAGCATACACATTGTATAATATATATATTTCTATATAACAAACCAATCACTCACACACACACACAAAAAAAGTAGATAAACATGTGGGGAGTAGTGTAATGTAATGGCTGTGGGGCAGCAGTCTTCCGGGAGTCTTTCTGGAGGCTGAGATGCTGCCCTATTTGCAGACAACTCTGCCCTGAGGAGGAAGTTGCCGCCTTCTGGCCACACTGGACAAGTAGTAAGGAACCTTCCCCAGGCCACACTGGACAGTAGAAGGGAACCTCCCATCCAGGGAGCACCAGAGCCACCACCACTACCTCAGAGGTTGCAAAGAAAGCACAGCAGTTGGACCACAGTGGGCTCAGGAGGGTGAGGATGGTGGAACAGAGGCACACCCAGTCAGTTGTTCCACTCCACAATCCATACACCATTCTGGGGGAGCATAGCTCCCCTATGGATGCACCCGCAGAGGAGACTAAGAAGGCTGAGGACAACTGTCACAAGGGAGGCCCACAGGAAGGAGGCAGAGGACACCACAGGGAAAGGAAGCAGCTCCTGGTGGGGACCCAATTATTAGGGATAGAACTGGGGGAGCAGGAAAACTGAAGTAAGGTGCCTGCCTGGTGCCATGGCTTGAGGGACAGGAAGCATCCTCAGGATCACAAGAAGAACAGCTGGACGGAGTCTGAGCTGGACATCATTGTCCACCTAGGGACAAATGACTTGGCTCATCACGAGATTAGAGCAGTACAGGAGGACTTTGTAGAGTTGGGAGGGCCTAAGACAAGTAGCACACATTATCCTTCCAGAGGTGCTGCCTGTCAATGGCATGGGGAGGCGAGGTACTTTGCACCATGCAGTTTAATGAATGGTTGAAAAAATGGTGTGGAGCACAGGGGTTTGGCTTCATTGAGAACTGGGGTTTCACCTGGAGGGACACCAGCCTATACTGGCAGGATGGTCTGCATCTGTCCAGGAAGGGAACAAGTCTTTTGAGCAATCGGTTTAAATGCTTCATTGGCAAGCTTTTAAACTAGTCAAGGGGGGAGGCACTGATAAGCAGCAGGAAAATCCCAGCCTCTCCCTACAAAACAGGGTACTAAATGAAAAAAAGACCGAGGTAGAAAGGTCAGTGGGGGATGCTGCAACAGAAGGTAAAGCCATCAAAAAATGGAGAGCAATGAGTACCAATGCCTGTAGTCTGGGTAACAAGCTTCCTGAATTAGTGGCCTTGATGGAGGAGGAACATCTGGATATATCGTGGCAGTCACAGAAACATGGTACACACAAAACCATGACTGGGACGTAAACATACCAGGATACACTATCTACAGGAGGGACAGGGAGGGTAAAAGAGGAGGAGTAGCTCTTTACATAAGGGAAAGAATCAAAGCAACAGAACAAAAGGGTAAATAGGGAGGAGAAGAAGCACTGTGGGTAAATTTGGAGACAAGCAATAGCACCACAATCCGCACAGGGGTTGTATACAGACCCCCTTCTCAGGGGGAGGAAATGGACAAGGAAATGATAGAAAGTATACTTAGAATGGCAGAAAAAGGGGAGATATTGCTGATGGGTGATCTGAATATGCCAGATGTTAACGGGAGTGCAGCTGCAGCAGCCACTTCAAAGAGTGGGGTTATTCTAGATGCCCTACAGGGGGCATGCCTTAGACAACTAGTATTGGAGCCCACTCGAGAGGGAGCAATCTTAGACCTGGTTCTCTCAAATGGAGATGAAGAGAGGATCACAGATGTAGAAGTGGGTAGCCATCTGGGAACTAGCAACCATCCGAACAGTATGGTTCACAAACACAGCAATAGAGTCAAGCCATGCAAAGGCAAAAAGTACTGGACTTTAGGAGGGCTGACTTTGCCAAATGGGTGAGTGCCTAAGGAATGCACTAGCAAATGGGCAGGAAGGAGGGGTGGAAGAACAATGGGGAATAATAAAAACTGCCATCACAGAGGTAACGAGCTTTTGTGTGAAGCAAATAAGCAAAACAAAACGATGTAAGAAACCACTATGGTTCTCAAAGGAAGTGGCAGTGAAGGTTCAAGAGAAAAAGCATTCAGGAAGTATAAGGAATCGCAGAAGGAGCAGGACAGAGAACTGTATCAGTTAAAGCAAAAGGAAGCTGGGAAGGCAGTCAGAACAGCAAAGGCCCAAACCGAGGAAAGATAGCCAACTCAGTTAGAAGGGGGATAAAACCTTTATAGGTATATCAGGAGCTAAGGAAGACCAAGGGAGGGATAGTGAGGCTTAATAAAGGGAGGGAGGGTAAGAGGGTGACTGTGAAAAGGCAGAGATACTAAACAAATATTTTTGCTCAGTATTTACAAATGAAGAGGGGAGGTACCTAAAACAAACAGTAGAAACACTCTGGATACAGAAGTTGATACTAGCCCATTTACAGAAGAAAGGGTTATGAAAGAACTCTGAAAACTGGAAGGTGGACAAAGCAATGGGGCCTGATGGGATTCATCCCAGAATTCTAAAAGAACTAAGGTAGAACTAGTGACACCACTGACTACCCTCTTTAACAAATCATGGGAGGATGGGGTGGTACCGAGGACTGGAGGAGGGCAGATGTGATTCCCCTTCACAAAAGTGGGAGCAAGGCAGAAGCAGGAAACTACAGACCTGTTAGTTTAACCTCAGTGATAGGGAAAATGATGTAATCACTTCTGAAGGAAAGAATTGTCGAGTATCTAGAGGCCAGAGGGGCACAGGACCCAAAGCAGCATGGATTCGCAGCGGGAAGGTCATGCCAGATGAATCTGATATATTTCTTTGACTGGGTGACCAAAGTAGTAGATCAGAGAGGAGCTGTGGACATGGCCTACCTAGACTTTAGCAAGGCATTTGACACAGTCCCACACAAAAGATTAATATACAAGTTAGCCAGCCTGGGAGTGGGTCCCAAGATGACAGCCTGGGTAAAGAATTGGCTGAGAATAGGACACAGAGAGTAATAGTAAATGGAGTCCACTTGAAGAAAGGGGTTACTAGTGGGCACCAGGGTTCAGTATTAGATCGGTCCTCTTCAATGTCTTTATAAGCTACATTGCAGAGGGACTAGAAGGAAAGTATGTCTCTTTGCAGATGACACAAAGATCTGCAACGGAGTTGATGCACAAGGTGGGGTGGAAAGGATGAGAAGGGACTTGACAAGGTTAGAGGAATGGTCAAATGTATGGCAGCTTAGATTCAATGCTAAGAAGTGCAAGGTAATGCACCTGGGAAACAAAAACCCAGGGGAAGAGTACACAATGGGGGGTGAGATACTAACAACAACAAAAATGGAAAGGGACCTGGGGGTAGTCATATCAGATGACCTAAAGGTGGGCAAGCAATGTGAGAGGGTAGCAAGGAGGGCTGGGGGGATACTGGGATGCAGAGGGATAGGCATCACCAGCAGAAAACAGGAAGTTATTATCCCTCTGTACAGACAGCTGGTGAGACCCCATCTGGAGTACTGCGTGCAGTTCTGGAGACCCAATCTCCGCAAAGACATAGACAGGATGGAAGCTGTCCAGAGGAGGGCAACTAAAATGGTGCAGGATCTGCACCGGAAGACATATGAAGAGAGACTTAAGAAGCTTAATATGTATAGCCTCGAGGAAAGGAGGGAGAGGGGGGACATGATAGAAACTTTCAAGTACTTCAAGGGAATCAACGAAGTCCAAGAGGGTAGCATCTTTCAAAAAAAGAGGTGTGCAAGAACAAGGGGGCACAATTTGAAGATAGAAGGGGAGCAGCTCAGAGGTAATTTAAGGAAGTATTTTTTCACAGAGAGGGTTGTGGATGCGTGGAACGGCCTTCCAGAGGAGGCTGTGGAGTCAAAAACAGTGGTGGAATCCAAGCATGCATGGGACAGTCATAAGGCAATTCTAGGGGGTTGGGGTAGGAAGAAGTAGGCTGCTGGTTAACTAGGATCTGCAGCTTATCCAGTAGGTAGGGAAATGGGCAGACTGGGTGGGCCAAGCGGTCCTTATCTGCCGTCAAATTCTATGTTTCTATGTTTCTATAATCTATGTGTTAAGAGAGCACAACACATGGGTAAAAAAAAGTGGTGGCAATCAGGGCACAGCACATTAATAATATCAATGTCTTTTTTTTGCTTTAATTTTTATCCTCCTACTGCTGCCACAGATCCCTCTCTCAGAGTTCCCCTTGTAGATCCCACTTAGCAGTCCCGAGGAGTCTGCCCCTAGAGCGCTAATGTTTCCCTCGTACCTTCAGGGCCTTGGATTACCATCCAAGCAGAGTGGCGGAGATCCCCCAAATCTCCCCATGTTCATTGGTGGGAGCATGCACATTGGAGTCTGCTTCTCGGATTCTGCCCCGGAACCAACGCTGAGGCTCATCACATAGATCAGGGCAGGGATTTTTCCCATGTTCTGGTTCCTCGACACTGGCATGCAATAAGGAACAAGGAGTCAGGTGTACGCAGAGACATATGTCCGTTCCAGTTCTCTGCCAGCACCATCCCATGCATTGCAGTGTCTCCAACCGCACCGACATCCCCCAAGTTGCCCAGTAGGCGGCGGTGTAGCGATCGGGAAAGCTTCCCATCCCACCCCAGAGAAGGAGAGCAGCTGTCTGGTGCTCTATCCTTCTTCCTACCAGCCGACCCCCGGCAGCCTGAGTCTGTTCCTGAACCCGGGTCACCAGCGTGGCATGAGGTGTGGCGTCCAGTGCCTCAACCCTCAGCACCACCGGGCCAGCAATGTATTTTTTTAAATTTCTGATATCTATTACAAACATGGCTGCCACTTTTACTCACTAACAAAAAACATAATCTAGGCCATAAAACTGAGTCCTAAGAATTAAGCTCCATCAAAATAAAAAGAACAAACAAACTGATTAAATGTTTGTTTCCTTTATGTTCCTCTCCTTCTACACATACACAAATAAAATAAAGTACTACTCACAGTCTTATTTTTGGAGCTTCTTTTCTGACTATGGATTCCTCCCCCCATCCTTACCTGCCTACCAAGTAAATCTTTGTTACTTGCTCTGCCTGATATACAGCTGAATCCCTGACTTAAAGGGGAACTGTCATCAACAGGATTTCTTAATGTCTGAAAGCCCATAAAAAGCTAATTTGATTGAGCCATTGTGTTTATCTGTGAGTCTTTGCAGTCCAGAGTTATTCATATGTACATTACCCTGTAATTAAGGGCGGGTGGCAGCCATATGTTTTAGACTCCTGACAGGAAATGATGTCACAGAGGGTTTAAACCCTCCTTTGACTGTATTTAATCCAACAGGTTAAATAGGAAATCAACTATTTTATTAAGTGTGTTTTAAGGTGTTATTACAACACTTTCTACATCTATAATAATTGTTTTGTACATGCATTGAAACTAGTGAGTTATCACTTTTACATTTCAAACTGTTAGTAAAAATAATCCCTCCTCAGGATTGCTGTGCCCTCTAGGCTATACTGCCAGCTGATCATCAAAAACTACACATCTCAAGGCTGGCTCTGTGGTACCAACAGGTATTGGGGCCCCAAATCAGGATTTCTAAACCCTGGCTGTGCACATGTCAGTACAGATTTCTGGGACTGTCACAATACCAACTTCTGTCTTTTTCTGTTCCATCTCTTGCAGCCTTTTCTCTTACAATTTCAGGTGTGAACTCAGGTCTAAAAGATACAAATGTAGCTACGTACCTACTGGCCTGGCATCATGGGACCAGCCTTGAAATGTGTAGCTTTTGATTATCAGCTGGCAGTACAGCTGTAAACAAGCTTTGTTCATCCAGCAGAATGGGTTTTGAGCATGTGTTAAGATTCAGAATATATTATACTCTTTCTATCCAGATCTGACTTGAAAAGAAAAAAATAGGACACAATTACTTGTTTATTAATTGCAAAAACACATAGATGGACAACATTTTTAAAACATGCATAACCTGAAATGCATTATTAAAATACAGAATAATATATGGATGGGTGGGTGTGTAGAACCAGAATTTGACACACAACCAAGGTGTGGGATGCAACATAAACCCTGAGGGGTTTATAAAAGCATCGCACACCAAGTGTGTGTAAAATTCTAGTTTTTACACACACGCACACCCATATATTATTTTATTTAATTAATGGTGATATTTTTTTCCCTTTCAGCATAGGTCAGTTAGTGCAGCACTTCTGTCAGAGATAGACACACACACACACACACACACACACACACACACACACACACACACTGTCTCTCCCTTTTGTTTTTTTTCTTGTTTTTTTTTTACATTACAGTGGTAATGACATTCTGGAAAGTTGCAGTCCATCAGCATTGCTGCATAGTGTAAGACGCGCTCGAAGAGTATGAGTGACAGAATCAACCAGATTGTTTTTTTTTTCATTTTCAAGGCAGGGTCACTTCATAGATATTTAAAAATATTTAAAGTCTTACTTGTCTTAACAGCGTGTGGCAAAGCTTGAGTGCTGGTACTGGTGCTCAGTAATGGAGCCACCATGTTGGGCAAGATGTTGAGCCCGCCCACAGTGAAACTACATGCCAGCTATTTTTCTGTGGTGATGCTTGATCTGGAGATAAAAGTGTCTTTATCTAGCTGGCCTGCCGGCGCAGCGGTAGGGCTATCACTTGCGACGCCAGTGACCCAGGTTCAGGAACAGACTCGGGCAGCTGAAGGGCCAGCTGGGGGGAGGAGGATTGAGTGCCCAGTGGCTGCTCTCCTCCTCCGGGTTGGGTGGGATGCAAGTCCCGCTGCGGTACCACCACCTGGGTGACCACAGGTGGAGGTGCAGCGATACTGCACACAGTAGGGTGGGAGGACGTCTGCCGGGAGCCGGAGCGTCAAGCACATCGTGACGTGCTCCGCCCCTAGGCTTCCCTAGCATGCGGACGTCCTGAGGGCCGGGAGAAAAATGGAAAATCCTGCACCAGGCTCCCATAGACGGGACCCGGTCAACTCAAGAACACCCATAACCAGGCTCCATGGAAGGGGCTGGCAAGCCTTCCGACGCAGGTTAAGGACTAAGAGAGGGGAGTGTGGGTCCCCCCCTCTCTGCCCGACCCGGGGAGGGTAAACCGAGGCAGGATGGGGACAGGCTGGCTGGTACCTGGAGAGAGGTACTGGGGGCGGGACTACAGGAGCATACACGACCTAGGGATCCCAGAAGAGAGGATCCTGGTGCAGCGAAGAGGGTAGCAAAAAAAAAAAAAAAAAAAGTGTCTTTATCTGTATGTAAAAATGATCACCATTAATTAAAGTGTATTTTACTTCTTTTTTATTTTATATTATTTTTATCCTCTCCACTCACCCCCCTTCAGGCAAATTGCCCCTGAAGACCTGTACCCCTCTCGTCTCCGCTGCCCGACTGCATATTGCAGTCACCACAGAGTACCTCAACGTAACCCTTCGTCGGGTGAGTCCTCTTCTTCTGAGGAGAAAAGGCCTGGCAGCCTACGCATTGGTTCTGGGTGCTGCTGTGGCACAGACGTAGCGGAGTCTGAGGAGGCATTTGGTCCTGGGCGGCCGTCATCCTGGTGGGTGGAGACGCCATGTTTCTGTTTTTTCCCTCCTGCTTTTCCCCAGCTTGTGCTACCTATATGCTTCCCCTGGTCTCCACCGGGACCACTACAGAGTGTTGCCTTTCCCCAGCCCACCCCAGGAAAGGAGAGGAGAGGAGAGTTGTCCTCAGGACGCTCGATCCAGCTCCTACCCCTGCCGACTCACCAGCGCCCGAGTCCATTTCCGAACCCGGGTCACCAGTGTGACGAGAGGTAAGGTGCCAGCGCCTCACCCTCTGCACCACCAGGCCAGCTACTTTACTTCTTTTGATGAAGTTAAATGAATAATAGTTTCTTACTGAAATACTTTAGATGGCATGGGATTTTCTACCGTAACAATGCCAGAGTTCTATTGGATTATTAGGAGGCAGTATAGCGCAGTGGTTAAGGGCACTGAGCTACAAACCTGGAGACCTGGGTCTGAATCCCCCAGCCCCCACTTGCATACTATGTGATTCTGAGCAAGTCACTTAACTTCCTTGTGTTCTCAGGTCGCACCTGGAAACAAGCTTCAGCTTAGTGTGCATTTTCTGGTTAAACAATTTCCCCTTGCCCTTATTTTTACTAACAGTTTTAAATATAAAGGTGATAACTCACTAGTTTCACTGCACATACAAAACAAATATTATAAATGTAGAAAGTGCTGTAATTACAAAATCCCATTCCATCCAAAGTATTTCAGTAAGAAACTGTTATACTTTTAACTTCATAAAGAGAAGTAAAATACTATTTTAATAATGCATTTCAGATTATGCATGTTTTAGCAATGTTGTCCATCTGTAGTATCCTATTTTTTCTTTTCAAGTCAAATCTGGATACAAAGAGCATATTTTCAGAATCATAACACATGCTCAGATTGTTTTTACTGTCTTTGTCCAGGAAAAACACACTGAACAACAACTTGTTCCCAGGTGTATTGTGGGCGCACAGGAAGGCCATAATGCCAGGCCAGTAGGTACGTAGCCACATTTGCATCTAGTAGACCCAAGTTCACACACAAAATTGTAAGAGAAAAGGCTGCAAGAGAGGGATGAAAAAAGACAGAAGGTGGTACTGTGTCAGCCCCACAAATTTGTACTGATATGTTCAGCTGGCATTATAGCCTAGAGGTTGAAGCAATCCTGAAGATGGATTATTTTTACTAACAGTTTGAAATGTAAAGGTGATAATTCACTAGTTTCAATGCACATACAAAAACAATTATTATAGATGTAGAAAGTGTAATAACACCTTAAAACACACTTAATAAAACAGTCAATTTCCTATTTAACCTGTTGGACTAAATACAGTCAAGAAGGACCTAGACTCTCGGTGACATCATTTCCTGTCAGGAGCCCAAAACATATGGCTGCCGCCAGCCCTTAATTACAGAGTGATTTACATACGAATAACTGTGGACTGCAAAGACTCACAGATAAACACAGTAGGCCCAAATCCAAGACGGGTTATACATGTGGCAAGGTGACTTGCACCAAACCTAATGGCGCAAGTCACACCTTGTGACATGCGTTACACCACCCATGACATAGCACAGGCTATCTGCGCCAAGGACGGGCTACACCATTGACTATGACAGAAACCCCCTGCGACATGGCGCAAGCAGGTTTCCAGCATGGGATATGGCTGTATTCCAAGTGGGCGGCTGATGGAATGGCAAGTTGCTATTCCAGGAGGGACCCTGACAGACAATTGTCTAGTTACAGTTACACCAGCTATTAGCTGGTCTAACCGTACCCTACATCCACTGAGGTCACACCTCCATGCCTGCCGTCCCTACAGCTGACCCCCCCAGGGTCCCTCATAGGTCCCCACCCCACACCCATTAGTAGGGCTGCCATCCGTGTGCAGCTGGCACCACTGTGCCCCCATCCCTGAGCAGTGCCCCACAGGGCAGTACATGGCCCCCACCTACCTTGCATTCCCAAGGCTGTCTGGTGGCCCTCCAACCCCTCCACAGCCCTGTCAGGCATTGCTGTGATGTTCTGGTGTGGGGCTTTGGGGGGGCCATGCCATGAGTGGCTTGTGCCCTGTGGGCATCGCTGCAGCTTGCAGCACTCAGGTCAGATGCGCCCTTCCTGTGGCGCAACTCTGGAGCTGCTACAAATTGCAGAGCATAGGTGCTGGGGACCCTGCCTGTTCTGGTATCTGGTGCAGGGCCCCTGGCACAGCGGCGTATGTTACAACTCGCATCCACCAGTGAGTTGCGCCATACGTCCTGGAATCGGGCCCAATGGCTCAATCAAATTAGCCTTTTATGGGCTTTCAGATATTAACAAATCCTGTTGATAACAGTTCCCCTTTAACTGACACCTTCTGCTGTGTGTGTTTATGTGGGCAGAGGAGAGTATTCAGTCAGTAGAATTATATAAAAGTTTAAAAATCTACATCTTAAGATAAACATTCCATCTATTAAATGGGCAGTTAGACAGATGCTTGACAGCTGGTGAGGGATTACTTTATACTAGTTACTTTTAACAAAAGAAAACACATGTTTTTAATAAAACAAGCTGGCATTTATTTTTGTTTTTAAAATGTTCTAATTTTACCCATTTTATAAGCGCAATAAGGCACTTAAAAAGGGACTCAGGCCAAAAGGGCTACATTGCAGAATTAAAATAAGCATACCCCCAATAAATCTCATACCAGAAATTAGGTTTCTACGTTACTTCATTTTAAAGTTATGAGCTATCTTGTAACCCTGATTTCACTACCTATTCAAATAAATTCTAGCCAGAACTGACACGGTTGTGGCGAGCTTAAAATACGCCCAGGAATTGGCACTGCCGACGCAACTGCATATGCGCAGCACTCATGCATGTGCAGTTGTGTTGAATGGCATAATGCCATTCCCATGATGGTGGCGCTGGCAGAACTGCGCATGCACACGACACACATGCGCAGTTCTGCTCCGAAACACGGAACTAGTCGATAAAATAGTGCTGCTGAGTTCTGCAGTGAATGACTGTGACAGTGTATTTTAAGCTCCATTGGAGATTCGGAAGGATACTTCCGAAACTCCAGTGGAAGCATGCCATGGTCCACTCGTTTTTAGAGCGGATGCAGAATGGCTGTAGGCTCCGCCCACAACCGTAAAAAGCCATTTGCAGTGAAGAGCCACTGATGATGTCATATCCTGAACTCACAGTCTAGTTCTCCCTGTCAGCAACCTTATAGGACCTGTTTAACTGCAGCTATAATAATCATTTAACAAAAACAACAACAAAAAATAAACTGACGTAGGGCTGGCTGCAGTGATTGCAATTCCAAAATGTTCAGATGCATTTATAAGATGTCAAGAAGTGGTGTTGGAATGTAGTACTGAACCAAGGTATAAAATGTCAAGGTCATACACAATTTTAAAATGTTGGGGGGACATGCAATCTCAGAATGGGGCAAGGATGTGTCATCTCAAAATGTGGTGGGACACTCGGTCTTGGAATGTGACAGGGGCACACATGAAGGAATTTTGTGGGGACTAGCAATTTCGAAATATAGTGGGGATGCATGCTGTTGGAATTTGACAGGACACGCCATATTCTTCTGAAACTGCTTGTATCTGCTACATTCCAGAACTGTACTTACCTACTATATTTCAAAATTGTGCATCACATTCCCACCACATTCAAACACTGTGTGTCCAAGCCACATTCTAAAATTATGTATCCCTGCCACATTCCAAAATTGTGCATCCTTGCCGCATTCTGAAATGGTGCATCCCTGCTAAATTCAAAAATTGCACATCCCTGCCACGTTGAGGTTGTGTTTCAATGCCACATTCCAAAATTGTCACCGCCACATTCCCAAATTGTACATCACTACTACATTCCAAAACTCTGTGTCATCACCACATTCCAAAACTGTGCATCACTGCCACATTCCAAAACTGTGCGTCACTGCCACATTCTGAAACTGCATCACTGCCACATTCCAAAACTGTGCCCCACCGCCACATTCCAAAACAGTGCACCACCACCACATTCCCAAAATATGCACCACTGCCAGATTCCGAAACAGTGCACCACCGCCACATTCCAAAAAGTGCATCACCACCACATTCTGAAACAGTGCATCACCACCACATTCTGAAACTGCATGTCACCACCAAATTCTGAAACTAAGTGTCACCGCCACATTCTGAAATTGAGTGTCACTCCACATTTCGAAACTGTACACCACTGCCACATTCCAAAACAGTACATCACTGCCACATTCCTAAACTACATGTCACCACCACATTCCAAAATTGAGCATCACCGCCACATTCTGAAACTGAGCATCACTGCTACATTCTAAAACTGTGCACCACTGCCACATTCCGAAACTGTGCACCACCGGTACATTCTGAAACTGCATCACCACCACATTCTTAAACTGTGCATCACTGCCACATTCTGAAATAGTGTGCCACTGCCACATTCCAAAGATGTGCACTACTGCCACATTCTGAAACAGTGCACCACTGCCACATTCCAAAACAGTGCATCACTGCCACATTCCAAAATTGAGCATCACTGCCACATTCCAAAACTGTGCACCACTACCACATTCTGAAACTGCATCACCGTCACATTCCAAAACTGTGCGGTGCCATCATATTCTGAAACTGTATCACCGTCACATTCCAAAACTGTGCGGTACCGTCATATTCTGAAACTGCACCAGCACTACATTCTGAAACTGTATGCCACTGCCACATTCCAAAACTATGTGCCATTGCCACATTTTGAAACTGTACGCCACCTCCACATTCCAAAACTGTGCCCCACCACCACATTCCAAAACTGTGTGTCACCACCACATTCCGAACTTGTGCACTGCTGCCACATTCCAAAACTGTGCATCACCACCACATTCTGAACCTGTGCGCCACCCCCACATTCTGAACCTGTGTGCCACCCCTACATTCTGAAACTGTGCATCACTACCAGCTTCTGAAACTGTGTGCATCCGTCACATTCCAAACCTGTGTGTCACTGCCACATTCAGAGCCTGTGCCCCATCCCATTCTGAACCTGTGCACCACTGCCACATTCCAAAACTGTGTGTCACTGCCACATTCTGAACCTGTGTGCCATCCCCACATTATGAACCTGTGTGCCACTCCACATTCCAAACCAGTGCATCACTGCCACATTCTGAAACTATGTGTCACCACCACATTCCAAACCTGTGTGCTACTGCCACATTCCAAACCTGTGCACCACCACCACATTCCAAACCTGTGCGCCACTGCTATATTCTGAAACTGTGCACCAGCACACTCTGAACCTGTGTGTCACTGCCACATTTTGAACCTGTAAATCACTGCCACATTCTGAAACAGTGCGCCACAGCCATATTCTGAAACTGTGCATCACTGCCACATTCTGAAACTGCACCACTGACATATTCTGAAACTGTGCACTACTGCCACATTCTGAAACTATACATCGCTGCTACATTCTGAAACTGTGCATCACTGCCACATTCTGAACCTGTGCGCCACCACCACATTCTGAACCTGTGTGCCACCCCCACATTCTGAACCTTTGTGCCACCCCTACATTCTGAAACTGTGCATCACTGCCACATTCTGAACCTGCGTGTCACCGCCACATTCAGAACCTGTGCGCCACCATCACATTCTGAACCTATGCACCACTGTCACATTCCGAAACTGTGTGTCATCGCCACATTCTGAACCTGTGTGCCACCCCCACAGACCAAACCTGTGCATCACTGCCACATTCTGAAACTATGTGTCACTACCAGATTCTGAACCTGTGTGTCACCACCACATTCTGAACCTGTGCATCACAGCCACATTCCAAGCCTGTGCACCACTGCTACATTCCAAAACTGTGCACCGCCACATTCCAAACCAGTGTGTCACTGCCAAATTCCAAACCTGTGCGTCATAGCCACATTCTAAAATTGTGCATCACTGCCACTTTCAGAACTTGTGTGTCACCACTGCATTCTAAAACTGTGATCACTGCCGTATTCTGAAATTGTGCGTCACTGCCACATTACAAAATTATGTGTCCCAGCTACTTTCTGAGATTGTGTCATTGCTACATTCTACAGTTGCAACATGGTGACATTTCAAAATCTCATACCTGCAGTAGTCTAAAAACTGCACACAGCTTTGTCATTCTAAAGCCATATTTGCCGCTACATTCCAACCCCCCCATCACATTCTGAAGTACTTTACCTTGCATATACACATTATGGAAGTGCATGCACTGACCCACCCACTATCAGTTTCCCTTTTTCGGATGTTTACTACAACTGCAGTTTTAAGTAATATAGGAGAAATAAGTCATATAACGTAGCTTGCAGGGAGGACTAGGTTGTGAGTTCAGGTTATGACATCATCAGTAACGCTTCTCTGAAACTGTCTTTTTTGAACAGGTGGTGAATTAAGGGTTACAAAATGACTTGTAACTTTTAAACAAAGTTACTTGGAGATCTGATTTTTGGTATGAGGCTGATTGAGGATGTGCTGATCCAAATTCTGAGTTTATTGATGCCAGAAATTTTGACCTGAGTCCCTCTTTAAAGGTAAGCATTGTGATGGCACAGAGCACTTCTAGGGGCTGAGGGCACTTTGCCTGTGGCGCCACTTAAAGGTAAGCATTGTGTTGGCACAATGTACTTCTAGGGGCTGAAGGCACACTGCCTGTGGTGCCGGGCATCACTATGCCCTTGGGTGTGCATTGTGGCTGAACAACACACTCTGTCATCTTATTGCTTTACTATACTATACTATACTATACTATACTATACTATACTATACTATAATAACTGGGGCGTGTTTTCTCCCATAGAGAAACCCAGTTATAATTTGCTGTTATAACCTGCAGGATACAATGGTGAATGCGCGCCAGGTTTCTTTCACTCTACTTATGCATTGCCCACAATCTTCCCTTAGTCATGTAAACCTGAGGACCATGGCTAGCTGGCTACACTTCTCGTAGCTGGACTCCACAGAGAGTAAGTTTAACTTACTGCAGACTTTTTCACTGTATTTTGTTTTTACTTGGAGGAAGAGGAAGCAGTCACAAAAAGAGTTCAAACAAGCTGTACTTCAGTCCGAGCACAGAACGGGACATGGATGGACAGCCAGTCAAGCCAACCACAGCTGAACAGTAATGTAATTTTATTTTATATAGTTTTGCTGTGGCAAGAAAATGCTCCCCAGCAATTATATAAAATAAAACATGGGGTGGTGTGTAAAACTCAAATTTTACACGTCTTGGCGTTGATGTTAAATAAACCCCTTGAGCTTCACTCTGGGGGTTTATGTAGTATCCAACGCATCAGATGTGTGTAAAATCTCATTAAACACACCACCCCATGTATTATTCTATATTTAATGTACTGTACTGTGCTATACTGTAATGTGCAGTACTGTACTATACTATACTATCCTTATAAGCAGATGTTTGAGTATTATAAATCGGTGGGGCTGATTCAACCAAGTAATGCCACGACTAACGTACATGTGAGGAACTCTTAAAACCACAAAGGATCCTCACAAACAGGTTTTGAAAAAAAATTGATTATTCCCCTTTTTGGGGGGTTGGGGGAGCATATCCTTTTATTCCTGGAACTGTAATAGTTTTATTTTTCTTGAGTTAATATTTTATAAATTGAACTACTTATAAAACATTAATGTGGATCTCAAGGCATCACTTTTCTCCTTACGGTTGTCACCTCTTGTGCTGTCAAGGCGTCAGAATGCCTCACCTTTGGTATGTGGTTCTCACACCCAAAAGACTGATGAGTTGGCACTTTTAAAGAGCATAGAGACACCTTGTCATCCACATTTACAGATACAGTGCAGTCTGCCAGGATCAAGCACGGTATTCCAGCTTTTGCTGAGATATCTTTCAGGATACGGCATGAACTCAATGCAATAAAATTGTAATTACTCGTTTGTCACGTAGTAAACTGAAGATGCACATAGAGTACTTGATCTTGATGGGTGGCACTGTATTATAAAACTGTTAAGCTTGGGCCCCATATACAGTTGCTATTTGGTGTGGCAGTGGGCTCAGAATGACTACTTTGCACCACCATTATACATTGTCCCTAACTGTGCAATACAAAACGGGCTCGCAAGCCTTTCCCTGTGCAGTCAGTCAGGGCACTGTGAATGTGCAGAGAAAGTTGTAGGACAGTCACACAATAATATGGGTGCCAGCATGCTAACGAGCAGCTGGGCCATGTTCCTTCCCCAGCAAAAGTGCTCCCACATCAGTGTAGGATGGCTGAAAGGGCATGTTTTGCCAGGGGAAGAATTAGGCAGCAAACAGCACTGCCAACCATATATCAAGAATGGGACAGGGCTTGTGAAGGGGGGTTCCCTGGACTCCAGGGACTATTATACAGTACATATAGGACAAAAGTTGATCACTGGACCACCAGGGATCGATGCTGGCACTAAATCGGGCATCCAGAAGCAGACCACAGGTAGCAGGATGGGAGGGCACTTACAGTGGTAGTAACAGGTACTCTTGACTGAGTCTGGGCATGACAAGTACCATGCGACTGGCATTGTGTCTTGCCCAAGACTTCATAGCTGGCACAAGCCAGTTCAAACATCTGGCAGCCACATTTGAATTTGGGACTTAGTCCCTAGGGGAACTCCTCTCCCAGCAGCTGTTTGAAGTTTGAGCATGGAGTTTTTCAGTGGTGGCGAAATTCAGTTCAATTTACTTCAGTTTAATTCAGGATAAAACCCACTGAGCAAAGGTTGTGTAATGCCCCAAAGTTGGGGCATCCCGAAAAACTAAAATCAATAAATAAATTAGGGGTTCACTGGTGCTCAGGGTACCTGCTGTAGGTGTAGGCAGCAGGGTACAATGAAAAAGGGGCCCCAAAGAGTAAAGTTTCCCCCTCCTGATAAAGGGAAACACTGTAAATAATAGAAAAGTGCCCTGTGCACTTTACAGCATGGTCAAAAATCAGATTTAATAGCAATATATGTCACAATGGTTTGGATGGAACGCTGTGCTGAGCTGCTCATGCACAGCATTCCAGTCCAAACACTCCAGAACCTGAGGGTTTGTTTTTAAAAGTTTAACAGTTTTTTATCTGGGTAGTTCCTGCTGGCTGTGGTGCAGAGAGGACACAGATGATTAAGGGGAACCTGTACAGCTTACCTGGTGGTTGAAGCTGTTCCCCAAGGGCCAGTCTGTGTGCCTGCTCTGGCTCCAGCCAGTGAAGATTCAGCAGTATCCCCATTGTGGTCCGCGGTGCCATCAGGGCACCAGAAGAAAATGACCGGCCGTTTGCCGCGGTTTGGGCTGTGTAGCCCCGTCATTTTATTGTTTTGACACCCCCTTTTGTTTGTTCCAGTTTAATTTTCGGTCTCCCGTCAGCAGTCTTGCCAGCTGCATCGCCGCTCGCCCGTCGGCCATCTTAGACCCCCTGTTTGTCCCCCCATCTGCCTGTACGTTTCCCTCCTACTGCCAGCATCCCTCCTGCCTCCCTACAGCACAGCAACCTCCAGAAGACGGCGGAGCGGTGAGTCGGCGGCAGCACTAGAAGTGTGCTGTCCGCCTGTTCGAAAGGGAGACTTTGTGTTTTTTTTAGAAGCGCACTATAGGCGCTGAAAAGGGTGGCCGAGCGCCGCAAGGGGAAGCGGGTCATTAGGACCCAAAAGTAAGTAGGCGGAGGGGAGGCGAGGCTATTCGACCCCCAAAGGAGGGGCCGTCCATTGAGGCCTATATAGCGGCCTTTGCATATTCATTAGGGGGCAGGACTCAGGCGGGGTCTCAGCTACTGAGTGGCAGCAGCTCTTAGAGAGCTGCAGATATAAGGGGGCCTTGCCACTCTGAGGAATTAAAGGGGCCATACAGGCCCAATACTAAGTGGGGCACCAGGCCCAATAGAAAGTGGGACACCAGGCCCAATCTAAAGTGAGGCACCAGGCCCAATCTAAAGTGGGGCACCAGGCCCAATAGAAAGTGGGGCACCAGGCCCAATATTAAGTGGGGCACCAGGCCCAAGTCTTGGTAGGGCATTAGGCCCGAGGTAAAAGTAGGGCATTAGGCCCGAGGTAAAGCTTGGTACTAAAGGGAGGCCCCAGCCTAGCGTAATAGGGCAAGCCAGCCTAGTGGTACTAAAGGGAGGCCCTGGCCTAGCGTAATAGGGCAAGCCAGCCTAGCTGTACTATAGGGAGGCCTCGGCCTAGCATAATAGGGCAAGCCAGCCTAGTGGTACTATAGGGAGGCTCTGGCCTAGCGTAATAGGGCAAGCCAGCCTAGTGGTACTATAGGGAGGATTCCTTAGCCATGATGTCCAGGAAGAGATCCTATTCAGGAACACCCTACATTTAGGAACAGGGGTTCGTCTAAGAGTGCTCGATTTGCCAATACTGGGAAACTGCTGTAACTACTGTACTGCTTATGCCATGGCTATTGCTCTACGCATATGAACTATTGCCCTAAGTACCTGAACTATTGCTCTAAGTACCTGAACTATTGCCCTAAGTACCTGAACTATTGCCCTAAGTACCTGAACTGTTGCTCTAAGTACCTGAACTATTGCCCTAAGTACCTGAACTATTGCCCTAAGTACCTGAACTATTGCTCTAAGTACCTGAACTATTGCTCTACGCATATGAACTATTGCTCTAAACACCTGGACATTGGCCCTCATCAGTAATAATTACTCCTGAAGTTATAATTTGCCCTCCTCCGGCAAATTATTGTATCATTCCACAGTTCTCTGGGCATTTTTCAGTTATATGGTTACTACTGTATGAAGACAGTCTCAATCTTCTACCACACTGCAGTCCCATAGTGTGGTCTGTAACACCACGTACTCAGAATCAGTCTCTACTCAGAAGGAGATGTCCTCTCATCATTCTTCACTCCTGTGGGATCATCCTTCAGCTCATCACGTCCATCTGTGTCTTCCGCTGAAGTTGAGTCCATCGTCAGTCATACAAGTCATACCCGCCATTTCTTGTTTTCACAGCTTGAAGGTACGTCCGCCGAAACACATCACAACAGCCGTGACAGTGTCGTTCCGTATGGTTCCTGTTCCAGATGTCCCGAAGTTGGTCGCCTTCAGAAGAGTGTGCTCACCCTGAGAACTTAGTCTGCGCCTCCTGGTCGCTTTGCCAAAAGTCGAGTCCGTCAAGCCCAGTAAGGGACGATCTGCCGTTTCTTTGTTTTTGTGTTAGTTCCTGATCCTAGGATTGCAGAGTCAACCATCATCTCTTCAGATTCTTATGGTTCCTGGTCCTGTCAGAGTTCCTTCTGAGTTTAGCTGGCCCTTGGAGTGCCGCAGCATCAGTCAGGTCGTGGTAGTCCTCCATTGGATTCATCGCCACGCAGGTCTTGCTTGATCTATCTTCATCCTTGGCAACCCTGGAAGTGGGCTTTGGCCGAGGAACCCTTTGTTTTCAGTCTGTTATCTCAGGAACCAGTTGCTCTGGTTCTGCATTCCAGTAGCCTTGGAGAGAGTGGGCTTTTGCCGAAGAAACATATGGTCTGTTTACCAAACCTCTCACCACCCCAGTGGCCTTAACTAGGTCTTTGCTGGGAATTGTGATTAGGGTTCTACAGTTCTGTTTTATTTCCCTTGTAGCTACCAACAAAGAACGACGGTGTACACGAAGACGCCGGATCCCTGGACTCTTGTAACATCTAGACTCTGATGGAAATGTGTGGTGATAATTACCCTAGTACAGTTCTGAGTGGCTTATGTCTCCCGATCCTCATCTAAGAGTATCGAAGTGAAGAATAATTTCAGAATAAGAGTGGCAGTAGGCCTATAGTCTATTCTTGTGGTAATAATCTTAGTAGTTGTAGATAAAGTATTTCTCGCTTATTGCCCTATTGTTCTTGGGCAACCCTCCTCCTCTTTGTGACTGTGTCCCCTACCCTGGTACAAAATAAATGCCCTGTGGGCATTGAAGCACTAGGCTGACTCCTGCCTCTCCTTGTCTGGGTAACGGTTATCCTATCCACATAATTCCGACCTTGGTGCCTCGCTTATCTCTTTTCACCACCTTTAGAGTAGAGTACCTCACAGAGCACCTCTAGACCATCACATGGTAGCAAACATTTCTTGGCGTAGTCAGCAGGATAGAGATAATTATTTATCCGAGGAATCCAAAGTTGGAGTGGCTTAGTAAGAAGCACAGATGGAGCCAGGGTGTAGTAGTGGATTGTCTGGGGGAGATAGAGAGTCGGCTGGAGGAGACTGAGATGGATCTAGAGGGAATATCCCACCATCTCCACTAACCATGCCGTATCACTTCGGAGCACCATGGCTTCCTCAGTTTTCCGGAGAAAAGGATGGGAACGGAATCAGCAACCTGGGGGAATTCCGTTCAAA
This sequence comes from Neoceratodus forsteri, assembly GCA_016271365.2. Lineage (NCBI taxonomy): Eukaryota > Metazoa > Chordata > Ceratodontiformes > Ceratodontidae > Neoceratodus > Neoceratodus forsteri. The sequence goes on from CM028137.1 coordinate 775,943,694, forward strand.
GATGCAGGCCATGTTTCGGCTGTATCAGATCCCCGAGCAACAGAAAGTCGAAATTTTAATTGGGCAACTAAATGGAGCTGCCCACCGAGAAGTCCAATCTTGGCCGAGTGGAGCAAAAGCCACAGCGGACCAGATACTCCAGAGGCTACAGCAAATCTTTGATGCTAGGACCGTGTCTGACCTCAAAATGAAGTTCTTTTCTCGCACCCAGAAGTCCCAAGAGACCCTGAGGGAGTTCGCACTGAGTCTGCAAGAGCTATTGCGAGCGATAGAGAGAGTAGACGCGACAGAGGTCCGAGATGCAGATCGAGTACTAGTAGAAAAATTTGTTGAAGGAGTGCAAAGTGAGGCCCTGAGGAGAGAGCTACACATGCTGCACTTGCAAAACCCTGAAGTCGACTTCCTGGATTTTAAGGAGAAAGCCATTCGAATATTTGGCTGGGGACATTCCAGAGAGGAGGCTCCAGTATATCCCCAAATGGCAACCTCTATGGGAACTCAATGGCCGACCTACACTACAAAAGGATGGAAAGAAGACAATTCTTGGCAATCAAGACTCCAGCCGGAGGAAATGTCATTACAAAGACTGGAACCGTGAAGAGAAGCTGTTGCCTACCCGAGCCGGCATTCAGAACATGAACAGATGCATGAACCAAGGATATAGACACCGATCTGTTCTGTGCAGACTAGCGCTAGACAACACTCGGAGCTGACTGAGCAGATTGCTACCCTGACCAATCAGATGGCGGAGATGTGTAAGGAAATGCAAAGTTGGAAAGCGGGTTGGAAGAATGAGAGAGGCTTCATTCCATCAGGGAAAGAAAGGAAGCATGACCAAATGAACCACTCGAGAAGGAGTGAAGGGAGATGCTCCACGGATCAGTTTGATAGCCAAGGAAGGCCCATATGTCGCCGATGTGGTGTTAGTGGCCATATAGAAAGGAGATGTGGTCAGCCAGTAAATAACACCCTAAATTTAAACAGAAATTCTTCGGGGATGAGGACCGACCCTCGAAGAGCTGCTGATCGGGTCCAGCTGTCCCACTAGAGTGGTCGTGTTTCATTGGTAGAAGCCCAATGATACCAGTCAAGGTCGATGGCATCGAGCTTATGGCATTGTTAGACACTGGATCGCAGGTTACTACATTGCAAGAACAAGAGTTCCGAAGATACTGGACACCTAATGATCTGAAGCCACCTCCTAGATCATGGGTAAAGTTAATAGCGAGCAACGGTGACGAAGTACCGTATTTAGGATATCTGGAAGCCGATATGCAATTAGGAAAGAACATTCAATGCAACACAGGCATCATTGTGAGCGACACTGAGAGTGATCAACTGCCACCACTAATTCTGGGGATGAATGTTCTACAAAATTGCTTTGACGAATTATTCAGCATTCTCCAACAGCAAGCCAAAAACATACCCCGAATGGAGAAACATGCCCTGCAACAAACTATCTACAACTTGCAATGCCATCAACGGTTCGCTAATGCTGAGGGTGAAATCGGTAAAGTAAGAGTGACAGATGCTAGACCAATAACATTGAAGCCAGGCACCGAAACCACCCTTTGGTGCAAAGCAAAGGTGGGCCCGAGGGGTCAAGATTATGATGCCCTAGTGGAACCTTACCCAATGAACAAGGAAGAGCCAATAATAGTGGCTCGGAGTGTAGCTACTGTGATCAGAGGTCGGATACCAGTCCGAGTGCTGAATTATGGGACTCACGATGTACAACTGTACCGAAACCAGCTGGTTGCTCAAATCCACACAGTGTGTTTACAGGACATTATCAAAGCTGGGGAAGAGATAGAGAAAGTGCCTGAAGATGGGATAGAAAGCAACCAGATACCAGAATGGACTAAAGAGATTAAAGTAGGCAATCCGAAGACCAGCGTTAAGCAAAGAGCTGATGTTTTGAAAGTGGTTTTACACTGGAAGGAAGCTTTTAGCCAACACCCCTTAGATTTTGGGTTAGCTCGTGGGGTACAACATCACATCAGTACCCATGGACATCCACCTATCAGAGAACGATTTAGGCCTATTCCACCAGCCATGTACCAGCAAGTAAAAGAAATGATTAAAGAAATGAAAGAGGCTGATGTGATCAAGGAAAGTCACAGCCCATGGGCAGCGCCAATTGTTCTGGTAAAGAAAAAGGATGGTAAGATCAGATTCTGTGTGGATTACCGCAAATTAAATGCCATCACCCATAAGGATGCGTATCCTTTGTTTAGGATAGAAGATTCTCTCACAGCTCTTCAATCAGCAGCCGTATTCTCCACTCTGGATTTAACCAGCGGATACTGGCAAGTTCCTATGGCACCAAAGGATCAGGAGAAAACAGCCTTTATTACCCCCATGGGTCTCTTTGAAGTCACCAGGATGCCTTTTGGATTGTGTAATGCACCGGGAACTTTTCAAAGACTCATTGAACATTGTCTTGGAAGCCGGAATTTCGATACCCTGTTGTTATATTTAGATGGTATCATTGTATATTCAAAGACTCACGAAGATCATTTGCGTCACCTGCACGAAGTGTTCCAAAAATTGATCCAATACTGTCTTAAAATAAAACCCTCTAAATGTCATCTGTTGCAGACTAAAGTGAGTTATCTGGGACATATAGTCTCTGTGGATGGAGTGACGCCAGACCCAGAGAAGATTGAAGCAGTAAAGAAATGGCCTGTTCCTACTACCATTAGAGCAGTCTGAAAATTCTTGGGATTTGTTGGATATTATCAAAGATTTATCAAGAACTTCTCCAAAATTGCTGTGCCTTTACACGAACTTTTAAGAGGATCAGCAGAAGGTCAAGTCCCAAAGAATCGCCTGGTAACATGGGGTACTGAACAATAAGAGGCCTTCGATCAATTAAAAAAGATACTAACTGAGGCTCCTATATTGGCGTATCCAGATTATGCGAAACCTTTTCTGTTGTATACTGATGCCAGTAACAAAGGGTTGGGCGCGGTACTCGCACAAGAACAGAATGGTGTGGAACAAGTAATAGCCTATGCGTGCAGAGGATTAAGAGGCTCTGAGCGGAACGACGCCCGCTATAGCTCTTTCAAACTTGAATTTTTAGCGTTAGTCTGGGCTATCACTGAGAAATTCTGGCAATATTTAGCTGCCACCCCTTTCACAGTTTTCACGGATAATAATCCTTTAGCACACTTGAATACTGCAAAGCTAGAAGCCCTCGAGCAAAGGTGGGCCTCTCGACTCATGAATTACCAATTCTCCTTAAAATATCGCTCTGGTAAAGCTAATGCGAACGCTGACGCCTTGTCCCGGATGCCTGGACAAGGAGAATCAGAAATGGATGATACCCTGCTGGAAAACATAGAAATGCCACCTTTTCTGCAGATACCAGCTGAGATTGTACAGGCATGTTGTCAAATTGCTCCCGAGTTTAAAGTGGAAAGTCAACCAGAAGTAGATGACATGATTGCGAACCAAAAGAATCTATGGGTGAAATTACAAAGCCAAGACCCTATAGTTCACCAAGCAAAAGCCCTAGTTGCTCAACAGAAACGCATGACCCAAAAAGAAAGAAAGAAGCTGAACACAGAAGTGATGAAACTTTGGAGACACAGAACTCATCTGACCATAGAAGATTGTCGTTTGGTTAAGAAAAGTAGAGATCCTACCACACACACATAGAATTGACGCAGATCATAGTTCCAAAGACCAGTGCTTCCATAGTGTTAGAGGCGTACCATGATAATTCAGGAAATTTTGGTCACAAGAAAACTGAAGCTATTATCAGAAGGAGATTTTACTGGATAGGAATGCGAAACGATATAATAAAATGGTGTGAGGAATGTCCAGCATGTAACTTAAAGCGCAAGGAGAAGGTGAATCAGAGAGCTCCTCTCCATCCAATAGTTAGTAACGCACCATTGGAACTAGTTACTCTTGATAATTTGAAGTTAGAACCTAGCACAAATGGACACATCTATATCCTCACTATGGTTGATCACTTTTCCAAGTTTGTGGTTGCAAGCGCAGTAAAAGACCTATCTGCTCGAACTACTGCTGAAACCTTTATGAGATGTTTTGCATGACTTTACGGATATCCTACAAAAATCCTCACCGATCAAGGAACATCTTTCGAATCCCAACTATTTCATGAACTTTGCGCCCTGTATGGAAGCCATAAGTTAAAAACCACTGCTTACCATCCCCAAGATAATGGACTTTGCGAAAGAACAAATCAGATACTCCTGGAGATGTTGCGAGCTCTACCAGAATATAAACGTACCTTCTGGCCAGCTCTACTTTCTGAACTCACATATCTTTATAATAATTCTATTCATTGCTCATTATTTAATGTTTGGATGACACGGAAGACTTCTGATGGATTTAGTGCTGGAAGTACTACAAGAAGGAACTAAAGTAAAGAAGCCAGTGACAAATTGGGTCCAAGAACATAATCAACGTTTGCAGGAAACTGGAAAAATTGTTGGTAGACACATGGAGCAAGTACGGCAAAAGCAAAAAGCAAACTATGATATCCAGGCCAAAGCTACACCTTTACTTTGTTGGAGAAAGAGTAATGTTGAAGAAGACCCAAAAATGCAGCAAACTGTCTTCAAAGTGGGAACCAGAACCTTATTATATTATTGAGATACCTTATCCTGAACTACCGGTCTACAAGATACAACAGGAATTGGGACATGGTACCAAGATTATTCATCGGAATCTCCTAAAAGCTTGCACTTTCAGAGACACTGTACTCGTTAAAGAACAGGACAGTCCTACGCCAAAAGAGAGGCAGGAGTCCACAAAAGACAAAATGTGGGAACTAGAATCACCAACCAGTTGGTGTACAGAACCTTGGACCCGTACTTCGAATATGCATCCCCATGACCATTCAAATTGTGTACCAGTGATAGCTCCGGAAATACCGGATTTCCTGGAAAGAGAATGTATTGTTCAAGAACCTGTTCATTTCCAACCCCGCAGATCCCAAAGATCAAATGCAGGTATCCCTCCTAGAAGGTATATCACAGAAGCTTCTCAACTCATACCTTGGTACGACAGGTAGATCTAATCCAAGTAATTTCCCAGACACAGTCACTATAGGGTAAAACTTCAAAATTTTACAGTATAGTAGATGTTTTAAGAATATTTTAGAGATTTTAAGAGTGTTTTACTAACGTAAGACTTCATAGAGTGTTAAGTAAGATTTTAGAGGTTGTTAAGATGATAGATTTTATAAAAGTGTCAAGGGAACACATGGGGACATGTATTTTTAGGCGGGCCCGGATCTGTAATGCCCCAAAGTTGGGGCATCCCAGAAAAACTAAAATCAATCAATAAATTAGGGGTTCACAGGCGCTCAGGGTACCTGCTGTAGGTGTAGGCAGCAGGGTACAATGAAAAAGGGGCCTCAAAGAGTAAAGTTTCCCCTCCTGATAAAGGGAAACACTGTATATAATAGAAAAGTGCCCTGTGCACTTTACAGTATGGTCAAAAAGCAGATTTAATAGCAATATATGTCACAATGGCTTGGATGGAATGCTGTGCTGAGCTGCTCATGCACAGCATTCTAGTCCAAACACTCCAGAACCTGAGGGTTTGTTTTTAAAAGTTTAACAGTTTTTTATCTGGGTAGTTCCTGCTGGCTGTGGAGCAGAGATGACACAGATGGTTAAGGGGAACCTGTAGAGCTTACCTGGTGGTTGAAGCTGTTCCCTGAGGGCCAGTGTGTGTGCCTGCTCTGCCTCCAGCCAGTGAAGATTCAGCAGTATCCTTGTTGTGGTCCGCGGTGCCATCGGGGCACCAGAAGAAAGTGACTGCCCGTTTGCTGCGGTTTGGGCTGTGTAGCCCCGTCGTTTTATTGTTTTGATCCCCCCTTTTGTTTGTTCCAGTTTAATTTTCGTCCCCGTCGGCAGCCTTGCCAGCCGCATCGCCGCCACGCCCATCGGCCGCCTTAGGCCCCTGTTTGTCCCCCCATCTGCCTGCGCTTCCCTCCACTGCCAGCATCCCTCCCACCTCCCTACAGCACAGCAACCTCCAGAAGACGGCGGAGGGTGAGTCGGCGACAGCACTAGAAGCGAGCTGTCCGCCTGTTCGAAGCGGGGAGACTTTGTGTTTTTTTTAGAAGCGCACTGTAGGCACTGAAAAGGCGCCAAGCGCTGCAGGGAAGCGGGTCACTAGGACCCAAAAGTAAGTAGGCGGAGGGGAGGCGGGGCTACTCGATGCCCAAAGGAGGGGCCGTCCATTGAGGCCTGTATAGCGGCCTTTGTATATTCATTAGGGGGTGGGACTCGGCCGGGGTCTCAGCTACTGAGTGGCAGCAGCTCTTAGAGAGCTGCAGATTTAAGGGGGCCCTGCCACTCTGAGGAATTAAAGGGGCAATACAGGCCAAATACTAAGTGGGGCACCAGGCCCAATAGAAAGTGGGGCACCAGGCCCAATCTAAAGTGGGGCACCAGGCCCAATCTAAAGTGGGGCACCAGGCCCAATAGAAAGTGGGGCACCAGGCCCAATATTAAGTGGGGCACCAGGCCCAATCTAAAGTGGGGCACCAGGCCCAATAGAAAGTGGGGCACCAGGCCCAATATTAAGTGGGGCACCAGGCCCAAGTCTTGGTAGGGTGTTAGGCCCGAGGTAAAAGTAGGGCATTAGGCCTGAGGTAAAGCTTGGTACTAAAGGGAGGCCCCGGCCTAGCGTAATAGGGCAAGCCAGCCTAGTGGTACTAAAAGGAGGCCCCGGGCTAGTGTAATAGGGCAAGCCAGCCTAGCATTACTAAAGGGAGGCCCCGGCCTAGTGTAATAGGGAAAGCCAGCCTAGTGGTACTATACGGAGGCCCCGGCCTAGCGTAATAGAGCAAGCCAGCCTAGTGGTACTATAGGGAGGATTCCTTAGCCATGACATCCAGGAAGAGATCCTATTCAGGAAGACCCTACATTTAGGAACAGGGGTTGGTCTAAGAGTGCTCGATTTTCCTATACTGGGAAACTACTGTAATTACTGTACTGCTTATGCCATGGCTATTGCTCTACGCATATGAACTATTGCCCTTAGTACCTGAACTATTGCTCTAAGTACCTGAACTATTGCCCTAAGTACCTGAACTATTGCCCTAAGTACCTGAACTATTGCCCTAGGTACCTGAACTATTGCCCTAAGTACTTGAACTATTGCTCTATTGTTCTATGCATATGAACTATAGCTCTAAGCACCTGGACATTGGCCTCATCAGTAATAATTACTCCTGATGTTATAATTTGCCCTCCTCCGGCAAATTATTGTATCATTCCACAGTTCTCTGGGCATTTTTCAGTTATATGGTTACTACTGTATGAAGACAGTCTCAATCTTCTACCACACTGCAGTCCCATAGTGTGGTCAGTAACACCACGTATTCAGAATCAGTCTCTACTCAGAAGAAGACGTCCTCTCAGCATTCTTCACTCCTGTGGGATCATTCATCAGCTCATCACGTCCATCTGTGTCGTCCGCTGAAGTCAAGTCCGTCGCCAGTCATACAAGTCGTACCCGCTGTTTCTTGTTTTCACAGCTTGAAGGTACGTCCACCGAAACGCATCATGACAGCCGTGCCAGTGTCGTTCTGTATGGTTCCTGTTCCAGATGTCCCAAAGTTGGTCGCCCTCTACAGAAGAGTGTGCTCATCCTGGAGAACCTAGTCTGTGCCCTCCTGGTCGTTCGACGAAAGTTGAGTCCGTCGAAGCCCAGTACGGGACGCATCTGCCGTCTCTTTGTTTTTGTGTTAGTTCCTGATCCTAGGATTGCAGAGTCAACCATCATCTCTTCAGATTCTTATGGTTCCTGGTCCTGTCAGAGTTTCTTCCGAGTTTAGCTGGCCCTTGGAGTGCCGCAGCATCAGTCAGGTCATGGTAGTCCTCCACTGGATTCATCGCCATGCAGGTCTTGCTTGATCTATCTTCATCCTTGGCAACCCTGGAAGTGAGCTTTGGCTGAGGAACCCTTTGTTTTCAGTGTGTTATCTCAGGAACCAGTTGCTCTGGTTCTGCATTCCAGCAGCATTGGAGAGAGTGGGCTTTTCGCTGAAGAAACATGTGGTCTGTTTACCAAACCTCTCACCACCCCAGTGGCCTTAACTAGGTCTTTGCTGGGAATTGTGATTAGGGTTCTACAGTTCTGTTTTATTTCCCTTGTAGCTACCAACGAAGAATGACGGTGTACACGGAGACGCCGGATCCCTGGACTCTTGTAACATCTAGACTCTGATGGAAATGTGTGGTGATAATTACCCTAGTACAGTTCTGAGTGGCTTATGTCACCTGATCCTCATCTAAGAGTATCGAAGTGTAGAATAATTTCAGAACAAGAGTGGCAGTAGGCCTATAGTCTATTCTTGTGGTAATAATCTTAGTAGTTGTAGATAAAGTATTTCTCTGCTTATTGCCCTACTGTTCTCGGGCAACCCCTCCTCCCTCTTGTGACTGTGTCCCTCTACCCTTGGTACAAAATAAACGCCCTGTGGGCATTGAAGCACTAGGTTGACTCCTGCCTCTCCTTGTCTGGGTAACGGTTATCCTATCCACATAATTCAAACCTTGGTGCCTTGCTCATCTCTTTTCACCGCCTTTAGAGTACAGTACCTCACAGAGCACCTCTAGACCATCACATTTGTTCATAGGGGTGTCCTGTTTAGGAAAAACTGCTGATGACAAGTGAACATGCTGCAGACATAAACAGTACTAGATACAAGCCCCTATATTCAATAGTGGCAGAGTGCTCCACACAAGTAAGTGTGCCGTGCATCCAGTTGTGCCAGCACAAAACATTGGGATATTCAGAAAATGTGCCAGCAAATGGGACTGTGCAAACCTGACTGAATATCTCAACTGTGCGATCGTGCATCCGAAGATGTGCAGTGCAGCAGGCCACATCTGAAAATGGGAGAACTGCGCACTAAGGGCCTGGGGACAGATGCACAAACGGTGTCTGTGGCGCACTGCATGTGTGCTTGTGAGAACATGGTTGGCGCTTAAGTGTGGTAACTCAGGGGACAGGGGAGGGCCAGTGGTACACCATAGGGGCTGAAAGGGCCAACACAATGACTGTGAGGGGCCAGCCTTGTGTACCAGACAGACATGCTCAGGCATGTGCATGCCCATGCAAATCGTCAATGGAAGACCCACACCACCATAGATAGGGGAGTACAACAGTGCCCATGACCCATGGATACCAGTGATGTTGGTGGACGATGGACACTGCAGCAGATATGTCAGCATGACAGAAGGTCCACAGTGACATCAGGACACAACCCCAATGACATGGAGCCTGGGCGGACACGCAAGGGTTACACAACAACAGCAGTACATGACTGACGACAGGCCAGGACATGTGCACATGGGTATGCATGGATGCATGCCATAGGCAGTGATGTCCACACAGTGCATGTCCAGGCCACCACAGTGGACAGGCAGGATGGAATGGGAGGATGGACATGTCACAGTCCTGACGTGCAACCTGTGTAGGAGTACACAGTGAAACATACAGTGGAGCCCCCCCCCCAGGGGACATGGAGTGGTGGGGAAGAGAAGGCCATCAACCACCACTGCACCAGAACACATGTGTATGGGGGGGTCAAATGGGTCAACCACCACTCAAAGAAACCTAGGAAATAGCACACTGCACACAGCCATGTGAAATATGAAAACAGAAATATTTATTATTCCATGAATGAAAAAACCTAACAGTAACAATATAAAGGAACAACAGCATCAACAACGTAAGAATCACAAGAAAAAACAATGTACAACAACAAGTGTAAACAATACAGAAAATATTAAGAGGGAAGGTATTTGGGTGGGTAAAACAGTGGACATGGTTGTGAGGGTTTGAACTATATACAAAGTAGTGATGGGAAGGGTGGGTAGAGCCTGGGGTGGGGCTATTTATAACAGTGGATATGCCACTACATGGGCCCACAGGGACTGGTCGTGGCACCAGGAAATGGCATAGGGTGCCCAGCTGCTGATGTACAGTCCGTATGGTATGGGCCATGGCCCAAACACAGGCCAGCATGCCCCCTGCCTCAAATACATGGCACGGAGCACCCATGCTGCCCCCCGCCTTGGCCGTCATCCTGAGGCCCCTCCATCTTCACGGTCACATCTGGCACCTCTCGCTCATCAATGGGCATCCTGGACTTGACCTACAGGAAGAAAACAAGAAAAACTTGGTACAGCAGTATTGCCAATGGGACGATATGTATGCACAGATAGTCCCCCATCCTCCAACACCACAGAGCAATGTATGGTATGTGCAGTTGTGCATGTATGTTGTGGTGGCCACAGGCTGGGTCATAGTGCTGCATGCAACAGTGACCACAGATATGCATTGGACATGTGAGCCAGAAAGCATAGAACATGTGTCGCGGGCAGGACACCATAACAGGCTACTGCAGGACGTGCATCCCACAGGCCACATAGCCATGGTGTGGAGAGGCACAGGACTATGAGTTGGATGGGCAGGGACCACAGCCATAATACACCGTCCAATGTCGGAAGTGTGTGTAGGACAGCCACAAGTGACAGACCTATGGGAAAGGGGAGGCATCAGTACTGCCACAGTAGGTGGTGACTGCCCAGAGTGGCCCACTAATGCATGCAGGGATGGATGGCACACAGTGTGGACCCATGTGGGCCAAAAACACAACTCCCACAGCCCAAGAATACATGCATAGCCTGGCTGCCCTGAGGACAGCTGTGCAGAGGAACATGCAGGTGTTGAATCTGGAACCATCATACTAGCCAAATACTGTCCGTTATTGTACTGTCTCAGTTGGATGCTCCCTGAACTAGTCCTGCAGACCTGTAGTGGATATGTGAATGCTACAGTAGATACATCAGCTGTGCTATTGACAATGTCCGGGGACTGGTGTATATTCCCAGTCACAAGCCGTGCTGGCCAATGGAAGCATGACTAACTGACTAACAATGCAATGCAAACAACTGTGGTGCACCACAGGGCCACAGGTATGCACAAACTACATGGTGCAGAGGTGTCCATATGCGACCAAGGCACAAACACATGTCCCTGCCACATAGAGGGCACAGTGGACCTGGCACCTGTCACTGGCTATGTCCTGCACATCAGACTGACAAGACAGGCCTACAGACACTGTATATGGCAGTGGACAATGTACAGCCTAAATGTAGTGGCAGCATGTATGGTTGCATGGCACAAACACCACCTGCACAATGTTTGGCGATATGTAAACAGATGGTTGCATGTGCGGGTGTCAAGAAGGGGAAGAGGAGGTGGATGTCACCGTCTCTGTGCATGACAGTCAGGCAGCACAGTGACATGTTGTTGCAGGCCACATGGAGAGGCTGCCAGCCATCTGTCAATGGCAATACAGGGTCAATAGTGACATACAGCTATGGCCACAACCACATGGGACACATGTGCAAAGGTGAGCACTGTGGCAACACATCCCCCATTGGCTGATGCATGAAGACCATGCCTGCCCGCCACTGTCATGAGTGTGGCAGATGCTGCACCAGGCATGGCTGCACAATGTTGCACACACAGGTGGTGGCCACGGGCATACCATTATCCAGGGGTATCACATCTGGCCACAACACAGTAACATACCATGGTACGTAAGCAGCAAGCCGCCCAAGTATAAGGGCAGAGCACCAGAACAATGTGAACCTATACAGCGTGAGGGTGATAACTGGGGGGAGTGGAGGACATATCCACTGTATGACAGCAGCATACCATGTACATATGGCTGATAACAATGGGGGCCGAGATAGCTGTGCAGGGGCACACACACATGAATGTGACAATACACCTAGGGGAATCACATTCCAGGGTGTGACAGGTGCATGTGTGTGTGATGATAGCACTGCAATTGGCATTCTGTTAAGGAGTCATGATACACTGGAGTATGCAGAGACCCCTGAAGCTGTAAGTATTGCAAACCCAAGCCACAGCATACCTCTACTGTCCCAAGGGCCAGATGGGAGGATAGCCTGGACATGTACATGCCACAGACCACCAGTCACCACGGCCCATGTGGGGGCCACATGACCATCCCACCAGGACGACAGTGGGCAGGTGTGTAGATGTCTCCAGTGCAGACCACATGTAGCATGACAGGGACACATAGGGTGCTACGTGGTCTAGGTAATGTGCCTGCACACACTGTGTGCAGTGTTGCTCTGCAGGGGATGTGTGTCCAACACAGCTATGCGCTAAACAGCCGCTTTGGTAATGCCATGTGGAACAGGACAGGAGTAACATGTGCACAGCACCTGAAGCATGGAAGTAGACATGGGCTCCCATGGTGGACAATGGCGTGGGGAAGGCCACAGTGTACAGAGTGGATGCACCACATGTGACTGCATGATGCAAACCCACATACGGTGAATGAAAGGCCACAGTGGATGCAGCACAGTGAATGTGCAGCACAGAATGGGCATGGTAATGTGAATCACACATGCACACTCACTTGACTGTCTTCACAGCGACACCCTTGCTGCTTGCCACTGTCTGTCTCCCCCCACGTCATCAGGGGCCTTCCTCTGCCCATCTCACTGGGCCTGTCTCCTGGCCTCTCTGTCTGTAATGTGAACACAATGACAAAGGCACAATCAGAGCTATACATTAATACACAAGTCCCCCACAGTCCACCCAAATACAATGCAGCACTGTGGATGTCTACTGTACACCCACGAGAGACCATATGAACCCCCAACAGTGGACGGCATACAGTGTACCTCTGCATAGGCATGATATAGGGATGTACTGTACACTGCCCCCCCCAATACCACAACAATACACAGATAGTACACTGAAAGTAAAAGGTACATGTAGTCAGCGGGTATACCATGTAATATATGCAACACCCTACCTCCATCCTCTGACTGTGGGCCTTGCATGTAGAATTCGTAGGTAGTGACCTGTGGACCATGCCCCATGATGATTGGTGACATAGCAGTCAGCCAGATTGAGGGTGCACCCTATTGTGCAGCACATGTGACCAACGCACAGGATTGACAATGGTCCCAGTGGGTGTTTCTGTGTGGCTTGAAATGGATACGCAGGTCCGCACATTGACAATCACATGCATGTCCTACACTGGACTGTGTGTCACAGGTGTACATGGGCATGTGACACCAATGGTAGGCCACTGCAGCAGGACAACACTGGATGGGGGTCACTGTCATGGCCGTGTACCTACCAAGGCAGTGTACAGCCAACCATTGGCATGCCGTGGTCAGACACAGGACTGCATAGCTGTGGCAGGAGGGTTGCCCATAAGTCCCAAGGCACCTGATGGCCACCATGTCCATGACAGGCACCTGTATGTGTATAGCTATGCATGTCCACCGTATCATGTCAGAGTGGGACACACCACCGACGTTCTGTGCCTGTCACCACTGTGACCCATGATCTGCAGCGCATACTACGAGATGGATACATGAATGCATTGTCAATGCCACTCCAGTGGTACTAGGAATGGGTGCAAGAAACACAGCGGACACCTGTTGGACACATACGTCATCCAGACACCTGTATACCCTGTTGCTATGTGATGGCAACCACCACCATGTATTATGGGATGCACAATGGGCACCCACTGCAACACACTGTGCTGTGCAATGATACATGCCTACATACTCCAGCATGCAAGGCCACAAGAAGGACCGTGTTGCACAGGGGCATGTGGGGATCATCAGGGGGACTGCTGTTCATGGGTATGCCAGGACACGTCATGTCCATTTACTAGGTCCTGTTGTGTGGACTGTGGCACATGGGCAGACACATGCATGGAGACATATGGACATCAGTGGCATGGGAATGGTATGTGATGTCACACTGCATATTGGTCATGCTGTACATTGCCATGACCACACATTGTGCCATGTCCAGGGGAGACACAGGTGCAATGTGCAGGTCCTGCTGCCTGTACACCATCAGCCATTGTGCACCTGGATAATGAGGGCACCATTCCCTGCCCAGCACACTGTCTAATGGTACCGCTTGACATCCTGTCAGCCTCTGTAGGCAGGAGTTGCCCTCATCATAACAGACATGGACATGCAACTGTACACCTGTACTACAGAGAGGGTGGGGCATGTCTGTGCCATCCACAATGGGCTGTTATGCGGTATAGTGTTCCTCAACAGTGGTTCTATACAGACAGCATGCCACAGTCCACAATGGTTAGTGTTAGGCACAGAGACACCCCTGACAGATAATGACAACCAACATGTCACACATTCTCATGGTGTACATACCTGGGCGTGGCACAGTGTCCTCTTCCACCAAGGCAGGTCCTGTTCCTCCTGGTGAGGTCCCCATAGTGGTGGGGACACTGCTCTGCTGTACATGTCACCCCTGTCTGCCTACTGAGCCAAGTGGTAATCTGGGCCCACTCTACAGACCTGGGGCTGTTCAGGTCCTCCTGCCCAAAGAGCTGGCCCTCCCTGGGGACCACCAGGTCCACCAGATTTGCAAGCTTAGCATGTGCCCACTCTGGGCATGCTGACTTGGTGCCATTCTCCTTCTTGCCCTTGCCATTGTGCTGGAGCTGCTGATGGCATGTAATGCTAGTCACGTTCTGGTAGGTCTGAAACCCACGCATGTAATGTGATAGTGCATACATGGTTTGCCACTCACTGCTGGTGTTAGCGTCATAACATTGCGCAATAGGGTATCACAACCGTGACACTGCTCATGCATGATAACGTAGTGCCATGCCACAAACTAAGGTTATGCTCCATGCTACCGCACATGTGCGGCTGCTGCACAGCATCATATTGTGAAGGTTGCTCGCTGCCATGACTCCAGCCATCCATACCGCGCACTGCAAGGGGCATGCGTTGCAGGTTATTGCCATGCATGCCTGACCCACATTTGGTGCTCTGCATGTCTTGTGTGGTGCAGTGACGTATGGCATCCATTACGCAGATGCCTGTGTATGTGCGCTATGTACCTCGGTGGCGCAAATGGAAATGCGCGTTAAAAAATAATTGCGCATCGCGCATCTTTGCAATATTCAGCCAGGCTATGCAAATCGCCTCATTGCATGGTCTGTGCCCCAACGGCACATCTGCATCTCATTACTGGAATGTATTCATCTCATTTGCATGCACATTACCATAAAAGCAGGCCAGCACTACCACTCCGCACAGGTGACTAAGACGTACTGCAGCCTTGAAGTTAGGTGTTGTGTCATCTTTCTGTGTGGCAGTACTTGTTCTGTGCATGGGGCTTTTTTACACTTCCATGTCATTTTAACTGGACCTGTCACTGTCTGTTTGTTCCAGTAGCACCAGTATGGAGTCGGACAGACAGAGATGACCAGACTTTATGAAGGATGAGTTCAAGGCCTTCACTGAAGCCTATGTGCTCATGGATGACTTTTTCTCCCGGAAGCGTTCGGCACAACAGGAGTGGGAACAGGGCTGGAGGGAGGTGGCAGGAGCCGTGAATGCCCAAGAGAACTACAACCGCACTCCCCAGGAGTGTGTGAAGTGGGTCGGTGGCCTCTGGGTGCACTGCAAGGGCCTACTGGCTGAGCCATGCTTCCCTTCGGGCAACTGGCAGAGGACCCTCCAGAGCGCATGTGATGACACCACAGGAGGCACTCATAGCCACAACTTTCAGCTGGGTGTCTGTGCTTGGTGTTTCCGGTTGGGGCTTTGAGACAGGTGGACGCCCATACCAACACTGTGAGTATGCATGTTGTACTTCATATCTGGTCCTGCATGTGACTTCCTATGTCTATGTACATCATGATATCCATTATGTGTAGCACTGTATGGTCCCCCAACAATGTCCACTGTATGGTTGTGTGTACTACAGCAGCACTGTGCATCCTAGCATGTCTGGCATGTGCCCTGCTCACAATGTCATGCCTGTGTGTGGTTTCACTTGCTATCCTGGTACATACATGAGCACCTACCTGTGTATGTTACTGTACTGTTGACATGGACATGCATCCCTAACTGTGCTCCCCCCTTTCGTTTCCACAGCACCATCACATCTTGGGACAGGTGGTGTTCCACAGGTACTGCAGCCTACACAGCATGGCCCCGTAGCTGTGTTCACAGCTATGGCCAGTGTAGGGCTCACTGCTGTGGACCCGCACACACAGTGGGGTCGGATGGTGATGATGATGATGATGAAACCATCTCCCTGTTGGCCGCGGCACTCCTCACTGCTGTGGATATGCTTGCCACAGACACTGATGATGATGACACCATGTTTATTGACAGCATCATCCCCGACACTGGCCCCCATGCACCCCGGACTGATTCCCCACATGCTGCCCATGCCACTAGAAGCCATCCAGTGCCAGACCCTGCACAGTAGGTGGGCCACCACTTGCAGTTGGCCACAGCGCAGGCAGAGGGCAACATGTTGCGGCCTGTAGAGGTGCAGCAGATGGACACTGTTGCCCAGCAACAGGGAACCGGTGACCAGCCACAGCCTGACCAGGTGCAGGTTCAGGCAGCTTTGATGCACACAGTAGATGCACATGCCCCATCTCCACAACCCCAGTGGCTGGATGTGGGGGGCCACCACATACTGTTGTGATCACATGCCAGGACCCCACCCAGGTCGACAGCCTCCATCCAGCCAATGACACATTGCCCCGGACAACGAGCTGTCGGAACACTCGATGCTACTGAGGGCCTCCGTGGAGAGTCAGGAGGCACTCCATGATTCTGTGCAGGGGTTGCAGTCACTGATTCGCTGCCATGAGGAGTGGGCTTCTGGCCACCAGGCGGAGCCCATGGGGGCTTTTCGCATGTTCTGTGAGGAAATAACCACAGGTTGATCTGATATTGCGATGACTATATGGGACAACACTGCAGCCCTGGCTACCCATGGTGGCTGTACAACATGTCGCACACCTCACAGCAACACCAGCACCCCCTGAACACCATGCAGCTTCTGTTTTCCCCCTAACACCCAGTTCCCTGCCATTGTACCCCCACCCACCCCTGGCTATGGTGTTCGGTTCTCAACACCCACCACGACATGCAGCCATTCACGGTCACTCATGTGTCTCTACCCTCTCAGAGGTGGAGGCCTCACCCTAGGTAGCCCAGGGGTCCACATTGGTGTCACCTGCATTGGCGGGATGAGGCTGTGTATGTGTCTGTGGTGGCCACATGCTCAAAGCCTGAGGTGTCCGGGGCCCTCATGGCATGCCCGTGATGACTCCAAGCCGCAGGTGAGGCTACCTCTGCCCTGTAGTGCCTGTGAAATGTCCACACCCTGTGAACCACACTGCCCCACCTCCCAACCCCTGTGGCATCGTTGCATTGTATGGATGGATGGCATCTGGGACATGGATGTGGGCAATGATGTCGTGGGACTGGCATGGGCGTGATGAGTGCAGTTGTGGCTTACCACTGTGGGTATGTGCCAGTGGTCTATCTCTGACCCATTCCAAACTGCTACCGGTACCTCTGTGCATCCCTGGCAATGTTGTCCCACCTTTGGACATGTGTACATGCAACTTCCGCACACCTGTCTGCACAACACACAGGATTGAACAGTACATTCTCAGCTTCACCGTGGGGCAGACTGTGCACTCACATATACAGTGCCTGTGTGCATGACAGCAGTATCACACTTGCATGCATTACTCACCTCCGGGATCCAAAATGTTCTTGCACAATGGTGTCTCTGTGCTGCTGTCCCCTCAGTGCCAATCTTGGGTTCCTCCTGTCATGCCATGGATGCTCACCCTCATCTGGTGACTCCATGTCCTCCGCACTGTCGCTGTCTGGGACCTGGACAACTATTCCACAGTCTACAGCCATGTTGTATAGCATACAACAGGCCAGGAATATGCCGCAGGCCTTGTCTGGGCTATACTGTAGGGCACCACCGGACCTGTCCAGGCATCAGAAACGCATCTTCAGGATGCTGAACACATGCTCTGTGATGTTACATGTAGCCTTGTGTGCCTCACTGTACCTCTCTTCTGCTTCAGATGTGGACTGCAGTATTGGGGTGAACATCCATGGCTGAAGGAGGTATGCGCTGCCTGTATCCTGT
Source organism: Neoceratodus forsteri (assembly GCA_016271365.2). NCBI lineage: Eukaryota > Metazoa > Chordata > Ceratodontiformes > Ceratodontidae > Neoceratodus > Neoceratodus forsteri. Next base: position 775,961,736 of record CM028137.1, read on the forward strand.
GTCGAGGAGGGTGATATGTTAGTATACATTCTACAGATACACAAATGAAATGGGGCAAACATGTAGACAGCCTAATCAAAAAATTGAATACTAGACTAGGGGCTTTGCATAGATTGAAAAGCTGCATCGCAACACTGGCCAGAAAACATAGTTAACACTATGATTGTCCCACTATTTGACTATGGAGATGTGGTCTATGGGGGGGCACCCAGGGTGGAATTATGTCGGCTTGATATCGGCCTAAACAGGTTTGCCAGATCTGCCCTGGATGCCCCCAGGTTGACACATCACTATCTAATGTATTGGGCCCTGAACTGGAAAGACCTAATGGAACATAGGCATTTACATGTGATACAATTTCTTCATCAGAATCTGAAGAAAAAGACTCCGACCTATTTAAATACTTTATTTGAAATTCAAACTACCAGGTCAGAACTACGGTCAGCCCAAAACTTAGAACTTAATATCCCCGAGATGAGAACAGCTAAGGGTAGCTCTATTATAGCTGCTCAAGGACCAAAAGCCTGGAACAAGCTCCCCCTCCCCTTCCCCTTTCCCTTCCCCTTAAAGATCAATGGCAACCATTTTACACATTGTCAAAAAAAGCCTAAAAAAGACTGAATTTAGGTCCCAGTGTCATAAGTAGTGTTTCCTGAAAGTGACATGCTATTTGGTTTTGTAGTTTGCTTTAAAGCAGCATTTGTTTACTTGTTCTGCCCTAACTGAAAACAGTCAGGCTTTTTCTGTCCCTCTGACTGAGCCTGTGGAGAGTGATGACATCATATGGGACTAGGCTACAGCTGAGCAGTGTAAGTACCTGCTTGACTGATGAGCTGTTAACTTCCCAATTAGAACAATCCATGAGATAATTGTTTGCTGCCCAGGGTTTGTACAAACTTAGCCTCTGGTGTTTGTTCAGATGAATTGGCTGAAAATTCACATTTTGTTCTTCTTAAGAGTTTATCGTTTGAGTTTCAGTGCTGAATTAAAGTAGTATGCATGTGAGGAATCAGCTTATCTGTATCACAGCTGCTGCCAGTTCTTTCTGATCAAAACTTTTGTGTTTTACTCTAGTTATAACACTGGGTTGTTTATTTAATGGATATAAAATAAGTCATATGTTTGTTAGTTCATACAAGTAGTTTATCTTTTTAATGTAGTCTCAATAAATAGGTTCATGTAAGAACATTATGTTCCTTGCAGATTGACGGATAGGTGTCTGCCACACTGTGCTATTACAGGCACACGACCTATACGAGCTCGCAAATTTCAGTTCTTTGATGGTTCATGAGTTTAAATACATCATGCATATATGTAACTAGAAATACTACATGGCATCCTGATGCCCCCATCTCCTACCTACAGTTAAGGCAGCAGCACTTTGCTGCCCCATGTCACCTGCCCTACATGTATCCTGTCTCCTGCCCCAGATTAGAGGATGCTGCACCCTGCTGCCCACTCTCTTGTCCCATAGAGTCAGGGCTGCTGCACCCTGTTGCCCCATGTCCTACCTGAACAATAACGGCCTCAGCACCCTGCAGCCTCCTGCCTGAACAGTTGAGGTTACTGCAACTTACTGCAGACCTTTGTCCCCCAACCCCTCAATCAGAGTCACTGCACCCTGTTCCTGTTACCATAGTCAGGGATGCTGTGCACTTCTGTACCCTAGAATCCCATGCCCCCTGCTTCCACATTTGGGGCTGCTGCACAATGATGCCCATGCCACCAGAGGTGAGGATTTTACTGCACCCTGCTACCTACATCCATTTTCCCAAATGGGCAGGGCTATTGCACCATGCACATCCCATCCCACAGTCAGGGCTGCTGTGCCCTGCTGCCCCCCCTTGTTCTGCCCCACAATCAAGGCTTCTTCACCATGCTGTAGTCTGTCTCCTGCCACCATAGCCAGAGTTGCTGCACCCTGTTCCTATCTACACAGTCAGGACTGATGTACCCTCTTGCACCCTACAACCCAATTCCTCCACAGCCCCATGACTCCAGAATTAGGGTTGCTGCACCATGCTGCCCCCTGCCACCACAGTCAGATTTGCTTGCTGCACTGCCCAAAAGAAAAAAACACAGGAAAATGCTTTCATCTTGTATTATGGGGATGAAGGACAGAGGGCATTAGGGTGCAGAAGTCTCAACTGTTTGGTCAGGAGACAAGGGTAGCATTAGGGTACAGCAGCCCAAGCTATGGGACAGGATGCAGCAGCCACACATGGGTGGAACTGACACAACTATAGGGGCAGAGGACGGGTGGGGCAGCAAATGCCCTAACCCTTGTGGCAAGTGGCAACATGGTGCACCAGCCCCAACTATAGAGGCAAGGGGCTCTAGGCACAGCAGGCCACAGCAGCCCTGCCTGAGTAGTCCGGAGCAGGGTGCAACAGCCCTGGCTATGGTAGTAGGGGACTGTGGACAGCGTAGTGCAGAAGCCTTGACTATGGAGCAGGACACGGGGGGGCATCAGGATACAGCAGCCCTGACTGTGGGATGGGGTGCTCATGGTGCAGCAGGCTGGCTCATTTGGGACATTGGATGTGAATAGCAGGGTGACCAAAAGCCCCACCTCTGGTGGCGTGGGGCAGCATAGTGCAGCAGCCCCAACTGTAGAGGCAAGATACAGTGGACCCTAGGGTGCAGCAGAGCTCAGCAGCCCTGACTGTGGAGACAGAAACAAAGGGCAACAAGGTGCAATGACCCCAACTGTGGGTTTGGGGGACAGTGGATAGCAGGTTGCAACAGCCCCAACTGTTCTGGCATGGGGAAGCAAGGTGCAGCAGCCCTGACTGTTCAGGCTGATGGTGGGCAATGGAGTGCAGCAACCCCAACTGTGTGGGAGAAGACAGTGGGCAGCAGGGTGCAGTGGCCTCGAATGTGGGGCAAGAGACAGAGGGCTTGTGGGGCAGAGGACAGGGCATCAGAGTGCAGCTGACTCAACCATGGCACAGGAGACAAGGGGCATCAGGATGCTATACACTGTTTCTAGTTATACATTATGTATTTTCACACAGAAACCATCAAAGAACTGAAATTTGTGAGTTCACATTGTACATGTGCCTGAAATAGCAGAGTGTGAAAGGCAACTGTTTGTCAATCTGAGAGGTAGAAAAATTGTTCTTACATGTACCTATTTATTGAGGCTACATCAAACTACTTGTATGAATTAACAAACTTTAGATTTATTTTATATCCATTAAATAAACAACCCAGTGTTATATACTGTAGCTAGAAAAAAGCAGAGTTTTAATGAGAAAGAATTGGCAGCAGCTGTGATACAGATAAGCTGATGTCTCAAATGCATATCACTTCACTTCAGCACTGAAACTTAAATGATCAGCTCTTTAGAAGGACAAAATGTGGGTTTTCAGCTAATTCATTTAAACAAACCCCAGAGACTGAGTTTGTAAAAACCCTGGACAGCAAACAATTACCTCACAGATTGTTCTAATCGGGAAGTTAACAGCTCGTCAGTCAAGCAGGTACTTACATTGCTGAAGCCGTAGCCTAGTCCCATATGATGTCATCACTCTCCCAGGCTCAGTCAAAGGGACAGAAACAGCCTGGCTGTTTTCAGTTAATGCACAACAGGTTATTAAATACTGATTTAAAGAAAACCATAAAACCAAATAGCATAAAATTATCAGGAAACACTACTCATAATACAGGGACTTAAATTCAGACGTTTAAAGGCTTTTTTTAAACAGTGTGTAAAATGGTTGTCATTGATCTTTAAGATTTAAGGAAATAGCTCCATGGAAAAAAGTTCCAGGGCTGGCTGCTTCAATCCTCTGCTCAACTAAAAAGTTGTTGCTCACAGTGAATGCTAAAGCTTATGTAAGTGTTCTCTTAATATGCACTTTGAATGTGTCTTTTTAAACAAAAATAAGAAAAGGATAGCCTACATATAGATATATTTGCTGAAACTGTATTGTATCATATTTTGCATTTTGTATCTTGTATTTTTATATTATGTAAACATGGGACCCCATTATAAATGAGCACTTTTGCTCAACTGGGTAATCTTATTCCTTGGAAGTTCTTTCTTTTAAGAATAAACTTTTACAAGCAAACAAACAAATATCCACGGCATTCAGCCCTCCACATGGACCTGTTACTTACGGTCAGCCTCTTCTGCACATTTCCCCACCCACAGTGTCACTGTTGCATATTCCTAACCTCCCCCATCTGACCCTTTCCCTGCTGTTGTAGTTCCACTGTCACTTCCACTGCACCCTGCATGCCATTTAGTCTGTGGGACACGGTACATCCTCGGCCTGGTTGTTCCACACAGCACAGTGCCCTTCCAATGCATTGCCTTACACTTCCCTTCCAACGTTGTCACAGGCCCCTACTGGATGACACCACCCCTGTACCTTGTGCCTATTGCACAACTTCACATGTTCTCACTCCCATGCCAGCTTTCCATGTCTATTCTGTGTCAGTCCTATTCAGAGCTCATCCCTCCCCCTCATCCCATGTGTCACATGGCTGTTTGCCATTGCAACACCCCTTCCTACTGTGCTGACATCTGTACGGCCACCATCACTGCACCGTGACACCATGTGGACAGCTTGCTTGTGGCTATATTCCACTCATCCACAAGATGGCCACTGGGCATCTCCCTGGACTTGAACCGACAGCACTGGGATGACTGATGCCATATGAATGCATTGTGTGCACTCCCAGTGTACCGGGCGCAGACATTTGTGATGTGCCCTGTGGCATTGCACACCACTTGGCAGTTGACAGAGTGGTACCCCTTCCTGTTTATGTACACATCTTTGTCACCACCAGATGGTGCTCTGATGGCCACATGGGTGCAGTCAAAGGCCACTAGCATGGCCGATAGGCATGCAACCCTGTAAAAGTGCTGCATTGTTGCTGTCTGCTCCACTGGTGTGCTAGGAAATTGAATTAACTCACTAGCATGGGGCAGCAAAGTGTTGAGAAACTGAGTGAGGAGGGAGGATGTGGCCAACTGGGTGATGCCAGTGGTGTCACCCACTGGTATCTGGAAGGTGCCCATGGTGAGCAGGCACAGCGCTGCTGTGACCTTGGTCTCCACCATCATAACATGACCTCTGTATGTGGGCGCCTGGAGCTCATCATGGAGCAGCTCACAGAGCTGTCTCAGAACAGCCCTGCTGAGCCAGTACTGGCCCACAATGTCTGTGTCACTGAGCTGTTCGCATGTGATGCGGGGCTGGTACCATCTCTGCCGTATGAGCCCTTCCTTGGCCACCTTGATGTTCCTTCAGTTTCCTCAAATCAGCCATCACTTCTGCCATGTAAAATGCAAGCCCAGGCATTGTTCCTGCAGTTCAGCAGCCTACCTCTGGGTGTCTGGCTGATTTAGGGCTGCCCCTTTTATACCTAATTTTGAGCAGCCCAAATTTGAGATGCGTGGCATATGCGCTGTGCATTTTGGCTTAATATACACATGCCCAGAGTATTCACATGTCTGTCCACTTTTTCTGCATGGCATACATTATATCTGTGTGATCGCATATTCAGACTTGCGCAATGCCATTTCCCACTTTTGAATATCACGCTGCTGTGCATTTTCCTGGATGTGCTGTGCATCTCCAGTTTGTGCTGCACAAGTCCTTTGAATATGGAGGCTACAGCGTACAAATTTTAAGGCACTGTATGTTTACAAAGGCATAACAAAGTTTCAGTGAGAGGTCTCTTTGCACCCTGAATTTGCACCGCCACTGATTTGACTTTGCTCGGGGCCACTGATTTGCTAAAGCCAAACCACAATCTAAGAGAATCACCCTGAAGCATCAACATTAAAAAAAAAGGACATATAAATATTTAAACAAAGCATAATCTGTTTGTCTTTATTGAATTATTATATCAGTGAAAGTCCTTAGTTGAACAATGTATTTTCATACTTAACTATTTGTTCATTCATTCATTCTGATTCACTGTAAGTGTTGATTATATTAGAGAATATTTCTTCCTTTTTCTGAATCTTTCTTTTTTTATCTTTCCTGCGGTCTTTCTGTATAGTCACTGTTCTTTCTCAAGCAGCACAATCCTGCTGATTTTATTTTGTCCTTGGATAAGCTCACCGGATGCTCGTAATAGGTAGATATATATTTACTGGTTATATTAAATAATGCACAGCTTTCTACCTCTTTCAAACACCATAATACACAAGTGATAATATGCATATGGGTATGATTACCCAGGTATTATGGGGTTTATGCTACATGCAGCCTTGCAACACCCCATTGGGTCTTCTGATTGGCTCCTCATGCCTGTCTAGCAGTGCTATCCTTACGCAGCAAAGAAATGGCCACTTACTCCTGATCGAATTTAATCTACAGAACAGTTATCACACTCACTCTTAAAATATTAAAATACTAACCAGGACAAAAGAAAATAAAATAAAAAAATTACTTCAAGAAACCCCATTTCAACTTTTTTCAACTGGCAAGTCAATAGGATTTGTTTTTCTGTGAGATGTGATAAAGCTTCATTTTGTTTTACTTCCAGCACTAAGCATTCAAACACTCCTGCAGGCACAGCTCCTCCAACAGCGTATTGCTTTATCTCATTCCACTCTAACCAGCAGTTATAAAAAATAAAACATGGAAAATGGTTTCACTATTTATTTTGTTTTTATGCACCATCAGTGAGTAATATCTACAAAGGGCAGACGATGGACCAAGTGGTCCTTTTCTGCTGACAGATTTTTATGTTTCTATGTTTCTACATAAACCTCTCTAGTTTTGTTCTTTTATTTGTAACTTTTCTTTATGCCCCCTCCTCTCTGGTTGCCTGGACTTTCTCCAGTGTGGTCTCTTGGCTCGGCCTGTTCCTGCCCCGCCTGAAATCCCCAGCCACACCCCTGGTTTGACCTGTCTTCGCTCCATCTCCACTGGCAGCTCAACCCCCCTGGCTCTGAGCCCCCCAGGGTGGGACCACTGACTCCTACTGGTGCTCTATCTAGAATCTAATTGAGTGACCAGGGAGTGGAGGGAGACCCAGATGCCAGCTGGAAGGACCCGACTATGGGCATTGGGCCTTCCACTGGACCCACCTTTGCCTACCAGACAACCAGGGTTTTTCTGTTTTTCTGTCCCTCCCCTGGCTAGGCCTTGCAGTGCACACCAGCACGACCGTGCATGCTCCTGTGCACGCTCACATGAACACCTCTGCAGCCAATCCCCTACCAGAGATCCCAATGGCTGCTGCGCCCCAGTCTCCACCGGGAGTCGCCAAGCGCTGGGATCTACAACCCTCCTCCCTCCCAGGAAAGGAGAGCAGGCCTCCAGATGCTCAATCCTTTCCTCCCCCACCGAGCCCCACCAACCTGAGTCTGCTCCCAAACCTGGGTTGCCAGTGTGGCGCGAGGTGTGGCATCCAGCACCGCAACCCTCAGCACCACTGGGTGGACTTGAGCTTTGTTCTTGAGCTTTATGGACATTACACACTTTGGGTTTGTAAAAAAATCTCACAATACACCAGTTTCTATACATTATTCTGTATTTTATTTCTACATGACAAAAAATCTATAGCCTATGTACCAGCATACACTGCACCATGCAAATCAATTCTACACTAATAATGGCATTGATGTAATCTGCTTTAAACTGCCTTTATTTAAGAAATAAAAAGAACCTTAAGAACAGCTCCCTCTTAGATGTAATTTTGGTTAGCAAGCCACACCTGTTCTCTCATGTTGGAACATTTTTCTCAGACATTGACGATCATTGTATAATCACCACTATTAGATCCGTGCACAACCAACAGTTCATGGCAAAGTTCTCTATCAAGAGGTGCAAATGCAACTTTGATTTGTTTGCTTATGTCCATGACTTGAAACATTCATTGTGATGGCAGGAATTCTTCCTAGCCGAAATGGTTAACAGGGCATATACTATTTTTTACGATATTTTAAGTGAGGCTTTAAATAAGCATGCACCCTTGGTTAAGGTGCAGGGTCAGGAGCAGCACCTGCCGTTGGTTCTCACCTGAGCTCAAATCTTCCCTGTTAGAAAGGGATACTTTATGGAAAAAAGCCCAAGAAAGCAAGAACGACTCGGATTGGTGTCTTTTTAAGAGAGCACGTAAAAAGTGCACCAAGTTGGTCAGAGTAGCCAAGGCTGCCTGCTATCGTTCGGAACTAGCCTCTGCCTCAAGAAATCCTTCAAAGCTCTGGAAAACATTAAAAGACATGTCTGGACACGCACCTGGTAATTCCATTCCAACAAAAATTAAGTCCGGCGACACCATTATCTCTAACCGATCGGAGATATTGGAAGCCCTCAATAAACACTTTGCAATGGCAGGGCTAGCATTTGATACTTCTCCTGCTAATGACCTCTGCACTGCTCAGGGCCCACCAACCCACAAGTCCCCCTCTACTGAGGAGGCCTTCTCCCTCCTGCCTGTCTCTCTAAAAGAGGTGGAAGACCTACTGCTGCAACTGGACACCAGGAAGGGAGCAGGCTCCGACTTCATAGAGCCATACTATCTGAAATGTGCTCACTATGTGCTTGCATGTGCCAATCACCCACCTATTCAACATGTCACTCTCCCAGGGTAGCCTCCCCTTCAATGGAAAATAGCCCATGTCATCCTCGATTAAAAGCAGGTGACCCCTGGATCTAAAATAATTATAGACCGATCTCCTCCTCCCCATCCTGTCTAAATTACTAGAAAAAATAGTGTGTGGCCAGTTAGGGTATACTTAGAATCCAGAAGCCTATTAAACCTGGTTCGTCTGGATTCAGAGCAAAGCACAGCATCATAATAGCCCTAGCTAAGGTGACCAATGATTGGCTCCTAGACCTTGACAACAAGAAGCATGTCTGTGCTGTTTTCTTGGATCTTAGTAAGGCATTCGACACAGTCGATCACAGCCTGCTTCTTTCCTCCGTAAGCACCTTAGGCCTGGACCATAAATCTATGTGCTGGTTTGCAGACTACCACGGAGAACGGAAACAGCAGGTTAAAGCTGAAGGTGATCTTTCTCCATTAAAACCTATGCTGAGGGGCGTGACCCAGGGCTCTATCCTTGGTCCCCTCCTCTTTATAGTCTACATTAACAACATCAATGACCCCATCAAAAAAGCTAACATCCACTTATTCGCTGATGACACTGTACTGTACTTGAGTCGTCCCATGCTGGAAGCAGCCTGTGAAGACCTCCAAGCTGAATTTGACCTTCTGCAATACCAGCTCATAAACAAAAAGCTTTTGCTCAATGCGAAAAAGACAAAAGCCATGCTCTTCTCCCCCTCCTTGCATGTGGCAATTCCTGCTTGGGGGGGGGGGCTATCCCACAAATTACTGCTGTTCTTGGAGAAACACTAGAGTATGTAGCTAAATTCAAATATCTAGGAGTCTGGTTCGATCATAAATTTTCCTTCGACGACCATCTCGAAGTATTACAGAAGAAACTAAGGCAAAGATTAGGACTATTCTACAGAATTAACCACCTGCTCACAAAGGAGGCCAAGATTCAACTAGTTCAAGCTACCTTCCCATCTTTAATAGATTACACGGACCTGCTCTACAGCCACTGCACTGCCTCTGCACTGGCTAAGTTGGACACCCTCTACCACAGAGTTATCAGGTTCATGACTGGCCTTCCACTTTCCACACACCACTGCTCCCTGTACTCATCGTTAGGCTGGACTTCCCTTCACTATAGAAGGAATAGAAATGCCGCCCTATGGGCCTTCAGAGCGGTGACCAACAAGCTCCCTCATATGTCTCAGATTGTATTCCTGGAAGTGTTAGCAGCACCTACGCCTATGAGCTATTCCCAATTGCCCTCCAAGTTCCAAGGGTCAAAACTGCTCGCAAAGCTGCTCTAAGCTTCTCTTTACCCACATTGTGGAACAATTTACAAAGGAACTTGAAGCTGAGCTGCCCTGTTAGCCTGAATATCTTCAAGGCGCTCTACGATTGCTACATGAAAGCACCTTGCAAATGTTTTCCTCACCGCTAGCCCACTAATTCCGCAACTCCCCCTTTCCATCCTGACATGCGCCATGTTTCTACCCCTGGCTCTCACTCTTTCCCTATTAACTCTTCCTGCTGCACCCATCCTTCCCTGTCCGCTCCAGCCTGGCTAAAGTCCCACCTCATCCATAGTAGTGTCCCAGTTATCTACCCCTCCTCCGTCATTATCATAATAAACAAGTACACGACAGCCATCGTCACTTTCTGTGGTTTTAGCTCAATTTTTCCCCCAGTCGTTGGAAATATATCCCTCCTCTTCTTTACCTCTCTAACCTGCCACCCCATACACAGCCTCTTTCCCCTATATGTGTAGTTGCCGGCTGCCTCACTCAAAAGATCTCTGCTTATAACCCCTGTATGCCTATGGTTGATTGTACATCTGCTGACTTCTTCAATTGTAAAGTAATGCTGTTTTTTTTTTCAACCTTGTACTGTACTGTATACACTGTATATACTTTTTCTTCCTTGTATATTATTGCTTTTTGTATACCTGCTTCAGTACTGTACTTTGATGTATTCATGACCAGGTTCACCTTGCAAATGAGCCTTGCTCAATGGTGCCCGCCTGGATAAATAAAGATTTTGATTGATTTTTGATTAACAATGCTTTTATTGGCATTCAGTCAGTTATAACTGTTGGCTCTGTCTCTCCCAGAACTAGTTCTCAGTTAGGGCATTGTCTAGCTCCACTTATGTGTAATTTACATATATTTGTTTTTCACTTTCCTTTTCTCCTGAAGGAGAGGTGCCTACCCCTGTCTTCAGATCCAGCTTCTACCATGGCACCATTTGACCACCTCCTGAATTTCCTTGATCTACAGCCCATGAATGTCCCTACAGCACCCAGCAAATGCACACAGCAGGGCTTGACTTCTCTCCAGGATTGAACTGGAAATAGAGACTTTCAGGATGGAAATGGGCCATTAGGTGAAAGTGGGTAGTAGTAGTATACGCACACACCTAATGGGGCCTTGACCTCTCTTTAGAGTCCAAGTGGGAATCGGAACTTTTGGGATGACAACGGGATTGGGGGGGGGGATTGGCAACTGACTTCCCCACCCACACCCAGTGGAACCCTGACACCTCTCCAGGACCCAACTGGGAACAGGGACTTCTGCGAAGGTGGTAGGAGCTGGCGCATGACCATTCAGTTCTTGCCCCGCCCCAACACAGTGGGACCTTGACCTCTTTTCAGGATCCAACTGGAAACAGGGACTTCTGGAACTGTGATCGGCCACTGGGGCATGTACTGCCATCTCCTCTCCCCCCCATTAGGGCAATGACCTCTCTCAGATCTAACTGGGAATGGGGATTTTTGGGATGGTGGTGAGTCATTAGGGCATGGGACTTCTCCCTCCCCCCGTACACACAGTGGGGCCTAGACTTCTCTCCAGGATCCAACTGGAAATGGGGATATATGGGATGGTGATAGGCCTTTGAGGCATGGGCAGCTTAGCACCCCCAAACCCCCAAACATACTTCAGGGCCTTGCATCTCTCCACTTCTCTCTAGTATCTAAAACAGGAATGGGAATATCTGGGAAGGAGATGGGCATTTTGGTCATTGGCAGCCCCCCAACCCGATACATACGCAGACAACAACAGGGCCTTGACATATCTCCAGGATCTAACTGGGGGTGGGGAATTTTGGAATGGCAACTGTCCTTTGGAACAAGGGTGACTGGCTGCCCCCCCCAGTAGGGCCTTGACCTCTCTCAAGGATTCAGTTGGGTTGGGTACTTCTGTGCCTTTGCGGTGTGGGTGGGTGGTCAGTTGGCATCCTCCTGCTGCACTTCTCCCAATATTTTCCAACTGTACAGTCTCATCCCCCTCTTAAGTAACACTTGACCACCATGCCAGACATTTGCGCTATAGAAAGCCAATGGTGCCATGTTACCCATGATGGCAATGCCATTCCCAGTCCTTGCCAATGGAGACAACTCACAGTGTGGGAGTTAGGCAGCGGGCATGTACTGTATCTGGGTCACTTGCATAGTATTTTAACTTGTTACCCCGAGTACAGCTGGTGGGGTTTACATTTCTGACTCCCCATAGAAAATGATAGGGATGTACAGCTTTCATATAATTTAGACGTAGCTTTTTGCTGGATTGAGTACTTAATGCATGACTTCTTGCAGCAAGTGACCCAGGTGTTATATTGAAGGGGTGGATGTGTAATAATTTGTTTGATGAGAAGAGGCTGTTTCACAACATTTTCTTCTAATTCTTCTTTTTCCTTTCTTTCTGTGGAAATTATACCAAGTTTTAATGTTTGTTCAAAGAGTTTACAAAATTGCCAGGCCCTTACTTTCATTTACAAACTGACTCTGAAGGGTTATATGAATGAAAACATCTATGAATGAATGAATGAATTATTGGTCATTTCTATTGCCTTTTATAAACAGACTATCACTTGCCTGGCCCAGTGGCACTGGTGGAGCGTGTCACTCTTCAGTCTGGGAGATCCGAGGTCATGTCTGGGCTTCACCCCTCACCTTGGGTCAGGTGAGTCTTGGAAATGTGTGGAGGTGTACTGGATCCTGGTGGGAGGGTGTTAGCTTCTGTGCAATGCAAGTGCCTCCTGCGGACCTGGGGCTAACATAGGATGCAGTGGGTGACCATTCAGTTTCCTGTCCCCCTCCCCAGCCTAACATGGCATTGGATTGGCTAAGAGAAATGCACAGAGGGCAGAATAATACAATGAGAAATGTCCCCGGATTTTTGAGTATCACTGGCTGGAGGCATCATGTCACAGTCCGCGTCTTCTGGATACTCCCCACCAAATCTCTATGCCCTGGGTATACCCCCTTGGCCCCAGGACCCACCATATGGGGACTACCCCCATGGAGAGCAATGCAACAGCTATGTGGAGCAATGGATGAAGAAGTGGGCTGTGTGAATAATGGGCATGCTGCAGGCCAGATGAAGAAGTGAAGCAAGTTCAGGTGAGTGGCACTAGTGGAACAATCAGGTAAGGGGGACAAGTAATAACGTAAAAACAACAAACCAACAGTGTATCTCACCATGTTATACACAGCATTGAGTTAGATACATGTAGTGCAGTGAGTGTAAACAGGCTGTAACAGGCTATGTAATAACTCAAACTCTCATGTCCACACAGTCATTTGCGGCTATTAAGCACCTAACATCCACACACAGATAACGAAAAAAAATAATAGTAATAATTAAACACATTTATAAATTTATGTTACACATGGGTCCATTATATAATCATGAGACACTCCAGCACATGGATTAATTTATGGATTATCCACATCTTGTGTGATTAAGTCTCTTGGCTGTGCCTTGTGACACACCACAGGAGGCGTGGGCAAATTCATACATAACCCATGCCCTGTCATGCCTTATTGCTTTAACAAATTCTGGACGTGTGTGTAACCAGGCAGCAATGCTCACATGCATTTCCAGTATAACCAATAAAAAAAAAAAAAAAAATTCAATTGTTTAATGGATAGGTAGAATGAGCTAGGATGCCAGGGGAGTCTCCTGATAGATCCATTTGGTTTCCTCATTCCACACACATGCTGCTCAGAGAGATTCTCAGATCCCAGGGCAGTGGTAGATCAACAATGTCAAGGGGTTAGGGCTGGTCCAGAGCCATGTTGCAGACCTGAGTACGTGAGCTGACTCTGAAGTCCCATACCGGGACGGGTGGACTTGGTGAGTTGCAAAGGTGAGGTGCTGGTCTCCCTTGGAGGTGTGTGTGTGTGTGGGGGGGAGTGAATATGCCACCTGACAAACTGTGGAGTGATAAGGACATCAGCTGTGAAAGCAGCCTAGCTCTCACCTACCCGCCTCCTGGCAAGCGGATGTTGTCACACACTTGCTGCAGTATGTGTAACTCAGTGAGGGGGAACAGGAGGACAAATGTGTATGTGTGTGTGTGTGTGTGGGGGGGGGGGTGCCTGGCCCTAGGAACGATGTGGAAGTATTTCTGGTGTAGCTGGACTAGTGCCTGAGATATTTCATGTGAGACATGGCTCCTAACACTGTACTACTGGCTATTAGCTTTGTCTCATTCAAAACAATCTTAATGAAAAAGGCATATCTGTCTGTCTGTCTGTTGGTATGTCTGTCTGTCTATCTCTCTGTCTCTCTCTCTCTCTCTATCTATCTAGAAACTTAAAATATTTAGTCATTCAAAATGTATTCCAGAATATTGATCTAAAGGGTTAAAGTTATGTAAACTGATGAGAGTCGGAATTAATTGCCACTTCATCAGGATTCTTAGTGCCACCTAGTGGCCAGAACATAAAAATGTTCAACACCTTGTGATTATACTAAATTACACTAGACTTAATATAGAGCAGGACTAATAACAGAAAACATTTTAAACATCTATGTATACTATAGTTATACTCGACCTAAATGCTTTCAAGGTTTTCAGCTTTGTCCCACTGTTGATCTTTTAAATACTCATCCTGGTATCCTCCTGTCTCTGCACTTAAGGGGCCCTCCCTAGTCCAAGCTGTCCGGCTGAGGCGATTCTAACCCAGCAATTACTGTGTGAGGAGATGAGTCTCCTGGTACTGAATGCGCTCAATCTACTGGCTAAACCTGCTGCTATCAACTGTCTTGCCTGGAAAGGTGTTCCGTTCTTGTCTTTCTGTACATATTATGTGAATATTCTATACTATCCCTCAGCTTTTGAGCTCTAGCCCACTAATATGTATTTGTGATGTGATGTATACTGTCAAACACCTGTACCAGACTGTTTCAAATGTGATGTGATGTATACTGTCAAACACCTGTACGATACTGTTTCACATGTGATGTATACTGTCAAACACCTGTACAATACTGTTTCACATGTGATGTATACTGTCAAACACCAGTACCATACTGTTTCACATGTGATGTATACTGTCAAACACCAGTACCATACTGTTTCACATGTGATGTGATGTATACTGTCAAACACCTGTACCATACTGTTTCACATGTGATGTGATGTATACTGTCAAACACCTGTACCAGACTGTTTCACATGTGATGTGATGTATACTGTCAAACACCTGTACCAGACTGTTTCACATGTGATGTATACTGTCAAACACCAGTACCATACTGTTTCACATGTGATGTATACTGTCAAACACCAGTACCATACTGTTTCACATGTGATGTCTACTGTCAAATTGTTCTCGTCTGTACCTTGTAACCTCCCAGGTCGCTCCTGAAAATAGGTACTTGGCTGTCTAGTGTGCTTACCTGGTAAACAAAAGCAAATAAATAAAAATGTTCACATAAACTACTGCTTACCCCACAGTGTGCTTCAAACACGATTGCCAGTAACTGACTTGATGACTGCTTTGTTTGGAGCACCACAGCCTAGTTCTATTAAAAGCTCCATAACAGGGCTGCCTGATGGGCTAACAGAGATCTGAGTTTGGGAACAAGCACGGGGAACTTCCTGGACAGCTCAGAGGATGAGGAGCACTGCTACTTGGCAGTGCTCCCAGCCTGGGATGGACGGCATGGGGTCTGCCACACTGGTGACCACTGCATTGGGACAGGGAGTTTGCTGCTCAGTGGGGGCATCAGTGATGTGTTGAGGCCTGCAGGGGTTTTGCCCGATGTGAGGGGAGGTGGGAGGGAAGAAAACCAGAAAATGCAGGGGCAAGGTGCCATGAAGCCTTGCCTGCCCACTCCAGGCTGTGCCACCACCTGGGACTTGGCCAGTTCTAGATGTGGATGGGGGGAGAGGATGATCGCTCCATCCTGGCCCTGGGTTGCAATTTCTCGCCAGAAAGTGCTGGGGGAGGTGGCTGCCAGTCAGGTGGGTGGGCAAAGGCTGAAGAGATGGTCTGCACCTGAGGAACAAAAAAAGCACTAGAGCAAAAAAAAGCTCTGTGATGTATGTTATAGGGCTGCTGAGGCCACCCACACAGTTGGAAGAGTTGTCTCGCATGCATTCTTCAGGTTGCATTCTTAGAGGAGAGGAGACTCGGGGTATGGACACTAAAACAGGTGTTGAAAGGATGACTAGGACGGGTAGGGCCTGGAGAAGGGTGGCAGAGACTGGTATCTCCAGTGGGAGAGAAGTGAGATGGTTCAGAGTGGAGAAGGCAGGAAGCAGGCATGTAAATAAGGTAACATCATCACCAGTGGACATTGCAACAAGTAGCAGTATCTGACTGGCCATGTTGAGGGGAATTATCAGGTAACCAGGGCTCGTAGCAGCAGTCCAGGCAGCAAGACTCTAAAGGCTGAGTGGAGGTAAAGAAGGTAATAATTATTGATGACTCTATGGTTCGAACGGTGGGTGCTGTTGAAGGGTCATTACTGGACCAGAATGATATATCAGAACAGGTGGTTTGCCTGTCTGGACCAGAGGTGGAATGAGTGCTATCTATGCCACTCAGTGCCACTGGAAGTGGGGAGTGCAGACCATCATCACCTATGTTTGCATGAACAATATAGGGTGCACATGTCCCTAGGATATGAGGAGGTCATAAATGGATTTTTTTTTTTTTTGAGTTTAGTTTAGTTTATTGTTCTAGGAATTACTACCTTTGAGCCAGAAGCTCTTTTACAAAGGTTCCACGTCAATTAGGTACAGTACAAAAAAGGTTACATAGATAACATAACAATTTGTGCTGTGTCAAGAGCGAGAAAACATATACAAATACATATCAAATCATTTGTGCAAAAGGACATGAGATATCAATAATCACATTATTATTACAAGAAAGAGGTCATGCCAGATTAGGAGAAACAAATAGGGAAAAAGTCCAGAACAGAGAGGGTAAATGAAAGGTGTGGGGAGCAGACAATAGCAGGAGAAAAGGTTTCCCAAACATGTCTTTGTCAAATAATGGAACAGGGTGGGTAGTGAGAAAACAGGAGGTTTAATCAGGGCAGTCACAGGAGCTGGAGGTGGCAAGGTGAGACAACAGCCTTGATTTGAAAATACCTAGAGAGGTGGAGGCAGTAATATGAGTGCTGAAGGCATTTAGCCAGCTGGGGGCACGATAGGCAAATGATCTTTGTCCCTGAGAAGTCCGGCATCAGGGGACTTGGAGAGGCTGGTGTTCTGATCTTCTGGTAAAACGGGTGCTAGTTCTTGGGCACAACAGGTCTTAGATACAAGGTGGAGTGAGGCCCAGAGTGGATTTTTTTGCCATCAGGCAGGTAAGGTACTTTATCCGGTTTGAGAGTTGCAACCAACCTGAGTCAAGCATAGAGTTCACATGTGGGTACGTTGATGTGCACCAGTGAGCAGCCAACAGGCCTTATTTAGGATGTTGTAATGCGACTCAAGTGCTGTAGTAGTGGCAGATCCATATATAACTAAGCCATAGTCAACGACTGAGATGACAGAGGATTGGATGGCAGTCCTCAGTGCAGAATGGGTAAGGAGCCGGTTCCGATACAGAATCCCAATTGCTGATTAATAGTTTTGCTGTACTATCAATGTGAGTTGCAAAGGTTAGGCCTTGATCAAAGTTGATTCCAAGATATTTGAAAATTGGCACTTGTTCAAGGGTATTTCCCAGGTATGTACTAATGGTGAGTGGGACTTGTCGTTTCTTGTTTTGTGAGTTAGAGAAGAGCATGGATTTAGTTTTTTTGTGGTTTAGAACCAGCTTATGTTCAAGGAACTACATCTCAACTTTGGAAAAAGCATTCTGAAGGTTGAGGCGTAAGAGGTTCGGATCTTTATGAGTGGCAAGAATTACGGCATCGTTGGCATAGAGGATTATTTGTTCAGGGCAGGATTTGGGGAGGGAGTTTAGGAAAAGGCTGAAAAGGAGGGGGCCCAGGATGGATCCCTGGGGAACTCCTAAGCGAACCGGTTTTGAGGCTTAGAGAACTCCAGCTACTTTTACAGATTGAGAGCGCTGAGCAAGGTAATTTTTTACCCAGTCACCAGGACCCTACGAGAGCCCTAGGGATAGTAGTTGTTTAATAAGTAGGCCATGGTGTACTGTATCAAATGTCTTGATTAAGTCAATGTAGACTGCTCCAGTTAGGTTTCCTTTGTCCATGGCATTGTGGATTGCTCCTGAGAATTCAAGTAGGGCAGTCGATGTGCTGTGCCCTTTCCTAAATCCATGCTGCTGAGTGCATAGGATGTTGTGCTTTTCCAGGTAGTCTGAAAGTTGGTCTGCCGCCAAGCGTTCAAGGGCCTTAGAGAGAGGTGGTAGTATTGATACCGGGCGATAGTTACCAGGCAGTGACTTATCACCACTTTTGTGCACCGGAGTGACAACTGCAGCCATTCATTTCCTAGGGAATTGGCTGTAGCAGAGGGAGAGACTGAAAATTTTTGTGAGGGGGAGCAGTACTTCCTCCAGAGTGAGGGACAGAAGTTTAAGGTCAATAGTGTCGCTGCTTGCTCGGGACTTAGAAATTTAGGGATGTTCCTGAGGGAAAGGTATCCAGTGTGATCTTTCATGAGATATCAAAACAAGAAGAAGAGCACACACTCAAGAGGGAGGTACCAAGCCAGCCCGGTGGTGCTGAGGTGCTGGATGCCACACCTCACGCTATGCCAGTGACCTGGGCTCGGCAGTAAACTTGGGCCGCCTGGGGTTGGCAGGAGGAGGACAGGATCGAGCATCTGGAAGACTGCTGTCCTGTCCTGGGAGGGAGGGGGATATCAATCCCGGGCTCTGGTGGCTTCTAGTGGTGGCTGGGGGCACAGCAAGTTCGCAATTCAGCAACCACAGAGATTGGCTGTGTTGATGATCCTGTAGGCATGCACGGGACTGTGCACGCCTCTGCTGCATGCATTGCACGTCTAAGCCAAGGGGAGGGAACCAACAAGGAAAAACTCCTGCACCTCGGGAAGGTGCCGGAGGCCTCCAGGAACCGCGGCACTCATGTCCAACATCGGACTTTACTCTGGCCATCATCCCGAGCCCTTGCCTCTCCTCTGGACCCAGCTGCTTAGATTTCAGAAAGGACACCCAGGTAAGGAGTTGGTTGGTCCCACCCTGGGGTGCTTAGATCCAGGGAGGGTTGGCTGGGTTCTGGGGAGGAAGGTGTGGTATCTCAAATACCCACTGGGCTGGGGGGGATTCAGGTGGGCAGAAGATGCCCAGGTTGAGTGTGGCACTCCTGAGAGATGCCCTGCGGTTGCAGGTGAGAAAATGAAGATACCGAAAAAAAAAAAAAAAGAGGAAGGTACCTCTGGAAATATACAGTAATGGTAGCCAACACCCAAAACAAACACACTGTACAAGTGGTAATTGCACACAGACAGGAAGGACAGGGAGAAAAATCAAATCAATTGGACACATTGATTCAATAGTCCCAAATGGTTCTTACTCTGATCATGTGAAGACACTGGGACAAATGCTGCAGTAAAGAAAATGTTGATTACAAGTTAGCAAGCGCATTTCTCCCAAGCCAGAAAGCATTTTTAATTTTATTTATTTGCTGACCTGATAAGTACACTGGTCCAAGGGACCTTTTTCAGGAATGACAAGGGACTAGGTAGGCAAAGGAAATGGTGGAGATGACAGAAACATAGGAAACACATTGTTAAGAGTAACTGAAAGTACAGGAAAAAAGTAAGACATCTGTATACAATTTCAATAAAGAGGCACAAAAAAACATATGTTAAACAATTTGTTTAGTAAGTATGCAATACTGGTGCTAATATAGAGTAGCATAGCGAGTACAAGTGGTACTAACATAGTTCACCACTGACCAGGTGCTGCAGCACTTTAGTCACACAGAAGTTCATCAGGAGGCCTTTTCTGAGATCTTCCCGGTCCTGAGGGTTAGTGAGGAGTGGCTGTGGATTATTAGGCAGGCAAATGCTTGACTATGGGTCTGGTGCAAGAGGAGGGATTGTCTTTTTCTAACTGGAGGGCCTTCTGGTGCAAGCGACACCAGTATACCCATGATGAGCTGCACCTGTGTTAGGGGGGGGAGTTGGGGTACTGGCCAGGAGAATGGACATGGCAGTTTGGGGTATTTAAAACTAGAGAATCAGGGGAGAGGATGGTGCAAGGTTACGCAAAGGACAGGAGGCAGACACATGAGATCATCAAGGGAAGGAAAACACAGAGGGGAAGCAACACGAGAGAAGACCCAAAAAATGAGTGGGAAATCATAGACAGTCAAGGATCCTCACTGGCATACAGGCCAACATGAGGAGTGCACTCAGCAAAATGGCCAAGCTTGAGGGTCTGATGCACTTCAAAGGGTCAGGATTTAGCGGCACTCACACAGACATGTTGGTGAGAGGGGGATAAAAAGAGTGGGACTGCAGGATAGCAAGCTACAGGCAATTCTCTTTTTTTAACTTCTTTATTGAATGGGTCACGCCCACATCAGAAAAAGTGTGCAATACCCTTACATAGTAGTTCCTTCCATACAATAATTCGGCTGGATTACACTTTTTAACTCTGTAGTCCCCCAATCCAGAGGGTTCTAAAAGTTACCTAGTAAGCCTAGCTATGACCTATTATTTAATTATTTAATATTGGAGCCAGAGAGACTTCCTGGCCCAGGTTTTATACCCTACAAACCATAATAAAACAGTTAATACTTCTTTTTGTTAAAATAGCAATAATTGTAAACAACAACAACTAACTAAAAAGAAAAGGAACTTATGTGTGGCTAATTTTGTGAACAGGTTTGTGCTCTATGTCACCATCCCATCCCATGAATTCCCACCTATTAATTCATAAGTAATTTTTCTGCGTGTCTAAAGTATCTAATCCTTGGTGGCTACTCCTTTTGGTTTATATTCAATATCCCTTAGCCTGCTGTGAGAAGATCAAGGTGCCCTCCAATTCCTCAATAAACATCATAAATGTAAGCCAAGCCCCCTTGAATTTCTCCATCTGCATTCATAAATCTGCTGTAATATCTTTAATAATGTTTGCCCAATCGTGCTGTGAGGGTGGTTCTGGAAGCAACCACTTCCTAGTGATTGCTTTACTAGCTGCCACCAGCAGCTCTCCTGCAAAGGATTTCTGGCAGTTTGATCTTCTCCCTTTGGGCAATTTACCCAACATCAGATGTTCAAAGCCTGAATTTTCTTGCAGTCCCACCATCTGACTGTATCTCTGCCCAAGCTCCTCTCAGAAGGGTTGCATGACTGGGCAGCTTCAGAAGATATGGTAATGGGTACCCTCCTCCCCACATCCTCACCAGCACCCATCTGAGTGATCTTGTGTATAATGCTTTGTTCTAGTAGGGGGGGAGAAAAAAATCTGTTTAGGGTTTTCCATCAAAACTCAATCCAATTATTAGATGCTGAAGTATGGAAGACCCCCTCATAAATGGACTTCCACTCCCCAGGACTGAAAACAAGCCCTGATTCTATTTCCCAGGCTGACTGGTAAATGAGTAGGGGTTGGTCTCCACTTGCAGTGTATACCTTTACCAGCGTATATATGTATTTCTTGTTGATTGCCCCTTCTGCAGCCCATATAATCACAAGCACCAGAGGGTGAGAACTCCCCTGCACCTTCCTCATGTGAAAACCTGATCTAAGGAAGGCGACAACTTTTAAATAGCAGCAAAAGTCTGTTTGTTTCAACCAAAATTCTTCCTTAATCTCTATAAATGATTTAACATTACCTTGCCAGGGGAACTGTGAGAAAAGAGTCAAGCCCGTCTTTTCCACAAAGAGAATGTATTATCTGTTTCGGGTGGAGTAAACTGAGCACACTGGATTTTCTGAGTGCAGGATGTTATAGACCCCGCTATGTTCAGGTCTTTTTTGACTGTCCCCTATATTTTATACAATTGTTGGGTCCATGGGTTAGTAGCTTTTAACTTACTTTATGTTTCAGCTGGGGCATCAAAATCCTTCAGTGGCTGTGTGCTATAATTGCTCCTAAGTTCTTGGGTTACCCACACATTATCTGGGTCCTGCCTTTTGTAAGCTATCCAAGGTACCAGTTGAGACATCTGATAATATAACTTAAGATTTGGAAGTCCTATCCCTCCCTGTTCCTTTGGCCTTTGAAGGTCTGACACTACAGGCAATTCTGAAGGGAAAGGCTTCAAAGAAATGGGGGTTGGGTGTCTCTCTTCAAAAGTAAAGGAGTCACTCTGAAGGACAGTGAGCACACTGGATGGGAAATGATGCCAGAGTCCATCTGGGTTAAGTCAGGGAAGGGATGGCAAAAGAATCACCATGGGTGTATGTTACAGGACCCTAAACAGTTCAGTAGAATATGATGCCCAGCTAGTTTGGTACATTACAAGAGCAGCCAGATCAGATGCAATGGTGATCCTAGGGGGCTTTACTCTCCTGGGCATAGACTGGCATCTTTTGAAGTCTAATGGCAGGGTTGAGACTGAGTTCCTGACCACTCTCATAGATGGCTTCCTAGAACAACATGCCCAACAAGGGACTAGGTTTGAAACCATCCTTGAACAAACAGTTAGTATTATATTGGAAATGATGACTCATTCACCCAATATATTTAAAATGTCCAAAATATTGTATTGTACTATAGTAAGAATTTGCATGGTACCTTGATACTCACCATATCTTCACCAGTGTTTCAGGGTGCCTCCCAGCTACTTCCTCTGGGTGGACTGGACACGTCTGGTAAGTTAAAATATATACATATATGCACTTTCATATCTATAAAATAAACATTATGGCCCAGATATTCAAAAGAGTTGCACCCCGGCCGATATTCAAATGGGAATTGTGCCTGGCACAAATCCCGATGTGCCGGGGCGCATCAGTAATGTATGCAGGCCCAGGTAGGGGGGTGTGCCCATGCATACTCTGCACATCTCGATATTCAGCCCGGGATGTGCTGAGCCATGCATGTGCAACCCCTACTTGCGTCGCACAACGTTGATCCAAAAAAAAAAGGAGCAACGGCAGGCCACCCACAGGTGAGCTGCCATATTGCAGGGTGCAACACGGCAGCTGCCACCTGTGAGTGGCCACCCGACTCTGGCTGCACCTCCGTGGTGGCGCCCCCCATGCCGATCGCGGGCATTAGTAAATAAAAAAGTCAATATCCTGGGGTCCAGTGGACGCTGTCATGTCGCAGGCATCAGTAAAATAAAAAGTCCAATATCCTGGTGGTCAGAGGACCTCTGTCTTCCAATTGCGGGCTTAAGTAAAGAAATAAAAGACTCCTGTATCCCTGGTGGTCCAGTGGACCCCTCCACACCGCCCACACTGATCCCAACATCCCTCCCCGGTCAGCGGCGGCAGCAGCAGCATCACACCGCCTGCGCGACCGCTTCACCGACTGACACCGTCGGTGGGGCTGTCACGCCTGTGGTCCAGGCGTGAGCCAATGGGCGCAGCCCATACCATGTTATCTTATTCCAGATATGTGAATGGATCCATTCACATATCTGAATGGGTAAGATGGGTATTTGAGGCACACCTATTGGCTCACGCTGTGGGACCAATGGGCGCATAGCCCTACCGATGGTGTCAGTCAGCGGGTGGCGGGCGGCAGGCGGGTGGGTGCTGCCGCCCGCCACTGACCTGGGGGAGCTGGGCAGTGGGAATCAGTGGGGATCAGTGGGCGGTGGGAGGGGGGGTCCACTGGACCACCAGTGATATAGAGTCTTTTATTTCTTTACTTAAACCCGTGATCGGGAAGACAGCGGTCCACTGGACCACCAGGGATATAAGAGTCTTTTATTTCTTTACTAATGCCCGTGATCGGGCTGACAGCGGTCCACTGGACCACCAGGGATATTGGAATCTTTTGTATTTAACTAATGGCTGTGATCGGGCTGAGGGGCATATTGCCGCACTGCAGGGGTCGTTGGTCCCTGATGGCTGCTGCCTGGCACAGTGCCAGGCACAAGTCGTCGGGGATCGGTACACCTGCATGCAAATGGGGCCATAATGACATGCAAATGGCCCCATGTGTGCCTTGCATGCATTATGGCCCCATTTGTGTGTAAGCTTTTGAATATCGCGGTTGTTGCACCTTGCGCATGGAATTATGCCATCAAGATCCCCCTCACTCCATTCTGGCCACTATGCCGGTGGCACAGTGCCACTGCACCATGTGCACTGCGGTGGCCAGAGTGCAATATTCAACTATGCTGAGCCATGGCTAGTTCGCTGACTCCCGTTGCCCAGTCATCTCCCTGTGCAGCCGTTGTGCTATGCTCAGGCTGGCGCCACAGCTCAAGCGTAGCTTGGAATATCTGGGCCTATAGTTCAATTTTGTTTCTTAATGAGAACCACTGAGCCATGGATCTGGAGAAGCTGAATGAGGCTGGTAATGCAAAGCACATGGAGGAATTTTTAAACAAGGTGCTTGAAGCAGCTGTGCAGGTCTGCGAACCTATGAGGCCACTCTTACATCTATAACAGTGGCCTGTGCAGCCATATACTGTATACTGGAGTATGAAAGTTCTAGATGTGGGCTCCCATTGATTATGAAGACACATTTTGACATAATAAAACAAGCATTTGTCAATGCCGAATGTTTGCTTGCTGATACAAGCATTGGAAATGCAGGAGTTAGACAGATGCAGAGTAGGAATAGCAGTGAAGTATTGAACTTCACGTCAACCCCACCGCCACCCTGCAGAGACGGACAGGCATTGGGGTATGCATTTGTGTTGTCACCCATAAGGTTCATGCCATTTCGACTCACCCTATCCTGCAGACACTGACAAGTGTTGAGGTGTGCCTTGGGGTGTTTGGCTTTACAGTCACCCCACTCCATAAGGACATATGCTGAAATTGGTTCAGTATAGAATGGGGTGAACTGTGGGGCTGAAGAGTCGAAGGTACAGCTCAATGCTTGTCAGTGGCTGGGGGTTGTGGGAGGGTGGGGTTGGAATGGCATGAGCATTACAGTCAGCAATTCAAAGGCACACCCCTGATGTCTGTCAGTCTGTAAAGGGTGGGACATCATGGCTAGAAACCATAACGCCCCTGGCATTTGTTGGTATTTGCAGTACAAATGTTCGACATGGCCGTTTTGTGGCCTCCACCTCATGAAAGCATTTGGGACCTCTTCTCGTGAACAGTGGCACTGTGATTTTATCAATGTGTCCCAAAATTTGAGTTTCCATAGCGACCGTGCCATTGTGCGTCAGATGCACGAAAACACAAATCGGGCAGGATGTGAAGAATGACGGCTGTACCATTCATAGGGAGGCATTAAGAGATGGCCATGTTGAAAATCTGTAGTGAAAATATTAAAAATGCTCAAACTTCCGCATGCACATGGAAACTGCACAACGCAAGCACGTAACACAGTCATTTAGTGGAATTATTTAACCAAATTTTCAACATAGGCATTTTGTGACCTCTGCTCATGAACACTGTCACTATGATGTTCTTAATCTGTCCCGAACATCGATTTCCCACAGCAACCGCGGTATTCTGCGCCCAATGTGTAAACGCATATTTCAGGCAGGATGTGAAAAATTACAGCTGTACTGTTCATAAGGAGGTGTGGAAAAATGGCAATGTTGAAACTCTGGAGTGAAAATACTACAAATTTGAGAAGTTATGAGGGTGTATGGAAACTGCATAACGTACGCTTATAATACAGTCATTTTATGGACGTTTGTCACCAAATTTTCAACATAGGCATTTTAGGACCTCTGCTCATGAACAGTGTCACTGTGATTTTACATATGAACATACATACAAACATACGAATCTGCCAGCAGAACACACCAATCAGTCTATGTAAGTCTGCCTCAGTGGGCAGCTAGCACCCTAGATTGCAACTGCCCCAGCCTCCTCCCACTCAGTTCCTCCCCGGTTTTTCCCAGACCCTGCCCCGACTCTTTCTCTTGCTTTATCCCACTCCTCCTTAAAGCTATTGACTGTCCTACATGTTACCACCCCCACTGGCAGTGCATTCCAACTAAATACCACCCTCTCAGAGAAGTAGTGCCTCCTCATTTCCCTCTTGAAACATCCCCCTTCCAACCTTAGTCCGTGCCCCCTCGTCTCTCTTCCACTCCTCAGATTAAACACCCCCTGGGTGTTAGGTTCATTTACCCCCTCAGGTAGTTAAACACTTCAATCATATCCCCCCATCCCTGCTCTCCTCCAGTGTGTACATGTTCAGCTCTGTCAGCCTAACTTCATATTCCTTTCCTTCCATTCCCTTTAACATTTTTGTTGCCCTCCTTTGCACCCCCCCTCCAGTAACTTTATACCTCTCCTCAGGAGTAGCTTCCAGTATTGCACACAGTACTCTAGGTGTGGTATGACCAGTAATCTGTAGAGAGGTAGGATCACATCCCTGTGTATGGATGAGAACCCCCTTGCAATGCATCCCAGCATCCTGTTTGCCTTTGCTGCTACTTTCCTGCACTGGGCTGAGTTGTTCATGCTCCCAGTTACCAACACCCCAGGTCCTTCTCCTCCTCTGTGATCCCCAACCAGTAGTCCCTCTTCTGGTTCTTAGCCCTGAAGTGCATCACCTTACACTTCTCTATACTGAATCCTAGCTGCCACTCCACCAACCATGTCTGTAGTTTGGTTAGGTTCCCCTGCAGTTTTTCCCATCCATCTTCTTCGTCCACCACTGACCCAATTTAGTATAATGTGCGAACAGACTAACCCTGCTCCCCAGTCTGTGTGCTATATCGAAGATAAAGAGCCCAAATAGCACTGGGTCCAGCACTGACCCCTATGGCACCCCACTTGTCACTGCTCTTGGTGCCGAGAGCTACCCCACCACCACCACCCTCTGCACTCTCCCCTGTAACCAGTTCTCTATCCATTTATTCAGACCACCTTCCACCCATACCCCGCCTTCTCCTCACTCTTCTCCTCCTTGGCCTGTGTCCCTCCTCCTGTTAGTCCGCACCCTTTCTTCTTCTCCTTATTCTTATTGGGTGGCGGTGCCTTCTGTATTACACTCAGACCGCTCTGCCCGCCCCCTCCCAGGGTTACTATGCCTTCGCCTTTACCTATATCTGGGGGGGGGGGTGAGCTCATTAGACTCCCCTGTCCGGACCTTTCTGCCAACCTCAGTCTTTTGGCCACCCCCCCCACTAGTTTAAGTCCACCTTAGTAGAGATATACCCCTCTAATCCTGCCTTTAATATTCCCCTTCCCTTCCTGCTCAAGTGTACCCTGTCCCCCATGTACAAGTCACTATTCCCCTAGACCCTACCGCAGTTAGTCACTAACCCATAATGTTTGGTGTGGCACCAATCCCTCAACCACTCATTGAACTCCTCAAGCCTACCCTTCCTCCCCATGCTTGCACATGGTACCGGCAGTACCTCCGAGAATGCCACCGACTCCCCCAACCCCTCACATTGCCTGCCCAACTACTCAAACCTCCCCTTCACTACTTCCACAGTCCCCCCTCACCTCGGGCACCCCCTCCGTTCTCCTCTCTTTTCTGTTAGTGCCACTGATACTGGGTTGGGTTCACACCCTAGTAGTTCTTCCTACGTCCCCCTTTGCCTTCCCCTATCCCCCCCAGCCAGGATGCCTACCATACTCATCTGTCCTGCCACTTAGACTCCTCCCTAACCTCCACAGTTCCTCCCTCAAACTAGCCAGTCATCTACAGACCATACACCCTCCCCATCCTCCAAGCCCAGTCCAGGATCATGGCGGACCCGCACCCTGTACACCCCACCACCCTTCCAAAGATGCCCACCCTATTGACATGTGGCACCTGCCCCATTTTGGCCCCCATCTTATGTTATGGGCTTTTACTCCCAGGGTGTATACCCTACTACAACTGTTAGGCCCCTATTGACTCAAATTCCTGTCCCCCCCACTAGTCCTCCTACTGCTCCCTTACCGACTGGGTTAATTCAGTCTCAAGTCTCATCCATTAGATACTGTATTACTGTAGCAATCCTGAAGCCTCCTTGTCCGTTTTTCACCCCTCAGCTACCATATTTTTTGTTCTCAGCTCTCATATAGTTTCACATAGCCCAGTTAGAAATCCTATTGCACTCCAAGTGTTACTCAGCTCAGTTAGAGAAATAAACAGAACAAATAAATATGTATTATTACGGCAATCATAACAAGATAGCTCGATATTTAGCTCAGTTAGAGAAATAAACAGACCATAGAGAATACTGGATGGGCACCTATGCAGAACCAGTGTATAATGTATGGTAGAACACTGTTAACCTTAGGAAATCATCATTTCCTAAGGTTGTTATACCATTGATGTGACGTAGTAATGTTGTTAACCTATCAATGCTATGTCACATCGATAGGTTAACAACAGGGATCAGCTCTGTGCATGTCGCACCTTTTTTTTACTCGGGGAGCAGACGGATGCGCAGCGGTAAGGAAGGACTCATCGACTGCGCGGCGGTGACTCCGTTTAGAAAAGTAAGGAGCCGTTTTCCTTTTCTTGGGCACATACACTATAAAAACAATGTATGGTCTTTCTATGGCAACTGGTTGCTGTTAAACATCTCAAAGGTTGCCATGGCGGCGTAAAGCCTCTAGAAACTGGCTCTCGAGGTTTACGATCGCCCTGGCAACCTCTCGACAGTTAACAGACCGGTTACCGATAGAGGATCATACATTATCCTCTATGTTCTGCCACAGAGGGATTCTGATTTCCTCTGACCTCGAGAGCAAAGCTCGAGAGGTCCATGGGAATCAGAACCTCGAGGTGACAAGGCACATTGGCTGTGCATAGAGTTGCTCATCCTGTATTTTCAATAGTGTGTAGTACTGTGTGAAAAATGTGTTTTGTGTGTTCTTTTGCTTTCAAAATGAAACTGACTCATGCAGTCTCTAGAGGTTCTAGAATGCTGTTCAACCCCAGAAGGGTAGAACAGCATTCCATGATCTTGGAACTGTGGTAGAACAGCATTTTGAAACGGATTGAATTCTATACAGAACAACACTCCACTATACACTATATATAGAATAATGGATGGGCGCCCATCCACAACAAGGCTATGTTTCCATCGAGGGTGTCGATGACATCAGAGAGGTCTCCATGATGTCATCAACTCCAGAGATGGGAAATACTGCCGAACTTGTGAATGGGCGACCATCTACTATTTTATATAGTATATGGTTCCCCTGCAATGTGTTTGTACCTTAACTCTTGCACACTGGCTAGATTCCCCTTCTGTCCACTTCAGTCCCCAATATTTCCGATACTCGTTGCTGCAGTTCTGTTCCGAGTCCTGTCCCCAATGATAATGGTCCTTCGCGCAGCAGTCACACTCTGATCTGACAACTGTGCCAGTAATTTAAAAAAAAAAAAAACAACTGCAAAGTAACAGTTTGCATACATGGAACTGACTTTAGTAATCCATGTCCAAACTGTGTCTATGAAGTATTTGGCTCGCCCGACCGCACCGCTCACTAACTACAGGCACCATTTTAGAGTGAATTTTTTGAAAACAGCACTGTTGCAGCCAATCAGAGGGCAGGTTAAGGGCCAAAAATTGTTGTACTATCGATGTGACGCCAGAACGATAGTACAACAACTTTTGTTGACTTTTGAACTGCCCTACAACAAGATTTGGAAAACCTTTGTTTTCCATACACAATAAACCCTAACCGTAAACTTTAACTAAAGCTGTATTATTACAGCAATCCTAAAAGTATCCAATCATTGCTTTGTCTCCACTCCAGAGACCCTGCTGTAATATAGGACCACAGAGGACCCTGGGCGGGAAGGTGGGCAACTCTAAAGTCCCGGCAGAGCTCCATTGAGCTCGCTCACTCCCCCTCTCTCAGTCACTCATTCTATTTCTCCCGGTGCTACAGGCTACCCTTTTGTACTGGGCTCCTGCTTGTGTTGGCACTTTTTTCTGCCCACAAAGAAATCCGCAGCAGTCCCGACAGAGCTCTGTTGAGCTCGCTCACTCCCCCTTCTCACTTGCTCGTTCTGTTTCTCCCGGCACTGAAGGCTGCCCATTTGTACTGGGCTCCTGCCTGTATTGGTACCTTTTTCTGCCCACAAAGAAATTTGCAGCAGTCCTGACAGAGCTCAGTTGAGCTCATTCACTCCCCCTCTCTCACTCACTCATTCCGTTTCTCCCGACGCTGCAGGCTACAGCAATCCTAAAAGTATCCAATCATTGCTTTGTCTCCACTCCAGAGACCCTGCTGTAATATAGGACCACAGAAGACCCTGGGCGGGAAGGTGGGCAACTCTAAAATCCCGGCAGAGCTCCATTGAGCTCGCTCACTCCCCCTCTCTCAGTCACTCATTCTATTTCTCCTGGTGCTGCAGACTGCCCTTTTGTACTGGGATCCTGCCTGCGTTGGCACCTTTTTCTGCTCACAAAGAAGTTCACAGCTGTCCCGACAAAGCTCCATTGAGGTCGCTCACTCCCCCTCTCTCACTCACTTATTCTGTTTCTCCTGGAACTGCAGGCTGCCCTTTGTGCTCAGGCTCCTGCCTGCACAGATACCTTTTTCTGCCCACAAAGAAATCTGCACCAGTCCCGATAGAGCTCTGTTGAGCTCGCTCACTCCCTCTCTCTCACTCACTCGTTCTGTTTCTCCCAGCGCTGCAGGCTGCACTTTTGTACTGGGCCCCTGCCTGTGCTGACACCTTTTTCCGTCCACAAAGAAATCTGCAGCAGTCCTGACAGAGCTATGTTGAGCTTGCTCACTCTCCCTCTCTCACTCGCTTGTTCTGTTTCTCCTGGTGCTGCAGGCTGCCCTTTTGTACTGGGCTCCTGCCTCCATTGGTGCCTTTTTCTGCCCACAAAGAAATCTGCAGCAGTCCCGACAGAGCTCCATTGAGCTCGGTCACTCCCCCTCTCTCACTCGCTCGTTCAGTTTCTCTTGGTGCTGTAGGCTGCCCTTTTGTACTGGGCTCCAGCCTGCGTTGGCACCTTTTCTGCCCACAAAGAAATCTGCAGCAGTCCTGACAGAGCTCTGCTGAGCTCTCTCACTCCCCATCCCTCACTCGCGCGTTCCGTTTCTCCCGGTGCTGCAGGCTGCCCTTTTGTACTGGGCTCCTGCCTGCATTGGCACCTTTTCTGCCCACAAAGAAATCTGCAGCAGTCCCGATAAAGCTCAGTTGAGGTCACTCACTCTCCCTTTCTCACTCACTCGTTCTGTTTCTCCCACCGCTGCATGCTGCCCTTTTGTACTGGGCCCCTGGTTGCATTGACGCCTTTTTCTGCCCATAAAGAAATCCATAGTAGTCCTGACAAACTCCACTTGAGCTCACTCCCTCCCCCTCCCTCACTCGCTCGTTCTGCTTCTCCTGGCGCTGCAGGCTGCCCTTTTGTACTGGGCTCGTGCCTGCATTGGCGCGTTTTTCTGCCCACAAAGAAATCTGCAGCAGTCCTGACAGAGCTCAGTTGAGCTCAATAACTCCCCCTCTCTCACTCGCTCGATCTTAGTCTGTCCCAAACACTGATTTCCCAAAGTGACTGTGCTATTCTGCGCTGAAAGCGCAAAAACACATTTCGGCCCGGATGTGAAAAATGACAGCTGTACTGTTCATAAGGAGGTGTGAAACAAATGGTGGTGTTGAAAATCTGGTGTGAAAATATTACTAATTTGCAAAGTTACAAGGGTGCATGGAAAAGTGCGCAATGCATGTTTGTAACACAGTCATTTTATGGACTTTCATCGCAAAATTTTCAACACAGGCATTTTAGGACCTCTGCTCATGAACAATGTGCCTCGAATACTGATTTCCCACAGCGACTGCGCTATTCTGCACCGGAAGTGCGAAAACTCATTTCGGCCAGGATGTGAAAAGTGACAGCTGTACTGTTCATGAGGAGTTGTAGAAAAATACCAATGATGAAAATCTGGAGGGAAAATATTGCAAATTCATGAAGTTACAAGCGTGTGTAGCAGCTGTGCAACGCAAGCTTGTAAAACAGTCGTTCTTTTTTCCACCAAATTTGCAATATAGGCTTTTTGAGAGCCCACCTCATGACCACTGGCACTATCATTTTGCTAATCAGTCCCAAAAGGTGATTCCGCGCAGTGACCGTGAAATCACCTTTCAGGACTGAATTACACCATGACAGTGGCTGAATTGATGAGGGGAAGGGTCCCAATAACCCCATGTTGAAAATTTAGTGCCAAAATTCCCTAAAATGCCCGAAATATGCACCAAAGTTGAAAAAACCCTATTTATGCCATTATACATTTTACCGGCATTTCTTCAGTTCACGGTCGGCTTTGAAGAGTTCAGATGTGTTCCTGGTCACGAATTAAGAGCTACCAGCCTCCGGAGGTAAGTATGGGGTGAGGGTGTGTGTGGAGGGAGGTGGGGTATGTAGTGGGTTGGTGCAGTTTGGGGGAGGGCGCAGACAGCGAGGGACTGTTTTCTTCTTTACAGGTGCTTTAAAAACACAACGGACATCGCGGAATGGTTTTCCCTTTTACAGGTACATTTGGCATGCTGGGGTGGGCTCCCAGTGTGCTACCCAAGTGTTTGGGGGGGCTGTAGCCGATGGGGGATTGGGCACCCCCTTGGCACACAACAAATCGGGACATGGGGCATTATGCCGACGGAGAGTGGGCTTCCCCATCAGCAAATTTAAAGGGGGGGAGATCAAAGCTGACAGGGATTGGGACCCCCATCGGCAAAGAAAGACTGTTGGTGGTCGCATGAAGCCGAGGGGGATTGGGTACCCCCTCGGTAAACAACAGTGTGCCAATGGGGAGTGGGCTACCCCATCAGCAAATTACTGGGTCGGGAGGACAAGGTACGCCCTGCAATGACGGGTCGCTCCCTCATTGCAGTGGAATGGCTGACACTGCAATGATGAGGCACCCCTGATTGCAGTGGCGAAAACCTTTCAAGGTGGTGGGACGCTGGCTGAACTAGTGTCAGCAGCAGCATAACACCACATTGGGGAAAGTGGGCCAAGCCTCAAAAGGCACCGGTGACATTGGCCACAACAGTGCCACACCTCCACAACCTGTTTCTGCAGCAAGCTTCTGCAACATGTTTCTTGCGCATGCGCGCAAGCAAACATAAAAACTATTGAGACTTGTTGCGTGGGAGGTATCTGTGTAAATATCAGATATATTACCCTATGTATGAATTCAACTCTTATGGTGTGCAATAACATTTTCTCCTCTTTTCTCTTGCAACCTGCATTTGCAGTATTATAATTCCAGGTACACTAAATGCAATGGTGGAAATGGGGGAACCCAGGGGAGCTCATTTCTAGGAGTAAAATTAATAGCCTTACTCAGTTCCAGGAGTAAAATGAGAAGGACTGCTCCTACATAACATTTACCCACTAAAAGACACTAAACTGAATAAATGGGGTGTTAAATGCAACATACTATGAGAAAATGTGTCCCCAGACCTCTGTCAGGTATGTTCAGTCCTACATGAAAGGGTCTGGATTCCTCCAGTAAATTTTGTTCATTTCTAGCTGACTAAATGCCCAGTACATTTGGCTCTTAGTCAGTACTTGACTGAAACAATAACTTTAGCAATAATGACTGAATTGGTGGTCGTTTCCTGGGGATTAATGGCCGTGTGGGGGGGTTGGGTGGTCCAAGGCACAACTGAGGGCCACCACCCACCACCTGGTTGTTAAGCTCAAGTAAACAACCACCAATGAGGTCACTATTGCTATTGTAAGGCTAAGTCAGCCTTCTAATAGCAGTATATTTCAAAAACTTACTTCTCTTTTGTGGGATTTTTTTTCTTTGGCGCTGGCGGAGCAGGCACATGACCTTTCTGATGCCCACACGCTGTGTAGCTCATGTGTGTTTGATAGCTGGATCAGTCATTAACTGACCATTAATGGTCAATCCAGTAGCCCATCAGACTTAGCCATTGCCTCATGATTAGGTAATTAGCCTTATAATGCACTGTACTGAGGAGTCCCAACATGATGAAACAAGTGTCTGTAGTTTGTCATTCTCAGAATATATACAAGCCAGTTTAAAAAGCTAAGGCCTGTTTTCATGGTCATTATTTCCAGTGATAACAGCACTTTATTTTGCGCTTACTAACTCTATCCAGCAATCTTCCATGTCTAATGGCACATTGCTGAATTGGGCAGACAAAGGCACAATAAAGGGGTGCTGATGGTGGAGGTATTGTTTAAGCAATAAGGCACAACAGGGTGTGTGTTATTGTGATATAATGGCACACCTTGGGAAGTGAAGTCTGAGTTGAACCCAAGGGCTTTACGCACCTGAGAAGTGCCATTATCCCTCACTTACACACACTTTAGAATGTCTTATTGTGATTATAAAATGGCTTCCTTGATTTTTTTATTTTTATTTTAGGGCCAAGTAATGAGTTTCAGAAGGTTAATCATTTCTGACCTGTGCTGTTGTGCTGAGATAACAGCATGGTCATGTGACTGGATTCCACCAGTCACAGTACAATATTTGCTCAACGACTACTTCTGTTCGGTCTTTACGAAAGAAAGAGAGGGGGTGCTACACATAGTAGAAGGGAGGATAGAAACAGATGGGGGGATTGACAGACAGAAAAATCACAGTAGGGAGGGTGCTGGAGGGGTTAAGAGTATTGAGGGTGGACAATGCACCAGGACCAGATGGAGTACATCCAAGAGTGCTGAAGGAGCTGGCAGAGGTCCTGGCAGGACCCTTGGCAGAATTATTTAATTCATCTCTAGACACAGGATGCATACCCCATGACTGGAGACTGGCTTATGTGGTTCCCCTCCACAAGAGTGGACCCAAGGACAAACCAGGGAACTATAGGCCAGTAAGTCTAACGTCCATAGTGGGGAAGCTAATGGAGATCATCCTAAAGGAGAGGCTAGTGGCAGTATTGGAGGTGAACAGGGTGTATGACAGGTGGCAGCATGGCTTCATCCAGGGCAGGTCATGCCAGACCAGCCTGGTGGAATACTATTACTGGGTGACTAGGCAAAGTGACGGGGGCCATGCGGTGGATATCCTGTACCTAGACCTCAGTAAGGCCTTCGATTCAGTACCACATGGGAGACTTGGAAGCAAGCTATGGGGCACAGAGGCAGGAGCAAAACTGGTGGGGTTGGTGGAGAACTGGCTAAAAGATAGGCAGCAGAGGGTGGTGGCAGATGGAGAACACTCACCTCCTAAGCCTGTGACAAGTAGTGTTCCATGGTGGTCAGTGCTGGACCCAGTGCTGTTTGGCATATTTATTGCAGACATCTCAGAGGGCATCAGAAGCAAAATCAGCCTATCTGAGGATGACACCAAGATGAGAGCAGGGGTGGATGACCAGGATGGGTGGCGGGTGCTACTGGAGGATCTGGTAAGGCTAGAGGCATGATCTGATAGGTGGCAGCTGGGGTTCAGTGCAAAAAAATGCAAGGTACTGCACTTTAGAACAAAACATCCAAGGGCAAGCTACCATCGGGGGGGGTGCGCTTGGAGGTAACAGAAGAGGAGAAGGATCAGGTGGTGCTCATCATGGGAGCAATGAACAATTCTATGCAATACAGAAGGCAGCATCAATGGCCAACAAAATACTGGGGTGCATTGCAAGGGGCATTGCCTTGAGAAGAAGGAAGGTTATTCTACCATTATACAGATCGTTGGTTAGACCCCACCTGGAATACTGCATGCAGTACTGGCACCCGTACCTACAAAAGGACATTAGGCTGCTTGAGGGGGTGTAGCATAGGGCAACAAAGATGTTTCAGGGCCTGGGGGAATTGTCATATGAGGTCAGACTAAGAGAGTTAAACATGTACACAGTGGAGGAGAGGAGGGAGAGGGGGGACATGATTGAGACCTTCAAATACATGAAGGGGATAATCAAAACAGACACAGAGGATCTATTCAGGAGGAGGGTGGGGAGAGACACTAGAGGACATGACATGAGATTGAAGGGGGGTAGATTCAGGAGGAAGGTGAGGAGGCATTTCTTTACAGAGAAAGTGGAACACACTACTGACTGAGGTGGTGGCATGTAGCACAATGGAATGCTTCAGGAAGGGGTGGGACAGGGCAAAGGTGAGGGTAAAGGGAGGGAAGGGGGGTGGGGTGGATCTGCTTCTGAATAGGGAGCTAGCTGCAATCTCGAGCAGCTTAGATAGACCAGAATGGCCTTTTGCTGCTGGCAACTTTTGTACAGTATGTTCATATTTCTCTTACCCATTTCATAATTAGGCAATAACACACAAAGGGTGTGTTTTATCATAGCATCGGCACACCCCAGGTGCGTTGAGAGGCACGAGGCAAAGATGAGTGCCATACACACCCAAGAAGTGCCAATATCCTATGATAAAGCACATCCTGGAGTGTGTTATTGTGATTATGCACTTGACCCCCAGAATAAAGTTACAAAAAGACACAAACACAGGTCTAACAGTTACTTTTTTTACTGTTTTTAAACTGTGGAAGTACATTAGTGCAGAAAATAGTCCTACGACGGAGTGATTTACCAGGTATTTGCAGCAACTTTGGTGATAACTGACACATTAAAACCAATCAGTTTACTGTAATATCAAAACCACCTCCCTTTTAGCATGAAAATAATAATAAAAAAACTAACTGCTGTGAATGCCCCAGTGGGTGTAAGAGTACATTGTAATAACCTTTTTAAGCTGTTTTAATTAATTACTTTGAGACGAGTTGTGTCCCTAAAATTTCAGGCACCAGATGCATCTGTACATTGAAGGCATCTCTATAATGCCACCCACCGAAATCCTAGACTCGAGTATGGTTGTTTTTCTTCTCTGTCTGAAGCTGATAAAAATTAAGACAGTATTCTAAAAGTTTGTTTTATTCTAAACTTGTAGATGCCTGTCTCAAGTCAAAATGCACACCCAAAAGTCATTAAAACCTTATGTGAAAAAACTTGACCGAGATCCCAAGCATGCACATTAGCGATCCCACTTGTGCGTATGCTCAGGATCTCACTTGAGTTTTTTTCACACATGATTTTAATGACTTTCTGGTGCTCATTTTGACTTATGACAGATATCTACGTGTTCAGAATAGAAAAGACTTTTGAAATACTGTCTTAATTTTTATCAGCTCGAGATAAAGAAAAACGGCAATGCGGGAGTTTAGGATTTGGGTTGGAGGCATTACAGAGAGGTCTTCGGGATGTAGAGGTGCTTTTAGTGTGTGAAGTTTCTTGGATAGAAGTTGTCCCAGAATAATTTATTAAACTGGCTTAAAAAGTATCATAATGAATTTTTATGCTTACTGGGGCATTCACAGTAGTTATTTTTTTTTCCAGTTCTGTTGTTAAGGAATCTGGAGGGGTTTCTGTGAGGAAGGGTTTTCAGAGTGCATAGGGATCTTGCTGTAGGTAAACAGTGTCTGCGCAGGGGTCTTGTTTTTACTCATTCCATTATGAGGGAATATAAGTACAGATATGGAATGTTGCTGACCAATCAGCTTCCCAGATTTTTCCTGTCCAGTGCATAATTAAGCATTAGAAAATGGGCAAAGAAAATTCTTGCTTCTGATTGGCTGTGACACTTATTTAGGTGACATCTATCAGACAATAGATGCCCACCAAATTAAAAGCCCCAGCCCAAACCTTCCTAATAGCCAGCAAAGAATCCTTGTGCCCAGCTCCCTGCTTCCTCATTAGCTGAAGCGCTGGGCACACAATCTCAAACTGTCGCCATTTTTTTTTTAACACTTAGCGAGCGACTTATGCCCCCCACTACCATTGCCACCACCATAAAAAAGAAAATAAACGTTAACTCAGCGCAGCATTTAAAAAATTCTTTCTAAATAGATTAGCTATCGAACTTCCCCACACCACGCTGATCACCAGCGCTCTGTCTGTAGTCAGAACAAAAAAAAAGCAACACGGTTGTCAATGAAATAAACGTTGCTGCCGGAGCAGTAATTAATTTCAGGAGACATGCCAGAGTTATAGAGTGCTACTGCCCCTGTCACACACTGGCGGTACCGAAAGCGGCATGCTCCGTCTGTGTCTATCTCATTCTCTCCCCGTCGGGTAACATTTATTTATACAAGTCCCTGCTGCTGAAAAACATCACAGTACCCCATATAACAAACATCCCCACAGCCGAAAATCACTTGACGAAGACTAGTGACTCAAAGAGAACTACTGTCCCCATCACACACACACACTGGCTGTACTGGAGTCAGCACGCTCTGTCTGTATGTCTCTCTCCCTCAGCTAATGTTTTTATGAGCCCCTTCTTATCCCTTCTCAAGAAATAAATCAGAAAAAAAAGACTCACAGACCCTCATGTCGGCGGCTTCTTGCTTAGACCTGCCGCTATCCCCCCCCCGTGAAAAAAGTGGATGTTTCACACAACCACATATAGCCAAACAAATCGCTTCCAAAACATTTTCCAAAAGCAGAACAGTGTGAGGAACCGATGCGGATGGACCCATTTCCTCGCAGCTACTGGCCCCTCAAAAACCAGCCGCTGTAGTAGTGGCACCTACCTGAGATTGACGCCTCATGTCTGGGTAGCCAAATAGATCGGTGCTGCCTCTGCTCCTCACTCCATGCTCCTCTCATGCCACTAACGTATGACGCTTTTTCATGTACCTCCTTGGTCCACACAAACCATGAGCCGAGCAACAGAAAAAAAAACCCGCAAATTTCCCTGCACATCTCGGCACAAGATGAAGTTACTTCCGTTTTTTTTTTGAAACCGGAATAACTTCCCCGGTCTCACCTGTGACTTGCAGTGTTCACTCTCCCCACTAGTGGACAGCATTTAACACTGCACTTCTCGCCACAGCAAGTAATGGCATTAACTCCTCCATGTACTGTTAAATCACAAGGCATTTAAAAAAAAATAAATTGAACTCTCACAAAGAGCGATCTGCCACTTGTGCTGACAGCCCCTCTCTCTATCCTCCAGCAACAGCTGCCACTTACAAAAACAAACTTCTGTTGCCAGTGGTGATGGGGGGGGGGCATGAACAAAAAAATGAAACAAAAAAATGGAATAGAAAAGCAAAGGTGCCTCATCATAACAGGTTGGAGGAGGGGTGCTTTCTAGTCATTCTGATCCAGGTGGAGGAAATATTTTATTTCAAAACTTACATTAAACTACTATTTTATTAACAGTTTTTTATTGACCTTTTCTTTTTCACAGTGCCATTTTCTAAGTGCAATAATACCCGACAGGGTGGGCGGTATTGGGGCATACTGGACCTTCCAGGGGTTATAAGGCCCTCCGCCTGTGGCGTCGGGCCACATTACGCCCCTTGGTGGTCCGGTATGCCCCAATACTGCCCACCCTGTTGAGTATTATTGCTAGCATAACACATGACAGGGCATGCTTTATCATAGGATATCGGCACGCCTCAGGTATGTTGTGAGGTGCGATGTGAATCTGAGTGTCTCATGCACCTGAGAAGTGCCGATATCCTATGATAAAGCATGCCCTGGAGTGTGTTATTGTGATTCTGTACTGGACCCCCACAGTAAAGTAAAAAAAGACACAAACACAGTTCTAACAATTTTTTTACTGTTTTTAAACTGTGGAAGTACATTAGTGCATAAAATAGTCCTATGCTAGAGTGATTAATCAGGTAACTGTAGTGACTGGTGATAAGCAGTGTCAGTGGCTTAGCAGGTAGCACACTTGCCTCTGAGGCTGGAAGATCAGAAGGTTGTAGGTTCTAGTCCCACACTGGGAACTTGGGATACATTTCAATACTGACACTGCAGTGCATTGGGGGGGGGGGCTGCACTTCTGAGGTGCTGTCTTTTGGATGAGATGTTAAATCGAGGTCCCGTCTGTCTGTTCTGGTGGTTGTTCATGTGGATGTTAAAGATTTCATGGCACTTTTCGAAAAGAATAAGGGAATTTGCCCCGTGTCCTGGCCAGATTTCCCCCAATCACTAGATATACCATCAACAACATAATCTGGTTCAATTTTGGTTGGTTACCATCTGTATCTTCCACCATCCTCCCAGACAAGGCTGAAAATAAGCAGAATTGCCTAGTCCTCCTTTCCTGGTCAACAAAAGCAAAACAAATAAAATAACTGACACATTAGAAGCAGTCAGTTTACTGTAACAACAACACCAGCTTCCTTTTAGCATGAAAATTAAAAAAAAAAACTTACTGCTGTGAATGCCCTAGTGGGTGTAATAGTACATTTTAATACCTTGTTAAGCCATTTTAACTACTTCAAGAGGAGTTCTGTTCGTGAAAATTCAGTCATCGGAAGCATCTGTACATCGCAAAATCATGTCTGTTATGCCGCCGACCCAAATCCTAAACTCGAGCATGGCCGTTTTTCTTTGTCTGAAGCTGATAAAAATTAAGACAGTATTCCAAAAGTCTGTTTTATTCTAAACTCATAGTACCTATCTCAAGTCAAAATGCGCACCCAAAAGTCATTAAAACCTTACGTGGGGGGGGGTGCTAATGAGCAGCTAACTGAGCGGTCGCGTTTCCCGCCTGCTCCGTCCGGATAGCCATTAATAAAAGAAAAAATTTATAGAATCACTCACCCCAGAGCGGCGAAAATTGTATCTGCGGGTGGAGGAGGGCACGATGGACTAATTTTTAACCCCCATGCCCTCGAAGAGCCAACGGGCGACCGGAAAAACCGGAAAGAAGGGTGCGTCAGCCTCGGTTGGGGAGAATGCAGGCCTTGTCTCGCTTTTGGCTGTGGAGGTTGCGGCGCTTGGAAAAGAGCTAACGGGGCAAGTGATTGCAGCCCTAGAGCCACGATTAATAAAGTTGGAGGATAAGCTAGACGGCAGGCTGCAGGAGATTCTGGAGCAGCAAGCACAGCATGGAGCCAGGTTAGCGGAGGCGGAGGAAAGAATCTCAAGACTGGAGGATGAGGTACTAATGGTCTCTGGGCAAGTGCGCGCCCTTCAGAAGGAGCTGGAGGAATTTAAGGAGGCATTCGATTACCAAGAAAATTATCACTGGCTATTGAATTTACACCTGAGAGGACTGCCAGAGGGGATGGAAGGGAAGGATGCCCTGGATTTCTGTAGCAGGGTGCTACCAGAGTTGCTAGGCATTAATGCAAAAAACGGCCGAGTAAAAATGGAAAGAGCGCACCGAGTTGTTATGCCAAGGCCACCGGCGGATCAGCCTCCTCGCCAGATCATCATGCACTTTCATAACTTCCAAGACCGGGAGGCATTCCTGAAAAAATATCAGGTGAAGGGGTCCCTGAGCTTTGAAGGTCACAGGCTGTTTCTCTCACAGGACTACTCAGCGTGCTTGTTAAAGAGGAGAAAGGCGTTTAACGGGCTTATGGCCCAGTTGAGGAATTTAAAGGTGGAAAACTTCTCGTGTACCTGCCACATAAAATCAAGCATGAAGGGGTGACATACTCTTTTTGGGAGCTTGAAAAAGTGGAGGAATTTGTGAAGGCCCTAAGGAGAAGAGTGAGCTGAGGGACTGCTGGTGAGCTGGGAGGAATCGGATGCTCGAGGTGGCTGGAACTTGCCTCTGGTGGGGTTATACTAATATTGGTTCCTGTTTAAAGTTGGAAACTGTTTTTTTGTTTGAGTTGTTGGCGCCTTTGCGCCCTATTCACCTGGGGGATCCATGAGGAAGGAGAAACGGCCACTAGCCCGACTGTTGCCGGTACCCATCATGCAGTGGGAGACAATGAGTGCTGAAGGTGGGATTCGAGTGTGTCTCCCTCTACCTTGTCCTTTTTTTGTCGACTTTCTGATTGTGGCTGATACATGGACTTTGAGAATTCATCAGAAGGCTGGGACTGTAGAGAGAGAGGCCTTGAGTCTATGGACTGGTACCACAAGGTAGGAGCGGGGGCGGGCCTAGCGCGTGTAATCAGATGGCGCGGCCTGGCCCTCGTGTCCTAGATGATCCTCTGTGCCTCATTTTTTCTTATAGTTACCTGTGTTAAGCCGAAATTTGGGGGTACTGGTATGCCTGGGGGAGAGAGCCTGGGGTAGAACTGGGGGGTGGAGGAGGAGCGGGGGAGAAGCTGGGTGGGATGAGTGCGGGGGGTGGAGTGGATGAGTCTGGGGTGTGCTGCTGAGCTTCTGAGGTCCCCCTCACTGGTATATGGGCTCTTGGGGTGTTACGGGGAGATGAGATCATGGAGCGAGGGGCCTGGAGCGGGAGGTCTGCTGTATATGGGAGGGGAGCGGGTTAAGTGCATCCTAGTAAACGACATGGCCTGGGGTGGGCCTTTGTTGCCCTGGACATTTTGGGATGCTGCGTGCTGTCACGTATGCTGTTGCTCTCTCGAGCGAGGAAAGGGGTTAAATGGAGGATCAAGAGTGTGGGGCACAGATTGACCCACTTGGGACATGAGCTGGAGCGCAGTGCCTATATTAGCAGACAATGATAGAGGAGAGGGAGGGAGGCACAGATAGCGTATCCTCTCGCTTGGGTGGCTTAGAAGGGGGAGGAGTGGGAGATAGACTCAAGATACAGCGATATGGTGGGGGATGAGATAGCCTGAAGTGTGGGAAGCTGCCCTTGCCTCTCTGGAGTGGGACATTGCCACTGCCTCTCTAGAGGGGAGAGAGAGAGAGTAAAAGTGTTTAGAACTCTCTGGGGATAAACAGGCCATGGTACAGGGTGTGACATAGGGAGGGTAGTACGGAGGGAGTTGGGGAGGACCTATGGTTGTGACGTATGAAATGGGGCTTAGAAGAAAGGAAGGGATGCATGACTGTCTTTTAAAGTGGGAGGTGAGGGAGAGAGTCAGAGGGAGAGGAAGCAGACTGGAGAAAGAGGGTGGAGGAGGGTGGGGATAATTGTGGAAGGGGGGGAAGGATAGACGGGTGGCCTGGGCCTGGGAGCTGCCTTGATGGGGCCACATGGGGGAGGACTTCAGGGTAAAGGGAACTTGGTTGTTGGGAGGAGCAGCAGGACGCGCATCTCAGTTGTGGAGGAGTGTATTTGTTCATCTGTTTTTCTAGGATAAACACTTGTGCTATGTTAGCAATTAGTGTAACTGGAGGGGGGAATGTCGTGGGAAGGTTGAGTGGGGAGGAAAGAAAAAGGACTAAGGAGGAAGGGGAGGGTGGTGGGAGAGAGGAGTTATGTTAGAGCTGTAAAGTTAAAAATGTTATTCTTGTTAGGATTATTATTGTTGTTGTTGTTATTGTAGATGTCTGGTTATGTTTTTTTTTGGATGCAATCGACTGTGTGGAAATCAAAGATAATATGCAAGCCTGTTTTCGAATGCTATGAGAAGATGGAAGGGTGCATGGACACATTAAATGGGAATTGGCTGGAGCCTGGAAAGACGCTTGTGAAGGGATGGGGGCTGCAGTAAATCTTAATGTCATTTCTTGGAATGTAAAAGTTATAGCGAGCCCAGTAAAGAGGACAGCGCTTGACTGCGCTGAGGCGGAGGGGGCACAGGTGGCGATGTTGCAAGAGACCCATCTGACGGATGTAGAGCACGCTAAGCTGGAACAAATTGGGTGGAAAGTGTTTTATGCCTTACCCTCCCATAAGCGGAGTAGCAATACTTCTGCACAAGGGCCTACTGTTTGAAGTGAGGAGAGTGTGAGAGATCCAAGGAGGGCAGATACATCTTTGTCACGGAACGTGGCAGGAGACACTTACGTTTGGCTGTGTGTATGCGCCGCCGGTGCACGACCCGCATTTTTATACCTCTTTGCTGGGCCTGCTTGTCAGGGAGCAATTCCCCGGGCTTATTTTAGGAGGGGACTTCAATTGGACCATGGATGCATCCATGGATCACTCTGCTGGGAAGGGGCGGGTGACAGAGGCTATGTGCCAATGGTTGGTGGGGATGGCAGATCTAGACATGGTGGATAGCTGGAGAGCGGTTAATCCCAGTGCAAGAGAATATACATTTTATTCCAACCCCCATAAGACCTGGTCCCGTCTGGACTATGTTTTCTTACCCAGAGGATGGGTGGACAGGATTGAAGAGATAACCCACAGTCCCATTTTCATCTCAGACCATGCTATGGTTGTCTTAAAGATAACCGGGAGGGGGGTGGAGAGCAGACCTGGCACTTGAAAGTTCCCTACATACCTGATCAAGGACCGGACATTTAAGGAATATCTAGCAGAACAGTGGAAGCTATATGTGGAGACGAACTCCAAGAATGAGATCTCTAGTATTACCCTTTGGGAGGCAGGGAAAGCTTTCATGAGGGGAGCTATCATAGCCTACGTAGCCAAAATCAATGAACAGAGTAGGAGTAAGAGGGAGGAACTGGAGAGGCAAGTGAAAGAATTGGAGAAGCGGGTAGGTGGGGGAGAAGGGGGAGAAGTTGCTAGATCTTTAGTAACAGCGAGGGAGGCTCTTAATGCCTTGTTAAGGGAGGAGGCTGGGAAAGCATGGTTCTATTGCCAAACAAGGGTGTTCGAATGGGGGAATAAGCCAAGACCTATGTTAGTAAGGTTAATGAAAGGGGGTAGGTGCCCCACACGGATACTGAGGGTTGAGGGAGCGGCAGGATAGGTTTTTAATAGCTCGAGAGATATAGCAGATTGTTTTAGGAGCTTTTATGAGGGACTATATAATTGTTTATTGTTTGTTTAGTTGTTTAACCAGGTATAGCACACTAAGCTGAAAGCTTTTTTACAGGAGCGACCTGGGAACACAAGGAGGTTAAGTGACTTGCTCAGGGTCACACAGTATGCAAGTGGAAGCTGTGGGATTCAAACCCAGGTCTGGTCTGCTGGATGTCACCAGATTTGCAGCTCAGAGCCTTAGACCACTGCACTATACTGCCCCCCATATAGAGTGGA
Organism: Neoceratodus forsteri; assembly: GCA_016271365.2. Lineage (NCBI taxonomy): Eukaryota > Metazoa > Chordata > Ceratodontiformes > Ceratodontidae > Neoceratodus > Neoceratodus forsteri. The sequence continues at coordinate 776,006,249 of CM028137.1, forward strand.
GTATAGTGGGAAGGAAGAATGCATACAGGAGTTTCTGGATGAAGTGCCCCTGCACAGGGTCACAGACGAACAGAGGGAGCTGCTAGACCAACCCATCTCAAGAGTGGAAATTTTAAGAGCCATACAGAAACTGCAGGAGGGTAAGGCCAGTGGGCCGGATGGTTTCCCTGTCGAGTACTACAGGATTCTGGGGGGACAGCTGGCAGACACTCTGAGTAAGGTATTTAAGGAGAGAGAGGAGTGCGGAGTCCCGGAGCTACCTGATTCCTGTTATGAGGCAAATATTTGCTTAATACATAAGGGGGGACAGAATAAGTTGGATTCCACGGCATACCAGTCTATTTCCCTCCTCAATGTAGATATGAAAATTTTGGCCAAGGTTCTGGCCACCAGATTAGAAAATATTCTGCCGGGAGTGGTTCACCCAGACCAGACCGGGTTCATCAAGGGGCGTCAGTCTTATCATAACGTGAGGAGACTGCTAAACGTCATATGGCGAGCCAGTCAGAACAGAGGAGGGATGAGGGTGATCTCCCTGGATGCTGAAAAAGCATTTGATAGGGTGGAATGGGAGTATCTCTTTGAAGTGATGGCCCGGTTTGGTCTGGGGGACTCGTTCATAGGCTGGGTTAAGGCTATGTACCTCAGGCCGAGTCGCGCGATTACAGTTAATGGATGCCTGTCCGAGAAATTTGCCCTGGGGAGAGTGCGAGGGCAGGGGTGCCGCTGTTCCCCTATTGTTAGCTGTGTCAGACCGACCAGCGGCAGCTATATGCCAGCATACAGGTGTGGTAGGTGTAAGAGATGTGGAGGGGAGGGAGCATAAGGTGGTGCTATACGCGGATGATATGCTGCTATTTTTGGGAGACTTGCATAGTTCCATGGGACACTTGATGAATATTATTGAGAGATTTGCTGATTTCTCCGGGTATAAGATCAATATCAGGAAATCTGAAATTATGGGATTCCCAGATGTGAGCCAAGAGGTGCAGCGAATGGGATTCAAGGTGGCTCAGACAGATTTTAAATATCTGGGGGTCCGGATAGGGTGAAGATGGGAGGAGCTATATAAGCTGAATTATTATCCCCTGATAAAAATGATCCTAGCAGATCTCAAGCGCTGGACGCCGCTTCCTGTATCCTGGATAGGGAGGATCAATCTCATAAAAATGAATATTATGCCCCGCATTATATATCCCATGCAAATGCTTCAGTTGAGATTGACAATGAGGGACGTGAAACAGCTAGAGAGGGGGTTCTCGAATTTTATTTAGCAAGGCAAGAAGCCCAGAATTAGTTTGAAAAGGCTTAAGGTAGATAGGACTAAGGGAGGCTTGAATTTCCCAGATCTAGGTACTTACTACAGGGCGGTGCAGAGGGATAGCAGACTGGGTTCATAGACCAGACGTGGCTAGCTGGGTAGGCCTGGAACAGGGAGGGACCCCAGGGAGGCTTACAGCTACATCCATAGCAGGGGTTTACGGGCATATAGGACTTTGGGGGGTGGGAACCCGTTAGTTAGGGAAACGTTTGAGGCTTGGGACCACTTGTGGAAGCAGGGAGGATTGGCTCAGAGGGAGACTGTGCTATTCCCAATAGTGCAGAACCCTTTTTTCATGCCAGGGATGGAAGACAAGGGGTTTTTAGAATGGGAGAAGGGAGGAGTGACATATATAGGGACTCTGGTGGAGAAAGGAGAGCTAAGCGAGTTTGATAGGATTAAGCGGGATATGAGGTTGGGGACACCTCAATTGTTTCAGTACCTGCAGGTGAAAGCATTTGTAGGAAAGCTGTGAATGGGAGATAGGGGAGGACTGCACCCAAACAGGATAGAGCAGATGGTATGTCAGGCCAAGAAAGATCCCAAAGGATTTATTGGAAAAGTGGCTAAACAAGATAAACAGAACTTACCAGATCTGACGGAGGCCACAAGGGTTCTTTGGGAGAGGGATTTGGGGCAACAAATATCGGAGCAGAACTGGAAGATAGTCTTAGGGATGCCAGAAAGGATCATGGTGTGTAATAAGTTTAAGGAGGCTTTCTATAAATTTTTGCATAGAATATACTGGCCCCCAGTGGCGGTCCATAGAGCGCATCCCGCGGTGTCACCTCTGTGCCGGAGGTGTAACAGAGGATTGGGCACCTTCTTCCATTGCTTCTGGACATGTCCGGTCTTGGTCAAATTTTGGGGGGGGGGGGGTAGTGCAGGAGGTGAACAAGGTGGCAGGGGGATGGCTGAGTCGGAATCCACTGGTTTGCTTGTTTGGAGTAGAGGTAGTGGAAGGGGAGGAGGAGTGGCTGCCATTGCCGAGATGGATAAGAGTTTTATTAGTAATGGCAAGGCACTGTATACAGAATACTTGGGTCATGGGAAATGGGCCTACGGTAACGGAGTGGCGGAGAATGGTTATCCGCTCTCTTGCACTAGAAAGACTCACATGGGCTGTAAGAGATAAAGAGGAGCTGTTCTTGAGAGAGTGGACCCCCTTTCTGGCGTCCCTGAGTATGTCTGAAAATCTGATGCTTCATACAGGGCCCAATATTTAGGCCCCAGAATAGGCTCTCTTTTACTAGATATCGACTTGCTATTCCTAGAGATGTGCTCTTTGTCACTTGTACTGTGTATAGGATGAAATAGTTTACCTGGATATTTTATGACGTGGGCTAATACTTGATTATATATGGCAGTATGGATTGTAATACACACTCGATTGCATCTAAATGAGTTAATCTAAATGAGTTAAAAGATGATACATGATAATTTGTGTTATGTGTTAACATAGGATATGTATTTTTAGTGTACTTAGGATGTCTGTCTGCCTATTTGCTTTATTGTCTGTTGATGTATGTTTTGTATGTGCTGTTTGTAAGAGAAATTCTTAATAAACAGAGTATTCAAAAAAAAAAAAAAAAAAACTTACATGAAAAAACTTGAATGAGATCCGAGGCATGTGCATTAGAGAGCCCACTGATGCATATGCTTGGGATCTCACTTGAGGTTTTTTTCACATATGGTATTAATGACTTTCGGATTCACATTTTGACTTGAGACAGTTTAGAATAAAACAAGATTTTTGGAATACTGTCTATTGGCTTCAGAGGAAGAAAAACGGCCATGCTCCAGTTTACCACTTAGGTCAGTGGAATTAGAGAGGCCTTCTGGATGTTCAGATGCTTTCAGTGCATGGAGTTTCTCAGATAGAAGTCATCCCGGAATACTTTATTAAACTGGCTTAAAAGGTATTATAATGTATTATTATGTTTACTGAGACATACACAGCAATTAGGTTTTTTTTTTCCAATTCTGTTGTTAAGGAAGCTGGTCAAGCATAACCAAATATAAGTTGAGGGGTTTCTCTGAGGAAGGGTTCTAGAAGGCATAGGGATATTGCTGTAAGTAAGTAGCGTCTGCTCAGGGGTCGTCTTTTTTTACCCATTCTGTTATGAGGGAATTAAGTGTGGGCATGGAATACTGATGACCAATCAGCTTTCCAGATTTTTGCTGTCCAGTGCATAATTGTGAATATAGGCCAGTGTCTGTTCTGGCTAGGCCTGGCTTGTCAGTCTGCTTAGCAGAAGGAATTTCATACCCATGATGCCTTGCACTGGCACTGGGACTGAGGATTTAGAGATTGAGTGGTTTGGAGAGATGTACACAAAATAAACAACGGGCTGGATATTCAAACTGCGCCATTCATAGGGGTGTGTCCGGGGTGATATTCAAAGGAATTGCGCTATTGAGCAACTCCTTTGAATATCACCCCCCAGCCACAGCCACTGTGCATGGTGCAGTGGAACTTGCGCCACCGCAACTTGACAAAATGGAGCATTCAACTTGCGGTGGCGCAAGTACCATTGCGCCATGCGCAAAACTGGATATTCAAAAGGTGACATGCAAATGAAGCTATAATTCATGCAAGGCGCGGGGGCCATTTGCATCTGATTATAGCCCCATTTGCATACCATTGGCATTCCAGGTGCACCGGTCCCGAGGACTTGCATACAGGCGCCTGCCAGGCAGCAGCCATCGAGGAGCGGCGCCACCTGCAGCCCAATGGCGGGCAAAGAGTGTAAACCCCACCACCCCACTGGCCCGATCACGGGCATAGCTTAAATACCCGCTTCACCAGCCCGATCGCGGGCAGCAATGTGTCTCCCTCCCCCCAACACATCCCTGGTGGTCCAGTGGACTGATAAGCTCGATCTCAGGCTGAAGTAATTAAACACCCCTCCACCTCCCGAATATATCCCTGTTGGTCCAGTGGACCGAAAATCCTGATCGCGGGCTGAAGTAATTAAACACCTCCCCACCTCCTGATCATATCCCTGGTGGTCCAGTGGACCGATAAGCCAGATCACGGGCTGAAGTAATTAAACACCCCCCCACCTCACAATCATATCCCTGGTGGCCCAGTGGAGCGAAATTCCTGATCACGGGATGTATTTGTCAACCTCCAACACATCCTGGTGACCTGAGTGTCCCCACCCCACCCACCCACGAAGCCCCACCACCTGCTCCCCACAGCCGGGGTGGCAGCATCCCACCTGCTGCCCGCTGCTTGCCCGCCGACTGACTGCCGGTGAGGCTGCATGCCCATTGATGCAGGCAAAGCCAATGGCGTGCAGCCCATCTCACTCCTGAACAGTCCAGTTTTGTGAATGAATGTGAGTTTTGTGATCCTCTCTGTCACAAAACTGAACTGTCTTTGTGTACGGACTGCGGCCCATTGGCTCTTGCTCTGCACCAATGGGCATGCAGCCCTACCAGGCAGTCAGTCGGCGGCGCGGGCAGCAGGTGGGTGGATGCTGCCACCCGCTGGCTGCAGGGGGGCAGCGGGTGGTGGGGCTTCGGGTGGTGGGGTGGGGGACACTAGGGTCACCAGAGATGTGTCTGGGGTTGACAACTACATCCCGCGATAGGGAATTTCAGTCCACTGACCACCAGGGATATGGTCGGGAGGGGGAGGTGTTTCATTACTTCAGCCTCACGATCAGGCTTATCGGTCCACTGGACCACCAGGGATGTGTTGGGGACACATTGCTGCCCGCGATCGGGCTGGTGAGGGGGGGCACAGAGAGTGGGTTGAGGGCCAGCCACAGGTGGCAGCTGCTGTGTTGCGCCCTGCAATGCAGCAGCTCACCTGTGGGTGGCCCTCAACTTGATCCTTTTTTTTTGGCTCAAAGTTGTGCAGGCACAGGTTGGGGGTTGCGCCTGCACAACTCTGCACAGCCCGGCTGAATAACGGGCTGTGCAGTTTATGCATGGTTCCTCCCCCTCCAGTTCAGCATGCATTCATTTGCATTGCACTGTTGCTCAGCATGTTTTCTGTGGCGCAACTGCCTCCTGCTGAATATCACAGAATGGAGCAAGTTCGGACTTGCGCAGGCGCAACCCTATTGCGCATGGCGTAACCCTTTTGAATATCTGGCCCAACATGTTTAATCCTCACTGTTGCTCGGAGATTGCTCACCTCACATATTTACACATTACAGCTCTGTTTGGAGACTGGTGCTTTGTGAGTTCTTTGTACAACTTATGCCCTACATTAGATGCCAGGAAACCACTTGACTTGACTTTGTTCAGAATCTAGGTCTTCTGAAACAACTACAGAAAGCTGTATTCCTGTTTGCAGTCTCTTTACTACTTTTGTGTGTTGCTGGTTGGCTTACCTGACTTGTTTATGTAAAGTTCTCCTTGGTTAGGGTGCAGTCAGTGTGGCCTTACCTAGATGGAACTCTTCCAGTCAGGCCATCTTGGTGCCCTGTGGGGAGCATAGCATGGCAGCCTCCTTCCCCTGCTATGCCTCCTGAAATCATCTAGTAGAGGCAGAAGTGGCTGTCCCCAGATAATCACAATGCTGTGTAAGATGTAACATGCAAGGAATATTCTCTCTACATTGACCGGGTTGTTCTTTAATAAGCCCCCAGACATACTGAGATACGTGATCCTCTCTGTCACTATCCATATCATGTGGAGGGACACATTGTGCTCCATCTCTGTTTAACTGTCAAGGCTGTGTAGCAGTCATGAGTCACAGATTAAGTGAGTAGGTCTGGCTTGTCACTTGCACGGGGACACACACAGGGTCAGCAAGTACTGAAGCACTCAGTTAGGTGTTGCATAACCAAAGGAGGGATTATCACTTACCCAACAGTCAGCTAAAATGAATTTCCTGAGACACAAACCTCTCACTAAAGACAGACTGTTGCCAGATATGGACCTTACATGTCAGTCCCAAGAACCCTGCAAACAGATTTGTCATCTCTCATCCCCTGGCTATTGATGGAGAGGTAGCCCTTGCAGTTGGGAATGTCTCCACTGCCCTCTTAGAGAACATGGTTAGTACATCAGTATGTGCAAAATAAGCAAGGCAGGCATGAGCAACAAATGAGGGTTTCAGCAACACTTACACCTAGGTATGAGGAAATGCAAGGCAAGCAGTCATGGAGGGGGAACCAGGAGCTGGGGAAGGAGTTTCAGACAGTGCTTGAGGGAGCCAGGGGAGGCAGGGAAGTGGATGGAAGAGGGGAGCCAGTTACAAAGTAATGGCAAGCAATAGGAAAAGCCTGACTGCCCAGCAGAGGAACGAGGATGAGGAATGGTGAAGGTGTGAGGATCCCTCGAGCAGAGGGAACAAGAGGCAGATGGTATAAGGATGAGGAGCGATGAGAGGTAAAAGGGAAGGAACCCAAACCAGTATTTGGAAATTAATGGCAACATGAAGGTAGAGTGAGAATGGATAAGGAGGAGTATAGTGAGCAATGATGAGTGTGAAGAGGGGAGTTGGTAGTTAAGCAGCAGAAGGAGTTGCAAAGGGTATCCAAGAAATGACATAGACCATGTCTGTATAGTCAAAGGCCAGGAGAACCATTTTGGTAACAAGTTTGTGGCAGATGTCTGGAGACAGGCAATCTTTATTGCAGTATGAGGCACCAAGTTTAGGTGGAGCTTTGCATGAATGGTGTCCATGTGACCAGAGAAGTCAAGCTTGCTGTCCAGCCACACGCTGAGGTACTTGAAAGACTGAACCACTTCTAGAGGGTTCCCATCCAAGGTGGTGAAGATGGGCAGAGTTGGGAGTCTGGTGAGTTTCTGGCTGGTGCCAAAGGTCATGGACTCAGTTTTATTTTGTGTTGACCTGGAGTTGGTTTGATTGGAACCAGTCTAGAACATTGTGGAAGTCTTGCTGGAGCAGACTTTCAACAGCTGAGGAGGAGAGAGTAGAGGTGTAGATGACTCTGTCATCTGCATACATGTGAATATGTGAGTTGGCACAGGCCAGGGAGAGGTCATCAAGGAAGAAAGAGAATAGAATGAAATGCAGGATGGAGCCATGTGGGACTTCTGCCTGGATTGAAAGAGGAGGAAACTGGACACTACTGACCTGTACTGACTGTAGGTGGCCCATGAGGTAATAATGGAACCAGTCAACAGCATTTACAGAGAGGCCAGCAAAACTTAGTTTATCTAGGAGGAGTGGGTAGGATACTGCGTCAAAGGCCTTGGCCAGATTGATGAAGATGACAGCTGTGATGTGCCCCTGATCCATCCCTGAGAAAATAGAACCAGTTGCACGCAGCAGGATACACCTTGGATGGGTTTGTCCATTGCTTCAGACTAACCTTTCCCCTTCCTCATTGCCTCTGGAGGGATAATAACATACCTCCTGAGAGCTGCTACTTAACTTACCCTAGAGCCATTCATTATTCAGGAGTGGAAGGGCTGAGCAGTCAGTGAGACCCCACCATGTAGGGGAAAGGGCTGTGCAGTGTAATCTGCCTAAGCTACTTTCCGTTTTGAAAATTTGTTACCAAATCTATCACCCTCACCCTTGGTGGAGACATACACGTTATGTACGGGTACCCTAGCAACTCTGTGTACCTCTACTCCTGGCACCCATATCAAACTCCCTATAGTGCCAGGGAGCAGTGCTACAACAGAGTTGCACCCCATCCAGAGGAGGACAGTGGCCTGTGGTATGCTCACTTCTCCTACAGCCAGCCCACAGTGGTGTTCCAGGCATGGAAGAGTAACAAGGATCATTGCCATAGTAAGTGGCTTCCCAACTGCTGTGCTAGCAGGCTGCCGTAGAGGGGCACTTTCTTGTAAAATTATGATTTGTACTCATTATAGGGGAATGTGCATGTTTTGATACTCATAGCTGTGTGTGGGGCTGTATCTGATTAAGAGATTTACTGCAAGAAAACAATATTCCTTACTTTTCTTCTCTTAAAGCACCACTGCATGACAGTGGTAAAAGTTTTGATCTTTTCTTTTTTATTCTCTTTTAGATTGCCCCATATCTCTTGATTTGTACAACACCCGTTTTCCTCTATTTTGACCCTTTTACCTCTTATTTTTACAGTTGAAATAATAAAAATAATAATAACATTTTAAACGGAATAAATGAGTCCTTATTACTACCCATGTCTTTATTAATATTTTCCCTAGCCTTAAATATACTGGTAAAGTACAAATTAAATTATTTGGCTAAAGTTAGTTCATCAGATACAACATTGTCTTTAATTAATATCAGGCCCACTTTAGGAGTGTTATTTTTAATAGATCCCAAATAATTAAAAAAATGTATTTTTATTATATTTTTTAACTGATGCCAATTTATATTCTAATTCAATCTTGGCCTTTCTTATTACAGACTTAACTTTATTTGCCTCATTTTTGAACCTGGTCCAATTTACCTCAGTACATTGCTTCCTATATTTATTATATGCTCTTTATTTACTTCTGATTAATCTATGTATTTTCTTAGTGTACCAGGGAGGGGAACGCCTGAATTTTTATATTTAGTACGCACAGGGTCCCAATTCAAAATACAATACTCCAATACACTTTTAATTTTAGACCATAACTCACTGACATTAAGATCCAACAAGTCATTTTCCCAGTCCCAGTTATTTAACTATTCTTTAATTTTCTCATAATGCCCTTTAGAGAAATTCCACAATACAGTCTTACCATTAGCAGATGACTTAAAATAGTTAAAAGTCCATAACACCATGCAACGATCACTATCACACAGTGGTTCAAGAATTTTAGGAGATTCCCCCTGTTCAAATATATTGGTTAAAATCAGGTCAAGAATGTTGTCTTTCCTAGTTGAATACATGACCAACTGATCTAAGCCTAGTTGTGTTACTATATCTAGGAAGAGTTTTTCCTGTTGGTTTTAACTTTCCAGACTATCCCATTTTATATGTGGAAAATTAAAATCTCCTATTAATATTATATTCTCAGATCTATTATATTTTTTAAACTTATGGTACAATAAGTGTACAAATATAGCTGAGAATATTTATAAAAACCTGGCTCAATCCATACTAAAAGGAGTGCTCCTTTTATTATTTTAAATCTGAATAAAAGTGCAAAAGCAGAACCAAAATGTGGAAAGAGGGCATCATACAAGTTAGATGATGAGGGACAATCTAAAACAATAAAAATATATAGGTCAAAATGTTCACCACTATCATTCACTGCTGCTATAAAATTCTCATATCAGGAGCTGGCTTATGTCGCTGAGCTGTGAGCGACTGTTCTGGCATGCTGGTGACCAAGATTCACACCCCAAGCAAGTGATGGCTGGAGTACAGGCCAGCAGGAAGTGTAAAAGAACATCTGCGAGGATGCTGTTCTCCCAGGGGAGAGGGAGAAATGCACTACTCAGCAGCACTTGGTGACTGTGTGGGGCCATTCACCCATGCACTGGTGAGCCCCACCCTGAGGACATCAGCGTAGTGCGCTCTCCAAGCAGTGATGAGGATGGGTGGAGGAGAACAGGCAAAACTTCAGCCCTAGGAAGCCTTGGGTGATGGCCTCCTGTGCACTCCTCCATGCCACCTGACCCTCATTTGCCATATGTCCACTATTCATCCCAGTAATGGCTTCAGGAGCGTACTTCTCCCTCTTCTCCTTCACCCCACTGGGGACAGGGCACTCCCAGGGAAGGACAGAAGTGACCTGAGCACTAGAGAGAGACACACACTGATAGCTGATGGTGGACGGTGTCAGCAGGAATGACTCCAGTGGGGAGAGGAGTAGCACAAATGTGGGGCCTGAATGTATGAGGCTCCTGGGGTCACAGAGAGTAGTAAAAAAAAAAAAACTCTTATTTGGTTGACCCTCCTGTTCTTCTCCCTTGCTATTTCATGCATAGCACTGCTTGGAGGCAGCCCACACTTAGGTGTGGGGCTCAATACATGCACAATCCCCATTAATATTATATGCCTCTCATGGTACAGTTTGTCAGAAATATGGCAGGGATGCAATTGACACAGTCTGTATTTATGACACTAAATTCAGAAAAATGGGTAAAGATATGTCCATTAGTGTTAAAATTGGATACAGAGCAAAACAGAAAAATGACTTTTGACTAAAATAATGGGCAGAAAATATTATCAACATTTAAAAGTAGCCAGTTGCTACTTTTTGTTTCCGATTTCTTTTTCCATTTACTCATTAGAAGACTGTCTACATACTAGTATTAGATGTGATGTGAAGATCGATGCTGTACCTGGAGACTATCTAGTTATGTCTCTCTTCATACCTCATCAGCACTGTGACCTCACTCATTGCTACATCACCAGTGACAGGTTTGGCAGTGTGTGGTTGGCTCTTCTTGGTCAGTTGTGATGTAACAGTGAGGTCAGAGAGTGGATGAGTTATGAACAGGAACAGAGCCAGATATGTAGGCATCCAGGCAGAGTTGTGTCCCACACATCACACCAAGTACTGTCAGGAAGAAACTCCATGAATTAGCAACTTGGAAAAGAACAAAAAAATCAGACTTAAGAAGTAGTAGTTGACTACTTGAAAACTTAATATTAATTTCTGGCAGTATACTAGCGCTTTAAGGTACTTTATGATGCCTTGTCATGTGTGCACTACTTTCTTTGAGTAAAAAGTGAGTTTGCTTGGGTGGATTTCTATAAACTCAAATGTTGCAGTCCTGTAGTTCCAGCAAGGACTCAGCCTCACTGATAACCCTAACAGCACTAGATAGGATTCTACCTCATGCTGTTTTGCTGAATCTTCCTCCTTTTCAGATATCTCTTACTGTAAGCCATATTACACATGTGGTTGATAGTGGAGAATACTGGACCACTGCCGGACCTAAGCTATTAGCGTAGAGTTCAAGTCACGCTACTCTCTCAAAACTACCTTTTGGTTATTTTGTATTAGTTTATTTGAGTTGGGGGCTTCACCCCCCACGCCCCCTTTAAAAAAACAAGGGGGATATAGGGGGCAACCCCCTCCCCCCAATTTAAACAAACTGAAACAAAAATCAACAGCAAGCACAAGCCTGCTCTGTATTCACATACATTTTATGCTATGCAAGTAGAGGTGGTCCGGTATTCTCCACTATCACCCACATGTGTATGTGACATATTTATTTATTTATTTATTGAAAGTATCAGAATTACAACCCTTTGAGTCAGAGACTCCATTACAAAGGCTCCACGTCATCAACAAGTCAAAGAATACAATAAACAGGAAAACAGTATACAGTAAATAGTAAAATGCAAAGGTACAGTCAAGCAACGATAACAGTAAAGTGCATGTATGAGAACAGGCCAAAATTAGGCAACTATGGAAATAATGCATGCCTGGCAAACAGGTGAACACAGACCACACAGGGTCATGCAGACCTTACTGATACAGAGCCCCTTTGGGGCAGTAGGCAGTCCAAGACAGACCTTGTCCGGGGGGGGGGGAGGAGGGACAGTTGGTGAGGACATAATTCAGGTGCAGTCGCACCTATCAAGAGAGAGGAGGTGTTCCCTTAGGGAACATTTGTAGGGGCCCAGGTAGGTCAGGAGGAAATCTCAGGTGGAAGAAAGTTGAGCCAAAGGAGGGGCCTGCTAAAGGAAGGCCCTCTCTCATTGGGAGGTTTTGCAGTAAGGTATAGAGTAAGTAGGCTTGCTAGAGTTTCTAGTGGTCCGATGGGTGCTGTGGGGGATAACGAGATGTAGGAGGCTGGGGAGGCAAGGTCAGCAATGCTCTTGTTGGCTAGGAGACAGGTGTGATATTTTAGTCTGCCCTCAAAATTCAGCCAATTGAAGAGGCAGTACAGGTCGCAGGTGTGGGTGAACCTGTCACAGCAAGTCACCAGACGACAGGCTTTATTAAGGGACAGCTTTAGTCTATGGAGCATGGTATCAGATGCTGAGCCATAGATGACTATGCCATAGTCGATTAGGGAGAGAATGGAACTGGTAACCGCCAAACGGAGGGCTTCAGAGGGCATACAATGGCAGAGCCAGTATAGGAGGCCAATTCTGCTATTCACGGCCGTCTTTCGGATGAGATGTTAAACCGAGGTCCCATCTGCCTGGATTGGTGGTAGTTCAGGTGGATGTTAAAGATCTCATGGCACTTGTCGAAAAGAGTAGGGGAATTTCCCCGGTGTCCTGGCCAAATTTCCCTCATTCACTAAAAAAAAAAAAAAAAATACCACCAACAGCTTAATCTAGTTCAAGGTCAGTTGGCATTCATCTGTATCCCCCTCCCCCGGGTCGTAGAGGGTGGGGTCTAGGGTGATACCTAGATATTTGAATCTGGGGACTTGGTCAAGGGCAGAGAGACGGTTGTTGAGGATGGTGAGGGAGGTATCCCTCGATTTATTTTGTGGGTGAGAGAAAACCATGACTTTAGTTTTCTTGTAGTTTAAAATAAGCTTGAGCTCAACAAACCACTCCTCTGATAACGAGAAAAGATGTTGAAGGTCCTGTTGGAGTGGGTTAGGCTCACGGTGGCTACTGAAAATTACTGCATCATCTGCATACAGCAACATGTGACCTGGGCAGGCCTTGGGAAGTGAGTTTAGAAAAAGGGAAAAGAGGAGAGGCCCCAGGATGGAGCCCTGGGGCACACCCAACTGGACAGGGATGCAGGGAGAGAGGGTGGTGCCAATTTTTACCTGTTGCTGCCTTGTTGAGAGATAGTGGGAAAACCAGGCAGTGGATTCCAGGGACAGGCCTAGAGAGGGGAGAGTCTGAGCGAGGAGGGCATGACTAACCATGTCGAATGCCTTGGTAAGGTCAATGTAGACGGCACTTACCAGGTGACCTCAGTCCAAGACTTTGTGAATATAGTCGGTGAAGTCCAGAAGGGCTGTGGTTGTGCTGTGACCCTTATGGAATCCATGTTGTTCAGGGCAAACAGATTATATTTGTCAAGGTAGTCGGAGAGCTGGTCAGACACGATTCTTTCCAACACTTTAGAAAGGGGTGGGAGAATGGAAATGGGGTGATACTTACTGGGAAGGGAGTGGTCACCAGTCTTGAGGATAGGAGTGACTACTGCAGTCTTCCACAGGGACAGGAACTGCCCCAAGCTGACAGAGAGGTTGAAGATCTTAGTTAGAGGGGGGAGGACTACGTCAAGCACAAGGTTTAGGATCTTTAGATTGAGTGAGTCACTACTGAAGCGAGTTTTCCCCAGTACCCAGATGAGGTAGGTTTTGGTTTCTCTGGGTGTGATGGCATTAAAGTGAAAAGGGGGAATACCTAATTGAGAACATGGAGGGGGAGGGAAAGTGAGGGGGAGAAAAAGTCCGGGGAGGACACTGCCGAGGTCAGTAAAGGCGGTGTTAAAAAGTTCCACGATTGTGAAGGGGTCCTGAATGAGGGTGCCATTGACATTTAACATGGAGGGTAGAGGAGATGGTGATTTACCGTTAATCTCCTTTATGCTGTCCCAAAATCTGAGGCCAGAGCCCCAGGTAGATGCGAGCTTGTAGTAGGAGGCTTTAGCCCTATGGACTTGTTATATAAGTGCACACACATTTATTGCATGACTGTTAATTGCTTGTAACTTGCCTGTGACATTCATGTAACACACTTGTGGTACAAAACATGTTGGTGTTTGCTTGTAAGAAAGATTAGGAGTATAGACAGCTCGGTGGCAGATGAGTTTTAATGTTGTAAAATATGAAGTTACACTCCTAGGTAAAAAAGGACAGGTGAGTAAAATACAATAGAAGTCACTTAAATGGTACTGGGTCAGAAACAGTGCACCAGGAAGAGCGCTGCAAGAATTGCACTATGTAAAGAGCGAAAGGATTTAGAATGATGGGTATAATAGCAGTAAGGAATTAATGCTACCCCTGTTGCTCTGTGGATTGCCTGTAGAGGGATCAAGCTTCCATGTGCTGGGTTGCCTGGTCCAGCTGCTCCTGTGGTGGAGTGGCTAGGGCTTCAGCACGAGGTGAAGCAGGAGACCTGGGACCATGTTTCAGTTCCTGCCTGGTCTCCTCCTGCTGCAACTTTTTTTTTTTTAAAACAAGAATTTCCCACCTCCCAATTTTCTCCACATCCTTGAAGTCCATGACCCCCTGCAGTTGATTATTTTAAGTTTGGGAGGTGTGGGCAGTGAAGCCCCCAACATCAGGGGGTGCGGGGGGCAGAGCCACCCAGAAAAAAAGAAGTCCCATAGTTTTCAATGGGGCTGCACTCTTGTTGTCGGGTCACTCTTGTACTCGATGTTGTTCGCAAGGCCACTCTTTTCCTTGTGGCATTTATTGCTATGCGTTTTTTGTTTGTGGTGACATGACCCTGTGCCAACAGGACAGCTCTGTGGACAACATGTCATCCTGTTTAAGCAGCCATCTTGATTAAGAGAAGTCAGCTTTTTTTCAATCATGGCTGGACAGGCCTTTCATCGCACCTGCCGAAGCACACTCAAAACACAGCCAGTACATACACATATTCAGCAAGGTAGTGATTATAGCTCTTTTGTTGAAATTGTTTGGTTTTGTTTGGTTTGGTGAATTAGGCATCTTTATTTATTAAACAAATTAAAAACTTTAAAAATGCCTTGGGTTTCTCTTATCTTCCCCGTCAGCTTGTCCAGCTGTGTTATGTTCACCATCAGCTTGACTGGCACCTTTGTATCTGCCGGTAAAGAAATCCGTTGTCTTTCTCTGTCTTGATTCAGAGACCATCTGCTGAATAATTAAACCTTCAAGCTCAAATAAATTCCCCCAGTGATCAATTTTATTGTTTTTAACACCAGTCTCATCGAGCACTTACATGTGGTCATGCTTCAGCATTGCTAATGAGGCTGGGAGAGGGCTCGTCGTCATCATCCTCCACACTGGCCAATGACCACTGTCTATTTTCAGCCTTTAAGGATGTACATATGTCCTCCGCTGAGAGCTCACCATCTGTTTGCTCTTTGGCATCTAAATTCACAAATGCCACAAATTCACCCGGATGTCATGTAGGTGGGGTACTCAACATCAGCAAGGGGATCTTCGGCAAAGTTGTCCTGGGATTCTGTTTCACTGTCCTCTGTATTAGCAGTAGGGTCCTGTGTTGCTACTGTAAAGCCTGCTTTTCTGAAGCCATTGGCTATGGTGGACTCTTTGACAGTGGCCCATGCCTTAGCCTTCATTAGACAGCATCTAGGAAGTTGACAGTTTTTGCAGTTTCAGATGCTAAGGTAGAGGAGCCACTGTCAATTATGCCAACTATGTTGTGCCACAGTTTCCATCTGGAAAGCCATCCATTGGTGGCATTGAAGCTCTGATGGTCCAGATGTGCAGCAATCTTGTTTGCCTTTTTTTTTTAACCGGTCGTGACAGCTAGGCTCCCTTACTGACTACAAGGCTGAACCACGTCAGTAAGCCGTTTTCCACTTGGGTGTCCTTACCTTTGTGTTTACACTTGTGGTTTGGATTGCTGTTCACCTGTCATTTGGTAAGAACTTTGTCTTTGTTGATGCTACTCCTCTCACCTGGCTCGTCGAGATCCTGAACTGCTTAGCAATGATACACAGGTGTTGGGCTGCTGCAAAACCTCTATAACTTTAACTTTTATCACAGAGAAGCAGGTCTATTCTTTTAACAGATGCAGATGCCATTTTGCCACGGGCGAAAAATTACTCCTAGCCATGAATCCTATTTATTCTGCCCATGTTAATGAGGTGCGAATGAGGCGCAAATGGACTAGCAGCACCTTGGCAACACTATAATCATCCCCAATAAATGGCATGGCCATCCCAATTAAAAGGAGACAGTTCCCATTGATGGACGTAGGACTGAAATTGGTGCCTGGGGAATTGTCCTAATTAAGTGGGTGTCCCCATTAAGCACGTCTTGATAAAGTGGCTTCTACTGTACTATCAGACTGGGTTAGAGATTACTACCAGTGACCTGGAAAAATATTTAACAGTCATGGTCAACAATAAGGTAAAGTGGGGAAAACTAGGCACTGCTAGGCAGCAAATAAACTAAATAAATACTAACAAGTATCAAAAGGAATGCCACTAGTGTATTAAAGTAATACCACCATACAGATCACTGGCTAGACCACATCTGGTGTAAAATATGCAGTTTTGTTCACCATGCTATAGAAAAGATGGCATAGAAAAGGCTTAAAGCAGTTCACCCTAAATGAACAGATTATAAGGAGAACTTGAATTCCAAGGATTGATAGTCTGAGCTCAAACTGTTTTCAGTGGAGATAAGCAGATTTAATGTTAACATGGTAATGGTCCAAGTGAGCAGTATTAGTGTAATTAAGACATCTGTTTTGGGCTAAAGATGAGGCTTTCTGCTACACCCTATCTGGGTGAGCACTACTGGTTTAAATAAGGCATCTGTTTTGTACTGAAGCTGCTGTTTTTTGTTTAACAGTGTAGGCCAAGTTGACTGTTACGTTGTAAACTGTGGAATTACTAGTCACATATCCTAATCAGCTAGGTATAGCTTCATTCATAGATCTGTATAGGGATGGGGCACAGAGGGAGACAGTTATGGTGGCTGTGGTGCACTCTTCTCTAGGGATATGCTCTGCAGGAGGGGGCACTGCTCCATCTACAGGACCTTGGCAGGACTCCATGCTCAGCTGGTGGCAGCAAGGGAAGAAATATCTCAGGTATGTCATCAGCCCAGCTGGAAACAGTCCCCTACACCACCACATCCCTAGAAGCCCACTGGTCCTGGGGCGTGGAGAGTGGTGGAGAGGGGGAAGGGGAAGGGAGGCAAGGTTAGCCACAGGGAGGATGTCCGGCCCAGCACCGTCCAGATGGCAAACCACTTTGCACCCCTAAAGGAGGCTGAGGTACCTGACCCTGCTGGGGGGACTCAGAGTCAGTCAGAGGAAAAGGGTGGAACAAGGTGATGATCAGAAGCAAGTTTATCAGGAGGGTCTTACTGGTGGGGGACTCAATGATTAGAGATGTGGAGAGGATGATAGAAGGGGGGGATTGGACCAGAGGGGGATGGTCAGGTGCCTTCCTGGTGCATTGGCCATCTGGGATTGAGACAGGATAGGGAGGATGGTGGAGAGGGAGTAAGGGAAGCTAGGAGTGCTGGTACACCTGGGTACCAATGATCTGGTGAGCCAGTCAGTGGATATGGTGAAGAGGAACTTTTATAGACTGGCAGCAGATTGATGGCATACTCAGCTTCCCTAGCCTTTTCTGAGGTACTCCCAGTGTGGGGCATCGAGGGGAAGAAGGACAGAATAATGAAGGATGAGATAGAGGAGTTTAATGGATGGCTTAAGGAATGGTGTCAGAAGAAGGGGTACCACTTTGTGGGAGACTGGGGGAACTTCTGGGACAGGAGGCTCTTTAAGGGTGACAGACTCCACCTGATAAGAGAAGGGGTTAGTGCACTGTGGAACAAGTTTAACATCTATATCCGACAGTTAAACTGACTGCAGGGGAGACTGGATCTAGGGGAACCATGTTGACAGGGGAGAGGAAGGGGAACCCAGCTAGTACTCCCCCATATCTGGGGCTGGTAGCAGCACAGCTTGAAAAAATAGAGTTGAGGTCCAGACTGGACTAAGGTAAGGGACACTAGAGAGGGGGAATACAATGTGTGTGATTTCCATCAAAAACAAGAAGCTAAGAAGACCATGGAAGAATAAGGGAGGAAGACAGGTAAACAGCACAAAGGATTCAGGAGTTAGATGGAAGGTGGTCTGCCTTAATGCCAGGAACCCGGGCAGTAAAATCTATGAGCTCCAGGCAATGATGGCAGACACTGAAATAGACCTTTGTGGCCATCACAGAAACATGGGCCTCAGAAAATAACAACTGTGATCTGACAATCCCTAGGTACTCAATATTCAGGAGGGATAGAGGAAAAGGTAGAAGGGGGGGGCATAACCCTTTATGTCAAGGATGGCACTGATGTTATGGAAGATAGGTGCACCAGGGCTAATAATGGGGAGAAAGAGTCACTGTGTGTGCAACTCATGACAGCCTCAGGCAAAAAAAACTACACTTGGGTGTAATCTATAGACCACCAGGGCAAGGGCAAAAGAGGGACAGAGAGCACGAGGAAGAACTAGAAAGGGGCATGGCAAATGGGGGAAGTAGTGGTAGTGGATGATCTGAACCCACCAGACATTGATTGAGATGTTCTAGTGGCCAGGAGCACCAGAATTCAAGCCTTGCTGGATACATTCCAGGACTGTCTACTGGTACAGCTGGTTAAAGAACACAGCAGGCAGGAGGTCATTCTTGATGTGGTGCTCACCAACTCAGAGGCGGTGGAGCTGTGAGAGTAGAGGAGTCACTAGGGAACAACGACCACCACTCCATTTGGTTTGAACTTGTCCTGGGACTGGAAAACCCCAGTCAAGAGCTGAGGTCCTTGATTTCAGAAGGGTGGACTTCAACAGGTTGAAGGAGCTGGTCCAGAACAGGTTAGTCAGGGTAGACAGTATAGAAAGTGTGGAAGACAGACAGGGGACAAGGGGTCCATTCTTGAGGCATCTAAGTTATGCATGAGAACAGTAACTAAAAGGAAGACTTTCAAGAGGCCATTATGGTTCTCAGCAAGGGTCAGGGACAAAGTGAGGGCCGAGAAAAAGGCCCTTTTCCAGGTACAAAAAAAAAAAAGGGGGATGAAAAATGGAGAAAACACTTGTGGTGAAATAAGGAGGCAAAGATGGTGGTTAGGGAGGCAAAAGCATACACAGAACTGCATATTGCAGAGGGGGTTAAGAGTGGGGAACAACAATATTATAATAGGGAAAAGAGAAGAAAGGTGGGGGAATCATTAGGCCATCCGAGGGTGGTAGGGGGATAGAGGAGAGTGAGCAAAAGGCTGCTGTCCTTAATGATTACTTTTGTAATCTTTTGTCTTCATGAGGGAGGATGGTGGACCTTTGCTAAAGAGTGGCATGCAAGCAGTCACAAAGAGGGTACAAGAGACAGTCTGTATTTGTAAGTGAAAGGGTCAGAAAAGTGGTAGCAATCCTAAAGATAGATAAGGCCTTGGGACTGGATGGGATGCATCTGAAGGTACTAAGGAAACTGGCAGTGGAACTAGCTGAACCCTTGCTAAGACTATTCAATAGCTAATTACAGACAGGGGTAGTTCTCAAGGACTGGAGGGTGGCAGACATAGTTCCACACCATAAGGGAGGGGGAACAAGAAACAAGCAGGGAATTACAGGCTTGTCAGTCTTACCTCTGTTGTAAGGAAGCTGATGGAGCCACTGGTCAAAGAGGACCTTATGGACTATCTAGAGTGTAATGGTCTCTAGGATAGTAACAGCATGGGTTCATGGCAAGGAGGTCTTATCAGACTAATCTGATAGTTTTCTTTAAATGGATAATGAGGGCATTGCATGGGAGCCACACTATGGATTTGCTCTGCTTTGACTTCAGCAAGGCTTTCAACTCAGTGTCTCACAGTTGCTTGCTGAAGAAGATGGAGGATCTGGGTGCAGCTAGGGACTTAGTAAGATGCGTGGGAAAATGGCTAGGGGGAAGGCAGGAGAGAGTTGTGGTTAATCGGGTTAAACTGGAAGAGAGGGAGGTTATGAGCTGGGTACCACAGGGCTCTGTCCTGGGCCGTTATGCTCATCAGTGACATTGGAGAAGGAATCTGTGTCAGGTTGTGACTCTTCACAGATTACATTAAACTCTGTGGTAGGATGGATTCCGAAGAGGGAAACAGGGAACTGCAGAGTAACCTACAAAGCTTTGAGAGGTAGTCTAAGGTTTGGTAGTTGAAATTCAATGCCAAAAAGTGTAAGGGGATGCACCTAGGGAACAAGAACCCCAGAGTACTGGATGAGTGCAGTAAGATAGCTCTATGGCCAAGGAACAGGACCTAGGAGTTATCATCAGTGACACCCTCAAACAATCAAGTCAGTGCAACAAGGCCTATAGTAATTCAAATAGGATGCTGAGATTTATGAAGACGGGTATTGACAGCAGAAGGAAAGAAGTAATACTACCCCTTTGGAGATCTTTGGTGAGGCCACACCAGGAGTACTGTACCTGGTTCTGGAGTCCTCACCTCAGGAAAAATGAGGACAGACTGGAGGCGGTGCAGCAAAGGATGACAAAGATAAGTCAGGGCCAACAGGGCAGGTCTTATGAGGATTGCCTCAAGGCACTGAACATGTACTCACTGGAGACCAGAAGGGAGAGGGGAGATATTTATTTATTTATTTACTTTTGGTGATCGATTAAGTGCATTAGGCAAAGACCTGCCTTTTTCAGGCACCACCCGGGAGAGTACAGATTACATAAACCACAACAGACACTAGCAAAAAAATAAAATACAAGTATCTATGCAGGGATAAACAACAATACAGAACAGAGTTGTAGGATACTACCATAGAGAACACTGGTACAAGAAAATGCAAGTCAGATTTCTTTAAGGCATACAACTCAAGGTATCCAAGTGCAGTTTTTTTATTTTTATTTTTTATTTATTTATAGGTTGGAAATACATCTTTTGAGCTAAAAGCTCCTTTACAAAGGATCCTTGTTGTACAATAAAAAAGGGATGGGGAAGACAAAAAAAATAGCGCGTAACATTCGCAGCTGAAGAGCATTGTCAGTTTTAAACAATTTGGTACAAAAAGTAAACAATACAACAGTACAGGGATATCATCACAGGAATCACAGGTTCAGACAACACATTCCAGAGGGAGGAGGGAAAGTGCTAAAAGAGAGGCACAGGAATAAGTACAAGTGAGTGTGATAGTTGATGCAGCACTAGCGATGTGCCTAAGGTCTAGCAAGGTGGGATGGAGGGGAGTAGGTTGTGGCAGTGACAGGACCCAAGGGGTAGGTGGGGGCAATGACTGGACCCACAGGGCTGCCTAGAAGAGGATGCGGAGATGGGAGGTTAATGAAGGTAGATGATAGGGGGGAATTATGGAGGTGTAGGTAGACAGGAGAATTGGACGTGCAATCAGGGCCAGGCCAAGGAATCAGGAGAGCAGATATCCATAGGGGACTAGCGTTGTCAGTTGCACTGCTCGGGGGGCATGAAGGATTTTTTTAGTTCCATTTTGAAATGGTTCAGGCTTCAGTGGCTGTTAGCAAAGAAAGGGAGTACAAGTTGCAAGAGTCAAGTGCATTGAAAACCTTCAAGTTCCTGAAAGGAATAAGCAAAGAGAACTGTGAGGACTTCTTTAGCATGAGTAACAATTTGAGGCCAGGAGGGCACAAGTGGAAACTGTCAGAAGGGAGGTTCAGGGGGAATGAGGAAGTGTTATTACACAGAAGGGGTGATGGAACAGTCTGCCAGCTGAAGTGGTGGGTGCTAAAACATAAACCACAATAATGAATTCAAGCACACTTGGGACAGAGTGAAGTGTATAGTGGTTACATGTGGCAACAGTAATAGGGAGGGGAACAGCAGGTGGTTGGGGAATGCTAGAACCCTGGATGGACAATAGGACCAGGGGTTAGATAGGGAATCACAGGCAGATTGGATGGACCATTGGTCCTTTTCTGCCATCATTGTATGTGTTTCTTTATTACAGTGATTACAGGCTTCAGAACATTTAAATTGATAACTCCATCTGATCAAATTAAATTTGTTTTATTTCAACAGTTAAGAGAACTAGAGGGTGTCACAAACACACTCCACAGGTCAGGCCATCTGCTCCCACAGTGCCAACTTCAGAGTCCAATAGTGTGAACAGGTAACAGACAAGGTAACCCTCTTGTCTGTTTTTGGGTCCGAATCACCTTTAGTCTCAAGTTTTGGGGGGATTCAAACTGTGAAACTTATGCTAGCATACTCAATGAACAAGCTCAGATATGTACCCTCTTCGGGGACTGCAGTACAATCTTTCACCAGGGGCACCCAGCCAGGCTTCTAAAATTAACCCTTTTAACTCTATAAGAGACCTTAGGTATATTCTTACCTTTCCAAGCTTAGTAACACCATCAAGCCCTTGAACAGTGTCAAACTTAATACCCGTTCAGCAATAACATGCAACAATGACTGAGGAGACACAGGCAGTATCTTAAAAAAATGTTTACTTAAAATGGATAAAAGCAGTAAGATAAAATATAGAGCAAATATCAAAGTGCATCACAATCACATGAAAGAAAAAAAAGGAAAGCTACAGAACAGACTCCTACCACAATACATTTACGTCTTTTCTATCTACTATATTACCTCTGTAAGTGCCTTTAAAGTTAGATCAGAGAGCTGTGTCTCTCTAGAGTCCCAAAATGATATGTTCACATTTCAGACACAAGTATCAGTTTAAACTATGTGTCTCCACACCCCTTCTGTGAGTCATCTAGCTCCTCCTTTTAGAATATAAAATTACAAAAAATGATTTTCTATCAGGAGGTATATTAAATAATGTGACATCAGCAAAAACCCATTTCCCAAATTATGAGCCTTTGATCAACCAGTTCCTTTGAGGTTTACAACCCTGCAGTCCTTCACCCAGGTGTGATATAGCCAACAGGAATCAGCTAAATGACATCCTGTCCTGTAATAAAATGTATATTTAGTTTCCAACGTCAAAAACATGAAGTCATAAAAAGGCCATAAAATGCAATTTCTCAAGGAAATTAATTACATTATAGAGATCTCCTGGTCAGTGTAATACAACCTGTGATTTCAGCTGCTGACACCTTGTAATTTAAAAGGGCCAAATCTCACAGACTGACATTTCATACACTGACCATTTATTTATACTACCAATATCATACAATAATCATAACCAGCTGACCAAGCGTCACAGAGGGCATACATGGGTTATGGGTGAAAAACTTAGAACAAACATTGGAAAGTATTATGTCACTGAGAGAGTGGTGAAACAATGGAATAACACTTCCATCTAAAGCTGTGTCCATCAAAACAACCTAGGTCCAGTCATTTGTTACTGTGATGTATGATTTGGTGTGTCTGCTTAGAGTGGATGACTCCTATTTGAACTTTTCATTAAAGGATTCCATAGTCAAGCCAGATGTACTGGACTTTTTATGTAGTGGAATATACAAAGAAGTGCACCAGCCTTACACATGGGATGTCCTCAGCAAGTATCAGTTTCTTTGAACAGTCCTGTAGTACCCAGCAGAAAGCTTCTATTTTGGAAGGAACTTGAACCTTTATTCCTTCCTATAGGTGTTCTTTGTAAAGAACTGTATCACTAGTAAGTGCTTAGAAAAATCACCCAGATATAGACAATGTAAATAAATAATTCCATAAAAAGGCCACTCTGGAGCCTAAGTATGGGGCTCTCAGCGTATGTACCTAAACCAAACTGCAACAGAGAGCTGGGCACCCATAAACAGCACAGACAAGCAATATATTCAACACCAACAAATAACTGCAACAAAACACACCACACCCCATGCCCCAATGTTTCAAGCTTATACTAAGTGCGTGGTCATGGTGATAATGCCACTCATAGGTCAAAACTGAAATACTTGTCCAAGATTCAAATAGCCCAATAAAAATTAATACAGTCAGTCGTGGCATTAACAGCTTTAAAATCAATAAAAAAGTGCTTATTCAATACTGTTTGTAAATAATTCATATCACTTGCTTGTGAATGCTATTAGCAAATTTGAACAGAACTTGGTCGCAACTGTAAATCGCACACGTACAGACTACTGAAACAAATTTTTTTTAAAGTGGTTAACTAAGCAACTCAGGATCTGGTTTATAAAGTGGAATGCTAGTTATGCTTATAACTTCTGATATGCAACACAGTATCTAATTACACCAATTGGCATTTTGAGATTCCTGAAATCTTCATGCAAGCAAAAAAAAAATCTAAGAGCTGTTGGCCTAAAGCTGCAAGGAGAAAAAGGAAAAAATAACAACATGGGACTTAGTTAAATCACTTTTGTGAGACTCTTGGGTTTGATTTGGGAGCATTCCCACTTTTAATCAAAGCATATAGGATCCCAGCAGCATGTTCTAGGGTCTTGTTCGCACTAGGGTATTTAAAACGGTTTAACGAGCTTATACCGTTTTAAAGAGCCCTAGCACGGTTTGCGTTCACACTACACACACTTCCTAATCCGTTTTTTAAAACTGTGTTTAAACCCTGATAAGACCTTTCTTAAACATGGTTTTAAAAACATTTCGGGAGTTAAATCGGACTAATCTGCAGTGCGAACGCTCTGGCATGGTTCCCTTCCTTGAAGCCGGACGTCCCCGATTGGGAACTGGTTGATGGTTAATCCGGTCCCAAGGCAGTAGTGCTGATGCTGTAAACCGTTTTTAATAATGGTTAACAACACGCTACTGCCAGTGCGAACACAACAACACGGATGCTACAGCACGGTAATGAATCCGTATTTTTAAATTACTGTGCTGTAGTGTGAAGACAGTCATAGAGGTAGCCCCTTGGAACTAACTGCTGAAGGATCAAAGGGGAAGATTCCAAGAGAAGAAGCAGATGAAACACAAGGCACTACTGCTTTGGATAATAAAACTCTGGTATGATTGTGTCTACATTGATCTCCTTAGCCCTCAACCCAGATCGAGAGATGATATTAAAAATGGGAACAGCGAATGGTGTATTTCAGTTTTGGGATACAAAATATTCTGTATGTATTTAGATGGGAGCCCCATTACACAGGCCTGCTGAAGACATCTTTGGAATTATCAGTCAGAGGTCTCC
This sequence comes from Neoceratodus forsteri, assembly GCA_016271365.2. Taxonomy (NCBI): domain Eukaryota; kingdom Metazoa; phylum Chordata; order Ceratodontiformes; family Ceratodontidae; genus Neoceratodus; species Neoceratodus forsteri. Next base: position 776,031,137 of record CM028137.1, read on the forward strand.
AAGCAGTTCTTTATCTGTGTAAAGCCAGGATTACCTAAAAGGAACATGGTTCTGTCTTTTTTGATGCCAGCCAACTTTGAGAGTTCATAAAGACACATTGAAGGCAAAAGACATTGGCTGACTTGGGTTCAAATACCTCTGCCTCTGTGATGGAGCAAGAGCACAAAATCTGCTTTAAAAGGAACTAATGGTTGTCTCTCGTTCCTCTTTTTACTTACTCTGTCAGTGCTGAGACTAAAATGTAAGTTTTTTATCCATGCAAGGCACTGTGATTGGATGTCTTTTTTTACATTACCCTTCAAGTCATAGTTTATTTTTTGTGTTTGTGTTTAATTGTTATCATCAGCTAGATCGCTTGTAAATATTTCAGTTGAGATAAAACTGATAAATCTAAAGCTGTGTTTACACGGCTGAACTCGCTCCTTCTTTGGAGCGTTGCAGAGCTGCCCCGACATGAAATACACTTGGCAATCGCGTCTACACAGCCCCCCTCTGCACCGATGTAAAACATGCTGGAGAGGGGCTGGGAGTCGGGGCAGTCAGTGGATAGAAGTGCCTGCAAGTGGGAGTGAGCGGTGCAGCCTGTCCACATGGCCGCTTAAACCGCTCGCTCCTGAACGCATCCCCACACTTTCTGGGACTGCTGAGCGGTGCAAGGAGGGGCTTACCACAATTTGGTAAGTGTCCAGATGGCAGCATTTGCACCGCTGCAACCCAAGTACTCGGGCTGCTGCGGTGCAAATGCTGCCGTGTAAACATGGCTTAAGGTTGCATGCTACTGGAGCCCAGGCCTGAGGCAGTCAGCTAGGGGGTCATTTGGGCAAACAATAGAGTTCCTGTCAGCTTAAGGGTGCTTACACTTCAAAGATGTGAATTTCTTTTAGAATCATGGTCTCTGTATTGAGTGTAAACAAAGCCAGAGCAGAGGAGACAGAACCCCCATGGACTTTACCAGATGGGAAGGCAAAAGGCTGGACATTGCTATTCATGAAACCAGGGTCTAGAGTACAAATCCAGTTTGGATTAGCTCTCCAGAGAGGTGGGATTGTCAGGGGACAAGGAATATGTCAAATCCATGATGTCAGAGTGACATATTTGATGATGCATCATGGGGAGCTGGCTACTGAAAGTTGTTGAGGACTTGCAAGACTACTTTGCTAGGAGTTGAGAAGTTATAGTAAGGTTTTCCTATGTGTTTCTTCTGCTGTGTGCAAGTAACGCCCCCCCCAATTGGGGGCTTACGTTATGGTCTGTTCTCTCATGCTCCCATTTCTTGGAGCACCTCCCGATGCCTGCAGATCCCCCATGAATGTTCCCCCATATGACTGCCACAGCCGAGGTCCAGGAAGCATGCCCAGGTGCCCCGAGTCACCCCCATGCTGATTTTAGCCCTGCTTGGGTTCCAGAGCTGGATCGCAATCCCCCCCCCTCTGTTTGCCTTAGCACTTCAGTGCTAGCAGGGGACTGTGCACGTGCTAAAAAGCACTTTTGATCTCCTGACCACCAGCCTTGCGATTAAATGGGAGGTAGTTCAGTGGTTCTGGTGCCCCACCTTGCCTAACCAGGGACCGGTGACCTCAGCAAGGGCCAGGACAGCCCTTCATAATTTGTAAATAAAGAGTACCATGAGTGCTCTTAAAGGGGGCTCATAAATATTAAGCAGGAGCCTATGAATATTAATGAGTTGCCTCCCACTGCTGAATAGATGTATGGTGTTGCAGAGGTAGCAACAGCAAAAGTGTTAAAAATAAAAGCATTATAAGGGCATTTTCAACAGTGCATTAAAGGGGCTATTAAACAAGGGTGCTATTGTAAATAAAAGTATATTTTTCTGGCTGCACCAGAGCACTACAGTTGGGACTCTGATATTTTGCCTGTCTGCTGCTTGGGGACTGCATATTTCGGCATCAGCGACAGGCGATAGACTGCAGTGACAGGTTTGAGAGATGCAACATTTGAAAGGGCACAAAAGTGACTACTGAACTGTGGGACAAGAAAGCAAATAAAATATTTTCCTTGGCTGCACCAGAACTTTAAAGTTAGGACTATGTTAAACTGCATTGGGACTGTGTGTTTTAGCAGCCATACTTGTGCAGCAACAGCCAATCGGAAATCCCGGATTTCAAGCCAGGGCTTGTGGGAATTTACCTAGTGCTTGTGGGGAAAATACAGGGACCTAATTTAGGTGCCAAAACAGGGAGTTTATTGCGCATCGAGTGAGGCTTATGAATATTCATTTTATGGACTGACAAGCAATTTTGACCAATCGCAATGGGAGCCACAAGTAGTCTCAGTCAATTGGAAGCTACAGAAGCACTCCATAAAAGACAATGTTTTGTAGGCTGAGCAGAGAGTTTGAGTGGAAGCCCCCCACAGGGTGGGGGCTCAGGCCCTCAGCTAAAGAGAATGGGCCTACAGTTCTGCATTAGCCCCTCCACAGAGGAGGGGGGCTTTTCTTCTTTTGCCAGAGAGACAAGTGGCTACAAGCAGCAGCAATCGTTAGCCTGGGGGTTGCCAGAAATTGTCCTCCAGGGCTAGCCTCGTCCCTTCCACATTGAGAAAATGTGGGAAGAAGCCAGCATCTCCTTGCAGTTGTGAGATAGCTGCAAGAAATGCTTCTGCCTCAGCAGTGGGAGTGCTGAAGAAATGTCTGCAACTTTCAGAAAAGGAAAGTAACGCAAATCCTTCTAAGTGAGTAAACCTCTACTTACATGTGCAGGCTTTAAAAGATCTGTGAGGGGCATTGAAACCCAGAAAGATTAAAGAGAGACTGTCTGTCTGCACCCTGCAACTGTCTAATGCTGAGAAAGGGTGGCCATCTATTGCAAGTGACCAGAGAAGGGTCCAGTTTTTGAGAGTATAAATGTGACTGTTTGGATAAGTGCCTACAGGACTGGAAGGGGAGTACCCAGAGTGCGTGGCTGTTCCTGATATTGCCTGTGAGGACAATATTCGTCCAATTGGGAGCTGCAAATGCCAGCAAAACCAAGAGGGACTTTGTCTGATGCATCTAAATGTCTAATTGGGAGCTACAAATGCCAGTGTAGCCAAAAGAGACTTTGCTATTGCAAACTATGTTTTGGGAAGCACCTGAGAAAGTGAATTTGCTAGCAAGTAAACGTTTAAAGTGGTTTGGAGTTGTGCCTCAAGCTCCGTCTGTGATGCAAGAAAAAGAATATTTTGTCTAAAGAGACTGTGCAAACTTTAGGTCAGCCCTAGCTTTAGGGAAATCACCCATGCCTGAAAGAGTGTGTCCTGTGATCCACACTGGGAGTCATGACCTGGGTTCCTGTTGCACATCCCATGCAGGAGTGTGGATGCTTGTCCCTAAAATCATTGGGAGTGTGCCATGGTTTTGAAGTTCTAATCTGGCTAGCGAAGGGTTTATGTCTGCCACGCTGGGCACATGGGAAAGAGATTGTGCCTACTAAATGTAACTTTTGAAATGTATAAATGTGCTGATTGATAAATGTACTGAATGCAATGCAACCATCATAGATTGGCCTGGGACACAGCCAGGTAGTGTGCCACCTAGGTCGCTGCATATGCGCTTTCCCTGAGAGGTATAGCCTAGATGTGGGGTTCCTAGTCTGGCCTTTCCAGTGAGTGATTTCAGCCCAGAGAGGGGCACTGCCAGAAGAAGTTAAAGTGTTGTTCCCATCTGCAAAAGCAACAAGATCCCTGCAGTCAGAAATGGGGTTACCTGGCTATAAGGCTTTCTTTTGGAGTCAGAGCCCGCCTACTGAAAGCACCTAATTCTGCCTTGTGCAGTTCGATTGTGACTTACCGATGAGGACTTCTAAACAGTGAGTACACAGGGACCAACCCCTGTTATTTTGGGGGCATGTACATAGTTAAAGGGTTGCCATAGTTTGCAATCTACAGTCAGGATGTGTGTTAAAAATAAAGTTACAGTTTAATCTGCTTATTTCTTTAAGATCCTCAACTTGCTGGCCAACAACAGCTGCACCGAACAACAGGCCTGCACCTTTGAGAACTGTTTAGTACTGGGTACCCAGATAAAGGCTTTGGGATTGTGGGGGACAAGCCTCATTTAATTATACATCTTGGGACGAACAACCTGGTTGACAAGTCAGTAGATATAGTCCAGAGGAGGTTTGAGGAACTCGGACAATTATGTGAGGGGGCAGGAAGATCAGTAACTTTTTCAGAGATACTTGTAGTGCCCAAGGCAAGCACAACAAGAAAGCTGAGAATAGAGGAATTTAACGGATGGCTAAGAACCTGGTGTTGTGCTAAAGGGTATGTGCTGTTGTGGGGGTGGGGAGGGACCTGGGAGGACAGTAGTCTCTATGACAAGGACAGACTACACTTGAGTGAGGAGGGAAAGAAAGTGTTGAAACAGAGGATGGAGGAGTACATTGAGGAAGTTGGGAATTTAAACTAGGAGCAGGGGGTGGCAATTGGGCAAGAGACATGCAGAGACCACAGGTTGGGAAACCATATGAGCTGACCCACATAACAGTGACAAAGGACAAATGGCAAGTACTATTGGTGATGCTAGTAAAGGAGGGCAGGATGGGGGGGGAGGGTGGAAGGTGGTTACCCTTAATGCTAGGAGCCTTGGGAGGAAAACTGCAGTTACAGGTACTGATGGCAGAGGGAGAGGTGGACATTGCAGCCGTCACAGAAACATGAGCCACCCAATGCAATGACTGGGACCTGTCTGTACCAGGGAAGAGGTTATTTCATAGGGACAGGGTGATTGGGAAAGGAGGGTGTGTGACACTGTATGTGAAGGAAGGACTGAAGTGTGTAAGGGAGGAAGGGGGGGAGGAGGGTAGTATGGAGTCACTTTGGATGCAAATCCAGGATTCCAAGAACAGGATTCTCAGAATGGGAGTGGTGTACAGGCCGCCATTTCAGACGGAGGAGTTAGACAGGGAACTAGCGGGACAGATCAGGAGGACCTGCAAGAAGGGTAGTGTGGCGATTGTGGGGCACTTCAACATGCCAGGAGTGAACTGGAGTACCCCAACAACCAGGAACAGAAGGGAGCATGTACTGCTGGATACCTTCCAGGACAGCTTCCTGCTGCAAATGGTCAGTGAACCAACCAGGTTAGGGAATACCCTTGAACTTATGCTGGCAAATGGGGAATTTGTGAGAGAACTTACAGTGGAGGAACCGCTGTCAGGGAGTGACCACCACTCAGTATGGCTCACATTGGATATGGGCAAGGAAGGAATGGAATCTGGCACAACAGTGCTGGACTTCAGGAGGGCCAACTTTGGGAGGATGGGGGAAGTGGTAAAAGGGTACCTGGCCAGAATTCAATCTAGTATGGACACTAACCAGAAGTGGGAGCTCATGAAGCTGGCGATAGTGGAGGCAACCAAAACCTGCTGCAAGGCCCAGAGCAAGAAGACTAGGGCTAAGAAACCAAGCTGGTTGAGAAAGGAGGTCATGGAAAAGGTAAAGAGGAAAAGAGCTGCCTTTAGGAGATACAAGAAAACAGGGAGGGGGGAGGACAGGGAGGAGTACTTGATGGAATCGAAGGAGGTGACAAGGGCAGTAAGGGGAGCCAAGGCATCTATGGAACTCAGGCTGGCACAAGGCATTAAGAAAGGGGAGAAGGACTTCTTTAGGTACATCAGTGAGAAAAGGAACTGTAAGGACCACATAGTAAGGATTAGGAAGGAGGGGGTTGGGTGGAAGCAGGGTGCGATAAGGCAGAAGCACTAAATGATTACTTCTGCTCAGTATTTATTAAGGAGAAGAGGGGGTGACACCCAAGGGGGGAGGAATGGCGGAAACCGGGGGGGGAGGAGGTGACAGATGGGGAAATCATGGAGGGCAGAGTTTGGGAGGGTTTGAAGGCAGTGAGGGTGGACAAGGTGCCAGGCCCAGATGGCATCCACCCCAGGGTACTGAAAGAGCTGGCAGAGGTCCTTGCAGGACCTTTGGCAGACCTATTTAATGCCTCACTACATTCAGGGTGTGTATCTCAGACTGGAGGATGGCTCATGTGGTGCCCCTCCACAAGAGTGGTCCCAAGGATGAACCGGGAAACTACAGACCAGTGAGCCTTACATCCATCATGGGTAAGCTAATGGAGACTATCCTGAAGGAGAGGCTGGTGGCCCTCCTAGAGGCCAAAGGACTACAGGACAGCAGACAGCATGGCTTCATACATGGCAGATCCTGCCAAACCAACCTGGTGGAGTTCTATGACTGGGTAACTAGACAACTGGACAGGGGCCATGCAGTGGGTGTCCTGTATCTGGACTTCAGTAAGACATTCAACTCAGTGCCACATGGAAGGCTGAGAAGTAAGTTAGAAGGCACAGGGGTGGGTGCAAAGCTGGTGAGATGGGTAGGGGAACTGGCTTCAGGGAAGGCAACGGAGGGTGGTGGTGGGTGGGGAGCTCTCACATCCAAAGGTAGTGATGAGTGGTGTTCCACAGGGCTCGGTGTTGGGACCAGTGTTGTTTGGGATATTCATTGCAGACATATCATTGGACATCAAGAGCAAGATCAGTCTGTTTGCTGATGATGATACCAAGGTAGGAGCAGTGGTGAATGACCGAGGGGGGATGGCAGGGGTTGCAGGATGATCTGGCAAAACTTGAAACCTGGTCAGACACCTGGCAACTGGGGTTTAATGCCAAAAAGTGCAAGGTGCTGCATTTTGGGATGAAGAACCCAAGGAGGAGTTACCAGCTGGAGGGAGTGCAGCTAGCCCAGACAGAGGAGGATAAGGATCTGGGGGTGCACATTATAGGGTCAATGAACAACTCGGCACAATGTAGGAAGGCAGCTGCAAAGGCCAACAAAATGCTGGGTTGTATTGCAAAGGGTATATTCATGAGGAGGGAGGAGGTGATTCTGCCACTGTATAGGTCATTAGTTAGACTGCACCTGGAGTACTGCATGCAGTACTGGCACCCGTATCTGAAGAGGGACATTAAGTTACTGGAGGGGGTGCAGCACAGGGCGACAAAGATGATCAAGGGGCTGGGGGACTTATCATATGAGAGGAGGCTGTGGGAGTTGAACATGTACTCGCTGGAGGAGAGGAGGGACGGGGGGACATGATTGAAACCTTTAAGTACATGAAAGGAATAAACAAGACAGGTACAGAGGGGCTGTTCAAAGTAAGGGAAGGGAGGGACACCAGGGGCCATGATATGAGACTGGAGGGAGGGAGGAAGGTTCAGGAGGGAGATGAGGAGACACTTTTTTACAGAGAGGGTGGTGGCTGGGCGGAATGCATTACCTGCAGAAGTGGTATTTATTTATTTAAGAGTTTTACCAGGAGAGCATACTGAGCAGGTTACAGCTCAATTCCAGATGCGTCCTGGGGGAAAGAGACAAGTGGAACATACAGAACATAAGCATAAGTAGAGTGTACATGAGTGCGATTACATTTGCAATACAGTAAAGGAAGATTGTACATGTTACAGTTACACTATACAGAGTGTTGTTGTGAGACCACATGGGAAGAAACTGGAGCATACAATTAATAAACATGCAGTAGAAGCACATGAAAGCAGTTACATATTACAAACAATTAGGAGACATAGTGCATGTGACTGTTAACGATATGCAGAATTAGCTATAAAATCAAGCAATGAGGAAAAATAGAGAGTTTATTCACGGTTCAGATAGAGGACTGCCATCTGTAACCCTAACAATTTGCTCAACATAATATGAAAGCAACGCAAGGATGGTGTGCTATGAGTACGACAGGAGGGCCTAAATACGAGTAGGGGCCTTGAGGTTTCATCTCCTAGGTGGCCCTATGTGCAGGCGCATATAGAGGAGAAGTGTGCCTTGAGGAGGAGATTTAGGTGCAACGTGTTAGCGAAGTTACAATTGCCTGCTGGGAGTGCATTCCAAAGTTTAGGCATGAGGTATTTGAACACTGCTTGGCACCTTGAAGTGGCCATTCGCAGAACATTTAGGAGCCGGGAGCTACCACTCCTGAGGGAGTAGGTGGGTAGTGGTGGGACTGAGAAGGCAGATGTATGGTGGGGGGGAGGGACTGTGACCAGAATTTTGCTGTGGTCCTGATGCTGTGGATGTGTCTATGGATGTGGAGCGATGTTAGATCGAGGGAGCTGTAGAGGTCACAGTGATGTGTCAAAATTGGGCAGTCAAGAGAAAAGTGACAGAAGGAGTGGTAGAGAGGGTCAAGGCTGGCTAGGGCCGACTTGGGAGCAGCGCTGTATACTCTATCCCCGTAGTCCAGTATTGGGAGGATAATTTTTTGGACAATTATCTTGTGGGTTGCCAGAGGTAAGCTACCCTTGTTCCGATATAAGGCTCCTAGTTTTGGGCACAGCTTTTTGTGGATCGAGTCATTGTGAGTGGAAAAGTGAAGGTGCTGATCGAGCCAGACCCTGAGGTATTTGAAGAAGGTGCAGGTCTCTAGAGGAGTTCCCTCAGTGGTGAAGAAAGTGGGGGTAGAAAGGAGTCTGGAGAGCCTTTGCCTTGTCCCAAATGTTAGGGAGACTGTTTTCTTGGGGTTAAGAAAAAGTTGGTTTGAGTGAAACCAATGCTGTACCACATAAAAGTCATGTTGGAGAGTAGAGCCCACTTCATTGGGGGAGGGGCCTGTTGTGTATAGTATGGTATCATCAGCATACAGGTGTATGGATGTGTGCGTGCGGACTGAGGGAAGTTCATTTAGGGAAATTGAGAAGAGTAACAGGCTGAGGGCTGAGCCTTGTGGGACCCCAGTAGTAACAGGGAGGGGGGAGGAGGTGTTATGTCCAATTCTTACTGATTGAGTTCTACCAACCAAGTAAGATTGAAACCAACTGGTGGCATCACCAGAGAGTCTAGTGCTAGAGAGTTTGGATAGCAGTAGGGGGTGGGAGACAGTGTCGAAGGCTTTAGTGAGGTTGACGAAAATGGCTTGAGGTGGTGTGCCCTTTATCCACACCCATGAGGATGGCGTCAGTGAGCCTTAGCAGGGAGGTTATGGTGGAGTGCGATTTCCTGAAACCTGATTGGTAGGGTGTAAAGAAAGAGGTGGAGTCAAGGAAGGAGGGAAGTTGGGCTAGGACAAGGTGCTCCTGTATTTTGGTAAGGATGGGGAGTAGAGAGATTGGGCAGTAGTATCCAGTAGAACAGTGGACTGCTTCAAAAGGGAATGGGACAGGACAAGGGGGAGGGTCAATGAAGGGGAAGGGTGAAAGGGAAGGGCAGCTGCAGAATAAGGGGTGCTAGCTGCACATTCGAGCGGACTTGCTAGACCTCTAGGCCTTTATCTGCTGGCAAATTTCGTATGTTCGTCCTAATGCATCTCTGGGACTGGTTCCAGTGAGGGTTTAAATAACTGTGTCATCTTTCTAGTGTAGCTAGCTTAGATAGCAATCATGGATCTGAATGTCTCAGAGGTTGGTGGGTGGCCACTGTGATTAACATTTAAATTTGAATGTAAAATGATTATCTAAACCAAATCAAACCAATCTAAACCAAATACCAAATCCAAATGTGAATACTGTAAATAGCTTGACTTCTATTCCAATTATCCTTCCTAACCCTTCACCATGTAAATACATTGTTGTTTGATGTTTTTGCATCTACCTATCTTGTGAGCATATTATTGATAGTGAGACATTAATTACAAAATGTCTGAAATGTGGGGAAATATTTATTGGGTCATGCTTGGGGTGGCACTGAGATATTGTGGGTGGGTACAACATCCCAGATGGTTGTTCCAGGTTTTATTCTAGCCCACATAAGTATACTCTGGGTGGAGGCACTGTACAAAATGTTGTTATCTTGGGCAAGAACCAGTGTAAAGTTAAAGTAAGAACCCTGGCCCCTCAACCTTGTATCAGGCCCACAAGGCAGGGGCGATGTAGCCCTTCAGATACCCGGCACCAGGGTTACGTGCAACATATTTTCTTTTAATCTGTGTAGAATTACTGTTCCCCATAGTCTTGGTGCAGTACCCTGTATTATATGTGTCAATATCTTAGAATTAAATATTATTTTTTATATACTTGATGTTTCTGTGACTGGATCTTTTGAGGTACAGATAACTGGATTGTAATTGACAAACATTGTGTTTTGTCTCTGAAGAGATGGATATGGTTACCATATTAAAAGAAAAATGATTCTCAGCTTTGCAGTAGGGTTAGGATACTTGCCCTATTGGTGGAGCATTGTACTGTCTAAGCAGTGGCTCTGGTGGGATTTGGACCTAAAAATACCCCAAGTGAGACTGTAGCTGAGTGGTGGTGGCATACCAAGGTGACCCTTTCAGCTGTCTTAAGGGTTGAGAAAGCTGGTAACAGTTGCAGGTTGAGACTGGGAGAAACAAGCCTTTCACGGGCTTTCACAAATAATTTTTTCTTGGTGTGCTCTGTGCAACAAGAAATGTGGTATATATCCTGACTACTTTTTGTGTGTGTCTCTCTTACTGATAAATATAACTTATTAACATACTTTGTATCTCTTGTATAGGGAGAAAATATGAAAAAAGCCTAATTCCAAGTTATTAATAATAATAATAATGTTTACGATTTTTAATGGACCCTATCTGACAAACAGAGTTATCTTATCCAAGTAGGTTCAGAAATAAATAATTCAGCTTCACAATGCTTTTACTCAAAAGTTGCAACTATCACTCAAGTCTTTATTTTATATTGTAGTTAGAATTATTAAGACTGTACTTTGGGGTTTGGGACTCTTGAATCCTCTCACATTCTTTTGAGGACTTCAAATTTTTCAGATCAGAAGAGGAAGGGGCACAAGAGGGCATCGGCTGAGATTGGGGGGAGTTTCAGGAGGGAAATCAGGAGACACTTTTTCACAGAAACGGTGGAAGACAAGTGGAATACTATACCCGAGGAAGTGATGTCCTGTAGAACAGTGGGCAGATTTAAGAGGGGGTGGGACAGAGTGAGGGGGGTTGTTATGAAGAAGGAAGGGGAGGGTGGGGCAGCTGCAAGTTGAGGGGCTAGCTGCACAATCGAGCAGACTGGATAGACTGTGAGGCCTGTTTCTGCTGGCATTTTCGTATGTTCGTATGTTCATAAATTTCAATGTAGTGCACTGGTTATTTTGTAAATAGGTATATGAAAAAGGACAGGAAAAGACTATGGGTCAGATATGCAAAACTGTAGCACCATGCTTAACAACTTAGTGCAGTGCAAAGTATTGTTTGTGCCTTCAATCTGAACATAGCGCAAGGCTTCTTATATCCAAAGAAACATAGCGCAAGGCCTCCTATGTTTGAAGCAATTTAAAAAGCACTGGATGTAATGGCACTCATGCCACTGCTCAAAGTAGATATGCTGGTCTAAAAGATTTCAGTCTACAAAACTGACTTTTTTTGTAACTTTATGGTTATCTAAGTTTGTGCTTTGTTTCCAACAAGCACAACTACGGAAGCAACACAGCTGAACATTTCAATATAACAGTTCCAAGTACATGTCTCACCTGTTGGTACACTGTAGACATGGGTGTGTACATATAAAAATGAATGGTTCCCTTATGTGGGATTGCAGGGAAATAGAACAAGAACACAAATACCAGAAAAAAAATGCTATGACGGTAAACAACCTTTTCATGTAATTTTAACCAAGAGGCAGTTCATTAGTCCACTTTAGGTACGTCAAATTGGGTAGTCCAGTCATGTGCTGGTACTAATTCCTGTGAAGAACTGCTTTACACACAGTGATAAAAAGAAACGACAGGTTAAGAAATGAACTTATGTTTTGTTCCCACAGTTTTACAAGAAAATGCATATTTGTCAGATATTAAAATCCATTGTCACTATTATCCCTTTTCCTCTCAGGATGAAATTTCTATGTCTTCTCACTAGATAGGAGTTTGAGAAGGCAGTTAGAAGGGCCAGCAGGATGTTGGGGTGCATAGGGAGAGGCATCACAAGTAGAAAAAAGGAGGTGGTGATGCCACTATACAGATCACTAGGGAGACCTCATCTGGAGTACAGTGCCCAATTTTGGAGGCTGCATCTCAGGAAGGACATAGAGTGGAGGCAGCCCAAAGAAGTGATACAAAAATGGTACAGAGGCTACACCAGAAGTCATATGAGGAGAAGCTGAAAGACCTCAATATGTATTCTCTAGAGATGTGAAGAGAGAGAGATGGGGGACATGATAGAGATGTATAAATATCTTATGGGATCAGTAAGGTACAGGAGGGTAGCATCTCTCAGAAAAGAAGATGGACAAGAACTAGGGGACATGAGATAAAGTTGGAGGGAGGAAGAATCAGGGTAATGTGAGGAAGTATTTCTTTACAGAGAGGGTGGTGGATGCTTGAAACAGCCTCCCTGCAGGGGTGGTAGGGGCAAAAATGATGGAGGAATTCAAAAATGCATGGGACACACACACAAGGAAACACTAGAAAAAGGGAAGAGTAGGAAAGCCACAGATAAACTAGTCTGCCGTATAAGTTAAAGGGTAGGAAAAATGAGCTGATTAGAGGGGCCAGGCAGTCCTTATCTGCTGACAAATTCTGTGTATCTATGTAGCTCCAATAGTCATCTGTTAATATTGGGGTCTGGCCCAGCCTCCACGAAATCCAAGGAGTAAAGTCATGTTAATGAGATTGCCATGGCTGTATAATGAGCTGGTGATGACCCCTTAGTGCCTTGAATGGAGGATGGGCTCATTTATATGGGGATGTTCAAATAAAAATGCATTTGTGAATAGTGGTAATACATTTGGACATGCTAACTGATAACTTTGCACTCAGGCTGCCTGTTCTGTATCCAGTGTCGTTGCTTGCACTGCTGGCAGGGTGTTGTGCTTTGTGACGGTGCAGACCTGTTAGGACCTTGCTTTGCACTGCACTCTGAGGGTTTATTTGTACATGCTTTGTGCACTCACAGTGTGCTTTGTGCTTGTACGAATATACTACCTTTTGCTCATTGTGCACAATGGCACTAGCATCAGGGACTTTGCATGGGGCTAACACCAACCTTTGAATATGGGACCCTATGAGTCCATTGAGTCTGCCCTACAGCCCTACTTAATTTGTTCTGCTCCTCCAGAGTCCTCCCTACCCCCCGCCTCCCTCCGGTGTGACACTTGGACAGCTGGTTCTGATCACTGTATCATTTTTTGTAATCTAAAAATGGGTTATGGACTCTCTCTCTTGAGAAATGCTGAAACAGCATGTGAGTATGACACACACACGCAGGTTTTAGATACAAGGTGTTACCTGGAAGGCCCGAAGCTAATTACAGACTTTAACTAAGTTCATTATAGCTGTAGTTGCTGAGAGGGAAAATCATAAACTTTGATAATGCTTAGAGGAAGAAGAGCGGGTTGTGACATTTTAGTGCGAAGTCATAAAAGATGCTTTCATGTCCTGGAAGGGGGAAGCTTATCATAAGATCAAAGAGAGTCATTTGAAGAACATGAGTTATGTTGAGGTTGCAGAATTTAATACTTGGAAAAGACATCCTGTTGTTATATAGATATATTTTTTTTATATATTCTGACAAGGAGGAGGAGCTAGATGACCTCATGCAAATAGGTGGGGAAAACCAGCTTTTGAATGCTATTCTGTTTTTCTTCAGAGACACGTCTATCTAGACTCTGACAAAGAAACAAATGTGAGCACTTTAAGCAGGTAATTAGAGAGAGAGACAAATCTAAGTACCGTAGTAGGAATTGCACTGTTAAAACCTGTTTTGTTTAAGAGATTTGTATGTCTTGTGATATAATAGTTCTGTATTTTGTGTGTTACATATTTTTTTATCTATTTTAGTAAAACTCTATTTTTAGAGCTTACTTGGTCTGTCTTTGATTTCTTTCCTTTACAAGTAGAGTATATATGGTTAAAGCAGACACTGTACATAAGCTTGAATGGTGATACCAAACTGTAAAAAGGTAAGCGTTTTAAATCTGAGGTCTTTTATTACAGTTTTTAAGGGTTCATTTCTGTACACCTGGTTAGGTGCCCTGTAGGCAAAGATATCTGGCCCCCTGAAGACAGAATTATCTGAGCCTGTGCATTGGGTATGCTAACAAGAGGTTTACAGTTTGAATCCCTCCAAGACTTGAGACCAAAGGTTGATTCGAAACCCACAAAACAGACCAGGAGGGTTACCCTGTGCCTGTTAACTGTTCACAAGACTGCGCTCAGAGGTTGCCACTTTGGGAGTAGAGGGCTGACTTGCTGAGTGGGTTTGTGACAAACTGGTTGGCAGTGGTGGCATAATTTTGGTATTACAAGCTTTTATTGTTCAGTTGAGACCGTAACCTCACTTGCAAAGAAAGAAAAGGGCAGTGATTTATTTTTTTAAAAAGAAACAGAAGTATATCACTTGACGTACAGTCAAGTTCCTACCTGTTTTATTTTTTTTCCTAAAGTGCAAGTCAGAGTAGCAGAAGTGGGGGAAGAAGATGGCTTCCGACTACAGCAGGCACACTGTAGACTCCTTAAAGCAGTTGTGCGGGGACAGAGGAGTCCCGTTTGTAGTGAAAGCCAGCAAGCAGAACCTCATAGATGCCCTGATGGTAGCAGATACCCAGAGCAGTGAGTCACAGACCGTGACTGAAAAGGACCAAACCTCAAGTGTGGCAGGGCTAGTGGCCAGTGCTATGTCCAGATCCAGTGAGGATGACAGCAGGGCCACTGTCAGTGAAGGGCCACAGCAGCAGGGGAAGGTCACCAGTATCCTGGATCCAGAAGTACTCAGGCTACAAACTGAGTTGTGCAGGATGGAGCTGGAGTTCCAGGAAAAGATGGAGTGAGAGAAGCGAGAGGTGGACCGTGAGGCAGAGTGAGAATGCGAAGAGGCAGAGTGTGAGGAGCATGAGCGCCAGTGAGCTGCAGAAGGAGAAGGCAGAGTGAGAACGCCATGAGGCAGAGCGAGAACGCCAAGAGGCAGAGTGAGAACAGAGGGAGGCAGACCGTGAGGAGCGTGAGCACCAGTGAGCTGTAGAGGAGAAGAGAGAGGAGCACCATAGGCAACACGAACTGGAGGAGCTACGACTCCGACCAGCAGCACCAGAGAAGGTAAGTGGCTTGGGTTTAACTGGGACTGCAGGACTGGGTTACAAATTGAACTCCAAATTAATAGCCAAATTTAAAGAGGGCGAGGATATGGATGCCTTTTTAAATTCTTTTGAAAAGGTTTGTATTCAGGCTAACATTCCTAGAGAGCCCTGGAGCTTCCAGCTATCCCCGCTACTTACCGGGAAAGCTTGGGATGCATTGGGTCAAATGGACAATGAGGTCAGTAATGATTACAGCAAGCTAAAAGCTGCACTGTTAAAAAAAGTTTGAATTAACTACTGAATCATACAGAGCTAAATTCCATAAGCTCAGGAGAAGCCCTGATATGAGCTACAATGAGCTAGCCATGAAACGTCAGTTTTTAAAACATTGGTGGGAAGGAATTGAGGCAAACTCTGTTGATAAAATTGAAAATGTGATATTATTAGAACAGTTTTTCTGGGCGTGCCCAGCAGAGCTGAAAACCTGGCTGGAGGACGAGATCCCAAAACAGTGCAAGAGGCTGCTGAACTCTTGGATCGCTATGCCAAGAGCAGACCTGCTCTGAGAGTGAATGGGGTGGGTGTGGCAGCACAGAAAGGGAAAAGCACTCCTTCAGGGCAGCTAAAACCCTCACTGCCTCCACTGAAACCAGTTAGCCCCAGGTTTCAGAGAAAAGATTTCTCTGAAAAGAGAAGTGAATGTTGGTTATGTAAAGAAACTGGGCATATTGTCAGACAGTGTCCCAAAAAGGCGAGCAATAATATTCAAGGTGGTGCTAGAAAAGAAGTGGGTTGTTTGTGTGTCCCTGGAAGCATGACAGTGAACATGAGGGAACACATGCACCCAGTCATGGTGAATGGTGTACAGATTCAGAGGTTAAGGGACACAGGAGCATCCCTGACCTTGGTAAAGGGGGATCAGGTAGAGCCTGGTCAGCTTATACCCAATAAATACGTCACTGTACAGAACTTCACTAGTGAGGCGAAAACATTGTCCCTCGCTAGTGTTCTCCTAGACTGGGGTGAAACAGGGGGAACTGTGCAACAGGTGGCTGTAGCCAAAACCTTAGCAGTGGATGTGATCCTTGGCAACAATCTCAAACAAGGGATGGTATGTGCAGTTACCCGTAACCAAGCGGTAAGGGAAAATTATAGTTCCCTGAACCCCACAGAAGCCATTGTGGAAGTCTCCTGATATGGAGATTAATGAAGAGGGGTAGAAATTTCCCCAGTAGCAAGTAACCACACAGCTACAGAGGGTTACTCCGAAGAGAGAAGGGTGACCCATTGTCAGAGGGTGGGGATTGACAGTGATCCTGAGTGCCCTGACGCTAGTGCTAGAGACCCTAGTTTAGTGACTGAAGGGAACTTGTCCCATGCCTTGGGAATGTGTGAGGGGTTTGCAGCTGCTCAGAGAAGTGACCCTAGTTTAGAGAAGCTGAGGGCTAGGTCAGACTCTGACGGAGTACAGGGAGGTGACGGCAGACATAAGGTTTATTGGAAAAATGGACTTATGTATACTCAGGCAGTACAGACAGAGGGAGGGATGCTAGGCAGGCAGCTTGTCATTCCCCAGGGGTATTGTGAGCAGTTGCTCAAAACTGCACATGATATTCTCTTGTCTGGTCATCTGGGAATCGTGCGCACTATGCAGCAGTTAGCCCAGAATTTCAACTGGCTTAACTTCACCCAACAGGTGAAGGAGTATTG
This sequence comes from Neoceratodus forsteri, assembly GCA_016271365.2. Classification (NCBI taxonomy): domain Eukaryota; kingdom Metazoa; phylum Chordata; order Ceratodontiformes; family Ceratodontidae; genus Neoceratodus; species Neoceratodus forsteri. The sequence goes on from CM028137.1 coordinate 776,047,807, forward strand.
CAGGTCTTGTCATCGGTGCCAAGAAATAGGGAAGGCGGGCAAGAAAACCCAAGCCGGCCTGATTCCCTTGCCCATAGTGGAGGAGCCATTCCAGAAGGTGGGAATGGATATTGTGGGGCCTTTAAATACCCCAGCTCCTCAAGGAAGAGATTCATACTGACTGTGGGGTATTATGCCACCCGGTACCCAGAGGCAGTCACCCTATCCTCACTCAGGACAGACAAAGTGGCAGATGTCTTACTTGGGATTTTCTCCCGTGTTGGGTTTCTGCAGGAGGTTATCACCGATCGAGGGGGTTCCTTCATGTCGGACCTGATGAAATGTTTATGGGAGAAGTGTGGGGTGGTGCAGAGATGTATGACACTGTATCACCCACAAGCCAATGGGCTTGTGGAAAGATTCAATGGTACCCTAAAGTCAATGCTCCGGGCGTTTGCTGAACAGCATGGGAGGGACCGGGAGAAATACCTTCCTCACCTGTTGTCTGCATACAGGGAGGTGCCCCAAGAGTCAACAGGATTTTCCCCCTTCAAACTCTTATATGGACGCTGGGTACGTAGGCCTATAGACTTGATCCAGGAAGACTTGGAAGGCAAGGGAACTCCCATTATTGATTATGTCCTTAGGTTTAGGAAAAGGCTGAAGGATCTTATGGGGACAGCCCAGAGCAACCTAACAGCTGCCCAACAAAAACAAAAAGTGTGGTGCAACTGCAGAGCCAGAGCTTGCTCATACATGGTGGGTCAGGAAGTCATGGTCCTTATTCCGGTCTGGAAAGACAAGCTGCAGTCTGAGTGGGCAGGACCGTACAAAGTGGTTAGGAAGGTAAGTGATGTGAACTACATTGTGGAGTTACCTGACTGAAGACAGAAAGGATGTACCATGTCAACACGATGAAGCCATATGCAAATAGGGCTGACATGGTGTTTGCAGTGTGTAGTCACGGGGAGGGGACGGATGAAGGAGACCCCCTTCTGAATTTGCTGGAAGAACATCAGTGGGAGTCCTCTGTGGAGGCAGTTAAATTGTCTCCCCAGCTGACCCTGGACAAGATCCAGAAAGTAAGGGAGGTTTTAGCAGACTTTGTCCCATTGTTTAGCGCCAAGCCTGGACTAACCCCCTTAGCGATGCACGATGTGGAGACAGGGACACAGATGCCCATACGATGGACAGCATATCGGGTGTCAAAGGCTGTCCAAAAGGACATTAGGAGGGAAGTGGATTTGGTGCTGGATTTATGGGTAATCCAGAGATCCCACAGCCCCTGGGCCTCACCCGTAGTCCTTGTGCCTAAGCCAGATGGCTGTACTCATTTCTGTGTGGACTATCAAGGACTGAATGCAGTCACACAGTCAGAGTCAGATGCCCACCTGATGCCCCAGATGAATGAACTCCTGGACAAGTTGGGGGGGCGACCCACCTTACGACCCTTGACCTGAAAAATGGGTATTGGCAGGTAGAGTTGACAGACAGAGCTAGGGAGAGGTCGACCTTCATCACTCCGATAGGCTTGTTTGAGTTTAAAGTAATGCCTTTTGGAATGAAGAATGCCCTGGCTACTTTCCAAAGGTTGGTGAACCAGGTGTTAAATGGTGCTGAGGAGTACGCCGTGGCGTACCTGGATGACATTGCCATCTTTAGTACCAGCTGGGAGGAACACCTATCCCACCTTAGGGAAGTGCTGGGCAGGATACAGAGGGCCGGGCTCACTGTCAAAGCCGAGAAGTGTCAAGTGGCCATGGGAGAAGTGGCATACCTTGGGCATGTGGTAGGCCGGGGACAGCTCCATCCTAGCCAAATAAAGATAGAGGTAATCCAGACATGGCCCAGACCAGAAACACAGAAGCAGGTCAGGAGTTTTCTAGGGATAGCAGGGTACTACAGAAAATTTGTACCCAATTACAGTGCCCTGGCTGCTCCTCTGTCTGACCTGACAAAGAAAAGGATGCCCAAGAAAATTACCTGGGGCCCGGCCTGTGAGGAAGCCTTTTCCAAACTAAAGGAGGCACTGTGCAGTGCTCCTGTTTTGACAAATCCTGACTATAGCAAAACCTTTATAGTTCAGACTGATGCCTCAGACATGGGTATTGGGGCAGTACTGAGTCAGACATCCAGCCAAGGGACAGAAACATAGAAACATAGAAGTTGACAGCAGATAAGGACCGCAAGGTCCATCCAGTCTGCCCATTTCTTTTTCTACCTTATAAATGTGCCATCGGCCTTTGCTCTGTCAGTGGCCTATCTATTCATACTCGTTTGTATTGCTCCCTTATGCCTATCCCATGCCTGTTTGAAGCCCTGCACTGTATTCATAGCCACCACTTCTTGAGGTAGGCCATTCCATGCATCCACCACCCTTTCTGTGAAAAAGAATTTCCTCACATTCCCCCTTAATCACCTCCCCCTCTAATCTCATGCTGTGTCCTCTTGTCCTGCTATTTTTCTTATATTTAAACATGTTAGACTCTTTCATCTTGTTAACGCCTTAAGGTGTTTGAATGCCTCGATCATATCACCTCTCTCCCTCCTTTGCTCAAGGGTATACATATTGAGCTCTGTTAATCTGTCCTCATATGTCTTCTGATGCAGTCCCTGCACCATTTTGGTTGCCCTTCTCTGGACTGCCTCAATTTGGTTAATGTCCTTGTGAAGGTGTGGCCTCCAATACTGCATGCAGAACTCCAGATGGGGCCTAACCAGTGTCTTGTAAAGAGGGATTATTACCTCCCTCTTACGACTTGTGATACCCCTACTAATACACCCTAATACCCCCTAGCCTTACCTACTGCTTTAGAGGTCTGCTTGGATGATTTCAGGTCATCAGTGATGATGATGCCCAAGTCTCTTTCTTCCTTTGTGACTGCTAGCAACTCCCGTCCCAGCCTATAGGAGGCTTCAGGGTTTCTCTTCCCTATGTGCATGATCTTGCACTTCTTTGCATTAAATTCCAGTTGCCACTCTTCTGACCATTTTGCTAGTTTATCCAGATCTCTTCTCATTCTGCCCACCCCATCTGGATCATCTACTCTGTTGCAGATCTTGGTGTCATCTGCAAACAGACAAGCCTTACCTTCTAGTCCATCTGCAAGGTCACTAATGAAGATGTTGAAGAGGACTGGCCCTAGGACTGATCCCTGAGATACCCCACTTGTGACTTGCATCTCTTCTGACTGTATACCATTTACCACCACTCTCTGTTTTCTGCTCGTCAACCAGTTTGCCACCCAGTTGACCAACTTCTGACCCACCCCGAGCCTACCCAGCTTATTTATCAATCTTCTATGTGGAACAGTGTCAAAGCTTTGCTGAAGTCAAGGTAGGCGACATCAACTGCTCCCCTTGGTCCACCACTCTGGTTACCCAGTCAAAGAAATCTATGAGATTAGTTTGACAGGACCTTCCTTTTGTAAACCCATGCTGTCTTGGATCCTGTGCCCCTATGGATTCCAGGTGTTGCACTATCCTTTCCTTAAGGAGTGCCTCCATAATCTTGCCCACTACTGAGGTAAGACTGACTGGTCTGTAGTTCCCTGCCTCCTCCCTGCTACCACTCTTGTGGAGTGGGATCACATGAGCCCTTCTCCAGTCTTCTGGGACTTCTGTGCTCAGAGACTCACTAAACAGTTCTGATAATGGCTCTGCTAGTTCCACCTTTAGCTCCTTAAGTACCCTGGGATGTATGCCATCAGGTCCCATTGCCTTATCCACCCTGAGCTTAGCAAGCTCTTGTAGGACCCTTTCTTTTGTGATCACCCAGTAGTACACCTGAGTAGGAAGTTACTTCCCAGGGAGCAAGCATACTTCATGGTGGAAAGGGAGTGTCTTGTCATAGTGTAGGCCCTAAAGAAATTAGAGCCATGCTTATATGGGCAGCATTTTGTGGTGCAGACTGACCACAACCCCCTGGTTTGGCTGATACAGATGGGAAAGAACAATGGTAGATTGCTAAGATGGAGTCTTGCTTTGCAAGGGTATGATATGACAATATTACATAGAGCTGGAGCCAAAAATCAGAACTCAGATGGGCTGTCTAGGGTCTATGAGGAGTAAACTGATTTGGGAAGCTCATCCCATGCAGGGGATAGAGCCCCCAAATTCAGTCTACGTGGGGAGGAATTGTGACACTTGGACAGCTGGTTCAGATCACTGTATCATTTTTTACAATATAAAAATGCACACACACACACACACACACACACACACACACACACACAGGTTTTAGATACAAGGTGTTACCTGGAAGGCCTGAAGCTAATTACAGACTTTAACTAGGTTAATTATAGCTATAGTTGCTGAGAGGGAAAATCATAAACTTTGATAATGCTTAGAGGAAGAAGAGCAGGTTGTGACGTTTTAGTGCGAAGTCATAAAAGATGCTTTCATGTCCTGGATGGGGGAAGCTTATCATAAAATCAAAGAGAGTCATTTGAAGAACATGAGTTATGCTGAGGTTGCAGAATTTAATACTTGGAAAAGACGTCCTGTTGTTATATAGATATATTTTTTTATATATATTCTGACAAGGAGGAGCTAGGTGACCTCATGCAAATAGGTGGTGAAAACCAGCTTTTAAATATTATTCTGTTTTTTCCTTCAGAGACACGTCTATCTAGACTCTGACAAAGAAACATCTGTGAGCACTTTAAGCAGGTATTTAAAGACAGAGAGACAAATCTAAGTACTGTAGTAGGAATTCCACTGTTAAAACCTGTTTTGTTTAAGAGCTTTGTATGTCTTGTGATATAATAGTTCTGTATTTTATGTGTTACATATTTTTATCTATTTTAGTAAAACTCTATTTTTAGAGCTTACTTGGTCTGTCTTTGATTTCTTTCCTTTACAAGTAGAGTATATATGGTTAAAGCAGACACTGTACATAAGCTTGAATGGTGATACCAAACTGTAAAAAGGTAAGCGTTTTAAATCTGAGGTCTTTTATTACAGTTTTTAAGGGTTCATTTCTGTACACCTGGTTAGGTGCCCTGTAGGCAAAGATATCTGGCCCCCCAAAAACAGAATTATCTGAGCCTGTGCATTGGGTACGCTATCAAGAGGTTTACAGTTTGAATCCCTCCAAGACTTGAGACCAAAGGTTGATTTGAAACTCACAAAACAGACCAGGAGGGTTACCCTGTGTCTGTTAAGTGTTCACAAGACTGCACTCAGAGGTTGGCACTTTGGGAGTAGAGGGCTGACCTGCTGAGTGGGTTTGTGACAGACCTCTGGTTCCTAATAACCCCACTGAAACTGCCCCACTGTGTTTTGAACCTGTACTGCATATTGTCTGCTGCTGCTAGTTCTGTACAACTTTCTGCTACTGTATTGTTAACACTATGTAATGATGTATGTTGTCTGCCTGCAAAACTGTTGTATTTGTTGCTTACTTCTCCCTTGTTCCACCCTCCCAGGTCACATCTGTAAACAAGATTTTTATGTACTTTATTTCTGCATACTTTCCTGGTAAAACAATTTTAATTAATAAATAACTAAAACCTGATATAGTCCAAGAATTAATTACTGGGTAGACTGGTCCACCACATGCTCTGTTGAAAAAATACTTTCCAATGTCTTTTTTGAATTGCACCCCCTTCCAGCTTGACGTAGTGCCCCCTGGTGGTTGTACTATACCTCAGCTTGAACAACTCTGTAGACTTCATCCTACTGTATGCCAACCTGTTTTTTTTTTGTTAGTGCTGTTCTGCTCATTGCAGGCTATTCTCCAACCCAGTCCCCCAGCCTCATCACTTGACTCCTCAGGACTTACCATTCTTATCCTAGGCATATTCCTCCACAGGCTTGTCCCCCTCCATGGCGGGAGTTAACAGGCCCCCTCAACTCACTGGTGAAATGGATCCAGTTTTGCCTGGGAAAGCACCCTGTCACTAGAGCAGGGCTGGCAGGAGACAGGTCCTCATTCTGCACTGCCCTAGCTTTCCCCCTATTTGTGCTGGGATGCTGCATGTGAGTGGAGTGTGATGTCATCAGGTGTCCCATACTCAGTACATTTTGCCATTCTGTGCACACTACCACCTGTGGTCAGCCAAGTGGCAGTATAGCACTGGCACCAGCCACTCTCCCCATTCCATTCGCAGATGAGGAGAGCATCTGCTGGAACACTTGATCCACCACCCCCCCCCCCGGCTGGCCCCCAGTGATTATTCCTGAACCAAGGTCAGTAGCATCGTGGGTGGTAATGCTATCACTGCACTGATGGGCCAGGCTTTATCCCCATATGTACTTGTATGTTTCTATCATGTTTGAGATAATCTTCTGATTTCTGTTGGAATAAGTTAAGCACGAATATGAGTACATTATTTTTTGGAAAAAGCACATAAATAAAAAGTGAAAAAAAAATCCCTGAAACTATGAGGAATGGTGCGCACATTGAATGAAAGTTAAAGTGTAGCCAGCACCTTTGGGAAAACATAATATTGAGAAACAATATAACTTGTATTGCATATGTCCTCTATATATGTCTCTTCAACATTATTCATTACTGAAAAGTTCACACACAAAAAAAATCTTTATTTCCTTAGAGTTCATCTGCCTCTATAGCTTATTCCCTACTTGAAATTACAATACTCCATTGTGACGTCTGTTGAATGGGAAACACTATAATGTCACAAGCAGAGTATTTTGACATCAGGTTGGGAAGAAGAAATAGGAGCTGATGAACGCTCAAGTAATAACTATCCTGTTTTCATGCATATGACCTCAGTAATAAATAATGGGGATATGAAATACAGAGCTAATGAGAAATGTAAGCTGCTTTGTGTCCAAATATTATGTTTTTCAAAGTTCTTGCTTGAAGCGTCAGTGGTTCTTTAACAGATGGAAGAGCTGTCTCACATTGTGAGACTACAGAAGGATGCCACTGACAATCAATGAATGTTATTGGTAGAAATTAGCATTCCTAGGGCAATTAACTTTGTTCCTTAAACAGCCACTGATGTAATAAAGGGTACTTTGAAACATCGTTTTTAAACTGTATGTCACTTTATGCTTCCTATATTAAAGCATTAACAGTACAGTGGTGAGATATTACGAGGTGATAACCAGACCAGGGGGAATAAACACCAAGGCTGAATGCCAAGATGTTTATTAACTCCTGGTCAAATTATCAACTAACCCCCCACCACCACCACCACCACCACTATAGCTGTTATCACTATTATATTAAAAAGTAGATATAAAATTGTAATTGAACCTCAGTTGCAAGAAACCAGAAATCTGTTCTGTGGTTTCAGTGGGGGTTTCAGTTGTTAGGCAATAAAAATGGCAGAGTCAGGTTTAATCTGCAAATCTTTACAGAACACTATTTCCCCACTGTACAAGTCATGCAATACTTATTATGACGAGGTCTGATTTTTAACAACACTTTAAAATTAAAAACAGAAGATGTTTAAGTACTGTAATAAATTACTTGCTAAAACTGCTCTTGCAGGAGTTAACATACAGTCCTATGACAGCAGCTGTTTGTTCTGACTGACTGAGGGGGAACTTTTTCAAAATCATATGTGTAGTTATCATCCCCTTTTTCTTCACACCTATGGGAATTATCATGAAACAGGATCACTGCCACCTAGATTTCATCTGCTCTGGCTGCTCTTCTACACCTGATATCATAATCCTTTGCTTGTGACATCACTATCTGTTGCTGTGGAAACAGACATGTAAACAGGATCACTGTCTTCTGGACTTCATATTCTCTGGCTATTTGTTCACATCTGACATCACAGTGCTCTGCTTGTGATATTACCATCTGTTGCTGTGGAAACAGACATGTTACCGTTCGCACCACTGTGACTTATATGCAGCTGTTGGTTGGACATCCCTTACTACTAGACGCCTGCTCCATGCTGGGCTATGGACTCTTAAACTGCTCCTGCAGAAATTGCCAAGCTATCTCTCTTCCCTTATTAGTATCTCACATAGTGCATACTCATTAAGAAAATCTGACTTTATTATGCTTGACATACCAAGGACGCTGACTTTTTGTAAACGTGCTATTGCATATGCCCTTCCTCCATTTGGAACAATTACAAACTGTATTGAAACTAACTAGCACAGTTTCAATAAACTTCTACAAATTGCTAAGTTCAGCCAAAATAAAAGACACCTGTAACTGTCATTAAGTCTCTTCCTTCCCATGTGTGCCATATTTATCCACTGGTAAGGTATAATTGATTTGTCATATTAACTGCTTTCCTTCCCCTTCTCCTTCTACTCCTGGCTTTATCTTTGCTTACGCCCACTGCTACTCTATCAAATCTCTCCTCCCCATATCAGTTGTAGACTGTTGTTTGTTCTAGCTGCCAAAATACTGTATATGTATTGCACACACCAGTCATCATGTTTCATTTATCAGTATGCGACCTGTAAGCCGCTTCCCTGTCTCATATCAATGTTTACCACCTGCGGTCACCCTATGTGGTACCCTTGTATGTATATCCAGCCTGTATCATGTAACGTGTATTTCATGTTTATACTGTTATTACCTATCTGTGTTTATACTTTAAGTGTTTATGTCACAGGACCTCCTTGTGAATGAGCTTGCTCAATGGAGTTTTCCTGCAATAAACTTGAACTTGAACTAAACAGGATCTCTGTCCTCTAGGCTTCATATTTTCTGGCCAGTTGTCTATACCTGACATCGTAGTCCTCTACTTATGATATCACCATCTGTTGCTGTGGAAAGAGACATGTAAACAGGATCACCTGTCCTCTAGACTTCATATTCTCTGGCTAATTGTCTATACCTGACATCACAGTCCTCTGCTTGTGACATCACCATCTGTTGCTGTGGAAACAAATATGATAGTATAAAGAGAAGACAATGATGTCAGATGCAGAAAAACAGCCTGAGCGAAGTCTAATGAGCAGTGATCCTGTTTTCATGCTAATGTGCACAGTAGTTTTGAAACAGTACAGAAAATAAAGTATATGCTTAAATGTGTCTATCAATTATGTTTTTTTCAGAGTTTCCATGCCATGTCTGGGGTTACTTTGGAAAATCATAGTAAGAATATATGCAGAGATGGGAAAAGACACTGGTATAGAAAGAAAATAAAACCAGCAGTGCATATTAACGGTGAGCATTTTGACCCATACTTTCTTGTTCTATTTTAGATTGCCCCTTCTCTCTTGTTCAGTGTGATACCATTTATTCCCATTCTGAGATTGATTAACACTTATTATATTTGAACTAATAAAAGGAGCACTCATTTTAATATGGCTCAGTCTAGGTTTTCATTGGTATTCTCTGTTGTTTCTGAACACCCATTGTTTAACATCATTTCTCTTGTGAATAAAATGACTTAACATGCTGCAGAGAGTGCTGTCTGACCTTATGGGACAATAGGTGTATAACAGCAGCTCAGACTACTGATGAAAACCTAGTATGAGCCATATTAAAGGAGTGCTCTTTTATTATTTTGAGTATAAAAACTGCTAAAGCGGACTCAAAAATCAGATAAGAAGGGTATCATATAAGTCAGGAGATAAGAAGCAATCTAAAATTAGACGACAAATACAGGTACAAATTTTCACCACCAACATGCACTGCTTAAGATAAGGCCTAATGACCTGGGCAAAACCTTATTTTTTGAAATGGCTGGAGAGGAAATAGAAAGTGAGCTTCAACACCGTATCATTGTAAATATTGTCTGTGATGAGACACATCAATAAACAATATTAGTAAAAGGAGGTGGGGTTCTTACTCAGTTATAATGATTTTACTGGTACCATCAAGGATAAATAAAATAAATAAATAAACAAGTAAATAAATACATTTTAAAAACAGAAGCAGTAAGAGCCGATTGGACTGGGAAATGTTCACTCTTGGTGGTATATCCATGTAGGATGCCATGATTCAGTCTCATTAGTTGGAGTAATTGCCTCTTATGAAGGATGCAGCATTTTTCTGCCTGAGAGCAAGGCTGGGATTAAATGACCAAAAGCACTGATCATTTACTGCTAATTACATTTTTTTCAGTAAATAAATAATGTACTAACTAAACACCCTGTAATCAAGTCATGCAGCATTAATTCATTAGAAGAAACACAACATTACACATTCAGTGAAGCCGGCCAGGCTGCAACATATTGTTTCAAGTTACTGCACGACAAAAGGGATTAATTGCCACTGAAATTTATGGCAAGCCATTAGGGACATAATTCAGAATCTCTGGCTGTATAGTAAAATTCATACACTATATGATGAAATACATTTATCATGTAGTGAAATATATACATTATATAGTGAAATGCATATGCAATGTAGTGAACCACATACACTACTGAAATATATATATCATACAGTGAAATACATATACTGTATACTGAAATGCATTTATCATATAGTGAAAAACATACATTATATAGTGAAATGCTTACATTATATAGTGAAATACATACACTATCTACAGAAAAACACATACTGAGTACTGAAAATCCACATGCACTATATACTGAAACAAATGTACTATGTACTGAAACATATACACTACCTATTGAAATACATACACTACAGACTAAAAATTCCACATAAACTATCTACTGAAACAGATACTCTATAAATTGTAACATATACACTATATAATGACAAAATCTGCATACACTATATACTGAAGCAAATACACTACGTATTGAAATACATACACTATCTATTGAAATACATATTCTACACATTGAAAAATCCACATACACTGTCTATTGAAATAAATACACTATAAACTGAAATATGTACACTTTATATTGAAATACATACACTATCTATTGAAATAGATGCACTGTGCATTGAAATATCTGCATACACTATATACTGAAACAAACACACTATATATTAAAACACTTACCCTATATATTGAAGACTTTTGCATACTCTATATACTGAAATAAATGTATTTATTTATTTAGTTTTTGTTAACCGGGTAGGTACACTAGACAGCATAGCTGCCTATTTTCAGATACGACCCGGGAGATTACAACAAAGGGTACGGTAGACAATAGTAGATACAAGAAAACATCATGGGAACAAGTAGAAATCAGACACAGTACACTTACACAAAATTTTCAGCAATGACAGTACATTTTCAGGAATCTATATGTAGTAACAAAACAGAAGTATAAGTGCAAATAACTAACAGTCATAAGTCATACAACTAGTGAGTAAGTGCTAGAAGAGAGGAAATAACAAGATTTCCAGGCAGGTTTGAGAGTAGTAGAGGTTGGAGCTGGTAGGCAACTAGGATATATTACATATTGAAATACATACACAGTATAGTAAAAAAAAAATTTACACACACTATATACTGAAACAAATACACTACATGGTGAAACACATACACTATAGACTGAGAAATCCACATACACTATATACTGAAACAAATAAACTACATACTGGAATGGACTACATTCTGAAATTACCCATCCCCCCAGTCCTTCCCCCTTGAATGGCCTATCCCTGCACTCATTTCCTGTTGCATTCAGTTAGCTGCTGGCTTGATGAGAGGATTCTAAAACTGAACAGCAGAAGGTAAAAAAAACAGGGCTATCTCTTATTCTAATTCTTTATGGGGGTTTTCCATCTTGTTTTACTTACACACCTTTAATCAAATTTCAGAACATTGTGATGTGAGAAGTAACTTTTAGGACTAATTTAAAATGCTGAAGTTTATCTTTTTAAATAAGTACAGCCCTTAGTTACTGTTAAAACACATTTGTGTGGGAAGCTAATACTTAGGATTCCTAACATATCACTCTGCCAAATCAAGGTGTGCTGCCAGTCTCTGCCTCTGCAGATCCCGGGCAATGGTGCTTCAATCATAGGCTGCTTGAATCTTCCTGAAGAGTTCCAAGAAGGAAGGATCCTCTGGAGGAGACTTTGGAAACTCTTTAGGTTTAGAGTTCTCCAGTGTAGGAGTTTCCAAATTGGAGTCAGAGTGGGCTATGTCACTGTCCGAGTCCGAGAATTCCTGATCACTAGGAGAACTGATGGCTGGAAGTGGAAGGTGTACTGGCCTTGAAAACTCTGCTGGCCTAGAAAATTCACAGGGCCAAGCATTAACTAAGGGCTCCTGATGTCTGCCCTGCATCGGTCCCTTAGTACCGGACAGTAGGGAAGGATCCAGTGAAGCAGGCCTTGGAGTTGGTGTCGGGGCCGTCAGCGGCTGACTCCTTTCCAGCTCTGACGTGAGCTGTAATTTTGCTTCTGAATACCAGAATTTAAGTACCACTTGGAGGTCCACTTGCAGTTGTGGTGGTGGGTTATTAAACCCATAGCTAGGGTACCCATAGTAGGGGAAATTAAAGCCCGACGGAGGGTAGCCCAGCGTTTAATATCCTGGTGTCAGATACTGAGGTGTGGAGTATCCTGGCTTGGGGTATTGTGGAGGATAGCCCGATGGCTGCCTGAAAGGGTTACCAGGTGGCCCTGACAGAGGGCCTGTTGGAGGGGTGGAAAGGCTCAGCATCAGCCCTGATGGGGGCATTGTCAGGTCAAAACCATTTCCCCCGGGGGGGGTGCAGAAGGCCCCGATGGCAGTGTGGGTCCCACTGGTCCTGGTATTGGGCCTGACGGAGGACCTTGGGGGACCGTGATGCCTGAGGGAGTCAGAGGGACAATCATTTGATCCAACAATGGCTCTGGAGTTTGAGGCACCGGTGGAGGAGGAGGTGATGGAACCTCCCACAGGGGCCATCTCCTGGCTCCGCATCTCCTGCAGAGGAAGCTGGAGGTACCGTCTCTATTGGTGGTAAGGGAGATATAGGAGAAGTCTCCTTCATCAGCTGTATACTTGGCATCAGTTGGGCCATCACTTTCTCATCAGCCCTGTTTCTGGGGCCTGACAGAGGAGGGGCTGGATGTCTGTCGCAGGAACCAGTGGATGACTTAGCAGCCATAGCCATGTGAGAACCCGGTGGAGCTGGAACTCGACTTATCGGTCCCTCTCATACCACTAAGCCTTGAAATCTTTGAGGCCATAGAGGAGGTGGGTGCCTCCCAATCCCAGGAGGCTCCAATCGGGCCCAAGCCCGGGCCAGACGGGGGAGCCAACAGCCATTTGGTAACCACCAAAGCGGTCAGCGAAGGCTGATCCGCCAGAGGGGATGTTACTTTAAGGGCCGTGACTCCAACGGGAGGTGGCGGGATAACTGGGGACCCTTCCTGGTCCTGATGTCTCTCCTTGCCCTTCTTCTCTTTACGATGACCCTCTGGCAAGGATGATGAATGCCTGAGTTTCTTCATCTCCTTTTTCCATACTGACCCTTTTTTCTTTTAAAAGATGGGCCTCTAGAGACTGCTGCCTAAATTTACATGTGGCCCCATTAAACTTCTGTCAGTGCTTGCACCCCTCGACCTAATGGCCTGGGCCCAGGCAAAGGGTATGGCCATCCTTGTGAGGGAGGTGAGTTCTACAGGAGTTGCACTTATTTTTTATGCAATTTGGAAGGTGTCGGAGACAAGATACATGATGATTTTTTGTTATACATGATGAGAAACAACGAGTAAACTAACTTTATTTACCAGAATACTCATCCAAGATGGCATCGACAGTAGCAGCATTCTTCTGCAAGGTCTGACATGCGCAGGTAGACAGCAGGAAAGAACTGAAAGGTGGGCGTGGGGTCCGCTCCTTATATAGCGCCACGCTGATATCAGTCCAATGACGTTAGTGAGAGGTCCCCTGACGGACACTGCCAGCTAGAGTTTTTCCGTGTGGTTTTAATGATGGGTGGGTTAGTCATATTTGTGAGTACCTACTGCAAGAGCCTCTCTCAAAGATCTACTGTTTTGGTAAGTCCTTACGTAACTGTACTTTCTCCTTTTCTGCAGAGCTGCCCACAAAATCCTCTTTTCTTTCTAGATGGTAAAAGGCACAACCAGCTCTGGGGGAACAGACTGCTGGCAGCCCCCCCCCCTCCAGGCAGCCCCCCTCACAGATCTACAGCCCCACTTTCTCCCTAGGGGCTGGAGATCCCCCCTCCCTGTAGAGGGGCTCCCACTGAACTGAATTCAGAAACCACAGTTCTTTCCCCTTGGGAGCTTTCTGACAGCTCCCCTTTGGCAGGAGCCACTGTCCTCAATCAAAATTAACATGTACAAGGTTCCCTTGACAGCTCACTGGTTTCTGAAAAAAGTGACCAGCTTGTCCCCGGTATTTTTGCCCAGTAGTCTTCACTGAAGCTTTACTCTTTAGTAGCCTTTCCCCTCTGATGGCCCAATACAAAAGTTAGCATTTTTAATTATTTTCCAGGCGGTCGCTAATGCTGACATTTGTTTTCCCCAGCACCAGACAGACTGAGAAAAGTGTGTAGTAAAACAGCAGCAGGAATGAAGGCTAAATGTTCTAGCTCCACCTGGATTAGGTGAGCGTGGGAACACCAGACTACCAAGGAATTATTTATTTTTTATCATGTCCAGGACTGACATTGTGTGTGTGTATGCGGGGGAGGATGCTGGCAGGCTGCGTTCGCGCAGTTGAAACACGATTCCCAGAATCATTAACTAGTGCTAACCAGGCAGTGTGTTAGCACTTCCAGAATGCATTTAATATACCTGTACACCTTATATGCATTACAGTAACCCTCAGTTGTATGGGCACTTGGATGCAATTAGTAATTCTGGGCAAAAAAAATAGTGCCATGCTAGCAGGTTAGCACTGCACTGAAGAATGCTTTTTAAAACAGTACCAGCCATGCTTATCACAGTGCAGTGCTAATCCTGCTGCAGTGGTACATGGGTCCCCATTTTCAGAGCCAGTCATTAGGGTTGTGCACTCCTAAGTGCTGCACCTGAGATAGCGCACAACCACAGAAGGTGGTGGTAAATGGCACTCACTCCAGTGAGGAGAGAGTGACCAGTAGGGTGCCGGAGGGCTCAGCAATGTGACAAGTCTTCTTCAATGTCTTTATAAGTGGCATTATAGAAGAACTGGAAGGGTAGATGTGCCTTTTTGCAAATGGCACCACAATCTGTAATAGTATTAGTAGGTGCAGATGGAGAGAATGAGTAGGGACCTTAGGAAACTCGAAGAGTGGCACGGGACATGGCAGTTTGGGTTCAAAGCCAGAAAGTGCAAAATAAAGCTTCTGGGACATAGAAACCTAGAGGCAGAGTATGAAATGTGGGAGAGGTATTGATGGGTCAATAAGATGGAAACTTTTACATAGCACTGTGCTCTGTATGCAGGAGAGAATTACTCATTTGCATGGCCATAGTAGTACATCTGCACATGCACATGATCAGTTTAGCATCAGGGGATGCTGAATATGACACCCATCCAACCATGCTATTCCCAAATGCCTGACTCTGCCATCTCCCTTCCTGGTTTTACCATTTTCAGGGCCAATAGGATGGGCAGGCATGGAGGGGGGGTGCTATCTACTTGCGCAACTCGGTCCTCGGGCTTGCCCTCCCCAATCCTGAGCTAAACCATGGGGTGCAAGCCATCACCTTAAAAGTCACACCCTACCCTGGACGCGGTCCGCTCTATCTAACTGCGGCTTATCTACCCCCAGGGTCTAACAAAGACTCTGCGGCCACCTCTCTCCTTGACTACCTGGCTACCTTACCCCCGAAAGCCGAACAGTTAATTATGGGTGACTTAAATTCCAATTGGCTCAGCCCCGTCGGCTGATAATTTGAAGAATGAGCTTGCAGCCCTTGACCTGTCCCAAATGGTCACTCAGCCTACTAGACTTAACAAAGTAACAGGAACTAGCTCCCTCCTGGACGTCATCCTCTCTAACCGACCTCATAAAATAGTCTCCGTTGAAGTCCTTGCGGACTCACTCAGTGACCACTCCCCTGTCATCTGCTTCTGGTCCTCCCCCACCCTCAGCCCTGGGTACAGCAGGACCCCTTGCTGCCGTTTTCTCCCCGGAGGTCTCGCCAACCTCAAACGTCACCTCGCCCATATCGACTGGTCCCCATTGGCCAGCGCTCCTGACATTAACTCTGCCCTAACCTACCTCTCCACGGCCTTCAACCACGCCTGTGATCTGTATGCACCCCTCAACACTCTTAGGATAAAAAAACGGACTGCTGCATGGATAACTCCTGCACTGATCCAACAACTAAAAAAGAGAGATAACCTCTGGCACTTAGCTAATGACTCCGGTAGGGTTGCTGACAGGCAAGCCTACAGGACAGCCCTCAATCAATGCACCTGGACAATCAAGCAGGCTAAAGCTAAATTCTACCAGGCTGCGTTGACATCCTCCTGGGGCTCGTCCAGAGCTTTCTGGGACAACATTAAAGATTTAAATGGTAAGACCCACCCCCCATCCCAGATTGTCATAAATGGGACTGTCTCGACTGACCTCACCTGTATTGCTGACTGCCTTAATAAAACCTTCACTGACTTAAGTGCCGTCCTCCCGGCCCATTTTTCAGACCCGGTTGCCAAACCCACCCACGCTCCCATTTCCAGGCCACAATTCCACTTCCGAATGATCTCACCCCATGATGCCAAAGCTTTCTTAATAAAATCCCTCACCTCTCAGAACCCTATCAATGACCCTCTTGACTCCAGGATACTTCGCCTCGTGCTGGATGTCATGCTTACCCTGCTGACGCTTATTATTAACAAATCCCTATGCCTCAGCCAATTCCCTAAGGCCTGGAAGCAAGCTGAAGTAACCCCCATCCACAAGTCTGGGGACCGCACTCTGCCTAATAACTACAGGCCCATCTCCATCCTCCCCCTATCCAAAGCCTTAGAAAAAATAGTGAACACACAGCTCTCGGAATATCTTACTAACTACAACCTTCTTTGTCCAGAGCAACACGGTTTTCGCCCTGGCCATAGCACATCCACTGCCCTTCTGGAATTCTCCCACCACATTCACTCAGCACTTGACAAAGGTCATCTCGCAGGGGCAGTTTTTATAGACCTGTCCAAGGCCTTCGACACGGTGTGCCACCCCCTGCTACTAAACTCCCTTAGCATACTGGATCTTGCAGCCGGCCCCCTGAAGTGGTTCGCAAGCTACCTACACAACAGGTCCCAAAGAGTCAAGCTAATTGGGACCCTCTCCTCCTACCTTCCTATACACTCGGGTGTCCCCCAAGGCTCCATCCTTGGCCCGACCCTTTTCAGCCTATTCCTGAACACCCTCCCCAGCTCCTGTTCCAGTAAAATATTACTCTATGCTGATGACGCTGTTATCCTTGCATAACACCCTGACCCACTCCCACTCCAAATCATGCTGAAGCGCTTCCTCCAAACCGAAAAGTGGTTCAATAATCACCGCTTAGTCCTGAACCTAAAGAAAACTAAGTCCATGCTATTTTCTCATCGGCAAAACAATGCCAGGGACTTTCCCCTCCATATCACCACCAGCATGCCCCTCCCTCTGGAGCAGGTTTCATCCTATAAGTACCTGGGCATCACCTTTGACTCCGGCCTTACTTTCCACGCCCACCTTAAAGCTTTGGCATCTGCAATGAACTCCAGGATCGGTCTTCTCTACCGCCACAAAGACTGTCTCCCGAACCCGCCTTTAAAACTAGCCATCACCTCATCGGTATATCACTGGCTGACCACGGACTCCCTGCTTACGCTGTTGCCGACGCCTGCCTCATCCAAAGTCCAGACCTCTATCAACAAAGCCTGTAGGCTCCTTACCGGTGCCCACAGCAGAACCAACACCTGTCTGCTATACTCCGCCACAAAAATACTCACTCTTGAGGAAAGACTGAAATATCAAACCTGCCTACTGGCCAAAAAATCCATGTCAGGTCTCTGCCCTCCTGGGGTCTCTGGACCTTTGCAGCGGGCTGCTAGGTCCCTGCCAACCCGGTACGCCGCCGCAGCCACCTTCAACGTTCCCAGAGCAAGGATCTCTCATTGCCAAAGATCTTTCCATCACCTAGCCCTGTCCTGGTTTAACTCCCTTCCTGAAACCATCTCTAAGATCCCAGGTATTGGCTGCTTCAAAATCGCCCTCCGCCAGCATATTATTGACAACCGATGCTGTAAATGTTTGTAGCTGCCCTGTGCCGGTCCCTTCTAACCTTTTCAAGCCCCTCGCCTTCCGGTCCTTTTAACTCTACATATTAGTTTGTGACATGTTGTTAAATTGAATAATGTATCTCCTGTTGTTTTACCAATGTTAGTACCTTACACAAGTTTGCTCCAGTACAGCTTCGCTGTCTGCACTCTCCCAAATGTATATTTTATGTATCTAACCTGTTCGTCATCCCTGTCCTAACCTCACTCTATTGTTGTCTCCCCCCCCTTTTTTGATGAGGTACCTTTGTAAACGAGTCTTTGACTCAAAGGTTGTAAAACTGATCTCAACAATAAATAAATAAATAAATAAATATAGTGTAATGTTTAGCACTGTGATAACCTTCTGAAAATGGGGCACCAATTGACTAAAATCCTGGCTGATGCCTCTTAAGATGCAGAAAGTAAACATAAAACGGTTATCTTAACTTACTCTTTATGCTTTGTTTTATCTTATTTTGCTTGCAAAACCTTTATACGATTTCAAAACATTGTGATGTGACTTAAAACATTAATAACAAACTAGTTAAAATACAGTTTTTTTTTTCTTCTTTCATTTGAATGCAGTCTTTATTTACTTGTATAAACACAGTCTGGTGGGCTGGCCTTGCAGTTTAGTGGTAACTGTACTGCCTCCCATGCCAGTGGCTCGGTTTTGGGGGGTGGACCTGGGTTGCACAGGGGTTAGCTGGGGGGAGATATGATTGAGCATCTTGGGGAATGCTCTCCTCTCAGGGAGGGGGAGTCTGACCACCCCGCTCTTCAACATCCACCTAGCTGAAGAGGGCTATCTGGGCAGTGGCATAAGGCTGGGGGGGGGGAGGCCCAGGCAGGCATAAAGCAAGCATGTGCCTTTATATGCATATGCATTATTACATGCCTGGCTGCCAGGGGATGAAACCAAAGGCAGAAACCCCCTAATGGTAGAATGATCCAACAACCTGCCCCAGATTCTGCACTACTAACCAGGCTCTACTCCTATCTGAATATGTGTCTCCTTATCAATGGCCTTCCCCCTCCTGGCCCCAACACAGGGGATGTGTTTGCATGTGTGGGGGGGATCTCAGAGCAGGTAAGTCCTGGGGATGGTGGGTGATTGGGCTGGAGATATCAGTGGGCAAGGGGGTTGCAAAGTGACTAAGGAGATTAAAATAATGGAAAAAAATGAAATAAAACACAGTTTAAGAAGCTCAAACCCCAAAACAGACTGTGAATGTCTCCAGTGAGGCATATCAGTAAAGTTATTTAGCGCAGAAACATGCAAATTATATACATATGCCAGCTAAGCTCCTGATGAGAAGTGGGCACTGAGGGACTGCAGCAAAAATATATATTTTTCTTTCTTAACCAAGAAACTTTTATTAAACAAAAACTAAATCAAAACATAGTCCATAGAGTACAAACTAGCAAAGCTTTTTGCTTACACTTTAATTTAATTTTAAGAAGTAATCAGAATTACAACCACTTTCACAGTTTCTAGAGTGCTTTCCAAGCATTCAGCTCAGATAATATGCTGGACTAACACAATAATTAATTACACATAAATCTGATCAAAACTTTAACTTAGAAAAATGTATGCAGTCCCCAATGTTTATATGGTATGAGAGTGATATGTCAGGATTCCTAAGTATTAGCTTTCCATACAAATGTGTTTTAACAGTAAATGAGGGCAGCACTTATTTAAAAGAATAAACTACAGCATTTTAAATTAGTCCTAAAAGTTTCTTCTCACATCACGATGTTCTGAAATTTGATTGAAGGTGTACAAGCAAAACAAGATGGAAAACCCCCATAAAGAATTAGAATATGAGATAGCCCTGTTTTGTTTACCTTCTGCTCTGTTTCAATGCATAGTGTATGTGTTTCACTATGTAGTGTATTTGTTTAAGCATATAGTGTATGTGGATTTTTTAACTATACTTTGTATGTATTTCAATATGTAATATATTTCTTTCAGTATACAGAGTATGCAAAAGTTTTCAATAGATAGGATAAGTGTTTTAATATATAGTGTATTTGTTTCACTATATAGTGTATGCAGATATTTTCAATGCATAGTGTATTTATTTCAATAGATAGTCTATGTATTTCAATATAAAGTGTAGATATTTCAATGTATAATGTGTTTGTTTCAGTAGACAGTGAATGTGGATTTTTCAATGTGTAGAATATGTATTTCAAAAGATAGTGGGCCAGATATTCAAAATGGTTGCGCCATGCGCAATAGGGTTGCGCCTGCGCAAGTCCGAACTTGCTCCATTCTGCGATATTCAGCAGGAGGCAGTTGCGCCACTGAAAACAGGCTGAGCAACAGCGCAATGCAAATGAATGCATGCTGAACTGGAGGGGGAGGAACCATGCATAAACTGCACAGCCCGATATTCAGCCGGGCTGTGCAGAGTTGTGCAGGTGCAACCCCAACCTGTGCCTACACAACTTTGAGCCAAAAAAAAAAGGCTTAAGTCAAGGGCCACCCACAGGTGAGCTGCTGCATTGCAGGGCGCAACACAGCAGCTGCCACCTGTGGCTGGCCCCCAACCCACTCTCTGTGCCCCCTCTGCAGCCCGATCGCAGGCAAAACAGTGTAAAATCCACTACCACCCCCACTGGCCCGATCGCGGGCATAGTGTAATTCCCCCCCCACCAGTCCGATGGCGGGCAGCAATGTGTCCCCCTGAACGTATCCCTGGTGGTCCAGTGGACTGTAAATCTCGATCGTGGGATGGACGTAATAACCCCCGAACACATCCCTGGTGGTCCAGTGGACCGTAAATCGTCGATTGCGGATGGACGTAATAAAACACCCCCAAACACATCCTGGTGGTCCAGTGGACCGTAAATCCCGATCGCGGGCTGGTATAATGAAACACCCCAACACATCCCTGGTGCCTAGTGTCCCCACACCACACGAAACTCACCACCCGCTCCCCGTCAGCGGCGTGGCGGCAGCATCCACCCGCCTGCCCGCCCGCCGCCCGCCGACTTGACTGCCGGTAGGGCCTACGCCATTGGTGCAGAGCAGGAGCCAATGGGTGTGCTTCCTCTACCTACGAACAGTCAGTTTTGTGAATGAATGTATGTATTCATTCACAAAACTGGACTATCTTAGATAAGCTACTGCCCCATTGGCTCTTGCTCGCACCAATGGGCGCGGCAGCCATACCGGGGCGGTCAGCTCGGCTGGTGGCAGGTGGAGTGGGACCTGCCGCCGCCGGCTGCGGGGGAGGCGGGGGTGGTGAACTCGTGGAGTGGGTGGGGTGAAACGCAACCCGTGGCTCCGGGTACCACTGGACCTCAGGCCCCAGGGGAACACATGCTGCCCGCGATCGGGCTGGTGGTGAAAGAAACCTGTGCCCGGAAGCCAGTAGGGGTGGTGGGGGATTCTACACTGTTTTGCCCACTCGGGTTGCAGGGCTGTCGGTCCCCGACGGCTGCTGCCTGGCAGGGCGCCAGGCTCCAGTCCTCGGGGATTGGCGCACCTGCATGCTAATGGCATGCAAATGGGGCCATAATCAGATGCAAATGGCACCCTCCCTGCACCTTGCATGAATTATGGCCCCATTTGCATGTCACCTTTTGAATATCGGGATTTTGCGCATGGCGCAATGGTACTTGCGCCACTGCAAGTTGAATGCTCCACTCTGACAACTTGCGGTGGCGCAAGTTCCACTGCGCCATGCACAGTGGCTGTGGCGGTGGGGGTGATATTCAAAGGAGTTGCTCAAGGGCGCAATTCCTTTGAATATCGCTCTGGACACACCCCTATGCAACTATTTTGTGCAGCGCAAGGGCTTGCTCCACAAAATAGCGCAGTTTGAATATCTGGCCCAGTGTATGTATTTCAATATGTAGTGTATTTGCTTCAGTATACAGTGTATGCAGATTTTTTCAATATATAGTGTATATGTTACAATGTATAGAGTATTTGTTTCAGTAGATAGCTTATGTGGATTTTTCAGTCTGTAGTGTATGCATCTCAACAGGTAGTGTATATGTTTCAGTACATAGTAAATTTGTTTCAGTATACAGTGTATGTGGATTTTCAGTACTCAGTATGTGTATTTCTGTAGATAGTGTATGTATTTCACTATATAATGTAAGCATTTCACTATATAATGTATGCGTTTCACTATATGATATATGCATTTCAGTATACAGTATATGTATTTCACTATATGATGTATATATTTCAGTTGGTAGTTTATGTGGTTCAATACATTGTGTATGCGTTTCACTATATAATGTATATATTTCACTATATAATGAATGTATTTCACCATATAGTGTATGAGTTTTACTATACAGCCAGAGATTCTGAATTAAGCCCCGAACGGCTTGCCAGGGAAAGTGCCTTGTTTCCTGCAGTAACTCCATTGCAGTATGCTGTAGTATCATGTTGCTTTCTGACCAGCTTCACTGTGTACCCCTAATGCCAGGTCTTGTGGGCAATATATGCAAATTTGCCACAAAGGAATTTTTGCTGGTTTTGCATTAAACTGGACTAATTAACTCATTATGCTGAATGAGAGAAAGGAAGATGGAAAAAGCAAGGACCAAGCTGCTTCTGGGGTAGGCCTAACAATAGTGTGACTTAATCAGAAAATAACATTGCAAGAGTTTTAAGCTGAAATCAGATATTCAGTAACAATCACAGTGTATTTAATCCAGGGGCGTTTTGTAATTTGGGTTGGGGAGGCACTTGTGGAAATGGAAATGTAACTTTTATTTTCCTGCTTTTCAGTTGCAGGCCATATACTCTATTCACATGAAGAACTACACATAACATGACATGTATTTCCATTTTGAGATTGTGATGCCATCAGGGACTTTAAGATGTCGTCACAGCCCTGCAATGGAAACACAGCCTTGTTATGTATGGTTGCTCATACAGTATTCTATTTGTAGTCAAAGGACATGCTGATGGGTTGATATGTCCACAACCCAAGGAACAGTTTTATAAATGTAGCCACTTGGTTGGGAAAAAACAGTAACATGTCCCACATGAATTCGTTGTCTGTGATGTCTAGCTGACCATTAATTCCTTCCTTCACTTTCCTAGCTAGCATGGTGATGGGTTGTTTGCTGCCTTCTGGTGGACAGACAGTGAAGAAACATGTAATATGAGTTTCTAGGAACTTTGAAGGGGGTAGATAGTTTGTGTTAATTAGCAGCAGTTACTAATATTCGTAGAAAGAGAAATGAAAGACTTGCATCTAAACAAGCAATATACCTACTATACATGAATAAACACTGATGTGAAAAAATATGCTTTCAATTGTTTTCTTTTTATGGACAATATTCTGCACAGTTCTCTTGAAGGAACCAGTAATTTGGAGTTTTTACTGTGTCATGGTTTCTGTACAGAATGCTAAACATGAGCTATTGTCCTATCAGATTCATGCTTACAGTTCTGTGCTCAAACCGTGCCATAGTTAAAATTCCAAATTACTGGTTCCATGAAAGGGACACAAACAGAATGCTGCCCACGAAAACAAAACAATGCAAAATACAGTTTTTCACATCACTTTTTATTCAGGCACAGTTACATGTGGATCATTTAGACTTACGGATGTCATTTCTGTAAATGGGGCCATTATAAACAGTTACCATTTAGAAATAATTTCCTGTCTTGTTTAAAGTTCAGCATCGGTATAAAATCTAAGTACCAAAGGTACTGTAAGGCACCAAACCTTCAGTATGGAAACTGCAGAGTAAAAATGACGGATGAGTGGTCATATCATATCATCCACCATGTACAGACTGCTGTAGTAACTGGAAACCTTAAAACAGAACACAGTTATGGAGAACCCTACCCACCCCCACCCCAAAATTAAAATCACGGAAACTATTAACAATATAGCAAAGTAAGAGAGAGAGAGAGAGAGAGAGAGAGAGAGAGAAAAGAACAGCATTGAATAATCAGACCTAACTACCCACAGTCACAGCTCTGTCTACCCACTCCAACAGTCACAGCACTGCCCCCTCCACCCAGCAGCTATAGCACTGAACCGCAACCCTAACAGTCACAGTACTGAACCCTATCTAGACAGTAACAGCAATGACCCCTAACCTCAACAGTCGTAGCACTATCCCCCCAATAGTCACAGTACTGCCCCAAGACTAAAAGTTGCAGCACTGACCCCCAACTCCCAACAGTCACAGCACTGAACTACGCCCCTGACAGTCACAGCACTGACCCCTAACCCCAAATGGTCACAGCACTGAACCCTACCACCAGCAGTCACAGCACTGACCCCAACCCCAAAAGTTAGAACACTGACTCTCCACCACCAACAGTCACAGCACTGTCCCTCAGCAGTCACAGCACTGCCCCTCACCCACCAGTCACAGCAATTCCCCTCAACCCCAAGAGCCACTGCACTAAACCACACCCCTGAGAGTACCAGCACTGAACCCTACCGCAGACAGTCACAGCACTGAATTACACCCCTGACGGTCACAGCAGTGAACCCCACCCTGACAGTTACAGCACTGAACCCCACCCCCGGCAGTCACAGCACTGAACCCCAGCCCAGCAGTCATAGCACTGAACCCTGCCCCTGACAGTCACAGCACTGACTCCCCACCACTAACAGTCAATGCACTGTCCCCCAGCAGTCATGGCACTGCCCCCACCCACCAGTCACAGCACTGCCCCTCAACCCCAAGAGCCACTGCACTGAGCCGCACCCCCGAGAGTAACAACACTGAACCCCACTGCAGACAGACACAGCACTGACCCCAAACCCCAACAGTCACAGCATTGACTCTCCAGTCCAACAGTCACAGCACTGACCCCCACCTCCAAGAGTCACAGCAGTGGCCCCCTGACAGTCACAGCACTAACCTCCCACCCCCAGCAGTCACAGCACTGGTCGCCATCCTCTGACAGTCCTAGCACTGAACCCAACCCCCGAAAGTCACATCAGTGACCTCCAACCCCAACAGTCACAGCACTGACTCCCCACCAATAGTCACAGCAGTGACCCCAACCTCCAACAGTTACAGCACTGACCCCCACACATCAGTCAAAACACTGAACCCACACACAACAGTCACAGCAGTGACCCCACACACAACAATCACAGCACTGACCTCCCACCCCTGACAATCACAACACTGACACCTCCACTCCCACAGTCACAGCACTGACCACCAAGCAACAGTCACAGCACTGACCCCCACACCACAGTCACAGTACTGACCTCTCACCCTGGACAGTCACAGCACTGACCCCCACACACACAGCAGTCACAACACTGAACCCCCACACAACAGTCACAGCACTGACCTGTCACCCTGGCAATCACAGCACTGACCCCCACTCCCAACAGTCACAGCACTGCCCCCCACACACATACACACACACACAGCGGTCACTGCAGTGACCCCCACACAGCAGTCACAGAACTGACTTCCCACCCAGGACAGTCACAGTAATGACCCTCACCCCCACAGTCACAGCACTGACCCCACCCCCACCAGTCACAAAAGTCACAGCACTAACCCCTAAACCCCACTGTCACAGCAGTGACCCCCCACCCCAGTCTGGACCCTACCCACACCCAGCAGTCACAGCACAACTTCCCCACACACATAGACACACAACAGTCCCAGAACTGACCCCCCCCCAACAGTCTGGCACTGAGTCTCAACTCCCAGTCACAGCACTCAACTCCCAAACAAGAGACCAGTAAAATGCTGCCTTTCTTGCAGTTTGTTAGTTACACAGCTGATTAGTTACAGTTAGTTACCTCGTCTGCACTGTCCTGAGTTGCCCTCCTCACTGTCTTCCCCACTTGATGAACTGCTGCTTTTCTGGCTACTGCTGCCCAGGCTAGATGGGACCCAGCTAGAACTTGGGTTCAGGGATCCCCGTGAGGTACATCAGAGGGGACCTCAAGCTTGGCTGAAGGGAAAGGCTGGCGGCTAGGCAGCATACTGATGCTGCTAACTCCTGGGCTGGTGCTATTGTGACCTCAGGTGACCTAAGACTAGGAGGGTATTGTTTAGTCTAGATTCCTGCCAGCCTTTGTTGTTAGCAGGAGGGATACTGAAGGGTGTGGTTCATTTATTTAGATTGGGCTGCTTGTCCTTAGACCCCTAAGGGACCTGTTCTGCAGTGCTGAAAGTGTTTGGAGCACTTGGCACCATTGTCAAAGAGTCGACTCCCTGGGCTGTTGTTAGAGCTCAAAAATGCTTTTTTTTTCTACCATCACTGACTCTGTCAGTATCAAGTGGCCAAGAAAGCAGGTACTTTGCCCCAGCAGTGGAACTTATAAACGAAACATCAATGCTTCCTTTTCTCACCACCCATACCTCTCAACTGTACCACATTACGAGGAACGTTCCTCATTTTACTTCAAAAAAGCTCCCTGTTCCACATTGTGAGGACTTGTTCCACATTCAAAGTCAACATTTTAAAGCAAAAATCCATAGTAAATGATGGAAAAAATAAATTGTTCAATTAATAACAGACTTTCTGAACATAAATGCAACATTTTAACAGTGTTTTGAGCTTCTTAGGTAAATATTTGATTAAGTGTTCCACATTTTGCCCATTTGTTCCACATTTTGACAGGCAATGTTCCACATTTGGGGGACAAAAGGTTGAGAGGTATGTCACCACCACCACCAACTCTGTCAGTCTCAGGCGGCAGGGAGAGCAGGTACTTTGCCCCAGCAGTGGGGCTTACTTATACAACATCAGCTCTTACTTTCTCCTGCCACTGCCAACTCATGTCAGTGCTCGGCAGCTGAGAGAGTGGGTAGTTTGCCCCAGTTGTGGGGCTTACTTATATAACACCCCACCCATCCTTTTCCCTAACTTTGGCCACTGTGGACTCTAGCAAGAGCTAGGTGCTAGGAGTCCTCCATGGCATGTAGCTGGCCAGGAGTGCCTGTGCCAGCTAATGCCTGATGTAGCTCCAAGATAGAGAGCATTCTTGAATGAAGGTTGCCCGTTCCCTCCAAGACCACCAGTGCTGACAGCAGAGCACTGGGTGGCTGGGGGAAGGGCTTGGTTTTGCCATGCTAAACGTCTTGGAACCAGTGAACAAAAATGTGTGGTCTCTTTCCCTGCTCCGCCGAGGTTAACAGCAGAATGGTGGCTGACAGTCTGTCAGCTCTGCTTCTTGGAGCCGCCGCCATTACCACTGAAACCACTGGCTCCCCAGCCGCCCTCCTGGTCTTGCACTCTGGATCGCAAACCCAGGTACAGCCACTGATTTTTATCTCCAGAGTTGACCTGCTGACG
Organism: Neoceratodus forsteri; assembly: GCA_016271365.2. Lineage (NCBI taxonomy): Eukaryota > Metazoa > Chordata > Ceratodontiformes > Ceratodontidae > Neoceratodus > Neoceratodus forsteri. The sequence goes on from CM028137.1 coordinate 776,075,080, forward strand.
GAGGCTACTTTCTGATTAGTGCGCCTTTTGCTGGGGAATTCCTGTTTGGCCTAGAGGGTGGCGCTAGGCTTCCAATTGGTGCGCCTCATAACCCAGCTCTCTGGACAGCATTTCTTACTGCCTAACTACTTTTGCTCTAGGCTCCAGGATTGATAGAAACTTTGTTTATTTCTGCTATATTTGACTGACTATATTTTATTGTGATTGCCAGCTCCTTACTGAATTTGTTTACTGGAGTTTTTGCATGCTACAGCGTAAATGGCCAATACGGCACATAGAGCCTAATTTTTTTTCTTGAAACTACTGACTGCTTTCACTTCTCTACTTTTCTTTGCCTGCTTCGCCCTTGCTCTTACTTTTTACCACTCTATCTGTCCTCTGCCCCCCCTCTTTTTTGCTGGGTATCTCAAATTGCTTGTGATTCCCAACTCATCCCCCTGCCTAAAAGCTATAACATCTAACTGTCTCACTGACATAGCAAACTCTTTGTCCCTTGATTACCCCTCCCATCGTACTCAAATTTGCTAATTTCTGTCTTTTGTTTCTAACCTAGGCACCCCGATCCCCTGCTGATGGTCTGCTGCCAGTTCACGCCCCCACTACATTTTCTTTTGTTTGGCTTCCACTATATCCTCCACTGATAATTTCTTTTCTTCCCCATAGACTGTCTTATGCCCCGAGCGGTGCCCACAGCAATGGCGGCGCCTTTCTGGCCGTTTACCTGATCGCCGCCATCACCACTGAAACCACTGGCTCCCTGGCCGCCCTCCTGGTCCTGCACTCCGGATCGCAAACCCAGGTACAGCCGCTGATTTTTATCTCCAGAGTCGACCCGCTGACGGTGGCAACTTTCTGATTGGTGCGCCTTTTGCTGGGGAATTCCTGATTGGCCTAGAGGGTGGCGCTAGGCTTCCGACTGGTGCACCTCATAACCCAGCTCTCTGGACAGCATTTCTCACTGCCTAACTACTTCTGCTCTAGGCTCCGGAACTCATTGAAACTTCTTCCCACCCCCACCCAGGCCTCCTATTAAATACACTACTTGTCCCCGCCCACTTTGTCTCTAACCAACCCTACCTCGCTCTCTCAATTCCTTTCTCCTCGGCCCCCACCACGTGACTAATTACTGGCCCTGTCTGAAGGTGCAGCAAGTCTCCCTAATTTCTTGGGTTTTTGACTAACGTCAGCTACCCTAACCCAAACTGCCAAATATTTTTCTGTCTCCCTTTCTCGGCTTGCTTTCTCACCCACACTGTAATCTGACTGTTAAAATCTGTATTAAGAGACTGCTCTCTGCTACGTCTCTCTCCCCCCTAATTACGCTTGAATGACTGCTGTTAGTCCCAAACCTCTCTTGAACGTACTACTCTTGGGACCTAAAAATGTACAATCAGCTGCTGGTATTTCTCCTCATAGGAACTCTGCCTGTGCTACACCTATCAATTATTCTGGTCCCTCCAGCTGAATATGTTCTCCCTCGCTATCAACTAAATTATTTCACCTACTCGAATCTTCTTGTGGTACCTGCATTTCGCTATGATGCTATATAATTACTTACAAACAAGGCATGGGTCCACTTGATTGCCTATGCTCACAAAAGCAGCTCCCTACGAGCTCATGCCCTCTCATCTTTCCTGCATCGTAAGCTCTGGTACCTCCTCTTACTGGCTGTTCTGCTCTCTGGGGATATACAACCAAACCCTGGGCCCCTTAATCTAACAACTGCTCCTATTCCTAATGTAAAAGGTCTGCTTATTACTCACCATAATATTAGGAGCCTTAAACGAAACTTTGCTGAACTTGAATCCTGGACTGCACTCTATAAGCCAGATATAATATGCCTCACTGAAACTTGGCTGAAGCCATCCACTCCTGACACTCGGTGCTCCCTACCATCTTATAATCTCCTGAGAAATGACAGGCCAACTCCAAAAGGGGGGGGTGGTGGTGGTACAGCCATATATTTCAAGTCTTACCTCCAGCTCTCTGTAATTAGCTTGTGTCCCCTAGACCACTGTGAGGCACTTCATGTCCTCCTCACCCTAGGTTCCAAGAAGCTGTTTATTGCCTGTCCTTATAATCCCCCTACCCATAGTCTAAAAGGGCTGGATGTGCCCATAATCCCCCTACCCATGGTTTAAAAGGGCTGGATGTGCCTATAATCCCCCTACCCATGGTGTAAAAGGGCTGGATGAGCTACTTGATCAAAGTGCTTCTCACTCAGGAAATAGCGAAGTTCTTCTACTGGGAGACATTAACATTAACTGGCTGGGCAGCTCTCCAATGACAGCCCTGACCAAACTGCAAAGCTACAACCTGCATCAACTTATCTCTTTACCTACTAGGACCGCTCCTCAATCGAATGCCAGCACACTGCTAGACTTAATTATGACAAATCGCTCTAAAAACATTATCGATGCAGGCATCCTACCTGATGCCATCACTGACCATTCCCCCACTTACTGTATCTGGGGTAAAGGCAGGCCTGAACCTACGAAGCCCCGTTTCCTTACTTTCTGCAACTATGCTAATTTTGACCCACAGGCCTTTTTGTTGGACATCGTTTGCATCAACTGGTCCTCTTTCTCAGATGCTCAGTCTGCCCTAGACATCTTTTTAACCAAATTCCTAGCATTACAAGAATACCACAGTCATCTTGTGACCAGACGTGTAAAAAATAGGCAGACCCGCTGGCTGAAATCTGACCTCCTCTCTAAATTACGCCTGCGGTACAAAAGCTGTTTCTGGTACAGGAAATCTGGTCTCCCTGAAGACTTTCATACCTACAGAGCTCTAAGAAATGCTTGTAAGAATGAAATCAAGCAAGCAAAAAGCTCCTACTGTAAAGACCTATTAATAGACTCTCAGGGGGACCTTAAAAAATTCTGGTCCCACATTAAGTTCTTCCTGGGTTCAAATCAGTCCTCTACTCCAAATGACATGTCTCTTAAAAGCATCCACTGTAACAACCCTCACACTATTGCAAACCTCTTTAGCATGCAATTTGCTGACCTTACTCAGTACACCTCTACTTTCACTACCCCATTAAAACCTGTCATACAAGCAAGCTCCACCGGGCCAAATTTCTATTTCAAGTCCATCCAAAGAAATGAGGTTCTCAGACTTCTACGAAACATCTCAGAGTATGCAGCCATGGGTTCTGATAATCTGGAACCCAAGATCCTAAAATTAGCTGACCCACACATAGCTGCTCCCCTTGCTAAAATCTTTACTCTCTCTCTCTCTCTCTCTGTCAAAGCTCTGTCCCTGAAATCTGGAAGATGTCCAGCGTCACCCCGGTACATAAGAAAGGTGACCCACTTGACCCAACAAACTACGGACCCATTGCCATCCTACCTGCACTCAGCAAAATTCTTGAGAAATTAGTTGCCAACCAAACAACTGACTTCCTGCTGAAACATGACCTCTTAACTGATGCTCAACATGGCTTTCACAAAGGGCACAGTACCACTACTGCCCTGCTCAAACTCACGTCTGACACCCTACAGGCCATGGACTCTGGCTGGCTCACAGGGGCCATTTTCATTGACATGACAAAGGCATCTGATCTTGTTGACATTCCATCCTCTCTGCCACTCTCGTCTGTCTAGGCTTCTCACAAAATGTAGTAAACTGGTTTAAAAGCTACCTGACTGATAGGTCTCAATACATGAAATTTAACTCTACCCTCTCTGACAAGGTTACTATCAATATTGGTGTACCCCAAGGGTCTATCTTAGGTCCTCTACTTTTCTCTATCTTTATAAATAGCATCACCTCCAATCTCCTCAAAACTTCCTCACTATTATATGTGGATGATATTGTACTTTATACCAGTTCCAACTGTATAGAGGATATAAACTCTCGACTCTCCTATGATTTTCAGCTTATACACCAGTGGCTTGCAAATCACAAACTCATTCTAAATACAGCTAAGACCCAAGCTATGTTATTTGGCTCCAGACCTAAACTTAAACTCTCCCAGACACACTTTAACATCTCCTCCCCTGATGGATCATCGGTAGGTGTGGTAAATTCCTTCAAATATCTAGGGGTCACTCTTGACCCAACACTGAGTTTTGACCTCCACATTCAATTTACCTGTAAGCAGGTTAACTCCAAACTTGGTATCGCCTACCGCACTAGTTATGCTCTCACTCCATCTGCCAGGCTTTCTATTGCCCATGAGATATTACTTCCCTCCCTCACCTATGGGGTTGCTACATATGTCTCAGCCTGCAACTCGAGTCTGTGAAAATGGGATGTTACGTATAATAATATTTGTCGCTTCGCTTCCTGCTCCCCCAGAGTGAAACATCACTGTCTTCTCTACACAGATCTGGGATGGTTTCCTCCCCAAAGACTAAGGTATTATGCACTTGGTTCTATTACTGATAACATCATCAGAACCCGTTCACCTAAACCCCTGGCCAAACTCCTTCCCTACCAGGAAACTAACTATGCTTTGCACTCAGCGGACAATGTCCCAGTTCTTATTCCAAGGCATCGCACTTCAAAAGGTGGTCGCACCTTTGCCTGTTGTGCACCTCATTTCTAGAACACAATCCCCCAACCCTACATCAAGCTGCATCCCATATCTCTTTTGAGAGAGAGTTACGCCACTATCTGCTCTCCTGCTATGTATGCTCCTGTTTCAAACCACCCTAGCCCCTACTTTGTAATCCCCCCTCACACTCTCTGTAGTCTCACAGGTAGCCTAAGATCCACTCCAACAGTGAGCACTTCCTACCAATCACTCCTCCTAACTTCTAGCATTCAATTCTTCCTTCCCCTTTCTGGTTAATTTTGGGTGCTTTCTCCTCTCAAACTTCGCAGCCTTCCTCTTTTTCATCAGCTGAACCTTACTTGGTAACCTGTCCTTACTATACCATACCCGTTCCCCCCCATCTATTGCCTTCCTCCTCTTTCCAACACTCTCACTATCTCCCCTTTCACTACACTCCACCTGTCTATTACCTGCTCTCACAGCACTTTACTCCTTATTGTTTGTATACTGCTCAGTTTGACCTTAAAAATTTCGACTTGATTGTATTTGACACTTATAAACTCAAATGCTGTATTGTTTTTTATCGCATCTACCGCTGCTAATTGTTCAACGCATACATGTAATCCTGTATTATGTACAAAAATGTTTTCTCTTGATGTTTGTCTCTGTACCTTCCCGGGTCATGCCTGAAAATAGTCTTTTGGCTAGCATACCTACCCGGTAAACAGAAACTAAATAAATAAATAAAAAATAACTATAAATATATAAAGATGCTTTGGCATAAATTGGAGCCAGGGAGCTCTGGGGATGAGATTTGGTTTGGTTGGGTGGGTGGGGAAGGGGCAATAACAGAGTGATCAGTGCTCTTAAGAAATCCACATACTCTGTGGTGGCCCAGTGTCACAGAGGACTGATGAGCCTAGTGCCTTACCTCTTACCACGCTGGGGACGTGGGGTCGGGAGCAAGCTCTGGTTGCCGGGGGTTGGCCGGGAAGGGGGAGAAGACTGAACGTCTGGAGGACAGCTCTCCTCTTCTGGGGAGGGGAGATTTGTTGGCTCAATCCTTGGCTACCTCTGCGTTGAGAACCAGAGGTAGCAGCAGCAGTTAGAGCGGCAAGAAAGGGATGGGCTGTGTTTGCATAGTGTGTGCTTGCCTCCATATGCACGCACTTACTTGACACCGTGGCAGAAGAACCAGGGGAGAAAATGGAAAATGGAGGTTGCAGGCTCCATGAAGTGTTGCCTGCCCACCCTTGCTCTGCACTTCTACTGGTTCGCTGACCCTGCAAATCTGGACACTGGATCTCTGGGTGAGAGGAGGACAGCCCTCCTCTTTCTGGCCCTGCCACGGGGGGGCGATCTGTGGGGATATGGGGGCTTGGTGGGTCAGTGTGGCAGTAGCCAAGTAGGGGACACAGGGATAGGATGGAGCAGGCACCTATGGTGTGCCCTGGGAGAAACATCTGTATGGAAAAAAAAAAATAAATCAATATACTCTGTGTAAGCACTACTCTAGCAAGGAACAAAACCTCTTAAATGGTATCACTCTGCCAATGCAAGCCAATGACTGAAACCTGGGCAAATCACATGACCGATTTTCTACTGGAGTGTCAATGGGGAATAGTTCCCTACACACTCCAGGTCAGCAAATAACACAAAATAGTCACACTGATGACAATAGGCTTCAAACTTTGTTTGGTGCCTGAAACCACAAAACTGTATTATTAGCATACTATATATTTTATAAACATTCTGTAGTCTAAGAGTGATGTGGTTAGACGTCTGTAGGTGTGTGTGTGTGTGTGTGTGTGTGTGTGCGCGTGCGTGCGTGAGTGCGTGCGTGTGTGTGTGTTTAAATTGCTTCTTGACAGGAATCTCCCTGTATGTGAGGTACACCTGTGGATAGCCAGGCACATGTGGGCTTGGTTTGACGACCTAACCGTACAGCAGTGCTGCTGTTTGATCTAAAAATACAGACATTTCTAAGACAAGAAGCAACACAACAAAATGCAAAATGTGTGCTGTTCAATGAATAAGTACATTCTCTAAACACTTTTTTTTCTGATGAAAAACCTTTATCAAAAGCATTTTGTGGGGAGCCTGCCATCTTTTAGTAAAGGGATAGAGGTTTTCCATGTATCAAAACAATGTATGACTTGATTATCAAATTGGTTAGGCATGCCAATAAAAACATCGGTGATAAAACTTATTAAAGTGTGCTATTTACTTTAACCACCTGGTCATGCAATGTGGCCTCATACCTCTCCACTGCCCCATGTTAGGAGCCTGTTTTCCACATGAAAATATCACAGTAGAGGCTTTGAAGGTGAAATTCCTGTGGTATTTCATTAACTGTAAACTGTAAATGTCCCAGTAAAATTGTGCCTTGAAGCTTTGATGATGCTTTTCACATCTCTCTCTTTTCCCTAATTTTTTCTGGGTCTGTGGTCCAAAATTTGGTGTTCTGACTTTGAGAAGTCTATGGCCAGTGCCACTCCAGCTGCACAATTTGATAAAACCTTCAGGTGCGTACACCATTCTGACCTCATGAGAAACGACTCCGGTTGTATAAAGTGCATCAGTCCTTTGTGGTCAAACTTTGCAGCTAAGATGTATTTCTTGTGTGCATTTTCTGATCAATTTTGCAAGCTGTAAAGCTCAGGTAACTTTTTAAAAAACAATCCCGCCATTAAACTCAAGTTCATTTTTTAATACCTTTAGGTTAACTTCTGAAAATAATTGGTACACTTCACACCTTTGTAGTTACTCTTTGAGTCCATAGAAATTTTTAGGATTTGAACAATTACTGTTTTGTTCACCCTTTTATTTATATTTCTCCAGAATTATCGTATTTTATATTTAATTTGCCTTTAACCAAAATTACTTTTAACCAAGACTAGAACAGTGTAATCTTATCAAACCCCTTGAAGAACTTTTCCCAGTATCCTTAATGCTGACATGTTCTGTGTATGACATCTCTCTTTGCACTGAGATCTGTATTTAATGCTGTAGGGTGATAACATGTGGTGAGCACAGCACATATGGGGCCAAATATTCAAAGCTTTGCGCCGGGCAAAATACGTTTGCGCGGGTTTAGTGCGGGATTAGCGTGGGTCTGCTATATTCAAAAGCCTGAATAGTGCAGGCAAACAGCATCAGCGCCAGGCAAACTATAATTACATGCAAGGGGCAAAGTGAACACGAATACAGGTGCAATGAGATATTCAGTGACTAGCGCTGTGCTAAGGTGTTTAGCGTGACATAGCGTGACCCATAGCGTAGTACAATTTACCGACAAGAAAAAGCTGGTCTTAACCCTGGGCAAACAGCTTTGCGCGCTTTGTGCAGTGCTATCTCAGCATTAGCGCGGCTTGCGTGGCCCTAACAGGAGTATGACACTTAGAAACAGCCAGACATGGAAGACACATGCTGCACATTGCTGGCACCACAATGATGCCATCAGCTGCCACCAGTCCGAGCCAAGCACAGACAGCGATGGGTGATCTGACCCACTGGGGACAGCATGGTAGTGTGGCCATAGAGCACACACCTGCAGACCATACGTCTGTGGTGTGTAACAGATGCCAGCACAGACATGCAGCACTGTGGGCATGGTGGCCAGTGAGGTAGGGTGGCGGGTGGCCAGACTCACCACAGCCCACGGTGGCCACAAGGCTGGGACATTATCAGCACATGGGCCGTAGTAGGATTACGAGACCACCTGTGTGCCTGTTGGATCCTCACATGCCCCAGGCCACCTACCACACAACTGTACAGATGTCACAGCACACACTGCCAGCCATATACATGACACTGTGTGTATCCCATGTCACAGCTGCAGCATCTGTGGATCACACAACAGCGTGATAGTACTGTCCACTGTCAGTAATTACCTGCAAGCTGTGCCTGGCACTGTGTACAGTGCAGTGGTCATCACTGCCCTACATACCATAGTCAGTGTCGTGTCCCTCACACTACCAGCCCTCTTGCTACTGTAGTGTCTGCTGTGCATTGTAGCATGACTTTTAGTGTGAAGGTTGCATGCAGCACTACCACCACCTGTGCCTATGCTGTGTTGTCCCCTGGGGTACGATATGCTATGCTATGCTGTACTGTTTACATGAAGCCTGCAGCTATCATCATGCACTGCCTGACTGACCTACAGGTGGAGCTGTGGTCGGACCTGGCCAGCCCTGTACCTCCAGACTGACCAACAGGTGGAGCGTGGGACCCTGCAGTAACAGCTAGCAAACTGCATGCAAATCAGGGCATGATGAGATGCTAATGTGGCTGTTTGCCCACAGACTATCTAAGTAGGCTCATTTGCATGTCACTTTTGAATATGGCAAAGCTTAGCGCGGGGCTAACGTGTTTGCACCGGGCACACCGTTTAGCTCCGTGCTAAAGCGATTCGGGGAATATTATACAGTTTTGAGCATAGTTTTTCCATGTGTGCTGCTGCCTGCAGCTGTACTGGGTCCCTGCATTTGCCAGAAGTTAGAACACACATTGGCCACATAGTTCGTCTCTACCTACCCTCACGTCTCTGTGCACTGTGTTGTTGTTGTGGTTTGCACTTCTTGGTTGCTGTATTCAGTGCTGTCTTATTCCAGGGTTACGTTTCCCCTGCACTCCCAACCCAGTTTGCACGGCCTCATTCCCATGCTATATTTAGAAGCTGTTTGCCCTGGGCTATTCCTTTTGAATATAGCTCGCTTTGTGCTCCAGGCTAAGTTTGCCCACTGGGCAGTGCTAATTTAGCCCTGGGGCAAAGTTTTGAATATCTGGCCCATAGACTTTTGTAGGTAAGGCAGCTACAGATCTGTGAACCAAAAGAATCCTCTTCTCTGAGCAAAACACAGAGGTTGTGTCATTGATATTTGTTTAGACTGATGAATTGGGATTCATAGAAACATAGACTTTGACGGCAAATAAGGAATGCTTGGCCCACCCAATCTGCCCATTTGCCCTACCTTTTGGATAAGCTGCAGATCCTAGTTAACCAAAAGCCTACTTCCTCCTGCCCCCCACTAGAATTGCCTTATGTCTGTCCCATGCATTCTTGAATTCCCCCACTGTTTTTGACCCCACTACCTCCTCTGGAAGGCCGTTCCATGTGTCCACCACCCTTTTTGTGAAAAATACTCACGTTGCCCCTTAGCTGATCCCCCCATCTTCAAATTGTGCCCCTGTTCTTGTACTTTTTTTCTGAAAGATGCTGTCTCTTGGACTTTGTTGATTCCTTGAGGTGCTTGAAAGTTTCTATCATGTCCCCCCTCTCCCTCCTTTCTTCGAGGGTATACATATTAAGCTCCTTTAGTCTCTCTTCATATGGCTTCTGGTGCAGATCCTGCACCATTTTAGTTACCCTCCTCTGGACTGCCTCCATCCTGTCTATGTCCTCATAGAGATGGGGTCTCCAGAACTGCATGCAATACTCCAGATGGGGTCTCACCAACTGTCTGTACAGAGGGATAACAACTTCCTGTTTTCTACTGGTGATGCCTCTCCCTATGCATCCCAGTATCCCTCCAGCCCTCCTAACTGCCTTCTCACATTGCTTGCTTACCTTTAAGTCATCTGATATGACTACCCCCAGGTCCCATTCCATTTTTGTTGTTATTAGTACCTCCCCCATTGTGTACTCTTCCCCTGGGTTTTTGTTTCCCAGGTACATTACTTTGCACTTCTTTGCATTGAATCTAAGCTGCCATACTTTTGACCATTCCTCCAACCTTGCCAAGTCCCTTCTTATCCTTTCCCACTCCCAGGCTGACTAACTTGTTTTATTAATCTTTTTTGTGGGACTGTGTAAAATTCCTTGCTAAAGTCTATGTAGGCCATGTCCACAGCCCCTCCCTGGTCACCCAATCAAAGAAATCATCTGACATGACCTCCCCGCTGTGAATCCATGTTGCCTTGGGTCCTGTGCCCCGCTGACCTCTAGGTACTCAACAATTCTTTCTTTCAGAAGTGAATCCATAATTTTCCCTACCACTGAGGCCAAACTAATAGGTCTGTAGTTTCCTGCCTCTGCCTTGCTACCGCTTTTGTGGTGGGATATAACATCTGCCTTCCTCCATTCCTCAGGTACCATACCATCCTCCCATGATTTGTTAAAAAAGGTAGTCAGTAGTGTCACTAGGTCTCTCCTTGGTTCTTTTAGAGTTCTGGAGTGAATCCCATCAGGCCCCATTGCTTTGTCCACCTTGAGTTTTAGGAATTCTTTCAGGACCCTTTCTTCTGTGAATGGACTAGTATCGACCCCCCTATCCAGAGTGCCATGAAAGGAAATCAATAATTGGAGGGTCCACACATTTGACTGCTGTAATATGACTACTAGGGATGCCACCTTTGGATGAAGTAAAAATACAGAAACACGGAATATGTTGCCAGAAAAGGACCACCTGGCCCTGCCCAGTTTTCCTTGGTTATTCTGTCACAGCACATCCTTACTTGTCTTTGGCGACCCTCCCCCCTTTTATGTACTAGTATGCCCCTACATCTATCCCATGCATGTTTGAACCCCCCACCCACACAGTTTTTCCCCCTAGTACCTCTTGGGGTAGGCTGTTCCAGGTGTTCACCACTCTTTCAGTGAAGTAGTATTTCCTCACATCCCTCTTAAATTTTCCCCCTTTTAGCTTTGTTGCATGCCCTCTTGTTCTGTTGCACTTTTTTATTTGAAACAGGCTCCCCACCTGTACCCTGTTTACTCCTGTGAGGTACTTGTAGGTCTCTATCATGCCACTTCACTCCCTCTTCTCCTGCAGGATGCACATATTGAGATCTGGACAATAAACCACACCCTAAACATCACCACTAGTACCCCCTCTTTTGTAGAACTGATGAGCAGATTGCTCTTGCTCCAAGGTCATTTGTAATGTCATAGAACACTTTCCGATTCACTGGTTTTACAAGAAAAATCTGTGACATCAGAACTTGTTTGCAACCTGGACATGCAGACAAAATAGTGAATGATTTGTTAGACTGTTTTAAGAGTACTGTATGTGGGCACTCAGAATGGCTGAAACACAAACGACCTCTGATCAAAGCTGGATGACAAGATAAGAACCCAGAAAAATGAATGATTTGGTACAAAATCAGATTGATGGCAATTCTACTAGTCTTACAACATTGTTACTGTAGTGCAGAGCTCATTTTAGCCCAAATATTCTAACACTGCAGAAACCTATGTTTTCAGTTCCTAAATCCTAAAATACACTTTCTTTTTTAACCTTTCAGACATGATAGCTCTGGCATCACCAGTAGAAAACAAGAAGTTGTTATCCCTCTGTACAGACAGTTGGTGAGATCCCTTCTGGAGTACAGCATGCAGTTCTGGAGACCCGTCTCCACAAGGACATAGACAGGATGGTAGCAGTCCAGAAAAGGGCAACTAAAATGGAGCAGGGTCTGCAACAGAAGCCATATGAAGAAAGTCTAAAGGAGCTTAATATATATACCCTTGAGGAAAGGAGGGAGAGGGGGGGACATGATAGAAACTTTCAAATACCTCAAGGGAATCAACAAAGTCTAAGAGGGTAGCATCTTTCAGAAAAAGAGATGTACAAGGACAAGGGGCCACAATCTGAAGATGGGGGACAGCTCAGGGAAAATGTGAGAAGTATTCTTTACACAGCGGGTGGTGGACGCATGGAATGGCCTTCCTGAGGAGGTAGTGGGGTCAAAAACAGTGGGGGAATTCAAGAATGCATGGGACAGACATAAGGCAGTTCTGGTGGGGGGTAGGAAGAAGTAGGCTGCTGGTTAACTAGGATCTGCAGCTTACCCAATAGGTAGGGAAATGGGCAGACTAGGTGGGCCAAATGGTCCTTATCTGCCATCAAAGTCTGTTTGTATGTTTCTATGCTCACATTGATGGCATCCACAACAAACTCCACCCCAAACTTGGTGCCCTGTACTGCAACAAAGACTGCCTTTGTCCCCAGATTTGCCAGGAGCTGGTCACAAAAATGGTTTTCCCAGTTTACAATGTGGATGTGGTGTACGACACCACCCCCTCTTCTTCCCACTCCAGACTAGATGCCTTTTGCAATGTTTCCTGCCACTTCACTATTAACTCACACTCTTGTACCCATCACTACACCCTTTACTCCTCCCTATCCATACTCCCGCTTCCTTCTCATTGCCTGTCCCACTGTGCTTCCTTTATCTCCAAATATTGGTTTGGGTTCCTCCCTTCATACCTATCCTTCTTCCTCTCTCCCATCCCCTCTTTTTTCTACTCCCTGTGCTCCAAGAACCCTCGAACCTTCTTATTTCCCCAGCCACATTCCTCAGTTGGGCAGTCTGCATTCTTCTATTGCTTCCCTTCCCTCTGGAATCTGCTACCCTTTTCCCACCATCTTTCCCCCTCACTTCCCTCCATTAAACACCAGCTAAAACCTCTCCCCGCACCCCCTACTCCTGCTAACCCTCCACCTGACCCCTTACATAACTCCCCTTGCTATTGTCTCCTCCACCTGCCTGACCAACCCCCCTCATGATTTTGGCTTTTTCATATGTAATATAGCTGCCTGTTTGACTCCTCCTCTCAGCATAAGCACTGCCATCTTTTCCTACAGGCATCACTTTATTTTGCTCTTCTAAATTGACAGCTGATTTGTAAGCTAATTTATGTCCTCACCATTGTGTCATGATTTTGATCACTTGATTGTTCTGTACTCTGTTTTTGCACTTTTTGTTCACTGTAATTGTAACTGCACTCTATGGCTTGTTATCATTTTGTAATGTTGTTCGCCCCTTCTCTTAGCCCCCCCCCCCCGAGTTGCACCTGGAAATTAGCCTTGGCTCAGTGTGCCTCTCCTGGTTACCAATTTTTTAATAAATACATACATACATAAATAAAGTTTACATTGTTTATTACTAGTTTTATAAGGCAATAAATATGGCTGTCATTAGCAATGTTTAAAACTCTTTTCCCTCGTGGCAATGCAGTATTTTGACTGTCTGCACTAGATTTCTACTGTGGATTTATTAGGTTGTTTCAAGCACATGTTTCTAATGGTAAACAGAACATCACCACACCATAATGTTTTAGTTTTTTCATGGTGGGCATGACAAGTGAGCTTGAACTATTAAAAAATTCAGAAGTATATATTTCAGTCCATGAATGAAAATAAATAAAACAATAGATATGTTTCTGTTTTTCCAGAAAAAAAAATTACAAGGGAGAGATCATACTGATATCATAGATGTTCAAAATACCCAACTTTGTACGGTGTTTGGCAAAAAAAACCAAAAACTCGCTCTTGCTGTATGGGAACTAGCAGCTCATCTATGTGAACCAGCTGTCTGTGCAAGCATCTAAATGGTGAATTATTTAGATTTCATGATTACCCCTATTGCAAAAAACCATGGGCCCAATATTCAAGGCATTAGCAGTGCACACAATCACGTTGTGCCTTGCAAACATATGGTAGCCCCATGAGTCTGGTCTTAGAGTGGCACTTCCTATATTCAAAGTCACTGGTTGCTTATCACAAAATGATACATGTGGCAGCACACAGTTAGGGATTCTACACATGCAAATGAGTGGAGTGGGCCCACTTGAACTGTGCAATGCTATATTTTAAGCATTTGGATGGTGCTATGAGAAGAGTTGCGCAGTGCACTTACTGCATTTTAAATCTATGTTTTAACTGTTTGCAAAGTAGAGAGGACACTGCCAAACCTCCCAGGAATGCAGTCTGGGGTGGTAAATATATGTAAACCCAAGATCCATGTTGGTTTGTGCCAGACTTACCTGTAAGGAGGACATTTGTGTAAACAAAGGGTGTGACAATTACAGTAGCTGTGCATGATTCATTTACAGGGAAATTATACCAGTACTGACTGTCATACTGCACTAAAATGGCAACTGAACTGTAGCCACAAGCAGGGCTGCAGCTATGAATGCTGGGGCCCTGGACAAGTCACTTGGAATGGGCCCCTGTTTCCGAAACCGGCTAATGACAGAGGTAATGCCAGCTCCTCAGGAGGAGCCCCTCCTGAGCTCGGGGCCCCGGACAACTTCCCCACTTACCCCCCCATTACTGCGGCCCTGGCCACAAGCATCACCAGCCCTCTAAACACAGCACCATCTGTAACTGTATTGCAGTGCTACAGTATTACACTATTTTACTGCGGCTCCAATAGCCACCCGGTAGCATCAATCACTTGTCCCACCTCTCCAGAATCCAAGGAGCAAAGATCTGTTAATGAGTCTGTAATGGGCACATAAAGAGTTAGTAATGTTCCCTTAGCACCTTGACTGAGGAATAGGCTCATTTACATGAAAACATTCAAATATAGCACCATTTGACAACTGCGCTCACATGTTTGCAGTATGCTAAGCGACACATTGCTCCTCGCCGCCTGTTCTGTATCTACTGTAATCCCCTGAGTGTCCAGCAGGGTGATGTGCTTTGTGGCTGCAAAAACCAATGGATGACTTGCTTTGTGACATGTTCAGGGGAAGGTGTGTTTGTACATTCTTAGCGTACTCACAGTATGTTTTGTACTTGTACAAATATACCCTCTGTTGTGCATCAGGCGCAGTAGCTTGTGGGGAAGAGACTTTGCGCATTACACACCTCAGCCTTTGAATATCGGGTCCTATATTATGAAATATTTTGGTGACTATTACATTCTGTAACCTTAATTTCAAATTGTAGTTGGATATTCTGTCCATATGTGCAACAGACAGACATTCATATATTAATTTAAAAACAAAGACTGAAATGCAGGGAGCAGTTGCATTAAACTGTTGGCACAATACCTGCAGTATAAGCAAAGGCACGTGTTGTAAAACTATTGTACATCAGACGGTGAAGAAAATCAACCCTTTCCTTACATCTGCAAGCAAAGTGATTGTTCCCATTCCCATTCTAATGTTTTTATGTATCTTATTTTACAAAAAGGACATGAGCATGAATAAGATTTTAAAAGAGGTAGAAAAGATATTTATGGCAGCAGACTTACGGAAAACAATCTTTGCTATGTTTAAGGACAACGTATAACCTCTATCAACCTAACCAACTGGCTGTTAATTTCAGAAATAATAATATTGATTTTTGTGGGGCCTCAACAATGACAGGAATTTAGAGAATGAGCCCTTTGCCTATTTTTGTGTTTGAGTTCATAGTATAATAAACATAAATGACCCCTCATCCTCCCTTAATGAGGTCAGGTCCAAGTTAAGACTAGTCCATCTGAAAGACCAGGGAGACAGCCAAGTGTGCAGATCCTTAACATTGGCAATAATATAGGTGATGAGGATCAAATGTGAAGAGTGTGTCTTAAGGACCCTTAAGATTTGACTACCCTTGTTCTTATTGTGCCCAGCAGCTCAAGATCATCTCTGTTAAGGTAACTAAAAATGCTGCAATGCATGGTGGTCTAAATTAAAACTGGATACAAATATATCAACAGGAAAGAAAAAATACTTAGTTGTTGGACTAGCTCTTCCTCAGGAAATTCCCACAGGTATTTCCTGATGTGTTTACTGGATCAGGTTTGAAGGGATTTCTTCCACAGGTTTAATACTATTGACTGCGTACTAGCCTCCCCCCCCCCAACACCCGAGGAGATGTCCCTTACAGAAAATGTTGCACAGATTAAATCAGTATTAAAGTTAAGCAAAATTACATGATAGTATATGTGTTGTCATGAGATACAGTCATGTGGTGTGTTGTGAGGAAGACAAAGCGGAGTGCCTTCAACTGTTAGAGAAGTGGCATTAACTTAAACGGTAACACACATTCCTGAGTGCATATTTCTGTAATTAAATTGATTATGTGTTCAGAAAGTTGCTGGCCACCAGCTCATCCACACAGCAGCTGAGTTACCACTTGTGATGCTGTCAACCCAGGTTTGGAAATTAGCCTGGGTCAATAGGGCCTGCTTGGGGGAGGGAAGTTGAGTGTCCCAGCAGATGCTCCTTTCCTCTGGGGTGGGAGGGCATCACAGCCTCACAACAGTACTGCCCCCTGGGTGACCACAGGGGAGGTGCAGTGTGCAGCTGCAGTGAGGGGAGGATGCTGCTGATACTGAAGGGTGTATGCTCAGCATGTGTGCATCATGATGCCTTAGCATGTAATGTCCTCATGGAGAGAAACAGGAAGGAAAATCCCCTGGCTAAGCAGCATGATAAGCCTGCCATGCTTAAAGGTCCTGCCTACATCTGATGACCTAGACACTCTCCCCAAATGACTGGTAGAGGATTTTCCAGAATGTCCTGGCCCAGTGCAAAGGCCCTGCTATGGG
Organism: Neoceratodus forsteri; assembly: GCA_016271365.2. Lineage (NCBI taxonomy): Eukaryota > Metazoa > Chordata > Ceratodontiformes > Ceratodontidae > Neoceratodus > Neoceratodus forsteri. The sequence goes on from CM028137.1 coordinate 776,091,857, forward strand.
GTAAGCCATGGGGGTAACATGAGGAACAGGTCAGCCCCAGGAGAAGGCAGAGTGTTGGGACCAGGGCATGGTAAAGGGCTTCAGAGGTGGTCAAGGGCTGTCTGGGTGTCCAGAGATAAATAGAAAGTTAAAAAAAGAGGCGGTTGGCAGAAACATTTTTCAGATTGCAGCATTATCTTGAGACATCACCACATCTTGGAACCAGTCTTAGCCAATCAGGTTTGAAGAACTCTCCTACTCATTTGATAATTACCTAGTTTTGTGGATGATATCACACAACAAGGTGTGTGTTGGTTGGAAGATATGGTCACTGCTCTGCATGATGTGTGCTGAGGTACAAGGCCGCAGGTCAAGTGCTTCTCAGCAAACAGAGGAGGCATGCCTATATGATATCTGCCAATGAATGCAGCACCCTGTTGTTTGTTATTGCACTTTGTAAACTAGCCTTGCATTAAGCATTTTGTCTTAGAAAATGCAGCACTGCGCATGCCTGAGTATGCACCAGCATGGCAAGTGACGAGGTTTGTCCAATGAGGGAGCAGTATTTCTGACAGTCATCTGAAGCCATTATATAAACAGCAATAAGGCACTCCTAGGTGTTAGTCTTTATTACCACTTCTTAGGTGGTTTAAGGCAGGCACGTAGCTTAGCCTCCTGCCACACTACTCAAAGTTGGTGATATACCAAACAAAGATGTTCACTTGCATACTCAGTCTTCTATGAGTGTAATGCATGTAACCACCCAGCCCCAAGGGGTTACTAGAATCCCATCAGTAAAAGACTAGGTAGGTCTCTGGGCAGCAAGTAGGGAGGTTTTTAGAAACTGTCTACCACACTACACCATAGTTTACTTAGCTAGGCTAGGTGGAAAATGAGTGATGTAATTTAGAACTGTTGCAGCAGAATATGCCTTTTAGCTCAGCTGCAGGGGAGCAGTTTAGAATCTTGGGAGTTCAGAGTGTGAGTTCAAGTTTGGAGAATGAAGAGGAAGGAGCTCTCTGTCCAACAAAGGGCAAGAGGTGCCTGCCAGCCTCCCTTGGGCTGGGTGAAGGACCCCAGGTCATCATTTTCTCACCCTAATGAGTGGAACAACAGTGTGCCTAAAAGAAGTGTTGGAGACCTGTGCCAGTGTAACACCAGTGGGTTCATTTTCACTCAAGATGTGAGAAGGGATGGAGAAATCAGAAGTTCTAAGGGGCAACCCCCTGATGGATGAAAGATTGTCATAGCTGTCCAGAGAAAGAGACTGTTCTGATGATTCCTCATTGCAAGGACTGTAGAAAACAGTATGGCAAGAGCATGAACATTGGTACTGTACAAGCAAATACGAAAACCGCATGTCTGGCTCCATTGTGGATGCTTGGTGAGGGTCCAACCTGTACATTACAGAAGACAGCTCCATGCAGACAGGAAGAAACAGAGGAGTTTGTGAGAGAATTCTTCTTATGCATCCCAGCAGGATGCTGGGATGCATAGGAAGGGGCATCACAAATAGAAGAAAGGAGGTGATCTTGCCACTGTACAAGTCCCTGGTGAGACCTCACCTTGAGTACTGCATCCAGTTCTGGAGACCTTATCTCAGGAAGGACATAGATAGATTGGAGACAGTACAGAGGAGGGCAACAAAAATGATACATGGTTTCCATAAGTTGCCATAGAGAAGAATGCTGGAAGAAGCCAGAGATACCATTAAATCTCATAAATCTAGTTTGTGTATGTTTGTAGGCATCAACATTTGCCAAGACAGGCTAAAGTTGTGGAGATTGGGTCACAACCTCCATCTCAATTCCATCAGAATGACTGATAGAAATGGCAGTGAGACGGTCCACACTACTAGAACTGTCCCCCCTAATGAAACAGTCATATATGATCCTCATCCCAAGTGGTACTACCCTTGAGTACAAACACCGGAAGATGCCAGCTTGAAAGAAAGCAACATCAGAGATGTCCAGTGTGGTAGGTACACCACCCAACTCTGCAGGCAATCGGCTGAAGAAAGAAGATTTGGAGGGTGGAGTACAGTGCCCCCCCCCGGGAGCAACGAGGAAGTGTCCCGCTGGGAGCAACGAGTGATGTCATGCCTGCAGCTTTCTTCCTTGATCAGCAGCAACCAGATCCAGAGGTGGCATGGAAGAGCTTGTTCCGAAGATTTGTCTTCAGCCAGAGAAGGAGAAGAGGTCCAGCCCAGATCCTGAGAGGTGATGAAGAACTGTCAGCCTGCACGACGGAACTGGTAGGATCAAGTTTTCCTCTTACTTTTTATGTTTGGACCCCCCCCCAAAAAAAACTGTCCTTTAAAGAAGAGGTGTCCCTGTTTTATTGGTCATATGGACATCTGGATCTGGACCTAAGTTTCCAGCAGGCCTTGAGCCTATGGCAAGAGCAGTTCTGACTTGGCTTCAGCCTACATTGACTTTTCTCGAATGTGAGTGCCTTGTGCACTCAGGACACTTCCTCCTTAGACTGGGACAATGTAGAGTACCCATCCCCAAATGTTTTGTATGTGTTATTTTGGCACTTTTATATTGCCTTTTGTAGAAAATCCTTTAAAAAATGTTTTTGGGATTGAATTGTATTCTGCTGGTGGGAGGTTTGATTACTGTTTTCTTGCAGGTTGTTTCTTGTTTGCAGGTTGTTGTCTTTTACAGGTGCACCTGAAAGAAGAAAAGAAGACAAGAAGAGAATGTTTGGGCTCAATGGAGTCCTCCTTTTTGGGTGTTTTAAAATGTTTTAACTAGGAAATGTTAAACATTTTTGCTTTTCAGGTTTAAAGTGTGTAGTACTGGGGTTTTAGGAAATGCATAGCAATGCCATAGGTATGTTTCTAAAGCAGTACACAGTGTAAATTGTGAAAAGTGTGTGGGTATAGGTTGCCCTGTGGGTAGCGTAGGTTAGATAGCTTTTCCCTGGAGGGCTAGGGGGATGGATGGATTGATGGTTCTGATACGGGTAGGGACCATCACTTCTATTCTCTCAGGGCATGCTTCAGGCAGTTTCTTGGAGCCACTGTAAAAGAGTCCCAAGTTAGTTTGTCAGGTGGAGCAAAGTTGCTGCAGTGGGCCTCTGTTCTCTAGGTAACCTGCCTGTGCCTTTGCATGGGTAGGGGGGAGAATGGCCATTTCTCCCCATAAGTCGCCCAGGGTTGGATGGCCTGTGTTGCAGTCCAAAGCCTTTGCTGCAGACAGCAAGGTTCATCTGTTGGCAGTGAGTGTAACCACCCAGTCCCCTGGGTTACTAGAATCTCATCAGTATTAGACCAGGTAGGTCCCTGGGCAGCAAGCAGGGAGTTTATTTTTAGAAATTTTCTACCACATTACATCATTGTTTACCTAGTTAGGCTAGGTGGAAAATGAGTGATGTCATTAAGAACTGTTGCAGCAGCACAAGCCTTTTAGCTCAGCTGCAGGGGAAGCAGTTTAGAATCTTGGGAGTTCAGAGTGTGAGTTCTAGTTTGGAGAGTGAAGAGGAAGGAGCTCTCTGTCCAGCAGGGGGCAAGAGGTGCCTGCCAGCCCCCCTTGGGCTGAGTGAAGGACCTCTGGGCATAATTTTCTCACCCTAGTAAGTGGAACAACAGTGTGCCTAAAAGAAGTGTTGGAGACCTGTGCCAGTGTAACACCAGTGGGTTCATTGTCACTCAAAATGTGAGAAGGGATGGAGAAATCAGTAGTTCCAAGGGGCAACCCCCGATGGATGAAAGATTGTCACAGCTGTCCAGAGAAAGAGACTGTAAAGAGGTTCTGCAAAAGCTATGGATTTTGAGGAAGGAATGTTTCTTCAAATATGGTCAAATGCTTGTAACAAAGGGAATACCAAACCATGAGAACAGTGTGCATTTAAGACAGACTTTTTGGGTTGTCTGGTGTTGTATGTGCCCCTACAATGGCTAGATTACAAACACTTGGGACCCAGTTCACCATAGATATGTGTTGTTACAGTGTACTAAAGTAAAGGATGCCTTTAGCAATCCAGGAGGGGTTGAAGGATCCAGTTTTGTGTGTCCTAAATGGAATGGCAGAGACTGACTGAGGCTGGGGTGGGCAGAACCTCACTTTTAGTCACAGTTCAGGGCTAACTGGTTACCAGATAGGCACCGTTGCCTACAGGTGTTAACATAATCCATCTCGTCAGGAGTTTCAAGTTAAGTGTGTGGAAATCTCTACTGTACACTTGGTCAGAAATCCAGAGATCCCTAAGCAACGGTGTGGATAGCTCATGTTTTTGGAAAAGGTTCATGTTGGAATGTACAGTACTGCTTCTGTATGAAAACAAATGTTTCTTCAACTGCAAGTTGTGTCATCTGTTTTGGACAGTTTGGCCTTGGGGGACCACCCTAGTTCTGCTTAACATCTTGTCAGAAAATAAAGCCATACAATACAATCCCAATATTTCTGGCTGTGGACAGTCCATCTTTGAGTCTGAGTGAAATGCTATGGGGCCCCTCAGATAGGAGACACAGCATAGCCCTGGCACCTCTCTCCCGGACTTGGAGTAAATATAAATGCTATTTTGTGCCCTAACCTCCTGGCCTCTTAGATGCCTGAGCCAAGTATTTACTCTAATGCCAGGGATGATATTTATTTTCTGCCAACTTGTGGTTTGTTACCTTGTCTGTGTGTAACCCCTAGATGGCGCTATCCCAGGGGCTACTACCCCTGCCTGATTTGCCACTAACAGGTTGAGGGGCCTGGATCCAATGGCGGGTGCCTCCACCCAGAGGTCAGGGTTTGCAATAGTTAAACTTACTTGGTCACAGCCCTCTGGGACACTGCAACCCCCCTTTCTTCCCACTAGTGGCCCACACAATATATCGGAATTACCTTCACAGTATACACTTACCCCCAGGGGTGGTTCAGGCACTGGGACCTCCTGTACAATAAGATACAGTGCAACAATCACAGTACAATACTTTAACATAGACAAATACCTCAGGCAGTATAACTTTGCTGAAACAAGCAGCTTGGATTTATTTAGGGGGAATATAACAAGGACAGGGGGAAATCAGGTTAATTAGCTTATCACTTTACTATCTACCTATGGCTCTGTGCACAGGCCTATCCCTACCAGTTACTGTCCCTGGGTACCCAAGCCCTAGTGACTAGTCCAAACCGTGGCAGCTGGTAGGGGCCCTTCACACAGTGAAAAGAAAAATTAGTTTAAACAGTCAGCAGTACAGTGATTCCAGTTGGATTTAATGTGGTAATTCAACAGGGAGCTACCCTGAATTAGTACTCATGACCTCCAAACAAGATAGGGTCCTTCAACGCCAGCACTCTTGAGCTCCACGAGACTCTTCACACATTTATATGGTAAAAGAAAGTACTATACCAGGTAGGCTGCTTCTCTATCCCGATCGCAATTACTGCACAATACCGGAGAACACACAGCAGATTCAGTTCCTGACAGACAGAGTGCAATTCAACAATTTCTCCAGTCTTCTACAGGGTGAGCCTGGTTTCTACTCTTCAGAGATCCTTTGATTCTTTTCACAGGACGGATTCAGTCCTAACAAGCAGTTACACAAGCTGCAGACCGGAACTCTGGGCCTTACACACGTTTTTTGACTGAAACTGTGCACTGAAGGAGCACAGGGTTTCTTTCCCCTTCACTGCCAGATCTAAACTGAAACTCCAACAGACAAAACGGGCACTTCCTTTGAGTTCCTCCCAGTTCTTGACTGGATTGGCTGTCACCACAATAGACTGCTGCTGTTGGTCCAAAAGGCGCAAGTCTAAACTACATCTCCCAGAGTCACTGCCCATACAATCCTCTTGTGTCTGGCTCAGATTATGAGTCCAAGTTCTGATTCGCCCAAGGCACCATTTTAGAGCTAGCTTACCCCACACTGATTTGTCCAGTTCAGCAGTTCAAAACCAGAATGGGAACTAGGCAGACACTGTTCTGACTGCAAAGAAAGCAGGTTAGACAAACTGTAATTTCATTATTTCGAAATGGTTTCTGGCAAACAGTTACATCTTTCAGATAGGTTCCCTTTGCACTCCTAGTGACTGCAAAATGGAGTGAATTGGCAGCAGCTTGAGTGGTACTCAATCAAAGAAACACACAGTCCCCATACAAACTAATTATGTCTGCAAGCAGACAGCTCTTAAAGAGACAGTACCAGAGGTTCTAAAAACACTCACTGATAAATGGCTTAAACGCCAAACACCATCCAGGCTTGGAGCATTCAAGCAAGCTCCTGGAAGTTTTTTGGGAACCCCCATTTGCAGGGGGGTTACATGTGTAACAAGTTAGGAGGGCCCTGGTTGCAAGATGCTACTTTTGTCCCGGGTAAGGGTTGCATGCAGTATCTGTATCTGCTTACATCTAGCTAGTATAATGCAAATTATACAAATAACATTTATCATTTTGCTTTTAGATTCTCGATTAGACCACATCACTGTGAACTCAATAGTGAACCAGGTATTCTCCCCCAAAAGAAAAGAATTGTATGAAGCATGTTGCTAGATTTGCAATATTAGAGAAAAGAAGTGTATCCAGGTACCCCAGGTCCAACCATATGAGCCTGTGGCTCAGTGGTTAGAGCACTGGTACAGTATTCTGGGGGTCTGGGTTCAATTCCCAGTAGGTCACACTGTTTCTTTCTCGCTACAATTTGTGATTTAATTTGCTTAGCAGTGGCTAATACTGCACCAAAAATAATCTAATTTTCATTTTGATTATTTCTAGTTGCTGGATTTGCAATACTAGAGAAAGGAAATGTATCCGGGAAACCCAGGTCCAAGCTGTGAGCATGTAGCTCCATCAATAGAGCACTGGGACGGTACTCAGGGGGCCTGGATACAATTCCTAGTAGGTCATATTATATTTCTTCCTCACTACAATTAGTATTTTTGACTATAATTTCCACCCTTAATATCTCACAAATTGCAGAAAGTAAAAAAATTATGTCAGACGAGGCACACCCCATCATGTCAATTTAAAACACAGTCACCTAAAAAAAAATCCCCAACTGACCTTACAGTTGTGGTTTGTGACAGCACAGTCTGTTGTCATGGTAAGCACTATGATATCATAACAAGAGTACTATGAAGTCACAAAATTCTGATCAAATCTTTTTATATAGACTCCATTACTTTGCATAAACATACTGACTAGGGGGTAAGTAGACAGATACTTTATTAGAAGTGTAGGGTCTGCAAGGCAAATAGGGAAGAGTGGAGCTCGGAAACTCCATGAGGCTCCTGAAGGGAACTAGTCAGAGTCAGGCCACACTTCCCTTCCTAATTGACAGCCAATCCCAGCCACTGCCTGGGAACTAAGAAGTGACCAGGGCTTCATTGAGGACTAGGCCATCAAGCTGCCCCCCCCATGCTGCAGCCCCCCATGTGAAAGACCAATGTGCAAAGGACATCAGAGTCCGCCTACTGGAGTCAGGCCAGTGAGGCAGCCAGCCACTCTGCTCCAATGCTGACTAAGGGGACCCCTACTCAGGTAAGCCTGTTGAGGGCTGCATTATAGGGTGACTACTTGGGAAGCCAGCTAAGCATGTCAGTGGGCTTAGGGGCTTGCTGTTGTGTTTCCTTGTCTTTAGTATGGTGTTGTTTGTTCTTAACTGATACAAAGTTTTAGTGTGTTTCTGGGTAGCAGGGATTGTAGGTAAACTGTTGCTATGTGCTACAGTGATTCAGGGATCGGGGTGAATCAGGGATAGTTATTAGATATACTAGGGAGTAAGGACTTACCATAAAAAGTCTGCTAGGTATTAGTGAGCTTCAGAGTTTAAGGGTGTATAGTTACTGGGTGGTATTAGGATAGCCCGACTGGATCTGGGACAAAAAAAAAGGGAAGGACTAAAAGAACAAGGAAAAGGAAATGTGGAGAGTGGTGCAATGCAGTGGTTGTTGGGCGGCAGTCTATAGGGAGACCTTCTGGAGTCTGTGGTGCTGTCCCATCTGTGTGTGCGCCTCTCTGGGTGGAGGGAACAGGTCTCAAGGCTCCAAGCAGTGCTGGCAGAGTCAGAAGAATGCCATGGACTCAAAATCACACTGGCAAGGAGTGTGGGGACCACCTAGCCAGACATCACTACCTCAAAAGTTGCCAGAAGAAAGGAGTGGTTGGACTAAGGTGGGCTCAAAGATAGCAGGGGTGATAGGATTGGGAATGCTGGGGAGAGTGAATAATAGGCACACTCCTCATCCAGTGCCACTAAGAAACTTCTACACCATTCTGGTGGAGCAGGACTGCCATGAAGGGGCACCTGAGCTGGTGGACAGAGAGGATGTGGGGGAATGCCAAAATGGAGTCCCCAGGAGGGGAGAAGTAGACCCCAGAGAAGGAGGAAGCAACTTCTAGTAGGGGACTCAATAATCAGGGGGATATAGTTGGGGTAAGGAAAGGTGGTGGAGAGGGAGGTTAAATGCCTACCTGGCACATCAGCTCGGAGGGATGGAAAGCATATCCAGTGGATCATGAGGGATATAGGAAGGAATGGGGAGCTGAACATCATTGTCCAGCTGTTCATGAATGACCTAGCTCTGGAAGGGAAGAGGGCAGTACAGGAGCAGTTTAGGGAGCTGGGGAAGGGTCTTAGGCAGGTAGCATACAGTGTAGCCTTTATAGATGTGCTGCCTGTCTACAACAAGGGGGAGGAGAGGAAGCTCTGCACTAAGGCCTTCAACTCATGGTTGAAGGAATGGTGCAGAGAGGAGGGGTATGGCTACATTGGGGACTGGGGCTCCACCTGGAAGGATCAGAGCTTGTACCAGAGGGATGGCCTGCATCCATTCAGAAAGGGAGTGGTAGTCCTCAGTAGAAAATTTAAGGGTTTGGGACAGGCATTTAAACTAGCCAAGGGGGGGTGGGGTGGCAGAAGGCAAAGGGATGGCAGAAACTGCCCCCCCCCCCAGGCTGTGATAGAGGGTAGAGAATTTCTGGGGGATTCCTACCAAAATGAAGGACAACAAAGGGTGCAAAGGATCAGCATGGGAGGAAAGGGGGAAGAGAAGCAAGTAGTATGAAAAGGAGAAGAAGGGGGAACAATTAGACAACATTAGAGGGGACAAGAGTAGGACTAACAAAATCTGGACAGCCATGTGTGTTAATGCTAGATATCTGGGAAATAAGATACCAGACCTGGAGGCCACCATGGCTGAGGCAGGCCTGGATACTGTGGCCATCACCGAAACATGGTGCACAAACAATCATGACTGGAAAAGTGTTGTGGGTCAACCTCAAGTCTGGAAATGGAACCACCACTTGCATGGGAGTGGTATACAGGCCTCCAACACAGGGAGAGGGCAAAGACAAAGAGATGTTGGAAAACATAGGCAAAATGGCTAAGAAGGGGGAGGTGGTGCTAGTGTGGGACTTTAATCTACCAGATGTAGAGTGGAGCCTTCATGCTGCATCATCAGCTAGGAGCAGCGACATCTTGGACTCCCTGCAGGGGCATTCCTCAGGCAGCTGGTCAGTGAACCCACTTGGGATGGGGCAATCCGGACCTGGTACTTACAAATGGGGCCAGTGTGGTGGACATCAGAGTGGGGAGTTATCCGGGGACCAGTAACCATTGCACAGTATGGTTTAATATGAGAACAACAGTGGAATCCAGCCACACAAGGGTGAGGGTCCTGGATTTCAGAAGGGCTGACTTAATAAAGATGGTGGAATACATCCGAGAAGAACTAGCTGGGGGGGGATGTCCGGGGAGGGGCGGAGGTAAAATAGGCCAGAATAAAAGAGAGTATAGTAAAAGCTACAAACTTGTATGTCAGGCTAATAAGCAAAAGCAGAAGGAGGAGGAGACCAATATGGTTCTTGAGAGAAGTGGCAGGAAAGATAAGGGCAAAAGCAGTGGCATTCAGAAGGTATAAGGAGACCCAGAGAGAGGAGGACAGAGAAGTGTATCTGGGGAATCGGAGGGAGGCAGGCAAGGCAGTAAGGAGCACAAATGCATAAGCTGAGGAAAGAATAGCTTAGATAGTATCAAAAGGGGACAAGACATTTTTCAGGTATATCAGTGAGAAAAGGAAGACCAAGAGAGGGACTACACGGTTAATAAAGGAGATAGGGGGCTATACTGAGGACATACGAACATATGAAATTTGCCAGCAGGTAAAGGCCTAGAGGTCTAGCAAGTCTGCTCGAATGTGCAGCTAGCACCCCTTATTCTGCAGCTGCCCCTCCCTTCCACCCTTTCCCTCCATTGACCCTCCCACATGCCCTGTCCCAGTGCAACTGCCCCCCCTTCCACCAAGACCAAGAAAAAGCAAATATCTTAAACAAATATGTCTGCTCAGTATTCATAGTTCAGGGGAAGAGGAGCAACCATAAATAAGCACCAAGAGATTAGGAGGGAGAGAAATGGACACCAGTCACTTTTCTGAGGAGAGCATCAGGAAAGCTCTCACTAATCTGAGGGTGGACAAAGCCATGGGGCTAGACAGGGTGCATCCAACAGTGTTAAAAGAACTCAGGAAGATGCTAGCTGCACCCATGACTGACTTGTTTAATAGTTCACTGAAGACGGGCATGGTTCTGGAGCACTGGAGAAGGGTGGATGTAGTACTACTTCACAAAAGTGGTAGCAAGGAGGAAACAGGAAATTACAATCCTGTCAGCCTGACATCTATTGTAGGGAAATTGATGGAAACACTATCAGAGGAAAGAATTGTGGAACACCTGGAATTCAGTGGACTGCAGGACCCTCACTGAGGTAGCATAGCTTTACAGAGGGGAGGTCAAGCCAAACAAATCTGATAGATTTTTTTGACTGGACAACCAGGGTATTGGATGAGGAAGGGGGGGAGGTGGATGTGGCCTACTTGGACTTCAACAAGACCTTGACACCATTTCACATAGGAGGCTGGTAAACAAGTTGGGTAGCATGGGGGTCGGCATAAAGTGATAACCTGGGTAAAAAACTGGTTAGGGGATAGGAGGCAGAGGGTAGTGGTAAATGGAGTTCGCTCTGAGGAGGGAAGAGGGATTAGCGGGGTACCGCAGGGGTCAGTAGTGGGGCCAGTCCTCTTTAATGTCTTCCTTAGTGTCATAACAGAGGAACTGGAAAGAAAGGTCTGCCTGTTTGTGGATGACACCAAGATCTGCAACAGGGTGGACACTCAGGAGGGGTTGCAAAGAATGGAAAGCAATTTGAAATAACTGGAGGAGTGGTCAAAAGTTTGGCAGCTAAGATTTAATGCAAAAAAGTGCAAAGTAATGCACTTGGGTCACAGAAACCCTGGTGGTGCAGTACAAAATCGGGGGAGAGATACTAGCAGTGATCAAGCAGGAAAGAGACCTGGGATAATCATATTGGATGACCTGAAGGTGGCCAGACAATACAACAAAGCGATTGGGAGAGCTAGTGAGAAGCTGGGATGTATAGGTAGGGGTTTTACCAGCAGAAAGAGGTATTTGGTGTTTAGCCACTATATAGGTCTTTCGTAAGGCCCCACCTGGAGTACTGTGTCCAGTTTTGGAGGCCATATCTAAGGCAGGACATAGGATGGAGGCCGTCCAAAGGAGGGCTACCAAGATGGTACAGGGTCTACACCAAATGTTCTATGAGGAGAGGCTAAAGGAATTAAACATGTACACCCTGGAGGAGAGGAGGGAGAGAGGGGATATGATCAAGATGCTTAAATACATCATGGGGGTGAATAAGGTACAAGTGGGAGGTATTGGTCAGAGGAAGGGTGCTCCAAAACAATGGGCCACAATATGAAGCTGGAGGGGGCTAGTTTTGGAGAGATGTGAGGAAATACTTCTTCACAGAAAGGGTGGTGGATGCCTGGACTAGTTTTCCAGTGGAGGTTGTGGGGGTGAAAACAGTGGTGGGATTTAAGAAAGTCTGGGATAAGCACAAGGGAATCACAAGGGATAGGTAAAGGGGTGGCAGAGAAAGTTCCGTAGACCTAGAGGGGTCTATAGTGTAAGCAATGCAACAAAAAAGTGCAGACTGGATGAATCATGTTGCCCTTATCTGCTGTCAGCTTCTATGTTTCTATGTTACTGCAATACCTGGGGAAAGACATGAAATTCCAAAAAGATGTTCTCTAGCAATGTGTTTTGGCTGAAAAAAGTGGGCCGGATTTTCAAAGGTTTAGATGTAGGACGTGTGGCAGGTGTTCAGCAACAGCTATGTAACTGCAAATGTACCACAATATTTGTGGGCTATTTTGAAACATTTTGCACATTTGCAACACTTCACTCACTTTATAAAAACATAGAAACATAGAAATTGTCAGCAGATAAGGACCACCTGGCCCATCTAGTCTGCCAGTAAGCCCTTGTACTGGAACACTGCTTCTGACCCACCCGCTGCTGTACCTCTGTGGTTCCCCAATGTCTGTTCCAAGCATGCTTGAATCCATCCACAGTGCTTGCTCCCACCACCTCCTAAGAAAGACCATTCCATGCATCCACCACACTCTCTTTGAAGAAGAACTTCCTCACATTCCCTCTTAACCTCCCACCTTAGAATTTCATGTCGTGCCACCTCTTTCTTGTGCTCCTGTATTGGAAAATGTCTCCCCTGCATCTTGTTTATACCCTTGAGGTACTTGAATGTTTCTATCATGTCACCTCTTTCCCTCCTCTCTTCCAGCAAGTACATATTGAGGTCTCTCGATCTCTCCTCATAAGTCTTGTGTTGCAAGCCCTATACTATCTTAGTCGCCCTTCTCTGGACTGTCTCCAGCTTGTTAATGTCCTTCCGAAGGTGCGGCCTCCAGAACTGCACACAGTGTTCTATGTGAGGCCTGACCATGGTTTTATATAATAGCATCACTACTTCCCTCCTTCTGCTGGTGATACCCCTGTCTATGCACCCCAGGATGCCATTGGCCCTCCCAGCTGCCTTAGCACTCTGCTTTGACATTTTCAGGTTGTCTGAAATAATAATCCCTAGGTCCCTTTCCTCCTTTGTGACTGTCAGCAACTCCCACCCATCCTGTAGCTTTCCCCAGGGTTTCTGTGTCCCAGGGGCATAATTTTGCACTTTTTTGAATTAAACTTCAGTTGCCAGTCCTCAGATCACTTTTCAAGCTTCCCCAGATCCCTCCCCATTTTCTCCATCCCATCTGGGGTATCCACTCTGTTACAGATCTTGGTGTCATCTGCAAACAGGCAGACCTTTCCCTCTAGCCCTTCTGCAATGTTGCTAAGGAAGACATTGAACAAGACTGGCCCATGGACCGATCCCTGAGGCACCCCACTGGTCAACCTCCTCTCCCCAGACTGCACCCCATTTACCACCACCCTCTGCCTCCTGTCTGTTTGCCAGTTTCTAACACAGTTTACCACCCTATCCCACATGCCCAGCTTACCCAACTTGTTTATCAGCCTCCTATGTGGGACGGTGTCAAAGGCTTTGCTGAAATCAAGGTAGGCGATGTCCACTGCTTTTCCCTGATTTACTTCGTCACCCAGTCGAAGAAACCAACCAGATTTGTCTGACATGACCTCCCTGCTGTGAATCCATGTTACCTATGGTCCTGGGCTCAGATGGCTTCTAGATGCCCCACTATCCTTTCTTTAAGCAATGTTTCCATGATCTTCCCCATTACTGAAGTGAGGCTGACCGGCCTATAGTTCCCCACTTCCTCTCTACTGCTGGATTTGAATAGAGGGACCACATGTGCCCTCCTCCAGTTCTCTGGTACCACCCCAGTGTTGAATGACTCTGTGAACATGGCTGCCAGAGGTTCTGCTATCTACCTTTGCAGTTCTCTTAATATCCTTGGGTGTATACCATCTAGTTCCATCGCTTTGCCCAACTTCAATTTAGTAGCTCCTGCAGGACTCTTTCCCCCGTGAATGGACTATTGTCCACCTCTTCACCCCCTCGGCAACTGCTGTACTGCTGTGCCCTCTGTCCCTCCCCCTCTTCTGTGAATACTGAACAGAAATATTTGTTCAGTATTTCCGCCTTTTCCGTGTCACCCTCCTTGCATTCCCCTCCGTCTCCCTTGAGCCTTGCAATCCCTCCTTGTTTTTTTTTCCCTTTCGCTGATGTACCTGAAGAACGTCTTGTCCCCTTTCTTAACTGACTGTGCTAAACCTTCCTCAGTTCATGCCGTTGCTCTCCTTACTGCCTTTCCTGCTTCCCTTAGACACTCTAGGTATGCCTCCCTGTCCTCCTCCCTTTGGGTCTCCTTATATGTCCTGAACCCTTTCCTTTTTTGCCCTGACCTTTACTGCCACCTCTCTCCAGAACCACAGTGGCTTCCCCCTTCTCTTGCCTTTGGATACCAATCTGATGCATTGGTTTGTTACTTCCAGCAAGGCTTCCTTTAGATGCTTCCACTGGTCTCCCACTCCCCCTTCTGCCCCCATTCTCTCCAGGGCTCTTTTGATACCCCTCCCCAGTTCAACGAAGTCAGCATTGAAAAAAAATCCAAAACCTTTGTCCTAGTATGACTTGGGTGAGTCTCTCTCTCTCTATGCTGAACCACACAGTGTTGTGATTGCTGGATCCCAGTTGCCCTTCTACTTGGACATCTGCAACTCGATCCCCATTGGTCATTTCTAGATCCAGAATTGCCCTGTCTCTGGTGGGATCAAGTGCAAGTTGCCTGAGTCCAGCCTCCTGCAGTGAATCAAGGATGCCTCTGCTTCTGGCTGTAACAGCTACACTGTTGTTTCAATCCACATCTGGCATATTGAAATCCCCCATCAGTAGAATTTCATGTTTCACTGCCATCTCGTGTATTTCCTCCACTACAGTAGTAGCTCCCTGTCCAGTTCCTCTCCCTGTCCTGGAGGCCTGTATATCACCCCTGTGCATATGGCTGTGCCATTTCCAGGTTGAAGAGTGACCCACAGTGCCTCAGCATCCCCCTGCTTACCCTGTACCTGTGTTGCCATTATATCCTCTCTGACATACAGGGCTACTCCCCCTCCCTTTTTGCCCTCCCTATCCCACCTGAATAGAACATATCCTGGTACATTTGTTTCCTACTCATGATTAGCTGTGTACCAGGTTTCACTTATTGCTACTATGTCCAGGTCTTCTTCGGTTATTAAGGCCTCCATGTCTGGGACTTTATTTCCCAGGCTGCGTGCATTTGTCACCATGATCTTCCAAGTTTTACAGCCTGACCTCTCTCTCTCTTCTGTTTTTGGTCCCCTGCATCTTCCCCCCCTTTCCTGTTATTTTTCTCTTGTGTTCCCGATTCCTTTCCTACTCCCTTTCTGCCCAACCCCGATGACCTTAATATCAACTCCTCTTTCTGCTCCACTGTCCTGCTTTGTCTACCATGTGGGGGTAGGCTGCCTGAGTATCCCTGGTCCTGCTGCCCTCCCCCCTGGCTAGTTTAAACACTCATCAGCAAAGCATTTAAACTGTCCATTGAGGGTTGCCTTCCCGTTGCTGGACAGATGCAGTCTGTCCACACTGTATAAGGCTGCATCACTCCATGTGGTTCCCCAGTCCCCAATGAATCCATGCTCCTTCTCATTGCACCAGCCTTTCAATCATGTGTTGAAGTTACTAATGCGGAGATTCCTCTCCCCTCCTGCCGTGGACTGGCAGCACCTCTGAAAACATCATGGAGCTTGCTACCTTCCCTAGGCACCCTCCCAACACTGTAAAGTCCTACTTCACCTGCTCCAAGCTTGCCTTATCCCTGGATAGGTTATTTGTCCCCAAGTGGATAATGACCTCCAGCCCTCCCCTCCTTGCCACAGCTGCAGTGATTCTCTGGATGTGCTCCCCCTCCTTCTGAGCTGTGCCTCCTGGAAGGAACTTTACTTCCCTTTCCTCTCTACTGTCTGTGCCCAAATCCATTCCCCGGACAGTTGAGTCCCCCAACAGGAGCAACTTCTTCTTCCTATGGGGTTCTCTTCCTCCAGCCACTGGGTCTCCCTGTTGGAGGACCCTCACTTCCTCCCTGGTCTCAGCCTTGGGTTCCTTTGCAAAGCTGTCCTGTTCCTCCAACACTGTGTAGGGGTTCATGAGCTGGACTGGATGGGGGATGTGTTTCTGCCTCCCTCCCTCCCCTGAACCTTCCTGAGCCCACCGTAGTCCATTCTGCCATCTGCCTGGGCAGCCATTGTGACACTGGCTGGGGAACTGGTGGCCTCTGGGTGGGGGCAAAGGTCCCCAGTATTCTTGCCAGCTCAGTCCGGAGACTGGTGACCTCCGCCCTCAGCCCATGGTAAGAAAACATATCACATGTGAAATAATTTTGATGTATGTTTCATTTTTGATGAGCATCTTGTAGCAATTGCGAAAAAAACATTAGAACACATTTTCTGTGGTCTAACAGTTTTGTCGTAAGTACCTCAAGTGTAGACACATTGTGCCCCAAATGTTTGAAAATCCAGCTTGGTATGTTTATAAAATTGTGTGCCAAAGTGGATACCTGCTCTCTACAGAGAAACTTGGTAAAACCATGAGTGTGGAGAGATCCTTTGCTTACAATGGTCCACTTCTACTTTCCTTCCTAAAGATATATACAGACGAGTCTTCCTTTTTTCAACATTATGGCCCCTGTTTCTCTAGCTGGCTACTAAGTACTTGTTCTCCCCCGGCTCTATCAGTCAGCTTCTTTGAGACTTACTTCTCTCCACTTATTGCCTTGTGGCTTACACTCCACCGTGAGGCTTTTTCATCAGGACTGACAGGAGGTTCCTCAAGTCATCATCATCAGCTAGTTTAAAAGGAGAGGTGCCACATTTGATGGTGTGGAGCCTGCAGGATAGCTGACCCTCAATCTGCAGTACCTTCTCTGGTTTGTAGGGAGCCATTGCATTGTGGGAGACCATGTAATGTCGGCTCCTTTCCTGAGGCCTCGTGCAAGCAAGCGCCTGTACAGAGAGTCATGGGGAGGTGGGAGGGGCTTACAAACAGGGAACAATTTCTAGCCTAACTGTAATGGTGGCTGGCCACTAGTCCCACCATGATAACAAGGTAGAGGTGGTGGGGTGGCTATCCTAAATGGGTTTAAACATGGTTGGGACAAGGCAAGGGAACTCATAATTTCTGAGGGGGTGGCCACACAGGATTGAGTAGTGAGGGCCCTGAGGAGGGGTGAATAGCCTACAAGCATGGTAGGTCAGTGGGGGTAAGGTAGTATAGGAAAGATAGACTCAATAGACCTTTGGTTTTCTTCTGCTGTCTGCCTTGATGTTACCTGTTGATTCTTACCTCCCCATGCTGCTAAGTACCCTGCTGATATACTACCCTCCTGACTGTATAATGCCATGTGCACTGTTTGCTGTCCCACCCACTAGTACATGGGCCTGTATGTTACCCAGACTCTGTATTTTGTTTCTCATGTACTCTAGAACCACTTGTATGTTGGCCTGTATGTTCCCTGACAATGTATAATGTATCTCATGTACTCTGTAACCTCCCGGGTCGCACCTGAAAATAGGCACTTGTTGTCTAGTGTGCTTACCTGGTTATCAAAAACAAATAAATAAATAAATTCTGTTTCTATATTTCTGTGGTTTTACCAGTCCTTCTCACATACTGCCCCATTGGGACCTTATTAGATGCTTTTCCTACTGGGTTGCCTCCCTTCAGAACTGTGGGCCCTGCTGAGGGAGGGGCAAGCTTTTAGATATTCAGTGGCTGGAGATCTGCAAAGGCATGTGGCATGAACAGACAGTGACTGTTGGGCAAAAGTAGGGGAAAGAGAAGCCCAAGCAAGCCAGCTGGATGGCCGGAGTCAGGTTGGAGTAGGAAAAAAACTGAACAAAAAAAGCAGTAGTTTATACTCATAACTCTTGCAAAAGCAAATGCTAAAATGCTAATAAACTGAACTGATATGCAAAGCCACACACCCTGTCATGTCTTATTTGTTAAAAAGTGTATTTAGAACCATGGATCTCGGTCTTTCATTAGACACTGTGAGGGATAAAGAGGCAACATGTGGGATTTTGCAATTGAACACTAGAACACTGCAAATAAGTGCATTCATGTTTATTTTTTTAATTGTATATGTTAGTTTTTGTCGACTGGGAAAGGAGGACTAGGCAATTCTGCCTATTTTCTACCTCATCCTGGGGGAGATACAGATGGTAACCAACTGAAACCGAACAAGATTAAGTTAATTAAAAAGAATGCCTTTTTGTCTAATTAACAATTAGCTGGTTTAGTTATTGAGTTTTAATGTATTAGTAATGACTTTCTACTTTTATACCACAATGTTTGTTCAGTGAAACCAGTGGATTTTTACCTTTACTTTTCTTTTTTTTCTTTTCCCAGTCTTGTATTTCTGCACCCGTGAACCCTGCCTTGGGGCACTCCCCCCAGCCCCATCACTGACTTTGTTATGTGCTTACCAATTTTCTATCATATAGTATGGATCACACCTGGTGGTGGGTGGCCCTGCCATGCTGGTCATGTGTGGGGCCAGAGAGGTGCTGGATCAGACTGGGGATGATTTCCTTTGTGTTTTCTCCCCAAGGTGCCATCATCCATTATGTATAATTAAATATTCATGAGCCTAGTGAAGCTCCTATTTGGCTACTGGATCGGTCATTAGCGTCCTAGAAATGACTGATCCAGCTGCCAATTGATGTTGTGCAGCACACGTGGCTTGTGTCACTCTGCTCAGAACCTGTAAGAAATTAGTAGAAAACATGGTAAAAACAAAAGTTATTATTGCAACTAGACTTATAATCACAACAACAACCTTGAAACCAATCATTTCCTTGTATAAATGACTAGCTGGAGGGAAACAGCCCTCAGCTACATCTCGGGTCACCCATCCCCCCACTCGGTTGTTAATCCCTTGGAAATGACCGACTTTTGTTGTTGTTGCTTAAATGATGCACAAGCATATGCTCAGTGGTATGAATGCATGAATGGTGTCTGAAGGCAGGCCCTTTCCTGCAGTGCGCTTACGTATGCTACCACCCAATCTCCGTTGGGTGGCAGTCAAACAGCAAGACACTATGCTCCCTCTCCACACACATTGAGGGAGATGAGTTGTTCCTGGGATGCTCAGTCCTCCCCTGGACAGCTCCCAATGACTGGAGCTCATTCCTGAATCAGGGTCAGAAGACTTGCAAGCCATAGCCCTACCGCTGTGTTGGCAGGCCAATCTCATCTTTACTTTTCCAACTGCTAGTAAAAGGACTTTAACATGATTCTGGTATTGTGATGTCAGAAAAGGCTTGAATTCAATAGAATTTGGTATTGTGATGTCATAAAATCCTTGAATTCAACAAAAGTCTGTTATTGCAATGTCAGAAAATCCTTGAATTCAAGAGATTTCTGGTATTGTAATGTCAGAAAATCCTAACTACTTAGGTGGCTAACATGTTTCAGTGAGAAACTATAGATTTATTTCCATCTTTTTCAAAAGAAACAGATACTTTCTTCAGCAAAACAATGAACCTTTTATATGTTAGTAATATTGTGGTGCTTCTGTTTGATGTAGCAGTTTTTTAACACAGCAACTGGTTTCTGTTTTCTTCTTCTCAAGTAAAATGTTGTTAGGAAGAAATAGAGCTGTGCAAACCTCCCAAAGTTTGACCGTGTGAACTTTGGCTGTTGAACCGCTTACGGTTCGCCAAAGTTTTCTTAACGGTGAAGTATTTCAACTTGGTTCACTCATTCTCTGGTCACTCTGAGCCCTCTGCAGTAACACCATCAAAACAAATGAAAAACTGACACTTTGTGCCCTCTGAGATAAAAGATACACTACTACCTACCTAAATAACAACAGATGCGCTCCCAAATGTGTATTATAATGCGGGGCTACTCAAGAGATTCATTAATGCCAGGTAAACTAGCTAAATGAAAACACTTTAACCCCCACCAACTGCAGCTGAGTTTTAGATCATCAGTGGTGGTGGTGGGTGCAGGCAAGCAGTTGTAGCAGGCAGCAAACTTATGGAAAAGAGAATTTATTTTAGCAGCAGATCCAAGGCCCCAAGTTTCTCTTGAACCGATATTGTTCTTGCCAGTGCAAGCATTTGCAACTCGTCAATTGGTTTTGGCGGCAACTAAACTAACTCCTAACTTGCCTCACTGGTGATGGGACTGCCAATGTGGTGCACACACTCCATCTCATACAGCATGGGATTGGTGCAGAAACAGGCCACCCACATCCTACCAATGATATCGCACAACTTTTCAAAGGGGTGAGCTCAGCAGGCACCGAATGAATAAGGCAGCTAATACGGGTGGAACAAGAACTTGTGGCCCAGTGAGAACTGGGGTTCATGGTTTGACTGGTCTGCACCATTCAGACCAGGTTGAACTAGTCAAACCAAAAGTCTGCATATTTCCACTAGAAGTTTGCTACTGTCTGAAAGAATCAAACACCCGAAGTTTGAAGTGTTTGATTCTTTTGGAGAACGGAACTTGCAGCCCTGGACGAAAATATCACCTGCTAAATCATAACAAAAGCTCACAGCTGATCAAAGTTACATTTTTCTATTAAATTTGTATCAGCCAAGAATCCTTCCTTTGTCCCATGAAATGAGATATGAAATATGCTGGAAAACATGCCTGACACAATTTATGTATTTTTAAGTAAGGTGGAATAAATATGACATGTATAAGCCCATTTAAAGTTTTATGCACTTTTTAAAGTTGCAGCCTAAGTTTTTATTTGTTATTTTACCTGTAATATATTTTGTGATGTACTGTTATTGTGTTGTCAATTTGGAAAATAAAGATGAAATTTAAAAAAAGCGTATAATATTTTATGGAAAGAGCTGTACTTCTCTATGAGTATCTGCAAACAGATTTGAAGTTCCCCATTGAAATACAAAGCCAGCTATGCCAGTAAAGATTTTCTGACTTCATAATACAAGGAGTCAATTGGATACGTTTTAACTAGTAGTTGGCAAAATAAAAATAAACTAATGAAAAAGGTAAGCAAAGAAACAAACAAAAGCAAAAGGATTATTACCAAAACATCTACAGGCCCCAAATCTTCATTCTTTAAGATATAGATCCTTACTAGGAACATGCTCTTTAAGTTTGCAATTGTAATGTCCATCTACAATGCAGGGCAGCATCCTCTCTATGAGACAGAGAGGGACTTTCCACAGTAAAAAATGGGATATCCCTTGCAATGTGAGACAGTTGAGAGACAAGTTTACAGTGTTATGAAATAAAACAAAACACCAAGAAGAACTGTGAAACACAAAACTGTGGAGCACAGTAGTACACAGCCTTCAGCAAGGCTTCTCACAAGGACTATCTTTGGGGTTGTGGTGGCCCAGTAACCAGAGAACTAAACTATGAACCAGAAAGCCTGTATCCCACCACAGTCACTGCTTGCCCTTGTGTGACCATCAACACATTTCAATATCCCAAGGTGCTCCAGCCCTTCCCCACTGCAAAATTAGATATAAGCAGGGCTTCCACAAAGACTGAGAAGGGGGCATCTCAGTTTGACTGTCAAAATATGTGGCATGAGCCAGTCCGGCAGCCTAGTGGTAGGGCTATTCTTGCTACACTGGAAACCTGGGTTTGGATGTGAACTTGAGTCACCAGAGGTCAGTTGGGGATGGAGGATCTAGTGTCTGAGGGACTGCTCTCCTCTCACAGCATGTTGGGGGTCCCATCCCCCACAGGGCACCTGACACCTAGCGGAAGCTGGATATCAAAGCAGTTGGGAGGCCCAGAATGGTGTGGGACATTGGTGGACAATATATAGCATTCCATGTTGACAACCCATGGCAAAAATCTCTGGAGAAAAAAAAACTTACCAGTGGGATGAAGGTCAGCCTCCCACATATCTGGCACCACCAACAGGACACCTACATGGATCCTGCTTTGGACTGGAAAAGGCAAGCCCTTCCAACCCCATCACAATGGATAAATCATGGTGGAATGGGTAAAGTTCTAAAGATGGTGGGTGACTGGGTGGGGGGGGAAGGGTAGCCACATGGGGCCTGGCAAGGAGTAAGGAGGTGACAAAACACAATAATCAAAAATACTGTACATGGCACAGACCAGTGACAAGTTGCTAAATTGCACTTCATTTCCAATTACCCATCAAGTGTTTATTGCAATAATTGATCAATGAGTCCCAGGTCTATTTGGAAGCACTTCAGATGTGTTTGCACCATCAACAAGGAACCCATGACTCTACTATCCATACAAATCACTTTCCATGTGGCTGAGGTCTGAAATGGAATTAAGGGACTGATGAAACACTGAACACAATGCATGGCTGAGGGGGATCAGTAAGGGACTGATAAGACACTGAATGCATGGCATGGCTGAGAAAGATAAGTAAGAGACTGATGAGACACTGAATGCATGGAGTGGCTGAGAGGGATCAGTAAGGGACTGATGAGACACTGAATGGCATGGCTGAGGGGGATACATAAGGGCTGATGAGACACTGAATGCATGGCAATGCTGAGGAGGATAGGTAAGGGAGTGATGAGACTGAATGCATGGAATGGCTAAGGGGTCAGTAAGGGACTGATGAGACACTGAATGCATGGCATGGCTGAGGAGGATAAGTAAGGGACTGCTGAGACACTGAATGCATGTCTTGGCTGAGGGGATAAGTAAGGGACTGATGAGACACTGAATGCATAGCATTGATGATGGGATTAAGTAAGGGACTGATGAGAGACTAAATGCAGTGCTTGGCTGAGGGGATACGTAAGGGCTGATGAGACACTGAATGCATGGAATGGCTGAGAGGGATCAGTAAGGGACTGATGAGACACTGAATGCATGGCATGGCTGAGGGGGATATGGCTGATGAGACACTGAATGCATGGCATAGCTGAGGGGGATAAGTAAGGGACTGACGAGAAACTGAATGCAATGCCTGGCTGAGGGGGATACCTAAGGGCTGATGAGACCCTGATTGCATGGAATGGCTGAAGGGGATAAGTAAGGGACTGATGAAACACTGAATGCATGGCATGGCTGAAGAGGATAAGTAAGGGACTGATGAGACACTGAATGCATGGCATGGCTGAGGGGGATAAGTAAGGGACTGATGAGATACTGAATGCACAGCATGGTTGAGAGGGATAAGCAAAGGATTGATGAGACACTGAATGCATGGCATGGCTGAGGGGATCAATAAAAGAGTGATGAGACACTGAACGCAATGCATGGCTAAGGGGGTTAAGTAAGGGCTGATGAGACATTGAATGCATAGCATGGCTGAAGGAGAAAAGTAAGGGAGTGATGAGACACTGAATGCATGGCATGGCTGAGAGGGATCAGTAAAGGTGTGATGAGACACTGAATGCAATGCATGGCTGAGGGGGATATGTAAGGGCTGATGAGACACTGGATGCATGGCATGGCTGAGGGGGATCAGTAAGGGACTGATGAGACACTGAATGCATGGCATGGCTGAGGGAATTAAGTAAGGGACTTATGAATCACTGAATGCATGGCATGGCTGAGGGGGATAAGTAAGGGACTGATGAGACACTGAATGTATGGCATGGCTGAGGAGGCTAAGTAAGGGACTAATGAGACACTGAATGCATGGCATGGCTGAAAGGGATCATTAAAGGACTGATGAGACACTGAATGCATGGCATGGCTGAGGGGGATAAGTAAGGGACTGATGAGACACTGAATGTATGGCATGGCTGAGGAGGATAAGTAAGGGACTGATGAGACACTGAATGCATGGCATGGCTGAAAGGGATCATTAAAGGACTGATGAGACACTGAATGCATGGCATGGCTGAGGGGGATAAGTAAGGGACTGATGAGATACTGAATGCATGGCATGGCTGAGGGGAATAAGTAAGGGACTGATGAGACACTGAATGCATGACATGGCTGAGGGGGATAAGTAAGGGACTGATGAGACACTGAATGCATGGCATGGCTGAGGGGCATAAGTAAGGGACTGATGAGACACTGAATACATGGCATGGCTAAGGGTATCAGTTAAGGATTGAACAGACACTGAAGGCATGGCTGACTGAGGGTATCATTAAGCGACTGAAGAGACACTAAACGCATGGCATGGCTGAGGGTTAAGTAAGGGACTGCATAGACAGTGACTGAAAGATTGAGTCATCAGGCATGGCTGAGAGGCATTAAGGGACTGAAGAGACAGTAAACCCATGGCATGGATTAGGGGATCAGTAAGGGACTGCAGCAACACTGAAAGCATGGGCATGACTGAGAGTTGTCCTAAGGAACTGAGGAGACAGTAAACCCATAATATTTATGTATTTGGTTTTTATTGACCAGGTAAGCACACTAGACAATTAGAGTGGCTGTTTACACCTACTATGACTGTGGGGATCAGTAAGAGACACAATGCTCCTATGGCTCAGGGGTCAATAGGGGACTAATTAGACACTGAAGGCTGGCATGGCTGGGGGGATCAGTAAGGGACTATAGAAATACTGGAGGCATGGCATGGCTGAGGGGATCAGTAAGGGACTATAGAAATACTGAAGGCTGGCATGGCTGGGGGGATCAGTAAGGGACTATAGAAACACTGGAGGCATGGCATGGCTGAGGGGATCAGTAAGGGACTATAGAAATACTGGAGGCATGGCATGGCTGAGGGGATCAGTAAGGGACTATAGAAATACTGAAGGCTGGCATGGCTGGGGGGATCAGTAAGGGACTATAGAAATACTGGAGGTATGGCATGGCTGAGGATGATCCTTAGGAACTGAAGAGACATTAAATACCTGTCACGACTGCAGAGGGCAGTATCAACTTACAAATTGTTGGGTTTAGGTCTGATAATATACTTACAGGTAGCATACAATGATCCTCTTTGGAATAGTAATACTTTCCTAGAAAATGAAAGAAAACTTTCATACCATGCCGACCAACCTTAGTGAGTTAATTGTATAAAGAAATTCGTTAACCTGTGACTTTATTAGTCTCTTTTCCCTATTTTTGCACAAAGGAGATGCTGTTTCTTCTCCTTACAATAGCAGTGTTCGCTCTTATGGGAGGGTATTTCTATTTACATACAATTGACATTCTTTAGGGCGGGGGGGGGGTGAGGGCAATAATTCCGACTAGACATTAGGTCCCGGGGTAGGACAGGGTAAAGCAGGGCAGACTATATAGACCAATGACAATTTTCTGCTGCCATTTTCAGTTTTACACCTACGGTATAACAGGGATATGAGTAACCATAAAGGGCTCCAATAGGGGAAAGATCACCACTTCTTATTTGATCTACATTCTGCAATATTGCCATGATTCCACAAATTGTGCCTTGCTTGTATTAATTTTCTTGTTGGGGCAGGCCTCAAACCACTTATCTCTCTCTTATCTCTCTCTCTCTCTCTCTCCCCCTCCCTCTCTATCAACCTACCTACCATCCATCCTATCTATCTATCTATCTATCTATCTATCTATCTATCTATCTATCTATCTATCTATCTCATCTCCTACACTACTTAATATTCCACCTTTGGATTCCTGTTACTAATGCTGTAAGGTTTACTTTAACCGGAGAGAATTTCTGTTTTTTTAAAAAAGAGAACTGTATATACAGTACTTCAGAATTTGGTATATGGGGTATGAAGTGGAGACCTATGTGATACCTTATCTACACGAAAGCGGTTTCACTCGGGTAACCTCACCAGAGGCATAAGCCACTAGTGATGTGCCCGAAGTCAAACTGCTCCAGTGTAGATTAATAATGTGTCACACAGGTCTCCTCTACATGTCCTGTTTATAGAACAGGTTGGTGCTTTTTTTTTTTGGGGGGACTACTGTTTATCCAACATGTGCGTGCTAAATTCCAGGTTGTAACATTTTTCGCGCATATGTGGAGATAATATTTGTATGACACTGGATTTATGTCCGCTCAGATTGTCTAAACTTCAAAAATATCGAGTTGGTTTTAAGACACACCCAAACAAATCTCTGTCTACACACCTCTGTATATCAACTTGAAGTCGGCAGTTATTTTGACAGGTGATGGGGGCCGAAAAGGTTTCATTGCAGATTGCTGTGTGATTCTGGTGAAGGTCTGGAGACAGTCAAAGCAAAAGAAATCGCTTAACTTCTCTCCCCCCCCTCCCCCCAAGTACTGGATAGAGGGCAGAGCTGCTCCCCAATCCGCCTGTCAGAACGGGGCTGGGGATGAGGCTACCTCCATGCAGGAAGACTGTGAGAGAGGCTTGGCCTTGGCTGTCATGTCACACACCTGCTCCCACTATTGTTTGGCAAGGAACAAAGGCAACTATGCCAGGCATCGTTTACTGCTGACCACCCCTCTCCGGCTTCACAGAGAGAAGAAACGCCAAGTCCAAAAGGGGGGGTGAGGTGGGGGGTGTGTGGTGGTACACACCCCTCCAGTCCAAGCTGCTTGAGACCATCCATCCAAGGAAGGAAAAGAAAAGGACTGATGTCAGAATGTACTGTAGGTGTTGGGGTCTCAATTATGTCATCCCTGTTTGAGAATGGGGCATGAGGTACCTAGTGTCCGTTCTGACCTTAAATTACTATGTTAAGTGTAGTCTATAATTACGCCTTTGAAATGTATAATTGGTGGGGAGTTATCTTATAAAATGCTGGTAACTTGCTCCAAAAGCGGGACCAACGGGTAATGCAGTAGCTGCTTTTAATCCAAATCCTGTTATATATACCCGCTTTACAATTGGTTACAGAAATGTTACAGGTGTATAGATTGTCTGATGCCTGTTGACTATAGACCCGAAGTACAATAGATCATTCGTGTGTATTTTTTATGTGTTTGCTTGTAGGGGATGAGATCTCCATATACATATTGACACAGCCTCCGAAGTCACACTAGATCAGACGCACTAGACGCCTTTGGACGCCATATGAGGCAACCCTCTCACATATTGCATATATCCATAAGGAAGGCTTTTGTACAATTAAGAGTAAACTTTATTCTAAACTTCAGACTGTATAAACATTTTGTAATACTGCATGTCAGACAACGTCGTAAGTCTGATCATAACCTTTAAGTTACTTCCCCATCCCCCTGAGGAGTTATGTTTGTATGTTGTGAAAGTACAAAATCAATAACAGTGTAGCTATATAAAATATCATAATGGATTAAAAAAGTGGTGCCATATTCTATTAATTTAAAGTGTATATTTGTTTTGTAATATGTGTGTGTGCAAACTATAACTGCTGAGAAACCCAAGGCTGTAATTCCATTGAGGGATTATGGTGAGTTTATAAAAAGGAGAACAAAGCCGCAGGGAGCTATGAGGTACTCAATATCCCAACAATGAATTTCAGACCTTGTTATTTTTGTAGAACATGTAACTGCCGAACATTTCATCCCATACTAGCATTTATCTGATGTCAAAATGATGGTATTATACATTTCTGATGTCACATTAATGGCACTACAGGAATTATATTTTAATGTTGCTCTTCCACTCTGTGGAGAAAAGTGACCATCCATATAATACACGCACAAAAACAGCTCATACACGCACCAATGCAAACACAAACACAGCTAAATGGGTTCTTATGGGGGTATAAAACTGCTCAGTCGCATATCTTGATGTATATATATATATATATATATACTTTGTATTTTGTCATGAATGCAGATCACATAACCACATAACCACATAATAGCACACACTTTTTATAACAAAACAAAATAATCATTTCAATCCACATTAGGACAAACCTAATAAGCGCCATTGCAGATATTCCTTGGAAAAGAGTTCACTTGTTTTTCTGTCCTATAAAAGAAGGTTGATAAAACTAATATTTATTACACAATTATTTAATATTGGAAGTGTTCTTAGAAGTTTATCTTCTTAGTTCGTTACACTAATTATAACGATATGCAGCTTTATTTAGATTTCTGCAGCAGATAGCAGGAGCAATGCTGTGTGATATTTCCAATAAAACGTAAAAAATGTAATGCTAGCACTAAATTAATATTTGAACAAAGAAAAAAGTGTGCAAGTGTGTGCGAGTGTGTGTGTAAAATAAATCAGGGCTTACAATAAAAAATATCCCCCATCACCACCACATCATTCACACAAATTCAACAAAGTATAGATCACTCTTTAAAGATGATTTGTGTTAAGATATTGATATCTGCAGGGAGGAGTTTTTGAGCTGTCTTCATTGTTTTCATAGTTAAATCAACATCCTTATCATCAGCTATATTCACTGGATAATCATGGAATGATGTTACAAACCACTGAGTTGAGGCTCATTTTCAGTAGTGTCCTTCATGAGAGCTCAGTTATTTAGGTACAAAAGGTTGCAGAGAACTTATTATAAAGTTTACACAGTACCAATAATATATTGCTATAACTGTTTCAAGGTATTGCACATGTAAGTCAAGCTATGGGTCTCTCAGAGCCATAATGTGGTCAGTCTGGCTATAGTTCTGTAGATCACAACAGTTATAACAAGGAAAGCGCTGAATGAAATACAGTAATATTAGCAAATGTATATATACTGGCATACTTTTATACGGAAGGTTTCTCCGGAAGAGTAAATTATCTTTCCTATAAAATGTCCAGGTCCTGCATTTTCGATTTTCGGCTCTGAAGGAGGCCCTTAGACGAACGTCATAATCAGAAGACAGTCAAAAGTATCCTGTTTGAGATGTGTTGTCAACGACAATCCTGTCTCCAGCCCCCAAGAAAAACAACATATGAGGATAATTAATATGTTTTGAAAACATACTGGTGCAAAATGCATGGACACTAAGAAACTAAAAATGTAAATGAGAAAATAAGACTATACTTAAAATACTTATTTTGCAGTTGCACAATGATTCCCTATGGACAACAGAATTGCAAATGAATGCATATCTTGACCGGGTAATATTCGTATTCCTGCCTCAGAATTTCGTTTTTCAGAAATAATGAACACTCAGTTGTGTTTTGTTTATTTTTTTCTCTTTTCCACTGTAATGATAGACAGCTCGTGCAGAAACCTTAGCAAATACTTAAGATAACAAAGAGTATTTGGAAGAGCATGGAAATCCATGCACAACAAACCTTAACCATATACTATGTTATTTCAAGACTGAATTATTCCCAGATCCTTTCCTGCAACAAGAAATCAGGCGGCAGTTTTTTTTATAACTCATTGGGTGAACAACACAATAAATGATGATCATACAGTATATGTCACTAACTTATTCTTATGACAATCAACTGCTGAAAACTGATTAGAAACTAATCTAACTAGCCACATACCATTATGACATGAAATTCTCACATGGGAGCAACATTCAAATTCAAAATAGTCGATACCAACATGTGACCATAAGATTATATACTAGGGAACTAAGTGTATATACGTGCGTGTGTGTTAATTCACTCTTTTTTTTAACTGTTGTTGGTCATTTCCCTTTTCCTAAATGTATGAGATATTTAGGATCAACGATTTGAATGATTACTTTTTGGTTGAATGCCGTGCTTTGCAAATAAGCATGTACACATAATCATGCATCCAAGGGATTATGCTAATTTATTTTCCAATTATAAATTTAGACTAGATCTCTGATATTTATCTCTGATATTTAGGTGGCCCAAGCGGTCCTTATTTGCCGTCAAAGTTTATGTTTTTATTTTTTTATTTTAGTCTTTGGTAACCGGGTAAGGCCTACTAGGCACAAATGACTGTTTTCAGGGGCGACCTGGGAGCACTGGGCGGTTAAGTGACTTGTTCAGAGTCACACAGTATGCAAGTGGAGGTTGTGAGAATCAAACTCAGGTCTGATCTGCTGGATGTACCAAGCTTGTTCACACCTCCTTCCTCTAACTTCTAGGGCGGGCTATACTGCCAGCCAATATGAATATTACTCAGCACTGGCTTATGGTGTGACCCTGAGTAAGCAACTTGACCTCCCTGCGCTTCCATTAAGAAGCTGGACCTCACTAACAGCAGATGTCGCATATCCCTTACCCTTGTTAAATAGAAACATAGAAACAGAATTTGACTGCAGATAAGGACCGCTTGGCACACCCAGTCTGCTCATTTCCCTACCTAATGGGTAAGCTGCAGATCCTAGTTAACCGACAGCCTATTTCCTCCTACCCCCTCTCTAGAATTGCCTTATGTCTGTCCCATGCATTCTTGAATTCCCCCACTGTTTTTGACTCCACTACCTACTCAGGAAGGCCGTTCCATGCACCCACAACCCTCTCCATGAAAAAATACTTCCTCACATTACCTCTGAGCACCCCCCCCCCATCTTAGAAACATAGAAACATAAAATCATGACTGAAGAACAGGACCATCTGGCCCACCAAGTCTGCCCAAGGCGCCTAGCAGAAGGCTAGGACTTCCTCCCACACCTGCTTGTACCTGTGGCCTCCTCTTCCCCCACTCCTCCCCCTCCCGGTACCAGACCCATGTGTCCATCCCATGCTCTCTTAAAGCCCCTTGTGGTGACCTCCCCTATCAACCTCTCTGGGAGTTCATTCCATTTTCCACCACCCTTTCAGTGAAAAGGTTCTTCTTATTGTTTCCCCTATTGTGCCCTCTTTTTCTGAAAGATGCTACCCTCTTGGACTTTGTTGATTCCTTTGAGGTACTTGAAAGTTTATATCATGTCCCCCCTCTCCCTCCTTTCCTCGAGGGTATACATATTAAGCTCGTTTAATCTCTCTTCCTATGTCTTCTGGTGCAGACCCTGCACCATTTTAGCTGCCCTCCTCTGGACAGCCTCAATCCTGTCTATGTCCTTGCGCAGATGGGGTCTCCAGAACTGCATGCAGCACTCCAGATGGGGTCTCACCAACTGTCTGTACAGAGGGATAACAACTTCCTATTTTCTACTGGTGATGCCTCTCCCTATGCATCCCAGTATCCCACCAGTCCTCCTTACTGACTTCTCACATTGCTTGCCCACCTTTAGGTCATCTGATATAACTACCCCCAGGTCCCTTTCCATTTGTGTTGTTGTTAGTATCTCACCCCCCATTGTGTACATCTACAATACCTAATAAATTAACAATAAATTGTAAACTTGCAGTTAATCCATCTGTTGGGCTGCAATGCTTCCATCTATGGTTGAATTGCAGCAGGGGTCCAAATGCCTTCATTCTGGACCCAGTTAAAAGGGGATGTGAACGAGCCGGAACAGGACGCCTTAATTTAATCAGTCTGGACCTGTTCCGAGAGAAATGGGAACCAGGTCGAACCAAAACCTCCAAGAGCTTGAGTCACATGAAATACACAGTATTCATTTGAACACCTCAAAAGAAGCGCTGAAGAATCCTACAGGGAAATCATATTTTGGCATGTTTTTGCCAAGACAGATCTCCCACACCATGAAAACAAAGTTGTAGTTAGTTGCAGAGGTTTTTCTCAAAGTTGTAGTTTTCTTTGTACATTATACAGACCCCAAAATAGTTGAATTTAAAGGGTGAGCTGTGCATGCAGGTGTGTCTGCGCGCGCGCACACACACACGCGCGCACACACACACGTTAACGATTTATTTTTCTGGTTTGGAGAGATGCACAAAATCTAAACAACCATTAAAAGTAGAATGTGTATATCGATTTGCATATATTACTAATATCATTTGGAGATATTTTTATATAAGTTGGTGACACGTCTTAGTGAAGTACCAGCAATGTCTCACAAATAAATAATGACCTGCAATAACTTTGATCCCATTGGCAATCTCAGTGAAACCTTAAGTTAGAAAACAGATACCATATAATTACACCATTGTGCAACCTAATCATTATTAAATCTAGCGACACCCTCCCCGCATCCCTGAAAAACATAACTCTTTTAGACAAAATGCGCTGTTTGACTATGCTAGTTAGAATGAACTTTCAGGAAATTAGAGACAACATTAGGTTTAACAAACGGAGTCTAAAATTTGCCTTTTCACATGATATACATTTACAACTGTTTAAACGCCAGTCAATTCCTTTGCATTACTTGGAAATAAAAATGTTAGGAAAGGTATTTGACTTTGCATCTACACCATGAGTTTAGACCACATTCA
The DNA here is from genome assembly GCA_016271365.2 of Neoceratodus forsteri. Taxonomy (NCBI): domain Eukaryota; kingdom Metazoa; phylum Chordata; order Ceratodontiformes; family Ceratodontidae; genus Neoceratodus; species Neoceratodus forsteri. The sequence goes on from CM028137.1 coordinate 776,123,696, forward strand.
TTTTTGAATTAGGAACTCTGCATAGTTAGTGCAATGGCTGAAGCAAGGCTTTGGTGTGCTCAGTGCCAGACTGGATAGCGAAACCCTGGGGGATGGAGTACAATTCACATCAAGAGTACTCAGACAGGGGAGGGTAAAACTGCTGAACCAGAATACAGGACCCACAGTTCCGACAGCTATCACCAAAACTCCAGATAATATTTAGTTCACTTTTGCAGGCAAGTAGCCACAGATATCTAATGTGTTTAATGAGGAGTAAACTCAGTAATCCGAATTTATGGGGAACAGGGTGGATGCGACTCTAGTTTTGGAGGCCCCATCTCTGTCTCCAGCTCTCTGTCGTTCGCCCCCATAGAAGTGGTAAGCAGTTATATTCACGTATATGAAACTGGGAACAGAACTAAGAGTAACCATCAAAATGTTTATATTAAATACATGATAGGCAACTATGGTGTAAAGGAAATATGGGGGGGGGGGGGGCTCATGAGACAATTACTGCCACAAACCCTTCCAGCTCCTTGCCAATTACCTTATGATCTCCCAAAGACAGCATATTTCCTTGACACACACACACACACTCCATTCAGTAGGGCGTTTTTCTATTGACAGGTTTCCATCAAATATGTGATAAAATATTAGTACCTGTTTACAAATCGTATTATATCAACTCCTACATAAAATCAGTCCATCGGGATGAACTATTCATTAACCTAACACCTGTGAAATCAGTTGTTGCCATTTTCAGATACTTAATAGAATAAATAAAACTTTTCAAAAAATGTCCCTATACATGCACGTAGAATATAGTCTGTCATTAATACAATGAAAAATATATAGGGTGATAATTAGTTTATTAAAAAGTTATAAATACATGTCAGATGTATTGACTAAAAATAGTTGGCGCTTTTGTTTGAGGGTACAACCAATATGTATTCCATGAATGCATATCTTTGACATTGGGAGTGTAGATAAGTGGTATTTAAATATCGCAATACTTGATATATACTGAAATTTATAGAAAAATCAATAGTACATCCTGCATACTGTTGGCGAGATCATCTTTTTCAGGCCGGTCTGCTGGTGTATCTTCGGACTCTTGCGAAATCGCGGAAAACGCGCTTAAGAAAAACGGGTCTGTGGAAGTGTTGTGATTTACTGACTGTTTCACATGATTTCAGTAGGACATATCAATAGTCTTACTGCAATGTTTATAGCTCGTGGTCTGGAAAGTGGACACGGTACAAAAACAGAACAAAATTTCCACCACTAATGCTTTCGGTGACGGTTGTGTAATTAGTTTTTCTTTTTCTTTTCCGCAGGTACTGTAGAACCGCCAAAATATTTAGGGGTAATGACAAAGCCATTGGCATCCTATACTTCCAAATCTCGTTCCCTTACAATGATGCTTATCTTTGCAAAAACAAAATGTGCATCGCATAACTTGAAATCACTGGGATGCATAAATATGAGCTAAAAAGGAATAATTTCACCTAAGAGTGTTGGTGACATAATAATAATCAGGTGGTATACGTAAAGTCACACAAACGCCTAGATGAAAAATTCCCATCAAGCCATATCTCATTTTTGCCTATTATTTTATGATATATGGCCAGACGTGGCTCGAATCCATAACTCACTGCCGGGATGTCACTATCACAACTATGAATTAAAAGTATTTTTTGTATGACTTACGTTATAGACGCATACTGTACACCACACATACAACTACACAAAGGCCAGGAGCTAACTGCTAATTCTGAACTGTTTAGGCCAAACCATACCATCAAGGAAATCAGCATACTGAACATATGTAGAATCGGAGAATAAAGCAGAGGAACAAACATTGTCTTTTTTTTGCAAACAACACAATGCTGTAGCAGGCTTCTTTTAGTAACCATCACTTAGGTTTCAAAATATGTACACAAGAAAGCAAACAACCTTTCCATTACACAAACGCTAGTGTATTTTCTTATTGAAAAACAATATAAACATTTATACATGCCATTCCTACCTGGACTTGCCAGTTCCAATTGTGTGCGTTGTGTGCTAACCAAATATGTTTTAGTAGTGTTTATATTTTGGCATACTTTTTTAATAGCCTAGCCAAGTCAGATTTGCTTTAAGGGTTATATCATTATTTTGTTTCAAGTCTCGCAGCTTTCACTGGAGCTCAGCAAAAAGACTGATGTTTATAAAAAGCGAATTTATGTTTATGCTGCTCCGGTCTCGATTTGCTGTATACTGCAAGATGGCAAAAGAATATTTTAGCTATTTCACATATAATTTGACAAACGAAATTATAACCTCTCTCCCTCTTCTGTATTACACATAAGTGTCACAGCCCCAGCTCCTACAGTATCACAGTATCAGCATCAACATGGAAGCATAGCGACTTAAATACTATTTACAGAGGACAGAAGAGATCAGAGGCAACTAACTATACAACAAGCAGCACATGTATACAATTTACCAACGTGTAGCGCATGCCTGTTACAGATTGTCTTTTTTTTTTGGGTGGGGGGCTGGGACATCAATATAACTTTAACAGAATAAACACAATGACACATCCACCACCACCGCCACTACTACCAATAGGAGCTGGTGTTTACCAAGGAAACAAAGCTACATTATATTAACACAGTTAACTATACAGGAGAAAGACGCTGGCTGGAAGGCTATACTGTATTTGTATATGTATGCTAAATGAGACGGACTCACATGGTAATCAAATGCATTTCCACAGAGTTGAATACTGTAAAAAATAATTGCCCAATACTTTTCTAAATCGGTAGGCGACTGAAGTCTGTTGGCAGCACTCACCAACAACGTAAGATAGATATCCTACCCCCAGTGTTTAAAGGAATAAAGGAATAAAACATGGAGAAACCATGACTAACAATTCAATAGTTCATGGCATTCATTACACTGTAATTATAAGAGGGCTATCTTGAGAAGTAATCAACAGACTGTGCTGTAGCTCTGGACTACTGTACAGCTTTTGACATTTCAATTTCAGCAAAAACAACAGTAACCTAAAATCAATGGTCTAATTCATTTTCAAAGGTATTAAGCAGTCTGTCTGCGTGTCTATCTACACACACGCGCGCGCAGTGTAAATAAAAAGTCACAAATATCAGTTATCTATCTATCTATCTATCTATCTATCTATCTATCTATCTATCTATCTATCTACCTACCTACCTACCTACCTACACTCACACTGGCAGTATAAATAAAAAGTCACAGATATCAAAGTTAGTTTTGATTGTCATGGAGGTACTGTGCGCAACCTTGATATTTTCACTCCAGGTGGACGACAAACCAACTATTCTTACCTAGGTCCTTCAGAAAGAAAGGTTGATAGCATTTCATTCCCAAATTTGGTTGTTCTTAGACCCTTTGTTTACAGAATTTTAAGTGTAACTTCATTGATAGTAGCACTGTAACCTTATTTTATCACAAAACCCATGTCATTGTATAAATCAAATGTAGCATGGCCCCAATAAAATATGCCTGATATTTTACTTGTGATGCCTCTACTGGCTTCACTACTCCTGATGTCATGTGTCCTGATGTCCTGATGCCACTGGCAGTAATATCCGCAGGCTGAAGGGGCCAGTTCCAGGCATGACTTGTCCTTCCCTACCCTATCCATTACCCCCACCTCTCTCCTGCCCCCTCTACCCCTCCTGCACTGAATCAAAGGAATTAGTTCATTTGAGCTAATAATTTGCACTTTTTGTTCTGTTTGAGGTGCTCCCAGATTGCACTAGCCCTGTGTTAACTGTCCCCTCACAACTGATTTTTTTGTTCACTTTTCTCCGGTAATGTTCCCCCATCTTTATCCGCTCCTTCCCCCAGCTGGTTTCCCCTGTCTACCCCATCTAATCTCATTGATGTCCACCCCACTACGGACCTCTCCACTACACTTAATTAGTTCCATAATTGTTAAATAATCTGCCTCTTAACCGTGATCCATTCCTGCAAGGAGTTGGTTTCAAGGCTACATTAAATTTCTTTACTATGTTCCTCAGATATGCCACTTGTAATTAAATGTATATCCCGCAGGTATGATATATTTAACTGTAGGATATGTCACAAATGCCATTGTATGATTGTTTATATTTTTTAATTGTATGTCTTGTTACAAATATAATTGAATGTTTAATTTCTCCGATATGTTAAACTATATGTAATTCTTCATCCAGTTGTACCCCAAAGGAGCAACTTGTTCAGTGTGGCTTCCTGGTGAAGCATTTCAATAAATAAACCAAAAAATGTCACAAACAACTCATAAACGATATCGGGCATATTTTACTAGACCCATGATCTGTCTGTCAGTCAGTCTGTCTGTCTATCTATCTATCTAGTTCTCTATATTGGGCCTAGTAAAAATATACCTGATTTTATACAGTGTGTGTGTGTGTGTGTGTGTGTGTGTGTGAGAGAGAGCGAGAGCAATCACTGCTTTGTCAATTCAGCTCATGCGTTTCTTCCTAATTTGATTTAAAGATGTCAATTGTTTCTTGAAAAAAACTCATCTGTTTGGGCTATAGAGATTAATTAGGCGGTTAATATAAATCGTTTACAGATAAAAATTCAAGGACTAAGGTGTAAATAAAGTTACTCTTTCATTTACTTTTATAGGCACAGATCTCACCATGCTTCATGACAAATTAATATTCAATGTTTAGGAACAACATTTTGTACCCAAAGCACAAAAAGAAAACAACAGCATTTTTTTTCCTGTTGTGATCTGGTAAAGATAAATTAATATCCTTAAGTGACATGCTGGTTGGGGGGTGGCAGATAATACAAGAATACATAAGAAGCTCAGTAATAATGGTTCTGATATTATAGTGGGAATACTTATGTATATATATATATGTATATAATAACTGGTTTCTATTTTTTAACATAGGAAAATCTGGTTATAATTCAGTCATTATAACAAGCTGGTTATAACGACATTCTCTATTCTAAGTAAAACTGTAAGTTGCACAGGCAAAACAATTGAAACCAGAAATTATACAAAATAAAACATGGGTAGCCAGTTAAAACACAGATTTTACACCCCCCTCGGGGTGGGATTTTACATAATAAACCCCTGAGCTTCGCTCTCCGGTTTATGGCATCCACCCCTGAGTGAGGAATTCTCGTTATAACTGGTCACTTATATATATATATATATATATATATATAGGGTGTGTGTAAAATTAATGGTGTGGCTTTGCGCCCACGTCAGACAATCTAGTCCCTCTGGAGATGAACTCCACTATAAAATGGCTGTTTATACGTTTGTTAACACACACACACACCTTCTAAAGTGTATTTTATCAAAAGTAAAAACATGGGAAAATAACATAGTAAGTGTGCAAATATTATTTGCCATTGTTACACTCGATATGCCATACAGGTTCTCTAGGTTTACAGCTTTATGTTCTAACCACTTAGGCTATATTGCCACCTCAAAAGTAACTAAAATGCTTTATTTACATTAAACTTATTTCTCTTCAAAGAACAGAAATGACCTAAGAGATGGGCTTACTGCAGATGTAGTCATTTTATGAGTACATCTCTACAGGACATCAGGTTGCACTTAAAGAAAACGAGAAAGGAGCCAAAACAGCCAAAGGAGATGAAACAATGGTGAACGAAATACAGTTTATTATGGAATTCAAACTAGAAAATACAGCAAAAAGTGCTATAGTTTGCTCTAGTTGGTCCCGATTTGCAATGTAAGACAACCTAACTATATATTGACATAAATGTTCATAACATAAATCTCACTTGGACCCAATAATTATAACACTAACACAAATTCACATGACACTATTAAAAGCGCAGACACTTTAAAATAATGGAAAAAAGCAGAATGAAATTCCGTGTTGGAACCAAGTTTATTTTCCCTTTGGTTTAAACAAACCTAGATCTCTTACAGATATGCAGCACGTTGTGACTGTCAGATCAGGTATGTTTCTTTCTGTTGTGTTTACTACTGTTGCCCGTTTTGTAGGCATTTATGAAGACATTCAAGGTATTGTAGTTTAGTGTTTCCCATACCACATAAAGGGGAAACAGATTTATTTGTTAAATTGGTAAACTTAAAGAGCTGCAAGGTGTTTGTGTCGTGGATAATATTTAGTCGTGTTACTAAGGGGGTTAAAATGAATGTGTGTGGCTCATAGACAGCCGCATACATTGTTTATTACCTGACGAAATCCACTATTTTCTCAAATATTTAAGTGCAATAATATCCCTAATGTACCAAAAAAAAATATAAAAAATAAGAAAAAGGCATGGGGCATATCTCGGACAAAATTTGACCCCAGTGAATTTATGTTTGGCTTGCGTTTTGTCTGTTTGGCACATTAGCATGACTTGATCACTAATGGTGAGCCAGTTTAGCCCTTAAAGTAAAAAAAAAACAACAACAAAAAAACACCTTTTTCGATGGTTACAATAGGATAATTTTCACCGTCTTAAAAGTAAAATAAAAGCAGTCAACAGCTTTAGACAATGCAGTTTGCTGTCCCATTAGCAAAAGCCCTCAAGGAGTTCTGTTGCAGGTCTAAGGAGGAAAGTTCTCATCACTTACACATTGTCTTCAGTCAAACGGGACGATGCAGCCTTTCCATGGCAAGGCATATTTTGGCACACAGTAAATTAAAGATCCAAGAACTTAGATTGCTGTAGTGCTCTGTGGTAGGAGTACAATTGATCTAAATGTCTAGTCTTGAATGCAAGGCGCTGTGTTTGGTTTCGTGATCCCAGTACGAGCAATGCATCATGGAGAGCTCCGGCTGGCGGGCACAGGCAAACTGTAGACCGGTTCCATTTGCCGAGGGAGTCGACGGAGGTGCTGTGGGAACTGGGCTCAGCTGCTGGGGGTGGTGGGCATGTGGGTGATGGTGGTGGCTCATGCCATTATAGGAGTTCACCATGCTCGGCAAAGCCATGGTCTGGACCCTGGAGTAGGGGCTGTAAGAGGCGGGAGCGGAGAGTCCTTTCACATTGACGGGTCTGACGTTGCCACTTGCCATCTGGCAAGAGGTGTAAGACATGGGCGCCGGTGGCTGTGCGAGAGACCAAGAATTGTTCATGAAACTCGACTGCAGGTATTTTGGGGGCGAAAGATAGCCATAGCTGTCCCCAGAGAAGAGAGTCTTCCCAGCTTGGAAATGCGTGGGTGGGGGCCTGAACGGCCTCTTCATCCTTCTTCTTCTCCTGTAATTCCCCTTTTCAAACATATCTTCGCATGCTGGGTCAAGAGTCCAGTAGTTGCCCTTTCTTTCTCCCCCACCCTCTCTTGGCACTTTGATAAAGCACTCATTTAAACTGAGGTTGTGTCGGATACTGTTCTGCCAGCCCTTTTTGTTTTTCTCATAGAAGGGGAACTTGCTGATGATGTACTGGTAGATCCCGGACAGGGTGAGTCTTTTCTCCGGGCTTTCCCTAATGGCCATAGCAATGAGAGCCACGTAGGAATAGGGGGGCTTCTGCGTAGGGTCTGGCTTCTCTGCGCCCTTCTCTTGGCTGGATTCATCCTTGGAACACTCGCTTTCTTTGCTGGTGTTGTTATCATGGACAATCAAAGCCACTGTGCTGTCTTCAGGGTCTTGGTAAGTGGCCATCATGGCAGAAGATGCTGGTTTCACTCTAGTTTGGTACCAGTTTCTTCCTGAATTAATACCGGTTCTGCCAGAATATATCGTTCAGGTTCTTCAGGAACGGGGCTGCACCCCTACCCTTGTCTTTGCTCAGTTCCACCAGTTATCCATGTCGGTCGATCTCTCAACTGCCCGGGTCCGAGGTGTTCCACATCAGGGCCAGTGCAGGCGAGCTGGAGCCAGGCGCCTCTGTAATTCTGGCCTTCAGTCCTTTTTCATTGCAAGGCAGACAGCCTCCTCTCTGCTTGGCCAGTCTCAGATATCTGAAGCTCATGTCCTTGCTCTCTTCTGATTTGTAACTGCAGTGGTTCCGCTTCCGTCATTGGCTGCTTCCCCTATAGTCGAGGGGCCAGCTGCACATTCCTCATGCCGAGTCCCGCAGTCGATTTTAATAAGCATATCCCGGTTTTGCACAAACGTGCCTCCCAGCTTGAAAATCTGTGACAAACCTGGCAGTAAATAGGGCATCTTTCTGTAAACACGGCGTGAAAGGAGATTGTTAGCATGCCTCTCATAGCAGCAACTCATCTCAACCTTTGCTTTGTGGATGTCGGCCACTGGGTTAAGTTCTTGTTAAAACTGAGGGTGCACGTAGGGGCACATATGGCTATATCGCAAAACTGAACTAAAGACGTGTGGACTGCGTTCAGGTGTACATTTGGAACTAAACTTAGGTGTTGCCCGTGTTTAAATCCTATATCTTCTCTTCTGGTTTTGTCGCCTTAAACTGAATGCACCAGCACATCAATGCTTTTTCGCGGCGCAGGAAGTATTCCTTAGAGTGAAAAAGTGAAAATAAAAGTTTAACCCTGGCTAAAGGAACAACTGCAGAGTTCCGCTGCATTTTACAATGCTAGTCCCCCCTCGGTGTTTGGGACGTGGGCACAGGAATGAAACCAAAACACATTTCTTCCTAACCACAGGCTATAGGATTTCTCAACAACAAACCACTAAGGGATTTTGTAATCACCCAATTGACGGTGACTTACCTATTCTTATAATTAGCTGTAGGTTTGTCAGTTGACAAAGGAGATAATAGAACCGGGTGACGGTTTGGGGTAGGGAGTATAGTATGAGAGCATTTTAATTCCACCGATGTGTGTGTGTGTGTGTGTGTGTGTGTGTATATATATATAAAATGCCCTGCTTTGATAATACATATCACACACGTCCGTATGTCTGTCTATCCGTCTCTCTCTCTCTCTCTCTCTCTCTCTCTCTATGTATTATAACACAGGGCAAGATATGTGGAAATACACAGTCAGCTCAGGTAGCTGTCACCAATGAGGTGCAGTGCCTTTAACCTCCCCAGCAGTGCATATTCTATAGACCAGGCACTCTGGAGTGCCTTATCCTGGTTATTAAAAGGGCGAGACGGGTATATTATTTTAAAATTATTAAAATGTATGTTGTTTGGGTTAAGTGAGCAATTATAAGGACACAATGTATTGTCATATAATGTCCCTAAATGAGGCGACATTATTTTTATAGCTGTATATCACTTAAAGATCCCTTTTTGTTTGGAGTTATTGTGCAGGCAAATACTTCAGATCCGGGCCTTTAACTGTAAGTATCTGGTTTGTATGAACTAAATAAACTAAGTGAAGGCGAGATCCAGCATGATCCTCTGCCATTAGTCTCCCTCATTTGAGCCGCACTCCTCTGCCTATAAGCTCTTAATGTTCTTTGGGGTTTGGGGTATCAATTTCTCCTGACCACCCATGCTGGACCCTGCTGCTGCTGCTTCTCCCTGGAAGGCATTTCCGTGACCGGCTGCCGAGCCTGGGCAGGTGTAACAGCATTGTTTTGTGTGTCATCACCTCCTCCGGATTCCACATTTCTCACTTTTCAGTCCCAAAGCAGACCAGCACGGCGCTCCTTTATTTAAAGGGACCATATGAAATGAAACTATTCGAACCTGCAGCTAGGTCTCACTGGTACTTGTGAGTCGGGCCTTTATAAATTAAGGAACTACAGCTGTAAGTTGAGAAATAGTTAAAAGAAAGTTGTAGACTGCTGAAGGCTTTCTCCAATGTTTTCAATATCACCACTAAAAGATTCATGAAGTGGCTGATTAATGGTGTAGTTTACAAACTGTTACATACTTTTGGTTCGCCCCATATAAACAAGTAGATATGATGATGTGTGATTTTCTTGCAGCTACAATACAGTATTTAATTGACGTTTTTGTTTACCTATATTATGGTGTCTCAGAGTATATTGTTGTCGAATCCGTTAAATAACACATTTATACTGTTTTAATTACGCAGTCTAAAACCTAGTAACATTCTTCTGACCACTTAGCATACAGTGCGATGTAAAAACAAAACATCTTAGAAACTGTAGATTGTTAATGAAAATGCACTTATGAACTCATTCTGAGCAAGCGCTTATATAAAATAATTGGATTTTTTTCCCATGCAGTAAGAACACTACAGCAATCTGCTTATTTTGTTCTGTCTCTCTGCAAGAAGGCAGGCAACAGCCCCGTTTCTAATCAGAAGGTGGGGTTTCAAAAACAGTGCTTCCAAGTCAGCACCCCTTAAATGTGGGAATTCTCCCGCATTATGGTCACTGTAATCAGGGAAATGTCCATCCTGTACCTAACCGAAGATGGTATGCAGTGCTAGACTCAACAAAAGCCAAAATGAACAGCTTATTCTTTAATTTGGATTATTGTTTGGGCGAGAGGTATAAGAAGCTGGGGGTGATATACCAAACTGGATCAAATCAGGGATACTCTAAATAAGCAGATTTTGAAGATGAAATGGGATGCAGTTATGTATTTGATGACAGAATAAATTAAGCTAGCGTGTTCTGTTATGTGGCTTTGTTAGAAATTAATTGTAAGTGGTGCTACAATAAATATTGCAGTAAGCAGAGCTATAATTGTGCATATATGGAGCATTAATCACAGTATGTTATTTACTTGAGCCCTAAGGAGAATGGAAGTGGAAATGAATTTCGGATCTCGTGTACCACACAATCATTTTGAGCTGATACAGGCTCAACATTAAAGTGCAGGATTTCCTGCAAAGACGGGTTGTACAGCCCTCACCATTCAAAAGAAGAAATGCTGAGCATGCTCTGGGTTACTTAACCTCGGTTTTTCTGGAATTCCTAAGTGTTTCAAAGGATTTACAATTTTACTTCAGATTGTTCACAAAACAGTGAGCTTGAAAAAATCTATTTATGTCTCTGGAGTAGGACGCGCAACAGTATTCATAGATTCATAGAAGTGTGACGGCAGAAAAGGACCGAACCAGGCCCACCAAGTCTGCCCATTTGCCCAGCTATGTGCTTGGACCTGTGCCCCCCCCTCCCTTTAGCAAGTGAAGTCGGTAAAAGGGAGGATGCTTTTCTGTTTAGAGATATTATTTGTTAAAAACAACTTACTACCAAACACCAGGCTTAACGTAAGGAAAAAGTGGAATGGTATCTCTCAAAATAACATATCCAATGAGTTCAGTGGACAAACATTCAAATGACCTTGTTATTTTTCAGTTCCTCAGTTTCAGACTAATGCCATCCAGTTGTAGAAAATCCAAACTAGCAATATTTTTTGACAAGTAAAGAAGTAATATTTTTGTCTAAATATATCGGTTTCCGAGGCAGTGCACCTTAAATAACGTCAAAAAACTACAGGAAAAGGACATATTTTACCTTATGACAATTTAAACTTAAAAAAAAACAAAAAAACAAACAAACAAAAAAAAAAATGCCCAGGCGATTTGCATCAATCTATTGGGTGCCAGTAATATTAATGGTATGAAAAGTTTCTTATAGAGCATAACATTTTTCCAGTATGAGTTTTATAAATGGGTTAGAAGGTTAAATGCATATTTAAATGTGCAATTTGGCGCTCTGAATTCTATAAAGGCATTCATGTTGTTCACAAATAGACAGTTTGGTTTGCTGTGACTCCCTTTCGTGGTTAAAACATTCCCTTAACAGTTAACGGAATATGAGGTGGCTACCTAAAACAGTTTCCAGCCCCAGGAACTGTTATTTTTTATCTGGACAGAGTTAACAGCAAATAGGATGAATGCCGCTAAAAAAACACGTTGTCAGTGTCTGGAAGGGTAGCGGCTACTGCCGCAGCTCTCCCTTTTCCTGAATGAAGCCTATTCTGATGACTCAAGAATGTGTAACTGTTTGTCTTGTAGAGCAAATATTTGTAGGCAAAAATGCTTAATAAGACCGAAACCAAGTCCGCGGATAACCGCATCATCAATATGGGGAGAGCTTTTTAGATTATTGTGCAGACCGCTATAACATATATGTGCAATACATACAATACCAGACCAGACCTCTCAACCTCAAAATGTATAGCACTGGCCTTCAAAATTCAGAGCAAACGGATAGAATGTGTAGCCTGTTCTTATTTAAAAGAATAATTATGTCTGAGAATAGTGGACCCATATGTTTGTTAAGCAACGTACCAGACCCAGATATGTCGGAACCTACTGTAACATCGAGAGTGTGACCTTTAACTGAGTGAGCAGCAGAATATCATTGCTCATTCTCTGTACATAAAGCAAAACACGTTTTAAATAGTGCAGCATATCAACATTACAGCCAGTTTTAAGAGTAATATGTGGAACCCTCTCCCAGCACAAGGTTAACCATGTTGTCTTCTCGCAATGTTATCTCAAAACAAAGGACTGCGCCGAACAATCTTTCCTATACAGTCAGTTATCTCTCCGTTAATCTACCCTGTCCAAGTTTCAGTTACATGAGAAATCTGTTAGGAGTGACAAATTCACGGTTCAACACCAACTCCAGCTTTTATTCTTTCTGAAATACAGTCAAGGTGAAGAAGTCATATCTCGAGAGCAGGTAACTGAGGGGCATAAGCCAAACAGGCTGTAACATTTTTTTTTCTGATTATTCGTTTTATTTCGGAACCTCTACTTACGGAGATCAAAAACTACCGATAGTAAAGGAACAGTTAATCTGCAATAAAACGAAGACAGATCAAAGTATGATATGCAAGTGCTACAGTGGTCCTGATCATATAAATTTGATAAACACTTGTGTGCCAAAGTCACACAGAGAAATATCTACAGAAAGAAGCCTAGTTAATAACAAAACAAACAACCCCCCCAAAACAACAATCTGTTAGTTGTTTAAAAAGCGCGTGTGTGTGTGTGTGTTTATTATCAACCTCTCTGCTTGCCTGTCTGTCTGTCTGTCTATCTGAGACATCTGTGTATATCTGAGTACCTCTAACTACTCTAAGTCTGCTCCCCATCCCCATATCTCCTCCTACCCTTCCCACCTTGACCATTCCTCCAATGTTTTGTTTTTTTCCTGTGATGTACTGTATTATACTGGCTTATTGAAACCTTTATAATTTGCTGACCATTCTATGTAACATGTCTTGCTTGTTTGTAAGTTGATGACGTGGAATCTTTGTAAAAGAACCATTGGCTCAAAGGTAATAATTCCTAGAACAATAAACTAAACTAAGGAAAAACTAAACTATCTCCCTTCTGTCTAACCTTCTATCTCTTTATAAAAAAATAAGTATAATGCAGACTGTGTTTAAGTATTCTCAATAGGCATATGCTACAGGGCATTTACTCGTAAATGGGTCCCCAACCATTTCAAAAGTATACAAAGCTATAAATAGGAAACGGAAAGAGAACCCTTACTGTCAAATGTGATATAACAGTGCAAACTAAAATCAAGAGAAACATTAAAAAAGCATACTCTTTTTCTATATAATATACTTTACTGAGAAATAATCAAGGTTACAATGAAACAGACAATTACAGATCGTGACCCAATCCTTTATACAGTACAGACAATGACACGCTTTCCTATACTTCATTCTGCGGGAGCAGGGGGTGGCATACACTTTAGAAAGAATATCACAAGTAAATGTTGAGGAATAATTTACTTGCCTGGCTTTTGATTTTTTTTAGACACTGGCATATTCGTGAAACGGTGGCATTCCTGAACCAGTTAATATTTCCACTTTATTATACCGTACTAATTTTTCATTAAGCACTTTTACAATGCTACCTTTTGTTTTGTTTACTCTTTTTGTTTTACTCCACTTATTAAACATGCCTGGGACAAGCATTAGGGAACCTTAGAGGTGGGAAGGAGGGGTGTAAATCCATTGACCAGGTAGAGTCAGAGGCCACAAACTAGTGTAGGTCATATAGACAGACTGGATGGTCCTAGCGGTCCTTATCTGCCGACAGTTGCTGTTTCTATGTTTCTATTCCAGGAGGCAGTATAGCATAGTGGTTAAGGGCACTGATCTGCAAATATGGAGACCTGGGTTTGTATCCCATCAGCCCCCATTTGCATACTGTGTGACCCTGAGCAAGTCACTTTACTTCCGTGTGCTCCTAGGTGGCACATGGAAACAAGCTCAGGCTTAGTGTACCTGGTTAAACAATTCCCCCTTTCTCTTTCCCTAATGAGAAACATCCATTGAAGTGAAGCTCATTTTCAAAGGCAATCTGGTCAACCAGAATAAGTACAGGCCTATGTGCGCACAGGTTACTCTATGCAATTGTAGGCAACAACAAGACAAGACAATGTGTTGGTAATCTAAGGTCAGTGCATGCCTAGATACCTAGAGAGGCACAAGGTGCATTAACGCCAGACAACCAATGACACAGAGTATTTTACTGAGTTTATAAAATGGGTTAACTGAGAAACGATAAAAAATGTAATTTTTCTAAATTAAGAACTTGCATTTTCTTTTGTGCAAAGTAGCACATGTCAATCATCTGTCACTCCATGCAGTCAATAGAAGGAATGTTTGTTTATTATGGAAAACAGGGGATTTAAATTTCTACAGACTTTATCTAGCAGAATGTTCATCCTCCCACACCACACACACATAACCGAAGGCCATACGTGGCTCCCAAGTCTCAGTTTTATCTGTGGCAGGGTAAGTAACAGAGATTGCCCAGGCAAATTGCGAAACATAGGAGGGTAATTTTTCATGATCGCCAAAAAACACCATAAATCAAAACTGTGACTAGTACTTCATTTTAAATCTGTTTGTGTAAGAAGGAGACCATTATAGGAAATAATGTTTTATTTTTTCTTAATTGAATGGCGTTTTCATTTTGCGGGCCTTGTTGAAGGTTTTCGGTGAGTATGGTGACAACCATGCTTGCGATGGCAATCAGTGATGAATGAAATGGATCATGAATTCTGAATGTGATTTGCCAAATTTAAGAATTCCAGTGCCTGAACTTGTTCCAATCCAACCTGCACATTTCCTGGGGGCTAATATATTGATCTTGGCTCCTATTTAGCCTTTATACACACACACACACACACACACACACACACACACACACACACACACACACAGTAACGGCCAGTATAAAACTCTCAATGGCCTGACACCGGTTTATTGATTAGACCACTGTTGTAACAGAGACCACCAATGCAGCGTGGAACATTACAAACTAGTATTCAGTACGGTAGACTACATTTAAGAAAAGCAATTGGATACCAAAACGATAATTTCTGCAAAGAGAAAGGATACATTTTTCTCGGCGATGACAGTATTCAGGCTTTTATTATAATGGTATAAAACACTGAAAACTGTGGATATCTTCTTATGTTCTTTGGGGTTTGGTAGGGTGGGGTGCCTGTTTCTCCTAACCATTCCAGAACCAACTGTAATTTCACAGCATAGCCATATGTCATTCAGTCATTCTTAATTTGAAATATTCTCCAAAAGCCTTGTCAGGTGAAATAAACAATGAAACACTGTTAATAGGTACATCCATATGCCCTGATAACCTTTTCACACAATTGTTCAATGTATCCAAAAAAATTCTACATTTGCAACAATACGCTAAGGGCGATTTCTATATAAGAAGGGACCGTTTTAGACACATATTTCTGTGGAGATGGCGTAGGCACTCGTTTAGACCCATAACTGGTATCCACTGTAAATATATTTTTTACTGCAGGATGTATAGACTATGGTATATGCAATCGTTCATATCAGTAACTTGTATCCACTGTAACAATAAAACGATTTAGTTACAAGCTGTATAAATTGTGCTATAAGCAATTACTTATACCAGTACAGTAGCTGGTATACGGCAGTAAACAAAATAACTGTCAGGCTGCATATACTGCGTGGTATGATCTCGTTTAAATCAGCAGTTGGTATCCACGGTATAAAATAGCAATGTTTACTGATAGGCTGTATAGACTATATTTCCATAAGGCGGTGGTGACCTGCAGCAATGCCGTGGAGTGCCTGTAACAATAACAAACATGCACACTTCCTTTTTACAAACTATGAATTGTGTGGCTGTGAGATGAAATAAATAGCTTGTGTCTACTCTGCAAACACCAAGGAGGGTATTGCAACAGGCTGGTAACCTATCCTATTACATTATTTTCTTAATTTTCATTACGAACAATTGCTGATATTAGATACCCTAAACCATACTGCCATGAAGAATCAAACATATCCCGTGTCTTTTATACCGTGTGCTCGTTATGTTCACCCTCACAAGCAAATGTATATAATGTCAGGATTCTTTAGGCTATGGACTCGAATTAAAGAGAACACGCTTAGCGTTTATTTTCTTAATATTTGGACACCAGCACAGCCAGAGGCTCTTGGCATAAACAGTATCTCCTGCACTATTGTCATGTTTGTTGCTCCCTTTGTATACAAAACTATGTTTGTTTTAACCATGTCCTACAGTATTGCTCAGAGGCGAAATGTAGAGGGAAATAAGAGAGGGTGTGAGTTTTTGCAGCACTATAGTTTTATGCTTTTGCGCTAGTTCAATTCAAAGAGAGAACAAAGATATTATACTTTCAAGAGGTAGGGAAATAGGTCCTCCGAAACTGAACTTGCAAGCCACAGAGGTTTGTTCACTTTCCTCCGCTCCCCACGCACAAACGGGTGAGGGGGGTGGGGGTGGGGGAGAGGGTAGGCGATATTGGCCAGTTCAGAACCGAGCTCAGTTAGTGCCTACATACTTGCAAGCACCTTTCCCACTCCCACCACCACTGCAAGCTTCATCAGTAGAGGCACCTGCTTCTCGTGTTGCAAAAGAACGTTATTACAGTCGTAAATTTGGTTCCGAACATCAAAGGAAGGGACTCTGAACACTGAATTCTGGTAGCAGTTTCGATGCAAAACTGACTTTCTGAACAGCCACCCGGGCAGCTCTAGCCTGTGCCTATGTTAACTCTTGGGGGGTCTATGTTAAGTCTTGGGGGCCGGGAGGGCACATGGACTAAAGTACTTGTCTCAAAGGAACTAAAAATACGTTTTTCCATGTAGCCACAGAATACCAAGCAGTCTTCAAATCAGAGGCTCCAGAGCTAACTTAGTACATTTCAAATGATAGGTGAACTGCTTCAATGCTGAAGTAGCAACCTCTTCAGATCAAGACAAAACAAAACAAACAAACAAAAAAAGAAATCAACGGTGGCTGGTGTTATCACCAGTTTTCGTGGTACTTGTAGTGGCTCACACTGACCCGATTAATGCTATCCATGCAAAGCAATGAGGTAACTGTCATCACCCATTAAGGCAAGTCTCTGATCTCTGAAAAAGGAAAAAAACAAAACAAAAACGTTTTTAAAATATAATTCACAGACTTCGGCTTATATTTAATTACTTTTTGTAGACTACTCGCGCCTCATTCTTTACTACTAAGGACACCTTCAAGAAAACATATGTTTTTGCCTCAGATTTAATCTCATCCTCCAGATTTTGCCGCCACTGGAATCATAATCCTCTGTTTGTGACATCACAGTCTGTTGCTCTGGAAATGGTTGTCATCTCACAAATATTATGGATCCAGAAGAGAACAAAGTAGGAGGATGAAAACCAAATATCCTGTTTTCATTCTGATGTCCTAAGAAACAAAGAATGAAGAGGGACCAATTCAGAAAATAAATACAAGTTGAGTCTTGCCTGTATATTATGTAACCCCCCCCCCCCAATAAATATATAAAAAACATTTTCTTGGACAAGAGATATCGCTGTAATATTCAACTGGCGGTGCTATACTGATGTCTAGATGACACACTCTTTGTTCTTTGCCTTCCTTTTTAATCCATATCTGAGGACAATTCGAGGTAGTGCTGTGTGAAAAACAAACAATTTACAAGCGAAATTTACAGAATTTTACTTTTTCACGTGTGTGGAATTTCCAGGATATGCTCAGGAAGCTTTTGCAATATACTCTCGTAATTACTATCTCTTTCAGGAAAAAAAATGTCTCCTAATGGCCTTTATCTTCTTCTTGCAGCTTTTTAAATTATTCTCAGGGAAAATGGAGACAAGAATGCGTGAAAAAATCAGCAAAAATGTGTCATAATTGTTCTGGTCTTATTGCAGGAATTTTTTTTGGGGGGGGGCTGGTAGGGTGTGGGTCATCCTCACACATTCAATATTACCTTTTGCATGAAATGTTCAGCGACAGTTAAGTCTAGTCCAGTGATTAGAGAACCGGCGTGTGAACTAGGAAATCAAGGGTACAAACCCCGATACAGCCACTAACTCACTGTGTGACCATCGGCAAGCCACTTCTCAGTACTCTAGTTCACCCAGATGCACAAACGAATAAAATTAGGAACCCACTGCAAATGAATGATATATCTCAGCTGGGCTATCTTGGGGAAATAAATTGTAAAAAATGTGCATTTTCGCAGAATGTTTGGTCCTTTTGCAGAAAACCAGCAAAAGCACGACTGCAGAATTTTTCTCTGCCCTAATTCGTGTGTAGATGAGCCTCAGTCACCCAAGGCAGCAACAAATTTAACTCAAGTATTAGTGAGCTCAGCATGTCGTCACCACAAGCCTTTTTATGCAATAGTCTGAGCCGACTGAAAACAGCACAAACCGCTGGTAAAATCTAGTTGGGAGTTCTGGGCATAATGTTTCCATAGTGGTGTTGGTTACTTCTGAGTCACGTGTATATACAATGAAATATGCAGCAGATCATCTGAGCACACTCTGACCAGACAGTATATGTAGAAGAAGAAGACGGAGTTGTTTCCTATTGTAAGGACATTACTTAATATTCACCATGATTCCCCAATTTAGTCTTTAAACCATTTGGGGTCTCTCTGGAACTAAGGTCCCTGCTCAAGTTTAGCAGTACTATCAGACCACCCTGGAAGCTGGAGGTCAAAACCCTATGCAACAACCTGAAATCAGATCAGACCCTGTCTACATCACACTTTCAATATATCACTACCCAGCCTCATCTAATGTTAGATCCCTAGAGAGGTTGCCTTCCCCCTTCTCCACTCATTCATCTAACAGCAGGAGGTTACTGGAGCAAGAAAATTTCCACTTAGCATAACATTACAAACTGCGTTAAAGACAGTGGTCTATGGTAAATTACTTTTGCCTTATTTGTCTTTATTTGGCACTTGTTGCTGTTTTTTCCTACAACTAAAATACAGTGCTGAATCAGGAGTGGCATAAACCAACAAGAACAGAGTGCACCCCCCCCAAAAAAATACCATAACATGGAGAAATCATTTTCTATTTTATTTGTTTTTTATTGATTGGATTTTTTTTAACTGGCTAGGCGCACTGAGACATACCTCCCTTTTTCAGGATCGACCTGGGGTAATTATATACAGTACAGAGATTAGAGGTAGTAACAAGGTTGAGAGTATAATAATGATTATACAATGAGCAAGAAAATACTGGTTCCTGATTGGCTGTCTGGCACCATTTACAACATGTAAATCCTGTCATCACCCCATGGGAAGACGTGCCAGCCAATCATGGTACCAGACTTCAAAGCAGCGGACTGCCATATTGTTTTCTCAGGGTAACTGGAACACATGGAACTCAGAAAATTAAAAACTTCTCTCTCCTACTTTTCTACATTGTATAACTGCAATATACCACGAGCAGCTGTGGGCAATGGCAGGATTTACCCATGCCTGGTGTGGTTCAAACAACATGAAGTCTTGCTGTATTCTGACTTAGTGCAGTTAGCCCCAGCACTTGAACTGCTCCAGAGAGGATAGAGGTAAATTCTATGCAGAGCATAGAACGTTGAGCTCAAGCTCGGTTCAAACCTCTATCTGCTGCACTTCAAAGTGTAACCGTCAAATTCTTTACTCCGCCTAATTGAACAGTCGCTCTGGAGATTTCTTCTCTGCTCTTGGTTCATCAGTTGGATAAAGTCGTCGGTTTTACTAATCCTTTTGTTTCTATTTCGGTTCAGATCTCTGTCTGTGGTACAGTAAGTACTTAGGTAGTGGACTAGCCATAGGATACTTGTGGAAATTGTAGTTTTGAACTTTTGAACTTTTCAGCTGAACCGGTTATCTTGTGTGTTATTCTTTCTGTTTTTTTCTTTCAGGTTTAGTGTGTGGTTATCGGTCCTTATCGGTTTAAAAAAAAATGTGTTTCTTGTGGTTTTTTAAAATACCCGTAACACGGATAGAAACCGATAAGGGGGTCTTAACTGGCTTTTGTCTAGTAAAGGGTAAGTTTGTTTGATAGGATGGCTATGTCTGAGAAACCCAAAAGAAAAACTGGGCCCACTGGGTTTCAACACTGCAGCGTGTGTGGGGAAGTCTTTGCTAAGGCTGATCCCCACACCACCTGTGTTTATTGTCTGGGGTTTGACCACCTCGATTCAGACTGCCAAATATGTAATCATTTCCCTAAATCCACCCTAGACAAGAGGTTGGGCAGGCTTAGGGATAAGGAGGCCGAGAAGTCTGCTGATCTGGATGGCCAGCCCGGTTCAGTTTCGGCCGAACCAGAAGCAGTGCCCTCTGACCAAAGCAATACTTTTTCGGGCAAAAGGAGAGCCGATTCCAAGGGATTGGTTCCGTCAGAAAGGAAAAGGAAAGAAAAATTGGCTAGTTCAGATACAGAATTGCATATTCTGACCACCGAGGAGACTGCCCAAGTGTTTAGGATTGTTGAATCGTTTCGTCCTGTTCCAACTGACCCGATGTCTTTGGTTCAGCCGATTCCTCCAGTTCAGGATTATGCCCCTGAAGATTTTTATGAACCAGATTTGGAGGGGGACGATGATTATGAAGGTGATGACAATGATGATGATGGAATGGGAGGTCTGGATGAGCTCATTGAACAGGACATCTCCGCAGACAGACCTTCTGGTCTTTCCCCTCCCAGGCTTCCTGAGTCCCCTTCCCACTTTATGTTTTACAGAAAAGTGGCAGAAACCCTCCAGCTCCCTTTGGAAGAAGCTGCTGAGGAACAAGAGGAGCCTGATTACGTTGAAATGATGGACATCCCAGAGTCCAAGAGGTTGTCTAGTCCCTTTCATAAGTCCTTTGGGAAACAGACACAAAAATTGTTAAAAAGTCCAAATTCTTTACTTCCTGTTGACAGAAGGATGGACAAGAGATACATGTTGTCAGGCTCAGATATGGATTATTTGTACCAGCAATGGAGCCATGTTGGGGTTGTGCAACTTCAGCCTGTGATAAGGCTAACATACCTTTGGCATCACCCCCCCCCAGATAAAGACTCCAGAAAGTTGGATGCCATGGCAAAAAAGTGGTACATGGCATCCTCCTTGGAACTCAGGCAGGCTAATTACATGGCCTATACAGCCAGGTACAAGAAGTCCAGGTGGGACACCGTACTGGCACTGGCTAAGCAGGCCTCCCACCAGCTGGCCAGGGAGCTGGAGGAGGTGGCTGCTGATGGGATTGAGGCATCAAAGATTCAATTTCATGCTGCTGTGGACTCCAATGATGTGTCATCACAAGTCATGGCTTTGGAGAATGGCTTGGCTCAGATGTACTAGCCTTTCACAGGACACCCAGGCTAAGGCCATGGATTTTCCTGTGGTGGATAATTCTTTGTTTGGGGAGCAGACAGAGAATTACATGAAAAAAGATGGATGAATATAGGACCACCTACAGGAGTGCACAAGCCAAGGAAAGTCAGGCAACTCCTCAAAGGCAGCAGGCTTGGGGCAGGGGCAGGCCTTTCCATAGGCCTTTCTACCAAGCACAGGCCTCCTCTCCTTTTTCTCAGAGGGGGTTCTTCAGAGGGAGAGGCAGAAGGGGGCTGAGCAGGGCTGCATCCACTCCTCAGCCTAAGGCTTCTGCCAAGCAGACACCCTGATATGTCAACCTGGGTTGACTCCCCAATTCCTGTAGGAGGCAGGCTGGCTTACTAATTCCAGGACTGGAAATCTGTTACCTCAGACAAGTGGGTCCTGGAGGTAGTAAGCCAGGGACTGGTTCTCAGCTACAAAAAATTCCCAAAGCTGAGAGCCAGATCTTTTCCACCTGCAAGCATCTTCGAAACCATTACCCTAGAGGCAGAGGTTTCATCTCTACTGGCCTTAAGGGCCACAGAGAGAGTTCCTACAATACACAGGGGCAATGGTCTGTATTCCAGGTACTTCCTTACCCTGAAAAAGACAGGGGAGTGGTGGCCCATCCTAGACTTAAGATACCTGAACAAACATCTTTTAAAAGCAAAGTTCAGAATGGTGACTCTGGGAATAATCCTTCCCTCTCTGAGGACAGGGGATTGGCTAGCCTCCCTGGACCTGAAAGATGCCTACTTTCACATTCCCATCAGGTGCTCCCACAGAAAGTACCTCAGGTTCAAATTGACTTCAGGCCATTATCAGTTCAAAGCAATGCCCTTTGGCCTAACATCAACTCCAAGGGTGTTTACAAAATGCCTAGCAGTAGTATTGGCCTTTCTAAGGAGACAAAATATATCCATATTCCCATACCTGGATGACTGGCTCATTGTGGGTCAGTCTCCAGACCAAGTCAAGTCAGATCTGCAAGTGACCCAGCAAGTACTCACTTCTCTAGGATTTCTTCTCAATTTTTCCAAGTCAGTTCTTGAACCAGTACAGCTTCTGACTTTCATAGGGGTAGAGCTGGATACTGTCAAAGCAAGAGCTTTTCTTCCCCTGGAAAGAGTAAGGGCCATCATAGAGCTGGCTTCCTCCTTCCACCTTCTGGTTTCTTGACCAACAAGGCACTTCCTTCAGCTTCTGGGCCACATGGCAGCTTCCACTGCAGTGGTCCAAAGGGCCAGATTTCAGATGAGAGACATTCAATTTCATCTGAGGGCTTTTTGGTCTCATAAAAAATATTCTCTAACTAAACTTGTTCCAGTAACTCAGATCCTGATCCAGGCCCTTCAATGGTGGCAGGATCAGGACAATCTCAGGCAGGGAGTCCCATTCATCACTCAGTCTCATTCTGTGGTTCTAACCACAGATGCTTCTCTTCTGGGGTGGGAGGGCCCACCCAGGGACTCTCACTGCCCAGGAAGTGTGGTCCACTCAGGAGTCTCTTCTCCACATAAACCTTCTGGAGTGCAGAGCAGTTTATCTGGCCCTGCAAGCCATCTCTCAATCAGTACAGAACAAGATGGTTCAGGTCAGGATAGACAACACCACTACCATGTGGTATATCAACAAGCAGGAAGGCACTTATTCTATGGCCTTGTGCACGGAAGCCATGAAATTATGGTCCCTGGCTTATTCTCTACAGACCTCTCTGGTAGCAGTCCACCTTCCAGGAAAGGACAATGTGCTAGCAGATGCATTGAGCAGGACTGCCTAGTGCCATCACAAATGGTCCCTGGATCCCCTAGTGTTAAAAGTGATTTTTTCAAGGTGGGGCACTCCAGAGACAGATCTCTTTGCAACCCCAGACAATCACCAACTTCCTCTTTTTTGTTGCAGACTCCCAGTATTGGGCTCAGTCCCTTTGGATGCTCTGATTCTGGATTGGGAAGGGAAATTTCTATATGCCTTCCCTCCTTTTCCTCTACTGTTCAAGGTCCTGGTCAAGATAAGGTCACAATCCTGCAAAGTGATCCTGATTGCTCCTGATTGGGCCAGGCAGCCTTGGTACCCCCTGCTGCTTTCCCTAGCAGTCCATCTTCCTCTGTCTCTTCCCAGGAATCACAATCTGTTAACCTCCGCTCAGGGGAGGCTTTGGTATCCCAACCTTTGGTCTCTCAATCTCAAGGCATGGCTCTTGAAGAGTTAGAGTATGCACGTTTGCATCTGTCTCAAGGGGTTCTGGACATTCTCAAAGCCTCTTGAAAATCTGCCACCAGAGAAACCTATAACTCCAAATGGAAAAGATTCACTATTTGGTGTTCCAAGAAGAATATATCCCCAGACACTTCTGAATTGTCTACATGTAACCCCCTTGTTACCCGGGGTTACTAGAATCCCAGTAAGACCTAGTGGTAGGCAGGGAAGGCAGCTTGTGAAACTCCAGTTAAATGGGTTTCACTCTGTCTCAATCTCAGCTGAGACTGAGAGATGACATCACCACAGAACTGTCGCAGCTGCATAAGCCACATTGGAATCTGCAGCACAGGGAGTGAGATAGAACTTTGGCAATTTTCAAAATCAGTTTTTCTGTTTACCTCCTTGGGAGAAGGAAGTCTCCTGTTTACTGTCAAGCAGGAAGGAAGTGTCTTTTGTTTACCTTCTGTGGGAGAAGGTCAGTGTCCAGTTTCAAGTGGTGGAGACCGCTGTCCAGGAAACTTTAGTGTAAGCCCCTTCTCCGGGGAGAAAGTAGTGTCCTCTGTGGATTCCAGGGCAATCCTCAATGTTCACTATACAAGAAGAAAGCTGCCTTTTTCTACAGTTTCTGTTTTGGTCTGATAACAGTGAAAGAAATTGTACTCGCCTGTGGGGCACCTGCAACGAAAGGGTGAGTGTTTTGCTCTAATTTGAGAGGGCAAACAATATGTTTCTTCAGTTTGGAAAATGTGAAGAAAGCTGGGATGTGAACTATTTGGGAGGCCTATTGTACTAGAACAAACAAATGGAGTAGGTTCAAAATTTAAAGTCTTTATGGATTCAAGTAATGTTGTAGAGGGGGTGCTACAGGTCATCCACCGTTTAATCTACATTTCGAAATTTTAGTTTCTGTTTGTCCAGAGAAATGGCCGGGTATGGGCTGTGGGAGCTGGAGGTGGAAACACCCCCCATCTTTAGTAACCAGGTCCACCTCTATGGATTTCTACTGTGATTGTTACTTGCCTCATGCGCCTGGCCAGTGATGAGGTAGGTACCCAGACGTGGGTCACAAATTGGAAAATCTCTCTAGGAGTCACAGACTCTAAGTGGTGTGGGGAGCCACAACTTGGGAAAATAATTCTCCTTGTTTGATGGGAGTCAAAAGGAAGTAAGAAAATAAATCTCTCTAGGAGTCACAGACTCTAAGTGGTGTGAGAGCCACAGCGTGAGAAAATAATTCTCCTTGTTTGATGGGAGCCACATTAGTAAATTGAGGTTCATGCTTTAAATGGACCGTCAGTCAAGTGGCCGGCAGGGGAGCCGGGCCAGTCAGGCTGTGTATCCAAAGCGCATGCAAGTCCGGGCTGAGTGCCCGGTGGGTCCAGAGCCAGAAAACCAGTAGAAATGGGTTCATTCTTTAAGTGGACCGCCTTGTAGTCTCTGATCTGCATTTACAGTAAACATAGCCCTTTGGGGGTCCATCTATGCTTTGTTATGTTCAGCTAGTTATAAATAAAAGCCACACTGAAAAATCCCAATCCTGGTTCTGGACATTACAGTTATTGCTTCCTGTAGTCGGATTTACTTGGGTACCCCTGTGTAGAGTAGCCAAACCTAGGTCCCCTTGTGCCAGGTAACCTCATCCTCCCCGAACCCAGGTCCCCACCAAGTATTGCTGCCAATGCCAACAGCATGCCACCTGTCGTTTTAGTAAAAAGGCAGGGGTGAGGGGTTACATACAGTTCTGGATTACATGGTTCATCTTAATGGCCTAGGCCTCAGACCAGCTACCCTCAAGGTACAATTGTCAGCTGTTTCTGCTTTTCTGTCAGTGGGAAAGCCCTCCTCACTGGCATCCCATCCTGTTTTCTTTAAATTTTTCAAGGGATTGCTTCATACCAATCCCTCCTTTAGGGATCCTACTCCTGCTTGGAACCTTAATGTTTGCATTGCTCAGCTTATGCAACCCCCCTTTGAGCCTTTGTCTTCAGCACAGCTTAAGTACTTGACTTGGAAAACTGTGTTTCTGCTAGCTATTACGTCTGCCAGATATATCAGTGAATTACAAGCTCCATCAGTGGAGCCTGATTTCATTTCATTCCAAAGGGATAAGGTGGTCCTTAGACCCAATAGGAGGTTCATACCTAAAGTGGTGTCAGATTTTCATTTGAACCAATCCATGTCTCTCCCTATGTTCTTCACTGACCATTCTTCTTCAGGAGAGAGAGAGACGATTACACAATTTACATATTAAAAGGGCCCTTAGCTACTACATTGAGCGTACTAAGGCACACAAGTTTGACTCCTTCCAGTTGTTCCTCACTTATGGGGAAGTGGGAAAGGGCAAACCTGCTATTAAGAGAACTATTGCCAGGAGGATTGTCTCTTGTATACAATTCTGCTATGAGAAGATAGGCAGAATACTACCCTCAGGCCTGAGGGCTCATTCAACTAGAGGTACAACTGCTTCCCTGGCTGCTGCCAGGAATATTCCTTGCTAGAGATTTGAAAAGCAGTCACCTGGAAAACAGTCCATACATTCACCAAGCATTGCTCTCTGGATATTCAGAATAGGAGTGATGCTCGGTTTGGTACAGCAGTACTGCAGAGCCTATTCCCAAAGTAGGTCCAATTCCCTCCTCCATGGAGGTACTGCTTGGTAGTCTGCAATAAGTCAGAATACAGCAAGATTTCTTGCTGTTTGAAGAAAAAATTACTCACCTTAATAATTGTGTTTCTTCTAATGGAGTTCTGCTGTATTCTGACCTCCTTCCCTGCCTCCCCTCTTAGAACCTGGTTTTTGGGAAGTGGGCTGGCAGGTGCAGTGTTGCACCCCAGGGGTGCATTTGTGCACTCCTTCTTTTTAGAGAGGAGGAGTGGGTTATGTTTTGTTATTTTAGTAGTCATAAGTGTTCACTACCTGGTTTTTCATTTTGAATTTCTCGACTTTAGTCTTTTGGGGGATCCAAAATATTTGGTTGCCATTTGGCTAGTAAACATTTTATGATTTCCACATAGTGGATTTAGTTAGTTAGTATTAGCTCATAAGAATCCGACGGTTGCACTTTGAAGTGCAGCAGACAGAGGTTTGAACCGAGCTGGAGCTCAACGTTCTATACTCTGCATAGAATTTAACTCTATCCTCTCTGGAGCAGTTGATGTGCTGGGGCTAACTGAAATAAGTCAGAATACAGCAAGACTCCATTAGAAGAAACACAATTACTAAGGTGAGTCATTTTTTTTTCCTCACTTGTCCAGTGGCCTCCTGAGCAAACCACCACACCAGGGGTGGGTAAATCCTGCCATCAATAAATTCACTAAAGAGGTTCCCACTCTACCTCAAACTCCTTTAAACCATATGAAACACTTCAGACTTGTTGTCCTCAGTGTGGCTCTTATTTTATTTTCTCAGAAATAATACATAACATTTCAGAACTTAAGTGTTCCTTCATCAGACAACTGAGCCTTTTTTTAAAGTTCATATTTCTTTTGACTTTTCATTTCTTTTCCATGTTATTGCTCTCTAGATATGAGATATATGCTTGTTCTGTGAACAAAAACAAATATGACAGAGTTTGTAAATAATACATCTTAGATCCTAACTACAATCATTTACATTTTTATGTAAATATTTTACAAAATCACAAACATTAATAATTAATACAGCAGAGGGAACTAACCTGCAAAAATGCACTAATGGTGTTCTGTTGATAGCGGAGATAGATCTGGTTTGGATTTGTAGTGCTAGAGAAAGGTGGTGGGGAGAACATTCAGCTTGTAATGTGCTAGAATCTCATTTATGTGAAAAGTACCCCACCTGAAATGCATAAAAGCAAGATCATTGGTCTATTTGATTTAAATGCTTTCTGAAAAGTATATTTATAATTATCCAAATATTTAATTTGGTATTTACCCCTAATCTTGTTGCTTTAAAAATGAAATTTGCCAGTGCCCACAAAGTTTTTATCTTGGAAACAACTTGTTGTCACCTTCAAAAAGAGAGACAAAAGGGGCTTCATAAAGAAACGCTCAGTAAAGTGCAATAATTAAGACGTATGAACCAGAAAGCTTTTTCTTTTCTGTATATTCTACCTGTAAATGCAAGGGAAAATCCTTCTTTCGGTTCTTAATTGCTCCAAACCGTTCAGTTTCAACAGAGCCCACACTTTACAAAAAAACACCCATCGCCATTCAGCAGGATGCCAAAATGACTTGCTACAATGCAATCCTTCTTACTGAAGGTATATGAAAGGGCCGGTCCAAAGGGTGTGCACTCAAGAGTGTGCCACACCATGTCTGACATCACCCTGGACAGCCCAGTTCAAAAAGAAACCACTGAGCATTGTGAACAATGGTAGTCTCAGCCACAATTATGTAAACTCCCATTGTTTCATGAAAACAAGGAAGGGTATTTTGCAGAACATGCATAATTTTTATATATATACATGAAAGGAAAAATAAAACAACTTAGGGCTATTTTGGGGCAAACTGACCCCAGAATCTGATTCCTTGGTCCCCGCTTCAGTAAACACCTGTTGGTGTTTACCTAATACAAGTATTATTTGCACTGTTTACAGCCTCTAATGGGAAGGGGGCTGAGGCATGCTAATATGAAATATTGTTACTGACATCGGGGTGCCCAATCCCTGTGTTGGCATTAGAAGCCCCCCTAGCCACTGAGAGACACTGGGGAGCCCACTCTCCGTGTCCAAAAATATGTATTTAATTAAAACCTGAAACAAAGAAAACAGTCCCATGTTATACCATTCATTTGCTGACAGCGGGGTGCCCAATCCCTTTGTTGGCACAAGAAACACCCCTCCCACCAGTGTGGGACACTGGGGAGCCCACTCCTAGTGTCCCAAGATATGTCTCCCTCCTAGCAGTGTGGGACACTGGGGAGCCCACTCCTAATGCCCCAAAATATGCATTAAAAACCTGTAAAAAAGAAAATGGTCCCCGATGTATTATTTTACCTGAAAAAAATGAAAACAGTCCTGCGTCGTCCTCGTCATCACCCTCCCCCATCCTGACCCTCCCACTGAGCATCCACCATCCCACACACCCCTTTATCCTATACTTACCTATGGAGGTTGTAGTCTGTCTTCTTCTGTGGACTGGGGCACGTGTGCACTCTTCAAAGCCAGACCTCGAACTGAGGAATAAAGGTAAGTGCTGTATAATGTATTTCAATTATGTTTTGAACTTAGGTTCATAACCTTGCCATTTTTGAGAGTTTCACCAAATTTTCAATATGAGCTTAGGACCCCACCTCATGAACATTGTGACTGTTGTTTCATTAATCAAACACAGAAGGTGATTTTGCAGTAACTGTGTGAAATCACCTTTTGGGACCGAATAATGAAATGACACTGCCAGTGTTCATGAGGTGGGGTCATAAAAAAGGCAATGCTGGAAATTTGGTGAAAAAGTTCCTTAAAAAGTGTTATTTTGTTAATCAAGCCAAGAAGGTGATTTGCAGTCGCTGAATGAAATTACCTTTCGGGATGACTGAATAACAAAATGTCACCACCAGTGTTCATGAGGTGAAGACCCAAAAAAGCTATATTGAAAATTTGGTGAACAAATGCTTAAAAATGGCCGAGTTATGAGCATTCATTTAAATGTTTCTACACAAGCACATAACTTTGGTAATTTTAAATATTTTGACTCCAAATTTTCAACATTGCCATTTTTCCACACCATCTCATGAACAGTAGAGCTCTTATTTTTCACATCCTGCCCAAAACATGTTTTCACACTTGTTGTGCAGAATGGTGTTTTGTCATGGATTTTAACATTTTCACTCATGGGTTTGTGAGTTGGGTCATAAGAAGTTCATAAATTAAAATGTGGTGAAGAGAAACAATGCCAAAGTTATGACCATTCATTGAAATTTCACTACGCCGACTCATAACTTTGAAAATTTAAAATATTTTAACCCCAGATTTTCAACATTGCCATCTTATTGCCCAACCTGATGTATGTCACAGCTATCATTTTTCAAATCCTGCCCAAAATGTGTTTTCACACCTGTGGCTTGGAATGGCATTGCAGTTGCGCAGAATTACATTTTTTTGTAACTTCAGGTTTATTCAGTTACTTCAGTACAGACCATAATACATTAAGTTCAGTTTTCTAATGCACTTTCTATTAACAGCGATTCTGCATTACAATGCCATCTTATATAAAAAACAATTACTAACTGATCTTTATAATCAACTTCATTACTTGTCTACTTCAGTACACAACTAAATCTCAAATTATTCACAACTAAGGCTACACAAGGTAATCCTAAACTCATGTTACATTTATAAAAGAGCTTTCCATGGTTGAATCTCTTGACTAATATATATTTCTTCCTCTTTTTTCATAGGTTCTCCATCTCCCTATACCAGGGGGACCACGTTTGGAGGAATTTTTCTTCCTGTAGTCTAAGCTTACTAGTGATTCGCTCCATTCTTCCAGGCCCACTACTCGAGAATTCCACTCTTTTATCTTGGGGGATACAGGTGAAAGCCATCTGGCTGTGATACATTTTAGAGCTGCCACCCTCAAAGTTTGCAGTAGTTTATAAACCTTTGATTCCCTCTTAGCAAGGTGGGGAAGGCCTAATATTAGATCTTCCCCTGTGAATGGGAGCTGAACCCCCGTCAGTTGCAAAATTTGTGCATGCACCTGTTTCCAAAACCCTTAGATCTGGGGGCATGACCAAAAAATGTGTGTGTGTGTGTACCTCTATCCCTACAGCCTCTCCAACACCTATCAGAAACAGAGGAACTGAAGTGTCTCATTACCATCAGAGTCAGGAAGAAGTGCATTATGACCTTCCAGTTAAATTCCCACCATGAGGGGGAACTGGTGACCCCCCAACCCCTGGCGACTCTCTTACTCCATTGTTCTCGATCTATGGTTGTACCTAGTTCCTCCTCCCATTGCTCTTGCACCCTGTCCACCACAGAGGCGGACAGATCCATTATGCACTTATAAAGTTGTGACATGGTGTGAGAGTTGTCTCTGAGCATGATTACATAATAAAAGTAGGATTCTAGGTCTGTTCTTTCATGCCCAATGCTTCGTTGGACTTCAGGATCCAATAAGAAGTGTTTTATTTGAAGATATCGATAATAATCTCCTGTACCTAGTGAAAATCTTTCTGTCAGTTATGTGAAAGACATTATGTAATTTCTGTCTAAGCACTATGCAAATCTCACCAACTTTTTCACAGCCCATACCTCAAACCCCTGATCGAGACTGGGTGGTAAAAACCATAGTTCATGTCTAATCAGGGATAGTGGTCTTAAACCTTCAGATGTGTCTGTCAACTTCTGGAGTCTATGTATTATTTTTATTGAATGCCAAATCCAGGGATTAGCGACATCTCTCCGCATACTCCCTGGGATAGAATTTGTTGGAAGAGGCCAGAGGGCCCATCCTTTCATTGCTTGTTCTTCCAGTTGGTACCAGCCTCACTCTGTCCTCCTCTTAGCCCATGTAATCAGCTGGGCCCCCTCTCTGCCAAGTAGTACTGGCAGAAATTTGGAAGGGCTAAGCCCCCATTCTCTCTAGGGGACCGTAGTGCAGCTATGTGTATTCTTAGTCTCTTTTTTGCCCAAATAAATCTCGTAGTGTCCATCTGGAGTTGTCTCCAAACCTCTCTAGGAATTAGGATCAGTTGCCTTTGAAACAAAAAAAGAGGTGAGGTAAGACATTTATCTTAAGACTTTGAATTCTACAGTACAAGGTCAAGGGTAACAGCTGCCATCTTGCCAAGTCAGCTTGTATTTCTTGGAGGAGCTTTTGGTGGTGGTGTTTATAGAGGTGTGCTATATCACCTGAAACCTTGATCCCCAGGTTCCTAATTGTGTTTCTTGGGGTTCAAGCCAGGCAAAATTTTGATCTAAACTGCTGAGTGGGAGAACCACTAATGATCAGTGCCTTGGATTTGTCTGTGTTCATTTTGTACCCCGCTATCTTGCCATAATTGTCTAGTGTCTCTAATAAAATGGGTACTGAGTTCTCTGGATTTGCCAGGAAAAACAAAGAATCATCAACATAAAGAGTGATCTTTTGTTCTAAGCCCTCCACCAATATTCCCTGTATTAATTTCTGTGCCCTGATATCAATTGCCAAAGGTTCCAATGAAATAGCAAAAAGGAGGGGGAAGATGGGGCAACCCTGACTGGTCCCCCTCTGTAGTGGGAACCGTTAGAACAGATGTTCATTTACTCTAACCTGTGCCTCTGGTGCCGAGCAAAGTGCCTTTATTACCCCTGTGAATTTGTCCCCTAGTCCAAATTTCATGAGATCCTCCTCTAAAAAGGCCCGGTCTACCCTGTCAAATGCTTTTTCAGCATCCATACTCAAGGCCAGTTGTAACTTTTTATTATACTTTTGGGCGGATATAATATTCAGGAGGTGTCTGATATTATTTATTTATTTAGTTAAACATCAGTTTAGAAACCTTTGAGCCAGAGGCTCATTTACAAAGGTACCTCATCACAAAGAGGACATCAGAACAGTAGTACAAGGGACACAGTACTTACAACAAAAAAAGTTACAGTTCAATTACAATTTTGTTTCAATACAATACAATCTCCAACGAAGCAAAAGATAACAAAAGGTGCAAACCTTATGGTCAGGGGGAGAGCTGGTGGGAGTAGAAGGGAGGGAGACAGGGGAGGAGGAATTAGTAGGGAAAGAAGGGGGGGAGCCACCAGTGAGCATTGTCAAACAGAGTATATATATATATATATATTTTTTTATACTAGGCTAGCGGCAGTTGCATTTGCGAGAGCTAAGCAGGAAGTTTCTGAGCCTGGGCTTAAAGCAAGCTAAGGTTAGTGAGTTTGAGACACTGGCAGGGAGGGAGTTATACCAGTGGGGTGCACGGTAGGGGAATGCCCTCTGACCTTGAGAGGTCCTGGCTCTCGGAATAACTAGGGTAGCTCTTGACGAGCTGCGCGTGATCAGGGTCGGTGCAGTACGGTGAATGGAGGTGGATAGGCCTATGGGGGATAGGCCATGCAGGGCTTTAAAGGTGAGCTGGCATCTCTGATACATGAGTCGCTCTTCCAGGTTGAGTAGGGTAGCCAGGGTGTACAACTCACATGTGTGAGTGAGTCTGGGAGCACCAGTGATAAGTATGCAGCCTTATTAACTGTGAGGTGAACCTTGTTGAGGGCAGTCTGATCTGCTGAGCCATAGACCGGAAGGCCATAGTCAATGAGAGACATGACAGAGGAGGTGACAGCCAGGCGGAGGGCATCAGGAGGGAGGCATTTCTTGTGCCGGTAAAGAATGCCTAGCCGTGAGTTATCTGGGAGCAATCGACCTGTAGTAAAACCAGTCTGGTCTCTGTGGACTAGTGATCCTATAATATTTTGTAAACGTTTTGCCAGTACCCTCATAAAAATTTTCAGGTCTACTGGCAGGAGGGAGATGGGACAGTATGATTTAAAGAGCTCTGGGTCTTTATTAGGTTTAGCAATAACCAAGATTATTGCCTGGTTCCAAGAAATGGGGGCAGCCCCCTCTCCCCTCAACAATTCATTGTATGCCTCACTCAGTGTTGGGACTAAAGTACTCTCCAATTTTTTATAAAACTCAGAGGTGTAGCTATCTGCTCCTGGGGCCTTTCCACTCTTTAAATTTTTAATTTTATTTATAATTACTGGTTCACATTTTTTCCCATAGTAAAAGCTGGTTATAATTTGCCGTTATAACAAACACGCGTCACTTTTACTATGGTAAAAGCACAAGCAACAGCAGCTCCACTTCTTTGGAGCTTTTCTTTTTGCACTGTCTGGGGCTGTAAATTAATTTACTTCTCTTTTTTTTGTTAAACAGGTCGGCGAGAGACAGATTGCATGTACTTTTATGCTGGCATAGTAAAGGGCAGCTGGGCTCATTCAGGGACCTTTCTGTTGTGCCTAACGTTCTCGTCCATTTTTATTCACCGCCGCCGCTCTGCTACTGTCTGTACCTCCTCCTTGGCTCCATCTCCCTTATGATCTGGCTCTTTGGCAGGCTACTGCCAAAAACTGACCAATTATAACTTAAAAAATGAGATGTTCAGCACCCTCCCTGCCGGAACCCCCTTACAGGTACTAATCCTCCCCTTCTTGTCACTGCCTCTCACCATATTTTATATAATTGCTCGGGTGAAAAAACGGGACCCCAGCAATTATAAAAAATAAAATATGGGGTGATGTGTGTAAAACTCAATTTTTACACACACCCTCATTGTGGGATGCATTTCATAAACCCCGAGGGCGAAGTAGCATCCCACGACTCGGGTGTGTGTAAAATCTCATTACGCACATCACCCCATATATTATTCTCTATTTAATTTCTGAGATTGAAATGGGATTTTCTAAGACCTGACATTAGGCAGCTGTCAGATTGGGGAGTTCTAGTCCATTTAGATAAGTAGCTATTTTCTCATGGTGTAGATTTCCCCTCTCTTCTTTATAAAGCTCGCAATAGAACTTTCTAAAATGGCTAACTATCTCCTTTGGAGACACCGTCAAAATATCCCCTGTCAGGTCTCTAAGCTTAAGCACTGCTCTGGTCCTTCCTCAGCTGCCAGGCCAGAAGCCGGCCTGCTCTGTTCCCTTGTTCAAAATGTTTTTGTTTAGAATATCAAATTTGGCCCTCCACCTGAACGTCTAAAAGTTTATTAAGTTTGTGATTAGCCTGATCTAAATGGATTTTAGTGGAATCATCTAGGGTGGCCTGGTGTAGTCCCTGTAACCTGATGATCTCTTGTTCTAGGTCTAGTCTCTCTATCAATTTCTTCTTCTTGTACCAGGAGGAGTATTTTATGATTTCACCCCTCAGGTAGCACTTGAGGTTATCCGATCAAAGGCCCGCCCTTCCCTCTTCCTCAGAGTTTTCTCTCTGGAAATTCTCTGTTGTGGACCGAATCATATCTTTAAATTCTGTGTGATCCAATAAACTGACATTGAGTCACCAAAGCGACTCAGGGGGCCTATGGGAGAACATCAGATCTAATGAGATGGGGGCATGGTCAGAGACTGATATGTTACCAATCCTGGTCTCATTTAAAAGGGGTAGCACATTAGCTGACAAGAAGAAGAAATCTATTCTTGAATACGTATTATATTTGGGAGAGAAGTATGTGTAATCTCTATCTCTCTCTCTATGATGCTGAAAGCGCCAGCCTTCCACTAAAGAGAGTTCCATGTTTAATCGGGAGAGGAGCTTCCCTATTCTGGAGAATCCCGATGATTTAGATCCTACCCTGTCTCTTTGTAAGTCCAAAACCTGATTAAAGTCCCCCCCTACTACAATCAAACTATGCGAATCTATAACTGTTTTAGTGAGAACATCTGTCAGGAATCTTGCCCTTTCTTTCTCTTCATTTAGAGCTTACACATTTAAAAAAACACATCTCTTCCCTCAAAATTCCCCTATAAGTCTCACATATTTTCCTTCTGGGCCAGCTCCCGAAGTGATAACCTTTAAAGGTGTATCTCTCCTTATCAGGATTGCAACCCCACTGCGGTTTGTCTGTCCCTGATATTCTGCTGCAAACACTTCTACACAATTCCTGTGTAGCTTTTTATGTTCATTAGCCCCCAGATGTGTCTCCTGTAGGAAGGCTATAGATGCCTTCTGTCTTTGTAATTCCTGTAAAATCTTTGCCCTTTTTGTGGGGCTATTTATCCCCCTAACATTCCAAGAGAGTATCTTCAAGTCTCCCATGGTAGTGCTAGAAAGATTCTACTATGGTCTTGCAGAACCTGTGTTACCTTATAATAAACTGTAACAAATAGAAACATAACACTTAAAACTTTTATGATAACTAAACTATGTACATCCTGCTTGGCAAAACACAGGAAAAACATTACAGTACTTCAAGGTTAGTATATGTCCGAATCCCTGCCTTGGAAAGTCATCTAAGAGGCAAGGTAGGAGCCTATTCCATATGCTGTTTATTCTTCCCATTCTTGGTAATCACACCCGATATAAGTGCCACTCCCTGTGGGTGTCAGTTTGCTTCTGAAAAAAGAAAAAAGGGAGGCAGTATGTAAATGGGTCCTATGTCTAGCCTAGTATTCTGATAGACTTTTATTTAAATATTCCAAGTCCTCTGATGGAGCTAACCTCCCTCTCACGGGGGGGGGGGGGGGTAGAGGAATTGAATGCTGAAGATGGAGGGGAAAGAAAACTGGAGGGGAGGGACAGCTGAGAATCCTCACTCCTCAAGGTCCATATAAACCTGAAGGTCTTGTCTTAACTACTATAACCTCTGCAGGGTTGCCCAATGTGTAGAAGGAGGGGACAAGCTGCTCCCTACTTGCAGCACCTGGTGGATAGCAGGTGGCTGACTGAGGCCCGGACCCACCTCATGAGCCTATTCACACGCCGGGCCCCGAATCCCTCCTCTGCAAGATCCCATGCCATCAGACATCTCTACTTTATTGTGCCACATTAGGCCCTGAGTAAGGGGCCCAGACTCAGCATCATAAGGAGGGATCTCCCCATTGACCTCAGACTTTCTCAGAAGGGATCCACCTTCCTGCACAAGCTTTAAAACCATTCTAGCTAATTTATTTAATGAGGAGGGTGATGGGGACCCCTCTGGGGCCCACATATTCCTACTTCCATCAGTTCTTGTGTGAGAAGGAGGCCTCTCCCCCAAAAAATTGAAAGCTGCTTGTGCAACCTTAAGCTGTCGAGAATCACCTCCTTGCCACTCTCCGAGCCCTTCAGCTTCTCCTCGTTCATTGTGTCTGATTATGGCATGAGTTCCAAGCCTCACAGGGATCAGAGGCCCCCCCTGGGCAAAAGGCCCCCCAGCTCCTGGGCCTCCACTGGCGGTCCACAGAGCCCTCATTCCCTTCCTTCACCTTAAGACCATCAAAATTCTTTGGTTCCCCAGCTGTCCCAATCCCCCAACCCCCCCCCGTGCCCACAAGCCAGAGGCCTGGGTCACTCATCCGTCTGGACTGAAACTTCCTATATCCTGTACCAATAATTAGATAACGCAGTACCTAACATGTCGATTATGCAATAGTAACAGTTTAAATTCAATGCAATTGGTAACTAGAGTCTAAGCAGCTCTCTGTAACGGTGACTCCCTTCAAACTAGGAGTCCAGAGTATGAAAAATCAAAACTTGCGGGTGTACATGGCAGTCAAAAGTCGCAGCTCTTAATGAGCTAGTCTCTTGTTCCTTCACTTACATTCCCTCCGCTGCCCTGCCCTGAGCAGCACGGGGATTTCTGATGCCAAAGAGGGTATCCCACTCCCTAAGCAGCAAAACTAAAACCAAAGACAAGAGGTATGCCACTTATCTCTTCAGGTGTCCCCACTTCCCTCAGAGCTCTCATGCTGAGATGCATCGGCATGTTGTGCAGTCTGGGGGACCATTTTTGCTGCAACTCTGTTCCACTCAGAAACAGTTCCTCTTGCTCACTGTTCCCTTCTACTCTTGGTTCCTCTGGTCTGCCATGATCTGGAGGCTAACTTCTTTCCGCGCTGTATGTCTTCCTCTGCTGGAAGTTGAATGCCAGTTTTGTTGGCCCACTCTCTCTCTTCCATTAAGTCAGGAAACCTCTTCCATCCATCTGTTGTCTGAACTTTTATTCTTGCAGGATATTCCAACTGAGCTTGGTGTCCCGCTTGCCTAAACCCTTTTACCACCTGGAATGCTTTCTGTCTCCGAGCCAGGGTCTGGGGAGCATAATCCTGATTGAAGAACAGGCTCACATCCCCAAAAGGAATCTGTTTTCTGGACCAAGCCACTCTTAAAACTTCTTCTTTGATCCGATAGTTTAAAAAAGACATCACCACAGATTGGGGGCGTGCTTTTGGGTCCTTGGGCTTTTGAAGCAGCGAGCGGTGTGCCTGAATTATACTGAGATCCTTTTCTTTAGGTAAGTCCAATATTTTCTTTAGGAAACTGTCCGTAAATGGAGAAATAGCAGGATATAAAATAAACACATCAAAAACAGAAGTATTGGGCATCCATTACACTCCATCCCCTCAGATCAAGTTCCGTTTCAAATTTAGGTGGTCACTCCCCTTGCTTAAGTATTTAGGAATTTGGGTGAGCCCCGAACATACCAAATTATATGAACTCAATTATAAAGCACTCTTGTCACAAATACAGAAAGATATTGAGAGATGGGAGATGATTCCTATTCCTCTCATACAAAGAATAGATGCAGTCCGAATGGTCCTACTCCCTTGCTTTCTGTACCTAGCACAAACCATCCCTATCACTGTCCCAGCTATGTTCTATAAAGAACTAAATAGAAAGCTTACACAATATATTTGGGGAAAGCAGAGATCGAGAATGAGGCAATCTATACTGCAGCTTCCGAAAAACGAAGGGGGACTCTCCTTACCAAACTTTAGATATTATCATATGGCGGCTCAGATCCAAACAGTAATATATTGGTGCACCCCCTCTGTACAGCTAAATGGAAGGATATAGAAATAGTTGAAGAGGACCTGAGGAAGCCATAGAAGGTTCGCCTTTCCAACTGTGGGGGAAGGGACCTAGGGGACATCAACAACCCATATACCCTTTGCACCCGGCCTCTAAAAAATGTCTGACTGGAAACCTCTGTTCTACTCCCTCCTATACACAGAGAATTTCCTGCCTGCAAAGATGGACGTGGGCTATTGGGGTTGGGAGAGAAGGGGACTACATAAAGCTTATCAGTTCACAAAGCAGGGTACTCCTATCACTTTTATGGAACTAGAGGCTCGATTTGGAATCGCACACAGAGATAGGTTCTGCTTTTTTCAGGTTAGGAATTATATCAAGACTTTAGAAAAAGAAAGCTGGACCTGGTCTCCCAACGCCAAGTTGGTAGATATTCTGCAGAAAGGCCTGGAAGGTAGGGCCAGATTGGAACATATAATTTCCTACCTCTAGGTAGCAATTAGAGAAATCGAGGGGGATACAGTAAATTCTATTAAAAGAGCTTGGGAGAAAGACGTGAAATCTGAAATTCCAGAGGAAAGATGGAGGGCTTATCTGGACAGAATACATAGAGGTACAGTCTCTCCATGCTGGAGATAATTTGCATGGAAAAATGCTGTCAGGTTTTTCAGAGTTCCAGCAATTCAGGCTCATCTCTTGGGGAAGGGGGAGACGGCCTGCTGGAGGAGATGTGGAAAGACCCAGGCCTCACACTTACATATATTTTGGGACTGCCCGGCCCTACAGCACTTATTCGTTTCAGTTCAAGAAGCTTTTAAAAGCATCTTATCACCATCTATAAATCTTAACCAGTCCCTCTATCTCTTTCTGGACTTGCCGGTATGATACAGGGACCCTGGATTGAGGAAACCTGTGCTGATTATGATTTTGGCAACTAGAAAAGCCATTACAAAAAAATGGAGGACAATAGAAGCACCACAAATATCTCAGTGGCAGGATATAATGATTCATTTATATCAAATGGAAAGGCTGATGGCATTAATAAATAAAAGATATGATCAATTTGAACACATTTGGAGAAGATGGATACTACATATTACCTCACTTAGACAAGACTTCGTTCTTTAATGAGATATAGTCTGTAGATCATACATCCCATGATTAAGGATTAAACGCTAATGATAATCCCTTATGCAATTTAGAATGCGTATATAATATATAACAGATTTCTCACAGACTCGAGTTGGTATTTATAAGAAGAATAAATTCCTATGCATATAAATAGTTTTGTATGTCTGTTATTACAAAATCTCTGAAATAAAGAAAGTTATAAAAATAGGAAACTGTCCGTAAAGTGGACCATGTTGCCCGATTCGGTGTCTTCGGGCAGTCCATGCAGCCGCAGGTTGTTTCTGTGGTTGTGGTTCTCCAGATCTTCTAGTTGTTGTTGGAGAGCCTGTTCTCTTTTATTTAAATCAAGCAGGGCTGAGTTGTGGAGATCTACTGTGGTTGTATATTCTGAAAGTGTAGTTTCTAATTGGGTTGTTTGCATTGCTAAGTCCAAAAGAACTTGCCTGTCCTTGAACACTCTATTC
Organism: Neoceratodus forsteri; assembly: GCA_016271365.2. Taxonomy (NCBI): domain Eukaryota; kingdom Metazoa; phylum Chordata; order Ceratodontiformes; family Ceratodontidae; genus Neoceratodus; species Neoceratodus forsteri. The sequence goes on from CM028137.1 coordinate 776,163,380, forward strand.
TTAATTCTGGCTAAAGTTTAATTAATTTGCTGCAGGGTGGAGCACTGTGTTTTGGAGGTGATGGTATAGATTTCTTCCTCCATCACGGCGACTGATGGGGTATGTGCTATTAGGGGTTGTGATGTCCTCCCGGAGTGCGGCCTGCTGTTTCAAGGTTTGCGTCTGGTTTGCGTTATGTTTGTTCTGAGCACTCCCCAGTGGCCCATCTTTGATCTTTTGTTTGCCAAGCATCATATAGTCTCTGATGCTGCATTTCCCCATCAGGTTGTCCAGATTTTAAAGCCAACAGCACAGGATTGTTAAATAGGCTAGACAGAGGCGCATTGTTTAGGCTTCCATTAATCAGCAACTGGAACCAGAAGTCCCAGAATTACATTTTGGTGTGGATTTGACAATTTTTTCTGTACTAGGGTACATGAGGTGGGGTAATACGATGGCTATGCTAACAGTTTGGTTACTGTTGTCCTATAAATGAAAGTGCAGGGCCCTCCCATGGACAAATAATGATATGATTATACTATCCGAAAAAAAAAGGAAATTCATTGCAAACACACACACACACACACACACACACAGCTTAAATGATGGGAATGTGTGGTATACAAGGAAATATACACACTGAGAGGGATAATTAGATAATAAGGCCACAAGCCCATAGGCTGAGTGACTTCATTATCCAAATTAGCCCCTCGGGATGGTATATGGTCTTGTATGCCACACATGTCCATCATATGTTGTAAATAACACATGGCCATTTTTAGTGATGTTATTTACCTTCTGTCAGGCCAGATCAGTTTACTAGTGAGTTGGGGCCATTTTCAGGTTTGCCTTGTTTGGTCACATATGTTTCCATAGTGTAGTGAAGTATAGATAATGGGCTCTCTTCTGGCCCCTTCTGTTTTCCATAGTGTAGGGTTCCCCTAGAAAAGGATGTGTGTTCTGGCCAGTCATCCTCTAGCATGTTGGTAGGGTCATGGATTGTGGCAGTGCAGCATGTTGGAGGCATTGTGTCGCAGTGTTAAAAATTGGGAGGATTGTTTGTGGTTGGGGGCAGTGGAGCAGTGTGTGTCTGGACCATGGAACCATTGAAGCACATGGCTTGGTGGTAGCAATATGCAAGAGAGTTGGAGATTCAAGGGAAAGGCAGCTGGTGAGTATGGGGGGTTCTTATGTGTTCAATTCAGTGGCATCAAACTGTTTTTTTTTAAATGTGATTAGCTTCAGTTGGGGGGTGAGGCAGTCACCTACAAACATGACTGTTAAATTTTGAGTGTTTGGGGGGAGTGTTCCTGAACTGGGTGGGTGTGTGTGGGGGGGGGGTGTTCCACCAGTGGCTGTTATGTTTTAAGTGCTGGAGGAGGGGAGTGCTCCTTGGGGGAGGGGAATTTTTTCCACATGTTATACAGGTAGATCCTTAACTGGGAGGTTACAGCTATATACCGCTAGAGGTACACATCATTAATTTGGAGGTATACAGCTCTAACTGATGAGGTATACAGGGAAATACACAATAATGTGTATATCTATCTATCTATATACTGTATCAGTTGCAAAAAACTTTGTTAATGCTTCATTTAGGGTCAAAGTGACAAAAGTTGGGAAATGAGGCATTAGGGTTTCCCTAACACCCCACCCTCCCAAAACAGGCAGGATAGCAGGTGTGGGGTGTGCCGTGGGCTTCTCAAGCCAAATGCTCACCCCATTCCATCTGTTAATATGGTCAGATGCGTAGACTTTATGAGAATAGGGTGAGTGTTAGATTTGAGAAGCCCAAGGCACACCCACACCTGCTCTCCTGCCTGGTTTGGGAGGGTGGGGTGTTAGGGAAACCCTAACTCCTCATTTCCCAATTTTTATCACTTTGACCCTAACTGGAGCATTAATGAAGTTTTTTGCAACTTATTTCCTTACTTTTTGAGATAGTGTAACAGTATCCTTATTTTACTGTGGGAGTGCAGTTCCCTTCAGACCCTGCACTCCGATCCCTCCGTAGATGAGTATATGTATGTAGCTGAGGAAACACAGAGCCCCCTGGGCCCTGTGCTTCCATTCATAAGACAACAGTGACTAAATGTCATCATTGCCATCTTATTACCCCACCTCATGTACCCAGTACAGAAAATGTTTGAATCCCAGCCAAAACATAATTCTGTGCAACTGCGATGCCATTCTGCACCACAGCTGCGAAAACACATTTTAGCCAGGATTTGAAAAATGACAGCTGTGAGATACATGAGGTAGGGTAATAAGAAGGCTACAGTATGTTGACAGTCTGTGGTAAAAATATTTAACATTTCCGAAGTTATGAGCGGGCGTAGTGAAATTGCAATGAACGGTCATAACTTTGACATATTTTCATATTTTGACTCCAACTTTTCAGCATAGTATTCTTATGACCTCACCTCATAAATCCCATAGGTGAAAATGTTCAGATGCATGCTAAAATACCATTCCACACCACAGGTGTGAAAACACATTTCGGACAGGATGTGAAAAATGACAGCTGTACTGTTCATGAGGTCATGTGAAAAAAATGGCTATTTGGAAAATTTGGAGTCAAAATATTGAAAATGACCAAGGTTATGCACGTGCATAGAAAAATGTCAATGAATGCTCATAACATGGCCATTTTTAGGAATTTGTTCACCAAATTTTCAATATAGCCTTTCTGGGTGTTCTCCTCATGAACACTGTGGTGAAATTTTGTTATTCAGTCCTGAAAGGTGATTTCGAACAGTGACTTCAAAATCACATTCTTAGTTTGATTAATGAAATAACACTGCCAGTGTTCATGAGGTGGGGTCTCAAAAAGTCCATGTTGAAAATTTGGTGAAAAAATTCCCAAAAATTGCAAAGTTATGAACATAAGTTCAAAACCCCATTGAAATACAAAACTTACCTTGAATCCTCAGTTCGCTGTTCTGCTTTGAAGAATGCAGACAAGTCTCAGCCTACAGAAGATGACAGCCTATGACCTCTGGTGGTAAGTATAGTGTAAGGAAAGGTGAGGCGTGGTGGGTGCTCAGTGAGAGGGTCAGGATGGGGAAGGGGATGGCGGAATGAAGAGGGATCATTTTCTTTTTTAGGTTAAAAACATAAAAAGACATTGGGGCTGTTTTCTTTTTACAGGACTAAACTAAAGAAATATTTCAGGACACTGGGGGTGGGCTATCCAGTGTACCACACTGCTGGGGGGGCTCTAAATGCTGACACAGGGACTGATCTCCCAATGTTGGCTAATGAATAAAACAACATTCAGTGGGGAATCCATCACCGGGGTTGGGCATCATGGTGTTGAATTATATGAATAAACAAACAAGGGACTAGGAGACGGTGATTGGGGGGTGCCACTAGACACCAAGGAATTTATGGTGACAGTGATAGGGGAGTGAGGGGTATCACTAGACACTGGGAAAATGGGGGTTTACAACACACACTGCAGCTGGCAGCAAGAGTTCAGCTGTGGCTGCACAACTTATTCAAATCTGCTGTTCCCATACAGAGAATGCGTCGGAAGGCTCCTCTTGCTAAGCTGGGCACCTGGGATTTCAGGTGCCCAGAAAAAAGTATTTCTGGTCCTAATTGTAAAAATCAGACACCAAAATCTAGCTAAATGGGGCCCATTTAGCTAGGTTCTGGTGTCTGATTTGTAAAATGACAAAATTTGTATCTATTTTCCACACTTTTTAGTTTGTGGAAAAATAAACCAAGATGGCTGTTGGCGAAAAAGGATTTTTCCCTATGAAAAAGATTTTTTCCTCACAAAAAAGGAATGGATCTTGTGAGAAAGAATCCTCTTTTGTGAGGTCAATCATTTGTTGAACTTTGTCCCTGTATTCTGGAAAGTGAACTTCCAATTGAAAACAATGGAAAAATGGAATAACGTTGAAACAGATTTATATTTTTTCACCAAACAAACACATGGCAGTTCTGTTACTCAAGCTGTATCTACCATAAAAAAAAACATACCAAAATTTCACACCATCTGGATGCAAGGCGATAAGAAAAAATTGCATAAAATGGCAACTTTTAAGGTTTTTGCACTATCCCAGATCTCAGAATCTGTACATCCAACTGGAAAGAAACTTGTCACATCAAGAGATCTACCCCACAGGACAGGACATACCAAATTTTGTGCAAATTCATTGATTAAGTTATTAAAGTGCAACATTTTATGTTTAATATTAAACAGACTACTCAACCCCAACTATAGGGGAATGACCGTGCCCCTATAATATCTATCTATCTATCTATCTATCTATCTATCTATCTATCTATCTATCTGTCTGTCTGTCTGTCTGTCTATCTATTCTTTGCAAAAAATTATGATAGTGCAATCAGTTAGGGTTGATATTGAACTATAAAAAGGAGGGAAATATGGCATTAGGGTTTCCAACCTTAACATCCCACCCCAACCCTGCACACACCAACAGGCATTGGGGTGTGCATTGGGGTCATCAGCCCCTAACACTAACCCAATTCCATAACTAAATAAGCTGAGATGGGTACAGTATTGGAGAATGGGAAATGGGGTGAGCATTAGGGCTGACAACCCCAAGGCACACTGCTGATGCCTCTTGGTCTGTGCAGGGTGGGGGTAGGATGTTAGGGTTGAAAACCCTAACATCATATTTCCCTCCTTTTTATGGTTTGATATCAGCACTAACTGATGCATTAACATAGTTTTTTGCATACAATTCCTTACTTTTTGAGATAGTGTAATCATAGCCTTATTTGCCTGCCCACCCACCCACCGATGTATAATTGTTTAGATAGAGTTATTGAATCCTTATTTGCCTGTGGGAGTGCAGTGCCCTTTGGCCTCTGCGCTCCCATTCTTCCATAGATGCATATATGTAGGTTGCTGCTGAAGGGCCCTGCACTTCCATTTATAGGACAACAGTGACCAAATTGCCAGCATAGCCATCTTATTACCCCACCTTAAGTACCCAGAGCAGAACATTTTTGAATCCCCACCAAAACATAATTCCACATAACTGCAACAGCATTTCACATCACAGTTGTGAAAACTCATTTTGACTAAGATTTTAAAAATGACAGCTGTGACATACATGAGTTGTGGTAGTAAGAAGTCTATCTTGAAAATTTGGGGTCAAAGTATTTTAAATTTCCAAAGTTATGAGTGTGCGTAGCAAAATTGCAGTGAATAGTAATAATTTTGCCATTGTTACATATTTTGACCCCAAATTTTCAGCATATCCTTCTTTTGACCTCATCTTATGAACAATATGACTGTCATTATGCATATCCCACCTGAAAGGTGAATTCCTCAAGCGACCAGAAAATGACCTTTCGGGCAAGAGTTGTGTAACAACACCCCAATTTTTCACGAGGAGGGGTCTCAAAAAGGATATTTTGAAAATTTGGTGTCACAATATGCAAAACTGGCAAAGTTATGCACCAAAGTTGAACATCTCATTGAAATACATTGATTTCCCATACAAAAAAGTATATTTTTTTTGTGAGTTGTCATACGAAACAAGATCTTTTTTTGTATGACGCTGATATGATGAAAGAATTGAAATGTAAAAAAAAACATTTTAAGGGCCTTTCTCAAGCAGTAAAGTGCAGAATGCAGTTAAGGGGTTCCTGATAAGCAAACTACATGTGTTGGTTCCTCCCCAGAATATCATTTTTGGGAGTTTCCAAATTTGAATTTCTCAGGCAAAAGTGAAAACAAGACGGCAGCCATATGAAAAAAGATTTTCCTCAAATGAAAAAGGATGATGTCATATAAAAAAAAATATTTTATCATTTCATACAGCTATCTTTTAGTGCTTACTGAGCATGCTCAGAGACAATTTTTTCAAATTTTTAAAATGCAGTAACTTAAAAGCAGCTTATCATTTTTTTCACCAGACTAGCAAAAGGCACATCTTTGGACTAGTCCCTTTCTGCCCTGAAAATTGCAGACCAAGATTCCAAACTGTCTGGGCTATAGGCAAGTTCAAAGAAAAATCCCAGCAAAGTCAATGAGCAATGTAATGCTTTTTTCACCTCTCCACAACTCGTAAATCACATACCCTAACAGAACGTAACTTGACACATCCAGAGATCTATCCTGGGTGATGGTGCATGAGAATATGCATGCAAATCCATTGAACGGTTGCAAAGTTATTTAAAGTGAAAAATTTCGAGTTTAACATTGAAGTGCCTACTCAACCCTAACTATAGGGGTGCGACCATGCCCCTATAATATCTATCTATCTATCTATCTATCTATCTATCTATCTATCTATCTATCTATCTATCTATCTATCTATCTGTCTGTCTGTCTGTCTGTCTGTCTATCTTAGAGTTGAGTAGGCACTTTAATATTAAACCTTAAATTGTGCACTTTAATTCCTTTGAAACCGTTCAATGGATTTGCACAAAATTCTGCATGTGCAGTCTCCTGGGGCAGATCCCTTGATGAGCCTGGTTTCGTGTTGGTCAGATTGGCAGATTCCATACTGCTGATAGTTAAAAAACATTAAAATTCACCTTTTTTTGCATTTTTTTCGTCATCACATTTTGGTCAAACAGTTTGGAATTTTGGTTTGAACTTTTCAGGGTAGAAAGTGCTTTCCCGACAGTGCATGTCTGCATTGGTTTGGTGAAAAAAAATTATTAATCTGTTCCAACGTTACTTAAAATTTCAGGTTCTGAGTATGCTCAGTTCACTCTTTTGGATAGAGGAATGAATGAAAAAGGATTTTGCTCTGGCAAACAAGGATTGGTCAATCAAGAAAAAGGATCCTTGTTTGTCAGAGCAAAATCCTTTTTCGTTCCATTCCTCTATCCAAAAGAGTGAACTGAGCATACTCAGAACCTGAAATTTTACAATAAAGTAACGTTGGAACAGATTAAATCCTTTTTCGTGAGCCACCATCTTGTTTTTTATTTCCCCCCAAAAAAACCTGTCATAACTGTGCCCAGGGATGTCTGTTACAGATATTAAAATATGTATTTTGCTCATCGGGAGTGAATGAGCTATGATTTGTGGTTTCTGATGTTCGTATGCCCTTAGAAATGTTTTTTAAACAATTTCAATCATTTTTCACCACTTGTTAACTTCCTTTTTTGCCATTCCTTTTTCACCAGCTGATTTCTTTTTTTGCCATGATGAAAAAAGAAATAGGCTGGTAAAAAATGATTACCATCAGGGCCATCTGGTCATCAAAAGGGGCCATCTGGTCATGAAATGGGGAAATTCTTTTTTGCCAGCCGATTTCCTTTTTTGCCATGATGGAAAAGGATGGTAGAAAAGGAAAATGGGATGGCAAAAAAGGATTGTGCCATGGCCATTTGGTCATGGAAAATCACTTTGGGAGCATCTGGTCCCGAAAAATACAGACATCTGGTTGTCCTCTCCTTTAAAATATCCCTGGTATCTAGTGGCAGTCCCCACCCTCAATCCCTATATATTTTTTTATGTATATTTATTTTTTGTTTTATTTTGCATTTCTTTTTTATTTTATTTTTTTTACATTGTGACATTCTGCCACTTTGCCCTTTATCCCTGGTGTCTAGAGGTACCCCCCACAGCACCCTCTGATTTTTTTGGGTGCTCATTGGTAGCTAGTGGCATCCCCCACCCTCCCAGGTCTCAATCTGCAAAAGAAAAAATAGTCCCTCGTTGTCTTTTTTTACCTAAACAAAGGTCCATCGCTGATCACTCCTGCACTCTCTACCCCACCACCCACTGTGCACCCACCTCCCCACCCCCTTACCCTATACTTAGAGTGCTCATTGGTGGTTAGTGGCATCTCCCCTCCCAGGATTTGACCTACAAAAGAGAAAATGATCCCTCATTGTCCTTTTTTTCACATAAAAAAATGTTCCATCACCAATCACTCTCACATCCCGACCACCCACTGTGCACCCACCTCCCCACACCCGCCTTACCCTATACTTACCTCCAGAGGTCATCTGTTGTCATCTTCTGTGGACCGGGACATGTATGCACTCTTCAAAGCTGAACCGCAAACTGAAGAATCAAGGTAAGTGCCGTATCATGTATTTCAATGGTGTTTTGAACTTGTGTTGATATCTTTGGCATCTTTAGATATTTTTTCACCAAATTTTCAACACGGCCTTTTTGGGACCCCACCTCATGAACACTGCCACTGTCAATTTGTTAATCAGGCCTAGAAGGTGATTTAGTGGTCACTGCATGAAATCAGCTTTCAGGACTGAAATCACAGTGCCAGTGTGTATGAGGTGGGGTCCAAAAAAGCCCATGTTGAAAATTTGGTGAAAACAATTCCTAAAAATGGCTGCATTATGTGTGTTTGTTGAAAATTTTCTATGCACATGTGCAACTTTGGTCATTTTTAAATATTTAGACTGTAAATTTTCAACAGAACCATTCTTTCACACCACTTCATGAACTGTACAGCTGTAATTTTTTCACATCCTGTCTGAAAAGTGTTTTCACACCTGTGGTGCAGAAAGGCATTTTGACATGGATTTTGAAAATTTTCACCTGTGTGGTTTATAAGGTGGGGTCATAAGAAAACTATGTTCAAAATGTGGGGTCAAAATATTACAACATGCCAAAGTTATGACCATTTGTTTTAATTTTGCTATGCCCGCTCGTAACTTTGGAAGTGTTTAATATTTTGACCCCAGATTTGCAAAATAGCCTTCTTATTACCCCACCTCATATATGTCACTGCTGTCATTTTTGAAATCCTAGCCAACAGGTGTTTTTGCACCTGTGTGGCAGAATGGCATTGCACTTGTGCGGCATTACGTTTTGGTGGGGATTGAAACATTTTCTGTACTGGGTACATGCGATGAGGCCATAAGAAGGCTATGTTGAAAATTTGAGGTCAAAAGTATTAATAATTCATTATTAAAAATGGCACAGTTATGACTATTGCAATTTCGTTATGCTCGTAACTTTGTGAATTTTAAATACAGTATTTTGAGCCCAAATTTTTCACATAGCCTTCTTATTACACCACCTCATGTTTAACACAACTGTCGTTTTTCACATCTTGTCCAAAATGTGTTTTTGCACCTGTTAATTGGCATTGCGCTTGCACAGAATTGTGTTTTGGCGGGGATTGAAAAATTTTCTGTATTGGGTACAAGAGGTGGGGGTAATAACATGGCTATGGTGACAATTTGGTGACTGTTGTTCTATAACTGAATGTACAGGGGCCAGAGGTCCCTGTGCATCCACAGTTAGATACGTATACGCATCTATGGAGGTATGGACCCTGTGCTCCCACAGTAAAATAAGGATACTATTATACTATTTCAAAAAGTAAGGTAATAAATAGCAAAAAACATTATTAATGCATCAGTTAGGGTTAAACTGACAAAAGCAGGGAAATGTGGCATTAGGGTTTCCAACCCTAACATCCCATTCTGCAGCCTGCACAGACCCACAGGTGGGGTGGCTGTCTCAGACTAACACTCACCCCATTCCCCTATGCTGTAGCCATGTCACCTAATTTTGTAATGGAATGGGGTGAGTGTTAGGGTTGATGGCCCCAAGACAGCCTCCCAGCCTGTGAGTCTCACCCCATTCCCCTATGCTGTAGCCATGTGAGTGTTGGGGTTGATGGTCCCAAGACAGCCCTCAAGCCTGTGGGTCTCTGTAGGGTGGGGAATAGGGTGTTAGGGTTGGAAACCCTAACTCTGCATTTCCCTGCTTTTCTTAGTTTAACCCTAACTGATGCATTAACAAAGTTTTTTGCAATGTGTGCATATATATATATATATATATATATATATATATATATACTGTATATACTGTAAATGCAAACAGATACATATATCTATATGTAGAGTTCATTATATATATATATATATATATATGTGTGTGTATATATATATATATATATATATATATATATATATATATATGTGTGTATATATATATATATATATATATATATATATATATATATTATACCTGCCTGGTAGGGCAGGTATAGTTAGGGTTGCATGGCCACTTCTTTTGTTAAACCCCAAAGTTTGCACTTTAATAACTTTGCAACCATTTGTTCACTTTACCTGACATTTTGCATGCATGGCCTCCAACCACAGATCTTTGGATCTGAAAAGTTTCGTTCCAGTTGGATGTACGGTTGCGGAACCATAGAGCATCCAAAAATGTGAAAGATGGTAAACTTTTGTGCATTTTTTGGTTATCCATAATGGACTGAAGAATGCGTCTGAGTGGATTAAAATTTGCATTATATGTAGCCTGGGTTGAACTGGTGCTTTTTGAAGATTTGGTGAAAAAATATTAATTCATTCAAAAGTTATTCAAGTTTTTCATGTCGTATTATAGCCTATGGGAAAATTTATATGTGCATTGTGAAAACGTTCGTGAAAACTTTCGTGAAAACATTTTCTTGTGTGCAACATTTTTTTGTGCATGATAACATTTCATTATAAGGTATAGGGAATCAAGAAAACATTTTTGTTGTCGCGAAAACCATACTCCACAAAATTGTCCCATGTGTTGTTTTCTTTGTCACTTCATTGAGCCAAGGTGATAGATAGATAGATATGTTATTTATAAAGTGCCCATTTACATGGACTCTGGGAGCTGTACAAAACAATTCAATAACAAAATTCTTATAGGCAGCAACTCAACACAAACTTAAAATTCTGGATTGCACTTTTGGGCTGAAATTTGCAGGGTGGCAAGCCCTAGTTCCACAGATGTGCCTTTTGGTGGTTTGGTATGAAAAAATTGAACAGGCCCATAGTTACAGCATTCTGAAGTTTATAAATATTCCCATAGGATAACATTGCGGCACCCGTGATGCCTTTCGGTGCACGTATCTCGAAAACAGTTCGAGATATGGATTTTTTGTTGCAAAAAACTTTGCTAATGCATCAGTTAGGGTTGTTTCCACAGTGACAAAAGTGTGGAAATTCAACATTAGGGTTATCACCCCACCGCCCCACTCCACCCCCACACCCCCATTGTTCACACACCAACAGACATCGAGATGTGCCATGGGATCATCAGTCCTAACTCTCACCCCATTCTCCTATAATGTAGCATGTCAGTTTACTTACACATGGAATGGGTGAGAGTTGGGGCTGGTGAGTTCGTGGCACACCCCGACGTCTGTTGGTGTGTGGAGGATGGGGGTTGTGGGGGTGGGGTGGTAACCCTAATGTTGAATTTCCACACTTTTACCACTGAGGAAATAACCCTAACTGATGCATTAATGAAGTATTTTGCAAAGAATATGTATATGTGTGTTGTGCAAAAACCAATCGGCCCACTTTGCCATTAGCAGGCTATTCTTATTCACCACTAGAGGCCTCCTCTGTTTTAACCGCCTTTAAAGTACAATCCTGTCAGTCAACATCTAATGAATGAGCTACCCTTGGGTTCCTATCCAAGCCTTCGCACTGCTGAATTGCTGCTCCTGCCCACCCCCCAAACTGCTATCCCAGGTCTCTTCTATTAGCACTGTTACGTATATCCAAAACCTAGCCCTGTCCCCTGGTCTCTGCTACTCCTGACTACCAGTTCCCCAGGGTCCTGTCTGGGAGGTCCTTTTTACTCCACCCCTGACCTGACGCTTAGAGTGGGACCCCTAATTGCTCCCTAAAGTGAATAGCCTTGTCCTCCTGCTAGCCAGCTCCCTGCCGAAAGCGCCCACACTGCGTCAACACCTGCTGACCTTGGCTGTGTTGCCACTTCATTTGGGATCCTTCCTCCACCGGGTACCTCACACACTCCTGCTGCTTCATTGGCTGGGGCCATGGCTCCACATGCACAGGCTGGGAGCTTAGCCAGCTATCAAGGTCCCCAAACAACCCTGTACCCCTTCAAGCCCCCCTCTGCCTGGCTATCCACCAAAGGCTTAAAAATAGTGCACCTCAATACCCGCAGCATCCTCCAAAACCTAGCAGAACTAATGGTCTGGGCAGCCCACTACAAGTCTGACATTATGGGCATCACGGAAACTTGGCTGAAGCCTCGCACTCCTGACTACGCGTGTGCCCTCCTGGGCTACAGCCTCATCCAGCAAGAAAGGGCAGAGAGTAAGCATGGGGGGGTGCTCCTATACTATAGGGTGCACCTTAATGTGTCTACAGTTTCTTATTCACCCCCTGCATCCCCAGTTTGTGAGTTCCTTCACACCCTCCTCCTACTTGGGAACACTAAAAAGATGCATCTTGTCTGTGCCTACAACCCTCCGAAGGGTGGTGTTCAAGGGCTCTCCTCACTACTTGACCACCTTAAGCAAAAGGTTGGCTCAAATGAGCTGCTAATCCTGGGGGACCTCAGCCTCAATTGGCTGGGACCCAATACCAAGCAATATGAGCCTCTTCTCTCAGGCCTTGCTCTCAGCCAGATCATCATGGGACCCACAAGGATCTCCTCCTGGGGGGGACAAAGGGTCACTTATTGACTGGATACTGAGCAACAGATTGGATAGAATTGTCCATTCAGGAATACTCCCAGACATCATCTCAGATCACTCTCCAACCTACTGCATATAGGGCACCTCCTCGCCCAAAGTCCCTAGCAGAGTGATCCTGATGAGGGACTATTTCAAACTCACCCTCAATGACTACCTTGAGGATCTACGATGTGTTGACTGGTCTATGGTCACTGCCACAAATGACCCTGTTGCAGCCCTTGATCATTTCCTTGCCACATTTGTCCCCTTGCAAAACAGGCATGCACCCCTTACTAAAAGGAGGGTGAGGGGCACAGTCATGAAGTGGATCCATGGAGGCCTATTCTCCCTCATGAAGCAGAGAGACAAATGTTGGGTGAAACATAAGATCTCCTGCAACAATAACGACCTCCTCGAATATTGACGGCTCAGAAACTCCTGCAAGACAGTCATACGCACCGCTAAGAGTGAGTACTGCAAATCTGCCCTGCTAGTCTTGGCCAATAATGTGCTTTTGGCAAAACGTCAAAAACCTGGTCGGAGGGCCTGCCAAGGAAACGATCGCTGACATGAATATCGGAGGGACCAACTGCAATAACCCCCAAACTATTGCCTCTGCATTTAACTGCATGTTTTCAGACCTGCCTGCTTCTTCTTCTTCTTCCCAACTCTCTGCCCCAAACCCCTGGGTGGGCCCCCCTCTCGACCGTCCTTCAACCTCAAACAGATCTCAGTTGGAGAGACCCAGGAACTCCTAGCTGGTCTCTCCCACCACATGGGGGCATGTCACGACAGCCTCGAACCAAAGCTGTTTAACTTGGGGGCTCCTCTCTTCACCCAGCTGGTCGCTCATATATTTAACTCTTCTCTTATCTTGGGGATCATCCCTAACATATGGAAGGTGGCCAAGGTTGTCCCTGTTCACAAACAAGGCGACCCCAAAGATATGAAAAACTAATGCCCCATCGCCAGACTCTCTGCTACTTGTAAGCTCCTTGAAAAGGCAGTTGCCTCACTACTCTCCCACTACCTTCAGGGCTATGCAGTTCTCTCCCTTGCTCAGCATGGCTTCAGAAAGGGGCACAGTACATCGACTACGCTGGCCGTGGTTACCTTTGAGATCAGGTCCTCGACTGACCAAGGCAAACTGACTGGAGCCATCTTTGTCGACCTCTCTGAGGCCTTCAATCAGGTTGACCATCCCCTCCTCCGCTCCACTCTTCATTCTCTCAGATTCTCCCACTGAGCTCTTGCCTGGTTTTCCAACTACCTTGGGGAAGGCAACAATACACCTGCTTCAACTGCGCCCTCTCTGCCCTCTACCCTGTTAACTGTGGGGTCCCCAAGGGATCCATCCTTGGACCAATTCTGTTTTCCCTATTCATTAATGAACTGCCCTCCATTGCAACCTACGGGCACCCAACTCTATACGCGGATGACCTCGTCGTACTGTCCAGTTCCCAGGATATTACTATCATCAACTCCTGACTTAACTCAGACTTCAATCTTATCCAGAACTGGCTTGTGGGACACAAGCTTACCATCAACCTGGAGAAGACCCAGGCCATGCTCTTTGGCAGTGTGGCCAAAACCGCTTCCTGCCCTGCTCCTCTTACTATCTATGGAGCAAATGGCTCCCTCCTGCTGGTCATTGACTCCGTCAAGTATCTAGGAGTTACCCTTGATCCACAACTGGATCTCACCGCGCATCTCTGGAATATTTGTAAAGCCTCAAACGGCAAGCTTGGACTTGCCTACAGAGCCAAAGATTGCCTCACCCCGGCTGCTCGGCTCGCCATAGCCAGGGGGATACTCCTTCCCACGCTTTGTTATGGGCTCATTGCCTTTGCTCAAGTCCCAAATTCTAACCTAGTGAAATGGAATACTACCTATAACAATATATGCTGCTTCACACTCTCTGCACCCCGCCTCATGCATCGCTGTGAGCTCTACTCTCGGCTGGAGTGGCTACCCCCTGAAAAGCACCGCGCCTTTGTCCTTGGCAACTTCATAGATAACATAGTTAGAATGGCCACTCCTTCTGCACTTGCCCTTCCCTTCAAATATGGAACCCCTGCCTACCACTTAAGATCTAGTGCTGCACAGGTTCATCTGGTTCCTAAGACCCGCACCCTCACAGGAGACCAGGCCTTCTCCGTCCATGTGCCTAGACTGTGGAACTCCCTTCCCACCCTAGTTTGTGCCTCTCTCTCCCATCCTGCTTCAAAACATCCCTATGGAACTTCCTCAAAATGGCCTCTGCCTGTCTATGTACCTTATAGACCCAGAGTAGTCTCTCCCTCACCCCCTGATTCACTATGGGAGTCTGTGTGCTGATACACCGGCCGCTGTTAATCTCAGCTGATAACCAGCATAAGGCACTTTCCGCCCTCCTGTTGGAGAGAGGCTCTTGTCATATCAGTACCTGCTTCTAGCTGCACTATTTGATGTTCATTCTCTCTCATGACAGGCGCTCATGTCATGCAATTAGATGCATGTACTTTCATTTATTTTGATGTATTCTCTTTCATGATGTTACCTGTTGTTATTCTACCTCTCAGTGCTGTTATGTATCTTGTTGACATACTGCCAACTTATCCAGTTTAAAGCCAGTTGTACCATTTGCTGTTCCACCCACTTGTTCGTGGGCCTGTATGTTACCTTGACTCTGTATTATGTTTCTTATGTACTCTGTAACCTCCCGGGTCGCACCTGAAAATAGGCACTTGATGTCTAGAGTGCTTACCTGGTCAACAAAAGTAAATAAATAAATATATAAAACTCCATTAATGCCTCATTTGTGGTCGTCACACCAACAAAAGTCTGGAAATTCGATGTTAGGGTTACCAACCCTGCCCTGCCACCCCCACCTACACCCTCCACAGACCAACAGGCGTCAGTGTGTGCGTTGGGGTCATCAGGCCTAACTCAAACCCCATTCCATTTGTAAGGAAGCTGAGATGGTACAGCATAGGAGAATGGGGTGAGAGTTAGGCCTGATGACCCCAAGGCACACACCAATGCCTGTTGGTCTGTGGAGGGTGAGGGTGTCTGGTGGCGGGGGTAGGGTTCATAATCTTAACATCGAATTTCCAGACTTTTGTTGGTGTAGAATCAATCCTAACTGATGCATTTACAGAGTTTTTTGCAATAAATTTTCCTTCTTTTTGAAATCTAGATTTAGTAGTTGCTGTATTGGTCCCTGCAAGAATAGATCCAGAAGCAAATGATTTGATACCTTTTAATAGACCAACAAAGATGTAACAACAAGAGAAAGTGAAATGTTACTCATATGGTATCCATAGGTGGGAGCTCGGGCCTTCTGGGTCCTGCGCTGCCACCCACTCATCAGTGTAGAGGCACAGCACAGGAGGGCCCTGTGCTCTCAGTTTTGCATAATGGGATGCATATTTGGGAGCACAGGCCCTCTGGGCCCTGTGCTCCAAACCACCCATAAGTGTAGAGACATAGCGCCTGAGGACCCTGTGCTCCCAGTATTGCAAGATAGTATCCATGGGTGGGAGCGCACAGTCCTCTGAGCCCTGCACTCCCACCTACCTATAAGTATAGAGACAATAGCACAGGATGGCCCTGTGTTTTTAGTTTTGCACAATCATATCCATAGGTGGGAGTGCGGGCCAGAAGGCCCTGCACGCCCACTCACCCATGAGTGTAGAGGCATAGCATAAGAGGGCCCAGTGTTCGAAGTTTAGCATAGATAGTATGATAGGTGGGAACACGGCCCCTCTGGGCCCTGTGCTGCCACCTACACATAGTACAGGCCTAGAATCATTCCAAGCAACCCTCATAATGCTTATTTGGCAATATCTCAGCAACAGTAGTGTCGAAGGTCTAAGGTCCAGTGAGGGTAGGTGGGTCAGAACAAGAAGGTAGCCAGGTAGCCATGCTGGGCTAGCCACAAGATGCAGCAGTGTTAGAGCATGATTTTGGTTAATTTTTAGTTTTGTTAACTTTGTTAACTTGTTATTTTTGTGTTACATTTTATTTATTCATTTATTTATTTTTGTTGAGCTAGTGGCAGTTAGATGGGGTGAAGAAGTGATTTAGTAGGTTTGAGGAGCATGCTGGAGTTGAGGTTTTATATTGTTTTAGGTCGCATAGTTACACAAACATTTGTTCTGCTTTCCCAGCGGTCTGTGGCTTATCGCTAGGATATCTGTTTTCGTCTTGACTACTATTGTGGTTATGATTGCTATATGCATTCTCTTACCTTGCTGGTTGTTTTTCTGGCCCAGATAGGAAAAAGGAAGGGAGAGTCAATTTGACTGTTTTGAGAGTTGTGAGGAGCGAGGTGCTGATTTTGGACATTGGACTCTGGCCTGGAGTCATCAAGTTGCGCAAGGATCCCTACTGGAACTGTGGAGTGGAGGTTCTGTTTGTAGCAGCGGCACTAGATTGTGGAACTAGGACCAGAATTGCCTTGCCGGTCTGTTTCAGCTGAAGGACAAAGGATTCTGTGGGGTTTCCAGATTTGGGGCACACTATTCTCCTGTTAATTTTCCAATGGGACTGGGGTAGTGTTTCAGCCTGAACCCAGGGGAGGAATCACCAGGGTTAATGGCTGTACTGGAGCTTGGGCCCAGTGCCGCTGGAGAGTGAGTGCTATAGTGTCTGGAGCTCTTTGGATTCTCGAGGGGGTGGGTTGGAGGGCCTGTTCTCCACTGAGACCGACAGCGGCCTGAGGCCTTAGGGTGGTGACTTCTTGGGGAATGGCTGAATCACCCAAGTTTGTCTGGCTGTGGGAAGTTTCCCCAGATTGACTGAGGTGCGGTCGCTGTCTGGTGGAAGTCCTTTTAAATTGGTGGAGGATTTACTTCTGGATCCTGTTTCCTTTTGGTGGACGGTCAGACTCTCTCTTTCTTTTTACACCACTTGGATTTGGTGGGCAGTGAGAGTGCCCTATTTAAACTGTGCTGCTTTTAATAAACTGCTGACTGTGTCCTGGCCTATGTGGGAGACAGTGCTAGAAGGCAACTTTTTTTTACCGGAGAGGTGGGAGCTCTTCGGAGACTATTAAATACCCATCTCTGAGAGTTATATATGCAACCTCTCTCTTCTTACAGTAATCACCCTCATATTCTGCCATAGGAATTTTCATTGTTTATTTTATTAGGCGGGGTTGGGGAGTGTGTTCTACGATTGGTTATTTGTTGTGAGGATGGATTGTTGGGTGTGAGTGTTTGGGTTGAGTGTGGTTATTTGAATGAGTGGATTCTGTGTTTGGTTTGTTAGTGGACTGACTGCTGATGTGCATTGTGATGCGTTGGGAGGATAAAAAGATGATCAGGTGGTATTCTCCCTCCAGGCTTTGGGACCTCTGTCCTTTTGACTGTCCCCCTTTGCCATCTGCAATGTATTTTAGATGCCGCACCTTGGGGATAGCCAGGAGGCATAGGAGGAGGGGAGTCCTGAGCCTGGTGGGGGGGACGGAAAGGGGCGGCTGGATTGAGGTGGTGGGGACAAGGAGATGCCCTGGGGCAAAATTGGACCAGGATGGTGGTTTTCCCTGTCTGATTCCCATACCCAAGGGCTCTGTTTTATGCAGGCAGGTCTTCCTTGTCAATCCATTCAACTCGATCAGTGTTGTGCAATGCCAGGTCTATTAAAAACAAAACTGCCATAATTGCAGATCTTTTTGGTTCATCTGACCTGGTGTGCATCACTGAGACCTGGTTGGATGAGAACGCAGGCCCAATATTGGCATCTGCGGTTCCAGCTGGGTACTTGGTGATACACCGCCTGAGGACAGATCATAGGGGTGGGGATGTAGCCATTTGTTTTAAAGCAGGACTGGGCCTTGTGGATGTGCCAGTGGGGTCCACCAGATCCTTTGAGTGTATTGTGGGCACGGGGGTGGGATGCAGGATTCTGCTCATCTACCGTCCACACAGTGATGGGAAAGAATTCCTGCAGGAGATCGTGAACTTCATCATTGAAGTGGTATTGGGATCCCCCAGACGGTTAATCCTGGGGATTTCAATGCCTGGGTTGATGATGAACTCTTACACTTTGGTCAAGATCTCCTCCAGCTTATGTCTTTGCTGGTCTCAAACAGGTTATTTCCTCCGTGACTCACATTGGTGGTCACGCATTGGATTTGGTGTTCCTCTTGGGGATGGAGATCACTGATTTGGTGGTGGAACCTGTCACTTGGTCCAATTACCACACCATAAGGTTCAGTTTGTGGCTCTCCCTAATGGGTCTGCTCCTATGGAGATGGCCCGGTACCACCCTTTGAGGGGCGTGACCCCAGAGGGCCTAACGGTAGTGCTAGACCTATTGGGTCTGGCACATGAAAGCATGGGTCTGGGTGATCTTGTACTTGCCTATAATAAGGCGGTGTTGGGTGCCCTGGATTCCATTGATCCTGTTCATGTTCGACCACTTACTCTTCACCCAAAGTCCCCATGGTTTGATGGGACCTTGAAGGAGATGAAGAGAGTGGTTCAAAGGTTAGAGAGGGTCTGGCGGAAGTCCAGCCTGCATGTTGACAGACTTAGTTTGATGGACCATTATGCTTCTATCAATCGACAATCACCTGTAAGAAGGCAGAATTCCTGTCTAGGAAGATTGCTGCAGTGCAAAATTGACCAGCTCAGCTCTTCCAGGCTGTTGACAGATTGTGCAATCCAGTCTGTCTGCGGTCAAGTGGAGTCTTGTCACAAGAAATGTGTGATGAGTTTGCTCGATTCTTCATGGAAAAGGTTGTCACCATCAGGTCCGGTATCCGCCCAGCCCCCCTCTATGGGGGATTGCAGAGGTCAGCGGAAGGTTGCGAACACCCGGTTTGTCTGGTCCAACTTTGGATGGCCGGACATCATGGACATTGTGAGGATCATCCATGCTTTGTGGCCAACCAGCTGTAGTTTGGACCCAGGCCTAATACATCTCGTTTTTGGGGGCATTGAGGAAATTGGCCCAGTCCTGGCTGAAACAGTCTGGAGGTAATTGGAGAGGGGGGTCTTTCCCGATCCCCTGAAGGAGGTGGTTGTACAACTGCTCCTGAAAAAAACCCACCCTTGACCTGGACTGTTTTACCAACTACAAAGCTGTCTCTAACCCTCCCCTTTGCTGGGAATGTTATTGAGAAGGTGGTTGTGCTGCAGCTGGATGATCATTTATCCACCCACAATGTCTATGACACTCTTCAGTCTGGATTTAGGAAGAGGCATTGAACTGAGATGACACTTGTTCAGGTAATGTTTTTTCCCTTTGGTCCCGTGGGGGGTGGGGAGCATTAGGGTTGGAAACCCTAACACTACATTTCCCTATTTTTGTGGCATTAAGTTACCAAATTGGTGCATTAACACAGTTTTGTCAAAGAACTTCCCTTCTTTTTGAGATACTAGAATTGTATCCTCATTTCTCTGTGGGAGCACAGGGCACTCTGGGCCCTGCACTCCCATCCCTCAATAGATGCATACATGTATGTTGCTAAACTTCAGGCCTGTCCAATAGCACTTGAGGCCTGGTTCACTGCTAACTCGCTTGTACGGAATGAGGAGAAAACAAAGGCTGTTCTATTTGGGACCAGACATCTGGGAGCAGACAGGTGCAACCTGCTCTAGCTCCACACAGCCAGGGGAATTGAGTTGAAGTCATTGACAAGGTCAAATACCTAGGAATCATCCTTGACCAGGATATGTCCTACAAGCTGCACATTGACTTCTTAGCCAAGACCACTCATCAGAAGATTGGCCTACTATACAGGCTGGGAAACTCCCTGTCGGACGAGGCGAGATGAGCTATAGCAACATGCACCCTGCTTCCTACCCTCTTCTACGGTGCTCCCCTTCTACAGTTTCTCAGGGAGAGTGAACTAAGAAAGCTCTCTGTACTCTACAATAGGGTTGCACATTTCACTACCCACTCCTCCCCAAGGAGGCATCACTGTAAGGTCCTTGCAGACCTTAACTGGCCCTCCATAGGGCACAAACTGGCCTATCCTTTATTATGTCTGACATACAAATTCACTGCGACGGCCCTCCACTCAATCTGTATGGCTTGCTTAATCCCAAGATCACATGCCATGACCTGCGGTCATTGACTGGCTGTCCCATGGATATCCCCCTAGTATGGACCAACTTGGGCAAAAGATCTTTTAGGTATGCTGCTCCTAGTCTGTGGAACTCTCTCCCAGAGAATCTGATGGGTTGTCCCACTCTCCATGACTTTAAGTCTGTCTCGAAAGTGTACCTGATGGAGTTGAGTCTCTGTGGCTGTTACCATTAGTCCCTGTCCACTGAGCCTTCAATCCCCCCTTTTTGTGGTACACAAAGAACTCGTGGGCTCCTGGCCTACTCTACCTCTTGGCGACCTCCCCCACCTGCCTCCGTCATCTCTGACCGGGCCGGGGGGATCCTAACAAAGTAGTGCTCCTGGCACTGTATATTTCTCTATGTAAGATTTCCCAGTCAACTTATGTCACATCAGTTATAACAGACCTTGAGTGCCATTAGTTAACATACTGTCTATTTACCACCCATTCTCAATGTGTATTGTGTAGTACATAATTAACAAACCTCTTGTATGTAATCTGCTTTACCTCTGTATGTACTTGAATGTCTATACCCTGTATTTATTAATGTATGTAATTAGCTCTGGGTCAGCCCTGAAAAAGGGACCTCTGGTCTCAGTGGGCCTAACCAGTTACCAAACTGAAATACATAAATAAATAAATAAATAAATAAATAAAGTACAGGGCCCAAGCAGCAAACAAATTGTCAGCATAGCCTTGTTATTACCCCGTCTCATGAACGTTGTGCTGAGAATTTTCAAATCCATGCTGAAATGTCATTCTGCACCACCACAACATCATTTCCCACCACAGGTAAGAAAACACATTTTGCCCAGGATTTGAAAAATGACAGTTGTCACATTCATGAGGTGATGTAAAAAAATGGCTATGTTGAAAATTTGTGGTGAAAATGAACAAGATGGTGAAAATGTTCAAATCCTTCCCAAAAGATGATTTTGACAAGCGATTCTGAAATTGCCTTTTGGGCTGGCTTTGCAGAATTCTACCACAATTGTTCATGAGCTGGGGTCCTCAAAAGGCCATGTTGAAAATTTGGTGTCAAAACATGGAAAAGCTGCAAAGTTGTGCAGCAAAGTTGAAAACCCCATTGAAATACATTGAACCGCACTGACCTTAGTTTCTCATATTGCAGTCTGCGGTTCCATCAGCTAGTTTTATTTGCAGCAACAAACTACATATGAATATTTTTAATGTCGCACTTGATGTATGTGTTGTATGTTATTTTGTATTGTATACTGCTGTTCCATCACAGCTGCATGTGTGGTGGCTCTGGGTTGTTCCTGAAAAGGGTCCTTGGCCCAGTATACCTACCCAGTTAGCAAAATGAAAATAAAATAAATAAAAATAAATAAAGATGTGTCTTCGATTGGAGAATGTGTTTTCACCCTATGACCTGTTCAGGTGAGTGAGGATGTGCGGGAGTGTACTGGTTGGTGTGGGGTGGTGGGTGCTGAGTGGGAGGTGGGGGGTCAGATCGGTGAGGGATCTTTTTTTTTTTTACAGGTTTAAAGAAAAAAACAAAAGACATCAAGGGATGGTTTTCTTTATTACAGCTACTATGTGGACAGTGATCAGGGGTTGGGGGTGACACTAGACACCAGGGAAACATTTCAAAATATGGGGATAGTGATCAGAGGTTGGGGGTGCCAGTAGACACCAGGGAAAGACATAAAATTAATGAGGACATTGATTGGAGGGTGGGGGAGGTACCACTAGACACCAGGGAAAGAAAACAAAATAACAGGGATGGTGATGGGTGGTTGTGGGTGCTACTAGACATCAGGGTAAGACATGAAAATAACATAGACAGTGATCAAAGAGTGGGTGTGCCACTAGGCACCAGGGAAAGACATAACATTAATGGGATAGTAATCAGAGGGTGGGGGTGCCAGTAGACACCAGGGAAAGACATAAAATTAATGGGTACAGTGATTGGAGGGTGGGGGGGGGTGCCACTAGACACCAGGGAAAGAAAACAAAATAACAGGGATGGTGATTGGTGGTTAGGGGTGCTACTAGACACCAGGGAAAGACATGAAAATTACAGGGACAGTGATCAAAGAGAGAGGGTGCCACTAGACACCAGGGAAAGACATAAAATGAATGGGGATGGCAATCAAAGGGTGTGGGGTGCCACTAGACTCCAGGGAAAAGCATAACATTAACGAGGATAATGATCAGAGGCTTGGGGGGTGCCTCTAGACACCAGGGAAATGACATAACAACAATAGGGATGGCAATCAGAGGGTCAGGGGCACCACTAGACACCAGGGAAATGTCAACGCAAAGCTCACACTGTAGTCTGCAGCACAAGTTCAAGCTGCAGCTGCAGAAGTCAAGAAAGTCCAACTGTTCTCATACAGAGATCATAGGTTAACGGCTCCTCTCACTAAGCTGGGCACACTGGATTTTAGGTACCGGGCAAAAGTATTTCTGGCAAGTTTATACACACAAACAAAAACCAGGAAATAGCTAAACAGGTCCCATTTAGCTAAGTTCAGGTGCTTTCTTTTGTAAAAATACATAATTTGAATGTACTTTTCATGTTGGTAAATTTAAACAGAAACAAGAAAATAGCGGTCATCGTGAGTGTTTTTTTTTCCCCATGTCAAGTAAATCATGCAAATAACCACTCATGATATGTTTTTTTACCATTCATGATCAGTATTTCTCTGCACATGAACAGTTAATCATGATCTGTTCATACTTGCGAAGGTTTTTTTTTTTTATGTTTTTTTTTTATCGGTCGAACTTGAACGTTATCCTAAAAGTCATTATAATTCAAAAACTGTGTAATATTTTTTGACCAAACCATCCAAAAGCACACCCTTGGCACAGGCCTCATCATCCCTAAAAATTTCATAAAGAAATTCCATACCATCTACGCTGTAGGTGAGAGCAAAAAAACCCAGTGTTAAGAATAGGGGAAAAAAAAGATTTTTTTCACTTTTTTGACCCTCCGTATCTCAAAATTGTACAAGATGATGTCATGAAACTGTTCACATCTTAAGACTCTGACAGCCTGACCATGCATGCCAAATTTTGTGCTATTTTGTCAAATGATAGCAAAGTTATTAACGTGCAAAAAATTGGGTTTAACATTGAACTGCAGACTTAACCCTAACTATAGAGGCACTATCACAACCCTATAATATAATATGAAACACATAATTGCACATACTATATCCCAATAATGCAATGACACAATTGAAACCGACACACACATAGTACCAGAGATTTAAATATATATATATATATAAAATATATATGTGTAAATACAGTATATATATATATATATATATATATATATATATATATATATATACTGTATCATAAGATGAGAACCTCCAGAGCAAATGCTATGAGACAAGAGTTGCCCTGGAAAGATATCGGCCATTGGCCACATATGCAATAATGCAAAGCATTACATAGAGAAACCCAGTGAATACAAAGAATGTATATATAAGAATGGGCCTCGGAGCAAAAAATGAGCACTTGGAATACTAAATTGCTCATATCTCAGGAACCGTACGACATAGAGAAAAAATGAAAATATCATATAAATTATGACTTTCCTGGCTGGTTTTGCACTTGCATTTTTCTGACGAAAAGTCCATATCTCGAAATGTTTCCGAGATACGGGCCCCAAATGGCATGGCAGACACCATAATGTTAGTCTATAAGAAAAATCGTCAACTTTGGAGTATCGTAACTTTGCAGCCCTGTAATATTTTGTCACCAAACCAGCAAAAGGCACATCTGTGGGATCTTGGCTTTCTTCCCTCAAAATTTCAGATCAAAAGACCAAACTGTTCTTTTGCAGCAGGGTGGCAAAGGATTCCTGTTATTTTGGCCATAGTGTTGCAAAGTAGTTTCACAAATCATGAACGTGTCGCAGGTGCGACACTACTCTGCGACACTACAGTTTACAAAAAGTTCAAAAACATATTTCTGGGGTGTTTTACCCCCCCAAAAAGACATGGCTAGCATCATCAGAGCTCGACTAGGTGAACGCAACAAGAATTGCGTCCCTAGAGGGTCCCAAATTTAAATGCCAAGCATTTCTGTGACCACTAACTGAAGAACAAATGTCTGACTCATGACAATAAAGGGGTAATTTGCGACACTAAAAACTGCATTTGTGACACTGTCGAACTTTTTGTTAACTTTTCCCATTGATGATAATGGAAAACTTGTTTTTTGAATAACTTTTTAACCGTTTAATATTTTTTCACAAAATCTTCAAAAGGCACATTGTGGACCATGGCTGCATGTTCTCTGAAGGTTTTGGATCAGTCATGCAAACTGTGCGACCTGTAGGTGCAAGCAGAAAATGCACAAAAAAGGGTAAATGCACTACAGAATGTTGCTTTGTAACTCTGTAACCATATATCTGACTGTTACAAAACTTGGCAGATCCAGAGGTTTATGGTACTGCTTTGTGCCTGCCAAATTTCAGGCAAATCCATCATATGGTGGTAAAGTTATTAAGCTGCAAATTTACACTTTAACCTTAAATGGGGTACTCAGCCCTAACTATAGTGGCACTACCGTGCCACTATAATATATGCATATAGATACAGATATAGTTATAGCTGTAAGCAATAACACATGATGAGATGTGATTTATTCTGGATAAATGCATGCCTAGAGGTGTAGTGAGGTATGAGGCTACAGGCTGCAGGCCTTACTGCACCTAGGCATGCATTTATCCAGTATAAAACACACCTCTGAGAGTGTTATTGCACTTTTAAGATGGGTATCTGTTGAGAAAAATGAAGACAGAGGACAAATAATATTAATTTGCAAGGAAAAAACAGAAATTTATTTAAGATATTCCTCCGCTTGAAAAAATAGTCCCTAAGTTTAATAACTTTTGGGTTGGGCAAAATAACAAAACACATTTAAATCTTGGGTACCATGTGTGTCAATTTGAATTATGTCATTGTCCTTGTTCCCTTCTGTGAGGAGCAGTTGGATTTCCCGTTAAGAAAAAATGTCAAAATGTGGTATGAAGTGTGACATTGTTTTTTATTTCTGTGGTTTACTTTGTAGTTGCTAGCATGAAGTCCAGACTGGCAGACATTTATCTTGCGCATTTCGGTTTACAGTGGCAGATTGGTAGCACATCTGTTCCAGACCTGAATTTGAATGTTCCCACTGTCAAGATAAAAGATAAGTGTTTAGCTTATTTCTATGCAGCGGGAATGTGTGAACTACAATGAATAAAGACGGCTTTTCTGCCGCTGGTAACAGACTTTGTCAGCATGTTGGGGACTAGGCTGAGGGGGGCAGTTGGGAAGATGTAGCTCTCTGATTCTGTAGTTAAAAAAAAGGAAATGTGGGTGCCTTGAGTACAGTGGGATTTAGGGAGCTACACTGGAAAGTACAAAGCTGACTACAGGGGTTTGAATGTGTGCCGATGGGAGTGGACTCTGATAGCCGACCGGGAAGTAGGGTGTGGAGGGTAGTGGTGAACAAATGTTTTCCTGATGCTCTGGAAAGAAAAAAGTGTGGGTAATTTGCCTGCAGTGGGATTTATGGAGTTACAGTGGCAAATTAAACTGTGTTTAGAGGGCTTTGATTTTCGTGCAGCTCGGGGATGTATAGCAATCGTATTGGATGCTTCAGAAAAGGCTGGTAGGATGGCACAGGGATATCTTTAGGTTAGTGGGTCACTGCTGCTGGGTCCTGTTTCTTTGCCTTGGTATATCTTAAATAAAAGACATACCTGGCAAGGGCTGTCAGCCAATCAGATTTCTCCATTTTCCCTACCCATCTTATAAACATATGTATACAGATATGCATATAGATTTCTGTATCTAAATTTAAAAACAATTGTTTGTACAGCTGCATTGCAAACAAAGCAGAACATTTCTTGATTATTCATTTTGGCATAAACGCTACCTGGGCATTTTCCCATGTCATTGTTTAACAGCTTGCTACAGGAAGGTTAACATCTCCAGATATGTCTGAAATATATTCTGTTCCAGTTGTTCATAGACCTAAACGCTAGGCAACAAAACACTAATGTCAGAAAGGGTCATTTTCCCTATTACAGTGTGATTTATCCAGATCCATTAGACAAGGCTTTTAAAACGGAATTCTTAAATGAAGCACTACAATGTAAATACCACAAGTAATAATTCTGTTTTCCTGAGGCACGGTAATATTACTGTAACGGTATTGAAATTACTAAATTCCACAAATTCCTGCATTGTGCCTTATCTACAGTGCTGCGTGGAAGTAGTCCTTCTTTAAGTTACATTTGTGTTTGGATATTATATGGATTGCCATCCAGTTCCTCTGTTTTATCATTTACATTCATAACTGCAGCTGCATGGCAATATGTCCCTTCCATGCATGGTGTGTGCATGAAGATTTGGTTCTTTAATTTCCCCAAGCTGGACTAGAGTCTGGTCATACAGTCAAGCTGTGTACACCTTAAAACAGATTTTTAAGCCCCAACAGCTCTCATGGATCCAATCACAAGCATCTCTTATTCCTCACAGAAGAGAGAGAGAGAGAGAGAGAGAGAGAGAGAGGAAGCTGCACAAATAAACACTCCCTCCCTCAGTGATCAAAACAGATAAAGCAGTGTGAATGCACAGGGATCCCAATTCGAGAAGTCACATTCACAGGACATGGAGGACATACACCTCAACACAGGGGGGCTTCCTCACTTTGTACACCCAGCTTCCCACATGACAGAGATCATTGTCTGAAAATAAAAAGACTTAGCTTGAAATTCCCCCAGGCTTCAACCTAGTCTCAGGAAATGGGAACGCAGTTTTTTTGTGGACCAGGCTGAATGTTTATCTTCCTTATCTCAGAAAGGAAACCTATGGGAAGCTGTATGTCGTTTTCACAACTGGTCCCTTGTCACATAATTATAATACATTGCAGAGGGCAGACAAGTTTTTGGACAGCAAAAGAGGCCCTAATGAGATGACAATGCCCTATTATAAAATGCATTGCCTTTCTTTCCTAAAAATTCTATGCAGTGAGTATTCTTTGGTGTGACACAAGATATGAACCAACTGTTTTGATTCAGACAACACAATGCCTTAGAAATGTCCTGCACCATTAGGTGAACTGCTGTTCCCTTCTGTTGAAACCCCATTGTTTGAGATATGAATTTCCGCCAGACTTCCATCACTCCAAGAAACTATTAATAACGGTTTGTGGATCTTTGACTTGGTAATGTACTTAGCTAATCTCTAATATATGAGATCAGTAGTGCATTCTTTTTGTTCGTCCTGAATACTGTAGTACACAAATGCATGTATTCTTAATTCTGCCTCTTTGTTTGCAACTGTATTCTTGCCGTAATCAACAGAACACCCCTATAAGTGAGATGTTTCATTATAGTGGGTCTATTGAGTATATATGGAATATAAAGTGGCTTGACTCAGAATATGCCATTTATCTTCATTAGTGAACAGCAGGATCATAATTCATGAGTGGTGGCAGAGCAATAAGTGAGTTATGAAAGTCTTTCCTCCTCCTCACAAGTAATGATCAATATCACATAAACATTGAAACATAGAATTTGATGGCAGATAAGGACCGCTTGGCCCACCCAGTCTGCCCATTTTTCCCTACCTACAGTATCACCATGGACCCTACAGATAACATTCTGAGTGAGGCCATCGGGTGCCCAACGTATACAATGTATTTTAAATCGCAACACTTTCAGATTAGTTATTTCAGTGAAGTTTTAACTGTTTCTGTTTGTCGTCACTGTTCTGTTTTGAGTTCAGCAGAGGTCACTGCAATATCAACAGGCATTGTTCAAGCTGCCCTTTCACTGGTTAACAACTCCTTTGTGACCAAGCTAACATGATGATAAATGGTGATGACCAACTGAGAGCAATCATCATTTTAGATATTAAGGATATAGAAATAAATCATTGATCTGTAAGGTTTCATTCTGTTCTGCATTGTATAAAAATAAACGTAGTGGTCAAGTATATTAGCATATGCTTTTGCAATTAGCCACAACAACATAAATAAATTAATCATAAACATAAGATATATAGGCCAGGATATTCAGACTGTGCCATGCAGAGGCACAAGCCTGGGTGCAGCACAACTGTGATACGTGGGTGCCAGGGCCAGGTGATACTCAATGGTGATGCACCATAACGCAGCACCATTGAGTATGGCATGGTCAGTGCACATACTGCACATGGCGCAGTGGCACTGTGCCAGCACAAGTCACAGATAGGGAGCACGGGCTATGTGCCAGTGCCAGGGCAGTTGTGCTAGGCGCATCACCAGCGATATTCAGCAGGGGGCATGCAAATGAGGCCATAATATATGCAAGGCACAAATGGGGCCATTTGCACATCATTATGGCCCCATTTGCATGCCTTGCGCAGGGCAGCCTGGCGACTTGCACCTGGCACCTGCACAGCATGACATGTGCAGTGGGCATCCTGGGGCATCCCCCACCCTATAGCCACGATCATGCAGTATATGTTAAAAGATAAATCCCTGGTAGTCTAGTGGCCCCCCAGTCCCTGATTCCCCGATAAATATAAATACAAGACCATCCCTGGTAGTCTAGTGGTCCCCCTCCCTCCCGAGTCCCTGATTCCCCAATATATGTCAATATGACTGTCCCTGGGGGTCTAGTGGAACCCCCCGTGTCCATTGCCATGATCACAGTAAACCTCTGTAATAAAATGCCCTGGTGATCCAGTGGCACCCCCACCTCTCCCACCCACATAGAACCCCTTGCCCACCCTGCCCCCACAATATTGGTGGGCGGCTGCATCCACCCGCGTACTGCCTGGCCACTGCTACACTATGGAAACTGAAAAGTTTCATATGGGGTCAGCGACTGGAGAATGGGAGGGCATGACCTCCTCTGTCAACTACTAGGGTTGCACGGATTACAACCAGGTTTTTAGTTTGTGGCAATTTTTTCCATACAGGCCCAGCCATAGTAGCCTTGCATGGAGCCAAATTTGAATTGGATTGTGGGAATATGCAGGTCCCCTACCCTTTATTTGCATTACGACCCCCTCCCAACTTTGCCCAGGTGCAAACCCAGTCTGCAGGGGCAAACTGGGCTTGAGAATACCAACTCCTGTCAAAACCCAGAGTTTTGGGAATCTGGTCCCTGATATTTTTTTTTTTTTTGCTGGTCCAGCTGTCCTCCCTGGGCTAAGTACAGGCACGGAGGACTATACTTAGCCCCTGGAGGAAAGCTGAACTGGAAAACATCTGACTG
This sequence comes from Neoceratodus forsteri, assembly GCA_016271365.2. NCBI lineage: Eukaryota > Metazoa > Chordata > Ceratodontiformes > Ceratodontidae > Neoceratodus > Neoceratodus forsteri. The sequence continues at coordinate 776,193,075 of CM028137.1, forward strand.
GAATTATAAAAGCTCTAACATGCATTACAGGCTATTGAATCTCCCTCTGCTGCATACTGCTCTAATGACAGCTGCAGGGGATTCTGGGATTTGTAGTAACAAAAGATGTCAGCCTAGAAGTAAACACAATTAGTCTGATACAATGTACTATACTTAAGTAAACAGTAAGTAAACCAAAATGTTTTTGCACACGAAGTGCACATTGTGACCAGCTCCACATTTGAGTGTGAGGCCCTTTGTGGTGACTGTTCACCTTTAAATAATATTTTATATTCTGTCCGAAATCAGTTGCTTTAGGCACAAAAGTAACAGCAGCAACTGTGACATCTTTAATTCTTGATAAAAAAAATGAAACAATAAGGAATATAGATCTTCTAGACTGGCAAGCAAGTGTCTCAATAAAGAGTCTCTCAGATTTTGAAGTAAAGGGCATAATAGCAAGACATGTTGAATATATTCCATATTGAAAGCGTTCCAAGGGCAAACATGTTGGATCATAAGTGTTACTGTTTCTATGTTCATTTGTAGCGAGACTATTGAACCTATGGTAAATATGATAAAAGAAGCACAATTTTAGGAGAGGAGATGGATGAATAATTCTCCCAGTTCATGAACTAGTTAAATAAAGACCTATGGTTCAGTCTCCAAAATGGATGCACATTTACTTTTCAACATAAAAATATAGGTAGGTTGACTAACAAGGCCCTCCATTTTGATAAAGTATGCTTTGTTTGACAAAAAAAGTAATGAACATGGCTTTAAGTACCAAAGGTTTAGTCACCTTTGCAAAAGTTGCGTATGCAATAATAGTCAGTGGCTAAAGCAGAAATGGCATAACTACTGTGGCAGGATTCATGAGAAAGAATTCGAGCTAAATAATGACATTGGATGGTTTCCCATAGTTATCTTACAATGCTTTTGCAGGTGTATCATACAGAAACATGGGAAGATTTATAACAAAACTACTGTAATACAATTGTTATGTATTTTATGTATCCAGGGGACAGTAACTGCAAAGAGGGTACAGGGAACGCAGTAGAGTTTACAGGACCAAGGGGAGGAATGCCAGTGAGGAGGAAAGTAAAGGGTATAAGCACAAACAAGGAGTGAAGAAAACACAAAAAGCAAAAGGACTGCAGCAGAGTTAGAGCAGGGGTCAAATGGAGTAGGGTATGCCTTAATGCCAGGAGCCTAGGCAACAAACTTAGTGAGCTTCAGGCGCGGATGGCAGACACTGAAGTGGACCTGGTGGCTTTCACAAAAATATGGGCCACAGATAAAAATGACTGGGAGATGATGGTCCCTGGTGATTCACTGTTCAGGAGGGACAGAAGAACAGTGTGGGGGAGTTGCCTTTTGTCAAGGAGGCATTGAAGTCTCAGAAGATGGAAGTATTAGGGGTAGCAGTGGGGAAGCTGAGTCATTATGGATGCAACACATGGCAGCCTCAGGCAGAAAAGTGCACTTAGGGGTGATCTATAGGCTTCCAGGGCAAGGGGAGGAAAGGGACAAAGAACTTGAGGAGGAACTTAAAAGAGGGGCAGCAAAGGGGGAAGTAGTGGTGGGGGGGTGACATAAAACTGTCTGATGTCGATTGGGAGGTCCCGGTGGCCAAGAGTACCAGGAGTCAGACATTACTCGATGACTTCCAAGACTGTGTACTGGTGAAGCTTGTTAAGGAACCTACCAGGCAGAAGGCAATCCTTGATGCAGTACTCACCAACTCAGAGATGGTGGGTGCTGTGGGGGATTAGGGGAACCACTAGGGAACAATAACCACAATCCATGTGGTTTGAATTGCCCTTGGGGCCGGCAGCCCACAATGAAGAACTGAAGTCCTTGACTTTAGAAGGGTGGATTTTAATAGGTTGAGGGAACTGTTCAGGGATAGGTTACTAGGGGTGGAGGACATAAGGGGGGGCTAGAGAAGAGAAGGGGGGCAATACATGGAGCCATCCTCAAGGCATTAAAGGCAAGCATTAGAACAGTATCTGAACAAAAAACAGGTTTAAGAGACCATTATGATTCTTAGCCAGGGTCAGGGAAGCAGTTAGGGCCAAAAAGAAGGGAGGAAGAATGGGAGGATTATCTACAGAGACATAGGGAGACAAAGAGGACTGTCAGGGAGGTGAAAGCAGACATGGAGCTGTGTATCACAGAGGGAGTCAAGAATGGAGAAAAACTGTTTTTTTAGATATATTAGTGAAAAAAAGGGGGGCATCGCATGGCTAGTTGAGGGGGGTAGGGTGATAGAGGAGGATGAGCAAAAGGACGCCATCCTGAATGACTACTTTTGCTCAGTTTTCACTAAGGAGGACTGCAGGTCCATGCCAGAAAGTGGCATCAAAGTGGCCGCTAAGGGAGTCCTGGAAATAAGGCAGCCAATCCTAACTAGTGAGTGGATCATGAAATGGCTGGTGGCTCTTAAGATAGATAAAGCCCCAGGAACAGATGGGTTGCATCTGAGGGTACTTAGGGAATTAGCAATAGAACTGGCTGAACCACTGGCTGGGCTGTTCAACTATTCATTTAGGTCCAGAGACATTCCAAGGGATCGGAGAATGGCATACATTATACCTCTTCATAAGGGGGAGGGATAGAGAGCAACCAGGTAACTACAGGCTTGTCAGTCTGACCTCCATCGTGAGGAAGCTGATGGAATCACTAATCAAAGTGGACCATGTGGACTACCTAGAGAGCAATGGGCTCCAGGACAGTAAACAACATGGTTTCATGGCAGGAAGATTTTGTCAGACTAACCTGATTTTTTTCTTTGACTTGGTGACCAGGGAAGTAGACAAGGGCCAGCATGTGGCTCTGCTGTACTTTGACTTCAGTAAGGCTTTTGATTCAGTACTTCACAAAAGATTGCTCAAAAAGATGGAAGACTTGGGTGCAGCTAAAACTACAGTGAACTTGATGGGTAGTTGGCTAGAAGGGCGGCAGTAGAGGGTTGTGGTCAATGGGGTTAAATCAGAGGAAAGGGAAGTTATGGGTGGGATTCCACAGGGATCATCCTGGGTCCTGTCCTCTTCAACATGTTCATTAGTGACATTGGTGAGGGAATCCAGGGCAGGCTGTGTCTCTTTGCAGATGACACAAAACTATGTGAGAGGGTGGATCGTGATGAGGGAATAAGGGATATGCAGTGGGACCTACAAAAACTAGAAGGCTAGTCAAAGGTCTGCAGTTAAAATTCTACACCAAAAAGTGCAAGGTAATGCACCTAGGGAAAAGGAACCCCAAGGCGGAGTACTGGATGGGTGGGGTGAGACCTAGCACTACAGAAGAAGAATGAGATCTCGGAGTTATCATCAGTAACACCCTTAAATGGGCAAGTACAACAAGGCCTATAGTAAGGCTAACAGGATGCTGGGATGTTTTGGGAGGGGTATTGATAGCAGAAGAAAAGAGGTAATACTTATCCTGTACAGATCCCTGGTGAGGCCTCACCTGGAGTACTACATCCAGTTCTGGAGACCTCACCTCAGAAAAGATAGGGATAGGTTGGAAGCAGTGTAGTACAGAGTAACAAAAATGATTCAGGGTCAGCAGGGCAGACTCTATGAGGAGTGTCTCAAGGCACCAAATATGTACGCACTGGAAACCAGAAGGAAGGGGGGATATTATTTATTTAAAGAGATTTACCAGGAAAGACATACTGAGCCATAAAGCTCATTTCTAGATGTGTCGGGGGGGGAGGGGACAAGTACATTGTAACATGTAAAATAGCACAGTCATATAGTAATACAATAAGGCACAGCAATGCACAGTAATACACAGTATTGTCTAGGCATAATTAATAACGATTCCACTGAGTACATCTGGAGTGTGAGGAACCAGGCACTTGCAGGCTGTAATTCAGGAAGCAGGATAGGGTAGGAAGTGGTCATTAAATCTCCCCTAACTATACAAGAAGGGGCCACTGGCAGTAGCAACAGGAATGGTACATGAGAGCAGAAAGAAAGGAAGGAGGGTAGAGAGATAGGTGAGGGGAAGGGAAGAAATTAGAGTAAGACAGGTGTAGGCATAGAAGAGAAGTGGGGAGATGGATTAGGTTTGGGAATAGCAAGTACAGAGTTGGGGAGGGGAGACAAAGTGATGGCGATAGGATAAGGGAAGGGGAAGGAGAGTGGAGAAGGTAGCAGGGCAGGAAGAAATGGATGCCGGTATAGTGGGAATGGGATTAAGGTAGAGTGGAGGTGAGTGAGGAGGGGGGAGGTAATAGAGAGGGAGAGGCAGAAGTGGTAAAAGGGCACCTGGTCAGAATTCAACCTAGTATGGGCACTAATCAGAGGTGGGAGCTCACAAAGTTGGGGATAGTGGAGGCAACCAAAACCTGCTGCAAGGCCCAGACGAGAAGGCTAGGGCTAAGAAACCGAGCTGGTTGAGCAAGGAGGTCATGGAAAAGGTAAAGAGAAAAAAGAGCTGCCTTTAGAAGGTACAAGAAAATGGGGGGGGGAGGACAGGTGGGAGGAGTACCTGACGGAATCGAAGGAAGTGACATGGGCAGGAAGGGGAGCCAAGGCATCTATGGAGCTCAGGCTGGCACAAGGCATGAAGAAGTGGGAGAAGGACTTCTTTAGGTACATCAGGGAGAAAAGGTGCTGTAAGGACCACATAGTAAGGATTAGGAAGGTGGGGGGTTGGGTAGAAGCAGGGTGCGATAAGGCAGAAGCGCTAAATGATTACTTTTGCATCGTATTTACTAAAGAGAAGAGGGGGTGATACTCAGGGGAGGAGGAATGGCAGAAACAGAGGGGGAGGGGGTGACAAATGAGGAAATCATGGAGGGCAGAGTTTGGGAGGGGTTTGAAGGCACAGAGGGTGGACAAGTCGCCAAGCCCAGATGGCATCCACCCCAGGGTACTGAAGGAGCTGACAGAGGTCCTTGCAGGACCTTTTGGCGGACTTATTTAATGCCTCACTACACTCAGGATCTGTACCTCAGGACTGGAGGATGGCTCATGTAGTGCCCCTCCACAAGAGTGGCCCCAAGAATGAACCGGGGAACTACAGACCGGTAAGCCTCACATCCATCGTGGGTAAGCTGATGGAGACTATCCTGAAGGAGAGGCTGGTGGCCCTCCTAGAGGCCAAAGGACTACAGGACAGCAGACAGCATAGCTTCATACATGGCAAATCCTGCCAAACCAGTCTGGTGGAGTTCTATGACTGTGTAACTAGGCAACTGGACAGGGGCCATGCAGTGGATGTCTTGTATCTGGACTTCAGTAAGGCATTCAACTCGGTGCCACATGGGAGTCTGGGAAGTCAGTTAGAAGGCACAGGGGTGGGTGCAAAGTTGGTGAGATGGGTAGGGAACTGGCTTCAGGGAAGGCAACAGAAGGTTATGGTGGGTGGGGAGCTCTGACACCCAAGGGTAGTGATAAGCAGTGTTCCACAGGGCTTGGTGTTGGGACCAGTGTTGTTTGGGATATTCATTGCAGATATATCATTGGACATCAAGAGCAAGATCAGTCTGTTTGCTGATGATACCAAGATGGGAGTGGTGGTGGACGACCTAGGGGGATGGCAGGGGTTACAGGATGATCTGGCAAAGCTTGAAACCTGGTCAGACACCTGGTAACTGGGGTTTAATGCTAAAAAGTGCAAGGTGCTGCATTTTGGGGTGAAGAACCCAAGGAGGAGTTACCAGCTGGGGGGAGTTCAGCTAGCCCAGACAGAGGAGGAGAAGGATCTGGGGGTGCTCATTACAGGGTCAATGAACAACTCAGCACAATGTAGGAAGGCAGTTGCAAAGGTCAACAAAATAGTGGGTTGCATTTCAAGGGGTATATCCTTGAGGAGGGAGGAGGTGATTCTGCCACTGTACAGGTCATTAGTTAGACCACACCTGGAGTACTACGTGCAGTACTGGCACCCGTATCTGAAGAGGGACATTAAGTTACTAGAGGGGTGCAGCGCTGGGCAACAAAGATGATCAAGGGGCTGGGGGACTTTTCTTACGAGAGGAGCCTGAGGAAGTTGAACTTGTACTCGCTGGAGGAGAGGAGGGACGGGGGGGACATGATTAAAACCTTTAAGTACATGAAAGGAATAAATAAGACAGGTACAGAGGGGCTGTTCAAAGTAAGGAAGGGAAGGGACACCAGGGTCCATGATATGAGACTGGAGGGAGGAAGGTTCAGGAGGGAGATGAGGAGACGTTTTTTTACAGAAAGGGTGGTAGCTGGGTGGAATGCGTTACCTGCAGAAGTGGTATCCAGTAGAACAGTGGACTGCTTTAAAAGGGGATGGGACAGGACAAGGGGAAGGGTCAATGGAGGGGAAAGGTTGAATGGGAGGGGCAGCTGCAGAATAAGGGGTGCTAGCTGCACGTTCCAGCAGGCTTGATAGACCTCTAGGCCTTTATCTGCTGGAAAATTTTGTATGTTTGTAGGGGTGGAGGGAGAGAGGGATGGTAGGGTTAGGATGGGGAGAGGAAGGAAGGGAGGGGTTGAGATGGGGAAGAGGATGAGTGCAGAGATTAGAATATGTGAATAGTGAGAAATGGGAGGTGCAGAGAGGTGTAGGAGAGTGGGACAGGTAGAGTGTAGGGAAAAAGAGAGAAAAAAAGGGGGGAGGCAGGATATAGGGCTATGGGCATTTGCAGGATGGAGTGATGTGGGCTTGGAGTAATGAGGAATGAGCGTTTGGAGGAGGCAGAGTGAATAGTTAGGGGAAGAGAGTTCGAGATAATAGGAAAACGGAAAGAGAAAGCATTCTGTCCAGCAAGGGATTTATAGGAGATATGATAGAGACCTGCAAGTTCCCTAAAATAATTAACAAGGTAAACTGTGGGGAATTATTTGCCCTGAATACCAACTCGAGGGCATATGGCCATGAGTGGAAATTAACAGGAGGGAGGTTCAGGAGGGACATGAGAAAGTATTTCTTTACAGAAAGGGCGCTGGAACCTTGGAACAGTCTGCCAGCCAAAGTGGTGGGTGCAAACACAGTCAGGGGATTCAAGCAGGCATGGGATAGAATGACATGAATAGTGGTTGCCTAGGGAGACAAGACCAGGGAGGAGAATGGGGATAGGATGGGGAAGGTTAGTACCCTGGAGGAACCGTCGGTTCCAGGGATTATAGGGAATATGGGCAGACTGGATGGACCTCTGGTCTTTTTCTGCCATTATGGTCTATGTTTCTATATTTCTATGTTGCTTCTATAGGAATCAAAAATCCAAAAATGTTAAAAAATGCATTAAAAAAAACCCAATAAATTTCCAATATATCAATACAGTAAAAGTACATGGACAGGGCGTATCAGCACACATTCACGCAAGCGTTTATTAAAAGAAAATTATGTTTTTAGCCCTACATTTAACCGTTTAGAAAAGATAATTTCTTTTAGACAGTCTATCTATTGAACCATAGCATGTTTTAAGCCCTAATGGTTTACATTTAACCCTTTAGAAAATATAATTTCTTTTAGACGGGCTATCTATTGAACCATAGCGGCTAGGAACTTACTTTTTTGATATAAAGGGAAATTTGATGCCATGCCAGTATAGTTACTTCCTCTCAATACACTTTCAATATACCATTGTACAGAAAATGCACTTTTACTATATTGATATATTTACATTTTTTTCACTATATCAGTTTGTATTGACCTATGTTGATTACATGTGTTAGAGCAGAACGGGAAACTCTGGCCTCAATTCTCAAAGCCCTGAGATGGACGCAAGGTGCCGCCACCAAACATAAATGGTGCATCTTGCATCAAAAACTGCCTCCTGAGCTATTTGCAAAGGCAGCCTGCATCAACCATAGGCTGCCTCCCCCAAATGAGGCTTGCACCACACACGCGCCCAAAAATGGACTGCGACCTAGCACTAGGGGCAAGTGGCAGATGCAGGCTGCCACATCCCCTAATGCTGGATTCTCAGAACTCTCCTAGAGGGAGAAAGGACTGGTCTAAGAGTACTTAGAAAATTCTCCACTGGGAGAGTTGCCTGTTTGCGGCAATGAGCCATGGTCCCCTCTCACCAATCCCCAATGTGTCGGTAATGATAAAATATAAAATCACTGCCCCTTTCCTTGTGGTCAAGTGGCCCTCCCTGATCCCCGATTTGTTGGTAATGATAAAATAGAAAATTACTGTCTCCTTCCCTTGTGGTCGAGTGGCCCTCCCGCCCTGATCCCTGATGCAGCCCCGTAAACTAACATAATGTACATACCCCTTCACTGGTGGTACAGCAGCCCCTCCACAGTCCTGATGTCACCCTCCCAACAAAATAACATGATATAAACCCTCATCACTGGTAGTCTAGTGGCCCCTTGCCCCCCCAGCAGGTGGTGCCCAACACCACTCCCTCATTTCTGTAACAGGGCCAGCAATCGCACACACCATCTCACACTGGCTGCCAGCCCCACCAAACTGGGTCATGGAGTTCAGACAGTAGGAGCTCCATGACAGTTCAGTCAGGGCCAGCTGTGGAGGTGTGAGGTGGGCTGTGCTAGTTGTTGGCTCTGTTATGTGATGGGGGAGCAGGGTGGTGGGCACTACCTGCTGGGGTGGGGGAGCCACTAGACTACCAATGATGGGGGGGGGCTGTACATAATGTTAATTTATGGGGCAACATCGGAGATTGGGGAGTGGGGGCACTATACCACCAACAAAGAGGGTTGTACATTATGGTATTTTACAGGGTGGCATCGGGGATTAAGGAGAGGCAGGGCTGCTAGACCAACAGGGACCACCGTGGTGCAAAGCTGCCCAGCAGCTTGCTGCTAACCCTCCCGGTGTGCTGTCTGTTTGGTGTACTGCCATGGTTGCCGCAAGCCACAGGACTTTGCCGATGGGACTCTGCCTGATAGAAAATTGGGCACAGGGTCCCTGGTGCACCAGGTTTTGGTGAAGCTGCTGTTTGCTGTAGCTTGTGCCGATCCAAGCCTACTTTAAGAATTGAGCCCCCTGCATTCACCTCCTCAACGCAGCAAAGCACTAAAGACTTGAAATAAAGTTCAAATTTTATTCATTTTATTAAAATACTCCAACAGTTCAGACAAAGAAGCGGTGTCCCTACAGGTCCAGACTGGATGTCATAAGTGTCAAGTTTCCTGTTGTACTCTGACACTTTTCTTGCTCATGGCACCATGGCACCTCCACAGCCTGGATGCACCCCTTTTGTGTTCTGTGTACATTGGAAGTGTATTGATAGGCCTTTAGATTGTTTTGACATCTATATAGGACGGGGACCAGCACCCTAATTGACTGGATACTATCAAACTGCCCTGAAAAAATCACAAAGGTGTCTGTTCTCCCAGACTCCCATAGTGACCACTCACCCGTAATCTGCTCCTGGCTAACAACTTCACCTAGTCCCCCCCTAAAACAGTATACACCAGGGTTCTCAAGCAGGGGCACCTACACTTACTAAAATTGCATTTAAGCAGGATAGATTGGTCCAAAATTGATGCTCTCAAGGACATAAACAAATCCTTGGATCTGTTCATCAGCCACTTCACTGTGGCCTGTGATATCTATGCACCACTCTTAAAGAAGAAGGTCAAAGGTAGGTCGAACCCTTGGATAAACTCTGAGCTCTTAGCACAGCTCAAACAAAGGGACCACCTCTGGCACTGTGCTCGTGCCACAGCAGCCCAAAGGGACATTCAACAATGCAAAGCAGCAAGAAATAACTGTACCCGAGCTATACGGAAGGCCAAAAACAAATACTTTAGGGAGGCACTTTCCAATTCCTGGGGTGATGGGAAAAAATTTTGGAACAACCTGAAGGACCTTACAGGGAAGGAAGCCAAAGCACCACCCACTATGCTCAACATTGATTTGATACCTACGCTTGACCTCAGTACCATTTCCAACACATTCAACAGTGCATTCTCTAACCTGAGCAGTGTCCTCCCTCCTGACTACTTCAATGCCCCAACTTTTAACTCCACCTCTACCACCGTGCCCAAATCACACTCTGCTCCGCAGTTCTTCTTCAAAGAGATCCCAATGCACTTAACCAGAACCTATATACACAAGGCCATCCACAAAACTGGCTACAGTGGCGACTCCATTGACCTGAAGCTGCTTGTACTTGTTTTGGATGAGACCCTTGAACCTCTGACAAGGATCTTTAATCTATCCTTGAGATTGGGTCAATTCCCTTCACTCTGGAAACAGGCTACTATCACACCTGTGCTCAAAAGCGGAGGCAAGTCGCTTCACACCAACTACAGGCCCATCTCCATCCTCCCCCTTATGAAAAGCCCTTGAACAAATAGTCTCTGACCAAGTTGTAGAGTTCCTGGACAAATATGACATCCAATGCCCTAACAGCACAGCTTCCGTAAAGGGCATAGGAGCACCACAGCTTTGTTGGAATTCACCGGATTCCTCCACAAGACACTCGACCAAGGAACTTGTGGGGGGGGGCAGTATTCATTGATCTGACGAAGGCCTTTGACACCATTAACCACCCACTCTTACTCGATCAACTGGACAAACTAGGGCTCTCCAAGGATGCACTACCCTGGTTTGCTAGCTACCTAGGGGGAAGGGTCCAATGTGTCAAGATTGCTGGAGTCACCTCTGAAAAAAAAAAAGTCCTCTCAGGTGTCCCCCAGGGGTCAATACTGGGGCCTTTACTCTTTTCCCTCTTTCTTAATGATCTCCGTAGCATCTGTCAACAGAGAATATTACTTTTTGCGGATGTTGCAGTGCTGTTTACTAGGAACCATGATACCAGTCTACTCGAGAGTCAACTACAATGCGACTTCAGGCATGTGGAGGATTGGTTTAGCTCACACAAGCTTGTACTGAACTATAGCAAAACCAAGGTCATGACATTCTACAACCCAAGGAGCAAGTACAAACCTATGTCCCTCAACATCAAGAACCATGCGGAGGCCTCACTTGAACACATTCCTGAGTTTAAATACCTTTGCATCACCCTGGACAGCTCTCTTCTTACTCGAAGCACATCAGTAATGTAGTGAAGGCCGCCAATATACGGATAGGTCTGCTCCACAAGCACAAGCACTCCCTGACCCCGGATGCCCTTAGACTGGCCATAAATAGCTCTGTTACCTCCATTATTGAATATGGGCTAGTTATCTACGGCTCTGCCTCTCTCACTGCTCTTCAGAGGGTAACAGTGACACTCAACAAAGCCTTCAGGCTCCTAATGGGTGCCATCTGCCTTACACACACTTGTGACCTATATGCCCAGTCCGGATGGCTACCACTCCTTAGTAGAACACAATACCAGACCTGCCTGCTTACCAAGAAAGTTTTCTTCGAGCTTATGCCTCCAGGAGTGGCAAAACTCCTTACTGCCTATAGCGGCACCCAACTTACATGGAGAGCTCAACAACAGACCTTCCAGGTCCCTCGTTGCTGGACTTGTTTGGGTCAGAGGTCATTCACACACAGGGCTCCTCAGTGGTACAATACCCTTAACTTCGAAACACATGCAGCTGTGTCTCTTGGTCCTTTTAAAAGGCAGCTATGACTATATCTCACCTCTACCACATAATGTGATTGCCTCTCCTAAGCAATTGGGCATCTCCCTCTACACTATTTTTGGGTGACCTGAAACCTTCCGTACTGCCCCACTCTACTCCTCCCTTGCCTCCTCCCCCTCCCCCATCATGCTCCTCTCAGCCTGTTACTTCCTCAATGAGGCCTCTATCCCACCCACATCACTCGCATTGCACCCATCACTACCCACCAACAATGGCCCTTTAGCCTGCTGACTCCCTTCTGACTCCCTCCTATTCCCATTTATAGTTTACCCTGATAATTGTTTCTAGCTTGCGAATAATGTCTCTCTCCACTGTTTACTGTATATATTGTGTGTTAGGCAACTATGAATGGCAGGAATGTTATTGCTGTTTTCCTTTGTATGTATGTTACCCTATATCCTTCGACAAGGAACCTTTGTAAATTATCAATTCCTGCTTAAAGGTATTTGTAATCCTAGAGTTTAATAAAATAAAATAAAAAAAAAATATATATTTGCATACAGATAGCACCATATTCTACTACAGTGCATCGACAATGTCCAAGATTAATTCAGTGCTCTAAACTTATTTTGACACAATCTCTTCCTTGTTCGTCAACAATTACCTGATCCTTAATGCAACCAAAAGTAAGTCTACAGAGTTTGGATCCCAGAACATGCTAACTCATTCAGTTGATCCACTTATAATTATAACATCAGATGGTGACATCACTGAGCAAGTCAACATATTCTAATATCTAGGAATCTGGTGAAATGTAACTGTTATATACAGTAGACACATTTATCACATCTTAACAACCAGAGGGCCCAAGTTCAACATTTCTACAAGTCTAAATGCTGCTGTAGTATCCCATTTCCTGCTCCCTTCCATTGACCATGGAGACATCATATACCACTGTGTGGATTTGGATCTCTGCATTGGGAGGCAGGCCAGGTTGAGGCAGCTGTCCAGAGGCAGAGTGTCTTGGCCAGGGAGGGTTTGTGTACAGGTTACTGTGTCATAGTGACTGCTGTGGGTGGGTCAGGGAGCTTGCTTCTGCTGCAGGAGCATGCTGTGCATGCTGCGGCCCACTTGTGCTGCCCACCACATGGAGAGGAGGGTATTTGTGGAAAAGGAGAAAAATCCAGGCTGCCATCTACATGATGGCCTTGCCTGAGCAGGATACATCCTTGTCTACAGGGTATATCCCTGAACAACAATTACAGTAGCGCCTGGGGATAAAAACCTAATAATAAAAAAAAAAAAAAAAATGAGGTCCCAATTTTCAGTTGCAAGGGACTGATGCTAAATTCTTGTGGTACAATTTAGTACCAGTCCCTTACCTGCCCCCCAAGCTATGCTAAAAGACGGTCAGTTAACCCTTCTGTGTCAGTGTACATCAACGTGCACTGGTGCATGGGGGGGGAGAACGTGGTGGTGACTGTGATGCTTGGCCAGCTGGTTATGATTATTGTATGTTATTGGTATTATAAACAAATGGTCAATGTATGAAATGTCTGTCTGTGAGATTTGGCCCTTTAAACTTTCAGTGTCAGTAGCTGAAAACCAGGATGTAATTAAACAGACCAGAAGGAAACAGTTAATTGGAGAATCCTTCTGAAGAGACAGTTTATGGTCCTCATCACCTGCTGCTGCTTTTGAAGTTAGAACTTTAATATAAATTTTATTACATCAGGAAAGGATGTCATTTAGCTGATTCCTGTTGGCTATCTCACACCTAGGTGACAGACTGCAGGATTGTAAACCTCAAAGGAACTGGTTGATCAAAGACTCATAATTTGGGAAATGTTTTTTTTCTGATGTTCACCTTATTTAAAATGCCTCCTGGTAGGAAATCACATTTGTAATTTTATATTCAAAAAGGAGGAGCTAGGTGACTCACAGGAGGGGTGTGGAGACACAGAGTTTAAACTGATACGTGTGTCTGAAATGTAGGACATATCATCTTGGTCTCTGAAAGAAAACAGTAACATCTTTCTAACTTGCAGGACTTCCAGAGGTAATGTATTAGATAGCAAAGATCTAAATGTATTGTGGTAGGAGTTTTGGTTCTATAATTTCCCTTTTTCTTTTATAGATTGTAAGGTGTATGATATATGGCTCTATGTTTAATTTTTCATACTTTTATCATCTTTTAGTAAATCACATTTTCTTGAAATACTGCAGGTGTTTTCCCAGTTCTTTTTGTATGTGAAGTGCCTGTATTTTAAGTCTGACAACTGTTCAAGGGCTTGATGGTGTTACTAAGCTTGGTAAAAAGTAAGAATATAACTAAGGTCTGTTATAGAGTTTTAAGGGTTCATTTTGGATACCTGGTTAGGTGCCCTTAGGCGACAGATATATTGCATCCCCTCCAAAGAGAATATTATCTGAGCCTGTACATTTGTGTATGATAGCATAAGGTTCACAGTTTGAATCCTCCCAGAACTTGAGGCTAAAGGTGATTCAGACCCAAAAACAGACAGGAGGGTTACCCTGTCTGTTACCTGTTCACACTATTGTGCTGTGAGGTTGGCACTGTGGGAGCAGAGGGCCTGACCTGCGGAGTGTGTTTTTGACAGATTTGGTTGGCAGTGGTGCGATAAATTTGGTAACACAAGCTTTAACTGTTCAGTGTGTCAGTTTAATACTGTACAGCTCACTGGCAAAATAAGGCAGTGATTTATTTTTTAAAAGAGAAAACAGAATGATATAATTTTGCTTACAGTCAAAGTTCCTACCTATTTTTTCAAAGTGCAAGTTAGAGTAGCCATAGTTAGGGAAGAAGATGGCTTCCAACTACAGTGAGCACACTGCAGACTAACTAAAGCAGTTGTGCAAGGAGAGAGGAGTCTTGCATGAGGGGAGAGCCACTAAGCAGAACCTCATGGATGCTCTGATGGCCGTTGATGCCCAGAGTGTCAAGTCACAGTCCGTGACTGTAAAGGATGAAACCTTGGGCATGGAGTGGCCAGCAGCCAGTGCAGTGTCCGTATCCGGTGAGGAGGACAGCAGGGCCAGTGCAAGCCAAGAGCCACAACAGCAAGGGAAGGTCAGCAGCATTCTGGAGCCAGAAGAAATCAGGCTGCAGATTGAGTTGCACAGAATGGAGCTGGAGTTCCAGAGAGAGGCTGAGCGGGAATGGCAAGAAGCAGAGTGAGAGAAATGAGCTAAAGAGGAGAAAAGTGAATGGGAACGTTGTGAAGTGGAGCGAGAGAAGTGAGCTGCAGAGGAGAAGAGGGAGCAAGAACAGAGAGAGGCTGAGCGAGAACAGTGAGCAGCAGAGGGGAAGAGGGAATGAGAACGGCCAGAAGCGGAGCGTGAACAGTGAGAGGTTGACCGTGAACAGCGTGAGCGCCAGAGGTGACATAACCTGGAGAAGCTATGACTCCAACCACCAGCACCAGAGCAAGTAAGTGGCTTGTGTTTAACTGGAACTACAGGACTAGGTTACACATTAAATTCCAGATTGATAGCTGAATTTAAAGAGGGGGAAGATATAGATGCCTTTTTAATTTCCTTTGAAAACGTTTGTATTCAGGCAAAGATTCTTAGAAGGTCCTGGAACTTCCAGCTATCCCTGCTACTGACCAGGAAAGCTCAGGATGCATTGGGTCAAATGGTCAATGAGGACAGTAATGATTATAGCAAACTTAAAGCTGCACTTTTAGAAAAGTTTGATTTAACTGCAGAAGCATACAGAGCTAAATTCCGTAAGCTCAGGAGAAGTCCTGACATGAGCTACGAGGAGCTAGCCATGAAACAACATCAGTATTTAAAATGTTGGTAGGAAGGAATTGAAGCAAACACTGTAGAAAAAATTATAAATGCTATATTGTTAGAACAGTTTTTTGGGGCATGCCCAGCAGAGCTGAAAACCTGGCTGGAGGACTGAGATTCCAAAACCGTGCAAGAGATTGCTGAACTCTCGGACCGCTATGCCAAGAACAGACCTGTTCTGAGAGTGAATGGGGTGGGCGTGGCAGTGCAGAAAGAGAAAAGTGCACCTTCAGGGCAGCTAAAACCCTCACTGCCTCCACCAAAACCAGTTAACCCCAGGTTTCAAAGAAAAGATTTTTCTTAGAAAAGAAACGAATGTTGGGTTTGCAAAAAAACTGGGCATACTGCCAGACAGTGTCCCAAAAGGATGTGCAATATGCAAAATGGGGCTAGGAAAGAAGTGGGCTGTTCGTGTGTCTCTAGAAGCATGCCTGTGAACATGAGGGAACACATGTACCCAGTCACCGTAAATGGTGTACAGACACAAGGGTTAAGAGACACAGGGGCATCCCTGACATTGGTAAAAGGGGATCTGGTAGAGCCTGGTCAGCTTATACCCAATAAATTTGTAACTGTACAAAGCTTCACTGGGGAGGAGAAAACATTGCCACTCGCTAGTGTTCTAGACCGGGGTGAAACAGGGGGAACTGTGCAACAGGTGGCTGTAGCCAAAACATTAGCAGTTGATGTCATCCTTTGCAACAGTCTCAAACAGAGGATGGTGTGTGCAGTTACCCATAGTGAAGTGGCAAGGGAGAATTGTAGTTCCCTGGACCCCATGGAAGCCACTGTGGAAACCACTGGGAGGCTGGTTCCCCAGCCTGTGTCTCCTGATATGGAGACTAATGAAAAGGGGGTAGAAATTTCCACAGTAGCAGTTAACCAAATGGCTATGGAGAGTTACTCTGAAGAAGGAGGGGTGACCCATTGTCAGAGGGTTAGGTATGACAGTGATCTGGAGTGCCCTGATGCTAGAGCTAGGGATCCTAGTTTAGATACTGACGGGGACCTGTCCCATGCCTTGGGAATGTGTAAGGAGTTTGCAACTGCTCAGAAAAGTGATCCTAGTCTAGAGAAGCTGAGGGCTTGGGCAGACTCTGATGGAGCACAAGGAGGCAATGGTAAACATAAGGTTTATTGGGAAAATGGACTGATGTATACTCAGGATGCTAAGACAGAGGAAGGGGTGATAGGCAGGCAGCTTGTCATTCCCCAGGGGTGCTGTGAGCAGTTGCTCAAGATTGCACATGATAGTCCCTTGTCTGGTCATTTGGGAATAGCGCACACTATGCAGTGGTTGGCCCAGAATTTCTATTGGCCCAACTTCACCCAGCAGGTGAAGGAGTATTGCAGGTCTTGTCACTGGTGCCAAGAAATAGGGAAGGTGGGTAAGAAAACTCAAGCCACCCTAATTCCTTTGCCATAGTGGAGGAGCCATTCCAGAGGGTGAGAATGGATATTGTGGGGCCTTTAAATACCCCCAGCTCCTCTATAAGAGGTTCACCCTGACTGTGGTGGATTAGGCCACCCGGTATCCAGGGGCAGTCACCCTAACCTCACTAAGGACAAAGTGGCAGATGCCTTACTTGGGATTTTCTCCTATGTTGGGTGTCCGCAGGAGGTTATCACTGATTGAGGAGGTTCCTTCATGTCAGACCTGATGAAATGTTTGTGGGAGAAGTGTGGGTGGTGCAGAGGTGCACAACACCTTATCACCTGCAAGCCAATGGGCTTGTGGAAAGATTTAACAGTACCCTGAAGTCAATGCTCCAAGTGTTTGCTGAACAGCATGGGAGGGACTGGGAGAAATACCTTCTCCACCTGTTGTTTGCATACAGGGAGGTGCCCCAAGAGTCAACAGGATTCCCCCTTTGAGCTCTTATATGGACGCTGGGTAAATGGCCCCTAGACTTGATCTGGGAGGACTGGGAATGCAAGCACACCACCCAGGGAACTCCCATAGTGGATTGCATCCTTAGGTTTAGGGAAAGGCCGAAGGAGCTTATGGGGACAGCCCAGAGACACCTGGCAGCTGCCCAACAGAAACAAAAAGTGTGGTACCACTGCAGAGCCAGAGGTCACTCATTCACGGTGGGTCAGGAAGTCATGGTCCATATCCTGGTCTAGAAAGACAAGCTGTAGGCTTAGTGAGCAGAGCCATACAAAGTAGTCAGAAAGGTAAATGACATGAACTATATCATAGAGTTACTGGACAGAAGACATACAGAAAGAATGTACCATGTCAACATGATGAAGCCATATGTTAATAGGGCAGACATGGTGTTTGCAGTGTGTAGTCCTGGGGAGGGAACGGATGAAGGAGACCCCCTTCTGGACTTGCTGGAAGAAAGCAAGCTGGAGTCCTCTGTGGAGGCAGTTAAATTGTCACCCTAGCTGGCCCCGGACAAGATTCAGGAAGTAAGGGAGGTTTTAGCAGACTTTGCCCCACTGTTTAATGCCAAGCCTGGACTAACTCCCTTAGCAACGCATGATGTAGAGACAGGGACACAGACGCCCATATGGTGGACAGCATATCGGGTGTCAGAGGCTGTTCAAAATAAGATTAGGAAGGAGGTGGAGGAAATGCTGGATTTAGGGGTAATCCAGAGTTCCCACAGCCCCTGGGCCTCACCTGTAGTCTTTGTGCTCTACTTGTTTCTGTGTGGACTATCATGGACTGAATGCAGTCACAAGGTCAGACGCTCACCCAATGCCCTGGATGGATGAACCCCTGGACAAGTTGGGAGGGGTGACATACCTTACAACTACTGACCTGATAAAGGGGCATTGGCAGGTAGAGTTAACTGACAGAGCTAAGGAGAGGTCAAGAGGTCAGCCTTCATCATTCCGATATGCTTCTTTGAATTTAAAGTAATGCCTTCCGGAATGAAGAACGCCTCAGCCATTTTCCAAAGATTGGTGAACCAGGTGTTAAATGGTGCTGAGGAGTACGCTGTGGTGTACCTGGATGACATTGCTATCTTTAGTGCCAGCTGGGAGGAACACCTGTCCCACCTTAGGGAAGTGCTGGGCAGGATACTGAGGGCCGGGCTCCCTGTCAAAGCTGAGAAGTGCTAGGTGGCCATGGCTGAAGTGGAATGCCTTGGGCATGTTTTGGGCCACAGACAGCTCTGTCCCAACCAAGTAAAAATAGAGGTGATCAAGGCATGGCCCAGATCAGAAACACAGAAGCAGGTCAAAAGTTTTCTAGGGACAAAAGATATTATGGGAAATTTGTATCCAATTACAGTGCCCTGGCTGTGCTCCATCTGACCTGGTAAAGAAAAAGATGCCTAAGAAAATTACCTGTGAACCAGCCTGTGAAAAATCCTTTACCAGACTGAAGAAGACACCGTGCAGTGCTCCTGTATTGACAAGTCCTGACTATAGCTGACCCTTTATAGTCCAGACTGAAACCTCAGACATGGGTATTGGGGCAGTACTGAGTCAGACATCCAACCAAGGGAAAGATCACACCATAGTGTACCTCAGTAAAAGGTTAATTCCCAGGGAGCAGGCATACTCTACTGTGGAAAAAGACTGTCTTGCCATAGTGTGGGCCCTAAAGAAGTCAGAGCCATACTTATATGGACAGCATTTTGAGGTACAAACTGACCACAACCCCCTGGTTTGGATGACACAAATGGGAAAACTAATGGTAGACTATTAAGATGGAGTCTTGCCTTGCAAGGATATAACATGACGATCTTACATAGGACTGGAGCAACCAATCAGAATTGAGATGGATTGTCACATCTATATGAGGAGTGAACTGATTTGTGGAGCTCAGCCCTTGCAGGGGATAGAGCCCCCAAATTCAGTCTAAGTGGGGAGGATTGTGACGCTTGGCCAGCTGGTTATGATTATTGTATGATACTGGTATTATAAATAAATGGTCAGTGTATGACATGTCAGTCTGTGAGATATGGCCCTTTAAACTTTCAGTGTCAGTAGCTGAAAACCAGGATGTAATTAAACAGACCAGAAGGAAACAGTTAATTGGAGAATCCTTCTATAGAGACAGTTTATGGCCCTCATCACCTGCTGCTGCTTTTGAAGTTAGAACTTAAATACGAATTTTATTACATCAGGAAAGGATGTCATTTAGCTGATTCCTGTTGGCCATCAAGTAACAGTGGAATAAATAGCTTGCTCCATTTTTTTGTAAAACTCCATTGGGTATCCATCAGGTCCTGGTGCTTTCTGAGTTTTAGTTAGTTTAAGAGAGGCCTTGATTTCCTCTGCGGTAATGGGGTGTAGTAACCCCTCCGCCTGTGATGGAGAAAGTTGTGGGGGGGGGGTATTCTGCAAGTATTTTGCTAGTTGTGGTGAGGGAGGTGTGGTATCCTCCGAATAGGGGCTTTTGTAGTAGTCAGCCATGGCCTGCCTGCTGGCTGTAGGATGCTCCAGGTATTTTTTGGTTTTAGGGTTGTACAGTTTCGTAACCATCGCCTGTTGTCTCATCCCCTGCAAACGCCTGGCTAAGTGCCTTGCACATCTGGGTCCATCCTCCTGGCATATAAGTTTTAAATAGAGTAGTTGTTCTATTTTTTGGTCTATTAACTTTTGTAATTTTTGTTTGATAATTTGAAGTTGTGGTTTTACAGTAAGGTCTCTCTGGTTCACTTGAGCTTGTAAGTAGGCCAAAGTATTTTGTAGCTCTGTTTGTAAGGCTTCCCTAGCTTTTTTCCTTTTTGCCGAGTATCTTATAATCTCCTTCCAAAATACAGTTTTAAGCATGCCCCATTGTATAGTATGGGAGGTCTCTGTTGAGTCATTATCAGCCATAATTAAGGGCACATTGTGCTTTATCATGTGGCCAAATTCTGGGTCCTGAATACAGGATAGGTTGAATCGCCAAAAGGAATGCTTTTGTGGTTTTTCCAGGGCCAGCTTAAGATAAAGAGGGGTATGGTCAGAAAGGATGGAGGCCCCCACTGAGATGTCCTTTATCAATTCCAAATGTTCCATTGAGGAAAAAAAATAGTCTAGCCTCACCAAGGCATTAGTCCCGGGGGAACAGTAAGTATACATCTGTACTGACGGAAAGAAATGCCTCCATATATCAACCAAGCCGAGTGCAGGAAGGGTCATCTTCAAGTACTTTTGAAGTGGGGTGGCTCTGTGTCTAGAGGGTACTGAGGTATCTGCTGTGGGGTTTAAAGTTACATTAAAGTCCCCTTCTATCACATATAAGCCCTGGGCTATAGAAGTAAAATCATCTAGAAAATCTCCACGCCACTCATGCTGGGCTGCCTGTGGGAAGGTACACCGATGCAAGGGCCACTTGTGTAGAATATAACAAGCCCACTGCGATAGCATACCTGCCCCCACTGTCACTGATTTGGTTCTGTACCTGGAATGGTACCCCCTGAGGGACTATAATCGCTGTTCCTCTCCTACGATCAGAGGGATGTGAGGAAGCAACCACTGTGTGAAATCCCCATGATTTCAATTTATTGTGTTCTAATTGGGGGAGATGTGTCTCCTGGAGGAGAACAATGTCAGGTTTATCTTTCTTAAGAAACTGGAGCAATCTCCTACGTTTAATGGGGTTGTGTATGCCATTGACATTAAATGACAGTATGAGGGAGGGACTAATAATTTTTAAAATTACAACAGTCAGCTGTAAGGTGGGGTGGGGCCACCATCCTTCTTCACCCCCCCCCGATAAAGTTGCAATAGGTACTCTGTAAGGTCATCCCATCTTTCTCTGTAACCTCTATAGAAACAATCAGTTATATAATAATTTAGTAGACTAATGGACTCCCAAACCAGGGAGATTGGGCCCATAAGTGCTCTCTGTTGACTTGATTTGGATCTAAACTGCATTGCATGTTGTTTAGTAAAAAATAAGAACATGGCCAACTGGGCACAATAACCTTCAAACAACACATAAAACATTTCTGCATTTAAATTATGCAGTAAGCTGGTATCATAATTCAAATATCCAAAAAAATATTAAAAATGTGGTAAATCACCATTGACTTCCAAGGCGGGGAGGTCTTAAAGTCGCTCCCTTTGTCTTTTAGAGAAGCAGCAACACAATATGGCTCCCTGTCAGACTGGGGGGTTAACCTGAAGCATCGCTTGCCCCAGGCCCCATGAGGACCAGAAAGATCCCAAAAGAAAATGTATAAAAGGGCATAAAAATAAGAGGGTAAGGGGGTGTATAATCACCTGAGTGAGATCAATGATTAAGGGACCCATAAGAGTAACCACCTAATGTCCTCCCCCCTTAACATAAACATCGAACCAAATTG
Source organism: Neoceratodus forsteri (assembly GCA_016271365.2). NCBI lineage: Eukaryota > Metazoa > Chordata > Ceratodontiformes > Ceratodontidae > Neoceratodus > Neoceratodus forsteri. Next base: position 776,214,586 of record CM028137.1, read on the forward strand.
TACGAGCCCATAGTGAAAGTCCATATTAGACTAAAGTAAGTGAACTTTTTTTGATAGGCCTCTTGATAACCAAGGCTGCAGAGTTAAATAAAGACTGCAACATTTTTGTATCCCACATGCGTGGTACAGCGCATATTAACAGACTGGGCAGTTTTAAATAGTGTCCCTTGTTAGAAGTAAAGAAAAGAGAAAAAAAAAGTATACATGTAAATGAGAACTGAGAGTTTCTCTTTCTCTCCTCCGTTTATGGTTCTACCAGTGTCCCAGAGTGCCATGTCCTATAAGGCAGAAAAGTATTTCAAGCATGACTAGATAAAGAGCCCAAATGTTCAAGTGCAAACAGAGCACTCAGTACAGGATTCCTGGGGGGAAGAGGGGTCTAAGGAGGAAATGAGGCTCTCAGGGCGCATCCCAACAAGCGACTGCGTACTTTCCCAGACATTTAGGGGAAAATACATTGTTTTACAGAGATCTAGAGTTAGGCCCACCTCGGGAGCCCTGGCAAGGAAAGTCCTCTACCATATCGCCTCCCCCCCAGTCCTAACCCATATTCCCATACCTGATCCTCAGTGGAATATACTGAGGTAGTTGGTAGAAGAACAATAGGAAAAGCAGTTCTAGCCTTCAGGTATTTACAAGGTTATTGTTCACTCTGCAAAACTCCGCCACATGATGCTTTGGTTCTGGGGCCTTGCCGTCATTGTTATTTCCCTTCTCCTTCCTATGATCTGCTGCTGAGACTGTTTGCCATCGTTGGTGTTGTGGTGGAAGCTGAAGAGGAGCCCTAGTATGCTCCATTAAGACCATGCCCTGCTGTGTCAGATCCTCACGGGCCTTTGATGCAGAAGAGTAATCTCATTTACCAGAAAGGAGATGAACAACCAACTTTGCAGGGTAAAGTGTAATAAATTTGATACCCTTGGCTTTCAGCATGGGCAGAAGTGGAAGATAAGCTCTGCTTTGCTTCATTGTCCGGGGAGCATAGTCATGATCTATGTCAAATCGTTTTTGTTGGTAAAAAATTTTTTGTTTTCGCCAGGCAGTGAGCAAGACCTGCTCTTTCATTGTGTAGCTATTGAATCGGGCTATGATTGAGTGAGGGCTAGCGGCCATTGAGACTGGTTTTGGGGCGAGAGCCTGATGAACTCGCTCAAGGTCCAGCACCATATTCTGCGGTAAGTCCAGCATTGTTTGAAGCAGGTTTAGGATGAAATATTTAATACTTGCACCCTTGGAGCCCTCTGGTATGCAATATAGGTGGATATTCTTGCATCTCGCTCGATTTTCTGCATTTTCTTGATGCACCTTTAGCATTTCTTGATGCTCCTGCATCCATTGCACCAGACCCTCCAGGTCATCTACCCGGTTTTCTGTGACAGTGACCTGGCGTTCTGTGTCATCAGCCCTTTGCTCTAATAGTGTGACTTCTTTGTGAATCTCCCCATATAATTGTTTGATGTCTACATGAAAAGCACAAAGTTCATGATAAATGGTGTCTAGTTTTAACTTTTGGTTTTTAGTTTTTGGAGTACGCTGGGAGAGACTCGTAGACTTTGCTAATGCTGGAGCAGGCCGTAACTGCGCTGTATCTGTGTCCGAGGCCTCAGTTTCCAATCCTGCGGCATCCACAATATAGTCATCCATCTTCTGAGATAATATGAGCTCAGCATTTTTGTTACCCCTCTTATTCATGGTTTGAGATTGTTTTGGTTCGAGTTAAGCATTCCTGAAGAGGGGATTTTGCTTGGGGGGAGAGGGAGCGGTTTGACTAGGCAGCCATCAACCTCGCAGGCAGAACTGGAAGTCCTGTATAATGAATATTATAAAATGGGTAGAGAGTTTTCTGCATTCTGATTGGTCAGGACCTGTGTCCTTATAGGACAACAACCCTGTGGTTGGCACTTTTAATGCAAAGCAGGTCGCAGTGCTGGGCACATATCCATGCCTGCTAGAAACTTGTCTATCAACCATGTTAGTGCTGTAAAAGTAGTGAACACCCATTAATAGCCCTAACAATGAAAAAAAAAACACACACACTTTATTACCATTTGTAATCACGCCCCAAACTCTTCCAAACATCCAAAGACAGCCCAGACCACTAAGAAAAAGCACATCATCAGAATAAAAAATCATGTTGAAAAATGCTTTGTAAAGCAACAGTATTTCAGAATCATGTAGCTTTTCAGCAATATTTTTTGGTTTTTACATTCTTTGGTAACCAAGTAGGGCCCACTAAGCACAATGCCCATTTTCAGTGGTGACCCAGGAGCACTGGGGAGGTTAAGTGACTTGCTCTGGGTCACACTGTATGCATGTGGAGGTTGTGAGACTCAAACCCCGGTCTCATTGATGAACCCAGCTCATTCACAGCTTGTTACCCTCCTCTAGGCTATACTGCCAGCCCTGGTAAAGCATTGATGTAGCCATTTTTCGTTTTAATTTTCTTTAATTCCTGAATAAAGCTACTGGATTTTGAAGTTTTTAAAAATTCCTGTTTCTGTGCCATGTCCACCATGAAAAAATTAAATACTGTATCTGGATACAGTGCTGTGCTGTTCACCATCAGAAACATGTGGTAGCACCAGTCTAACACATCCACAGTATGCATCTAATATTTACATTGAACAGGTAACCTCAGAAGGAGAGATTTTAAAAACAAATTGTGAGTGGTGACCATCTTTAAGGATGTGAGTCATTTAATTACAACATTACCTATAAAAGCTGTTTTAAAAATATCTGAGAAGTTGTTAAAATGCACTGAAGATGAATTTAAGGTTGTTAGAATTACATTTTGGCCAAAAAAAAACCACACACTATATGATGCCATTTTTTGCTAACAAATACTGCAGCTTTAAAAACCCATCCCACGTCTCCCACTTCTATATCACTTCCAATCACATATCGGAGCATTCTAAACACAAACTATCAGAACAGCCACTCTAAGTTAAGCAATGCTTCTGTTTTTGTCTGATGTTCGGCATAGCACAGTAGAGACCCTCTCCTGCTCCTTCACCTGATAGGTTAGGACCATAGATATCGAATATATACCAAAACTACAGGGGACACCATGTGACTTTGTTCTTCCCTGTCTTCCACTTTTCTAATGTTAATGATAGGGAATAACTTGCATTTGGTGACCGAGTTCCTCAGAAATACCATGTGATGTCCCTTTTAGTTTTTCATATATTGGATCTCCATGGCTAGAACTACACCCTGCCACATAGTTACATACCTGTACTTCCTGCAGCAATGTAAACATGCAGCCGGCCTTTTGCACACCATGGGACCAGTCAGCTATTCACCCTTCGCAAAGTAGCCCTGACTTTGCTGGCAAATCACCTTCTGTATCTTTGTTAAGGGCAGTATTACTTTTACAGTCTTTTTTTCATTTGTATATTTTAGCCTGTAAGTAACTATTCCTGATGGACTATACTGACCTGTTGACTTCTGCTGTTCTCTGCGGGACCCCCATGAAAACAAGATGCTGTATCTCACTGGGCTATCCTGGGTGGAGTAATTTTAAATAAATACCTCCAAATGTGGAAAAGTGGGATCAATTTTTGAAGTCTTTGTGAAGTTCGTTTTCTTTGCCACTTGTTTTTCGGGGAAGGAAAACGTCACAACATCCCTATAGTCACTGTCAGGCATTTTTAATAGCTAAATAACCATGTTGTAATTTTTGATTGCAGCTGGTCACGTACAGCCATAAGCTTTTAGTCAAACAAAGCAGTCAATCAAACTCGCACTGCTGAGGCTGCACACCCCAGTAGCACAACTGCCTCTCATTTCAAACAATTAGTGTCCATGACAAAAAAAAAAACAGCAGCATTTTTACAGTTTAAAAACAAACAAGTTACAGTTTACAGAACTAAACTATGACATGCACAATGAGTTTATATAACTGAACCATCTTTATGTCTCTCTAAACTCCTCATTTATTAAAAATGCTGGACAAAATGTGGGTAGATGTGTATAACACAGTTTGTTATACGCACCCTTGGTGTGGGATGCTTTTATAAACCCCTTGAGCTTCAGTCTCAGGGTTTATGTAGCATTCCATACATCAAGTGTATATGACATTTTGATTACATAAATCTGTCCATGTATTATCCACCTTGTACCTTGCATAACTTATCTGTTGTTAAAGAGCAGCTGAGGTGTTCATAAGAACTTTAGCAAAACATAATATTTAGACACAGTTCAGCTTGTATTTCACATTAGTTCAGTATTTCTTATCCCCATTATTTATCACTAAGGTCATTTACATTAAAACAGGATCTTTGCTCCTGAAGAGTTCATCTACTCCTATTGCTTTCGCCCTACCTGAGGTCATAATGCACTGCTTGTGACATCACAGTTACTCCCATCAGAACAGAGTGAGATGTCACAAGAGATGATTATGAGCTGAAGTAGGGAACAAGCTATAGAGGCAGATGATCTCCAAGGGATAAATATTAGGTATTCGTGTAAATTTCATCAGTATTACGTAATGTGTAGGCAAAATCCATAGAATATACATGGAGTGCAAGCTGATTTGTACCAAAGTATTATGGTTTTCAAAGTTTTCTTTGATGCATCATCAGCTCTTTAATGCTTCTTTTCAATGTATTGTATAATTTATTGTTCTAATTGTTTTCTATTTGTTAATGCTGAGTTTCAATGTACTGTATAAATTATTGTTCTGATTGTTTCTTGAACTACTCTTCCCCTTCCCCCAGGATGCATCTGGAAACAAGCTTTTATTAGCTAAGCATGTCTTTCTTGGTGAAACTTTTGAACATAAATAAAATAAATAAAAATATTCTCTCTCTCTCTCTCTATATATATATATCTCTATATACTGTAGCATCTTTCATGTAGGCATGCCAACGTTCTTATCAACACCCAACTCCATGCCAAATGACATGCAGCCATATTTACTTACTGTAGGAGAGCACAGATAAAAGGCAGCCTCTCAGTTTCAAAGGGATTCTGACTGTTTCTTCCCCTGTTTAACAGCTGGGAGGACAGAAGCAAAGGAAAAACAAATGAGTCGCTCAGGGTTAAATAATGAACCAGTGGCTGTGGCAGGATTTGAATCTTGGATCTCCTGCATCTCTCACGGAGTATCCTGAACCCTCAGTCACAGCTGTTCTCATGGTAACAGACTGTGATGTCACAAATGCAGCAGATGTGTGGGTAATTGTGGGAGCTTTGGAAATGCCCAGAGAAATAAATGCAAGGTTATATGGAATAATTAAAACACCAGTAATGGTACAATTATAAAAACCTGGAAAACATGCAACTTAAATCCTTGCAAACATTATGGTTGCAGACCTTTTTTGTTGCTACTTGCTTTTTAAGGTTGTGTGTGTGTGTGTGGGGGGTAGCAATATACAGAGTGCAACTTACAGTACTCAAGTGACAATGTGATGTTTATAGCTCATGTCATCACAGTCATTTTCCTGATAACAGGTTGTGATGTCACAAACCAAGCGAGGTGAAGGCAGTTGTTGGTGCTTTCAAAACACACAGAGGAATAAACCAGCTTATGTGAAATAATGAACACTCCAAAAGTGGGACAAAGTCCAAAAACACCCCAGGAAACATGAATGTTAAATGTAATCATTGTAAACCTAATGTCTGTAAACCTTTTGTAGATGTTACCACCTGCTGTTTAGATTTGGGGAAGGGGGGTTAGTTTGGTTTAGTTTTATTTGATCAACAATACAATTGGCATTACAAATACTGACAACATGTGAGCACATGATTAAGACATTACATAGAGAATAATATATGGGGTGGCATGTGCAACAAGATTTTACACACACCCGAGTTGTGGGATGCTACATAAATACCATGGTCGAAGCCTGAGGGGTTTGTAAAAAGCATCCCACAATGAGGGTGAGTGTAAAATCGAGTTTTACACAGGCCACCCCATATTTTATTTTTTATAATCACTGGCTTGCATTTTTTTGCTTCAGCAATTATAGAAAATAAGCAAATAGACTGGTTTTCAGGCAGCCGCGGACCAGTCAGGATTTTGCATTCCCCGTAGTCTGCCACGTTAGCAGTGCCCCACTTGTTTGGGAAAAAAATATTTTGTTGTATTTGTCTTAGTTTTCATTTTCTTGATTAAACTTATTACTGAGTGGCTTCTGTGGCGTCCTGCTGGGTTGAAGAAGTCTGGAGATCTGCTGGTGGTGGCACATGTATGCGGACAGGGAAACTCCTATGGTGGTAATGTTTCCCTTTGGTTTTCAATCCTGGACATCCTTTTCTTTTTTTTTCAATAAAAAAAGAAAATTAAGTTACTGCTGACAGCGAGGGGCACTGAGGTACTATGCGGCTCTACAGTAATGAAAGACCAGTGACTGGCGCGTGCGTGGTCATAGGGAAATCCGGTGCGTGTTTGCAGTTATAACCAGCTGAGCTGGTTATAATGGCAAATTATAACCGGCTTTCTCTATGAAAAAAATTGGAAGCCAGTAATTATAAAAACTTTAAATCAGATGAATGAGTTTTTACAGTGCATATAGCATATGAAAATACACTCAGTATCAGTTTATGTTCTTTAAATAAGAGTTCTTTTCTTTTCAGCAGCTCCAAAGAAACATGTCAGCCTAAAACTTATAGATTCTGATTTAGTACTCATTAATCTCTTCAAAAGTTTGTCCTGGACCCATATGAATTAGTTAAGAAATCTGCTAGGGAACTATTTTTTAGATATTATAAAGGGACATATAAGAAGGACATGGAGTAAGTTATCCATCATTTGGCACTGACATGAGCAGAGAGATGAAACTGTGGCAAACAGAACATCTTGCAGTTAAAAAAATTACTTCTGTAATGTTTGAAATGATAGATGGTTATTAGTCTCCAGTCCTGTGGAGCTAGGAGTAGAGGGAGGAAGAATTCCATTGCAGTGAATGAAATGGAATAGTTAGGGGCAAGGTGAGGTAGAATTCCATTGCATGGAATGGAATAGCTAGTGGTAGACAGAGGTAGAACTCCATTGCATGGTGTTTCTTAGACTGTGCCATCCAGTTATAGGCTTTGTGGATAGCAATATATAAGCTCCACCTAGTAAAGTAAACATCTACTGTGCTCAACAGAAAATGTGATGTTTATTGGAGGCAGTGCAGCATTCTAGGATTGGTACTGTCAATTACAAGCAGAAATTGACTTTGACATGGAGTGATTAGGTAGCTTTCCACTCAAACTGAGGCCAGTCAGTTGACTTCAACAGGACATTCAACTTCAGAGGTGGTAGTGTGGTGTACATACATCATAAGATGTTGGAGTGCAGAGTACAGTAAGAGTCAAATGATATTTTCTGGCAAGAATGGCACAGTAGTATTCTTTAATTCCCTTCCTGATTTTGCAAAGTGTGCAGTTTCTCAAATCCATCCTTCATGGCTGTTGATGCAGTGCTGGTTATAAAGATCATATTATTAAAAAACAATAAATCTATCTTCTTTGAATGTAACATACTGTACCTGTATGTATTCCTTAGTCTAATCTAAGCATTTCATAAATATTTAAATCTCTCCTTGGTGTTCTATCCTTTGACATTAAGAGGATTATGACTTTAGTCTGCCAGCTCCATACTGTGTAAAGAATTCATCTATAAACATGTTTTTGTAGGGATGCTATAACCACTTAGTTAAACCCGTTTATGTTTTAAATTGATATTCCTAAGGCTTTGTAAGTAGAAATGTTAATACTTTTGTTTAAAAAAAAAACAAAGCTACCATAGTGTAGTACAGAAAGGTTGTGTTTATTTTTGACTTGGTGATGTGTTAAAACTCTTCTGGGCTTTTTTCTGGAATACCTAAAGAAGTCATTGAAATAGTCTTCACAAGGGACAAGTTATATTTGTGTAGTACAGCAGTTCAGTAATGACACATACAAGATAGCACGTTTAAAGATCAGTCGTCTGGCTGTGCTGGTAACACTCTTGCCTTTGGTCCAGAGGATCATGTGAGTTCAAATTCCAGACCAGAACCTGGGCTCAAACCCAATGCTGGCACTGCAGTGCTGTGTGTGTGTGAGTGTGTGTGTGTGCTACACTTTTGGAGGTGCTTACCTTAGGTGGGACATCAAAGAAATGTCCCTTCTAACCTCCTCTGGTGGTTGACCCGGGGGGGGGTGGTCTTTTTACATTTATTGTTTCTGCACTGTCCAACATCAGAACTGCCACCATTCATTGATATGGTGCCCTCCCAAGCCATGGCCCTGCCATCTCTGACACTTACCCTAGCTTGCCTCTGGTGATGGGTATTTTGGGTCATGGTTCCCACAGGAAGCATCTTGGTGGACAATCGGCAAGTGTGGGGTCTGTGAGTGCCCCCTACTTCATCCTGTGCATACTGAGGTTGTTCCTGCTTATGTTATCAGTGTAAGGAGCTCAGCAGGATTGAACCTTTTCCTCTGAGGCTGGAAGATCTGATGGTTGTGGGTTCTAGACCCCCACCAGGAACTTGGGGTAAATCCAAATACTGACACTGCAGTGCAAAATGGGGGGGAGTGGGGGATGCTGCACTCCTAAGATGCCTTTTTTTGGATGAGATGTTAAACTAAGGTCCCATTTGCCCATTCTGGTGGTTGTTCAAGTGGACGTTAAAAATCCCACGGCACTTCCTGAAAAGAGTAGGGGAATTTTTATTGTAAACAATATGTACAAACAATAGATACAAAGAAAAATACAAAATCAAATATCAAAAGCAATTTGGTACATTACCACTAACTTTTCAGTCAGACAAAAATAAGGTGATTAGAACTGCATAAAATATTTACTGCACCAATATTCTTGGCATGCCTCCCCATCTCAAATTATAGGTGTCAGCTGATACATGTAAGCAATCATACCTATACTGGTTATTATTTCTCTCTCAATCTGAATTGTTGCTGTCACTGGGGAAGTATTTGCTTGCTGTGACATATCTACACCTTATTTGCCACAATATGAATTTTATACAGGCTAAGATAAGTTGTACTGTTCCTGCTTCTATCATTTGAAAAGCATTTGTATAATCTGTCACAATGTTCTTGTCTGTCATGTCCTTCCATTGCATATCATTCCATCTTACAGCTATCTGGGACCATACTGCTTGTACCCATGGACATTCCACCAGGAAGTGTTGCATGATTTCCACCTGCTGAATACAAGTAGTTTGTAGACACCACCTCTCCTTTAACCTCTTGTGCTTAGCATTGCCCTTTACTCCTAGCCTTCCATGGCAAGTGAGCCAGACCACATCCCACATTTTCGGTGGTGTTCTACAGTCATTTAAATACATCTCAATGTGTTGAGATTGTTCCTTGCCCACATTTTTATGTTGCTTGCACGCATGTGCAAGAAACATAGTGCCATCATTGGAGATTTCGGAGGTGTGTCACCTCCTCCTCCAATTCAGTCAGTGTGCTGGCAGGCGCGGCCCTGTAAGCCAATGCATTTGGAGCTATTGACATGCTCCAAAATGCAGTAACTATGATTGAAAAAGGGGAGCTATGTTCAGTGAGCACTGATAAGACATCGCCGCTCACGCCGCCATTTCCCCAGACACGCAGGCGCAGCGCCTGCACGCACTGTATAGCCGACGGGTGCCAACTCGCTGGCTGAGCTGTGTCCCCCCAGCAGTAGGTGCCACGCTGGGAGCCCACCCCAGTGTGGCAGCAGTTCCTGGCCGACGGGGTGCCCAATCCCGCCGGCTGAACGCCCCTCGTCCTTGTGCCACACTGGGAGCCCACCCCAGCTGCAACCAATACCATGGCTGATGGGTGCCCAATCCCCATCAGCTGAACGCCCCAACATCCTTGTGCCATGCTGAGGCCCACCCCAGCGTGGCAAACGTCCCACAGCGTCTTTTTTTTTTTAACCTGTAAAAGCGAAAACAGTCCTGCGGCGTGTCTCCCAACCCCCACAACCGCACCCACCCACTGCACCCAGCCTCCCCACACCCCTCACCCCATACTTACCTCCGGACTCTGGCGCGACGATCTTCGGTGGACCGGGAACACGTCTGCACTCTTCAAAGCCGACCGCGAACTGAGGAAATGCCGGTAAGCTGTATAATGGGCTAGATAGGGGGGTTTCAACTTTGTTGCATATCTCAGGCATTTTGGGAATTTTTGCACCAAATTTTCAACATGGGGTTTTTGGGACCCCTTCTCATGAATGATGTCACTGTCATGGCGTTATTCGGGCCCAAAGGGTGATTTCGTGCAGTAACTGCGCAGTGACTGGAAATCACCCTTCAGAGCCTGAATACCACCATGACGGTGACATCGATGAAAACTCCGACTATGTTGAAAAGGCAGTGCTCATCAAAAAAATGACTGTTTTTCATTAATGCGTTCTTGGTTATACAGGCTCGTAAGTTCGTGAAATTTCAATATTTTCACTCCAGATTTTCAACATTGCCATTTTACCACACCTTCTTATGAGTAGTACAGCTGTCATTTTTCACATCTCACCCAAAATGTGTTTCCGCCCATGTAGCATAGAATGGCGCAGTCGGTGTGCAAAATCAATGTACAAGACAAATTAAAAAAATCACAGTGACACTGTTCATGAGCAGAGGTCTTATAATGGCTATGTTGAAAATTTGGTGAAAAAATTCCTAAAAATGACTGTTTTACGAGCGTGCATTGTGCAGTTCCTATGCAGGCTCGTAAGTTCGCAAATTTTCAATATTTTCACTCCAGATTTTCAACATTGCCATTTTACCACACCTCCTTATGAGCAGTACAGCTGTCATTTTTCACATCCTGCCCAAAATGTGTTTCCGCCCATGTAGCGCACAATGGCGCAGTCGGTGTGTGAAATCAATGTATGGGACACATTAAGAAAATCACCATGACACTGTTCATTAGTAGAGGTCTTAAAATGGCTATGTTGAAAATTTGGTGAAAAAATTCCTAAAAATGACTGTTTCACAGTGTCGTTGCGCGGTTCCTACGCTGCGGCTTCGTGGTTTCTTGATTTTCAATATTTCCACTCCAGATTTTCAACATTGCCATTTTACCACACCTTCTTATGAGTAGCACAGCTGTCATTTTTCACATCTCACCCAAAACGTGTTTCCGCCTATGTAGCGCACAATGGCGCAGTCGGTGTGTGAAATCAATGTATGGGACACATTAAGAAAATCACAGTGACACTGTTCATGAGCAGAGGTCTTAAAATGGCTGTGTTGAAAATTTGGTGAAAAAATTCCTAATAATGACTGTTTTACGAGTTCGTTGCGCAGTTCCTACGCATGCTCTTAAGTTTGCGAATTTTCAATATTTTCACTCCAGATTTTCAACATTGCCATTTTACCACACCTCCTTATGAGCAGTACAGCTGTCATTTTTCACATCCTGCCCAAAATGTGTTTCCACCCACGTAGCACACAATGGCGCAGTCGGTGTGCGAAATCAATGTATGGGACACATTAAGAAAATCACAGTGACACTGATCATGAGCAGAGATCTTAAAATGGTAATGTTGAAAATTTGGTGAAAGAATTCCTAAAAATGACTGTTTTACGAGTGTGCATTGCACAGTTCCCACGCACTCTCGTAGGTTTGCGAATTTTCAATATTTCCACTCCAGATTTTCAACATTGCCATTTTACCACACCTCCTTATGAGCAGTATAGCTGTCATTTTTCACATCCTGCCCAAAACGTGTTTCCGCCCATGTAGCGCACAATGGCTCAGTCGGTGTGCAAACTCAGTGTATGGAACACATTAACAAAATCACAGTGACACTGTTCATGAGCAGAGGTCTTAAAATGGCTATGTTGAAAATTTGGTGAAAAAATTCCTAAAATGACTGTTTTGACGTGGCATTGCGCAGTTCCTCACGCGACGTCAGTAACTTCGCAAATTTTCAATATTTGCACTCCAATAACTTCCAAATACCTAAACAGCACATAGAAGCAAGCAACATTCGGCATTGACAAATGCTTGTTATATTCTGGGACTATACCATGTCCTGATTCTTGTATTACAGTGTACAGATCCTTCCTATTCGGCATTGTAGCTTTTGTAAGCATGAGATTCCACTCCCTCATTTTTTCCAAAAGAGGGAGAGCAAACGGTGGGATTTTACTATTTTTCTTTACCAGCATTGGGGACTGTCTTTACTTTATAAGGAATGGGCGTAACCAGATTCCAGGTATGATTCTCCATATACCCCCCTGAGAGGTAAATCTTTGACTGTTAGAGTGAATAAAGATGCTATAACAAAAACTGATAGGATTTATCAAATTCCATCTGCTTTTTTTACAGGGTAAATATAAAACATCTCTCTTAATTGGGTTGAGTCTGCTTCCTCATATAATCTGAAATACCAAACTCAAAAGTGGTACCTCTAAGTTTTTAGGAGGGGGGGATCTGCACTCAGGTATATAAACATGGGCAAAAGGCAGGTTTTTATTACTGCTACTTTTTTGTTTGTTTGCTGCCATGTTTTTCATATTTTAACTTTCTCTCCAGTTTCCTCTATTTTGTTTTTCTAATTATAATATGTCATATCTTTTCTCCCAAATGTTATTCCCAGTACCTGAATTGTTTCTTCTGAAATTGTAATCTCTGCCCTAGATTCCATTGTTCCATGTGTCCCATTAATATTGTACCCCCCACTTTTTGACTGGTTTATTTTTGCTCCTGAAACCTTGGAGTAATCTTCTACATGCTATAATGCTATCTTTGCCTTTCCAGTATTGTCCACTAGTAGGCATATGTCATCTACATAAGCCATCACTGCGATGGTATGATCAGCAGGAGGGGTTGATATCCCTAATGATATTGGGTTCTGTTGTATACACTAATAAAGGATCAGTACAATACACATGCATGCATTTTTTCACTGAGCAGGGATTGCATTCTAAAATAGATTGTCTCATTGCCTGAATCTGGTCCATATTTGCTGTGCTGTTACAAGGGCTGTAGTCTCTTTAGGAATTGGCTGATTCTGATCCATTCTATCTTCAAATGTAGGGCTATTGGTGCTGGATCCTTCTCCAAGTGATTCTGTAGCAGTGGTAGTATATTCCATAGGAGGGGGTGCATTGGGCCTCGTATTTTGGGGTGTATGTCTTACATCTTCTGCATGTTAGTCCAGGTCCGAATCAGTAGCAAAATTCATGGGGATTTCCCTTTGTGCAGTGTCTCGTATTATATTACCACCAGTTCCATGGATTGCCCTGCTTTGTTCTGTATTTTCATTCTGTTCTCTATTCGGGGGCGTATTTGGGTTACCTGGTATTGGACTGTGGTCAGGGTCCAGGGTCCAATGACCCCCTGGAGCTTGTTTCCATCCTGCATCATGCAAAGCTTTTTCCACAGTCCACAGGTTTTTTTTTTTTTGCATTTCTACAATGCTTTCTGACCTTCACCTTCTTATTTTTAAAAAATCCCTTGAATGACCCTCTGTGCTTGATGGAGTAACTATGTCAGCTATTTGTTACTATTTGATGTGTAAACCCAAAGGTCGGTGCCTCTATTTTGTAAGCACTACTCAAGCTAGCCTAGGTTCGGGGAGAAAACATTTACTCAGCATCATGGCTAGGTTTGTACTTCTGGTCAGGGGCACCCAAGTAACTCCAATCACAGGAAGCAATAACTGAGAATGTCCAAACCAAAAATGGGATTCTAGAGTGTGGTTTTTATTCACTTCAACACAAGAATAACAAAGCAAGCTGGACCCCCACAGGGCTTCACTCACTGGAAATGTAGATCTACAGGGGTCAGAGCACATCTTCTTTACTACACAATACCCTCAGGTTCTGAACACAACAGGGCTCACATGCCCAAACTGGTACTCTTACTCTTAGATTCCTTGACATGGCACCCGGCCAGTCCTTGGACACGTTTCCATAAAGCATGGAGTTTGATGGTGGCTCCTGCAACCACCCATGAGCACTTTCTAGCTGTAAAGGGAAAACATCCTTAATCCCACATCTGGGTACTTTCTGCAGACACTGGCCAAGAGCCTGGGAGAAAGCTATAGGTGCCCAAGGTGAATCCGTGGAGGTAAACCTGGTTACTCCAGATGGGTATCTCCCACCTCTTGTTCCCAAATCCATACCTGGCCATTCATTTGGAGCAACACCTTTCTTTGAACTCTGGGTGTAGATGCTATGTCAAAATGCATGACACATTTAACATTCTACTCTGTATTTAGGATGTGTCCTGACTCAGACAGTTCTGTTAGTGGCTATGTCCATTCTTTAGACCCCCACTGTCTCAGATACTTCCAAGTCATACACAAAGTTAAAAGCACTGTACTTGGCTAGTCTTCTCCTGACCCCACAGTAGGCAGTTACCTTTACACAACTCTGTCTTGGTGAAACACATGGGCTCTGTTTCAGAGCAGACTTACTGTGGTATGCAGATGCCCCAGGGCTTCTTCCCACAAAACACAGATTTTCTGGTACCTCAGTACAATTTCTTCTGTCAGGCAGCTTTTTCCCATTTTCCAAGCAGGGCCAGGGGGTTTCCCCTGAAATGCTGGATTTCCCCCCATCTCTCCGGGGATGGGGCACTGGGACAACTCAGGGGAGTGGTCTCTGCCACTTCTTGTAGTCTCTTCTGTGTCCTTCTCTAGGGTGAGAACACACTACCCTACTTCTGGTGTAACTCTATAGCAGAGCTATGCTCTGAGGGTCTGCCAACTTCAGCACACCTCCTCCTTCTCTTGAGTCTCCCTCTAGACTGACTACGACTGTCTTTGAAATTCGCAATGTTCTATCCTAACCCCTGCAGCTAACATTTCACTGTGGCTTATGCTGCTGTGAGAATTCTATGGTAATGTCATCCCTCCAGCTCAGCTGAGACTGAGGACAAAGTGAGACAGTGTGAAACCCATTTAACTGGAGCCTCACAAGCTGCCTTTCCCTGCCTGCCACTAGTTCTAAGTGGGATTCTAGTAACCCCGGGTGACAAGGGGGTTACACCCACCCTTGGCCAAGAAAATGACTGTCTGCAGTCATTACTTACCCAGCCCAGGCCATCCTACCCTATGTGCTATCTATGGAGAAGGGTGATCAGGCCCTCTCCTACCATGTGCTAGGCATAGGCAGGCAGCACTAAGGGCCCAGAGGCCATTGGCTGACACAACAGCTGCTACTCTATGATCTTGCTATGGTTACCTAGTGGCCCTGGGAGAATTGCCCAGAGCATAGCCCTACTAGATCAGTCCTGCTGCCCCTACTGCAGGTCAGGACCACAGCCTGTCAATCCCCCTAACCCTCTAAGGAAAACCTATCTGACCAGAACCCAAATTACCCAAAAACACAGGGGAACTCCCCCCATCCCTGGACACCTGCAACCAAAACTCAAGGAGCTAACACTACACTCTAAGCATTACTCCCACACTCCCTCACAACCATACCTGTGGAAGGAAAAGTTAACACAGTCAACAACACTGCACTTTAAACACAACTACTTTAAAGCACATGAGGGACTCCGATGAGTCCCTCCTCCTCTTCTTGTCTTCTCCAGGATCACCTGCAAGAGAAAAGACAAAACAACCCCTAATCTGCAAACACAGTAACTATCTGACCCCTACCATCAAAACACTGGCGAAAACCCCAAAATATTTTTTTAGAAAAGTAGAAAAACAGTATAACTAGTAGAAACAGTAGAAAAACAACAACATTATTTACAATACACATTTTGGGGATGGAGGACCTTAAAAGTCCTATCTAGTGACAACAGTGCCCGAAGGCAAGTCCAAAAAGGAGTCTCTCCTGGGCCAGAGCCCGATGAAGCACAGTTCTGGTAGGACTGTAATCCCAAAGGGGAGAGTCTTTGAGGACAGTTCAAACAGTCTGAAGTCTGTTAGATGTAGGGTGTATACTGCAATCTCATTAAAATAGAAAAGTCTGGACTTACCAGTCCCTTGAAGAACGAAATCAATACGGCATCTGGATTTCCAGCCAAAGACTCTTCCTGACAGCATTCTTCAGATACAGCTGGGCGGACATCTTCTGGAAAATGACAGGATGGCACATCTGGAAACTGCTGGGTTGATGTCATCTATGAGACAGAACCTTGGAACAGGAAAGGAAAACAGCTGGTCAGACGTCACCCGAAATCCCAGGCGATGAATCAGGATACAGCCGGGCTGGTCTCCTCTCTGGATATGAAGTCATCTGGAAGGCCAGGTGATGGAATCTGGAAAGCCAGTACACTGCAGGACTGATGAATCTGGGCCACCTGGTTCCTGGAATACCAGTCTGGCGGAACAACATAGGTATGGCAATGGCTGGATGGCAGCACTGGCTACCACTGCTCTGCTCTCCACTTGGTAGACATAGGCACATTTGCAGGAAGTTGGTTGCACTGGGGAAAGTACCACAATGGGTCATGTGCAAGAATTATTACCCCACCTGGGCGCTCATAATTCACATTGTAGAAGGTTTCATGGCCCTCTCCATCCATGATCCGAACAGTGTCTATGACCAGTGTTCTGCCCACTTTCCATTGTCTGAATTTCTCTTGGAACATTCTGTCTCAGACATACCGACTTGCACCGGGATGCACATGTTTTGTTGCCTCTTCCACTATCCAGGATTTCCTGTTTCTTTCTATCTCCTCTCAGACTCTCCGAAGAAAGGTAGGAAAGGCTATCCCATAGATCTCATTCACCTTCCTATGAACCAGTCTTTCCTCTTTACTACACTTGGTCAACTTTAGACCTCTGACCTGGCTTGGGAGCGGCCAGTCCTGGTTCTGCCAGCTAACGCATACTCAATGCAATGTAAAATGGATCTTTGACTCCTCTTTGTGGGGACAGGGCTGTGGAGTCACCAATCTCTCCTTCTGTTTGCTCCTCTGAGGCAAGAGCCCGAGGCTGTGAACCTGCACCTTCTTCATAAGGCCACATAGGTTCCCTCTCATCCTCTTCCTTGCTGAGGATCTGAGCCCAGGAGTGAGCAGTCATCCTCACTCTTGAGACTATCCACTCTTCGCTGGGTGCGGAGGTCAACACCTCCCATTCAAGAGTCTCTCTCATCTCATCTTTTCCGATGAGACTTGGGCTTGGCCCCTCTCTCCATGGATCTGCTGATGCTCCCTCCACACTGTCTCTCTGTGACCTGGACTCTGATACATCAGCACTTTGCTCTGCCTGTAGATCTACACCCTCTTCCTTTGTGCCACACTCTGTTGAGCTACCTCCAACAGGCTCCACCTGGTGCTGTGTGCTGCCACTTACAGATTCTTGAAGCTTAGTCCACGTGGGAGTCAAACAAATCTTGGGTGTTTTGGTTAGGCCATGTCTCTCTAGCCACCCAGAACAGTGAGGAACCACGAAGACGTCCCTTTCAGCCTTTACGCTTATTATGCACACTCTCACTGGATATCCAGGAATTGCCACATGAGGGGGCGAACGTCCCCCGTAGTAACATCTTTCAATGTCTTTCAACCTGTTAACTTCTTCTACCATCATAGCCTGGGCATGATCTGGGTAGCAGGCTGATCCTGAAGCTATGACTGCAGAGAAAAACAACACTCACTGTTATCTCAAGTCTCACTTTGTTGGAAAACTTTTACAAAATGGCTCCCCTGCTGCTGTGTTTACTTTACTACCCCACCCTGTACTGGCAGCGTCGCCTGTCTCATCAATGTTCTGTTTCTGACTCAAGCCACTGCGCATCCGATTTACACGCTTTACTGATAAAGTTCACTCAAATGGCTCAAACTGCACTGTCTGCTCTCTCAGCACATTTATATGATTTTTACTGGACTTTTCATTTGCTTTAAATCACTGTTCTTGCTTAAAGTCCCTAAAGCCACAGTATTTCACTGCACTGTATTGCCTGTATTTCATTGCATCTATCATACAACCCACAGTCTCTCACTTTGCTTTGAAAATCATACTGTTGCTGAGCCCATAATTATGCTCACAGTCTAATGCTTAGAATTCTTGCTTAGCTTGATTAACTTGACACAGCCCTTCTTTGCAAAGTGATCACACTGTTGCACAAAGATTCTGCTGGCTTTAGTTAAAATCACACACAGTTTGAGTTGTTTCTTAGGTTGGTACTCACTTAATCAGTAGCTTGCAATTGCAATGGAAAATTCGGCCTACAGCTGGTCTTGGAGTCCTTTGGAATGAAGCAAGCTGGCAGTCCTGCCGATTGTCCCTCCGAACACCTCTCTTTCTTCCCAGAAGATCGAAATGCAGGTTGAGCCCAATTTTAAACAGAAAAGTTTGATTTTATTACTTTTACAATGTTTTCAGTCACCGTGACGCTCCTCCTGGCAAGCCAGTTCGCACACTACTCTCTCTCTCTCCCTCTTGAACACTGTGCAGTCACTCTAGAGCTGGCTTTGGGATGAGACTGACTGCATTCTCACCAATCACTCAACGCCATGCAAATGAGCTTCTCTCTTTTTGTGCTCTTTTCCTCCACGGCAATTGTCAAGCAGGCAAAATTTAAACTGCAAGCCACACTTTTTTTTTTTCCAACTGTGACTCCTTGGTGGGAGCACCATTTCCACCATTTTTCATGGCATTTCACTCAGCGACTCTCTCTGTCCATACAACAAGCACTTCCAACTTCTAGGGCACAAATCTCTCTTTGTTTCCCACAGTTTTCCACACTTTTTCTTGTCACACATAAACTTTAAAAGCTGGCAAATGTTGTATTTTTGATGCAGGACAAGGGGCATACTCAATATGGCTTTACTGCTCCTTGGTAAACAGGTGGCACAATTGCAGCTGTACATGAACAGCAGCACTCAGCAGCACATTTGGGTGGCAATGCTTCTGACTTTTTGGGCTACCTACTGCCAGACAGCCAAAACGCTAGTCATAATCCAAGCAAATCTTTCTTGTTTTTCTCCCTAAAATTGAAAACCAAATCTTCAGTGGTGCCTCCATTTTGTAAACCCAAAGCTCGGTTCCTCTATTTTGTAAGCGCTACTCGGGCTAGCCTAGGTTTGGGGAAAAAACATTTACTCAGCATCATGGCTAGGTTTGTACTTCTGGTCAGGGGCACCCAAGTAACTCCAATCACAGGAAGCAATAACTGAGAATGTCCAAACCAGAAATGGGATTCTAGAGTGTGGCTTTTATTCACTTCAACACAAGAATAACAAAGCAAGCTGGACCCCCACAGGGCTTCACTCACTGGAAATGCAGATCTACAGGGGTCAGAGCACATCTTCTTTACTACACAATACCCTCAGGTTCTGAACACAACAGGGCTCACACGCCCAAACTGGTACTCTTACTATTGGAATCCTTGACATGGCACCTGGCCAGTCCTTGGACACTTTTCCATAAAGCATGGAGTTTGATGGTGGCTCCTTCAACCACCCATGAGCACTTTCTAGCTGTAAAGGGAAAACATCCTTAATCCCATGTCTGGGTACTTTCTGCAGACACTGCCCAAGTGCCTGGGAGAAAGCTATAGGTGCCCAAAGTGAATCTGGGGTGATAAACCTGGTTACTCCAGATGGGGATCTCCCACCTCTTGTTCCCAAATCCATACCCGGCCATTCATTTGGATCAACATCTTTCTTCAAACTCTCTGGGTGTAGATGGTATCTCGAAACATATGACACATTTAACATTCTACTCTGTATTTAGGAGGTGTCCTGACTCAAACAGTTCTGTTAATGGCTATGTCCATTCCTTAGACCCCCACTGTCTCAGCTACTTCCAAGTCATACACAAAGTTAAAATCACTGTACTTGGCTAGTCTTCTCCTGACCCCACAGTAGGCAGTTGCTTTAACACAACTCTATCTTGGTGAAACACATGGGCTCTGTTTCAGAGCAGACTGACCGTGGTATGCAGGTGCCCCAGGGCTTCTTCCCACAAAACACAGATTCTCTGGTACCTCAGTACAATTTCTTCTGTCAGGCAGCTTTTTTCCTTTTCCAAGCAGGGTCAGGGGATTGCCCCTGAAATGTTGGATTCCACCCATCTCACCGGGGATAGGGCACTGGAACAACTTGGGGGAGCAGTTTCTACCACTTCTTGCAGTCTCTTCTGTGTCCTTCTCTAGAGTGAGAACACACTACCCTACTTCTGGTGTAGCTCTATAGCAGAGCTAGGCTCTGAGGGTCTGCCAACTGCAGCACACCTCCTCCTTCTCTTGAGTCTCCCTCTAGACTGATTAAGACTGTCTTTGAAATTTGCAATGTTCTATCCTAACCCCTGCTGCCAACATTTCACTGTGGCTTATGCTGCTGCGAGAATTCTATGGTGATGTCATCCCTTCAGCTCAGATGAGACTGAGGACAAAGTGAGTCAGTGTAAAATCCATTTAACTGGAGCCTCACAAGCTGCCTTTCCCTGCCTGCCATTAGTTCTAAGTGGGATTCTAGTAACCCTGGGTGACAAGGGGGTTACAGAAGCATTACTTACATCCTCTGTGTGCTGTTCCTGAGCGTTGCACTCCTGTTCAGTGCTGCCAGCATTATCCGTTTCCAAGGATGGTGAGGGCGTTGTCTCCGATGCAGCAGACAGCTCCTTTGGTGCTGCTGTGTCACAATTTCCTTGAGTATTTGGCCAGTCAATGGGAGCATTTGACTCTGAACCTTCATGCCCAGGTTGGTCATGTAAAGCAGCTTGTTGTTTGTCTATTTCCATATTGCTTAGCTCCTCTTTTGATTCTTGCAGAATTTCAAGCAGTTTCTGACTTTTTTTGCAACAATAGTCTGTAGCCATTCCTCTTCTGATTTTGACATTGTATCCTTCTCTTTGAGGGGGGCATCATGAGCTGATGTCCATTCCAAACTATTTCCATTTTCTGACAAAAGAATCTCCTTTGCTGGACCTGCAGGGTTAGAGATCAGCTCCTCTGTAGGTACCCCAACCACTGCCTTCAGCTCTCTCTGATCACCTGCTATCTTGGCCAGAGGTTCCCCTACAGAACAGTAGGGGAATTTCCCTGGTGTCTTGGCCAAATTTTCCCCATCCACTAAATATATCACTAACAGTTAACCTGATTCAATATGTCAGTTTGCATCTGTATCCGCCCCCCCACCCCCCAGGATGAGGCTGAAAATAGGCAGAACTGTCTAGCCCTCCTTTCCTGGTCAACAAAAACACAAAAACAAACAAACAAACCTTGGTGTTAGTGGGGGTACACCACATCACCTGCAGTTGCTGCAGAATGCAGCTGCTTGGTTACTCATGGGCCTTCCTAGATACTGTCATATTTCTCTGGCACTGCGTGATCCGCACTGATTGCCAATGAAGTGGCATATCTCATTTAAAACAGACTTGTTAACCTATAAAGCCCTACATGGACTGGGCACAACCAACCTAGCAGAGCTCCTGCACCTGCACACTCCAGTTTGCCCACTCCATTTGGCTAGGGAGGGCCTTCTAGTGGTTCCTAGGGCTAGGTTGAAGAACTCGGGTGATTGGGTCTTCAAGGTAGCGGGCCTGTCCCTCTGGAGTTCTTTGCCCAGGACCTTGAGGGAGGCCCCCCCCGGGTGATGCTTTTTAAAAGGGGCTTCAAAACTTATTTATTTCAACAAGGGTTTGGAGAGGTTTTGTAATGTGTCTTACAGCACATTATAAAGTTTTATTGAGTTTATTGTGTTTTATCCTGTTTTAGTAGAGTAAGGTAGTTATTTTTGTTATTTATTTGATATTGGTTTGGTTACTCTGATTGCGTTCATCCTATTTTATTGAAATGGCACACTAGGCCTCCAGTGAAGTGCACCAGATATAAATAAAGACTAGTACTACAAACAAACAAACAAATGAACAAATAAACAGACAAACAATTTGATTGACTGACTAACTAACTACTTACTTACCTAACTAACTAAATGTTTTCACAGCCCATGGAGATTATCTGGTACTCCAAGTGAGAATACACATGTACAGCCACAGAGCCCAATTTTGTTTCTTCCACCCAGCCTTATGCACTCTTTATTGCCACCTGTGGTCCCCTGAGAGCAGTTATACAGCAGTTTAGGCCAACCCTGATACCCCGAGAAAGAGAGCATCCTCTGGGATGTTTGATTGTCCCCACCCCAACTGGCTCTCTAGCACCCTAGGCTGGATCTCAAACCTGGGTCACTGGAGTCTCAAGCTGCAACTCTGCTGCTGCAGTAGCATGCCTGCTCTTTTAAAGTGGAACTTAAAGATCCCATGGCACCATTTAAAGAGTAGGACAGTAGTGCACAGATAAAAAGAGGGAAGGTAGTCTTATGGTAAGAGCATAGTCTTGGGAACCCTGAGAGCTGGGTTCATATCCCACCACAGCCCCTTAACCACTGTGTGGCCCTGAACAAGTCTCTTAACCTCTCAAAGCCTCAGCCCACCCAACCTTAAAACTGAATAAAAGCAGCACATCACTGAAAATGAGACATAGCATATCAGCAGGGCAATCCTTGGTAACTAAATAGTAATCGACACAACCATGTTTCCATGGATCCTGTGAGGTGATCCTATCAAGATGTAAAAAAATCTTTTCAGGGAGGAGTCTTTGTCTCACATGGGTATTTCAAATATGCATATCAGGACTCACCCAGTCACACATGTTAATTTTATATAAAATCAGTTTTTATTACATTTGTAACCTTATATAATAATACCATCAATGGGTCAAACAACCCATAAAGCCACAAGCCCAAAGGGCAAGTGGCCTTTATGAGCTTGTTCGACCCTGAGATGGTAGTATTTCATGAGCATGCTGGACATTGCCACCCTTTATTGTCTATAATGCATTAGGTTGGACACTTATTGCTGTATCCAGTGTTTTATCATTGTGTTGGGGGGTTAGGGTGGCTATTACATGTGTTATTAAGGGGCTTGTTACAGGTGTTATTAAGGGACATGTTACTGGTGTTATAAAGGGGGTTGTTACATGTGCTAATATGGGGCTTGTTACGTGTGTTATTGGGGGGTTTGTAGTGTGTTGGGTAGTAATGTGTTATTAAGGTGTTAATAACACATTAATTTAGTGGTAATATATTATTACGGCACAGTAGCGCCCTATAGTTAGGATTGGGCTGGCAGTTCAATGTTAAACCCAATTTTTTGCACCTTAATAACTTTGCCATTGTTTGATGAAATAGCACGACATTTGGCATGCAGGGTTAGGCTGTCAGAGTCTCAAAATGTTAACAGTTTCGTGACAGCATCTTGTATGTTTTTTGAGATACGGAGGGTCAAAAACATGAAAAAACAGCCCTTTTTTCCCTATACTTAACACTGGGTATTTTTGCTCTTACCTGTAGTCCAGACGGTATGGAATTTCTTCATGAAATTTTCAGGGATGATGGGGCCTGTGCCAAGGGTGTGTCTTTGGCTAGTTTGGTGAAAAAATAGTATACCATTTTTGAAATATAAAAGTTTTTGGGATAACATTCAAGTTTGGTTGAAACAAAACCCAGTTTGATAAAAAGAAGTTTGCAAATGTTAACAGGTTGTGATTTACATGTGCAGAGAAATACCGATCGTGAAAGGTAAAAAAACACAACATGAGTGGTTATTTGCATGACTTACTTGCCATGGGGGAAAAAAAAACACTCAGGATGACCGCAATTTTCTTTTTACTGTTTTAAACTTACAAATAGTAATAGTACAATCAGATTATGTTTTTTTTTAATATTCTGTTTATTAACAATTTTTCTTTACAGACAAACTTGGACAGTTACAAAGTACACAAGTAACAAATAATAAACAGACAAAAACAAAACCAAAAAATAGATGCAATCGTGTGTGTAATCAATGATAGACGTTTAAAGATAGACAAAGATCATATTTCCAATCCATTCATGATACTTAAGCACCATTTTTATTTATATATTCAGCCCTACTCTGAGCATCATGTTTTCAGAAACACTCAAGGATGCTAGAAAAGGGAACCATTCCCTCACAAATGCCTCCTCCCCATCCCTTACCACCTGTGTCAGCCTTTCCAGTGTGAGAGAATGAAGGGTTATCCGCCACTACTGCAACACTGTAGGCCTAGACCCTGAGACCCAGGTATTTTGGATACAGTGACGGGCCAATACAAACAGAACCCTTATCCATCTAGGAAGTGGCACCCACTCCTCCTCTCCTCATACTACCTCAACCCCAAATAAACATATCAGGGGATCGTGCGGCAGTTGTCCTCCAGCTATCCGATTCACCTCTTTAACTACTTCTCCCCAGAAATTGACCAATACTGGGCAAGACTAGAAGCAATGGATATAGGTGCCTACATCTCTATTACACCTCCGGCACTGCGAGGATATCGCAGGGTGTGCCCTATGCACTACAGTCGGGGGCCAATACATTCTATGTAGAAACTTAAAAAAGGCCTCCTTGAACTTATTACATACCATTATTCCCTCCGGCATACTTAAGGCCATTTTCCAATTCTCCTCAGAGATTCGTTGACCTAGATCTGTTTCCCATAAAGCCTTTGTGATCCCAGTTGAATC
Source organism: Neoceratodus forsteri (assembly GCA_016271365.2). Lineage (NCBI taxonomy): Eukaryota > Metazoa > Chordata > Ceratodontiformes > Ceratodontidae > Neoceratodus > Neoceratodus forsteri. The sequence goes on from CM028137.1 coordinate 776,238,973, forward strand.
TGGCAGACTTCGCTTATCCTGCTTGGCAACCTTCCCTATAAAGCCCTTTGGGTTTTTCTTAGCGTGATACACCATTTGTTCAACCATGTTCAGTTGCATCTCTTCCTTACCTCCCTTGCCCAGCTTCCCCACAAATGCTCTTAATTGCAGGTATCTATATAAATGAGATGTCCCTAGCCTCAAGTTTTGCCTCACCTTTTCGAATGCACTGAGCTCTCCTTTCTCTAGCAAATTACCCACATCATCTACCCCTCTCCTTTTCCATTCTTGAAAGCCTCCATCCTCCATCTCTGGCAGAAAAAAAGGGTTCCTCGCTATCGCTAACAGTATAGTCTCCCTTTGTGCCAATCCTTTCCACCTCCAAAGGTGATCCCATGCCTCAAGTGTTTCCCTCACCAAGGGGTTACGACTCCCCAGCTCTCTATAAACTCGAAGTCCCCTACTATGCAATTAATCAGTAAGTCTTCTCTGGGGTCCCCCACTGTTCTAACTCCACCCAACTTGCTACCGACGGTCGATGTACCCAGTCAGCTATCCCTCTGAGCTGCACTGCCATATAGTATATACCTAAATCAGGAAAATTAAGCCCCCCTTTAGCCCTATCCACCTTAAGCCATTTTAGACTAATTCTAGGGCTTCTTGTCCTGCCAAATAAATTCTGAGAACCCTTTCTCTATTCTTCTTACATCCCCCATAGTTAGTCTCAACTGCAACATTTGCATAGGGTATAAGATACGGGGCAGGATATTCATTTTTATCAGGTTGATCCTCCCTAACCACAGGATAGGGAGTTGCATCCACCTTTTAAGATCTGCGAGGATCGTCTTAATCATGGGAAGATAATTCAACTTATATAAATCCCCCCATCTCCACCCTATCTTTACCCTTAGATACTTAAAATTTGTCTGAACCACCTTAAATCTCATTTGCTGGACTTCCAAGCCGATGTTTGGGAACCCCATCATTTCAGATTTCCTAACATTAATCCTATATCCAGAGAAACTTGCGAACTCCTCAATAATGGACATCAATTTTCCCATTGACCTTTGCGGATCTCCCAGAAACAGTAGCATATCATTCGGGTATAATGCCACCTTATGTTCCACCCCCTTTGCCCCACCGATCCCTTTCACCCCCTTATGTTGTCGTATTGCCACCACCAGTGGTTCGATCGCCAAGGTGAACAGGAGGGGAGATAGTGGACATCCCTGTCTCGTGCCTCTCCCTAACCCGAATCATTCCGACAGGCCAACGTTCACTATAACTCGTGCATTCGGCTTAAGGTACATAGTTCTTACCCAGCCTATAAAAGAGTCACCCAGACCAAACCAGGCCATAACCTCAAATAGGTAGTCCCATTCCACCCTATCAAATGCTTTTTCAGCGTCCAAGGAGACCACCCCATTTTCTCTTGAGTTCGGCCTGCTCTCCATATGACGTTAAGTAATCTCTGCAAATTATGACATGACTGTTGGCCTTTGATAAACCCGGTCTGGTCTGGGTGAATCAGGTCTGGGAGAATATTCTCCAATCTGGTGGCTAGGACCTTAGCTAAGATTTTCAGATCTACATTGAGCAACGAGATGGGTCGATAGGCTGCGCAATCTAGCCCATCTTGCCCTGTCTTGGGTATCAGACAGATGTTGGCATCATAACATGAGTCAGGTAACACTGGGATCTCTGCCTCTCCCTCTACCTTAAACACCTCACACAACACCCCGGCTAGCTGACCACCCAGGATTCTGTAGTACTCAATAGGGAACTCATCTGGGCCACTGGCCTTTCCTTGCTGCATTTTTGATAGCCCTTAAGATTTCCACTCTAGAAATAGGCTGCCCCAGCAATTCCCTTTGCTCCTCCATAACCATCTGCAAGTTTACTCCATCCAGAAATTTCTGTATGTGAGCTTCTTTTCCAGTGTATTCAGCTCTGTATAGCAGCTCATAGAATTTCATAAAACATTCTGCTATTTCCCCTGAGCTGGTACAGATCCTTCCCTCCCCATTCCGCACTCTCAATATACGTGTTGGGTGCCTACCTCCTTTCATCAATCTCACCAGCATAGGTCCTGGCTTATTACCCCATTCAAAAATCCTTCTCTGGCAAAAGAACCATGATTTCCCTGCCTCATCTCTCAGAAGTGTGTTGAGAGCTTCCCTAGCCATTAATAGTAACCTGGGGGTTTCCCCTCTTTCTCCTCCCCCAACCTGCTTCTCCAGCTCCTTCACTTGTCTCTCTAACTCCTCTATCTTACACTTATTTTGCTTTTTAATTTTCTCTACATAGGCTATGATAGTCCCCCTCATAAAAGCTTTACCAGCTTCCCAAAAAATAGCACTGGAGAGCTCCTGTGTGGAGTTTGTTTCCTCATATAGCTTCCACTGCTCCATTAGATATTCCCTAAAAGCCTGATCTTTAATCAGGTACGTGGTAAATTTCCAAGCTGGGGATGTTTTTTCAGACACCTTACCCATCAGCTTCATCTTCACCATGGCATGGTCCGAGATGAAGATAAGACTACGGGATATCTCCCTTATCTTACCCACCCAGCTCCTGGGAAGATAAATATAATCTAGGTGAGACCAGGTCTTGTGGGGGTTAGAATAAAATGTATATTCCCTCACCCCTGGGTTAACCGCCCGCCATCCATCCACTAAGTCCAGGTCTGCTACCCCAATCTGCCACTGATTCATAACCTCTGAGATACGTCCCTTCCCTTCAGAATGGTCCATGCGTGCATCCATAGTCCAATTAAAATCCCCTCCCATAATAAGCCCAGGGAACTGTTCCCTAACCAACAAGCCCAGCAAAGAGGAATAAAATTGCGGCTCATGTACCTCTGGACGTAAACACATCCAAATGTGAGTTTCTCTCCCTGCAACAGACCCGTGACAAAAATATACCTGCCCTCTTTTGGATCTCTTAGCTCCACAGCCCGCCTTTAGTCATGAGTGTGCAGAGATCCTTTTACCCACCCTCTTTCCGGCTAAGCTCGAGCATCAATTCGACCCCTCAGCAGCTATACTTCTGTCGAAGTTAGAAATAGCCTGTGCCCACAGGCCCTCATATCTTCCTTGGCCTCTTCTTCTTCCCGCCTTCACTCACTTCTCCCTTCCCCCTTTCATCCTTCATTACAGAGCTGACGTATGCTCAGACCCCTTACCCCTCCTACAATTCCTCTCTCCTATGGACATTCCCCCCGGGCCAGCAAATTCAGCACCCCAGCTCGGCTAAAGAAAGCCAGAGAAAGAGTGCGATGAGCACAAGAGCCAGGCCGTGTCTTCCAACATCTGTGCCAAGCCTGCTCTCACCCCTGCCCTACATGAGTCTGACACTGAGGCTCATGATCTGCCACTCCACCAAGATGCCACCCACTGGGGCTGCCCAAATAAACAACGAGGGTGTAGCAGACCATGAAGCCCATTCTCAGCAAAAAAGGGCGAGGTCAGTTACGATCTAACTCCCCATCTACAAATCAACCACCCGCCACCCCTCTTTTCCCACTTCCATGTGGAACGAGTAAATGAAAAGGGCCCTAAGATGTCATACCCGTCAGCTTTGTCCCCTTTAAATAATTTGTCCCAGAGAGAAAGGCATAGCAAGATAATATGAAAAAGAGAAAAAAATTCCTCTCTATGTCTTCCCCCCTCCCCCCCTTACTATTCCCTTCAAGGCTGACTCACAATCAGACTCCTCACCCTCCCCACCATTCTACTCATTTACAACTATTCCCCCCCTTGACACATAGCATTAATATCTCATCATACCCAGGAAAGGAAAAAGGAGGAAGCATGGAGGTTGCAAGAGCTAGGCCGTGCCTTCTTAACACATGCGCTAAGCCCGCTCTCGCCCCTACCTTCCAAGAATCTTGTGTCAGGGCTCGAGGCCCTTTGCTCCACGGTGCCATCATCAGTGGGGACTCCTGGAACATGTGAAAAGGGGAAAAAAATATATTAGGCTGTTGTTGTAACCAGTCACAGCGAATCACAGTCCGATTAGAACCAACGTCCCCAGATTCAATAATTACCCCATTTTACTTCGCAGCTCCATGTGAAGATGAGCAAATAAGGTGAATATGACTTTTTATTAACATGTTCCAACAAAACAAGGAGTAAGAGAAAGCAGAATAATGAGAGACCCCCCTCGTGGCCTACTCGTCATTTCCCAGGAATGATCTTCCCTCGTGCCTCTCATCCCACTTTCCTCTTCAGAGCCTTCACAAACTCCTCAGCTTTCTCCAGTTCCCAGAAGGAGAAGGTTGCCCCCTCATGCTTGATTTTAAGTATGGCGGGGTATACCAGAAAATTTTCGATCCTCATGCCTCTTAGCTGGGCCATAAGCCCATTGAATGCCTTCCTTTTCTTCAGCAATCTTGCAGCATAATCCGGTGAAATGAATAGCTGATTTCCCTCATAGCTCAGTGTGCCCTTCACTCGATAGGCTTTCAGAGTCGCCTCCCGATCTTGGAAATTATGGAACCTCATAATGATTTGACGAGGCGGTTGATCTGCAGGCAGATGCGGGAGCACAGCACGATGGGCCAGTTACAATTTTACCTTCCCATGCTTCGTATGTAGGCCCAACAGCTCCAGGAAGACTCTACTGCAAAAATCCAGAGCATCACCCCCTTCTTGCTCCTCCGGTAGCCCTCTCAACTGAAGGTTTAAATGCCTGTGGTAATTCTCTTGATAATCATAGGCATCCTTAAACTCCTCCAGCTCCTTTTGGAGTGCCCTGACCTGTCCAGGCACTGTTAGTACTTCGTTCTCCAGCCGCGATAGCCTCTCCTCCGCTTCTGCCAACCTGGCACTCTGTTGTATCTGTTGCTCTAGTACTTCTTGTAGTCGGCAGTCTAATTTATCCTCATGCTTTATTAATTGTGGCTCGAGCGCCGTGATTACATGACCCGTCAGCTTCTTCCCCAGGGATCACAGATCTCCAGGTAGAAGGTCACCTGGGGGCCAGTGACCATCACATGGTATGGTTCAATTTGGCTACTACATCTAAATCATCCCATTCCAAGGCAAAAATATGGGACTTCAGAGGAGCTGACTTTGATAAGATGGCCAACAGAGTTAAGCTAGCCCTGGCAAAAAGAAACACAGGTGAGGGGGACAGGCAAAGTGGGCAAGCATTATGATGCAATACTTGAAGCAACATCCCATTGTGTTAGACAGAAAAGGAAGTGCAAAGAAGAAGGAAACCACTTTGGTTCTCAAATACAGTAGCAGAAAAGGTCAGAGCCAAAAGGCTGGCCTTCAGGAAATATAAGGAACACAGCGGGATGAAGATAGGAGGCATACCAAACTGCCCTAAGGGAAGCAGGTAAGGCAGTAAGGCAGGCAAAGTCCCAAACTGAGGAAACACTAGCACGAACAGTAAAAGAAGGTGATAAAACTTTCTATAGATACATTAGTGAAAGGAGAAAGTCCAGAGGGGTATTGCTAAGCTTAATGGAGAAATGGAGCATGAGGAGGAGGACCTGTAAAGGCATCTATCCTGAATAGATACTTTTGCTCAGTATTTACTGAAGAGAAGGTAGGCAGGGCCCACAGCTCAGCATCATGGACACAGGGGGAGGAGGTGAGCACTACTCCCTTCACAAAGAAAGGGTCCTACAAGAGCTTGCTAAGCTCAGGGTGGATAAGGCAATGGGACCTGATGGCATACATCCCAGGGTACTTAAGGAGCTAAAGGAGGAACTAGCAGAGCCATTAGCAGAATTGTTTAGTGAGTCTCTGAGCACAGGAGAGGTCCCAGAAGACTGGAGAAGGGCTCATGTGATCCCACTCCACAAGAGTGGTAGCAGGAGGAGGCGGAGAACTACAGACCGGTCAGTCTTACCTCAGTAGTGGGCAAGATTTGAGGCACTCCTTAAGGAAAGGATAGTACAACACCTGGAATCCATAGGGGCACAGGATCCAAGACAGCATGGGTTTACAAAGGAAGGTCCTGTCAAACTAATCTCATAGATTTTTTGACTGGGTAACCAGAGGGTGGACCAGGGGAGCAGTTGATGTCGCCTTACCTTGACTTCAGCAAAGCTTTTGACACTGTTCCACATAGAAGATTGATAAATAAGCTGGGTAGGCTCGGGTGGGTCAGAAGTTGGTCAACTGGGTGGCAAACTGGTTGATGGGCAGAAAACAGAGAGTGGTGGTAAATGGTATACAGTCAGAAGAGATTCAAGTCACAAGTGGGGTACCTCAGGGATCAGTCCTGGGGCCAGTCCTCTTCAACATCTTCATTAGTGACCTTGCAGATGGACTAGAGGGTAAGGCTTGTCGGTTTGCAGATGACACCAAGATCTGCAACAGAGTAGATGATCCAGATGGGGTGGGCAGAATGAGAAGAGATTTGGATAAACTAGCAGAATGGTCAGAAGAGTGGCAACTGGGATTTAATGCAAAGAAGTGCAAAATCCTGCACATAGGGAAGAGAAACCCTGAAGCCACCTATAGGCTGGGAGGGGAGTTGCTAGCAGTCACAAAGGAAGAAAGAGACTTGGGCATCATCGTCACTGATGACCTAAAATCATCCAAGCAGACCTCTAAAGCAGTAGGTAAGGCTAGGGGGGTGGGTGTATTAGTAGGGGTATCACAAGTCGTAAGAGGGAGGTAATAATCCCTCTGTACAAGACACTGGTTAGGCCCCATCTGGAGTACTGCATGCAGTATTGGAGGCCACACCTTCACAAGGACATTAACCAAATTGAGGCAGTCCAGAGAAGGGCAACCAAAATGGTGCAGGGACTGCATCAGAAGACATATGAGGACAGATTAACGGAGCTCAATATGTATACCCTTGAGCAAAGGAGGGAGAGAGGTGATATGATCGAGGCATTCAAACACCTTAAGGGCATAAACAAGGTGAAAGAGCCTAACATGTTTAAATATAAGAAAAATAGCAGGACAAGAGGACACAGCATGAGATTAGAGGGGGGCCGATTAAGGGGGAATGTGAGGAAATTCTTTTTCACAGAAATGGTGATGGATGCATGGAATGGCTTACCACAAGAAGTGGTGGCTATGAATACAGTGCAGGGCTTCAAACAGGCATGGGATAGGCATAAGGGAGCAATACAAATGACTATGAATAGATAGGCCACTGACAGAGCAAAGGCTGATCGCACATTTATAAGGTAGAAAAAGAAATGGGCAGACTGGATGGGCCTTGCGGTCCTTATCTGCCGTCAACTTCTATGTTTCTATGTAGCGCAGTGACCTCTGCTGCAGAAAGGGACACCAGGCCTGAGTTTTCTCCCACAGGGACTGGTGCACACTTCTTCCCCACTTTTCCTGCCGCTCGCTGATTCTTAGCTGGATTAGGGGTTAAGTATTCATCCTTACTGGTTTCCTGCACCGCAAATTACCGGTGTTTGTCTGCTTAAAGGGTATTTTATATTTATTTTACTATTAGTTAGTGGCTGCATGAGCGGAACTACCAGGAAACATGACTGTTTGGCTAGCTGCTCATCAGCGCCCCCCCGTTAAAAAAAACAAAAAAACAACACCAGAACCTAGCTAAATGGGCCCCCACTTAGCTAAAGTCTGGTGTTTTTGTTTTTTAAATGTTGCCAGAAATACATTTTCTGGGCATCCAAAATCTGGGGTGAACAGCTTAGTGAGAGGAACTGTACATCTGCGTTCTTTGTATGAGAACAGTGGGACTTTCTTGACTTCTACAGCAGCAGTTGGAACTCGGCCTGCAGGCTGCAGTGAGAACAGTGAGCTGCCATTTCTCTGGTGTCTAGTCACCCTCTCCACCCTATGATCACCATCCCTGTGGTTTATTAATCTTTCCCTGGTGTCTAGTGGCATGCCCCACCCTCTGATTGTTGTCCCCATAGTTTATTAATATTTTCCTGGTGTCTAGTGCCACCTCCCACCATCCATTCACTGTCCCCATAATGTTTTTCTGTTACCCTGGTGTCTAGTGGCACCTCCCAGCCTCTGATCATGGTCCCTATAGTTTATTAATCTTTTCCTGGTGTCTAGTGGCACACCCACCCTCTGATCACCATCACCATAGTTTATTAATCTTTCCCTAGTGTCTAGTGGCACCCCCACCCTCTGATCCCTGTCCCCATAGTCTATTAATCTTTCCCTAGTGTCTAGTGGCACCCCCACCCTCCGATCACCATCCCCATAATTTATTAATCTTTCTTTGGTGCCTGGTGGCACCCTCACCCTCCAGTCACTGTCCCCATTAAGGTTGCATCTTTCCATGGTGTCTAGTGGCACCTCCACCCTCCATTCACCATCCCTGTTAAGGTTTTGTCCTTCCTTGGTGTCTAGTGGCACCCACCACTCTCCGATCACCATCTCTATCTGAAATAAAGAAAATGGTCCCTCAATTTTTTTAACCTGTAAAAAAGAAAATGGTCCCTCACTGATCTGACCCCACCACCTCCCACTCAGCACTCACCACCCCACACCTCCAGTACACTCCCACACACCCTCACTAACCTGAATAGGTCACAGAGTGAAGCTGCACTCTCCGATCAAAGACTCATCTTGCTGCTGGAACCAGAGACTACAATATGAGACACTAAGGTAAGTGTGGTTCAGTATATTTCAGTGGGGTTTTCAACTTTGATGCGTAACTTAGCCATTTTTGCATATTTTGACACCAAATTTTCAACATGGCCTTTTGGGGATCCCACTTCATGAACAATGGTGGTGAAATTCTGCAAATCTGGCCTGAAAGGCAATTTCACTCTCACTTGGTGAAATCACCATTTGGGCAGGATTTGAAAATGTTCACTGCCCTTGTTTATGAGCTGGGGTCATAAGAAGGCTATGTTGAAAATTTGGAGTCAAAATATGTAAAAATGGCAAAATTTTACTATGCTCACTCATAACTTTAATTTTTTTCTTTTTTTCCTTAAGTACTTTTTGCTTTTTTGTCTGTTTTCTCCCCAGTCCCAATCTCACACATCCCTGGTGTGATGCACATATATGGAGGCATGCATACGTCATGCCCTATGGGATGCCCCACCCTATCAGTTGCTCTGTTACCACCTGTGCTGGCCACCAGATCTCCATTTAGTAGCAGCAGGACTATAGATGGGTGACCCACCCACCCGGGGAGGAGAGCCAATGCTCAATCCTGCTCCCGCCCTCCCCTCTGTGCCAGCACCCTGATGACCTGAGTTCATTCCCGAACCCAGGTAGCCAGCAAGGTGTGAGGTATGGAGTCCAGTGTCTCAACCCTCAGCACCACTGGGCTGGCTAACTTTGGTAATTGTAAATATTTTTACACCAAATTTTTAACATGTCCATTTTTTTACACCACCTCATGAATGTGATAGCTGTCATTTTTCAAATCCTGGCTAAAATGTGTTTTCACACTTGTAGTTCAGAATGATGCTGTGGTGGCACTGAATGATGTTTTGGTGGGATTTGAAAATTCTCAGCATAGTATTCATGAGGTGGGGGTAATAACAAGGCTATGCTGACAATGTAGTTGCTGTTTTGGCTGAAATGCAGGCACAGGGCCTGGAGGGCCCTGCACTTCCACAGCAACATACATGTATGAATCTATGGAAAAATGGAACACAAGGTCCAGAGGACCCTTAGCGCCCACAGGCAAATGAGTATTCGATTATGCTATCTGAAAAAGTAAGGAAATTCTTTGCAAAAAACTGTGGTAATGCACCAGTTAGGGTAACTTAATGCCACAAAAGTGGTGAAATGTGGTGTTAGGGTTTCCCACCCTAACGCCCCCACCACCCAATCAGCAAAAGGAAAAAACATTACGATTTTGGGTCTCCGGAGAGTCTTGGTGAATCAGTGGTGGGGTCTTCCTTGGGGGTCATCAAGCCTAATGCTGCCCCTCCCCCATGGGCCCTGTGTGAAGAAAGGAGATCATGTGTGACATTATTGGCTAATGGAATGGGGTGGGTATTAGGGTTGACAACCCCAAAGGAAGACCCCACCACTGACTCACCAAGACTCTGGAGACCTAAAACCCTAATATTTTTCCTTTTGCTGGTTGGAGGGTTGGGGGGTCATTAGTGTGGGAAACCCTAACACCACATTTCCCTACTTTTGTAGTGTTAAGTTACCATAACTGGTGTATTAACTAAGTTTTTTGCAAAGAATATATGTATGTAGGCAGTCTATATAAATTATAGGATCGTGGTAGTGTCCCTATAGCTAGGGTTGAGTAGGGTATTCTATGTTCAGCTCCTAACTTTGCACTTTAACAGCCTCATCTCTGTTCAAAGAATTGCAAAAATTTGCATGCACGGTCTGGGTGGCAAGGTTTATTGATTTGGCAAGTTTCATTCCAGTCAATTGTGCAGATTCTGAGATCCAGATAGTGCAAAAAGTGGTAAAATTACGGTCTTTTGCCATTTTTTGCTCTCACCTACATCCTGGACAGTTTGGAATTTTGTTCAGAAATTTTCAGAGTAGAAAAGGCTTGCACTAGAATGATGCCTTTCCTTAGTTTGGTGAAAAAATATTAACCTGTTCCAGAGTTATAAGGATCTGAAATTTCAGTTCTGAGCATGCTCAGTAAGTTCTTTCAGATAGATGTTTAATACGAAAGAAGAATTTCCTGCTCACAAAAGAAGAATCTTCTTTTGCGAGACAAAATTATTTTTTTTTAATGATAAAATCTTCTTTCGTAAGGCAGCTATCTTGTTTCTGTTTCGTTCCCCCCCCAAAAAAGGAAATTGAAAACCCGTAAAAAGAATGCCTTGCTAGAAAAACAAACATAGGAAATTAGCTAAACAGTACATGTTTAGCTTGATTCTGGAATTTGTTTTTCAAAAAATGGCTCCAAAATAGCACTTTCAGGCATTCCAAAAATTCTTACTGAAGCTTCTTTCGTGAGCTGAATTTCTTATTTCATGAGTCTCACAAAAGAAGATTTCCATCTCATGAAAGAAGAATCTCAGCTCACAAAAGAAGATGGTGGGACTTAAAGCTTTTATATTGTTCTTTCATGAGCTGGCCTTTTATTGTGAGTCACAAAAGAAATCACAAAAAAAGAAGGTTGGCTCATGAAAGAAGTATAAAAAAATAAGTCCTTTCATCTTCTTTCATGAGCCGAGATTCTTCTTTTGTGAGTTATTTTGTGACTCATGAAAGAAGAAGGCTGGGTCATGAAAGAAGAGGGTAGGGCCTAGTATTTTTAACAGTTCTTTTCTGAGGTCAAATGAAAGAACCATTGACTTTCAAAGGGTGGCACACGGCTTGACTCAAGCCTTGCACCACAACACCTTGAAATCATCACTACACCATGGTGGGTTGCTGCAAATGCACTTTTCAAAGTTCGGATACAGTTGTGACAGTTTTGCTGCTTTACGGCAGCTTGCACCAAATCTCATGTGCAAGCTCCGTAAAAATGGTCCCCGGTATTGATGCAAGCTTGACCACAAAAAGATGATCTAACTTGCATCAGTTGCTGCACGGGATAGAAAATCCTGTTGGATTGCCACAAGCACAGTGTGCCATATCTTTTGTTATGCACACCAGGGTGCCCACCCTGGTGCCGTTTCCCTTGCTCCCCTCTCTTCCAGGTTGCCCACTTCCCCTTTTATTATAATTTAATAATAATGGACAGGGATGCCCACTTCCAGTACCGCTTCTTTCCACCCCTCCCTTCCCCTCCAGGTCATCTCCCTCCCAAATAATTAAGTTACAGCACTAGGGTGCCTGACACCTGGAGCCACCAAACACCATCCTGACATGGGGAGCCCAATCCCCAGTGTCAGTTTCTGTCTCCTACAAAAAAAGAAAATCATCCTTTGTTGATCCTTTTCTATATGGTTGAAAAAAAGAAAACAGTCCATCAGTGATTTCATCCCCAGCACCTGCCACTCACCCCACCCTGACCCCATACTCAGCACCCCCCACACACCCTCACTCACCTGAACATGTCCCATGACATACATCCACTGTCCAATCAAAGATATGTCTTGCATCCGGAACTGGTGACTGCAACATGAGAACATACGGTAAGTCCAGTTTAATGTATTTCAATGTGGTTTGAACTTTTGCTTATAACTTCATCAGTTTTGAACAGTTTTACACTACATTTTCAACATGGCCTTTTTGAGACCCCGCATCATGAACAAGGGTGGTGAAATTGTGGAAATCCATCCCAAAAGGTGATTTTGCAGTCATTGTGTGAAATCATCTTTCAGATGGGATTTTAAAATTGTATCTGTCCTTGTTCATAAGGTTGGGCTATAAGAAAGCTCTGTTAAAAATTTTGGGTAAAAATATTAAAAAACAACAAAGTTATGAGCGTACATTGAAATTTGTCAATGCACGCTCATAACATGGATAAGTTTCACTATTTTGACTCCAAATTTTCAACATAGCCATTTCTTCACACCATGTTATGAACATGACAGCTGTCATTTCTCTATTCTTCACCAAAATGTGTTTTTGCATCTGGTGCAAAATCACATTTTGGCTGAAATTTGAAACTTGTCACCTACTGGGTTCATGAGGTGGGTTCCAAAGAAGGCTATGTTGAAAATTTGTGATAAAAATAAGAAGAAACAAGAAGGTATGTTGACATTTTTCTACAAACATTCCTAACCTTAGTAAGGTTGTGACATCCAATGCTGCATAGAATTGCAGGGTCAGTAAGTCCCTGCAGTTCTATAGGTGGACGGAGACTTCCCTTGGTGCATGGCCCAGATGGTCCTGAGCATGATCTCTTCATGCATGTCTCTTTGGGACCTGTGTGAATGAGGATGCAATTCCATATCAAACTATTTGCAGATTCTGAGGTCTGAAAGCTTAGGCACTGTTTTCTTTTTGTTACATCTATAGTGGTCCAAGAAAAGGTATCAAACCATTTGCTTCTGGATCTGGTCTTACAAGGACCAATGCAGCAACTAAACTAATTCTGTATGTCAAAAAGAAAGGCAATTCTTTGCAAAAAACAGCATTACTGCACCAGTTAGAGTTCAACTTAATGCAACAAAAGTAGAGAAATATGGCATTAGGGTTTCCAATCCTAACTCCTCCCCCCACCCCCAAGCTGCAAGGGGAAAAAAAATTAGGGTTTTGGGTCTCCTTAGTCTTGGCAGATCAGTGGTGAGGTCTTCCTTAGGGTTGTCAATCCTAATGCTTACTCCTTCCCCACAGCATGTAGCCTTCTGTCAGAAGCAGAAGGTACAGCTCCAAGCCAGTGCCTCATAGTGATACGCTCTTCAATGGTAGAAAAATATGTCTCGCCACATGTTGCCAACAAAATCTTTCTTCATGCAGGTCAGGCAAGGCCCTGCATGAAGAAAAGTGATCACATCTGACCTTGTTTTCTCCGGGGGGGGGGGTGAGCATTAGGGTTAACAACTCCAAGGAAGACTCCACCACTGATTTACCAAAACTCAGGAGACCCCCAAAACACCAATGTTTTTCCTTTTCCTTTTGCTGCTTGAGGGGGTGGGAGTGGGGAGTTAAGGTTAGAAACCCTAACACCACATTTCCCTATTTCTGTTGCCCCTAACTGGTGGATTAACAATTTTTTTACAAATACATATATATACACATATAGATATAGATATATATTATAGTGGTTTAGAAAATGGGCAAGATTCTAGGGGCTTTCTTATTGGCTGAGAGCCACTACACGGGGGTACATTAACTTTCAATAGATGCCCGCTTCTAAATAAGTGCCAATTTGAGGTGCCCCATTACTTAAAGTATCTTTGGGCCACCCCGAATTTGCACTGACCAGCGCCTTTTTTATTCTTCGTTAGCGAGTTTGGTAGAAACAGTCTTACCCCAACACTACTGGATTGTGGCAGAAAGTAAATGTTATCTCACTGCCCACAAAACTGCTTCATAAACATAAAAAAAAACAACTCTTCATTCATACCCCAAAAGTTTCTGGAGCTCATTACTGCCACCATTTCCGATCTCCCACTTGATGCATTGCTGATCTCCCACTTGACACGCTACACGTCCCGCTCGGCGTGCTGCCGATGTCCCGCTCAGCTCCATAAAATGAAATCACAGTTTTAAGAGAGGAAATGTACAAAATAAATGATGAACAAAATCTTTAACATTAAAAAAACTTAGCTGTCCTGTGTCCCTTCCCGTCCTTTCTTACTGAACTTCCATGTGTAGGCATACGCAACGTAATGGCTCATTTCCTCAAGCGCAGCACATTAATAAAAAAAGTATGCAAATGTTAATACAATAAGACAAAAGTAAGAGTATACAAGTATACTAATACATAAAGAAAAAAATAACTGAATAGATCCGTGTGTGTGGTAACCATGGCACCAACTTCAGTAGCCACAAGTACAGAAGCTGTAATAGAGCAAAATTGCATAGTTCAACAAAAAAAAAAAACTGTATGGAGGAACTACTTTTTAACAAAATAAATAAGATACTTGATTACTGAATACTTTAACATGAAATCTTTATTTTTTAAGCATATAAAATACTGGGCCCATTTTCTAAGTGCAATAATAACCTCCAGGGTTGGTGGTATGGGCAATACCGGACCTTCCAGGGGCTATAAGGCCCTCTTCCTGTGGCGTCGGGCCTCATTATGCCCCTGGGAGGTCCGGTATTGCCCAATACTGCCCACCTTATCGGGTATTATTGCTTGTGTAGTAGTGCCACTATAGTTAGGGTTGAGCAGGCACTTTAATGTTAAACCTCAAATTGTGCACTTTAACAGCTTTGCAACCGTTCAATGGATTTGCACAAAAATTTGTATGCACAGTCTCTTATGATAGGTCTCTTGAAGTGCCAAATTTTGTTCTGGTCAGATGTGTGAATTCTGAGATCCAGATTGTGAAAACAACTTAATATTCACCACTTTTTGCAGTTTTGTTTCTTATCGCCCTGCGTCAATACAGTGTTGAACTGTGGTCTGGAATTTCTATGGTAGAAAGAGCATGGGTCACATTCCAGCCATTATTTGGTGAAAAAATATTAATCCGTTTCAAAGTTATAGCATTTTTAAGGTCTCATTATTTTCAATGGGATTTTTATTTTCCAAGATAGATTCCTAAAATGAAAAATGATTTTGCTCTGATGAACAAGGATCCTTTTTCTTGAGGGGCCAATCCTTGTTCACCAAGAAAAAATAATTTTTCATGGGCCGTCATCTTGTTTTTTATTTTTGGCTGAAAGAAAGTGTCAGAACTGTGCCCAGGGCTGTCTGTTACAGACATTGAAGTATGTATCTTGTTCATTGGGAGTTGATGAGGAGTCCTTTGTGGTTTCTAATGTGAATACAGCTCTAGAATTTGTTTTTAAACTATTTTAATCCTTTTTCACCACTCATTAACTTCCTTTTTTCATCATGTGAAAAAGGAAATCGGATGGTGAAAAAGAATTTCCCCTTTTGATGACCAGATGGCCCCTTTTCATGACCAGAGGGCCATGCTGGTAATCCTTTTTCACCATCTGATTTCCCTTTTCAACATGATGAACAAGGATGGCAAAAAAGGAAATCAGCTGGTGAAAAAACATTACCGGAATGGCCATCTGGCAGTGAAAAGGGCCCATCTGGTTGTAAAAGGAGCCATCTGGTTGTCAAAAGGGGAAATCCTATTTGCTGATTTCCTTTTCTGCCATGACAGAAAAGGATGGCAGAAAAAGAAAATGGGATGGCAAAAAAGGATTGTTGCCATGGCCATCTCATTGTGAAAAATGGTTTCGGAACCATCTGGTCCTGAAAAATAGATCCATCTCATTGTCATCTGCCTTTTATGACTGTTGAAATATCCCTGGTGTCTAGTTGCACCCCCACCCTCAATCCTCATATGTTTTTAATATATATATTTTTATTTTTGTTGTTTTATTGCATATTTTATTATTTTTTTTATTATTGTTGTTATTATTATTTTTTAAAAGATTTGTGGCTTTCTGCCACTATAGTCCTATCCTGGTGTCTAGTGGTACCCCTCCCCACTCTCTGAATTTTTGTGCCATTCTTCATTGGTGGTTAGTGGTATCCACCTCCCTCCCAGGTGTATCTTGTGCTGTAAATGAAAAAAAGTCCCTCATTGTCTTTTTTGTGCTAAAAAATGGTCCATCGCTGATCACTCCTGCACCCCCACCCAGCCACCCACTGTGCACCAACCTCCCCAGCCCCCCTTGACAACCCCACAGAACGTTACTCACCTTTGGAGGTCCCAGGTTCAAGATCCACTCTCTTAATTGAAGACACATCTTGCTGCTGCAACCAGCGACTGCAATATGAGAAATTAAGGTAAATGGCTTCAATGTATTTCAATGGGGATTTCAACTTTTATGCATAACTCAGCTGTTTTTTGAGATTTTGACCCCAACTTTCAACATGGCCCTTTGGGGACTCCACCTCATGAACAATATGACTTCTGTTAGGCAATTCCTGTCGGAAAGATGATTTCATGGTCTGCTGGTGAAAACACCTTTCCAGTGAGATTTGTGTAATGACAGTCATATTGTTCATGGGATCATAAGAAGGCTATTTTGAAAATTGGGTAGCAATTTAAAAGAATGGCTGTGTTATGATCATTCCTTGCAATTTTGCCATGCACGCTTGTAGCTTTGGACATTTTTAATATTTTCATCCCATATTTTCAACATAGCCTTCTAAATACCCCACTTCATGTATGTCACAGCTGTAATTTTTCAAATACTGGCCAAAATGTGTTTTCGCACCTGTGGCACAGAATGGCATTGCAGTCATGCAGAATTACGTTTTGGTGGGGATTTGAAAATTTTCTGTATTGGGTACATGCGGTGAGGTCATAAGAAGGCTATGTTGAAAATTTGGGGTCAAAATTATTTTAAATAGCAGTTATGACTATTTGTTGCAATTTTACTACGCATGCTCTTAACTTTGTGAATTTTAAATATTTTGAGTCCAAATTTTCAGCATAACCTTCTTAATACACCACCTCATGCAAGTCACAGCTGTCATTTTTCAAATCCTGTCCAAAATGTGTTTTTTCACCTACGCTGTGGATTGGCGTTGTGCTTGTGCGGAGTTACTTTTGGTGGGGATTGAAACGTTTTCTGCACTGGGTACATGAGGTGGGGAAATAACATGGCTATGGTGACAATTTAGTGACTGTTGTCCTATAATTGGAAGCACAGGGGCCGGAGGTCCTGTGCTTCCACAGCTAGATACATATACACATCTATGGAAGGACCATGCACTCCCACAGTAAAATAAGGATACTATTATACTATCTCACAAAGTAAGGAAATAAATTGCAAAAAACTTTGTTAATGCATCAGTTAGGGTTAAACCAACAAAAGCAGGAAAATGTGGTGTTAGGGGTTTCAACCCTAACTCCCCATTCCCCACCCTGCACAGACCCACAGGTGGGGGGGCTGTCTTTGGGCTGCCAACTCTAACGCTCACCCCATTCTCCTATGCTGTAGCCATGTCTCCTAATTTTGTAATGGAATGGGGTGAGCATTAGGGATGACAGCCCCTCCACCTGTGGGTCTGTGCAGGGTGGGGAATGGGGTGTTAAGGTTGGAAACTCTAATACCACATTTCCCTACTTTTGTTGGTTTAACCCTAACAGATGCATTAACAAAGTTTTTTGCAATATTTATATATATACATATATATATATATATATGTATGTGTGTATATACATATATATATATATACAGTATATATATATATAATAATATATATATATATATATATATATATATATATATTATACTGGTGCATTCAGTCAGTATAGTTAGGGTGAAAGTGCACTTCTATGTTAAAGGTCACACAACTTTGGATCTGTTCAATGGATTTGTAGGACATGTGGCATGCATAATTTCTAGGGGAAAGTCTCTTAACCTGCCAAATGTGGTGGGAATCTGTTGAGTGGTTTCATAGAATCATAGAAGTTGATGGCAGATAAGGACCGCAAGGCCCATCCAGTCTGCCCATTTCTTTTTCTACCTTATGAATGTGCCATTGGCCTTTGCTCTGTCAATGGCCTATCTATTCATACTCATCTGTATTGTTCCCTTATGCCTATTTCATGCCTGCTTGAAGCCCTGCACTGTATTCATATCTACCACTTCCTGAGGTAGGCTATTCCATGCATCCACCACACTTTCTGTGAAAAAGAACTTCCTCACATTACCCCTTAATCGGCCTCCCTCTAACCTCATGCTGTGTCCTCTTGTCCTGCTATTTTTCTTATATTGAAACATGTTAGACTCTTTCACCTTGTTAATGCCCTTAAGGTGTTTGAATGTTTCAATCATATCACCTCTCTCCCTCCTTTGCTCTAGGGTATACATATTGAGTTCAGTTAATCTGTCCTCATATGTTTTCTGATGCAGTCCCTGCACCATTTTGGTTGCCCTTCTCTTGACTGCCTCTGAAATATAAAGTGTTGAAAAAACTGAAAAAAATCTGTATTTTTTGACATTTTTGTTTGTTATCCTGGATCTTAGAAAAAGCTTTATGTTGAGGGCTGACATTTTCAGGGTAAGAAGGATTTGGGTCACAGATGTGCCTTTTGAAGGTTTGGTGAAAAAATATTAATCCATTTAAATGTTATTAAACTTTTAATTTCCTATTATTTCGTATGGGAAAAGTTAAGTGTTCAGCATGAAAATGGAATTTTTTCGAAAAATTTTTTTTTTTTTAATTAGGCATTTTTGTTAGTATGCAATTTCCTGTAAATCTGTTGAACAGTTCCAAAGTTATTAACCTTCCAAGTCTGAACTTTAACATCTTTAACATAGAAGTGCACTTTTACCCTAACCGTACTAGCGTGATCACGCCAGTATAAGATATATATATATATATATATATATATATATATATTCTTTGCGAAAGACTGCATTAATGCACCAGCTAGGGTTGCAAAAAACATTGTTAATGCACCAGTTAAATTTAAAGCAGCAAAACTAGGGAAATGTAGTGTTAGGGTTTCCAATCTTAACTGCCCATTCCTCCCTACAAGCAGCCAAAGGGATAAGACAACACAAGCAACCATAGACAGCCATCATCAGGCAAGACAAACAACATACAGTTCTATTCAGATAACACAAGATATATCCATAATCATGATTCAGCACTTCTGTAACCATGGATATACCCGCAGACTTCAACACATACACATATACACCCACTTCTAGCTGCAACTACTCTATCTAAAATGCAGCAGTGTCACTGTACTGCATTGTATATGTATGTAGTAATTTTTTAAATGTTTTAAATCTTTTATTTAATTTGAATGTAATCTTTTTTGTATTATATGTAATAAGATCCAAACTGCATGAAAATGGAAAAAAATTATTTTCTTTTTACTTTTTCATGCAATGATGATTAAATACTAATGACATTAATAGGTCATGGCAGAAAACAATAGTGGTGCACCTTAAAATACAAAGGTATTTATATACTGCGGTGGGATCAGTATTTCATACGAACATACGAAATTGCCAGCAGAAACAGGCCATAATGATCTATCTAGTCTGCTCAAGTGTGCAGCTCAGTTTAAATCCCTGGAGCTGCTTCCCAACTCCTCCTGGAGTTAATTCACCCTGTTCTGATTTTCTTTTTCACCGTGTCCCACCTGGTTCCATGTCGCCATAGCGACAGGAAATTTGCTGACCATCACTACAGCGATGGCACAATGCCACTAATTGGCATTGTGTCATTGCTGTACAAAAGTGTGTTTTTTGCAGGGGGCTTCATCACCCACACCCCCATGTGAGGGAGTCTGCCCCCTGCACCCCCCGCACTTTAGATAACCAGTCAGAGTTGGTTCTGTGGAGGGGGCAAACTCCCCAGAGACAGCAGCATTGGGAAACCAGCAGACCATCATAGTGAACTGTCGATTTTGTCACTGTGATGGTCTTTGCTGTGTTCTCATCGCTGGTGAAATGGCATACCATCCCACCCCCTTTGAAACCGACCACTGTATTTGCTGCTATCACCTCCTTTGGCAACTCATTCATTTCCATGTTCAGAAATACACACCATAAACATTAGTATTCTGGAATGATAATTTCATGCAAATTTGAATTTTTTGGTTGTGTTCTCCATGGAATGATGATTGTATGCTAATGTGAATAATTGAAAATGGCAGAAAATCATAGCAGTGCACGTACAAATGTTGCTTATTGACACTGGTGCATAAGGATGAGAATTTCATGCAAATCTTAAAAACGTCTGGGTAGAAAATCAAAACAAGATCATAACTGCATAGCAATGTCAATAGTAGCAAACTATAGCCAACAATCATAGTATGTTTAAAATACATATTACTAACATCACTATCTTAGGATCACAATTCCATGCAAATGTTAAGTTTTTTCTGTTTGCATAGACTCACAATACCATGATAATGTCAATACTTACAAATGACAGAAAGGGAGAATACTGCATTTAGACATGGCAATGATTGTCATATTTGCATTGAGATCAACATTTCATGTAAATATACCTTTCTTCTAAGGCACTCCATTTCTGCAGCCTGATTTGGATGTGTATGTGTTGAAGTGTGCATGTGTATCCATGGCTACAGAAGCACTGGACCCTGATGATGGATCTCTCTGGTGTCATCTGTAAAGAGTTGTATGTTGTCTGTATTACTTAATGATGGCTGGCTGTGCTTGGTTGTGTTGCCTTGTCTCTTTGACTGCTTGAGTGTGTGTGTGTGTGTGTGGGGGGGGGGGTATAGAGTTAGGGCTGAAATCCTTAACACCACATTTCCCTACTTTTGTTGCTTTAAGTTGAACCCTAACTGGTGCATTAGCACAGTTTTTTTGCAAAGAATTTCCTTTCTTTTTGAGACAGTATACAATATGCATACAATGTATTTCCTTCTGTTTGTCTTTACACCACAGAAGTAATAGATGCTTCACCAATGCTGTTTTTATCAGCTGTTCCAGTGTTCATGATTCATTCAGCTTCATCTTCAGGATGGAGTCTCCACATCAATTACGTTATTCTACAGTTTCACATTTGCAAAATGGAATGTCTTTTAACCTGAGAAGTTACCTTTTTTTTTTGTTATAAATGTGATTGTTTTCTACTGTTCAGTTAAGATCATTATTCACCCATTACATTTCTTTTGTTACTATTTATATCCCAAGTACTAAATTTGTTTTTACACTTCCAGAAAGAAATAGGTGCAACACGCTGAAGAAGCTGTAAAAAAATTATTAGGGAAAAAATGGCAATTGAATTAGTGCCAAATTGTCATGGTGCTCCTGGAGAGGGTGAAAAACCAAGTACTAAAAAAATATAAAATTTAATGTAAATCAGAACACTAAGTCATTTAGTACACGTAAAACACAGATGACTGTTCTGTATATATGTTATAAAGTGCATGTAATGGTTTACAATGCATACTTGGAAAATTCCTCACTCCGCAATTCTGTGAAAAGGCAGGAACAGTGCATAGTCAGCATACTAAGTAAAACATTTGCATTACTCAGTTTTTCTTTCTAAGATATTTGTTTAAAACCTGTAACGTTTTTGAGTAATAAATCAAGTTCAGTGAAATAGGCAGTATGAAATCACACATTTTTATTTATCTACATAAATGTGTGCACTCAAATTAAAGAATAACTATGTACAGTCATGCACACAAATACAAACTGCATCACATTTAATCAGAAGTACTTCACCATATAGTAATGCAGCATATCTGCACATAAGTAAGTTTGCAGCATTAATTACTTATTTAGAAACATAGAAACATAGAAATTGTCGGCAGATAAGGACTGCTAGGCCCATCCAGTCTGCCCGTAGGCCCTATACATGTATATGTCCACTCATCCTAAATGGTCAATGGCTTTTCATCACTTCCTTCCCACCCAAGGTTCCCTTGTGCTTGTCCCAGGCATGTTTAAACCCCTCCACTGTACTTGCCTCTACCACCTCTCGTGGCACACTATTCCAAGCATTCACCACCTTCTCTGTGTAGAAAAACATCCTTATGTTACCTCTTAATCTACCCCTCTCCAATTTCATATCGTGCCCCATCGTTCTGGTATCTTTTAAACATTGGAAAAGATCCCCCACCTGCACCTTGTTTATGCCCTTGAGGTACTTAAAAATGTCTATCATGTCGTCCCTTTCTCTCTTCTCCTCCAGTGAGTACATATTGAGGTCTTTTAGTCTCTCCTCATATGTTTTGTGGTGCAAATCATGCACCATCTTTGTTGCCCTTCTCTGGATAGCCTCCACCTTGTTTATGTCCTTACACGTGTGGGGTCTCCTGTACTGCACACAGTACTCTAGGTGAGGCCTTAACAGTGTTTTATACTATGGCATCACCACCTCCCAACTTCTACTAGTAATACCTCTGCCTATGCACCCCAGCATACCACTGGCCCTCCCTGCAGCCTTTGCACACTGCTTTGATACCTTACGGCCATCAGATTTGATAGCCCCTAGGTCCCTTTCCTCTTTGGTGATAGTCATCACCCCCTCATCCTGTCGCTCTCCCCAGGGTTCCCCCTACCCAGGTGCATTATCTTGTACTTTTTTGTATTGAACCTAAGTTGCCACATGTCCGACCATATTTCAAGCTTCTCCAGGTCCCTCTTCATTTTTTGCACCCTTTCTGGAGTATCCACCCCATTGCAGATCTTGGTGCCATCTACAAACAGGCAGACCTTTCCTTCCAGCCCCTCTGCAATGTCACTAATGAAGACATTGAACAGGCCTGGTCCCAGTACTGATCCTTGCGGCACTCCGCTGTTACCCCTCTATCCCTGGATTGGATCCCATTTACCACCACCCTCTGCCTTCTGTCCATCAGCCAGTTTCTAACCCATTGTATCACCTTATGCCCCATGCCCAGACTACTCATCTTGTTAACCAGCCTTCTATGTGGGATGGTATCGAAGGCTTTGCTGAAATCTAGGTAGGCGATGTCTACGGCCCTTCCCTGATTCACTTCCCTAGTCACCCAATCAAAAAAATCTATCATATTGGTTTGACAAGACCTTCCTGATGTGAATCCATGCTGCCTCAGATCCTGGGCACCAATAGATTCCAGGTATGCCACTATCCTTTTCTTCAGCAGTGTTTCCATGATCTTCCCCACCACTGAGGTGAGGCTGACTGGTCTGTAGTTCCCCACTTTCACCCTACTACCACTTTTGTGCAGTGGGACTACATGCACCCTCCTTCAGTCCTCTGTAACCATACCTGTGTTGAGTGACTCTGTGAACAGGGTGGCCAGAGGCACTGCTAGTTCCCTCCACAGCTCCCTTATGATGCATGGGTGTATGTCATTGGGCCCCATGGCTTTATTCACCTTCAGCTTTGTGAGTTCCTCCAGAACTCTCTCCACTGTAAATGGACCGGTGTCCACTTCTCCCCCCCAATTGCCTCTTCTCCCCAACTGTGGTCCTTGACCCTCTCCCTCCTCAGTGAATACTGAACAGAAGTAGTTGTTCAGTATTTCTGCCTTGTCTAGATCCCCCTCTTTACACTCTCCTTCCTCCCCTTTGAGTCTCACACTCCCCCACCATTTTTTCTTCTATCACCAATGTACCTATAGAATGTCTTGTCCCCTTTTTTCACATTCTGTGCTAAACCCTCCTCTGTCTGTGCCTTGGCTTTCCTAACAGCCTTCCTTGCTTCTCTCTTAGACATTCAAGGTACACCTCCCTGTCCTCCTCCTCCTCCTCCCTTTGGGTCCCCTTGTACTTCCTGAAATTTGCTCTTTTAGCCATTACTTTATCTCCCTCCTCTTTAGAAAACCATAGTGGTTTATTTCTTCTTTTCCCTTTGGCCACTATCCTAATGCATTGGTTGGTTAGTTACCTCCATATTGGCACCTTTTAGTCTCCCCCACTGTTCCTCCACCCCCTTCATTACCTCTACCTTCTCCAGGGCTGCTCTTAAACATCTATTCATTCATTGAAATCCACCCTCCAGAAATCTAATATTTTTGCTCTTGTGTAGCTCAATTGAGTCCCTGTCTCCCTGCCAAACCATACCATGTGGTGGTCACTGGATCCCAGCTGCCCTTCCACCTGAATGCCTTTGACTCTGTTCCCATTGGTCCATACCAGGTCTAGAATTGATTTGTCCCTGGTTGGCTCATGCACCAGCTGTCTGAGTCCAGCCCCCTGCAGGGATTCCAGAATGGCCATGCTTCTTGCTGAAGCAGCTGCATGGGTGGTCCAATCTATGTCTGGCATATTGAAATCTCCCATCAACAGGATTTCAGCTTTAGCTGTCATGTCTTGAATTTCCTTTACTAGTATCCTATCCACTTCCTCCCTCCCTCCCTCTGTGCTGGAGGTCTGTGAATCACCCCTGTACATATTGCTGTGCCTTTTCCTGGTTCAAGGGTGACTCACATGGCTTCAGCCTTCCCCTGCCTTCCATGTAGTTCTGTAGCCTTCATACCTTCTCTGATATACAGGGCCACCCCCCCTCCCCTTTTACCTTCCCTGTCCCTTCTGAACAGTGAATAGCCCGGTACATTGACATCCCAGCTGTGATTAGCAGAATACCATGTCTCTATTATTGCTGCTATGTCAAGGTTTGCATCCGTCATCAAGGCTTCCAGGTCTGGAACCTTATTTCCCAGACTGCGGGCATTTGTGAACATGACCTTCCATGTTTTACACCCTGCCCCTCCTCTGTTCCTGTTTTCTCTACTTTGCCTCTTACCCCCACCCTGGTATTCATGCTCCATGTGCTCTTGCCCCCCTTATCCCCCCTTATATATGTTTCACCTGCCTGCCCCTCACCACTTGCTTCAGTTGTTCCTGTTGTCAACTTGTACATTTGCATGTTCCCTTGGGGGAGGGGGCTGTTCCTAAGCCACCTATCTCTCCTGGCTCTACCCCTTGGCCAGTTTAAATGCTCTCTGCTGAAGCATTCCAACTTTTCCCTAAGGACTGAGGTCCCCTTTCCGGACAGATGCAGACCATCCTCCTGATACAAGCTTGCATCTGCCCAGGTTGGGCCCCAGTCCCCTATGAAGCCAAATCCTTCCCTTCTACACCAATCCTTCAACCAGCAGTTGAAGGCTTGGATGTGGAGTGCCCTGGCCTCACCCATACCTTGGACAGGTAGCACCTCTGAGAATGAGACAGAATGTGCTACCTGTTTCAGGTACCCCCCCAGCTTCCTGAAATCCTCCTGGACTCTGGCTAACTCTACCCTTCTCCTCACCAGGTCATTGGTCCCCAGGTGGATAATGACATCCAGCTCCTCCTTCTTGGCTATCGCCCTAGTGATCCTATGGATTTGCTTCCCATCCCTTCAAGTAGCACTTCTGGGGAGGCACTTGACCTCCCTCTGCCCCCTGCTATGTCCCTAATTTCACACCCCAGACAATAGAGTCCCTCACTAACAGAAGCTTCCTCCTCCGGAGTCTCTTGCCCCTTCCTTGGGGCTCCAGTTTGGAGGTCCCAACCATCCTCCCTGGTCCCAGCTGTGGGTGCCTGTGTGGGGCATTCCCATTCCTCCAAAACAGTATAGGAGTTATTAAACTGGACTGGTTGGGGGATGTGCCTCTGACCCCTTCCCACCCTCCCTGAGCCCACTGTAGTCCAGTCACTCTTCTTTCTGGGCAACCTTTGAGGTTCATGTTGTGGATCCAGTGGTCCCTGGGTGGGTGTGGATGCTGCCTGTAACCTGTCCACCTCTGCATGTAGACAGGCAACCTCCTCCCTCAGCCCAGAGAGGTGCCTGCAGATAAGGCAGCATTGCAGCCTCCAGAATGGCTTCCTATAGATGTCTGCTCCACAGCCACTGCACTGCACCACTCCTGTCATGTATGTTGTGATCTGGCCTACAATATAATCTATGTATGCTCTCTAGCTGAACCCCTATGCTCCTCCCTGTCCTGGGTGTGGAACTTCCTATGTGGTGTAGGAAGGTGTAACATTATGGGCCCACACCCTACATAAGGAGGTTATTTATATCTGAGTTGTACTTTGATAGGTGATGACTAGCCATATATGCATGATACAGCTGCAACAATGTCATGTCACATGCTGTGTTACATGATGAACTGATGTACGGATGTGCATGGACTGGTGTCTGTATTATGAAGAGGGTGAGAAAAGATCTGCATGTGACAGAATTAGTTGCAAAAACTGATTATGCCCACAGTCCAGCACCCTAGTAACAGCTGACATGAACTGAAACTATGTCAGTGTCATAATTACAACTACCCAGCCATTACAAATAGAAACATTTTACAAAATTAATTATTCATGGCTCAGTGAGTGAAGATCTACGAACAGGAATTATGTCACTGACATATGTATGACGTCTACCTCTTTTTAGCCTGCTTAATTGAGAGGCATATTATTGTTAACTATTCTTTGAGAGCTCCCACAAACTGCTTATTTTTAAGGACAATAACATATGCATCCTTCAGCTTCCTTGGGAGGCTTTTCTTAAAGGTTCATGTAGCATCATTGCACTCTGTCTTACCACCACTGTATCTAAGCCAAGTTACATAATGGCCAGAATGCACAGAAGCTCTATGGTGGAAAATTATTGTGTGAGTATCAAAATGCGTATGTCGAAACATGACTCTGCCTGCAATGAAGTCAGTTATTGGTGTCACAACTTTGACTCACTTCAAGTAATTTGCAGAACTGGTCATTCTCAGTGATCGGGTACTGTTCTTGCTACATCTTATGCACTCCCAGCCAGATTCAGCATTGCTAAACAACTGTCTGAATTTGACAGATGATTCATGTGGCATATACAGAGAAATCCACAGAATATCATCAGCCACTTCTTTGTCAACATATCCACAGGAAATACAAATATATCTGCCCACATATTTGACTGTGAAGTACCACCTTACCGGAATTCCATCTTCTTCCAATGAGTTGAGGATTGCCATCATAAACTCTGTTACATCTTGCTGAAAATTGTTTGCAAATGTGCTATGCTGGTCATAAGATACCACAGCTCAATGTAGTGGCATCAATGAATGCAAAGTATTGCTTTGCTGTTGACTGACACTTACAACGTGCTTGAATGAATCTGACAAAACAGTCAATTTTGAAGCAGTTATTGTGGCAACAAATTTAAGCATATGCAGGAACACCTGCATCACAGAATTGGCATAGCAAGTAACTTCAGTACTGTTGTCAAATGATACCACTGTAGATAGACCAACTGTCTTTTTCACTGGAAGTGATCTGTTATCATCGGCTGCAGCTGATTGCTTATCACTTCTTAAAGTGGAAGAATCATGTACAATACACTTCATCAATTTTTGTGACATCTTGGAAGAAACATCTCGCATGACTATGTCACTCACCTGTGGAATCAAAGACAGATTGGGTTGATACAAAGTGCACAAGCAATTGTACTCTGTGATGTACTTTTTTTCAGCACAAATTTTATCGTGTGTAGCATTAATAATGTACAGTTCTGCCAAAGTTCTGACGTGTGACAAAGCAACATAGCTCATACCATCTCTGAATATACCATTGCCTATATCGATCATTGCAGCATCTAAACTCAAACCTTGCAACTCAACTGAATTGACACTGTTCAAGTTCAAGTTCAAGTTTATTGCAGGAAAAAAAGCTCCATTGAGCAAGCTCATTCACAAGGAGGTCCTGATACATATATACAGACAAGGCAGAAACTACATACAACATTAATTTCATAGTGCATGCTTAAAGTGCTTCAACAGGAAACAGTGCATCCAATCACCTATCAAGTTTGCTAGTCCATGTAATTAGGACCATTGTAAACAGATGGGTCAAGACAGCTCAGGCCTTAGCGGCAGCTACACACGTCTTTTATTTTTGCATTGGATAGCAATTTGAAGAGGCTAGGCGAGACTAGCATGGGAAACTTCAATGATATTTGCAACTGGTTTCAGATGGTGGGGAGGGTGGCCGAGAAGGTACGTTTGCCCAGATTGGTGTGGGTATGTGGGACCTTTAATGCTAAGTAGTCTAAATTCCTAAGTGAGTAGATGCTGTGGGCAGTCTGAATAAGGGAGGTTAGGTAACTAGGTAGTTTGTGGAGAAGGAGTTTTATGGTCCAGGTGCTGGCATGGAGCATATGTCTGGTGGTGAGCGATGTCCAGTCTACAGTTGAATATAAGTTACAGTGATGCATCTGAAACAGGGAATTCATAATGAAATGCAATGCCCCGTGGTAAAGGACATCCAATTTCCTTAGATTAGAAGTTGTAGATGACGTGTAAATTATGTTCCCATAGTCAAGTAGCGGGAGGAACGTGGCTTGTACAAGCCTGGTTCTAATGTCTAGCAGGAAGAGTGTTCTGTTTCAGAACAGAAAGCCAAGTTGTATTTTTAACCTTCTGGCAAGGTCATCTATATGTTCTGAGAAAGTGAGCTTACTAACAATCCAGAACCTAAGATATTTGAACTTTGGGGTGACTTCGAGTGGTTTGCCTAGAGATGTAACTAGAAATTCATTCGACATGGTGGAAGTGGGTGAGGGCACTATATTGGGAGAGAATGTCATAGCTTTGTTTTTTTTAGCATTAAGGAGAAGTCTGGCATTGATGAGGTTAGTTTCGAGTTGGGAAAAGTCTGTTTGAAGGATCTCCCTGACCTTGGATAGGGATGCTTCAGAAGTATAGAGAACTGTGTCATCAGCAAAGAAGTGAAGTTTCGATTGGGAGATATGGCGGTCAAGATCATTAATGTATATGGAGAAGAGGACAGGACCTAATATAGAACCTCGTGGGACTCCTCTAGTGATTGGTAGAGGGGAGGAAAATGAACCATCGGCTTTAATTTTTTGCGTCCTCCCTGAAAGATAACTGCTGAACCACTATATGGTCATTAGAGTAGCACCTATATTGGCAAGACTGTATTTGATTATGGAGTGGTCTACTGTGTCGAATGCCTTGCTTAGGTCTAAGGAGACAGCCCCCGTGATCTTCTTAGAATCCAGTGCAGTGATCCAGTCATCAGTCACTTTGGTGAGGGCAGTAATAGTATTGTGGCTGGAATGGAAACCAGATTGAACTGGGTTCAGGAGTGAGAAAGTTTCCATATGCTGATTCAGTTGCGCAAAGATCAGTTTTTCGAAGACTTTGGAGAGGACTGGAAGGATCGAAATGGGTCTGTAGTTATTTAGGTCACAAGGGTCCCCTGATTTAAATAGCGGAAGGATGTGGGCTAGTTTCAGCATGATAGGATGACAGAGGAAGAAATAGAAAGATTAAAAATATGGAGGATGGGGGCAGTGAGATGGGTGAATCCGAGTTTTAAGAAGAGAGGTTCGATACCATCACTTCATGCACTTTTTTTGGTGTCTAACTTGATAAGGGCATCTTCCACTTCTTTAAAGCTGATAGGATGGAGTTGTAAAGGGCAGCTTGATGTTGATATGTTGGGGTCTGAGTTAGCTTGTCTATTCACTCATGCCACATAGGGGGATGAATCAAATGCCAGTCCAGCGGTGGCAAAGTGAGAGTTAAATTCTTCTAATATTTGGCTACTATCTTCAATGGTCACATTGCTTTAAATGATTTTTGAAGGTAAGGGTGAGGCCACCGGTTTACCTTCGATTGACTTCAAGGTCTTCCAAATTCTCTGTGCTTCCCCCTTGGCCTTTTCTAGTGTGGACACATAGTAATTGGCTTTGACAGAACAGATAAGCTTGATGCAAGCATTTCTCGAGGTTTGAAAAGCCTGCCAGTCTATCGTGCTTTTGGTATGCCTCGCCTTTGCCCATTGCTTGTCATGCTCAGAGAGGGCAGACTTGAGCTCTGGGGAGAACCAGGGGTGAGAGAACTTCAGTGTCCTGACTTTAATGATTGGCACGTGTTTATTTACTATACAGATGAGATTCTCATTTAGGACTGTGACCGCCTCATCTGAAGTTGTGACGAGGTATAGGCTCTGCCACCTAATCTTACTAAGGTTGCTTAAGAAGTTTGCTGGTAGAAATTTTCTGAATGACCGTTTGGTTATGAACTTGGTCTGATTTTGTGCTTTTGCTTGAGACCTAGTACATACTACCATTCCATTGTCGCTCATGTCGTTGTGAAATACTGCTGTACAGAGGAGTTTGTTAGGGTGGGCAGTAAGAATAAGGTCAAGAATGAAGCTATTCTCAACGCTAACTTTATTTGTCCTAATTGGCTCGGTCACTACTTGGGTAAGTCCCAATTCATTGCATAGCGATTTGAGGGTTTGAGATTTGTGTGTGAGCCAGTTAAGGTTAAAGTCCCCAAGGATTAAAATTTCGGTATTTTCGAAGGCAGTTAAGGATTTCAAGGACTCCAGAATGTCTGTACCACCATTAGGGAGGGGGCCTGTAACCACCTAAGATTGTAATACATTCCATAGATGGTAGGTGTAGTTTTAAGGAGATTCATTCATATTCCTTGTGCTTAGTGCTGCAAAGGATTACACTAGCTGGGAATTTAGTTTTTACATATATGGCTACTCCCCCTCCTCTGGATACCCTATCTGCTCTGTACAGATTGTAACCCAGGAGAGAGACTTGTTGGTCCAGAATTTATTTTTTTAACAAGGATTCCATGACGACAATGAGATCGGGCTTTGTGAGAAGGGCCCAAACTTGCAGCTGGTCGATTTTTTTTGTAAGACTTAGTATATTGACTAACATTATTTCAAGGCCTGAGGCTGCCGCGTACACTGTTGGTGAGCTAAATGGTGAGCAAGGGCCTGGATTTACCTTGACATTGCCTGAGCAGAGTAGGAGCAGGAGAAGTAACTTTTTAAGTGTATAAGTGAAGCACCTAAGCTCTTTATTCCTTGAGCGATGTTTGTTGGGATCTAGAGATGTACGCGTGATGTTGTCGGAGGGCTTTAGTGAGAAGTGATTCTGCATGTAAAGTAAAGCGAGTGCCGAAGCCGCAAGTGGCGATGGGAGCAGCAGATTTGAGGATATTGGCGAGAAGACGGGGGGTGCCAGGTGAGGAAAGGTGCAACGGCAAGTGTCTTGAGTGGCAGGATATAGTAGGTCAGGTATCATTTCGGAGAATGGCTCCTCGATGGTGTACAGAGTAGGAGGTACACATCAGCAGAGCAGTAGAAAGCTAAGAGTGTAGTAAGTGGTAGTTTGGGTAAAAAACAGAAAGAACAAAAAGGGGGGGTAATGAGTAAGAATGTCTACAAGAGAGAGAGCCTTTCCAGGGCAAATGGAGGAGCCCTAGGGATAGGTCCAAATATTACCCAATAAGATGAAGGAGGAGCCCTAGGGATAGGTCCAAATATTGCCCAATGGGAGAGGAGAGATTCTAATTGAGGTGGGGCTAGCGGTATTTAATGGGGCCTGGGGTGGGGGAGTGGGAGAAAAACCAGAGGAAAGCAGAGTCCTTTAGGTGGAGGAGAGTTCAAATTGGAAGCCCTTGTCTCCTGACCAATTGGGGCCACTCAGCGAAAAGGCGCTTGGCTTCTGATAGGCTGTAAGAGGTGCCATATGTTGAAGGGAGTGGAATCTGGGCTGGGCTGCTTGGTCGGCGGCTATGAAATCGCTGTCCGACTGCTGGGCTATGGGAGCCGGTTGGAGCAAGCGCTTTCCCCAGTCATGGGGGGGGGCCACTGGAGAAAAAGGAGGGAAAAGCAGGATTTATAGGCAGCTGGGGTGCAGCAAGGTCACGTATATGCAACACACAATGGGAAATGATTTCATGTTACATAAATGTCTTTCACAAGCTGGAATTTTGCCAAGCATCTGTCACTGCCTTGTGGGTAATCAAGGTTGTCAAATTTTACCACAACCATTCCAACAAATGTTCTCTGAACATTGTATTGAAATTCAACTGCGCCCCATTGCACTGTTGACTAGTTCACGATCCACATCGAGATTACAACATAGCATCACACGTGTATTTTTATAGACTGTAAGAGCTGCTTCTAGACCAGTGGTTCTTGATATATCTACAGTCAACTCTTTGAGATGGTCAGTCATCTTTGAGATATTTTTTGGGCTTAGACAGACTTTATCAATTGAATCTAGTGATGACAGTGTGACAGTTGATTGTTGCTGTCTCTCCAGTATTATCTGATTGAACTGTGCACACTATTTAAGCCTTAGTATCAAACACACAATTTATGTTATGTTACAGCACAGTTTGCTAAACAGATCACATGCCTCAGACATAGAACTCTCACCTCTGGCTATCACATGTGTGTTCAGTACCGAGGCATTGGAAGCTGTCAAGTTTCCAATCTGTGCCTCATCAAGCAGAGCCTTGTATTGCAGATTAGCACTCTGACATATATTCTGAGTGAGTTCAACATAGGTGAATAACTCTCAGAGGTTTATACTACCAATGCACCTAATAGTTTTCTTGCTTTCTCAACATCAAGTCTAGAAAATGTATGCTTTTCATTCTCAGGTGCCAGTTGAAGTGGGTCACCAAAAACAACAATGTTTTTGCCTCCAAAAGCAACTTAATTGTCTGTGCCAACAGTGTCCTGCAGACATAGGTGAATGAAGGCAAGCATAACATTAGAGACCATACTGATCTCATCAGTATTCAACAGCTTGATTTTGCGAAATAT
The DNA here is from genome assembly GCA_016271365.2 of Neoceratodus forsteri. Taxonomy (NCBI): domain Eukaryota; kingdom Metazoa; phylum Chordata; order Ceratodontiformes; family Ceratodontidae; genus Neoceratodus; species Neoceratodus forsteri. Next base: position 776,271,411 of record CM028137.1, read on the forward strand.
ACTGTGTAGGTCTCTTGCAACTTCAAAGGTCAACTTGTGGTATTCACCAGTTTTGCCATGCTCAACAAGCAGCATACAAATATGGTGTAGAGTCACTCCACCTTTGTTACATGCTGCAAGTCCTGCCACAGCAGTAACAACTGTAAACATTGGTACTCCAGTATGTTTACTTATATTAGCACTAATTACTTCAATAAGAATTTTTTTTCCTGTGCCAGCTGAACCACTGATACACATACATAATGGTTTGTGTTTGTCACAACAGCATTCTTTGTAGTGATGCTGAAAACCGTGGTGAATGGCATATGTCACAGTAGTATATACAACTTGATGCTATTGATTTAACTGCTGTTCAATGACAGAGATGTAATCATCAGACTGGCATGCATGTTCCATGGCTGTTTCAACCTCTGATGTCAGTACAGTGGGATCATTCACAGGAAAAGGAGCTCCCAGTGCACTTTTTTCCTCTGGATCCCAGTTCTCCTGAAAATTCACTGTAGTGTCTTCTTCCAGTTGTTCTCTAGCTTTTTCCAGCTGTTCTTACTCTGATTCTAATCTTTTGTGTATGCATCAGAACTGTTAGTTTTAAAGGTCTCATAGCTCAAATTGAATTGCTCTGCAGATGTGTCAGATTTGCCTTTTGATGAACCTTCATGCCTCCATGAGTTGAACAGGAAAAGCTGAGCACAATAGTAATGCTCTTTTTTCTCTTGAGATTTCAGAGTCAGTTTGCAATGATCAATCAACCAAGGCTTGTGTCTTTTGACCAGACTTTCTTGCATGCTTGTAACTTGGGAGATATCCTTCACTGGGTTAGACTCGACTTCAGGTTTATAGTCACAACATTGGGCGACTTCAAAGAAACACATGTTCTCCATGGCATTGTGCCACTGTAGGTAGTATGTGTCAATCAAATTGTGTTTTTTCTCTGTACCGTTTCAAGCACTGCCTCACCACTGATGCCCTCAGGCTCGCTGTCACCTCCTCGGTCCTCTCTCTGATAGATTATGGCCTATTCATATACAGGGCAGCAAGCATTTCATCCCTAGCTAGACTCCATATCTCCCTAAACAAAGCCAGCCATCTTGTTTTAGGATGTGACTGTCTTACACGCACCTGCTCACTCTATAGTGCTACCAACTGGCTTAATCTAGACAACAGGATTAGGTTCCACACCTGTCTGATGGCTAAAAAAAATCAACCTAGGCCTCTCCCCCTCTGGACTCACCCCCTTAATCCTCCCAAATCCCAAGGTCAAGTATACCCGTAGCTCAGCCCACAATCTCTTCTCTATTCCCTCCAGCCGTACCTCCCCATTTCAAAGGTCTTTCAGCTTTAGGGCCTGAACAGCCTTCCTCCACCCTAGGTGAATGAACAAAGACTAGGACAATTTAAAACCCTACTTAGGGCTCACCTCCTATCCTCCAATAATTGTAACTGTAACTGATTCCCTGTCCTCCACCTCCTCCTTAATATATAACAATAGCCACTGGCCTGCCTCTTCTCTTAGTGTCCATCCACTGTTGCGTATGACTATGTCATATGGTACAATGTAATTTATTTAATAAGTAACCCAAGTATTTTGACTGTTAGCTTGACTGATTCTTTGTAAACAATCTGTATCTGTCTCTGAGCTCACCTGCTGCAATGTCTGTCTGTATACAATCTATGTGACGTGGAACCTTTGTTAATGAGTCTGTGACTCAAAGGTGGTGCATATAGTGCCTATCCACAAGGGGGGATTAAGGGAGGTGGCAGAGAACTACAGGCCTGTCAGCCTGACATCGGTGGTGGGCAAGGTGATGGAGGGCATTGTCAAGGAGAGGCTAGGGGGGACCTGGAAAAGTCAGGGTGCCTGGACGATAGACAGCATGGATTCATCCTGTGGAAATCATGTCAGAAAAACCTTGTGGAGTTCTATGACTGGGTGACGAGTGCCTTGGAACTGGGTAGACCAGTGGATGTCCTCTTTCTAGACTTCAGCAAGGCATTTGACTCTGTTCCTCATGAGGGCCTGTTGGATAAGCTGGGAGAAATGGGTATGGTGAACCAGATGATCATATGGATAGACAATTGGCTCCAGGACTGGACCCAGAGGGTCATAGTTGGTGGGATAGTCTCATCCCCAAGGAGGGTCATTAGCGGGGCCCCACAGGGATCAGTCCTTGGGCCTCTCCTGTTCAACGCCTACATCTCTGACATAAGGACAGGTATCAGGAGTGAGATGAGTCTCTTTGTGGATGACTCAAAACTGGGGGCAGTGGTGGATGGGGAGGAGAGGAGGGTGGTCCTACAAGGGGACCTGGAGGCTCTGGAAAGATGGTCTAGAAAGTGGAAGCTGAGGTTCGATGCAGGGAAATGCAAGGTACTGCACCTGGGGCCAGAAACCCAGGCCAAGTGTACACCCGGGGGGGGATGCTACAAGTCTCAATGGCTGAGAGGGACCTGGGGTGGTGGTGGATGTCAAGATGAACAACTCAGAGACTTGTAGGGGGGCAGCAGCCAAGGCCAACAGGATGCTGGGATGCATCGCTAGGGGGATCACCTTCAGAAGGAGTGAAGTAATACTCCCTCTGTATAACTGCTTGGTGAGGCCGCACCTCAAGTACTGTGTGCAGTTTTGGAGGCCACACTTAAAGAGGACATTAAACTCCTGGAGAGGGTCCAGAGGAGGGCAAGCAAAATGATTTGGGGCTTGGGAGACAGGACCTATGAGGACAGGCTCGAAGAGCTAAATATGTACACATTGGAAGAGAGAAGGGACCGGGGGGATATGATAGAGGTCTTCAGGTACATGAAGGGGGTAAATAGGGGAGGAGTAGTCAGGGTGCTTCAAAGGAAGGAGGAGGGGGCCACTAGAGAGCATGGGTGGAAGCTGGAGGGGGGAAGATTCAGGGGAGAAAGGAGGAGGTGCTACTTCACTGATAGGATGGTGGAGCCATGGAATGCGCTGCCTAGGGGGCTGGTGGAGGCAGAGACAGTGGAGGAGTTCAAGAGGAGGTGGGACAGGTACAGGGGAAGGGTTCTGGAAGCAAAATCCAATGCAGAAGGAATATCCGGAACTGGGAAGGGAGAAGCCAGAGAAGGCGAGGGGGGGCAGCAAGGTCAGCTCCCAGAATGGGGGCTGACCAAACGAGCAGATGCGAAAGACCGTTAGGCCTATTCTGCTGGCATTTTAGTATGTTAGTACTCCCCGAATATGTAATAAATAAATAAATAAATAAATTTATGATTGCCTCATTTTCTCTTCCAAACAATTTACACCTTTCTTTGTAGATTTTGCTTTCAGATGGTGTTACATGGTAGAGAACAACTCATTCATATAACCATTTTCAGAAATGCATCTCAGAAGTCCAAACTGACACCTCATGTACCACTTGCCATGATTTTTAACCATTCATTGACAGTATTGGCAACAAATGTATCGCTGAAACTTTTCAACCAGTTTCTATAAGGTTGGACTGCTGTACTAGTTTGGAAGTTGACATGTAATGTACTGCATAATAAGCTTGAGGATTTCATAGTCTTCACTATTGACAATGTATGTTGCATCTTTTATCCACAATACCATGTGAATATGAGAAACAGCTTGGTATTCCACTCTCCAAAAGTAATGTTCCACAGTACCAGGAATCCACCATTAGTCTTTGACAGAATGGACCTCAGCAGTGCATCAAATCAGTGATGAAATGTTGTGACAAAGACACTGGGTCTAGAGAGCACATCTCACCAGCAGTCACTGATATGCCATTGGCATCTGCATTTGCCCACTTTAGTATTTCTGCCAGTTCCTTACAGCTGTATTCAGCACAGCTTAGAGTAACAAACCAAGTGGCCGCACCATACTCTCGTGGGATACACATTACTTGTGAGTGTCTTCGGTACCAGTATTCTTTGGTATCACACATATTTGATAAGATGGAGTTCAGGTTTATTTCTAGTGTCTCATCCTTGTTTTTCAACTTTTGCATAAATTCTGCTGCTGTGAGACAATGCAATGATGTGGTCGTTTGCAGAGTATGTGCAATAGATGTAGACAATATACTTAACACACTCTCCCGTAGGAGGTGAAACAAGTATTGAATATTTCTCCTGAACTTCCCATCAGAATTCAGCACTCTAGATGATTGGTACTCAGCTCCAGGAACACGTACCTCACACTTGTCCAAGTGACCACCAATACCCTCTGGGAAAAGATGAGGAAAACATTGTGCTTCCAATGTACTCTCCCAGATACCAACAAGACTGCCTTCAGCCTGTTTTATTTGATACTAGTCAGTGTTGTCAGTGATTCACTCTAAATAAGTATGCACAGAGTAGGTGGTGCTCTCAGTAAACCATGAATGCACAAAAACTAAAAAGTGGGCACTTACCACCTTGAACAGAAATGGACACCACTCATGAATGAAGGCTTTGTTGTCATCTGTTTATAGACAATCCCATGAAAACATTAAAAAACCATACCACTGCACCATCCTGATGCGTTTCAGACAGGGTCCTTTATCAAAAGCTAAGGCATCATTCAATACGCACACAATAAATAGAAATAAAAATCATGACATAACTGTTACATTGTAAAAACATTTCAAACTGATAAGGCTAGACTAATGAGACCAGGTGATTGAATCAATATAACAGAATAAAACATATTCAACAAATATTGCTGAAACATGGACATGACAAGAAGAATGAGAGACAACAACAAATAAATTAAAAAATATAGCACTACGGGGGGGCAGAAAAAACAAGTAGATGAACACAGGCCAATACAAAAATCAAAAATCACTGATTAAATACAATACAGTGTTAAATATTGATCATGCATAAGTGCATTAGTTCAATTTGCACGTGTCAAAAAATCTAAAGTCACAATAATAAAGCATTTATATAAATATACATAGTGAAGAGGCTTCACAAGGTGAACTACAATAGTTTACCCACTATGTACATACTCACATTATCACATCTACATAGAAACTCAGAACTAAGACAACATTATCTCCTGCCCAAAAAGGGGTTTAATGTCAAAGCCAGTATTTAATCCTGGCTGTCTAGCTTTTTTTTTTTTTTTAGTTGTTTAACCAACAGTAGCACACTAAGCTGAAAGCTTGTTTACAGGTGCGACTTGGGAGCACAAGGAAGTTAAGTGACTTGCTCAGGGTCACACAGTATGCAAGTGGAAGCTGTAGTATTCAAACCCAGGTCTGGTCTGCTGGATGTCACCAGATTTACAGCTCAGAGCCTTAAACCACTGTGCTATACTGCCTCCCTAGCTCCTTTTATTTTTATTTAGTTTTTGCTGACCAGGTAAGTGCACTAGACAAATCGTGCCTATTTTCAGGCACGACCAAGGGGAAGGGGATACAGATGAATGCCAACTGACCTTGAACCAGATTAAGCTGTTGGTGGTATTTTTAGTGAATGAGGGAAATTTGGCCAGGACACCAGGGAAATCCCCCTACTCTTTTTGATAAGTGCCATGGGATCTTTAACATCCACCTGAACTACCACCAATCCAGGCAGATGGGACCTCGGTTTAACGTCTCATCCTTGCAGTTTCTAAATATCCGTAAAGCTTCCCTCTTTAGAACCAGGTCATTAACGTTCCCTATTCTAGGTTTAGAGGAAACCTTATCAATGGCTCAAAAGATGAAATAATGGTTCTCCCTGACAGCAACTTGTGCTATGTGTACTGCCGTAGCATAAATGTTGCCCTCCCCCTCGGTGGCTCGAACATGCTCCCCCACTCTGACTTTGAAACGTCTGGTTGTTTTCTCTATGTAGAATGCTTGGCATCTGCATTCTGCAAGGTATATCACCCCACTCATGTCACAAGTTATGAGCTGTCTAATCTGAAACCTTTGTTGTGTATGGACACTCCCAAATTCTCTGCCCATTGTTATGGCTTTACAATACATGCACCCTTTTGCAAGTGTGACACTCTCTATTTATGGTGTCAAGCCAAGTTGCATTACTTTTCTCCATATAATGGCTTTGAAATAATCTATTTTTCAAAGTGGGTGCTCTTCAATATGACATACATGAGGGGAGCCGAATTATGTGTAACAAACCTGGGTCACTAGACAAAATGTGCCAATGCTTGTCAATGATTTGTTCAAGATGCACAGCATGCACGGTAAAGCCAGTAACAAAATTAAACCTGTTAGGTTCCCCTTCCCTCTGTGATTTATCTTGGAGCAAAACAGAACAGTCCTGTGTGTTAGCAAAATCCCTAGCCTGTGTGATAACTTCATTACTACAACCCCTCTCCTTGAATCTGGTACTTAAAATACCAGCTTCCCTTTGGAAATTGAAGTCTGTGCTTAGCCCGCAGTAACTGTCCCTTTGGAATATTGTTTGTAGTGTGTTTAGGATGGCAACTGGAAGCTAATAGAAAGGTGTTGCCATCCACTTCCTTCCTATAGAGGTCTGTTTGGATTGTACCATCATCCTATTTATACAAGGTAAAATCTAGAAAATGTACTGTCACTTCATTAACTGTAAAAGTAAACTTCAAATTTTGATTGGTACTAAGTAAAAAAGTTGCAAACATTTCAAGTTCAGCCAGACTGTCTTTCTGCACCATATAATATTGTCAATATAGCGACGATACAGTACCACTTTATCAAAGAAAGGGCTACACCCAGGATCAAACAAAAATTAACTCTCCCACCTCCCAACACAGAGATTAGCTATAGATGCACAAAAGTCACCCCATAGCCATTCCTTTGATCTGCAAAAATAACTCTTTGTTAAAGGTAAAAGCATTACACTTGTGTACACATTCCAAGAGTTTTAAAAGGAATTCTGTTGGTGGGTTCACATTCATATCCCTTTGATTCAATACCTATGCTGCTGCATCCAACACCCCCTCACTAGGGACGTTAGTATACAGTACCTCAATAGCCGTGGTAACCAGGAGCATGACTTGTTCCACAGTCAAACTTTCAAATACTGTGCGCACATCCCTTGTTTCTTGTAGATATGGTGGCAGTTTTTGTACCCAGGGACATAGGAATGGGTCTATATACTAAGAGAGCAGTTCATTTCAGTTAATGAGCCTATTCCATTCATGATTGGGTGACCAGGTGGTTTGTCTAAAGTTTTATGTACCTTGAGTAAGGTGTAAAAGGTCACTCGAATAGATGCTTCAGTGATAAGAAGGTCCTTAGTGTTTACATTTATGAAGCCAGACTGAAATGCACTGGTCATCATTTTCATCTATTGCAAATTTGTACTCTAATGTTGTGTCAGTGGTGAGTTTGTAATAAAAATCACAGTTGTTAAGTTGTCTCTCTATTTCTGAAACACAGTTGGTTCGATTCATAATTACAACACACACACTCTTATCAGCTTCCTTAATAATGATAGCATGATCCTTCTGTAAAGTCTCTATAGCCACTGTTTCTTGATTATGCAGATTATTAAAGGACAATTTATGGAAGTTCTCAAAAAGATCCAATAAGTCTCTCTCAACTTGATCCATAAAAATTGTAATAGCTGGACTAAACGATGGACAAAAGTTTGAAACTGGACAGAATTTATTGGCACCCACATCCAGAGTTTCACATTCTAATACAGATTGTCTTTTATTAAAGAAGGATTTAATACCCAAATATCTACAGGCTAGGAGCCCGATTTGACAAAGTATTGTGTTCGCTGCTAGGGACTTGTGGCAGAGAGTGTGACACAAGTGGTGACTTGCGTCAAACTGTGCTGCAAGTGCGATTTTACAAAGAAGCTTGTCACAAACCCACTGCCACAGGTCCCTTGTGCTGAACACAGACCGTTACACTAGCTCCCCCCAGTCTAACCTTTTGTCCGTGGGGGTACACTTTTTATGGGGCTTGGACCAAACCTTTGGTGCAAGCTGCAGTAAAATGGGAAAAATGTTGCAACTGCACCAGCCCTTCTAGAATCAGATTGCATTGCATCCGAGGGCTCTGGCACAGCTGCGGCAAACTTTGCAGTGGATGCAGGGCTTGATGCGAGCCCTGCGTCCACCTCATAAAATTGGGCCCTAAATATAAATCAGCACGGGTCTGAAATTGGTTTATCAGCATAGCTGGTGCAAAATTTAGTCCTTTACACAGCAAGCCATATTCAGCTGTTGTTAAGTAGTGAACAGAGAGGTTACTTCAATTCAGTTCATTTAATTGGATAGCAAATTGAGAGAAAAGAATCTCATTTACAATTATGTCCAAACATTAATACAATACAATTACAAAATACTACAAAACATACATAGAATTTCATATCACAGTAAATAAAAATAGATGGCTCAATCAGTATCTGGGGTTTATCTGGGGTCTTGTCGAGACAGTGTCATTCATCTCTGTTGGCCTCTGTAATTGCATCGGTATCTCCCGGTTGTCTGATATTGCATGTTGTATCCTCTGTTGCCATCATTTCACCACCTTTGCCCCACTCCTTGTCTTCCTCTTCCTTCATTGTATATTGGTTCTCCTTGAAACCTTCTGAGCCTGGGGCTGTGTCTTGGCTGAATTGAAGGTTCGATACTCTGTTGGTCTCAGTACAAAAAAGGCTGCTCATCGTGTTCCTCATTTTTGGACTCACTTGCGTCTGTACTAGAACTGAATGACACATGCTTGTCTCTTTTTAACATACCTTTCTTGTTGTTTTGTTTCCGGGAATAAACTTGATCCCTCTCATAATCACCTTTATCTGTGTTAAACTTGACCTGCTTGTGTGCTTTTAAATCCTGGTCCAGCTTTTAAAATGGATTCTGTCAGTACCAGATCCTTGCCATGGAGAGGATGGATTGTGTACTGCTCATACACATTTTCTTCTGTAGGCATGGAAACTTTCTCAATCATTGCTGTCTTGGTGTCTAGTATTACAAACTGAGTGTCGATGTCACTCCTGTGGTCAACTTTTAATTCTTGGAAAACAGATGTGGAGTTTTTAGGTAATATAGAGCCCTTTTAACTCTCTCTACATTCACAGCACGCTGCCAAATTGTTTTTGACCTATTTGGAACACCATTTACCAAAATGACAATGCTGTTGTCCTGCATTATGGCATTGACATTTTCCTGGAGTGGGAGTGGCAGGTGCATGATAGATCCATTCAGTGTGACTTATGAGTTGTTTTTTTGGCATGTTTTAAGCTTTCTGTTCAATCTTAGGATTGCTGGGAGTTGTTTCATTGTTTGGATCAGAATCCAGTCAAACATGTTGAAGCAATCAATCTCTACGGGTGTCACATTTTCTTAATATTTAAACCAGATCTGGGACACAGCACATCTGTGCTTTTGCCGACCACACACCTTGGCTGTGGAACTCTCTCCCTTTTGAGGTCCGCCTAGCACCCACTCGTGACTCCTTTAAAAAAGCACATCAACGCCACCTCTTCTCATCTGACCATTGCTCCTGCTTTAAGCCTCCTTAGCTCCCTATCCTCCTCCCTGGCAGAAGTTCTTCACTTGTTTCTGCATAATATCACTATATGTCCCTTCCCTTACGCTCCCTCCCCAGGTTACCCTTTTTTTACAGGCCTGCATTTTCTAACCTCACCTATCATCAGCCCGACTATCCTCTGCATCAATCCCCCCTTTGCACTTATTCCCTCTGTTCCCATTTCCTCTGAATCAGTATAAATTTGCCTATATACCCTTGCGAGATATATCCCCTCTCGCTGGTCCCACTCGCCCACTACTTGCCTTGGCTGATATCTCTGAAGCTTATCCTACTCCAATCATGTATAACCCCAGTTGCTTATCTACTGCATTTACCCTCTTAGCACTTACCAGCCCTGTTTCCCTTATCTTACTTGTCCATTTAATTGTCTTCCTCCAGGGTCACATCTGCTGCATGTCTATCTTTTTGTATTGTTTGCCCACTGTATTCTCTGATTTAGATTTATTTCTTTTATTTTGTACTCCACACTGTCTTATTACACTGCAAGTATGCCTCATCCCTATTCTATGACTGTAAAATATGTTCTGAACCCTGTTCTCAACACCTTGTATCTTAATGCTGTAGAACCTGCTGTGTAACACTATTATTTATACCGTGCTGTAACCACCTTTTTGTATATCTGTAATGTTTTACCCTGTAACCTCCCGGGTTGTGCCTGAAAATAGTCATCTCTATGGCTAGTGCACTTACCTGGTAAACAAAAACCAAATAAATAAATAAATAATGAGTATTAGGGTACAAACTCTGGATAATGAGCTAAATGTGAATAACCCACTTCTGCCAGCGGATTTCAAATACTTCTTTTTGTCTAAAAGACTGGCCAAGAGGCATTCTAGGGAATAGATTTCCAGGACAATTTTCACCCAGGACAGTTTGGTGGGAATGGTTTTGGTTAGCCACAGGCATATAATTGCTTAATGAGCAGCAGCCACTAACAAAGTTGTTTGTTTATAGGTGATTTTATCAACCTTTGTTCCCTGGGGGAGGGTAAATGTTAATAGGAACATTGGGTGGTTGAGGACTCCTCTATCATAAATCTCCTGTAACTCATCTATCACCTCTTTCCAAAACCCTTAGATCAGGGGGCACGACCACAAGACATTGGTCTGTCCCACAAGACCAGTGCCACCCCCCTCCAACAGGCCCCTGATGGGTCCTCAGAATATTTGGAGGTTAGCAGAGGGGTCCTAAAATATTGAGCCCTGAGTTTCCAAATATACTCTCTCCAATATGAGACATGGATCACTCGAGTGGCCGAACCAGCTATCCCCTCCCAAGCTGAAGTCGAGATATCCATTTGTATTTCCTTGGTCCAAATTATCCTCAAACTTTCCATAGAATCAGGGGGTCTTTCACTTAATGCCTTATAGATGGCGCTAATTTCATGAGAAGGAAGAGTCCCTTTGGTATATTGTATTAGTAGCTGGACCGTTGTTGGGACTTTTTCAGCAATGCCCGCCAGTGAGTTTTTATATCTCAACAAGTACGATCTTAGCTGCATATACCCATGGAATTCCGTGGGCAAAAGATCATAAGATTTTTGCAGGGTTGTAAACGCAAGTAAGCCAGTGGGCCTCACCATTTGATGTACATATTTTAAACCCTTAATGCACCAAGCCTGGGATCTATCACCTACCAGGTTGGGTGGGGGGGGATCTATCTAAGAGAATTGCCCTCATAAAAAGCATTTCATGTTGGGTAAAATAATGGGTATGCAAGCAGATCCAGATCCTCATAGGTTCCCTGGCATAGGAGGATCATTAACTTACAATATTGCATGCTAGAGGGTTAGCAAAGAGCAATTCAGGAAGGTGACTCAAGTCATTATAAACTGTCTCTGTTTCCAATAGGCTTTATACAGTGGATTAAGCCATCCCACAAGTCCTCATAGCTGTGCAACCCTATGATAGTTTTGGAAACATGGTAAATTACAGCCCCCTCATTCCCTTGGAAGCTGCAATACTGAAAATTGCACTTGAGAAGGCTTTCCAGCCCACATATATCTAGATATCAACCAGTTCCAGGCTGTGAAATATATGTTGGTCGGGCTGAGGCAGGTTTTGCAGGGAAAAACAGAACCCGGGGTAAGACATTTTGCTTTATGGATTCTATGCGATTAAAAAAGCTTAAGGGGAAGTGGGACCATCTGGTCATATCCAGGGCCAATTGGGAGGTAAGAGGTTTATAGTTTATGAGGTCAATAACTTCTAGGTTGGTCACCAGTTTTACCCCCAAATATCTCATAGTGACTTTGTTCCATTTTATAGTATAGGATAGTTTTAGTTAGGGAGTGGGGTGGAAGTTGTATAGTAGAACTTCAGTTTTCTGCTCATTAACTTTATATCCTGCCAGGGCCACAAATCTATGAAGTTGTATCCAGACTTCTGGGATTGAGTGTTCGGGGTTTGTAAGGGTAAGCAATATGTCATCTATGAACAGAGACAGCTTAAATTCTCTACCTGTGATAGGGACCCCCTCCACCCCCTGAGTCTGATGAATCGCAACAGCCAGTGGTTCTAAGTATAATACGAATAACACGAGAGAGAGGGGGCATCCCTGTCGAGTGCCCTTAGCAAGGGAAATAGGGTCTGAGAGAGCACTATCCAGGCACACATAATCCTTAGGGGAATGATAAAATTTTTGAAGCTGGGACACCAGGGCCTCTGGAAAGGCAAAATGAGACAGGGCCACCCATAGGAAAGACCAGGCAACCCTGTCAAATGCCTTCTTCACGTCAAGACTCAGGGTGACAAAGGGTACACGTTGGGTTGTGGCATAGTCAAGTAATAGAAAAGTACGCCTGATGGCATCATGAGTCTGGCGTAACTTAATAAAACCTACTTGGTCCGGGTCTACTAGGTAAGGAATTAAATCCTCAACTCTATGTGCTAATACAGCCATGTAGACCTTATAATCAAAATTTATCATGGATATAGGTCTATAAGATACAGCCTGCTTTGGATCTTTAAAGGGTTTAGGGACCACAGCAATGGTGGCATACTGCCAGGAAGGGGGAGGGTCCTCTCCCTGTTGGATTGCTTGGAGGGCTGGAAGTAAAATGGGGATCAGAGTGTCCTTATAGGCCTTATAAAATTTGGCTGGGTAGCCATCTGGGCCAGGAGCTTTCAATGTGTTTGCTTCAGAGATAACCTGATCTACCTCAGCTCCAGAGATAGACCTATTAATCAGCTGGGCCTGGGAAGATGTAAGACTAGGGAGGTTAAGGGAGTTCAAGTAGGCTGAAATTTCAACTGAAGAGGGGGAACTCTTCTGTGCATATAAATGCTGGTAAAAATCAGCAAAAAATGTTCTGATCTTGGTGGGTTGAGTGTGCAAAGTCTTAGTGTTGGGGTCATAAAGGGAGGAAACTGCGGTTCTGGCTTTTTGTTCTCTAAGTTTTCTGGCCAGTTTCCTGGCTTCTCTTGGGCCCCCCTCATAATGATAGTGTTTAAGATAAAATAGCTATTGCTCTATCTTTTGATCTAAGCACTTTTGAATTTGCTGCTTAACTTGCAGGAGGGTGGGTTTGACAGAGTTGTCTCCCTGTTCCAGCATCATGTGTAGGGTATCTAACTCATTTTGTAACTCAATATATCTCCTGTCTCTCTCTCCCTTTTCTTCTTAGTAGAAGTTTTAATTATTAGTCCTCATAGGACCACCTTAAGGGTGTCCCAGAGCATCCCGGGGGAGGTCTCCTGGTTCTGGTTGTCTCTGATGAAATCTGGGATTAAGTCTAGTATCTCTTGTCGAAATTCTGGGCCCCTTAAGTGTTGGACATTCAGATGCCAATGATTGAATTTAGGCATATTACCCAGGCAAACCTTCAGATAAACCGTGGAATGATCTGACAGTAGGGGAGGCCCCTGCCAGATATCTGAAACTGAGTCATAATGTCCTACAGTTGTATACATATAATCTGATCTGGTGGCTACCCCAGTACTGGGGCATATATGTGTAAAACTCTTAGTGGAAGGAAAGGTATGCCTCCACATATCTACGAAGCTCAGATTGGCCATGTTAAGCTTGAAATATTTTTTATAGGGGATTAACCCTATGAGCAAGGCACCTGGAGACATCAAGCATAGGATCTAAAACAATATTCAGGTCTCCCTCCCATTATTAATTGCCCCTTATGTATTGACAGCAGATCTGATAAAAATCTCTGAGCAACAGACTTTGAGGAGCCAGGAGGGAAGTAAGTGGAGACATGAGTCACCTCTCTATTATATAGGAGGCCAGATATTATGGCATATCTTCCCTCTGTGTTCTCATGTCTATCTAGTTCCACCCAATTCACTGTTTTAGTAATGAGCAATGTGACCCCCCTCTTCCTCCCTGAAGTGTGTGAAGCCGAAGCCAGGAGAGCATAGTTCTGGTTTTGCAATTTCAAATGCTCTGCTTGGGACAAGTGAGTCTCCTGCAGGGCAATTATCTCTGTTTTTCCCCGCCTCAAGAACTGATGCAGGCGATATCTCTTTATTGGAGAACGGATCCTATTGATACTCAGGGAAAGTATTAAAGATGTCTTATCCATTTTTAATATAATTTAAAGTGGTCCAGGTATGTATTCGAGCCCTCCTGTCTTTCAGCAGCAGTTGTCCCATCCCTGTGTCCCTCCCCAATGCCCCCAAGTACCTTGTCAGATGCCCTCTTCCTTCATTAATCATGATTAATTTCCAGTAAATCACAGCGGTTGTTCTCCACTTATTTGTCTGTCTATTTATAAAGGTAGTGTCATGTCCTTTTTTATAGCAAAAACTAAAATAAATAAAAAACAAAAATTTCCACCTCAAGGTATAAGAAATAACTATTATTGAGGATGGTGGAACATTCCGCTCGAACCAAGCATCAAATATGGTCTGATATCTAGTCGCCAGCTAGGCTTTCCACACAGGATCCTGCAATGCAGCAGGTAAACTATTTACAAAATGTGTCTTGACTTCCACGAATAGTGAGAAGAGTATTTGCTCTCTCCTATCCTGGGTGGTATCATGTATGACCGCTAGAGGGGGAGGTAAGGAAGCTGGTTTAACCAGGTGGACCTCCCAGGGGCTGCAATCGCCCCCAAAATTAGGACAAATAAAATGGGGTTGGTTCAAGTATAAACTATATGCTATCAGCCCATAGAAAAAATTAGGGCTGAGCAGACTCTGGTATAAGAACAAAATCAAAGGGAAAGGGTGCAGTAAGTGTGTCAGGATGATCTCAAGCATAGCTTCGGGGCCCAAGACGACACTGAAACTCAATAATTACAACAGGAAAGAGAATCGTCTGCTCTGTTAACCAGGTGTTGTTCACTTAATATAAACCATCATATAGTCTTCTGGGTCTCCCCAGATATAGAATGGGGAAGGCAGTTGAAACCAACAGGTATCTACAATTTTGAACTGCCACACCGTAAACACATCTTAATTAACTGAGAAATTTGCCCCTAATAAATATACAAGGCTCTCTGGGGGGGGGGGGGCTCCTAGGGCATTAAACTTGTACAACTTAGCTCCTGAATTATATATCTGTCTACCATACAGGTTTGTCCTTCAAGAAATGTTAAATGTTCACTCTCTTGCATCAGCCATTTTTCTCCTGGGTTCATCCATGTGGTAGCGTATAAAACCGTTAAACCCTTAGTAAATCTTGCATGAAGACAGTTGATAAGCCACTGGAGGGGGATATTTGTAGGAAGCATTGTTATTAAATGAGGATCCCCATATTTGTTTTACAGAGATAGTCTTCCTAGGCAATGCTGCTCTCAGGCATTTTACTGCAGAGAAAAAGAGGGCAAACTGGTAGCGATTTCCCCCATTATAGACTAACTTCTCAGGGAAAGTCCACAACTCGCAGATTGTGCTGTGCAATTTGTAATACCATAGCCTGAACAGTCCAAAAGTAAACCAAACCTGGCTGCAGGACAGAGTTCTATAGGAAATACTTCTCAAATCCCATGTAGGTTTCAGATGGCCACTACAGTGCAGCGAAACGAAGCTAGCATTTTAACCAAGGTGTTGGAGAGACTTTTGGATTCCACTCTCTTGTTTCTTGATTGTGCCGCCTCTCGCCATCTCTCCGCTCTCTGGGAGCCAGGTGGGTCTGGGGTTCTGTCCCATATTTGTATGCCATGATGCAGAATTTCAGCTCTGACTTCTTCTGGAGAATCAAATTATTTTTTTCCCTCAGGGAACTGTATAATCATCCTGGAAGGGTAAGGAGTGGTGAACTTGATTTTGTTTTCTTTGAGAGGGGCAAAGAAAGGCTAGTATTCTCTGCAGGCCCAGAGGGTGTCAGGGGCATAATCATTATCAATATATATTTGATCTTGGCCATAAAAGATTTTCTGTTTTCTCCACTCTGTAAGTAGGACACATTCTTTGGTTGTATATTTGAGAAAACGCGCTGTGATAGATAGTGGGCGCGCATCAGACTTATTTGGTTTCGGGCCCAAGACCCTGTGCACCCTTTCAAATTCCAGTTCCATGTCATCAGGGAGTTCAAGTGCCATTTGTAACACCATAGGCAAAAACTCTGTTATATTTTTTCCCTCTGCCCCTTCTTGTATTCCGTATACCCTTATATTTTTACTACGGGCACGATTTTCTGAGTCTTTCTGCCTGCGTTGTATTTGGAGTTGGGTTTTTTTTGTAGAGTTTGGATTGCTTGTTCTAGGTTGTCTAATCTGTTCTCTGCCAGTTATTTGTCTCTCCAAATCATCCACACATTGTTCGAGTAATTCTACATCCTTCTTATGTTCCCTATATTGTTGCTTCATTTCCGCTTGAAAACTTAACAGCTCAGTGTATATGTTGTCCAATTTTACCCACTTTCTCAGAGCTTGGAAATTGTCCAGAGTTTGAGATGCAGGATCCTGGTGGTTGATATCGGCTAAGGCCTGTGATAATTCAGAGTCTGAAGCCTCATATCGCAATCTGACTCCCTCCAGCTCCATCTCTGTGATTTTCTCAGTCTGAGAGCGACCTCTATGTCTGTTCCCCTTTGGCATTAGCATTTTGGTTTGTTTTTGCCAGCGCTTAAGTAGTTTTACAGGAGTGATGGTCATCTTGGGCACAGAGCTTGGGATTCAAGCCACCATGTGGGTTGGTGACACAACCGGAAGCCCCGCACATCTGCTTTTATCTTTCCGAAAGAGTACAAGCAGATGTACATTATTTCACCTCATACAAACTCACTCTTAAGTAACAGGTGTGCCATCAAATGTCCCCAAATACCATTCCACTTGTCATTTTTGATGACTCTACTTTAACTGCTTGTGAACTATAAAATAAGCGGTTGCATGACACACATTCAAATTCAAATTTTTCTGTCTTTGCCAGCTCAAAGGTGGCTATCTTGTTCCCAAATCTGTCAGTTAACTGTGTTTCTGTTACTGTAATACAGCCAGACTCTGCATCCAAAACTGAGAATTCATCAGAAGGTGCATTATTTCTTCCCAGTTGACAAATAAAAGCTACAGCACTGTCTATGTCACTTTCTGTCAAAAAAAAGATCTAATCATGCAAATTTAGTAACAGTACTCCTGACCCAGTACATTTTAGACACAAATCTGTGCATTTCTGTATTATGCACAGCAATCATGAACATGTGATGGACTGCACTATCACAAGCTACTGTGTACAAAAATACCAGTGCGCGGCCCATCAAACCAGTGTGTGATCTAATTAGGCATTTGTCTATGTTTTGTATAGGTTTGTATTTTTGGCTAGTGTTTGTGATGATGAAAATATTGATGAAGTCTTTTACCTTATCAAAAGAATTTTGTCTAATGTTACACATGTCATCACACTTCCATGTCAGACACTGTGGGTCCGATTCTCAAAGCCCTTAGAATTATGCAAGGTGCCGGCATCAAACATAAATTATGTAAGTTGCACCTTGCGTCTAAATGTGCACCCCAAGGTATTCTCAAAAGTAGCCTGTGACAAATGCAGGCTGCCTGTGTCAAAGAGGGCTTGCACCAGCCTTGCCCTATAAAATGGGCTGTGGCATGATGATAGGGGATTTGTGGCATTTGCAAGCTGCTACATCCCCTAGACTGGTATTCCAAAACTACCCACAGAGGACAACTGTCTAAGTACATTTAGACCAGCCAGGAACTGGTCTAAGTATACTTAGGGGTATCATGTGAAGACAGCAACTACATAATGGGAGACATTAAAAGGGTGAATGGATAATACCAAATGGGAAATTCAGTGCAGTCTCTGTACCCTTCCCCGAGGTCTTCCCCCTGGAGTTAGTATATTTAGTAAGGGGGTGTGTGGGGAGCACAGCCCCCACAAGGGGGGTGCAGAGCCACAGCCCCCTGCAACTAGAGACATCACTGAATTTGTCATTTGGCAATATCCATTGGCCCTTTTCACATTTGCCAATATGTAGTCGTTGTTCTGACATGGTACCGTACTTTGGTGTCCTCTGGGAGTTGCAACAGTGTGACACCAGGGTCCCGATCACCCATAGACATACTGCCCTGGTAGTCTATGGCACCCCCCAACAGCCCCAATCCTCTTGTAATAATAATTAACCTGGTGGTCTAATGGTCCCGCTAGCCCCAATCCCCTATCTTTGATCCCTGATCCATTTGCAATAAATAAAGTAACCTGATGGCCTAGTGGTCCCCCCAGCCCTGATCCCTGATCCCTATGATAAATGTGACAAATCTTGCCCTGGTGGTCTAGTGGTCCCCCGCCCCAGTTGGCAGTGCCCCACCACCCTGCTCCCCCATCCCAGAGCTGGCGACCAGCACAGCCCTCATCACACCTCCACAGCTGGCCACCAACTGAGCTATCAATGAGTGTGTACTGTAGACCACCAGGTTACTTTATGTATTGCAAGTGGATCAGGGACCAGAGATTGGGGACCGAGGCTGGGGGGATCACTAGACAACCAGGTTAATTATTATTACAAGGGGATCGGGATTGGGGTTGTTTGGGGGTGCCCTAGACCTACAGGGTGAATTATTCATACATTTTACAAGGGGGTCATGGATCAGAGCTGTTGGGGGGTGCCCTAGACCTACAGGGCAATTTAAATATGGGATTGAGGATCAGGGCTGCAGGGGAGTGCTAGGCACCAGTTACCTGTCCATGGTGCTATTGCTGCAGGGCCAGCTCATGGCTTGTGGCAAGCCTTCCTGTTGTGCCCTCTGTGTGATGCAGGGACAAGTTTACCACAAGCTGTGGGACTTAGCTGCTGGGACCCTACCCGATAGAGAATTTGGTACAGGGTCCCTTGCGCTTTGACAATATGTGCAAGCCACCTTTGGTATGGCTTGTGCCGACCCTTTGAGAATTGGCTTCTGTGTCTTGTTTTGTTCTGCAGAACAGTCATTCTCTTTCTTCATCTCATGTGAATCATGCTGTTCAACCAATGGCAAAAAATGTCTGTTGTAGCAGTTTCATCAACACAGATAACTACTTGCTTACTGTGTGGATGGTATGTTTCCTCCACAACACAGAGAACTACTTGCTTACCGTGTGGATGGTATGTTAACTCCCCAGAATATGCCTCTTTCTGCTCACTGTGCAGCCAAGACCCATCAAAGATGAGGCAGAAGTTCTCTTTGTTCTGATCTGGGAACTCCTGCAACTTCATTTTCATCTTGAAATTGTTTTCTTTAATTCATCTATTTGAGCCATCACCTGTGACCACAAGCATGATAGGAAGTTTACAGCTATATGTACAAATTGTTTCACTCTGAGACATAATTTCAGAACTGGAAATTAAAATGTCTAGGCCAATAGGAATGCAATTCTGACATCATCGCTGCACAGGAAGTTGGCCATCTTGATCGGACACCAAGTAAATACTTTTTAAATACTTTCAGGTTATAATTTAGAAGAAATGTAGCACAATCCTGGTACAGCATGTACTAGTGATACAAAATATGTAAGTGTCAGCACTGTAGGTTGTATGTTTTGCTTGCAGTTTGGATAATTGTAACTGTAAAGGCCATCAATGCATGTAGATTTTTTCTTTTGTGACTCAGTATTCTTTTGTGAGTGACTCATGTAAAATTATTGGTTGACGAAATAAGAATACAGAGTCATGAAAGAAGATTTTTTTTAAAAACAAATCTGTAAACTGTCAGAAATGTTTACTGTATCTCAAAAATCACAGAAAATCAAGTTGTTTAAATGCCAGAATGATGATGAACCCATTAAAGAATGCAAATAGGTTCATATTAACTAAATCAAAAACAGCTTCAATTTATACCATATACCTCACTGCTTTTGCTACACACTGGTTACAGTTACATAATATTAAGCCAAAATAATTATTATGCCACCAATACTTAATATTGGTGGACAATCTTAAGATCTTGCATCACGTATCATATGAAAATTGCTAAGTTTAGATCACTGTCTTACCACCTAGGATGCCAGGCAAAAAGGGAGGGAGAATCTGTGTGGCACAATATATAGAACTTGCTCTGGCCAATCAGACACAATAACAATCTTTTAAGTAAAATACTGACCAATCATTTATAAATCTTTTCCCTCTCAAAAATGTATCCGTTTTTCTGCCATTCAATCAATGACAGTAAACCTGTACAAATTATAAACAAATCAATATATATATATATATATATATATATATATATATATATAAGCCTGACTGCTAAACTTGTAAGATGATTGGTAAACAAATTTTATAAAATAGCTTGAATCAAACAAGCAATCTGATTGGTCAGAACTGGTCACATGACCATGCATTAATTTCAATTACTGCACAGCTCAAATTTTACTTTTTTTTCCTGCCTTTTTAAACTTTTAAAACCATTGTATAAGCTCAATAACACACTCCAGGGTGTGTGGTAATGCCATAAATTACCACACTTCCCAGGTGGTTGAAGGCATTTGGCTGCTCCTCATGTCTCACAACCCACCTGGGGTGTGCAGTAATTTAGCATTACTACACACCCTGTCATGTGTTATTGCTTACATCAATGCCTTCAAATGAAATGGCAAGAAATGGGTAAACATTTTTATTAGTCTGCCTGGCAAGCTAGAACTGTTAAACTGAAAGTAAACTCACTTGGCAGAGACTGCTGTGAGAGACATACACATTTAGGATTTCTGTTTTTTTGCAGAGTCTTTAAAGAGATTTCACATGGTAGAAAGCTTCACTACTACAGTCTGTATCATGGACAGTTCACATTTGCAAAGGTGTGCACAGTTTGCAAGGAGATGTAATTTTCAGAATGTTTTGCAACTGAAGAACTGTAATGTTCATTGGTTTGGTAAGGGGTTGGGGAGCATGAGATAGAAGCAACTCATGCCAACCATACATAGACTTTTGAACAGTCACCCAGAGCCAGCCATACTGCTTTTCCATGTTGGAGGGAATGATTTGGGCTACAAAAATGGTATAGATTTAACAGAATGGGCTAAATAAGATTTGGCTGAGCTAAATAGAATGTTGCCTACTGTAACTGTAAGGTTACACATTCAGAGATTACAGAATGCATGATCCAGAAAGGCCGGCAGTATGCACCTGGAATTGAAAGATCATGCAGAAAGGTCAACATTCAGATATCTTTTTTTTTTTCTGATCTGGGTGTGCACACCATTACTCACCCCCAAATTAAATATCATAATGATTCCCTTTCTCTCAAAGATGGTGTGCATTTGTCAGAAATCGGAAACATTATTTTCCTGGGAGACCTCCACCATGAGATCCAAAGTGTGTGGTGATGTGTGTTAACAATCAGCACATACACATTAGCAGTACATTGTTGCCCCCCCAAAAAAATGGCTATTTTTGGAGTCACAACTACTTTTAATAAAAAATAGAAAAAAAAAAAAAAAAAATTGTGAAACACACATGAAAGCCTTACTAAAGGTTTCTAAATTAAGTGAATAATAAGCCACAGCAGGCTGGGCATTATAGGATTGTCACGAATGCCCCAAGGCTGTAGTAAGGCATGTGGTGAAAGGCACAGTGTCTTAACACCACTGGGAAATGTATTTAAAATTCCATGATGTACACCCTACATGGGTTTATTACAGTTATATAATGGCAGCAAACAATATTTGTTTTGGTCAGTAAAATCAGACATGGTACCCGACTATGCATTTATGGACATTTAATGTACAGTCAGGTGACATCTCTCTGGCAATTACATTTCTAGACTGTTTCTTGCCATGTTATAAGCACACTTTCTTTGTAATGCTGCATGTGGACAGGGCATGACTATACAACTATACTGTACGCTTTTCCCCCCTTTTTTCTTTTTTACAGACAATGCCACAAGTCTGGAAAGAAAAGGAGGTGCTTGCCCTGGTCAAAGGGCTTAAAAAGCATGGAAGAGCACAGACCATAATGAGGAGAACTAACCTGACACTGAAACAAATGTGTCAGAAAGTGAATAGTTTCCTGCCGGAGAGGGGTTACACCAACGACCTAGACTCCTGCTGTTGCATGTGGAAACTGCTGTGTGCCAGTGTTTCTTCAAAGTCAGAAAAGTTGGCAATGTCCAGGAGATGGAGAAGGACTGGTATAAGCATGCCCTCAAAATGTGGGAACTGGCAGGGAAGCCAGAACTGCGTAATAGACACAATGGGAAGTAAGCTGCATAACAAAATACAGTTAGAATGTGTACCCGCTGAGATTGACATACACTTTGTTTCTTTTCAGTAAAGCATATTCAGGGGGCTAGTGTAGGATATGGGGGGGCAGGAATGACATACAATTCAGAGCTGGTGGTGGTCTCAAGTGACAGATTCAGTGGCTTCCATGGCCACAGTTTACAGTCTACCTAAAAGTTATCATTCATAGTGATAATAAAAGGTTGTGATCGCATGAATTATAACACTGTATATAGTAACAGCATATCATAAGTATAGTCATTGCACAGTACAACAGTACATAGAAAATAATGCATGTTGTTAAATATAGCTTCTAAAACTAATACTAATATGATTATCATGCTGCTTGTTGCCAGTAGAAGAAAAATAAACATGTAGCATAATATGACACTTGCCTTATAATTGTTCCTTATTTCTTCTTTCTCATTACATTCCATACTAGCTTCCTTGCCGCACTAGTAGGAAGAGCATGCTGACAACCATTCCCAGAAGAACTGGTGGAGGAGGATCTCATCATTGCAGAAGATGATATCATTATTGAAGAACAAGGTATAGTACAGTTACACAATCAAACTCACTACTACAGATGATTCTTTACAGCCGACAGTGAACACATTCACATTTATTGAAATGCTTTCCTTGTTTTTCTTTGCACCCCCAAGAAAAAAAATACAAAAACAGTGAGACTCAACCACCACCCAGCAAAGGACAGCATATGGAACATGAAAACAAAACACACCATTCACACAGTTGTAACATTATCCTTACACAACATCCACCAACCACATAAGCACTGCACACTCATCACAAAAAAATCATCAATTATCTTCTGTTTATGTGACAAATGCTTCCTGGACATCAATTCCCAACATAAACGAAACATGAATTGTGCACAATGTTTCCCACCTACGCTAGAAAAGTACAAATACATGTGCAGACAACAGAAGTTCAGCACACAAGGCTCATTAGTAATGGCAACAGCATTATTACTATCGCTTTATTATGTTTTTCAACTACCTTCAATCATGTACATTAAAATATGAATTACAACATTATCTAATTGCACTATGCAATTATGCAGGTGACACAATATATAACTAATAGTGTTACATAACATGTTGACTAAACATTTCATAATGAAGATGCTGAGATACCCATCTAATAACTGTTTTATGGAATTCAAAAGCTAGGTAAAATAAAAAATCTAGTACATGTTATAAATAACATTTTCTGTAAATGTCATAAGAACAGCATGTTATTTGCTACTTTTATTTATTTATTTATTGAAATTTCGGAATTACAATCCTTTGAGTCAAAGACTCCTTTGCAAGGCTCCACGTCCATAAACAGAACAACACATAGTGACAAGTTGTACGTTGTTAACCAGGCGAACAATACGTTAAGGCAGTATAACATGGTTGAGTCAGTACAGAGTAATTTGCTATTTGGGTTGGTTTCACATGGTTTCACTAGGGTTGAATAGGAACCCAGGGTTGTTGCGGTGGGGTGGGTTGGTTTCTAGTTTCAGATGCTAGCATTTGGCCAAAAGGTTGTGCTTAAGGTACCCAGAGCTATGGTGGCCAGGTAGGGAGTTGAGGGACTCGGGAGACGTTGGTTTTCTGACTTCAGCCTAGTGTGGGAGGACTGGTTGAAGCAGCCACAAGTCTCAGAGATAAGGAGAAATCTCTTGAGGCCTTTTTTATATAGGTTAAGGCTGGGGGCTTGGGAGATGGAGGAGGGGAGTTGATTAAGCCAGAGTGGTGCTCGATACCTGAAAGACCTTTGCCCTAGTGAAGTCCTACAGTGGGGATTAGGAGTGTGTTGTCAGCCAGCTGTCGAGGGGTGCTCCTGTTAGGGGTTGGTTGGATGAGGGGGTGAAGACCTGAGGGTGAAAGTTTCATCAGGATCTTTTTTGTTTGGAGGCAGGTGTGGTACTTTAGCCTCCCTTCAAAGGTCAGCCAGTCTACTTGATTATAGAGCTCACAAGTGTGGGTTGATCTTTCTGCATTAGTGACCAATTGGCAGGCTTTGTTAAGAGCTAATTTGATGCTATTTAGGGCTGTGTTATCAGCTGTGCCATATATTGCAATCCCATAGTCGACAACAGATAAGACTGAGCAGGTAACAGCTAGTCTAAGCACCGGGGGGGGCAGTGCTTGTGTCTGTAAAGAATCCCCAGCCGTATGTTGGCAGAGGTGGAGAGGTGTTTAATATGTGAGTGGTAGGTGGGGGACGTGTCCAGTGTTATGCCCAGGTACTTAAAGTTAGTGACCTGTTCAATTTGGGTGCCCTTTGGATTGGAGATAGTTAGTTGGGCATTACTATTGGGGTTTTAGTGGTGAGAAAAGATCATAGATTTGGTCTTATTGTAGTTAAGTAGTAACCTGTGATCAGTAAACCAGGATTCAAGTTCTGGAAAGCAGTTTTCTAGGATATTTTGAAGGGAGATTGGATTTGTGTGTTTCCAGTATACAACAGCATCATCGGCGTAGAGTAATAATTTACCACTGCAGGCCTGGGGGAGGGAGTTGAGAAAGAGAGTGAAAAGTAGGGGGCCTAAGATAGACCCTTGGGGTCTCCAGAGTGAACAGGTAGCTTGGCAGATAGGGTGGTGCTGATTTTGATTTGTTGCGTCCGGTCTGAGAGATAGTTATTGAACCAGGAGACTGCTTCAGGGGCAAGATGGAGGGAGGGAAGTGAGTGGATAAGAAGTGCATGACTGATGGTGTCAAACACTTTGGTCAGATCTACAAAGATAGCCCCTGCAAGTGACCCTTGATCCAATGCTCATGTATGTAGGAGGTAAATTCAAGGTAGGCCGTAGTGGTGCTGTGCCCTGACCTAAACCCATGCTGTTCTGGACACAGCAGACTGTATTTGTTCAGGTACTCTGTGAGCTGGTCTGCCACAATCTTTTCGAGCGCTTTGGGGGGGAGGATTGTGATGAGCCTATAGTTACTAGGGTCAGTTGGATTACCCTTTTTTAGGATAGGTGTAATGATGTCCTTTTTCCAGAGAGTTGGAAACTGACCCAGTGTCAGAGAACAGTTTAGTATTTTAGGGAGGTGAGGCAGGGTCTCGTTGAGTGTAAGTCTGAGGATTTTAAGGTCCAGGGAGTCACTGCTGAAACGCGGGTTGCTCAGTGCTTTGGTTAGGTAGCGCTTAACCTCGTTGCACAGATGATTCTCAGCCAAAAGGGAGGGCGCGTATTAGGTGAGGGGGTGCTAGAGGGACCATTTGGGATAGGGTCAAAGAATTTTGTGGTAGGATGTGGCTTAGATCAGAGAAGGAGTTGTTAAGGACATTTGCTATGGTGTTAGGGCCCTGGGTGAGGGTGTCCTGATTGAGAATCTGCATGGGGGATGGGAAAATGGCTTTCCTATAGAGTTCTTTGACATTGATCCAGAATTTATTCCCAGTGCTCCATGTGAAGGTTAGTGCTTGTTTGTAGTAGGTAGACTTAGCTAGTCGAATTGCCCAGGTGCATTTGTTTCTAGGCTCTCTATATAGCTGATGGTCAGAGGGGAGTTGGGAGTGCAAGGACCTATACCAGAGGTTGTCTCTATGTTGCAACTGTTTTAATAGGGTGTGCAAGATCCATGGAGTATCCCTGTCTTTTATAATTTGTGTAGAGAAAGGGGCAAATATGTTGCAGGCGGTATTAAAAATTTTGATAAAGGAGGTGAGGGCAGCATATACGGATGTGGCAGTGTGAATGGGTGCTCAGTCACAGGAGGAGAGATAGAGTTTGAGATGAGAGAGGGCCCCTTTTTTAAGGATTTTTTAGATTGACTGGGAGTGGATTTATTTGACCAGCAGCAGGAGACAGGAGAGTGGTCACTTAGGACCTCAGGGAGGACTCTTACTTTGGTGAGGTGGGTGGGTTTATTCGTAAGGATGAGGTCAATAAGGGTGGAGGTCCCAGATTTGGGATTGACCCTGGTAGGCAACTGGACAACCTGGGTAAGATCATAGGCATGTATTGCATCCTTGAAAGTGGCGGAAGCAGGGGATAACCAATTTACATTGAAATCACCCATTATAATCAGTTCGCTCCTGGGGGGGGGAGATGGGAGATGCTAGCCAGAATAGATTCAAAGGCTTGTTTCTAGTCTGAGGGTGGGATGCAGACTGTCATAATGTACAGTGTTTTACCTGGGGTGCCTAGTGAGGTTTTAATTGTGATGGCCTGGGCACCGTGTGCTGGAGGGGACAGGGGGACAAGGAGTGGCTGAAGAGAGGTTCTTGCATATATGGTGCAACCATCCCCTCTTTTGCCTGTCCTGTCTGCTCTGAAGATGGAGTAATCTTTATGAGTGAGAGAGGCATCTGGGACTTTGTGGGAGAGCCAGGTCTCAGATAGTGCCAGGACATCAGGGGAATGTTGGGTGATCCAACACTGTAGCTGAGTGAATTTTCTGGGTAGGCTGCAGATATTAAGTGTGTTTAGAAGTAGGCCTCTCTTCCCTCGCCCCTTGGGAACACTATTTGCTATTGGGCCAGGATTGGGGCGTATGTTGCCTGAAATTAGGAGGAGGAGGAGGATAGCCTGGTGGAGAGTGGCTTTCAGTAACAGTTTGGGTCTAGAGGTAAAGTAGCATAGGTTAGATGGAGATTTGGTGTGCACAACTGGAGTGGTGATGGTGTGGACTAGTTGGACTAGCTGGGCTAGAGATAGGGAGGGCTGGGGGATATTTAGAGAGTGTGAGCCTGGGGGGGGTGGGTCTCTGTCCACTAAGGACCTGTGTAAGGTGCAACTAGTGCAGAAGGTAAGGTTGGTGCTGTGGAAAATGGGGGAAAATGTTGTTAGGTAGCATGGCATGGTTGCATAGCTGCTGGTGTGTGTATTAGGGCAGCTGTAGTGGTCCCTTGAGACGGATGTGTCCTCAGGGAGAGAGGGGTGGGAGTGAGAGAGGAGAGTTAAAATGAAGATTAAGGTGGTGTGTTTTAGAGCCCAGGAGATATGAGCCGTATTGCTGGGTGGGGATTGTATATTAGAGGTAATGGGAGGGAGCCCTCTAGCGTTGATCTTGTATAAGCTGCAGATGACAGAGTGGGCTGATTGGTTTTAAATGTGTTTTAAATGTAAACGATCATGTGATTGTCACTATAAAGCCCGATGTCGACCAAGGGTGGTGGTGGGAGCGGTGGGGAGCCGGCATGCAGCGCCGGCGGGGATCACCTTACGCAGCAGTTAAGCTTCAGTAGCAGCTAACTGAGACCGCAGAAGTGGATGAGGCAGGCTCTGGGCGTACCTGGTGTGCGGTGGGCTACTTTGGCGTGGAGGAGGGTATCAATCGGACCCTAGCCATGTCCAAATTCAGCATCTCTTAGCTTCGGTAATGGAGGAGGGCTGTGGTGGAGACCCTCATGACCTCCAGGTAAGTGGTCCTGCTGTGGACAGGGAAACAGGGAGAATGGGAGTGTTATTTATAGCAGCAGGATGTGGGACGAACAAAAGGGATTAGATTGCAAGCCACAGTTTAAACGGGAGCCGGCCGTCTAAGATTACCATGCGGTTGGAGAGAGCAGTTTTTTTTTCTTTATCTTAACTTTGCTAAGTCTACTCACAGTTGATAACAGTTGTTAACAGACTTTAAATTAATTAATACTGCAAGATGCGGCTAGAGAAAGCAAATATTTCTAGATATACTAAGTCTGCTCACAGTGGTTACTCAGCATGCAGTTCGGCTTGTAATAAACTTTAAATTAACTTCAACATAGACTTTAAAATTAAAATACTTAGTGAAAGTCAGGTTTGGTGCCTAAATGCAAACAGGTTTCTAAGTCCTTAAAGAGCAGGGTTTGAAGATACTGCTGGCAGGCGATTGTGGTGACAGAGTAAAATAAAATTATCTTAGAAACAGCCTTTAAATTGTAAGATAATTCAAATCTGGTTTGGCGCCAAAACGCATAAAGGGTCTTAAGGTTAGTGGTAGAGCAGGTAGAAATCACAGTTGGTTAGCGTTGTGGCTCTTGATGAAAAAAAAAAACTATCTCCACATGTGTGGGGACAAAAACGCTATGACTGCTTAATTAAAATTAAAGTCCTTCAGCTTGAGCAGCAGTTAAGCTTCAGCAGCAGCTAACTGAGACCGCCGCAGCAGATGAGGCAGGCTCCAGGCGTACCTGGTTTGCGGTGGGCTACTTCGGCATGGAGGAAGGTATCAATTGGTCCCTCATGATGTCCAAATTCGGCGTCTTTTAGCTTCGGTGATTGGGGAGGGCTGCAGTGGAGACCCTCACGACCTCCAGGTAGGTGGTCCTGCTGGTGTGCGGTGGCCTACTTCGGCATGGAGGAGGGTATCAATTGGACCCTCACGACGTCCAAATTCGGTGTCTCTTAGCTTCAGTGATGGGGGGGAGGGCTGCAGCGGAGACCCTCATGACCTCGAGGTAGGTGGTTCTGCTGTACTTCAACAATTATTGCCTTAAACAATGTCACAGTGACATCTGATAATATCATAGTATTGCTATGTTGACACAGTATGTAATACCTACTCTTGTACAACCTGTTTAGTAAGTATTTATTAATTTACAATAATCTATGCACAATGTCATAGCTAAGGTACTGTACTAGTGTTGTGGAGATAAATATAATATAATATGTAATATTATGAACAAGTAAGTGAGTTGCCAGTAATATAATAACATCTTATCATGTTACTAAAGTCTATGTTTATCTATTTATGTACAGTATTACGGATGATAACACAGAGGATAATGAATGGGCAACAGACAATAACCACGCTATAATTGCATCAAGCAGTTTCCATGACAGCTAGGTAGACCTCTCGAGCACAGCTCGAGAGGTTTATAGTTGTCATGGAAACCGCTATTTCAGCACGGGTATTGTCTGATGCTCATCCATTAGCTTTTATAGTGTATGGGGCAAAATACATAATAAAAGCTACTGGATTTCAATAATAACAAAACCGTCAGTAATCATTTCATTAAAAAAGTAACATGAGTGACAGCCAGAAGTTTCAAATCTCACCCCTCGAACAAGCCCCGATACGTGTCCCGCACTTTGTATTTTAAAAAATACAGAATGATCGACAACGAGCCTCTTTATGTACCTTGGTTCCTGCGCTGTGTCTCTGGGTCTGATACTTTATAATGTGTCTCTCATGGTTATTTGCCACCACCACGATTGTATTACTTGGAGGCGGAAATTTGGGAAGTCCAGAGGAGACACTAAAGTTGTTACTGTATTGATGTGACATAGTCAAGAGAGGTTAACAACCTCTTGATGTCACATCGATACCATAACAACATGGTAAATTGTCTGAATTCAGACAGTAATAAGGGCTTCCCATATATTATATAGATGTTGAGGGCACCAGTGGTACCACAGAGCGGGCCATGGAGGGAGGCATCCAACTACCTAGTTCCCTTCATTGGTCAGAATAGTAGACCACTGGGTGCCAGTGTCTCATCTGAGCCAGAACACCCTGAAGATGAACCACAGCCTTGTATGTCTGGTAAATCTAGCCCTGCTATAGGATTCTTGGCTCATATATACAAATATAAGTTCAGCAACAATTTTTGCACGGCTGTAGAACTAAGCCTTTTTTTTTCTTGCTTTCTTTCTTATGGTGGGGGCATCTTTGTCAGCCAACAATCCTGGCAAAATATTATATTAAGTGATACTGTATGTAGAGCCTTCATTGTGTATGTAAATCCATATACTGAAAAATGTGGTTGTGCTGCAGAACCGATGTAACTACTGCAGCACAATGACTTTCCATTGTGCTGCGGTAGTTATGTCACAATGCAAACAATCAACTGTTTCTTAAGTCATTCAGTTGCTCATACTGACTGTTCAATAAACATGATTGAAAGTCTTCAAAGTACTGTACTGGCATTTTTGAAAACCATAAAACGGGGTGAAATAATTATTTATCAGTTTGCTCTTGTGGCTGTGGGGGGTGGGGTGGGGTCGGTTGGGGAGAAGCATATGGTTCCACTAATCAATCACTAGCACTTTGGGACACAGGTTGCCAGACAAATGAGACCTCAACTGAGAGAGTAGATGGACAAGTGGAGATGGAGAGGTGTGTGGGGGGGCAATTTCCACCAAGACAGTATCAGACTAAGGTTGGTAAATGAAGAACTGTAACAAGGGACAACGGGCAGCAGAACGAGTCAAGGTGGAGGAAGGGGTGTGAATCAATGCCTGTGCAGTAGTGATCTGTGGTGACCAGCAGCTGCAAACAAAGTGTACTGAAATGGAGAAAACCAAAAACATAGTAACTAATGTATTTTTTGTTCTTCAGAATGTCAGCGAAATGAAACTCTAGTGGTTTTTTGTGTTGTGGTTGGCCATACACTGTACAGAATGAGGTTTCGGCAACCATACACTCCAAGACTGTGTTGCAAAGTGGGGATGTTCATGACAACAAGGACTTCTTGGGCTTCAGTCTTGAAGTCACTTTGTTATCATGTCAGCCCCTCAGTGGAAACACAGCCTTGTTGGGTATGGATGCTCATACACATGACTAATGCAGGCCTTAGTACTAAAACATCATAAAATCCCAGGATGCCTTACAGGAGTCAGTTCATTAACTTTGCAATGGAGTCAAGCAGGTTTTCACACCAGGGGAAAAAAGAGTGAAGCAATTTCATTTATATTCAAACTAGGATGAAATAACAGGGATGCAAGAGAGGGAGTCATTGTTCATGCCTACAAACTACAGTTACACAGAACATAGTTAGAGGGGACTTTCTCTTTAATGGCTGTAAGCACTAACCACAATGGTGTAAAAGTTGCCTTGAAAGTCTTGTGACTTGTTTTCTACTGTAACCTAACTACCTAGAAATCTGACAACATTGCTTCAGAATTCTTATAAATGTCACACTAAAAAGTTTCTAGCATCATGACTGAGTTACCTGCCAGTCCATTTCATCTCTTTCATGGAGCAAACCCTGTTGTTTTGTATGACAAACCATTTACCAGTGGTGACGCATTTTCTTATTGTTAATTAAGACATTTGGAGGCAGTATAGCACAGTCGTTTAAGGCTCTGAGCTGCAGACCTAAAGACCTGGGTTTGAATCCCACAGCCCCCACTTGCATACTGTGTGACCCTGAGCAAGTCACTTAACTTCCTTGTGCTCCCAGGTTGCAAATGCAAACAAGCTTTCAGCTTAGTGTGTCTCTCCTGGTAAAAAAAATAAAATAAATAAATTTACAGTTGTGCTTAGTATTATTATTTTTCTGTAATTTAATAAACAATATACGGTAACACAAATCATTTTTTTTTGTTATTGAGTAATTAACACACTTCCCCCATCCAACCCCAGGAGTAAGAGCCCTCGGTTATTGTCTCATTGTTACAGCCCACAGAGTTTATGTGAAGGATGGTGGTTGTGGTGGTGGTGGTGGGGGCCTTGGTAATTACCTAATAATCACAGCCCTTGTCATGTGTTCTTGGTTACTTATTTATATTCTAAAGCTGCAACATACCATCTGCTTTTTCAAATAGAGGTACCCTGTTGAGACACTGTCTACCACAATAAGGGTTACATTACCTCAGCTCACAACAGTACCAATATGTACAATCAAAGTTGTCTGTGTTAAACAGCGCATAGTTAAAATGAGGTCATTTCACATACAGTGCTGAAAAACAGCACTGATCACTACTTAGTTACCCCACCTTTGCTAAAGAAATCATATTCCATGCAGTCATAATATTTTTGCAGTTAATTGTCTGTCATGTACAGCCCTACATATTGCCTTTCTTTGTTGTTTTTATTTCAATATTTCTTATGGTGAACAGGTGTTCCATTGCAAAAAAAAAACAGAAAACAAAACAAGATTCTTTGGATGTTGAAATTTGGTACAACAAGACACTATTTATGTGCTTAAATGTGTCATGTCATGTGACAGAAGCAAGACTGGTGATGGTATCCTCTCACAAGCTTGCAGCCTGCCCCTCCCCCATCACATCCTCACTCTAGTAGGATTACGCAGCCTGTGGTCATTTTGGCCATTTCCACTAATACATACTACATGTCCTCCTCCATCATGCATCTGCCTGTAGCTACTGCAGTGGTATGGTAGTTGTCTTATGGTGCATAATTGTGTATAACTTGCATAGCATGAGACAGTATGAAATCTTCCATATTCAAGATTTACAGTATCTTGATGTTTGATACCACAAAACTGTAATTATATGGTTATGTATGTCACATGGTGTGTCACAAACAACACTGGTGATGGTATCCTGACCACAACCTTAAAACCTTTCCACATTGCATCCTTCCTGTTGTTGAAATACTCACTGTTTACTAATGAATTAATTTGTAGCATGTCCTGTAATATCCACTGAATGTTATGCTCTTTTCATATAAATGACTGTAGCTGTAGTTGCAATATGCTTACTGCTTCAGTGCGAAGAATAATGTGTGACTTGAATAATAGTGCTTGCTATTTACTGCTCAAGCCATCTATCCACAGGAAGAAATGTCAGTTACAGATACAGTATGTAGAAACCAATGCTGTACTTGTAATTTTTATCTCTTGTTTTCTTTTTCAGAACATCCAACACCAACCTTTAGTGGTGAGCAGGAATTCCAGCATCTGATGTAGCAAGTGAGCTCTCTTGCCGAGTCCCTCTCGGTGGTACATGATGCCCAGAAGGAAATAGCTGCCAGCATGCACCACCATGAGGGACTCGACTGAAGAACTTATGAGGCACTGTGTGCTATCAACAGCAGCAATGTGGTCCTAAATAGAAATATAAGATAACTTATGGAAAACTTCTAGGACCACCTTGCTGTTCAGACCACACAAGATTTGCTGCAACAGATGCCAGAGAAAATGTACAAAACCAATAGGTTAACACAGCAGCAGGAAGCCCAGGCCTTCAACATCTGTGTGAATGTACATCCTCTGCAAGAACAGAATCCTCCAGCAGAGTTCCCAACTTTCATCAGTGAAGATGAGGGTCTCTGAATCACCAGTTCCTCAAACCCCAGACATTGCCAGTACAATAGTTTCCACTTGAGATGGCCCTGCAGGAAAGTACTCAAACAGTCCCCCTCATCATAAGAGGCCAGGGTGAGTGTCTCCTTATCAAAAGCCAACATCAAACAGAAAACAAAGAAGGGACATTTCTTACTAGTTTTCATTTTTTTTACATTTCTCTGAGATAGTTTTATCTTTTTTGTAGCTTTCTTTTGTCATGGAGCAAACAGAAATGGACATTTACAAAGTTGCCAGAAGTTATGGACTTTTTTTTTTCATTTTTTTCTTTAGTTCCACAAGCAGTTTTTTTTTTGCTTTTCTGTGTTTTGTTGAGAAAGTATTTTAATGTATTTATAATATTTTTTTTATCTTATTATATGTAACCACCCAGTCCCCTGGGGTCACTAGAATCCCATTAGTAATAGTCTATAGGCAGGTGAAAAGGCAGCTGGTAAGGAACCCATTAAGGGGTTTCTTACATAATGACATCATTGTTTACTCAGCTAGCCTGAGTGGAATGATTATGTCATTTAGAACTCTTGCAGCAGCATAACCATTTTTGAATCAGCTGCTCAGGGGAAGTTTAGAATGTTCAGTTAGTCTGAGTTTGAAAATCAGAGTGGCAGGAGGTCTGCCAGTTGGGGCTGTGTCCCAGAGAGCACTGTGTTTCTCATCCTAGTTTGGATTCAATCTACAGTCACCAGTGAAGTGGTGGAGACCTTTTTTTCAGCAGGATTCCTTGATTTCTCTCTGGGGGGAGTGAGGGGGATTACCAGTTCAGTGGATTTAAAGGGCAATCCCCTGAAGGTCCTAGAGTATGTACAGCTGCCTTTGAGAAGGACATTTGTGTGAGGATTTCTGATAAGCTACCATGGAGAAAGGGTGCTTTCTAGGTTGTTTCCATGCCTAAAGGAAGGAGCAACAGAATGTGTGAGTACAAATGCAGTAACTGTCCTCATTAGGGAGTTGACTGAGATGTCTGTGCCCAAGATAAGCCTAGATCACACCTGTCAGGACCCCTCAAACACTTTGGTGTCAATTTAAAGTTTAAAGTTTGAGTCTTTAGCAATTCAGTGGGGATTGGAGGCTTGTTTGGTGTAACCCTGAAGGAATGGCAGAGACTGTTGGTTTGGGCAAAGGATGGGAGGAATGCCATCTGGAGTCTACAAGGCAGGGTTAACTGGTTTGTTAATGGGCACCAGGTTTCCCTAGGCAAAGGCCATTGCCGCACGGGATGTTTTAGGGTGTGTGGCAGCAGTCCACGAGCATACACCTGTGGGAATAAAGATGTTCTGAGTGTGTTGCAACAGTCCACAAGCATACACTCTTGATAAATGGAAATGTTTTGGGAGTGTGGTTCAATCCACAAGCATACACCATGGGAAAAAGAAAAGAAATGTTTTTGTAGAGAACTGTACTGCCTAGCAAAGATTGTCTGGAAAAGGAATGCACTTATTTGCAATGACCAGCCATTGAGGGTCCACTTGTGCTTTAGTAACATCTGTGAATAAAGCCATACTGCACAATCCCAGCTGCTGCATTGGACATTCTGATCTTTGCTTTCTGTGTGGAGTTATTGGTGTGCCCTCAGCAGTTAGGTTTAGCATATACCTAGAATCCTCTGCCCTGGACCTGGTTGTATTTACATAAGTCCATTTTTGGTAATTGTACCCCAACCCCCTTCCTTTGGATGATGAGCTTGGTATACATTCTATAGCTAGGAGTGGCACCAATCTGAGTATTTCTGCCAAAAGTAAATGGTATGCCATATATGGGTACTGGTTCCATTAATGGGGGGTACCAACTTGCCAAACGTGGTATGGGGGTTACAAAAAATGTGGGGGCTCATCCAAGGAATATGTTTTTGGGTGAGAGGTAAAATGCCGAGTATATGTCTAGGATCTTCCTGTCTGGTGGCAGTGCACCCAAATAGAAGATCATTGCAAGAAAAGCAAAGTCAGTGCCAAGGAAAATACCATCTGAGAACATTTTGCTGCCTGTGGTTCTGTGAAAAAAAAGTGAAAAAATGTGCTGCTTGTGTGTTTAAACTGGAAAAATAAGATGTTGAGCTGAGCAATGATTGCCCTTGCCTTGCCATTTTAAGTACTTGAAAAACTGTTGAAAGTTGCAAATTTCCAAGAAAATGTATCTGTGGACTTTAATAACAGCAATTTCTAAGTGACCAGAAAGTTTCATGTGTGTACAGTAACAATTGGGGGAGTCGCTAAGGAAAATGCACCAAAAACGGTGTTAAAATGCCTTAAAAGTGCTTTGCCCCACTGAAATTGCCAGGTGAGAAAAAAGTGACAGCTTGCTTTTTAACTTTGCCTTCTTGACGACCACCGTGAAGGAGGGCGGCTGACAGAGAGAGAGAGAGAGAGAGAGAGAGAGAATTTGCATGGTGTCATGTGATTGGTCCAGCGAACCTAAGCCCTGCCCTTTCCCTGAGTCTCAGTGTTGTGGAGCATTCAAGGAGGAGCAGCAAGCAGTGTGTGAGCAGTGTACTAGCCAGAGTAGCAGCAGGAGGAATTGCCAAGAGAGAGAGAGAGAAGCGTTCCTAAAACTGCATTTTTTTGAACTTTTCACAGTAAAACCGGGCTCAACACATTTTCTGACTGCAAGTAGCAGTGATTGCAGTGTTTTTGTAACTGATCCATGGGTCTGCCAGCCTGATCACCGGAAAGGCCCTACAAAACCGGCAGCAGGCTGTTTACCATCTGCGGAGAGAACCAGCTACTGTCTGAGTAAGTACCAAGTGCAAAGTAAAGCGAACTGTGGTGCAGAAAAGTCAGAGAACTGTAAGGCAGTAGTTCCTCCCTCTGTCTTGGAGGTCCGTAGATCATCCCTGTGCAATATGCACAGGGGTAATCTACAGACCTCCAGCACAGAGGGAGGAAGTAGACAGGGATGGAGAACATACATGACATGGCAGCTAAGGGTGAAAACCTGCTACTGGGGGATTTCAATATGCTGGACATGGATTGGGCCACCCAGATGGCTGTTTCAGCCAGAAGCACAGCCATTCTTGAATCCCTGCAGTGGGTTGGACTCAGGCAGCTGGTGCATGAGCCAACCAGGGACAAATCAATTTTGGATCTGGTATGGACCACTGGGAACAGAGTCAAAGAAATACAGGTGGAAAGGAAGCTGGGGTCCA
This sequence comes from Neoceratodus forsteri, assembly GCA_016271365.2. Lineage (NCBI taxonomy): Eukaryota > Metazoa > Chordata > Ceratodontiformes > Ceratodontidae > Neoceratodus > Neoceratodus forsteri. The sequence continues at coordinate 776,307,578 of CM028137.1, forward strand.
GTGACCACCACATGGTGTGGCTCAGCATGGAAACATGGACTCAGTTAAGCCACACAAGAGCAAAAGTATTAGATTTCAAGAGGGCAGATTTCCCTGAAATGGGTAGATGTATATACAAGCAGTCTTGGGGAAGGGAGAGGTAGTAGAGGGGGTGGAAGAACAATGGGAGAAACTGAAAGGAGCCATAGTGGATATAACAAATCAATGCATTAGGATAGTGGTCAAAGGGTAAAGAAGAAGGAAACCACTATGGTTCTCCAAAGAGGTAAGGGACAAAGTCAAGGCTAAAAGGCTGAGTTTCAGGAAATATAAAGGAAGCCAAAGGAAGGAGGAGAGGGAGATGTACCTTGAATGCCTAAGGGAAGTAGGGAAGGCTGTTAGAAGGGTGAAGGTGCAGACAGAAGAGAGCTTAGCACAGTCTATAAACAAAGGGGATAAGGCATTTTATACATACATCAGTGAAACAAGAAAAACGGGGATTGTGAGGCTCAAAGGGGAGAAGGGAGAGTGTAAGGAGGGGGATTTGAACAAGGCAGAAATACTGAACAAATACTTCTGCTCAGTATTCACTAAGGAGGGGGGAGTGTCAAGGACCACAGTTGGGTTGCAGAGGCAATGGGGGGAGAGGTGAACACCAGTCCATCCACAGTGAAGAAAGTTCTGGAAGAACTCACAAAGCTGAAGGTGGATAAAGCCATGGGGCCAGACGGCATCCATCTGAGGATATTAAAAGAGCTGTGAAGGGAACTAGCAGCGCCTCTGATGGTCCTGTTCACAGAGTCACTCAACATGGGTGTCATTCCAGAGGACTGAAAGAGGGCACATGTAGTCCCACTGCACAAAAGCAGCAGTAGGGAGGAGGCGGGGAACTGCAGGCCAGTCAGCCTCACCTCAGTGGTGGGAACGATCATGGAGACACTGCTGAAAGAAAGGATAGTGGCACATCTGGAATCCAGTGGTGCTCAGGATCTGAGGCAAGATGGATTTACAGCAGGAAGGTCATGTCAAATGAATCTAACAGTTTTTTTGATTGGGTGACTAGGGAATTTAATCAGGGAGGGGTGGTAGATGTCACTTACCTGGATTTCAGCAAAGCCCTTGACACCATCCCACATAGAAGGCTGATTAATAAGATGGGTAGTCTGGGTATGGGAGACAAGGTGGTGAACTGGGTTAGGAACTGGTTAGCAGGCAGGAGACAGAGGGTGGTGGTAAATGGGGTACAATCTGGGGAGAGGGGGGTGACCAGTAGGGTACCACAGGGATCAGTACTAGGACTGGTCCTGTTCAATGTCTTCATTAGTGACATTGCAGAGGGGCTAGAAGGAAAGGTCTGCCTGTTTGCAGATGACACCAAGATCTGCAACAGGGAGGATACTCCAGAAAGGGTGCATAAAATGAAGAGGGACCTGGAGAAGCTTGAAAGATGGTTGGAGATATGGCAACTGAAGTTCAATGCAAAGAAGTGTAAAATAATGCACCTGGGTAGAGGGAACCCTGGGGAGAGCTACTGGTTTGGGGGGGAGAGGAGCTGACTGTCACCAAAGAGGAAAGGGACCTAGGGGTTATCATCTCTGATGATCTTAAGGTATCAAAGCAGTGTACAAAGGTGGCAGGGTGGGCCAGTGGCATTCTGGGGTGTGTAGGCAGGGGTATCACTAGCAGGAGGCGGGAGGTGGTGATGTCATTGTATAAAACATTGGTAAGGCCTTACCTGGAGTGCTGCATGCAGTTCTAGAGACCACACCTGCACAAGGACATAGATAAGGTGGAGACTATCCAGAGAAGGGCAACAAAGATGGTGCAGGGCTTACACCACAAAACATATGAGGAGAGACTAAGGGACCTCAATATGTACTCACTGGAGGAGAGGCGACAGCGGGGGGACATAATTGAAACTTTCAAGTACCTCAAGGGCATAAACAAGGTGCAGGCGGGGGACCTTTTCCAAAGTAGAAAAAGTACTAGAACAAGGGGGCACAATATGAAATTGGAAGGGGGTAAATTAAGAGGTAATGTGAGGAAGTTTTTTATACAGAAAGGGTAGTCGACACTTGGAATAGTCTGCCACAGGAGGTAGTGGAGGCAAGCACAGTGGAGGGGTTTAAGCATGCTTGGGACAGGCACAAGAGAAGCCTGAGAGGGGGAGGGAGTGATGAAAAGCCATTGATCACATAGGGTCAGTGGCCACATACAATGTATAGGGCCTACGGGCAGACTGGATGGGCCTAGCGCTCCTTATCTGCTGACAATTTCTATGTTTCTATGTTTCTAAAGCAATGTAGCAAAGTAACAGAGAAAGAGTTTGTGAACTTTTAAAATTGGACTGTGTGTAGTGACTGTTTCAAGAGAGAGCTCCAAGGCAGTACTGATCCAACAGGTCCAGAGACATGCAGAGACAGTATGAATGTGCTGAACTGTGCTAAAAGTAAAATCTAAGTTGTGCCTTAAGTAAAGCAGTTAAATGCAAGATCGGACAAGCGTTCTAGCAATTTTGAACTCTGTGTGTAATGGAGAAAAGTTACAGCCGCCATTTTGAGGTGTGGTCAGCAAATGTAAACAAAGCAGCGCCATCTTGGACTAGTGTCTCAAATGCAGAAAAGTTTCAAGTGGTTGTGATAAAGCTGTGGAAGAAATGCAAAAGTCAAGCAGCCTGTTGAAGAACTGTTGCAGTATGTTTAAAGCCAAATCCCAGTTTGATTGCAAAGTAGTAACTTGGGACTTGTGTGTTTATTTACAGAAAATGGCCTCAAAGTTCCCTCCCTACCCACTCCATGCCAGGGCATGGGTTGCACAACAAGAAAAAGAGTTGGCTCACTTTGAGCAACTGTGCAATTGTGACTCAGCACCATCTGATGTGGCTTTACCGAACTTTCCAGTCAATGTATGCATTGTTTGCTTGAAGCCAGGGAGGAATGTTCTGCTAATCCCCCATTGCACAGATTATAGCAAGCAATTCGGGATGAGTGCAGCAGGTGGCACAGTAGTAGCAAAAGCAAAAAACATCCACTTAGCCTCAACATGGACACTGGCTGTGGACCCTGCCGGATCAGAACAGCAGCAGGCTTGTTGCAGTCAGAGGAACCCCACTGAGTTTGTCAAGGAATTCTTGGAGAATGTTTGTGAGAATACTTTGCAAGTGCAGGAAGAAACTGAGTTTTCCACACCACAGAGGGTGGATTTGGATGCTGCAGATGCAGGTTCTGTGAATTCATGGGTCGAAGGCCCAAGCCCAAGCCTAGTGGATGAAGATGAGGTGAATGAAGCTCCGTGTTTGGAGCTGGTGCAACTGTCAGCTCCTGGGTAGAGCTTGTAGAACAGGACAAAGTTGCAATAGCTATGATGGGGCCCTGTGAGTCGCCACTAGCATTGGCTTCAGTGGAGCCTCCTGAGACAGAAATGGAGGAGGGCTCTAGAAACATGCCATCGAGTGCAGAGGTGGACTGCTTTTACTCTGCATTGTGTTTTCGAAGCTGGCTCAACCAGGAATGTCCACCCTCAAGCCGTGCCTCTGGGTTGGACCTAATGAAAAGCAGCAAAGAAGAAAGAATAATTCAGAGACAGGTTATGGCTGAACATGGACAGACATACCCTTTCTTTCCTTCCTTGAAAAATTTTGGGAGGAAATAGAGGAAAACAGACATGCCTGGTTGTGGGAGGAAGTTAGTGCCACCCTGCACCCAAATGTGAACAAATTTGTGAGAATGAAAGTATGCAATGAGAGACTTCAGTTTTGGAAATGTGGCAGAACTTTGCTAATTGATTCAGTGTGAATCATGGACGAGGCTGGCCAAGAGACATTTTACAATGTTCTTGTGGTTCATTCTGATGGAGAGACAGTCTTTGTGCCACACCCTGAGTGGTACTACCCATGAATGGTGCCACTCATCAGTAAATGTGCCCGAATGCCAAGTTGAATGCAACAAGGCCAGAGCAGCAATCTGCCACCAAAGCATCAGTAACTGAGGAGGAGGTGCCTGTCTTCTGGTGTTCCAGGTTCGTCTGTAGGAGCATCCAGGTTCAGCTCCGGTAGCATCCAATTTCATCTGCAACAGCATCCAGGTTCATCAGCCCAGCAGGAGGAGAAGATTTCCTGTCCGGGTCCAGTAGGAAATCGTGGAAGAATCTGATTCGAATATTTCGACTTTCCAGTGACAGAAGATCATCAGGTCACAGGTCCAGAGAGGTGATGTTGATATCCATCTGTTGCCTATAATATGGTAAGATGCAATTTACTTTTTAACTTGACTGTGTTGCCTACAATTGAGGAAGTTCCAGGAACTTTGGTTCACCAATAGACACTCCTGAACTGGGCTGCAGTGCTAGCAGACCTCGTGCCTGTTCAAGGACTGTGTTTCAACAGGTTTTGACCTAGGAAAGACTCTATGTATAGTGCCTTGGCACTCTGGACATTTCTCCTTAGAATAACAGATGTTGTAGGGCTTCCCTTACCCCAAAATGTTTTTGTAAATGCTTTTATGTTTTCTATTTTTATACTTTTACAGAAAACCCCTTTTAAAAAATACCTTTTTGGGATTGTGTAGTATCAGCAGTGGGAGGTTTGGTCACTGTGTAGTTTACAGGTTGTGTTCATTTGCAGAATGTGTTTTGCAATGTTTTCTTTTGCAGGTATTCCTGAAAGAAGACAAGAAGAGGATTGTTAGGACTCATCAGAGTCCTCCTTTTTAAAGTTGCTAGGCTTTGTGTAACTGTGTAGTACAATGCTAACCATTTTTTCTGCTTTGCAGGTATAGAGTTTTTGTAGTTCTTAGATTTAGGAAATGTTACTGGCAAATGCATGTTTCTAAAGTAGGCTACAGTTCTAAATGGTGTAAAATGGTTTTAGGTATGGGCACCAGGTAGGTAGCAAAGGTCAGATAGTTTTTCCCTAGAGGACTGGGGAGTAGGCAGGCTGGAGGTCCTGATCCATGGTAGGGGTCCTCAGTGCTGATCTATTAGGACATAGTTCAGACAGTTTCTTGGGGTCTTTGAAAATCCATAGATAGTACAGTAGTAGGGTAGGAGCTGAAGTTGCTTCAGCAGCCTTTATCCTTTAGCGTTACCTGCCTATGCCTAGCACATGATAGGGGAGGACCTGATCAACCCTCTCTGTAGGTAGCATGGAGGTAGGACAGCCTGGTACTGGACCGTAATCTGGCTGCAGACAGGCAGTGGTCTGATTGCGGTGAGTGTAACCACCCAGTCTCCTGGGGTTACTAGAATCCCATTAGTAATAGTCTATAGGCAGGTGAAAAGGCAACTGGTAAGGAGCGCATTAAGGGGTTTCTTACATAATGACATCATTGTTTACTCAGCTAGCCTGATTGTGAATGATTATGTCATTTAGAACTCTTGCAGCAGCATAACCATTTTTGAGTCAGCTGCTCAGGGGAAGTTTAGAATGTTCCGTTAGTCTGAGTTTGGAAGTTAGAGTGGCAGTAGGTCTGCCAGTTAGGGCTTTGTTCCAGAGAGCCCTGTATTTCTCACCCTAGTTTGGATTAAATCTACAGTCACCAGTGAAGTGGTGGAGACCTTTTTTTCAGCAGGATTCCTTGCTTTCACTACAGGGGGAGTGAGAGGGACTGCCAGTTCAATGGATCCAAGGGGCAATGCCCTGGAAGGTCCTAGAGTATTTACAGCTGCCTTTGAGAAGGACATTTGTGTGAGAATTTCAGACACGCTACCATGAGGAAAAGGTGCTTTCTAGGTTATTTCCATGCCTAAAGGAAGGAGCAACAGAATGTATGAGTACAGATGCAGTAACTATCCTCATTAGGGAGTTGGCTGAGATGTGTGTGCCCAATATAAGGCTAGATCACACCTGTCAGGACCCCTCATACACTTCGGTGTCAATTTAAAGTATAAAGTTTGAGTCTTTAGCAATTCAGTGGGGATTGGAGGCTCATTCGGTGTAACCCTGAAGGAATGGCAGAGACTGTCGGTTGGGGCAAAGGGTGGGAGGAACGCCATCTGGAGTCTACAAAGCAGGGCTAACTGGTTCATTGATGGGCACCAGGTTTCCCTGGACAAAGGCCATTGCCACAGGAGGATGTTTTAAAGTGTGTGTCAACAGTCCACGAGCATACACTCTTGGGAAAAGAAGATGTTTTGAGCATGTGACAACAGTCCACAAGTATACACTCTTGGTAAATGGAAATGTTTTGGGTGTGTGGTTCAATCCACAAGCATACACCATGGGAAAGAAAAAGTAAAATATTTTTGTAGAGATCTGTACTGCCTAGCAAAGAGTGTCTGGAAAAGGAATGCAGTTGTTTGCCATGAACAGCCATTGTGGGTTCACTTGTGCTTTAGTAACATCTGTGAATAAAGCCATACTGCACAATCCCAGCTGCTGCATTGGACATTCTGATCATTGCTTTCTGTGTGGAGTTATCAGGCCCCCCTCAGCAGTTAAGTCTAGCATACACCTAGCATCCTCTGCACTGGACCTGGCTGTAAATGCAAAGGTTCATTTTGGTAATTGTACCCCAACCCCCTTCCTTTGGATAATGAGCCTGGTATACACTCTACAGCTAGGAGTGGTACCAATCTGAATATTTCTGCTAAAAGTAAATGGTATGCCATATATGGGTACTAGTTCTTTTAATGGGGGTGCCAACTTGCCAAAAGTGACAAGGGGTTATATATATATATATATATATATATGTAACACTTTAAATTACCTTATATAAAATGTTATGTTTTTGCTTAACTTTACTGTTTCCATGTTTTTAGTTCTAAAACATATGGCATGGTAAGTGACGATTCCATGTGGCTGCAGAACTGTAAGCTCCTCAAGGACCCATGCTTCTGTCGGTACACATCTACACATGCATCGCCCTCTAGACCATGCATCAAGTCAGTGGGCAACTATAGATAGAGATGCAAACATACAAGGGCTTCTGTGTCCTGCATCAAGTCAGTGGAATCATGTAGCTTTAGAAGTGCAATACCCTACAGGTGCTGTGATTCTGTATGGCTATAGAGGGAGACACACAATGCCCCCCAGATCCTGTGCCATGTGAGTGGGCGGCCTGCTTCTGTTGCTTCACCTGAAGATATAGATCAGCCTCCACATACCGCATCAAGTGAGTGGGTTTCTACAGATGCACACATGTCAGTGGCTCAATCTACCTACAGATGCAGACAGGAATGGCCCTCTGATGCCTGCACCACATCAGTGGTCCATCTGACAGTAGAAGTGCAGGTACCTTCAGGCCCTGTACTTCCGTGTAGCTACAGATGCAGGGGCACAGATCCTTATGTGTCACAGGTCCATCTGCATGTGAAAATGTAGGCCCCTCTGGTCCCTATGCTACCATGTGCCTACAAAGACACAGACTCAGTGTCCTTACATCATAAATTTGTTGTGTATCAATCTTTTCAACCAAAAAAGTCAACATAGCCTTTTTATGACCACACCTCATGAACACTCAAGATGCATTTTTCAAATCACGCTCAAACACAGTTTTGCAGAACAACCACAAAATCACCTTATGGGTCAGGTTTGAAGTATGTTATGAGCATGGTTCATGAGGTAGGGTCATAAAAGGCACATGTTGACATAGGAGATGACTTTTATTTTTCCCGAAGGGAGCTTAATAAATGGCCGGGGATCTGGGGGCTGCCACATGCCCCAGAAGCTCTATGGTTCTTGGTGCTCTGTGGTGCATTTTGAGGGTTTTACTGAAAAGGTAGCACAGTACAACAAACATCATTTAAATCCTAGCACATTACCCAAGTTTGCCTGTATTTTGTTGGTTCTGCTTACTTCCAAGTATAACCTTAAGAAATTTTCTATTATAACAACATTGTACAATTATCCGCAATATACATCTGTAAACCTGGCTTGAGAACTGTAATTGCCTAAGTTAATGCATGCCCACCTTGATTCCCTACAGGGGGCAGGCTTCAGACAGCTAATGATTGATCCCACTAGAGACAGGGCAATTCTGGACCTAGTACTGACCAATGGGGACAGAATTACAGACATCCAGGTGGAAGGTCAACTGGGCTCCAGCGACCACCACATAGTGTGGTTTAGTGTGGGGACAGAGACACAGTTTAGTCACACAAAGGCAAAGGTATTAGATTTTAGGAAGGTGGATTTTGCTAAGATGGGGAGTTGTATCAAAGAGACCCTGGCGCAGAGGGAGATAAGGAGGGGAGTTGAGCAGTGGGGACACCTGAAGGGAGCCATTGATGAGGTGATGAACCAATGCATCAGGATGGTAAACAAAGGCAAGAGAAGGAGGAAGCCACTCTGGTTCTCAAGAGAGGTGGCAGACAAGGTAAGGGACAAAAGGGAGTGTTTCAGGAAATATAAGGAGACTCAAAGGGAGGAAGACAGGAAGGTGTACCTAAAGAATCTAAGGAAAGTGGGGGAGGCTGCAAGGAGTGCAGAGGTGCAGACAGAGGAAAGATTAGCACAGACAGTGAAGAAAGGGGACAAGACATTCTTTAGGTACATCAGCGAAAGCAGGAAAGCCGAGGAGGGGGGATTGTAAGAGTCAGAGGGGATACAGGGGAGTGTAAGGAGGGAGACCTAGACAAGGCAGAAATCTGAACAAATACTTCTGTTCAGTATTCACTGAAGAGAGGGAGGGTCAGGGACCACAGTTGGGTAACAGACATGAAGGGAGGAGAGGCAAACACAAGTCCATGCACAGTGGAGAGAGTCCTGGAGGAGCTCACAAAACTGAAGGTGGACAAAGCAATGGGGCCAGATGGTATACACCCAAGGATATTAAGGGAACTGCAAAGACAGCTAGCAGCACTGCTGGCAGCCATGTTCACTGAGTCACTCAACACAGGGGTGGTTCCAGAGGAATGGAAGAGGGCACATGTAGTCCTTCTACACGAAAGTGGAAGCAGGGAGGAGGCAGAGAACTATAGGCTGGTCAGCCTAACCTCAGTAGTGGGTAAGATCATGGAGGCACTGCATAGAAAAGAATATTGTCATACTTGGAATACAGTGGTGTCCAGGATCCGAGGCAACATGGAGTCACAGCAGGAAGGTCATGTCAGACAAATCTGATAGATGTTTTTGACAGGGTGAAAAAGGAAATAAATCTGGGGGTGGTGGACATCGCCTACCTTGATTTCAGCAAGACCTTCGACACTGTCCCACATAAAAGGCTGGTTAACAAGATGGGTAGTCTGGGTATGGGGCACAAGGTGGTAAACAGAGTTAGGAACTGGCTAACAGACAGGAAGCAGAGGGTGGTGGTAAATGGGATCCAATCTGGGGAGAGGGGGGTGACCAGCAGAGTACCTCAGGGATCAGTTATTGTGCCATTTCTGTTTAATGTCTTCATTAGTGACATTGTGGAACTGCAGAAGGGAAAGGTCTGCCTGTTTGCAGATGACACCAAGATCTGCAACAGGTTGGATACTCCAGATGGGGTAGAGAAAATGAGGAAGTTCCTGAAGAAGCTTGAAAAGTGGTTTGAGGTGTGGCAACTGAGGTTCAATTAAAAAAAGTGCAAAATAATGCTCCTGGGATGAAGAAACCCTGGGGAGAGCTACAGGATGGGAGGGTTGGGGGAGTTGATGATGATCACCAAGGAAGAAATGGACCTGGGGGTTATCATTTCAGATTACATAAAAGTGTCTAAACAGAGTACAAAGGCTGCCGGGAGGGCCAGTGGCATGCTGGGGTGCACAGGCAAAGGTATCACTAGCAGAAGGTGGGAGGTAGTGATGCCATTGTATAAAACACTAGTGAGGCCTCACCTAGAGTACTGTATGCAATTCCTGAGGCTGCACCCTTGTAAGGACATTGACAAGGTGGAGGCGGTCCAGACAAGGGCGACTAAGGTAGTACAGGGCTTGCACCAGGAAACATATGAGGAGAGATTAAAGGACCTCAGTATGTACTAACCGGAGGAAAGGCAGGATCGGGGGACATAATAGAAACATTCAAGTACCTTAAGGGCATAAACAAGGTGCGGGGGGAAGATATCTTCCAATGTAGGAGGAATACAAGAACAAGGGGCATGATATGAAATTGGAGGGTGACAGGTTAAGGGGAAATGTGAGGAAGTTCTTCACGGAGAGGGTGGTGGACGCATGGAATAGTCTGCCACAAAAGGTGGTGGAAGTGAGCACAGTGGAAGGATTTAAACATGCCTGGGGCAGGCATAAGGGAACCTAGGGAGGTGGGAAGGAGTGGTGAAAAACCATTGACCAGGTGGGGTCAGAGGCCACTAACAAGTATAGGGTTTATGGGCAGACTGGATGGGCCTAGTGGTCCTTATCTGCCGACAATTTCTCTGTTTCTATGTTTCTATGATGTCAATCAATGCTGTGGAAGCAGCTTCTCAAGATGAGCCTGCAGCTTCAATACTGTGTGAGAATCTGGAGAGTGGATTATGGCATCTGCCATTCACTGAAGAGAAGACAGTCTTGTTATATGTTCCTTATTACTAGCGATCATGATAAAGTCTTGGGATAATGTGCTGTTAACAATGATGGCTGATGGTGTGTAGTAACCTTTCCATTGTTGGGGATAATCTCTGAGAATCTCTGCGGCACTCCACACTCCTTATACCTGGGTATTGCGGCCACCTGATAGGTTGCTGATGCACATGTGACTTTCAAGAAGAAAGTCTGTCCCCTCTTCCCTGTGATGCTGCCTTTCCTGTATCAGTTCGAATTGTGCATCCGATCAGGTTGCGATGTCTCACAACAGCTCCCCAGCAGTTTTGAAAATCTTTACATAATCTAAGGTAAGCTCACTTATCTGATGTCTGAAATCATTACAAATCGTTATTTATTTAGCCAATGGAGATAGAGACGTCTTTCTTGTTTCGTCACGTTAAGAATAGTATTTTTAGAGAGACAGTCAGTAAACTAGTAAACAAATCAGAATGCAAGGCTTCTTTACTTTATGAAGTCTCCTCTATTGTTCTCAGAGGAATTAAATGTTAGAGCTACTGACCAGAAACCTAGGAACAGCAACTGATTGTTTGCGCCTCAGAGATTTGTTTTTAGTGGCTAGCAGCTCACTTGGGTCTCCTGCTAGAAGACACAAGATTTTGCACTTGATGGTTTATGTTTTGCAGCTGCTGGGTGTGATTTAGGCGAGTGCTCCGGAGCCCCGTCGTGCTATCATGGCATCCTTTCACACCTCCCCATCTCTTGTGTATTCGGGGAGGGTGTTGGCTATGAGTTTTGTTGCATGCTGGGCTCCCTCTGGTTGTACTCCATTGCATCTTGCTCTTCCCCCATGTCATTTTCTTTGCACATGCGCTCAAACCCCTGGGTTCTCGCATGCGTGTCTATGGCACACAGCTCACGCATGCGCTTTGCTAATCATGCGTTCACGCATGCGCACGCCTCTTGATGCCATCTTGAGTAGGGCATGGCGTTTGGGACACTCGTGCCACTGCGAGATACTGTACTTACTCCAGCCACCTTCCTTTATTTATATAAACACCAACCTTGCTTTAGTCTCACACCCTGCAAGTACATAATCTGGTGGCTCTGATCTGAATAAGGGGTCTATGTGGTGTGCTGGGGCCAATTTCTTATAATCCTCCCTTTACTTTTGGGCTCAGAGAATCCCCTTAAGGGCACAGAGCATCATCTTTCCCCTTAAAGGCACAAAGCTATTTGTGGATTCACTATTAAAGGGACAGTATCAGCCAAAGGGACAGGGTCAGTTACTGGTAGTGCTACTTATGAAATGGTACTTCTCTGGGCTCAGTATTTAAGTACATATTTTGGCACAATGCGACATATAACATTTTATAAATAAGAGACAACTGCAGTGCTGGGGAGTGGTCTTTCCTGTGACTATTTATTCCAGCGCAGCTCTATGCTCACTATTCAATGTTTAAGTTCCTGTGTTGGAAATATTACTGCAGAACTGTACATACTTAATTTGGAGCAGCTTCTCGCTATGATGCTAAAGCCATTCCCATATTTCCTATTCTTTTACAGACATGGGAAAATTAAAAAGCTGCAGACTCTGCAATGTACCAATCCCACCAACACAGCTGGGAAGGCTCTGCGCTTCTTGCGCTGAGGACCCACCCATTCCACCACATACAGCACAGGAAGAGATGTTAACAGAACATAGTCAGCTGATAGGAGCACCCAATACTATACAGGCACTCCCATCTACCTCACAAAGTCACGTGGATGCCAATGCAATCCTCCTCCAAAACCAACAAGTCCTTCAGCTACAACAGCAACTGATGACAGCTATGTGGGACAAGCTGGCAGAGATTTCAGCCAGACCACAAATATCTCAAGTGCCTGACCTAAATTCACAGAATCACGCAGACAAGTCCAATTCAAATTCTACAAAGTTACCCTCTCTCTCTGAGCCCAACTTCGAGGATGAGGAGGAGGAGGACAAAGAGGTAGACCCACAATCCCACACAGCCAAATGGTGCTTTCCCAACAAGATGCCAGCATTGGTCACAGCATCATGACCACTGTGGGCTTTGAAAGCCCCGCCACATCCATTACTCAATCTAAGCTGCTGCCTTCATTACAGCCAGTGGCAAGGGTGTCTGACAAATTTCCTGTCTGTGAGGCTATTAACGAAATAGTGAATAAAGAATGGGAATCAGGAGACCTAGCCTGTATCCCAGAGAGAAGGTCATGGGATAAGATGTATCTCCTGGAGGCTGACAAACTGCCCTGCAGTGCACACACCCTAATATGGACCCTCAGATAGCCTCTCTCAATCAAAAGACTGTATTGCTGACAGAGTCCACTTCGGCACTAAGAGACCTGGTGGACAGAAAGTTATAGGGCATATTAAGGAAGAACTTTAAACTAGCAGGCCTGGGGGCTAGGGCAGCAGCTACAGCCATTTACAGTACGCCACCAGAGCTCTACTCGAATGGCTATAAGAGGTTCACAAAGCCATTTCTGCTAAGTCGAAAGAATCACACATACTTGACAATGTCATACTATCTACTAAATATCTACTACATACTATCTACTAAATATGGCAGTAAACTCTCTGAAGATCAATGCCAGAGCCGCCACTCTGCTGAACAGAGCAAGGAAATGTATATGGATGAAGCTGTGAAACGAAGATGCTGAATCAAAATCACTTCTACTAAAATTACCTTGCAGAGGCAACCTTTTGTTCGGGGAAGGCCTGGAGAAATACTTAAAGGGAAAGGAGGATGGGAAGGCTCTGGGTAAGGACAGAGCTAAGTCCACGTACCTGCCAACCAGACAGTCAAATCGCACACACTCCTTTTGAGACAGGCGCAGAGGTCTGCAGTCACATAGAGGGCAGGGCTACTGAACAAATTTTAACCCATACAATACGTTCAATAGATACCGGGGAAGGGGAATGCAGAGTAGAGCAAGAGGCTCCACCACTTTAGAAGAAGGGGTCACAGCAAACAATGACTGTCTCTGTTGCGTTTCGCAGTCCAGGGTGCCAGTGGATGCCCGACTAAGCAAATTCACCCACGAATGGATAAAAAACACTCAAGACAAATGGGTCCTGGAAATCATTCAGGTAGAATATGCGATAGAATTTGCAAAAAGACTAAGACTGAACAGGTTGATAACATTGTCAGTGTCAGTGGCTCAGCAGGTAGCACACTCACCTCTGAGGCCGGGAGATCAGAGGACTGTGGGTTCAGTTCCCACATCTGGCACTTGGGTTAATATCCCAGTACTGACACTGTAGTGCAGCATGAGAGGGGTGCTGCACTTCTGAGGTGCCGCCTTTCGGACGAGACGTTAAACCGAGGTCCCATCTGCCTGGATTGGTGGTAGTTCAGGTGGATATTAAAGATCCCATGGCACTTATCGAAAAGAGTAGGGGAATTTCCCCGGTGTCCTGGCCAAATTTCCCTCATTCACTAAAAAAGTACCACCAACAGCTTAATCTGGTTCAAGGTCAGTTGGCATTCATCTGTATCCCCCTCCCCCGGGTCGTGCCTGAAAATAGGCAGGATTTGTCTAGTGCACTTACCCGGTCAACAAAAACTAAACTAAAAAAAAAAAAAACATCACCAGTGCCAAGACACAAGGCCATGCCTCAACACTTACAAGGCATACTAAATGAGCTAACAAACAACAACGCCATCATAAGGGTGCCCCCAGCAGAGGAGTGCCAAGGAGTGTACTCAATACTTTTCACAGTACCAAAGAAGACTGGAGAGCTCCGACCGGTACTCAACCTCAAATCCTAAACAAAAGCGTCAAATACAAACCCTTCAAAATGGAAAAGATAAGATCCACCTTAAAGGCAATCCGACCAGGGGATGTTCTCACATCCATAGACCTGAAGGACGCATACCTTCACATCTCCATAAGACCATCTCATCAAAGATTCCTCAGATTTCACATCATGGGAAAACATTTCCAGTACAAGATACTCCCCTTTGGACTGGCGTCCACTCCCCGAGTGTTTACAAAGGTCTCCATAGTGCTCGCATCAAGACTAAGAGAGCAAGGATTCCAAGTCATACCCTACCTAGACAATTGGCTGATCAGAACAAGTTCAATTCAGCAATCAATGAGGGAAACCAAGACCACAATTCAATGCCTAGAGGCTCACGGATGGGTACTAAACCAGGAGAAGAGCCAGTTCAATCCTTGCAGAAAACTGGAACACCTAGGCAACTTTATAGGCACTATAGAGGGAACAGTAAAGCCCTCAGAAAAGAGGGTCTCAACCCTATTAGCCACAATAACAAAACTAAGAACCACAAGAAATCCATCATTAGAGACCATTTCCCATGCACTCGGACTAATGTCATCTTGTACAGACACCATCTCAGGGTTTTAAATAACTCTAAAACTTGATTAGCGTTTTGCTCATAAAAGTTCTAAAACATTGTGAAAATGCATATCATTTGCCTCACTGTGTTTAACAAACATGACACTTTTAGAAAACCTATATAAATGCTTTCGGTACAGTTAGTATTACCCCAAGAAAAAAAACTGCTAATCAATTATTTAAAACCCTGCATCTCATGGGCAAGATGGCATATGAGACCACTGTTATTGTTCCTTATTCAACAAGGCCTCACATTAAAAAAAAAGGGTGGTACTACCTACAAACATTGCACATTCCTTAGTGTGGTGGTCAACAAAAGACAATCTGCTAAGAGGTATGCCGCTAGACATACAAACAGACATACAGGTGGACACAGACGCCAGCCTAACAGGCTGGGGGGGCAACAACGGGTCTCAAATCAGCACAGGGAAAGTGGTAAATACACGAATCAAAGATATCAATAAATGTATTAGAAATAAGTGCAGTGTTCAACGCAATGCTACATTTCACAAAAGAAGTCAGGGGGAAAAAATGTACTGATCTGGTCAGACAATCAAGTGACCGTAGTATACATCAACAAACAAGGGGGAACAAGAAGCAAAGCAATGCAAAAAGAGGCAGAAAATCTTATCCCTTGGGCACAGAAACATCTTGCAAGTCTGTCAGCCATTCATCTAGCAGGAAAATGAAACACCACAGCGGACTGGCTCAGTCGACAAATGATTCACCCAGGAGAATGGATGCTTCACCCACAAATTTTCAGATCCATCAACAACCGTTGGGGCCCAATCGAGTTAGACCTAATGGCATCCCGCAAGAACACTCAGTGCTCCAGATTCTACTCCCACTTCCGGGATCAAAAATCTATGGGGGTGGACACGCTATTGGCATCATAGAACTTCCACATAGCCTACATCTTTCCACCCCTACCATTGATTCCACAGGTCCTGAAAAAGATCTGCAGGACCAGATTGAGGGTGATATTAATTGTGCCATACTGGCCAAGGAGAAGCTGGTTTGCCACGATCGTAGCAATGGCGCTGGATCACCCCTGGACTGTACCATACAGTCACGACATTCTCAGCCAGGGGTCAATTTATCATCCCAACCTGACAAGCCTCAGGTTGACGGCCTGGCTCCTGAAAGGGAGAGATTGCTAAAAGCAGGCTACCACCCCATGGTCATCAACACTATGGCTAGCTCCCGAAGAAGATCCATGGCACTGACATACCAGAGACACTGGAAGGTTTTCCAGAGGTGGTGCTCAGAGAAAGGAATAGAACCGCTAATGGCATCGGTAGCCAACATTCTATTGTTTCTACAAGAAGGTCTGGATAAAGGGTTATCACCTGCATCCTTATGAGTACAAGTGGCTGCAGTTGGGGCAGCCAGGTGCCCAATCAAAGGAATGACCCCTGGGGCACACAGAGACATCATAAGATTCCTTAAAGCAACAGCCAATATTCGTCCAAAGATCAAACAGAGGACAGCCTCATGGGACCTTACCCTAGTACTCAGGGCATTGACGGACACACCATTCAAACCATTGAGGATGGTTTCTCTACAGTGGTTAACACTGAAGACTATCCTTCTTGTAGCCATCTGTTCAGCCAGGCGTATCAGTGAACTACAAGCGTTATCATGTAGAGCACCCTTTCTAGAGTTTTACAAGGACAAAATCATGTTAAGACCCATTCCCTCGTTCATACCAAAAATATGCACAACATTTCATGAAAACCAGAACATTGAGATCCCAGCATACATGCCAGTGGATGAAGTGGACCAAGAGCCTCAACTGCAACTACTAGGAATGAAGAGAGTACTCTTGACATACCTCACAAGAACAGCGGACATCAGATTAACAGACCGACTCTTTATTATCACACAGGGTCACAGGAAAGGACAGGCGGCTACAAGACCCACTATAGCCACCTGGCTAAAATCAGCAATCACTGAAGCATATAAGGCAACAAATCAAGATCCACCCACAAGTGTCAAAGCCCATTCTACCAGAGCCATTCCATGTCTTGGGCAGAAAGAAACATGGCATCGGTGGATGAAATTTGTGCAGCTGCCACTTGGGCATCCCCACATATGTTAACTAAACACTATAGAGTGGATGTATCTATGGAGGCAAAGGCCAATTTTGGTAGGGCAGTGCTGCTAGCTGCTAGAGCAGACATGAACAGGAACAGTGACTGATTACCCACCCTAAATTCCGGTACTGCTATTTAAATCGTTACCCAGGTATAAGGAGTGTGGAGTGCCTCAGAGATTATCCCCCCACAATGGTAGTTTACTCACCTGGTAAAGGTGATCGCAGGGGTATACATCTCTGAGGCACTTCACAGCCCAGCCATATAGTTGGATCAGAGGAGGTAGCCCTCTGGGTGTATAGTTTGTTAACCTGCATGCCGTATGGGCTGGATAGTTCTAGTTTATAAAGAATAGAAAATAAACAGACCTCCAGTCCAGGGTGTTATTAACTCTAGTACGTGTGTGATTTCTTCGGTACATTTAATCAAGACGCATATATGTTTGGTGTTACAAGAGTAGGATAAGTAACAGGTCGAGAGACCACAATTTCCCTTAGTAGGTACAGCTTTGGAAGACATTTAACTGATACAGGAGAGGCAGCATCACAGGGAAGAGAGGATGGACTTTCTTCTTGAAAGTCACATGTGCATCAGCAACCTATCAGGTGGACACAATACCCAGGTATAAGGAGTGTGGAGTGCCTCAGAGATGTATACCCCCACAATCACCTTTACCAGGTGAGTAAACTACCATTTGAAGGGTAACAAGTGACAGTGAGATGGCATAGTAGTAGAGTACATTCACATTTCAGACCTGCAGTTTTGCTTGTAGGCTGTTAAAGTCCATCATGTAGAAACTGGGGAAGAATAAAAGCCTGAAGAATTCTGTAAAGCCCCAAAAACCTTAAAACCTTGTTTTTTCTTGTAGTTACAGTCCAGTATCATGAAATCTGGGAGGAAGAAAAGCATGAAGTATTCCACAAAGGCAAAAGTGGTGTGGATACTTGAAAGTTCCCAAAGCAAGATAAACAAAGCAGAGAATTTTTCTGTCCTGTCAGATTTAAATGATGTTCTAATCAGTGAACATATAATGCTTGCGGCTCTATTTCTTGTACAAGTGCTTGCAAACCATAATGATGCCCAGCATCATGTGATGCACCATCACAACACTAGCCATGACACATATGTATGTTGATGTTGAATCTTGTTGGTACGTCTTTCAGTATGCAGAATAGTGCAGCTACTGTGGTGCATTCACTTAGGACCAACAGTTAAAACAGTTTCTTATTTGTCTTGCAGTTTCTCCTTGATATGAAAACAGTGACAGTGGGCTGAAGTTTCTTGATTCAAAAAAAAGTGACCCTGGGTTAGGATCTCTTTCAGGGACAGCTGAGCACAAAACTAACATTTGAGTGTGTAACCCCCCTGCAAATGGGGGTTCCCAAAAGACTTCCAGGAGCTTGCTTGAATGCTCCAAGCCTGAATGGTGTTTGGCATTTAAGCCATTTATCAGTGAGTGTTTTTAGAACCTCTGGTACTGTCTCTTTAAGAGCTGTCTGCTTGCAGACATAATTAGTTTGTATGGGGGACTGTGTGTTTCTTTGATTGAGTACCACCAAGCTGCTGCCAATTCACTTCATTTTGCAGTCACTAGGAGTGCAAAGGAACCTATCTGAAAGATGTAACTGTTTGCCAGAAATTATTTAGAGTAATAATGAAATTACAGTTTGTCTAACTGCTTTCTTTGCAGTCAGAACTGTGTCTGTCTACTTCCCATTCTGGTTTTGAACTGCTGAACTGGACCAATCAGTGTGGGGTAAGCTAGCTCTAAAATGGTGCCTTGGACGAATCAGAACTTGGACTCATAATCTGAGCCAGCCACAAGAGGATTGTATGGGCAGTGACTTGGGAGATGTAGTTTAGACTTCAGTGCCTTTTGGATCAACAGCAGCAGTCTATTGTGAGTGACAGCCAATCCAGTCAAGAACTGGGAGGAACTCAAAGGAAGTGCCCGGTTTTGTCGGTTGGAGTTTCAGTTGAGCTTGGCAGTGAAGAAGGAAGGAGCCCTGTGCTTTTCAGTGTGCAGTTTTAGTCAAAAAGCGTGTAAGGCCCAGAGTTCCGGTCTGCAGCTTGTTAGGACTGAATCGTCCTGTGAAAAGAATCAAAGGATCTCTGAAGAGTAGAAACCAGGCTCACCCTGTAGAAGACTGGAGGAATTGCTGAAAATTGCACTCGGTCTGTCAGGAACTGAATCTGCTGTGTGTTCTCCCGGGTATTGTGCAGTAATTGCGATCGGGATACAGATGCAGCCTGCCTGGTATAGTGCTTTCTTTTATATGGATGTGTGAAGAGGTTTGTGTACCTCAAGTGAGCCCTGCTGACATTGAAGGACCCTATCTTATTTGGAGGTCGTGAGTACTAATTCAGGGTCGCTCCCTGTTGAATTGCCACATTAAATCCAAATGGAATTACTGTACTGCTGACTGTTTAATTCTCCTTTCTCTGTGTGAAAGGGCCCCTACCAGCTGCCACGGTTTGGACTAGCCACTAGGGCTTGGGTACCCAGGGACAGTAACTGATAGGGATAGGCCTGTGCACAGAGCCATAGGTAGATTATTAGAGTGATAAGCTAATTAACCTGGTTTCCCTGTCCTTGTTATATCCCCTAAATAAATCAGAGCTGCTTGTTTCAGCAAAGTTATACTGCCTGAGGTATTTGTCTATGTTAAAGTACTGTACTGTGATTGTTGCACTGTATCTCATTTCAGCAGGAGGTCCCAGTGCCGGAACCAGACCTGGGGGTAAGTGTATACTGTGAAGGTAATTCTGATATATTGTGTGGGCCACTAGTGGGAAGAAAGGGGGGTTGCAGTGTCCCAGAGGGCTGTGACCAAGTTAGTTTAACTATTGCAAACCCTGACCTCTGGGTGGAGGCACCCGCCATTGGATCCAGGCCCCTCAACCTGTTAGTGGCAAATCAGGCAGGGGTAGTAGCCCCTGGGATAGCGCCATCTAGGGGTTACAAGTGGAGAAGTGTTGCTTAATGAATCTATGCTGGAGACAGATATAGGACTGCTACTTGAACTTGCCACTGGGGCCATGGGCTGACTAGTCCAAGGTTTGTGTCATCAGTAGTTTGTAGTAATTAGCTAGCATGAGCAACCTTTCTCATTTTACTCCTCAAAATTGCTCTGTCCCTCATGAAAAAGGCGCTGACAACACAGAGAATGCGCTATAGAGTTTGAAGCAGGAATTCATTGTACAGGTAAACACAATGGTTTCCGTGCTGTTCTGCTGAAACATAGAAACATAGAATTTGATGGCAGATAAGGACCACTTGGCCCACCTAGTCTGCCCATTTTCCCTATCTACTGCAATACCACAGATCTTAAATGATCTGTGGCTTACCATCTCTTTCGTGTTGCTAGAGTTTCTTTATGTCTGTCCCATGCATTTTTGAAATCCCCTATTGTTTTTCCCCCCTACAACCTCTGCCAGGAGGCAGTTCCATGGATCCACCACCCTTTCCATGAAAAAATACTTTCTCATGTTACCCCTAAGTCTACCCCCCTCTATTTTCATATCATGGCCCCTTGTTCTTGAACATCTTTTTTTTTGAAAGATTCTACCCTCTTTTACCTTATTTATACCCTTGAGGTATTTGAAAGTCTCTATCATATCCCCCCCCCGGTCTCTTTCTCCTCCAGGGAATACATATTGAGATCCTCCAGTCTCCCCTCATATGACATTTGGTGCAACCCCTGCACCATTTTTGTTGCCCTTCTCTGAACTGCTTCTACTCTATGTCCTTCCAGAGATGCAGCCTCCAGAACAGGACACAATATTCTAGATGAGGTCTCACCAATGTTCCATACAGTAAAAGCACCACCTCCTTCCTTCTGCTGGAGATACCGCTCCCTATTCACCCCAGCATTCCACTGGCTCTCCTCACAGCCCTCTCACATTGTTTGGTAATCTTTAGATCATCAGATATGATTACTCCCAGGTCCCTTTCCTGTTTGGTGACTGTCAGTGCCTCCCCATCATGTACTCCTCCCCCGCATTTCTGTGCCCCAAGTGCATGATCTTGCACTTCTTTGCATTGAATCTTAGCTACCACACCCTTGACCACTCCCCAAGCTTGCTTATGTCCCTTCTCATTTTCTCTACCCCTCCTGGAGTGTCAACCCTGTTGCAGATCTCCTAGTTGTCTGCAAAGAGACACACCTTTCCTTCCAGCCCCTCTGCAGTGTCACTTATGAAGACATTAAAGAGGACTGGTCCAAGCACTGATCACTGTGGGACCCCGCTGGTCAACCCCCTCTTTTCGGATTGAACTTTGTTCACCACCACCCTCTATGTCCTAACGCTCAGCTAATTTCTGACCCAGTTTACCACCCTGGGACCCACTCCCAGGCTGTCCAGCATGTTTACTAACCTCCTATGTGGGATAGTGTCAAAGGCCTTGCTGAAATCTAGGTAGGCCACATCCACCACCCCTCCCTGATCCACCTCTCTAGTCATCCAGTCAAAGAAATCTATCAGATTTGCTTGACAAGATCTTCCCACTGTGAATTCTTGGTGTCTTGGATTCTGTGTTCCGTTGGATTCAAGATATATCACAAACCTTTCTTTTAGTACTGATTCCATTAGTTTCCCCACCACCGAGGTCAGACTGACTGACCTGTAATTGCCAGCCTCCTCCCTGTTCCCACTTTTGTGGAGAGGGACTACATTTGCCCTCCTCCAGTCCTTTGGTACCACACCTGTTTCCAACAAACTGTTGAACAGAGCAGTCAGTGGTGCTGCCAGCACCTCTCTGAGTTCGCTTAATACTCTGGGATGTATCCCATCCAGCCCCATTGCCTTGTCCACTTTCAGACTAGTGAGTTCCTTTAAGACTCTCTCCTCCTTAAATGAACTGGTGTCCACCTCCCTCTCACTGGTGCTTCCATCGCCTAACTTTGGACCCTCCCTGTGCCCTTCTGTGAATACTGAACAAAAATATTTGTTCAGGATTTCTGCTTTTTCTTGGCCCCCCTCTGCACACTTCTGTCATTCTCTTTTTAGTCTCACAATCCCGCTCTTAGTCTTTTTCTTACACTAATGTTCCTGAAAAAGTTCTTGTCCTCTTTTGTTATTGCCTGGGCTATTTTTTTTTTTCTGTTTGCACCTTTGCACTCCTGACTGCTTTCCCTGCCTTCCTCTGCTTTTCCAGATACAGTTCCCTGTCTTCTTCTCTCTGTGTTTCCTTGTTCCTCCTGAATGCCATCCTTTTTGCCCTTACCTTCTCGGCCACTTCCTTTGAGAACCACAGTATTTTTTTCTGTCTCCTTGTTTTGCTTACTTGCCTAATGCAATGGCTTGTTGTCTCCACTATGGCTCCCTTAAGATTCTCCCATTGTTCCTTCCCCCCTTTCTCCTTCCCTGCCAGTGATTTTCTAAGACATTCCCCCATCTTTGCAAAGTTGGCCTGCCTGAAATCCAGGACCCTTGCTTTCGTGTGGTTTGACTCTTCTGGTGTTCTCACATTGAACCACACTGTACCATGATTGTTTGATCCCAGATGGCTTCCCACTTTTATGTTTGCAATTCTGTCCCTGTTGGTGAGTACCAGGTCCAAAGTCCCTCCCTCTCAAGTGGGCTCCATCACTAGCTGTCTTAGGTTTGCCCCTTGCAGCGCTTCAGGATGTCTCTGTTCCTGGCTGAGGCTGAAGCCTGGTTGTTCCAATCCACATCCATCAGATTGAAGTCTCCTACCAGCAGCACCTCCCCTTTAGCTGTCATTCTGTGGATGGCTTCTACAAGTATCCTGTCTAGCTCTTCCTCTTGTATCTCCCACACAGGAGGTCTGTAGATCACACCAGTGTGAATGGCAGTGCCATTTACCATCTCCAGGGTGATTCACAGTGCCTCTGCCTCTCCCTGCATTCCCTGTACCTCAGTTGCCTTAATTCCTTCCCTGATGTAGAGAGCCATTCCTCCTCCTTTTTACCCACCAAGTCCCTCCTGAATAGAGTGTAACCTGATATTGTAATATCCCAGTCATGGTTCCCCATGAACCATGTCTCGATAACAGCAACAATGTCCAGGTCCGCCTCAGCTATCAGGGGCACTAGGTCCAGGATTTTGTTTCCCACACACCGGGCATTTGTGCACATGGCCTTACAATTTTTACTGCTTCCTCTCCTAATAACTCCCCTCCTATCCCCATGTCTTTCCTCCATACCCCTCTTGTCCTTACTACCATTCTGTCTTTTCTTTGCATTTTTACCTATTTTGGTTTTAGTTATCTTTGGCGATTTCTCAACCTTAGGATCCTCTCTGCTGTTTGTATCATTTTGTGTTGGGGGGGCTGTTGCCTCACCCAGCTTATTTCTGCCACCCGCCTTGGCTAGTTTAAATGCTTGCTGAGCTTGTATGTCCATGTTTGAGGATCATGTGTCCCTCATTATGAAGGTCAGTGTCCCTCATTTGGTGACAAATGGTTGCGAGGTATGGGGTAACCATTTACTGTTTACTGTTTAAAGTCCAGTCTGGCTCTTGAAGTTAATAGGTTAATGCAATTCATCTGGTGTCTCATGCTTTCATTTTCACAATCTCATGCACTTAGGAGTTGCAATGCAGTTCAATCTCACTTTTGCCCCCCCACCCCCATATCAAAGCCTCTTGATATGGTCTCAATTACTACTACCTTCATGGCTCCACCTCCTCCCCTGGTTCTGAGTGCAACATCCTCAACCTTGTTACAGTGCAGGGCCACCCTAATCTCAACCCCAAATGTGCCTCTCCTTAACCTATGAAGCTCAACACTGACATCTGCCACTTTGCAGTTCCTCTTCCTTCCTTTTTGTCTCATGCAGTCACTCTCACCACCTCTCTTGATGACCCACCAGACCCGACAGGATTGCTATGGTGGTGAGTGCTTACCAGGTGATACTGCTGCTTGCCAGTGCTGCATTGCAACAGCACAGACCAGGACACAGGGCCCCAGGCTCTGTTTGGACTGTCCATCTTGCTCTCCCCATCTCTTTCTCATCTGTTCTGACCCCTGTCCAATTCTGAGTGTCAGTGACTACTTCTTCCTCATGACCTGGTCTGGGTCTTCTACAATTCAAATTTAAATGTATGTTGGTGGACAAGCTGGTGATGACTGAGGGACAACTCATGTGCTAACAACACACGATGCTCAGCTCAGGCAAACTAGCTCAGTAGCTCACACACAGGCGTGAGCATGACACTGCAGTTCTGGCAGTGCTGGATGCTAGGACCCATGGGACTGGCTAGTAGGTTGCTGCAAAGGTTGTCAGGGATTAGTTGGGAGGTAGACTGCAGGAGGGACTGTTGGATGCTTGGTGGGGGATGGACAGACAGCAAAGTGAAAAAAAACACGGAGTATTAAATAAGCCAGCAGGCTGAGGCAGCCACATTATAGCAACTGAACCAGGCAGCTGCAGGGGTCACAAAGTCAACATGGGGCCCTGAATTACATTACACAAATGCTGGGGGGCAGAGCCCCTACCTAATCTTCCAGGGGGGCTTCAGTCCTTCAGCCCTCCATATTCAGTGCCTATGCTTGTTGAAAATATGGGTTTGAAATCATGAAAGAACAGCTGAGTTGTCTTAAAATAAAAAGTTCTTGTTTCATGATGCCACATTCATCTTTTGTGAGCCACCAATTTTCTTCTGTGTGGCTTATGAAAGAAGAATGCCGGCTCAGAGGAGAAGAAAGTGATGGGACTTAGTCTTTTTTCACACTTTTTCCATGAGTCAAATTTACTATTTTGTCATGCTCATGAAAAAAGTTGGTGGAACTTAGTTTTTTTCAGACTTTTTTTGCAGCTCTTTTGACAGCTGTCCTTTTTCTTTCATGAGCCATAAAAGAAGTCATGAAACAAGATGGTCAGCTCACAAAACAAGATGGTAGGACATAGTTTTTTTTCACACTTGTTTTGTTAGCTGGTCTTTTTCTTTTGTGAGTCATGAAAAAACTCACGAAACAAGAAGGTTGTCTCATGAGACAAGGCAATGGGACTTTGTTTTTTTTTTTTCCATGGTTGTTTAATAAACTAGGCTTCTTGTTTTGTGAGTTCTTTCATGACTCATGAAATAAGAATGTTGGCTCATGAAACAACAAAAAACCCCACCAAGTCACACCCTATTCTTTCATGAGCCAAGATTCTTTTTTCGCGAGTCGGTAATCTTCTTCCATTAGCCTCATGATCTTTCATGAACCTTACAAAATTAAGAAATTCAGCTCATGAAACAAGCCTTGCTATGGATTTTTGGGATGTTCCCAAACCATATTTTAGGGAAATGTTTTGAAGAAACGAACCCCATGATCTAGCTAAATGGATCCTGTTTAGTTAGATTAATGTGTTTGTTTTTCTCCAAGGCATCATTTTTATGGGTTTTTAAAAAAATGGAAACAAGATGGCTGCCATACAGAAGAAGATTTTCATCACGATGAAAGAATTTTGGTTTGCAAAAGAAGATTCTTCTTTTGTGAGCCAAAAATTCTTCTTTAGAATCAAACACATAAATGAAAGACCCTATTGAGCATGCTCAGAACTGAAATTCCTGATCCTTATGATATGGCAACAGATTAATATTGTTTTCACCAAACTAACAAAAGACACCATTCTGGGGCAAGTCCCTTTTACTCTGAACATTTCAGAACAAAATTCTAAAATGTTTGGGCTGTAGGTGACAGCAAAAACCAGCAAAACCCCATGATTTTTTCAGTTTTTGTCCTATCTGGTTCTTAGAATCTAGACATCCAACCCTCACAAAACTTGTCAAATCAAGAGATCTTGCCCCAAGACCACACATGAAACTTTTGTGCAATTCCATTAAACAGGGGCACAGCTGTTAAAGTGCAAAGTTAGGGGTTTAATATTAAACATTCTACTCAACCTTAACTATAGGAGTTCTACTGCCCCCCATAATATATTTATTTCATACTACACTGATGCCCACACGCACATGATTTTGAATTGTAACTAATATTTGAATGAATATGAAGATTAGCAGAAACCATTGTTGGTGAGTGAGAAAAATGCATTATTAATGAGGATTGCCTTAAATTGAATTCACATTATTTGTTTTGGTTCTTTTGACCCAAACTGAACCCAAATGAGTAAATAAATTGAACAAAAAAAATCTGAGATTTTCCTGTCAATAAAAAAAAAATTCTGAACTACTCCAGGGTGTACCTCCTATGTGGGTACCTAGATGACAACGCTAATGGGACAGGTTGGGAGAACATTCCTCAATCCCTTTAGACCTGCCTGGTTTCTGAAAGGCATCTGTCCCCAAATAGATGCTCACCTCCTCTTCCTTTACCTGCTGCCACTGCCAACTTTGTTTTTTCCAAAATATCTATTCTGGATGCATAATGTAAGGGTTTGTCTGGTAGACTGGTAGGGGTCCACAAACAGAAGCTGCTGGAGGCCCACAACTGGTGCTATTTGCAGAACAGTGGAGTAGGTGATAATCCCAGGATTCTCACCAACATTCCCTTCTTAGGTCTGCCAATCAGGTGTCAGTGCAGTAGTCCTGCTTCTGAAATTTAAAGTATTGGACATTGTGTCAGTTGAAAGGGTGGGGGGTCTTTAGTGATCAGCTTTATTTGTAAAATATATTATATCTGTAAGTGCACATAAGCTTTATATTTTTTTTTAGCCACATGCTTCTATTTTTGAATTGAAATGTTTTGGCTGAAATAATTATATGAAGTACACTTACAAATGGTCAATAAATGAAAAAAAAAAAATCTTCCAACTTTATGTCCCCTCAAAATGCTTTTCAACCAAATCTCAAAACATGTAAAATTCTGGGACTGACCTATGGTGTATGTCAGCAATAAGACATGACAGGGTGTGCATTATGACGATATAACCATGTGTCTCAGGGCATTGCTAAGCACAAGGTGCCATTAAATGCACCTGATAAGTGCCTTTATATCATCAGAATGCTAGGGGGTATTTCATTGAGCTTATAACATGGCTTTTAAATGTCTGACCAAAAATGACTAAAATATGATCAAATTAAAAAGATAAAAATAAAGACTACTTAATAAAATATGCTTCAGTTTTTAGTTTTGAAGAACAAAAGTAGTCCATATTTATAAACCGGGGAGAGGGAAGTTCTAAAAACAATAAAAGGGGATGAACACTCTGTGTGGCACACATTTTTATAAAAGCAATACCTTATTTGCATTTCAAACCAATACAGGTAGTTTTAATGGAAATGTATTCAGAAGTGTTGAACCTGCTACGTTATGGGGAAGAGGTTGCAGATTTCTTCTGTTCAGGTTTCTCCATCTCTGATTCAAATGCATGTGCTGTTATTAACTTCGGGACTCCTTTCTTTTTAAAACAGATATGGCCTACATCTGCCAATTTAATTGTGTGTTTCCCACCTCTGTCCTTGTTGTGTATCATATTGCTTCCTTTCCTCATCCAGATTCTTTTTTTCTGTCTTTCCTCACATTCAGCAGATGAAATGTTTACCATGGAATACGTGAATTCAAAATTCTTCAGAGTTAATCTGGTACACACACACACACACACACACACACACACAGACACACAGACACACACACCAAAGGCCTTATCTGGAGCCAGAACCTCAATTTTATATGTTGCAGAGATATCCCTGGTAAGGATAGAAGGAGAATTCTCGATAGCCAAACAATTAAAACTGTGGGTAGTACTTTATTATTTTTTAGTTTATTTGTGAAAGGAGAGGGTGATGACCAGGAAAACACATTTCATTTTTTTTTGTTTGAACTGTAAGAAAGTTTTAAGTTTTAGTTGCAGTATTTTTGTGAGTAAAAGTGTCAGCCATGTTTGTGACAGCAGGTCAGTTTAGGGGGTAGGGACTGATTTGCTCATTGTGTAATATGACTGCTGACAAGTCCCAGTCCTAAGGTAAGCAATTAGGGTGACATAATTGCACACCTTGGAGGACCTGTTAGCCAGTCAGGTGGCTTAATGTTTCTTACTCATTTTATAAAGCCATGTAATGCATGGAAAAGTAGAATAATATGGTTACAAAGTTTTTATACAACTCGGTTGCACCTTTTCTGCTAGTGTGCTCATGGTATTGCACTGTTTTGTCCATGTCCTCATCTAGGATATAAGATAGGCCTTATAAAATATGTCTGATATTTTAAGAGTGATCCATGACCCCAAGACATCATGAGCCCAATATTCAAAATTTTGCCTGGCGTGCAAAGAGATTGTGTGGCAATTATGTGGTATTCCCATATTCAAAGCTAGAGTTAGCGTGAGCAAAATCCATTAGTGCAAAAACTAAACAACTAATGAATGCACAATGTAAATGGAGGGGCAGAGCCCTGCATAAAGGCACCATGCTATATTCATATAGCTTTTTTTCTCTCTGCCGGGTCGGCTCTAGTAGGCTATCAGCCCTGTCCCTGCCACTCTCGTCTGGCACCCACCTACCACAACCTCGAAGATTCCCCCATGGATTACCCCCTGTGGTGGTGCTGGGAAGGAGAGGATTGTCTTCCCTTCACCTGGAGACTCACATCCAGAACTGGGGGTTGTGGTTGGGTGGCGATGTGGGAATGGGGGCAGGCAGGCAGGCCTTCACAAAGCTGGTGCCTTCTCTTTTCCTTTTTCTCCCTATCCCCTTACCATGCTGACAATATGCATGCATGCCTGGAGGTGCGAGCATGCTATGGAACCACAGCCCCTGCCTTCTATGGAGCTCAGACTCTGGTTCTGCCACCTGGTCTCCACCAGATGTTAGCCAAGGAGTGAGACAGTGTCCCTCCCTAATCCAGGAGAGGACAGCAGTCCATCAGATAGTCAAGCCTCTCCTTCCTGCCAACCAACAGCATCCTGAGCTCATTCCCAAACTCAGGTCACCAGCATGGTGAGAGGTAAGGCACATAGCATCTCAACCCTCTGTGCCACTGGGCTGGCCCGTGCAGTGCTATACTCAGTGTGCTTGCACAGCACTAAGGGGTTTTGCGCAGTCACTTTGTGCAGTACTATTACTGCCTATAAAAAGGTCATCTTAATCAGGGCAAACACCAGAGGTGGCCTGAGGTACTGCAGCCACAAGCCATCATGAGGTCTGTGACAGCACCGCAGCTGTTCATGCTGGAGGAAGCCCTGATGGAGGAACCAAGTGAAGAGGGACATCCTGGGCCCATCTGTGGGCCACAGAGGCGCTATACTGCGTACAGATGGTACCGGCCATAAATGTTATTTGAAAGGCTCACAGGTGACCAGCTTATTGGCTGGTACCACCTCAATAGGGCCACACTCAGGCAGCTCTGCAAACTCCTGCATGCCTAGTTGCGCTGTACCACCCAGTGCAGCTGTGCCATGTCAGTGGAGTTGAAGGTGACAGCTGCCCTGTGTTTTCTGGCCACAGGATCCTTCCAGACTTCAGTGGGAGATACAAGTCCATGACCTCATGCCTGCTGGTCCAGTTCCTAGATGCACTGCTGCCACATGCTGGTGAATACATTATATTCCCCAGAACCGCAGTGGAGCATACGGCAACAATACAGCAGTTTTACAGGGCTGCACACCTACTAGGAATACTTGGTGCCATTGACTGCACTGATGTGGCCATCTGTGCTCTCCCTAGCAATGACACAGATGCCTATCTAAACAGGAAAGGCTTCCACTCCATCAACTGCCAGGTAGTGTGCAATGCAACTGGGCACATCATCAGTGTCCTTGCACAGTACCCCAGCAGCACCCGCAATGCCTTCATTTGGCACAACACCATCCTCTGCCAGAGATTTGAAGGTGGTGACATGCCCAGAGGACACCTTGTCGGTGAGTACACACAGCGGGGGTCCCACATTAACCCCCCCCAGTTGTGTACCCACGGCTCCAAAAATGTTTCAGGTACCTACAATGATGTGCAAAGGACTCACTGGCTGCTCTACACAGGGAACAGCATGCAGCTGGTGGTGGCCAGCCTGCACCATCACTAGGCAAGTGTATGGGCCCAGCAGAGGAGGCTGCGGCATCCATGCTGCGGTCTGTAAAGGTGACCGGTGTGCCAGGGGGTGGCATCGAGACCCAGTTTCCAGCCATCCAACTATGTAAGTACTAGGCGGTTGCCACACCTGTTTGTGCAAGGGGGTCAATTACATTTCATCACTCAGTGGTGACACAGGGCATGGGTACATGCCGCACATGGTGCATCACACAGCACTCAGACCTCACTATTCCAGGAGGGGCCACAGTACTCTGGTTGGGCAGTCCTCCTGGCAGCATGCTGCCCTGCTACCACCCAGTTTGTGCCTATGGTTCCTGGGTCACACGTGTGTGTCCATGCAGATCAGCACTCTGCATTGTGGTGAGCCACTAGTGCTCAGGAGTGGTGGCAGTGCTGTTGTGCACATATTGCAGATCTTGAGGATGTTGTTTCATACAATGTGTGTGTGTGTTGGCAGTACAGGAATGTACCTGTACTGGGCACCATGGTGTGGGGGCAATGTGGAACTGCATGTATCACACTGCACCTGTCAGCAGGTGTTTGCTGTGGGTGTGGGTAGGAGACACCTATGTCCACCAGTAGCATGCTGATGCTGTGGCACGGCGTACCACTTAGGGGCATGTGTATGCAACAGCAGCACAGTGATTATTCTACAGTGCCATATGTGCAACCCTGACAGCATATCCTCCTCTCTCCGCAGCTAGGGTTTGGGTGCATGTGATACATGAGAAGGAGAATCCAGAAACATCTGCTGGGATTTGCCAGCCCCCAGTTGTGTGACCAGACCTTTTGGTGTGCACCAGTGGAGAGTCCACAACCATTAGCACTGAACACAGTTCTAATGACATCCAGGAACTCCTTACAATAGTGGCACAACTGGAGGCTTAATATCCCACAGCCAGCACCTCCACAGACAGTGACTGCACAGGGGCAGCCGGCAACCTTACAGGCACAGATGTTACCCACACTTAGCACACCACCACCACCACTGACATCTCCACAGACATCACTGCATTCACTGTCACAGTGGTCGACACCACCACACCTGCAGTCACTCTCACTGCCTCACAGCTCACAGGGTTACCTTTTCCACCATTGCCACTACAGCAGTGTTCTACACTCACCAAACGCAGTCCTAGCAGTCACCAGAGTCCCTCCACCAGTGACAATTGTGGCTGTTATAGGCACCCCACAGGTAGCGACATGCCCCCATGCAGAACCTGCATCAGTCCCTCACACCAGAAGCCCACCACCACAGAAGGAGCTGCAGACAAGGCACCTCACGCATGCTGCTGTGAAAACACAAGGAGCTTGGACAGTTCAGACAGGTCCTGCAAGAGGAGCTGGCGCTCCTCTGCCACCAGCTGCAGCACGATATGCTGTGGGCCCAACAGCATGCAGAGTAGTGTCAGCCTCCACCAGAGGGTGCTCATTGAGCGACCCACAGTCCTAACCCACTCCGGGAAGAGAGAGCTGTCCTCCAGATGCTCAATCTCTCCCGGCCCCCACTGACCCCCAGTCACCTGGGGCCGTTCCCGAACCTGGGTCGCTGGTGTGGTGCGAGGCGTGGCATCCAGCGCCTCAACCCTCAGCACCATCAGGCCGACTGCAACTCCTATTTGGGGAGCAGGAGCCAGAGTGACCCAAGGGGGGGGCGAGGTGTGGGCCTCTGTTGGGTGCCACCTTTCTGGACATGCTAGAATAAGTAGGGTTGAGGAGCAGTGCTGTCACAGCTATGGGGACTTGGTGAGATGGGACCAGGAGTGGCTCCAAAGGTTCTGCAGGATGGCACCATCCCAAGGCCTGGTAAGTTTTCTTATGTCCCTGGCATAACAGCATCTGGGTATGGGTTTAGTGGGGTAATATTGTTTGAGGTAGGTGTGAAGTGTTCCCATGGCAATGTCTGCTACATGTGCTGGGTCTGGACTAGTCACACCAGGTGGTTATGCCACCCCTGCATATCAGTGACCAACCTCTAGTATGGGGCAGTTGTGCTTGACACACTTGTTGTGGCATGTTGCCTGACCAACACTATGACATGTCAGTGCCCCAGGACAGTGTGTTCCACGAGGTGTGCTACATGTGTCACATGTCCAATTACCCACGCACATGGCTGTGAACACTGGGGTGGAAACAACCTTCACCTAGTGCACCCTGCACTGCAAGCGCTGTCAGTGGCATAAGCCACCCGGACAAGGCGGTACCATCTGGCTCCCCAGGTGAATACACATACTAGCAGTCATGCTAATGCACACCACATGTGTGTCTGCAAGCATATTCAGTGTACTTTGCTGAGGAAAGACAACATTGGAAGACCCCGGGGATACATGAACCTTGGGCTAATGACACAGGCACATACAGAGCCCAATGTACAGGAATCTGGTGTCTCCATCCACTGATTTCTCCCTTTGTGGATGCACATGATGTTTATGTGATGTTAAACTTACAGACCGTGAATGTATGAATGACCACAATGATTACCTCTGTGTGATTGCCGGTGTGCATGTACCACTGTATGGCTGGCTACCTTGATGTGCTACAAATGCATTTCTCAATGTATCCTATGCGCTGTCACTGACAGTTACCCAACTTCTGTGTGATTGCTAATGTGTGTGTTACATAAGATGAAATGCTGTCAGACTGTTAAAATATTTTGTGTACTACATATTCTCGACTGACATGGGGATTAGCCTGCACATATTAAGGTGCTTCTATACGGGGGGGGGGGCCCAGTTTTGCAACCTGTAAAATGCAAGTTGAAAAGTACTGGTAACACACGTGCCATACCATGCTCTGTTGGGTGGGTCATATCCTATGTGTCATGCAGTGTGCCTGGGGCCACATACCAAGGCATTCCCCTGCGGTCCTGTGGGCATGGCATGACCCACCTACACCTGTCCCATAGTGCAGGACTGGCTGTCATGTGTCTCCAACCTGGCTGTCTGCCTGACTGCTCCACTGATATGATGCCACTGTCACAGCACCACCCTTACAGGTGTGGAAGGACTATGGCCATTGTAGCATTCTGGTGCCATGTCAGTCTGCTGTGCTGTCAAACACTGGGCAGGCATCTCAAACTGACACATCCCAGGAAGATCAAGGATGAGTGTGGACTGCTCTGTCCATCACTATCATCACGCATAGCATAGCAGTGCCTCATGTTCACTTTGTGTGTGGCTACATTTATTTTAATTTTTTTGGTAACCAGGTAAGGCCCACTAGGTACAAGTGCCTGTTTTTAGGGGTGACCCAGGAGCACTGGGGAGGTTAAGTGACTTGCTCAGAGTCACACAGTATGCAAGTGGAGGCGTGGGAATCAAACCCAGCTCTGCCTGCTGAATGTACCAAGCTCATTCACAGCTCATTACTCTGACCTTTAGGCTATGCTGCCAGCTCCCCATACTTGGGACAATGACACAAGGGGGTGCCTTACAAAGGGGTGGCACCATGTTGGGTCCCTGGCAGGTACTGTCATGCAATACCACCCAAAGGCTGCAAGACCATGCACAGAACACTTACCTCCATTTTAGCTCCCAATTGCTAGGGCCTGTGGATGGGTCACACTGGTGCAATGTGTTATGCAGATCACTTCTGACATCACCTTTTCTTACACTCTACAGATCATGCATCCAGAGGACACGGGAGATGCCGCCACCAGTGCAAGGCCACAGACAATGGACAGGATCATCCCCAGGGCCATGATGGTGCCCAAGCAGGTGCAGTACAGGGGGTGCAGTCACATGAGTATGCTTTTATTTGCCATTGCCCAATCCACATAATGCAGGGTTCCTGTCCTGCTTGCCATTTCCACTGCATGTGCCTCAGTGGTGCTCTGCTGCACAATACCTCTCACATGGGGCTCTGCCCCTGGCAGATGTAGCCCTAGCCAGGTCACACCACAGCTGTTGCTTCCAGGCACTGTCTTGCCTGTCATGGACTGCAACAGTGCCTGCAGTCTCAGCAAAGGTGCCTCTGGTGACATGGCATCCCTGGCATGTGGTCACCACAGCAGCACTGTGGCTCTGTCTACAACACACTCTGTGTCCCATATCATACAGTCATATGGATCCCCTCCCAGGGCCATGGTCCCAGTGGCCTGTGCTGCCTCAATGTACCACATGGTCGCTGTCCCACATGTGGCATCAGGGCATGCAGACTGCAGCACAGGGGTATTCCAATACCTCTACCCCAGGGGATTACCTCCTGTGGGTCCTGCTGGGCCATACCATGGTGGCTGCTTCACCCTCACACCTCTAGGATGGCCTCCATCCTGGGTGCTGGGCTGTCATCCCTGCTGCAGGGGCACACCCTGCAGTATGCCCACTGTATCCTTGTGCTGTGCTTCCTGACCTCGCCAGGATGGTGTGCTACCAGATAAGGGGGCCACTAACATCTCTACATGTGCACCACTACATTTATCCCTTCCTATGACCTTATGCAGCACCACTGCACACACTCAGTAGCGCACAGCCCAGGGCTCCTGGGACCCCCTGGCATGGACCACACAGTCTTCTTGTCCTATGCTGAGTCAGCCTGGATGTGCCTCTCTGCTGTGCTATGCTACATCATGTTGAAGCATTGCCTGCTTGTCATGGCATGGTATGCATACCCTGCGCCTACACTACCATCTGCTGCCACAAACTCTTGCAGGCCTTGTCAGCCGGCTGCCCCGCTGCCACTTTCTAGAGACTGGTGTCTTTCAACAGTCACTGTACATGTTGAACATGGCTGCCTGCTCCATGGCGCAATGGCATTGCCCACAGAATACCCTGTTGAGGCTATAGTAGCATGTGTCTGGATATGTGCCACTGTGGACCAGCGGCATGCGCCACACCCAGGCCCATGCTGTGATTCTGCAACACTGTCCATGTTCAATGAGTGTGGGATGACTCCCTCAGTACCATCCAGCCCCACTGTGGTTTGCTCCTCTGGATTGCATTTACTACACTGGCCACCATCTCCTCAAACCCCACTGCCCAGCCCACTCCCCCGGGCCACATCCTAGGCCTTTGCACCATGGTCGGGAACACCAACCCAGGCTGTGGCTCCTGTGCTGCATACCGGGTCTGTGTGGCAACTGACTGTGTCTACCTGTGTGGGTCTGCAGGTGTCTCCACAGTCTCTTGAGCAGCCGTGCCACCCCTATCCCATGCATGCCATGGTGGTGGCCTTGCTAGGGGTGGCGTTTGCATAGTTATGTTTGCTTCCTGATCCTACGTGGTCTACAGTATGTGGTCAACTCACTTATGGCATCTTTCTCTCCACACAGGTCCACATCAGACAGCAGCTGCAGCCCGGAGTTGGAATGGTGGGACGACCTCCCCCGATGAATCATCAGCTAGCAGTGAACAATTATCGATCACCTCCAGGCCCTGGACAGCACTGCTACCGGCATTGCAATTGCTTTGGATTGGGTGGTCAGCCACCTGGAGCACACACCACCTCCACCTGCACCCTAAACCACCTCCCCTTCTCATGTTGTGCCCTTTATCCTTCCTCCTCCTCCCCCCCCCCGTGGTTCCCACTTCCCTTCCTCCTTATCCACAACTTGTAAATACTGTACATAGCTTTATCTTTTTACTGGTTGCTTGTTTTGTTGTTTACTGATTTCATATTTTATATTTGTAGTTCATGGTTTCATGTAGTAAATTTGAATTGCTTCTGTTATTCGAATCTACTGTGTCTTTTCTTGGGCAGCATTGCCTTGTGCATTTGTATTGCTGGGGTGCCCTCAGTGCCCATTCTTCTCCTTGGGGGATGGGTCCCCACCAGTCCTACAGCACAGGGTTTCCCTTGGAGGTCTGGCAGGTGTCTGTGACTGCACTTCTCCCTATGCAGGACCCCATGTCAGTGGACATGCTGGTATTTTGGCTGTTATTGTGACTCCCACAAATGGCACCCTGAACATAAACTTGTTCAGGACAACCTACGTCCACACTGTTCCTGGATGTTGTCACCAGAACAGTACCTGTCCTTCAGACTGGTACCCTCCTG
Source organism: Neoceratodus forsteri (assembly GCA_016271365.2). Taxonomy (NCBI): domain Eukaryota; kingdom Metazoa; phylum Chordata; order Ceratodontiformes; family Ceratodontidae; genus Neoceratodus; species Neoceratodus forsteri. Next base: position 776,343,371 of record CM028137.1, read on the forward strand.
TCTTGTCCACCAGGATGGCATCTCTATGTGTCATTTGTGAGTTGCACCATCCATGTAGGCATCCCTGCCTTCCATCCCATGAGGCCCCACCCATTCAGACCCTAGGTAAGCGCTCACCTGCTCCAGGTCGAGTTTGGCCTGTGTCCTACCCTTATGTGCTGGGCTGCTGCTGCAGTCAGGCCTGTGCAGTTGCTCTGTCCACTGGTGTATTCAGTTATGAGCAAAGTTTGTGCAGCGCTCTGCATTGTACATTGCGGATGTATCATTGTGCAATATATTCAATGGTAACCCATGAGGTGGGCGCATGGGAAAGGGCGCCATCTATAACAGCGACTCCTGCCCAGCGCAGTCCCTCACGGTGATGGGAGGGGAGTGACCAGATGAGGGGAAGGGCGAACTGGTCGACAGGATGTTGCTATGTGTACACGCACATGGGGGGGGAGCGAGCACGGTGAGCGTGGGCTGGGGAGGAGGTGGAGGGGCTGTAGGGAGTGGTGCTGTGGTGGATGGCTGAGCCAAGGCCATGGTGTCGGGTTGGCTAGTGATTGGGGTGGGTGAGGTATTGTCTGGGAACCGGGCGCAGGTGCAATTTTATTGCGCCCGCCCGAACCTTTTATTTTTTTTTACTGCTTTCACTGAGCCCGACATGCACCCCCTGGAGTTGAGAACTTTAAGAAGCTGGTGCGGTGCGAAGCTTCCTACCAGGGGGTGGGTATGCAGGACCCTTACAGAAACTAGTAAAAGAATTTCCTGGTGCTGTTGTCCTGTGTGCCGGGGTTGTCAGAGTGGCGAAAAGGTTTTCGGCACTCTGACTGTGCGACAATGGTGATCGCCTTTAGGCATTCGCCGTTATCACATAGACCCATATTCAATAGCTTTTGCGCTCATGCTAAGGCTGTGAATACAGTGTACAATGGGCCCAGTGGTAGCGCAATCTGCTGCACAGCGCAAACTTTGTGCAGGGGCAGAGTTCTGAATTTTGGGTCCTATGAGTGGTGAAGCCACGAGTGATATCAAAGGGGGTCATGGATCACAAGTAAAAATATCAGGCATATTTTTATTAGGCCTATGCCATATTTGATTTATGCAATTACTTGGATTCATACTGCAAAACAGTTGGATGTACTGTTGCTTCAGTGACATTATAAAGTTCTAATTAAGTCCCAGAATGGAAAGATGCCAGATTTGTATTCTGAAGGATTTACAGTGAAAATAATTTCTTTGTCATCCACTAAGAGTTAGCCACCTACAGTAAAAATATGATATTCTCATTGTGGATTGCTGACAAGCAAACTTAGCTTTTGTATTTTTGACTTTATGCTGCCATTATATAAATCTTGTCATAGGCTACCACTAATGCCTTGGTGCTCTAACTTAGAACTTCTCATGTATTAGAGAATAAATAGAACATTTAAAGAGAAAAGAACATTTGCAGCTATATTATTATAAAATGGCTTGGATTAAACAAGCAATCTGATTTGTTAAAACTAGTCACATGACTATGCATTAATTTCACATTATGCTGTATGGCGGGGAATGGCAGACGACTGCTGTTACATGCTGACTGCTGGATCTGTGAGCTGAATTCCTACCAGACTGGAAAGCACAGATTTATGTGGACGTAGTGATCTGTGAAGCAGTGATCATTTGTCAGCAGCAATTGTATGGGCTTGATTGTACACTAGTACTGGTATGCCGTCTATGCCTGTGCACTGTTTTATTATTGGTGTGTGCTCTTTGAGATACTAAAGGTACCACACTTTGAGAGACTTTATCTTTTAATTTAACAATCTGCCTTCTAGTGATTGCAGAGGATCCATGATAGTCCCTCTTTCATATAGCTCTAAGGGTCATCATGCTCCTTACATAGGAATGTTTAGGAAACACAGAATTGATTAGGCTTGTTCCAGGGCCGACGTCATAGGGGGTGCAAGGGAGGCCACCGAACCAGGGCCCAGGCCCCCGGGGGGGCCCATGGCCCCAGAAGTCAAAATTTCCATTTTTTATTTATTTGCGCCATGCCCCTGGGATCGGTAAACTAAGAAAAAATGCTACCACCTCCCAACCCTGGGCCCCGCGGCAGCAGGCTGACTCAAGCGACTCCAACCGTGAGCCTGCCACTGCCAACTGCTAATGCTCTCTATCATCTGTGAGCCATTTAAATGCCCTGGGGCCCCAGCCAAACAGCTTGCTGGCTCCGCGGCTCGGCTCCATCCCATTCACACACTGACCACTCTCCCTAGGCCTCAGTGGCCTGTTGTAGCTGCTTGCTGCTAGCCTGCTCCTCCTACCTGAGTTTGACTCCTCCTCTACTCCTCTATTCCTCCTCCTACCTCCGCTTCTCCTGGGCTGGCACTGTCTGTCTGGCTGCTGTTGTGCTTGTTGCTCTGCCTTCCGACTTTGGCAGTGGGCAGCTTCCCTTGCTCTCCATGCTGGCTGGCTCTGACTGGCAAGATGATACTCCACTGCTCCACACTGTCCCCGCCCCCCCAGGCCCTCCTCCTCTGCAGTTCACATGTAGCGCAGCGCTCACCACCTTGCCCGCTCCGCCTCTCTTCTCTAGTGCTTCCTCCAGTCCTCTCCTCTTTCCAGCCCTGGCTGACACCTGAGTGGGTGGCTGCTCACTGCTCCCAACCTGCCAATCACCACAGTCACCATCCATCACTACATCACTCTCCCGAATCCGATTGCTGCCGGGGAAGGGGGGCGGGCTTTTGATCCACAGTCAGCTTGCTCACTCAGATAGGCTGCCCGGTGAGCAGCAGGAGTACCCAGGACCCTCTCTCACTGACACAGTCTCACAAGAGTGTGCAGATTGAGTGAGTGGAGGTAGCGGTCGGATGCAGCGGCAGTTTCTCTAGCTCGGAGTCGGCCTAAGGCCTTAACTGTATTGGCGGCAGCACCAGCAGCTGCCTGCAGCACTGTGTTGTGCTGCTGTATTGAATAAAACTGCTTGAATTTACAACAAATTGAAGTTCAAACCATTATAAAAAAAACAGAAACACAGACACCCACCTCACTTATACATCATGTAACTTGGGTGAAGTTTATATAGTGCTGACTGAGTAGTGCCTGACTGAGTAGTCCAGTTGGTGGGCGGGCCATGGTTCGGCAGGCAGGGCAGGCAGTTGAACAGTTCAGCTGCTGGCAAAGTGGCAAACTTAGTTGGGGTGGAGAGGATTTCTGAGAAAGAGTGAGCCCACAAGTAGCAGCAGTCAGGGCCCCAGTGGCTGGCGTGGTGGGGGAGAACATAAGAGATACTGGGTCAGTGTTGGGCCCGGCGACCTGACCTCCTGCTGCTAGCCTAGTTAACTTCAGTCCTAGGAATAGGCTGGGCACAGAACAGTCAGTGGGCAGGGCAGGTGAGGGGGGGGATCTAACTTTAATTACATTACAACCTGGTGTGTCTTTAGCAAACGCTGCTGCACTCACTGCAGCTCAACAACTCGATTGAGTTCTCTTGAGTCTCACTTTCTCCATGGAAAATGCTGATTGCCTGTGCTGAGTATGCAACAGTAGACTAACTTGCAGCTTTTTTTATTTTGTTGGTGGTGGCATGGGAGGGCCTGCCTGGGATGGGGGGCTTGGATGGGGGCCCACTACAGAATCTTGCACCAGGGTCCAGTACATCCTGGTACCGGCCCTGGTTTGTGCAAGGAAGACTGAAGTATATGTGCTTGCTTGTGCAACGTATACAGCAAAATGTGTTTTCCCCCTATGTATATGCCCCATTGGGGTTATTTCACTGTGACTGTTCAATCATAATTTTTATATGCCTTAATGCACCTTGTTGTACTGTTTAACCTTGAACTGGATATTGGTTTACACATCTGTAATAGTTTGTATCTTGCTTCTTTTTATGGCTGCAGAGGGCAGAGCCCTGCAGCCATTTTGGGATCATTCAGAAAAAGGAGCTGACCGGATACCGTCCGCACCTTTTTCTTTGGACTTCTGGTAGTGGAGGCAGATGCGTGTCCACTGAACTACTTTGTTTGGTGGCCGGAGCATGGCACTTTTCTGCTGTGTTCAAGATGGCCACCATGTGTGACCATTTGTGCATGCGCAATGGACTACGCACGACTCAGATATTTTTGGAGCACATGGAGAGAAACAGATATTCTGAGAGAGTGTTTTCAGCTGAGGTGGGCAAAGTTCATTGTTAGTTAAAATGGGTGCTCCAAGATAAGAAATCTAAACTTTGAAAAGTGAAGCCATGAATCTGTATATGCGCATTAGCGTCAACACCAATACACATGTACAGAGTCACGGCTTTGCTTTCCAAAGTTGAAATTTCTTATCTTGGAGCACCCGTTTTCATTAACCACTAACTCTGCCCACCTCAGCTCAAAATACTCTTTCACAATATTTATTCCTCTCCATTTGCTCTGTAAATGTATGACTCATGCATGCACAGTCCCTCTTTTCCACCAGCAATCTTGGCTGCAGCCGTACTGGCTCCTGCTAGAGTTTGTTATGATTGCATGCTCATGCATGCACAGCAAACGTTTTGTTGTAAAGAACCACTTTCAGAGGTGTGTCACTGCAAGGTCCAGTGTAGCTCAGGTTGTAGTGGGCTCACCAGTGACAGAATGGTGACCATGCACTCTGATCATGACTTTAGTCACTGCTTGCTAGGCAGAAACATCTTGTAGTTGAAAAGACCGAAGTGCTCCAATGAGAGAGTACCTCAGTGATTTCATCTGCATGGAGCCACACAGGAGGTAATTGAGTGGTGTCATGCTCAGCCTGCTTCTCTACTCTCCCATCTGATTAAGCTACAGGTGTTCAGTCCTCCATTCCGAATCCTGTCCCCACCAGTAGAAGTTAACAACCCTCTTACTCACTCCCATTGAGTACTATCCTGCCTTCTGTTCTGAATCCCATCCCCGTTGGTAGAAATTAACCCCCTACCGCTACCTCCCTCTGTGTTCAGTCCCACCATCCGTTCCCAAATTCAATCTGGTCCATTATAAGTTAATCCCCCTCCTACTCACTCCCTCTGTGTGCAGTCCTGCCCTCTGTTCTGAGTCCCATCCCTGACAGTATGAGTGAACCTCATCTCATTCACTCCCTCTGCATGCAGTCCTGCCCTCTGTTCTGAATCCCATCCCTGACAGTATGAGTGAACCTCATCTCATTCACTCCCTCTGCGTGCTGTCCCACCCTCTTCTCCGAATCCCGTCCCTGCTAGTCAAAATAATCCTCCTCCCACTCAGTCTCTCTGTGTGCAGTCCTGCCCTCTGTTCCCAAATCCCATCACTAATCTGGTATAAGTTAATTCCCCTCCCACTCACTCTGTTTGCGTGCTGTCCCAGCCTCTGTTTCAAATCCCATCCCTGCTGATACAATATTTGTTACCTGAAATAAAGAAAACCGTCCCTCATAGTCTTTTTTCTTTTTTTATATTCCCTGTAAAAATCAAAATAGTCCAATGATGTCTGTTGCTGCTGCAACTCCCCGCTGCCATTACCCTCCCCCACCCAACCACCCCACTCAGCACCCCCACCCCACCCTCATACTTACTACCAGGTGTCTGATGCCCTAATCCTGTCTGGATTGGAGACACCTTTTGACTCTTCAGTGCCTGAGCAGGAACTGAGAAAATCAGGTAAGCTGTGGCCAATGGATTTAGATGTGTTTAGAGCTTGTACTTGTAAATTGGTCATTTTTAATATTGTTCCCCAAGTTTTCAACATGGCCTTTTGGGACACCCACCATGAACACGGTAGGTGAAATTTTTCAAATCTGGCCCAAAAGGTGATTTCGCAGTTGCTCCATGAAATTACCTTCCAGGCAGGATTTGAAACTTTTCACCTACTAGGTTCATGAGGTGGGGTCATAAGAAAACTATGTTGAAAATCTGGGGTCAAAATATTCAAAACCAAAAATGTTATGAAGGTACATTGAACATTTTCAATGCTCGCTCATAACTTTGGTAATTTTCAATATTTTCACCCCAAATTCTCAACATAGCTATCTTTTCACACCACCTCATGAATGGGACAGGTGTTGTTTCTCAAATCTTGGAAAAAATGTGTTTTTGAACTTGTGGCGCAAAGTGATGTTTCGGCCAATATGTTATAAATGACACCTGTCATGTTATGAAAGAGGGGTCATAAAAAGACTATGTTGAAAATTTGGGGTCAAAATGTGAAAAAAAACCCTAAGTTATGAAGAAAGATTGAATTGTTCCAATGTACAGTATGCTCATAACTTTGTTTCTGCATATTCTGGCCCCTAATGTTCAACATGTCCTTTGTGTTACCCCACCTCCTGAACATGACTGGACTCCTTTTTCAAATCCCCTCTGAAACATGTTTTCACAGTCACACTACAAAATCTCCTTTCAGATGAGATTTCAAAAATTCCACATGTCTTGGTCATAATGTGAGGTCATACAATGACTATATTAAAAATTTGAGGTCAAAATGTGGGAACCCACTAAAAATTAGATATTGGCTGTCAGCTGGCTTATCTTTGGTAAAAACACTCTGAAAATGTGTGAAAGTAGGACACCACTAAAAATGAGATGTTGCATCTCATCAGGTGTATCCTGGCTAAATATTTAGTAAAAAATGTGTAAAAGCAGGACCCCAGTACAGCAAAGCCCCCGCTGAACTGTGTATCTATGCTGCTCTATCCTGAGAAAATGTATTGTAAAAGCTGGACATCACTGAAAATGTAAACTTGCGTTTCAGCTGGGCTATCTTGGGTAAATACATTATAAAAATGAGTAAAAACGGGGTCCCATCGAAAACGAGATACTGAAAGCTGTAATTAAACAAACAGTAGAATTCAGCTCCAACCCTGGTACCCCTCCCCCCCATAAATACTATGGGACACCGTGAAGACAATGTTAAGGGGCAAATTAATTTCAATAGCATCATACAAACAAAAGGAGAGGAGGAAGCAATTAGAGCAGTTAACTAAACAACTAGGGGACCTGGTGGCACAGCAAAAGCATAAATGGAACACACAGGTAGAGGAGGACATCAAGGTTGTGAAAACCTGAATACAAAATATGCAGAAAGCAGAGACAGAAAGAGTCTTATGCTACCTGAGGCAAACATATTTTGAGGGAGGGCCTAGGGTGACAAAATTATTGGCCTATTGGTTGCTGCAAAAAGTGACTAAAACTATCATCACTAAAATCTGGCATCCCAAAATGGGACACATAACATATAAAGGGGACAAAATAGCGGACACATTTGTCACCAATTATAGAATCCTTTACCACCCACAGATAGAAACTACACCACTTGGAAAGCAACACTTTTTGCATAATTTAAACCTTCCCTCTCTATCACCACACCAAGGACAGGCCCTGACATCACCCATCACACAATTAGAACTTACTACAGCTATTCAAAATATAAAAACAGGGAAGTGTCCAGGCCCTGATGGATTTGGGGGAACTTTATAAAGCTCTTGCTAAAGAGATTTCTCCACTTCTTATTAATACTTACAATGAGATTTGGATGGGAGGAAAACCAGTACCCCCATCATGGAACAATGTGACTATTATGGTTATTCACAAGATGGGTAAGGATCCCTCTGGTTGTGGATCATACTGCCCATTTCCCTCTTAAAAGCAGATTATAAAATCTATACTTCTATCATGGCAGTGCATCTGAACAAACTAGTTGCTCAGCTTATCCCCTCAGACCAAACAGGGTTCGTGTTAGGCCGACAATGTCAGACGCACCATCAATATTATTGATAAAGTCACCCAGGAACATATTACAACCTGTACGATGAGTCTAGATGCAGAAAAAGTGTTTGATAAAGTGTCTTGGCTCTTCTTATTTCTTGTCCTTGAACAATGTGGCTTCCCTCAAATATTTGTAGATGGTTTGAGGGCCTTATATGCGGCTCCTCGGGTGTATGTCAGAGTCAATGGTGGGGTATCTGATAGATTTCCATTTGGCAGAGGTACCCACCAGAGCTGCCCTCTGTCACCTCCACTATTTGCTCTATATATTTAGCCTTTGACTAAGGCCGTCAGGGAACATCCGAACATCACGGGAGTAAAGGTGGGGGATACCAAACATAAGATTTCGCCTTATGTGGATGATGTTCTATTGTATCCCACTAACCCTGAAAGATCGATCCCATACCTATGGTCACTGTTAGAAAAATTTGGGTTTCATGCCGGTTACTAATTAAATAAAACTAAAACAGAAGTCCTCAAGATCCAGTATAGTGCCTCACCAGAAATTCTGGAACTTCTGCCCCTTGACTGAAACAGATCTAAGATTAAATATCTAGGAATCCAGATTCCTAAGAATTTAGGGAGGTTATTCACCATCAGCTTTGAGACCCTTACCACCCTGGTTCACCAGGACATGGCTAAATGAACATTACTGAACCTACCACTATATTCCAGAATACAATCCGTCACCATGAATATACTCCCTAGGTATCTATATTTGTTTCAATGCTTATCCCTTAAAATAACAAAGAAACGATTCCAGATCTGGCAGGGAATGATAACCCAGTATGTATGGTCTCCTGGCAAGCCTAGACTTAAGACCCTAATTATGCAATTGGATAAACTAAAGTGGGGACAGCACTTCCAAACCTTGAGGACTACTATCTAGCTGCACAAATGCATTTTGCCCAATTATGGAGCACTGTAAGGTTACGAGACCCACTGGAAAACCATAGAAATAATCACTGTAGAAGGAGCCCCCCTGGGAGCTAGATTTGCTGCCCCCTCTCTCCAACAAGACAACAGGGGTTTACTACTCCTAAACACGCATAATACCTTGGGGTTGGTACATAGGATCTGGTCTAAATATAAACTAATGAGTGCCGTATGGCCCCTACAGTGGTTCACCTGGAGTCACTCCTTTCTCCCTGCCCATATGGATCATGTATTCCGACAATGGTCAAGACTTGATCACTGTCGTCTGGGTTAGTTGATGAATGGGGACATAGTTCAAGAATTCCATGTCATTAGGGATGTCTGTCACTTAAAAAACACTGACCACTACCATTTTCTGCAGCTTAGAACATACATAAATTCACTTAAGAGAGATGCCAGAATTTCCACACAAGCCAACCACTTATTTGAGACAATTCAGGGAATCACACATCAGGGCTTGACAGGGGACATATTTCAGCTGTGTACAAGGCCCTCAGACATTTCTATGATGATTGCACACTACAGCTAAAATGAAGGTGGGAGGGGGAAGCAGGCTTACAGCTCAATGAAGAGGAATGAGACAAGGTCTTTGGTCTGACTGGTAGAACCACACACTCGCCCTTATGGCAGGAATTTGAATGGAAAATTAGGACGAGATATTTCTATACTCCAATTATACAGCATAAATGGGGGAGTGGGGTTTCTTCGATGTGTTGGAGGAGATGTGGAGAACCGCAAGCTCACCCTTCCCACATTTTCTGGCGCTGCCCGGTACTATAGCCATTTTGGTGGCAGATGGCACAGGCACTGACAGGTCTGTTTTCCAGCTCCCCACCCCTGAGTCTGTCACACTTATTACTGGGCCTGCCTCATCAGGAGGTCAGAGGACCAGATGGTATATATCTTTGGAATATTCTACTGGCAGTGGCTCATAAAGCTATTACTCGCAAATGGCTGGCCATGGACCCACTGACCTACTAACAATGGTTGTCCATAGTCCAAGAAATACAAGACATGGAGGAACTGACATATAAAGTTAATTTAAGGCCTCATGTATTCACCCGTAGGTGGACAAGATGGTTACTGTGACCAAAAACTAATCCTGAGCCACATGCTAATGGAGTGGATCCATCCTAGACCAGTTATAGCAAGAAACCTGTTATTAGGGGCCACAGACAATGGAAGATAGAATGTTTGAAGTCATAATCATAAATAAGCATCTAAGAAGAAGGTGGAGGGGGGAGAGTAGGGGAAGGTAATAAGGAATGTGCATAAGTTATTGCTCGTGCAAAATGAGGAGGAATTGTAGATTAATGAATGTATGGAATGTAATGGAAACTGAAATCTGTTATTATTGTCAGTTGAATGAAATGAGCATACAGTAAGTTTTTTTACTACTGTACCCGAGTGTTTCAATAAACTTGAATTTAAAAGAAAAAGAAAACAAGATACTGCATCTTGGCTAAGCTATCACGGTTAAATACAGTTTAAAAACTGGGAAAAGCAGGATCCCACTGAAAACAAGATAGCATCTGAGTTATGCTATCATGGGTAACATATTACAGCTCACCTGGTCTATCTTGGGTCAATATATAGTAAAATGTATACAAACAGGACTCAATACAACAGCATGCAAGCAAACATTCCGCATTGACAAATGCTTGTTGTTTATATACTGTATTACTTTACATTTACTTTTTTGATGCATATCAGTTTTTGTACTATTAATTCTTTTGTGTTCATCCTCCAGATGCACCTGGAAACAAGCTATCAGCTCAATATGTCCTTCCAGGTAAAAATGTTGAAATAAATAAAACACTAAATCTGCGAACCTTTACCTTATGCACTCTGTACCTCTGCTACAGGGACTACCACACTGTCAAGGTGCCATAAGTATGCAAAAACCCTCTTGGGAGGTTTACACTTCTTAAGGTGTCACAGTGATGAGATTCTCAAGACCAAAGGCATCTAAGGAAAGAAGGACCAACCCTAAGAAGAGAGAGGCACAGTTGGAGGAGGATGGGTGGATGGTGGCAACAAGACATCCAAGCATCTTGTGGGTCCCAGGGTGGTAGCCTGGGTAAAACATTGGCTGGACAACAGGACACAAAAGGTAATAGTAAATGGAGTCCACTCTGAAGAAAGGGGGGGTTACTAGTGGGGTACTGAAGGGTTCAGTACTGGGTCCGTTCCTTTTTAATGTCTTTATAAGTGACATTGCAGAGGGACTGGAAGGAAAAGTATGTCTCTTTGCAGATGACACAAAGATCTGCAACAGAGTTGATACATGGGGGGGGTGGAAAGGATGAGAAGGGACTTGGCAAGGTTGGAGGAATGGTCAGAAGTATGGCAGCTTGGATTCAATGCAAAGAAGTGCAAAGTAATGCACCTGGGAAACAAAAGCCCAGGGGAAGAGTACACAGTGGTGGGGGGAGGCAGTAACAACAACAAAATGGAAAGGGACCTGGGGGTACTCATATCGGATGACCTAACGGTTAGCAAACAATTTGAGAAGGCAGTAGGGATGGCTGAAGGGATACTGGGATGTATAGGGAGAGGCATCACCAGTAGAAAACAGGAAGTTGTTATCCCTCTGTACAGACAGTTGGTGAGACCCCATCTGGAATACTGTGTGCAGTTCTGGAGACCCCATCTCTGCAAAGACATAGACAGATGGAGGCAGTCCAGAGGAGGGCAACTAAAATGGTGCAGGGTCTGCAACAGAAGGCATACAAGAAGAGACTAAAGGAGCTTAATATGTACACACTTGAGGAAAGGAGGGAGAGGGGGGACATGACAGAAACATTTAAGTACCTCAAGGGAATCAACAAAGTCCAAGAGGGTAGCATCTTCCAGAAAAAGAGATGTGCAAGAATAAGGGGACACAATTTGAAGATAGAGGGGGGACAGCTCAGGGGCAATGTGAGAAAGTATTTTTTCACAGAGAGGGTGGTGAATGCATGGAACGGCCTTCCTGAGGAGATTGTGGGGTCAAAAACAATGGGGGAAATTCAAGAAGGCATGGGACAGATATAAGGCAATTCTTGTGGGGGGTAGGAAGAAATAGGCTGCTGGTTAACTAGGATCTGCAGCTTATCCAGTTAGGGAAATAGGCAGAGTAGGTGGGCCAAGTGGTCCTTTCTCTGCCCTCAAAGTCTATGTTTCTATGTCATCTGAAGGACACTTGGGTATGCATAGTGTAAATAGCACTTGGAAGGGGCATGGCGAGAGTAACCTGCTGCTTCCTCGAACCGCAGGCAAAGCTCTTAAATTTAAAGGGTCATCAAGTTCCTTATGTAGGAATGGACAGGGAACACATAATTGATTAGGATTGAACAAGGGAGGACTATAGTTCATCATATAGGTCAACTAGTTATTTTATTTTTAATGTATTTCTGGCAGAAACATCAATATATGCATTTTCATTTAAACTGTGTTTGATCCCTGAATGGAAATTTGGGATTTTGTTGTTTTTAAAAGTACCTGCTTTCTGGTCACACCTGCTATGAATAATTCAAACAGCTAGGTGCAAAGTTGTACTGTTTACCATTAGAAATGTCTGTTAGCACCCTCCTACTGCATACACAGTATGAATCCAGCATGTAAAGCCAAAAAGTATTCTCAAGGTAAGTTTTTTTAATAGCTATTGGTAGCCATCTTTAGTGACAACGAGTCACTAATTATAAAATGAGTAATAACAGCTGTTTTTAAAAAATATCAGAGAGAAATAAAATTAGACGTAACGAATCTAAGGATCTCAGATGTACATTATTGGTAATAAAAATATGATGAAATATATTGCTAACAAAGACTGCTGCTTTAATAAAAGCAGCTTACTACTATTTCTAGTTGTGTTTATCATTACCTGGAGTGGGTGCTTTGCTTTTTGTTGTTTTGACCAGTGATTAAAATACTGTACTTCATAGTTATGGAGCTAACAAAATAATGCAGCATGTGATACAGTATAACATATTATTTTTAAACTTTGCCAATTGCCTTTAAATAGCCCCTGACATATATGGGGAAACTTTGGAAAATTACATTTTCAGGCATTTCTGTGTTATCCCTCTTATTTAATAGGCACATTAACATGAAAACAATATCTCTGCCTGATAGATTATCTGCTCTGCCACTTGTCCATACCTGACGTCATCATCCTCTGCTTGTAACATCATAATATGTTGCTGTGGAAATATTAGGATGTCACAAACAGTGGATCATGTTGGTGTAGACAAGCAGCCAGAGCAGATGGAGGCTAGGGGCAGTGATCCTGATTTCATGTTAATGTGCCTAGTAATAAAATAAAGGGGGTAGCTACCTATACAGAATACATGAAATTTAAGACGAAATGTGTCTGCAAATCCTGATTCTCCAGAGTTTTACCCCTGGGATAGAGGGGCTCTGTAAAGTCCTGCCCAGTGGTGTCTAGAAGACAGTGTACTGCAGACAGTGTTTTCCTAAATAGGCCAAGAGACAGCTGTGATAGAACACAGGCTTTTAGAAACTGACAAAATAACATTGAAGTTTAAGGTTGGAAGGGACTCTAAGTCCATTATGCCTATCCCTCTCTCTGCTTTATAAGTAAGGATGAATAAATACGAGTGGTTAATGAGCTTGGTACATCTAGCAGACCTGGGTTTGATTCCAAAAAACTCCACTTTTATTTATTCATTTTTATTTTTTTTATTTATTTAAGTCTAGGATTACAAGTACCTTTGAGCTGAGGCTCTTTTACAAGGGTTCCACGTCAGAGATTGGTCAATACAGTAGTACACAGTGGAACAAATGCAATATTCAATAAAGCAAGTGCAAATTTAGGGAGAATAAAATAGATTTAACATACAGTTGTAAATAAACCAATGAATACTTATAGGAAAATACTAGCAGAGGTACTGGGGTAACAGAGGAGAGGGGGGATGCTGAAGGGGTGAGAGCTTGCCAGAAGCAGTTGTCAACCAGAAAAGTGCAGGTAGTGGGGCAGGGTGGGGTGGGGATGGGGGATGGGGAGAGAGGAATGTGGGAAGAGGTGAGAAGTGCTGTAGGGGGACAAATGCGACTAGGACTGCAGGTTAGCTGTGAGGGCTGGCTAGGTATGGCAGTCGCAGGTGCTGGAGGCAGAGAGATGAAGCTGGAGCCTTAATTTGAATGGGCCTAGCTTGGGAGCAGAGGAGATCTCAGTGTTGAGGCTATTCCACCAGCAAGGAGCCCGGTAGGCCAATGAGCGTTGACCCAGGGAGGTTCTGCAGAGCGGGACCAACAGGCATTGTGATTCAGAGCCCCTAGTGTGGCTGGGGTTTCTACTCCGGCAGAGGAGAGATAGTACTCGCGGGGGGGACCAGACCCATAGTGATCTTCTTAGCCATAGTGCAGGTATGGTATTTTATGCGATTGGATAGTTGTAGCCAGCCAGTTTGGGCGTAGAGGCCGCATGTGTGGGTTAGACGGTGGGACCCAGTAATAAGTTGACAGGCTTTGCTGAGTGAAGTTGAGATACGTCTGAGAGCCGTTGACGTGGCCGATCCATAAATGATGAGGCCATAGTCGATGATGGAGACAATCGAGCTTTGAACTGCATTGCATAAGGCAGCAGGGGTTATGCTAGTCTTATGCCTGTAGACAAGGCCAAGCCACATGTTGGCAGTCTTTGCAACGTTGCCAATATGGGTCCCATAGGACAGATTACTGTCAAGAGTCATCCCCAAGCATTTAAAGGTTAGAACCTGTTCGGAGTTGTCCCATGTTGGTTTGAGATAATCGGGGAGGGACCTGTGTTTGCTGTGGGAGTTACTGAAAAGCATGGTCTTTGTTTTTTGTAGTTGAGAATAAGTCTCTGTGTGCTGAACCAGTTTCCACTGAAGCAAAACCAAGTTGGAGATTATTTTGCAGGGAGTGTGGGTCCTTATGGGAGGAGAGAATGATGGCATCATCAGCATAGAGTATAATTTGCTCTGGACAGGATTTAGGGAAATTATTCGGGAAGAGGGAAAATAGGAGTGGTCCCAGTATAGAGCCCTGGGGAACTCCAGAGCAGACTGACATAGCATTAGAGAGAATACCAGCAAATTTTACTCATTGCGATCTGTTTTCCAGGTAGCTTTGGAACCGGGCCGTGTAGAGTCAGGAGAGAGCCCAGCAATTCAGAGCTGGTCCAGTAGCAGTTTGTGGTGGATGGTATCGAAAGGCTTGGTTAAATCGATGAGGACTGACCTGGCAAGGTGACCGTTATCCAGGGAACTGTGGATGGCTCCGGTAAATGCCTCCCTTAGGAGGCAGTATAGCGCAGTGGTTTAAGGCTCTGAGCTGCAAATCTGGTGACATCCAGCAGACCAGACCTGGGTTTGAATCCCACAGCTTCCACTTGCAGACTGTGTGACCCTGAGCAAGTCTCTCAACTTCCCTGTGATCCCAGGTCACACCTGTAAAAAAAAAAGCTTCCTTAGTGTGCTAGTCCTGGTTAAATGACTAACAAAAAAAAAAAAAAAAAATCCAAGAGGGCAGATGTGGTGCTGTGCCCTTTTCTAAAGCCGTGTTGCTGAGAACAAAAGATATTGTGGTTGTCCAGGTAGTCGGTGAGTTGGTCAGCAACAATGCGCTTGAGAGCCTTGGGGAGGTAGTAGGAAGATTGGTTGGTAGTTTCCATGGTAGGTCTTATCGCCATTCTTGTGTACCGGGGTCACGATAGCGGATTTCCATCTGTCAGGAAACTGGCCGAGGGAGAGGTTAAAGATCTTGGTGAGTGGTCTGATAACTTAATCGAGAATAAGGGACAGCAGTTTTAGGTCCAATGAGTCCACACTATTTCTTGTTTTGGCAATGGCCTTACTAATGTATTTGCGAGCTTCATGCTGCTTGACTGCTTTGAACTAGAAGGGGGTGTAGTAAGTAGAGTGAGGAGTGCTGGTAGGGTTAGCAGAGGTGTCGGATTCATTGAAGAAGTCGGGGGGGGGAAGAACAGAGCTAAGGTCAGTGAAGGTGGTATTGAAGGTATTAGCGATAGTTGTGGGGTCAAGTGTTATAGTTCCGTCAATGTTGAGCATATTTGGGGATGTTTTTGGCTGTTTACCGGTCACTTCTTTGATGTTGTTCCAGAAAGCTGTTCCATTTCCCCATGTGTTAGTGAGCGCTCCCCTGTAATAGGTGCTTTTGTGTAGTCTAATAGCCTTAGTGCAGTCATTCTGCACTCATTTGTAGCTCTGAATGGCAGTTGGCGACACAGAGTCTCGAGCTAGGAGCCAGAGGTGGTCCCTCAGTTTTAGCTGCGCTATTAGGGCGGTGGTAAGCCAGGGATTACAAAGGGCCTTAACCTGACACTTTTTGAAGGGGGTATAAGTGTCACAGGCTGCGTTGAAGATGGAGACAAAGAAGTCCAAGGCTGTATTGACATCCTTTGCATTGCAGATAGGCAACAATCAAGGTGCCTGAGATGGTATTTAAAGAGAGATTCAAGCTCCCATGGGGTAGGATTCTGCTGGTGATGACTGATGGTGGAGGTTTGCAGAATTTGTTAGACCACACACAGGTAATAGAAGAGTGATCACTAAGAGAATCCGGAAGGATGGAGATATTGGAGATTTGGATACGGTGGCTGGTTAGAACCCAGTCCAGAAGGGAGCTGGTACCAGTTCTGTAGTTGAGCCTGGTAAGAGAGGCTACCAGTTGTGTAAGGTTAACAGAGGAGATGGTGTCCTTGAGGCCACCAGGATCTGGGGCAAGCCAGTTTATGTTAAAATCGCCAAGAATGATTAACTCGGGAACCAGGTGGTTGCAATCGGGTGAATTCCAGGACAGTATTGAGGCCTTTCACTTGACCCTTAGGAGGGGTGTAGACTGCGGCTGTTGACTGTAGACTTACATATTGTATGACCCTGAGCAAGTCACTTAACCTCCTTGTGCTCTAGGGACATACTTGAAAATGAGCTTTTGCTCAGTATACCTTTCCCAGCTAAAAACTGTGAAATTAAAATAAAATAAAATGTGCAAATGTACTAGTGTATAGAGACTTCCCTACTTACTCTACTATCTAGGGTACCCTGTGATTCTCCTGGTAAACAGAAAATTGTCCAGGCTTACCTTGATGACCTGCACAGCCTTCATAGCCTCTGTCTCCATTGGTAACTGTTTGACAGGTTCACCACCCTCCGGGAGAGAAAGTGCCTTCTAATGCTACCCTTGAATTTACCACCTTGGAGTTTTACAGTGTGTCTTTGACTCCTGCTGGAGGACACCAGATCAAACATCGCTGTTCAGTTTTGTCAATACCCAGGATCATTCAGAAGACTGAATATCATGTGTCTTCTCAGCCTTCTTTTTTTGACGGTGAACTTGTTAAGGGCCATCAGCTAAAGGCGAGTAAATGTGGAAATTGGCAAGTTTGACTCAGCTTCAGTTTGGAACCCATGTCTTCGGGTCAGCTTCTAAACTTCAGTAAAATATGCTTTTGATCTTTGATACTGAGGTTTATCTGGCTACAAGTGTTAGCAGCACCCCTTAGCCATCCCTTTGCTCACCCCAATCAATGCCAACCACTTCCATCCTCTTCCAGTCAGATAAAAAAAAATAAACCCAAACTCAGTCAGCACCTGGCACAGTGCCAGGAGCCAGAAATGTTCTTAAAGAAAAATGGCTGTGGATGGAGGAGGAGGGGTAGAAATGATTGGGGTGCATGAAGGGGTGGCAGTGGCACTAGCCTTTGCTACCGGAGAAGTGATACAAAGTTGTTTTTTTGTCATTGACTGTCTGAAGTTTGTAGTGAGGTCAAAGGGGTCCAAACATTTGGCTGGGCCAAACTGAATTGAAGGTAAAAGTGCTGAATTTTGGTACATTCGCTGAACGCAAATGCATTGGCTCATCCTTACCATGAGCTTCATCTTGTAGCACTTGTCCCCCAAAACACCAGATCCTCCTGATGGACCTGCCCTGCACACATATGACCACCTCAAAGGCTCTTGTGGAGTCCAGAAAAGCACAGTGTACTCCAGGTGGGGTCAGACCAGGGCGTTGCAAAGTGGTGGGATCACTTCATTTGCCCTGTTGGTCACCCCTCTTTTAATGTACATCAGCATTCTGCTGGCCCTCGTGACAAGCATTTCACACTGCTTGTTATGCAGCAGCCCCTTGCCTATTATCTCTCAGGTCCCTTCCCTCTTCTGTTTCAACAAGAGAGTGTGTAGGTTCTACCTCTGTTTTTCCTCCTCACGTGCAGCATGTTGCAATTGGCTGCACTGAATCTTAGACTTCAGGGGCCCAATATTCAGTAAGGTGCACAGCATAGTGCAGATGTTTGCGCTGTGCTTTGCAATTGCCCAGGTGTCCCAGGATGGTATATTCAGTCAGGCACTATCCCAGTGAATATAAGGCCATGTCAGCACAGTGCTACGTCAGGTAATGTTGCCCTAACATGGCTCCCAAAGTGAGCCTCAAGAGTGGATAGCACCGGAGATTTATCTGAATTTTCAAATGGACGCATGCAAATGACTCATTGGGCATGTAAGGTGCTAAGGGGCCATTTGTATGCCCATTATGGCCCATTTGCATGGGTAGCTGAGGCAGGTAGCACGGCACTTCCCCCCACCATCCATGACATATATAGCTATCTCTGGTGCTAGTGGCCCCCCCCCCCCACCAATTGCCAGCCTGTATCTCATAATAGTTTCCCTGGGCTGCGTGTCTCCCCGATCTCCAGCCTGCATTTATTAAAAAGTATCCCTGGTGCTAGTGGTTTCCACCACCTGATTGTCAGCCTGTAATATAACTACCCCTCCCCCCCTATCCAGTGATTCTTCCTGGCTCTGGTCCAGGGTACCTGCTGTTTCATATCCCTGGCATGTAATGCCCCCTCCACCATGGAACTGAGCGCCCCCTCAGTCACCTTATCTGTATCATTGGTGCTGCATGTGCGATGACGGTGACTGATGCTGCCCTCCTCACACCTCCTCGGCCAGCCACTGTATGTCCAGGCAGGGAGCGTGCCTCTGATTTATAGGACAGGGCACGTCACCCTGTCCTATAAATAAGAGGTGAGCTCCCTGCCTGGACAAATGGCAGGCGGTCCAGGAGATGTGAGCAGGGCAGCACGGATGCCATCATCACATCAATGGCATCAAGGATATGGAAGTAAAAGTGACTGGGGGTGGGTGCTTGGGATCACGGTGGAGGGCACTAGATGCCAGGGATGTACAATGGTGTGTATCATGAATTGGTGCCGGGGATAATCACTGGATGCTTGGGGGGGAGGTTAGTTATACTAGGGCTGGTGATTGGAGGGGGGAGGACAACTAGCACCAAGGATACTTTTATTAAATATGGGCTAGTGACCAGAGGAGGGAACCACTAGCACCAGGATACTTTTATAATATATATGAGCTGGTGATCGGAGAGGGGGAACCACTAGCACCAGGGATACTTTTAATATATGTGGGCTGGTGATTGGGGATGTCACTAGCACCAGGAACACTTTTATTAAATATGCTCTGGTGATTGGAGGGAGGGGGGACCAGTAGCACCAGAGATACTTTTAATATGCAGCCTGGCAATCGGGGCACTATTACCAGGGATACTTTTAATATATATTGGCTGGCAACTGGGAGGGGACCACTAGCACCAAGGATACTTTTAATATATGTGGGCTAGCAATCGGAGGGGGGAGGACCACAAACACTAGACATACTTTTAATATATATGGGTTGGTGATCAGAGGGGGGAGGACCACTAGCACCAGGGATATTTTTAATATATATGGGCTCGTGATCAGAGAGGGGGGATCACTAGCACCAGGGATATTTTTAATACATACAGACTGGTGATCAGAGGGAGGGGGGACCACTAGCCAGGGATACTTCTGATTCATATGGGCTGGTGATCAGAAGGAGGGGGGACCACTTGCACCAAGGATACTTTTAATACATGTGGACTGGCGATTGGAGAGGGGACCACTAGCACCAGGAATGCTTTTAATGTATACTGGCTGGCGATTGGAGGGAGGGGTTGTCCCGGACCACAGGGGGCATGTGTGCTTCCCCAGCGGCTAGCTGCTAGATGTCTGCAGTACCTTTGGCAGTCACTAGGGTTGCGCAGAGTAAGAGGAGGCTTTGTTTGGCAGTATTTGCGCAGTGCAAAAGAACCATGCTAAACCCTTTTGCACAGCGCAGATCTGCTGAATATCAACTTGCACCAATATTCCTGTCCCTGCCCTGCCTTTTTCATGCCCCCCCATTTTGGTTTGCGTGGGCACTAACTCTGTTTGCAGGTACAAATGATCCTTTTGAATATTGGGCTCCAGTGCAAAACCTGGTTTGTGCAGGTAAACACCAGTTAGTGCCCACACACACTTTTGAATATTGGGCTGTAGGAATTTGACCAATTGCCCAGCTTATTCAGGTTCTCCTGAAGATAATAATATAACAAATGATACCAAATATGTTGCATCTACATATAGCTATAGTTTACCTACCAGACTGATTTTCTGGATCTAGTAGTGCCTTTTAGAGAGGTACAGCAACGAAACAGACTGCAAAAAAAAAATATCAATTTTCTGGCACTTCCCCTCTTGTGATATGTGCAATGTAGATTATAGAGTGTATTTATAAAGTGTTGAATGTTATAGCTGTTTTTATTCAGGGAAGCCTATCTAATTTTATGCAGAGTCTTGCTTTTTATTCTATTGTACAGACTAAAGAACTGATGTACGGGGAGCTCATGTAATGCAATTTTGGTTTTATACAGTGCCCCACCCCGGGGGCTAGGGGCACTTTACATAGAACTACAATAACAAGCAGTGGGGTAAAGTTCAAATATAATGCACAAATCAAACACATACAGTTAGTCATCAACAGGAAAAAAACAACATAAAACAGCCTAAAAATGATTCAGTCAGGGTAAATAGGTATGCTTTTCGGGCCTTCATAATAACCTCTGCTGAGGAGCTGTTGAAAATATGTGGTGGTAATGAGTTCTTCAACTGGGGTGCTGACACACCAATAGCCCTATCACAAGATCATATGAGGTGGGCACGTGGAACCACCAGCAAGTTCTCCCCAGCACAGTGGCATGGGACACTTGGAGTGCCTAGACAAGAAGCTATTTAATGTAGATTACATAACTTGCTCATGGTCATGCAGTAGAGTGTCTCTGGTGGGATTTGAACCCTGACCTCACACTTACCAAACCTATACTCCAACCAGTGGGTCACACTGTATTCACTCTTACTCATTTATTTGTAAAGTCAAAACCAGGAAACCTTGATTTACAATTCTGGTAATGTCTCTAGGAATTATTGGTAGACAGTTTTCACCCCCCCCCCCCAAAAAAAAGTGTTTTAAAATATGTTGATGTATCCAAGTTGCCAGCACAAAATGTGTTTCGAAATCTAGCCTGGGGAGAACATCCATGATTATAAAATGAGTAAAAGAAACTAGGAGCCGTGATTGTTCAGATATGGTTACATGATCATGCATTATTCCAGCATAAAAACATAGGTCAGAACTACTTAATGTTCTGCACCACATTACCAAGTTTTTTAAATAAAAATCAGTAGACCATTTTATAATCACAATTAGGCATTCCAGGCTATGTGTAAGTGTGGGATAACTACTTCTTAGGTACGTAAGGCACTCAGCATTACCTTTTACCTCACTTTCCAAGGCATGGCATTATCCCACGGTAATGCATACCCTGTCATGCTTTATTGCTTATGTGTTCTGGGATGATGGCTTGGAACGGGGCAGTTCTGAAGGTTAATAACAACAGAGCCTCCTCAATCAACTGGATTGATCAACAACTCTTAAAAAAAAAGTCAAAAAAAAAATATTGTTTTTCTTTTACTGACCCCTCCCATCCAGTTTGGGCCTTTGGTTTCATTAATATTATTGTAATTATGGCTACCAGGGGCCATTCATGTTACGGCTGGCCTGCAGATGACAGGCTGTGACTTTCACATTGCTTGCCTGCACCTGCACTAGGGCTGTAATGGATCTCTCTGACCTCTTGCTAGCTGCTACGTTCTTGCAGTTCCAAGTCACGATTGCTTGTGGATTCCTGACTAAGTAGGCCCTCTAGGGAGATGGAACTGCAGACAGGCGAAACTACAGAATAGAAAGTGGGTATTAAAGCTGAGCTAATGATATTTCAGAAGAGGGATGGCTAAATTCGCAGTTATTATAATTATGCATTATACTTAATAAAAGTTTTTTTTTTTGGGGGGAGGGGGAGATAAAATAAATAGGGCCTGATTCTAGCAAGCATTAAAGACCCAGTATGTCAGCGAGTATAAATTATTAAAAGCCCTTATCATATTGCCTACTATGGATAAACACATGTAAATTTTTTTTAAGCTGGCTTTAGTACTGTCATATTTATGAATTTATTTATAGCTTACATAATGTAATATACAATACTCTCTCTCTCTGTTCTATATTTTCTCTCTATATATAATAGTGGAGCAGTAGCACCCCTATAGTTAAGGTTAAGTAGGGTGTTTAATGTTAAACCCCTAACTTTGCTCCTTAACAGCTTCACCCCAATTCAATGGAATTGCATGACATTTTGCATATGTAGTCTGGGGGGCAAGGTCTCTTGATCTGGCAGGTTTCGTTTTGGTTGGATGTGCGGATTATGAAACCCAGATTCTACAAAAAGATGAAACTTTGGGGTTTTTTGCTATTTTTTGCTGTTACCTGCAGCCCAGATGGTTTGGAATTTTGTTCTGAAATTTTCAGGGTAGAAAGGGCTTGCCCTAGAATGGTTCCTTTCGTTGGTTTTGTGAAAACATATTAAACCATTACCATGTTATAAGGATTTGAAATTTCAGTTCTGAGCATGCTTAGTGGGGATTTTCAGATGTTTGATACGAAAAAATAATTTCTGCTCATGAAAGAAGATTCTTGTTTTGTGAGCAGAAATTCATCTTTTGTGAGAAAAACATTCTTGTTTTGTATGGCTGCCATTTTTTTTTCTGTTGTTTTTCTCAAAAAACTTTTTTTGAAAACCCATAAAAATGATGCCTTGGAGAGACACAAGCACATAAATCTAGCTAAACAGGACTCGTTTAGCTCAATTTTAGACTTAGTTTTTGGAAAAACACCCCCCAAAATATGGTTTTGGGACATCCCTAAAATCCTAAACGAGGCTTGTTTCGTGAGTCAATTTTCTTGTTTCATGAGACTCATGAAACAGGAATAGGGCCTAATGAAACAAGAAGTTTGACTCACGAAATAAGATTTTGGACTTAGATTTTTTTCAGAATTTGGTTTCCTGAGCATGCATCTTGTTTCGTGAGCTCTCTGAACTCTTGCAAAACAAGAAAGTTGGGTCAACAAACAAGATGTTGTACTTAGTTTTTTCCTCATTCTTGTTTTGTGAGCAGGCATTTTGTTTCATGAGCTCACTAGACTCTCATGAAACAATAAGGTCGGCTCATGAAACCAGATGCTGGAGTGTTTTTTTTTCACATTCGTGTTTCATGAGCAAAAAATCTTGTTTTGTGAGGCTGTATACTTCTTTTGAGAGCCTATGAAACAGAAAATTGGCTCACAAACAAGAATGAAAAAAATTTAAGTCCAGCATCTTGTTTCATGAGTAAACATTTTAGGTTTGGGCCCTGTCAATCTGCATCTATAGATACATGGAAGTGCAGGGCCCTGCAGCACAGATGGATGTGTTCACGGACCTGCATGAATGAGAATATGGTTCTACTATCCCAAAAAGAAAGGAAATACATTGCAAAAAAGAGGTGTTAATGCACCAGTTAGAGTTCAGCTTAAAGCAACAAAAGTAGGGAATGTGGTATTAGTTTACATCCCTAACTCCCCACCCCATCCCCCCAACCTGCAAAAGGAAAAAACATTAGAGTTTTGGGTTTCATGAGTCTTGGCAAATCAGTGATGGGTTCTTCCTTGTGGTTGTCAACTCTAGTACTTATCTCTCCTCTCCCTCCCCCAGCCCATAACCTCCTGTCTGAAGCACAAGGTACAACTCCAAGCAAGTACCTCATACTGTAGTGGTAGATACATGACTATTCACTTCTGTGGCAGAATGCAGCCCTGTCATTAGCTAAAATATGATGTGATGTCATTGATAACACTATATACTCAGCACAGAGAAGTGTTGTATATAAAAGGAGGGGAAGGTAACTAGGTGCTGTGTAAAAACTGTAAATGTTAATAAAGAATCACCAAGAATAGAGGCACTGCAAATATTCTACGATAGGCTGCACGTTCTGCACAAAATTCTGCAGCCTCAGAATTCTAGGGGCCTTGCCTATAACTAAACAAGATTCAGCTGGTGCCAGCAAGGCAGGTCTTGCTTTTTTATGTTGTTATCTCTGTTGATTTTTGTAGCAGGCATTACTGTCTCACCAGTCTCACTGTTATAAATATAGTTACAGTATATGAGGACCACGTCCAACATCAGTTTTGCAGAATTTTTGCATACAGTGCCCACAGGGAAGGCTTTGATGTAGCAGCACTGCTTTTCAGTAATGCTTCCTACACTGTATACAGTGGTTCAAGTCCACCCAACACCAGACAATTAGTTGCACCCCCTACAGCACCAAACTCACTTGTAGCCCCCCTTTTTTATTCTATTATGGTCCAGGTTGGACACCAAACCTGTGAGGTAATTGGGGGGTGAGAGGGCCAGATATGTTTTTTATTCCCTGATAGGCCAGATTGGGAATCAGACCCCTCAAGTAGTTTAGGTAAGGGAGCCATATTTTTTTTATTCCCTGGCAGGCCATGTTAGGCTTGGGATTCGTCAGGTTGTTTAGGGAAGGGGGACAGATTTTTTTTATTCCATGACAATCCCGATTTGGACCTGGACTCATCAGGTAGTTGAGTGGAGGTGGAGGAGAGATAATATTTTTTTTTTATTCTCTAGCAGCTCGCGTTGGGCGCTGGATCCATTAGGTAGCTTGGGAGGGGGCCAGATTTTGTTTTTATTTCTTGGGTAGTGGACCCAATGTGGCAGTGCTGTGCTGCCGTCTGCTTAGCTAAGAGAGCATCCTCCTCCCAAATTATTTTCTTTACTGCCTGTTTTTGGAGTGCGATTAGGAATAAATTTGGTGAGTATGTTCTCAGGTGGTTCGAACTGACTGAGAGAACCTAAAAAATTTGTAAGCCATTGTACCTAGTCAGGGTGTCAGTTAGGGTTTTTAGCATAGGCAAGGCTGAGAGGTGAGGAAGCCCAGGTTAGTAAGCTTTTTATTTTGGAGACAGTTTTACAGCATACCTTTCTGTGTGCATCACTCCTCGGGAGTCCTGGTTGCCAGCGTGTTGATATCCTTCCTGGGCTCCGTTCCACTACTGTCTGATTGAGCTGCCATTTAAGTCCAATGTGGCACATCATAGAAGGTGTTCTCATAACTATTGGAGGGGCAACTTTGGATGAAACCCACCTGTATCTCCATTGGGTGGAGGCAGAAATACCTTGCGAATTCTCTGATTGTGGCCATCTGTCGCAGAGAACTGTGCACCTCACTGGTGCTTCTTTTTACAACAAACAAGAGGGCCTTTGATGTGGGGACAGTATTTTTGGGTCACTGGGACTGCATTCCTGGGGCACGCGGTCGCAGAGGGCGCTTCTGCATTAGTGTACCTGGGGTAAGGGTTTGCTGGTGAGATTGTTCTGCCGGAGCGTCTCTGTGGAGTTTTAGGGATTCTTCGGCAGCTTCGTGGACTGAAGCAGCTGCTTGTGGAGTAAGGTGGAGGTTACGTTTCCTGGGACTTGGATCGATTGCCCCTGTGGATCTATCATTAAAGGGACCAAAGACCTTTACACACTGGTAGCTATTCTGGAGTCTCAGTAATGGGTGAGAGTGGCTCTGGGGCACTTGCAGGATTCCCTGATATGGTTGCATGCAGTTTATCAGTTTTTCTGCTGGAACTTCTGACTGTGAAGAGACTGGGGCAGTGAGAGAGCCCTCGCCTGAAGTGGTTGGCAATAAAAAAAAAACATTTTTTATGTGAGCTGAAATCTTCTCTCCAAGACTCCTAAAGCTTGTATATCGGATTTCCTGCTGGTTTTGGTCGCGGGTAGGGTTGTTTTTGGCTGTGGGTAGGGGGCTGTTTGGGTGGAGTGTGAGGGTTTTAGTTTATTAATGCGTGTGTGTGTGTGGAGTGTGTGGTTTAGGATTTTCTGTTTTAGTTTGGGCTTGTTTAATTAGTATTTTGTGGGCCTGGACTGTGCAGTCAGGCAGGATGTGTCTTGGAAAGTGTGAAGGCCTGGGGTGGGCTAGGATAATGTATGGGGCATCTCAGTTGCTCGATCTTCAGCCTTTTTCCAACCTCCCAGTTTCCACCACTACAGCAAGGCACTGTCGGGAGGTTGGAATAAAGAGGAACCGCACTGTTCAATTGGGTCGGGGTACCCCGTGCACTGCGGTAGGTGGTAGGATCAAGATAGTTCGGTGTAGAAGGTGCCCTGGTGTTAGACGGGGCTTAGGGAGAGGCCAGATGTGTTTAGTACCTATCACCAGGGTTCCCACCAGACCTAGTGGGCAGGTAGCCAGAGGGGCTCTACTGTCCACCAATCCCTCAAGGGTAGTGCTTTGCAATGCCAGCACGATCAGAAACAAGACCACAATTATTGCAGACTTGATTTCTTCGGTTGATCTGGCTTGCATCATGGAGACCTGGATTGGTGATGATGCTGACCTGGTTCTAGAGCCCGCCCTCCCACCAGCTTATATCATAGTGCACTGCCCCAGAGTGGAACGCAGGGGCGGGGGGGTAGCCATCTGTTTTAGATCTGAACTAGTCTTTACCCTGCACCCAGTGAGAGTACCAGGTTCATATGAGTGTGTGGCTGTTTGTGGGGGTCCAGGTGCAGGTTGCCAGATTCTGCTGATTTACCACCCCCTGGGGTGGCATTAGAATTTCTGCAGAAGGTAGCCGACTTCGTCATTGGTTAAACATTGGAGGCCCCTAGATGTATAGTGCTGCGGGACTTCAATGTTTGGGCTGACAATGAATCTTCTTGGCTTGGTTACAACATCCTCCAGATTATGTCATCCTGGGCCTGATGCAAGAAGTTTCTTCCATGACCCACCAGGGTGGCCATATGTTGGACATGGTCTTCTCACTGGGGCTTTAGATAAATATTCTCAGGACTTGATAGGGTCATTTGGTCTGGTCATTGCATGGTGGACTTCTTGTTCGGGGGACCCCCCGAGAGCCCTCCCCATGCTGAGATGGTTAGCTGACACCCTTTGAGGGGCTGGATACCTGAGAGTTTTTTGGTGGCGGCTGATCTATCTAGTGTGGACAGTGCATGCATTGGGGTATGTGCACGGCAGTTGCTGCCTATAATAAAGTGATGTCTGGTGCGCTCGACTCCCTCGCACCAGTCCATGTACGAATCAAATCTTCTCACTTGAGGTTCCCTTGGTATCATGGGGAACTCAAGATGATGAAGATTATAGGTCGGAGATTAGAGCGCTGCTGTCGGAAGACCGTTCTGGAGGCCGACAAACTGGCCCTGCGTACACACTATGGTGTGTACTAGGGGGCAATCAACCATTAGAAGACAGAATTCCTGTCTAGGGAGATTGCTGCTGGGAAGAACCATCCAACTGTGCTATTTCAGACTGTGGAAATGCTTCTCCATCCTTCCTATCTAAAGCTGAAGAAAGCCTTTTCGAATGCTTTATGTGAAGAGTTTGCTCGATTCTCCTCTGACAGGGTGTCTGCCATCCAGCAGGGGATTCCACCAGTGAGCCATATTCTGTCTGACAGTGGTTGTCGTGGGCATCTGGAGAGCACTGCACCTGGTTGGTGCGAGTTTAGACCGGTGGAGGAGGCGGAGGTCATTGAGGTTGCTTCCAAGCTGTGGCACACCTTTTTTTGAACTGGACCCAGTGCCAACTCGTTTCTTAATGGGATGTGTTGACTCCGTTGGCATGGTGTTTTCCTTGATTGTTTGGTGCTCCTTGTTAGAGAGGGTCTTTCCTGATGTCTTGAAGGACCCTGACCTTAAGGCAAATTGCTGTCTTATCTCCAATCTTCCATTTTTGGGTAAGATTGTAGAGAAGGTGGTGGTGCTTCAGCTTGAGGAGCACCTCATGGCCCATGATCTATACGAGCCTCTCCAGTCTGGTATTTGTGTGAGGCATAGCACAGAAACTGCATTAGTTCAGGAGCATAATGACCTCCTTAGGATGAGAGATTGAGGGAAGGGGACAATTCTTCTTTTCCTTGATCTCTCCTCAGCATTTGACAGGGTGGACTATCGTGTGTTACTTGACAGCCTGAGGGAATACTGTGGACTTGCCGGCACTGTCATCTGCTGGTTTGAGTCTTTTCTCACCAATAGGAGGCAAAGGGTAGTGATGGGGAATTTCTCCTCCTCCCCTAGCCTCCTGTCCTGTGGAGTACCCCAGGGTTCGGCCTTGTCACTGATGTTGTTTGCCATGTACATGCTGCCCCTGGGAGAGCTCATTAGGAAGTACAATTTGAGTTTTCATTGCTATGCTGATGACACTCAGCTGTATATTTCCTTTGCCCCTGCGACATCCAGTGCAGTGGAAGTGCTAAACATCTGCCTTGCTGAGATGAGTGACTGGATGGCCTCCAGCTGGTTGTGACTGAACCCTGATAAGATGGAGGTACTGGTGGAGGAGTCGAATAGAGGGCGTGATAGATTGGCCTCTGGTGCAGAAACAGGGCTTTTTCTTGGGTCTGTACCATTGAAGACCTCCTCTAGGGTACGTGATCTGGGCATTATTCTTGACAGCAGACTTATGCTTAAGTTTCAGGTGTCGTTCATTGTTCATACCAATTTTTGTCATCTGAGGAATATTGCCAGGATAAAGCCCCTAGTTCTGCCCCTGGATCTCCCCACATTGGTTCATGCCTTTGTGACATCTAGGCTTGGATACTGTACTGCGCTCTAGCTCAAGGTTTCTGGGGGTACCCTCCACTGGCTGCAGCTGGTGCAGAACACAGCTGACAGGTTGCTGATGGGGCAATCTAAGTACTGTCACATTACCCCGGTGCTGCGTGAACTGCACTGGCTGCCAGTCAGGTGGAGGGTCCTCTTTAAGATGGGCTTGCTCCCCTTTAAGGCCCTACATGGCCTGGGCCCTGATTACATGAAGGACCTTCTTACACCTGTTGTCTCGGTCCGCTCCCTCTGCTCCTCCTCTAGGGACCTCCTTGCAATTCCCAGGAGGAGGCTTAAAATGGCAGGTGACAGAGCGTTTAGTGTTGCCGCCCCCGTCCTGTGGAATTCGCTATCTCCAGCTGTAAGAGAAGCCCCTTCTGTTGAGGTTTTCAAAGCCCATCTCAAGGCCTTCCTGTATAATCAGGCCTTCCCAGACTTTGATTTATAATTTTTTTTTGTATTATCTATTTTTCGGCCCCTGTGCTCACTGGTCCCCCACTCCTTCAGGCTCTGACAAGTTCCCCCTGACCTCTTCTGTCCTTCCCAGCCCTCCTCTAGTCCCCAGATTTCAGCTGACCCCCGGGATATCCCGGTGTATCCCTTCACTGGGCGGGTCCCTCTCCTCTGAGAGGGGAGGCACGGGGGGGGAGGATAGCCCCAGCACATTCTTCTGGGGCCCGGGGGTGCTGCTGGGGAACAGGAGGCACCGGGAAGGTGCTGGAGGTACCTTAGGAACAGGAGCCATCATCCGGAGGGGCCAGCGGCGTTCCTGGCTTTCTGTTGGGGCAGCGTAGTGACGCCATGACATCGCCTGACCTCGGCTCCTCCCTCGTTTAGTATTGGGCTGTGCGTCCCTGTGATACTCCCAGCCTCTGCTAGGAGCCAGCAGGTGCCAGACCAGCCCCTACCCTCCCGGAGGAGAGCTGTCCCTGGGATGCTCAATCCTCCTCCCCCCGGCCGGCCCTCCAGTGACCCGGGCTCGTTTCCGAACCCGGGTCGCTGGCGTCTCAAGCGGAAATCCAACTGCTGTGCCGGTGGACCGGCGATTTATAATTTTTAGCTGATGCCTGACTTTTGTGATTAATTCTGTCCCTGGTTATATATTCAGTTTCTTGTATTTATTGCTGATCATATTATTTATAAATTTTATAATAGTGAGTTACAGTGTAGAATATTTATTATTATGTTTTATATGGTGGTGTTATTTTGTATATATAATTATATTGCATAGTAAGGGGCATCACCAGCAGGAAAAGGGAGATCATAATTCCACTATACAAGACACTAGTGAGACCCCACCTGGAGCAGAGTGTACAGTTCTAGAGACCTTACCTACATAAGGACATACATAGAAACATAGAATTTGACGGCAGATAAGGACCGCTTGGCCCACCTAGTCTGCCCATTTCCCTACCTGATGGATAAGCTGCAGATTCTAGTTAATCAACAGCTTACTTCCTCCTACCCCCAACTAGAATTGCCTTATGCCTGTCCCATGCATTCTTGAAGTCTCCCACTGTTCCCAACTCCACAACCTCCTCAGGAAGGCTGTTCCATGCATCCACAAACCACTCTATGAAAAAATACTTTCTAACATTACCTCAGAGCCGTCCCTCCTCTATCTTCAAATTGTGCCCCCTTGTTCTTGCACATCTCTTCTTCTGAACGATACTATCCTTTTGTACTTTGTTAATTCGCTTGAGATACTTGAAAGTTTCTATCATGTCCTCCCTCCCTCCTTGTCTCAAGGGTATACATATTAAGCTGCTTTAGTCTCTTCTCATATGTCTTCTGGTGCAGATCTGCACCATTTTGGTTACCCTCCTCTGAACAGCCTCCACTCTGTCTATGTCTTTGCGGAGTTGGGGTCTCCAGAATTGCACGCAGTACTCCAGGTGGGGTCTCACTAACTGTCTGTACAGACGGATAACAACTTCCTGTTTTCTACTGTTGATGCCTCTCCCTATGCATCCCAGTATCCCCCCAGCCCTCCTTACTGCCTTCTCACGTTGCTTGCCCACCTTTAGGTCATCTGATATAATTACTCCTAGGTCTCTTTCGATTTTTGTTGTTGTTATTAACTCACCCCCCATTGTGTACTCTTCCTCTGGGTTTTTGTTTCCCAGATGCATTATGTTGCACTTCTTTGCATTGACTGAGCTGCCACATATTTGACCATTCCTCCAACCTTGCCAAGTCCCTTTTCATTCTTTCCACCCCACCTTGTGTATCAACCCTGTTGCAGATCTTTGTGTCATCTGCAAAGAGACATACCTTTCCTTCCAGATGCTCTCTAATGTCATTTATAAAGACATTAAAGAGGACCGGTCCCAGTACCGAACACTGCGGTACCCCGCTAGTTAGCCTCCTTTCTTCACTGTGGACTCCGTTTACTATTACCCGTTGTGTCCTGTTGTCCAGCCAGTTTTTTATCCAGGCTACCACCTTGGGACCCACTCCAAGGCTGGCTAACTTGTATATTAATCTTCTGTGTGAGACTGTGTCAAATGCCTTGCTAAAATCTAGGTAGACCATATCCACAGCCCCTCCCTGGTCTACTACTTTGGTCACCCAGTCAAAGAAATCTATTAGGTTCATCTGACATGACATTACATAGGCAGGGTAAAGAAGGTTCAAAGGAGGGCAACAAAGATGGTACAGGGATTTCATTGCAAGTCCTATGAGGACAGGCTAAGGGACTTAAATATGTACTCCCTGGAGGAGAGCAGGGAGAGAGGGGGGGATATGATAGAGACATACAAGTACCTTACAGGGAGGAACAGGTTGCAGGAATGCACTATTTTCCAGTGAAAAAGATATTCCAGGACTAGGGCATTGGATGAAGTTGGAGGGAGAGCGATTCAGAGGAAACATGAGGAAGAATTTCTTCACAGAAAGGGCGGTGGACAAGTGGAACACCCTGCCAGAAGAAGTGGTGGGGGCTGAAACAATCACAGGATTTAAGAATGCATGGGATAGACATAAGGGAATTCTGGAGGTCAGGGGTAAGGGGCAACAGACTTCTAGAAAAACATAAAGTGAACTTATAAGCTCAAATGGGCAGACTGGGTGGGCCATAGGCCCTTGTCTGCTGATAGTGTCTATGTAGCTATGTATATTGTTGGTGTTATTTGTATGTGATTTTAACTTGTTTGGCACCCAGAGCCTCCAGGATGGGCGTCCTTTTAAGTAAAATTTGCCTTGCCTTGCCATCAGGTAGTTTGCAGAAGAGGAACAGATTTTGTTTTACTCTCTGATGAGCCAGGATGTGCAACAGACTGGTAAGATGTTAGGAGGGAAGCTAGCTAGATATTTGTTATTCCCTGCCTGGCAGGGTTGGGGGCACTGGACCTGTTGGGTTATGGGCATGATCAGATTCTTTAAATTCCCTGATGGGACTGGTTGAACACTGGACCTGTTAGGTTGCTGGGGGAAGGTTATCTTTTTTTATTCCCTAACAGGCCAGGTTGGGCATTGGACCTCTCAGGTTGAGGAAGGGGAACAGGATTGTTTTAATTACCTGATGGGTAAGGTTGGGCACCGACCCTGTCAGGCAGTTTGGTGGAGGTGGACAGATGCTTTTATTCCATAACTGGGCACTGGATTTGTCAGGTCGTTGGTGGGAAGGGGGCATTTTTTATATTCCCTGACATACTTGGTTGCATAACAGACCCATCAGGTGCTTTGAGAGAGAAGGATATTTTCTTTTATTCCCTCATGGGCTGGATTGGGTATTGGAACAATCAGGTAGTTGGAGGGGGGAGAGGGCCAGATTTGTTTTTTATTCCTTGATGGGTCAGGTTGGGCACAGGATCTTTCAAATTGTTGTGGAAGGGGGACAGATTTTTGTATTTCCTAATGGGTCAGGTTGCTCACCGGGCCCATCTGGTAGTGGCAGAGGGGGTCAAATTTGTTTTATTCCCTGTTGGCACATGCTGGACACCAGAAATGCCTTGGCACCCTGGCCATTCTATACTACATTCCCTGCAGCACCAGTATGGAACTCATGTGCCCCGTAAAACACTTTGGGATATAGTGTGTCTGAAAGTCATGTTGGTTAAATATTATTTTGCAAATTGCCTCACCCTGGCCTCCCTCTTGCTCCAGCAACTGATCACCACTTAGTTTTCCAATGTTCATAGTCAGGCTACTTGGACTGACTGGAACTTCAGTTTTTTTCATTATACAGAGAGGTTGAAAGAGATGCTTTCTAGTTCCTACAAGCATCAAATTGTGCCACAGCTATGCTAGTCTTTGTCCTTTTGCATTATGATAATTCACCAGCTTGATAACTTTCAGTTTTATGTAGACAATTTCATTTTTTTTCAGGAATAAATAAAAGTTAGCTTTCCATTCACAAAGTTATGCAGACAGAGAGTTTGCTATTATTACCTGTCTGAGCTCATTCATTGTCATTCTTGCTATCATAGCTGGGGGAGCTAGGCTAAACAACTCGAGGACTTCTTCAGTGTGTCGCCTAGGTCAGCTGCATGTTCACGAGAGTAGCACAAGCTGCACAATAGCTTCTTATGCACTGTCCTCCTCGCAGCCAACAGAAAGCTAGTAATGTGTTACATACAGCTGCAAGGAGTAATAGCAAGGCACAACACGCGTTCATTGACAACCATAAAAAGGCATATCCCAATCCCCCCATGCATTTTAGGGACAGCTGCAAAATGTTTTCTGACTTTGATCCTAATAGGAACTGATCTTGATATGCGGACCAGCCCTAAAACTAGGTAGATTTCAAACCTGAAAGCTGCAGGTTTGATAGAGGCTGCTCCAAAGTGTGTGCTTTTGTGCTTTTTATTTCACTAGATTGCTCTGTGCTTGAAAAATTAACTAAAAATGGAGCCATTTTTTGCTCATGCTCAGTTTAAAAACTGAGCATTCTAAAAATAACTGATTTTGTATGAATTCATTTATAAATGTTTTTGGTGAGAATGCATGCATGTTTGTTGGGGTGGGGGTGACGGGTATCACCATGAGGTGATGCCTAACACCGTGAACAGCATCAGTGTTTGTTCAGTGGGGGCAGTGCTATGTGTCAATGTGTAGCCCTGCCCCTGCTGAATGAAGCTGGGTTAAATTTTGTATGTCAGTGGCCATTTGCCACATCTCACTAAGTGGGCTGAATCTGTTCCACACACCAGGGTACCTAATCCCCAGTGCCGGCTAAATATTATGAAATTAATCTGATGCTGTGGTGCCCACTGCTGGTGCTGATTAAGACCCCTCATCTATTACAATAGTTTACCCCCCTGCCACCCCCCTGGCTTATATACAACCTGACACCACAGAGTCCACTCCCTGGTGCCAGCTCAGATCACTCCACCACAACAGTGTGCGACACTGGGGTGTCCAACCCTGGTGTGGCCAAACATCAAGTTGACACTGGGGTGTCCAATCTCCAGTGTCAGTACTGCAAAATAAAAACAGTCCCTCGTCTTTTTTTTTTTGAACCCTGCAATGAAGAAAAATGTCCATCAATGTCTGTTTCGGACTTGCAGATCTCCCCACCCCTACCAATCCCCCACTCAGCACCCACCACTCCACACTACATCCCTTATTCAGCTATAGATGGTCCACCAGTGCAAATCCACTTTCTGTGAAGAAACACATCCAGATGCTTCAACACTGATGGGAAACTGACAGAAACAAGGTAAGTGCATCAATGTATTTTTAATACCTTTTGAACTTTGGCTCATGACTTGGTTATTTTTTAATATTTTTCCCTTAAAGTCATATCATTGCCTTTTTTTGGACTCCATGTTATGAATAAAGTAGGTGGAATTTTTCAAATCTGCCCGAAATGGTGATTTCACAGTCGCTCCTTGAAATCACCCTTTGGGCAGGATTTGAAACTTTTCATCTACTGGGTTCGTGCGGTGGGGTCATAAGAAGACTATTGAAAATTTGGGTCAAAATCTTAAAAAAACAATAAAGTTATGCAGGTACTTTGAAATGTTCATAATTTTGGTAATTGTCAATATTTTGACACCAATATTTCAAAATAGCCATTTTTTCGCCCCAGCTCATGAACTTGACAGGTGCCATTTTTCAAATCTTGTCCAAAATGTGTTTTTGTACATGTGGTGCAAAATGACATTTTTGCAAGTATTTAATACATGACACCTGTCATGTTCAGAAGGGGAAGGTCATAAAAGACAATGTTGAAACTTTGGGGTCAAAATGTAAGCAATAAGTTATAAAGAAAGATTGTGTAGCTCGCCTGGTGGTGCTGAGGGTTGAAACACTGGACACCTTATCCTGTGCTATGTTGGTGCCTCGGGTTTGGCAACGACCTTGGTTCATCGGGGTGCTGGTGTGGGGGGAAGGGTGGAGCAGGATCGAGCATGGTAATGGGCAGCTCTCTTCTCCCGAGGATGGTGAGGGTGGGTTGGTGCCCCTCCCGTAGTTCTGCTCCCACCGGGTGGAGGTCCAGTGGGTAGCAGAGGCAGAGAGGAGGCTGCAAAATGTTATGGGAGGTGGAAGGAGATGAGCTGGTGCCACAGGGTGCATGCATGCCTCCGCATGCTTGCACGGCCATGTGCCAGGGCCTCGGGGGTGGCAAAGGGAGAAAATCTGTAAAATACCCATGTAACCCCATGGCCAGTTGGCAGGAGGAGGTGACGGGGATCAAACAGCTGAATAAAAAAAAAAAAGAAAGATTGTGTGCAGGGCAGGCCATTGGCCCAGTCAGCAGCATGTTGTCTTCCCATGACAGTGACCTGAGTTTAGGTAAGGGATTATGCAATGTTCTGCTGCACAGATGACATCTTGTGGTGGTCCGGGGAGCCTTCCGTCATAAGGTGTTGATGCATGTGCCAAGGCCTGAATGGTAAACATACTGCGTTGAGAGAAGTGAGATGTCATCAAAAAATGGGGCTTGAAATATCTCTACTATTCTGTTTATTCCATTTCACGCAGGTCCCTTTGAAGCCGGTGCAAATCAGGACATGATTCCTTTATCAAAAAAAAAAAGGAAATTCATTGCAATAAAACTATATTAATGCAGACATTAGTGCTGAAGTAAACAAAGCACACTAAGACCATGTCTCAGTGTCAGTGGCTCTGTAGGTAGCACACTCGCATCTGAGGCTGGGAGATGAGAGGGCTGTGGGTTCAGTTCCCACATCTGGCACTTGGGTTAATATCCTAATACTGACACTGTAGTGCAGCATGAGAGGGGTGCTGCACTTCTGAGGTGCCGTCTTTTGGATGAGATGTTAAACTAAGGTCCCATCTGCCTGGATTGGTGGTAGTTCAGGTGGATGTTAAAGATCCCATGGCACTTATCGAAAAGAGTAGGGG
Organism: Neoceratodus forsteri; assembly: GCA_016271365.2. Lineage (NCBI taxonomy): Eukaryota > Metazoa > Chordata > Ceratodontiformes > Ceratodontidae > Neoceratodus > Neoceratodus forsteri. The sequence goes on from CM028137.1 coordinate 776,379,204, forward strand.
AATTTTCCCGGTGTCCTGGCCAAATTTCTCTCATTTACTAAGAATACCACCAACAGCTTAATCTGGTTCAAGGTCAGTTGGCATTCATCTGTATCCCCCTCCCCCCGGGTTGTGCCTGAAAATAGACAGGATTTGTCTAGTGCGCTTACCCGGTCAACAAAAACTAAAATAAAAATAAAAAATAAAAACAATTTCCACATTTTACCGAGTTTTAACCCTTTTTAACTATGTTAAAATGGTTTAAAAGTCTTGCAGCCACACTAAAGCACTGTAAAACCATGCTAGAAACAGTGTTTAAAAACTGCAGTAAAACCCTGATTGGAGCAAGGCTTTAGCATGGTTTCAAACCAACTCGGTTGCCTTAAACCGTGTTAACAGCAGTGTGGAAGCATACCGTGCTGTAACATGGTTTAAGGCAATTGCTGGGAAACTTCTGTGGCTTTTTACTGCTGACACAATAAAAGAAGGGAGAACTTACTCATGTCTTGGAGCTCACAGTGAGCTCCTGAACATATCTGTGCCATTTTCTACCAGATTAGTTACCGCCCTTGGTCACGAGTATCTTGACATACATTGTGGTACACTGTATTGCTGCAATCATGCGTGGGAACTGGAGCAGGCAAACAAGGTGTTGGAGCATAGTGTGGACGCTCAGAAAAACTGGACAGAAGCACGTTAAATAAAACATTTTTAAAAAGGTTTGGAAAAATTCTAGTAGTCTGGATAGGGCCTAAGTAGGGAAATAAAATCATTAGGGTTTGGGGGTTCCAGGATCTTGGAGAATCATTGGTGGAGTGTTCCTTGGGGTTGTCAACCCTAATGCCACCCCCTCCCTTGAATAAACAAGGTGATATGTGCTCTCTTTTCTTTATGCAGGGCTCCACCTCCAAAGAGTACATCACTTTGAGGCACTGGCTTGCAGCTGTACCCTGTACTTTAGGCTGGGGGGAGGGGGTGGGCATTAGGCTTGACACTCCAAGAAACACCCCATCACTGCTTTGCCAGGACTGCTGAGACCCCAAAACCTAATGCTTTTCATTTCACTTTGCATTCTTTAACCCTAATGTCTGCATTAACATAGTTTTTTGCAATAAATATACACACATACATATATATATATAGACTAAATGATGGATAAGTGTGGTATATAAGGAAATAAACCCAATGAGGGGGCTAACCAGACCATAAGGCCGAAAGCATATCCTCCTGGACTGTACCTAAAAATAGGCATTTACTTGCCTAGTGTACCCTAGCTGGTAAACAAAAACTAAATAAAATAAATAAATAAATCAATACATGTATTAATATAATACAGTTGGATGGTTACTGTTAGTTTTGATCATACTTCCATACACAGGGAAAGGGTATACCAGGAAATAACTGCTAACCACTGCTAGGAGGAGGAAGAAGAAGAAAACTTCCATCCATGAATCCATATCTCTCTCTCTCTCTGTCTCTCTCTGTCTCTCTCTCTCTCTCTCTCTTTCTCTTTCTTTGCATATATATACATGCACAGTCTCTTGGGGTAGATCTCTTGATGTGCCAAGTTTTGTTCTAGTCAGATGTGCAAAGTCTGAGCTGCGCATAGTGAAAAAACATAAAAAAATTGCAGTTTTTTGCTGGTTTGTTTGCCATTGTGCAGCATCCAGATGGTTTGGAATGTTAGTCTACAATTTTGAGGGTAGAAAGGGCATGGCCCAGAAGGATTTCCTTTGCTGGTTTGGTGAAAAAATATTAATCTATTCCAGTTATTGAATTTCAAAATTTCAGGTTCTGAGCATGTTCAGTCAGCATTTCAAAATAGCTGTATGAAGTTTTCATACTGGTAATCCTTTTTCATGACGGCAATAATCTTTTTTTCATTTCCCGCCATCTTGTTTTCTGTTTTTCCCTACAAATTCAAACTTGGGAAACCACAACAATGACATTCTGGAGAGTGACCCACACATGTAGCTTGCTTATTGGGACCCACTTAATTGGATTCTGCACTTAACTGTTGGTGAAATGCCCTTGAAATATTGTTTTTTAAGATAATACATTTTTTTGTGTGACTGGTGATACAAAAAAGATTATTTTTTCATACCATGAGTCACAAAATAAGATCCCTTTTCATGAGGGGAAATCCTTTTCCCTTTGCTGGCATCATTTCCCTGCTGTCTAGTGGCACTCCCCATGCTCCGAGCAGCATCCCATAATAATAGTATATTTCCCTGGTGTCTAGTGGCACCCGCCATCCTCTAATTGCTTTCCCCACATTTTATTTTAAAATGACAGTAGAATCCTGATTATTTGGATTGCCTGGGAGACATCAGATCAGTTCAGATAATCGGGAGTCCTGATAATTGGGGTTTCGTGTTGAAATACTATAGCAGTCTACCCATTCACACCAACTGTACTGTGCAGGCCCATCTCTTATTTTCTATCTGACTGTGTGGTTCTGTTGCAAGGTTTCTTAAGGACTTGTAGGGTTTGCAGGGTTTTAAAAGAAAACTATTCACTGCTAAAATCTGTACTGTGCAGATCCATCTCTTATGTCCGACTGCAGAAAAGAGAAAGCAGTGTTGGCTGACTGAAATCGAGGGTAGGGTAAACCTTTTTCTCTCTTGCATGAGTTTAAAAGAGAAGCAGTTCCATAGAAGTAGAAGATACAGAAAGAAATGGGTACAGGAAGGCCAGTAATTGACAGTAAAAGGCTTGTCCCTTTTGTCCAAAAGTACATTAAAAATGCCGAAATCTGTACTGTGCAGCCCCATCTCTATTGTCTGACCACATGTTTCTCTTGCAAGGAATGGGTACAGGAAGGCCAGTAATCCACAATAAAAGCACTATCTCTTTCATCTGAAACTACATTAACAAATTCTAGTCAGAGCCAATATGGCTGTGCTGAGCTTGTAAAGCTATGGAGAATGAATGCCGCTGAGTACCATCTCCAAGATGGTGTCGGTGACACAACTGCCCATGCACAGCATTCACACATGCATAGTTGTGGTGAATGGCATTCTGCCATTTCCAAAATGGCAGAGCTACTGGAATTGTGCATGCAAAGTTCTTGTCCTAGAATGCGGACATAACAGCCAAAATAGAGTGGCTGTTACTCCATAGCGACTGACCATGGTGGAGTGTTCCAAGCTCTGTTGGACTTTTGGAAGGATACTTCCAAAAGCCCAATGGAAGCATGCCACGGTTGGCTGTTTTTGAGGACCCAACAGCAAAACGACTGTAGGCTCTGCCCACAGCTATAAATACTGCCAAAACCTGTACTGTGCAGCCCCATCCCTGTTGTCTGCTCTGCGGATTTCTATTCAAGGATTTTAAACCAAAAGAGAAAGCAGTGTCCGTTGAAAGGAATCAGGGGTAATGACCGTGTGGTTTTCTTAAGTCTCTCTCAAAGCACATCACCCATCAAAGCCTCAGTAGTTTTACAAGAAAAGTGAAGTAACATAATAGAAGCAATAGCAAATAAATTTTACTTTTACAGCACCATATCTGAAGATGTCTGATCACTGTGAGCTGAAAATCCATAGGATAGGGTACTGAAGGCAAGGCAACCCATTCATACTCAGATTTTTGTCCAAACATGTGGTTAGCTTCTAAGTGAGGTTATGATGGAGTGTCACCTGGAGGCAGACAGTGGAAAATACTGTATAGGCATTGTAACACAGTACAACTTGATTATCCTACCCATTCAGTAGATGGAGAAAAACTCAGGAGATGAAGTCCGGTCCCTTAGATAGGGATTTCCAGATAATGGGGGTTCCCCTCTTCTGTTGTACTTATGTAACCCCCAGTCGGCACTAAACTGAGAAGGCTTCTACTCCTGCCTGCATGGCTAGTGAACAGGTTGAGGGGCCTGGGTCCTATGACGCGGTGCCTCCATTTTTATAAGTTGAAGATTTGGAGAAAAAGTGTCACTTGGCGTGGTGACTAGGTTTGACTACTCTGCACAGGGGCACCCAAAGTAATCCAGAGACTAGAAGCAATAACATAATGTCCAATACCAGGATATGGGATTCTAAAGTGTGGCATTATTCAACAACGTTGAATGAAAAGCATAGATGGACCCCCACGGGGCTACACTCCTTGTAATGCAGATAAGGTGATGACACAGACACATATCCATTCTTGGATCCTAAACTTCCATATGTCATGGACTCTTTAACTAGTGGCACACTACCACCCTCTACTCCATCCCAACATCTGGGCACCCTCTTCAGGCACTGGCTAATACCTGACAGAAAGGTGACTGGTGTCTCAAAGCGAATCCGTAGAGGTGAGCCCTATTACGCCAGGTGAGGGGTCTCCCACCTTTTGTTCCATAGACCCATACCCGGCCATTCCTTTGTTTACACACACACATCCTTGGCTACTGAAGCGCAGACTGTACATGGCTTTGTAATGCAGTAACTGTCTTTCTCTGAAGATCCCCCACACACAACAGTCATTACATCTCACTATTCCATAAGCCTCTTCCTTGGCTACTATAGTGCAGACTGTACATGGCTTTGTAATGCAGAAACTGTCTTTCCCTTGAAGACCCCCCACATACAACAGTCATTACATCTCACTGTTCCATAAGCCCGGAACTTGGCATCCTGACTGACCCACAGCCCCAGAGACTTATTTACTCACTGTTTTGGTGAATGACACTGGCCTTGTATCAAAGCTTCATCACCCTCCACGTTGCAGGTGTCCAAAACTTTGAATGAATCTCATTTCTCAAAAACTGTAGTGCCCCAGCACTCTCCATCAGGCAGCTTCTTCCTTTTCCCAGGCCAGGAGTTGCCCCTGGGAGTTGGTTCCTTGTGCCTCTCTTATGGTAGAAGCACACACCCCAAGGTAGCTCTGAGTCAGAGCTGAGAGCAGGGGGGGCCTGCCCCTGCAGGACACCCCCTCCCTCCACTGTACTACAGGATCTACATCCTTCTCTCTCTTAAGCCTACTTCAGACTAACTTTGAAATTCCACAGCGTTCTATCTAACTCCCACTGCAACATTCCATTGTGGCTTATGCTGCTGCAGAATTCTAAATGATGTCATAGCCCCAGCTCAGCAGAGACTGAAAACAGAGCAAGGCATAGTGGAATCCATTTAACTGGAGTTTCACTAGCTGCCTGTCCCTGCCTACCACTAGATCTAACTAGGGTTCTAGTAACTCTGGGTAACAGGGAGGTTACACTTATAATTAAAAAAAAAGTCATTCAGTGTATTTATTTATTTTTTGTTAAACCTGTAAAAAAAAAAAGGTCCCTCACTGATCTGCCCCCCCACCTGGTCTTCCGCTGATCAAACCCCCTCCCCACAAACCCTAACTCACCTGAACAGGTCTCAGTGTGAAGATCCACTCTCCAATCAAAGACATGTCTTGCTGCTGGAACCGCTGTCTGCTATATGAAAAACTAAGTCAAGTGCAGATCAATGTATTTCAATGGGATTTTCAACTTTGGTGCATAACTTTGCCGTTTTTGAATATTTTGATCCCACATTTTCAACATGGCCTTTTTGATACCCCACCTCATGAACAATGTCAGTGTAATTATGCAAATCCGGCTCAAAAGGTGATTTTGCGGTCACATGGTAAAATCACCTTTTGGTCACTATTTGAAATTTTCACCACCCTTGTTCATGAGGTGGGTCCATAAGAAAGGTATGTTGAAAATCTTTGCTCAAAATATGTAAAAATGGCAAAGTTATGTACATAAGTTGAAATTTTGATGCACATGTTCGTAACTTTGGTAATTTCAAATATTTTGACTCCAATCTTTCAACACAACGTTTTTATTACACCACTTCATGAATGCAACAGCTGTCATTCTTCAAAACCTGCCAAAGCTATATTTTTGGACATGTGGAACAGAGTGATGGTGCAATGGCGCTGGGTCACATTTTTGCTGGGAATTTTGAAAGGTTCAGTAATGCTTATATGAGGTAGGGTAATAAGAAGGCTATGCTGACAATCTGGTTGTTGTTGTCTTACAAATGGAAGTGCAGGGCACACAGCAACACACACACAAATATATATATATATATATATATATATATATATATATATATTTATGGTGGGACAGAGGGCCTGAGCTCCCACAGGGAAATAAGGATACAATTATACTATCTCAAAAAGTAAGGAAATTAATTGCAAAAAAACTTTCATTAATGCACTAGTCAGGGTTAAAGTGAAAAAAGTAGTGAAATGTGGTGTTAGGGTTTCCATCCTTAAAACACCCAACCCCCACCCTGCAGGCAGCAAACCAGGTGTGGTGTGTGTCTTGGAGTCCTCAAGCCTAACGCTCACCCCATTCTCATACACTGTGCACATCTCAGCTTCTTTACTGATGGAATGGGGTGAGCATTAGGGTTGAGAATCCCAAGGTACACTCCATGCCTAGTTTTCTGCCTGAAGGGTGGGGGTGGGGTGTTAGTGTTAGAAACCTTAATGCCATATTGCCCTACTTTTTTGCTTTAATCCTAACTAGTGCATTAATGGATTTTTTTGCAATGAATATATATATATATACATATATATATATATATATATATATATATATATGTGTGTGTGTAGAGAGAGAGTGCAGTAACACTCCATAGTTAGTGGAACCTTGGCACCATGTACCAGCAGGCTGCTACCCCAGCCTGTTGACCACAATACAGGCTGAGGGCCTGGGCTCTGTTCTGATGGTGATTGGGGGTTCTTTCCCAAATAGAAATATGTACTAGCATAGTGCCTCCACCCAGAGTAAATATAGTGGGCCAGATGTTTGTAGGGTACAACCCCCTGGGATGCTTTACCTACCCACCTCCCCTTCCAATCACTCCTCAAACAGAATACCATAAACAGTTGCTGTACTTTACTTTGTATGCAGTTAATGACTATATCTAATAATATGCTCAGAGGCAGTTTTAACAGGAACAGTAATAATAGTTTTATTATAGGGAATGGGGAATGGGAGATTCAAATTTAAAACAGTGGCATAAAGTTGGTAACACTGGAACAATGAAACACATTGATATCTGTGCCCACCCCCATCAGCATCAACACATTTAACTTGCCCTCCCCCACTGGTACCAGTGTCACTAAGGAGTCTACCTGGGTACCCAGGTTAAGGTGCAGGCCTGATTGTTGCTGCAGGTAAGACAGTATTGGGGCCCTTAGGAATAAAGAAGAAGGAACTCTCTATTTAAGTTAATTTGTTTTAAAAAAAAAACAGCCAGGTCAGGCCCTGGACATACTCACAGTTCTGAAGACAGGACACAGGGTCTGGTTCATAATAACAGGCTCAGTCAATCAAACTGGGGCCTTGAGCAGTAGGACAGGTTTGTAGATGCCTGCACTGGAACTGAGGTCTAGTAACTTGCCACCTTCAGTCTTGACTGAAGAGTCTAGTGGCTCTTCTGAATCACACCCAGGATACAGGAGCACTGCACAGTGGCTTCCTGGTTCACAAGGATCCCAGACCCCAGGAGCGACCCCACAGTCCAACTCCCCCAAATAGCTCGAGAGTGCTTTAGCACTTGGGCACGTGCCTGTGGATCCCTGTTCCCTGATCCACTCCATTTGATAAGGGCTAGTTAGCCCCCTTTCCTGGTTCCAAGGTGGCCTTAATGAGATGCAGTCTCAGTCTCCACATGGATCAGTCCAGTACTCTTGGATGCAGCGATGGCCCTCTGATTCTCCCTTTCAGCAGGGTGTTCTGGAACAGTCTCTGGAATGGGTAAATTCAGCTTTCGGGCTGAAGGCTTTTGTGGCTTCTGGGGCTCCCAAAGGCAGCAGGAGCTCCAAAGGCTTCTCCCACTTCTGGCTTCAAGCTTCAGGCAGCACTCCAGTCTCTGGCAAAACAGTTCAACTCTCCTAACAGGTGGGTGTTTTTCTTGCAGAATTGCTGCAGGAGTTATCCCAAAATGCTCTGAGTACTCTCATTCTGGAGCTTCCAGTTGCTGCACAGTGAGGCCAGACTCACAGTCTTTGACTGTGGAAACACTGACTATAGGCAATGTGCTCCCAGCACCAGTTGGACTGCTGATGGCCAAGAAGTGTGAGGAGGGATGTGCCATTGGCTGTCTGGATCCACAGCACTGACATACAAGTATGGGGGCTGGTGTCATTGGTGCCACTGGGGTGGGGGAAACCACTGATCACCAATGTGGGGGTGGGGTTACCTGGGTCAGGACTTGGGTTATAGTGGCCGGAGCACCTGTGTGTGCCAGGGTGTGTGTGTGTGTCATGCTCTACACAGGAACTAGGATGCCTCTTGAGGGGGTTGGGGGGTTGCTTGGTGCTACTGATGGGGATGGACATACATGTGTCGGGGTTGGGGTGTCTGTATTCCGCACTCAGGGGGACCTGGCTGCCACATGGTGGGGGGTATTCTCTGTGCATACAGGTCAGGCTGCCTTGTGGTGGGGCGGGTGTGTGTGTGTGTGTGTACAGCCATGTGGGCATCGACCACCATGTGTTGGGGGGTTATGCCACATTACGGTGATTGGGCCACTCTGTGTTGAGGGTGAGTGCTTGACCACAAAGGGATGGGGCAGATGTGTGCAGGGGTTGGGAGCATTCAGGCTTGGGGCAGGGGTCATCAGTGCCATGGGTGGGCACTGCTGGCCACAGGGGCATTGCTGCACAGATTTGGGTGCCTGCGGGGGCACGCACCTGGATCCGCATCATGTCATGCAAGTGATCTACTCCTGGACCCAGGATGGGCATCCCATTGAATGCCTGCCTGTGTCCGCAACTCCACCCCCAGCCATGCTGCAGAGTCCTGTGCCCAAGGGAGTGGTGCCATGGACAGGTGGCTGCTATTAGTGCATACCAGCCTGTGTGCACCTGTCCATGGGTGCAGAGCTACGCGGGCAGAATACGTGCCTCTGGCACATATTTCCCATCCATTTGTGCATTGCCCCCATTGTTTAAACTCCCTTCCCAGGAGCCATAGCTGCAGGTGCTTGGGCTCCTTCACTCCTCACTGGCTGGATTGGGGTCAGGGTTCACAAAGATGGTTGCTGCTGCAAAAAAAAACAGTCCAGTGTCCCCACTGTAAATGTCTTTTTGCAGCCCAACAGTATTGTTTTACTTTTAACTGTCCCCTTGTTTGATTGCTGCCCTCTGCTCTATTGTCCACTGGTAGATTGGGGCTTGGAAATGTCTTACCCTGCCTGTCACTGTTGCCAAAATATACTGTCCCCAGGTAGCAAGCAGGGCTCCCATAACACACAGCAGCCTCAGCTGCTCTTAAAGTGGCAGCATTCCCTTTACAGAATATAGCACTTAAGAACGCTCTTATTTAACATTTGCTTCTTCCTCCCCCAAGTGCCTCCAGACCCCCTCTATCATTTTTGTAGTCTGTGGGGTCAAGGCACACACAGGGGAACTACTGGAGCTACCAGAGCAGCTTTCAACATTAAAGTGCTTTAGCGCTGTCGTGCACTTGTGCGCACCCTGCCAGCTTGCACTTCCAAGATGCAAACTGCACGGTGGTGTGCTTATTGCCAAATGGGCAATTTAATTCCTTTAAAACATGCTCCTCCAGTTCCCCTCTTAAAGGATTACCACCCAGGAGCCAACAGAAGCAAGAGGGCATGCACCCAGGACCTGCACTGGCGATGGTGAGTGTTTGGGAGGAGTGGCAAGGTTAGCCCGGCCCATGGGGGGGTGTTACATTAGTGTTGGGTTGGGTGTTTAATGTTAAACCCCTAACTTTGCACCTAAGTAACTTTTTCCCATTCAATGGAATTGCATGAAAGTTTGCATATGTGGTCTAGTGGGCAAGGTCTTTTGATTTGGCAAGTTTTGTGATGGTTGGATGTCCAGATTCCATGATTTGGATAGTGCAAAAAAGTAGAAAAATCAGGGTTTTTAGACTCTTTTTTGCCATAACCTACAGCTCAGACAGTTTGAAAGTTTGTTCTGAAATTTTCAGGGTAGAATGGGCATACCCTAGAAAGAGGCCTTTTTTGGTCTGGTGAAAAAATATTAAGCTGTCCCTGTGTTATAAGGATTTACAGATTTGGTTCTGAGCATGCACAGTAGGGTCTTTCATTTATATCACCGATGCTAAAGAAGAATTTCCAGCTCTCAAAAGAAGAATGTTCTTTCGTGAGCTGCTCATGAAGGAAGAATCTTCCTTCATGAGCCAAAATTCTTCTTTTCTGAGAAGAAGTCTTCTTTCGTATCATTAAAAAAAAAAAAAAAATTGAAAGCCCATATAAATTATGCCTTGGAGAGAAAAATCTTGCTAAACAGAACCCGTTTATCTAGATTCAGATGTGTTTTTGGAAAAATGAGTTCAAAATATGGGTCTGGGACATCTGTTTAATCCTAAGTGGAAGGCTTGGTGAGGGCTCATGTGAGAGAACTTCATCAGATCAGTGAGACTTTCTTGAACTGTGAAGCTGCAGCTGGAGTCATGCTGCCAACTTCAGTTGGAGCAGTGAGTTGGCAGGCTTAGTGAGGGCTCACACGAAAGAACAATGCAAAAGAACTATAGTTCTTTTGTATTGTTCTTTAGTGAGAACAGTGGGACTTTCTTGAATATTGAAGCCGCACCTGGAGTAGTGCTGCTGGCTTCATCTGGAGCAGTGAGCCAGTGATCTCATTATCTGTCTGTCTGTCTATCTATCTATCTATCTATCTACCTATCTTCATATTTTTTATTTTATTATTTTTATTCCCAAACCCCTCATCTCAGCCAGCTGTTCATTGTTCTTCCCTGATCCCTTGACTTGAATATCATAAAAGTGAACCGAGGTGCCCACCCCTGGTACTGCTTGCCCACCCCTCCCCTCCAGATCGCTTGCCCCCCATTACCAATGTTTATAATATTTTATGTATTTTGTAGACTGGGGTGCCCACTCCTGGCACTCCTTTGTACTAATCCCATCCCCTCCAGGCTGCTCCCTCAAATATAGGTGGTGGCACCGGGGTGCCCACTCCCAGTGTCACCGAACAGTATCCCAACACTGTGGTGCCTAATTCCCAGTGCTGGCAATGTCCTCATACTAAATAAAAAAAATCCCTTATTAATGTTTTTTTAAACTTTAACCTGAAAAAAAGAAAATGGTCCATCAGTGATCTGAACTCTCAAACCTCCAACCCCCACACATCTTCCCTCATCTTAACATGTCCCACAATGTAGATACACACTCTGATCAAAGACACGTCTTACTGTTGGAACTGGTGACTGTGATATGAGAAAATAAGGTAAGTCTAGTTTAATGTATTACAATGGAGTTTGAAGTTTGTCATTTTTAATATTTTTACACCAAGTTTTCAATATGGCCTTTTTGGGATCCCACCTCATGAAAGAGGGCAGTTAAAATGTTCAAATCTGTCTTAAAAGGTGATTTCACGGTTGCTGCACAAAATCACCTTATGAGCATGATTTGAACATTTTCACCTCCCTTTTTCATGAGGTGGGGTCATAAGAAGGCTATGTTGAAAATGTGGAGTAAAATATAAAAATATGTCAAAGTTAATAGCATACATTGACATTTTTCAACACTTGCTCATAACTTTGGTCATTTTCAATATTTTGACTTCTAATTTGCAACACAACCATCTTTGTACACCACATCATGAATGTGACAGATGTGTTTTTTCAAATCTTGGCTGAAACGTGTTGTCACACTTGTGCAGCAAATCATCTTTAGGGCAGGATTTGAAAATTTTCACCCACTGGGTTCATGAGGTGGGGTCATAAGAAGGCTATGTTGAAAATTTGAGGTACAAATATTAACAAACAACAAAATTATGAGCATACATTGAAATGTTTCTATACTCACTCATAACTACAGCATAGTAATTTGCAATATTTTGACCCCAAATTTTCAACATAGCTATTTTTTCACACCACTTCATGAACATGACAGCTGCCATTTTTCAAATCCTGGCCGAAATGTGTTTTTGCACTTGTGGTGTGAAATGATGATTTGGTGGGGATTTTAAAATTCTCACCTAATGGGTTCATGAGGTGGGGTTGAGAGAAGGCTATGTTGAAAAATCGGTGTAAAAAAATGGTAAAATGACCAAGTTATGAGTGAATCTTGAAATATTTGAACTTTCACTCATAACTTTGCTGATTTTCAATATTGTTACTCCAGACTTTGAACGTAGTCATTTTCTCACACCACTTCATAAACATGCCAGGTGTCATTTTTAATCCTAGATGAGGCATTTTCACAGTTATGGTGTTTCGGTCAATGTACTGTAAATGCCTCATTCATGTTTATAAGAGGAAGTCATAAAACCATCTTGAAAACTTGGGGACAAATGCATGTATTGCCAGACTTTAGTCTAGCGGGTAGTGCTTCGTGATCCCATGCTGGTGAGCTGTGTTCAGGGGCAATCTCAGTGAGCTAGCTGGATGGGGCAAGGGTGGGGGATGGTGTTGTTATGCAACACACCTTCAGCCAGGGAAGGAAAGGTATAGAGTTGCCCACATAGACCCATAGTGAAGTCAACTCTTTTCCTGGGATAGGGCCCTGAACCTCAGCACCTGTGGGTGGCAAAGAGCCCTTTGCATTGTCTGAGAGATGGAATCTTTGCTCCATGCATTTGTATCTGTGGCCACATGGAAGAGCAGCCCACCAGACAGCTCCATGAATTCTTGACATCCATTGCTGCATGGAGTGCAGAGCCAGCAGTGCACTGCAGTTCTGTATGTGGATGGAGTTTTCTGTTGGCACAGGGCCCAGAGGGCCCTCTATGTCTGCATTTGTTTGTGATCTGCATGAATGAGGATATAATTCCACTGTCTCAAAAGGAAAAGAAGTTCTTTGCAAAAAACTGCATTAATGCACCCATTAGGGTTCAAATTAACACAACAAAAGTAGGAAAATGTGGCATTAGGTTTTACAACCCTAACTCCCCACTGCTCCCAAAGCAGTAAAATTACAACACCACACAAGCAACCACAGACAGCCATCATCAGGTAAGACAAATAACATACAACTGTTTCCAGATGACACAAATGCAGTAGCACTAATGTACTACCTTTGTGGATTCGTATCTGTGACTGGAGAAGCACAGGCTCCATAGGGGCCTGTGTTTCTGCTTATGCAGCCACACCTGTGTGTATGTTGTACTGTGTGCATGAGTATGTGTGACTGCAGAAGCATAGGTCTCATAGCAGCCTGCCCTTCTTTACACAGAAGGCCCCATGGGGCCTGTGCCTCTGCAGTAGAGGTATAGTGGCATCAGTGAGGATGCAATGCAGTAATACTGCAGTATATCACAAAACTGCTGCTGTATGCTGCAGGGAACACTTAATTCAATACCAAGTATGCCTTTTTTTACTGCAGTATTTTGTGACATGTTCATTTACTGTAAGTTTCTGCATTTCATCGTGGCTGGCTCCACTGTACTTATGCACACTGTATGAGGTACCTCACTAGACAGCACAATTGCATAGTGCATGCTTTTCTACATGCATCTGCATAACAGAAAAGCTGCTACCCCTTAAACAGTTTATAGATCAGCTGCTGAAACCATGATATACACATTGCAGCAGTACTTCCACCTGCATAATGGCAGACCCTACAGGGACCTGCCTTTCTGGAGCCAGAGGTTGGTGTGTACATCTTACACCTGTGGCTGAAGAGGTACAAGCCCCTCAGGAGCCTGCACTTCTGTGGACAGAAGTACTGTAGCAATTTTGGTATCATGGATTTTGTAGCTCCCATGCTTCTGCAGGCAGAGGTCTGTGTGTATGTCTTACACCTGCAGCTGCAGAAGGGCAGGCCCATCAAGTGTTTGTGTGTGTGTGTGTGTGTGTGTTTATATACGTCTTACAGTGTGTGCATGAGTACTTGAGACTACAGAGTACTGGTCCCTTATGGGCCTGCACTTCTGAAGACAAAATAACTCTTGAAATTTGGTTATCATGGATTTATATCTGTGGTTGAAGGGGCCTGTGCTTCTGTACACAGAAGCTGTGTTGCAGTTTGAGTATCCTGGATTTCTGTCTGCAGTGACAAGTGAGTGTGTACATCTTGTGGTGTGCATGCTGCAAATACAAATCCACAAAGGTAACACATTAGTGTTACTGCATTTGAGTCATCTGGAAACAGTTGTATGTTGTTTGTCTTATCTGATGATAGCTGCCTGTGGTTGCTTGTGTGAGCTTGCCATTTTGCTGCTTGGGGGGTGGGGAGTTAGGGTTTGAAACCGTAACGCCTCAGTTCCCTACTTTTGCTGTTTTAATTTGTACCCTAACTGGTGCATTAACACAGATTTTTTTGCAGTGACTATCTCTCTCTCTCTCTCTCTGTATCTATCTATGTAGTTCTGCATTTGTGTCTATGTTAACAGCACAGGTGTTTTTTGTATGCTGAGGGGAAAGCTGCCTAGAGTGATGATATCAGTGACCTTTGTGTGACCTGTGTGTGAAAATGGCTGATATCATCACAGTAGAGCACAAGGTAAAAATATCACACTGCAGTGGATGATGCAGTTTTATCTCACTCATTTATCACTCACCACTATTGTGTGTGTGTGTGTGTGTGTGTATACATATATATATATATATATATATATATATATATATATATATATATATACAGTATGTGTATATGTGTGTGTGTGTTTGTATATATATATATATATACACACACACAGTATATGTACACACACACACACACAGATATAATCATACAAATTTGCATCTTATACCCAAAGATCTAAAGCAACACAGTATGTTATTACCATATCACTATAACATAAAAAATGTTATGTTACAAGTCCTCCCCACCCCCATCACACCATAGACCCCCATTAAGGTGTGAAGGAATAGCTCCTCAGCCCTATGAAATTGTAAAGCTGTTGATGGTTTTGGATTTCTTGCTTCACTATAACCCCAGCTGCCCTGCTTTGCTGCTGAGTGGAGAGCCCAATTATCATCACCTAATTAGTGTTGTACAAGAGAAACATTCCCAGCCATAGGCAGACCTCAGACCAAGTCTCTCTGTACTCAGCCAACACTGTTAACAGTTGCAGCTATGACACTGAGTCTGATTTCCAAATGAGTTCTGCACATAACTCTGACTTATTTGCCCATGTGTAATTATGCTGGCAACTGTTTGATTATACTGCTTGGTATTTTCAGAAGCTTCAACTGCTTTTGTGTCAGGCATAGCATGAAAGCTTTGCACATTGTAACACTTTGCTAGCCTTGCATAGCTTAAGTGTGGGAAGAGGGAGTTATTTCAACAAAGGAATTAAGCAAAGCCATGCTGGTAATATTCTTGCCAGTAAGTAGAATTTAGGTTAGAAATGTTATATTAACAATGATACTATGACTACTACTTCTACTACTACTAAACTAATGAATCACTTTTTTTTTATCAGGAGTAGACAATTATATCAAGATTATTCAGAATGCTGCCTTGAGGTCCAATGTTACAACTATGCATGAATATTAAAGTAGAAATACAAATACAAAGAAAATACAATGAGAGACCAGGGTACAAAACAGTGGTCATGTATTATACTTACCAATACACATATTCAAGGGATAATCTAGAAAAAAGCTCCTTAACTGTTGGTAACTTTCTAATTTTGGGTTGAACTCTGTTTAATGCCTGTGCAGCACCAAATGTGATTGTCATTACATTATAAGGAGTTGAAATAGTATAGTATAGTATAGTATAGTATAGTATAGTATAGTATGTCCCCTATGGGAAACCATCTCAAATTAAATATATACTAGTACTACTACTACTACTAATAATAATGAATGTGCATGTGTCTGATGTTTGAAATGTGTGTCTCTTATTTTTGAATTCGTTTGCACATTTGTGTTTATTAAAAATATTTTTTACATTGCAAACTGGATTCTGTTGGTAATGATGGCACATGTTCAAGGGGTTGAGAGTCAACAATAAAATATGCATTTTGTCTTACGAAGCAGCAGTAGTCATTATTTGTGTGTCACATCAGCCTCAACCAGTGACTAGGAATATTTTATTTAGTCTAACAAAAATACAAATATTACTGAGTAGTATTTATTTTTGTATTTGTTACAACAAATACCACACTGTCTGTATATTTGTTATAACAAATGCCACATTATTTATATTTGTGCTGTTAACATATTTGTGCTGCACATCCCTAATAAAAACAATGGCCATCTTTATTTCTGTGGTGCCCTTCTAACATTCAGAATATACACAAAGACAACCCAAAACATGAAACACAGATGCAGGTCAGCTACAATAAGTTGGCTCAATGATGCCAAAGAATAAAAAGTGCTAATTAAAAAGCTTGCTAAAATTAAAATGTTATAGCATTTAAAAAAATCCAGTGAGGAAGCTGGAGAGATTCTCTTTTTATACTTTTATTTAAAAAAAAAATACCATGTTGAACAGGGCCTGTTGCTTTGCTTTTAGTTATGACTCCAGTTCTCATCACTGTAATTTGTATAGTTCATTGGGCTGGCTACCATTACATTTAAAATATAATTTTTCACTTTGGGGAAAACTTTGAAATGCATTGCATCGATGCACCGTTCAGCTTATATTTTATAGATCTCCTGTATTTTAATTCATTCTAGTCTTCATTAATACCTAGTTATAGTAATAATAATCATATAATAATAATAATAATGATGATGATAATGACTGTGCATGTGTCTTATATTTGGAATTTGTGTCTCTGGTTTTTGTATTTGTGCATTTGTGTGTATTATTATTTAACATAACAGACTTGTTGCTGTTGTTAGGGATGGCACAAGCCCAAGGGTTTGGGAGTTAACAATAAAATATGCATTTTGTGTTAAGCAGCAGCAGTAGTCTTCATATGCATGTCACATCAGCCTCAACCGGTTTCTAGGAATACTTTATTTGATCTGACAACACTCCAAATATTCCAGCGTAATATCTGTCTGTGTATTTGTTATAACAAATATCACACTATTTATATTTGTGCTGTTACATATTTGTGTTGCACATTCCTAAAAATAACAACCATTGTCTTTATTTATGTGGGGCCCTTCTAACACTCAGAATATACGCTGACACCCCAAAACATAAAACACAGATCAGATACTATAATTTGGCTAAGTGATGCCAAAGGTTCAAACAAGTGCTAATTAAAAGCTTGCTGAAATTAAAATGCTACTCAAATCTCAGGAAAAAAGCTACACCATCCAGTGAGGAAGCTAGGCAGATTTTCTTAAATTTATATTTCATTTTCTAACAAAGATAGTGATGAACATTGCCCATCACTTTGATCCTGGTTATAACTCATGTTGTTATCACTGTAGTTTGCATAGCTCATTGGGCAGGTTGCAAAGTATTTTTGTAATTTTTGGGAAACCTTTAAGAAGCATAACATATATGT
This sequence comes from Neoceratodus forsteri, assembly GCA_016271365.2. Classification (NCBI taxonomy): domain Eukaryota; kingdom Metazoa; phylum Chordata; order Ceratodontiformes; family Ceratodontidae; genus Neoceratodus; species Neoceratodus forsteri. The sequence goes on from CM028137.1 coordinate 776,396,529, forward strand.
AAAATTCCACTTACATTTGATATATTTTCTGTATTTTTCTTTATTTTATTCTTTAATATCATCATTTACATGGCAACTGGATCCTTGTCCCCCTGCAGTCAGTCTGCTTCTGTTGTTTAATCATTTGCCGAATTGATGATTTATTTGTTTGTTTGCAATTTTTGACCAGGAAAGACACACTAAGCTGGACCTTCTTTCCAGGTGCATCCTGGGAGCACTGGGAAGTTAAATGACTTGCACATTGTTATACAGTTTACAAGTGGTGGCTGCAGGATTCAAACCCATTTTCCAGGTTTGTAGCTCAGTGCTCCTAACCACTACACTACACTGCCTCCTGGAGCACTGTACAAATATACTAAGGAGTGAAACATTCTTTCTGTCTTCTTTTGGCACATATAGGTCCAGTGTCTACAAAAAGTTCATTTATGTATGGAGACCTAACCTTAACCTTAAAGGGGACAAATAAATTGTACAAATGTGCAGTTCTTTGTAATGTTTCTAGTTTTTGAAATTATATTAGTTCCCGTTATATGATCCATATTTACCAGTTCCTGAATGAACATTGATATAAAAACTGTTTTTTTAGAGTTTTCTTTTATGGGCAATATTCTGTACAGCTCTGTTCATGGAATCAGAAATGTAGAGTTTGGATTATGTCACTGCCTGAATTCAACACTCCGATTACAAGACTTTGACCTGTAAGAGCAGTGATCAGAGTTCTGAATCCATGCAGGGACACAGTCAACACTCCAAATCCGTGGTTTCATGAAGATAACATACAAAATGTTGTTCCTAAACAGAGAACAATGCAAAACTTGGTTGCTGACATTAGCATTTATTCAGGTACAGTTAAATAGGAATAATTTTGGGCATGAATATTGTTTTGGACAGTAGGAACATTACAAACCGCAGCAAATTCACACAAATTATGCTCCCTTTAAATGAACTTTAAGCATATGACAGGCAAGGACAAGATGAAAAAATTGCATTAGAATTTTGTATAATTTCATAAATTTAGTTAAATAGCAGTTTAAAGCTTATCAACTAACAGTGACTGCAGTCATATATTTTAAAAAACAGTATATGAAGTTCAGTATTCATTGTATAGTACATTGGAATACTCGCTGACATCAGAGGAGCTGCTGCCGACAGGAAAAGATGCTGAGATACAGGAAGAGACAGTATCATAAAAGCCTGCCTGGGTTCCAGTAGCAATTTTTTCCATCCTTTGGGAACCACAGCTGCAAAAGCAGGACACTACTGTCTGTAAATTATATATCAAATAATAAGAAATAAAGTGAATAATCTTTACCTTTGCCCACATCCCACTACCCACTCACCTAGGGAACTCTCCTATGTGTGCCCATGGTTGGCTGCTAGGCTCCAGAAACAGTAGGCAAGAGGTCCTGAAAATTGAGGGAGTGCTCTTGACCAATTGAAGTGCGCCTTTCTTCTGTGCATGAGACACTCTTATTCTATGATAAGTGTCTTATGCACAGGTACCCCAGAAACTGGCACGTTTGTAGGAGGATTTGTTAAATCTTTAATATATCATTGACACATGCCTCCTCAGAGACCACATTTTCCACTGTAAGAATGGTCTCACTTACATTCTTAGGGTATCAGATCCACGTACCTTTGGCTCCCAGTTCTCACACTGTAATAATGCATGAGACCACTCTTACAACTGTAAGAGTGGTCTCCTAGACATATTAACATACAAAGATCCAGCAACCACTCAATCAAATACAAGGCCAACTACAAGCAGATTAAAAAATGTTAATTGGGGGTAGGTCTATATTAAACAGTGAATATCTATTGCCACCAATATAAGAAGGCAGTGTAGCCCAGTAATTAGGGTGCTGACTTGTGAACCAGGAGACTCAGGTTCAAATCCCACCAGGGTCATCTAGTCACTGTGTACTAGTGTTGCTCGGATGGTGCCTCTGTGGATCCGACTGTGCTGCATCAAATAGCACCACTGTCTGAGCAGGATCCAACCTGGGATCTGGCCAAATTCAGAGGTCAGATCCCAGTTCAGATCCTGCTTTATCCGATGTCAGATCCAGGGATCCGACCTGGATCTGGGGGGGGGGTCAGATTCACAGTTGGATAGTGCTGCTATCCGACCGGATCTACTATCCTGCTAAACAGCAGGTATTTGGTGGTATCCTAATTGCTAGGATATTCACTTGAACTTCGCGACCCCCCGACTTCTGATCTGAGCTGTGAAGTGGATGGAAGAAAGGCCCCTCAAAAAATGGAAATGTGACATCTCAGCTGGGCTATCTTGGATAAATATATGGTAAAGAAACAAAAAAACAGAGTAATCAAATGCTGGAATGAGCAGCAGAGAGCTGTAAGACAGAGTGACTCTTGGAATAGTGCATGAAGGAGTTACATGAAACAAAGCATTAAAACATATTTTCTATTTCATTTATTTATGAAAAAAATTGCAATTACCTCCATATTTTCAATATTTTGTTTTTCTATCTTCTCTTGCCATCTGACCAGGGATATATCCTGTTTTCATAGATATATGCTGTTCAAGCTCTATGAGCTGTCATGTCAATCAATCAATCAAAGTCTTTATTTAACCAGGTGATCACTGTTAAGCAAGCTCATTTTCGAAGTGGACCTGGGTTTGTTAACAAGGAACAAGGGACAATATACATGGGATGCAACACACAAGAAAATAGTAATAATACAAATAAAGTGAGATGCAATAATACAGTATATACAAAGCATCAGCAGGTAACATTGACAGTAGTATATTTGGAACAGAAGATACAGCTAGTTTTGGGTAGGACACAATTTTCATAAAAGTAAAGAAATATACATATCAGGTGCACGAACACAAATAAAACCTAATATAAAAGATATATAGTGATACAGTATGGAGAATTTAGAGCTGGAACCAGGGTCAAAGGAATGTGGAAGGGACAGATATGGGGGTAGAAAAAGGGGAAAGGGAAGAGTCGATTATAGATGTGATCAGTCTTTTAACAGTAGTAATTAGAGTGTGCTTGGACTTATAGGAGTCACTATTTAGGGTAGACAGGCACAGGACTCCTTATTATGATATAGATATAGAGATTTGAAAGCTGCTAGGCTGATGGGGTGAGTTAATTTCAAAGTTTTTTGCAGCTTGTTCCACAGTTGAGGGAGCACAAAGCTGATGGCTGCTCTGCCAATGCGAGATTTTGCTTTGTAAACATAAAGGTAGATATATGAGATGCTTCTCAGGGCATACTTCCCCAGAGTGCACAAAGGTAAACAGACAGAGATATACTGTGGCAGTTTATTTGAGATAGCTTTGTATGTCCAAACCGTAGCATTTCTTTTGCCATCTGTAAACTAGGGATGATCATCCCACTGCCGTGTACAATGCACAGTGGTGGGTTGAGTATGGAAGACCCGTGATAAATCTTATGGCTCTGTGATAAAGTATATCGAGTTTGGCTAGCGTACCCGCAGGTCCCTGACTATATAGAAAGTCTGCGTAATCCAAAAGGAAAGAAAGGTAGTTTGAACCAGTTTCAGTTTAGCGTCTCTTGTGAGGAGATTATTAATCCTAAAGAACAGACCAAGTCTTTGTCTAAATTTCTTTGCCAGTTCTTCTAAGTGTTCTGTGAAAGTAAGTCTATGGTCTAACCAGACCCCCAGGTACTTGAACTTTGGTACGTAGTCCAACTGCTCACCTAGAATGGTAGTGATCTGTGGGAGTGTCCCAGCAATTGCAGGATTTACTGCATTTTGAAGGGGCGAGAGGAACATCACTTTTTTTTTTGGCATTTAAGAGTAGTTTCTGGTTTATAAGCTGATGTTGCAGCAGATTACATTCATTTTGAAGGGCTTTACAGGCCACTTCAGGTGTGGGGCTACTAGCATAGAGTGCTGTATCATCCGCGAATAGGTGTATTTGTGCTTGTTTAATGGGGGCATCTATGTTGTTAATATAAATGGTGAAGAGCAAGGGACCAAGAATGGAACCTTGCGGTACATCCCTCAATAGGGGTTTTGGTGGAGAAACTTCCCCTTCTGCCTTTACTTGTTGAAGTCATCCTGAGAGGTAGTTGGAGAACCATTTAAGGGATAGGGAATCCAAACCAATGTTCTTTCTGGAGGGATGACAGAAGCAGTCTGTGATCAACGGTATTGAACGCCTTGCTTAGGTCCAAGAAAACTGCGCAAAGTTTTTTTGTCTAATTCAAGCGCCAGTCATTTGTCACCTTGGCTAGAGCAGAGATTGTACTGTGCTGTGCTCTAAAACTGGATTGTAATGGGTTGAGCAATTTTTCTGATTCCAGGTACTTCCAAAGCTGAGAGTTCACTATTTTCTCCAGCATCTTTGACAGGATTGGAAGTAGGGAGATTGGCCTGTAGTTATTGAGGTCACTAGGCTCTCCTGACTTAAACAAAGGGACCACAACTGCATTTTTCCAAATGGGCGGTAGGTCATCCTGGGACAAGGATAAGTTGAAGAGATGAGTAATTGGGACTGCGAGGACACGGTAGTCGACCTTTAAAAAGTACGGGTCAATGAGGTTGGCCCCAGCACTTTTTCTAATGTCCAGCTGAAGGAGATCTTCAACTTCTTTCAGAGAGGTAGGTTGCAGAGAGAAGGATGGACTGGGGATGGGTTTTTCTTGTGTATCCAATCTAAGTTGTTGGCTGAGGATATTCACGGGAGCAGGGTCAAAGGCTAGCCCTGCAGTGGCAAAATGATTATTAAGAGCATCAAGGATAGACTGTCTGTTGGAGATGACAGTATTGTCCATCAATAATTTAGTAGGTAGGGAATTTACAGTGGTGTGACCTTCAATGTCTTTGATAGTCTTCCAGAATTTGGTGGCATTTCTTGAGGAGCTCTCCAGCTGAGAGCGGTAGAAATTAGCTTTGGCTTCTCTGACCATTTTGGTGCAGAGGTTCTTCGCCTTCCGGAAAGAATTCCAGTCATTTATTAAATTAGTTTTCCTAGCAGTTCTCCAGAGTACATCCCTACTCCGTAAAGCATCTTCCAGGTCTTCCGTAAACCACTGACAGGAGTTGTTTCTGGCATGAACTTTTACTATGGGAGCATACTTGTTGAGAGCCCCTAGCACAATTTCTGAGAAAATATCATAAGCCGTAGTCAGGGACTTGGCTAGGTAGAAGTCCTGCCATTGCATGGAGTCCTGCCATCACATGGAGTCTCTCATGTAGACAGCAGAGAGTTTTTCATCCAGTTTTCCTCCCTTATATCCTCTCTTCTCCCCCTGACATGAGCACCGCTGTAAATGTCCTCGAATGCACAACAAACTCCAGTGGGAAGAGTAACCATAGGGGCCATCAGTGTGCTGGAATCAACCGCCAGCCCTCCCTGGCTGAGGCATGCTACCTTTTGGAAGCTGCCAACAGCCCGTTCTACCCCAAATGTGATGAGCGATGTCCACTCCCAAACATGAGTTGCCTGTACAGCAGCTTGACATTTTGTTACTGGGCCATCAGGATGAACTAAAATTGCATCCATTTTTTATCACAAATCATGACGATTTGTTGCAAATGGATGCAACTTTTGAAAATAGCAGATTAAAACATATATCTGGCAGTATACACTAGAGGTTAGAGCAATGAGCTGTGAACAAGTTTGGTACATCCAGTAGACCTGGGATTGATTCCCACAACTTCCACTTTCATACTGTGTGACCCTGAGCATGTCACTTAAAGGGGCATTATCAACCTTTTTTGCATATTATTTCTACATAAAAACTCTCTTTTTACAGTGACTTACATTCTCTAAACTGCATTAATGTGGCTGGTTGTTTTATTTGCTTCCTTTCTTAGCAGAACTGAAATGCATGGTAATAGTGTATTATACAATGACAAGAAAATTTCCTGGACTGTGATTGGTCAGTGTGTCGCTGACACAGTGAGGTTATCTGAGCACAACTTCACTGTATTGATTTGCTGGATTTGTTAGATTCCTTTCATTGTTCTCTTAAGAAACAAAGATATATTGCCTCACTAGAAATCTACTAAAAATATTTTTTTTTTATTTTGTATAACAACAAGCCATTGTATATAGCAATAATGCACTCCAGGTTGTGGGTTGTGCTGGGATAACCTCACTTCTGGGATGTTGGATGCACTCAGCCTGTGGCCTCATGCCCAACTGCCCAGGCATGAGGTTATCCCAGCACAACCCACACCCTGTCATGCATTATTGCTTAAATTATACCCAGGCTTGTTTTGTTTCAAATCCTTCATCTACTCTTATTGCATACTTCCTGAACATTCAGAAAAACTCCAAACAGTGCAGCCACTCATAACACAGTAGTCTCATCTCGTCCCACTGAATCAAGAGTAGCTAGACTGTGTTGGGGTGTTTGCAAGTCCTGGAAGGATGCAGTGGGAGTTGATCAAGGGCTGTAAACGAACACATTTTTGTGTGGTAACACCAGTATTGTTGGCAGACTGTTTTTCACCATTTAAAAAGAAAAAAGGAATCAGAATCAAACTACCAGCTACATTAGCTAGCTCTACATATTGTGCCCAGTCATAAAATGTGTTTTTTTTATAACTAGAAAAATGATGAGGCCTAAGGGATTGACAGTGTCCCTGCCTACTCATGATGCACCTGGAAATGAGATTCAGCTCAGTATGCCATTCTCAGTCAAAAATTGTAAAATAAAATTACAAACCAACCCCCCAAAAAACATTTGAACATCATCAATTGAATATGCTGTGTCAGTGTGACACACTTGGTAATACTCTTACCTTTGTACAGTAAATTGTGTTTTCTGAACAGATCTCATACTGTGAGTTTTGGCTTACACCCGTGACCTGTCTCTGACACTGCAGTGTAGTACTAGTAGTATGCTGCACCATCAGAGGTGCCATTCTTTGGATGAACTGCTCATCCCAGGCTCCTGCTACCAAGCTCTAGAGATTGTTCTGATGAAAGTTGAAAATTCCATAGCACTTTTTAAAAAGCCGAGAAATTCCTTGTATCTTTGACAACACTCCCTCTTTCAGGAAAATAGGCTTCTAGGATTGGATCAGGACCAGGATGTCCAAAAGGATCCATCCAGGATGCATCCAATGCTATTTTCTTAACATGATTGTATTCAAACAGTTTGACCATGTGTTAGATGGTATAACATTGTCCAAAGTTTGTGTCCCTAAAAAAGACACAAGTACGTCAAAACTGGATGCAAATCTCAACCAAATCCATTTCTTTAACACAAATCATGGCTTTTTGTTGCTAAGGAGACAACATTTGAAATCAGCAGGGATGCCTGGATGCAACTGGGCAGATGCAAGCACAGTCTGCCTTTTTTTCCCCCTTTCTTTGCTCTGGCCACCACTCACAGGGGCCCCATCAGTCACTCCACCTTATCCTGCCCTGCTGAGACCTTTTCTGCCAGTGATCCTGTTCCTCCCTCCCATCTGCAGCACACCTATCTGGCACCCCTCAGTCATTACCTGCTGAGGCAGGGCTGCTTCCAGTGCCACAGTGGTCATCCCTCTTATGTAGTGCCAAGGCAGATGGAGGTGGAGGAGACAGGCAGTCAGGTCCTGGAGAGGAAGGCCCAGCATGGGTGTGGTGGTGAAAGTGACTTCTTCCTCTCTGTGTGTGTTTTTTTTCCCTGGTTTCCTTGGATACCCCCCAGGAGGTGCAGACGTGCAATGACATCCAGTGCAGGTACAAGCACGCTCCCGCACCCCGCCCACGGAAGTCCGCCGTTGCCTCCCCTGATCCTTCTGTAACTCTGGCTGCTGTTCACCATGCCTCAACGCAGTGTCACTGCTGCCAGAGAACCATAGCCCACCCCTTCCTGAGAGAGGAGAGCAGCTGTACCTCAGATGTTCAATCCTCTCTCCCCCATGGCCAGCCCATGGCAACCTGAGCTTGCTCCCGAGCATGGGTCACTGGCATGGTGTGAGGTAAGGCGTTCAACGCCTCAACCCTCTGCACCACCGGGCAGACACAACACAGTCTGCCTTTGCAGACTGTGTCTGACCTTTTTGAAAATCCTTCCTCAGATTTTACATTGCCGACTATAGCCACGTTTCCACAGCCACACCAATGTCTCTAGCAGTCTGCTCTATTTCTGCCACCTGCTAATGCACCAATGTTAAGGTGCATTTACATGTCCCCTCTCAGTACTGATGCAAATCATGCTGGAGTGAGGCCATGACTCTAGGGGTGAATGGGTGTCGTCACTCCTCTGATGTAGGGGTGGGTGTGTGTGTGTGTGTGTGGTGGGTGGGGAGGTATCACCAGAGATGAGACTAATCAGCCTCCCTTTTCTGGATGCCAGCCAGTCTGAAAAACAGGACCCACCTTCTGGGTTCCAAGTAGAGAGCATCATGGGAGGACAGAGGAAGATGCTGGGACTGTCACTTGTGCACCAAAGTGAACAGTGCTGCCTGTCCACATGGCTGCTTACAACACTGACTCCCAAATGCATCCCCAACTTTGCAGGGGCTCAAGAGAGAAGACTGGAATAACTTACTGTGGTCAGGTAAGTGTCCACATGGCCACATTTGCACTGCAGCAACCTGAATGCTCAGGTTGTTGTAGTGCAAATGCGACTGTGTAAACTGGCCTAATGAGACTGAGCAAATGTAATGGTATAGTTTGCATTACTATGATGAGCAATACTGTAGAATGCCTGGGTGGAACTACTGGATCCCTGGAACCTTGGGTTCCCAGCATTTTCTGCCACTGGTGAATTTTCCTCTCTTCAGTGCCAGGATCTTAAAGAAAAGGAAACATTATTGTGAGCATAAACACATTAGAGCTACAGAAATCACAGGATAGACTCACCTGCGATGGCTACAGGGCAGTCTGAAAGATGGGCCATCTTGTTGTTTTGTGTCTCTCTCATCCTATGTTCCTTTGTTCTCATGATGATATTGTCCATTACTGCATATGGGGTATTGCTTAGCACAGAAAGACTGCTTTGTTCACCTGCAACACGTTGCTGCCCTACCAGTATCTAACTGATTGCTATGAAAATTGAGCTATTCTTTGTAAGTGTTTACAAAACCATCGCACACAACTAGATGTGTGTAATGCTGGGATAACATCCCACCTTGGGTGTGTTGTGATGTACGAGGTACAGCTGAGTGCCTTCAACCACTGGAGAAGTAACTTAACCAGAATAACACACATCCTGGTGTGCCTTTTTGTGATTATAAAATGGATCCAGTAGCAAAAAAAAAGGTATTTTTAATGTAGGTTTTTCATTAGATTACCATCAGACTTTGAAGTTACTGAGATAACATCACAGCTGGAACTGCCTTTAGACTAATCAGCTTTCATGATTTTTTTCTATCCATTTTAAAATAAATTCATATTCCATTGTGTTCTAGCCTGTTTTGGATATCCTCGAACACAGGTACTGCTCTTAATCACTCCACACCAGGCAGATAAGGCACATATCACTCTAGTCGTCGTCCACAAAAAAAATCTCTTTTTTTTTATTGATTTAAGCAAACAGATTTTTGTCCAGACCCAGCTGGTATAAATATAATCCATTAGGTGGGAAACGGTTTATCCAAACAAGATGCAACTTGCGGCTGGTCTCATTCGCAATAGCAGCTCATCGCTTGCAAAGTTCTACTTTTTTTCCTAAATGTTGCACACCCCTGACAAAATGGTGCATTGAGGTGAAGCACTGGGGTACTGTTATTGTGCCTGTACTTTCAGTTTTAAAAAATAAATTGCTATGCCAGCAGTGCATCTATAGATGTGACAGTGTTTGCAGCCTTGAATGTCTCCAGTTGTGTGTAGTTCATTATATTCAATATTACCCTTCTATATAGATGTTGGTAGATGACAGTAAAAAAAATTGCTTTGTTTAAAAAGGCTTTACTCACGAGGCATCTGGTCCGTATAAACCGTGTGCATTTCTTAATGACAACAGCTTGAGATAGAATGAAGAAAATGTGCACACAAACATTTCAAAGGGACCATATCAACGTTTCACTACAATATGTTTAGGATTGCTTCCATAGGTTATGCTTTGTTCTCTAAAACTCAACAATACACTGAGAAATATCTTGGAAATATAGCGTTAACCCCAGACGTAATACAACTTGATGGTTTCATGTTTAACCCTTGGAGAACAAGCGTATGGGAGTTCAGCAGGGCCTGACAGTTCCATGATGTGAAACAGACAGAAGTGACATATTGTTACAAATGGTCCTCAAAAATCCAGTTCTCAGTTTTTCTGTATTCTTTCTTTTTTCATTGATCTGCCCTCTGCTCTCCCTCCATATCCAAGTCTTGCTGTTAGAGGCGGTGAAATTTCCACAGAGCACAAGGCTGTGGTTGCCAAGGACCCTCAAAAAGAATGGAAAAATGTCTGCATTTAAAAGTGCAAAATTTGATGGATTTTCCCTACAAATTCTATTTCTTTAGATTTATCCTATACTTCAAAAGAAAGTCTGAAAATGTACTAAGTATGACAACTGTGGATTTTTCCCTCTCAAATCAAAGACTGCAATCTTCAAACCCCACACTAAGTAGTTTTCACCAATTTCAAAATTTTCAGAATTTATTTTGCTGTATAGAACTGGGTCAAGATAGCAGTGTTGGGTAAGTTACTTTTTCTATTACGTTTGGAAACTTGTTCCAGGAAGCTCTGTGCAGTCACTAGCAAGGATGAAGAAGTGCTAGAAAAAGTAATGCACCTTACAGTTACAGTTACTTATTTCTTTTAATACAAAAACAATACAAAAATAATAAATAACTATAACAGATTAATTTTTTTGAAAGTAATAGGTTAGTTACTAGTTACTTTCAAGTAAATGTAATCAGTTACAGTTACATATTTCTTTTGTATAAAAAGACATACGTAAATGTAACTGTAAGGTGTATTACATCTTCCAGTACTTCTCCATCCTTGCTAGTGACTGCACAGAGCTTTCTGGAGCATGTTTTCAAAAGTAATAGAAAGCAATAGAAAAAGTAACATCCAACACTGCAAGATTCTCACTACAAACACTGCTGTCTGATTGGATGAACTGTTTCCCTTCCACCCCATATGAACTCACAGATGCACCTTGCTGTATTTTCTTAGCCAAAATATTTTATACTGGGCTGTTATAAGTGCAGTAGCACACTCCAGGGTGTTGGGTTAACTGGAAGATATAGGCATGCCTCTGGTATGTACTGAGGAGTGTTCGGCATTGGATTTCATGCCACAGTGCACACTGCAGGGCCTACTGCTTGTCCCCAGTTGAATGCACACCCTATCATGTGTTATTGCCCATGTATTTCACAAAACTTGCAAACTGTGAACACTCTGAAAAGTTTGCCCTGCCTTACTCACTTTTGGTGTACAGGTATGCTCATGGCAGTGCTAGAGGTACAGCAGTACACGAGGCCTTCTCACAGCAGTCTCTCATCCCCTCCATGCCAGGCAAGATAGCCCCCCCCCCAAGCTGAGATGTTTCATTTCCCTGGTTTCTCTCAACACTGAGTGGATGCACCCATTTCTAAGAGTGACACCATCTTCCAAACCTTCATGTCCCCCCCTGCACATATACAAGTTTTCTGTGTCACATTTTTTTTTGAAAATGTCTACACATTGTATTCTGAAAATCTTCAGCACTAGTTTTTAATATGTACAGCTTAATGTTATACTTTTTCATGCCAACTTTTAGGCCACACATTTGCATAACAACAAACTAGATGATGTAGAACAGTACCTTAAAATACTATGACATCTTTTCGATCTCCTCACTCACTACATTGCATAAATGAGCTTTTTCCTTTTTGTGTCTGACTTCCCTGCCACTTTTTTCACTGTTTTAGTACCTGGAAAACCTATTTGTGATGAATTCTGCAGTATTATGCACCAGTAAAAAAATTAAGCAACAAGGCATGATAGGGTGTGCATTATTGTGGGATAATGGCACCTCTTGGGAAGTGAGGCATGAGGAAAAGCTGAGTGCATTGCACACCTAAGCAGTGCCCATATCCCAGAATTATGCACACCCTGAAGTGCCTTATTGTGATTATAGAACTGCTTCACTGATTTATCATTTTAGAATTATGTAATAAGGACAAGGAAGTTCAGCATTTCTGACCTGTGCTGATGAGTAGGAATAAAATGTGGTCATGTGATCAGATTCTACCAATAACAGCACATGATTTTTCCAGCCAATTTTATAATATGTATTTTCAGGGGCATGCCAAACAAGCAAACAAACAAACAAACACCCTAAAACTGGCATGAGTGCATAACCTGCAGAGGCGGAAACTTTCTGAGTTGTTATAACTCTGGATCCCAATATGGACAGCAGAACCTGGTTTTGAAATATGTGTTTTGATTGCACAAAACCTTCTTTATGTTGATGTGATCAGCTTTTAAATTGCTACTCAGGCACAGGGGGTAATCATTCAGTGGATGTGTACTTTTTGTATTTCTCAAAAGCCTTTTGATACTGTGCCACATAAAACACTAGTTAACACAACATCCTCAACAGGGATAGGTAAAAACACTTTTAGATGGATCACAAATGGGCTATGTGCTCATTTAAATGTAAATGGTGTAAGGTCTAAGGCTGGTCATGTGATCAGTGGGATGCCAGGGGGGTCAGTATTGTGGCTGACCCTTTTTGGCATACAGAATTGAATAAATAAGTTTGCTGATGATAGTAAAATAGGCGACCTAGCAGACAATGAAAGGGAAGCCCAATCATTACAAAATAATCTTGAAAAACTGGGCAAATGGGAAAACCTTAACAGCATGTAACTTGTATCTAGATAAATGTTCAGCACTACATATGGGTAAGCGAAACAGGAAACTCATCTATTATTTAAATGGTTCAGTTATAAAGGGTACCTGTGAGGAGAAAGATTTGGACATATTTATGAACACAGATTGCAATGTTAATTCACACTGTAATGCTGACAGTGTGAAAGCAAATAAACTACTGAGCCACATTTGATGGGCATTTGTTAGCAGATACAGTGATGTGGGCTGCCCCCTGTACAGGTCCTATGTCATACCTTACTTAAACTACTGCTTGCAGTTTGGGCCCCTCACAACAGGAAAGCAAGAAATAAATTAGAAAAGATCCAGATAAAAGTAACACAAATTGTATGCCTTATGGCAACTTTGTGGTACAAAGGACACATTTCCTATCTAAATCTCTGTATTTTTCAAAGGGGATGCATTAGGGGTGATTTGTTGCCAATGTACAACACCATAAATTATCTTAAACTAATGAACAGCTTAAAATCTACCATTAAAGACATAACGAATTATGATTTAGAGCTGGCAGTATGGGTTAGAGGTCAGAGGAATGAGCTATGAACGAGCTTAGTACATCCAGAAGACATGGGTTTAATTCCCACAACCTCCACTTGCAGATGGTAGGACCCTGAGCAAGTCGTGTAACCTTCTTGTGCTGCAGGAATGCACCTGGAAATGAGCTTCAGCTTAGTGCGCCTTTCCAGGTCAAAAATTATAACCTCCCCCACAAAACAATCAACATAATATTAGGGGGAACCTCTACCAACTTCAAAGAAGACCGTTTAAATGCCTAGCGAGACACTGTTTTTATACACAGAGATTTGTAGGACTGTGGAACAGGTTGCCAAGTAATGTGGCACAGGCTAATACATCTGCAACTTTCAAAAATAGACTTGATAGTTATAAAAGGGATGAAAGTGAGATCAAATATTATCACTGAGAGTGCAAGGATCAGTTCGATGGGCTACGTGTCTTCTTCAGTCCTAAAATCCATAGTATAAACTAATACTGTAAAACCATAGTACTCCCACTCCCCCAAATAAACCATTTCTATATCATTTGAGGTATGTAAATGTCTTTTACAGAGTTGGAAAGTATGAGGCTGCCTCTCACTGACACTGGTTTCCCCTCGTTTCTTTTTTCAGCATGCATGCCACAGGGGCTGCTTGGCATTCCTTACTACAGCTGTCCCAAGATCCTGTGGTATGGTAAGATTTTCCTTCCCTGTGCTGTGCTTGCACAAGTAATGGCCTAAAGCTGTGCTTTATTTGTGCTGCACTGTACTGCATTAAAAGGCAGGCTTCCCCACAGGACCCCTCCGGAGACACTAAGTGAAGCATTGTGTGAAAGACTTCCTGTGGTCTGCAGTTTCTTCTGGGAAGGGATTAGGATTAAGGGCCAAATTGGACTCAGTGCCATGTTTTTCCTTTTCCCTCATACAAAATTTCTATTTTGGTGGGGCTGATATCTGATTTTCTTGACTCTTACTGCTTGTACTTCAATGAGTAATGTGTTACATTATGCCTCAATTTCAATATAGCAAATGGATAACCCCTACATCCTACCACTAATACCACAGCTCTTCTTCAGTGTTGCTGGCAATGGAAACACATGGCACTTCATGGCTGTGGGGACATTTGCAGCCACTGTACCCTGCTTCTTATGTCAAAGGCTCTAATAAAGTGAAACCATAAACTGAACTGTACAGGGACCCCAGAGGAAAACTGAAACACATGTACCATGTGTAAACTCTATACCATTAATTAATTAATTAATTAATTAATTAATTCATTCATTCATTCCCATGTATGAAGACAGTAGTACAGTTACAAACAGTAGTACAGGCCTTCAAGGTAAGAATGGACAAATTTATGATTACTAAGGGACTCACAGATTACCCTCAGTAGTATGGTGGTTAGAAAATCCCTACAAATTAGTACATTTTTGCACAGCATACTTTTTGGTCCCTCCTTAAGTGGGGGGGCAGACTTGATGGATTTAGGGCCATTTTAAACCTTAAATTACTATGTTACTATGTAGGACCTGGGTTTGCAACCCAAGCCCGACTCTCACACCAGTCTGGTGGCATCTAGAACACACTGTGGAGGCAATGTGTTAAAAATCGGGGGGTCCCTCATTCTTCTGCTTGAACACTTGTTTTTTGTAGATCACCACACAGTGGTAGCCCCCCCCCAACCGCTGGAGGCCAGGAATAGTGATGGTGCTGGTGTCATGTAAAGGAAGGCCGGGGGGGGACGAAAGAAGCATTCAGCAGCATGATACTTCTCAGCTTCCCATGTCCCAGTGGCCTGCTGTCCACTCCTTGAGCCCCCACCTCTTGTGGGATGCTGGAGAGATGGTGGGCCTCTCTGTAAAGGGGTTGGGGGTAGGGAAGGAAGGAGGTGGTTGCTGAAGCATAAATGGAGATGGCCATGCGGTGATGAGGCCGGAATCAAATCAGGAGACAGATGTAGGCAGCTCTACTAGTAGAAACAAAGAAACAATAAGAAAAAAAAATATTTTGCAATTCCAAAATCCCATTACTGCATTTCTTTTTCTGCAGGCTCACTATGTTTTTTAATGTGAGGTCTAGGTCATTTGTATACAGTCATTGACAGGGCCATGGAGAAGTTGGGAGTCACGGTCTTGTAACATTACATCAGCATGCGTGCCGATGGTTTCAAATATTACTGTTTTTTGCAGTTAATCATTTTTGTTACACGTTTTCAAACAATAACAGAGTCACAAACCATAACAACAGCATTCCATTGGCAAGTAACTGGTAAGAGTGTAGTTCACACAGGCAGTGGATGGATGAGAGAATTATGAACACATATTCCTGAGCATAATATAAAACACATATTGGAGTGGAAGAAGGGAGCTTAATTGTTAGGATCCACAGCAAGCTAAATGAGCAAGGAGGGAAATTCCATCCTAGGAGGGAAGGGAAAAATGTCAACTTTTTTGCATCTTGGTAGCTGCCCTGATTCATTCAGGCCAGACTTTGCCTTTCTCCTTTTCTCAGTTTTGACTGAGGAGGATAAGCCATGACATCTTACCTCTTCATTTTAGCTGCCATGTTCTGTATATACTGCCACTAAGTCTCTGGTAGCCACCACAGTCACACAAATCATCTGTTCAGGAGGGCCTGATGAACAGCTACCTCCACAGCTAATCTTCATGCAGCTCCCTCATTGCTCTAATAGGAGTGGGGGGGGGGGGCAGACAGAGGTGCATCATGGAGTTTGTGTGCATAATTTTTTAGCTCAGTCTTCTCCCAACCTGAAGTGAATGTCTGAAGAGGATTCATAAACCCAGGCCCCCAGTGTGGCAGCAAAAGGCACTGCCACTACACTGTTAAGCTGGGAGGCATCATGCTGTGTCTATGCAATCAGCTGTCCACGATCATTACTAAAAAGGAAAGGTGGCAATCAGCCTGTGTCCAGAAGAAGCAGGTGAGAACAGTTTATGCCTAAGGTGGGTGGGTGAGAGCCTCTGGGACTTAAATCTTTGCCTGCTGTGCCTTTCTGGGACTTTGTTTGGCCTGGCGAGCTGAGAGGAATATTTTCCCCAGTTTAAATTCCTTGCCCAACTGAATGGGTGATAGCCGCTTTCAGATGAGTCTTCAGCATTGATTTTTTGCCTGTAGAGTCTGTTGTCCTGTTGCCTTAAAGTATGGTGAGAGATTCTTCTTCCCAATTTTTAGATTGACTCTTGCTATTTTTAGACAATGCATTCCATAGGACTGAATACTGAACGGAATCAAGATTAGGCCACGTCTATTTAGATGTGACTTTGTAATAATGTTTTGAAATTTTTGTTTTGGAATTTTGTTGGGGTGTTTGAGAGTGAGACTGTGTAGATTTTTTATAAGTTGGTTTGTGGACTGAGTGTGGGGATGAAGTTTTTCTTATTTACTTAACCCTTCTGAAGTGTGTGGTTGCGTAGTGTGAGAGAGGGAGTACGTGGAGATATTGTATTGTATTTATATTGCATTTAATTGGTGAAAATATGTAAGGCTAATGAGTATTAACCTACTCTCCCAGTGAGTTGAGGAGGTTATGTCCTTTTAAGGGAAAACACTAGCTGGACATGGTACCAGCTAGGGAGTAGGTGGTGCAAGTTTGGAAAGCACAAAACAGCAGGACACTCAAAGAAGACTGCACTTAATTGGCTATAAATAATGACATAAAATTCAAGGGAAATATGCCAAAACACTCCCTTTTATTTGGTGAAAGAAGATGTGGCAGTCTGAATTGTGACACATCATTGGGGGGGGGCACATGGCTAGCAGATGAAGGACCCACACAGGTACTAGATAGCCACTAATGGTATGAGGCATATTTGCAGTGACCATGACTTGGAGCTGTCTGAACCTCTGTTTACTTAGGACAGTTTCCATCCATTTGATTCTGATGTTGTCTGTTGGGTGCTTTTGGATCTAAGTCCTGGTGCCTGTGTCTCGAGCCCAGTGCCCTCATCTCTGGTAAAGACTGGAAGCAAGGTGCTGCTGTCCATCTTCATGGAGATCATCAACACTTCTCTTTGGGAAGGTGTGCTTCCACTTGCCTAGAAGGAGACAGAAGTGAGACCCCTCCTGAAGAGTGTATCTTTAGAACCTAATCATTTCTTAAATTGTAGACCCATTTCTAACTTATCTTTTTTGGATAAAGTTATTGAGAAGGTGGTGGTGATATGCCTAAGACAGAATCTGGAGGAATAGAGCATCTATGAGCCTTTCCAATCTGGATGGCCTCCTCAGCACAACTTTGAGACAGCCCTAGTGGGGGTTATAATTGATCTTCTCCACATGATGGACTACAGAGAACTCTCCTTTGTGGTCTTACTGGACTGTCATTGGCATTTGACATTATTGAACACTGGGAACTTTTAGAACATATGAGATATGTTGTTGGTTTCAGTGATTCCATGCTTTGCTGGTTTCAGTTCTTCCCCAGCAAGCACTGTCAGTTGGGGGTTTGGGGGCATTTTAGATCTTCAAAACCACAGAATTCAGATACTCCCATGGTACTGCAAAGAAATATGGAAAATCAGGGAGCAATCTTTTCCTATAGTGATCAGAAATGTTGCACATAATAGGAACCAAATGACCACTCACTCGGAGTTTACGGTAATCATTTAATGCAGTTTATTTAAGTCACTCAGAACTTCATAACAGCCCCAAGCACCACCAACGTTTTGGGGGTTGAGACCCTTCCTCAGGGTGGACTGGCTGCCAGTGTTCTAAATATCACTGCTCTTAGCTTGTAATCATAAATGTACTTCACTCCCATTCAAAGAGGAAGAGGAAAGTCAAGCCAGAATGCTAGAGACACAGCTAGAAAGGCACATATGCAAGCCACCTTTCCTGCTCTTTTCTCAATTGCCCACCCCCAGAACCATATAAACACCCTTACCTGGTCCCAGTTCTACTGCTGCCTAATTCTTAATTTTCTGATGTAGCAGTTTTGGGAGAGATGGGATCGTATTTTGTCTCTGTGGAGCTGAGATCCCAATCCCTTCCACTTTCCAGTGCTGAGCACTGCCCCCGTACTAGCATGCTATGTGATGCAATAATATTGAAAAAACACAGGGGTGGCTCCATTGAGTACTATAGGGAT
This sequence comes from Neoceratodus forsteri, assembly GCA_016271365.2. NCBI lineage: Eukaryota > Metazoa > Chordata > Ceratodontiformes > Ceratodontidae > Neoceratodus > Neoceratodus forsteri. The sequence goes on from CM028137.1 coordinate 776,414,908, forward strand.
GGGTTTTAAAGTGCGTTTTCTAATACTCAGAGGTTCCAGTTTAGAAAAACCAAGGCCGCTACTCAACTAAAAAAGGGCCTTGTTAGTTGAGTAGTGGCCTTAATTTCTCCAAATTAGAACCTTAAAGTATTAGAAAAAACACTTTAAAACCCATCCCTATAGTGCTCTACAGAGCGTGCCTCCATGCTCTCCATATTATTGAATCACATAACATGCAAGCACGGGGGCGCGCAGGACCAGGAAGTGATCGGGGGCTCTCGGTTCCATGAAGCAAAAGTTTTATCCCTTCCCTTCCCTTACTTCCTAAAATAGCTGCATCAGAAAATTAAGAAGTAGGCAACAGTGGGCTTGGGGCCAGGTAAGGGTGTATATGGTTTTGGTATGAGCACCAGAAAAGGTATCTTTAAGACTGAAAGCATAATCGTAAAGTACATGTATGAAAACCGACTAAGTGCAGGAACACTCAGAACACTGGCAGCCCAGTCCACCCTGAGGAAGGGATCTCAACCTTGGAAACTTTGGTGGCGTTTGGGGCTATTATAATGTTCTGAGTGACTTAAGTAAATCACAATAAATTATTACCTTTAACGTTGGATGAGTGATCATTTGATTCCTATTATCTGCAAAATTTTAGATCTTCCCCTCATGATACTGAATATGGAGTTCCTCAGGGTTCCATTTTATCCCTGTTGTTGTTCACAGTGTTCCTGCCTCTGCTTGGAGGGGTGATCTGAAAGTATAGTTTGGGTTTCAGTTGCTATGCATATGATAACCAACTATATCTTTCATTTAAACCTGGAGAAAAATCCCTGATTGTTGTGCTTGGGCAGGCTTTATCTGTGATCAGTTTATGGACAGCTTGCAGGGATTTGAAGGCCATGACTTCTAAAATCATCTGTTTTAGATGGCCTGAATCTCCCCATAGTTGATGAAGTGAGACTCTAGGCTAGGTAGGTTGTCTGAAACCTAGGAGTCACTCTGGATGTCAAACTGACTCATGTTTCTTAGGTGTCAGTTGTAGTCCGGAGTGACTTTGACTACCTTAAAAAAAATCACTGGGCTGCATCCATATCTTGTTCGTGATGATCTACCTACATTAGTGCATGCATTTATCATCTCCCATCTTGATTACTGCAGTCTGCTCAACTGGGGTCTACCAATTAAATAAGACAGTGTTAAAAACTTAGCTGTTTGGCCAGACATTCCTTGAAACTTGATGAGATCCTGAGAGTATATGCCACTAGGTTTTAGGTCTTTTTTTTGCAGGTAATAGAAACCAGTGTTTATTTATATGAAAGATGGAATGCAGACAATGATGACAGAAAAAGACCAAGTCCATCCAGTCTGCCCGAGTTCTGTATTTAGCCCTGGGGCCTACTGTTCCTTCAGGATCTTAGCCTTCACCACCCCACCCCCCATTCACCTCTGCAATTCTGATGCCTTCAGCAGCCACTGTACTTTTCATTTTGCCACAGCCATGCTTAGAACCACTAATGGTTTTTGCATCTGCCACCATGGCTGGCAGCCTGTTCCGTGGCTCCACCACCCATTCTGTAAAATAGTATTTCCTTACATCGCTCCTGAACCTCCCTCATGTTAGCGTCTAGTCAGGACCATGTGACCGTGAACTGGCATTCAAGTTAATAGTTCCCCATAGTTCACCCTGTTAATTCCTTTTAGGTATTTGAAGGTCTCTATCATATCACCCCTCTCCCTTCTGGTCTCCAGTGAGTACATGTTCAGTGCCTTGAGGTGCTCCTTATAGGACATACCCTGCTGGTCCTGAATCACTTATGTTACCCTGTATTGCACTGTCTGGTGCCTATCCCTATCCTTCCAGAGGTGAGGACCCCAGAACTGGGCACAGTACTCCAGGTGTGGCCTCACCTAAGGATCTATACAAAGTATTACCTTCCTTTTCCTGCTTGCAGTACCCTTCCCGATATATCAAAGCATCCTAATTACCTTGCTATAAGCTTTAATAATTCCAAGATCTTGTTCCTGAGCCATGGTACTGAGTCGCATCCCTCCCATCAAGTACTCTGTCCTGGGGTTCTTGTTCCTTAGGTGCATCACCTTGCACCTTTTGGCATTGTATTTCAACTGCCAAACTCTTGACCACTCCTCCAGCTTTTGCAAGTATCTCTGCATTTCCTTTATTCTCACATCACTATCCACCCTCCCACAGAGCTTAGTGTCATCTGCAAAGAGACACAGCCTGCTCTGTATCCCCTCACCAATGTCACTGATGGACATGTTGAAAAGGACAGGACCCATGACAGATCCCCGTGGAACTCCTCTCATGACCTCCTTCTCTTCTGATTTAGCCCAACTGACCAATACCCTCTGCTGCCTCCCCTTTACCCAGTTATCTATCCAATTTACTATAAATTTAGCCACACCCAAATTGTCCATCTTCTTCAGCAAGCATCCATGGGGTACTGAATTGAACGTGTTGTTGAAGTTGAAGTAGAGCAAATCTACAGCATGGCCCCTGTCTAATTTCTTCATCACCCAGTCAAAGAAAACTATCAGGCTAGTATGACAAAACCTTCCTGCCATGAATGTGTACTGCTTTCTATTCTATAATATGCATTTATTTATGGAATTTTATAAAGTAATTTTTTCTTTAACTGGAATTTTGTAATATTGTTTATTTCTGTACTGCACCTTGAATGAGCGTATCTAGCTATCTATCTATCTATCTATCATGAACACATCAAATTTTTATCATGCATTCAATATGGAATACTCTTGCATAAATATTATTCATGAATATGTTCCTGTCTCAATCAATATTTTATACTACAAATTAGATTGTATAGTGTCAACTTTACAACTTAATAATAATAATTTTATTTATCAAGCTCAATTCAGGTATCAAAGAGCTGTAAAACTATAAAATCATAAAACTTTAAAACACAAATTAAAATCCAAAATACTCAAATAGACAATTATCAGTAATTCACAAAAGCAAGACTAAATAGATGGGTTTTTAGTGCTATTTTGAAGCTCTCCACGGTCTGGCACTCTTGAAACCTAACTTGAAAAGGATATTTTCCATGGAGTAGTGGGTCCCTTAGCAACCTCCCTGACTATACCAAACAGAATAAAATATATCCTCATAGAGTTACTGGAAATTATGTCAAAACTATCTCTCTCTTTCTTTGTGTACTTTGGGCAAAAGCTCTGCAGATTAGTGAGACTCTTTAATTGCTCATGTTGTTAGCTGGGTCTATATCCTCCTTACACCTTGCACACTCCACCAGCTTGTTCCTGAGATCATACATGGAGAAACAATCATGGTCTGGGGCCTACAGTGATGTTCTGAACCTTCTAGGCCACACATGACCTGTTTCTGCAGGTGGAAGGCCAACCCATCTTTCTCGGAACCATTGTATCAAATGGAATATAATGACTTTGCAGGATCCACTATATATCAAAATAAGGAACTGGAGAGGTCTATGTATTTGGATAGCATGGCCAAAGGTTGTACTAAAGGAAGCAGTGTGGTGTGCTCTAGGAAGCAATGTGGTCTCAAAGGCAGTGGGACTGAGGAGACAGTGGAGTCTAAGATGCAGTGTGCTCTAGAAAGCAGTGTGTTCTAGTAGTTTATAGCTCTGACTTGGGAACTAGGAGATCATTATGTTCAAACCCCACTAGAGCCTTATACTCATCACGTGACCGTGGGTAAGTCTCTTAATCTTTTAGTGTTCCAGTCTGCCCAGCTGTGGAAATCAGTAGAAGCAGGATGGACCCCACTGAAAATGAGATGATTCCTCTCGGCTGAGATAACTTTGGTAAATACACTGTAACACTAAAAGGAAAATCAGCATCAGCTGATGTTGCAGATCAGTCTTATGCCCTTTTCCCACATCACCATACCAGTCAAAGATCCTTTAATGTTTTCTCTTTTTGTTTTTGTGGCACCAAATACATTTCTGAAATCCTGATAAAACCATAACATGATGGATGATGAGATCATGCTGAGAAAGAAAAATGATAGCAGATATAATTAAATGCAGAATACAGAGACCAAAACATATTTTATTGGTCTCAGCAGAAAACAGAACATGCATTTAAGTGGAGAAAAGGATTTAAGTGTGCTACACAGGAGTCTGAAATTACTGAGGCTTTAGCATGTATGGAAATACTACTGTTTTTTTTATATACTGTAGTTGCAGGCACAAATAGACTTCAGAAATGGACAGTGCTTCTTTATGATAAAAGTGTGAACTGTCCGAGTTAAGGAAAAGAAAGACTCTTTTTCTTCTTTGACCCTGTGCTTTTTGCTCTGGAGCTTATCAGGGACACCAGGGTTTAGAAGTGTTAGTGTGACTAAAATTACTCTGACAAAGCCAGAACCAGGTCAGCTCGCCATGGGATAGTCCCACAAGGCCTCCTGTAAGCTGTTGCCACCAAGGAGTTCTGAAGGCGAGAAAGGAAAGACCATGGATAAAACATCCCAGAAAACCTGCAAGTAAATGTGTTCTTCATCAAGCCAAATAAAAACAAAGTTTATTAAAAAAGTTGGCAATGTTACATCTCAGGCTATCACAAAGACATCCTGTGTGACAAGTACTTTACCAGTGAACTTTATTCTAACCAGGACTGATACTTCAGACCTTAAAGCCCTCAAGTGTGCCAAGAAAGAAAATAAACATGTCAGCAATGCGGGCAATGAAACAACTAATTTGATGACTGATCTAGAAATTTAGAGAGTTATTTAGATATAAAATAAATTCAAGGCCTCTGTTTATCCTTCATTTAGATCGAAATCTGCCCAGGCAGCAAACTAAATAAATGAAGAGATTAACACAGTCAACACAGTTGTAAATTAGAATCAGGTGAATAGACTCTGTCTGCAGCAGTATACAGATTATTGTATTAGCACACACCTACTTTCAAGTTTGAGAGTACAACTTTAGACATACTGTATTACACCTTCTATGTTTGCAATCATTTCAAGACCGGGATCTAGCAGGCAGTAACCTGTTATTGACATTTTATGAGAAGTAAAGGGTGTTTAGTGTTGTGGGGTAGATCCTTATAGCATCACATATGGCAAATCCCAGTTCATTCTGAAATAACATTATAGTATCTTACCTTCTGGGTCAGCAAAAAAGCTTTCAGTCATGTTAAAATATTCACCATGACAAAGAAATACTGCATACCTCTTTCTTTGTGGTACGGAACATCAACAAGCCTGAAATCAGGAATTCTAACAGCTTCATATTGGCAGCAGTAGCCACAATGATATCTGAAGCCTTATGATTCAATCTAAGAACAAAACCAAAAAAAAACAAAACAAAAAAAAAACACACACACACATAGGTCTGCCTTAGTGTGCTGGCCACAAATAAAGCAAAAACAGTTAAATTAAATGCGTGCTTAAAATTGAAAATAAAGATGAAATTAATGTTTCTACTGTACTGGTTTCTACCGTATTGTAGGCCTTTTTCAGAAATTATTTAGAAAGGGAAAGGTATTTTATTAAACATATACACACTAAGATTGTCCTAAGTGAGATGAATAATTGTTTTTTTCATAGGAGCCCTGGAGGAAGCAGGCACACCACTTACAACATGCATACATCTTAACATGTCAATTTCAATAAAGTAAATTAAGGTTTTGAAGAAAGAAACTATAACTATAATTATTTCTCCATTTCTAGCTACCTCCTGCAGAAGACCATCAAAATATCTTTTGTAACTTTATTTTCTGTTTCCAGTGTTCATTTAATTGAACCACATTGGTTCTGCCATAATCCATTTATTTTGTAACTCTGCCCTTTGAATCCGCAGACTGCAACACATTGTTCTGCAAAGAGGACCATCCACAGGACGCTTATTAGTCAGAGGTAAATAAAGATGGTTAAAAGTGCATGCCTTTACTGCTTCACTTGTTGTATTCTAACTGCTTGTTCTTATCTGTTGAAATGCCACACTTTAAAAAGAGCAAACGTGCTAATGAGTAATATATGTATATCTCTATCTATATATACTGTATATATATTATGCATGCAGAAACTAGAAGTTATAATCATAATCAAAACTCTGACCATAAGGTCTCCTTCATTCTGATCTATAAAGAACAAGGTAAGCATAACAGATCTACTTCAGTAGTAAGCTTATCATTTTTCTAAGTGGCGTTGCTGAAGGATGCATATAGGGTGAAACATTTCTGTTTTCAGTGTGTGTTTAAAGCAGTGGTATTTCTTGGTTGCAAAAAAAACCCAGTAATTATATAGTTTCTTTTAGCAATAATGTATTTCTGACATCCTAACATTCACCAACAATACATTAGCAATTCCCTCTTTTATTTTCAAAATATTACCAGTTTTGTTAATAATGACTTAATAAATACATCACTAACAAATTGTTTGATTGTTGGGGTGCTATCCTTTGGATAAGACATGAATCTGAGATCCCTTTTGCCCATCTTTGGTGGCTGTCTAGGTGGAAGTTAAATGATCCTGTGACACTTTTTGTAAGAGTAGGGGAGTTTCCAAGTGGTCTGGTCAATATTCCCTCTATCAATAAACCAGGTTCACGTAACCCACCCCAGGATGTACCTGGAAATGAGCTGCCACAGCTTAATGTACCTTTTCTGGTAAAAAATATAAATGAATTAATACAATTAAATAAATATGATATTAATTAGGAGGATTTGAGATCACTCTAGATTTGTAGAGGCAATGGAGATCAGGTAAGATAGAAGGAATTAAAGTAATGATGCCCAAGTAAAACATTTTATAGTTATCCCATCTGATTTTTTCACATGTAATTAATTATTAAAACAAATAATTTTGAAGCATGCCAGTTAGAACAACAGAACTCTCCCAAATGAAAATCCACAACTGTTTCTGTTTTCCAGATATTTTTTTCTCTGCTATCTGATTTCCAATGTGTTAGAGCTGAGAAGTACTTTTGACAGAGAAAGGATATGATTAAGAAGTGAAGCTTTGAACACCCTAGTCGAGTTTCTTTTAATGGGGTTAAGTGAGGGGTCATATTAGTCTACTAGCAATTACCATTAGATTATCAAATCACACCATCACAATACAAAAAATCCACACACTGCATTTGGAAAACTTATCAATTAAAATCATACCAAGAGATTGACAATGTATTTTTTTAAATTTATTTAGACATTCGGATAACACCTTTAAGCACAAGTGCTCTTTTACAATGGTTCCACATTAAGGACAAGGACAGGATACACAGAGATTTTACCAGAACAGTACAGTAATCAGCAGCTCCAGAGGAGCATAGTTAGATACAAGTAACAGCAAATCCAAGTAACAGCAGCTCCAAGGGAGCATGGTCAGCAATAAGCACTGGTAGTCAAAGTTCAAGCTAGTACAGAATACATGACACAAACTTCTCAGGAGAAAACTGGAATACCAATATGTACTGCTTAGTTGTAACAGCTGAATTTGGATCTATGAGTGAGTATAATATAAAGAATAAAGTATACCCCAGTACTGTATACGTATTAATGGTATAATTTTATCAAGGGGTTCTGGTGACATTTATTAACCATGAGAGTGATGCTCAAGTGGTTTATATGTGGCACAAGAACCCTGAGATATATTTACACACTTATTTAAATGTATGTGTATGTATATATATATATATATATATATATATATATATATATGTATATTTTATTTGTTATAATATAATCAATGGCAATGCAGGGAGTGAGCCGATGAGAAAAGAAAGTTTGTTCAGCATGAGGAGATCAGACTGATTAGAGCCAGCTGAGCAAGATGCACTCATGAAAGACCGGATTGATTAGTCAGTCGAGCTCAGTTTAGTGGTAGTTGACCAAAGAAAACAGGGTGTAAGAGGAAAACATTTTACAGCCTTATAAATTGGTGACTTCTCTGACATCAGAGAACTAGTCAATTATACGGCTGTAAACTTCAGGGGATTATAGATTTATGAAAATTCCCCTATATGTTATATTTTTATTATTGACATTGCCTTTTACTGAATTAATTACTGTTTGGTTCTAAGCACATCTTAAAGATCTCAGAATATGATGTTTCAATAAAAACTATGTTGGAAAGTTAACACGCTACAAACATTTCTGCATGACATAATTACTGGGCTTAATTTTTAAGGAACACATACATAATGTACCTTAAGCTATAATTTGTAAATGTGTGACCTTATATCATTTTTTAAACTGTATTATATTTGAAAAAATCAGAATAATTTCCCTGCAGATGCTACTACCTATACTTTAAGCACCACTGGCGCTATTGTGACAACATTGAAAAATGTAATATTTAGACACAATTCAGCTTATGTTTCATATTTTGGTCTGTAATTTTTACCCTTATTTCTTTATGACTAAGAACATTTGTGGGGAAACAGAATATCTGTCCTATTTACTCAATTCTGACATCATAATCTATTCTTGTGGAGATTATTCTGATATCATAAACATGATTATTATGTTAGGCATAGACAAGCAGCCAGAGCAGATGAAGTATAGGGCACAGTGATCCTGTTTTCATGCAACTGTCTTCATTAATAAAGAAGGGGGGGGGATTACAGAAAACGTATGAACTATAAACTGAATTGTGTCCAAATATTATAATTTTTGGAAGTTTTCCTTATGGTGTCAGGGGCTCTTTAAATATGGAAATGTAATCCTTCAAAAAACCTCTGAAACTGAAATGATCTGACTGATAACCATTTTTAATATTTGCTGATTTCTGTTACTATGCCCAAAGAATACCCATCATTATGATTTGTATTCATGGCTATTCTTCCACAAAGGACAGACAATGACATCTGAATAGTGGTTTCTTTTAATATAAAATATAGTTGTAAAAATACACCAACAGCTTTAGAAGAATGTTTAAATCCAGTTTCACGCTCATAATCTTTGCATTCACCTAAAACACTGGCCAACATTCAGGAATATTTCTTCCAGCATTAACAGCATTTTAATTTGCCCATACTACCCTGATTTTGCACTGTGCCATGGAACAACATGAAACACAGGAGATTTGTAAATGCAGACAATGTAAAGCGATACTGATGCTGCAGGCAATGTCCCTCAATATAGGCCACTAACTCTTATTTTTCACTTGCATTTTCACTATTGAATAGACTATCATCACCTCTAAAAAACACATGACTAACATCCCAATATTATGAAAATGAATTATGGAAGTTCATTACTGGTGAATATTCTTGCCCTTCTTCTTTTCATTGGGTAAATGCGATTTTGTAAATGCTTTGCATTGCTTGCCACCTGTAACCTCTTGCCTTGTGACACGATCAAAAACAGGACTATTATTCTGAACCTATTTCTTCCAGTCATCATTAATTATATATATATATATATATATATATATATATATATATATATATATATATATATTCAATTTCAATTCAATTTTATTGCAGAAAGTACTCAATTGAGCAAGCTCATTCACAAGGAGGTCCTGAAGGCATAGGTAGTAAAAACAACTGTATACAAGGGAAAAAGACAAATATCAAGGTACAAATATCCAAACAAAGGTCTAGGTACACACTCTCTTGTATGTTACACTAGGCTGAAACATTCTGCAACAATCCGATGGGTATAGGACAATCAATATAAAATACATCCAACAGTTGAAATATAACACTGGTAAGAAGAAACAATGATATCACTACTATCAAAAATACAGGCATGATACACATGACAAGGCAGATCCTTGCCCACAGAACACCCTTTAGAAGCGCAAAAAGAAGTGTGGGGAGAGGGTTCAGGGGTAATGATAGATAAGTGCAGAAATATTCAGCATCCGATTGTGGTGGGAGCTCTAGCTATTGTGGCAATGACAAATATTTTTGAAGTATTTGTTGGCCAAACTCTTAAATTCATTCAAGGAGACAAGATCAGGGAGCCTAAGTACAGACTATATATATATATATATATATATATATATATATATATAGTGCATGGAAATATAAATAGTGTTTATAAATATACTTTAATACTTAATAGCAACAAACCTCAATAGAACTTTATTTTACTGACATTTATTTTTATGCATTTCATGTTATAGTTTTTTTGCCGTTGATTAGATTCACAGTATTTGTATTCTCTCTTTCTCTAATTTTAGCCCATTTAAAAACAAATTGTTCAAGGAAGCTAAATATGGTATCAAGACACAAGTTTTTTCCTGCTCCCCACTACTGCAACCAGCACTTCCTCTGCCTCAGAGGATACTAGTGTCTGATCTCACTGGGTCAACATCCTTTTATTTCTAGTTTATTTATTTTTCTTCAACTTTTACCGCAGTTTCTCAACTTCGGCACCAGCAAGTAAGAAGCCCACTTGTTCTGCCTGAAGAAATGCCAAAGCCTGTACATCTGAGATAGTCTGCATGAAACAGCAGGTCTGGAACAGTTTCATGACATGGATATTACAAACTGAACTTTACCACTGCATCATTTTAAATTGACTGAGGTGTGTACTGCTTTACCTAATTTATAATATTTATTTATTAATTTATTTTATTTTAATGTATATACTTTGTATTTCCCTGTATGGCACCCCAAGCCTTCTGGAAATAGAGCCATCTAATAAATGTAAAGATTGTACAGTGAGGTTGAAATTGTTATAATACTGCCTAGTAGTAAAAAGGATTCTGGATGTTTCATTACTGCTGCTTACACCTTCACTGTTTTGTTGTTTCTGATAACTTTGTGTTCACTGTATGGGCCAATAATGTCATACTTTGTAAGTGGTAAGTTTTTCTTTAAAGGAAAATGCAGTTCTGAGGGTCATTCATAGTCTAAAAACCAATTAAAAGCTCTTTAAAAAAGGTACTGGGCTAGCCAGTAGGTGTCAGCATTCCGGAGGTTACCTTATCACGGAACCTTGAAACAGAAAGTGATGACATTGTTGGCAAACTGTGCTTAAAGAGAATTTCTGGTTTCAAGCAAAAAATTCCCAGTCGACATAAACAGAACTCAGTGACACAAATCCCTCCAAAATATGAATTTAAGTAATTTCATTTTTTATTACTGAAGCAATTTAATTTAAAAAAGTGTCTTTTTCCATTAGACTGTGGGCCCAATCCATGAAGGATCCAGGTACCTTACGCAGCCACATGGCAGAAGCACATAGGAACTTCCACACTGAAGAAATGTAAACCAGTCAGATGCTTATCCACAGTGTGTGCCGTGCACCGTGTGAAAGTACAGTGCATATATACGTCCACATAGCATAGCAGCATCACTCTGCTGCACATGGGCATTCCTGAACATACACATGATTCATGTTTGCGGAGCTACTCCACAGTATGAGACAAGCATTTGCACATGTAGATTGCAAGCCATTAAACTATGTCATCAGGGAGCCTGCAGCAGCAGTGGCCCACCTGCCATGCAATAGTGCATAACACACACACACACACACACACACACACTAGGCAGCACAACATCAGTCAGACACACAATACTGTATAGTTGTGAACAGTTCCCCCTTTCCCCCTCCCAATGCAACTTGGTCATGCATATGGGGATAATGATGGAAGCAGTAATGCAAAAAATATAGTAATACTTATTTAAAAAAAACAACCTCTGAAATACTGATGAGTGCATGGCCAGATTTTTGTCCTAGTAACTGAGATGCACCACACCCATGCTTAGCTTGCATAGCACCCAGAGCTAAGAACAATAATGGCCATGTGTATTTTTCACAGATCCTGGGAACCATCACACTCAGTGCCTCCATCTTTCATGGCTACCTGGGCATGGAATAATGGGCGAGGGTCACTTTGCTCTCCCTGCTGTTCCACCAGCTGTAGGTCCTCCTGTTAGAGTCTTCTAGGAGCTGCTAACAGTCTTCTTCATTCTGCCTGGCCTATCTGGATTGTGATTGGTGTCCAGGTCATAAATGGGTGATTTTGCTGGCCCAGTCCTGGTCTACCCTGATGCAGCATGATTGCGGTGAGCTGTATGGTGCTGTCTTGTTATAATATGATGAGAAGCACATCAGACAAGACATACAATACTCTTGTCAACAAGTCACAGATGCAAATATATGTGTGTATATCATTTAGGAAGGCTGACCACCCTGCAATAGTCTACAGGCCTATCCTAGTACCCATAGCTCTCCATGGTAAGGGTCTCCTGCCAGAACTGGTGGGTGACAGTGACTGTTGCTTTTGATGGCAGTCCATGATGGTGGTGATATGCAACATGCTTTATAATGTGTTCTTCACCATAACGGGATGACAACCCCCCCTTCCCAGCATGATCTGTCTTTAAAGGAATGGTGCACACATACACTGTGTCTGGGAAGTGGTGCTGTTTGGGCATACTACACAGCAGACCTTGTGATGAGTGATACTACATGGCCACCACAATAGACTGCAGCAAACAAGCATGTGCTGGGTATGTATTTTCCAGATAGGGAGCTATCTACTGTATGTGCTGGCTCCACAACCCCAGGCACAGTTAAGACATGTCCCTATTCAAAGCAGAACATGCAACATGCCCTGTGTTTGGAAACTAAGTTGCCTGTGTTCTGCATGACACAGTGCATGTCCCACAGCTGGAGAGCTGTCATCTATTCAGGCTTGACATGCTTTGATGTATGACAGTGCAGGATGGTACAGGCCAATATCACCGGTCCACAGTGACATCCAAACAGATGCCGATATGGGTGGTGTGGTGTTGTGTCATGTCCCCTATCCATGCCTGCACATGGACATTTGACACAGCTGAGTGGTGCTGCCTCCACTGAAGGACACTGTACTAGGCATCCTGTCCTAGGCTTTGACAGGATTGAAGCTGAAGGCTGTTGGGGTTTCTGTGTCACCACTGATGGCTCTTTGGCATAGTCTTTAACTGCCTTGGATGCTGCCTGATTCACAGATAAAAACTCTGCATTTCTCCACGTGTGGCAGTTTGTCTCCCTTTATGGAGAGTTCAAGGGGCATCCCATGGGAGTGTGCAGCACTCCCAGATCTGGCCTCTGCTCATGCCACACCCCCACATGCACTGTCGGTTCAACTCACTGCCTTTGTGAATCAGGTGATATGCGTATAAGATGTGCAACACAGAGCTGCATGGCTGATTTATGTAACATTTTCACATATCTTCTGATCTTTACAGATTGTGCCCTTCATCTGTTCCAGATGCTTATGCTTGCCTTGAAGTCATAATCCTGTTTATGACATTGCAACAGGGTGCCATGAAACTGATTTTGATTTTACAAACACAGGAATATGACTTCATGGCTGGAAAAGCAGTATGAAGAGGGGAAATCCAAGGAGCAAAGAAACAGTTTCCATGCAACTATTTTTAGGAATAAACTAAAAATTCATTTGTGAATGTTATGAGATTTGAATTCTGTTGTTACTAACCTTTTTGCAGAAAATTGAAAATTCACTTTAGCAGCATACAGCTTGCCCAGCAGTGACATCAGTTGCTGTCCCATGGTTTCATGAAATGGCTGCTCCCTTGATGTAAGATAGAAAAGATTTAGACTGATATGTAGATGGCAGACAACAAATAAAGACAAAGGACCATCCAGTCTTCCCATTTTGACATTCCTAGTCTTATTCGATTAGTTTGGAGTGCCTAGTGTTCCCTTCAATCTTCTGAATGTTTCATATTACGACCCCGCAGCTATCCCATAGGATTTTAAACCCCAAGATTGCACCAACATAGACTACATCTTCGGGCAGTTTGTTCTATTGATCCACATGTCTTTCTGAAAAGAAATATTTCCTTATGTCTTTCTTGAAATTACCCTCCCACCCCCAGTTTGACGTTCTGACTCCTGGCAGTTGTCTGCCCTGTTATTTTAAGTAAATCAGAGGTGTCTTCCTTGTTATGCCCTTGTATGTATTTGTAAGTTTCTGTCATGTGCCCCTCTCCCTCCTATCCTCTAATAAGTACATGTTTAGACTCTACAGCCTCTCTGACTATGTCTAGGATATATGTGGACAATTGACACTTACAGGTAAGCTCACTACCCTGTTTGAAAACATTTCTCACAGACAATGAGCCTGTGAGTGACCCAACACACCTATATTCTCCTTTAAACATAGTTTGTTAAAATGTGTTTAACTTTGAGTTATTAAACATGCTGACAAATATAGAGCATTTTGTAAAATTGTTAAAAACAAAGCATAGAATTTTGTGAAGCATTTTCCACAGCAATACCCATTTGAACATGTGACGGCAAGGTCGCTGTGTCTGGCTTCACATTTCTGCCTAGGAGGCTGTACAGGGCCCACCTGGCTGAGGTGCTGGTTCATTGTTTCTTCTATGGTAGGGGAGTCCATTCCAACGCAAATAAGAAATAGCATGGTACCTCCATTCAGAGAGAATAGAATAAGTGGGTCAGATGTTGTGTGCAGTGCCTACTCACCTCCTTACACTGGACTGGACCATCCCCTGGGGACTAATGAGACAGTTGTTACTTTCACCAATTAACAATACAAGCAGATTATGGAAACTGGGCACACACACAAAAGCAAAATCCAGTAAATTAACAATGCTGTTATTTTGCCACAACTGTCTGGATGCTGTAAAGAAAGAGGGGGAGAGGCAAATGCAAGTCACTGTAAGCACTTACACCCAGTACTCCCTTGGAGCCCCTGTAGTATGAGCACTACCACGCTATCAAATGCCCACTCAAACACTGTAGGCACCCTCCCCAACAAGGGGCATGATAGGATATTTTACACTACATGGGGTGCAGTATACTGTTTAGCTTAGGTGGTACCATTACTAAAACTACACTGACAAGTATAACACTACAGTAAGTGACTCAGTTACATATATGAATAGTGCCGTTCACTACAATAAAATTGGAGTAATGGAACACACATCATATGCCCTCTCTCCTCTTTCCCCAACCTGTGTACCTGCCTTGATTGTAGTCCTGCTTTACACAGAGGAAGAGTGACATGAAAAAGAAGAAATACCTGATCATTTCTTGCATGTTAAAATCACCGATAAGACTACTCTTACAGTTTAAGAGCAGTCTCACCTGCATTCTTAGGGTATAAGAATTATAGATGTGAGGTAAGCAGTTCTGATACTCTAAGAATGTGTGACCACTCTTCAACTGTAAGAGTGGTCTTATAAGGTATTGATATTAATCGAGATTTATCAACATTGTATTAAAAAATATTAAATCTTTCCCCAAAAGAGCCCATTTCAAGGGAAGTTACATGTGAGACACTTGTAACTGAATAAGAGTATCTCATGGGCAGGGAAAAATAGCTCTTAGACTGACCGAGAGTGCTCCCTGAATGTGTATTTATTTATGCTGCCTGACTATCCTAAAATGGAAAAACAAGAAAAGTAAGATCTCCTATGACACAACTCACAAAAGTGATAAAAAAGCAGTAGCACCCTTGGGTGCTGTAGTGCTGAAAGGATAAATACTTTGTAGCAGGGTGCCGCTACTGCCTGTCCCCATGCAATATGCCCAATCATGTATTGCACCCTCCGGCTAAATTTACAATATATGTTGCTCCATATGGGAAATATCAGGTGTAACACTCAAATGTGCTGTTGAACTGCTTCAGACTTGGTGTATCGAGGTGGAAGACTAGGTTTTTTTTTCGTATTTTCTACTTATGCACTTCTATCTCCGGAACTCTCTCAGGCTGCTCCTGCAGGCCTGACACCACTCTACCACCCACCTGATCCCCCATCTCTGACTGCCCTCCACCATCTTCAAGCCGGTGGACTCCCGAGCTCTTAGCCCCCTGTGGTAGTGCTGCCTCCATTCTGGCGCTCTATCTATAATTGAGTGTGCCAACCGAGGTGGTAGATGAGCAGGCCAGGAAACCGAGACAGGGCCCGGTGTTGGGCATGTGGCAGTGTGGCTCAGAGGAGAGCTGTTGCCTATTCAGGATTGGGTTTTTTCAAGCTTTTGTTTTCCCCTAGGAGCGAGGTCATGCAATGACGTCCGCACAGCCGTGCCATAAGCGTCTGCTGGTCTCCTCCCCTTGACTGCTCTGTGTGCTGGCTGTGCCTTTGGTCTTCACCGGGCGTCACTGCTGTACAAAGACACCCTGGATCCCTCCCCAGGGAGAGGAGAACAGTCTCTCGATCCTACTCCATTCCTTGCCACCCCCGGCACCTGAGCTCATTTCCAAACTCAGGTTGCTGGCATGGTGCTAGGTGTGGCATCCAGCGTCTCAACCCTCAGCACTGTCACGCCAGCTTGAAAGACTAGGTTTGCTGACAGAAAGCACCTAGCTCTACCTGAGCTCTTTGTCTTCTAGGTTTGCTTGAAAAGACAGAACAAGGAGCAACATGTTAACATACTAAGAAGCCAGCAGATTAGACCCTATGGTCTATCAAGTCTGCTCGATAATCAGTGCCTTCCCAGGACAACGTTGTTAGACTCTTCCCCTCCCTCTCTCCCTACAAGGTCCCCCACCCCACCCCCCAGCGGGGCTCTGGGATGCACCTTCCCCCTATACCTATCCCATCCTTTCTTGAACCCCTCCACAGTTGCAGCAGCCACCAACTCTCTGGGTAGTGCATTCCAGGGCTCCACCACCCTCTGTGAAGTAGCGTCTCCTTGTTTCCCCCTCAGTCCCCACCCCGTCCAGCTTCATTGAGTGACCCCTGGTGGCTCCCTCCTCCCTGAGCTGAAGCAGTCCCTCAAGACTTACCCTGTTTATTCCTTTGAGCTATTTGAAGATCTCTATCATATCCCCCCTGTTCCTTCTCTCTTCCAGTAAGTACAGGTTGAGCTCCTCCAGTCTCTCCTCATAGGGTCTTTCCCCTAGTCCCAGTATCATCCTGGTCTCCCTCCTCTGGACCATCTCCAGAAAAGCAATGTCCCTATTTAAGTAGGGACGCCAAAACTGCTTGCAGTATTCAAGGTGTGGGCTAACCAGGCAATTGTACAGCAGAAGGAGCACTTCTCTACTCCTTGAGGTTATTCCCCTGGCTATGCACCCCAGCATTTTATTTGCTTGGGCTGCAGCCCTTCTACGCTGCTCTGAGTTATTCATTTTGGCATTCACCACCATCCCGAGGTCCTTCTCCCCCCTAGAAACCTGCAGTGTCTCCCCCCAAGGTGTATGCATGAGCCAGGTTTTTGGCTCCCTGGTGCAGAACCCTGCATTTCCCAGCATTAAACTTTAGCTTCCAAGCTATTGACCACCTTCCCAGAGTCTCTAGGTCCTCCTGGAGTGCCAGCTTCCCCTCCTCCCATTCCAACACCACCCACAGTTTCGAGCAATTGGCAAAGAGGCTCATCCTGCTCCCGATACTGCTTCTGATGTCTGAGATAAATGCGTTAAACAGGAGTGGGCCCAGTTTCAACCCGTGAGGGACCCCACTAATAACTCTCCTAGAGGATGAGACCTCCCCCCACCTCATGTTCTGTACATGCCCTTCTAGCCAGTTTCCTATCCACCTGATCATCTGCCCCCACGCCCATATTCTCCAGCTTCCCCAGTAGCCTGGGATGTGGCACTAAGTCAAATGCCCTGCTGAAGTCCAGAAAGAGGACATCCACTGGTCTGCCTTGATCCAGTGCACTAGTCACCCCTTCATAGAACTCCACCAGGTTTGTCTGATATGATCTGCCCTTAACAAAGGCATGCTGGCAATCATCTAGGTGACCCCATGCCTTCAGAACTCCCCTCCAGCCTCTCCTTCAAGATGACCTCCATCACTTTGCCCATTACCGACATCAGGCTAACCGGCCTATAGTTTCTTGGCTCCTCCTGCGAGCCATCCTTGTGTATGGGCAAGATATGAGCTATCCTCCAGTCATGAGGCACCCATCCCGACTGCAGGGAGGAGTTAAATAGGTCCTCCAGGGGTGCGGCCAGGGTATCAGCCATCTCCTTAAGCACCCTGGGATGGATCCCATCTGGGCCTGGTGCTTTATCCCCCCCT
Organism: Neoceratodus forsteri; assembly: GCA_016271365.2. NCBI lineage: Eukaryota > Metazoa > Chordata > Ceratodontiformes > Ceratodontidae > Neoceratodus > Neoceratodus forsteri. Next base: position 776,432,820 of record CM028137.1, read on the forward strand.
TAGCACCTTGAGGGCTTCCCTTCACCTCCCCTTGGGGATTTCAACATCCATTTCCCCTCTTTGTCTGCTGGTCCCCTCCTCTCCCTTGCAGTGCCACCCCCATCCTCCTTGGTAAAGACTGAGGCAAAAAGTAATTTAGTACCTCTGCCTTCTTCTACCACCTCCTCCACCCACCCACTCCCCATCCTCAACCTACTAATCTGCCCCTTCCCTTTTCTTCTTTCCCTGATATACCTGAAGAACCCTTTCTCTCCAACCTCTGTGCCAATCTCAGCTCTGCCCCTGCCTTGGCCCATCTCACCACCCTGGTGGCCCTCCTGGCTACCTCATCATACTCCCCCTTGGTTATAGCACCCTGAGAACTTTTGTATAGGCTATAAGCAGCCTTTTTTTTCCCCTCACCACATCCTAGACCTCCCTTGTCCATCAGCTCACCCACTTAGCTTTGCCCCACTTGAGTCTCTTCCTCATGCAGGCCTTGGTAGCCTCCAGGAGCCCCTTTTTAATAATTTCCCACCGGGCCTTCAGCACGTGGTGTACCTGGTAAGTTTAGGTCCCAATCATGTCTGGAAGTGGCTGAAGCCTCTGTGACAGCTGCCACATCCACTCCACCTCCATTAACAGTGACTGAAGCTCTGGCATCTTGTTTCCCATGTTCCTGGTGCTAATCAGGACCACCTTCCAACGTGCCCCCTTGCCTCCCCTTCCCTGTCCTGAGATCTTCCTGTTCCTAGCCTACAAGGCTCCCCTCATACACTATCAGGTGCTTCTGCCCTGTGCCCCCTCCCCTCCACCTGTGGCAGAAGGTCAGGGCCTTCCTGGCCTGGCCTGCCAGGTAGCCTCCCTTCCCCCCCTCACAAGTTTAAACCCTACCTTGAGCAGATTAATTCTGCCAGTATAAGCTTCAGGACCTCTTTTCCCTCTGAGCTAAGGTGGAGTCTGTCCTTTGTGTATGATTCCTTGTCCTCCCAGGTTGTATCCCAGTCCCCCACCCATCCATATCCCATGGCCATGCACCATTCCCCGAGCCATACATTAACAACCCTTATTTTTTGGTTTGTTTTCCAAACTGGCCCTAGGCACCGGTAGTATCTCTGAGAAGGAGACCGAGCACCCCACATCCTGACAGACCCTGGCCAGTTACCTAAACATAGCCTGAATCTCCAGCTGACTGTTCCCCTCTATATTGTTTGCACCCAGGTGCACTAATATGTCAGGGGTCCCACCACACTCCTGCACCAGAGAATAGACCAGATGTTTTGCCATATGCACCATCAAGCCTGATATGCTCCTGGACTTAACACCACAGGAAGTCCCTCCTCCCCCTTCCTCTCCACCTGATCCCCTAATCATGGAGTCCCCCTGGAGAAGTACTCTTACTGATTCATTTTCCCTAGACCGGCTCACTATCCCAGTTGCCCCCCCTCAACATTGCCTTGCACATCTCCTCCCTTCCCTCTCATGCCAAAATCTGGCCTGTCCCTCCATTCCAACTCTTATCTCTCACTGACTTGACCTCCCTGGCCTTTTCCCTTCCTGCTATAGCACTTTGGTCCATTTCTGCTTTTCTTCCTGGAGCAAGGGCCCCCCTGCCCCCAGGTCTTCCTCCTCACCGACCTGTCCATCTCAGCCACTTCCCTTCCTCCAGCTATGCCTGGGACCATCCCTGTATCTCCCTCAGGGGCAAGGGCCCCCCTGCTCCCTGCTCTTTTCCCTCTCAGACCTGTCCACCACCACCACCACTTCCCCATCTCCTACTGCACCCAGTCCCAACTCAGTATTTCCCCCTGGAACATGGGACCCCTCCACTACACCAGGAAATGCAATGCCCCCCTTCCCTCCCTCATCTGTACCCGCCTCTCTCCCTCCCTCCCTGCATAACCTGATCTACGTATTCAACTACATGCCACTTATGCTGAAATTGACTTTCTCAGGGTGCCAACTCATTTCACAGATCTGCCTATACCTCACTGTTTTGCCTTGCAGGTTTAGCTTTTGCACCATAGTTGGTTTTTAATTTTGACTTAGTGTGCATAGTTCACTGATTGTTTCTATCCACTACCAGGAGGCTACATATTACCCACCACCCTCCCCCAAATCCCACCTCCCCAGTGCATTGACATTTATAGCCTCCTAGCACCTCCTACTTCCTATAGAGTTGCAACAGTAAGTAAACAGTACTACTTTTACTTCTTTCTAGCAAAAGTCCTCGCACATCATTAGAGGGCGCTGTACATAAAAAAAAACTTCTTCTTTGGGACAGAACTTCTATTTCCATCCACACATCTTCTCTATTACTTTTTCCACAAGTGCTTCTATTTGGGTCTAGTATGACTGCCCAACTGATGATTTCCCGACAATTTACCTCCTGACTGTAAGTTCCTGAAAACCTAGTACCCGTTTGGTATCATTTGCCAACAGAATCCTTTGCCCGACCAGTATGCTAGTGCCGGAAAACAAGGTGATTGTAAAACATTTCTGCTCCCATTTTTAAACAGCTGAATGGCCATCAGATCCAGATCCAGAAACAAAAACTTGAAATGTCTCTAAAGGAAAGCACAATTTACTTACTGTCCCTAGAGGGTAAGTGCAAATCAATGCAAACTGGCAGGAAATATTACAAAACAGAGTACATCCACATTTAATAATAACATTAAATGTAGCTACAGTACATACTAGTTGTATTAAACAGGGAAGTCATGTGAGCCTTGATAAACTTCACATCAATTTAATTGACGGAGCCAACACAGATAGAGCATGCAACAGTGCTAAACACATGTGCGAGGTTTACAGCCACATCAGGACGTAAGTTACTGTATTACACCTCTCCTTAGAACAGTCTGCAACGCTCCCCTCCCATCCTTCAATATTTTTTGGTAAGTCTCTTGGCATCTCGATGACCTTGTTTTCTTGACAAGTGACAATCTATTTGGAACCCGACTTGAAATAGCTACATATCTGAGGACACCCTGAGCAGTATTCTGGGAAAAGCAACAGGTAAATTAAAGTAAAAGCCATGCCTGCAGCTCTCTGACTTTTTGTTTTAAAAAAAAAAGGTCTCTCCCTCTTTGTTTTCTAGGAGATCCTCTCTGGTACATTAAAACATTGTGAGGTCATGTGGACTGCACAGTTCAGTCTTGCTCTTCTCAAAATTCCTCAGGGAACATATCATGACCTAAAATATATGGTAGTTTACACATTTAATAAAATGTGGGCATTTCAGGTTTAGCACGCGCTGGCTCCCGATACAGAAAAGTGATAGTGTGAAGCAATAAAAAAGACACACACACATTTATTGTCGGGCAATTGTTTTTACGGGATAGAATCTGTCGGCAAACTAACCCAGTCGGGAAATCGATGTCAGGAAATAGTTTGACGTCAAGTTACATATCGGGCAGCAGTACAGATCCCCTTCTATTTTCATCCAAACTCCTTCTCTTCTCCCATTCTAGTAACCTTCTTCAAAAATAAACATGTTTATTTTTTCCCCCTCTTAAGCAGGATTTATATTTCTATCCACACATCCTCCCTATTTCTGCTACAGCCAACTTGTACAGGTGCTTTTTATTTTCAGCAGCACTTCCTAATAACTCGGTCTGAGGAAGGCTCAGGTAGTTGTATCCCACAAGGGGGTTCACCTTGTGTACCATTCATCCTTAGATTTATGGCAACTTTGTTTTCCATCCCTTACCCACACAACAATATAGACATCATCAACTGCAGATATTGTGGGACCCTCATCACCAGAGCTTATGCGAGGCAGGTGGGGCATTGTCATACTTGCTCTGCACTAAATGATCTATGTACTCAACTACACACCACTCATGCTGAAATATACTTTCTCAGGGTGCAACTCAACCGTGCTGCACAGCACTCAAACTTTAGGCACCAACCACCAATGCCACTCCCCCAGAGAACTAGCAGACCAGGGGGATGGCAGTTAGTAGGAAAATGGAAAGCACAGTGAAATGACTCCAACACCCATCAAACTAACAAATTGGTTCTCTGCACTTTCATCCAAGCCTACTGCCAGGTTAGGCATGATAGTGGAGAGGACCCTCACACAATGCATGGACAAACAAACCACAACAAAAACCTCCAAGCAAAACAAAAAGTGCGTCTTAATAATCGGTGACTCTATGATTTGTGAGGTAGAGTCACTCATCCACCAAAGCGGCAAAACAGACCTTGAGGTTAAATGCCTCCCAGAAACACTGGCATGGAGGGACACAAACAGGATTGAGAGAATTGTGCGTAACACCAAGTGAGACATGCACATTCTCATTCAAATAGGTACAAATGACCTGGCCAGACGGTCAGTTGGAGAGACTAAGCAGCATCTAATGACTCTAGGAGAAAAACTCACTTCCCTTTCTTCCAAAGTCTCTTTCTCATAAATTCTGCCTGTGTGGGGCAAGGGGGCTAACAGGCAGAAGATCAGAGAAAGGGACATCGTTGAACTTAATATCTGTCTCAAAAACTGGTGTCAGGAAAAAGGTTATGGCTATGTAGGAAACTGGCAGAACTTCTGGGAGAGGGAGTTCTTTAGATTAGATGGCCTATACCTTACAAAAGAGGGAACCATGTGCTCTCAGCCAAAAATTCGTTGTCTTCCTCAACCATTTAAATTAGAGGAAGGGGAAGGGGCATCAGCAACAGTTGCATCATATGAGCTTATGAATGCCCCTCCCCATCTAAGAAAAATCGATTGGAACCAAAACAGGGCATCACAAGCACAACATGCGTCACAACTCCACACGGGTGTTCCACACATGATAAGGACATTTAAAACATCAGGGACGCAAATCACAAGTGGAGAAATTGTGCAGCAAGCAGGACAAACCAAGACAGGAAGGCAATGTGTGTCAATGCCTGTAGCCTTCCAAACAAAATCACAGATCTCACAACAGTGATGGCCAAGGCCAGCCGTGACTGGATTGCAGTCACAGAGACTTGGTTTACAGAGAACCATACCTGGGATGTCGCCATCCCTGGTTGCACTCTCTTCAGGAGAGACCACATAGGTAAGAAAGGAGGATGGGGGGTTGCTATTTATATCAGGGAAGAGATAAATGCTACTGAGACCCAGGGAGTACAAAGTGAGACAGAGACCCTATGGATCACTCTGGGAGCTGGAAACAGGAACCCTATCAGGGTTGGAGTTATCTATAGACCCCCAAATCCAGGAGATCAAAAAGGACAAGGTTCTCCTGGAAGACATAATGAGGATGGCCGACAAAGGTGAGCTATTGCTAGTCAGGGACTTCAGTCTACCAGCTGTAGAATGGCCCAACTTCACAGTCTCCTTAGAGAGGAGTAGAGACTTCCTCTTGGCTTTGAGGGGGCAGGACTGAATCAAATGGTGGTTTCTCCCACCACAGAATCAGCTATCCTGGATCTGGAACTCATTAACAGTGCCAGGTTATCAGATGTACAAGTGGGGATCAATCTGGGTACCAGTGACCAAAGCTCAATCTGGTTCTCCATTAGCAAGACTGAGGACCCCTGCCACTCCAGAATCAGGCTGCTCGATTTCAGGAAAGAAGGTTTCCTGAAAATGAGGGAAAGGATTAAGCCCCCACTGGCAACGGATACCACATGGAATGTGGAGAACAAATGGACAAAGCTGAAAGATGCTACAGCATCAGTCACAGTGCTATGCACTAAACAAATCAACAAAGGCCAAAAAGGCAAGGAACCACCTTTGGTTCTCCAAAGAGGTAGTTACTATAGTTAGGGAAAAGAGAAGAGCTTTTTGGAAGTACAAGGAGATCAAGTCTGAAAAGGATAGAGAAACCTACAGAGAGAAACTCAAGAAAGCCGGGAATGCTATTAGGGTGGCAAAGGCCCAGACCAAAGAAAAACTTGCTCAAGAAGTGAAAAGGGGGGACAAAACATTTTATTGATATAGTTGAGAAAAAAGAAAGAGCAAATTAGGAATAACATGGCTGGCAACCAAGGAAGGACATCTGGTGAAAAACGACAAAGACAAGGCAGACATTCGCAACGAATTCTTGTGTACAGTCTTCTCACAGGAAGACATCGGTAATGGTCCAGCACCAGCCAGGACACTTTCCCATACCAGGGGAGATGACATATCCCCCTTTACAAAAGAAAGGGTCCTTGAGGAGTTGTCCAAAATAAGGGTGGACAAGGGAATAGGCCCTGACAGAATACCCCCAAGAGTTGTAAAAGAACTTAGGGATGAACTTGCCGCCCCACTTGCTGAACTGTTTAACAGTTCACTGGAACAGGGGATAGTAAAAGGACTGGAAAAGGGCCACAGTTATGTTGTTGCACAAGAGTGGAAGCAGGGAGGTAGCAGGAAACTACTGCCCAGTAAGTCTGACCTTAGCAGTGGGTAAAATAATGGAGACATTGGTTAAGGAAAGGGTAATGAACTACCTGAAAGCAAGTGGGCAACTTGACCCATAGCAGCATGACTTCACAGGACATTCATGCCAAACAAATTTGATAGAATTCTTCAACTGGGTTACAAGAGAAGTAGACCAGGGAGTAGCAGTGGACGTGGTGTATCTGGACTTCAGTAAAGCCTTTGATACAGTCCCACACAGAAGGCTAGCCAACAAACTGGAGCAAGTTGGCCTCGGTCACAAAGTAGTTAAATGGATCACAATCTGGCTTCAAGGCAGGACACAGAGGGTTATGGTAAATGACATCTTGTCCTAAGAGGGGAAGGTGTCAAGTGGCATGCCGCAGGGGTCTGTACTAGGCCCCATCCTTTCAACATATTCATCAGAGACATTGCTGAAGAACTGAAAGGGAAAGTCTGCCTCTTTGCAGATGATATGAAGCTCTGCAACAGGGTAGACACACAGCCGCAAGGCAAAATTGGACTACTATTGATCTACCCTTGCCTCCTCCTGGGGGTCTGCCCATAAGTTCTGGGACAATATAAAGGAACTTAACGGGAAATCTGTAGCACCCCCCCGGCCCAACTCGACGTCAATGGTTCGATCTCCACAGACCCGCAAGACATTACCGATGGTCTTAATGCCACCTTCTCGGACCTCAGTGCAGTTCTCCCCACTAATTTCTTTGACCCCGCCCTGCTCACCCCACCCCCCAAATCCACTACCCCCTTCCATTTCAGGGCCCTCATACCATCCAAAGCCAAACCCTACCTACTTAAAGCTCTCAATGGCACCTGCCATAGTAATGACACACTGGACCCCAAACTCCTACGGCTAGTCCTGGACATAGTATTTGCATCCCTTACCAACCTTCTCAATCACTCCCTCTGCCTCAGCCAATTCCCCATGCCTGGAAGACCGCCATGGTCACCCACATACACAAAGGTGGGGACCATACTTCCCCTGGGAACTACAGACCGATATCGATCCTGCCCCCCTCTCAAAAGCCTTAGAAAAGGTTGTAGCAGACCAACTGACCAACTACCTCACCAAACACAATCTCCTCTGTGCAGAGTTTCTGCAGGGTGCATAGTACCACCACTGCCCTCCTTGAATTTTCCAACTATATACACACAGCCCTGGATAAAGGGCTCCTCACCGGTGCAGTTTACATCAACCTATCAAAAGCTTTTGATACCGTCAGCCACCCTCTTCTCATATCTACCCTCTCGCAACTAGGTTTCTCACAAGGTCCCCTGGCCTGGTTCTCCAACTACCTCACCTCCTGCTCGCAGTGTGTGAAAATAAACAGTACCCTCTCCAGCAGCTGGTAGGTCTACTCAGGAATACCACTGGGCTCGATCTTCAGACATCTGCTTTTCAGTCTGTACCTAAACACGCTCCCCAGCTCCTGCTCAGAAAAAATACTCCTTTATGCAGACGATGCAGTCCTCTTCACATCCCACCAAGCCCCCACCCAACTCCAAAGTGCCCTCCAAAGTTCCTTCAACCTGGCAGAATCCTGGTTCCTGAACCGAAGACTTGTAATCAACCTAAAATAGACTAAGCTCATGCTTTTGTCACACACTCAAAACAAGCACACGGATGCCCCTCTTTCTGTCCGGTCTGGTACCCTCCATCCCCTCGAACAAGTCAAAACCTATAAATATCTTGGCATAACATTTAACTCTGCTCTCTCCTTTCATGACCACACACACATCCTTGCATCAGCCATAAACACATGTGTTGGCCTGCTTTACCGTCACAAGAGCTGCCTCCCCCCCGAAGCCCTGAGGCTGGCCATCGCCTCCTTAGTGCTATCCTTAGTGGACTATGGCCTTCTGGTATACTGTGCAGCAAAGACTGCACTCAGCAAAATCAAAATGTCTCTAAACAAGGCCTGTCGCCTACTTACTGGCTCCAGCAGACTCACCCACACATGTATATTATATGCCCAGGCAGATATACTTAACCTTGAGGAGAAGTTGTGCTACCAAACCTGTCTTTTCACCATGAAAATAGCTGCTGGCTTAACACCTGCAGGTCTATCCACTATCATCACCCCAACCGTCCCTACCTTCTCCACCCGGAGCTCCTACAAATGGACACTTCAAGTGCCCAGAGTCAAGATATCCCTGGCCCAAAGGTCATTTCTCTACTGAGCCCCATCCTGGATCAATACCCTTCCCTCAGATATCTCCTCTGAACAAAGGATTAGGCCCTTTAAAACAGCTCTTAGGCACCATCTGGTCATCTTCCACTGTTGTAACTGCACATAGCTGAGGCAGCCCCACCTCGCTGGGGGAGCCCCCCAACTGTCCCAGAGCCATGCTCTATATGTACAGTAGCTGTTTAAGCAAAATAACTGAATGTTATATGTTGTTACCTGTACTAACGATTAGCTACCACACTGTATATAATCTTGTCTAAAACTTTACTCATCTTTGCCTGACCATTGTATATATACATGTATAGAATCTTAATATCTCCTTATGTCTTTACTGTAACCACTTTGTACCTGTGACTGTATGTTTACCTGTCTTTGTTCCATGATGAGGAGCCTTTGTAAATGAGTCTCTGATTCAAAAGTTTACAATTCTGATTCTATTAAATGAATAAACTAAATAAATAAATAAATAAATAAACAGGAAGGGATCACAGAAATGGAGGCAGATCTCAGGATGCTAGGAATGGTCCAGGAACTAGCAGTTGAGATTCAACAGCCAAAAATGTAAAGTCATGCACTTGGGTAGAAGGAACCCATGAAAGAGGTATGTACTGGAGGGGCAGTTACTAGAAGAAACAAAGCTGTAACGGGATCTTGGTGTCATGATTGCAAACGATTTAAAGGTAGGGAAGCAATGCAAAAAAGCGGCACTAAAGGCAAGCATCCTCCTCAGATGAATTGGTAGAGGTATTACCAGTAGGAAGCGTGATGTAATCTTCCCACTGTACATATCCCTGGTGAGACTTCACTTGGAGTACTGTGTGCAGTTCTGGAGACCTCACCTAAAAAAGGACATAGACCATCTGGAAACTATGCAGAGACGTGCCACCAAAATGGTGCAGGGTCTGCACCACAAAACGTACGAAGCTAGGTTCGGCCTGCTAAATTTATTCTCCCTCGTGCAGAGGAGGAACAGATGAGACATGATGGAGACATTTAAATTTGTTAAAGGGATCAACTCAGTACAAATCAGGAACCTCTTCTGGGAAAACAGGGCTGCACGTACTAGAGGACACAACATGCATCTGGTGGGAGGTAAATTCAAAACAAATGTTAGGAAGTACTTTTTCATGGAGAAGGTGGTGGACCCTTGGAACAGTCTGCCACCAGAGGTAGTGGCAGCCAAGATGGTCAGTGAATTCAAACAGGCATGGGATAGACATTATTGTCACCTTAGCAAGACAAATTGATAGTGGAGGGTAGAAAGCCCGGGCAGGCTAGATGGACCACATAGTCTCCTTCTACCGGAAAATTCTTATGTTTGTTCTTATGTAAATGTTAAATGATTTACATAGTTTTTGCAATAGTTCTCTAGTTTTACCCCAATGCCACAGATCAATTTAAAGCAGCAGTGCAAAAAAATTGGACAATAGTTCTGTTTAATGTATTATTTTGTCAAGAAAAAAAGATAGTTGCCACATTTGGATTAAAAATTATCTAATACTCCCTTTGGTGTGAAAAGAGCATTATATAAGGTACAGGACCAATTAACTACACTGGGACTAGAACTAAAGTTCAATAAATCAAAAACAATGGTCTTCAGTAATAAAAGGAGGGTGGAGCAAGAATGTAAGGTAGGGGACAGTGTACTGGAGGAAGTGGAAACCCTTCATTATTTAGGAGTATCTATAAAGAGAAAAATGCAATGGCAATGATATTTTAGAGAAGAAAACAATATCAATAGCTATGTCAAAAAAGATCATACCTTTTGCATACTTGTTCACAGGGCACTCATTCATTGCAATGGAAAGAAACCTTGAAGCCAAATTTAATGGGTATGTACTAGGAACTAGAAGGGGGACAGGATCAGATCTACAGTACAGTAGCTTCTTGTTTTACATTGTTTTTCATGGATTCTACTTGGTAGAATGTTTATTTTCTTTCTTACTACTAAGGGGCTAGCAGGGTATTGTTTGGGGCTGTTGGAATTTTGAAACCTGTTTTGGTAGCTAAAAGTGGGCTCATTTGTTTAGTTTATGGTGTGGCAGGCTGCATTTGTAGAGGCCTATTTCTTCTCTTTTAAACATAATTGGTGTACTTTAACTGGTCTATTTCTTTGAATTGGAGACCTATATCTTATAATTCCAAACCTATTTTGATGTATTGTTGGTGAAGCTATTTTGAATTGGTGTCCTGTTTCTTTGGGTAGCAAACCTATGTTGGGGCTTTGAGTAGAATTGATTCATTGTTGCTGGCTTCACTAGCTGCAAAGTTTTGAGTGGGGAAGGGTGCTAATTTGTCTGGCCAGGTCTCACTCAGCAGGGAGGCAGAGCTGAATCAGTGTGGAGTCAGTGCTTTGGCTTCTCAGAAGGAACTAGAAGGGACAGGATCAGATCTACAGTACAGTAGCTTCTTGTTTTACATTGTTTTCATGGATTCTACTTGGTATGATGTTTATTTTCTTTCTTACTACTAAGGGCTAGCAAGGTATTGTTTGGGGCTGTTGAATTTTGAAACCTGTTTTGGTAGCTAAAAGTGGGCTCATTTGTTTGGTTTACGTGTGGCAGGCTGCATTTGTAGAGGCCTATTTCTTCTCTTTTAAACATAATTGGTGTACTTTTAACTGGTCTATTTCTTTGAATTGGAGACCTATATCTTATAATTCCAAACCTATTTTGATGTATTGTTGGTGAAGCTGTTTGAATTGGTGTCCTGTTTCTTTGGGTAGCAAACCTATGTTGGGGCTTTGAGTAGAATTGATTCATTGTTGCTGGCTTCACTAGCTGCAAAGTTTTGAGTGGGGAAGGTGCTATTTGTCTGACTAGAGGCCTCAGCTACCTGATTGTTTCTGGAAGACTTGGCTGGTCCCACCCACCCCAACCCTCACCCCACCCACCCAGGTCAATTATTCCCTTTGTACTAGGGGTTCTGACATCACTTCCTCAAACAGGCAAAGGATTTGCACCTGTCATAACAGAAGCAGACATCCAGGAAAGGAACTGCAGCAAGTGAAGAGGTGACTGCTCTCTCAGTGGAAGGGAAGTAAATGCAAATCTAGGCGCTTTCATTATTACTACTTCACATAGTTATTGCATTGGGTAAAGGAGGAGTAGGAGTTGAGGAAGGTTGTGCAATGGCTACTTGAAGTATTTTTGAGTGTGGATAGGAATATAAAAAGCAGTTGCTCAACATATCTAAATGTGTGCAACAAAGGAGGTAAGGGAAATAAAGAATGTTTTGCACTGATAGAGGGGGGAGAGTGGGGACTTGGGGGAGTGTTTGGTATCCTGCATCTGGAAGGGTGGGGGGTCGCTGGTGGGCAACGACAGCAATGGGTAGGGTGGTAGGCTGCAACAGCTGCGGTGCACCAATCTTTCTAAACATTGCCTGGAGACTGGGAGGATGTTTAGTGTGCAACCACATAGAAAAACTTAGAAAGGAGATTGAGGGTCTGCAGGAGGAACTAAGACAGGCAAGGCAGATTGGGGGTGGGTTTAGCCCAATACTGGAGGGAGGAAGAAGGGGATATGAGGGAGGGCAATTTAAGCCAACAGTGGTGAGGAGAGGCTCAGAAGAAGGGAAGCAGAGACAAAGGGGCCCAGGCCAGGAAGAACGATTGCCGGGGAAACCAGGTCAGGAGACAAAAGTCAAATGGAAGGAGGCAATAGGGACTTGTGAGGGGAGGCAAAGAAGTGGCAAAAGTCATGGAATGGAAAGGAGAGATCAGGTTACTATGCAGAGAGAGGGAGCAGGCATTTGTGAAGGATCTTCAGAAAATAGTTTTGCACTGCTAGAGAGGAAGAAGGTGGAGGAGGGAAGTGATGAAATTAGAGGAGTAATTGATAAATGCCTGGACCAAACTGGAGCGGGGGGAAGTTCTGCTGGGAGAACTGCAACAGGGGTAAAAGGGCATAATAATGTGCAGGAGGAAGAAGAGGAGCTGGAAATGAGGGAGGGAGATGAAAGGAAGCAAGCAGGGAGTAAGAGGGGTGGAATCTTAGTGCTGGGGGACTCAATACTAAGAGGAGTTAGGTGGGGTAGCAAGGCGGAGAGGCATAGTCACATTTGGGTGGAGGCCATGCCAGGAATGACAGCGGAAAGGGTGGGACAGTCTGTTCTGAAATATGCTAGAAGGGGTAGGGACAAGCCTTATTTAATTATACATCTTGGGACAAACGACCTGGCTGACAAGACAGTGGATATAGTCCAGAGGAGGTTTGAGGAACTAGCACAATTATGTGAGGGGGCAGGAAGATCAGTAACTTTTTCTGAGATACTTCCGGTGCCAAAGGCAAGCACAACAAGAAAGCTGAGAATAGAGGAATTTAACGGATGGCTAAGAACCTGGTGTTGTGCTAAAGGGTATGGGCTGTTGGGGGTGGGAGGGACCTGGGAGGACAGTAGTCTCTATGCCAAGGACAGACTACACTTGAGTGAGGAAGGAAAGAAAGTGTTGAAGCAGAGGATGGAAGAATATATAGAGGAAGTTGGGAGTTTAAACTAGGAGTGGGGTGGCAGTTGGGGAAGAGATATGCAGAGACCACAGGTTGGGAAATCATATGAGCTTACTCCCCATAACAGTGACAAAGGACAAATGGCAAGTACTATTGGTGATGCTAGGAAAGGAGGGCAGGATGGGAGGGGGAGAAGGGTGGAAGGTGGTTACCCTTAATGCTAGGAGCCTTGGGAGGAAAACTGCAGAGTTACAGGTTCTCATGGCAGAGGGAGAGGTGACATTGCAGCCTATCAGGAAACATGGGCCACCCAATATAATGACTGGGACCTGTCTGTACCAGGGTACAGGTTATTTCGTGAGACGGGTGACTGGGAAAGGAGGGGTGGCACTATATGAAGGAAGGACTGAAGTGTGTAAGGGAGGAAGGGAGGAGGGTAGTACAGAGTCACTTTGGGTGCAAATCCAGGATTCCAAGAATAGGAGTCTTAGAATGGGAGTGGTGTACAGGCCACCATCTCAGATGGAGGAGTTAGACAGGGAACTAGCGGGACAGATCAGGAGGACCTCGAGAAGGTAGTGTGGTGATTGTGGGGACTTCAACATGCCAGGAGTGGACTGGAGCACCCCAACAACCAGGAACAGAAGGGAGCAGGTACTGCTGGATGCCTTCCAGGACAGCTTCCTGCTGAAAATGCTCAGTGAACCAACCAGGTTAGGGAATACCCTTGACCTTGTGCTGGCAAATGGGGACTTTGTGAGAGAACTTACAGTGGAGGAACCGCTGTCAGGGAGTGACCACCACTCAGTATGGCTCACATTGGATATGGGCAAGGAAGGAGTGGAATCTGGCACAAGAGTGCTGGACTTCAGGAGGGATGACTTTGGGAGGATGGGGGAAGTGGTAAAAGGGTACCTGGCCAGAATTCAATCTAGTATGGATACTAACCAGAGATGGGAGCTCATAAAGTTGGGGATAGTGGAGGCAACAAAACCTGCTGCAAAGCCCAGAGCAAGAAGGCTAGGGCTAAGAAACCGAGCTGGTTGAGCAAGGAGGTCATGGAAAAGGTAAGGAGGAAAAGAGCTGCCTTTAGGAAATACAAGAAAACAGGGAGGGGAGGACAGAGAGGAGTACTTGACAGAATCGAAGGAGGTGACAAGGGCAGTAAGGGGAGCCAAAGCATCTACGGAACTCAGGCTGGCACAAGGCATTAAGAAGGGGGAGAAGGACTTCTTTAAGTACATCAGGGAGAAAAGGAGCTGTAAGGACCACATAGTAAGGATTAGGAAGGAGGGGGGTTGGGTGAAGTAGGTACGATAAGGTGGAAGACCAAATGAGTACTTTCAAGCTCAGTATTTACTAAAGAGAAGAGGGGGGACACCCAAGATGGGAGAAATGGCAGACGAGGGGGAAGTGGTGACAGATGGGGAAATCATGGAGGGCAGAGTTCAGAGGGTTTGAAGGCACTGAGGGTGGACAAGGCACCAGGCCCAGATGGCATCCACCCCAGGGTACTGAAGGAGTTGGCAGAGGTCCTTGCAGGACCTTGGCAGACCTATTTAATGCCTCACTACATTGGGTGTGTACCTCAGGACTGGAGGATGGCTCATGTGGTGCTCCTCCACAAGAGTGGCCCCAAGGATGAACCGAAACTACAGACCAGTGAGCCTTACATCCATCGTGGGTAAGCTAATGGAGACTATCCTGAAGGAGAGGCTGGTGGCCCTCTTAGAGGCCAAAGGACTACAGGACAGCAGACAGCATGGCTTCATACGTGGCGATCCTGCCAAACCAACCTGGTCGAGTTCTATGACTGGGTAACTAGGCAACTGGACAGGGGACATGCAGTGGATGTCCTGTATCTGGACTTCAGTAAGGCATCCGACTCAGTGCCACATGGAAGGCTGGGAAGGAAGTTAGTAGGCACAGGGCAGGTGCAATGCTGGTGAGATGGTAGGAAACTGGCTGCAGGGAAGGCAACAGAGGGTGGTGGTGGGTGGGGAGCTCACACCCAAGGGCAGTGACAGCGGTGTCCCACAGGGCTCGTGTTGGGACCAGTGTTGTTTGGGATATTCATTGCAGACATATCATGGGACATCAAGAGCAAGATCAGTCTGTTTGCTGATGATACCAAGGTTGGCGGTGGTGGATGACCCAGGGGATGGCAGGGTTGCAGGATGATCTGGCAAAGCTTGAAACCTGGTCAGACACCTGGCAACTGGGCTTTAATGCCAAAAAGTGCAAGGTGATGCATTTGGGATGAAGAACCCAAGGAGGACTTACCAGCTAGGGAGTGCAGCTAGCCCAGACAGAGGAGGAGAAGGATCTGGGTGTGCTCATCACAGGGTCAATGAACAACTCGCACAGTGTAGGAAGGCAGCTGCAAAGGCCAACAAAATGCTGGGTTGTATTGCAAGGGTATATCCTCAAGGAGGAGGAGTGATTCTGCCACTGTATAGGTCATTAGTTAGACCACACCTGGAGTACTGCGTGCAGTACTGGCGTCCGTATCTGAAGAGGGACATTAAGTTACTGGAGGGGGTGCAGCGCAGGGCGACAAAGATGATCAAGGGTCTGGGGGACTTATCATATGAGAGGAGGTTGAAGGAGTTGAACGTGTACTCACTGGAGGAGAGGAGAGACAGGGGGACATGATTGAAACCTTTAAATACATGAAAGGAATAAACAAGACAGGTACAGAGGGGCTGTTCAAAGTAAGGGAGGGGAGGGCCACCAGGGGCCATGATATGAGACTGGAGCAAGGAAGGTTCAGGAGGGAGATGAGGAGACACTTTTTTACAGAGAGGGTGGTGGCTGGGTGGAATGCGTTACCTGCAGAAGTGGTATGCAGTGGAACAGTGGACTGCTTCAAATGAGGATGGGACAGGACAAGGGGGAGGGTTAATGAAGGGGAAGGGTGGAAGGGAGGGGCAGCTGCAGAATAAGGGGTGCTAGCTGCACATTCGAGCAGACTTGATAGACCTCTAGGCCTTTATCTGCTGGCAAATTTCGTATGTTCGTATATGGAACAGAGGTTCAGACACATCAAAAAACAACATTAGAATCAAAATGTATGCAATATGTTCTTATGGTCATCACTGGGCTTTCTCAGAGACACTCCTGATGTGTAATTTAGACATGAAAGTGGAATGTCAAGCATTAAAGGTGCCATCATTAAAAGAAAGCTCCTCAGGTTGCTTACTGGATGTGTCCTTGCTTTACAAGCAAAGGGTCAGAGGTTTGATTCCAGGACAGGGAATGTATCTTCTATCTTATCAAGGATATTCATGAATTATGATGGGATGCATAGGCAGAAGTATTTATTTTTATTTATTTTAACATCAGTTTAACAACCTTTGAGCCACAGGCTCATTTACAAAGGTACCTCGTCACATAGAGGACAAAAACAGCGGTACAATAGACAACAGACAGGCAGCAATACAAGTGCACAATAGATGTCAGTCCAAGTTACAGGCATTTCTAAGGCATACATAATGCATACAGGTGAGTTAGGCATAATAGACAGTGGATAAAGGAAGATCGATTCAGAAGACGGATAGCGGAAGTCACCAGTGAGATGAGAGTAGACAAGTGAGGGTGGCCTAGTCAGGAGGAAGAGAGATGCTCAGCGAGCATTGTCAGGGAGAGGAGAAGGTTAAGGGCAGCAACAGCTGCGTGAGGTGAGCAGGTGATTTCTGAGGCTGTATTTAAAGCACGATAATGAGGGGGCTTCAGAGATTCCGGCAGGGAGGGTGTTATACCAGGAGGGGGCTCTATGGGGTAAGCCCTTTGACCTTGTGAGGTTCTCGCCCTCGGTATAACCAGTGCAGTTTTGCAGGAGCTACGGGTGTGCACTGTGGGGTTAGCCCAGTGGATTGTGTCAGACAGGCCCGGGGGGGAAAGGCCATGGAGAGCTTTATTGGTTAGTTGGCAGGTTTGATACATGAGGCGCTCATCCAGGTTGAGTAGATTGGCCATGGAATAAAGAAGGCAGGTATGGGTAAGTCTAGGAGCACCGGTTATAAGTCTAGAGGCTTTGTTAAGAGTAAGGCGTATCTTGCGCAGGGCTGTCTGGTCAGCCGCACCATAAACAGGAAGGCCATAGTCGATTAGGGATATAACAGAGGAGGTGACTGCAAGACGGAGGGCATCAGTGGGAGGCATGTTTTATGGCCAGTAAGAGGATACCCAGCCGTGTATTGGAGGCAGAGGTCGGGCAGAGATGTGGGCATGAAAAAGAGGGCAGGGTCAAAGGTTATACCTAGGTATTTATAAGAGGGAACAAGTTCAATATGGAGATTGAAGGTGGAGTGGACAGAGAGAGGAAAGTTGCTGGACTTATTTTGGGGGTGGGCAAACAGCATGGCTTTGGTTTTCTTTAGGTTGATGACGAGTCGGTGCTCAGTGAACCAGGTTTCTGCGGCATTGTAGGCTTGCTGAAGAGAGTTCTGGAGTGAGATGGGGTTACTATCGGAGGCAAAGAGTACCACGTCATCAGCGTAGAGTAGGATTTTTCTGGTACATTCACTGGGCAGGGAGTTGAGGAAGAGGAGAAGAGCAAGGGTCCGAGAATAGAGCCCTGAGGGACTCCAGAATGGATAGGGCAGGTGCTGGAGGTGTACCACTAACTTTCACACATTGCAAGCGGCTGACAAGTAGCTGGAGCACCAGGAGACTGGTCCAACAGCAAAGCTTAGGTGCCCAAGGGTAGCTAACAAGAGGGGATGTGAGACAGTATCAAAGGCTTTTGATAAGTCAATGAACACAGCACCAGCTAAGGAGCCAGAGTCCAGAGATGTGTGCAGAAAGTTAGAGAACTCCAGGAGGGCAGTATTGGTGCTATGGCCGACTCTGAAGCCATGTTGTTCAGGGCAAAGGACACCATATTTGGAGAGGTATTCAGAGATTTGGGTGGCCACGATTTTCTTTAAGGCCTTAGAGAGAGGAGAGAGGATTGAAATAGGCCGGTAGTTGCCCGGGTGCATCCTATCACCACCCTTGTGGATTGGGGTAACAGTAGCGACCTTCCAGGCAGAGGGGAATTGCCCTAGGCAGAGGGACATATTAAAGAGGAAGGTGATAGGTGAGATGACCTGGTCCAGGACCTGACATAGAAGACAGGGATCAAGGGAGTCATTACCAATAGTGTTGCTCTTTAAGGCTTTAAGTAAGTATGGCCTGACTTCCTGGGCAGTGACCCGACGCAGGTGGAACAGGGGGCTTGAGATGGTAGGGACAGTCCTGGTGGAAGGGGGGTTGAAGAAATTATCTGGGAGCTCCGAGCTAAGGTCAGTGAAGGAATTATTGAGGTGAGAGGCAATAAGGACAGGGTCTGAGGAGACTGTACCATTAATGCTAATAAGCGAGGGTGGGGGAGACCGTGTGCCACCATTCAGCTGCTTGATGTTGTCCCAGAGGGTCCTGGGGTTCCCCCATGAGGAGGTGAGGGAAGCGTGATAATACTCAGCCTTTGCTTTGCGGGTAGCCCAAGTACACTTGTTCGGGCAGCAGCATAGGCCTGTCTCTGTCCGGCTGGGCAGCCAGTTTCAACAGCAAGGTGCCATAGGTTATCCGCTGCTTAAAAAAGTAGTAAGTAGGTGACCTAGGGGCATGCCTACTTGGACCTAAGGCAAGGTTATGGTGCAAAAATGTCAGTAAGCAGAGTTGAAGGTGCGGATAAAGAAGGCCAGGGCCTTGTCAATGTCTGGGGTGTTTTGTAACGGGGACCAGTCTGTGTGGGCTAGGTGAAGCTTAAGGTCTTTCAACCCACCAGGTCTAAGCCACCGCTGTTGGGTAGTTTGTACAGTGGGCTTGGGCAGAGAGGTTGACCAGTTGAAGAGAACAGGGGAGTGGTCACTAAGACAGTCAGGGAGAATTTGGATATTGTGGACGCGGCAAGAGCGGTTAGTGAGGACCACATCCAGGAGAGTGCTAGAGCCCCTTCTGGGATTTATTCTAGTAGGCTGGGAGACTAGTTGGGTTAGGTCAATAGCAGCAAAAGCCTCATGGGAGGAAGAGGATGTGGGACTAAGCCAATTGATGTTCAATCCCCCACCAGGATTTGGTCGGAGGAGTTGGGTAAGGAGGTAAGATAGTCAATTAACGGGCCTAGTGCCTGTGCTTGATTTTTAGGTGGCATGTATGCCGTAGTCAGGAAGATGGGACCCCTAGAGGGGTCGGGAGATAGTTTTAGTGTAAGGGCCTGGGCCTTGTGGTCAAGGTCAGGGGGAGGGAGGACTAGTCCAATAAGAGGGTCTTTGACATAAATGGCACCTCCCCCACCTCTCCTACTGACTCGGTCCTGCCAGTGGAGGGAGTAGCCAGGGAGTGAGACCAGGGAGTCAGGGGTGGAGTCAGACAGCCAGGTTTCGACCATGGCAATCACATCTGGTTTATGAACTGCCACCCAGCAATGTAGTGAGTCCAGTTTTTTAAGGAGGCTACATATGTTCATAGACGCAATACGTAGTCCAGAGGATTTCAATGGGGAGCCATTGTTGCCAGGCCCAGGATTGGGATGTATGTTACCAGTCAGGAGCAAGAGGAGGAGAGCCGCCCTTGAAAGCGGGTGGCAGAAGGAGAGTTTATGCCGATTGGGATAGGAGGGATGAGGGAGTTTAGTAGCACAGGGGTAGGTAGGGCAGCACAGACTGGGAATGCAAGCGTGATAAGATGCACGAGGGAGCAAGGGGGGTGGGAGAGGAAGTGCCCAGTTGGAGGGTGGTGTAGAGATGAGCATATTGGATGTGTGGAGGAGGAAGGGGGGGGCAGAGGCAGAAAAGGGGGGAGAGCAGGAGGGCAACTGGGGGTGCAAGAGTAGCTAGTCTGCGGGCATACAGTGACCCTAGGGAAGGCAAGGGACATTAGTATCACTAGCAGAAGGCGGGAGGTTGTGATGCCATTGTACAAAATGCTAGTGAGGCCTCACCTAGAGTACTGTGTGCAGTTCTGGAGGCTGCACCTTCATAAGGACATTGACAGGGTGGAGGCGATCCAGAGAAGGGTGACTAAGATGGTACAGGGTTTGCACCAGAAAACATATGAGGAGAGACTAAAGGACCTCAATATGAACTCGCTGAAGGAGAGGAAGGGTCGAGGGGATATAATAGAAATATTCAAGTACCTTAAGGGCATTAACAAGGTGCAGGGGGGAGACATCTTCCAATATAAGAGATGTACAAGAACAAGGGGGCATGATATGAAATTGGAAGGTGACAGGCTGAGGGGAAATGTGACGACATTTTTCTTCACAGAGAGGGTGGTGGACACATGGAATAGACTGCCACAGGAGATGTTTGGGTCGAGCATAGTGGAGGGTTTTAAACATGCATGGGAGAGGCATAAGGGTACCTTAGAGATGGGAGGGAGGGGTGAAAAGCCATTGACCAGGTAGGGTCAGAGGCAACAAACTAGTGTAGGGCTTTCGGGCAGACTGAATTTCTATATTTCCATGAATGTAATTATCTGGTTTAAAATAGCAAGAATGGATGAGAGTAGAGTGCCCAAAAATATGTTAGAATATATTCATGTAATTAGCAAACCTTGGTTTATCAAACTTTTTTTTAATTTGAAATGCTTTATCCCACGCTACCCTAATTGGTCTCCATTGGTTCAGCTGCTATGCCCAGTCCTGTCACCCACCATTGCTGGAACTTATCTCTGCCTTATCAGTCCCCCATGGATAACTTCCCATGGGAAGGGCTGCTGGGCAGGGGGAGGTGTCCGACCCTTGTTCTGCCCAGTCAGAGTTGAAGCTTTGGTTTGCAAGGAGATATGCCCAGTTGGCAGTGCGGGGCCTGAGATGGGTGGCGGACAACATTCTGTGTTGGTCAAGGTGTTTTTTTCTGTTTTCTGGTCCTGCTCTCTGATGTCAGGAAGACCTTGCTGATGCATTGCACCATGCTGCTGATGTTACCTACCCATGATGGCTCCAACTGCACCGTCACCTGTGGTCACCTAGGTGGCAGTGTTGTGGCAGAGTCTACACTCCCTCCTACCCCCTGAGGAAGTGAGTATCCATGAGACGCTCAACCATTCTCCCCCAGCTTGCTCTCTGATGACCTAGGCTTGTTCCCAAACCCGGGTCACCAGTGTCGCAAGTGGTAGCGCTACTGCTGTGCTGGCGGGCTGGCCTAGTTTAACAGTCTTAAGAATTATCTAAAAATAATTGGTTTACCAGACATGTATGCATTGCAAGCTATGAGTAATGCAAAAAAGGTATATGGATATATAAAATGGGTAAGAAAATTCCTACCTCCTGATTGGCCGAGACTTGGTTCAAGCCATGGCCTTACTAGACCACTACCAATGGCTAAAACAAGTCCCTGCTAACCAGGGCAACTCACATATGGAATTCATAAGGCACTTACTTTTAATTTCCATCAAAACATGACTGCCAACTTTGCCCATATACAGTATAAAAACCTTCAACTCGGCCGTAAAAGCAGAAGTCCATTAACTTAAACAAAGTAAGTAAATAATTTTATGTTATTTACACTCATGAGACCTTCCTTACACATTTACTACACATTTAAAACATCAAGTACTATTCAGAGTTTCCATTGCTGGTATTTCTTTGATGACCATGAAAATCCACCTCCTCCCTACCAGTTTGCCAGAGAACTCCCTGCTCCTTATCCTGTAACAGATAAAATTGAGGTTCTGGCTCCACTTGAAGCCTGTGTGTGTCTGTGTGTATGCCATTCGAACGCTGAAGAATTCTGAATTCATGTATTCCATGTTATCATTCCGTGTGTGTGTGTGTGTGTGTGTGGAGGTGGGGGCAGTCTAGTACTGAAATATTGCAGAGCCTTGAATTCTTCTATTCCATGGTAAACAATCACACAGTATATTGAATGTGTAGAAAGTCAGATGACTGGCAGGTGAAAAACATTTGTGGAGGGACTATTTTACATTATTTGGCAACATTTTATTATATTTGTTGTGGCTTTTAAAAGTTATAGAGGGTTTGTTTTTTTAAAAGTTGCCTAAAAGCAATAAGACACTTCAGAGATATTGGTTATACTGGGTTTATTCCACAGTCAGGGTCTGAAAGCACTTGGCTTTGCCTCATGCCTTACAACACTGCTGACTGTGGGGTATATTTAGTACAACCAACTGCCTGTCATGCCTTATTGCTTAAATAACATTTACAGAGAAAACACCACATTTTGCATCAGAAAGATTTTGAAAAAATAGATACTCTTAATTCCCTAGCTATTTATCCCAGATGAAACAAGCCTAGGATATGGACCATATCTATGAATTTGCGAAAAGCTTCCCCTTAGAAAAGCTCTGTCCCTGTTTAGACTGAATCTCGCAAAAGATCTTTTTTTTTAAATTGTCGGACAAAGCAATTGCCCTAAAGGGAAAAAGCTGCCGGTGCCAATCTGTAGTCAGATTTGACATCAGTCGTCTGCTTTTGGAGTGGCCAGTGTTTTGTCATCTACAGAGAGAGAAATTCATTTTACCAGTTAATAATTACTTCTCTCGCTTGATCTCAGGTAGTCTTTCTGAAATTGAGAAACACAAGTTATGAGGATTCCTGCTGTTTTCTAATGAAGTAAAAGTAATTTTTGATGCTACATTCTTTGCACATATTGCAGCCAATGTACTTAAGAACCATCCTCTATGAAGGTAATCTACTGTGTTTAAGGTTATTACTCTGTGTGGAATACCTAGGCTATTAATCTTTCTGTAAATACAAAGGTCCTTTGCTTGTATAGAAACATATTTGATAATCAAAATTATGTTTTAAAGATCTGTTTTTTAAATAATTGGTTGGCAGAAGGGGATAGGGAGAAGTACCAGGAGAAGCAAAGGGAGGCAGGGAGGTCAGTAAGGGAAGCCAAAGCTCAGACAGAAGAACACATTGCAAAATCAGTGGGTAGAGGGGACAAAACCTTTTACAGGTACATAAGTGAAAAAAGAAAGACAAAGGGAGGGATAGTGAGACTGGAGGGGGAGGATGGGGGCCGCGTGGAGGATGACAACAGTAAAGCTGACATTTTGAACAGGTATTTCTGCTCAGTCTTTACTGAGGAAGAGGAGGGTAATGGGTCTGAAGGGAGTACAAGGGGTGAGAATGGTGCAGAAATGGACACAAGTCCTTTACACGAGAAAAGGGTCCTGAAGGAACTGGAAGTAATAAGAGTTGATAAAGCAATGGGGCCAGATGGGGTGCACCCAGGGTCCTTAAAGAACTAAGAGAGGTGGTGGCTGAACCTCTGGCTATCCTGTTTAGCCGATCACTGGAAACAGGGAGGTACCCAAAGACTGGAGGACAGCAGATGTAGTCCCCTTATACAAAAGTGGGAACAAGAGGAAGCAGGGAACTGCAGACCAGTCAGCCTCACCTCGGTAGTGGGGAAGATCATGGAAGCACTACTGAAGGAAGATTGGTTGAAAATCTAGTTGTCAATGGACTACAGGACCCAAGGCAGCATGGTTTCACCAGGGGAGGTCATGTCAGACCAACCTCGTTGAATTTTTTGACTGGGTGACTAGGGAGGTGGATCAGGGGAGGGCAGTGGACATGGCCTATCTGGACTTCAGCAAGGCCTTTGACACTGTGCCACATAGAAGACTATTACACAAACTGAGGAATATGGGTGTGGGCAGGACAGTAGTGTGGTGGGTAGGTAACTGGCTGGGTGGCAGGACACAGAGGGTGGTGGTAAATGGCTGTCACTCCACAGAGGAAGAGTGACCAGTGGGGTACCACAGGGATCAGTGCTGGGACCGGTCCTATTCAACATCTTCATCAGTGACATTGCGCAGGACCTAGAAGGCAGAATTTCACTGTTCGCTGATGACACAAAGCTCTGTAACAGAGTAGACACACCAGAGGGTGTAGACAGAATGAGAAGGGACCTGCAGAAACTTGAAGAATGGTCAGGGGTTTGGCAGTTGAAATTCAATGCAAAGAAGTGCAAGATAATGCAAGATAATGCATATCAGAATCAGAATCAGAATCAGAATAAACTTTATTGGCCAAGTATGTGTACACATACAAGGAATTTAACTCCGGTTGTTGCTCTCAATATACTTAATAGACATACAATAAAAACAACAAAAAACGATAAAAACAATAATACAATAATGCAAAATACAAAAAACTAAAATAATATACAATAATTTAGCTAATACTTATATACATAAAATAAATGAATTTAACAATATATACATATGTACAACAAAATATATACAGTCCATATGCATATATATATAACATCTTAAAAAATTTCATTTTATAATTACAGTAAGCATTTAATGTTACAGATTATTTCACAATTTGTTCATCTGTATAACTGGCTCAAGTGTTCATCAAAGTGATAGCCTGTGGAAAAAAACTATTCATATGTCTAGTTGTTTTTGCGTACAAAGATCTATAACGCCTTCCAGAAGGGAGAAGTTGAAACAAATTATGTCCAGGATGTGATAAATCTGCAATGATGTTGCCTGCCCGTTTCCTAACTCTGGACATATACAAATCCTCAATAGAGGGCAGGTCAGCACCAATGATTTTTTCTGCAGTCCTGACTGTCCGTTGTATATGGGGTACAAAAACCCTGGCACAATATATCAGTTGGGAGGTGAGGATATAGCATGCACCAAGCAGGAAAGGGATCTTGGGGTTGTCATCTCTGATGACCTCAAGGTAGGGAAACAGTGTGACAAGGCAGCAGGTAAAGCAAATAGGATGCTGGGATGTATAGACAGGGGCATCACCAGCAGGAAAAGGGAGGTCATAATTCCGCTATACAAGACACTAGTGAGGCCCCACCTGGAGTACAGTGTACAGTTCTGGAGACCATACCTACGTAAGGACATAGACAGGGTAGAGAAGGTTCAGAGGAGGGCAACAAAGATGGTGCATGGATTGCATCACAAGTCCTATGAAGACAGGTTGAAGGAACTGAACATGTACTCCCTGGAGAGAGGAGGGAGAGAGGGGATATGATAGAGACATACAAGTATCTTACAGGGAGGAACAGGGTGCAGGAAAACACTATTTTTAAGCAAAAGATGTTCCAGGACTAGAGGCATGGGATGAAGTTGGAGGAGGACGATTCAGAGGAAACATGAGAAAGAATTTCTTCACAGAACAGGTGGTGGACAAGTGGAACACCCTGCCAGAGGAAGTGGTGGGGGCTGAAACAATCACAGGATTTAAGAATGCATGGGATAGACATAAAGGAATTCTGGAGGTCAGGGGTAAGGGGCAACAGACTTCTAGGAAAACAAACTGAACTTACAAGCTCAAATGGGCAGACTGGGTGGGCCATAGGCCCTTATCTGCCGACACTGTCTATGTATCTATGTATCTATGTATCTATGTATGATCTGTTTGATTGTTTTGCATCTGTATGATATCAATTAACTTTAATGTTAACTTGGAACTTCATTTGGCTTAGAAATAGCAATGTAGACCTGGCAAGGGTTAGGGGTGAGAAAATAAACAAAAACTCATGGTACACAGCATAGTAGGCACTTGGAAAAGTAGATTTAACATGTATGCTAATATTTTTATTAACAGTAGCTGGAATTAGCTTTAAAAAAAACATTTTTCATTCCAGTGCAGTTTTAAATAATCCAGAGGCTACAACTAAAGTGAGCTTCTACTGCTGACCACATCACACAGTCTGGGGCCGACTTTAATACCATGGGCATGCTCTATTTTTTTATTTATTTTACCAAGAAGGTGGACTGGATCAAAGATTAATTTTCATCCACACCTGGGAGACTGGGTTTACAATAGGTAAAAACATTAGATGATTACCAACTCACAACATATATAAGATAAAAATATCATATTATACAAAATGTATATGATTTCACAAGGGTATGACATGAGTAGGAAACACAGGCAATCTCAGTTCTTCAAATTATTCATCAAGTAATGTCAAAACAATTACAAATGTTAACATTGTTATTCCAGGGTGTTTCCTGTCACTTTGACTTTTTCTGTCTGTTCTGTTTCTGATTCATGGAATTCAATTAAGATGTTAAATCATTTGGAGTCATTCAAGGGGTAGCTATTTATTTGAAAGATTTTCACTAGGAAGGACCTAGGTGTGGTCTGTGACAACTCATATCCAGAGGCATCCTGGGGGACAGGTACATAAGGAAGCATAATACAGCAGGAGTAATATAAGAGCAATACAAATTTACAAGTACATTGAGTTACGGGAGCATTGTAATACTGTGTGTAACCCTTGGGCGGCGCCATTCCCAGTGTTACACCCCTGCCTACTACCCTGGACATAGGCTAAGGGGTTTGGGTTCGCTGTCTGATAACAATTTCTGAATACTTTTGCGCAGTGCCTCCACTCAGGATGCTTTATGTGGGTGAGATGGTGCTGGGTGTAGCCCCCTGAGCTGCTACACCACCCACGATGACCATTTACTTTCCCCAGACATGCCCCAATACATAGTTCGCCACATTTCCACATTTTGAATTAAAGACTGTCTCCACTAATATGCTCACACAGGATTTCAAACAACAAATGACAAGATATTTATTTAGGGAGGGATATAGGAGCTAGGAAGGGGAAACAGGAGGAGTCGAGGTTATCCTAGCGTATTCACAAAATGTACAGATATTATTTGGATTTTTTGCTGGAGAACCCTCCAGCTGGGTGGCTACATATTAACAGGCAGACATAAATCACATTTTACCATTCGACTTAAGACATCCAGATCCCTGGCTATCTAGCTGCTGAAAAATCAGATGTTAAACATAATTATTATTAATATCCACACTGGTACCAGTACCAGATACAGCAGAAACCCTGCAATCTCATACCATACTGGTTAGACAGATACCACAGTCCAAGATGTTGCAGGCCTGATGGAGTTGCCGCTGGTCGAGGTGGCCGGCTATTAATCTGAGGATGGGGGCAACTTGGAGATGGATCCTTACTGAGTTACAGACTACTATTTACAACCACAGCAGGGATTGCCCTGCACTTTAGCAGACATGGCAGGGATTGCCCTGCACTTGCAGACAAATCAGGGATTGCCCTGCACTCACAGACTTCCCAACATTCCAGGACAAGCTATGTAGATCTTACATCCAGAACATTCAGCACATTATTTAAAAGTCCCATCCAAAGCAATGAGGGTGATACTTTTGTCAAGCATCCTATATGCAATTTAAACATGGTCACATCCAATACTTTATATACCAAAAGGCATCCATCCAAAGTAAGTTGGCAACCACACTTTCATCAGGCATCCCATACTTTAGTCACAGGCAGTCACACCCAGTACATTCTATATACCAAAAACATTATTTACAAGCAGCGTGTTATCCAGCATGTCTAGACAGTGAACACTTATCCCAAGTGCTCTTAGATGAAATTCTGTTCAGAAACAGGTACATTTTCCTCAGGGTAACTTAGACATTGTTATGCTCTAGGGCCTCCTGTCTCATGAAGTGGCAAACATGTCTTGGCAGTCAGCTCCACGATGGCAGGATTCTAACCCACAGCTACACACCTTGCAACACATTTACATGATTCACTATGCCCAGCATCTTGTTGCACCTGCAACTTAGCCATTTGGGCCACAGACAAGATGCATCCACTACTTGAACTAGGCAGTCTCTTAAGAGGTTAGTAGCCCAGACTGATAACTTCCATGCTTCACACTTAACAGCACACATTTTCTAATGGGGCTTGGGGCCCCCAAGATTACTTGCTTAGCTTCTCCCTCGCACCTGGGAGTACGAGGGTACTCACTCAGGTCCTCCACGGGTCTCTTCCACAGTTGAAGGCATCCTGAACACTTCTTCAACTGTCTCACTGCTGAGGTACTTGGTCAGCGCTCTCACCACTGCATGATGTCATCTGGTCTGGTCTGGTCAGCGCTCTCACCACTGCTGGACATCTGATTCTTCGGTCCACATCTACAGGGGGGCATGCCTTAGACAACTAGTATTGGAACCCACTCGAGAGGGAGCAATCTTAGACCTGGTGCTCTCAAATGGAGATGGAGAGAGGATCACAGATGTAGAAGTGGGTAGTCATCTGGGAACTAGCGACCATCGAACAATATGGTTCACAATAAACACAACAATAGAGTCAAGCCATACAAAGGCAAAAGTACTGGACTTTAGGAGGGCTGACTTTGCCAAAATGGGTGAGTGCCTAAGGAATGCACTAGCAAATGGGCAGGAAGGAGGGTGGAAGAACAATGGGAATAATAAAACTGCCATCACAGAGGTAACAAGCCTTTGTGTGAAGCAAATAAACAAAACAAAACGATGTAAGCCACTATGGTTCTCAAAGGAAGTGGAAGTGAAGGTTCAAGAGAAAAGAAAGCATTCAGGAAGTACAAAGAATCACAGAAGAAGCAGGACAGAGAACTGTATCAGTTAAAGCAAAAGAAAGCTGGGAAGGCAGTCAGAACAGCAAAGGCCCAAACCGAGGAAAAGATAGCCAACTCAGTTAAGAAGGGGGATAAAACCTTTTATAGGTACATCAGGGAGCGAAGGAAGACCAAGGGAGGGACAGTGAGGCTTAATAAAGGGAAGGGGAGGTGGGCAGAGGGTGACTGTGAAAAGGCAGAGATACTAAACAAATATTATTGCTCGGTATTTACAAATGAAGAGGGGGAGGTACCTAAAACAAACAATAGAAACACTCTGGATACAGAAGTTGATACCAGCCCATTTACAGAAGAAAGGGTTCTGAAAGAACTCTTAAAACTGAAAGTGGACAAAGCAGTGGGGCCTGATGGGATTCATCCCAGAATTCTAAAAGAACTAAGGGTAGAACTAGTGACACCACTGACTACCCTCTTTAACAAATCATGGGAGGATGGGGTAGTACCTGAGGACTGTAGGAGGGCAGATGTGATTCCCCTTCACAAAAGTGGGAGCAAGGCAGAAGCAGGAAACTACAGACCTGTTAGTTTAAGCTCAGTGATAGGGAAAATGATGGAATCACTTCTGAAGGAAAGAACTGCGAGTATCTAGAGGCCAGAGGGGCACAGGACCCAAGGCAGCATGGATTCACAGCGGGAAGGTCATGCCAGATGAATCTGATAGATTTCTTTGCCTGGGTGACCAAAGTAGTAGATCAGGGAGAGGTTGTGGACATGGCCTACCTAGACTTTAGCAAGGCATTTGACACAGTCCCACACAAAAGATTAATATACAAGTTAGCCAGCCTGGGAGTGGGTCCCAAGATGACAGCCTGGGTAAAGAATTGGCTGCAGAATAGGACACAGAGTGTAATAGTAAATGGAGTCCACTCTGAAGAAAGGGGGGATACTAGTGGGGTACCGAAGGGTTCAGTATTAGGACTGGTCCTCTTCAATGTCTTTATAAGCGACATTGCAGAGGGACTGGAAGGAAAAGTATGTCTCTTTGCAGATGACACAAAGATCTGCAACAGAGTTGATGCACAGTGGAGTGGAAAGGATGAGAAGGGACTTGGCAAGGTTAGAGGAATGGTCAAATGTATGGCAGCTTAGATTCAGTTCTAAGAAGTGCAAGGTAATGCACCTGGGAAACAAAAACCAAGGGGAAGAGTACACAATGGGGGGGTGAGATACTAACAACAACAAAAATGGAAAGGGACCTGGGGGTAGTGATATCAGATGACCTAAAGGTGGGCAAGCAATGTGAGAGGGCAGGAAGGAAGGCTGGGGGGATACTGCGATGCATAGGGAGAGGCATCACCAGTAGAAAACAGGAAGTTATTATCCCTCTGTACAGACAGCTGGTGAGACCCTATCTGGAGTACTGCATGCAGTTCTGGAGACCCAATCTCCTCAAAGACATAGACAGAATGGAAGCTGTCCAGAGGAGGGCAACTAGAATGGTGCAGGGTCTGCACGGAAGACATATGAGAGAGAGACTAAAGGAGCTTATATGTATAGCCTCGAGGAAAGGAGGCGAGGGGGACATGATAGAAACTTTCAAGTACCTCAAGGAATCAACAAAGTCCAGAGGTAGCATCTTTCAAAAAAGTGTGCAAGAACAAGGGGCACAATCTGAAGATGGGGGCAGCTCAGAGGTAATTTAAGGAAGTATTTTTCACAGAGAGGGTTGTGGATGTGTGGAGCAGCCTTCCAGAGGAGGTTGTGGAGTCAAAAACAGTGGTGGAATTCAAGCATGCATGGGACAGTCATAAGGCAATTCTAGGGGGTGGGGGTAGGAAGAAGTAGGCTGCTGGTTAACTAGGATCTGCAGCTTATCCATTAGGTAGGGAAACGGGCAGACTGGGTGGGCCAAGCAGTCCTTATCTGCTGTCAAATTCTATGTTTCTATGTTTCCCCGACGTGGGAGGAAGGGCTAGCCTCTGGAGGACAGTACTGGCAACCTCCAGACTAGCTGTTGCAGAAAATACAATTACTGTAACTAGTTAACTTTTACTTAATAAAATAATAAATGCCTCCTAAAGACTGAAGGAGCTTGAATTAAGTGGCCCAAGCCTGGTGGCATGGCTGGAGCCTGATCTCCCACCCCTGTGGGGGCTCCCAGCAGGCTGCAGCCTGCCCTGGCTGCTCTTTCTCCAAATCTCTCTCTGAATCTCCAGACAAACTGGCAACTGGCATCCGTCTTTCGGATGAGACATTAAACTGAGGTCCCATCTGCCTGGATTGGTGGTAGTTCAGGTGGATGTTAAAGATCCCATGGCACTTATCGAAAAGAGTAGGGGAATTTTTTATTTGTACAAACATCAAGGACAAATGAAAACCAACAGTGTTAAAGCACACAAAACATAAAGCAATCATTAATTACGAAGAAGTCAAATTAAATATCACATTGTGTTAAATCACACACACACAAAATAGATAAATAAATAAAATGAAAAAAAAAAAATAAAAATAATTATGTATATCAGATCAAGAAAGGCATACTATTTATATTTGATAAACATTAGGAATCCTTTCCACCAACTGGTAACCTGCCAAGAAGTGGAGTGTTCACAATCTTGAACATAAATCCTTTCCATAGCCCCTGTAATTAATATGCTAACAGTTTCATAGGACATCCTCTTTTGGTACAAGACCCACTGACATCGGGCTTGCCATAAATAATAAATTAAACAACAACTAAAAAGGTGCCATGTTTCCCTATCATAATGTCTATTCAACTGGAAATTAATGCCTAAAATCAAGGTATTATAATCTGTATATAACAGCCAAGACATATTCCATTTAGCAGACAGGAATTTCCATAAAGACGTGGCATAAGAGCAAGAACATAAAAAATGTTCCATTGTTTCTTCTTGAGCAATACAATCCGGATAAGGACAGTGTCTTTGTTTACAACTTTATGTTTAGCATTGCCCTTACGTTCAAACGACCATACAAGGAAAGCCAAATCAATTCCCACATACATTCAGGCAATCTAGGAGTATTCAATCTTTGAATAGCAATTTTGACATGAGTCATAGGGCAATTTTAAAGGCAGGTTCAGACGGATAAAGCAATGTCATTACTTCTTTATACAATTCTGCCAGTCTTATCCTTGACCATTTGAACTGGAATACCCCAGGTAAACAACTTCTTTGCCACTGACAAAAAATAGTTTGGCACTTTTAATGATTTGATCGGTTTCGGGGGTAAATTTTGCCAGGCTAAAAAGTAGTTAGCCAAAATGTGTTTAAACAAAGACCCATAAGGGGTTATTTGGGGAAGAAGCCCTGGTTGAATATTATGTGAAATGAATAAAGTATGAAAGAAAACTACCGGGTCCACCATCCCAAGTCCACCTTTCCTTTTTTCTAAATAAGATACTGCCGTTTAATCGGTTTAACCGATTACCCCATAATAATTGAAAAAATATACTATAAAGTCTGGTTTCTAAGGACATAGGTAAAGGAAAACCATAGCCGTACACAAAAGCAAGGAATAACAAATTGCTTCAATATCTGAACTCTCTTAATTTTTGACAATTTCCATTTTCTCCATAAGTCAATTTTCCTTCAATTTTATGTATTGCAGTGTTCCAGTTTAGTTCTGATAAATTCTTCGACCCGTAAAATAAGCCCAAAATTTTTATAGGCCCCGATGAAATTGAAATTCCTCCAATAATTTCCTCTACAACATCCCCTCGTCCTATAACTAAGCCCTGACTTTTTTGTTCTTGAATTTTAGAGTTAGATACCCTAGAAAAAGAAACCATTAATTCCAGAAAAATAGTGATAGATTCAATTTTGGAAAAAAATATACATAAATCTTCAGCATAGGCCTGAATAAAATGCTCAGACAAGCCGGATGGGCCTAACATCCCCTCCCATTTGGGAATGGTAGTCACTGATCTTATTAAAGAATCTATAGTAAAAGAATATAAAAGAGGGCTCAAAGGGCATCCTTGATGAACCCCACTAGGCATGTGGAACCCCACACCACATATGCCATTCACAATTGGGTGGGCCAGTGCCCCTTCATAAAGTGCTGTGATCCAATGAATCATTACCTTAGGTACTCCATAGTGCCGCAAGGACAAAAATAAGTACGGGTGATACACCCTATCAAAAGCCTTTTTCTGGAGAAGATCACGTGATGCTGCTGTGAGATTAGCTGCTCTGGAGACCTGCTCCCGCTTCGTTCCTCCTATAAACATCCAAAATACGTGATACTGAGCATTGGTGTTAATTTAAAAGAAGGACTTCATCGCGGCTCACCGTGTGCAGCATATTTGGGGTTCCAGGAATCTCTTTTACCTACCTGTAAGCAAGCGCCGAGCTAAAGAAATCTGGGGCCTAGCTGAGGCATGGAAGCTGAAATGCGCCGACGCGCGCCACCACACCCCCCGGCAAACCCCGGAGAAAGGATCGAAAAGATCCAAAGGCCAGACCGGAGGCTCTGTTAAACCTCTCATTCCCACGGCATCTCAATCGGCTGCGACCCCGCTATCAGAACAGAAATTCCTCAAGGAAATGCAGCTCTTCAAGTCTGCCTTGCAGGACATAACTAGAGAAATCAAATCACTCAGAAGTGATTTGGCTGATATGAATCGAGCTATTTCAGATCTCTCAGCTCGCACAGCTTCATTGGAAAATTGGAAAAATAAGATGGACCCGGAGGTGGTTTCTTTGAGGCAAAGACTGCACAAAGCTGAGTCCAAGTTAGAAGACTTGGAGGGCAGTAGGAGGAACAACATCGTTATTTTTGGTCTTGCCGAGGAAGCAGAAGGAACAGCTCCATTTTATTTTGTCAGAAGCTCCTGGCTAAGATTGCTGGTCCCTCCCGAACAACCCCTCATACATAATAGAGAGGCTCACTGGTCATTGTGACCTAAGCCCACGAGTGAAAGCCTCCGAGACCAGTTATCATCAAGCTACTAAATTACCTGGATAAATCTTATATTCTGGAACAGGTTAGAAACTGCAGCAGATTACCTGGGAGGGCCAACAGCTCGCTTGACTCAAGATATTCCTGCCACAGTGAGACAATGCCGAGGAGTACCACCCCATAGTGTCAAAGTTAATCGCTGTAAGTATTAAGTATAAAGTCAATACCCTTCCAGACTGATGGTTATGCAAGCAGATTCGTGGCACTCCTTTGACAATGCGCAGTTGGCACTTGCCACACTGCATCAGATGTACCCTGACCTGTTCCCTTCTCGCTGAAGGGCCATGAGGCTATTTACTAATTCACTCGCCTTCAAGTGATGATGTGCTTTAGCAAGGCTGACCACTGTGGGGACCTGTATTTTAAGCGGATGCCTGCGGATTTGCCACTTAATAAATCACTACAATTATAACTGACAAATTGATAAGAAACCTCTGACCTCCTGGTATTAATTAAAAGTGCCACATGAGGGCAGTAGAACTCCATGTGTAAGAAAGAGAGCATCTGCAGCTGCTCCAACTGGACCCTTCTTCATTCCTGTCAGGCTGGAAACTGAAGCCCCACCCCTTTTTTTTTTTGCTATTCTGGAAGCTCCTGTTGCACTGATTGGAAGACGCTTTACAGATGAGAGTGTGCTGAGTACTGGGGATTACTGTGTGATCTGAAGATGTCTTACATATGGACATGTGTTCAACTCCTGTGACTATGATGGTGCAGGAGGGCTTGGATCCCTTCTCCCCCCTTCCTCCCCTTTTTTTTTTATTTCTTATTATTTTAGAAGCTCCTGTTGAAATGATTTGAGGACGTTTGCATATGGACTTATATGAATACCTGCGACTAATGTGGTGCAGAGGGGCTTAGACTTCCCCCCTTTTTTTTTTTTTTGATGTCTATCAGATGGATGTAAATAGTACTAAATTCATGTCTCTGATTTAGGGGGCCGGGGTGGGAAGCAGGAATTTCTGGATAGTCTGGCAGTCTACTCAGTGCATCACAATCTGGCACAGGGTGGGTCGTCTACCCACTGGGTTGTTGGGAATAAGAACTTGTAGTTTATCACTGATAATACTTCTCGTTTTCAAAGGGCGGATAATGTTGGCTCATAATCTTGTTTCTTGTATCTGGTGTAATGCCTACCCCAATATGGGTAGAGGGATTAAATGGGGGGAGGGGCAATATAGGGGAAAGGAACATATTAGTTTATTAAGGCGGGCATGGGAATGGGGGGTTGAGAGTGAATAAATGGGGTAGGGTGGTTGGGAAGAGGATTCGTGATTAAAGGGATGTTGTTGTAGGGGGTGGGAAGGATTTGGGGTTCACCACTAAGTCAATATGGAATAGTGCACTGGAAACGACTCCTTCTTGAGGAAGAGTCAGATGATATTGGCTCTTATTGATACCGTTTAATCATGACAAGTGTGTTAAAGTTTTGTTCTTGGAATGTTAAAGGTGCTCAATCCCCTACCAAAAGGGCCAAGATATTGCTGCATCTTCATAAACTTAACATAGATGTAGCTTTTATTCAGGAGACACATCTACCCGGCTCACAAATCAATAATTTAAGGAGAACATGGGTGGGACATGTGCTTGGCACTGGGTTAGACTCTCGTAGAAATGGAGTTGCGGTATTAATTGCACATCGTATATCTTTTCACCTGTTGCAATCGATAGGTGACTCACAAGGTAGATATATACTTTTGAGAGCAATATTAGGCCATACTGAAATGGTAATAGGATCCGTTTACGGACCACTTAGTGATGACCCCCAATTCTTCTCAAGTCTCATGTCCAATCTGGCATCATGGTCTAAGCTCCCTATCTTACTCGGTGGAGACTGGAACTTGGTTCTCAGTAACAGCCTTGCTAGATCAAAAACAAGGCATGCCCCATACACCCCAGCTCACTTGGCTCTCAGAGATCTTATGAATACTCTGGGTCTTGTGGATCCATGGAGGACCCTTTTCCCTTCCTCTCGGGACTACTCATTTCTCCTCCCCATAACACATTCTCAAGAATTTACTTCTTTGTTGGGGATTGAGCACCTGCGAGGGTTCAGAGTTGTGTCTATCTTTCCAAAGTGATCTCTGACCACCACAACTACTTTGCAATGGTCTATACCCTCCCTACTAACCAATTTAAGGTCTGGAGATTTAATCCCCAATTACTTAGATCCCAGAAGATAGTCGATCTCTTACAAAGGTACATTACAAATTTTCAGGAGTCTAACACCGGGTCCATGCCGAAGTTAGATGTGCTCTGGGGGGCTATGAAATGCTCGTTAAGAGGCGAGATTATCCGGTTGGCCACCATTAGGAAAAAGAAAATTTTATCAGAATCTTCCTCACTCTTACAACAGATTAGGGCTCTGGAGCAAACTATATCTCCTCAGTCACACCCCATGGAATTCTAAAGGCTGGAAAGCCTTCGATTCCAATACAATACTCTTCTTGGCGATAAAGTGGAATATCTCCATTTTAAAACAGAAGCCACTTACTTCGATCAAGGGGACAAGGCGGGGAAACTACTCGCTCTAAGGCTCAGGTCACAGGTGACGGATAGGATGGTAGTTACCATACAGGAACCGACGGGCAGGTATCATACTATTCTTGAAGAGATAGCTCTATGCTTCAAAACATATTATCAGTCTTTATATTCCTGCCCCCTTCAATCCT
The DNA here is from genome assembly GCA_016271365.2 of Neoceratodus forsteri. NCBI lineage: Eukaryota > Metazoa > Chordata > Ceratodontiformes > Ceratodontidae > Neoceratodus > Neoceratodus forsteri. The sequence continues at coordinate 776,468,803 of CM028137.1, forward strand.
CTAAGAATATCACACTGGACTGTTTTCTAGAGGATATAAATCTTTCCAAGTTTATCCCAGCACCAAATAGCCTTCTACAAGCTCCCACAGTATAAGCGAAGTACATGAGTCTATTGAAGCTCTCCTGCTGATAAAGCCCGGGCCGGATGGCTACACATCCAATTTTATAAAAGGTATTCAAATCTCAGCTGAGTACTGTCCTACTTGATACATATAACTATATGTTCCATCATGGTCTCTCAGATCTCAGCCTCACCAGAGGCCACTATTGTTTGCTCCCAAGCCAGACAAAGACCCACTTTAGTATCGAGCTATCGTCCAATTTCATTAATAAATGTGGATATGAAGATTCTCACCAAAATCCTGGCTAATAGGTTAGCCAAGGTCTAGCTTTCTTTAATAAGCCCCGAGCAGGTTGGTTTTGTGGCAGGCGCTCTCATCGGATCACTTACGTAAAATCTTTCATCTCATCTCGCAGCAGGGACTCTCATACTCCGGCAGCTCTAGTTTCCCTTGATGCGAAAAGCCTTTGACTGTGTCTCATGGGACTACTTGTTCAATTATTACCCAGATATAAAATTCCTTTACAGTTTATAAAGTGGATCAAAATTCTTTACTCCCACCTACTGCTAGGTACTATGTAATGGGTAATATCACAATCCTTCCCTCTCCAGCAGGGAACGAGGCAAGGCTGCCCCCTGTCTCCCTACTTGTTTAACTTATTTTTAGAGCCACTCATCAGGAGGATTAATCACTCCGCATCAGTATCTGGCATTCCGATCCAGCGATTTCAATATAAGTTATCGGTATATGCCGATGACATCATGCTTCATGTCACAAATCCAAGTACGTCTATACCAGCTACCCTCAACATTATCAAAGAGTTTGGGGAACTCTCCAACTATAAATTAAATGTAGCCAAAACGGAAGTAATGCCTCTAAACAGTTGGACTTTAAAGGCAGACTTGGAGCACCTCTGGTTCACCTGGGTAAGGGATAAAATAAATGATCTAGGCATATTCCTGTCACAATCCGTAAGCAAAATGCAACAATATAACTTGGACCAGTTACTTATACGCATTAAAACGGACCTTAATCGTTGGGTATCGCTTCCCATTTCTCTCTGGGGACGTATCAGCATTATAAAAATGAACGTCCTGCCTCGTTTATTGTACCCCCTCCAGATGCTGAATTTATTCCTTCCCATTCGTGGTTTCGTCAGTGCATACCATTATCTCTAAATTTATTTGGAGAAATAAATCGCCTCGGAGAGCAATTACTAAATTGCAGAGGGCCAAAGAGCATGGTGGATTGCAAGTCCCTAATATCTACCTCTATTACTTGGCCATTAATTGTGCCACAGTCTCTCAATGGTTAAAACCCACAAAGGACCCCCACTATGGTTACAAATAGAACAGTTAATATGCAGTGCTGCAGGAATCGATATTAAGAGCCTCTCTTACATTACCGCTAATAAAGTTCCCAAATTGTGTGAACCCACACCAATCACGATCTCAATACGGATACATGATCAGTTGAACAAAACCTTTGGGCTTTCACCATCAAAGGACGTGTCCCAACCTCTTTTCAAAAACCCTAATTTTAAAATAGGGGGTAAGTTTGTCACTGCTTCATTTTGGCTGTCGGAATGTGAAATCACGGTGGCTGACCTAACCGAAAATGGTAAATTACTTGCCTTCTCAGCTTTTAGCACAAATACAAATTACCTGCTTCTTTTGTTTTAAGTACCTTCAAATATCCCGTCCTAATACAGCATTTTGGTAGCGGCCTCTGGAGTCGGTCTATGTCGGTCCTATACTTAGCTCACTTACCAGAGGCCTAGTCTCACCTTGTCACCTTCTACTATAAGGCACTTCAAATAAGTACTAGTGAACAAGAAGGTGTACAACATTACACGTGGGATAGGTCCTCCCCTCCACCTCCCAAGTACCTCGTCAATGGCAACAAATCTGGAAAAGGCTGTATAAGGATATCAGGTGGGATCGGTATAGGCTGCTTCAATTTATGTGCTGCATGACCTATACTAACCCCTGTAAAACTTAGTAAGATGGGGCATCATACATCGGAACTTTGTACCAGATGTGGTTCACAAAGAGACACTCCTTCATATCCTCTGGGAATGTGACAAAGTTACTCCATTTTGGGCTGCCATCAGGTCTAAACTGGATCCTATACTTGGGCTCCAAAATGCTTTTAGTCCGAAATCTGCATCTTGGGTGACTCAGGCGAAACTCTAGTAGGTAATCAGAGGAAACATATGACACTGATATCTCTCTGCGCTAAGAAAATCACATTGCGCCACTGGTTAGACCAGCAAACCCCTTCGTATGTAGAATGGCATAAAGAAATACTATTTACTTTGCAAGCGGAATACTTTATTGCCAATATGTCCAAGCGTAGTAAAAAATATGAGAGAGTATGGGCACCTCTACACGCCCTGTTATCCACTTAGGAGAGCCTTGTTTTGGATCTGGTCTTGATATAGCCTGGAGATGGTTATTGACTTAATCCTCTATCTTCCTTATTGAGTAATGTGACTATTCCATCACATCGTCTAGGAAAGGAATTATTCCTTTTATATATTGTAGTAGTGGCGAAATGGGGGGTGGGGGTGGGAATATAAGGTCTTACTAGTTCTGTGGTTATATTCTACCATGCTATTGGAATCAGATACTCTTGTTAGGTAAGGTCAAGTTTATTGAAATTACTCGGTCTTGGTTACAAAAGTGAGCAGATGTTACAATCCACAGTCTGTGTACCAATATAGATGTACAATATCCTGACACATATCACTGGCTGTTTGTTTAAGTATCTGAACAAGAGATCTGTGTATTGTACAAAAAATTTACCGTACTTTGTAATACTACAATAAAGCAAACTATTTAAAAAAAAAAAAGCCTTTTTCTGGTCCACTGAAACAATACAGCCCGGTTTCCCTTGAGAAACTGTGTATTCAATGAGATCACGAAGGATCATGTGGGCCTGCTGGATTTTTCTGCCAGGTAGTCCGCAAAATTGGTAAGGGGAAAGCACCATGACAGCAAATTTTTTTAGTTGGTTATTTAAAATTCCTGTGAAAAGCTTATAATCAGTGTTTAAAAGTGTAATCGGTCTCAATTCTCCAAATGGGTTTGCTTCCCGATTTGTACAAGAATATTACCAATCCAGCTGGGAACCACTCTGGAAAAACCTTACAAGAAAGAAAAAAATTAAAAACTAATTCTAGACACTGACTGAATTCCAAAGGAAAAGTCTTGTAAAGCTCCGCCGTTAAGCCATCTTGTCCTGGAGAAATGCCTACTTTTTGAGATTTTATTACATCCTCTATTTCTAAACATGTTATAGGTTGTACCAGAACATTTTTTTGGAAGGTTGACTCAGGAATTTGGATAGAAGAAAGGAAATGTTCCATTTCTGCTACTCTGGGAGGTACTGCAGGTGCATGTGCTAGAAAGAAGTCTTTTATAATATTCTGTATGCTCTCATTATCCGTCACTATATTCCCTGCTTGATTGACTAAGGCATTTAAAAAGTATTAGTTCTATACTTCTTAAAAGGCCTCAAAGATCACCTTGAGGTTGCTTTTTAGCCCATATTGTTGAATAACTGTAGCAGTTTTTGCCCTGTCATATTGTACCGATAACATTTCCTTTTAACTATGTGTATTTGTGATGAATAATCGAACTTTGAAGTATTAGCCTTAGAAAACAAATAATACAATTGTTGCCGTAAAGCTAAATAGCGAAGAAAAAAAATTTGACGCTATTTTTCCTTGATTTTGAAAGAATTTGCATAAATCAGCTTTGTATCCCACCACCATTGACTGATGTCATCATATAAAAGGTAACTGAGCAACCATCAGTAAAGAACCTAATTTATGCCGAATCTCACAGGAGCTTAATAAGGGAGCACTTAACTTCCACCTGGATTTCCTCCAATGGGAAGTGAATCACCAGAAATGTTACAATGAAGTAACAGATGGTCCGAAAAGGCCACAGGTATAGTCTGAAAAGAAAAAGATAATTTGGAAGATAAAAAAATATAATCAATTATAGAAGAGTATTTATTTTTTTGAGAAGTAAACCGAGGGCCTCCCTTCTGTTTAATACTGGCCGTAACCATCCCAGATGATTGTACCAATGCCCGAAGAGCCATAGTATCACAATATATTTTCCCTGTTTTTAATGCAGTTGTCAATTTCTTACTGGGGTCCAATTCACAATTAAAATTTCCACAGAGAAAAACTGCAAATGAAGTAATCAAAAAAGGTTTAATCATTTGCATTAGTGCCACCTTTTCAGCTTTTACTTGCGAACAATAAACATTTATAAATCTACACGTCAAAGACTTCCAAACCCCATACAAAATCATCAACCTCCCTGAGATCAAGTCCATTAATTTTATCAAAGAAAAATCATAAGTACCAAAAAGAAACCCCAAGCCATCAGCTGAATGTTGTCCAAAGGACCAGTAAGAAGGGCCCCAATACCATTCCTTCTGGAAATTCCTGACCTGGTCAATGGTGTAAATCCAAGTTTCTTGTAATAAACAAATGTCCAAACGATTTTCATGCATATAATTAAACACAACATGACGTTTTTTAAAGTTTAACAAACTATGTACATTTAGAGACCCCAATTTAAATGATTCCAGATCTAAATATGAGTCATTCAACTATCTTTTTCCTCCTTTTCTTTTTTTACTTTTGTACCGTCTTGAACCATAAATGGGAGGGGACTGTCCCTAGCTGGTTGTGAGTCCAAGTCCTGACACTCCATACGGAGTCTCCCACTGAGAAGAAAGAACCTCAAAAGGGTTACTGGTTTCCACATCTGTAGTAGAACGGCCTACTAAAGGAGGTTTTAAATTCCTGGAGGACCGTCTTACTTATAGAGGCACTGTTGGAACTGCCTCATTGGACTGAGCTTCCTGATTGTCAGCATAACATACTGGGACTAACATAGGCAAGGTATCTTTCAAGGTATCAGGTAATGAAACTACAGAGTCCACAATTAAAGGTTGTGGGTTAGGGACTGCAGTGGCACCACCAGAGGCCTGATGTCCGGCCCCTGCTTCAGAAACCAAATCCTGAGCTTTTTGAATAAGAAGATCAGGACTACTAATAGTGGCCTTATTCCTAGCTGCCCACACACATTCAGTGAAGACATGACCTGTGTCATCACAGAGATCACACTTAGTATGGTTCATACATTGGAATGCAATGTGACCAATCTCTCCACAGTTGTCACAACGGTGTTTATCACATGAGCTAGATAAGTGTGTTCTAGCACCACATTTGTAACATGCCCTAGGTTGGCCTGCATAAAAACAGACCCCCGATCCCGGCCCAACAAAAAAGAGTTTGGAATATGCAAAATCCCTGAATCTGACTGCCGAAGTTTAACTTTAAATTTCCACCCCGTCCAAAACTGTTGGTCATCTAAAATGGCCTCTGGAGAACTCAAGACATCACATTTCTGGGACAACCAATACACAATGTCATCAATATGCACACCTTCATTCCGAAACATAATTGTTACAAATTTAACCAATGGTTTAGTCAGGGGGATTACCAAAAACAGGGGTCCATAAGGGTGAGAATTTGACCTGGTTGTAACGTTCCCAGAATAAATCAATGCATAAGCTGAGCAGCTTATATCAAAATTATCCTCACCCGATATATTGATAAAGCAAACACTTCACGTGGGGTAAAATGCAAAAGAGTCTGTCAACAAATATTTCCCACATAATGCCTGTCTGGCCTAGCTTCAGACCACCCTTATATCTTAATCTAACAGCATTACGTCTAGGGGCTGCTTCCTTCTTTATTTTAGAAAATAAGTCCAACAACAAAGGTTTACTAGAGTCCACAGTTTTTTTATTAGTATGAGGATGTTCAGTATGTAAATCAATTAAAACCTCTGATGATGGAACTTGTTCCTGGGGTGGTTCTTGCTTTTCATCACCTGGTACCAAATTAGCTTGTGTCATGGGTAAAACAGAAACATTAGGCCGCCATGAAGGCTCGTTTTGAGAAAAGTTTAATTTAGGGTCCCAGTCAGGAGAAGGACGCCATGAACCATTATTAAAGGACCAACCAGCTTCCCAGTGCTGTTTGAGGGTCCAATTTTCTTCCGACAATGGGTTATTAACAATACTGTCCTGCTGACAAGAAGGCTCAGAGTCCTTAGTAAGTGTCCCAGTAACTACTGGTTTATCTGTTGGGGTCACTAAATGTCTTTTAGCTGAAAAAACAGCCGCCCATTTTTCCTTTCCCTCAATCCCCACAGAATCAATATGAGCAGTTAATTTCTTGGCAAAAGTAAATTCCGACACCCCAACCTGATCCAAAGGGTTTGTTTGATAGATACAGCTTACCTCAGGCTGTTGTGACTGCGTAAAAGCAGCAGAGGGGAGAGGCTTGAAAACAAACCCAGCATCTTTGGAAAGCGGTTTCTGCAGTATGCAAATCACTGGATGAACTGACTCCATAGCCCGTATTGCAGTGTTGACTCTAGTATCCATGACAACTGAAGACACGTTGTCAGTAGTAACCTCCAAGGAACTACAAGGTTTTGGCTCTTGGCACTGGAAAACAGCATTTCCCTCCCTGCCAGCCAATAATCCCATGTCAGTGTTATCCTGCAAAAAAACTCTCCTCCTTTCTTGGTTTCTGTAGTAAAGTCGCAAGAACTGAAGGCTCCGGTTCTTGCAAATCCCATTTCTCTGGCACTGCAACAGCCGAAAAAAACTCCGTCGCCTGAGAAGCCTCAAAATGTTCCACCCGGTCTCCTTCCACTGATTCTTCCATCTCCCCTGCTACATCAGTACTTCCTCCTCCTCTTCTGTCCGGCTCTAAACTGGGCTTCTCCATTCTGCTCCCAGGAAGTCAAGCCCCCTGCAGGCAGAGTAGGGGAATTTCCCCGGTGTCCTGGCCAAACTTCCCTCGTTCACTAAAAATACCACCAACAGCTTAATCTGGTTCAAAGTCAGTTGGCATTCATCTGTATCCCCCTCCCCCGGGTCGTGCCTGAAAATAGGCAGGAATTGTCTAGTGCACTTACCCGGTCAACAAAAACTAAATAAATAAACACTGTCTCTTTATAGAGCTCCTAGCTCGACTGCTGATTGGTAGCAGGGATGAGGTGACATGTCTCCAAGTTGCTGAAGGACCTGTCAATCAGAACACTCAAGGCACAATTGGGTTGTGGAACTGGCACCTAAAGTAATGTCCCTGTAAGCCCCCATAAGCACTTGGGTGCTTACACATAAGATACAGTGAATGTCGCACAAGTCCTGGCTTTCTAATGCTGGCATTCCAATTGGCTGTACTGCTGGCAATGGCTGCTTAACCCACTGTCCCTTATAGCAGATTAGATACAGTCCTGAATAATGTCCTGGTGCAGCCAGAAAGAAATAATTATTTGCCTCAAATGCGCCACAGTTCTGTAACTTAAAGGCTGTACTTGCAGTCGCTGCACAGATGAAAAACATGGCTCTTTTACTTTTTCCTGCCACTCTGCACTTATGCAAGCTCCTCCTGCAGCAGCTGACAGGCTGACACACAAAGTCCCAGATGCTGGAATTGCCAGGGAAACAGTACTCATTTTAACCTTAAACACTTCTCCCCACATGTACAGTCATTCTCCAATAGGCAGCAACAAGTTTCATTGTTTAAAACATTTAACTTCTTTTACTTTTCGGCCTGAGCCCAACACAGCTACCCTGGAGGCAGGCAGACACACTGTTACAGACACATTATTCAGATGACCGGGGCCCCTCCAAGGCATACTTAAATGAGCCCCGGTCAAACTCTTTTAATTTTCATCTGAGTGGTCCCCCAGCAGGCTGTCCATGGTCACCGGGTCCCAGTTAGGTGGAAGGGATCCCGGGACCACGGCATAGCCCCAGGTGACCACAAAGGCAAGCAGCTCCACATCAAGGCGGCACAAATATAGCGTGACTCCTGCTGCCCTGGAGGCAGCAGTTTTGGTAGCAGGAGATCGCGGTCAGCATTTTTAAGCCCGAGGGGCTGGACTTTCATTTGGGCTGCAAGCTGGGGCACACACGAGGACAAACAGACCTGGGAAGCCAGAAAAATTAGGGTCCAATTTGGGAAAAGACCGAGAGACAGCGGGAGAAGGACAGAACAAAATGGGCTAAGATAAGCCCAGGCTGGCATTTCTAGGAACCGCCATTTGCAAGGGGGTTACCTGTGTCAAGATCATGAGTAAGTGAAGTACTCTAATACTTTGTCACAGCAGCAACGCATCAAAGCAATAATACTATTAGCAAAGAAAAATGAATAAAAAACAGGATAGAGAGCATAGTATGGGGAAGCAGGAATTAGGTGCATCAATAGACATGGATAGTGTGAGCCTGGAGCTTGTACCTTCAAGCGGTAAGGGAAGGATACAAATTGGATAGGGAGAGGGATGATGTACCAAAGTAAAGGAAGTCTATGACAGAAAGCAAACTGACCAGTTGAGGTTTTGGCCCATGGAATGGAAAGGGAGCAGATGTAAGGAGAGCTGAGGGAGTAAGAGGAGGGCTGGGTGCAGGACAGGAAGGAGGAGAGATAGCAAGAGAAGGAACCATATTAAAACTTACATATAAGGAAGCCCCAAGGGAAGCAACACCTACCCTCGAGGGAGGGGAGGGACGGGAGAGGGAGGAGTGTTGAGAACATTGATGGGTGCAGGGGGTAGGGGGCAGTCCAGAGCAAAGTGACAGAAAGAATAGAAAAGGGGTTCAGTCTGGTTAGGATGGATTTAGGGGGACCCTGTAGATCACATACCTGATGTCAAAGGCAGGAATTTTTATGTTAATTTCCTGGGTACAGGGAAACAGCATGCCTCTGGAGAGAGACTCACCAGTGCAGACCATGGTAGCCAGCTGCAGACAGACAGTTTCAACAAATTAGGAAGGCACTAGAGATACATCAGTCATGATGCTAAATTAATTTATTGAAGCAGACAGGATGCCGACTGAAAGCCCCCATGATTGTAAGATAATTTCCTGCCTGGCGGGCGAGGGATGCAGGCTGTATTCCTGTGTAGTGTACCTAGTTTAAGGAGGAGCTCTACATGGACAGCGTCAATATGGACTGAGAAGTCCAGATGACTGTCAAACCTCCATATACTTGAAGGAGGAGATAACCTCCAGTTGGGAGTCATGCAGTGTCATGAAGACAGGAAGGAACTTGATGCCGGCCACGTGTTTTCTGGAACCAAAGACTGTGGAGACAGTCTTTTTGGCCACTGCACACCCTTGGAGTGCTGTCCATTGTGTGCCCATCATTAGGACACCAAACCTGCAAGTTGTCTCCCCTCCCCAAGGTCCACCCTCCCCGGAGTTAGAATCCTAAGTTGGGGGTGTGTGGGAGGGAACAGCCCCCCTCATGAATTGCAATCGATGATTTGCGGGATTGGTGCCCTAATGATGGGGCACACAACAGCTGGCAAGTTCCAAGGGTGGAATCCTTTTTGGCAATGAGTGAGAGTTGGTTGGAGCAGAACCAGCGTTGAATATTACTGCTCATGCTGGAGTTGAACTGCCAACTTAGAGCAGAGGGGCCAGATGAAAACAGGATGATATCCTCCACATATAGTTGGATGTAAGAGGAGGTACAAGTCTTGGGGGTCCGTCAGAAGAATTGAGAACAGGCTGGAGCCAGGACAGAGCCTTGCAGGATTTTGTACTCAATGGGGGTGGAGGGTGCAACCTATAGAGACTGACTGGGACCTGCCACAGGTATGAATGAGCTGAACCAATTGACTGCCAGGTCAGATAATCTAGCTACAGCAAGTTTGTCCAGCAGGAGAGGGTGGGAGATGGTGTCAAAAGCTCCAGGCAATGGTGGCAGACATTGAGATGGATGTAGTAGCCATCATAGAAACTTGGGCCATAGAGAATAATAATTGGGACCTGACAGTCCCATGCTACACCATGTTTAGATGGGATGGAGGAGAAGGTGAAGGAGGAGGCATAGTCCTATATGTCAGGAAAGGCATAGAGGCAGTGGAGGATGAAACATCAGGGGATGGAATGGTGAAACAGAATCGCTGTGAATTCAGCTTATGGTGGCCTCAGGCAAGAAACTATGGATGGGGGTGACCTATAGACCTCCAAGACGGGGGAAGAGAGAGATAAGGAGCTGGGGCAGAACTAGAAAGTAGGAGTAGCATATGGAGAGGTAATGGTGGTGGTGGTAGATCTAAACATGCCAGATATTGATTGGGCCACTCCTGCAGCCAGGAACTCCAGAATTAAGGCCCTGCTGGATATACTGCAGGACTGCCTGCTGGTGCAGCTGGTTAAGTAACCCACTAGGCAGGCTGCCATTCTTGATGTGGAGCTCACCAACTTGGGAGTGGTAGGAGAAGTGAGGGTAGGGGAGCCACTAGGCTTCCAGTGATCGTAATTCTGTATGATTTGACATGGCCCTTGAGACTAGTAAATCCTTATCAAAGGCTGAAGTTCTGGATTTCAGAAGGGCAGAATTCAACTGGTTGAGGGAGCTGTCCAGTGATGAGGTAGTCATAATGGACAGCACTAGGGATGTGGAGGAAAGAGTGGGCAATTAATAGGGGGCATTCTCTGGACAACTTAGTCTTGCATGAGAATGATAATCAAAAGAAACAGGTACAAGAGGCCAATACAGTTCTCTGAAAAGGTCAGGGAAACAGTGATAGCCAAAAAGAAGGTCTTCACCAGGTATAAGGAAAAACAAGGGGTGGAAGAATGGGGAAAATACCAAATGAGAACAAGGGAAACAAACAGGTTGGTCAGAAAAGCAAAGGCAGACAGTGAGCTATGTACTGCAGAGCGGGTGAAGAGAGGGGGAAAACAGTTCTTTAGACAAATTAGGGAAAAATGAAAGAAGGCAGGAGGACCTGTTAGGCTAACAGATGGAGGTTGAGTAGCTGAGGAGGGCGACAGAAAGCAGCCGTTCCTGGTGACTACTTCTGCTCTGCATTTACAAGGGAAGACAGAGGGCCTCTGCCAGACAGTGACATTAAGGCAGCTATAAGGGAAATCCTGGAGATGAGGAAATAAGTGTTTACCGGTGAAAGGGTTTGGAAAGAGCTAGCAGCCCTAAAGATAGATAAGGCCCTGGGACCAGATGGGATGCATCTGAGGGTGCTCCAGGAAATGGCAATGAAACTAACTGAACCCCAGTATAGCTATTCAATAGCTCAATTCAGACAGGGGTAGTTCCAAAAATCTGCAGGGTAGTGCCCAAGCACAGATTTTATTTATGGCAAGCAAAATGCCAATGGGTACTACAACAACAGAGGATGTCGTATGACTGTCTGTCTAATTTAGTTTCATCTGAATTAGGTTGAATTTTTCTAAGAGATCAACAATTTGTATTCTTCACAACAGGTAATGCACTGGTGGAAGGGATTTAGTTACTTTATTAAGTATAAATGAGAGGGATGTGATTGGTTTTCTTTTTTTTTCTCTTTAACATGCCTTTATACTGTTTCATATTACTGTATTTTCTTTTTTTCTGTTATTTGAGTGATTTTCAATCTTTTTTGCCTATTTTTTTTGATTGATTTATGATTGTGACCGTGTTTTCTGTATATGTGTTTTCAATAAAATTTCCTCAACTCTTTTCGAGAAGTGCCATGGAATCTTTAATGTCCACCTGAACAACCACCAGAACAGGCAGACGGGACCTTTGTTTAACATCTCATCTGAAAGAAGGCACCTCAGGAGTACAGCACCCCCCTCATGTTGTACTACAGTGTCAATATTGGAATTTTAACCCAGGTGCCTGGTGTGGGGATGGAACCCACAGCATTCTGCTCTCCTGGCCTCACAGGTGAGTGTGCTACCTGCTGAGTCACTGACACTGACATATTTGAGGGCATCAGGGTGGGGGAAGAGGAAATAAAGGTGTCATTATATGCAGACAATACTTTTCTATATGTTTCAAACCCAGACAAAGATATTCTGATAGTTTTAGAAATCTTAAAATGTTTTGGCTCATTCTCAGGTTTCAAAGTAAATGAAACAAAGACAGGTGTTCTCAGTGGGTCAGGGAGGGGGTCCTCTTCCGCCCATCAAAGGAGGGATTAAGTGGGCGATGAAAGGATTCAAATACCTGGGGGCCTGGATTCTGAGGGATATCAATAAAATCTATCAGACAAATCATTTAAAGTTACTTCAAGAAGCACAGGGGGGTTGCACAAGGTGGAAGGAATTACCACTATCACTCTTTCGGAAAATAGAAGTCATTCATATGAATTTGTTACCCTGGGTTCTATTTATTTTCTCGGTCTTTCCTGTCAAGCCCCCCAATGGGTTTTGGAAGGCAATCAGAATCATGCTAACCAGGTTCGTATAGGGAAGAAGGAGGCCTAGAGTCCGGTAGCCCATTCTGGTTGCCCCAAAGAAAGGGGGGGCCTTGCTCTTCCAGACTTTAAACAGTACTTCTGGGAAGCTCAACTGCAACACTTTATACCTCACCTACAGGGAAAAGACCCACCAAAGTGGGTAGGTATAGAACGGGAACAAGAGGCACTGCACATCTAAGGGACTTCTGTTTATGGATGACAATAATATTAAATTGCTGGACACAGCAAACCCTTGGTCCTTGACGCTTATAAAACTCTGGGTAGAGGTATGTAAAAAGTATCAATTCTCACGCGGGATCACTGCAGACACACCAATAAGGGTGTGTTTAGATTTTTTGCCTTATAGATTGGATGGGGGGTTCCAGAGATGGGGAGACAAGGTCTGAATTGTATAGGGCAATTTTACGTAGGGAATGCACTCAAATCTTTACCTCAACTTTGCCATGAATATAAATTATCTTCAAGAGAGCATTATCTCTACTTACAGTTTAGACATTATTTATCAGTTCACCAGGAAAAAGACTGGCTGAATAATACAAGCAACCCACTTCAGCAGTTGATGCTGAGCTTAGCCAGCTCCTCAAAGACTAAAGGCAGGACTACACAGATCATCTAATTCTTATTAAATTCAGAACTTGAAGTAGGGAAAGCAGTCCAGGATAAGTGGTATGTAGAAACTAACAAGGTACTATCAGAGGGAGAATGAGGGAAAATCTGGATGGGGGTGTTTCATACAACAGCATCTCTTTCTTGGAGGGATTTTAGGTGGAGGGTAGCCATTAGCCACTTTCGTACTCTGGTTGTTACTAAACATTTTGGTGCACACTCATCTGATAAATGTTGGAGAGGATGTATAGAGGTGGGAACATGCATTCATACCTTTTGGTCATGTTCCAAGGTGATTAAATTCTGGGAGGAGATAACAATAGAAGTGGGGAATATACTAGAAATCTCTATTCCCAGAGAATTTCAATAATGGATATTGGGACTGCCTCCGGCAGAACTGCAGGCAAAAGCAAAAAGTTAGTTATAAAACATTTTGGTAGCACCAGCCCTTAAGGCTCTTACTCGGAGGTGGCTTACCTCTATCCCACTCACAATTCTCTATTGGCTGGAAAACTGTACCCAAATCTTAGTTATGGAATGAATGACTGCCAAAATAAGGTTAAAAAAAGATATATTTATAAGCAGATAGCTCCCTTTTTTCCACTACCTGGCAGCTAGACAAAACTGAAATGTACTTAAAATTCTAGCAGAGCAAGATTAATTTCTCCATGGATGTATTCTTGAGCTCTTCATCATATCCTCACTCAGAATTATAAATACTCACAGTAGACAAAGGTGCTTATATCATATAATGAACTCCTGGAGATTTGTTGTTTTATTATTTTATGTTGGGAGAGGAGAGGAAATGTCATCAATGTGTCCATTATCTCTGTCTTTGTGTATTTCAATGTGTATTTTAAGTTAGGTACATTATTGTATTACACAATGTGTAAGAACAAGTGGAATGGTTATAGATGTAGAATGTGTAAGCATTGTTGTATTTATTTAATTGAAATATTCAATAAAATACAATTAAAAAAAAGAATGTGAAGAAAACTAAGTCAATATTCTTTTTTCGTATGAAGGAGTCTTTTTTTGTAAGATTGTGTCAATCTCACAAAAGAAAATTCCTTCATACGAAAAAAGAATGTGAAAAAAAATTAAGTCCAAATTCTTTTTCATATGGAGTCTTTTTTCATGAGATTGTGCTAGTCTCATGAAAAAAAAAGATTCCTTTGTATGAAAAAAGAATGTGTAGAAAACTAAGTTCAAATTCTTTTTTCATATGAAGGCAATCTTGTTTCGTATGGCCATATGAAAAAATAATTTTAAAATTTGTTAAAATACATTTCTGGGTCATTTTTCCACAAAGCAACTGCAGAATCCACCGAATGGGGTCTTAATTAGCAAGATACATGTGCTGGTGTGTTTTAAATCATACAATTTTGATAGGTTTTCGACTTTTTTTTTAAATATGGAAACAAGAAGGCTGCCATATGAAAAAATAATTTTTCCCACAAAACAAGATTATCCCCACATGAAACAGAATTCTTTTTTTATATAGCTCAAATTCTTTTTTCGTATGAAACAGTTATCCAAAAGAGCATACTGAACATGCTCAGAACTGAAATTTCATATCCTTGTAACTCTGAAATGGATTATTATTTTTTCACCAAACCAATGAAATGCACCACTCTGAACAATGCCCTTTCTACCTTGAAAACTTCAGACCCAAATTCCAAACTGTGTGGGCACTAGGTGGTGATGAAAAAACAGCAACCCCCCTCCCAAAAAAAGTTTCACTTTTTTCACTATCTGGATCCCAGAATCTACACATCCAACTGGAACAAAACTTGACAGTTCAAGAGACCTTTCCCCTGAGACCACTTATGCACAGTTCTGTGCATATCTGTTGAATGGTGGTGAAGCTATTAAAGTGCAAAGTTAGGGGTTTAAGATTAAACAGCCTATTCAGCCCTAACTATAGTGGTGCTACTGCACCACTATAATATATTCTTTGCAAAAAAATTGTTAATGCACCAGTTTGGGTAGCTTAACACCACAAAAGTAGAAAAATGTGACATTAGAGTTTCCAACCCTAACTTCCCACTTCCACCCACCAAGCAGCAAAAGGAAAGCAAAAATTAAGGATTTGGATCTCCAGAGTCTTGATGAAGCAGTGGTGGGGTCTTCCTTGGAGATGTCAACCCTATTGCTCCCCCTCCACCAGGCCGTAGCCTGTAGTTTGAAGCACAAGGAACAACTCCAAGCCAGTGTCTCATAGTGATACACTCTTCAAACACAGAGAAGTACATCTCACCACGTGTTGCCAACACAATTTGTTGTAGCTTTCTTCATGCAGGCCCCACAGAGTCCTGCATGAAGAAAGGAGATCATATGTTATGTTGTTTGCTTAGGGAATGGGGTGGGCATTAAGACTGACAACCCCAATGAAGACCCCACTACTGATTCACCAAGACTCCAGAAACCCCAAATCCTATTTGTTTTCCTTTTGCTGCATGGGGGATGGGGATAAGGAGTTAGGGTTGGAAATTCTAATACCATATTTCTCTACTTTTGTGGCATTAAGTTACCCTAACTAGTGCATTAACAAAGTTTTTTTGCAAACAATTTCCTTTCTTTTTGAGATAGTGGAATCATATCCTCAAGGATGCAGATGTCTTGCACCAAGGGAAGACTCTATCCACCTACAGAAGTGCACCAATGGATGTGAAAAATTCATGTGACTGTCTGGTGTGCTGCATCAGCGCAAGGCCCTGTGACTCCTGTGCTTCTGTGTGGCTGCAGATACAGATGCACAGGGTAAAGAGTGCATTTGTCAGTCAAGGCACAGGGCCCTCTACCACCCATGGGGGAGATGTGCAGGGTCCAATGCCAAGAGGACAGTTGTCTTCACTGTATGATACCTGGGCACATGTGGACAACCCTTCACCTTTCATTCCTGGAAGGGTCAAATAACAGTGCCATCTCCCCACCCTCATGCCACCCATCTGGGTCACTGAGCTCACTGCTGAACTCAGCTCACTGGCATGGGATCACAAAGCCTACCTACTGGGGTCAAGACTGACACTACACACGAAGTTTGTTAACAGTTATAAATATATTTTTTCTTAATTTTGACCCCCCAAATTTTAAAGATACTCGTTATATGATTTGCCTTATAAACATGACATGTACCATTTATAGTATATTGGAAGAGATGTTATTTCACACCAGAAATGTGAAAAGACATCTCACCAAGGATTTAAAAAATGACACATGTCACATTTGTGAGGTGGTGTGCAAAATGGCTATGTTGAAAGTTTGGAGTTAAAATATTGAAAATTAGTGAAGTTATGAGTGAATGTTGAAATACTGCAATGTTCACTCATAACCTATGCATTTTACTGTATTTGTACACCAAATTTTCAGCATAGCCTTCTTATTACCCCACCTCATGAACCCAGCAGGTGAAAATCTTCAAATCCTCTCAGAAACACCATTCCGCACCACTGAAATGTCATTCTGTACAATAGGCACAAAAACTCATTTAGGCCTGGATTTGAAAAATGGCAGCTGTTATGTTTGTGAGATGGTGTAAAAAAATGGCTATGTTGAAAATTGGGGTTAACATATTTAAAATTCCCAAAGTTACGTGTGAGCATAGAAAAATTTAAATGTACATGCATAACTTTGTCATTTTTACATATTTTTACCCCAGATTTTCAATGTAGCCTTTTTATGATGCCCACCTCACAAACAAGGGTTGTGAAAATTTCAAAACCCACCCAAAAGCTGATTTTGCCAAGCAACTACAAAATTGCCTTTCAGGTCTGATTTATATACTTTTAATAGAATCGGTCATGAGGTGGGGTCCCAAAAAGGCCATGTTGAAAATTTGGGGTCAAAATGTGCAAAAATGACAAAATTATGCATCAGAGTTCAAAACTATATTGAAATACATTGATCTGCACTTACCTTAGTTTCTCATATTGCTGTCGGCGATTCCAGCAGCAAGATGTGCCTTTGATTGGAGAGTTAATCTTCACCCTGGGATATGTTCAGATGAGTGAGAGTGGTGGGGGTATGGGGCAGTGGGTGCTGAGTGGGAGGTCAGGGTGGAGGGGTCAGATCAGTGAGGGACCATTTTCTTTTTTGCAGGTAAAAAAACAAAACAAAAAGACATTGTGAAACAGTTTTGTTTATTTCATCTGTCATTGTGCTGCATGGGGAAAACAGGGGCAGATGATCTGGCATGGAGGAGGTCCACAGAAGCAGTACCAAGTCAAGCACCCCAGTCCGCTTATATATTTAAAAAAACATAATAATAATGCACATTGAGGGTGGGCCACCTGGAGGAGAGGGGTACAAAGAAGCGGTACCGGGGTGGGCACCTCAATTTGCTTAATAAAAAAATGAAATTTAGATAGCTAGCTAGATAGATAGACAGATAGATACTGTAGATAGATAGAAAAAAGAGAAAGGAAAATACACAACAGGGGATCAGCGGCTCACTCCAGCAGACAGACAGAACAGGGGATTGGTGGCTCACTCTTCTCACCGTAGCCCGCAGCACAACTTCCAGCTGTGGCTGCAGAATTCAAGTAAGTCCTGCTGTTCTCATACAGAGAACATGGGTGAATGGCTTCTCTCACTAAGCTGGGCACCCTGGATTTTGGGGTGTCCAGAAAAGGTAATTCTGACCATTATTTTAAAAACAAACATCATAATCTAACTAAACAGGTCCCATTCAGCTAGGTTCAGGTGTTTGTGTTTTAAAATTACACCATTTTAGGTATTTTCCATGTTTTTTATTTTGAAGGGAAAAGAAATAAGGTGCTGGCTCTCACAATACAAAAAAAATGCTTTGTGCTGTGGGAGGCAAGTGGTGAGAAACCAAAAGCAGTCCTGGGACACAGAATTTTTGGTGTCATATCAGAACATTATCCCAAAAATCCTACTGAGCATGCTTAGAACATGAAAAAACTTTAAAGCAGCAGTAGTAGATAATCAGGAAGTGATTATCAAAATTCAATTTTTTGTCTGGAAGCATGTAACCATAGTTTGGGTTTCCATAGCTGTAAATATTTGTTTCTAGTGATCTTTAGTTTTTTAGATATTTAAAATGTATTTCCATTGTCGTGGATCCACAGTAAATAAGGCTGCTGCCTAATTTGCAGCCAAACTGCCCCTTCACGTTGCATCATGTCTTTTGCTTACTTCAGTGGGACCCTGTGCTGCATGTTCCTGCTGTCCCTGTGTAGTGCTGTGAGTCATGAGCATGTGCAGTTGGCAGCAGAGGGTTCCAATTCAACATGGCTGGTGGGAGAAATGTAAACAAAAACAAAGAAAAATGTAGCAACCTATGGGGTGATAGTACAGTGAAAACAAGAAAGATTACCGGGTAAGTGCTCAATAAAGCTCAGGAAACAAACCTGCAAAAGATCCATTTTTTTATCTAGTACTGCTGCTTTAAATCCTTATAATTCTGGAACCATTTAATATTTTTTCACGAAACCTTCCAAAGGCACTACCTTGGCACAGCACTTTTCTACCTTGAAAGTTTTGAAAAAAATAATCCATTCCGTGTAGGTTGTAGGTGACAGCAAACAAAAACCCATGTTAAGTATAGGAAAACAAAATGAGATGTCTACAAGAAAATGACATATGCAGATCTCAGAAATTGCACAAGCTACTGCCATGACATTTTCCACAGTACTAGACTTTGCCTACTAGATAACAGATGCAAAATTCCAGCTAATTTTGTCAAATGCTGCCAAAGCTATTAAGGTGCAAAGTTAGGGGTTTAACATTGAACACCCTACTCAACCCTAACTATATGGGTGCTGCCGTACCACTATATTATCTCTTGCGCTCTCTCTCTCTCTTGATATACAGTGTATACCTGTATTCCTGTAACTCCCACCTTGTTAAACTCATGTTTCTAACTGACTGGAATGTATTTCCCCACGTCGTCCCTGAAAAAGGGATATGTTAATCTCAGTGGGCTTAACTGGTCATCAAATTATATATATATATATATATATATATATATATATATATATATATGATATATTGCAGCTTGAATACATTTCTTAAACACAGTTGAACTGCACATAAAGTAAATCAGAGCTCTGAAGGAAGTAACCACAGAAGCGGGCGAGGATCTAGATCTAACAGTTATGGGGCACAGTTCACTACAAAGTCATTACTGGTAGAGAACAATGGTCAAATTTAATGAAAAAATAGAATTCTAGGGGAACTTCAGCCCTCCATACCCTCCCACTGGAGATGCCATTGCACAGAAGAAATAGAATGCACACTGCCCTTTAAATTGCTCAGTCCTGCCTGCCCAGTGGTGCTGGGGATTGAGGCACTGGGTGCCATACTTCGCTCCATGCTGGTGACCCTTGTTTGGGAATGAGCACGGGTTACTGGGGACCAGCTGGGGGGGAGGACTGAGCGTCTGAGGGACTGCTCTCCTCTTTCAGGGAGGGAGGGAGGACTGCTGTCTTTGTCAGATGACTGCTATGACATGGAGGCCTGGTGATAATGCAGGTTGGAAGTGGCAGAAGTGGGTTGTGCTGTGGGACTTCGCAGCCTGCACATGCCACCACACTCACATATTGATGAGTGCACCCCAGCATGGCCAAGAGAGACAACCAGTGGAGAAAAGGTGGCGAGGCAGGCTTTTATGGTGCTCTGTCCACCAGTCTTGCACCTGCTTACTGCCAGGACTCAGACAGCTGACACTGGATGAGTGTTTTGGGGGGTGGACAACCTTCCCCCTCATGACCCCGCCATGGGGGGAAGATCTGTGGGGGGTATCTGACTGCCTGGTAAGTCCTAGGATGCTGTGGATAGTGGTGGTTGGTGGGGCCGGACTGAAGGGAGCCATAGCCTGTCCCAGCCATAGGAGAATAAAAAAATTCTGGCTAGAGCTGATAGGGCTGCAGGTGAGTAATTTGGGGTACAAATAGTGAAAATTATCAAAGTTATGAGCCTTCATTCTCAAAATGTAACAAAGGGTCATAAAGTTGCTGTTTTGTAATATTTTACACCAAATTTTCAACATAGCCTTGTTATGACCCTACCTCATGAAGAAGTACAGATAAAATGTTCAGCTCCTGGCCTAAAGGTGATTTCACACGGGGACTGTGAAATCAACTTTTGGGATGCAAAAACACATTTAAGGCAGGAGTTGGTCACATTCAAGGAACTAGGGCACTCACCACCACATATTATACTGACTCCATAATTAGCAGCAAAAAGTTTTTATTTAGATGTTATCTATCTATCTATATATATATATATATATGAACAAAAGTGCCCGCCTGATACATTTTGAATCCAGCAGGACCGTTTATCAAAAGTCCTGCTGGATCCAAATTGCTTCAGGTGGGCGCTTCTGTTCTTTTATATATAGCATGCAAATAAGAACTTTTTGCTGCTAATTACAGAGTTTGTATAATATGTGGTGGTGAGTGCCCAGTTCCTTTTGTTTGTATGAGCTTAGACGGTCGTGAGCAGCGCCGACCTTGTGGGCACTTCTGCTGTACATGTTTACAAAATTCAACATAGCCTTATAATTTTTGTAACTATTTTTACACCAAATTTAGAACATAGCCTTCTTATGACCCCACCTCATGAACAAGGGCAGAGACAATTTTCAACTTCTGTCCAAAAGGTGATTTTGCACAAGGACCGTGAAATCACCTTTCAGGATGTAAAAACACATTTTGGCCTGGATTTGAAAAATGACAGGTGTCACACTCATGAAGTGCTGTAAAGATATGGCTATGTTGTGAATTTGGGGGTAAAATATTGAAAATTACGCAAGTTATGAGCCTGCATTTCTCAAAAGTCAACATAGACTCGTAACTGTTGTTTTAAATATTTTTACACCAAATTTTGAACATAGCCTTCTTATGACCCCACCTCATGAACAAAGGCAGAGACAATTTTCAACTCCTGTCCAAAAGGTGATTTTGCGCAGTGCAGGGACCACAAAGTCACCTTTCAGGATCTAAAAAATATTTTGGCCAGCATTGGAAACATAGCAGCTATCACACTTATAAGGTGCTGTAAAGATATGGCTATTTTGTGAATTTGGGGGGAAAATATTGAAAATTACTAAAGTTATGAGCCTGTGTTTCCAAAGGTCAATGTAGGCTCATAACTTGGTTGTTTTTGGAATATTTTTACTCCAAATTTTCAACATAGCCTTCTTATGGACCTACCTCATGAACAAGGGCACAGAAAATTTTAAACTTCTGCCTGAAAGGTGATTTTGCAGAGGGACTGCAAACTCACCTTTCAGGACAGATCTGCCTAATGACAGGGCCATTTTTCATGGGGTGGGGTCCCTAAGAAGGCATGTTGAAAATTTGGGTCAAACATGTGCAAAAAATGGCCAAGTTATGGCACTAAGTTCAAAACCCCACTGAAATACATTGAACCATATACCTGTTTTCTCAGTTTGCAGTACAACTTTGAAGAGTGAAGACGTATCTGTGGTCCAGAGAGGATTACGGTGTTGGATCCCCGATCGGTAAGTAAGGGCTTGGGGAGGGGGCTGAGTGGGAGGGTTTGGTGGGAGGAGTCTAATGGCCACAAAAGACATTGCTAGAGAGGAGGTCACTATTCTCTATTTGTCCCTGCAGCCTTACCAACTTGGGGCCTTCTATCAAATCTCATAAGTTAGCAAGGTTGGAACTGGTCAGTGGAGGCCAACAAACACCAGGTGGGGACGAGGCTGAAAACAGCTCTCATTTCCAGGCCACAAAACTAAATAAAAAACTCAAGTTGCTACACATTACAATGGTGTGGGCACCTTGTTATATGCTACTTACCCTACAGGGCAGTTAGGTAATTAGGACTTACCTGCTCCATCACAGTTAGGGAGTCCAGATCTGGGTGTCCTGGGTTGGAGGTATTCTGGTAGGACCTGAAAGGGAAGAACAGAGAAGGCTGAGGAGACACAAAAGGTCGGAGGTCCCAGAGGAGAGATTAGAGGATTAGAATTAAACAAAGATACTTATCTCTTTAATATACAGTCTGGCCAGACCTGTAGAAATAAAGGGAAAAATAGATTAGTTAGATTAGTATGGGGATGTTATAGCAGCGAGAGTAGAGTCAGAGAGCGGAGAGACAGAAAATCGGTACAGTACAGCATAGGGGCAAAGGAAGGGGAGTTTTAGAGGAAGAGATACAGTCAAGTTCAAAGTAAGGAAAATAGAGATAAAGAGATAGACAATAAAAACACAGATCGCTAAAAAAGAAAATAAAGTGATATTGGGGTCTCAGCAAAATCTCCTTGGCACCCCAGGTGGCCTGATGGTGGCCAGCAGATTCAAGTACAGTAGTAGCCCTGATGGGCTAGTGGGGTTACTTTTAGGGTAGTGGTCCCTGCATTATGCCACTGCAGCCCTAAAAATAGCAAGAAGTGAGAACACCTGGTTTTACCATAGATATCCCAAATATATTGTTCTCCTCAACTGGGAGTCGATACATTAGGTAAAAGAACTTCCAACATCCTTTCTCACTTCTAAAAATCCTCTGGAATTCCTCAACTTATCCACCCTGAAGTTATTACAGAAACAACACCTGCAAACTGAAACATGCTCCCTCCTTACCTATGGGGAGCCCACCGAGAGTCATTCACCCAAAGTTTCATGTGAAAAAGTGTCAGAAGCAGGTCATGGACCCAGTTCATTGTTTAGCACGGGGAAAAGTATAAGACATTTTCAGCTTGCCCACAGACCCGCCCCAAAACAAACATGCTTACATGTGACTGTGCACTACAAATCTTTTTAAAAAGACCTAGATATACAGCATTAAGTTTAGTTATTAGACACCATCTGAAGTACTGCGTGCAGTACTGGAGGCCACACCTTCACAAGGACATTAACCAAATTGAGGCAGTCCAGAGAAGGGCAACCAGAATGGTGCAGGGACTGCATCAGAAGACATATAAGGACAGATTAACGGAGCTCAATATGTATACCATTGAGCAATGGAGGGAGAGAGGTGACATGATCGAAACATTCAAACACCTTAAGGGCATTAACAAGGTGAAAGAGTCTAACATGTTTAAATATAAGAAAAATAGCAGAACAAGAGGACACAGCATGAGATTAGAAGGCGGCTGATTAAGGGGAAAAGTGAGGAAATTCTTTTTCACAGAAAGAGTGGTGGATGCATGGAACGGCCTACCTCAGGAAGTGGTGGCTATGAATACAGTGCAGGGCTTCAAACAGGCATGGGATAGGCATAAGGGAGCAATACAGATGAGTATGAATAGATAGGCCACTGACAGAGCAAAGGCTGATGGCACATTTATAAGGTAGAAAAAGAAATGGGCTGACTGGATGGGCCTTTCGGTCTTTATCTGCTGTCAACCTCTATGTTTCTATGTTTCTACCAAAGCCCATGGAATGGCTGAAAACTTCAGCCCAACACCCTAAACCAGTAAACTGATGTAACTATATGTCAGAAAGAATCCCCTTTCTGTGCTACATATTCTGACTGCAAGGCTGCTCCACTTTGCTCCTCAGCTCTGCTGTACTGTGCTTTTTTTTGAGATGTATATGGCCTTTTAACATTTTTTAAAGACAATGTAATTTAATTTAGTTCTGTTTAATTCTATTGAGAAAAGGAGGAAAACCTGAGGAACTGTTTTACAGGAAATGGAGCAGTATAACCTTCCATCTGTGATCCAGTTATTGAGCAGCCGGGTTAGCAGCAAGAAAAATATGACTAGCTGCTTACGTGGGATAGTCACACCTTCAGAGTTTATTTAATATTCCAGAAATGACTCTTGCACATTTCCCTCAGTTCTTCAGAGGGACTTCTGGGCTCTGTATATCCATAACTGCTAAAAACCATTCCCTTTTAAAGGTCCAAGCTAAAACTCTTCATGTTCAGGACTCCCATCACCAATAAGTGTTCCCACCTGCAAATTAAAACAAAACATTTTGTGCCACTAGCCCACCTCAGCCCTAAAAGGGTACACAAACCCAGTACCCATGCATTTATGCTCACTTTCATACAGTATCAGGGAATGCTTCAGCATGAAAAACTAAACAACTGCAGGACTGTCAAGCTGTGTTGTTTTGTCTTTACAATCAGCTGGGAATGCACAGATCTCACCACCTACACATGCATGAACTGCACACCACCACGGACTCAGCCTTTCTACTCAAACTGACAAAACATACCTGTTATTTGTAATCAGTTTAAAGTGTTTTATATACGCCAAGATGACCTCCACAAAGCTCGCTCATACTATTAAAAAAATCATAGCAACAATCAGGCCAATACTCCCTACCGGCCCTACAACAGTAGAGTGCAAAAAAAGCATGCAGTCAGGTTGGGGCTTCATTGGTGAAACCTGCACATAGGGACATGGAAAACCCGGTGAAGCCCCAATGACCACAGCAGGCTGCTGCTGCATTGAGCCAGTGCCCAGCTCCAAAGAGGGTAGAAACACAAAACAGAAAACTTGCAGTGCAGATATTAGTCCTGTACAGACACAAATTGGTAAACCTGGCATTAGTGAGGCCACCTAGTGGTCTTAACCGAGGTAATGCTACATAACGAAGGAGGCACATACCATACCAGCCCACCCCCCCCCATTAACACAGACTCCTACTGGAAGAAATGTCAATCCACCTCAGTTGTAAATGGCGACCGAAGGAATCACACACTCAGCTGCTGGTGTACAGCTGAGAATGGCTTCTTCGTTGTTGGTAAAACTTCAGGGTTTTGGAGGTTGAGGTGCTGGACACTACACCTTGTGCCACACCAGTGACCCAGGTTTGGGAACGAGCCTGGGCCATTGGGGGCTGGCAGGGGTGAGAGAGGATCGAGCATCCGGAGGACTGCTCTCCTCTCTCGGGAAGGGAGGAATTGTTGTCCTGCCTATCTGCAACCCTTTGGTGGGGGCTGGGGGGTAGTGCAGGTAGGGAGGGCATAGTAGCCAGTGATTGTGGCATGTGCATGCCCCCACATGTGTGTGGCCATGCACTGGGAGGAAGGGGGTCCCAGAAAAAGGAAAATGGCACGGGGGGGAGCTTCATGAAGCCTTGTCCCCATCCTGCTGATCTGCCACCACTACCATTGCCTCCCTGAATTTGGATTGTGCTCCAGGGTGGGGGGAAGCTCCCTTCCTGGCCCCGTCAAGGGGGCAAGCCTTGGGGGGTCTTGGGGTTGGCTGGTGATGGGAGGATGCATGGATGGAAGATATGAGGCTGAGTTCTCATCCCCCGGTGCGTGGGGAGCAAAAAAAGTACACACACACACAAAAAAAATTCAGGTTACTGTGCAGCGTCCTCCACAGCGGGATGCTAGAACATCAGTGGCTTCCCCTCAGTCTGTTCCTATGACTTTCAGTTTTCTCCTGAAGATGGATGCAGTATGCCAGCCCTGCTGTGAGGCTGAGAAGAACCCCGAGTTTGAAAAGTGTTGGAACCCAGAAGTGAGGGTGAGGAAGTTAACATGTAGCTTTCAGTGAGACTGTAATTTCACATGGCCGTGCCTTGGGGCCAGGCTCACCTAAAACAGTCAAACAGGAAAAGTGGTTTGGGAAGCTTTATGTAAATCTTAGTATAGTTAGGCAGGCATTGTACAAAATGGGTGCTGCTAGGATTTTTGTAGTTTGGGGCTGATCCATAAAATTAATCAGTAGCAAGTCTGACCGTCGACAGTAACAAAAAAAAAAGTAGTGTGAGCTCGAATTATTCCCATGTGGAGGTGACTTTTTTTGTCACTCCAGCATGTTGTTTATTCGCAGTACTTTTTCTCAAAGCAATAGGTCTGCAGGGCTTGCGCCACTATATTTAAGGTTGAACTAGGCTTTCTATGTTAAACCTGAAATTTTGCACTTTAATATCTTCACAACTGCTCAGCAGATTTGCATGGAAGTTTGCATGTACAGTCTTGTGTGGTAGATTTCCGGATATTCCAAGTTTGGTTCTGGCTGGATGTGCAATTTTCGAGATCTGGATAGTGAAAAAAGTGAATTTTTCATAGTTTTTTCCCCATTGATTTGAAATGGATTTCTTTGAATTTGGCTACCACCCAGACAGTTTGTAAATGTGGTCTGAAAATTTCAGTGTAGAAAGGGGCTAACCCACAGACGTGCCTTTTGCTGGTTTGGTGAAAAAATATTAATCCGTTATTTAATTTTATATTTTTTATAAATTGGTTCTGAGCATGTTCAGTAAGCACCTCAGGATATCTTTATGAAATGAAAAAATAATTTTTTCATATTGACGTCATCCTTTTCTGTGAGTGGAAAATCCTTTTTCATTTGGCTGCCATCTTGTTTTCCATTTTTCCTAAAAATTCACATTTGGAACCCCCCCAAAAATGACATTCTCGGGAGCAACCTACAGATGTACCTTGCTTATCGGGATACCCTTAGCTGGATTCTGCACTTAACTGATTAAGAAATCCCCTTGAAATGTGTGTTTTTACAGTTTAAACATCTTTTTTTATAATATGTGTTATGAAAAAAGAATCTTTTTCGTATCATGAGTGATGAAAAAGATTATTTTTTGTGAGTGAAACATCCTTTCCTTGGTGTCTAGTGATACCCCTGCCCTCTGATTGCTGTCCCTCTTGGTATAATAATTTTTCCTGGTGTCTAGTGACACCCCCAATCCCCATCCCTTTTGTTATTGTAAGTTTCCCTGGAGTCTAGTAGCACCCCCGGCCCTCCAATCATCTCTGTTATTGTTATACTATTATCCCTGGTGTCTAGTGGCACCCCTGCCCTCTGATTGCTGTCTCTATTCTTTGTATACTTTCCCTGGTGTCTAGTGGCACCCCCCACCCTCCAATCGCCATCCCCCTTGTGAGAATAATTTCCCTGGTGTCTAGTGGCATCCCCAACCTCCCTTTGTTGTGCTCCCTGTAATAAAGAAAATGGTCCCTCAATGTCTTTTTCTTTTTAATCAGTAAAAAGAAAAGGTCCCTTGCTGCTTCGACCTCCCACCCACCCCCACTCAGTACCCACCACCCACACCACCTCACTCACCTGAACAGGTTCCATGGTGAAGATCCACTCTCTGATCGAAGATACGTCTTACTGCTGGAAATGTTGACTGCTATATGAGAAAGTAAGGTAAGTGCAGTTCAATGTATTTCAATGGGGCTTTACACTTTGGTGCATAGCTTTATCATTTTTCAAGATTTTGACACCAAATTTTCAACATACCCTTTTCGATACCCCACTTGACGAACAATGTTGGTGTCATTTCACAAATCTTGCCCTAATGGCAATTTTGCTGTCAGTTGGTGGAATCATCTTTTGGGCAGGATTTCAGAATTTTCACCATACTTGTTCATGAGATGGGGTCATAAGAAGGGTATGTTGAAAATTTGGGGTTACAATATACTAAAATGGAGAAGTTGTGAGCATCTGTTGATAATTCGCTATGCTCACTCTTAAGTTGCTTAATTTTCAATATTTTAACCCCAAATTATAAACACAGCCATTTCATTACACCACATCATGAATGTGACAGCTGTCATTTTTCAAATCTTGCCCAAAATGTATTTTTGTGCCCTTGGTGTGGAATGATGCTGCGGTGGTGCAGAATGATGTTTTGGTGAGGATGTGACAATTTTTACTATTGTGTTGATGAGGTGGGGTAATAAGATGGCTATATTAACAATTTTGTTGCTGTTGTCCTACAAATGGAAGCACAGAGTGAGAGGGCCCTGTGCTTCCTCATAAACATACATATATTCTGGGCCCTGCACTCCATCAGAGAAATAAGGATATGATTACACTATCTCAAAAAGTATGGATGCATCGGAAAATGCAGGGCCCAAAGGGCCCTGTGCTCCAATAGGAAAATAATTATACTATTAAATTATCTCAAAAAGTAAGGAAATTCTTTGCAACAAACTACATTAATGCAACATTTAGTGTTCTGGCTAAGGCAACACAAGTAGGGAAATGTGGCTTTAGTGTTTCCAACCCTAAAACCCAAATGCCACCCTTAAAACAAATAAGGGCAGAGTCTTCCTAGGGTTGTCAATCCTAAAGCTCACCACATTAGGTGTGTATGTTTCTGGAATTTATAGAATGGGGTGAGCTAGGAAGACTCTGCCCCTGCTTTGATTTAGGGGTGGCATTGGGTTGCAAAGTTATTAAAGTGTAAAATGTTGGGGTTTAACATAGAAATGTCAGGGCAACCCTAACTATACCAGCACTACCGTGCCTACCTACTGTATCTATCTATCTATCTATCTATCTATCTATCTATCTATCTATCTATCAATCACTCATTCTTCTTCGATTCAACTAATGTGGTTCAGATTGTTTAGTTCTCTTAAGTACAAATACTCAAATTCAAAAGACAGCAGTCCATCATAGTGCAACATCCCTCAAAAAGTGGTATTTCCTTGTGGTTTAGTTCATTATTTCAAGAAGTAAAACAACAACAAGAAAAGCTTTTTAGTGTTACCATTTGCATTTTTAGTGAATATGGGGGAAATTCC
Source organism: Neoceratodus forsteri (assembly GCA_016271365.2). NCBI lineage: Eukaryota > Metazoa > Chordata > Ceratodontiformes > Ceratodontidae > Neoceratodus > Neoceratodus forsteri. The sequence continues at coordinate 776,497,251 of CM028137.1, forward strand.
CTATTATGTCTGCCACAGTGGGAGCTGTCCCTGGTTGAGTAACTGTAGCTATACCTTATTAAAGCATAAAGTGTGGAAGGCAAAGAACAAATATATACTGTAAGCTAAACTGTCACAAAATGAATAAATCCTTTGGAAGAACCAAAAAGTACATGGCACCTGCTACTTAGGAGCAAATCCTTTGTGGATGCAAACTCAGCTCAGAGCTTAGATTTTGGCACTGTGCATACATGTCTTCCTCAGATCTCTAAGATACAGCAAACTCAAGCACTGATGGCTCCTCCAACAGCAGAAGCAGTAACTGAACATCTCCCCAGTATTCACTGAAGCTGCAAATAATAATGCTAAAAAGCTTTTTTTTAATTTTTATACCGCTGCTTGAAATAATGAAGTACACCATGCAAAGCTTTTCTGTGTTTTGCTGAAGTCACACTGTAATATAGAAACATAGACTCTGGTGGCAGATAAGGATTGCTTGGCCCACCCAGCCTGTCCATTTGTCCCCGCCTATACTGTCACTGAAGACCATACTTGATCTCTGGCTGCCTCCCCCCCCCGCTTCCCAACTAAGGCCTTGTACACACTAGGGAAAGATTATAAAACGTTATTAAAAAAGTTTTATACATCTGTCCCTAGCACGGTGTGGGGGTATCCACATTATATTATTATTTTATTCTGACTACCATGATAGCTGGATTGGGTTCCCAGGCATGACTGCAGCACCAACTCAAAGCATTATGGGTGCTGCTTGGTGCCGCAATGCATGACGGGATACCTGTGAACGGGCACCAAAACCGATCGGCACAAAAAATACATGGCCAAAACCATGGATTCTTCATCTACCAGGTGGTGCCATTGAGGTATTTTTTTTTTAGATTCTGCTGCTCACAAAATGGATTCTCGCACAGAATGGGTTGCCTTAACCCGTGTTATAGAAAAGTTTACGTACACACTGCTGTTAACAAGGATTAAGGCAACCGTGTTTAGCTAAAACAGTGCTAAAGACCACCTCTCTAACAGGGTTTTAACACAGTTTTAGAACATGGTTGTAACACGGTTTTAACCATGTTATAGTGTGGATGCAAACTGTGTTCTGGGAGCTTAAAATGGTTTAAGACAGTTAAACCGTTTTAAGCCCCCTAGTGTGTATAGGGCCTAAGACTCGCTTGTGGTTATCCCATGCAAGCTTGAGCTCACCATTGTTTTCGCCCCCATGACTTCTGCTTGAAGACTGCTCCAGGCATTCACCACTCTTTCAGTTAAGATGTACTTCCTTACATCTCTCCTAATTATTCCCCCTTCCAGCTTCATTGCATGTCCCCTTGTTCTTATATCTTTTTCTCTGAGAAGTACTCCCCTCATGTACCATATTCAATCCTGTGAAGTATTTATAGGTCTCTGTCATGCCCCCCTCTCTCTCATTTCTTCCAGGGTGTACATATTGAGGTCCTTCTGTCTCTCCTGACAGGGCTTCTGATGCAGACCCTGTACCATTTTTGTTGCCCTCTTCTGGACAGCCTCCACCCTGTCTATGTCCATCCAGAGATGTGGTCTCTAGAAATGGACACAGTACTCCAGGTGGGGTTTCACCAGAAATCTATACAGTGGTAACAACACCTCCCTCCTTCTGATGGCGGTACCCCTTCCTATGCACTCCAGCATCCCACTAGCCCTACCTACTGTCTTACCGCACTGTCTCGCCATCTTGAGGTCATCAGATATGATTATTCCCAGGCCCCTTTCATGTTTGTTTGGTGACTGTCAATACTGCTTCTCCCATGTCATACTCTGCCTCTGGGTTTCTGTGCCCCAGGTGCATGATTTTGTACTTTTTTGCATTGAAACCCAGCTGCCATGCCCTTGATCACTCCTTGAGTTTTCTCAGGTCTCTGCACATTCTTTTCACCCCCTCTGGAGTGCCTTGGTGTTATCTGCAAAGAGGCATACCACCCCTTCCAGCTCATCTGCAATGTCACATAAAGACATTAAAGAGGACTGGTCCCATACTGAGACCTGAGGCACCCCACTGGTCACCCTTCCTTCCCCAGAGTGAACTCCATTTACCACCACCTTTTGTCGCCTATCCATTACCTAATTACTTACCAGTTTACCACCTTAGGACCCACCCCTAAGCTTCCCAGTTTCCTTATGAGTCTCCTATGTGGTACAGTGTCAAATTTATTAAACTCTAAGTAGGTCAGGTCCACTGCCCTACTCTGATCTATTTCCCTGGTCACCCATTCAAAGAAATCTATCAAATTTGTCTGACATGACCACCACCACTTGAATCTGTGCTGCCTTGGGTCTTGTAACCGGCTAGATTCAAGATATTCCACAGTCCTTTCCTTTAGCAGTGACTCCATTAACCTTCCACCACTGATGTCAGACTGACTAGCCCATAGTTGCCAGCTTCCTCCCTCCTTCTGCTTTTATGAAGTGGGGCTACATGTACCCTCCTCCAGTCCTCTGGAGCTGCTCCTGTTTCCAGTGAGTTGTTGAATAGGGCTGTCAGAAGTGCAGCCAGTGCCTCCCTATGCACCCTCAATACTCTTAGGAGTACCCCATCTGGTCCCATAACTTTGTCCACTTTCAGATTCGTGAGTCCCTTCAGTTATCTCTCCTCTGTAAATGGACTTGTGTCTACCTTCACTCCCCCAATGCTCCTACTACTTTTATGTGGCCCATCCACTTCCCCTTTCTCTGTGAAGACCGAACCAAAATATTTGTTCAGGATATTTGCTTTTTCCTGATCCTCCACTGCACAGTTCCCCATGCCTTTTGTAACCTTACAGTCCCTCTCCTACTCTTCCTCGTTTCACTTACATACCTAAAAAAGGTCTTGTCCCCTGTAATTACCTTTGAGCTATTCTATCCTCAGTTTACGTCTTTGTGCTTCTCACCACTTTCCATGTTTCCTTCTGCTTGTCCTGATATATTCTGCATCTTATTCCCTCTGCCTCTCTCTGTACCTCCTGAGTGCTACCCTTTTAGCCTCTACTTTTTAGCTACTTCCTTTGAGAACCATAGCATTCTCTTTTTTTCTCCTGTGTTTGTTCACTTCCACTGCACAGAGATTTGTTGCCTTCACTATGCCATCCCTCAACTTGGCCCACTGTTCCTCCACCCCGACCAGGTCATCACCCCCCCCCCCGGCTAGGTCATCTCTGAGGCAGTCACCTGTTTTTTAAAAATCTGCCCTCCTGAAATCCAGGGCCCTTGTCCTTGGGTGATTTGCTTTCACTGCCATACTTATGTTGAACCATGATGTATGGTGATCATTGGTCCCCAGGTGGCCTCCTACCTTGACGTCTGCAGCACTGTCCCTGTTTGTGAGCGACAGATCCAGTATTGCATCATCATGAGTGGGCACCCTGACTAGTTGCCAGAGAAATGCCCCCCCCTTGCAGGGAACCTAGGATGCTCCTGCTTCTAGGTGAGGCTGTGGCTGGGAGGCTCCAATCAACATCTTTCAGATTGACGTCCCCCACCAACAGCACCTCCCCTTTTTCTGCCATTGTGCTAATGGCTTCCACCTATTCCTCATCCAGTTTTTCCCTCTGTGTTGGGGGTCTGTAGATTATACCAGTGTTAATAGAGGCTCCTGTTCCTTTTTCCAGGGTGAACCACAGTGCTTCCAACCCCTCCAATCCCCCAGTGTTCCCTGTGCCTCTGTTGCTTTATTACCCTCTGTTACATACAGCACCACCCCTCCACCCTTCCTTTCTACCCTATTTTTCCTGAATTGGGTATAGCCTGATATGGCCATGTCCCAGTCATAGTTTCCTATGCACCATGACTTGGTAATGGCCACAATATCCATATCCGCCTCCACCATGATGGCCTCTAGGTTCAGAATTTTATTTCCTAGACTTCTTGTGTTTGCACATATGACCTTCCACACCTTTTTCCCATTCTGCCTGCTGCCCCCTTATTTTGCTTTTTGATTTGCCTCCCTTTCACCTGTCTTTTTACAAGCCTTGATCCCATTCCCTTGTTTTCTACAAGACTGTTTTTTCCTTTATTTTTCACCAAGGGAGAGTCTACTCTCCTCTGGTCCTTCTTTCTCGCTCTGCTTCAGTCTGTATGGGGACAGTTTATGGCTTTCTTTTTCCTTCTGCCACCCCTCAGCTAGTTTAAATTTTCATCAAAGTAACATTCAAACCATCCATTGAAGACTGCTGTTCCCCTCCCAGATAGATGCAGGCCACCACCTCTGTAGAGGCCCATATCCTTTCAGGATGGTCTCCAGTCCCCATTGTAGCCAAACCCCTCTTTTCTACACTGTTCCTTCAGCCATGAGCTGAAGCTTCTGCTGTGGAGAATCCTATCCTCCCCCCAGTCGTAGACAGGTAGCACTGTAGCGAAAGCCACTCAATGTGCTACCTGCCAAAGACCTCTCCCCAGCTCCTTACAATCTTCCTGTACAATCCCAGCCCCATTCCCTGGCCAGGTCATTAGTCCCCAGTTGGACAATGACACTCAACTACCTCTCCTGCCTCTCTGCCCTAGCAATCCTTATGATCTACTTACCATCTCTCAGAGCCTCACACCAGGTTGGTACCTCAAGTCCCACTCCCCCCTTCCTGTTCCAAACTTTTCCCCCAAATAATTGCATCCCCCTCCAGAAGTTGTGTCCTCCTCTGCTGGGGTCCTCTACCTCCCACCTTGGGCCTTTCTCTGCGAATGATCCCATATCCTCCCTTGCCACTACTACATAGGTGCCTCCTCTTGGCAGTCTCATCCTGTCAGAGTGGGAATTAAGTGCACAGTGGCACAGGCTGAGGAATGTGCCCCGACCCACCACCCCCACCCTGTCAGAGCCCACTACAGTCCAGCCAGCCCTCCTTCTCATCGGCAACCTCTGAGGCAATGGTGGTACACTCAGTGGCCCCTGGGTGGGGAAGAGGTCCCCTGAATACTAGCCAATGTGACCCAGTATCCAACAGCCTCCTCCCTCATCCTAAAGAGGTGCATGCAGATGGTGCAGCATGTCAGTCTCCCAAAGGTCTCTCTGAAAACTGCAGCTCCACAACCGTTGCATTGCACCACTCCCAAAAGGACTGCTTCTTTTGAAACGTAGTATTTATTTTGCAGCACAGAGTACTGGGCAATGTAAAGAGCAGCGAGTGATTAATTCCTGAGTGCTCCATAGAATCTTGCTCCATATGCGCTTGTGTTTGCACTGTGAAAGACTGTTGCACTGTGAAAGAATGCAGTTTGTGAACATTATTACTTGAATTAAAGGGGACAGCGATTGGTCAGCTGCAGTATGCCATTAATGCTTATGTGGTTCCTTCTTTTAGAGCTCTAAGTGACTTCATTAATGTGCAATTGCAATATGTTTAATCTGCAATATGGATGTCATTATCTAGAGTACTTTTTTATAATCTGCTACTTTGACTTTATAGGATGGTGTAATTTCAGGGACTCTGCAATTTATTTCCCGGCAATAAATTCCATTTAATCTTTGAGTTAGTGCAACTGAAACAGTGTAACAAACAACTGAGATTGCAAAGCATGTATTACCTCTCTTCATAACAGAATGATAGGATGTAGCTGAAAACCAATCTTTGCTCTAGCCTACCTTTTCAGTAAACCAAGCAAATGACTAACTAATGAATGAAGTAGCTTTTTAAAGTCCGTTTTTATTTAGAAAAGGTGCAATACAGCTATTTGATATTTACATCAGATTACAGTAAATCTTGGAGTACAAATTTCACAGTGCTCTAGAAAACATTCATCAAATACATTCCATCTCTTGAGAAATTGCTGTAGCACTTGGTTTTTAGATAATGCATGACATTAAATTTATATGTGCTAGAACTCGAGTTTATAATTTACTTCATTTAAAAGTTAATCTGAACATAAAAATTAATCTGTGTGTCATCCAGGCACCATTCTAAGTTTGATTTCTGTATTTTCCATTTTTAACATTCCTTATATGTAAATGTCATTTTCTAGTGTGCAGCTGAAAGAGCTACTTTTTTTTAAAATTCCAAATGGAAGGTGTAATTCTTTTCATTGTAAGACAGCCCAGTACAACAAATTGTTTCTCCCTATGGTCCATACCAAGATCGTCAACATCTGACAACAAGCCTGATATGAACAATTGATATGAAACGTCTTGCCTGGCAATAGAGGAACTTTCCCACCCCATCGCTATAATTTTTAACTTTTCCCTGTGCTACTTGCAGCTCCCAGAGAAGTGGAAATCTGCACTGGTTATGCCAGTTCAAAAATGGAGACTGCACTAGCCTTGCCAATTACAGATCCATTTCTGTTCTCTCCCCCAGTTCAAGGCCCTTGAGAGAATACTCTCTGACCAGCTTGTCACATATCTTGAACAATACAGTGTCCAGTGTGTACAGCAGCATGGCTTCTGGAAGCTGCACAGCACCAACATGGCACTTTTGGAATACATAACTGTGTTCATGAGGCTCTTAACAATGGTGACCTAGTCAGAGCTATATATATTGATCTTACTAAAACCTTCAACCTGGTCAACCATAAGCTCCTACTTGGCAAACTCCTTGGTCTGGGTTTGTCATAGAACACAGTTGACTGGTTCCACAGTTATCTCATCAATCGCCCCCAGTGGCTGAAGATCGACAAATCTTTGTCCGACATTAGGGAAATATCTATTGGTGTCTCCCAGGGCTCCATCCTGGGCCCACTCCTATTTGGCCTCTTCATAAATCAACTGCCTGTGCTTGTCAGACAGCCAATGCACTCCTCTATGCTGATGATGCAGTCATCTATTCCAATAACCCTGACCTTGACAACCTTAATGGCATTCTTCAAAGTAACTTTAGAACACTTGAACGCTGATTATCCAACAATAAAATGGTCCTCAATTGCAAAAATAAACAAAGACCATGCTTTTCTCTATCCTCCCACAGAAAAGGAAAATTCCAACCTTTGTCATCAGAAATGGTCAAGGACATAACCTTGAACAGGTGGAGACCTTTAAATACCTTGGAGTAACTTTGGATGACATTTTGTCTTTTGCAACCTGTGTTGACAGTCTGGTGGCATAGTTAACAAAAGACTGGGTGTCCTGTACCAGAACAGGAACAATCTCACTGGGGATGCTAGACACCTTATTGTGCCCAGCTCCATTCTGTCACTTACAGATTATGGGCTCCTTGTCTACACAGCTGCCTGTGACAAAGCTCTTTCTGCAGAGACCTTCTCACAAAAGCCGCCGGGGACTCCAAGAAATTCTGGACCACCATAAAAACCCTCCTGGGTTCTAATCACAAAGCTCACACAAGTGACATGCTGTTAAACAGCATACATTGCAACAACCCGTTAACCATAGCTAATGCCTTCAATCACCATTTCTCAGATCTAACAAACTACCTGACCTCCTTCCCTTCTGGTCACACTGCTCCGCCCCAGTGCGATACCAAACCTCCACTTCTGAACCCCCCTTTAGGTTTCAGAACATTAAAAAAAGAGAAGTACAAAAACTTCTACTCTCCATTCCTGACAATACCAGCCCAGGATCGGATGGTCTTGAACCTAGGCTCCTGAAGGCTGCTGCCCCCTTCATAGCCTCTCCACTAACCAAAATCTTCAGTATATCCCTATGCTGTGGTACAGTTCCAAATATCTGGAAAATAGCTAAAGTCACCCCAATTCCTAAAAAAGGAGACCCCAAGGAAATCAAGAACTACCGTCCCACCGCTATACTCTCTGTACTAAGCAAAATCCTTGAAAAACTAGTTGCCACCCAATCAATAGAATACCTCCAGAAATACAACCTCCTTTTTAGCTCTCGACACGGCTTCCGTAAAGGTCACAGCACCACCACCGCCCTGCTAAAACTGATAAGTGACATCTATACTTCCATGGACTTAGGCCTCTTGACAGGTGCAGTTTTCATTGACCGAACTAAAGCTTTCGACCTGGTCAACCACACACTTCTTCTTGCAAAACTACAATCCTTTGGTTTCTCCTCAGATACCATTACCTGGTTCGAAAGCTACCTGTCTGACAGAAAACAGGCTGTGGTCTTCAATTCAGCCATCTCAGATCCTGCACTGATCCACGTTGGAGTACCCCAGGGCTCCATACTTGGCCCTCTGCTTTTTACTATATTCATTGATGACATCCCATTAACTGCACCGAAATGCTCATCTCTGCTCTACGCTGACGACTTAGTTATCTACCACAGTGCTAAAACTGCTGCTGCCCTAAATCATCCCATTGCCGTGGACTTCACGAGTATTCAATCCTGGCTCACTGACAACAAACTAGTCCTCAACTCTAGTAAGTCCTACTCAATGCTCTTTGGCTTGCCTGCCAGACTCAAATCAAATCTCAATCCCCTTATTATCTCGTGCGCGGATGGCTCCCCTCTGACTACTGCCAAATCCTTTAAATATCTTGGTGTCACCCTGGATGAATCTCTTGACCTTGACCTCCACATTTACACTATCTGTAAGTCCATAAATGCTAAGATAGAAAGTGCCTATCACACTAGCTACGCCCTCACCCCCCCTAACCAGACTAGCCATGGCTCAAGGCTTCCTTCTACCAGCTCTAACATATGGCTCTGCAATCTACCTATCTGAATCTAAGTCCTCCCTCCATAAATGGGACACCACTTACAATAGCATCTGCCACTATGCCTCTGCATCACCGCATTACAAGCACCATTGCCAACTCTATATGGACCTAAAATGGCTTAGACCCTCCGCTTATCGTCTCCAGTCCTTTGTCTCATTAATTGACTGTGTTACCAGAACAGGCCTCCCCTATCCCTTTCCTCTGCTCTGGAATTACAACCTCTCACCTATGAGCTACGATCAAATGACAAAGCCCTTCTGCACATCCCAAGATGCAGATCAAACATGGGTGCATGCGCCTTCTCTTGTACAGCTCCTAAATACTGGAACTCTATACCCTCTTCTATCCGTCAAGCAACCACCCATGCTACCTTTAAGAAACTTCACCGTGAACACCTGCACTTACTTTAACCCACCTTGAACCTTCACTCCTCCCTGCTCTCTTCTTCATCTCCAGATAATCCACCTCCTTGATACCTCTTCCCCCTCCTCTCTTAGTCCTATCATGCCCACTCTCTTACCACCTCCATCTCCTCTCTCCCTACCATCTCTCCCTCCCTCTCCCCTGGCCACAAACCTCTCAGTTTTTGGCACTTATTGTACTGTCTTGCACTACCTACCTCCTGTTGATGTATTTTTCCTGTGTTATCTATTCTAATCTGTAATATAATTTCACAGTACTGTTTACTTTCATTATTCATTTTTTTGTCAATGCAATTGTCTCTACTTTCCAAATATTGTTTACGTCTCTGATTTGTGCTGCTTTCATGTGCTGCATCACATGTATCTTGTATGTCTGTAAATTGTCTTCTCCTAGGTCATGCCTGAAAATAGGCATTTTATGCCTAGTGCACTTACCTGGTTACCAAAAGCAAAATAAATAAATAAATAAATATGGTGCTAAACAGAGTAAAGCTGATCTGTAATAAGGCATGCTGCTTTGCACTTGGTGCAGATAACTGCACTCATAGTTGTACCCTTTATGCACTCACTAACTGGCTACCTTTACCCAGCAGAATAAAGCTTCAGACCGGTTTGCTAGCTAAAAGGGCACTCTTAAGCCTAATACCCCCTGCTTTAACAAATTGTTTTCACACCATCTCCAACCAATACAACACCAGAAACATGGCCAGGAATGCTCTTAAGCCTCCTTTCAGGTGTACTTAGCTGGCAAGCAGCCATTTGCTGTAAGGGCTGCTAACCGGTTAAACGAATTGCCTGATACACTACTGATTTTCCCCAAGTTTAATCAGTTTAAGAGATTTCTGTGGTCTACCTTTGCAGTCCAATGCAATTGCAACTGTTAAACAGTTTTATCTGGTTTCTCTCTGTACATTACCTGTGACGTTTTATACAATGATTTGTGCGGATTTTTTTTTTAACTCTGTGTAATTGTTTTGCCTTAAGTGCCTTGAGTCTGACTTAACTGCATTTCCTCTGAAACTGCTTATTAACTTTTAATGTTTTTTATGACTACATATTTGATGTGGAACCTTTGTAAATGAACAGTTGTGCTCAAAGGTAATTCTCTGAAATTTTCAATAAGTAAATAAATAAACAAACCAATTTTTGGGATGAAACTGAATATTTATGCTACAACATTTGGATATGCTTGGTTTAATGTTGGATTAATACTCGAGCTGTCGAGGCAGCAGAAGATTGAGGTGTCCGCATTAAGCTGTCCCTTCAAGACATGTAGGGCAGCTTTGGACATGGGTGCAGAAATCCAGCCAGGAAGTTAGACCAAGAGAAGTTGACCTAACTTCCCAGATAGAATTTTGCACTTACTCTACGTCTGAAAAAAGGACATGAGTCTCGCAGTTGTGGCATACATTGTGTGGAAATGTCTCAAATGCTTCCAGATGTCTGTGACTAGGATATACACATATGGATGCATCTGCATGGATACAGCTTGGGCCCAAAATATGGATGCAAGTGCTGTGTTCATGGTTTTAAAAATCCTGCCCATAGCATTGAAGTGAGGCACATTTGAGATATTTGTCCAGTCTGTTTTTGAATGTTGTCACATTATTACTATTGGCTATGTCATGCGACAAGGAGTACCAAATCCCCACAATTCTCTGGGTAAAATAGTTTTTCCCCTTTGGGGGTTTGAAATGTACTGGTTGTAATTGTTTATTATGATAACGGTTACCAGAAGTTCAGTGTCTGAACTGTAATTCCATCTCTGTCATTAACTTATCATTATGTACTTTGAACATTAACATGAGATCTCCCCTCAAAATCCTTTTTTTAAGACTGTCCAGGTTTAACAATATTAATCTTTGCACATAGTTAATATAGTTTAAGACAAGCACATGTCTAGGGGCCTTTTTTGGGGGGAGAGTTTTTCAAGGTGTGAAATGTGACTAACATTCACACCCCCCACCCAAAATTGAGAGCAACAGTCAATTAGCAGTCTGACATAAGTGGTATATAGTTATTTATTTATTTGAAAATTTGTAACTGGAAGAGACACACTGAGCCAAGGTTTATTTCAAGGGGAGGGAAAACACTGGAAGACAGCAGCACAATACATAGTAGCAAAAACAGTGGAACAACATTTGGTAAAATATTTGTGCATAATTAGAAAATAAATAAAAACAATTGAGTGTACAAAGAACAAAGCATGGAGCTGTTCGATAAGAACACCTAACAAGCACAATAATCGGAAGTTACAGCAGTACACAGTGAACAAACAATACTGACACAGGCAATTGACCTGTAGGCGAGTTAATGCCTAACCTTGTAATGCAGGGAGAAACTGCAGTGATGTGGTAGTGAAACCAAGGCTGGAGTAGGGACCCAGCCTGCTGCATTACCAGGACGGAGTAAGACTTGACTAGTGAGGTGTCAGGAGGAAGGGTAACAGGAACAGGTGGGAAGGGGTAGGAGTTTCAACTGGTGCCTGAAGGAGCCTGGGGATGGTGAGAGGCAGAAGGGGGGAGCGGAGTTTGTTCCAGAGTGAGGGAAGTTGATAGAAGGCAGATTGTCCAGCAGAGGAGTGGGGGTGAGGAATGGAGAAAGTGTGGTGGGCCCTGGAACAGAAAAAACAGGAAGCAGGAAGAGTTGGGATTGGAGAGCGATAATAAGAGGGAAGGGAACCAAACCAGTATTTGAATATGAAGTCGCTACAGTGAGTTTGGTGACATAAGAGCACAGGGAGGATGGATGGGGATGAATACAGTGAACAGTGGTGTGTGTGAGGGAGAGAGTTTGTAACAAAGCAGCAGAAGGAGTTGCAGAGGGTGTCCAGTCTGGCAAGGGAGGTGGAAGGGGTGGTGCCATAGACCTCATCAGCACAGTTGAAGTGGGAGAAGTATACAGTATAGCACATAGCAGGAGAAGAATTATTTTAGCACAGTACACAAATTGCTTTTGATTATGTTCATCAGAAGATTAGCTTTATCATAAATGGTTTTGCAATGTCCTTACTCTTGAAATGCGAACTGAGAATCACTCCGAGGTCTCATTTGGAGTCTGATGTCTTAAGTAACTTGCCAAGCAGTGTGTATTGATAGTGTTTATTGTTTCTTCCTAAGTGTACGACTACATATTTTTTGGTATTAAAGAACACCATTCATAACTTTGCCCAATCACCCAGTGAATCCAGATCTGCCTGCAAATTTCTATGATCCTCTGGAATTTCAACCTTTCCCCCAATATTGGTGTAATCATCAAACTTGACATGAATGTTTGATGTGCCTATTCCATGGGCCAAAATGAACAAGCAGAATAGTGCTGGCACCGAAACTGAGCTCTGAGGTACCCTGCTGTCCACTCTGCCCTCAGCATATTTATAGTCATGTATTCTGTTTGAACCCGATAGGTTACATTTAAACAAAGAGGGCACCAGGGTCCTGAAAGAAAAAATGGAAGAATATTTATCAACTAAGCTCCATTTACACTGAAGGGGGTGGTGACAGGGTGAGCAACAATCACAGTCACCAGGAGAGGGAGACCAAGAGGCCTACCCCCCTAGTAAATCCAAAAATGGAAGGATGGGAGTTGATGAAGGGAGGAGGGGATGCAGGTGTGGGAGGGACAAGGAGGGAAAGTAGATGGTAGGGGGGTACAGGGGTCACACTGGAAGGTGATATCCTTGAATGCCAGAAACCTGGCAAATAAGATGGCAGATTGTCAGGCTATAATGGATGAGGGAGAGGTGGATATAGCGGCCACCATTGAAATGTGGGCAACCCAATATCATGACTGGGACCTCATGATCTCTGGGTATAGACTGTTCCAAAAGGACAGAGTGAAGGGGAAAGGGGGAAGTGTGGCCTTATTTGTAAGGGAAGGGATCTTATGCAGCAGGGAAGAGGAGGAAGGCAGGACTGAGGCCTTATGGATCCAGCTGCAGGATAACAAAGAGAGGATTAGAATGGGAGTGGTATACAGACCACCCTCATGGGACGAAGAGACAGAAAGGGAGCTAGGGGAGCAAATATGGAGGCTAAGTTGTAAGGGGAACATCATTATAGTGGGTGACCTCAATCTGCCTGGAGTAAACTGGGGAATCCCAACTACCTGCTGTGCCAGGGAACAGGTCCTCTTGGAGGCTTTCCAGGAGTGTTTTATGGTACAGGGAGTCACTGAACCAACCAGGGATGGCACCATCCTGCACCTGGTGCTGTTAGATGGTGAACACACTCAGGATATAGCAGTGGAGGATCCACTTGCAGGCAATGACCACCACACAGTGCAGTTCTACCTCATGATGGGCAAAGAATCAGCCAGGACTAAGACAACGGTGGTGGACTTCAGGATGGTGGACTTTGGTATGATGGGGATGTCCTAGAAGGGCACCTGGACAAAATCAGTCCAGAGATGATGCGGATCAGAAATGGTCCATTATTAGGTTGGGTCTGACTGGTATACTGTTGTTACAGCGATGCTGTAATAGTGACTCGCAGTGACACAGTTACGGTGACTGCACTTGCAGCAAGATAGTTCTGCCGCTGACAGGTATCTTAGGTCAACAGGTGGATTGTGTTAGGGACATGAGGTGTGTTTAAGTGGGTTGGGCTGTGGGAGCAGAGTTGAGGGAGTGTTCTGTTGTTGTGGAGTTGGAGAGTGTACTGTAGTGTGAGGGCTGCTGTATGCGCTTTGCTTCATGTTGTGTGCACTGTGGAGTTTGATATATTAAATGTATGAGGGCGCGGGGGGCAGAGCACCCCACATTTACAGTTCCAGTGTGATATTTGTTTGAATGCTGTTGTGTTGCCAGTAGTTTTTGCTGTGCTGGTCTTTCACTTGCTCAGCTATCGCTATAGGGGCTGTCGCGGCTATGTTGTAGCTGTAGCGGCCATCAATGTTTTCTCCAACGAATTGGCTTGGTGGAACTGGTCTGACTGAGGCCACAAATATTTGTGAATGGAACCAGAGTAAGAAATCTAGGACCAAAAGACCAAGATGATTCACCAAAGAGGTGGCAGTGAAAGTGAGAGAGAAGAGAGCAGCCTTTCGTAAGTTCAAAAGTACTAGGCGAGAGGAAAACAGGGAAGATTACGCGGAGAAATTAAGAGAGGCAGGCCAGGTGATCTGGGCAGCTAAGGCAGCTAGAGAACTAAGGCTGGCGCAGGCGATTAGGGAAGAGGAAAAGGATTTCTTCAGGTATATAAAAGAGAGACAAAGTTGTAAGGATGGGATTGTCAGAATTAAGACAGAGGGGGGATGGGCAGAAAGTAGTGGGGAGCAGGCAGAGGCACTGAATGAGTACTTCAGCTCGGTCTTTACAAGAGAAAAAGATGGACCTGTGCCACTGGGGAAAATAAGGGCCCAGCAGGGGGGAGGGTAGAAACTGATGGGAAAATACAGGAGGATAAGATTTTAAAGGGTCTCAGGACCCTTCAGGGGGTCAAGCCTCCTGGACCAGACAGTGTGCACCCAAGAGTCCTGAGGGAATTGGTGGAGGTTCTGGTGGGTCCCATAATGGAGCTGTTTAACACCTCACCGGAGAAAGGGAAAGTGCCGCATGACTGGAAAATGGCACATGTGGTGCCTCACTACAAGAGTGACCTCAGAGATGAACACGGTAATTACAGACCGGTCAGCCTCTCCTCCATTGTAGGTAAACTAATGGAGACCATTCTCAAAGAGAGACTGGTGAGCTTCTGGAGGTACATGGTCTCCAGGATGAAAAGCAGCATGGATTTGTCTCAGGGAGATCATGCTAGACTAATATGATTGGCTTTTTTGATTGGGTAATAATGGCATTGGATAAGGGCCAAGCAGTGGACGTCCCATATCTGGACTTCAGCAAGGCCTTCAGCTCTTTGCTGCATGGTAGGATGCTTAATAAACTGAGGAACCTGAGAGTAGGGGAGAAACTGGTGGGGTGGGTCCAGAACTGGCTGCTGGACAGCAGCCAGAGGGTGACTGTCTGGGGGGGAACTACTGAAGCCTAGACATGTGACCAGTGGGATCCCACAGGGGTCTATACTTGGGCCAGTGTTATTTAACATCTTTATTGGTGACAAAATGGATGGGAACAAAAGTAAAATCTGCCTATTCATGGATTATACCAAGCTATGTGGGAGAGTGGACACAGAGAAGGGGAGGCGGGAGCTCAGGGAGGATCTGGCTAGACTCAAAAACTGGTCAGGCATCTGGCAGCTGGGGTTCAATGCCAAGACGTGCAAGGTCATGCACCCGGAAGCTAGGAACCCTGGAAACAGCAAATGGCTAGGGGGGTTTAGGTATGCAGTTCGGAGGAGGAAAGGGATCTAGAGATAATAGTTAGGGGAGTCATGAAACACTCAGCATAGTGCTGTAAGGTGGCAGCCAAGGCAAACAAAATGTTGGAATGCATTGCCAGGGGAATCACCTCCAGGAAAGAGGAAGTCATTCCATCCTTGTACAAGTCATTGGTGAGACTACACTTGGAGTACTGCGTACAGTTCTGGTCCCCTTATTTGAAAAAGGGCATCAGATTACTGAAAGGAGTACAGCATAGGGCGACCAAGATGATCCAGGGCCTGGGGGACAAACCCTATGAGGAGAGACTATGAGAGCTCAATATGTATTCCCGGGAGGATAGAAGGCAAGGCAAGGCAAATTTTGTTTATACAGCACCCTGTCCAGGGTCTCAGAGCACTTAACAAACATAATAATAAAATGCAATATGCTGGCCCGGTGGTGCTGAGGGCTAAGGCGCTGGACTCCTTACCTTGCCTGGCGACCTGGGTTAGGGGGGGAGGGCAGAGCTGGATGGAGCTGCCGGAAGGCAGCTCTCCTTTTCGGGGAGGGAAGGCGGCATCCCTTAGCTATTGTCTGCCTCCTAGTGGAGGCCAGGGGACAGTATAGGCTCAGAGGGTGCCAAGGCATAGGCTAATAGGGAGGCGGAAGGGGTCATTACTGGGGCTGTAGTGTGCATGCATATGCGACTACTCCTGGGGCCCTGGGAATAAAATAGGAGGAGAAAAATCACCGGTGGTAGGATGACACCTGACTCCCCGCAGGCACTGCTCCCGGGCCAGGCATAAAGTAAACCCCTGTAATTCTGGGTGACAGAGCTGGGGGGGGGGTCAGTCAAGTTGAAGGGGGCAGCCGGCCAGGCACACAAAGATGTGATTAAAAAAAATAAATAAAATGCAATAAAACATCCCAGCTTATACAAATAATCACAGAACATTAAAAACTTTTTCAAATAAATATGTTTTAAAAGAGGCTTTAAAGGCCTCCTTCGTGCTGGCAGCCTTTATATATGGTGGGATACAATTCCACAACAGTGGTGCAGCCACCCCAAAGGCCCTATCTCCCGATCTCTTTAGATGGGAGGGTGGTACAACCAACAGGCCAGCCTCAGCGAAGTGTAGGGGGCAGATAGGAGAGTACAGAATCAGGAGTTCTTTTAGGTAGTCAGGTCCCAAACCATGTAGACCTTGTATGTTAACAAGCCAACCTTGAAGGTGATGTGTGAACTCACAGGCAGCCAGTGCAGAGCACAGAAAACAATACTGACATGATCCCTCATAGAGGTAACCGTCAACATCTTGGCTGCAGCATTCTGCACTAGCTGCAGTCAACACATCAATCCTCCAGACAACCCTAGGTACAGAGCGTTACAGTAATCTAACCTGCTGGTAACAAAGGCATGGATAACCGTAGCCAGGTCAGTTGGGGTCAGGAAGGGATAGATCCTGGTAATATTCCGGAGATGGAAAAAAAGGCTTTGATGACTGAGGAGAACTGTTTTCAAGGTCAAGATGATCATGAAGAATAACGCCAAAATCCTTGACTGCACTGATCACCGACAAGGGATGACCATCAACCACTAAGGCGGGAAGGCTCCCACTGGCAAAAATACCCCCGTGACCCGGTTCGATCACCATAACCTCCATCTTCCCAGGATTGAGACATAGCCAGTTAGCAGACATCCAGTTGTTTATCTTGGCTAAACACCAACTTAGCATATCTGGGGCAGAAAGGTCACCAGGGGCTCAGGACAGGTACAACTGGGTATCATCTGCGTAGCAGTGAAACCCCAGATTGTACCACCTAGTGATCTCTCCCAGTGGCAGCATATACACGGAGAGCAACAGGGGCACCTAAATAGAACCCTGCGGAACACCACAAGGCAGCCCAAAGGGACCAGAGGACAAATTCCCTAGGACAATGTGCTGCGATCTTCTGGTTAAATATGAGCAAAACCAGTGCAAAACTGCTCCGGTAGTGCCCACATAGTTCCGCAGATGGTTCAACAGCACCCCATGATCTACCATGTCAAATACTGAAGACAGGTCCAAGAGCAGCAAGATGGTATAGCGCCCTCAGTCCCTCGCCATGAAGAGATCATGTGCCACCCAGACCAAAGCTGTCTCAGTGCTGTGCCGGGGCCAAAAACCTGACTGGAGAGGTTCATAGATGAACAAAGTCTCCAGGCATTCAACCAACTGGTAAACCACCACCTTCACAATAAGCTTCCCCAGAAAGGGAAGATTAGAGAGTGGCCTATAGTTTGAGAGACTGCTAGGGTCGATAGATGTTTTTTTAAGGAGGGGCCTCACTACAGCCTCTTTCAGGGATGCAGGAAAGGCTCCCTCACTTAATGACCCATTGACGTTCTCCACAAACACTGGACCCAAGAAATCCAAGCAGTTGATGACAAAACACGTCGGACCCAGGTCCAGGGCACAGGTGGGGGGGGACGCATTTTGGTAAGCACCAGGAGAACCTCATCTGCCCAAACTGGCAAAAACTTAATTCAACTCAGTAGATGATCTCCACTAGCAGATCAATCACTCCCAGTAGGAAATGGACCAGAGGAGGTAATACATGCCCTGATAGGGGCCACCTTGTCCACAGAGAACTGCTAAAACTGCTTGCACTTTTCTGCAGAAAATGCTGTCCCAGACTGCAGACAGAAGGGATTAAACCAACTGTCAACAGTGTGAAACAATGCAGCTGGACGATTTCTTGCCACAGCAATTGATCAAGACAAAAATTCAGTCTTCTTAAGATTGATTGCCTGCTGATACTCCAAATAATGGAGTTTCAGTGCCAACCTGTCCTCCTCAGAGCATGACCGCCTCCAGGTACACTCTAACCTATGCCCCTTAGTATTCAACTGGCGCAGCTCAGCACAATGCCATGATGAGCTGTGCTGGGAAGTCAAGGGGCAAACACGGTAAGGTGCAATCAGATCCAGAGCCTCGGTCAAGGCTATATTATAAGCCTCAGCCCCAGCTTCTGAACCCTGAGCACAAGCTAGCATCAATCTCGAGACAACCAGTGACCCCTGGAGTTGAGGAGGCTCCAATGTATTCTTTGGACAATGCCAAATTGCCTCCACAGTGGGGGTTAAGTTACAGGGAGCCCCGCACTGGAACTCAACTTCATAATGATACGACCAACTGATTGGATCAACCTTGACCGCCGTAATGTCAAGTCCGCATGAGAAGACAAGGTCAAGAGTGTGACCATAAATGTGTATCCTGGAGGCAACTGCCTGAGACAATCCCAGCTGAGACATCAGCCTAAGGAGCTCTTGTCCAAAAAGGCAGGATAGGATTCAACATTGACCCAGGCATTAAAGTACCCCAGGATAAGAATACTAGGGAACTCCTTCACCTCTTTGGCAATGAAGACTGTCAGCTCTTGCAGAAATAGACTCCCATTGCCTGGCGGACGGTACATGAAAACTATTCTGCCATTGATTCCCGAGGCACATTTAGCAACCATATGCTCAAAAGACTCTGGTGCTCACACTCGGAATGCAGTGAGGCCCAGAGTGGATCTAAAACAGATGGCTACTCAGCCCCCTCTGGTCCCTTCTCAGGCAATGCAAAACTGAGTAACCTGGTGGAACAGAAGCCGCCAGCACAGGGCCAGCGTCATTGCCCAACCAGGTGTCAGTGATGCAAACAAGGTCAGCTGAGGAATCAGCAATGAAAGACTCCATCACTGCTGTCTTATTCCTCATTGACCTTGCATTACAGAGAATGGCCCAAAGGGGATGAGCTGTGCACGCCGGACAAACTACCTGCTGCCCAATGACATCTGGCAGAGCCCTAGGGAGGGGTTCCAGGTATGATGGTCCTCTGTCTTGGTGCCTCCTCCTCCCTGGGTATCTCCTGGTCCACACTACACCTATCCTGCCTACCACATTACTAAACTGGGGACCTTCACTCTGGTAGGTGTTCCACCCCTTTAGGACCCCCAACTCCGAGCAGTGTCTGAGCACACCTGCTGGCAAACACAACAGGAGCCCTGAAAAGGGATGGAGTGACCACAGGAAGTCCACCGAGGAGGTAAGCATTTTTACCTGCACACCTGTACACATATTGACTAATTTAACCAATAAAGAAATGAAACAGAACACAGCAACACACAACTAACACACACACACACTAATCATACAACACACAAGTTTACTTTAAAACACAATAATATCCCACACCCAAACCTCATACAATTATTTCAGCAGATAGGTGAATCCAAGCCTGTTACAAAGTAAGAAATTCTGTATGTAGTCCAATGTCCACTATAAAAACAGTCTTCCTTTCTTGTAAATTGAGTATAATAGGATGGACTCACACACAGTTCAAGAATGTTCTTGTTAAAAAAAAAGCCACAGGAGCTTTCACCTCCACAGGCTTAACAAGCATTTGTCAATGCCGAATGTTTGCTTGCTGGCATTGGCATCGGTAGTGTAGGAGTTAGAGAGTTGCATAATAGGAATGGCAGTGAAGTATTGAACTGAAGCCAACCCCACCACCACCACCCTGCAGAGACTGACAGGCATTGGGGTGTGCCTTTGGGTCATCAGGCATAGCGGCCACGCCATTTCACCACCCTACCCTGCAGACACCAACAAAATTGTCACGGTGGCCTTGGTCTTTGGCTTTTATGCTCACCCCATTCCATCAGGAAATACGGTGGAGATGGGTCCTGTATGGAGAATGGGGTGAACTTTGGGGCCGAAGAGTCCAAGGCAAAGCTCGATGCCTCTCACTGGCTGCAGGGTGTGGAATGGTATGAGCATTACAGGCGAGAATCCCGTCACACCCCTGATGCCTGTCAATCTTTACAGGGTGGGGTGTCATGGTTGGAAACCCTAATGCCTCAGGCGTTCATTGGCATTTTCACTCCAAATTTTCAACATGGGTTTTCTGTGACCCCCACCTTATGAACAGTGGCAATATCAGTTCGTTAGCCAAAAGCTGATTTCGCACAGTGACTATGCCATTTGGCACCACAGGTGTGAGAACACATTTCGAACAGGATGTGAAAAATGACAGCTGTACTGTTCATGGGGAGGTGCAAAAAATGGCAATGTTGAAAATCTGCAGTGAAAATATTAAAAAAACTGATGAAGTCACGAGTGTGCGTAGGAAGTGCGCAACGCACACCCGTAATGCAATTAGTTTGGGAATTTTTTACAGCAGATTGTCAACACAGGGATTTTGTAACCTCCTCTCATGAACAGTGTCACTGTGATTTTCTTAATCTGTCCCAAACAGTGATTTCCCACAGCGACCACGCATTTCTGTACTGGAAGTGCGAAAACACATTTCAGCCATGGTGTGAAAAATGACAACTGTACTGTTCATAAGGAAGTGTGAAAAAATGCCAGTGGTGAAAATCTGGACTGAAAATATTAAAAATCCATGAACTTACAAGGGTGCGTGGAAACTGCGCAATGGTCGCTCGTAACGCAGTCATTTTATGGACTTTTTTCACCAAATTTTTAACATAGCCATTTTAACACCTCTGTTCATGAACAATGTCACTGTAATTTTCTTAATCTGTCCCAAACATTGATTTCACACACCTTTCGCCATTGTGCGCTACATGGGTGGAAACACATTTTGGGCAAGATGTGAAAAATGACAGCTGTACTGTTCATAAGGAGGTATGGTAAAATGGTAATGTTGAAAATCTGGAGTAAAAATATTGAAAATTTGCAAACTTACGAGTGTGTGTAGGAACAGCGCAACACATGCTTGTAAAACAGTCATTTTGGGGAATTTTTTCACCAAATTTTTAACATAGCCATTTTAACACCTCTGTTCATGAACAGTGTCACTGTGATTTTCTTAATTGGTCCCAAACATTGATTTTGCCCACTGACTGCGCCATTGTGCGCTACATGC
Source organism: Neoceratodus forsteri (assembly GCA_016271365.2). Lineage (NCBI taxonomy): Eukaryota > Metazoa > Chordata > Ceratodontiformes > Ceratodontidae > Neoceratodus > Neoceratodus forsteri. The sequence goes on from CM028137.1 coordinate 776,518,423, forward strand.
ATGGAAACACATTTTGGTCGAGATGTGAGAAATGACAGCTGTACTGCTCATAAGGAGCTGAGGTAAAATGGCAATGTTGAAAATCTGGAGTGAACATATTGAATATTCGCGAAGTTATGAGCATGCGTAGGAACAGTGCAACGCATGCTCGTAAAACAGTCATTTTTGGGAATTTTTTCACCAAATTTTCAACATAGGGTTTTTGGGGGCCTACCTCATGAACTATCACACTGTCATTTTGTAAATCAGTCCCAAAAGGTGGTTCTGTGCAGTGACTGCGAAATCACCTTTCGGGACCGATTAACAAAATGACAGTGACAGAATTCATGAGGTGGGGTCCCAAACACCCCACGTTGAAAATTTGGTGAATAAATTCCCCTAAATGCCAGAGATATGCATTAAAGTTGAAAAACCCTATTTATTCCATTATACAGCTTACTGGCATTTCTTCCATTCGTGGTCGGCTTTGAAGAGTGCAGACGTGTTTTGGGTCCACTGAAGATCGTCACGCTGGACTCCGGAGGTAAGTATTGGGTGAGGTGGGGTTGCGGGGAGGCAGCGTGCGCAGAGGGTGGGCGCAGGTGGGGAGAGGGGGTCAGGACAGTCAGCGAGGGAAGGTTTTTTCTTTCAGTTTTTTTTTCTTGGACGATGCGGGACTTGTGCCACACTGGGGTGGGCTCCCAGTGTGGCAGCTGGAAGGCTGTTTGGGGGAGCAGTGGAGCTGACAGGGGACTGGACACCCCTGTTGGCCGTAAGGACTGTTGCCATGCTGGGGTGGGCTCCCAGCGTGGCACCCGGTAGTCTCTTGGGGGGGAAAACAGTGGAGCCGACGGGGGATTGGGCACTCCCATCTGCCATACAGACTGTTGCCACACTGGGGTGGGCTCCCAGCTTGGCACCTGGAACTCTGTTGGGTGGGAGCGCAGCAGAGCCGGTGGGGGATTGGGCACCCCTTCGGCCATACAGTGTGTGTGTGTGGGGGGGGAGCATGAGCATGCAATATGCGTGTGTGTGTGTGTGTGTGTGTGTGTGTGTGTGGGAGGAGCGCATGAGCATGCGATATCTTATCGCTGCTCACCAAAGTGTAGCTCTCCCTTTGAACTGTACGGCACTACATTTTCAAGTGCTGTCAGAGACAGCTGCAGCATTCATTGGCGAACTGTGGCCGTGCCTGCAAACACACTGACTGAATTGGAAGACAGGGTGCCACACCTCCGAAAACACGGATGATGGCACTATGTTTCTTGCACATGCGTGCAAGCAAACATAATAAAAAACTAATGCACACAGAGCTCTCACACAGAGCTCTTAAGCTCTCTCACTGCTCTGAGCAGAGTGCGATTTAGCCTGATTAAATTAGGAAACTCATAATGAAATTTTGGCACTCTCACTGCCAAGGTTCTTTTTAATGAACAGAGTTATTTTTTTTTAAAACAGTTGGTTAATCAGAAGCGGCTTTGATGTGGGCTGGAAACTTTTGTTGTCCAGTAAAGCTGGAGAAAATCTCACCAAACAATGGCAGCATGACCAACCTGCCCTGCCGTGAATGGCACAATCGATGAACCAAGAAGCAGTCAAGTACTTGCTGAATGTCTAGAGTCTTAACCGGAGAGCCAAAGTTGATAGTCCAAGTAGCAAAATGGCCATGCACCAATCCAGAAGGGAGAAGGGGGATATGATAGAAACCTTCAAGTACCTAAAATGTATAAACAAGGTTGGAACGGAGGGCTTATTCAATATACAAAGGCAAAGGGCCATGAGGGGGCATAGTCTGAAATTAGTGGGGGGAAGATTTAAAAAGGAAAGGAGGAGGCACTTTTTCACCAAAAGGGTGGTGTCAAAGTAAAATGAATTACCGGAGAAGGTGGTCTCATTGAGAACGGTGGATAGTTTTAAGAGCGGGTGGGAGAAGGTAAATGGAGAGTCACAACTGATAGTAGGAGGGTGGGGTAGAAAGGGTGGGAGAAAAATACTATGGGGGTGAAAAGGGGGGGGGCTAGCTCCAGTATGATATACTGTAAGCTACACATTCGAGCAGACTTGATACACCATAATGGTATGTTTCTACTGGCATTTTCATATGTTCATATGTTCATATTACTAACTGATTGAGGTTTTCTAACCTATTTTTAACTCACTATATTGACAGAGGGCTTATGTTAAGTGTTTCAAGTTTTAGGATGAGTTTGTCATCTGGGTAGTAGGTTAAACACGTTCTAAAAATCTAGGAAGACAACATTTACAGGATTGCCATTTTCATGGGATTTGCTAATGGCCTGATAAAAGCAAATGAGGTTGGTGGTACAGGATCTCCACCCCCTTGAACCCATGTTGCACATGTTCAGAGATAGTTTTTGAATTACTTTCTTCTCCCAGTAATTTTTTTATCCTCTTCGCCATGATTTTGCCTAGTATGAATGTAATAGTAATAAGCTTATAGTTTGATATTTTACTTGTTTTCCTTTTTTGTGGCTTGGGATTGCTTCTTCTATTTTCCAGTCTAGTGGGATGATGCCAGTATGAAGTGACTGCTTCAAGATGTGTGTCAGGGTTTGCTGATTTCCATTGCAGCTTCCTCAGAACCACTGGAGAGATACCATCAAGCCCTGCTCCTTTATCACTATATATGTTCTTTAGATTCTTTAGCATCTTATTAAACATAATTTCTCATATACTATTTATCGTTCAACATTACCACCACATACAGCAAGTATACGCATTTCTTTTTTCTCCACATCCATGCCACCATAAATCTGAATGATTTAGTGTGTTAGGGTTTGCCTGAATTTCTGGAGATACATATGTCTCATGGAGACACTTGAATTAAATTAATTTATTTCTACTGGATTCTGATATTTCGTTTTATGTGGTTCTATCGTCCCCCCCCCCAAATTTCATTCTATTGGTTGTTTAAATTGTTTTCCCATTTTTTTATAAAGCTTATTTGGATCAATTGGATTTTCATTTCTTTTGTTAACCATTTATATAAGTAGGATACCTATTTCTTTCCATTGTGTATTTCTAGCAATCACTTTCTTGTCTCATAGTCAACAGGCTCATGTTTTCCTACAACCATTTTATGGTATATTGTCATATTACATTTAGGCCCGGATATTCAAAGGGGTTGCGCCTGGCACAACAGAGTTGCGCCGGCGCAACCCGCGATATGGGGATTATGAAAGAGCTGCTCAGTGCAGTGCAAATCCCGAAGCGGGGTGCAATGTAATCATATGCAGCACAGATGCAGGGGTGTGCCATGCATATGTAGCACATCGATATTTAGCCTCGGGATGTGCGGTGCACTCTCTTCAAGCACCTGCTTTCGCCACACTGGGAGCTCAAAGTTGAGCCCCAGAAAAGTAGGAATACATCTAGGCCACCCACAGGTGGGCTGCTCTATTGCAAGGTGCAACACAGTAGCTTCCCACCGTGGGTGGCCACCTGCCCACCCAGAACACCGTCCCCAAGCACACACAACCCTGGTGATCTAGTGGAACCCCCCTACCCGTAGCCGAAATCGCACGGTATATGTTAAGAAACACATCCCTGGTAGTCTAGTGGCCCCCCATGTCCCGGTGCCCCAGAAATAAAAGCCTTGACCGTCCCTGGTGGTATAGTGGCCCCCGCCCATAGCCACGATCATGCGGTATATGTTAAGAAACACATCCCTGGTAGTCTAGTGGCCCCCCATGTCCCGGATTCCCCAGAAATAAAAGTCATGACCGTCCCTGGTGGTCTAGTGGCCCCACCGCCCATAGCCATGATTGTGTGGTATATGTTAAGAAACACATCTCTAGTAGTCTAGTGGCCCCCAGTGTCCCTGATTCCCTAGAAATAAAAGCCATTACCATCCCTGGTGGTCTAGTGGCCCCCCACCCATTGCCATAATTGTGGTAAAACCCCGTAACGAAAAGCCCTAGTGATCCAGTGGCACTCCCACCCCTCCCTCCCACCACACAGAGGCCCTTGCCACCCGCTCCCCCCATCATCGCTGGGTGGCAGCATCCTGCCCGCACACTGCCTGGCCACCTGCAGATGACAGGTACAGTATGGGCTGTAAGCCCATTGGTCCACACTGAGGACCAATGGGCTTACAGGCATACTGTACTAATTTCAGTCAAAATCTGTAGATGACTTCATTCACAGATTTGGGACTGTCTAGTACAATATGTCCTGCAAGACCATTGGTCCACACTGGGGACAATGGGCTTACAACCCATACTGTACCTGTCATTTGGTGGGCAGCCAGGCGGTATGCGGGTGGGATGCTGCTGCCGCCGAGCGATGGGAGTGGGGTGGGCAAGGGCTCTGTGTGGGTGGGAGGGGGTGCCACTGGATCACCAGGGCTTTTCATTATGGGGTTTTACCGTGATCGTGGGCAATGGTGGGGGGGCTACTATACCACCTGGGACGGTCATCTCACATTGACCGGGACTGGTGGGAGGGGGGACCGCTAGTCTACCAGGGATGGTCATGGCTTTTATGTCTGGGGAATTGGGGACACGGGGGGCCACTAGACTACCAGGGATGTATTTCTTAACATATACTGCGTGATCGTGGCTACGGGCCGGGGGATGCCCTGGGATCCCCACTGCCCACATCATGTTGTGCATGGTGCCAGGTGCAAGTCACCAGGCTGCCCTGCACAAGGCATGCAAATAGGGCCATAATGACATGCAAATGGCCCCATTTGTGCCTTGCATATATTATGGCCTCATTTGCATGCCCCCAGCTGAATATCATGGGTGATGCGCCTAGCACAACTGCAACTGTGCTAGTGCATTCCTGTGCTCCCTATCTGTGGCTTGCGCCGGCGCAGTGCCACTGCACCTTGCGCAGTATGTGCACCAGCCATGCCATATTCAACAGTGCTGCACCATGGTGCATCACCATTGAATAACACTTGATCCTGGCCCCGGCGCATCCCAGTTGCACTGTGCCCAGGCTTGCACCACTGCCTGGAGCAGTCTGAATATCTGGGCCTTAGTATAGTGAAATAAACCTGAATTGTTTAATTTAAATTTGTTTATCAGTACTGTAAATAGTATAAACTTATTATTGAGTATATTACTGATGTTGTAATACCTCTATTTCCATATTTTGTTAAATAGAGGCTAATTTGTGGATCTGCAAGCAGCATTTCTCCAAACTGCACAGCGTGGCAACTGTTTGTTAGAAATGTTCATCTTTCTCTAACAAATTTTAAAAACAGATAATGCATTTTGCAAAAGTAAATTGTCATTTTTGACAGATTTGGCCAGAATTCCATAAAGACTGTTTACTGATGTCACAATTTATTTTTTCAGACTTTTGCTTTATGTCTCCATAGAGCTGTTTTTTTTCCCAATAACCAATTCAGCAAATGGTTTAACATTAGACAAATAATATAAATAGATTTCAGGGCATTTAAGGTCACCCTCATCTCTTAGAGAAGTCGTTTTGTTTCCACACAAATGAAACTCATTTTCCCATTCCAAATCAATTGTGACATCAGATTTTTTAAATCTGAACACCATTTGGTTTTAAAGCAGATTGGTAAGCAGGAAAGAAAATGTCTACAAAGTGGCAACAATTTTTAATGAGCACATTTTTTCCGTCAGATCAACAGAGGTAAATCTTTTCATAGTAAAAATCTGCACAATTGCTAGCTCTGCGATGAGAGGAGGCTTTGTCCCACCATTGGGACCCCCTCTCCCCCCATCACTGAAGCCAGAAGCTGTGTACGGAGCCCTGATCTGGGTGAAATGGCGAGAAGCAAGCAAGAGACTTTTTTTTGTGCTGGGCTCCCTCGTTAAATAGCATGACTGAGCACCAAAAATCTTCATCTGCACAGCCACCAGCTTTGGGATGAGAGGAGGCTTTGTCCGATCACTGGTGCCCCCTCTTCCCCCATCGTTGAAGCTGACAGCTGCAGTATAAAGCCCCAACCTAGCTGAAATGGGTGGGACCAAGCAAGAGATGCCCTCAACCCCTTGCAGCCAACAGCAAGTGAGGCTGCAAGGCACCAAAATTTGAACTGCTTTCTTTTGTGCTGAGTTCCCTGTTTAAATAGCATGACTGAGCACCAACAATCTTCATCTGCACAGCCACCAGTTCTGGAATGAGAGGAGGCTTTGTCCCACTGCTGGGACCCCCCCCCCCCATTACTGAAGCTGACAACCGCAGTACAGATCCCCAACCTGGGTGAAACATCTGGGACTGAGCAAGAGACACCTCCAACCCATTGCAGCAAATAGAAGCTCTGCAACTCTCACACAAAAGGATGACAACTCTAGTAATCCTCCATGCTTGCAGTCTGGAGCACTAAAGGCTACAGCACAGAGGGTGTCTACTGTAGGAGTCAGCTGTGAGAGTTGGCCATTGGCCAGCGATGCTGCCCAAAGTAGAAAAACCCTGCCCTCACATTTATTGGACTGCCATATTCTGGACACTTGCTGTTCACACCAGTGTCATTCGCTCACTACTGTTTATGTACTGTCATACAGGTAAATGGTTCCCACTTCAAAATATCTGCTGGCATTAAACATTAAGTGCCTTGGCCCTTTGGGAGGGAGATTGTCTTGCATTACCTGTTTTATGTGTTATATACACAACACTTTGCTGGTTTGGGAAGTAGATGCCCTAATGATACTCTCTGTGAGGAATCATCTGTTGTGTATATCTGGCTTAACCAGCACAGCCAGTTTTGCTGTACTCCAATTTGTTTTGCTCTGTTACTTTAATTGGCATGCTGTTATAAATATTTAAAGCACATTTCTCATTATCAAAAGTGGGGTTTTAGCCTGAAGCAACACCCTTTCCCCTTTATAATTATACCAACCTTACACAATGTGGGTGGTAACCTTACTATTGTTGCTCTCCAAAGAGGGCTCCCCACTCAGAAATATGGACTCATACCTTGTATCACCCTAAAATTACTCCCAGCAGGGAAACAGCTATTTATGTTTGACAGTGGCTACCTCTGGCTCCTCAACTGTTTCATATTGGTGGATCAACTGGTGACCCCTCTTCTTTGTTCTGTACCTTACTTATGATACTCTTGAAGCCATTCAACTGCCCCAACAGAAGCACAAAAGCATCTCTGTTAACCACCAAGCTGCACTGGCCAAAGGGTAACATAAAGCTTCTAAAAATAATTTTAAACTCATTAAATACACCATCATTCTGCTTCTATCTGCTCTGGTAATGTTGAACTCAAATTACAGAGAGAAAAAAGGCACAAATTTTACTGGCTACTAGCACAAAAACCAAAAGACTGTCATTGCCATAAAATTGTCATTCTTTTTATTAATAAAACAACATTTAAAAACAGGACAAATGATGCAAAAAAAAAAAAAACCAACAGTTTTGCACCTAGTGCTTCCTCAAGAGGATTGATAAGATACTCAGACATAACGTGTAGTTTAAATACACATTCCAATAAAAAAGCAGTCAATTACTACTACATAACATTGAAAAACCTTGTGCTAGTATACTCAGTCATTACATCAGAAAAACAGTAATGCAATTCACTACAATCCATTCTCTTTCACTGAGAATCACAAAAGTTCATTAGTTCAATTAGAATGGTATTTTTTAGCCAGTAACATTTATTTCAGTGGGCCTACACAACCAGAATAGTGTAATGCTTGTGCAACTGTGATAACTGCTTGGATGTTTGCACTCTTTATTCCACAGGGAATTACCACCATGTAGGGGTACTGAAGGCAAGGAACCCTCGAAGAGAGTTCAATTCCTAGAGGTGCCGCAAGAAGATTCCCTTGGCAAAAGGTACCTTAGGAAGGAACCCCAAAAGAACATTAAGCTGTAAACATTGACTATGAGGTAGAGAAGCAGATTGACAGCAACGAGACAGCTTGAAGATACACAAATGGATGCACAGGATTTCAGGATAGCACTGATAAAATGGATTGCACTGATGACATCAGGGGGTTTTCTAAGGAGAGAGGGAATAGCGAGTAGGGCCACCATCCATCTCCATCCAACAGTGGAAACCTACCTAAGTGCAACCCTCCTGTTACCCGGGGTTACTAGAATCCCAGTAAGACCTAGTGGTAGGCAGGGAAGGCAGCTTGTGAAACTCCAGTTAAATGGATTTCACACTGTCTCACTCTGTTCTCAGTCTCAGCTGAGACTGAGGGATGACATCACCATAGAACTCTCGCAGCTGCATGAGCCACACTGGATTCTGCAGTTGGAAGTTAGGATAGAATGTTGGGGATTTTTGAACAGTGAATCTGTGTGCAGTCTTGAAGAGAGGAGCAGCACAGCAGTCTGTGGACAGGCTCTTTGAGCCTTAAGCTCTGTCATAGAGCTACTGTAAAGGAAGGTGTGTGTTTCCACCAAAAGAGGAACACAGTGAGCTGTTTGTGAAGTGGTGGAGACCACTGCTACTGGTTCATGTGCCCCCCTCCCTTGGGGGGGAGGTTTGCCTGTCTTCCAGGGGCAACCCTCCTGGTTCCGGCTAAGGGAAAAGCTGCCTTATTTCAAGTTATGCTACGGCACCAGAAGCTGTGGGAAAGAAATTGCTGTGAGGAATCGCCTGTGGGGCACCTGCAACCAAAGGGTGAGTTCGCTCTGACATAGGGCCTATGTTTTCACCTGAACTGTTGAAACGTGGGGATTGGACTACTTAATTTGTAGGAGGTCTAGTGTAATAGACATTGGCAGTTAATTCAAGTAGGTTCAAGTCCAACACAAAGAGTAAAGTAAAGTGGGGATTGGACTGTTAAATCCGTGGGAGGCCTAGAGCAATGGGCTAAGCCAAGTAAAAGTATGTTCAAGTCCAGCACAAAGAGTAAAGTAAAGTGGGGATTGGACTGCTTGATCAGTTTGAGGCCTAGAGTAATGGGCTAAGCCAAGTAAAAGTATGTTCAAGTCCAGCACAATGGGAAAGCAAGACAAGTAGAGGAAATGTGACATACATTTACCCTTTAATCTACATTGCCAAGCTTTACAAAAAAAGATGTTTAATATCCAGAGAAATGGCCGGGTATGAATTGTGGAAGCGAGAGGTGGGAGACCCCCCCATCAGTAGTAACCAAATTCACCTCTATGGATTTGCTCTGTGGCACTTTTACTTTCTCTCAGGTACTTGGCCAGTGCTTGAGGAAAGTACCCAGATGTGGGATTAAAAGGAAGTTTCCCTGATGGAGCTGAGGTGCTCTTAGGTGGTTTAGGGAGCCACCAATAAATGTTTCCATGACAAATGGAAGTTGTTCGAGTGGCCAGCAAGGGGGCCGAGCCTGGGAATCCCAGATAGTGTACAAGTTTGGGCTGTGTACCCAAAGCAGCGTGCAAGTCCGGGATGTGTGCCCGGTGGGTTCAGAGCCTGAGGGCTGAAGTGTTGAAGAAGTGTTTCTGATTCTTTTTAATCTGCATTACCAGAAGTGTAGCCCCATGGGGGTCCGTTTATGCTTTGTTTGTTCTGTTTGGATGTGAATAAAAGCCACACTTTAGAATCCCAGTTATTGCTTCCTGTGTTCAAAATTACTTGGGTGCCCCTGTGCAGAGTAGCCAAACCTAGCCCTTATGCCGAGTAACCTATTCCTCCCCGAATCCAGTCCCCCACCTGGTACTGCTGTCAGATTCAAACAGCATACCACCTGTCGTTTGCAAAAAGACAGGGGGGTGGGGGTTACACAAGGAAACTAGGAATATGCTATAAACAACTAACTACATATTATGACCTTTGGCACAGAGGAGAGGAAAAAATAACCTTTTAAGAAGAGGAAACCTCTGGGAATCCAAGACCCAGGTCACCTTCCCTCCAGGTTGGGGTAGTTTTGTATAATGACGGCTCTACTGCTGCAATTTGAAATCCAAATCAAAGGTGAGGAAATATTACAGTTTGTTGGAAAGCTCTCACGATCCCTCTAATGGGAACACCATGAAAGGTTGTGAGAGGCCTCTGCAGCAACAGGTATTCTGAAGTGAAAGCAGACCCCCAAGGCAGGAGAAGGAGAAGGAGAGTGATGAACACTGAGGCACTCAGCTAGCCTACCGACTAAAACAAACCAGGTGATTCAACCGGTCGCAGGTAGAATAGCTTTTGAAGGTGCCATGGTGATGCCCTAGCCAAAGGATCATTCTTGGGCTGTAAGTCTCCACCCCTCGGCAACTGAAGAATTAAATTCTGCATCAAGAGGTGTGCCGTATGACCGCACACTAAAGCTCTGCCCAGAGTGAGTACATTCTCACTATGGGCCAGATGAGAAGGACCATGCCCCGAGGCTCACATGCTCAAGATGTGGACTTCATGAGTGCAGAGTGAGACTGATGGCTTACAGGGCAAGCCCTGAGCCAGAAAAGGTAATGGACATGGTTGGTATGCCTCCAATTTATGAATGAGTGCAAGAATCAACTTTGAGTGCTAAATAGGAGAAGGCCAGGTGAAGCCAGCAGCTGTAAATTAGGTAGCAGATTACTGATGAGGAGGCTGGGTGAAGCCAGTAAGCTGTAGATATTGATGAGGAGACCAGCCTTGTAAGGTTGCGAGTGAACTCTGCAACAATGAGAACTACCAAGGTGGGGCTTAGAAGGTTGTGAGTGAACTTTGCAACAACGAGAACTACCAAGGCAGGACCTGAATGAGGTAGGAGGCTGCAGTGCAAGCCAGTGTGTGGTGGTTTGATAGTAGTAGTAGCAACCAGTGGAAAACATGCCAACCAAGTCCATTATGGAAGCTGAATTGATGGTGACATACAAGATAGGTGTTTAGGCAGTGAGAGGCTGTGATGCCAGTGACTGAATCAGTGAGATTTAGCATAATTAAATTGATGAGGTTTAGCAGATGATTACTATGGTTTCAACATGAATAATGAATTTATATGATTGGCATGAATACCTTGAAGGCCAGTAAGGCAGAGTTAGGTTATTCCAGTAGGGGTCATTTACAGGCAGTAAGTATTTGCAACACAGTAATGAAATGCAATGAATATCTGAAGCCATGTAGGCTCTGAGGTAAATGTATTGAAGCATGATAACTGAAAGCCATGAAGGCAAAGGAGCAGAGTAAATATGTATCTTTCATAATAACATGCTCCCGCTAATTGGTGCCATGATGCCCCTCTGTGACATCACAGTCCCCTGCCATGGGAATATCAAGGAAGGCACAAGCTAAGCACCATGAGACCATAAGCAACTGTATGAATAATGCCCTGGCTTTGCACATCAAGAGATATGGCAATACACATATATTTAAGTGTATGGGCTTAGCCAGCCTGCCAGCGCAGTGGTACAGCTTTCATCTGCAACGCAGATGCCCTGGGCTCGGGACTGGACCCGAGGATTTGGAGGGCCAGTCGGGGGTGGAGGATTGAGCATCCTAGGGACTGCTCTCCTCCTTCAGGGAGGAGAATGGGTTAGCCCTTGGTGGTTGATTGACCCTTGGTGGAATCCAGGGGAGTGACTGCCGCTGAGCTGTTGGGGAGGCGTGCTGGACATTAGTGCTTCAACGATCTTGTGTCATTGCATGACATACCTCCTGGGCACAATGAGTAGAAAATGACGGCCTGCTGATGATGTTCTACCTCCTGGTTCTGCTCCTCCCGCCACAACACTTGGTTGGCAACTGAGTTCAGTCATCCATCAGGCATGGTCTGTCCCCACAGCTCTGCCCTGGGGGGTAAGACAGGGAGGAACACTGGCAGTGCCAGCCTGCCGGGAACCTTGATCTCCAGTCTCCATTGCGGGTATGCCTGCTCGGTGGCCCCTCCCTGAGGGGGCAAGCCAGAGAGGATTGCCAGCCAGAGGTAAGTCTTGGGGGTGAGCAGGGACCAGGGAAGTGGGGGGGGGCTGAACTAATGGGGCACAAAGAAGCATACTAAATAAAAAAAGTCCATGGGCTTGGAAAAGTTACATTGTAACCCCAGAGGGAGAGATTATGACAATTTGTTATTAAAGTGAGAAAACTTCTTATTTATACATTGGGGGTCAAGTATTGACTGTTTAAATGGAAAATGCTGTTTGAAGCCTTTTTTTAAATACTAGTTGATATATGTTTCTCACACTGCTCTCCTTTGTTGTGGCTAGGTGTTTATAGTTACCATGGAGAAATTAATGAGATAGTTGTCCTTGAATTTTTGCTCATTTTATGAATGGAGCTGGTGACGCCATGCATTGCTAAAGGGACCAATGAAATTGAAAGGATCCAAAAATGAAATCAAGTGTGAAGACTAAGAAATAAACGGCATTAGCTAAAATATATTGTAATTAGAGCTAAAGGACTTATGTGATTCTCAATTATAGAGAGAATGGATTGTAGTAAATTGCATTACTGGTTTTCTGATGTAATGACTGAGTATACTAGCACAAGGTTTTTGAATGTTATGTAGTAGTAATTGACTGCTTTTTTATTGGAATGTATATTTAAACTGCACGTTATGTCTGAGTATCTCAGTAGTCCTCTTGAGAAAGCACTAGGTGTGAAACTGTTGAGGTTTTTTGTACTGTTTATCCTGTTTTTAAATGTTGCTTGAATAATAAATAGAATGGCAATGACAGCCTTTTGGTTTTGGTTTTTGTGCTAACATCCAGCAAAAGTAGTGCCTTTTTCTCTGTTATCTGATTAATTCATTATGTGGGCACACTTTATTGTAATTCTGTTGAGTACCTCTGTTTTTGTAAACAGAATGTTGAACTCAACCCAGGGCCCACAGATCCTTGCTTAACTTCCTCCACCAAATTTGCTAACCTACCTGGATTAAAAATTGTAACTATCAATGTCCGTAGCCTAATTAACAAAATTAATAGTGTGAAAGTATGGATATGCCTGATCAACCCAGATATCCGCCTACTCACTGAAACCTGGCTCAACAGCTCAGTGAACCACAGTGTTACGATAATCACTGAATACAACCAGTATCAGTAGGATAGAATCACCAGAGGTGGTGGCATAATCCTCTATGTAAAAGATAAATTCTCCTCAACTATTATCAGCTCCCTGTCATTACCCCAGGAATTTGAATTCCTGGAGATCATACTAGCAATATCTCAAAAAGAGTCCATCAATACTGTTGGCTGCTACAGGCCCCCCTCTGGTGGCTTAAAGTTAATTAGCCACCTGACAAATTTTCTTAGGTTCTCACAGTACTAAGACCATAATTCTGGTAGATTTTAATCTAGACTTGCTCTCATCAAACTCTAACAAACTTAAGCCGCACTGTGATGATTTTGGTCTAATGCAGGTGGTTACTGAACCTTCTAGACCCAATCATAAGAATCCTACCCATTCCTCACTATTGGACTTAGTGCTTACCAATAGACCACAAAAGATTACAACCACAGCCATATTTGATAATGACTGTACAGACCACAGTGCAGTAGTTTCTTTCAGAGGTACTGTACATGGAAACCACCCGTAGTATTTTCTTTCCACTATAAAATAAAACTCTCATTTTTGTGTGGCAAGCTACCTCCAGGATCTGGCAAACATTAACTGGCAGCACTTTTACCTGGCTCCCTCTGTGCATACAACAGTAGATGTCTTTTTTTTTTAAAGTATTTATTTATTGCATTTTTCTCCTGTTTTCTCCCACTCCCCCCACCTGCACATCCTTGGTGGAGCATGCACATGTGGAGGTATGTGCACGTTATGCCCTGCAGGACACCCCACTCTACCCATTGCTCATAGCACCACCACCAGACCTCCATACAATGACAGTGGAACTGCGGACAGGTGACCTACCCTCCTGGGAGAGGAGAGCAACCGCTCAATCCTACCCTCTCCCCCCATGCCGGCACCCCATTGACCCAAGTTCATTCCCAAACCTGGGTCACCGGCGTAGTGTGACGTAAGGCAAGGATGCCTCAGCCCTCAGCGCCACCAGGCCAGCAGCAATAGATATCTTTAATCAACAACTCTTCTCTGTAATAAACTGACACTCTCCACTAATTAAACAGAGAAATAAGAAAAATATATGTCCCTGGTTTACTAAAGAAATTAAACAGGTGTTGAGAGATAAGGATAAACATTGGGCTACAGCCAGAAAAACTAAATTGCTCCAGGATTGGATAGTGTTTAGACAAAAAAGGAACTGTTGCAGCAAACTAATCCACACTGCCAAATCAGGATACTACCAAAGCCTGCTCGAGGCTAACAAAAATAATCCTTCTAAATTTTGGCAGACAATCAAATCCATTGAAGGTGGAGCAGCTACTTCTGCCCTACGATGTGAAACCGAGATGAATGGTAAATTTATTACTGATAAGCAACTCGTCCAGGAAGAACTTAATTCACATTTTGTGTCTGCTGGAATGGCTTTTGCCTAGTCACCTGCTGCGACGATCCCACTTACAAGCCTTAAGCAACCCCACCTAATAGCAGCACTAATTCACCTTTCTGTTTTCAGACCATCACCCACAAACAGGTGGAGGATATCCTATGTACCCTTAACACCAAAAAGGGAGCTAGGGAAGACAATTTGGATCTGTTCTTTCTGAGAGCAGGGACGCCAGTGTTAACTGCACCCAAACACATCTGTTCAACCAGTCCATCACCAGTCATGAAATTCCCACACTCTGAACAACAGCTCAAGTAAGCCTACTTTCAAACCTGGAGATAAGTCCAAAGCTAGTATCTTTTGGCCTATATCAGTCTTGCCTGTACTAGCTAAGGTCCTGGAAAAATTAATCAATGAACAAGTTCGGGATTATCTATCCAAACACAATTTACTCACACCCTCCCTATCTGGTTTCAGGCCACTACATAGCACCACTACTGCACTTACCAAAGTAACTGATGACAGATTCACCTCCCTCAATCAAAAACATTTAACAGCTGCCATTTCTCTAGACCTCAGCAAGGCCTTTGATACAGTGGGCCATCAAATACTGTGACACAAGCTGATATTGGTTTTGGTCGGCATGCCTTACCCTGGTTCAAAAACCACCTAATGGGTAGACGACAACTACTGAAGGCTGAGGGCCTACTGTCCTCCTGTTCACAAATCTCTAAAGGCATATTACAAGGAGCTGTCCTTGGACCACTTGTTTTTACTATCTATACCAATGGTATGGGAGTTGATAAATGAGATGTCAAACTGCATTGCTACTCACATGATACCGTGCTATATGCAATCAAACCCAGCCTGTTAGAAGCTTTACATGGCCTCCAATCTGTCATCAATATTCTCCAACTAAAACTGTGCTCATCCAAGCTCCGCCTTAATGCTGCAGAAACAAAATATATGGTTTTCACCCCTGATAAGAAGTGGTTCTCTGATCCATTCACCCCTAGCATTCTTATACTATTAGGTGATAGGCTGGAACTAGTAGAGACTTTCAAATACCTAAGAATATGGCTAGATAAACTTCCTTTCAGCAACCATATAGATAATTTATGTAAGAAAGTTAGAGCAAGGCTTGGTTTCTACTATAGTAACAAATGTAGTTTACTGTTAGATACTCAATGAACCTTAGTCAGGGCTTAATTCTTACCCCTGCTTGACTACAGTGATTTTATATATAGGGGTGCTATGGCTGGTCAACTTGCCAAACTGGATGTCCCGTATCATACGGCACTTAGATTCACTACAGGACTGCTGCAAGCACCCATCACTGCACCCTCTATGCGTCTGTTGGCTGGGCTTCCTTCACCACCAGACCCCTCAAAAACCTTTACCTGTGGACCTATAAATCCCTCAGGCATGATGTGCCCCAACACATCTCTGACCTGCTCTGTAAAGTCTCTAGCATTTACAACCTGAGAGCATGCAACCATAGTTTGCTTGAAATGCCGAGAATTGCTTCTAAATATGGGAAAATGGCCTTCATGTGGCTTGCCCCAACATACTGGAATAAACTTCGGGCCTACCTCAAACTGAACTCAAATGTGTGTTTAAGTACCTTCAAATCTCTGATTGATCCTTACTGCTCTGATAATTATACTTGCTTCTAGTATTTTTCTGCTGCTATTGATTACATTTAGGTGTGTATCTTTAGTTTTTCCTTCAGATATTATCAACCCTGCACTTCTATCATTTTATGCCTTAGATTTCAAGGCAAAAATATGGGACTTCAGAGGAGCTGACTTTGATAAGATGGCCAACAGAGTTAAGCTAGCCCTGGCAAAAAGAAATACAGGTGAGGGGGTACAGGCAAAGTGGGCAAGCATTAAAGATGCAATACTTGAAGCAACATCCCATTGTGTTAGTAAGAAAAGGAAGTGCAAAAGAAGAAGGAAACCACTTTGGTTCTCAAAAACAGTAGCAGAAAAGGACAGAGCCAAAAGGCTGGCCTTCAGGAAATATAAGGAAACGCAGCAGGATGAAGATAGGGAGGCATACCAAACTTCCCTAAGGGAAGCAGGGAAGGCAGTAAGGCAGGCAAAGGCCCAAACTGAGGAAACACTAGTACGAACAGTAAAAGATGGTGACAAGACTTTCTATAGATACATTAGTGAAAGGAGAAAGTACAGAGAGGGTATTGCTAAGATCAAAGGGGATAAGGGTGTGTGTGTGAGGAGGAGGACCATGTAAAAGCATTTATCCTAAATAGATACTTCTGCTCAGTATTTACTGAAGAGAAGGTAGGGCAGGGCCCACAGCTCAGCACCATGGACACAGGGGGGAGGGAGGTGTGCACTAGTCCCTTAACAAAAGAAATGCTCCTACAAGAGCTCGATAAGCTCAGGGAGGACAAGGCAATGGGACCTGATGGCATACATCCCAGGGCACTAAAAGAGCTAAGGGTGGAACTAGCAGAGCCATTATCAGAACTGTTTAGTAAGTCTCTGAGCACAGGAGAGGTCCCAGAAGACTGGAGAAGGGCTCATGTGATCCCGCTCCACAACAGTGGTAGCAGGGAGGAGGCAGGGAATTACAGACCAGTCAGTCTTACCTCAGTAGTGGGCAAGATTATGGAGACACTCCTTAAGGAAAGGATAGTGCAACACCTGGAATCTGTAGGAGCACAGGATCCAAGACAGCATAGGTTTACAAAAGGAAGGTCCTGTCAAACTAATCTCATAGATGTCTTTGACTGGGTAACCAGAGTGGTGGACCAAGGGGGAGCAGCTGATGTTGCCTACCTTGACTTCAGCAAAGCTTTCGATACTGTTCCACATAGAAGATTGATTAATAAGCTGGGTAGGTTCGGGGTGGGTCAGACGTCGGTAAACTGGGTGGCAAACTGGTTGACCATCAGAAAACAGAGAGTGGTGGTAAACGGTATAGTCAGAAGAGATGCAAGTCACAAGTGGGGTACCTCAGGGATCAGTTCTGGGGCCAGTCTTCTTCAATATCTTCATCAGTGACATTGCACGTAGACTACAGGGTAAGGTTTGTCTGTTTACAGATGACACCAAGGTCTGCAACAGAGTAGATGATCCAGATGGTGTGGGCAGAATGAGAAGAGATCTGGATAAACTAGCAAAATGGTCGGAAGAGTGGCAACTGGGGTTTAATGCAAAGAAGTGCAAGATCATGCACATAGGGAAGAGAAACCCTGAAGCCACCTACTGTATAGGCTGGGAGAGGAGTTGCTGACAGTCACAAGGGAAGAAAGAGACTTGGGCGTCATCATCACTAATGACGTGAAATCATCCAAGCAGACCTCTAAAGCAGTAGGTAAGGCTAGAGGGATGTTGGGGTGTATTAGTAGGGGTAACACAAGTTGGAAGAGGGAGGTAATAATCCCTCTTTACAAGACACTGGTTAGGCCCCATCTGGAGTACTGCATGCAGTACTGGAGGCCACACCTTCACAAGGACATTAACCAAATTGAGGCAGTCCAGAGAAAGGCAACCAAAATGGTGCAGGGATTGCATCAGAAAACATATGAGGACAGATTAACTGAACTCAACATGTATACCCTAGAGCAAAGGAGGGAGAGAGGTGATATGATTGAAACATTCAAACATCTTAAGGGCATTAACAAGGTGAAAGAGTCTAACATGTTTCAATATAAGAAAAATAGCAGGACAAGAGGACACTGCATGAGATTAGAGGGAGGCCGATTAAGGTGCAATGTGAGGAAGTTCTTTTTCACAGAAAGGGTGGTGGATGCATGGAACAGCCTACCTCAGGAAGTGGTGGATATGAATACAGTGCAGAGCTTCAGACAGGCATGGGTTAGGCATAAGGGAGAAATACAGATGACTTTGAATAGATAGGCCATTGACAGAGCAAAGGCCTATGGCACATTCATAAGTTAGAAAAAGAAATGGGCAGAATGGATGGGCCTTGTGGTCCTTATCTGCTGTCAACTTCTATGTTTCTATGTTTTTTTTCTGTACTGTACTGTCCTAACCAGGACTTCCTTGCAAATGAGTATTGCTCAATGGAGCTTTCCTGGTAAAACAAATAAAACGAAAATAAATGAAAAGGTTCCATTTAATATCATCCAGTAATGGTATTGCATTCAGATGCAGAAGAAGAGGTAGTAAATTTACTGGAATTCATTGGGTTGCGGGATACAATGCAATATTGTTTCATGGGAGGTAGATCATGCCAGACTTAACTGTTGGTTTTCTTTGACTGGGTAACAAGACCAGTGGGTGAGGGGTAGGTAGTTCATGTGCTATATGTTGACTTCAGCAAGGCCTCTGATTCAGTGCCGCATAGGGGCTAAAAATGTTTTTTAGAGTGCCTAGGGGTAGAGGAAGTGCTCCTTAGGGGGCTTGTGAGCTGGTTAGGGGGAAGAAAGCAGAGGGTAGGGGTTAACAGGGTAAAATTAGTAGACAGTGGGTTACAAGTAGGGTGCCACATGTGTCAGTTCTGTGTCCTTCCTTTTCAATATATAGACAGAGGGATTCATTATCATAGGAAAAAAAATGAATGGAACTGAATTGTCCTTATTATTTTATACATTATGATGGTGAGTTGGAGATTAATGAAGGCCACCGCTTGACTAACAAGGCCATTGTTAGTCATGTGGTGGTCTTCCGTATCTCAACTCATCATCATAATGGTATAAATAAAAAGGAAAATTCAGTTCCGATTCATTCAGTAGAAACATACCTCCTCACTGCACATCATAACATGACTGAGCATGGGTGTGTGGAAAGCAGTAGGGAAGTGGAAGGGATTGTCTCACAATAAAATTTTAAAATTTATGCAAAATGACTATCGCAGACCTAAAGTACCAAATCCTGAAAGTGGTACCTTAGGTCCACAAAATCACTTTAAGAGCGATATTGGGAAATATGAAGCACTTCTCATCAGTTAGGGTGGTGGAAAAAAGGAACGGATTGTCAAGGGAGGTGGTTGAGGCAGGGTCTATTGTCAGCTTCGAGGAAGGCTGGGATGAATTTGAAAACACTGGTAGTCCTCTGGATCCCCAGGGAGGTGACAGGTGCTTGGAGAGGAGTAGTGGTAGAAAGTTGGTAGGGGGAAGGGAGGGAGATCATGGGGTGACTACCTTATCTGGCCATAGGCCAACAGGGAGTCAGTAGTGATCTTGGGCAGACAAGATGGGTCTTGAGTATTTATCTGCCATCATGTGATCTATGTTTCTGTATTTCATTCAATGTAAAAATGTTGTTTATATCTTTACTAAGCCATACTCCTATATATTTAAAACCTTTTGGGGACCAGAGAAGCTCATAGGGATAACAATATATTTTTTACCATAGGGTGAACTGGTAACAGCTATAGTTTATCCTAGTGTTTATCCTGAGATTTCTTTGTAATGATCGCTTACTGAAAGAAAGTGTTATTTTACTTTAGGATTGTTAATAACTAAAAGTAAGTCATCAGTGTAAAAGTGTGTTGTATTTGATTTTTTCTGCATTCTGTTTTAACTCCCTTTAATAACAATTTCATTCTGAAATGTTATAGCTAGAAGCTCAGTAGCTATTGCAAATGGAGTTGATGATACATGACAACCCGGTATAACTCCAGATTCTAATGGAAAACTCTATGAAATTAATCCATTTATTTACTGAAGCCTTGGAATTACTAAATACAAATTTAACCACAGTAATTATTCTCAGTGGAATACAATACCAAATTGTGACTTGGACCACCAAATGATGTCACAATAAATATTAATAAAATGCTTTATAGGCATCAACTGATAAAGCACTAGCATTATATATGATTTGATGTCTTGTAATGCATACAATATGTTTGTCTTAAATCATAATTTTCTCCAGCTTGCATTCGAAATTCATAATTTGTTAAGGTATTTAGTACTTTATGTTTATCTTTTTGGTTCTTCAGTAAAGTTGAACTATTTAACTAACCTAACAGAATAGCTTTGTTGGGACTATGTTCCAATTACAGAGGAATGTAACATGTCTTAAAATGTAATATAAATAACATAACGTATGTGAACTGTGCCGTGGACTGATATATCAGTCCAGAATTCAAATATGTTCTGATTCTGTCAGCAGTCTAAGGGCTAGAACAGCCGGATGCAAGAGCAAGTCCATGGGATCCAACCATCTGAGTATTCACCAACACATCTGTTGAAGTGCAATGTGCACCCCTCCAAGTAAAAATAAATATATACATGGTGTCTTGCACTAGTTGTTACTATCCACAGTGATTATTTGTGAAAAACATTTATTGCACAGACAACGAAATGCAGGACTTACATTTCAGGGAGCCCAAACACCATGGAGATGCTTACTTGGGGCTAGAAAATCCATGATGATAATCCTGTGGTGCAAAATCAGTCGGAGATTTGCTAGCCCAGAGTCAGTGTCTCCATGGTGTTTGGGCACCTTGAAATGTAAGTCCTGCATTTCATTATCTGTGCAATATTTATTTTTGCTTATAATTGTTGTGGATGGTGCCATCCTTTGTAATTTTGATTCTGAGTTGGTTTAAGACAGATGCATCAGGTAGTGGAGCAGCTTGTCTTTTGTTTGGGACCAGTTTGTACTAGTTCTCAGTTGATTAAATCAAGAATATCCCTGATATGCTGTGGAGCCCCCACCCTACCTCAATAACTACAAGCACAAACAAGTGCATTCATTCATTAGAATGAGCCATTGTTCTAGTCTGGTTTTGAATGTTCTTATAAATTGTACAGTTGCCAACTTCTTCAGGTTCGGAATTATAGATGCCCTGTTTAAAAGAGTTTTTTTGTCCAATTGTTTTTTTTGAATAATGGAATTTCATGTTTATACTGGGATCTAGTCCCCTATCAATTTATAGCTCTAGGGAACAGTGACATAACTGTTTGAGGTAACTGGCCTATGATTCCCTTATGGAGCATGGCACCCATCTTTAAGTTGCATCTATTTTCTAATGAAAGACAACCTGATACTTTTAACAAAGTGCAGTGATGTGTTTTGTTTGGGAGATTGGTCATAAATTGAAGCACACTATTATAAGTCACTTTTACCAAGAATTCTATTGCTAGTAGCTGAGTATACATTCAATCCGTTTATTTATTTTATTTTATTTTATTTTATTTAGTTTTTGTTGACCGGGTAAGTGCACTAGACAAATTCTTGACTATTTTCAGGCACGACCCGGGGGGAGAGGTATACAGATGAATGCAACTGACTTTGAACTAGATTAAGCTGTTGGTGGTAATTTGTTAGTGAATGGGGGGGGGGTTGGCCAGGGCACTGGGGGAAACTGCCTACTCTTTCTGCATGGGGCCCAGTCTTCTTCAATATCTTCATCAGTGACATTGCAGATAGACTAGAGGGTAAGGTTTGTCTGTTTGCAGATGACACCAAGGTCTGCAACAGAGTAGATGATCCAGATGGTGTGGGCAGAATAAGAAGAGATCTGGATAAACTAGCAAAATGGTCAGAAGAGTGGCAACTGGGGTTTAATGCAAAGAAGTGCAAGATCATGCACATAGGGAAGAGAAACCCTGAAGCCACCTACTGTATAGGCTGGGAGGGGAGTTGCTGACAGTCACAAGGGAAGAAAGAGACTTGGGCGTCATCATCACTAATGATGTGAAATCATCCAAGCAGACCTCTAAAGCAGTAGGTAAGGCTAGAGGGATGTTGAGGTGTATTAGTAGGGGTAACACAAGTTGGAAGAGGGAGGTAATAATCCCTCTTTACAAGACACTGGTTAGGCCCCATCTGGAGTACTGCATGCAGTACTGGAGGCCACACCTTCACAAGGACATTAACCAAATTGAGGCAGTCCAGAGAAGGGCAACCAAAATGGTGCAGGGATTGCATCAGAAAACATATGAGGACAGATAAACTGAACTCAATATGTATACCCTAGAGCAAAGGAGGGAGAGAGGTGATATGATTGAAACATTCAAACACCTTAAGGGCATTAACAAGGTGAAAGAGTCTAACATGTTTCAATATAAGAAAAATAGCAGGACAAAAGGACACTGCATGAGATTAGAGGGAGGCCGATTAAGGTGCAATGTGAAGAAGTTCTTTTTCACAGAAAGGATGGTGGATGCATGGAACGGCCTACCTCAGGAAGTGGTGGATATGAATACAGTGCAGGGCTTCAGACAGGCATGGGATAGGCATAAGGGAGCAATACAGATGAGTTTGAATAGATAGGCCATTGACAGAGCAAAGGCCTATGGCACATTCATAAGTTAGAAAAAGAAATGGGCAGAATGGATGGGCCTTGTGGTTCTTATCTGCCGTCAACTTCTATGTTTCTATGTTTTTTTCTGTACTGTACTGTCCTAACCAGGACTTCTTTGCAAATGAGTATTGCTCAATGGAGCTTTCCTGGTAAAACAAATAAAATGAAAATAAGTGAAAAGGTTCCACTTAATATCATCCAGTAATGGTATTGCATTCAGATGCAGAAGAAGAGGTAGTAAATTTACTGTAACTCATTGGGTTGCAGGATACAAAGCAATATTGTTTCATGGGAGGTAGATCATGCCAGACTTAACTGTTGGTTTTCTTTGACTGGGCAACAAGACCAGTGGGTGAGGGGTAGGCAGTTCATGTGCTATATGTCGACTTCAGCAAGGCCTCTGATTCAGTGCCGCATAGGAGCTAAAAATGTTTTTTAGAGTGCCTAGGGGTAGAGGAAGTGCTCCTTAGGGAGCTTGTGAGCTGGTTAGGGGGAAGAAAGCAGAGGGTAGGGGTTAACAGGGTAAAATTAGTAGACAGTGGGTTACAAGTGGGGTGCCACATGTGTCAGTTCTGCGTCCTTCCTTTTCAATATGTAGACAGAGGGATTCATTATCACAGAAATAAAAATGAATGGAACTGAATTGTTCTTACTATTTTATACATTATGATGGTGAGTTGGAGATTAATGAAGGCCACCGCTTGACTAACAAGGCCATTGTTAGTCATGTGGTGGTCTTCATTAATCTCCAGCTCGTCATCATAATGGTATAAAATAGTAAGGAAAATTCAGTTTCATTCATTTCAGTAGAGCATACCTCCTCACTGCACATCATAACATGACTGAACATGGGTGTGTGGAAAGCAAAAGGGAAGTGGAAGGGATTGTCTCACAATAAAACTTTAAAATTTATGCAAAATGGCTATCACAGACCTAAAGTACCAAATCCTGAAAGTGGTACCTTAGGTCCACAAAATCACTTTAAGAGCGATATCGGGAAATATGAAGCACTTCTCATCAGTTAGGGTGGTGGAAAAGAGGAATGGATTGTCAAGGGAGGTGGTTGAGGCAGGGTCTATTGTCAGCTTCGAGGAAGGCTGGGATGAATTTGAAAACACTGGTAGTCCTCTGGATCCCCAGGGAGGTGACAGGTGCTTGGAGAGGAGTAGTGGTAGAAAGTTGGTAGGGGGAAGGGAGGGAGATCATGGGGTGACTACCTTATCTGGCCATAGGCCAATAGGGAGTCAGTAGTGATCTTGGGCAGACAAGATGGGTCTTGAGTATTTATCTGCCATCATGTGATCTATGTTTCTGTGTTTCATTCAAAGTACAAATGTTGTTTATATCTTTACTAAGCCATACTCCTATATATTTAAAACCTTTTGGGGACCAGAGAAGCTCATAGGGATAAAATATTTTTTTACCATAGGGTGAACTGGTAACAGCTATAGTTTATCCTAGTGTTTATCCTGAGATTTCTTTGTAATGATCGCTAACTGAAAGAAAGTATTATTTTACTTTAGGATTGTTAATAACTAAAAGTAAGTCATCAGTGTAAAAGTGTATTGTATTTGATTTTTTCTGCATTCTGTTTTAACTCCCTTTTATAACAGTTTCATTCTGAAATGTTACAGCTAGAAGCTCAGTAGCTATTGCAAACAGAGTTGATGATAAATGACAACCCGGTGTAACTCCAGATTCTAATGGAAAACTCTATGAAATTAATCCATTTATTTACTGAAGCCTTGGAATTACTAAATACAAATTTAACCACAGTAATTATTCTCAGTGGAATACAATACCAGATTGTGAATTGGACCACCAAATGATGTCACAATAAATATTAATAAAATGCTTTATAGGCATCAACTGATAAAGCACTAGCATTATATATAATTTGATGTCTTGTAATGCATATAATATGTTTGTCTTAAATCATAATTTTCTCCAGCTTGCATTTGAAATTCCTAATTTGTTAAGGTATTTAGTACTTCTCTATGTTTATCTTTTTGGTTCTTCAGTAAAGTTGAACTAATTAACTAACTAACCTAACAGAATAGCTTTGCTGGGACTATATTCCAATTACAGAGGAATGTAACATGTCTTAAAATGTAATATAAATAACATAACGTATGTGAACTGTGCCGTGGACTGATATATCAGTCCAAAATTTGAATATTTTCTAATTCTGTCAGCAGTCTAAGGGCTAGAACAGCCAGATACAAGAGCAAGTCCATGGGATCCAACCATCTGAGTATTCACCAACACATCTGTTGAAGTGCAATGTGCACCCCTCCAAGTAAAAATAAATATATACATGGTATCTTGCACTAGTTGTTACCATCCACAGTGATTATTTGTGAAAAACATTTATTGCACAGACAACGAAATGCAGGACTTACATTTCAGGGAGCCCAAACAGCATGGAGATGCCTACTTGGGGCTAGAAAATCCCTGATGATAATCCTGTGGTGCAAAATAAGTCATAGATTTGCTAGCCCAGAGTCAGTGTCTCCATGGTGTTTGGGCGCCTTGAAATGTAAGTCCTGCATTTCATTATCTGTGCGATATTATTTTTGCTTATTATTGTTGTGGATGGTGCCATCCTTTGTAATTTTGATTTTGAGTTGGTTTAAGACAGATGCATCAGGTAGTGGAGCAGCTTGTCTTTTGTTTGGGACCAGTTAGTACTAGTTCTCAGTTGACCAAAAACAAGAATATCTCTGATATGCTGTGGAGCCCCCTCCTTACCTCAGTAAATACAAGCACAAGCAAGTGCATTCATTCATTAGAATGAGCCATTGTTCTAGTCTGGTTTTGAATGTTCTGATGATTGTACAGTTGCCAACTTCTTCAGGTTCGGAATTATAGATGCCCTGTACAAAAGTTTTTTTTGTCCAATTGTTTTTTTTTTGAATAATGGAATTTCATGTTTACACTGGGATCTAGTCCCCTATCAATTTATAGCTCTAGGGAACAGTGACATAACTGTTTGAGGTAACTGGCCTATGATTCCCTTATGAAGCATGGCACCCATCTTTAAGTTGCATCTATTTTCTAATGAAAGACAACCTGCTACTTTTAACAAAGTGGGTGATGTGTTCTCTTTGGGAGATTGGTCATAAATTGAAGCACACTATTATAAGTCACTTTTAGTCTAACAAGAATTATATTGCTAGTAGCTGAGTATACAATGAACCCATTTATTTATTTTATTTATTTATTTTATTTTATTTAGTTTTTGTTGACCGGGTAAGTGCACTAGACAAATTTCTTGCCTATTTTCAGGCACGACCCGGGGGGAGAGGTATACAGATGATTGCCAACTGACTTTGAACCAGATTAAGCTGTTGGTGGTATTTTTTTAGTGAATGGGGGAGATTTGGCCAGGGCACTGGGGAAATTCCCTACTCTTTCTGTGTGGAGCCCTTGCTTCCTGTGAGCAGAGGGGACCCATTTTGATGATGGACTCTCAGTTTGGGGATTTGGCTGGTATACCTGCAGGAGAACAGATCTCCACTCCTGCAGGTCCAGCAATGGAGATTGCCTCTACTAGTAATGAGAATATCAGTATTTCGAAAGGCCCCAAGGTGGCTGATATGGAACTTGAGTTGACTGAACAAACTTTACAGAAGAAGACTGTTTCCAATACTACTGAGAAAGCTAGTATAGATAATGATTCTGATGAGACTGGTATGGATTTTGAAGTAGCGGAACAAGACTTAAAGAAAAATCTTACGGAAGAGAAAAAATGTTTAAATGAGTTACTTTTTATAGCAGAACAGCAATATGTGGCCAAAAGACAGAGACTGGTGGAGGAAAAAAATAAGAGGAAGTGTTTACCTGCAAGCCCAGATGGAAATCTGGAAAAAAAAGCCTCAAATGCTATTTTTCTATTTGGGAAAAATTCTACCTCTACTTTGAGTAATTCCATGGACTTACATGCAGCAGCCTGGTCTCCAGATCTGGCTTTAAACCAGGCAGGCTGAATTCAAACAATTAATGGAGAATGGTTTCTGGATCCTTTAATTCCTTTACCTGGTACAAGTTCTTCTACAGAAACAGTAGCCACATCGAGGATAGAACAGTCATCAAAGAATCAAAATGGACACCAAGAGAAGTCCCCGGTTCTGTCCACAACGCAACTCCAGGATTCAGTCAACATGGTGATTTCTTCTGAACTTCCAGATGTCGAGGTAGCACTGGACAAAGAAACTTCACAGGGGGCCCCTGAACTCACGTACTCGCAGATAACTTCAGCGCTGAACAACAATGGTCAGACGCCATAGGGCAGTTCCTCATTTGGACAAAACCTGGGTCAGAAACCAAGCTTTTCTAGTTTATTTCATGCTCCCCCCACAAATGCTAAACGGTGTTATGTCATTCAAATTAGGTACACAAGTGGTTTAGAGGAACCCTCCGGAGAGAGTATTTGTTGGGAAGGTGTTATTAAAACAATCTTTACAGTTTTCTCCATTGGAGGTGTTCACTTTTATCCATGCCCCTGCTGAACACAGCTTCGATGTAAGTTTTCAGATGCCAGCTTTATTGGCTAGGTTTTGGCAAAAATAAGCTAGCATAAAGAATTCTGAAGTATGGTCTCATTTTTATGTTATCCCCTTACCTAAATCCACTGTAAAAATGATTACTGTCTTGTTTAGAAACAAGGCGGCCAATGTCAAAGACATATTATACTAGTTGGAGCAACGCTGTGAGGTTCAGGGTCTACCTGATCCAATAATTGATGATGAAGGTTTTTGGACGGGAGAGGGTGGTGTTTCAAAATTCAACTAAAGATTACAGATTCGGGTATGTAACACCTGCCCAGCAGTTTTTTTCTTGGGGAGAGATTGAGGTAACTTATTATATCCTGGGATGTCCCGTACTTGTTTAAATGTGGTTCCCCCAGACGTGTGAGTAGTAGCTGCAATAAAATCAGATGCAGCATGTGTGGAATGTTAGGCCACTCTTGGGCCCATTATACTTTTACCCCAAAATGTAGTCTGTGCGAGACAGAAGGTCACACTTTTACAAACTGCCCTTGGGCATCACAGAACACCTCAGACACTGACTTCGCAGAACACAATTTTTATGTCAACACTGCTATACATAGGAATACTAGAGCTAAAACAAACCCACAGCACCCTCCCCCATGAGCACCCTTCCCAACCCCACAGCCAGCTAAGAAGACTTCTTCTACGGAGACGAGAAAACCCAGTATGCCTCATACAGGGGAAAATTCTACTAAAATCCCCAGTGTTGACTCCCCAACTCCCTTGGTTGAGAGAACTGCAGAAGCAGTTACTACTGTTTTTAGCCCCAATTCTCAAGCTGAAGAGAGTAGCAATTTTGAAGATGCAACAGAAATGCCCCCCGATTTACAAGCCTTCCAGTTGGTAACACACGGGAAAGGGAAAACTAAACAGCCTAAGCATCTCTCAAACCAATTCCCCCTGCAGAACCAATATGGTGTTTTGCAGTGGGGTAATACTGAGATGGAGGATTTGTCTGATGTCTCCTCCATTTTGGAAGACTCTTCTGGAAGTGAGGATCCAGCCACGTTAAAACCCAAAATAAAAAAGAAATGCTGGGGAACCAGATCTAAAGCTAAAATGATTCCATACCATCTCCCCTAGAGCAAAAGAAACACAATTTAATAGGACTAGGTTCTAATTATGTTTGATTTTTCAGGGGCCTCGCTCAACACCAACAGCCTAAAGAATGAGAAATGCAGGAAAATGACTTTTGCAATATTTGATTCTTATCAGCTAGATGTACTTTTTTTCAAGATACTAAGATTCACCAATACTCTGAATCACTTACAGCATCCTCTGACTGGACATGGGGACCATGCTATTTGTCACTAGGGGTAGAACTGTACAGTGGGGTGGGTTTTGGATTTTTGACCACACTATCAAACCTTTGAAAGAAGTAGAAATTCACCCAGGGAGAGCTTTATTATTAGATGTCAGGCTCAAAAACAATGTTTATCATCTCATAAATTGTTATGCTCCTCAAACAAAAGTGGGCAGGAAGGATCTTTGGAAAGGTATACAAACTTTTTTATTCACATCAAAAATAGTGATTTTTGGAGGAGACTTGAATTATGGTGCTTACGATCTGACAGAAATGATGAGACAGAGAAAACCTTCTGCAATGTGGTTGCCTTGAAAAATATTACTTTGCATGCAAATTTTAAAGATGCCCAAGGTTCTTTGTACCCCAACCCACCCCATACTTTCTATAAAGGGTCATTATCCTCACACATTGATTATTTTTTGTATCTAACATAGTTTCTGTCCAAAAATCAAGGACACAAGTTATTACAACCTCTGATCATTGTTTAATTAGTATTCAGTTAGGGAATATTCCAGAGGTAGCCTATGGGAAGGGGCTGTGGAGACTCAGTATGACTCTCTTACAACCCAGTATTCAAGACCCCTTAGCTGAATTAATAATAGTCGGGAAGTCTGCAATATGTCTATATGATAACTTATTACAATGGTGGTTGGACACAAAAAAGGATTTTATAGTATGTTTTAAACACCTTTCAAGAGTTTTCCATTATAAAAGACAAAACTTCTATTTATATTTACTCAACCAGCTGCAATTTCTTCAAGAAAGAGTATACTCTATGAGGAATGTTTCTTCAGACATTACTCAAATTAAGAAAGAGCTTCAGGATATACCGTATAACAGATTTCTGTCCTTAGAAGCAGAACAAAGATTTGGAATACAGGGCAAATCCTTTTTAACAAACCCATATGAAAACTGTAGTCACAGAAGACAAAATAAACATATCGATCAATTGTTATCTCCATCAGGTGATGTGGTTTGCTCTAAAATGGGGCTCCTGGATATAATTGACCAGTACATTCAAACCAAATTTGGTACAAGATTTAATATTTCTGATGAGGCAAAAGGATGGCTTTGGTCTCTTTCCCTACCCCCAAATCTCACCCTTACAGCAAGCGTTATTAGTTCAGCCTATTTCTGCTCTAGAGGCGAATACTGCTATTTCTACCCTTAAATTAAAAACCGCTCCTGGTGAAGACGGGTTACCCCCAGAATTTTATAAATGGCTATGTTCACATTTCTCTATGGAATTAGTTCAAGTATTCAACCATTTGTTTTAAACATTAGAAATTCCTGCAGAAATGAATACGGGCACATTATTTTTCCTTTTTAAAAAAGGGGACAAATCCTTGTTAGCCAATTGGAGACCTATCACACTATTAAATGTAGACCTGAAGATTTTAGCTAAAATTCTGAATTCTAGACTAGTCAATGCTATGACAGAGGTTATTCACCTCTCTCAATCATGCACACTTCCAGGGCCCAAAATCACTGATAATTTACTGCTATTTAGAGAAATAACAAACTCTAGTTATACATCAAAAACCCCAGCATATATTCTTAACTTAGACCAAGTCCAAGCCTTTGACAATGTATCTCATGCATTTTTATGGTCCTGCCTTATGGATTATGGGATCCCAAAACAATTCATTGCCTGGCTTCAAAGTTATTATAAATCTGCATCAGTAGCACCATTGTTACATGGACGGGTAGGAAAAGCTAGGAAAATACAGTGAGGGGTTAGACAAGGCTGTCCGTTAAGCCCCATGTTGTACGTTACAACTTTAGACCCAATTATTAGGAGGTTAGCTTTTAGCACCATTAGAAGTATCTCAGCTCCAAATCTACCCCCAGTGAATGTATGCTCTTATGCTGATGACCTAGTGATTGTTGGTCATAACCAAGCAGATTACGAACAAGCCCTAGACATTTTAGAGACCTATTCCTCCCTTACTGGAGCAGAAGTAAAGTGTTCTAAAAGCTTCTGTTTAAACACAGGGGACACAGCGAATACAGAAATGAAAATAAGAGATATACCAGTTGTTTTTGTACCCCAACAATTGTTGGACCTGTACTTTGGCCCTGGGGATATAGCTGAGTTTAATTGGAAACAAAAAATTGAACAAATAAAACCTTGGATCCAATTATGGAACAAATGGAAAATGGGGAAGTTAAAATGCATTTATATGATCACAAATCACCTTTTCCTTCTTTCCTCTATATAAGTCATGTATTTCCCATACCAAAGCAATTAGAAAGCGCACTTTTAGGATGTTTTTTCAGTAATATGGGGAAGCCGTCTTAATCCTGTCAAAAGAAGTATGACTACCTCCCTGTTAATAAAGGGGGTTTATGTATGATTAATCCAATTGGTTTTTATTTTAGTATTTTCTTTTTTACTAATTTTGTCCCAATTTTGAAAGGACTACGTCCCAATTGGTCGTTTTGGGTTCAGAACCACATTTAAGGGGTATTTTCCCAATGGGAAGACTCTAGTATTTCTAAATTTTTTAAAACACATAAATTTCCAATTTATCTGAAATACAGTTTAGATAAGTTAAAGATGTCGTAAATTAAGAAATCTTCCTTTGTTCACCTAACCAGGAAAGGTTTATATAACTTAATTATGGACACACGTTTTTATGTTGATCCCTTTGAGGATAGAAATTCTCAAGAAAAACTTTTGATTTGTCAAATGATCTCTGAAAAAAGACTACCTATTAAAATCTGGGATGTGGTATGGTTAGGAGCACATGAAAAATGTTAAAAATAACTTAAAACATAAGGAGATAAATGAATGTTACTGCCCAGGGCCAAGGTGTGGCACCACTTTAGAGACTATGTCTCATCTGTATTTTGAGTGTCCTTATGTTGTAGAGGTATGGGAAATAATACGTACAACTTGGAACTGTCTTCCCTTCCAGTACTTAAACTACAATACTTTCATACTGGGACTCTGATCTAATCACTGGGTGTCCTGTAATAATAGTAGATTGTATGTACTTTTTGGGTTCATTAAATATTGGATTTGGCAGAGCAGGTGCAGATTTTCCTTACAGCAATAATATGTGTCTCCTCAACAGTTAATGAGTATGTTTGTAGAAGACATCCAAAAGCATAATGATTATGAACGTACTGTGTATTCTAGTTTACAATTTCAAGCCTTTTGGGATAAGTTTCCCTGAAACTTGTTTTGAGGTCCCTTTGCATTTCCCCAAAGGAGTTATGAATACTCATTCCTTTAGAAGTTACATTTGGGCTTTGAAATGTGAAATGAAGGAAAGGTTCTGTGTCTGACTATAAATACCTACTCTGAGTTTTCCTTTTTTTTTTTGTTATTACAAGTTATACAGTATTTTGTGTAAAAACACCACATGTTTGGTATTATTTGTTGTTTTAAAAACTCCCCCAAAGTTTCTATAAGGGGGGGGAGTAGTTTTTTTTTCTTCAAATTAGGGGGATACTTTAGTTTTCTAGTACAATTTCTTTTTTGTATTCAAGAATATGTATGAATTAAATACTTTTTTTTGTTTCTCCTGGTTATGATTTGTATGTTAAACTTAATGTGAAGCTAACATTGTTTTGTGCTCATATTTCTGTTGTTTTTTTGGAGTTCAAAAATAAAAATTTCCCTACTCTTTTCGAGAAGTGCCATGGGATCTTTAACATCCACCTGGACTACCACCAGAACATGCAGATGCGACCTTGGTTTAACGTCTCATCGGAAAGACGGCACCTCAGGAGTGCAGCACCCCCCTTCATGCTGCACTGCAGTGTCAGTATTGGGATATTAACCTAAGTGCCTGGTGTGGGGATAAAACCGACAGCCCTCTGGTCTCCCAGCCTCAGAGGTGAGTGTGCTACCTGCTGAGCCACTGACACTGCTTACAATCAACCCATAATCAAGTACAATGAACAATAGGCTATGTGTTGTATCACACACCTCGGAGGTATAAAAAAACCTGTTACACACTGCTGCTCATGCATTATTTATTTTATTTTTATTTAAAATTTGATAACCAGGAAAGGCACATGGAATTGTGGCTCATTTCCAGGTGCAACCCGGGGAAAGGGAAAACAGAAACATACAAAGGTAAAAATTACATATCGACAATAATCAAGTGCAGTATACAGACAAAACAAAGTTACACACAGGAAATATAAGCCTTAATGCAGTTGTTCAAGACTATTAAGAGGCAAGGAGGCTCAGGAGATTGAAGGACAGCAGCAAGGAGCAACAGGTGTGAGACTGAGCAGGCACTTAAGGGCAGGGAGCGAGGGGGTTAGATGAATGGTAGAGGAGAGTTGATTCCAAAGGGAGGGAAGCAGTAGGAGAAGGCAGACTAACTGGCAGTTGAGTGGGGATGGGGAAGGGAGAAGAAACGGGATTCCCTGGAGCGCAGTGGGTAGGAAGTAGGGATGGCAGGGGATAGAAGTGAGGAGAGGTATGATTGAAGGGTCCCAAACCAGTACTTGGTTATGAATGCTAAGCAGTGGGCCTGTCAATTGTGGGGTAGGGGTATGATAGACAGAGAGGAGTAAAGAGAGAAGTGATGTGTGTGAAAAGGGAGTTGGTGGCAAAATGACAAAAGGCATTTAATAGGGTGTCCAGTCTGACAAGGGATGAGGTCCAGAAAAACCAGGGTAGTGCTCACAGAAAAGGTCGGGTGCTGAAAAATGTAAAGCAACAAAATCAGTAAACAACAGAACAGAATAATATGTAACACCTGCTTTAGAAGCACTATAAAAACTTGGGAAGAGCTGGTATACTACACCCCTGACGAAGAGGTTTTTGTGGGACCTTGAAGTGCTGGGCTGTATTTTTTGATATGTTAACCCACATTGTGTTGATTATTTTTGTGTAAAAACTGCATTGTTTTCAATTAAAATTATATATTTTTATTGCAAACCTGGAGTGCTGTTGTTTACTGATTTTATGTCAAGCGATGAGAAGGGTACAGTGCCATAGACTATGTCTCTGTAGTCAAACACAGGTAGGATCATTTTTGTTACCAAGTCATGGCAAACAGGAAGGGAGAGGCAGTCTTTGTTTTGATAAAATGCTCCTAGTTTAGGGCGAAGTTTGTAATGGATGGCATCAACATGGACCAAGAAGTTGAGATTGTTATCTGGCAAACCCCAAGGTTTTTGAAGGTGGGGATCATGTCAAGAGGGGTGCCTTCCAGGGTGGTGAACGCTGGAGGTGTCAAAAGCCTTGTCAGTTTTTGTCTGGTGCTTAAGGTCACTGAAACTTTTTTTTAGTATTTACCCTGATTTGGTTTGCATGGAACCAGCTCAACATGTTATTAAAGTCTTGTTGAGGAGGGGCCTCCACATCTGAGGTTGATGGGCTGGAAGTGTAGATGACCGTGTCATCCGTGTACATGTGGATGTGAAAGTTGGTGCATACAGAGGGAAGATCATTAATGAAGAGAGAGAAGAGGATTGGGCCAAGGATGGAACCTTGGGGGACCCCAGCAAGGATCAGGAGAGGGGAAGATTACACATCCCCACCTGTAAAGACTGCTACTTACATGTGAGTTAAGAGCTAAACCATTTTACAGCTGGCACCACCAAGCCAACAGAATATAGCTTATTTAGTAGGTGTGAGTGGGACACAGACTCAAAGGCCTCAGCCACATCGATGAATATGGCAGCGGTGATGTGACCCTGATCCATCCCAGAGAGGATGGAGTCAGCCACCCACAATAAGGAGGAGTTTGTGGAGTGATATTTCCTAAAGCCAGATTGGACGGGGGAAAGAGTATTGGTAGAGGTAAGGAACTCAGTGAGCCTGGAGTAGGGAATGAACTCCTGGGGTTTAGCTAGACAGGGAAGGAGAGGTATAGGCTGGTAGTTACCTAGTGGAGGGGTCTTCACCTTTATGAAGGTGCAGAACTCTGCAGCTTTCCAGACCAGTGGAATAGTGCCAGAGGAGGATAGGTTCAGGAGGTGTGAGAGGGGGAGGACAATGGCTGGGGTAGAGATACAAATAATAATTTAATAATAATAATAATTTTATTTATATAACGCCTTTTGATATATCAAGGTGCTGAACAAATTAGTCATAACTTCAAATTTCAATACAAAACCATCGAACACTACAAACATTATAAAAATACATCATAAAAACATGATAAATTACAATAAAATTCCAAACATATTACAATTCACTTAACTATCTAAGAAGGCCATTCTCCATAAATATGTTTTCAGTTCTTTCTTAAATATCTCCACAGAGGTGCAATCCCATAACCGGCATGGTAGAGAATTCCAAAGAGTGGGTGCAGCTTGAGAAAATGCTCTGCTGCCAGAAGATTGGGGTCTAGGCCATCAGGGCTGGTCTTGGCAGGGTTAAGGGATTTTAGTGCACAGTAGACCTCCTGAAGGGAGATGGGGGAAGTGGTAGCCTCCAGGTGAGGGGGTGTGGGGGAGAGTTGATAGGGGGCAGAGAAGGATGGTCAGGAAGAGCACACATTGTGAAAAATTTACTGAAGATAGCCGCGACGAAGGAGGGATCCAAGACTGGTAAGCCATCCACTATGAGGTCAGGGGATATTCTACATTTCATGCTAATGTGTGTTGATACTAGCTGACCCAGTGGCACTGAGGTGCTAGATGTCACATCTTGCACCATGCCAGTGACCCCGGGCTCAGTAGTGAGTATGGGTTGCTGGGGGCTGGCCAGGGAGGAGAGGATTGACCGTCCAGAGGACTGCTATCCTCGCCTGGTGAGGGTGGGTGGTGGTTTCCCCAGTATTGGTGACTCCCAGTGGAGGCTAGGGGTGCTATAGCCAGGGACCACATTAGGAAGGGGTGGAGGTGATGGAGGACATCGGCGGTCTGGGTGCCGGAGCATGCCCACTTCGCACTGGACATCATTGCATGTCTGCACTTCTGGTGGGGTCATGTTCAAGTTCATGGAAAAAGGAAAAACCCTGGCACCTGGGAGGACAATGACAAGCCTGCAGCAGACCCCAAGCCCTCCACCGAATCTTGCCCACCCAGGTCTCCGATATCTTCTGGGCCTACACTCCGCCTGCAAGATTAAATTGAAGGAGCACCAAGTAAGTGGATGGCAGCCCTGTCTCGAATTTTGCTGTGACCAACCTGTGATTTTATATAAAAAACTTACCCATGAAACAATTATTTCTTTAGCAATAATTTCATAGTAATTTGATATTAAAAAACCCTTTGAGTGCTGAATATATTTGAATGTATTCAGATTCTGGATATCTATACGCACCTGCCACATTGTACTGACTTGTTAAACTATGAAAAGCCTTCAAATTCTGGATATATATATATATATATATATATATATATATGTATACAGTATATATGCCTGACACATTGTATTGACTGGCTAAACTAAGTACAGCTTGACATTGCTTACCCTTCTGAAGGAGTTGAATTATAAGAATGATAAGATAAGATATACTGTAGTTGAAATAAACTTCTCATAGAAAAATAATAGACCATGATCTTTCATAACACCTTTCACACACACTATATCTCAAAGTCTTTATTACATTAATAAACAAAATAATACATCTGAGAGAAGCAAATTCTAAAGGGGATATAGTCAGACTGAAGAAAGGAGATGAGTGGGAGAAAGAGGATCAAGGAAAAGCATACATCCTGAATTAATATTTCTGTTCAGTGTTCACATAGGAGGAAAAAAAAGGCTGTTGCCTGACTGTGTCATTAGGGCAAAGGTTGTGGTTTTCTATTAGGATCCATGTAGGTGAAAAGGGTAGTAGAGGAGTTAAGGGGACTGAAAGTGGATAAATCCATGGGCCCAGAAAGGCATTACTGCATGTCCGTGGCATTAGGGGTGAAAAAGAGGACAACAACCCAGCCTGCATAGGTGATGTCTGCATCCCCTGACAGGCCCATGAACCACCGACTTGGCTCCCCACTCACCATGTGTGATCCTCGACAAGTTTTGGCTAAGACGTAAGTTCACAAGAACATGGAAACAAGGTTGGGAGAGTGCTTTCTGGAGAGGGGGCATAGTGGGGAGCAGAGAGAAAGCAAATATTGAAAAAAGTTTCCATGGCACTTTGTGAACAGTATTAGTGGGGATAGCCTCATTATCTTGTCCAAACTCTATCGAAACTGGTTCTTACAGGTCTATGGCTATAAGTGAATTTGTAACATGTCTTTCCTTGACGATATGTAAAGCAAGAAAGACATTGGCTGAAGTAGAGCATCTGACCATGGATTCATTCTCTAATAATCAGTGCTTGCTCCAGCAATTCTTTGTTCAAGTGCAGTTCCCAAGGCAGTCCAACAGATGGCTTTAAAACAGTGGTGTGCTGCTAGCATTGTTTCATAGCCATCTGTTGGCCTACCAAGGGAACTGCAGGAACAAAACATGGAGATCTAACCTAGCACATGTGCCATCATGCAGTGCAGCCCATATCCTGTAATACACACAGACGAAAATCGAAGTACCTGGTACTGATCTTGCCAGTAAGTTAGGAGAAAAGTACCATATTAGTAAATGTAAAGCTAATACGTATAGAATTACTGGTTGGAAATAATTCTGTTTCAACTCACGATATTGCTGTGCTGCTAGCATTGTTTCACAGCAATCTGTTGACCTGCCAAGGGAACTGCTGGAACAAAACATGAAGATCTACCCAAGCATACATCCCATCATGCAGTGCAGCCCATATCTTGTAATACAGACAGACGAACATCGAAGTACGTAGCACTGATCCTGACAGTAAGTTGGGAGTAAAAGTACCATATTCGTAAATATAAAGCTAATACGTATAGAATTACTGGTTGAAAATTGTTCCATTTCTGCTCATGATATTACAGTTATCAGCAACATTTTCTGTGTCACCACCATGTTCAAACCTTTTTTTTCCATTGCAATACAGGCGTTTAAACTTTCCTCTTGTTTCCCAAGAACTCTTCTCACCTACAAGAAGAAGCAGGGACATCCCTGACTCCCTACAGAGGGGCATTTCTCAGACAGCTGGTTACAGAATCCACTAGGAAAGAGGAAGTGTGGACCTGGTACTTACCAACTGGGACAGCATTACAGACATCACAGTGAGTAGCCCCCTGGGTACAAGCGATCATCATACAGTGTGGTTTGGCATATGGATTGGGCAGGAGAAAAAATACACTAGGATTAGGCCCTGGACTTCATGAAGGCAGATTTTATGGAGATTGGAGACTGCCTTGTAAATATCTTGAAGGGGGGGCAGTAGCTGGAGGGAGTGGAGGCACAATGGAAAAGATAAAGGAGGGAATAACGATAGTAATGGTAAGCTGTTTGCAGGAAATAAGCAAGGGTAGGAGGAGGAAGAGGCCATTAGGTTTCTCAAAAGAGATTGCTAAGGTGGTAAGGGGAAAAAAAAAACAGCTTTTAGGAAGTACAAGAAGACCCAGTTGGAAGGGAAAAGGGAGGTATATCTAGATAAACAATGGTAGGCAGGAAGTAGGGTCAGAAAAGCTAAGGCACAAACAGAGGAGAGGATCTCCAATGAGGCCAACAAGGGAATAAGACTTTCTTTAGGTATGTGAGTGAAAAGAAGAAAGCAAGGGGTGTGATAGTGAGGATCGGGGGTGGGGCAATATGCAGAGGAAGACCAAGAAAAAGTTAAAATTGTTAATGAGTACTTATTCTCAGTCTTCACAGTGGAGTGGGAAGGGGATGGACCAATATGTATCCACAGGAACAAGCGGGAGGGGGATGTGGACACCAGTACATTTTTGAAGGACAGAGTCCAAAGGGGATTGTAAGCCTAAAGGAAAAGAAGGCAATGGGACCAGATGAGATCCACCCAAGGGTACTAAACGAACTGAGCATAGTGCTGGATGCCCCTCTGACAACACTATTCAGCACCTCATTGGAGATGGGGGTAGTTCCAGAGGACTGGAGGTGGGCCAATGTGGTCCTTCTACACAACAGTGGCAGCAGGGAGGGGGCTAGTAATTACAGGCCAGTCAGTCTCACATCAGTGGTGGGGAAATGAATGGAAACCCCGTTGAAGGAAAGACTTCTGCTCCGTATTGATGGAAGCAGGCAATGGGGATGGTCCCCCATTAACGGAGAAGGGCAAACAGGGAGAAGTGTGGACATTAGATCTTTTTCAGAGGACAGAGTAAAAAGAGCACTAGAATGGCTTAAGGTAGATAAAGCTATGGGGCCAGATGGGATACACCCCAAGATCCTAAAGGAGATCTGGAAGGAACTGGCTAAACCTCTGGCTAAGCTGTTCAGTGGATCACTGGAAACAGGCGTGGTTTGAGAGGAGTGGAGGAGGACATGAGTGGTACCCTGTACAAAAGTGGTAGCAAGGAGGAGGCAGGAAACTACCGCCCTGTCAGTTTGACCTCAGTAGTAGGTAAAATGATGGAAACCCTGCTTAAGGAAATGCTGGTGGATTACCTTCAGTAGTAGCCACAGACTATGCCAGCTATTTCTAGATATTTAGCAAAATTTCTGAAGAGCTTATCTCTGCTGCCCCTACTGTGGAAATGCAGAAAGCAGGAGATATTTCTGGAAATATCACAGAAATTTCAGGAAATAGCTGGCAGTGTCTGTGGCTACTACTGTAGAGATAAGGAGGCTGCTGGATCCAAGGCAACATGGCTTTGTGGCAGGGTGGTCATGCCAACCAACTTGATTGATTTCTTTGAGTGGGTGACAAAGGAAATAGACCAAGGCAGAGCAGTAGATGTGGCCTATCTTGACTTCAGGAAGGCCTTCATCACAGTTCCACACAGGAGACTAATCCACAAGCTGGTAAATCTGGGGTGGGGACAGAGGTAGTCACATGGATTAGAAACTGGTTGAGTAACTGAACACAGAGTGGTGGTAAATGGGGTTAGCTCACAGGAGGGATGGGTAACAAGTGGTGTACCCAAGGGATCAGTGCTGGGACCAGTGCTCCTTAATGTCTTCATAAGTGATATTGCAGAGGGTCTAGAAGGGAGGGCTAGCCTGTTCGTGGATGATACACAGGAAAGTATAGCGAAAATGAGGAGAGCTCTGAAGAAGCTAGAAAACTGGTCCAAGGAATAGCAGTTGGGTTTCAATGCCAAAAAGTGCAAGATTATACACCAGGGGAGAGGCCATCCTAGGGTTGAGTATGAACTAGGCAGGGTGACACTGGAGGCCACCAAAGAGGAAAGGGACCTAGAGGTAATCATAGAAGACAACCTCAAAGTGGCTAAACAGTGCAACAAAGCAGTCAGAAAGGCTAACAGAATACTAAGGTGCAAAGGGAGGCATATAACAAGTAGAAGGAGGGAAGTGGTGATACCATTGTACAACTCCCGAGTAAGGTCTCATCTGGAGTACTGTGTTCAGTTCTGGAGCCCATCTCCAAAAAGACATAGACAGGATGGAGACGGTACAGAGGAGGGCGACAAAAATGGTGTCCGGGATGCAGCATAAGTCGTGTGAGGAGAGACTCAGAGCTCTCAATATATACTCCCTGGAGGAAAGGAGAGAAGGGGGGCACATGATAGAGACCTTCAAGTATTTGAAGGGGATCAACAGGGTACCAGAAGGGAGCATCTTTTACAGGAAAGGAAATAGAAGAACAAGGGGGCACAGCATGAGACTAAAAGGGGGAAAACTTAGGGGGAACTTGAGGAAATTCTACTTCACTGAAAGGGTGGTGGAGAGATGGAACAGTCTCCTGCAGGAAGTGGTGGGGGTGGCCATGGTTCAGGGATTTAAGAATGCGTGGGATAGGCACATGGGAATTATCAAGCTAGGGTGAAAGGGGGGGAACTTGTCATAGAATCTAGGGTACCTTAAGCATTAGAAAGAGGGATAGAGCAGACTGGATGGGCCACAAGGCCCTTATCTGCCGACAACATCTATGTATCTATGAATGCCTGGAGGCAAATAGGCTGCAGGACCACTGGCAGCATGATTTCACAGGGGGAGGTCATGTCAAACAAATTTCATAGATTTCTTTGACTGGGTGAATATGGGGGTGGATCAGGGGCAGGTAGTTAATGTGGCCTATCTGGACTGCAGTAAGGCTTATGACATTGTGCCACAGAGGAGGTTAATTAAGAAACATATCAAACTAGGGGTTGGGAGAAGGTGGTAAGCTGTGTATTGAACTGATCGAAGGATAGGAGGCAGAAAGTGGTGGTAAACAGTAGTCACTCAGGGAATGGGAGAGTGACCAGAGGAGTACCACGTTGATCAGTATGGGGTCCTGTCCTCTTCAATGTCTTCATAAGTGACATGGCTGAGGAACTGGAGGGGAAGGTGTGTCTCTTTGGGGATGACACAAAAAAATATGCAACAGGGTGGACACTGAAGAAGGGATGGAGAGAATGCAAAGGGATCTGGGGAAACTAGAGGAGTGGTCTAGGTATGGCAACTTGGTTTTATTGCCAAAAAGTGCAAAGTCATGTATCTGGGGTGGGGAAATCTGGTAGCTGTGTATAAGATGAGGGATTCTTACAGTCACCAAGCAAGAGTGGGACCTTGGGGTAATTACATCTGATGATTTGAAGGTGGCAGGGCAGTGTGAGAAGGCAGCAAGCAAGGCTGGCTGGATGCAGGGAGCATAGGGAGGGGGATTTCTAGCAGGAGAAGGGAGGTAGTGTTGTCACTATATCGCTCATTAGTGAGACACCTCCTAGAGTACTATGTCCATTTCTGAAGGTCACACCTCCACAAGGAAATTGGCAGGGTGGCAGCAGTCCAGAGGTGGGCTACCAAAATGATGTGGGGGTTGCATGAGAACCTGTATGAGGAGAGGCTGTGGGAGCTCAATATGTACTCCCCAGAGGGGTGGAGAGTAAGAGAGGACATGATTGAGACCTATAAGCACCTCACAGGCATGAACAAGGTGCATGAGGGGAGTCTCTTTCAGAAGAAGAGGAGGAGCACCAAAACAGGGGTCATCCAATGAAGTTTGGGGGGGGTTAAGAGGGATGTGAGGAAATACTTGTTCACAGAAAGGGTGGTGGACACCTGGAACAGTTTGCCAGAAGAGGTGGAAGGGGCAAAGACAATGGGGAGCTTCAGGCACACGTGGGATAGGCACGTGGGCAGAATAGGTAGAGAAAAGGAGAGAGGGAGGGAGGGACAACTGTGACCAAATAGGGTCCAGGGTGTAGAAATAGGCAGAGAAAATGCATTCTTCTTAAAACAGGCAACTTAAAGGGTAACAGTCCGCACTAAGATCCCCATACCCAAGTGTGGGTCTGGTCCCCATTTGCACTGTGTGTGCAATTATATTTTTATACTTACTGTTTACTGCAATATACTAGACTGCATCAGGATGATTTTGTTGACTTGCACGCTGATATTTGCTGTAACTAAAAATCCCAGAATCCTCTGCAGCTGACATCAGAGAAGGACTGCAGCAGTGGGAGATTCAGTACCCTGCAGTGCATGTTAGAGCTTTTACAAGCTCCAATCAAATGTTTGCCAGTCCAGCTGTTCTCCCGGTGGCTAAGTACAGTCCTCTGTGACTGTACTTGGCCCTGGGAGGACAGCAGGACCAGCAAAGAAAGATCAGAGCTAATAAAATTCTAACATGCACTGCAAACTAATAATTTCTCATTGCTGCGGCCTTCATAATATCTAAGCTGGAGAGAGGAGATTCTGTGTTGGGACCAGCCCCACACTTGAGTGTGAGGCTCTCAGTACTGACTGTTCCCCTTTAATGTAACACAATGTGGGTGCAAAATGTATTCTTCCTCCTACTAAGTAGCTAAAGTCAACCTCACAGGCCCCAGTGCCCAAAAAACTGCCAGAGCATAGGTCCCTGTTGGTCTTAATGTCAGTGTCATTTCATCCTTTTTCATGTTGGCGTGCTTGTGCAGCCAACATCTTGCGGCAGTGGAGATTTGGAGGCGCAGTTGCTGTTGGGTGAATTCAGGGCATGCACCAGTAGGTGCGCCCTCATTCCCCAATCAGCCAGCATGCCAGCGCCACACCATGCATCATTAATGCAGCAAGCACATCTAAGGAAAGGTCTGCTGCAATGCGAGCAAAGCTTGTCACATGCAGCGGACCTTCCTACGTGCTTCACCGCTACAAACATGCCGGTACAGTGGCCGCTAAACTGCGGCCGAAGTGCCCAATCCCTGATCGGCTTACCCTGCCATCATCTATGTGCCGATGGAGGCCCACCCCCATCAGCATACTATGTCCCCTTTCTTGCTTGCCGGTGCCCGATCCCTTGGCTCATGCATCCCCTGCTTTCGTTGTTTGTCGACAGAGTGCCCAATCCCCATCGGCATCCATCCCACTCCCTATTTGCTGACGGGGTGCCCAATCCCCTGTTGGCTACTGTATCCCCAAAAACACCTGTAACAAAAGAAACCGTCTGCGATGTTTTTTTTTTGTTTTACACCTGTAAACAGAAAGCGGTCCCTCGTAGTCTCCTACCACCACCCTTCACCCAGAGCACTTGCCTCCACACCCCTCATTCCATACTTACCTCTGGAGCTCGCCTCAACGATCTTTGGTGGACCAGGAACATGTCTGCACTCTTCAAAGCCAACCACGAACTGAGGAAATGCCGGTAAGCTGTATAATGTAATAAATAGGGTTTTTTCAACTTTGATGCATATCTCCGGCATTTGTTGGAATTTCTGCACCAAAACAACATGGGTTTTTGGGACCCCTCATCATGAATTCTGTCACTGTTTTGATGTTAATCGGTCCCGAAAGGTGATTTCGCAGCCACTGCGTGGAATCACCTTTCAGGACCGATTAATGCAAGGACAGTGGCAGTGTTCATGAGGTGGGCTCTCAAAAAGCTTATGTTGCTAATTTGGTGGCAAAAATCCAAAACATGGCTGTTTTTCGAGCATGCATTGTGCAGTTGCTATGCATGCTCATAACTTCACAAATTCGCAATATTTTCACACCGGATTTTCAACATTGTCATTTTCCTACACCTCCTTGTGAACAGTACAGCTGTCATTTTTCACATCCTGGCCGAAATGTGTTTCCGCACTTCCGGTGCACCATATCGCAGTTGCTGTGGGAAATCAGTGTTTGAGGCAGATTACAAACATGACAGTGACACTATTCATGAGCAGAGGTCCTAAAATGCCTATGATGAAAATTTGGTGACAATACTCTATAAAATGACTGTGTTACGAGTGTGCGTTGTGCAGTTGCTACACATGCTCATAACCTCGTGAATTCGCAATATTTTCATGCCAGATTTTCAACATTGTAATTTTTCTTCACCTTCTTGTGAACAGTATAGCTGTCATTTTTCCTATCCTGGCCAAAATGTGTTTCCGCACTTCTGGCGCACAATAGCGTGGTCGCTATGGGAAATCAGTGTCCAGGGCAGATTATGAAAATGACAGTGACACTGCTCATGAGCAGAGATCCTAAAATGCCTATGTTGAAAATTTGGTGACAATATTCCTTAAAATGACTGTGTTACAAGCGTGCATTTTGCAGCTTGCATGCACGCTTGTAACATTGTGCACTTGTAATATTTTCACTCTGGATTTTCACCATTGGCATTTTTCCACACCTCTTGATAAACAGTACAGCTGTCATTTTACATATCCTGCCCGACATGTGTTTTAGCATGTCCGGCGCAGAATAGCGCGGTCACTGTGTGAAATCACTTTTTGGGACAGTGTGAGGAAATGACAGTGACACTGTACTTAAGCAGAGGTGCTAAAATGCCTATGTTGAAATTTGGTGCGGAAAGTCCATAAAATGACTGTGTTACAAGCCTGCATTGCACATTTCCCACGCACCCTTATAATTTCGCAAATTTGCAATATTTACATGCCACATTTTCAACACTGCCATTTCTTTACACCTCCTTATGAACAGTATAGCTGTCATTTTTCACATCCTGCCCAAAATGTGTTTCTGCACTGCACTACCAAAGCCAATGCCAGCGCGACAACATTCGGCATTGACAAATGCTTGTTTTATTCAGTTCAGTTTTTTGCACTGTAACATTCATCACAG
Source organism: Neoceratodus forsteri (assembly GCA_016271365.2). Lineage (NCBI taxonomy): Eukaryota > Metazoa > Chordata > Ceratodontiformes > Ceratodontidae > Neoceratodus > Neoceratodus forsteri. The sequence goes on from CM028137.1 coordinate 776,562,715, forward strand.
CATTCACATAACTCATAATACAAAGGACAAACTTAGTAAGATGACTCACCAGCCCAATAAACTCTTACCCTTTAAGTTGCCTGTTTTAAGAAGAATGCATAGTTGGCCCCATTTAGTCTTTTGCCAAGTTTTGGCAGACTAATGGACAGCTTCATGCTACATTATCAGCCCCTGATAAGATGCACTCATGATCATGATTTCATATCAGTAGAACAGTGCTATACAAAGTCCTGCAATATCTGATCCATTATACAGTGGAATATGTCAGTGGCACTAGCCAACCATGCTACAGGTCTTGGCATGGGGACTGGGTGTTGGTCTTCTTCCAGGTGATGATTAATAGTGGACTTACAGCCTCCACAAAGGTGGACAGTACTGGGTATTACATAGGAGTATTACATAGGAGGGGCTCAGGTAACTGCTTCCAAAGAAGAAAAGGATCTAGGGGTAGTGACTACGAGTGACCTGAAACACACCTCTCAGTGTAAAAAGGTGGTGGCAAAGGCTAACAGGATGCTGGGATGTATTGCAAGGGGATTCAGTAGTAGGTGGAGCAAGGTTGTTTTACCATTGTACAGGTCATTGGTGAGACCACATTTAGAATATGGGGTGAGGAACTGGCATCCATACCTTAAGAAGGACATCAGGCTGGCCTGGTGGCACTGTGGGTCGAGGTGCTGGATGCAACACCTCGAGCCACACCGGCAACCCGGGTTCGGGAATGGACCTGGGCCATCGGAGGTCGGCAGGGGAGGGAGAGGATTGAGCATCTGCAGGACTGCTCTCCTCTCCTCTCCTTGGATGGGTTGCAGGGTGTTCCTGGCTCTGTAGCGGCCTCCAGTAGAAACTGGAGGCAGCACAAGAGCAAGGGATGTCATAGGGGGCAGGACGATGGCAGACTCCAGCGGCACAGGAGTGCGGAAGCCATGCCGGAGTCATTGCATGCTGTGTCCTGAGGGGGAAACACCACAAAGAAAATCCCCTGGTGGACTTAGGGAGGCAACGGAGGCCCCGGGAGCCCAGACCCACATTCTGATGCCGGACCTGCCTTCCACCGGGTCTCCTGAGTCCCTTGACCTGGACCATCCCTCTAATCCTAGAAAGTACGCCAGGTAGGTGAGGCAGGCCCTCCCCCAGGGGTGGTGGTCCGGGGGTCTGGACAGGTCTGTGGGTCTGGGAAGGGGGGTGCTCGGCAACGTGTCTCCCGGAGAATGGAGGTTTTAGGCTGGGAGTAGAGGCAGTGGCTGTAAGGGCACTCCCGAGAGATGCCCTGGTCCCCAGCGCAAAAAGAGAAGGTACAACAACAAAAAAAGAAGGACATCAGCATGCTGAAGGGGGTCCAGAGGAGAACAACCAAGATGAGGGGTTACAGGATAGATCCTATGAGGAGAGACTTGGAGCCCTGAGGAGGTACTCCCTGGAAGAGAGGAGGCAGAGGGGTGATATGATGAAGACCTTCACGTACATGAAGGGAATTAATAGAGTGAAAAGAGAGGGTCTCTTTAAAATGAGTGACAACAGCACCACTAGGGTCACCGCCTAAAATTGAAGGGGAAGGGGGATTCAAAAGGGATGTAAAGAAGCATTTCTATATGGAGACCGTGGTGTCCACCTGGAATGAGCTGCCAGAGGAGGTGGTATCAGCAAAGATGGTGGGAGCATTCAAGAGAACCTGGGACAAGCACTAAGGGAACCATTGGGACCAAGGAAGGGGAGAAGGGGGGGAGTGGGAGGGACAGTTGGGTGGGCAGGGTCATTGGGCTAAATTGCAAGGCCAGACCCTGCATCACTTACTGAGCAGTCGTGATAGACTGGGTGGTCTTCTTCTGTTGACTCTTTTTGTGTGTTCATATACATACACTATAAGTGCAGCCCACTTGTTGTTCACTATGGCACACATTCTATCAGCTGGCTTCTTGTTCTATAACTTTTCTTTGCACTTTAGAGCATAAAGCGCAGCCTGATTTTAAGACATGGATGTGGAATGTTTGCCGGCACTCATTGTTCAGCATCAGTCTCTTACATAAAGCCTGCTATGGGCAGAAGCACTGCTAGCTGTACTATTACCAACCCTCTACAGCATCAGACACAATGAGCACTCAAGATGAGTTCAGCTGCAGTTTTTCAAGTCCACTATAAGCTGCAATGATGGCTCATTCCCACCTGCAACCAGCAACCCCATATTTAAACAAGAGTTGGCTAGCACTGCCAGTAGCTGGACCAGCACCAAGAATAAATAGCTGGATTTTTTAAGTCAAATATAAAATATGATTAAGACACATGCACATTATGTTAAAGCATCAGTGCATGTTATAGTAAACATTTTGACCCATCCTTTTTTTCTGTTTTAGAATACCCTTATTTATTTATTTGTTTGTTTGTTTGCTAACAGGGTAAAAGCACTGGACTGAAGGTCTTTTTTCAGGCCTGACCCGGATACACTCAAGACAATAAAAAATTAAAATGACACAACAAATAGTAAATATACAATTGGTACAATTGGTGCAAAATACAACCAAGAACAATCACAAATGCATTGATTGAGCAAATAATGATAAAAATTATTTTTAAAAACTGGAAATGAACAGGAGTTTCATAAAGGTTCTTGTAACCTATTCCAGTAACAAGGACCAGCAACCGAAAAATCATGAGAGACAGTATTAGTTTTGTTGAACTTTGTTTGCAGAAAAACACCATTTGCTGATCTCAGGTTTGCCAACATGGTCCTTTCAGTGACCAAGCCAGAAAGAGCAAAAGGGGAATGGGAAAACAGATTTGAAAACTAAGCAGCCCAAAAAATTCCAGTTTAGGACAATGGTGATTGCCCTCTATCTCCTGTCTTGTAAGATGCTATGTTTCCTGCTTTGATTCTGCTTAAGCACTTTTTTAATCATTTTAATTACTAAAAAGTGCTCTTATTTTTGCACGACCATCCCAGGTTTTTGTCAATATATGTCAGCTACTTCTGAACACTCACTATCCCATAAGGTTAGGGAGAAGTGTCTCTTGCATGCTACTGCATTTTAGACACAAGAAATGTGATGTTAATTTGTGTTCCAAAACAGTTGCGAATACTGATGAAAACCTTGGGATAGCATTGCTAAAAGGAACGCATCCTTTATTATTTTAAATGGTTTCATAATCCCTAAAGGATAACTTTTGCCAGATTTACTACAACATGGGGCTACCAAAAAGTCACTGATTTGACTTAGTGCTGAATTTTCTGTTCTCCGTGCTAACTAAAACATAATTATACTGGTTCCCTTATAGTTAGTGAAGCAGGTCTGATTGTTAACTTTGACTTTTTACAGCAGGACTGTGTTGCAAAATGATTAAAACAGCTTTTAAATACTTGGCCAGGTAATGTCAGCTAGTAGTGCACCGCGCTGCCATGCGGAGACCAAGGATCAAGTCAAGGACTGGCTCTCCTGTTCTAAGCTAATGGTGTATAGAGTGGTCTTGGTGGGAAGGAGATGCACAGTCTCCTGCTTTAACACCTTCTGAGGTGGGAAGTTGCAGCAGAATGGATGTAGTGGTGACTGTATGATGTCGACTGCCATGTATCTATAGATAACACCTTCAGGTGGCATAGCGGAGGTGGGATGGATGAAAAATGGTGAAAACAGACAGGCCATGAGTTCGCTGGTTCTGTCTCTCACCCACTCCAGATGTCAAGTCATTGGTACCCTCTGTTTCCCCATTTGTAGACCATGGCTGCTTTTCTGGGGCCAGAAGAATTTGGGTTTGCTGTCGGGGCCCTGCTGAGGGGTACATGCCCTGGAAGAAGTGGGCAGAGGAGCGAATCAGAACTGGAACATCAGATGCTTACATGTGCATAGAGGTATAGAGGGTAACACATAAAGCTTGATTGAATGTGTACTCATAGATTATAAAGAATAGATTAAACAAGCTATAAAACAGACAAAGACAAGAAAGTGGTATGCCCAGTTATAAACCCAGAGAGTTTAAACTTGTGTGATCTTTAAAAGATTATGATAATACTGTCACTGGCTCAATTTAGGGCATCTTCTGCTCTCTCGCTGTCTGACTATAAAATAACTTAACATTTTACAGCGGGTTTGTGTGGTAAATTCATGCAAATGGCTATAAAACAGTATGAGAGAAGAAAGGGTTATAACTGGCATGGGGGGAAAAAAAACATCCGAGAGGGACATACCACCTGGCAAGAGCGGCATACCACCCAGTGTCCTATTGCATTCATGTCCCATTGTGTGAGTGGGACAGAGCAGGAGTGGAGCATCTAACTCTGGGGCATCTGTAGAGAATCCAGATGGTGGCTGTAGGTCTGCAGAGGACTCTGGAGGTGAGACGTCAGACAAGGTAAGGGGTGATACCCACACAGACTACCGTTCACTGTGACATCCAGCAGGCAGGCAGGTAACTAACATATAGGTACAACGTGGATGCAGCATGACCCAGGAAATGCTGAGGGTGTCAGCAAAGGGCAGCCAGACCAAAATGAATGTGGAGGCACAAGAATCCTGCTCTCAGAGATCACGTAGGAAACCAATTGTCCAAGCAATGAAAGAATTTTATTACTAGCAAAAATGAAACTGACTGGAGGATTCAAGAGGACTTTTTTTTGCTTGGACAATTGGTTTCCTACATGATTTTTGAGTGCAGGATTCTTGTACCGCTACAGGACACTAATCTATGCAGCAGCGGTAAAAGGTGTAAGGAGTACTAAACACCAGGGGAAGAAAGAGGAACAGGAAGGGTAGTTAGGTCAGGGAAAACAGGATACACACTGTCTAGGGTAAGCCTATAAGTAAGGTCAGGTGTAAGAAGATGCAAGTACTATTCTAAGAAACGAAAGTAAGGGCAGGTAAGGAAAAGCAGGATAAACGCTGTCTAGGGCAGATTGTTAGAGAAGCTCAGGGGACATAGAAAAGTGGCACAGAAGTAACACGGAAGTAGGGTGTGTGTTGAGGGGTAGTTCAAACTAGAATTACTACTAAGCAAGAGCAAATAAAGGGTAGTGATCATGGGAGTGGTGCAGTGTATTGGCTGTAGTGCCACAGTCTTTTGGGAGACCTTCTGGAGTCTGACGTGCTGCCTATCTGCAATCACCTCTCAGGGCTGTTGGCATAGGTTGCTGGACTCTGGGCCAAACTAGAAAGGGTACAGTGGACCTACTGTCCCACCCAGAGGCAACTGAGTCCACCACTGATCTGCCAGAGGGTACCAAGACTGAGGCAGACTGATTGGACAGTGGTGGGCTTCAGGGGGTTGGGGGGACAGGTACATGCTCCTCCACCATTGCCACTGCAAAAAACCTTCACTGTACTGGCAGAATGGGGCAACTGAAAGGAGGCTGCCACTGCAGTTGGAGGGGATGAATGGGGTCCTCAGAAGCAGAGGCCCCAAAGAGGGAAGGAGAGGCTCCACCCAAGAGAAAGCAGCTGCTGGTGGGGGACTCTATAGATAGGGGATAGACCTGAGAGCTGGGAAGGGGAAGGATAGGGAGGTGAAGTGCCTGAGCGGTGCTTTAGCTTGGAGGGATGGAAAGCATATTGAGAGGCATTCTAGGCTAGCTGGAGTGGGAAGAGAGCTAGATGTCATTGTCCACCATAAGACAAATTACCTAACAATGTAGAAGGTAGGACTAGTATTGGGGAACTTCAGGGAGCTGGGAAGGGGCCTCAAGCAGACAGTACGCATCGTGGCTTTTTACGAGGTGCTACCTGAAAAGGGCCAGGGAGTTGGTACTCCACACTGTGACCTTTGATGACTGGTTGAAGGCATGCTGCATGGAGGAGGGCTTTGGCTTCATTGGGACTGGGGACCAGCCTGCAAAGATATGGACATCTATAAGGGAGACAGCCTGCATCCTTGTAGGAAGGGGACTGCAGTCCTCGGTGGGAGGTTTAGATACTATCTAGATGAGCATTTAAACTAGCCGGAGGGGGGCGAGAAATCCAGGGAGGCAAAAAATGCTCCCTGAGGTGGAAAAATGGCAGGAAGAGAAGGCCAAGGGTTAAAAACACCCCTGGGACAGAGGTCCAGGTAGACAGAAAATGTGACAGGTCATATGAAAAACAAAAATTACTCCGGTGAGGGGGATAGTTGATTGCCAGGGACCGAAGGGAAAACAAAACTTGAAGGTGTGAGTCAGAAGATGCTTTGAAACAACATAGGCAAGAAAAGGAGGGAGAAGGAGGGCAGCAGATGGTTCCATATCACAATAGCAAATGCAAAGCAGTGATCATTATTATGGCGAGTGTATATCGCCAAAAAGTAATTCAGCGATATACACATAACAGCAACACTACATCTGGTCAGTACTTAAAAATGTGTATGTAGGGGGGCTGTGCCCACCAACCCCCTCACCCCCTACTGAAGGATTATCAACTCCGGGGGGGGTGCATGTTGGGGAGGGGGCGAGACTCCTGAAAAAAAAAAAAAAAACAAGAGCTGCAGGCAGTGGCAAAATATTTCTCCCCATCCTGTCCCCGAACCCAGATCCTTCTATGCCAGAGCCAGCCACAATCACCACCACACCACACGGGCTGGCTTGGCAGCACTAGGGACACTGCCCCACAGAAACCCTCTATCCTATTCCTCCCCTTCCCCTTGCTATTCCTACTTTACGGTCGGCCTTCTGAATCGCCGCCTTTGACCAGGTCGCTACCCTTGCAGGGTAGCCCTTCACCATTTCAGTGAAAATGTCTCACTCATTTGCGAGTTGCTCATTTGTAGTCACCCTTTTGATGTGATACTGCAGTGGATGGGGGAGAAAGTGTAGAGGGCCATGAGTGATAACGCATGGTGCCTTGGAAAAAAAATTCCAGACTTGGAAGCTCTCATGACAGAGGCTAACCTAGATATAGTGGCCAAAATAGAATTGTGGTGCATTGACTGGAACATGACCACACTGGGCTACTCTGTTTAGGAAAGACAGGGTGGAGGGGAGGAGGGGGTTACATTATATGTGAAAGAGGGAATTAAGGCCACGGAGGTACAGGGGCACCAAGAGGAGGAAGAGGAGGGTCTGGAAGTGCTGTGGGTCACTCTGGAGACATGCTCTGGAAACAATCTCTGTATCAGGGAAGTGTACAGACCTCCAGCATAAGGAGAGGAGATACAGTAGATAGGGCACGGGGAAGCCATAATCAGGATGGCAGGTAAGAGGGAGGTGCTGATAGTTGGAAACTTCAATCTTCCAGATGTGGAGTGGAACCCTTCAGCTGTGGCTTTGGCAAAAAGTAGAGCTATCCTTGGCTCCCTACAAGGGGCTTTTCTCAGGTAGTTAATCAAAGAACTTACTAGGGACAGCGCAGTGCTGGAACCAGTGTTGGGTAAGTTACTTTTTCTATTACTTTCTATTACGTTTGGAAACTTGTTCCAGGAAGCTCTGTGCAGTCACTAGAAAGGATGGATAAGTACTAGAAAAAGTAATACACCTTAAAATTATAGTTACTTATTTCTTTTTATATAAAAACAATGCAAAAATAATAAATAACTATAAAAGATTACATTTTTTGAAAGTAATAGGTTTGTTACTAGTTACTTTCAGATAAATGTAATCAGTTACACTTACGTATTTCTTTTGTATAAAAAGACATAAGTAATTGTAATTGTGAGGTGTATTACATTTTCCAGTACTTCTCCATCCTTGCTAGTGACTGCACAGAGCTTTCTGGAATAAGTTTCCAAAAGTAATGGAAAGTAATAGAAAAAGTAACTTACCCAACACTGGTTGGAACTGATGCTTACAAACAGGGACAGCATTGCAGGAGTCACAGTGGGCAGTCCCCTAGGTACCAGTGATCACTTGACAATAGGGTTCAATATAAGAACAGGAGCAGAGGCAAGCTACATTAGGATGGTGGTCCTGGACTTCAGAAGGGTGTATTTTAAAGAAATAGGAGACTGTCTCAGAAATTGCCTCGAAGGGGGAGATTTCCAGAGAGAAGTAAATGCACAAAAGGCACAGACAGAAGAAAGGATTACCAGAGGGGACACTAAAGGGGAAAAAACTTTTTTTCAGGTACATAAGTGAGAAGAATAGAGCAAGGGGAGATATACTGAGAATCAGAAGGGCAGAAGAAGGATCCTATGCAGAAGGGGACCAAGAAACAGCTGACATCTTAAACAGGTACTTCTGCTTAAATGGGTACTTCTGCTCAATCTTCATAGTAGAGGTAGGAGAGGATGGACCAGAAGGGAGAAACAGGAATGGGGGAGAAGGTGAACACAAGTTCATTTTCAGAGGAAAGAGTCCTGAAGGTGTATAAGGCTATGGGACAGCATGAAATACACTCCAGGGTACTAAAAGAACTCAGGGAGATGCTAGCTGTCCCACTGACAGCCTTGTTCAACAGCTCACTGGAAACAGGCATGGTTCCAAAGGAGTGTCAGAGGGCTGACGTGGTCCCTATACATAAGAGTGGTAGTAGGGAAGAGGCTAGCGCCTATAGGCTGGTCAGTCTTACGTCAGTGGTGGGGAAATTAATGGAAACCCTACCGAAAGAAAGACTGGTTGAGCATCTAAAATCCAGTGGGCTGCATTACCACAGATAGCACAGATTCACAGGGTGGAAGGTCATGCCAAGGGAATCTGATAGATTTCATTGACTAGGTGACCAGAGAAATAGATCAGGAAAGGGCAGATGCCATGGACTACCTAGAATTTAGCAAGGCCTTTGACACTGTGCCACACAGGAGGGTGACCAGGAAGTTGACCAGCCTAGGTGTGGGATCCAAAGTAGTAAACTGGATTAGAAACTGGTTAATGAATAGGAGACAGAGGGTGGTGATTAATGGCACTCACTCTAAGGATGTGAGAGGGATCAGCGGGGTACCACAGGGCTTGGTACTGAAACTAGTCCTCTTCAATGTCTTCATAAGGGACATTGAAGAAGAACTGGAGGAAAGGTATGCCTTTTTGCAGATGACACCAAAATCTCTAACAGGGTGAATACACATGAGGGAGTAGAAAAAATGCACAGTGATTTTAGGAAATTTAAGGAGTGGTCGAGGACATGACAGTTGGGGTTTAATGCCAAAAAGTGCAAAGTCTTGCACCTAGGGCATAGGAACCCTGGTGCTGAGTATAGGATGGGGGAGGTACTGACTGCCCCTAGACAGGAAAGGGATGTTGGATTTATCAGAGGACCTCAAGGTGACAGGACAGTGCTACAAGGCAGTGGGCAGGGCTAGTGTGATGCTGTGATGCTGTGGTGCATAGGGTGGGGTATCTCTGGCAGAAGGAGGGGGTGGTGGTGCCACTGTATCACTTCCCGGTGCACTCCCACCTGGAGTACAGTGTCCCGTTTTGGAGATCACGCTTCAAAACAGACCTAGACAGGGTGGAGGCTGCCCAGAGGAGGGCAACTAAAATGTTCAATAGGTTTGCATGGTAAGGCCTATGAGGAGAGATTGAGGAATTGCATCATGTACACTCTGGAAAAAAGGAGAGAGAGGGGACATGATCTAGACCTACAAGTACCTTAGTCAGGTAAACAGGGTGCAGGTGGGGAGTCTCTTTCAAATAAGGATGAACACCAGGACCAGGCACATGTAGTAAAGCCGGAGGTGGGGAAGTTCAAAAGAGATGTGAGGAAGTATTTCACTACTGAAAAGGTAGTTGATGCCTGGAACAGACTGCTAGCTGAAGTGGTGGAAGCTAGAATGGTGGGGGCTTTAAGCATGCATGGGATAAACATAAGGGTATATTAGAAAAGAGGCAGGGAGTTGGGCCCTCCAAGACTAGATAGGGTCTGCAGAAGAATAAGCAGAGAGCACTTGGGCAGACAGGATGGGCCAAGTGATCATTTTCTTCCAAGAAATTATGTGCTTCTATGTTTCCGTGAGGCAACATTGCACTTCACTATAAGAGAAGTATATCCCCCACCACTATCATTTAATTGTTGCAAGGGGAAAACAACTACATTTCCCAGCAGCATTTTAATGTACAGTATGGGACTCTTTTGCATCATCACTGTGGAGGATAACTTTGAACTGATCAATAGCTCTTTCATGTGCTACAGTCACAGTTCAGGAGAGGAAAACTCCATAGGTGAGGAGGTTCCTTTGGCAACTCCATGGTTAGAAAATAAAAACTGTGCACGACAGTCTGCTGCTTCTGTTCCCCAAGCTGTGTATCACAACACACATAAAAAGTAAAAGAAAGAAACATACACACAACTTTCAAAAACTTGACAATGCCATCAAGTATACTAAACACGCATTTGTCAATGCCGAATGTTGTCTCGCAGGCATTGGCATTGGTAGTGCAAGAGTTAGAGATGCATAATAGGAGTGGCAGTGAAGTATTGAACTGATGCCAACCTCACCCCCACCCTGCAGAGACTGACAGGCATTAGGGTGTGCCTTTGGGGCGTCAGCTATAACGCTCATGCCATTTTACCTTACCCTACCCTGTAGACACTGACAAGTGTTGTGGTGTGCTTTGGGGTCTTTTTGCCTTATACTTACCCCATTCCATAAGGAAATATGCTGAGACGGGTGCAGTATGAGAATGGGGTGAACTTTAGGGCCGAACACTCCAAGGCAGACCTTGATGCCTGTCACTGGCTGCAGGGTGGGTGTGGGATGGAATGGCATGAGTAGTACAGCCAGTGATCCCAAGTCACACCCCTGATGCCTGGCAGTCTCTAAAGGGTGGGGTGTTACAGTTGGTAACCCTAACGTCATAGGAGTTTGTTGGTATTGTCACTCCAAATTTTCAACATGGGTTTTTTGTGACCCCAGCTCATGAAGAGTGGCACAATCAGTTTGTTAACTGAAAGGTGGTGTTGCACAGTGGCTATGCCATTTGGTGACACAGGGACAAAAACACATTTTGGGCAGGATGTGAAAAATGGCAACTATATTGTTCATGAGGAGGTGTAAAAAAATGGCAATGTTGAAAATCTGGGGTGAAAATATGAAAAATTGGTGAAGTCATGAGCATGCATAGAAACTGCGCAACACAGGTCTGTAACCCAATTATTTTTGGGATTCTTTTAGCCACATTTTCAACATAGGAATTTTGGGACCTCCTCTCATGAACAGTGGCGCTGTGATTTTGTTAATCTGTCCTAAAAGTTGATTTCCCACAGCGACCACGCCTTTGTGCACCACAGGTGTGGAAACACATTTTGGGCAGGCTGTGAAAAATGACAACTGTATTGTTCATAAGGAGGTGAGAAAAATTGCCAGTGTTGAAAATCTGGAATGAAAATATTGCAAATTTGCAAAGTTACAGGGGTGCGTGGAAACTGCGCAACACATGCTTGTAACACAGTCATTTTATGGAGGTTCATCACCAAATTTTCAACATAGGCATTTTAGGACCTCTGTTCATGAACAGTGCCATCATAATTTTCTCAAACTGTCCCGAAAACTGATTTCGCACAGCGACCGCGCTATTCTGCGCTAGACATGCGAAAAAAACACATTTTGGCCAGGATATGAAAAATGACAGATGTACTGTTCATAAGGAGGTGTGGAAAAATGGCAATTTTGAAAATCTGGAGTGAAAATATTACAAATTCATGAAGTTACGAGCGTGTGTGGAAACTGCGCAATGCATGCTCGTAAAACAGCCATTTTTGGGATTTTTTTCACCAAATTTGCAACATAGGCTTTTTGAGAACCCCCCTCATGAACAGTGGCACTGTCATTTAATTAATTGGTCTCAAAAGGTGATTCCACGCAGTGACAGCGAAATCACCTTTTGGGACCGAATAACGCTATGACAGTGACTGATTTCATGAGGAGGGGTCCCAATAACCCCATGTTGAAAATTTGGTGCAAAAATTCCCCAAAATGCCTAAGATATGCACCAAAGTTGAAAAAACCCTATTTTTTCCATTATATAGCTTACCTGCATTTCTTCAGTTTGCGATCAGCTTTGAAGAGTGCAGATGTGTTCCTGGTCCACCGAAAAGCATCGCGCCATGTGCCAGAGGTAAGTATGGGGGTGAGGGGGGTGTGGGGAGGCAGGGTGCGTAGAGGGTGGGCGCAGGTTGGGGAGGGCCATCGGAGTCGATGAGGGACCATTTTCTGCTTTGCAGGATTAAAAAAAAATAAAAAATTGCGGGACGGATTATCTTTTACAGGGTAATTTGGCACACTGGGGTGGGCTCCCAGCATGCCACCTGAGTGTTGTTTTTTTGGGGGGTTCTGTAGCCGATGGGAGATTGGGCACCCCTGTTGACACACAACATATGGGGGGACATTATGCTGACAGGGAGTGGGATCCGCCATTGGCAAATGAAACCAGGAAGGGGGAACATGATGCTGAGGGGGATTGGGCACCCCCTCAGCATGCACTTTAAATGCGAGGGGGGTTTGCATTATGCCAATGGGGAGTTGGCACCCCCGTTGGCAAATTACGTGGGTTGAGGCATGCCGACAGGGGGATTGGGCACCCCTGAAGTCGGCTCTCCATGCGGCGGCAGTCAGCACCGCCATGTTAATGGAAGGGCTTAACCAGGAAAGGCATGTAGGGAGGGCATGTTTTGGTGTCGCTGCATGATGAACTTGGCTGTCATTGCAGCAGACTTTTTCTTAGATGTGCTCACTACATTATGTATTCCTGATGTGGCGCCTGCATGCTGGCTTATTGGGGAATGAGGGATGCACCTACTGATGCGTGCCCTGCATTCGCCCAACAGTGACCGTGCCTCCAAATCTGATACTAATGCAATATGTTGGCTGCTCAAGCGCGAGCCAACATAAAAACTGCAAAAAGTTTAATTAAGAATACGAGCATAAAAAACTAAACTGCCCTAGGGGTGCCTTGCTCCTTAGTGCTAGGTGTTTTTTGTAGGTTTTTATGTCCATATTCTTAATTCAATTAATTGTATCACCTTTTCTGTTTTTATCAGTTGCTTTCAGCAACAATTATCCATTTTTCACCTTATGTAAATATATGCAAACATTTCCACCAGAAAGGTGTACAAGTTTACAAATTACAGTATACTCCAACAGTTTACCATGCAAGATCAAAACTTCATTCTCACTACATGTGGACTGTCATGTTGGGTGCACAGTCTGTGCAGACATTAACAAACTTACCACAGATGGCTTCTCCTTCTCCAAACCCTCCATGAGTAAATGGAAGAAATCTTAACCATGATTCTTCAGCTTCAAGGACAAAATGGTTAGTGACTCTACTTTAATTCTTTATACACACATATAACTGACCACAAATGCCAGCTGTGCCATGACCTTGATATCCATGGATTCATGAAGCCCAATACTAACATAGTAAGCTGAACTATTGGAAACAGCTAAGAATACACATTCCACATAGTTGTTGTGTATAGTCCTTTCTAGTCTTACATAAATAATAGCAGGTTCTGGATCTGGTATACAATCAGCCAGAAAATATCAGCCCATTTTCACAAATGCATCCTTCAATCCTGATGCAACTGTGCAAGTTCAAAACTTCTACTATACATAATTAACTATTATTGATGAATTTGTGATTGTTTGTACCTGGTTGAAAAAAGTTAATAAAAATTATATTTACAAAAAAAAAAAAAACTTCACCTACCTAATCCCCCCTTCCCCCTACACACTGGGATATCCGATGTAGCGCTAGATCCCAAGAAAGCATATAGTGTGCACAGCATCTGTTAAGGGTGGGGGGGGCTAAAATAATTGCCTGAACCTGGCGGGTGTGGTAGAGGATGTGACTTAATTCTCTGGGCCTGTCCTGCTCCATTTCCCTGCATACTGTACTGTATATTAATAAGATAAATTGTGAAAATAAAAAAAAATCTAGTAAAAATATATTTGGGAAGAAAAGGGGTCTTAGCCTGTAAGCGAAGTGAAAGCTTTTGTACGAGTGAGGGACTGGTTGTCATGCTGTTGAGAGATAAGTGGTTAACGTTTGCTATAGTAAAAGAAGCCAAGCAGCTAATCCACTTGGCATTAACTTTTTTGACTATAATAATATACTGCATGTTGTTCAGAAGAAACAGCCAAGGAAACTATTATCATCTGCCAGTAGGAAACAGGTATGACTGCTTGTATGAAATAAATGAAGGTTAACTAGATAAGCAAAATGATAAGACACTTAGGTAGATATTTTATTCATCGAATATTTCAGGCCTACTTGTAAAATGATCAGACAAAGATTTTGTGAAAGTAATACAGATAGTGAATGTCATATGCCTTCAGGAAACTTGGGCTCCATCTTTGGACAGTCCATTCATTAATGGTTATTTATTAGCACAGGTTCCTGCTAGAAAAAAGTAAAGCAAGGTTATTTGGAGGCTTAGTTACATTAATTAAAATTGAAAAATACAACATAAATCTTGGAAATTACAGAGGTGAATCCTAACACACTGTATACTAAACTTAGAGTTAAAGATACAGAATCAGTGATAGTTAATGTTTATATTCCCCTTGCACAGTCCAAATATTCTTCTGATTTATGGGTGGACTTGCCCAATTTGCTAGAGAAAAGTTGTATTAATCTTGATACTGAATTATATTTATCTGGGGATTTCAGTACAAGAACTGGAATGTACAACTCTTTAACAGGTTCTGATTTTTTTTGTACCTGATCTTGAACCTGCAAGACGTAACACAAACATTTGTAATACCCAGGGGACAATAGTAATAGAACTAATGGAGTCATTCAACCTTGTAGTAATCAATGGTAGATTTCCGTCAGACAGAGAGGAGGAGGAGTGTACATTTTTTGCTCATAACTGTGCAACAGTGATTGATTACTAGATTACATAAATTTCAGGTTTATTGAGAGTTAAAGATATGGAGATGTTAGCTCTCCCAGTGATCATTTTCCATTTGTGGTTCATGGATCTTATTTAATGGCTAACACTTCTTTGTCTTTTGATAGCATTGTAGGCTCCAGATATGCCATTAATAACACACGCATGACCAAGAACATGAATGCAGAAAAGAGAGTTTTTTAAATGATTTCACAATTTGAGGAACAGGGGTTATTTAAATTTATCATGCAAACTGACTCAAAAAATTTTTTTGACGGACTCACTGATGGTTTTCCAAAGATTATATTTGGTTATTTATTTGGAATATAACAAAGCAAAACCCAAGACATGGTTTAGCATTACCTGTCACACAGAAAAGAATGCGTTAAACAAAATCATAAGGGAATGCAGGAAAGTGCCAAACAGAAAAAAATTTAACACATCTGTACAGAGCAAGGAAGAGATACAAAAAATATAGATTGAACATAAGGTATCGTATCAGAAAAAGAACTGGAAAACAATGCTTAGAGCAATTATGGATAATACTGTAATTCTTCCCTGTTCTGGAACTATGTAGCCAAAAGCACAAGCTCTTACACTAAAGAGCTTGAATCCTACATTACTGCTGATTCTTGGCTAATACATTTTGAAGCATTACTCTTGGATCCAAATATTTCTGATTACTCTTATGCAACTACTGTTGAGGAGCAGAATATTTCTATTGAAGTCATGGAATTAGAAGTAAACATAGCAAAAGATAATTAAAGAAAAAAAGCTCCTGGTCCTGACAGGATTCCAGAAGAACCTTATAGAATTAAGAAAGACTGGTGGGTCAGATTAATGATGAATTTATTTAATACATGTAAAGCAACAGATAATACCAAAATTGTGGATTGGCAATATACTATAATTGTACCTCTGTTTAAAAAGAGGAATAGAACAGACCCCTCCTCTTACTGGTTCATGTTAGCTTGGTTAATGTTATGGCAAAGATTTTCTCAAACATTGGGCCCAATTCAGAGAGCCCCTCAGAGTTCGATGCAAACTGCAGCAAACTGCAGCTTGCATTGATCTCCAGTGCTCAAGGGACCATGCACTCAATTCTCTATTGTGGAAGGGTCCTGGCACCAAACTCACACAGCTTGTGGCAAATGTTGCCATGCGCCAAAGTCAAGGCACATGGTAGAGGTTTGCTGCAAGCTGTGGGGAGGTCGGGCAGCAATGGCGCCCATTGATAGAGACCTGGTGGAAGGCTGATGGTGTGTGTGTGGGGCAAGACGGGGATGAGGAGGACAGGTAGGGCACAGATGGGTGGCAGCAGGTCCCTGACTGGTACATTGTACAATCACTGCTATGCCTGTGCTGTCCATGGGGGGGGGGGAATGGCTGCACTGAGGAAGGGAACCAGCAGGCACCACACCTTGGACATCTATGGGTGCAATGGGGGTGCGGGATACCATAGGCAGGTGGCAGAACAGATGCCCTCCCACCCAGTAATAGCTTTGGGGGCAGCGCACAGGCCATTAGATGAGCCCTGGGCTGGTATAAGCACTGGCAGGTCCATCCGGCTTACTGAATCTCACGAACAGGGATGTTGCAGCCTACGTCCACCACATGCTGCCGCACATTATGGCTCAACCCATGGTTGGGTGTAACCCTACTGCAAGCCCTGTTCAGTGCAACAGACCTTGCTGTTACTGCAGACTGTGTTCCTAATTGGAACCAATGCAACTTTTGATGAAAGGGTTTCCTGTGTCAAGTCTGATTGACGCAGGCACCTTGCGTCGGTTTTTGGGCTTTGTGAATGAGGCCCATTTTCTTAAACAGACTTCAACTAGCTTTAGAACAAAAGAGAGGTCTATTTCATTTACAAGCAGGCTTCAGATCAGCATATTCTAAGATCATTGTTTTGTATTGAACCATATTCTCCATAAATATGTTAAGTTATGGAAACAATAAGTATTTGTGGTCTTTATAGACCTATTGTTTGCCTTTGACTCATTAGTATGTAGTATCTCACAGGACAGAACAGAAATATTAGGTATAGATAAGGGACTTATTACAAACATTAAGTTATTATATTTACAAACATGGACACAAATTAGGTTAATGTGTAATGCAGCACTGACAGCACCTTTATCACAAATAGAGAGGTCAAGCAGGGGTGCATTTTGGCACCTTTGTTGTTTCATATATGTAACCCCTAGGCGGCGCTACTCCAAGGGCTACTACCTCTGCCTGTCTTCCTAACAACAGGTTGAGGGGCTTGGGTTCCAAATTGACAAGTACTGGGGTGTCCCTACCCTCAGTAAACATAATAGTTTGATGCCTCCACCCAGAGTACAGTTTGCGTGGGTATCTATCTAGACTGGTACAGCCCTCTGGGAAGCTATAACCACCCACAATCCCACCTAGTGACCAAGTACCTGTGAATGGACAATAACCATTAGCAGTATTCAATAGACAGTTTGCAATAAGCATTAATAATATGCTCACGGATGTCCCTCTTACCTGCAGGGTCTCTGGTCACTGTGTACACCCTACAACCCCTGCAAAGACAGTTTTGCAATACAGCATGCACTTTCAACACATTCAGTAAAGAGCCTATCACTTTAAGCCAGGTAATAATATACTCACAAGCTAGGTTCAAAGTAACACAGTAAATCAGGTTTATTAAGGGGATGTGAACAAGGAAGGGGAGCAAATCTAAGCAAATGATTACTATTCTGGAGTGTGCCAGGTTACTTGAGACATAATTAATTTAGTCCTTTTGCTAAACAGTCTCTCAACTACTGGGTACCCAGAATATAATGCTGGCTGGCCAGAATCGGTGTCTGGGGTTGCCGGTGTTGCAGCTGTTGTTGGTGCCCTTGATGGAAAGACAATTGACATTAACAGTAAAAGCAGACTGAATTATTTGTATCCATAGCCGGTTGGCCTAGTCTATTGAAATACGTGAACACTGGCTGAGTATAATCAGGTGGTACCATTTACAATCAAACACATTTGTTGCAGGGAGCTACCCTGGATTTACTCACGGTTCCCAATGAATTGATGAAGGCCTAGTGAAATAAAGACTGCTGACTTGGATTTGCCTTGCTTGGGGAAACTGGGCTGACACGACTCACCTTCACTTCACTGCCTTTCCCAGTAGTTGGCTGCAACCTGCATTGATCTGCTGCGCAGGGGCTGAATCCCCAGGATGGGTCTCTTACCAGAAAACTGTCTCTGGAACAGGAACAGGCAGCAAGATCCAAACTGGCAAAGGCCCACATGTAGAAGAAAAAGAAGAATCAGCATTTATATAGCGCTTTTCATACACTGTGTATCCCAAAGTGCTTTACAAGCAATACTAGACTGGTAGTGAAATGACTGAATGTGTAGTGGCAGCCATATCGCATATCAGCACCCAGACACAGCCTGGACAATTGCATGAATCAGTTTATGGGAAGGGGAATGTTGGACAGGACACTGGGAATGTCCCCCACTCTTTGCGAAGAGCGCCCTGGGTTCTTTTACTTCCACTTGGACACCCACCAGGACAGCACCAGGATGGGTAGAAAGGATCTTGGTTTAACATCTCATCTGAAGGACGGCACACTCCAGCAGTACAACACCCTTCTAATACTGCACTCAGATGCCAGCGTTTTCGGTGCAAGTCCAATCCCGATGTGGGAAGAGAACCCATGACCTTTTGGTCCAGAGGTGGATGTGTTACCAACTGAGCCATGCTGACATCCCATGTAGGAACTGACTCTGGAAGGGTTTGATCCTTCTGCTGGTGACGCCACCAGCTGGTAGGCAAATTGGTTGCTGTGTGAGGCTGGCTCCTTTTTTGGCAAAACAGGAGTCCTTGGATCTCAGTCTCTTTGCCCACAGCAGGCCTCAGCACATTCAACTGGTGAAATACTGGATTCTCTATTTTCCTCTTTCGGTTCTCTGTCCGGTTGCAATTTCAGCTGCCTTGCTGAGCAACCCTGTTAACCTGCAGGAAGGCAGTATTCTTGAACTTGATCCTCTCTTGGGATTGAAGAAGACCTCAGGAGATGATTGCAGCCCTATAATGCATAGTCCCCCTCAGAGCTTAGATGATCTTGTCTGTATGAATGCTCAAGCTATACTGCACTACTGTTTGAAAATGGTTCTCGGACTAGCCTATTTTTCCTGCCATCCAGTTGGCTAGGGGAACTACCAGTCACAATCTTATGTTTCCATTAGTTCCTTTAGGTGCCAAACACCATAGTTCACAGTTTCTCCCACAAGGCACCTGAGCTAAGGACCCCTCGAGGTCCCCTGAGTCCCAATTGGTCCAAACCTGGGAAGTCCCAGATCAAACATGGTGGCTCCCATTGGGAAATGCATGCTGCAAAGAAGGCAGGCTAAATGACAGTCTGTATCCTAAAAAACAGTAAAGAATTAAAAGTACATATTTACAGTACCATGTAGGGCTCCCTCTGTTTTGTTAGCGACAGCAGAGTGGGGCAGATTAGGAAAATACCTGGCCGGTGGCAAGCTCCGGGACACTCGGACCCAGCCCAGGCCATTTACAGCATACACTGGCTGTGGCACTTAAAGAGACAGTACAGAGACACATCATGGCACTCTCATGCCGATCAACAGAAGGACACCAACAACCATGGATTTATCATATCTGAGGGACGTTCGCCTGGCAGTAGGCATCAGCAGAGCCCAGGGAGAAACTTAAGGCAAGCCCTCAATTTTGGGGGAGGGTATATATATGTATATATGGAGTTTCAAGAACTTTACAAAATTAATGTGTTGAGGTGCCTAAAATAGGCAGTTTTATGATTCCCACGGTGGCATACGCGGATGATGTGGTGCTGCTGTCCTCACTACAAAAGGGCTGCAGCATCATATTACTCTATTTCAAAAGTTTTGTGATACATCATGTTTGAAAATAAATCTGGAGAAGACAAAAATACTTCAGTTTGGTTTAAGGAAAAAAGATAATTATATTTTTCAGTGGAAAATATAAGATACAAATATTGAAAAGTTTACTCAATATGCAAATCTTGGTATTACAGTCACAGAACTTTTTTTTTATAATATAATATTTTATTAATTTCATCTTTTATCTGTTCAAAAACAAACTATGCAACAAAACAAATACTTTACAAATGAACAAATCCATGAGAAGCTGAATCCATAATTCCAAAGAACATCATTAAACTAATTTCCTTAGTGCATACCTTACATAAAAGGAATAGACCCAGTCCAAGACATGGGGAACCTAATAATACATACTCTATTATTAAGCCAGTAGGTAGTAGCTTTACATAGTTAACTCTCTCCACAAAATTATTCTTATATCTTTTTTAATGTCTCCCCTCTTTAAATATAATAATAACGAACTTAAATTTAATCTAATTAGCACCCCAGTTCGATCAATTCAAACAAGCAAAACTTAGATCCTTGAGTCCTTATATATCCATTCTTTCCAAATTCCCCATATTTTCATGTTCTGATGGTGTAGGCGATGAAACAAGTGATTCTTCAGACTCCAGGGTAGAATAATGAGCGCGAATATATGCAGTAAGCTGGTCCACATCAAAGAATATGTTTACTTTACCATCCTTAATGATTTTTACCTTAGCAGGTGGCAACAAAGAAAACGAACCACCAAGTTCCAAAATTTCCTGACGATAAGCCAGAAATTTCCTCCTCCTTTGTTGAGTAGCGTAGCAGAAATCTGGATAAATGTAATATTTGGAGCCTTTATACTCCAAGACCCCACTGAGCCTAGCTAATTTAAATATATAATAACTATCTGAATCAAATCCAAATATCGCCAAGATAGTTGTCTTCAACTGGGAAGTTGTGTTTTTCTCTCTTCTGAAAAGTCTAAAAGCCTTCGTGATTAAAGGAGGATTCTCCTGGGGTAGCTCAAAAGTGGTGATCAAAATATGCTTAACTAAATCCCTTGTAGATTCAAAATCAGCATCCATCTGATCTGGAACTTCCAGAATTCAAATGTTTTTGTATCTGAGCATATTTTCTGCACTCTCCAATTTTCTATTTATGTTAAAGTTATCTCGCATCAGGCTGACATCATTTGCTTCTGCTGTCGCCAGCTTAACAGCATGCTCCTCCAGCTTCATAGAGTTATCCATAGTGATTCCCTTTGTTGTCTCTGCCACAGTTTTAAGGCTATTCAACTCTATTTGCTGGAAGTCCGTTTTTTTAATTAATGTTTCATATCGCCTATCGCTATGCTCTGTTCATGCCAACATTTTTTCTAGGGTTGAACCCGACCTCTCCAATGTATAACCTCCTGTCTCCACGGGGGGAAAAAGTTGATGTTGGCCAGTAAATATTGTTTGCATGCTTGCAGATAAGCCTGAAGTTTGTAATTCCAAGGGTGTAGAGGATGACATTATTTTAGATGCCTGCGGGGTAGCTAACATGCTACTTGAACTCCTGCCGCCACTCTCCGGGCTTGGTCTACCAGGAGGATGCCGCTGCTCAAGCGGCCCAACTTTGGAGAAACAAACTGCAGAACTGAGCCCGCTTTGTTTCTTCGCGAATCCATTCAAGCCGTCATGCTCGACACTGAAGAAAATACAAAACGAAAGGTTGGTCAGAAAGAGTAAAACGAACGCCACTGGCAACACTGAGTTCCCCGTAGTCACAAAACGACTAGATCAACTCCTACACCCATCGGCCATATTGCCCCACTTCATTGTTAATGGTCCGAACAGTTTTTGTTCACTGCAAAAAATCTCAAAAAACTTTATGAGGTTTAGTTAGGTTCAACAAACATTATGGTGGGAACACAGTGGATGCCTCTATCTATGCTGCTAATGTGAAATTGTTATCTAAAATATTGTATGGTATGGAGGTCTTGGCCATGGATAAGCCAGAAGTTTTTAATACAAAATTAGGGCTATTCTGGAGCAGGATTCTATGTCTCCTATGGAGCATTCTGCCTCCAGCGCTTAGGGCAGCATTAAGTCAGACTCCAGTAGAATAACTAGTCAAAATAAGAATAGTATCCTATTGGTTAAAATTCAATGAATGGAAGACTTTAGATATCTGAGAAGCCATATGAGATGTTGAGCTTTCAAAACAGAGGATTAAGTTCAGTGTGGTCAACTGAATTACTAAATACACTCAGTGGAGTGAATATGACACATTTATTCTCACAAACTAAGTTAGAGATACTTATTAGTGGATGTTATAGGAAAATCATACTTTGGTAATTAGAAAACTTATGGAGAATGAAGAATCTCAAAAAAATTAGACAATATAAATGTAGTCCTCATTTTCACAATGGAAGCGAATGCATAACTTAGAACCATATTTAATTGATGTTACTGACCCTTTATTGAGACAACAGATAACAGCATTTCAGTTCAAACTTATAATTCAAATGCACTAAGAGCATGTTATTTATGGAAAACATATGAATATGAAGATACACTTCATAACTGTAGGATTCGCGCCCCTGAAGATATGCTTCATGTATTCTATACTGTCCCAAGTATGATAAATTAAGGAAAATATGGCTGACCCATTATCTCTTAATGTAACTTAATCCTCACAAGCAATTACATTAGCTGCTTGTTGGCTCAAATATGGATTTGATGCAAAAATGAACAGGTTTTTTAGGAGTAGTATGTTTAAGGAGGAAGAAATATGTTAAGTTAGGCTGCCACAGACAGGATTTCTTGTCCTAAAAACCTATACATTCTAAATCTTCCAGCAGCCCACAATCAAATTATGTAGTATGTTTTTGTCAAACTTTATGTGTTTTTTAAAATTACATACAATTTTCATACTGATGTATACTCTGCATGTTTGGCATGTTATTTATGTATTTTGCTATGTAATGGCTTTGTAAGCTGAACAATAAATTTTACCATACCATACCATATGCTACCTATGTTCTTAATCTTTACTTCCCACTTTGGGCAAAAATGTCTTAGTCATGCTAGGGTGGCAGGACACGGCCACCCACCAGGCCTAGCCTGCTCTACTTAATCATATCTAATCCAAAGTCTGGTGCCTGTGTATGAAATGGTAGTCATTGCAAGCCCTGTTGACATATGGTAAAATGCCCTGAATGGCAAACCCTTCCCCTTTGGCCAACAGGGAGCAGTCACACAGAGTCACATGGTATCCAAGGTAGATTCTTGTCACTTTGCCAGTTGATGTGTAATATCCCAGGCTTCAGCACCAACCCAAGTCACTGACTTGATAAGCAGTAACACCATTACTCCATCAGGCAGTCCTGCAGCAAACTTTGGAAGGTTTTCTGGCTTGCCTCCCTCTAGCCAAGGTCTATAACACAGTTAGTTATATAGATACTGAATTAAAATATCATATATACTGCAGAGCCAATGACCACACTTTGACTGCAATACTTGACTGCTTCTAACTGGCCCAGCATCATGAATATCAGTGTATTCGTGATGTTGCCTGTACAGTACTGCATACGGCTCTTGAAAGATGTCCCTACATAGAAGGAATGTCAACAAGACAGAATTCAAGTTTCAGATCCTTTTATTATGGATCACAGTAGGATAAGTGTAGGATATGTGTTGAAAAGCATAAATGTAGGACTTTGAGAGGCAAGGAGCAGCTGAGGCACATGAATTCAGGGAAAGAGCTGCATGTAGCACTCGAGCTTCATGTTGCAGACCTCTGTCCTAGGGTATTAGAGAAGGACTACAATCTATACTACACTATGAATACATTATCCCTCCCATAGGGACAATTGCTAGCTACCACAGTGTATCCTGTCTGGACCCTATGGCCTGGAACACAATTTCAGTTCTCTGGAGACCATCTCTAGGCCCCAGCCAACCTTTAAACACATGGCCAATTGATTTCTGTAGTCCCAGTACCACAACCATGCTGTTAAAGTAAGGGATACATTGAGGTTATTATATTTATTACCATTGTGACCCTCATAGATATTTGATTATTGTTGCACTGATGTACTTCATAAAACAAATTAGGCTTGTTTGGTTTTAACATTAACTTTTATTGATGTATATATTTGTACAATGACTGTGAGAAACAAATGTCCAATTAATGCATTTATTTTCATGGCATTTAGAGTTGGAGTGTAAATAAATAAATAAATTGTTTTCATTCCAGCTTACTTAGCAAGGGATATTTTCATTACTATCAGTTTTTTATGGATGGCATTAATGTGGGTTGAGAAGTCTAGATTACAATTCAGCCACATGCCGGGGTACTTAAAGTAGGTGAACTCTTCAAGGGAGCACCATCAAGGGTACAAAAGATGGCTGGATGACTGTACCTGGTAAGGTATTTCCTTGTGCCAAAGGATGTAGAAACTGTCTTTTTGGAGTTTATAGTGAGGTGGTTTGAGTGAAACCAGCATTGGATGGAGTAAAGAGTGCTGTAACGGTGTCTCCAGCTCAGGGACTAAGATACCAGAGGCAAAGAGGACTGCCATCTGCACACATGAGTGTACTGAAAAAGACACAAACAGTGGGGAGGTCATTTAGGAACAGTGAGAAAAAATTGTGTATCCCTCTGCACTGCAATCATGGGAACTATTTTGAATTAGTATTTTTATTTATTTTTATTTATTATGATCTCGGATTAATACCTTTGAGAACAAGCTCATTACATAGGTTCCACTTCAGGTGTAAACAATACAGTGCAATGCATCAAAAATGTAAGTACTATAATAAACTTAGTTAATCTAGGACAAAGAATAAAGTGTACAAAACAACTTAGAATTAATTGTACAGGGTTTGTCTAAAATAACAGTACATGGGTTCCACATCAGCGGGGTATCAAAGACAGTGCAAGCAGAGGGAAGACAGCTGTTAAACATAATAAAAAATTCATGGCTGGCCAACAAGGTTAATCTAAGGCAGAATACGAGAACATAAAACAGTTTTAATTGACTAGGTACTGAATGTGACAGAGCAACAGGGTGGATGAAGACCAATAGGAAGGTGCGACAGAGCTACGAAATCAATTAAAAGATAGTAGAGATCTGGAATGGAAGGGGGAGAGAATGAATCAGCCCAGGAGGCCTTGTCAATAATATATAAGGGGACAAGGCCTTTTCTAGGAGTGAGGTAAGTGTTTAGTCTGGGTAAGGGAGGATCTTAGGGAGGGAAGGCAAGGAGTGGGGTGAGAGGGAGATAATAGGGGAGAGAAGGAGGTGCCGGGGGGGGAGGTACCTTACCAGGTCAAGGAAAAGAAAGACGTGAAGATAAAGATAAAGTGGGCCAAAATAAAGGAAGCCAGGGGGGAGAGTTGGGTAAGACCGGTTGCTATAACTAAGTGGGGTTAATGGAAACAGTCATATCTGGCATTAGTAATAAGATGGTGCCTGAGTCTTTGCTTGAAAGGGCCAAGCGTGGCTGAGAAAGCAATGTCCGAAGGTAGGGAGTTAAACCAGTAAGAAGCCTGATGAGCAAAACCTTTCTGACCTAGAAAGGTACGGCAGCGAGGGATTTTGAAAACTATACTCTCAGTACTTCTGGTATAGCACCTATATGCATGTGGGGAGAGGAGCTGCTGCACCCCTGCAGGCATCAGGCTTTGTTGAATTTTTTTTGCCATAAGACAGGTTTGGTACTTGAGCCTTCCTGAGAATTGGAGCCAGTTTGCTTGACTATACAAGTTGCACATGTGTGTCAGATGTGTCAAGCCTGTAACCAGGCAGCAGGCTTTGTTTAATGCAACAATGATATGGTGGAGGGCCATGTCTGTTGGGGATCCATAGATTACTATTCCGTCATCTATGAGCGATACTACTGAACTATGTATAGCCAGGGTAAGGGCCTCAGTAGTCAGGCTATGTTTATGCCTATAGAGCAGCCCAGTGCACCTATTAACTGCCTTAACTGTGTTGTCTATGTGGTTGCCATATGTTAGAGAACTGTCCACCGTAACTCCCAGGTATTTAAAGTGTTGGACCAGTTCCGAGGGTGCTCCAACCTCATTTGTGGTTTTAAGGGTATTCCCGATGCCTGTTCTACTAGAGAACAACATTCTTTTTGTTTTCTTATAGTTCATGATGAGTTTATGCACAAGGAACCATCTTTCTACCTCCGAGAAGCTTGTCTGAAGCTTACATTCCAGAACTTTTGGATCTGGATCACTTGTGAACAGCACCGCGTCTTTGTATAGCAGAATTTGGCTCTGACAAGAGAAGGGGAGCTGGTTAAAGAATATACTAAATAGTAAAGGACCTCATATGGACCCTTGGGGCACACCAGCATGAACAGGTCTGCTTTCAGAAAGGACGTTATCTATCTTCATGCGCTGTGTGCATTTGAATAGGTAGCTCTCAAACCAATCAACAGTGTCCCATGGAAGACTAATGGATGCCAGTTGTTCAGCCAGAAGGACATGATTAACTGTATTGAATGCTTTTGTTAGATTGATGAAAGCTGCTCCAACAACGGCACCTTGATCCAGTGAGTTGTGGATGTATCCCATAAACTCGAGCAATGCAGAAGAGGTGCTGTGTGCTTTGCGAAAGCTGTGCTGTTGTGGGCATTGAATTTGGTACTTTTCAAGGTATTCAACCAACTGGTCTGTGACTATTCTTTCCAGTGCTTTTAATAACGGAGGGAGGATTGAAATGGGTCAATAGTTACCATGAGAGGTGTGGCCCCTGCTGTTGAAGACAGGAGTCACTAATGCAGATTTCCATACTTGTGGGAATTTAGAGGATCTCAGTGAGGTGTTTATAATGTGTGTTAGAGTAGTGAGAGTTTCCTCAAGGATTAGTGTCAAAAATTTAAGGTCTAGGGAGTCGCCATTGAATCTAGACTTCCCTAGGACCTTAAGGAGATACTTCCAAGCTTCGCCCATTATGATGGCTCTAAAATGGAAAGGGGAGTGGGAGGGTAGTAGGTCCTCCAGGCAAAAGCTATGCCTGGGGTTGGGCTGGTGGAAAAAGTCAGGGGTAGAGTACCACTCAGATCCAAGAAAGCTTCATTAAAAGTATTTGCTATGGTATAGAGATCCATGGTGGGTATGCCCTCTATGTTAAGTATTGTGGAGGGTGTCCTACTCTCTTTCCTGGTAAGTTCTTTCAGGTTTGAACAGAATTTACAGCCATCATTCCATGACCATGTGAGGGCATCCTTATAGTAAAGATTTTTTGCTGCATGAATGGCCCTTGTGCAGTCATTTTGAGCACGCTTGTAGTTCTGGATGTCGATCTGATTACCAGTGGCACGAGATCTTTGCCACAGATGGTTCCTTTCTTTCATCCACTTGAGAAGATCAGGGGAGAACCAAGGGTTAGTATGCCCTTTGATTTTATGCTTTTTTAGTGGAGCATGCCTGTCACATACAGCATTGAATTGGTGGATAAAGTGATCTAGGGCTAAGTCCATGGAACTGGAAGAGTAGACTAAGGACCAGTCCTGGTGATGAAGGTCAGATTTTAGCAGCTCTAGACGTCCTCACTTAAGGACCCTGTTTGTGATTGTTCTAGCTGGGGATTTTGAGTAATTATTGGACCAGCGGAAGAGGACTGAGGAGTGGTCACTGTATACGTCCATGAGTATTTATTATGTGTGCAATATTGTCAGGACAGTTAGATAATACCCATTCAAGAAGTGTGGAAGTTCCTGTCTTGCAGTTCATCCTATTGGGTGACTCAACAAGCTGAGAGAGGTGGACTGCTGAGACTGAGTCCTTGTACAGGTTAGCAGCAAGGGAGAGCCAACTGACGTTTAGGTCCCCTAGCAGAACAGGTTCAGAGTTTAGATTAAGTGAACCAAGGCACTCCATAAGCGAATCCAATCCTGGCATCTTTAGTCCTGAAGGAATGTATACTGTCAGCACAGTAAGGGTTTTATTGTGCTTGCATAGAAGGACTTTTTTTTGTTGCATTATTTCCTTTTGCCACCCCTACATTCCCAGGATCCACCACTCCTTCGGGCAGCCATGATCTCCAACACCCTCCTACTAGTCCCCCTCCCGGACTCCACCTCACCTCACATTGCAGCCAGGTCCCTGAGGTAGTCTGGCATTACCCTTCGCTGGATGGGTCCCCCTCCTCCGAGGGGGAAGGCACTGGTGGGGAAACCCAGCACACTCTTCACTTGGTCGGCCCCAGGGTGCTGCTGAGATTGGCAGAACATCCAGGGGAGGTTCTTCGGAGGCGCCAATAGGCTGGCTGCTGTCATCCGGCCAATCCCAGGCTTTTTCCATTTTCTTGGTTTCTCCCTCTGCAACGATGCTCCTGCAGTGCTCCTGGTCTCCTCCGGGGGCCACTGCAGAGCGAAGTGAACCCACTACCAACCCCAGGAGAGGAGAGCAGTCCTATGGACGCTCAATCCTCTCCTCCCCTGCTGACCCCCGGCATCCCGAATCTGTTAGAAGGACTTTTAATGCAAGCACATGCATGCTCACCCCGGTGCTTGGCAGATGAAGTGCTAAACCCTGGAGGTTTTCTCGGAGGTAGATTGCACAACCACCTCCACATTTAATCAGTCTGTCCTGTCCATACACTGGATAACCTGGAATTTGGACTTCTCCATCAGTTGTATTGGGGGAGAGACAAGTTTCAACTATTGATAAGATGTCAGGATTGTGCTGCAGGACCCAGGCTTTAAGGATATCTATTTTAGGGAGGAGACTGCAGATATTTAATAAAGCAATTGTCAGGTGTCCAGTTATACGCTGAATGGCAGTAGTTGATTGAGGAGGTATTCTTTCAGCTGCCTGTTGTTGTATTTAAATTGCCTACACTGCTTGCGGGAAGAGGTATTTTTGTGTTGAGTGCTAAAAATCCCAGGGAGGTGTGCAAGTGGGGGCAGCCAGCCTGGCCATAGAGATAAAGACCCCCTGCTGGTGGATGCCATCCAAGGTTGGGGAGGAATGAGAGGGTTGTTGTACAAAGATGTAATTACAGTGCTGTATGCATTCCATGTACTGCCCTGCAGTTCTGGCAATGCTGGTTCAGGTGGAGTTGCCTTCGGGTGTCTAGTAAACATTATGAGGGTGAGCAGTAGAGCTCCCCTCAGCAGTAAGGCACATGTCAGTGACATGATGAGCTATGATTGGGTAGCAAATTATAAAGGAAAAAATTTACATTAGGAAGAGAGGCTTCCAGAATACAGTAGAATCCCTTTAAGAAGAAGAGAGGGCTGCCTGAGAAGCAAAACTACCAAGGTAGTCAGCCTATAAGGAGCAGGGGTGGAGACTACGGACTCAGGCAGGAGCATTTAATAGAGGTTGGGGCCGGGGGTGGTCGAGCAGGAGAAAATTTAAGTTAGGAAGCAGCCAGCACCAGGCTCCGTGTGCATAAGTCTATACCTTTGTTTGAACCATGCTGGTGGTTCTGAGGGCCGTAAGTAAAGTAATGTCAACAAGTTTCAATTCAATTCCATCCATCCATCCCAGGATATAAAATGTAGTACTGATACAGGCTAAATTTGGATAGCCATCTGTAATTTGGCATCTTACTTTCATGAAGGCCCTGTGGGCCAGTAGGCATACATACAGACATATAAACTGCTGTTGTTATCTCTGGGAAAACTTTGAAAAACATCATACAGTAGAATCCTCTTAATAGGGAAGCTGGGTTCACATTAATTTGTCACCATTAAGCGACAGACCCTATTAACAGAAGCTCATTAAATTAGTCTCAGACTGGTCAGAGTTTAATCATAGTTGAATTTCTTTGTTTCATTATGTTTTTCTTCAAAAAATGTTGGTATGTTTTCAAATAATTTTAGTACAGTACTAATCTTGGAAAATAATTAGTAAGGCTTCTTTCACTTTCACATGATCAGCAAGAGAGTGTTCATTTGGTTAGAGTAGAAGTAGAAGCCATAGCTTTCAGCAGGTGACTTATGGCAAGTCATTTAGCTTCTCAACAGCCTCTACAGGCATTCCAAATCAGGTGTAAATGGTCCATCATATTAAACAAAATCATAGCCCCCATTAACCACTTAAATTAACACTGTGCTAACAGGGAGTAAAACTGTTCCAAGGGAAATGCCCCTTTTAACTGAGTGCCCCTATTATCAGGATCTACTGTATTTACACATATTTCTGCTTATATTCCACATGCATTCTGCATTTATCTCCCCCTCTTACTTAGCTAATAAGACCAGCTGCTTGAAAATAGGTTCCTAGTCACTCTGACTTCATCTGTTCTGCTAGCTGTCTACACATATATTTACGAATCACAATAAGTTGCCAGGTGAATGATTGTAATGTTGTAAGCAGGAAATTGTGAAAACAGTTGTAGGCAAGCATCGGGGGAGTTGAAGGCCAAAGGACAATGAAACTCAGGGATGGAGTACAAAATGGTTGTAGTGGTATTGACGACCACGAAGCAGGAAAGAGACCTGGAGGTAATCATATCAGATGACCTAAAGGTGGCAAGGCAGTGGCAGCAAGGCAGTAGGGAGGGTGAGTAGTATGCTGGGGTGCACAGGGAGGGGTATCACCAGCAGAAAGAGGGAGGTGGTGTTGCCACTGTATAGATCACCAGTAAGACCCTACCTAGAGTATTGTGTCAAGTTCTGGAGACCACATCTCCAGAAGGACATAAACAGAGTGGAGGTGGTCCAGAGGAGGGCAACTAAAATGGTGCAGGATCTGCATCAAAAGCCCTCTGAGGAGAGACTAAATAACCTCAATATGTACACCTTGGAACAGAGAAGGGAGAGAGGAGATATGATAGAGACCATTAATTACCTCATGGGGTAAATGAAGTACAGGATGGGAGTATTTTGTTTAGAAGAAAAGTCGTTCAAGAACAAGTGGACATACCATGAAGCTAAAGAGGGGTAGATTCGGGAAAGATGTGAGGAAATACTTCTTCACAGAAAGAGTGGTGGATTCCTGGAACACCCTTCCAGCGGTGGTGGTGGGGGAAAAACAGTGGTGGGGTTCAAGAATGCATGGGCTAAGCACAAAGGAGTCATAGTGGAAAAGAAGGGGGGAGGGAGAAAGAGCTATAGATCGGGCATGGTCTGATGTAATAATGTAGGAAGGGAGAAATGGTATAGCTGGCTGGGCCAAGCGTTCCTTATCTGCTGTCATATTCTATGTTTCTATGATCCTGTTTCCATGAAAATGTCCAGCAAATGTCCATAGCAGAAAAGAATAAGGGGGACATTAAAACAGGAAATCTAACAAATGCAACTAAAACTACTTATTCAAAATTTTCCCTGAAACATCACATGTTCGTTAAACAGACACCGTACTTATAAAAAAAACCTAACTATACAACAAAAAATACATGTAATGGGAAACAGTAACTAGTAATACATTGGTCTGGTTTCTGTAAGAAACTGGCATTTGCTTTTTCTAGGTGAGCAGTTTAGGAAAGTTTTGAGGAATTCTAGGAGTTTGTTCCATTAATCAGGTGATGTACATGCACAAGCACTCACCACAAAGTTCCTCTTTAATACTTCCCAACATTTAAAAAAAAGCTGTTTAATGACTGGCAGGTATAGGAGTAGCCAACAGGAGACTAGCAGGATTGCATCAACCAAGCCTTCAAAATGCCATTTTTTAAAACCCTGATGATAATTAGTTATTGGTTATTTAAATTAGTTACTGCTAAGCATGTGGTTAATTTGCAAATGCTTAGCAGTAGCTAGTATGTAAGCAATAAAAAACAATAGGGCATGCATTTCTTGGGAATGAATGCATGCCCTGAGGGCATGGTAAGGTATGAGGCCGAAGGCCAAGTGCCTTTCAACAACCCAGAAAGTGCATTAATTACTAATGACATGCATGCCCTGTAGTGGAGTATTGCACTTATAAAATAGGTAAATGGTTATTAATTAGAAGTGCAGAAATATGTTGACATTTGTGAAAAAATGAAACTCCTTGTGGTGTCAGTAGGCTATTACTAGGCAGAACAGTTTTTTAGATTATCAACCATGCATTTCTTGGGAATTAATGTGATGTGTTTTAACTAATTAACCAATGAAGTTTCTAGGACTCCTTGGCCTTTTCAAAACCATTTTATAAGTCAGCAAGAAGCCATGACAGGATGTGCATCAAAGGATTTTAATATATGGATCTTGAAAATAATACTATTCTAAAGTATACAAACATTTTCGATAATAGGATCGCTCCCAGTGCAATAATACCCCACTTCCTGACCGATAATAGTATTGTTCAAGTGTGGTAATACTATCGTTTTGTACCTGAACAATTCTATTATCACCAAACCTCAGCAGCACAAACACAAGTCTGCTTACAGATGTCCTCCTTAAGTGCGCCTTCCAATTGGCTGCTTTTCCTGTGTGGGTGGGCAGAACAAGTTCAAAAACTTGGCGGCTTGTTGTCTCGCTTAGTGAGAGAAATCGGCGATATTGGGAAAATCATTTTTTCCTCTGATGCCTACTCCAGGTCCATCTTCCCCTACTCTGAAATAGCTTACTCATTGAAAAATCTTTTGTTTTTGTGCCCCTGGCTCCTCACTACTATGCCTGACAGATACCGCCGCTAACAGGAAAAAAATGGGTCTAAACACGAGCCACACACGCCATAGGATCCATATGTCTGATGCTTGCAAGAAGACCGCTGACACACACATGGACTTGAAAACTGGAGGTGAGTCAATTCACCTCACATCCATATATTAAAAAAAATAACAGATGTCTTACTGTGCATGACTAGGCAGAAATCCCATCTCGAAGTTCTGGGGACATGGAACCTCTTGAGCTTCGCTCTCGAGGTTCCCTATGTCCCCAGAATGTCTCGATGGGATTACTGCCTTGTAATGCACAGTAAGGTATCTATTATTCTATTTTTAATGCACATCTTAGGGGAACTGAGGCATTCGGCCAAAGGCCATGTGTCTTTATGCCCCCTGCTACATGCATTCAAGTTCTTTATTATACACCCTGGAGTGGCTTATTGTGCTTAAAAATGTGTCAGTGTTCTTTTGTATTATATGTAAAGAAAAAAATACAGGAATATTTAAGTTTGAAATTTTAAAAGAGAGGGATATACTGAAAGAGCTAAAAAATTTAAATAAAAGTAAATCAGGAGGTATTGATGGGATTGAGGCCCAATATTTAAAATTGGGAGCACATGTAATAGCCCCTATTGTGATCTATTTGTTCAATTGGAGTTTGAGTACTTCTACTGTTCCTGAAATTTGGAAGATGGGGAAAATTATTCCCATTTATAAGTCTGGGGATCAAACTATTCCTTCAAATTATAGGCCAATTGCCCTTTTGCCAATTTTATCTAAAATCTTGGAACATAAAGTCTATGAACAGGTAAATAATTATTTAGATACAAATACTGTAATAGCAGATAAACAACATGGTTTTAGAAAGGGGAGATCCACAAACACTGCCCTGTTGGAATTTAATGACCTGGTTGCTACATCTATGAACCAAGGAAAGTACACTGGACGTGTTTGTGGATCTCAATAAGCTTTTGATTTAGTTCAATATGATTTGCTTTTGACTAGGTTAAGGGCCATAGGGATTAAGGGCCAAATATTAAAATGGCTTGAGTCATACTTGACAAATAGATATCAATGTGTTCAATGTGGTACAATGATGTCGGCCCCTGGGAAACTAGAGAGAGGTGTTCCCCAGGGCTCTATTTTGGGCCCATTATTATTTAATATTTATGTTAATAATTTGGTTCATGAAATTAAACATGGTGAGGTGAGACTGTATGCAGATGACATTGTTTTAGTGGCGTCTGCTGACAGTCTCACAGGTATGATGGATTCGCTTCAAAGTGATTTGTTACAAATGCAAAAATGGTTCAGTAAATCTGGTCTTCTTTTGAATGCTAAAAAACACAAACTATGTTGTTTTCGATTGGTTCACATACAGGAAAAGAGCCCAAACCACAATTACATTTACAAGATGGTACAAGATTGAAAATGTATTAACATACAGATACTTAAGGTTTCAAGTAGATGTTAGAATGACATATGTAAATCATATATCAGTTCAGGTAAAGAAAGTGAATAAAAGATTAGGGGCCCTTAGAAGAGTTGCAGGAGCTTTACCTTTGGTGACAAAGGAGCGATTGGCAAAACAGATGCTGTTACCCATATTGGAGTATGGTTCTATAATTTACATGAATTCCACTAAAACTGCTTTAAATTTGGTTAATCAAATATATTATAGGATAGGTAAATTTGCTTCCGAAGTATTAAAATGAGCATCATTGTATAATTTATAATAAGTTAAATTGGCTTCAACCTGAAGCAAAAGAAACTATCTCTGGCTTACTATATGTCATAAGATAATTCACAAAAAGTATAACCATCCTTTGTATAAGCAATTAAAAAGAAAGATAAATAACGAATCATATATAAAGACTAGGAATCCATTAAGCGATATCCCAATGTATAGAAGCTTTAATAGACTAGGGGACAGTATGCTCCAGAATAGAGTAGCATTAAGTTGGAATGGTTTGACTGAATCACAGAAAACAAATTTAGATTTTTTAAATTTAAAAATGAATTGTTTAATAGTTTGTATTTTTTATGTATGTGTTTTAAATAATGTATGTATGTAGAGTGCGATTATGTTTGTTTGTATTAGTTTTGTTTGTATTAGTTATGTTAAATGTCAATTGTTAATTGGTAATTGTATTAGAATCTACATGCAGGACTTTGTTGTAAACGGGACTTTGTCCTAACAAATGAATTTCCTGTGAAAAAATAAACTTTTAATCATATGATTTTTTTCATAAATCATTTGTTTAAATGCATTTTAAATAACAAAATATATCCATGAAATAGTCTTTGATTTTGTAGGTAATGAGGCCTGTTTGCCTTGGTTAACAGATCTGGTACCTGACCATGAGGTGGTAGGAATTAACTGCACGGTCAGATGACATCTCTTGAAGTTTCTAGATTTTTTTCTTGCCATTTTATAAGTAAGCAATAACCCATGACAGGGTGTGCATTTCCAGAGAAATAATGCTTGCTCAGGGTGAATTGCATTGGCCTTGTGCCCTTTAACACATCTGGGAAGTGCATTAATTCTCAAGATATGTACATCCTGAAGTGGGTTACTATGCTTATAAAATGGAAGACAGCTTTTTTATGGAAAAAGGTTTTATTTTTGTGTAGTTAGACTGCTTTTAGGTAGATTGAGTTAGGCTGGTGACAAATCGTGCATGTGCTGGGAATTAATGAATGGTCACATGATGTGTTTCAATCAATGAGGTTGCTAGGATTACGGAAAATTCTGAACTCCATTTTATTAGCTGCATTAATAACTGCAAGTACTGTACCATTTCAAAGATTCCTGGCTACAGGATTTGCAGAATGAAAAAAAAAGTACTGCAGGACAGTCAGGCAGGCCAAGTGGGCCTGATCTCTCAGTTGGTAGGGCATTATCTTTTCTTTAACAGTTCATGTTTTTTATAATGCCCATACATTTCTGAGCATCAGCACATCATCAACCTATTCGGGAGTTACCCTCACAAGGAGTGTAATGCTTTGCTGGGTATAGCACAGAAATAGCAGAGAGTTTTTAATGTACTCTTCTCTTATAAGTAGGTAAGATTAGACAGCCTGTAGTCCTATTCAGAGTACATGTTTGTGTGGTATGGGGACCTGGGAATAAAACAATGTCAGAAGCAAATTTTCTACAGAAGGAAGTAATTTTTATAAATAAGGCAGACTGAAGAGGACATGGGGTCATATCAAGAAAAGATGAGGGTGGAAAAGAGAGTAGTGAGGTTAGCAAAAGTGGAAACTGAACTGAGGCTATTAGAGGGGGTTAATTAGGATGACAAGGGATTCCTTTGCTTTATATGAGAACAGTGCAAAACCAATGAATGAGTGGTCAGGCTGAAGAAGGAGGAGGGATGGGTCTAAGATAAGAACTGTAAGACAAATTTACTGGATGATTATTTCTGTTCAGTGTTCATGTTCGAGGACAATGGTCCTCTGTCAGATTATAGCAAAAAAGCCAATAGGGGATCACTAGTAGACGTCAACATGGAGCCCATCATGGAGGAGAGAGTGCTGAAGGGTCTACAGCCACTGAATGTGAATAAATCATTGGGCCCAAGTGGGATGCATGTGAGGGAGTTATAAGAGATGGGGCAGATCCTCGCTGGACCATTAGCAAATCTCTTCATTTGCAATTTAGAGGCGAGGGAAGTGGCAGAAGATTGAAGGACAGCAAATGTGTTCTCTTACTCAGAAGTAGGGGTCATGACTAGCCAGACAACTATTGACCAGTCAGTCTGATGTCTATAGTAGGGAAACTATTGGAAACTATTATAATGGAGAGGACAGTAGCATTCCTTGAGGGCATCAGAATGTAGTACTCCAGTCAGCATGGATTTACCAGTGGGAAGTAGTGGCAGATGAACTTGATTGAATTCTTCAGTTAGGTGACACAGGTGGTGGATAGGGGTCAGGCAGTAGATGTCCTACATCTAGATTTTAGTAAAACTTTCAATTCCATCCCACATGTGAAGTTAGGAAAAATGCTGGGTGCTCTTTGAGTAGGAGATAAAATAGCAAGGTGGGTAAATAACTGGCTGAGTTGGAGGAGCCAGAATGTAATCCTAAATGTAGAGCCTTTATGGGTAGAGGAAGTCATGAGCAGGGTGCCAAAGGGATCCATTTTATGATCGGTACTCTTTAACATATTTTTATGTGACATATGGGAGGGAATCTAGGGTAAGAAATGCCTCTTAGCAGACAACATCAAGATCTGTGATAGAGTGGACACCGAGGAGGGGGGAAGAACCAGAAAGAAGGATCTGTAAAGACTTCAGACATGATCAAGGGTGTGGTAGCTGATATGTAATGCCAAAAAGTGCAAGGTAATGCACACAGAGGCTAAGAACCCAAGAATGGAATATAGGATGTTTGAAGTGGTAGTGAAGAGCACAGTGGAGGAAAGATTCCGGGGGGTGATAACAATTAGGCACTTGATGGTATATGATAGGGCTGTTGGAAAGGTGAATCAGATACTGGGATGTACTGGGAGGGAGATCACTAGCAGAAAGAGGGAGATAATACTGCCTCTGTATAGATATACAGTTTGACAGCACCAAGAGCAGTGTGTGCAGTTTTGGAGCTCACACTTGAGGAAGGGCAGGGATAGGCAGGAGTTAGTACAGAGAAGGGCTACCAAAAGGACACAGGTGCAATAAGTGAAGTCTTATGATGAGCGCTTGGGGAATCTCAGTATGTACACACAGGAGGAAGAGGGGAGACATGACTGAGATGCTGAAGTACCTCCATGGGATAAACAAGGTGGGCAGCAGTGAATTATTTACAGTGCATGATAACACAGGCACCAGGGGAAACTCCATGAGATTGGTGGTGGTGGTGGGGGTTTGTAAAGGATGTCAGGAAGTGCATTTTGGTAGTATAGCACAGAGGTTAGAGTAACAAGCTGTTGATGAGCTTGGTATCTCCAGGAGACCTGGGTTTGATTCCCACACCCTCCACTTGCATAATGTGCAGCTCTGAGCAAGTCACTTAACCTCCCCAATGCTCCCAGGTGGTCCCTGAAAAAGACACTTGTGCCTAGTGGGCCTTCCCCGGTTACCAAATAAAAAAAAAGTGTGTATTTGAAACTCCTACATCATTCTGGCAGAGCTGGACTGCCATGAAGGGGCACCTGAGGTGATGGATGGAGAGGATGTGGGGGAACGCCAAATGGAGTCCCCAGGAAGGGGGAAGGAGACCCCCAGAGAAGGAGGAAGCAACTTGTAGTGGGGGACTCTATAGTCAGGGGGATAGAGTTGGGGGAAGGAAAGGGGGTAAAGAGGGAGGTTACATACCTACCTGGCACATCGGCTTGGAGGGATGGAAAGCATATCTAGCGGATCGCGAGGGCTATAGGAAGGAAGGAAGTGGGAGCTGGATGTCATTGTCCACCTGGGAATGAATGACCTAGCTCTGGAAGGGACAGAGTGGTGCAGGAGCAGTTTAGGGAGCTGGGGAAGGATCTTAGATATGTAGCACACACTGTAGCCTTTATGGAAGTGCTGTCTGTCTACAACAAGAGGAAGAAGAGGGAGCTCCTCACTAAAGCCTTCAACTCATGGTTGAAGGAATGATGCAGACGAGGGGTATGGCTACATTAGGGACTGGGGCTCCACCTGGAGAGAGCAGAGCTTGTACAGGGGAACAGCCTGCACCCCTCCAGGAAGGGAGTGGCAGTCCTCAGTAGATGGTTTAAGTCTTACTTTGATGAGCATTTAAACTAACCAAGGAGGGTGACAAAAGGCAAAGAGGTGGAGGAAACTGCCCTCCAGGCTGTGAAGAAGGGTAAAGAATTTCTGGGGGAAAGGATTCCCACCAAAATGGAGGACAACCAAAGGAGCAAGGGATCAGCTTGGGAGGAAGGGGGGAAGAGAAGGGAAAAGAATGGGGAACAACTAGACAACATGAGAAGGGGCACGAGTAGGACTAACAAAATCTGCAGAACCATGTGTGCCAAAACTAGAAGTCTAGGAAATAAGATTCCAGACCTGGAGGCTACCATGGCTGAGGCAGGCCTGGACATTGAGGCCATCACCGAAACATGGTGCACAAACAACCATGACTTGGAAATGGTCATACCTGGCTACACAATATTTAAAAGGTACAGGGTAGGAAGCTGGGGGGGGGGGTGGTGCTTTATGTTAAGGAAAAGCTCAAAATGATGGAGGTACAGGGAGGACAGGGGGGTTGAAGTGTTGTGGGCTAACCTTGAGTCTGGAAATGGAGCCAAAATTTGCTTAAGAGTAGTATACAGGCTTCTGACACAGGGAGAGGACATAGACAAAGAGATGTTGAAGACATAGGCAAAATGGCTAAGAAGAGGGAAGTGGTGCTGGTGGGAGACATTAATCTGCCAGAAGTAGAGTGGAGCCTACCTGCTGCAGCATCAGCAGAAGCAGAGATATCTTGGACTCCCTGCAGGGGGCATTCCTGAGGCAGCTGGTCAGTGAACCCACTCAGGATGGGGCAATATTGGACTTGGTACTCATGAACAGGGACAGTGTGGTGGACATCAGAGTGGGGAGTCATCTGGGGACCAGTGATCATCGCACAATATGGTTTAATATAAGAACAACAGCGGAATCCAGCCGCACAAGGGCGAGGGTCCTGGTTTGCAGAAGGGCTGACTTAATAAAGAATAGGAAATGCATCCAAGAAGACATGGTGGGAGGAGATGTTGGAGGGGGGGATAATGGGCCAGAATAAAAGAGAACGCAATAAAGACTACAAACTTGTACATCAGGCAAATTAGCAAAAGCAGAAGGAGGAGGAGACCACTATGGTTCTCGAGGGAAGTGGCAAAAAAGGTAGGGCAAAAACAGTGGCATTCAGAAGGTATAAGAGGACTCAGAGAGAGGAGGACAGAGAAGTATATCTGGGGAAACAGAGGGAGGCAGGCAAGGCAGTATTGAGCACAAAAGCACAAACTGAGGAAAGAACAGCCCAGACAGTATCAAAGGGGACAAGGCATTCTTCAGGTATATCAGTGAGACAAGGAAGACCAAGGGAGGGATTGCAAGGTTAATAAAGGAGGCTATACTGAGGAGGATCAAGAAAAGGCAAATATCTTAAACAAATAATTTCTGCTCAGTATTCACAGTTGAGGGGGTAGGGAAGGGACCACAAATAAGCACCAAGAGATTAGGAGGAGGGAAATGGACATTAGTCCCTTTTCTGAAAGGGTCAGGAAAGCACTCGCTAATCTGAAGGTAGACAAAGTCATGGGGCCAGACAGGGTGCATCAAAGAGTGTTAAAGGAACTTAGGGAGGTGCTAACTGCACCCTTGACAGACTTGTTTAACAGTTCACTGGAGACCGGCATGGTCCCAGAGGACTGGAGAAGGACAGACGTAGTTCCACTTCACTAAAGTGACAGCAAGGAGGAGGCAGGAAATTACAGGTCTACTAGTTGTAACAGGGAAATTGATGGAAACACTATTAAAGGAAAGAATTGTGGAACACCTGGAATCCAGTGGACTGCAGGACCCGAGGCAGCATGCTTTTACGGAAGGGAGGTCTTGCCAATCAAATCTGATAGATTTTTTTTTGATTGGGTAACCAGGGTGTGGGATTGGTGGGGGGATGTGGCCTACTTGAACTTCAGCAAGGTCTTTGACACTGTTCCACATAGGCAGCTAGTAAACAAGTTGGATAGTTTGGGGTGGGCAATAATGCGGTAACCTGGGTAAGAAACTGGTTAGGGAACAGGAAGCAGAGTGTGGTGGTAAATGGAGTTCACTCTGAGGAGGGGAGAGTGACCAGTGGGGTACCACTGGGGTCAGTGGTGGAGCCAGTCCTCTTTAATGTCTTCTTTAGTGACATAGCAGAGGAACTGGAAGGGAAGGTCTGCCTCTTTGCAGATAACATCAAGATCTTCAACAGGGCAGACACTCTGGAGGGGGTGCAAAGGATGGAAAGAGACTTGAAATGACTGGAGGAGTGGTCAAAAGTTTGGCAGCAAAGGTTTAATGCAAAAAAGTGCAAAATAATGCATTTGGGACACAGAAAACTGGGGATGTAGTACAAAATGGAGGAAGAGATACTAGCAGCGACCAAGCAGGAAAGAGACCTTGGGGTAACCATGTTGGATGACCTGAAGGTGGCCAGACAATGCAGCAAAGTAATGGGGAGAGCTAGTGGGATGCTGGGATGTATAGATAGGGGTATTACCAGAAGGAAGAGGGAAGTGGTGTTGCTACTATATAGGTCTTTAGTAAGACCCCACCTGGAGTACTGTGTCCAGGTTTGGAGGCCACATTTTAGGAAGGACATAGACAGGATGGAGGCCGTCGAAAGGAGGGATACCAAGATGGTACAGGGTTTACATCAAATGTCCTATGAGGAGAGGCTAAAGGAATTAAACATGTGCACCCTGGAGGAGAAGTGGGAGAGGGAAGATATGATAAAGACCTTTAAATACCTCATGGGGGTGAATAAGGTAGAAGTGGGAGGTATTTTTCAGAGGAAAGGGTGCTCCATAACAAGGAGCCACAATATGAAAGCTGGGGGGGGGGGTAGGTTAGGTTTAGGAGAGATGTGAGGACATACTTCTTCACAGAAAGGGTGGCAGATGCCTGGAACGATCTTCCAGCTGGGGTTGTGGGGGTGAAAACTGTGGTGGGATGTAAGAAAGTCTGGGATAAGCACAAGGGAGTCATAAGGGATAGGTAAAGGGGTGGCAGAGAAAGTTCCGTAGACCTGGAGGGGTCTACAGTGTAAGCAATGCAACAAAAACAGGCAGACTGGATGGGTCATGCGGCCCTTAACAGCCATCAGCTTCTATGTTTCTGCTTCTTGTTTTTGCAGAAAGTGTGGTGGCAGACTGGAACAAACCTCTGGAAGAGGTCATCTACACTGAGACTGTGGGCAGAGGAGGCAGTTGGGGAAGGGGAGGAGAAGAAATGAGGATCAACGGGGGCTCAGTCCCATAGCTAGGCAGGTCTAGGCAGGCTAGATGGGCCAATAGGTCTTTATCTGGTGACATTCTCTGTTTCTGTTTTCACAAGGCAATGGATTGGCACAATCACAAAAATGTGATATACCTGAAATCGGAAGAGACATGGCACTTACCTAACAGCCATCATAAAAATAAGGACCACAATATATCTACAGAATGCTCCTTTAAATATTCTTTAATGAGAAAGTGCCTCTGTGGCATGAAATGTTAAGGGCCATGCTGCATTGCAGCATTTGTTACTGATGTTTTTTTTACTGCTGTAGTATTTGCATTTGACACACACATGCATGAATACAAGGAGCATGCGGCAGAAATATTATGTGCCTAATCACTGTGGTAGTTCGGTAAGGGCCATGTTTTTCCTGTTTCTATTACAGTGCCACCCACCTCCAGGGTCAAACACGCTATCTGAGATTTTACAGTTTACTGCGTGACAAATAGGGGTACAGTAATTGCCATCAGATTATATTGAGTTCCTGCAGTATCCTGCAAGATATCCCAGCAGAACCTGTGAAAACAGCACGTGATCTTGATGGGTGGAACTGTACTTGTTGACAAGGGCACTGCTTGCACTCTTTCAGCAACCCTCCATTATTGTTTGTGCATAATACATGAAATATGATTAATTTGGAGGCACTCTCCAGAAACAAAACTTTAGTGTAGTGGGCCGCCTGGGGCCCTTGGGGTAACCTCCTGAGGGGGCTGGCCTGGAATCCATAAAGTAATGCTACACTGGGAACATGGGTCTAATGTGATTCAGTGCCTCCACCAGGAGTGGCACTATGCGGTTCCTGGATGCTGATGCACAAGGCTCTTAACCCCCCCCAGGAAACAGTGCATAATCTGCCCACACAGTCCCACCCCCAAAACAAGTGACACAGCAAGGCAATAACAACCCCAAACCAAGAAATGCAATTTAACAAATAATTTAAGAGGGATGGTATGGAATGGACAAGGGGGCAGAGGGTAAATGGCAGCAGTGGGGTAACAGGAATACTTAAACTCTATGCAGTAAAACACTTGTACTGTATGCAGGAAACAAAACAGTTTGAACAAGTTGCCGCACAGAATCTGCACACCCCCCGGCAGTCCTCAAACCCCCAATGCATGTGTACACATCCTAATTCCCCCTAAAGGCCATGAATGAGAGCTTCACAGTCTATATTTTTGGGGGTGCAGTGGGTACCAGACTATAGACACAGATGCTTCTAGCAGTTTGAAGCTCGGTGGCATGCTTTAAATTATTGCAGGTGAAACACACTTTAAACACTACTGTGGCAGAACAAAGGCCTGGAGCTGTTTGAAAAGGGCCCTATTTGTAATCCACAGAGTATGGGTGGCTGGGTGGCCTCCACAGGTCTTCTCACTGGATCTCTTACACTGACAAAGTCCCATGCAGGACTTCTCCCTCAGTCCCTGGTACAGTGCACTTTCTCTCCAGTTGCAGGGCTGAAAACCCAGTGTTTACTCACAGTTTGATGCCTCAAACGATACCTCTGGTGTCAGTTGCTGGGTCAGGCAGAATGTATGCAGGTGCTCTCAGCTAGGACGCAGGATTGCCCAGGATCGCTTGTGGTCTCTCACCATTTTCACTTCTCTCTCTTTCCAAGGTTCAGGACCTCGAACAAGGCAGTGGTCTTCTTGGACTGTAGAAGCTACAGGAGCTTGACTCTCACAGGGGAAAATCTGTGGTGAGGCAAGTAAATCCCAGTAATTTTTCTTCACACCAGCTCTCACTGGGATCCCAGACTCTTCAAGTCTGTCAGGCCTGCAGTGCCTGGACAGACAGTGGCACACTAGCCCAGGTTCTAATGCACAGTCACTCACTCTGACAGTCTTGCTGTACTAGCGTTGATCCCTGGGAACAGTCCCTTTTCTATGGTATAAATCTAGACGCCTGATTGGTCAGATCTATTCCTGGGCACACAGTCTTTGGAACATTGACCCAGTCATGCTGGGTTAACAGACAAGCTTTCCTGCATTGCAGGCTCCTGACTGGCCAAAATTCACAAGCAAATCTTGTGCCGACATCTGACCATCTCCCAGAAGTCTTTGCAGGGCTGGGGAGACATGTTGGCTGCTATATTTGTTCACACAATTATGCTGGCTTTAACAGCTTGCTGCCATTATTTTGAGTCCTGATAAGCTGCTTTTATCTTGCTGTGGCCCCACTGTCTGTCCTGGTGACTGGAAGATGCTTGCTTAAATGGACATTTAGCCTGTTGCAGAGTCGGGGGCTCTGTTCATGGGAGATGGCCTTTGAGCCATTCTCTTGAACTGGTGCACAGGTGTACTGGTCTTTGTTTCTCTGTTCCCATCCCACTGCATGCCCTGGGCCAGGAACTGCTCTCTTTTGTGCACCTGTGGTGTGCTGAACCTTGATCCTAGCTCCATTGCCTACCCTGGAGCCAGGATCCCTCTTTGATGCATGAGTGCGACCCAGTGTGAAAATTGGAGCTACAGCTCTGTGAGGGTCCTGTTGCACATGTGCAGCAGCGTGAACACCGGTGGCTGTGGCTCTCTTGTCCTCTGACCTGCTCTTCATGCCCAATGGCACTTCAATACCCAGTTTCAGACCTAGAAGGCATTCCAGGGGCCTGAGACATGAGTACAATGTGCAGCTCCTGTCTCGAGGATTTTTGAGAGGAGCCCTGACATGGATCCCACCAGGACTCCTGGATGCAGCCATATCAGTGTCAGTAGCTCAGCAGGTTGCACACTCGCCTCTGAGGCCGGAAGAGCAGAAGGCTTTGGGTTCTATCCCCACACCAGGCACTTGGGTCAATCCTAATACTGACACTGCAGTGCAGCATGAGGGGGGTGCTGTACTCCTGAAGTGCCATCTTTTGGATTAGACCATAAACCAAGGTCCCGTCTGCCTGTTCTGGTGGTTGTTCAGGTGGATGTTAAAGATCCCATGGCATTTCTTGAAAAACA
This sequence comes from Neoceratodus forsteri, assembly GCA_016271365.2. Lineage (NCBI taxonomy): Eukaryota > Metazoa > Chordata > Ceratodontiformes > Ceratodontidae > Neoceratodus > Neoceratodus forsteri. The sequence continues at coordinate 776,606,777 of CM028137.1, forward strand.
GTAGGGGAGTTTTTATTCAAGGAAACACAACAAATCAGCAGACATACATAGAAGAAAAACAAGAAAAATTAAGAAATCTAAAATCATAGTACAGACAAACATATAAACAAAAGATCAAATGAACAATTTACATACTATATCCATTACGCATACTTCACCCCCAGTAACCTCCCATTCCTGTCATCTGCCAATCACCATACACACCTCTACACACACACCATCCCAAGATTTCATTACATCATGCATATTTTGAAAAATACATCAATCCTTTCCACCATATTGTTACTTTGTTTCTAGGATGTTTTCTACATTCCTGCTTATATACCTCCTTTAAAGCTTGTTCACACATTCTACTAAATCCTTTGTATGACATTTCCTGTTGCTGAATTAACAGCTAGGCAAGGCAAGGCAAATTTTCTTTTTCTGGCACCCAATCCCAGAGGCTCTGTGCACCATACAAACAAATACAATAATTTAAAACATCAACTAACAATGTAATAAATAATTATAAATCCATACAGCTGGCTACGACTTTGCCACAAATAGTATTTCAAGACAGCAAACACAATTTGAACTGTTGAAACATGATATTTAACTAATAACTCAGGAAAAATCCCTAAAACTAAACTTTTATATCTAATATTTTTCAGCCACGGCATCTGCTACTTATTCACTAAAAAATCCCACAACCCTACTGCATAGTCACATTTCAGAAGGAAGTGTTCCTGTGTTTCAGTGTCAGCACCATACCCTGGATATAAGCAGTTCCTTTCCTCCACAGCCTTATGTTTATGATTGCCTTTGACTCCTACTCTTCCATGTGCCATTAACCATTGCACATCCCACATTTTTATAGGAGTTCTTGGGTTGTTCAACATTTTGTATACATATTTATTTTTGCTCGGAGTCACCCCTTTCATATCTACTTCTAGTACTCCTGTTTCCTCCAAAACTTAATTATACATTCCTGTCCTGGTATTTTGCAAAACCTGTGTTCTGGTAATTTTCCACTTCTGTAGTTTACTTATTGTATACATATAATATCCTGTTATTTCTCCCTTCCTTATTCCTTTAGGGGTTTCATCCACCCACCTTTCCAGAAATTTATTCAATACATTCTTCTCCCATTTCCCTTCCATCTCGTGCTCTGGTTGCGATACCTTAATTAAATTCTTATACAAAAATAAAGTGTGAAAAAAGATGACAGGGTTAATCATTCCTAGGCCTCCTTTTTTCCTTTCTAAATATGTGACCTCCCTTTTAATTGGGTTCAGTCTATTTCCCCAAATTAACTGGAAGAATATGCCCAATATTTTAGTTTCAAATCCCACCGGTAGGAGAAAAACAGTCACCACATACAAGAAATGGGGAATCAAAAATTGTTTCACAATGAACACCCTTTTCAATTTGAACATTTTCCGTGCCTTCCATCTAGAAACTTTTCTTTCACTGTCGACCAGAGCCATTTCCCAATTAATATTACTCATATCCTTTTTAGTGAACCTAATCCCTAAAATTGTTATTCCCTCATCTGATATTTTATTCCACAGCTATTTTCCTCCCTTGTCTCTGTATTCCTCAAACTAAGGCCCTTACTTTTATTTATGTTTAATATAACCCCTGACGCCTTAGAAAAATCCCTCAACTTTTCCATAAGGCAGGGAATGTCTGACTTTTCAGAGAGAAAAACACACAGGTCATCTGCATAAGCTAATACCTTTATTCTGTCCCCTTCTTGCTCTCCTTCTATGCCCTGATTCCTTCTGACTGGCTAATTCCTCTTATTACGGGGTCAATAGCAAATACATATAACAATGGACCTAAGGGGCAGCCTGTCTTACCCCTGATTTAATATAGATTGCTTTACCACCACCCCCTCCTGTTTCTGTGGTTACTGAGGCATTTTGATAAACCAATTTTATCCACTGCCTAAACTCCCTAGGAATATCATAATTTTTCAGGACTGTTAGCAGATAATTGTGGTTAACTCGACTGAAGGCCTTACTTTGTTCTAATGAAATCATAATCCCAGTTTTACAATTACTTATTCCATATTCTATAATATCCCTTATTATAGCCAAGTTACTCTGACTATTTCTACCCGGGATAGCAGACGTCTGTGCAGGGTGGATCAATTCCAGTGCAATCCCCCTCAATCTTTTTGTAAGATTTGAGTAAGTATTTTAAAGTCTGAATTTAAGATGTTAATAGGTCTCCAATTGTTTAAATTTAACTTGTCCCCTGATTTAAATAGAAAAATAACCAAACCTTTTGAGAATTCTTCTGAAATGCAGTTATTTTTTAACATAAAGTTAAACACTCGAACCAAAATAGCTGCTAATATTCCTGAAAGTGCCTTATAAAATTAATTTGGGATCCCATCCATCCCAGGAACTCTCCCTGATTTCAGCTCCTTTATAACTTCTTCCACTTCTTGTATTGATGTTTTCCATCCTATGTCTCCCTGCTTGCTACATTGAACTTTCGGAATGTTAAGTCCTGATAAAAAAGCATCTATCTGTTCCACATCAGGATCTTGTACATCCATTATCTCTAATAACTGTTGTTCAATAATCATTCTAATTCCACTTGTAGTACAAATGACTTCCCTTGTCTGATCCTTAAGCTGCAGTATCCTTGATCTGTTCTTTTTTTCTTTACAGGCTTCACAGGGATCTGAAAAAGGTGTTTTTCTTGTTCCCAAATTCAATTTTGAATTTAATGAAGCTACCCTGTCATACTGTAGTAGCTTCATTTTCCCTTTAATTATTTCAAGTTTGGCCTGAGAAATCCTCCTCACCACCATATGACGCTTCTAACAGTCTCAAGAGTTGATTTCTCAAATCCAAATATTGAAACAAATTTGTTCTTGACCCTTTTTTCCCTAAACTTTGCATCCATCTGCACACTTATTTCTTTATATCCAACCACCAGAACAACAAATCTTCATACAAACTTACCACAGAGACCTTATCCACCAGTAATGATGTTAAACCCAACTTAAACCCATCTTCTTCCAACCTTGTGATATTCATTTTCCATCTTGACATTGGCTGATCTATTTCTGTTTCTGTACACAGTGTTACTTTAACTAGTAAATGGTCAGTAAAAACAGGCAGAACCACACAAGCTTTTAAAATATCTATTCTATTTGAAATGAATACATAATTTATTTTTGTAAAATGTTTGCCTTTAATAAATGTGAATTTTACTGGAGGTTTTGTTTCATCCAGACTATTCTTTAGCTCTGCTATTTCTATGCACCGTTTCAGAGCAAAGGAATCACAATATACTTTTTTTTCCAGTTTTCTTCCTTTCTTGTACATCTAATGTGCAGTTGAAATCCCCCCCTAAATATACATTCCAAGCAGTACTTAAATATGGTTGAATGCTCTCAAATAACTGAACCCTCTCTGCCTTAATTTGAGACACATATATCACCACAACTCTACTGTGTTGGCGATGCCATACACCGTCCACAAGAAATGCCCTTCCTGGCACAATTATCAACCAATTTCTGAAATTTAAACCCCATACCAGAAAATAAAATTCCAACCCCATCAGCTCTGTCAAGTCCAAAGGACCAGTAAGATGGCCCCCAGACCCACCCTTTCTGGGCCTGGGCAACCATCTGCATAGAATTTAACCAAGTCTCTTGTAGAAACATCATTTCACATGCCAAACTATGAAGTTCCACCCAAACTGCATCTCTTTTTTTTCCATCAGTATGCAGCAAATGTCTGCAGATGCTAGAGAAAACGGAACCATAGGATTACAGATGCCCTTTTCCTCTTACACCAACTAGCCCATCACACTATTTCCTCCTCTTTTTCTTCCCCTCTTCTTTTGTCATTGCTTCTTTTAGTTCCTGACTTTGTTGCACAGAATGTACTGATGAAGCATCCGAATCTTGATCACACATGTTAACGTCTGTTTCATTATGGAATCCCAGGATTCAAAATGGGTTATGTGTTATAACTTCCTGCATGACATTTTGTTTGCTCCTTAAGCTCTTTCTCCTTTCATTTCCAGGGTTGCTTTCATAAGCCACAGGAGGGAGAGGGGCATATCATCCACCTCGTTTTGTTCCTTCTCTTTTTCTTTTCCCACCTCACTCCCTCCTTCTTCTCCTCCCATATCTATCCAAGATTCTGCCTCAGTTGTTATCCTAACCAAAGGCTCCTCCTTAGATTCCCTTGCTATCTCCTCCTGAGCCACAAAGATCCCTGGCTCTTGTTTATTCATACCCTGGGAAGAGGATTCCTTCTTTCTTGGGTGATTCTCTGGTTCTGGTGGGGCTGTAGGTTCTCTAGTATTCTCCGCTTGCTGTGCTTTTCTAATCAGTTCCTCCAGGTTCATACTCCTAGAATTATTACGTGCAGCCCATGGGCAGTTCTGGTACATATGCCCATATTCTTCACATAAATTGCATTGGACATGATTATTACATTGCAAGTTCCCATGACCTATCTCCCCATATAAGTCACATCTGACCGCATCGCATACATTAGACAAGTGGGACCTCGATCCACATCGGTAATATGCCTAGGGCTGACCAGGGTAAAAAAACGACTCCTCTGCCCTTCCCAGGAAGAAACTGTTGGGGATATGAGCAACCTCCTCCTCAGAGTGGTGCAATTTTACCTTAAAATGCCATCCTCCCATCCATAAATACTCTGTGTCAATTATAGCCTCAGGGGGACCTAATATCACACATTTTTGCTGTAACCACTGTGCTATATCCCCCACATGCACACATTAATTTCTGAACATTAATCATTTTAATCATGGGCTTAGTCAGTGGAATGGCCACAAACGGGATCCATAATGGAGAAGTTTTTATCTGGTTGTACTTATTCCAAAACCTTTCCAGACCTCTCGTGGATCTGAAGCTAATGTCAAACACATCTTCTCCTGAGGTGTGTATCAGGGCATATACAGTATTTGTGATGCTACAAATCTCATTGAGTCTTTAAGTAATACTCTCTCCACATATCGCCTGTGGGGGAAAATTTCCAGTTCCCCTTTATACCTTAAATGGACAGCAAATCTTCATGGGGTGGGATCAACGTAGCTTGCAGACCCTGAAGGCCTACCTCTCCCTCTCCCTCTACCTGATTGTGTGTGTGTGGGGGGGATTCTCGGGCCCTGCCTTCTCATGCTTATCTGTGTTGCTATTAATATTCTTAACAACCTCAGCATATGATGTTTTTACACTAGCTCCTATATTTCTCATTCCTTTACTTGTACTTGGTATTTCATTCTCCCTCAGAAGGGATTCTTCCAATTTATTTTGAGCCTTACCACGATACTATGTCCCTCTGGGGAGACCTCTTTCATAGGTATATGTACTTTATTTAAAAAACCTCCTCCCCCTTTCTCTCTTTCAGTTCCTTCCAGCCCATGTTCATAATTTTCAGTATTTTTTCCTTGTCCATCCCTGATTGTATTTCCTGCAATAACCCCTGAAGTCTTACCACTCTGGATAAAATCCAGCCACTCATTCTCTGTTAGCCATCTCCCATCAGAGCACTGTTTCCACCCTGCTCCTTGCAGTGTGGTTTCCTGGAGATCATTCCCCTGATATGCTTCTTTCCACGGGTAGTCCAAATGCACGGACCAACTCTTGCCTTGCCGACACCACTTGCACGCACTCATAAGGGTTCAGCTCGTTTCCTTCCTGACTTTGATTCCTTCTCTCATTCAGGTAGTACCCATTAACTCTGGGTTCCGGACTGTCCCTCTTCATGGGCTCCTTTCTTCGCTCATTGAACCTTCTCTCATCATCCTCCTTGTGGATACATTGCACAGTAAGGCGTTTTTCCTCTAAATGGAGCTCCAGTTGTGCCATCGCCATACATTTATCCTTATCACTTGTAATCAGCATTACGTCCTCGCTCGCAACTATTTCCTGTACACCATCCATCTTGATCTCAATATCTGCCTCTTCATCCACCAGTTTCTTGGACATTGGAGCCAATTCAAACTGCTCCTTCTTTTCGGATATTTTTTCCTTCATCTCAAGTATATTCTCCGACGTGTAAGGTAGTGCATCCACCACCTGTCTCCTCTCCTCTCCTCCATCTCAGCACTGAACAGACACAATCTTTGTTGCAGCTCCTCCTACAGCTCAGTAGGGGACTTTCCCCGGTGTTCTGGCCAAATTTCCCCCCATTCACTAAAAATACCACCAACAGCTTAATCTGGTTCAATTTCAGTTGGTTACCATCTGTATCCCCCCCACCCCCGGTTGCCCCTGAAAAAGGGACTTCTAGTCTCAGTGGGCCTACCGGGTCAACAAAATTCAATAAATAAATATATTGCCCAGCCAGCTCAACCTCAGCAGTCCTGGGGGATCAGAGGGCATGGTCTGACAGGAGGTGGTGCAGGAGAGGAAAGAGTCAACAGCAGATAAGCCCCAGGTGGAGAGGGGCTGACACAGTTCCCCTGCCAGACTCTTGGCACCGTCGCCAAGACCACATACATATTGTCCAAAAGTCCAAATGCCAGTGGCATGAACATTTGTATTGACAATATATACAGTTCTGTCTGACATCTGACATCTAACTACTCAGGACATTTCTACATATTTACACAATATCGCATTTCTTACTAGACAATAAATGCCTAGCTATCTACATGAGACAGCTGGTGAACCTTCTATAAGCAACATCCCATTGTGAATCACATTCTCTATGGCAGCCCCACAACCATTACATCATGGGTTTTACCATGTTCACCTCATAGGCTGACAATGCTCATGTGATGACTTTTGAACTGGCTGCTTAGTCCTCTAGCCTTCCCAGGTATCTTTAATTTTTACTTGCGCATTGTGTAGGCTAACAGCACTCTCCATGACTCCTGCATATCAACCAAGAGAATCAAATAAACTCCAGAAAAGTACACCCAGTGCAACAATCCAGGTAAGCCTATCAATATGCTATGCAGCTAAACTGTATTCCAACCTCAAGCGTGGTATTACTAACTCTCAGGAAGCATGTCTTTCTTTGGGCTGGGACTAACTAAGCACTCTACTTCCCCAGGCACACATTTTTGGCACTGAGCTATCCTCTTTTATACCCTCAGTGCAGTGAGAAATCAGTGAGCTTGAACAACACAGTTACGGTTTGAGAGCAGTGAGAAACCAGTGAGGTTAAACAGCACTGTTCTGGAGTTTTAAATTTTGCACCCAGCCAGCACACCTACTGTATTTAACATCAGCTCACCTCTCCAGTAGAGCTGGCATGTAGCACAAGCACTCTTATCGCCCCTACCTTAGGGGTAGCCTGCAAGCACTAGGAGAGAAAACAATCTCAATCAGGCAATAATGTTAAATTTGGCAAGTCTCACGGTTGCCCCCCCAATCAGGCAAATGCGGATGAAAGTTTCCTCACAGTGGCCCTCTGCAGCCCCTAATGCAGTAGCTGCAGAGCAAGGTGCTCTCACAAAAACCTGAATGAAGGCTAAAGTTAAATATAAATGTAACTCCCACCCCCATCATTTTGCAAACGACAGGTGGTATGCTGTTTAAATCTGACAGCAGTACCAGGTGAGGACTGGATTTGGGGAGGAATAGGTTACTCAGCACAAGGGCTAGGTTTGGCTACTCTGCACAGGGGCCCCCAAGTAACTCTGAACACAGGAAGCAATAACTGTAAAGTCCAGCACCAGAAATGGGATTCTAAAGTGTGGCTTTTATTCACATCCAAACAGAATAAACAAAGCATAGATGGACCCCCACGGGGCTACACTCCTGGTAATGCAGATTAAAAGAATCAAGAACACTTACTCAACACTTTTAGCCCTCAGGCTCTGAACCCACCGGGCACACAGCCCGGACTTGCACACTTCTTTAGGTACACAGCCTGAACTTGTACACTGTCTGGGTTTTCCCTGGCTCGGCTCCCTTGCCGGCCACTCGGACACCTTCCATATGTCATGGAAACATTTACTGGTGGCTCCCTAAACCACCTAAGAGCACCTCAGCTCTATCAGGGAGATCTCCTTTTTAATCCCATGTCTGGGTACTTTTCTCAGGCACTGGCCAAGTATCTGAGAGAAAGTAAAGGTGCCACAGAGCAAATCCGTAGAGGTGAATTTGGTTACTACTGATGGGGGGGGGGTCTCCCACCTCTAGCTTCCACAATTCATACCCGCCCATTTCTCTGGACATTTAACATCTCATTCTGTAAAGCTTGGCAATGTAGATTAAGGCTAAATGTATGTCACATTTCCTCTACTTGTCTTGCTTTCCCATTGTGCTGGACTTGAACATACTTTTTACTTGGCTTAGCCCATTGCTCTAGACCTCCCACTGATTAAGCAGTCCAATCCCCACTTTACTTCACTCTTTGTGCTGGACTTGAACCTACTTGAGTTAACCGGCAATGTCTATTACACTAGACCTCCTACAGATTAAGTAGGCCAACCCCCACATTTCAACAGTTCAGGTGAAAAACACTGGCCCTCTGTCAGAGAGAACTCACCCTTTGGTTGCAGGTGCCCCACAGGTGATTCCTCCACAGGAATTTCTCTCTCAGAGCTTCTGTTGCTGCAACACAACTTGAAATAAGCAGCTACTTCCCTTAGCCAGAACCAGGAGGGTTGCCCCTGGAAGACAGGCAAACCTTTTCCCCCCATCCCCTCAGGGAGGGGGGCACTTGAACCAGTGACAGCGGTCTCCACCACTTCAGCAATAAATTTCTGTGTCCCTCTTACGGTGGAAACACACACCTTCTTAACAGTAGCTCTAAAACAGAGCTTAAAGCTCTGAAAGCCTGCACACAGACTGCTGTGACGCTGTCTCCCTCCAAGACTGCACAAAGACTCTGTTCAAAATCCCCAACATTCTATCCTAACTTCCAACTGCAGCACTCCAGTGTGGCTCATGCAGCTGTGAGAGTTCTATGGTGATGTCATCCCTCAGTCTCAGCTGAGACTGAGAACAGAGTGAGACAGTGTGAAATCCATTTAACTGGAGTTTCACAAACTGCCTTCCCCGCCTACCACTAGGTCTTACCGGGATTCTAGTAACCCCGGGTAACAGGGATGTTACACAAAATTGGCAAGGGCAGCATTCACAATGGGAAGGAAGTTTCTGGGCAGCAAATGATCTGGATGTCAACCTGTTACTTCCTCTTATAGGAGGTTTGACTGCTTCTAGGTCCATAGATACATGTCAAGTGCTTGGGGTCTCCATTGTGAGTTTCACTAAAGTGTCTGTCTACAAGAGTATCTTTGTGCCTAAATATCTCCTCCTCAGTTGCTTTTGTTAGATAATGCCCTCTCTGTTTAAATCTGTATCTGTTACTTGAATGCCCCTTGCTTTTAGAGCGTTCCTTCTTTTCTGAACTCCAGTCAAATACCTGGGACCCAATTCACAAAACTTTGCCCAGGTGCAAACCCAGGTTGCCCGGGGCAAACTGGGGTTTGTCCGGAGTTGGTATTCACAAAGCCCAGTTTTCCCAGGCAAACTGTGTTAGCGCCTGGGCAAAGTTGGGGGGGAGGCTGCAATGCAAATGAAGGGGAGGGACCTGCATATCCCCGCAGTAGTATTCACAAAAGTTTCTCTCCATGCAAGAGCCATTTGCAAAGGCCCTTGCATGGAGAAATTATCGCCAACAAAAACCCGGCGGTAATCCGCACTGCCCTAGTGGTTGGTGGAGGTACTGCAGCCCCTCCTCCCCATTTGCTGTTCCCATAATAAAAAAAACAAAACTTTTTTCCATAGTGTAGTGTCCCACCCCCTCCCCAATCACTGATCCCCAAATATAAAAGTATGTTCCATAGTGTAGTGTCCCACCCCCTCCCTGATCACCAATCTCCAAATATAAAAGTATTTTTCATAGAAAGAACCCAGTTTCCATAGTGTAGTGTCTCACACCCCTCCCTGATCACCGATCTCTGTAGAAATAACCCAGCTTCCATAGTATGCTGTTCCACCCCCTCCCTGATTCCCATAGAAGTAACCCAGTTTCCATAGTGTAGTGTCCCACCCCACTCCCTGTAGAAATAATCCAGTTTCCATAATGTAGTGTCCCACCCCCTCCCCGATCACCAATCCCTGTAAAAATAACCCAGTTTCCATAGTGTTGTGTCCCACCCCCTCCACGATACCCGTAGAAATATCCCAGTTTCCATAGTGAAGTGTCCCACCCCCTTTCCCGATCACCAATCCTGAATATAAAAGTATTGTCCATAGTGTAGTGTCCCACCCCCTCTCCAATCACTGATCCCTGTAGCTATAACCCAGTTTCCATAGTGTTGTGTCCTTCCCCCCTCCCCAGTCCCCAATCTCCCACCAGAGATGTGACAAAAATTTTCTATAGTGTAGCGGTCCCCACGGGTCATCGATCACCATCCCCAAACACGACAAAAAAACATTCTCTGGTAGTCTAGGGTCCCTCCCCCACGCCATCAAGTGTGACCCACCACCCCACTCCCCCATTTCAATCTTTGGTCGGCAACCAGCACAGCCCTTCTCTCACCACCTCAGTTGCCACAGACTGAGCCCTCTTGGAATGTGTACTATATACAGTATGGTTCCTTGACTGTGGTTGACCCATGGGATGGGGGGAGCGGGGTGGTGGGTCACACTTGGCGGAGTTGGGGGTGGGACCCTAGACTACCAAGGAATGGGTTTTTGACATATTTGGGGATGACTAATAAGACCGGGGCGGGGAGGGACTGCAATACTATGGAAATTTTTTGTCACATCTCAGGTGGGAGATAGGGGACATGGGAGGGGGAAGGGACACTTCACAATGGAAAATGGGTTATTTCTATGGGGGTCAGCGATCGGGGCAGGGGAGGGCACCACTAGACTACCAGGGAATGTGGCTTCGTATGCTTGGGCTGGGGGGCACGCAATGCCACACTAATGCCATGCAAATGAGCCCATAATGGGCATGCTAATGGCTGCTAGTGTCTTGCATGCCCAATGGGCTCATTTGCATGGCTACTTTAGTGAATAGTGACTTAACGCCTGTGTGCTATTGTTACTGGCCCATTCTCCTGGCTGGCTGTGGGGACAGCGGTACTGTGCTTCCTGGTGGTTTTCCTGGGTTAGCGCTGCCGCCGCCTGCCCCTATTCACAGTTGGATAACGCACCATGCTATCTGACTGTGAATAGCTTGATTGCTCACCAGCACAATCGTGTGGTGCAGCGCAAGCTTTTACACTGCACTTTGTGTTTTTTAGTGAATCCTGGCCCTAGATTTTGTCATAGTCCTCCTGGTCATGTGCCAGATTAGACTGTTTCTGTGTCATTAATTCTTTTTCATGCTTTGCAACCATTTATTGTAGATTTTTGTCAAATTTATTAAAATGTGATGAGTTAGTGAATTTGGCTACCTCTTCTTTGCCTTTATCTCCTTAGTGTTTCAAATTTTCACTGTCCTCTTTGATAATCAGTTTTGTAAAGTCCAGTGAATTCAAAAATTTAACAGGACAGATTAGCAATATAATTTGGAAAAACTGGGCAATACTACTTAGTGATGAAAGAGAGGGGAGAATTGGTGGGTAGAAATCACAGGGTGATCTTTAAGAAAAGCCCGAGTCTGAGAGACAGGTTGGTTGGAGTTACAGTATTTCTCTGGACCTATGGGGAGTCAAACTAGTTGGTTACTGCAAAGACCACTTGGGTACTATCAGTGACATAATTGTAATATCTGTCAGTTCGTACACCAGACAAAAACATTTGTCTGTCCCAGAACCAGCAAGGAGTTACAGATCAGAGATTATACCTCTTGTACAACTGGTTTTGTGGTGTATATATTCCCTGGTGTTCTTGTAATCTATGTTATGTGGGGAGGACAATATGTATGCTTAAAGAAAGGATGCAAGAACACATAAGGTCCTTAATTAATAGGAGGCAAGATACTCATGTGGGCAGACACTTTAGTGAAACTCACAATGAAGACCCCAAGCACTCGAAATGTATGGGCCTGGAAGCAATCCAACCTCCTAAAAGAGGAGATAACAGGCTGAATTTTCTATTAAGGAGAGAGAGAGAGTTTTTGGACATATAAATGCCAGACAATCAACTCAAATGGCCTACATTAATATTGGGATCTCAAGCCATGCTTGACTATAAATTGAATGGAGAGACATAATGCCCCCCACCTGCACCTCTAAAAATACATCCCCCTTCCATTCAAATATCTCAGAGCTGTAATCTCTCTCTGGAAATCCTTTGAGAAACCACAATTTCCTTCCAAACTGCCCCCTCGCACCCTCTGATGCCTCAGGAGTAAACATTTGAAGTGCTTTATAAGACCTTTCAAAGAGGCTGGCCCAGTGGTGCTGAGGGTTGAGGAACTGGACGCCACAACTCATGCCGGTGAACCGGGTTCGTGAACGAGCTCACGGCACTGGGGGTCGGCAGGGGAGGGAAGAGATTGAGCATCCGGTGGACTGCTCTCTCTTCCTGGGGTGGGAAGGGGAAGCGATCGTTCAAGGAGCGACCTCTGGTGGTGGCTGGAGGTAGCCCAAAGTAGCATTGTGGCATATGCCTGGGGGTGGAGCTGCGGCAGTATGTTGCCTTGACAGCTGGGCTCCACGGGGGATTTACTAGTAAAAATACCCCCCCTCCTCCCTCCAATAGGCAAAGGCACCTCCCACCCAAGGATCACACGCCCAGAAGTCGGACATGGCTCTCTCTCCTCGGTCCTCTTCCACCTCGGCCCAGAGCTCAACACTATAAGAAAGAGCACCCTGGGCAGGGGTAACCCTTCCCCGGAGGGTAGACCTGGGGGATGCCCGGTGCTGGAAGTGAGTAGGGTCATGCAGGGAGGTAGAGTCCGACGAGTGGAAGGTCGCCGGAGAGAGTTCGGTGGGGCATAAGGATGGGGTGGGAAACAATAGAGTTTGAAAAAAAAAAGACATTTCAAAGAGTGTTTTCAGAGTAGGTTGTATATATGTATATTTGATTCTTGTTTTTCTGTGTCCCAGAAGACATAATGGATGACAGAACCTCTAAAGTCTCTTGACACTTTTATATACAACTTGTCGCTGGACCAAACTGTTCCTGTGGATCCCCAAGGATTTACCGGGAACCAATAGGATGACAGGCGATCACAGAATGGATTTGAAAGAAAGCTGGTGATATGCTAGGAGAACTCTATTAAAGATCAATTGCAGTGTTTTTAAAATGCTTTTACCATATTTTATTTGCTCACCATAAGAACAACCAGTCCATATATATTGCAAACAATGTGCAGGAATGGTAATTTCTCATGTTTAGATGCTGTTTTACTGCCTGTCATTTTTGAAGGTTTCACAGAAAATCTCTCAGACATTTTTAGACCAGCTGGCAGAATCTTGGGTAAGTGATGATTCCATTCAAGCAATAATGACATCATTTTCCTCAAGGTCCTGGCAGCTCAGTACATCATATTATGACATTCAAAAATCAGTCTTTGCTTCCAGTTTTCTGGTGGTGACTTGTATTAATCAAATTATTCCAGTAAAACACCATGGCCCAGATATTCAAAAGGGTTGCGCATGGTGCAACAGTGTTGCGCCATGCGCAACCCACTGATGCGCCCCCGCACGATATTCAAAAGGGAAAAGTGCGCTGAATAACTCTGATGCACTGAGTGCATCAGTACGTATGCAGGTGCAGGTAGCGCCCATGCATACCTGCATAGCCCGATATTGAGCCCGGATGTGCGGAGCCATCATGCGCAACCCAACCTGCACCAGCACAAAGTTGATCCAAAAAAAAGGAACAACGGATGGCCATCCACAGGTGAGCTGCCGCGTGCAGAAATTTTAACACGGCTGCCACCTGTGGTGGCCACAGTTCCGGCTGCACCTGGCGGTGCCCCCCATGCCCGATCACGGGCATTTGTAAAATAAAAGAACCCCTATATCCCTGGTGGTCCAGTGGACCGCTGTCTGCCCAATTGCGGGCTTAAGTATAAATAAAAAGAATTACGTCCAGTATCTCAGGTGGTCCAGTGGACCATCGTCTGCCCGATCGTGGGCATTTGTAATAAGAAAAAAGAAATATGTCCAATATCCCTGGTGGTCCAGTGGACTGCTGTCTGCTCAATTGCGGGCATTTGTAATAAGAAAAAAGAAATATGTCCAATATCCCTGGTGGTCTAGCGGTACCCCCCCTCCCCACCTGCCCACTGAGCCCCACCACCCATCCTCCCTGGTCAGCCGGTGGGTGGCAGCTCCACCCGCCTGCTGCCTGCACTGCCCGCCGACGACACCGGTAGGGTAGCCCATTGGTCCACAGCATGAGCCAATGGGCGTGCAGTTCTGACAGATACACATTCCAGATATGTGAATGGATCCATTCACATATCTGGAGATGTATATGACACAGGCTCATGCCCATTGGCTCATGCTGTGGACCAATGGGCATACAGCCTACCGGTGTCAGTCAGCGGGCGGCAGGGTGGCAGGCAGGTGGGGTGCTGCCGCCTGCCGGCTGACTGGGGAGGTGTGGGGGCCCAGTGGGCGGGTGGAGGGTACCGCTAGACCACCAGGGATATTGGACATATTTCTTTTTCTTATTACAAATGCCCGCGATCGGGCAGACAGCGGTCCACTGGACCACCAGGGATATTGGACATAATTATTTTTATTTATACTTAAGCCAGTGATCGGGCAGACAGCGGTCCACTGGACCTCCAGGGATATTGGATTTTTTTTTATTTATACTGAATCCCGCGATCGGGCTGTGGGGCACATTGCCGCTCTGTGCAGGGGGCATCGGTCCCTGATGGCTGCTGCCTGGCAGGGCGCCAGGCGCAAGTCACCGGGAATCGGTGCACCTGCATGCAAATGGGGCCATAATGACATGCAAATGGCCCCATTTGCACCTTGCATACATTATGGCCCATTTGCATGTGCACTTTTGAATATCGCGTTTGCTGTGCATAGCACAATGGAACTTACTGTGCATCCCGCCTGCTCCACTCTGGACACTTGTGCTGGGGAGCGTGCCACTGTGCCATGCACTATGGTGGTTAGGCGAGAGTTTAACAATGCTGTGCCATGGCAGCTCTCTGTTGAATATCGCTCAGTCAACACCCCTGCGCAGCCAAGTTGCGCTGTGCCCAAGCTTGCGCCACAGCCTGTCGCAGTTTGAATATCTGGACCCATGACTAAATATCTGTCAAGTTCCCTAAGCTGATCAACACTTACTCAGTACCACCCTCCCCCCCAAAAAACAAAAAAACCATCAACAACATGACAGGCTCTTAACATGAATATTTTCATTTCCTTTGTTCTCTCCCTGCCCTGCATGAAGCCCCAACAGCTTCCTCCTTATTTTAAAAGTATTGTCCCCTAAAAATTACTACTTACTCTGTGAAAATAACTAAATATTTATCTGTAATGCTGTATCAATAAAATCCAGTAGGCAAGGATTCTCAGACAATTGAAAGTAAACATGAGTTGTTGCCATTTTACAATCTGATATACATTAGTGTGTGTGTGTGTGTGTGTGTGCGTGCGTGTGTGTATACTGAGCTGCCAGGACCTTGAGGAAAATGATGTCATTGTTGCTTGAATGAAATGAGTACTCACCCAAGATTCCGCCAGCTAGTTTAAAAATGTCTGGGGGGGGGTTCTGTGAAACCACCAAATAGGAGAGCATTAAAATAGTTATCTGTGCATGGCAAATGGCATTTTCTTCATTTCATATGTACTAAAAAAGGCCTGCTTGCCCTTATGTTAGGGAAAAGGAATAAAGTCTATAATATGTTTGTAATACAACTGCAGTTGATCTTTAAGCATTTTTAATGCTGCTGAAAGAGCTTAAATGTTGATGCAGCATAATATTAGGCATCTAGCAAAAACAAGTTTTAAATAGCTAGTGTACTGCCTAAAACTAATATTCGTTTTTAAAAGCATTCAACTATTACCTTTTATATCTAAGGTACTTTTCCTTTTCCCTTTGGTTAACTAGAAGATTGTTTACCTGGTGCTGGTAGGTGTGTTGTGTGGAACAGCACTTTGCCTGGCAGCTGACATATTTAGCTCTGTTCCACCCATTACATCATCAGCATTGTGTCCTCACTGACTGTGACATCACTGCTGCTCAGGAACAGCCACTCAGCAGCTGCCAGGTCAGTTACCTTTGATGTTGCTGTCAATGAGATCCCAATGCTGATGATGGAGTGCAGGGACTAGAGACAGATATATCAGCTGCCAGGCTAAGAGCTGTTCCACATATCCAGCACAACATTATCACATACAAAACTTTATAATGAGCAAAAGGAAAAGAAAAATATGTGAGAAATAAGAAGTTAAAACTGACTACTTCTTAAAATTTTGTATAATTTTTCTGTCTGTCTGTTTTGGTTCCACTAGTTCTTTAAGAGACAATTTGTTCTGTTTATGTATGGCTCTGTATAATTTAGAATAGTATGTTTTTGCAGCTATGAATAAATAGATGTTCTTGTGTGATTGGTGGGCACCTTGGTGACATCAGTAAACAGTGACTATATAACTACTGTCAGTCCTAGTCATCTCTGCCGCCTGACGAATCCTAATAAGGTGAAGCACTGGGGTTCTTTACTCCTGTGGTGGTTAGCATACTGTCTGCACCTTGATGTTGTACTTGCCTGGTGTTCCTGACATTTGTATTTCTGCAGTTTTGATTAAAGCACCTGGCAGTACAAGGCCTTGTGTGTTGATCATCTTTCAGTGTTTTACACTGGAGTGCAGTTGTAATTGTTCTGACTGTGAATCTCATCAGTCCACTCCTGCTGCAAGCTAGACTTACTTCCATGCACTCTACTAATGCCCAGTATTCCCTTGATGTATGGTCTTGGTCTAGCCCTCCCTTGGGGGCCTCTTCTCCTCTAAGGCCACTGGAAGGGAGAGAGAGAAGCACCTTGTCTTCTTTGGTAGGGTGTGGTGGAGGCTGGGCAATGAGTATGCTGTCATGAGAGGTCTGGTGGCATGGGGGAACATGGATGCAGAGGCCATCACCTAGGGCCTCTCAGCTGGGTATGCCCTGTTCCTATTTTTCCAGCTGCCATCTCCCACTGGAGTGTGCACTACCTCAGCATCTGGAGTGGTGGTACCAGACGGAGGGTAGTCACACACGCCAGATATGGCTTCACTACCAAACCACCACCAGGAGTGGTTTTCTGAGCTTGGTGTCACTTCACTCTCTCCTGGGAAGAGAGACTCCACCTTCCCTGTTGGCCACTTCCCCTGATGTCCCAGGCTAGGGGGATGATTTACTGTACTTAAAGGTTTTCAGCCATTAACATAATCTTTCAGAATGCATGTTAGGCAATCAACATAGTAACACAGTCACCTACAGTCAGAAGGGACTCTACATTCAGGGCCAGATCAAGCCATGGGGGGCCTGGGACACTCACAACTTGGGTGGCCATGTAAAACGCCCAACTTTCCATACCAAAATGTTTTATTTTGCGCAACATTTACTGAGCACGTTGTTTATTAACCATAACAACCACCATATGGGGAGACTACCCCCATTATTCACAGGAGAAAAAAGTAACTTGAAGTACAACACCCTGTCATGTTGTCATAGTCTGTAATGTTATATTTATTGTACTGTACAAGACATGAAGGCTGCCAGGCTCCAGATGCTCTGGGGGTCTAGATGCTCTGTGGTGAGTTTTGGGGCTTTTATTGAAGTCGCTCTCCTCTAGATCCTGTTCAGAAAAGCAAAGTAATCTTTAAGTAACCTCTTTAATCACAAGTTTATTTTAAGGAAATAAATGAAACAATAATAAACAATGCTTTACTAAGAGGTATGCATCCTACTCCAAACAACAGTAAGTTACTTTATGTACCCATTGTACAGAAGTGTGCCGTTCCAATGTACAAATGCTATGACTCCAAATAAACAGACTGATGTCATACCTTTATCTGCTCATAGGATATCAAAGGAATGATTAATTCCATTTATTTCAGAGTTAGAGGATCCATGCATGTATACACACACACACACACACACGTCCCTTTATCTCTTCTTTGAACAAGATCAGATCAATTATCTCAGCATAAAAATAAAATAGAGATATCAACTTTCTAAGCCACTTACTGAACTCAAGCTGTCTGCTGTTGCTTGGCGCTCCTTTGAAACTCCTTAGTTTAGCAGCAGCAGGCAGTTTAAGACAGTGCATCGATTAATCATGCTGCTAGCGATAGAGTGGCCGTGGCGTGCAGATAGCGAGTGCAGGTGCCGCTGGCAAAGTTCATGCTGAGCCTCAAAACCACCAGAAAGAGTGGTTTAAAAATGCTGCCCAGATGGATTATATGCAAAGCTCCTGGTCCTGGTGCCGCTCCTCGTATTATGCAGCGGCAGCCAGGTCTGGTTGCAACACACGGTCCAGGTCCAGTCCCAGACTCAAAAAAGTGGAAAACCTGTCAGTATTCTAAGGAGGTAGATCACAGTGCTTGCATAGTTAGCCTTCTTCACTTCTTGTGCCACACAGTGCCAGTTTGTTTTTCTAGCAAGTCACCTGACCCTAGCTGCAGGCTGCAAATAATGGAGGAGGAGGGTTGGGGGACGAGAGAAATCTTCTGCAATGTTGGCTTGCGGGTACCTATCTGTAGCAGGAGGGTCCGGGGGCTTGTGTTTTGTTTTCTTTTAATTAAGAAATCCTCTCCCAAAGTCATTTTTTGTTTGTTTTGTTTTATGCAGCAAGCTCGGGGGTTGATTCACTCTTGACTCATGTGGGAGGGAGGCATGATTTATTACAAATCCTTACCAGTACTGTACCACCTGAGGAAGAAAGACGAGAAAATCTGCAATGTAGGCTTGCCGGGGCCTGTCTGTGGCAGGGGCTTGTGTGTTTTTTTTTTATTTAACAAATGTGCTTCTTCCAAAGTCAGGCTGCTTTCACAGCGTTTTTAAGAAACAAGCTGCGGGGGCCTATGGGGAGGTTGACTGGCTAACTAGCTGCGTGAGGGGAGGTGGCATGATTTACAAACCACCAGTCCACCACTAAAAGTGTCTCTTGCTTCCGACTACTGGGGGGGCCAGTCTATGGCGGGGGGCCTGGGGCATTTGCCCCATTTGTCCCCCCTTAATCCGGCCCTGTCTACATTCATCATGTCCAAACTCCCCTCTCAGGCAAGGAAGATTAAATATGCTATGCAAGCACACTCATTTATAGGGATTTCTCTACCCACTCCACTATCCAGAGCACACTATGATTTCCTTGGTAAGCTAACATTTGTCCAGGCTTACCTTGAAGGTCTGTACTGTCTTCGTGTCTACCGTCTCTGCAGGTAATTTGTCCCACAGATTTACTACCCTTTGGGAGAAGACGTTCCCACTAATATATACCCTGAATTTACTGCCTCTGGGCTACTGGGTGTGTCTTCACATCCTGCTGGAGCATAGCAAATCAAACATCAGTGTCTGTTGAAGCTTGTCGATACCCTTGAGTATGCTGAAACTGAGAGCATTCTCCTCTCTGCCGCCTGTTCTCCAAAGTGAACATGTTAAGGCCCACCAGTCTCTCCTCACACCTCTTGTTCTCCAATTTTCTGATCATTTGGATGGCCCTCTGTTGCACCCTCATGACTGCTTTAATGTCCTCTTTGTACTGAGGAGCCCATAGCTGCATATAGTACTCCAGATGGGGCCTGACCAGGGCTTTGCAAAGTGGCAGGATTAATTCCACTGTTGTATATATGTTTTGGTTTTTAACCAGGAAAGACATACTAATTTTAACCAGGAGAGATACATTAAGCTGAAAGCTTGTTTACAGGTGCAACCTGGGAGCACAAGGAAGTTAAGTGACTTGCTTAGGGGCACACAGTATGCAAGTGGGGGCAGTGGGATTCAAACCCAGGTCTCCAGGTTTGCAGCTCAGAGCCTTAAACCACTGCGCTATACTGCTTTATAAGGTTAATGTCTGTTCAAGATGGAATTTAGTGACAGTAGAAATGCTGTTGTACCATTGATCTAACATCACACTGCTGTTGTACCATCGATCTGATGTCAGATCGATGGTACAACAGCAAGCCGTTGCCAGCAGCGCATCCAGCAACTGTCAAAATGAGTGAAATGGCAGCTAACAATGCTGGCAATACCTGTAGTGAGCAAGACTTTTTCAGATATTTGCTTCGTTACTGTTTTTTCTTCGCCATGTTCCTTATTTGATTTTGAACCTGGTCTTGCTACCCTGACGTCCAACACCTTCCCGACCCATATTTAAAATGTAAGTGCCATTTTTTCTTATTTTTAATCTTGAAATGTGTTAGAGAACAGACGCTAACCAGTATACTATAAAAAATGGTGGATGGCCTTCCATGTACAGCAAGCTCTGGATTCCATCTCAGGCTGCTGATGAAATTGGAGACCACTTGAGCTGCGCTCTCGTGGTCATCGATTACATTAGGAATACTCAATGGAATCCTGAGCTTGTTGTACATGAAAGGCCATCCACTATTCTATTTGTTCTGCTGCCCCCCATCCCCTTGATGCATTCCTGCATTCTTCTGGCCCTCTTTCACCCTGCTTGTTCTGCTTCAGCCCCTTGTCTATTATGACTTCAGGTACTTTTCCTTCTCCAGTGCAACAAGAGGAGCCCCTCACAGTGTGTAGGTCCCACCTCTGTTTTTCTTCCCCAAGTGTAGTACCTTGCATTTGGTTACACTGAAATGGAGGCTACAGGAGTCTGGCCAATCACCCAAAGAAACAAATGGGTTGAACTTTGGCTATTTGGCCTCTTTCAGACTAAATCAAATTTTAGGGCAAAAATGCAGTTCTGCCTGGTTCAAGCTCAGCAAACCAGGCCAAACCTTAAGTTCTCAATTCGATTCACTTGGTTTAAGATGTCCTTACCCACTAAATCTCAAAAACGCCCAAGCACAGAGCCTCCATCACTTAACTCCCCATCCACAACTCACATATCCCCATATCGTTAGATTGTTAGAGGCCACCCTACAATTGCCTGTCCTAAGTGGTGGTTTATTTAATCTGCCAGGTCCCTCAGTTCTTTGCCATGCCTACCCTGCTAGGAATAATCAACGTCAGTGTCAGCGGAACCTTCCAATGGCTCCCCAGTACCAACTGTGACGTATCACTGCTTGCCCAAGCTGGCTAGGTCCAAAGATACCAATGTCATTGTTGCTCATGTCCCCTACTCCTACCCATATTTCTCCTCCTACTTGCCTGTCTGCCTTGACAGGGGAGTGAATAATGTTGGGGAGCCTTCTGATGGTTCCCCACTATTAGTCTGACCTTCAGCTGGACAGGTGGGCTCATATTCCATACTGACGCAGAGGACATTATCTTTCCCAGGTCAGAGAGCACCTGGCTCTTCCTACTGTACTGATCCTTCACTCATAGCTACCCTGCAAAATGTCAGTATCATGTTAAGTATATTACAGACATTTTGTAGGGCTTCAGTAAATAAAGAACCATAAACCAGGAAAGGCCAGAGCACACAAAGACCTAGTGTAGGTAAAGGCAGCTGCAGCAGTAGAGAAGAGGTTACCTACCTTCCAGCTTGCCAGGCAGAGGCATATCAGGCTAACACTGGGAAGCATCAGGGGGCCCCCCCCAATACTAACCACATCCATACTAGGCAAGCAGGGGCAATGGGCAGCAGTAGGGGCATGGATGGGGGAGATTGTGAGTGACAGTGATGTCAGTGGCAGTATCTAGGGATCTGGCAGTGCTAGCAGCAGTGTGCCCAGTCATTATTGCACCAAGTGGGAAAGTCACAGTCCTCTTGTTTTGCAGGGGGCTGCACCCCCTGTACCTCCATCCCCCTTTTCTAAGGATACAAACTCCGGGAGGGGGTGCGGACCTCAGGGAGGGGGTGGCAAATCTGACATTTGGCACTGTAATGACCTGGCGCTGTAATGCTGGTGCCCTAATGGCCAGAAAGTAGGGCAGGCACTTGCAGCTAAAGGATAGCACTGGGGGCATTGGAAGGCCCCAGTGACATTGTCACTGGTTAAAATCCCTTACAAGGCAGCCAGTGGAGAGGCACTGATGATCTATTCTCCTTCCCTTTGAAAATTCCCTAATGCACTAATACAGTTGTTTGTGACAGTAGGAGATACCTTGTTGAGTGCATAATGCAAAGGCTACCATGTTTGCCTACATACAGACCCTACACTACCAGCATCTGACAAATTACTATGTACAGAGCCAGATGTGTATGAATCTTATATCTGGCATCTAGGATGCAAGTAATGCCTTTGACCCAAAGCTATCTTAAACAAATTCTGGTCAGAGCCAATATGGCTGTGGAGAGCTTTTGGGATGCCTTTACCCATTATTTCTAATGAATTTGCACAATGCAGAGCTGCCGAGAGGCAGTTTCAATGTGGTCTTCCTTTTACACATTTTTACAATGTGTTTTCCTAGAATATGCTTGCTGATTGCTATATATTTAGCCTGGATAGTTCACAGAAGACATGGCATCTTATTTTCAGTGGGGCTCTACATCTACACAATATTATGCTGCACTGCGTAAAATCAGAATACACCGAAAACAATATTTTACATCTGGACTAGGCTACCCTGAATAAATACATTATAAAAATGGTAAAACCATGACCCCACTGAAAAGATATTACAACTAATCTGGGACATCCTGAGTAAATACAGTGCAAAAATGTGCAAAATGAAGATCCCTATAACAATGAAATGTAGCATCTCCCCTGCGCTATCCAGGATACAAAATATAGGATAAGAAATATTTAAAGGAAATCTACTGTAAACTGTGTTCACTGACATAAACAAACAGTTTCTTTATTGTTTTATAACATACTAAATTGCAGTATTTATTTTGAATGTTGTGGCCATGAGGATGGCGTGTGTGTGTGTGTGTGTTTGATGTAGCTCAATATATTTTTTTCCCCAAAAAAGCATAGTACAAAATGCCTGCTGATTGCTATATATTTAGCCTGGTTAGTTCACAGAAGATCTGGCATATGTCTGATACAGTTCTTGTCAGATAGTGTCTTAAGAAGTTAAAAAAACAGTGTAAATCTTATTAGATTCGTTGCCGGGAAAGGGTGACATTTATGAGGTATGAATTTTTCTTAAAAGGCAATACCTGCCCAACTGAAACTAGTAGCAAGAAAACCTTTAAATGCTAAGTATTTAAATGTGCAAGTTGTTGCATTTCGAAGGGGTTAAACAAATCTCCAGTTTAATAGGCAACCAATATTTAACAAGCTGTTTCAGTTTCCTAATGGCCATCTGATAAGCAGCTTGGAGTTCTGTCTCCATTATTCTAAACAGAAAGAAGGGAGTATTTTATTTCAAGTGGCATAGTGATTTGTAGGTGTGGAAGGATACATTGCAAACTCCAAAAATGTGTTCCACAGTATTCCATTTTTCCAGCTACAGACAGCAAGATGGCTGTAGGCTCTACCCACAGCCATAAAATTAGTTCCTTTTCATAACCCTATCTTCTTACTTGTGCAAGGTCTTCACCCTCCCCCTCACACAGTTGACAGAATTCTTGACTGGGGGGGCGTGGTGAGTAGGTCCTGAAGGGCCCCCTGCATTCCCTTCAGCAGGCTCTTGCTAAGGCCACCCTATCTGAGTAGCTACGTAATGCAATGGGATTCATATATGGCCACACTATCATTCCTGAATAGGATGCTAGTGTAAACAGAAATAAGTAATTAGAGCTCATGGACGTATAGATTAGTGAATTGTGATTTTTTTATCTCCTCATGTAATAGCTGGCTACCCTCCTTTGTCTAAGGGTATATGGTGACATTTTTTGTCTAGGGAGAGGCCACCCTATGCCACAAAGCCTCTACCTCAGTTACCACACCATCACAGGTCTGGACCAGTGGGGACCAGGTGCACCAAAACACATGCACAGGGGCACCAAAAATCTGGAGGCTACTCACATAATGAATGTTTATAATGAGAACTAGGTCAAGCAGTCTGCATATTTATTGCTGTCTGATGGCACACAGCTTAGAAGGGCATTATTCACAACAATCACTTCATGTGCCATAACATCAGTAATACTCTGGCATGGTCCGTACCAACGTTGTAACCACTACCACTGTACTGCTACTGCACTGTCCCTAGAATTGATTGGGCATACCATTTCTTAGACTTTAAAAATACCCATCTCCCATATGGGGTCCCTTGGGCACTATCACCAACAAAACCAGTGTGTTTTGTCACCCTCCTCATACAGGGAAGATACTACCCTGGGTTTGAAGCTGTGCCTATGCGTGGTTCTACAAGAGCTAGCGGCAACTCATGGATTAGCAACTAGACTATAGTTTACTCCTCAATATGTGAGCAGCCAGCTAAGCCATGTGTGTCTCTCTTCTGACATCACACTTACAATCCCAAAGCAGCAGACTCCCTTGCCCAGCTCAACTCCTATCAGGCCCATTATCCTGATGACCTAGTATCATAATAATACCAATACCAATGCCATTTTTATTACCAATACCAAGGGGTGACTTACATAATCGGGTACCTTTTTCTCCTTATAGAACTTCTGAATGAGGTATACTCAAACATTGCTCTCTCCCTTTTGTACCATTATGGGAGAGGACCCGGAAGGATCCAAAAGACCTCCTTTGAGAGAATGCCCAGCACTACTGCCTAGTGCCATTTGGGTTTAGGTGGTCACATTCCCTCAGGGCAAGGCTCCTAAGGTTTCCCTCCTTTGGCTGGACTCTAGTGTTGCCCCTCCCCACTTTTGAAGGGGAGAGGAGAGACGGTGTTCTCACTCCTCCACTGTCCTTGTGTTTAGACTCTGTAATCCATGGGTGCCCAAGATCTCTCTGGATTTGTATGTTCTGGAATTCTATCTGGGAATGCCTGGTCTTATCCTGAGCTCTCAGCAAGCCTCCCCCTCTTTTAGTGTAAAAGGGGGAAGGGCAGAGCCATAGATTTTCATGTCTGGGCTTCCCACTACTGGCTGAGTCAGAAAGGACAGAACACAAACTCCAGACACCCTCTCTCCCAGTTGAGTATCACTTGAGAGCAGTTGTCAGGGTCAGGCTTTACCCTTTGCTTGCCCCCTAGCAACTTGCCTCAAGTTTGGCAGAAGAGAGAGAGGTTGGTTTGTGGTATTGCAGACATCAAGGCAGGATGCCACCTGGGGACCAGTGATCCCCGTACATTGTGGTTTAACATAAGGATGGCAACAGAGACAAACCTCACAAGGATGAGGGTCCTGGACTTCAGGAGGGCAGATTTAAAACATAATGGGTGAATGCCTCAGAGATGACCTAATGAGGCATGGGGTATGAGTATGAGTATGGGGAGGGATGGAGGAACAGTGGGTCAAATTAAGGGATGGCATAGTGAAGGCAACAAACCTCTGTGCAAAAGAATTGGGCAAAAACAGGAGGAAAGAGAGATCACTATGGTTCTTGAGGGAAGAGGCTATGAAGGTAAAGACTAAAGGGGCAGCATTCAGGGAATACAAAGAAATCCAGAGATAGGAAGAGAGGGAAGTGTACCAGGAAAAGTAGAGGGAAGCAAGGAAAGTGGTAAGGGGCGCAAAGGTGCAAACGGAGGAAATGATAACCAAAGGGGTCATGCTCTACTCAGAAGAGACAGGGAAGAAAAAAGGGGGGATGAGTGGCTCTTTATGGGAGGGAAAACATAAAAGCTATGGAAATTCAGGGGGAACAGGGAAAACAAAGAAATGAGTCACCCTGAAAATAGCAGTGCATATGGGCCAAGGTACGTAATGATCAAAGAAAAAAGCCTAGCACTTTTTTCACGTATCAGACCATGCTCAACTCCAAATATTGACATAAAAGTGCATAAGTTTATTACAGCAAATTTAAAACAGGTACATCTTTTATAGGAGTTCAAGACTCCCCACAGAAACCACAAAGAACTACCCAACGCTGTTTCACACCTCTGCGGGTGCTTTATCAAGGGTCAGGTTCTGCAAACTCCCCTCTTTAATAGTGGGGCAAATTATATGTCAAACACAATTAAAAATAGTCTTACACATTCCTCATATATACAGTACTTATGCTCCAGTATAATCACATCATTATCCCCTTGCTAATTCACAAATGACATAACCCTCCAATTTAACAAAGCCCATTAAGTTAATTTAATTATCAGGGTGCTCCCTAGTCAGAACCATAGATAAAATTATGTATTAAATGAGTCCATTAATTGAAACTTCATGGCGCAGTATCTTCCATTAATTAATTCACAGGTTCCAATCTTTCAATTTGCTGATTTCCTCTTCCTTTGTAGGTCACCATGGAGATGAACATCCTGACATCTTCAAATATCTGCTCATATCCTTAATTTATTAAATTAACTTAATGGGCTTTGTTGGTGCAAAATGGCAACAGGTAGTTCTCTGCAGTTCCTGTGGGGAGTCTTGAACTACTGTAAGAGATGTACCTGTTTTAAATATGTTATAATAAACGTATGCACTTTTATCTCAATATTTGGAGTTGAGCATGGTCTGATACGTGAAACAAGTGCAAGACTTTTTTATTTGATCAGAACAGGGTGAAGCAGAGGGGTCACTATGCACACAGTGGTGATCTACAGACTTCCAGCACAGGGAAGCGGTGGATATGGATATGATGGAAGAAATCCGAAGATGGAAGAGAACAGCAAGAGGAAGGGGGTGCTGTAAGAACCTTACTACTCTAATGGGACAAAAGAACTAGAACTCTACTACTGGGACCTTCAATTTAGGGTAAAAACAAACAAAAAAAAAAAGAAAAGAAAAGAAGAGTTAGTGTGTTTGTCTGAGTAGGGTGAAGTGAACAGTTATCTGTTCAGTTAGCTAGGTGAAGATGGAAATTGTGAATTAGGGGGAGCGGCTTAGGCAGAAGGAAGCTAGGTGTTTGGATTTAAAAACTGCCCTAGATAACTTTTGGCAGAGAACAGCAAGAGGAAGGAGGTGCTGTAAGAATTTACTACTCTACTGGGACTATATTGCCCTCCATTCCTACCTTCCATCCCCACTCTTAGCCAGTTCTACTTTTATAGGCACAGGATTTGACTGACAACAGGAATGTCCTACTTGGGAGCAGGAAGGGAGTGATCACAGAGGCACAAAAGACTCACCATCCTAGAAGGAAAAGAGTAGCTCTCCGTCTCCCACTACCTGCTGGAGGTCTGACTCTGAGCAAGTAAGAAGGAGTCTACTGAGGAATATAGGAACTTCCTGTCCTAGAACAGGAACATCAGGAGTTTTAAGGGCACAGAGGCAGTAGGAATGTAGGTAGAAAAAAGTTATATAAAATAAAAAAATAAAAAAATAAACGGAGAGAGGAAAGAGTAAGTATACAAAACAACAGTTAAGGGACAACAAATAAGACATGATGGGAGTGGTGCAGTGCAGTGGTTGTGGAGCAGCAGTCTTCCAGGAGATGTACTGGAGAATGTGGTGTTGTCCCATCAGCAGGCACCTCTCTGGGGTGAGGGAGGAGGTTGCTCATCTTCAGGCTGAATTGGCCAGGATTCGGGGGACCTCCTCTCTTACCCAGGGACCACCAGGGCCACCGCCGCTGCCTCAGCGGTTGTCAAGAAAGAGGAGCAGTTAGACTACAGTGGGCTCAGGAAGGGTGAGGGTGGTGGAAGAGAGGTGTATCCCTTCAGCTGTATCTCTCCACAATTCATATGCCATTCTGGCAGAGTGTGGTTCCTCTATGGAGGCACCCACAGTGGAGACCAAGGAGGATGCTGGGAACCTCCACAAAGGAGATCCACAGGAAGGTGGCATGGGACCCCACAGGGGAAGGAAACAACTCCTAGTGGGGACTCCATTGTTAGAAGGGTAAAACTGGGGAGGGAGGGAGGGAGGTGAGGTGCCTGCCTGGTGCCATGGCTTGGAGGCACAGGGAGTGAATCCTCAGGATTGTGGGAGCAGCTGCATGGGGGAGGGAGCTGGATGTCATTGTCCACCTAGGGACAAATGACCAGGCTGGGAAAGGGATCAGAACAGTGCAGGAGGGGTTTGTGGAGTTGGGGAGGGGCCTTAGACAAGTAGCTCACACGGTAACCTTCTCGGAGGTGCTGCCTGTCTATGGCATGGGTGAGGCTAGGGTGCTCCACACCATGGGATTCAATCAATGGTTGAAAAACTGGTGCAGAGTTCAGGGTTTTGGCTTCACTGGGGACTGGGGGTCCACCTGGAGGGATGCAGGCCTTTACTGGTGTGATGGTCTGCATCTGTCCGGAAGGGGAACCAGGATCCTAGGTGATAGTTTTAAATGCTTCATTGGCAAGCATTTAAACTAGCCAAGGGGGTAGGCACTGAAAAGAAGCAGGAAAATCCTAGCCCCCCCCAAATCAGGGTAGTTAATGAGGTAAACACAAAGACAGAGAAGTCGATAGGGAGATGGGCAGAGGTAAATGCCATCAAAAAATGGAGGCTAATGAGTACCAATGCCCATAGTCTAGGTACCAACCTCCCTGAACTGGTGGCCTTGATGGAAGAGGGATGCCTGGATATTGTGGCAGTCACAGAAACATGGTAGACAGGGCACCATGACTGGGATGTCAACATACCAGGGTACACAATCTACAGGAGGGACAGGGAGGGTAAAAGAGGAGGAGGAGTAGCTCTCTATGTAAGGGAAGGAATCAAAGCAACAGAACAAAAGGGTAAACAGGGAGGAGAAGAGGCACTGTGGGTTACCCTGGAGACTGAAATGGCACCATAATCCGCACAGGAGTTGTATACAGACCCCCATCTCAGGGGGAGGAAATGGACAAGGAAATGATAGAAGGCATCCTTACGATGGCAGAGAAAGGGGAGATATTGTTGATGGGGACCTGAATATGCCAGATGTTAACTGGAGCACCTTTGCTGCAGCCACATCCAAGAGCACAAGAGCAGGGCAATTCTCGATGGCCTACAGGGGGCATGCTTCAGACAACTAGTATTGGAACCCACTCAGGAGGGAGCAATCCTAGACCTGGTACTCTCAAATGGGGCTGGAGAGAGGATCTCAGATCTAGAAGTGGGTAGCTATCTGAGAACAAGTGACCACCAAACAGTGTGGTTCACGATAAACTCAGCTGCAGAGTCAAGCCATACAAAAGTAAGGGTACTGGACTTCAGGAGGACTGACTTTGTCAAAATGGGAGCATGCCTTAGAAAAGCCCTAGCAAACATGCAAGAAGGAGGGGTGGCGCAACAATAGGGAAACATCAAAACTGCCATCACAGAGGCAACAAGCCTTTGTGTGAAGCAAATAAACAAATCAAAATGAAAGAAAAAAACACTATGGTTCTCAAAAAAGGTGGCGGGGAAGTTAGAATAGCAAAGGTCCAAACCAAGGAAAAGATAGCCAACTCAGTTAAGAAGGGGGATAAAATCTTTTATAGGTACATTAGGGAGTGAAGAAAGACAAAGGGAGGCATAGTGAGGCTGAATAAAGGCGAGAGTGGGTCGGCAGAGAGGGACAGTGAAAAAGCAGGGAAACTGAATGAATACTTCTACTTAGTATTCACAAAAGAAGAGAAGGGGGAGGTATCTATTCCAATCAATAGAAGCACTCAGGATGGGGGGGTCGATACCACTCCTTTTACAGAAGAAAGGGTTCTGAAAGAACTCCTTAAATTGAAGGTGGACAAAAACAAAGGGGCCTGACTTGATTCACCCCAGAATTCTAAAAGAAGTAAGGGGAGAACTAGTGACACCACTGATTATCCTTTTTAACAAATCATGGGAGTATGGTGTAGTACCTGAGGACTGGAAGAGTGCAGATGTGATTCCCCTTCACAAAAGTGGGAGCAAGACACAGGCAGGAAACTACAGACCTGTCAGTTTGACCTCAGTGGTAGGGAAAATGATGGAATCGCTTCTGAAGGAAAGAACTGTTGAGTGCCTAGGGGCCAGTGGGGTACAGGACCCAAGGCAGCATGGATTCACAACAGGAAGGTCATGTCAGACGAATCTAATAGATTTCTTTGACTGGGTGACCAAAGTAGTAGACTAGGGAGGGGCTGTGGACATGGCCTACCTAGACTTTAGCAAGGCATTTGACACAGTCCCACACAAAAGATTAATAAACAAATTAGCCAGCCTGGGAGTGGGTCCCAGGGTAGTAGCCTGGGTAAAACATCGGCTGGACAACAGGACACAGAAGATAATAATAAATGGACTCCACTCTGAAGAAAGGGGGGCTACTAGTTGGGTACCACAGGGTTCAGTACTGGGTTCGGTCCTTTTGAATGTCTTTATAAGTGACATTGCAGAGGGTCTGGAAGGAAAAGTATGCCTCTTTGCAGATGACACAAAGATCTGCAACAGGGTGGTTACACAAGGGGGGGTGGAAAGGATGAGAAGGGACTTGGCAAGGTTGGAGAAATTGTCAGAAGTATGCCAGCTTAGATTCAAATCAAAGAAGTGCAAAGTACTGCACCTGAGAAACAAAAACCCAGGGGAAGAGTACACAATGGGCGGGGAGGTAGTAACAGCAGCAGAAATGGAAAGGGACCTGGGGGTAGTTATATCAGATGACCTAAAGGTTAGCAAGCAATGTGAGAAGGCAGTAGGGATGGCTGAGATGTATAGGGAGAGGCATCACCAGTAGAAAACAGGAAGTTGTTATCCCTCTGTACAGACAGTTGGTGAGACCCCATCTGGAGTACTGCATGCCATTCTGGAGACACCGTCTCCACAAGGACATAGACAGGATGGAAGAAGTCTAGAGGAGGGCAACTAAAATGGTGCATGGTCTGCAGCAGAAGCCATATGAAGAAAGACTAAAGGAGCTTAATATGTATACCCTTAAGGAAAGGAGGAAGACGGGGGACATGATAGAAACTTTTAAGTACCTGAAGAGAATCAACAAAGTCTAAGAGGGTAGCATCTTTCAGGAAAAGAGATGTGCAAGAACAAGGGGACACAATTTGAAGATAGAGAGGGGATGGCTCAGGGGCAATGTGAGGAAGTATTTTTTCACAGACAGGGTGGTGGATGCATGGAATGGCCTTCCTGAGGAGGTCGTGGGATCAAAAACAGTGGGGGAATTCAAGAATGCATGGGACAGACATAAAGCAATTCTTGTGGGGGGTAGGAAGAAATAGGCTGTTGGTTAACTAGGATCTGCAGCTTATCCAGTAGGTAGGGAAATGGGCAGACTAGGTGGGCCAAGCGGTCCTTATCTGCAGTCAAGGTCTATGTTTCTGTGTTTCTATGTTTCCATCCAGAGGATAACAAACAAGGGGGAGGTATTGCTGGTGGAGGACTTCAATCTACTGGATGTGGATTTCAGCCGCCCAGCTGCAACAACAGTTAAAAGTAGGGACATCCTAGACTCCCTGCAGGGGGCACTCCTCAGGCAACTAGTTAAGGAAGCCACTCATGATAGGGTTGATACTGGATGCGGTACTGTCAAATGGGGACAGTGTCACTGACATCACGGTGAGTAGCCACCTGGGGACCAGTGATTATCGTACGGTGTGGTTCGATATAAGAACTGGGCCAGAATCAAACCACACTAAAATGAGTGTCCTGAGCTTCAGGAGGGCAAATTTCAAGAAAATGGGAGAATGCCTCAGGGAAGCCCTAGCAGGGATAGGGAAACTGGATGGAGTAGAGGAACAGTGGGCAAAAATAAAGGAGGGCTTGAAAAGGCAAAAACCCTCTGTGTTAGGCAGGTTAGACTGCTATGGTTCTCTAAGGAAGTAGCGGAGAAAATAAAGGCAAAGAAGCTGGCATTTAGAAGGTACAAGTCAATACAGAAGGAAGAGGGTAAGGAAGGTTATGAGAAGAAACAAAGAGAGGCAGGGAAAGCAGTTAGGAGCGTGAAGGCACAAACGGAGGATATTGCCAAGTCAGTAAAACGGGGATGAAACATACTTAGGATATAAGCAAAAAGGGGATGAACAAGGGAGGGATAATAAGGCTAAAAGGAGAAGAGGGATTTGTGTGGAAGAGGACCAGAATTAAGAAGACATATTGAACAAGTACTTTTGTTCAGTGTTTATGAAGGGTTCCACATCATAACGGCGAAAATTTAAGGGTGATTCGCATTACACATATCACCAAATCAGACGTCTGCTACAAACCCACCACAGCACTCCTCATTACAGCGACTGCAGTACACAATACTTTGTCACACAACAGAATCTAACATCCCACCAGATTATTATAATCAACTACGGGGTGGGGACACTGGGGAAAAGTGGAATACATGGGAGGGGGGCTGCCACGGCTGGGGCACCACAATCAGGGGAACCAGGGGACAGGCAACAAAATAAAAACCTATCAGCCACCATAAGACACAAAAAACACATACCCACAGGCAGTCCCAAACCCAGCACCATCGACATCCCAACCGGTGGCCGTGTCCATCACTCCAGGCGACTGGCTCAGCAGCAGCAGGCTTAATTTCCACATTTAACCCACATGACTGTACCCTTCCTCATTATTCGCCATCAGTCTTCTGTGCTTTACTCCTCTCACTATTCCTACCCCTTGCTATACTGGAACGGTAGCTATTCCGTTGGGCGCAAAGACTGAGTCACTCATATTTAAGTCGCTCAATTTGCTTTGCCCGTATGATGGGATACCTTTATGAAGTAAGGAATAGGTGACAGGCCACAGATAAGGGAAAAGGACATTAACTCAATTTTGCCTTGGTGACCATTTTGTGTCAAGGTTAAGCAACGGAAAGTCAGACATCAAAAAGCAATCCAGGTAGTTAGGACTTAAAGGAAGGGAGGTAGGCACTAGTTCTTTTAGGGAGGAGAGAGTTCTCAAAGAACAAACAAAACTAAAAGTGGACAAGGCAATGAGGCCGGATGGGGTACACTTTAGGATCCTGAGAGAGCTTAAGGAGGAGCTGACTGCACCTCTGACAGCCTTGTTCAACCTATCACTAGATACAGGAGAAGTTCCAGGAGACTGGAAGAGTGCAAATGTAGTCCCACTTCACAAACGTGGGAATAGGAAGGAGGCAGGAAACTACAGACCTGTCAGCCTAACTTTGGTGGTGAACAAAGTAATGGAAACACTACTGAAGGAAAGGCTTGGGAATACCTTGTGATCAGTGGATTACAGGATATGAGGCAGTATAGGTTCACAGGGGGGAGATCTTGACAACCAAACCTGAGTGAGTTCCTTGACTGGGTGACCAGGGAAGTGGATCAGGGCAGGATGGTGGATGTGGCCAACCTGGATTTCAGTGAAGCCTTTGACAGCGTTCCACACAGAAGACTGGCAAACAAGCTAGGCAGCCTGGGATTGGTCCAAAAGTAGTAAAATGGGTATGAAGTTGGTTAAGAAACAGGAGTCAAAGGATGGTGGTAAATGGGGTTCAATCTGAAGAAGGCATGGTAACCAGCGGGGTGTCACAGGGGTCAGTAGTGGGCCTGGTGTTCTTCAATGTCTTTATTAGTGTCATTGCGGGAGGGCTGGAAGGGAAAGTATGCCTGTTTGCAGATGACACAAAAATCTGCAACAGAGTGGACACACCAGGTGGGTGGAAAAAATGAGGGACGAACCGAAAAAGCTGGAAGACTGGTCAGAGGTTGGACAAATGGGCTTCAATGCCAAAAAGTGCAAAATTATGCACATGGGGCACAGAAACCCAAGGGCAATGTACGAATTGGGTGGGGAGGTATTGGCAACCACAAAACATGAAAGGGACCTTGGGGTCATCATATCTGATGGCCTGAAGGTAGCAAAACATTGTGATGAGGCAGTGGGAAAAGCTAGCAGAATGCTTGTGTGCATGGGGGGGGGGTATCACTAGCAGAAAGAGAAAGAGATAGTGTTAGTCCTTTATAGATCAATGGTGAGGCCCCACCTAGAGTACTGTGTCCAGTATTAGAGGCCCCATCTCCAGAAAGACATAGATCGGGTGGAGGTGGTACAGAACAGGGCAACCAAAATGGTGCATGGCCTGCATCAAAAGCCCTACAAGAAAAGACTCAAGAAATTAAATTTGTACTCTCTAAAGGAAAGGTGGGAAAGGGGGGACATGATAGAAACATTTATATATCTCAAAGGTATTAATAAGATACAGGTGGGTAGCATTTTACATAGAAAGAGATGCTCGAGGACAAGGGGTCATGACATGAAGCTGTGGGGGGAAGACTCAGAGGGGATGTGAGTAAATACTTCTTAATGGAAAGGGTGGTGGACACCTGGAATGGCCTTCCAGCAGACGTAGTGGGTACTAAAATGGCAGCAGGATTCAAGCTTGCATAGGATAACACAAAGGGACCAGTAGTAATAGGGCTGCGGGGGGGGGGGGTAAGACTGGAGATCAAGCAGGGTCTGTGGTAGAACAGTAGGTAGGGAATTTAGGGCAGACTAGGGAGGCCAAGAGGTCATTATAAGCCGAAAACTTCTATGTTTCTATGGGGTAGCTGAAGGGACAGGATCTTTTTCAGATACAGAAATGAAAAGAGGAAGACAAGGGGAGGGACTGTGAGTTTAAGAAGGGCATGGAGAGACTGTGCAGAATAGGATCAGGAAAAAGCAGATATCCTAAACAGATACTTCTACTCAGTCTTCACGGGGGGGGGGGATGGAGCACATACAAGCAGCAGGAACCCTGGGGAGAGGGAGGTGGACACAAATCCATTCACAGAGGAAGGAGTCCTGAGAGGATTGGCAAACCTGAAAATGAATAAGGCTATTGGGCTGGAAAGGGTAGATCCAAGGGTGCTGAGGGAGCTCAGGGAAGTACTGGCTACACCTCTGACTGCCCTATTCGACACCTCACTGGAAACAGGAGTGGTTCCAGAGGACTAGAGGAGGGCAGGTTAGTCCCCCTTCATGAAAGTGGCAGCAGGGAGGATGCTGGCAACTATAGGCCGGTTAGTCTAAAGTCACTGGTGAGGAAGTTAATGGAAACACTATTGAAAGAAAGGCTAGTGGAATATCTTGAAACTAGTTGGTTGCAAGACCTGAGGTAGCATGGATTCATGGTGGGGGTTATGTCAGACAAATCTGATTTATTTCTTTGAGTGGGTGACCACAGAACTAGATCAGAGTGGGGCGGAGGACATGGCCTACTTAGACTTGTGCAAGACCTTGGACACCATACCACATAGGAGACTTATAAGGAAACTGGGCAGTTTGGGGATGGGACCCAAAGGGATAAACTGGGTATGGAACTGGTTGATGAACAGGTGACAGAGGGAGGTGGTAAACACCTCTCACTCCAATGAAGGTAGAGTGACCAGTGGGGTACCTCAGGACTCAGTGCTGGGACCAGTCCCTTTCACTGTCTTCATAAGTGACATTGCAAAAGAGCTGGAAGGGTAGGTATGTCTCTTTGCAGATGATAACAAGATCTGCAATAGGGCAGATACTCCGGAGGGGTGGAGAACATCAGTAGGGACCAGAGAAAACTTTGAGAGTGGTTTAGCATATGGCAGCTGGGTGTCAATGCAAAAAAGGGCAAAATCATACGTCTAGGGCACAGAAACCCAGGGGCAGTGTATAAAATGGGGGGATAGGTATTGATAGTCACAAAACAGCAAAGAGACCTTGGAGTTTTCATATCTGATGATCTCAAGGTGGCAGGACAATGCTTCAAGGCAGTAAGCAGGGTCAGTGGGATGCTGGGGTGCATAGGGACGGGAATCACCAGCAGAAAGAGAGAGGTGGTGTTACCACTGTAACAATCATTGGTGAGCTCCCACCTGGAGTACTGAGTCCAGTCCTGGAGACCACATCTCAGGACGGACATAGACAGGGTAGAGGCTGTCCAGAGGAGGGCAACTAAAATGGTGCAGGGGTTGCATCACAAGCCCTTAGAAGAGAGACTGAGGGATCTCAATATGTACACCCTGGGGGGTGGCATTATAGAGACCTGTAAGCACCTCATGGAGATGAACAAGGTGCAGGAGGGTAGTATTTTTTAGATGAGAAGGTGCACCATGACAAGAAGGCATGCAATGAAGTTGGATGGGGGGATGTTTAGGAGGGATATGAGGAAGTATTTCTTCACTGAAAGTGTTGGATGCCTCAAACAGTCTTCCAGCAAAGGTAGTACGAACAAAAACAGTGGATTGTCTCAAGTATGCATGGAATAGGCACAAAGGAATCTTAGTAGGAATGCAGGGGTGGAAGTAGTCAGAGATCAGGTAGGGTCTGTGGTGACAGCATAGTCAGGGACAAACTGGGCAGACAGGGTGGGCCAGGTGATCCATATCTGCTGTCAAATTCTATGTTTCTATGGTTACATGTACTAGCATTGCCAGTCAGGAATGATAACATACAAACTACTAACTCCCCCAGCACATCATTTTGGTACTCAGATAATGCAGTCACACAATGTGCTATAGGGACAGGAAGGGCCTTTTTTACTAGCTGAGGTGGGACCTACTGACCATGACCCCCTCCGTTGGTCATAAATTTGAGATCCTACTTAGA
Source organism: Neoceratodus forsteri (assembly GCA_016271365.2). Lineage (NCBI taxonomy): Eukaryota > Metazoa > Chordata > Ceratodontiformes > Ceratodontidae > Neoceratodus > Neoceratodus forsteri. Next base: position 776,643,079 of record CM028137.1, read on the forward strand.
TCCATTCACTACAGAAGCTATCAGGGATGGCAGAGGGGAAAACCCAGCAAAATGTGTGTGTGTGTGTGTGTGTGTGGGGGGGGGAGGTTCAAGGCCCAAATTTGACAATTGTAATTTGACCCTGTGACAGGGAGCTCCTGCCACTCTTGAGGATCGACCTTTTCTTAAATCTGTTGCAACAGTTCTTCTATTTCTTAGCCTAATCTATTCTTTACAATTTCTAGTCCATAAGGTTGGCCTCCTATGGGCACCCACTACCCTTTCTTGACTATGCTATAGTGTCCTCTTTAATTTTCCTTCTCCCCTCTCAGGTCCTCATACAGGGAGGTTATTGTGGTGACCTTCAAGTGTATGTAAAACAGGTTGTGTTTATCGTTGTTGGATTTAGTATGTAGAAGAAGAAGGATCAGCATTTAAGGATCCGCATTTATATAGTGCTTTTCATACACAGTTGTATCCCAAAGCACTTTACAGCAATGCTAGACTGGTAGTGAAGTGACTGAATGTTTAGTGGTGGCCATATCACACATCAACACCCACACACAGCCTGGACAATTGCATGAACCAGTTTATGGGAAGGGGAATGCTGGCTAGGACACTGGGAATGTCTCCTACTCTTTGCGAAGAGTGCCCTGGGTTCTTTTACTTCCACCTGGACACCCACCAGGACAGCACCATGATGGGTAGAAGGGACCTCAGTTTAACGTCTCATCTGAAGGAAGGTATACCCCAGCAGTACAGCACCCCCCAGTACTGCACTCAAGTGCCAGCATTTTTTAGGTGCAAGTCCAATCCCGATGTGGGACGAGAACCCACGACCTTCTGGTCCAGATGTGGAAGTGCTACCAACTGAGCCATGCGGACACCCATGTAATAGCACTATGTCATAAAACACCTTGATGTATATAGCTTATGTTTATGAAACGTATACGTGTTGAAAATACCATGGCACTAGGTGTTTTTGATAATGGTAAAAAGTACTAGATGACTATTATAGAAATTAAGTTAGTTGTGCTTTTAAAATGCATGTACATTTCTATAAATTGAATGTCTGAAATGTCATGGTGATTTGCATATATCCCATGATGCTTTGCATTATGGAAGTATGTATGATGTTGTATTTCTTTGAAACTTGATTTGTTGCCAGTGCCCTTTGGGGTAACCTTTTTTTTTCAGTGATTCTGCATTGACGTTCTTTGTCTACAGCTTGTTTTTTTTTTTTTTTGAGCCCATACTACCCAAGCAAACAAGGCCCACATTAGGATAAAGGGTTTTCACTAAAAATGTTTAGATCAGAGATCAGTGTCATTAGGTGCTGGCTAAGTGCAGAGAAAGGACATACATAGTCTGTTACTGCAAACTGATGTACTGAAGAAGGAATATGACATTGCTGAAGCTTATTTCTTGTATTTTGAATAAACATCACACAGAGATTGTATGTTGAACCTGAAGTTCGATGTCTGGTCCATCTGTTATCCCACAACCCCACCACAGACCCTTTCAAATTTATGTGCTGGCTCTGATTCTGTAATATGCTTTGAGATATTTATATATGAAAAATGCTGTACAAAACCAAAACATCTGCCGGCCCGGTGGCGCTGAGGGTTGAGGCACTGGATGCCACACCTCACGCCACGCCGGCGACCTGGGTTCGAGTATAAGCCTAGGTCACCGGGGGTCGGCAGGTGGAGGAAGGATTGAGCATCTGGAGGACAGCTGTCCTTCCTCGGGGGGCCAGGGATTCTCCACCCGGCACCGCGTGACCTCTGGCGGAGACCTGAGGTACCACAACACTCAGAGCCAGAAATAGAGGGTTGCGGAGTTACGGCAAGATGTTCCCTAGCATCATTGCATGCCAGATTCCATCAGGGAGAAAGAGGGAGTAACGAGGGGGGGGAACAAAGCAAAAATACCCAGCCAAGTGGATAGGTGATGGCACCTGTGTCCACCAGGACCACACTCCACCGCCGGGGGCACTCCTTACCTGGGCTGAGCCCAGCCTAGCGTGAATTTGCAGACAGAGTGCCCTGGGTGGATAGAGCGGCCCTACCTCGGGGGGGGGGGGCTCAGAGCCGGGGGGATAGCTGGGCTGGTGCCAGGTTTCAGGAGGCCTCTCAGGCATGGAGGTAGAGTCAGGGGGTATGACAGGATGATTTAGAGAGTTCCACTGGCTGGAGGAAAAAACAGAATTCAAAAAAAAAAAAAATAAAACCAAAACATCTTATCTGATTATAACAGCTGGCTCAATGCCTTGGTGCTATCATAGACCCCTTGAGACACACATCCCTTTAAACTGAGGGGACTGGCCTTGGTTCTTCAGTGCACAAATGCACAAAGTTTAGGATTTCTTTAGCTCATTGCCTCCACCTGGGGCAGTCTCTTACATTGTGTTGCTTGCAGGCAGGAATGCTACTCCCAGGACATAAATCTCAGTGGGGATTTAGGGGACAGGGATCCAACCGCCTTCAGCCCTGTTGCTTCTCAGACATGCTCTTGCCAATCATCAAAGAAAGATGCCCCAGACTTGCAGAAGATGCAGCTGATTTTGTTGCAACACTTCAAGCACAGTTCATTCCCACCTATGACAGTTACAGTTCTCAACTCGTCAGCTTTCGGATATTTTGCTGAATAGACAGTTCTACAAAGTTCCAAGCTTTCCCTAGCTCACACAAAGTTTACTATCATCTGACAGACTATTAGATGTTGCACTGCCCACCATTTTGCCTATACATAGCCTCTAGGCTCACCCACCATTGAGGGACTACAGTCCACCTATGTCCTCTCATGATGAGGACTTCCCAAGGGGTCCCAGGCTCTGAGTCCCTAACCAGGCTGTGATGTGTTACCACTATCCCATTGCAACTGGGTACAGTTTTCCTCTGCTTTCTTCTACAGCAATGTGTTCTGAAAGAAATTAGCATGTTCATCCTCCTGGTTTGCTCTTTTCAATACAGTAATCTTTTCTTGGACACTTCTCCTGTATCTAAAGCCATGAGGGTGCTCACCTTGAGGGAGACCTCCCAGGGTCAGATAGGACATAGCCCATTGCCACTCAGGGTGTCCACCTCTCCTCCTGGCCTTTCTCTCTCTAATGGTGCCTAAGCTGCCCCTTATACACTCCGTGACTGCTATCACCTAGTGCCCTATTACCTTAAGGGTTTTAATCCTTACACACTAAACTCTTTACTCCAAAAGAGCACCCCATGGCTCCTTGGAGGCTAGTAACAGCCACCCTCTCAGCTAAAAGGGAGGGGGTATTACATTAGCCTTTCAGAAAAACATCCTTTGCTGTTAGAGGATACCAAAGCTCAGCGTTTAGTATCCAACAGAGGAACACTCTTGCAGTGCTTGGCTCTATTTTGAGAGCAGCACCCTGAATTGACTAAGCTACTGTACTTTAAAGATGTTCCTATAATTCTGTGGTAACCAATAGCAAGTTAGTGAAGATAGCAGTACAGTACATCTCCATCATCACTGCCCCTAGTATTTCACTCTGCGTGGATAAGGAGTGCCTCTGTTGATAATTGTGATATTTTGTACAATAGTCCCCCACTTTTTCCAGACAATAACTTTCAGGAGTTAAGAGTTCACATTGAATGGATACCTGTCAACATCTGCATGTTTTCCAAAAGTCTGCAAAAACTTCCTTCATAAGTCATTTTACTTGCAAAATTCATTACCTTAAAAATCATTAATCATATTTGAAATAACTCACAGTCAAGAGTCAGAAAATATTATAGTAGTCCTGTACAATGAAAAGATTGTTATAAAGTGGGTGATCTGTTTTGGCAGGGTTTAATAGCTGGAGCTGTAATTCAATAGTCGCTGGTGTTTTAAAATATTTCCTGATGTGTAAAAAAGTGGAACGTGGTCCTTGGTTCCCATTCACACCCAAGATTAAAGCTTGTACTATTCTTGTTCTTAGATTTCTTTGTGTCAAAATACATTTTGTCTGTATATTTAAAGTCGTATGGTAGAAAATGGAGCCTCTGCTGTTTCTTTTTAATAGTTAGGCTCCCCTTATCCTCAGGGTCCATTTTTCAGCTTGTAACATGGAGACAGCCCCCTCAGAATGTATTATAATGCAGGAAACTGCCTGGTTACACTCCCTTTATCTTCAAAAGATGACAGCATTCTTGAGGGCTACTCAAAGAAAATGAATTGAAATGAGACCACCAGCACTGAGGAAGCTGCCAGGAGCTGCAAAATGTTAGCTATGCAGGGTGACAGAATATTTCTGAACTGACAGTAAAAACATTTTTGTTGTGGAATCTAACTGGGTTAGTAAGCGACTGAGCTGCACTTTTGTCTAATTACACTGAAAGCCATTTGATGATACCTAATAATTCTTTTAGGTTTTGTAAGAAGGCAATGCCCTCATCCTATCCATCTCCACAGGAGTTCCTCAGGCATCTGTCTTGGGACCTATCATACTCTCAATCTCTTTAACCTACTTCTACTCAGTATGTGTCTTTTGCACATAAACAAATACTCTTTTACTCTAGATTAGATTGTCTCTCATCTCTTGACTTGTATAATATCTTTCTTTTCCCATTTGTAATCCACTTTAGCACTTTTTTTTTACATTTGAAATAATAAAAGGAGCACTCCTTTTAATATGGCAAAATCCAGGTTTTCATCAGTATTCTCACCTGTTTTTGTACACTTGTTGTCCCATAAGGACAGGGATCAGTGTCTTCTGTATTTTAAATTATTATAGTCACAAAAAAAGTGATCTTAAACAACGTGTGTTCAAATACAACAGAGAATACTGATGAAAACCTGGTCTGAATCATATTACAAGGAACACTCCTTTTAATATTTCACCTGTAAAACCAAAAAACAAAAGTGGTAAAGCAGACTTGAAATGGGAAAATGGGTGCCATACAAGTTGGGAGATAAGGGGCAATGTAAAAAAGAATAAAAAAGGCTTTCAAGACTTCTCAGGTCCCTTCATCGGGTGCCTGATGAAGGGAGCTGAGCAGTCTTGAAAGCTTATGTCAGAATTCTTCAGTTATACTAATATGAGGTATTACCACAAACAGCGTACTAGATTTTCCTGAGACTAACACAGCACCACTGAGGCACTGCTGCTTTAAGCTGCATCGTGCTCTTCAGCAAGATTTTGACAATATTCAATGCTGGTTCTACTGAAAGCAGCTATTACTTAATGCTAAAAAGAAAGTCTCCACTCTCTTTGGTTCATACCACCTCTGTCTTCAGGACTCTGGATGGCTCCCACATTGAAGAAGTTCCCTTTTTCAAATACCTTGGGGTGTGATTGCATTGAAGCCTCAACTTCTTCCACATTGATGCAATCCATAAGAAACTCCCTTTCACAGCTGACATACAGTAAAATAACATATCCTGTCACCTACTTACTGTCTTCTGGGAGATTGTCCTTATGATGGTCCTCCAGATATTTGTCTTTATGGAACTGGTGCACAGAGCTGCTCCTAAATCTACCCTGGCCCAGTTGTATCCCCTCTTTCTATTTTTTCTACCACTTTACCCTCAGCTGCCCTGATTATACCCGCTACTGCTCTTTTCACATTGACCTCTTCATCTCCCTTGATTACTAGCACCAATTTCACTGTATCTCATTACTCTCTAAATTCAGAATTCATTTCCTTCCATGTTCTCTCTAAATTCTGAATTCATTCCCTTCCATGTTACCTCTACTCCCTCCTATTTTCCCACAACCTCATCTCATTTGTTGACCATTCCTTTGCTATTCCAGGCTCTAAAGCCTCTGCTGGAAAACTTTCTCCTTTCTTCTCTCTCCTTCTATCTTCTGCCACACTGGAAAATCCCCATACTTCCCCCACCTCCGTTTCCTTCAAAGTCCTCCTTTGTGACTTCTGCAACCAAATGTCTCCTGCAACTAACCCCCTGCCTCCTCCTTTCTCTTTTCTTGATATTATTGTATTTTTTATAATTGTATTTCCCATTTGTATGAAGCACACTTTTGTTTCTTTCCCTTTGCATCTATTTTTTTCTTGACCACTATTTACTGATTGGTGGTATGCAGAATGATAAAATCAGCTAACAGAATTGCCATTCCTTTTCCAAAATTTACCACAGATTCTTTTGAAAAATTCAACGAAATTCTATCAAGAAGTAATATGTAAATTTCTGAATGGTTTTGCTAAAGTTAATGCAAACCTCCTCAGGTCCTCCATGTGTAAATGGCAGAATTCTTACTACAGTTAATGTTCAGTAAACTGCACATTTTCCCCACACAGTTATTTCTCAGATAGACAATAGAATGATAATCAATTGAAATTGCAGAATGTTGCTGTTTTTCATAAAAATGGGGTGCAATTCTGCAGATACTGCATTCGCAGAATTCTAAGAAAAATTTCAAAATTCTAGCTGATGTGGGATGTCTCATTTCCACCCAGTAATTAAATAGAAACTTAAACAATTTAATATTTTTAGTTTTTGTTGTACTTCCATATCTGTAATCCCCTTCCCCCTAGGTCACAGCTGGAAATAAGCCTTCAGTCAGTGTGCTTCCCCTGGTCAATAATTTCTAAACAAAATCAATTTAAAAAAGACACCTATTTGAATATTCCAAAGGTTATATGTAACAGGAGTTCATCATGCGCAAGTCCAAAGTCGCCATTCTGCGATATTCAGCAGGAGGCAGTTATGCCACTGGCACCAGGTTGCGCTAGAGAGCAATGCAAATGAATGCATGCTCAACAGGAGGGAGGATCCATAACCTCTTGCAACCCGATATTCAGTCAGGTTATGAGCAAAGCCAGGCATGCGCACCCCCAACCTGCGCCTGCACAAGCTTGAGCTAAAAAGGCCTAAGTCGAGGCCACCCACAGGTGAGCTGCTGCATTGCAGGGCGCAACACAGCAGCTGCCACCCCTGGCTGGCCCCAACTCCTCCCTGTGCCCCCACCAGCCCGATCGCGGGCAGTACAGGTACATGTCTCCCCACACCTCCACAGCCCGATCGCGGCAGAACCTGCATAAACCCCCAGTGCCCGATCGCGGGCAGAACCTGCATAAACCCCCAGTGCCCGATCGCGGGCAGAACCTGCATAAACCCCCAGTGCCCGATCGCGGGCAGAATGTAACCCTCCCCCAACCCGAATAACTCCCTGGTGGTCCAGTGGACCGTAAAGCCCGATCGCGGGCAGAATGTCTGCAAGAACCCCCAAACATCTCCCTGGTGTCTGGTCCCCCACCTACCCACGAAGCCCCTCCACCGCTCCCCGCAGCCCGGTGACGACAGCATCCACCGCCTGCCGCCCGCCCGCCCGCCCGACTGACTGTCGGTGGGGCTGCACCCATTGGTGCAGAGCTACAGCCAATGGGCGTGCAGCCCATACCGTATGGCGGCAGTCCATACTGCATGACAGTCCAGACGGTGAACGATCACCACAAATCTGGACTGTCATGTACAGCATGGGCTGCACGCCCATCAGCTGTAGCTCTGCACCAATGGGCGCAGCCTCTACTGGACAGTCAGTCGCGGGCGGGCGGGCGGCAGGCGGTGGATGCTGTCGCTCACCGCCGCGGGGGAGCGTAGAGGGGCTTCGTGGGTGGGGGGACACTAGACACCAGGGAGATGTTTGGGGGTTTTGCAGACATTCTGCCCGCGATCGGGTTTTACGGTCCACTGGACCACCAGGGAGTTATTCGGGTTGGGGGAGGGTTACATTCCGCCCACGATCGGGCACTGGGGGTTTATGCAGGTTCTTCCCGCGATCGGGCTATGGGTGATGTGTGTGGGGGGGCGACATGTACGGGTTCTGCCCGCGATCGGGCTATGGGTGATGTGTGGGGGTCATGTAACTGTGATGCCCGCGATCGGGCTGCATTGTGCGTCGGTCCCCGACGGCTGCTGCCTGGCAGGGTAGCCAGGAGCAAGTCCTCGGGGATCGGCGCACCTACATGCAAATGGCATGCAAATGGGGCCATAAAGAGATGCAAATGGCCCCCCCTGCGCCTTGCATAAATTATGGCCCCATTTGCATGTCACCTTTTGAATATCGAATCTGCGCGTAGAAGCAATGGTGCGTACGCCACCGCAAGTTTAATGCTCAACTCTGGCAACTTGTGGTAGCGGCAAGTTCCACTCGCGCCTCGCGCAAGTGCTGTGGCTCGGGGGCGATATTCAAAGGAGTTGCTCAACAGCGCAACTCCTTTGAATATCACCCCGGCCACACCCCTGCGCAACTATTTTGAGCAGCGCAGGGGCTTGCGCCTCAGACTGGCGCAGTGTGAATATCTGGGCCCCTATCTTTTCTGCATGTGAGTAAAAGATGACCAACTGCTCTAAATCCTGATCCCACTGTCTTTTGTTCTGTTGGCATGCACTTCACCCCATGTCCACTCCTATAGCTTCCAGAACCCTTTATAAACTTTTAAGTTAGGGCTGGCCCAGTGGTGCAGAGGGCAGAGGTGCTTAGTGCCTTACCTCTCCCACACACCAGTGACCTGGGTTCAGGAATGGATTTGGGTCATTGGGGGTCAGCCAGAGAGGGGCAGGATTGGGCATTTGGAGGACAGCTCTCCTCTCCTGGGGTAGGGAGGCCTGTCATCCCCAGCCTAGGCTGCCCCAGGTGGAGGCGTGGAGGTAGAGCATGTCAGGGAGGCAATGTAAGGGGGGGTCTGTGGGGAATATTGAATGGGTGCACCTCCACACATGAGTCCAATGATCCATAGTCAAGAGTGGGACCAGAAAAATGAAAAAAAGTAGTGACTGGGGCATTATGAGGCCAGTCCAGCCATCTCTGTGCCCATGTCGCCACTCAGTGCATATCTTGGTCTGAATCAGATTTGTGTATACTGGGGGGAGGATGTCCCTCCCTCTCCAGCCCTGCCATGACAGGGCAACTCATGGGGAGGAAACCTGACTGAGCACACTGCTGAGGGAGGTGGTTCACATGCCTGGTGGGGCTGGGGACCAGGCTGATGCAGCTGCCCCCCAGACACAGGCGATAGAAAAACCTATATGAACAAAAAATTCTAAATTAGCTGGCCAAATAGTGTAGCAGCAGGCCTAATGTTCATGATACTGGTGACCTGTGTTTGAGAACAAGCACAGGACACTGGCGGGCCAGCAGGGGGAGGAGTCATAAGCATCACAGAGAAAGTTAACTTCTTCTGGGGTGGGGCTGGACCAATCACTGCAGAATCCTTGCCCCCTGGGGACCCACAGATAGACCAGGTGAGCTATGGATGGCAGTGGGAGGGAGAGACTTTTATCTATGTGATGTGCACACCCATTGCATGCATGTGGCAGTTAAGTTATGCTAACATCTCTGGTGAAGGGGAGTTACATAGAGACACCTTGGCCTGGCAGGATTATGCCAACAACATGGCAAGCTCCAGCCATGTGATGACCACTCACAAAGCATGACAGTTTATTCACCAGTGGATTAGGTCTCCGGAGTGTGGGTGCTGCCCTCACAGGCACCCCCATGGAGGGTAAGCCATGGATGATATAGGTGAATGGGCTTCTGGGGTGCAGGGGTAGTGGCATGGCTGGACAGTGGCTGTTGGAATTAGAGCAGAGCCAGAGGAAAAACAATAATTAAAAAAATATGTCTAACTTAATTGCGTTGTTTGTATTATTAAACAGAAAATAATGCAAAGGTGATGTGTGCTATGAAGTTTGTTTACATACTGAGGGGGTGTAAACAAATGTCATAAGCACACAATCACTTATGTTTTATTTTTTTATAATTGCTTGCGCAAGGGTATACTGAGTGGTGGGTTTCCCCAGTGTTGTACTGTAAGTGGCAGTGATGCGTGAGTGCTCCAAATGTCAAAGTAACTGGGTTGACATCAAACCTGGTTTTTGCAGTGTTTGATTGCACTGATAATCAATATGATAAAGGGGGTCACTAGTTACTAAGACTTAATAATGCACACCAATATTTGTATTTTGTTTGTCATTACATTTATACAGATGCATACATCCTACTACCACCACCACTAGGAACATCTGCAGTAGTGCTGAATTTTTATTTATTTCAGTTTCAAGTTTATTTAATTGACAAATATACTGTCTTTATAAAATATAAAGTAGCACAGATTGCAGAATACAATTGGATTAGTAGGACTGCTTAAGGTTGATTTCAATCACTATTGCTGTGGAGAAACAGGTATGAAGTGCATTGAACAGCACTTTTTATATAGAAACGGGTATGTGTGTTCTTAATGAAACAATTATCTTCTGACTGTGAATATTATACATTTATAATCTTACATAATATTGGCATATCCTTTTTTTTACTTTCAGTCTTACTGTTGATATACTGTACAGTAATATGCTGGTACACTCAAAAGGACTTACCATTTTTAAATAATTTGACATTTTTATATATCAATATATGGCAGCTGTAGCAGCATGATATATATGGGATGTGTGCTAGATTAATAGAAAATGTTAAGACTGTCTTCATGAGTTGTACTTGACCTCTGACCTCACAAATGGGGAAGCCATGAGTGAGGTCAATAGAGGTCAAGTGTAACAAATGAAGATAGCTCCCTAATGTTCCCAAAGTAATCTTATTAAAAAATTATCTTCCAGACATTCTACAGTAGCTTAGGTGCCATTAGGGATAGCATGCTTTTTTAAATAAAAGCTTGGGTCTGATTAACATAAACAGATAATAATAATAATCATAATACAGTTTTCATATGATGACATATGTTGGTAAAAAACAACAATAAAATAAAATTGTCACTATTATCCTAGGAAGGTAGTAAGATTATCGATTATTTTTATGTATTATTATAGTGTTTTATATGTATATGTAGATATACTGCGTGTCTATTTTATGAAGTCATTCGTTATATTGATATTGTCCATTTGTATGTTGTCATGAAGTTCCATGTACGTTGAGTGATTGATGTAAGTGTAAGTGGGTTGTGCTATGGATCTCGCTGAAAATGACGTTCAGCTCAGTTGAGTTATCCAATTCATTTGCTTGTAAATGAATAAAAGTTTTACTACTACTACAACTAGTGTTGTAAAACGTTTTGACACCATTTCGTACCTAAATATCAATATATGGCAGTTGTAGCAACATAATGCTTTGAGATATTAGCTGACTTCAAGCTGTCATTAAAAAAAAAAGTTTCTAGCCCTAACAGTTCTAAAATTATCCCATTTAAAGGAACTAGCTTTTGAAAGGTACAGCTTTAAAACTATTTTTAAATCAGATCTTAGGGTCAGGTCAATAAGAATAAACCCTACTGATACAATTTGTATAACTTGATACTAGTTTATACACATCAATACTTTTTTGAAGTCACTTTTTAAATTACATTTTTTTCTGAAATGCAGTTAGCAAACATCAAACACATTGTATTGATACTATTTTTTGTATAAACAAATTGTATCCATACAGTTTGTTTGCATTTGTTGTATCAAAACAAGCAAATTGCATAACTTTGTTTAAGAAAGGTATACCTTTTTCACTTTCTCTAAATTCTGGAGATATTATAAATTATTTCACTGGCAACTGTGTAGTTTGCAACCCACTGTACATTCATCTTATACCTGTAATTGTGTTACAAACACTTCCATTCTCTCTCTCTCTCTCTCCAGTAACCACCAATCTTCTTTGCTTTCCCAGGCTGCAAAAGTGTCAGAGGTACAGTAATAATTATGTGAGGAGTAAAAACAGTTCTTTCAGCTTTCTTACCTTTTTGAAATGGCATCAGTGAAAGGTATTTTTCCCCTACATCAGTTTACAGAGTAATACAATGTTAAGGAACTAGTATTCACTTTAATACGTAATTGTATAAACATATTCCATTCAGTCATTACAGTTTACAAGTACAATAAAACTGCACTCATCCCTCCCAGATTTCACATCACATTTTTGTCACCTTATCTATGAAGTTGAATAAAAGAGTTTCACAGTGCCTTGTTACGGCATCATAGTGCTCAATATGACATCAGACTGTGATATAACAAACAGCAATTATGATATCAGTTGGGTATGCGCAAATATTTTTGCAACAGTAGCACTTGTTGAGGGGAGCTTTTTTGTCAACTAATTTTCATTGAGTTTTTTTTGTCGACAACAGATAAGGTAATCGTAACAACCATCATGTACAATAAAAACAAATGATCAATCCAGCATATTTAACTGATATGTACAGTTATCTACTATTCTTACAGGCTAACATTTATAAGCATTCACTATGAGAAATAATACATAAGTATGCAAAATAATCAAAACTGAAGCTACTCTGTATAAACACAAGTATCTATGTCTACCTGAAGAAAACTAGATAGGAAAAAGAGGAAGAGAAAAAGAAGAAATTGATGGAATGAAACAACTGGAGGTTGTTCAAATCCACACTGTGGGATATCGTGTGTAGAATGTATCAGAATTTATAGACATGGGGCCGGATATTCAGACTGCGCCAGGCTGTGGCACAAGCCTGGGCGCAGCACAACTTGGCTGCTCAGGGGCATTGGCAGGGTGGTATTCAACGGAGCTGCGCCATGGCACAGCATCGTTGAATATCGCACCCTGGCCACCCACATTGTGCATGGTGCAGTGGCACTGTGCCAGCGCAAGTGGCCAGAGTGGAGCAGTGGGATGCGCTAGTGCAAGTTCCATTGCGCTAGGCGTAACAACTGCGATATTCAAAAATGCACATGCAAATGGTGCCATAATGCATGCAATGTGCAAATGGTGCCATTTGCATGTCATTATAGACCCATTTGCAAGCAGGTGCGCCGATCCCCAGAGACTTGCACCTGGCGCCCTGCCAGGCTGCAGCCGTCGGGGACTGACACCCCCTGCACATTGCAGCAAGGTGCCCCACTGCCCAATCGTGGGCATATGTGGAATATTAGAATCATCCATTATCCCTGGTGGTCCAGTGGACTGCCTACAGCCCGATCGTGGGCATAGGTCTGTTTAAAACATGTAACACTATCCCTGGTGGTCCAGTGGACTGCTCGCAACCCAATCGCGGGCATAAGTCTGTTTAACACATGTAACACTATCCCTGGTGGTCCAGTGGACTGCTTACAGCCCGATCGTTGGCATATGTTCAGAATTATAAATGTCCCATATCCCTGGTGGTCCAGTGGACCACTCACAGCCCGATCACGGGTGTCAGTGAAAAAGAATGCAACACCAATCCAACCCTGGTGGTCTAGTGGTACCCCCTCCCACCCGCCCACTGGCCCACTGCCCGCTCCCCTCGGTCAGTGGTGGGTGGCAACCCACCACCTGCCGCCCCGCTGACTGACACTGTACGGCAGGGCTGTACACCATTGGTCTCAGCGTGAGCCAATGGGCATGCAGTCTATGCCGTACTACACAGTTCAGATATGTGAATTCACATATCTGGACTGTGTATATGTACAGGCAGCTGCGCCCAGGCTCATGGCTGTGGACCAATGAGTGTCAGCTACTATGGTGTCAGTCGGCGGTGGTGGTGGCAGGTGGGTGGGGGGCTGCCGCCGCCGCCGACCGAATGAAGGCGATGAAAACTCAAGTGAGCAGAATGAAGACACCTGAACTGGAAGTTGACTTGCATGCATGTGCCCTCGATCGAGCTGCGAGCGATCACTGGACCGCAGAATATAGACTATCTTTCTTCTATGTATGCCCATGATCGGGCATGGGGCACTACCATGAAGGTGCAGCTGGAGATCGGGTGGCCACCCACAGGTGGCAACTGCCGTGTTGCACCATGTAATACTTTATTTTTATTTTTTATTTTAAACATTTGTTTACTGGGTAAGTACAATGAGCCAAAGGCCCGTTTTCATGTACGACCCGGGGACTGAATACATATACAGTCAGATGTTTACAATAAACAACTCACATCACAAATACAATACAACATTTAACATACATTACATAACATAAATTATAAATATAAAATAGTCATAAAAAACAACAGCAATGCAATTTATCAAGAAAATAATTTCTTAACCTAATTTTAAAAGTTTGATGACAAACATTTTCATATAAAACAATAGGAAGCTCATTCCAATTTTTAGCAGCAGAGTAAGTAAATGAACCATCCCCCATTTTAACCTTGGTCTTAGGGACCTTTAACTTAATTTGTTGATCAGAACAAAGTTCCCGTGAGTTTATTTTAATATGAAGAAGTGAATATAATGGAGAATCAGACCCATGGTGAAGAATTTTATCTGTTAATAAACATAAACTGTATAGACAACTCAACCTGGGAAGAAGCCAGGCAGATAGTCTATACAGCTCACAATGATGAATAGAATAAGGCAAATTAAAAGTAAATCCACAAATACCATGAAACACATTAGTAAGAAGAGACAACTCCCTATTAAACAAATTAGTAAAGAGAAATGCTTTGTAATTCAATTGTGGTAATAAGACACCCTCAGCTATTGCATGTCTAGCTGGTAAAGTCAACAGGGATTTGAACTTAAATAATGCACCAACCCTCCGATTTATCTGATGAGAAATATATTTTACATGAGCAGAAAATTTTAAATGTTGCTCTAAAAGGACACCAAGATATTTAAACTGTTTAACCTGCTCCATCCCATTGCCCAATAAATCAAAAATGGACAGATTCTGAGATCTATTTAATCTAATTTTAGATCCAAAAAGCATACACTTTGTTTTCATATTATTTAATGCTAAACAATTCCCTTTTAACCACCCACATAAAATGGTAAAGACTTATTCATAAGTTCAACAGAAGTTGAACTTTTATACAAAATAATATCATCTGCATAAATCAAGCAATGTGTATCATTCAATAAAGATGGTACAACATCTACAAATACCATAAACAACAAGGGGCCCAAAACAGACCCCTGTGGCACCCCCTGTAACAAGATTTTACTAGTTGAAAAAACTCCATTTAATCCTACCTTAAGTGGACGATCGGACAAATAACTACGAAACCAATCAACAGCAATCTCTGTCATACCATAACTTCGAAGCGTCCCAATCAACAAAGAATGACTCACTAAAACACAGACCTTGGACAGGTCCATGAACACAGCACCAGTGAGCATTCCCTCATCCATAGCTACACTGGTGTAATTTGTGAACCTGGCCAAGGCTGTCCCTGTCCCATGATACCTGCGAAAACCGTGCTGATCATTCGTCCTAAGACCATTTTCTTGTAAATAGGCAGTAAATTGCTCATTCACAAGTCTCTCAAAAATCTTACCTAAGGGTGGCAAAAGAAAACTAAGACGATAATTGTCCATATCCATTCTATCACCTGATTTATAAATAGGTTTGATTACTGTTTGTTTCCATACATTAGCTAAACACCCAGTAAGCAGACAAATTATAAATATAAGTAAGTGGATAAGTAATATATTCAGAAATCAATTTTAAGAACTGTGTTTCAAGTTCACATGCACTTGAGCAAATTGACATATGCCTCAAAAGATAGTAAACCTGATATGGTTCAATAAATGAAAAAGAAAAGGAACCAAATTTAGGAACAGCATAAGATTGTCTATCTTTACACGGGTCCTGAATAAAGGCCTGCGTATACCTAGACAAATCAAGAAATTTGACCAAGAAAGAATCACAAAAAGCCTGCACATCAGAAATCATCTGACCATCCTTTTTAAAAGCCCCAATAGATTCTTCCATTGATAGATTAATTAAAGAATTTATAGAAGACCAAAACCTTTTGGGGTTATTTAAACTGGAGGATTGTAAGTTCTGAAAATAACTAGATTTACTTTGCCTAATTTTATTTTTACATTCATTTCTAAGTTTCCTGTAACTATTAAAATCACTCATTAACTTAGTTACCTTGTACAATTTCCAAGCAACATCTCTCAATTTAATTAAGTATTTTGTTTTTAAACCCATCTTTATTCAATTTTCGAAAAATAGACAGACATACACATACCTGGCAAAACCAGGGTACACAGTCCCAAACTGACTGTGTGAACTATATATAACCCATCAATATACATACACAGCAGGTGAAACCACCCTGAGGACAATAGCAAATTCCTATATCATCCATACCCTAACGTAATGGGTTCGAAGATATATTTACTTTACCCATGGATATCTCAGATCCCATTACATCTATGACCCTAAGGACAACATCAGAACACCGGCTCCTTGAGGAGCCTCCTTCCATAAGGTGGCATCCTGCTGTGTCCCCTGGGAAGAGAGAGAGTCCCCACCCCCCCTTTTAACCCAGCAGACCCTTACCATCATAATACTACCCTTGTATATAAATCATAATCATCTCAACAGCAGGTGCCCAAATGGCCATGTAGATCAGAATAGTATCAGAAATAACAATTTCACACTCCAGCATAACTACCTTCTGTTAATCACAATCCGACAGACAGGCCTGCATTTGAACATTTGTGACCTGCAGCGAATAAATCGCATCTAATGCCGCCCATCTTTTGACATATAACCCTTTTCTCCCCCCAAAGTATAGATATCTTTTTATTTTATCTAGAGTCCCCATTAAATCTCTTACCCACTGATCATAAGCATAGACATGATCATCCTTCCAGTGTTTTAATAAAAAGGCTTTAACTACCGCCGCCATCAAGGAGAGATGATATTTAGGCACAACACCCGAGATTTGGGAGAAATCACCCAAGACACATATCTCTGGTGTTATAAATTCTGAATAATCCAGCATTGGGTCCATATGCCATTTAATTTCACCCCAAAGAAGTGATATTTTACTACATCCCCACATCACATGCAGGAGATCACCTGTTCCCCTCTCGCATCTAAAACACAAGTCTGTCTGTCTAAGGTTTCTATCACATAGTTTCACGGGGGTAAAATACATATTAGAGACAATAAAAAATTGCATACTCTTATATTTGAGTATAACAATATACTTGCTGCTTTTCCAGATATTATCCCAAGCTAGATTCCGAGGGGCCATCACTTTATCCCAATATGAGACTCTTATAGGAAAGCTCAGGCTAAGGAAATCCAAGAGCACTTTGTGTATTTGTGAGAGGGAGTTAGCTCTCGGATCAACTTCCTTAAGCTTATCCCATAAAAAAGAATTGTCCGTGAAACCCTCCAGCTTCTTCATCACACCTTCTATCATTCGCTTAATTTGTAACCTTTGAAAAAAGGACATTCCATCACATCACGTCGGAAGGGCCACTCTGTTATCCTGAATGACATCCCTCAGCTTCAAACCCAACATCTGACTAGCCCACCGCGAACTAATCACTCGATCCCCAATTACCAAATTAGGGTTACCCAGCACAGGCTGGTCTCCAGCCCTCATTTGGTCCTTTCTCTGTACAGGAGTAAGAAATGACCACCAAGCTTCTGCTGTTTTCACAATTGGGTTCCCATACCCTTTTTTAAAACTTTTTCCTGCATTGGCATACAACATTGCTTCCGGGGTAAGGCCAGAATCTTTTAGCATTTGTTTCTATATCTGCAGTAAAACTGGAATGTAACTCTCCCCATCTAAATTTCTAACCCACCGAACCATAAGGCCCAGCTGGCCCGCCACATAATATGTATGAAGGTCAGGCAGCTTGATCCCTCCCACTATATGCGATAAGCGCAAAATATTATGCTTTATCCTAGGGGGTTTAGCATTCCATAAAAATTCTGAAATTAGCTTCCTAATTATACTGAACCATTTTTTGGGGATACTGTATGGGGCTAAATACAGCGGGTATAACAATCTAGGTATTAGATTCATCTTTATAAGACCCAATCGAGCCATAAAGTTCAACGGTAACTTGTTCCATCTTACTATATCCCCTTTAATTGCTGATATAATCCCCCCACATTTGTTTCTGCCCCCCCTCCATATTCCCTGCAATCCAGATACCTAAATACTTAATTTTATCTGTCCTCCATTGTAATCGCAGTGGTGCAAAGTCTGCCCTGTAGACGTATGGTGTCAGAGGGAGAATTTGAGTCTTATTCAAGTTTAACTTATAATTAGAAACTTTGGAAAATTGCCCTATTATTTCTCTTATTCTCTCAAAGTTAGTTGCTGGATCCTGTAAGTGCAGAAGTATGTCATCTGCAAAAACTGAAAATTTTAACTCCCTCCCCACTATCTTAATCCCCTTAATATGTACATCCCTATTAATAGCTTTCAGGAAGGGCTCTAGATAGATGTTAAATAATATCGGTGAGAGAGGGCATCCTTGACGGGTCCCATTCTCCAGCTGAATTTCACGCGAGACATAACCGTTGCATAATACCCTGGCCGTTGGAGCAGCATATAAGTTCTTAATACCCCAAAGAAGACCCTCCGGGAATCCCATCTTCTCCATTGTAGCAAAAAGAAAAGGATGGGAGACCCTGTCAAAAGCCTTTTCGCATCTAAAGATATCAAGGCTAGGGGTAATTGAGAATTGGGCGCATAAGTTAATATATGATGTAATTTCTTAAGAGCATCATGTGCACCCCTCCCCCGCATAAATCCCACTTGTTCCTGACTAATTAAGCTAGGAGCAATATGCAAGATTCTATTTGACAAAATTCTTGTAAGGATCTTAATGTCTTGGTTCATTAGGGCTATAGGCCTGTAATTTTCTGGCACATCCCTGGGCTTATCTGGTTTTGGAATTAGTGTAATATACGCCTGATACAATGGAGGATGAGGCACCCCTTCCTGCATTATAGTACTAAATAATTCCTGTAGCATAGGGAGTATAGTTTGAATATGTGCCTGATAGAATTTAGCTGTAAGACCATCCGGCCCTTGGGTTTTACCAGTGGGCAGAGAGTGCACCACTCCAATAATCTCAGATGCCCTTATTGGAGCTGCTAACTCCCTAACCTGTGTTGGATCCAGGACTGGTAAGGGAATTCCCTCTAAAAAACTCTTAATTTCTTTCTCCCCGGCCAGATCTCTAGCCTGGTATATTTCTTTAAAATATGATGCAAAAGCTTCCGCCATCTCCTGGGGATCCATTAAGAGCTTTCCTTCATACTGAATAGATGTAACCATTCTACTTGTTTCCCATTCCCTAACTTTAGCCGCAAGTAGCTGCCCCGGGACATTTCCTTGCATTAGGTATCTAGCATTGATCTTTTCTAACCAAAATTCTACTTTACCATTAACAATATCCGCCAATTCCTCGCTCAAATTTTTAAGTTCAGCATCAATTTCCCCAGAGGACCATTCCAGTGGCGTTAGCGAGTCAATTGCCCCCAAAATAAATTCCTCTTTCGCCCTTCTCCCTCTGCTTCTTTGTGCTGCAATGCCCTGGGCTACCCCCGTATATAACACCTTGCACGTTGGACACGCCAACTTTCTATTTTGCAGCATGGATATTTGTTGCTGTATAATCTCAAGTAGTGCATCCTCTAACCTATCCCACACTGAGGGCTCTGTCAATAAGGAATCATTCAGCTTCCACCTGTATGGTCTAGGAGGGGTGGGTCTTGGTTCCCATGACAACTGGATGGGGGAATGGTCTGAGAAGGTTCTGCCCCCCGTTGTCACATCCCTAACCTCCCTAATCGCCTCCCTATTTACCAGGAAAAAATCAATTCGAGATTGGCTCTTATGGGCTGCCGAGTAAAATGTCATACTACTGGCCCCTTTTGAATGCGTCCTGATCAGATCTACCAATGCTGCAACCTCGAGTAATCTGTTCAGAGCAATCTGAGCACTGGTCAAAGGCCCCTTGGATGGTGGTATCCCATCCTCCTGGTTGTTAAGGTAGGTATTCCAGTCACCTGCCAGAATAAGAGAATGTGATGAGAGAACAGTTATATCCCTTTCTACTGAGGCAAAAAAATCAGGATCAGAGGGCGTTGGTCCATATATAGAGGCAACCAAAATTGCCTTACCCGACAGTGTGCCCGAGATATACATCCCTCTGCTATCCTCCCTTGCAGTCACTTGCACTACCTCATATGGGCATGTTCTCTTTATTAAGATCACCACTCCTCCTGAAGCTCTTTCCCTACCTACCCCATAAACTTGTCCCACCCATCGTCTCTTAAAATCACTCAGTTCCTCCGTCAGCAAATGTGTCTCCTGTAAAGCAGCAATATGAGCCCCCATTTGTTCAATACGTCTCAAAATCACCATTCTTTTACATCTACCCCTGAGTCCCTTAACATTCCAAGAGATTATTTTAACACATGACATTAATAAACATCCAAATTTATTTTAATTAAGCCCGCACTCTTTGTCCTTTCAAGGTCTGCATCCTCCTTACTCTCTATATTGGACTCTCTCTCTCTCTTTCCAGTTCCCAGTAACCCCCCCAACCCACCAGCCCCCGATCCCTAGATCGTCCACCTGCCAAATATCAAATCATGGATGAACCCATTCCTGTGCTACCCCCCAGTCCTAACCCCTAGCGTAGCAACTCCAAGACCTAGCCCATAGCCCAGAGAACAACTAATGCATAAGAGCCCTTCTTCCCCCAATATCCTTCTTTCCTCTTTTCCCAAGTTTCCCCTCCCCTACATTACACATTTCCCACAGAGGTCAGGGGCTGCCCCTAGTTTCTATACAACTAAATTTGATTAACACCCTCCAAACTCCCACTTATTAATATCCTAACGAACCTAGGCGACACTCCCATCCCTATCTCCTACTCCCCAGGGGAGTCCCTCCTACAATCTAGGAGCTACCAGAGGACTCTTGAGCCTTAATCCCTCTAGGTAGACACTCCACATAGCACTGCCCCGATAACTTTGCAACGAAGTACCGTATACCTTACCTTGCATAAAGAAGCAGTATTAATCAGCACAAATTGGAAATAGTGCCCTCTGGAGGTGATAATGTTAAATATTAGCCCCGAATGTATTAATATATATTCTGCCAACTCCTTATTGCAGCTCCCATGGGGCACCCCAGTCTCCAGGATACTGTATTTACTTAAGAACAGTGCCAGCATAGAAGCTCTTACTCTCTTTTCCCAACGGGTTCCCCCACTTCAAAAATGGCTACCACCTTTATCCACACTCCCTTAATGAGCTCTCCAACCCCCCCTCTTCCCAGTACAGATGAGTTTACCCCACCTTGCTGCCCGCCACCTTGCGGCAGTTCTCTCATCTTCGCCCCCTTAAAGCATTGCCTCCCAGTACCTGTAATGTCAGCGTCCTCCTTTCCATTAACATTCCTGTCCTAACCTCCACAGGAGGGTCCTCTTTAAATACTGAACTATGCTCGTTCCCTCTGAGCCCTTCCACCTCCAATCCCCTGCCACCCTACCCCATCTCTCTAAGTAGCTATTTAGCATCCGCCCTATTCAGCCCTAATAACACTGAGTCAAAACCACTCTTCCCCCATCCCGAAATAGATCCTCTTTCCCCCACAACCTTAATATACCCCTTAGAACCAACATTTATAACGGTAAACCGATCAACCTTAATACCATGAATAACAATATAAACTTTTAGCTCCTTTTAGTTTCCCGAGTCCAAGTCTTTCAGTTTAACACAGTCCCCTTCTCCTCAGGATCAATTTAGGTTGGCGACTTGAATAACTCGGGGTGCTCTGACTGCAACCGCTCTAGAGCGTCTTTTGCAGTTAGAAACCTCTTCTCCCCTGTTTGCAATCATACCATCAGGGTTGCAGGGTATTGCAGGCTGAACTTGATTCCTGCCAGATATAGCTTCTTCTTAATTTCCGAGTATTCCTTCTGTTTCTCTCTAACCGAGGGTGTTTGATCCTGAAACAACCAGAGAGAAGCACCATTCCACTGCAATGACTTCTTTTATCTAGCAGCAAGCAGCACATGGGATTTCTCCTTGTAGGTAAGAAAGCGCATAATTATCACCCGAGGTCTCGCCCCTGGCGGTGGCATCTCCCTTAATGCCCTATGCGCTCTCCAAGTTGTACGCTTCCCCGAATGGAGTAGGGCCCAGCAGCTTAAGCAACAGGTCCTGCATAAATGAAACACAATCTGTCCCTTCAGCCCTCTCCAGTAGCTCTGCTATTATCAAGTTGTTCCTCTTACTTCTTGATTCTTGATCCTCCATTCTCTCTTCAAGCTTCTTGACCTGTTTTCTGACCATCACCAACTCTTGCTCCATCACAGATACCTTCCTTTCCTGCGAGGAAATCTGAACCTCTGTATCCCCCATTCTCTGTGTGAGAGAATGTAATGCCAGATTTACTGCTGCAAAATCAATCACAAGCCTCTGCAGCATTGCTTTAATTTCCTGTATATCCTCAGTAGTTGAACACAAACCCCCATCCTTTCCTGTCTCATCCTCCTGATCGTTTGGAGTGGGGGAGTGGGGCTTCGGTCTTTTTGTAGCTGGGGTTCTCCCCACAAGAGGCTCCGTGACTTCAGCTTCCATCTCGGTGCTGTGAAGCGGCCTGGTATTGCAGCCAAACACTCGCTAGCTGCAGGGTCGCCTCGCTTCCTTTTCTCTCAAATCTTCAACGCTATTTTCAAAAATCAAGCCCATAGCACCTCTCAAGCCTGTTAAGCATAATTTTAATCAAACTGGGCCGGTCCCAGAGGTTTTATTGCCTTTTATTTGTTGTAGGGCCTCGGAGCAGCACAGAAGACATCTATACAGATTCAGCTCATCACGTGATCTCTTAATTAAGTATAACAAAGGGGCAGTAATCCACTTATTAAGGGAGCCTCTAACTCTCCTAACCACTCTTGGAAAATATTTATTTTGTAACCCCAAAAGAGTGGAAGTGAAATAGTCAACAGCAATATTTACATCCGGGATTGCATCCAAATAAGTCCAATCAATATTCTGCAAATCAACAAGAAGATCACCACTAACCTCATTAGCAAACTTATGGTATGAAATGAACCTAGGGGGCAATTTAGGTCTTTTAGATCTCCATATGCAGTAAGTGGCCAAATGGTCACTTATTACATCTGGTAATACACCAACACCAGAAATATTTACCTGTTTATTAACAAGAACCCAATCTAAAATTGTATGGTTCTGACTATTCATATTCATACGAGTAAATGAGTTAATGAGCTGGGGCAAACTAACGTTGGTCAGTAACGTCTCTATAAAAAGATCATTTATAGGATCCCAATGAATATTAAAATCTCCCATAATCAATAGATCACTACCTGATTGAATAGTTGCTACAAATTCTAAAATATCATCCAACCCCTTCTTAGCAGTTTTTGGGGGATTATAAACTGTACAAAATCGCAATTTTTGGCAACCACCCAACTTCAATTCCAATAACAAACATTCAAAATCAGATACTTGTTTATATTCAGGAAAAATCTCTACTAATTTTAATTCAGACTTATAATACACCATTATACCCCCTTCCTTCTTTTTTCCAATCCTGTCTTTCTGGATTACATTATAGCCTTCAAAAGCAACAAGATTATATGGCAGCTCACCTGTGGGTGGCCAACTGTTGCTCCTTTTTTTTTTGGCTCACCTGTGTGCAGCACAGGTAGGGGTTGCACATGCATGGGCTCAGCACATCCCGGGGTGAATATCAGGATGTGTGGAGTATGCATGGGCATGCCCCCCCACCTGCGCTGCATACATTACTGATGCCCTCCGGTGCATCGGGATTTGTGCCAAGCTCAATTCCTGTTTGAATATTGCGCCGGGGAACATCAGTGGGTTGCGCATGGTGCAACAGTGTTGCACCATGTGCAACCCTTCTGAATATCTGGGCCCTGAAGTCTTGTGGAATGCGCTTTATATCATTTCTTGCCCCTCTGTGAATACTGCATTTATAGTTTCCCATTTTGAATAGAAGTTCCCTCTGTGGTCAAATAGTCTGTGTGTTAATCTTTCTAGTTTCACAACATCTATTAGTTCACTTTTCCACTCAGATATACTAGGATCTCTCTCTTTACTCCACACTTTTTAATATATTGTTTTTAACTGTTACACCTATTAAGACTAATGTGTATTTCTGTTCCTTGGTCCATATTTTTTGCATCTCCAAAATGACCCAGTATACAAGTTTCAATGTTTATGTGATCTTTAATTATACTAATATTATTACAATATTATTGTTTATGTATATGCTCCCATAAAGGTAAACACACAGAACAATGAGAAAATAATCTGTCTGAGTGCAAAAATGAGTGGTTGAAAAAGCCAGGTAGTACTCTGTACCAATTAAGACAAGTAAGCTGACTGGTTTATGTAGTGCACATATATAAAACTGTATAACTATTTGAATACTGTAAAGATAAATAATGTTATGAAGTTAATATACACATTTATATAGTGCATATAAAGGAATTGGAGCAGTAGTATAAAATAACGTTTTTCTAAATATTGATTTTTAATATAAAAAAAATGAAAAGAAAATATACTAAAATACATTTGATTTTATCCAATAGTCCCCCAGATTGGGGTCTGTAAAATCTGAAAGAACAATAAAGAACTTTGATTTTTGAAAATTCAAGTGGTGTCGAGTACCTCTTTTGGGGACTAGAGCAGCCAAATCCCTCTTTCAATGTATTGATAAGGGTCATTAGAGTTAGCTAGTAGCCAGAAAATTGTTGAGCTTTACATGCCAAGTAATAGAAATATAAGTCAGTCATTTTAAGCCCTCCATTTTTCTTACTTCTGGTAAGTTTATGTTATGCTATTCTATGCTTTTTGTTGGCCCATGAAAAATTGACAACATACTCTGTGTACGAGTGAACCAGTTCTTCTCAATACTGCACGGAATTATAGAAAATACATATATGGTCTTTGGAAGAATATTTATTTTAATTGTCTCTAATCGAGTCCAGAAATGTAAAGGTAACCTGTTCCATTTTTCTATGTCTGTTGCTATTCTGTTTTTAAGCCGTTGGATGTTTTCAATCATTTTAATAGTTCCTTTAAAGACTTTCATGCCCAAGTATTCAATGTTAGAATCAGTCCATTTTAACCTATATTCTCAATTGTTATTCTCAAGCAGTTATTATACAGGGATAAAAAAAAATGTTTTTCTTTATTACATTAGTAGCCTGAAAGGGTTTTCAAATTCTTGAATCACCTCTAATACTTTGGGTATGGATTGTTCTGGATTAGTTATGGTTAGCAGGATATCATCCACATAGAGTGAGCACAAGTAACTGTACCTAATTTGACTTCTTCTGTCCCCCTATTTGTTTCCAATTTCCTTGCTAGTGGATCTAATGTGAGATTAAAAAGTAAAGGGGACAGAGGATAGCCTTGTCCTGTACCTTTATTAATGCTAAAATAACTAGAGAGTATACCTTTTGTAGATACTGCAGATGATAAGTTCCTATATAAAACCGTGACTAGATCAATAAATGTGTTTGGAAATCCATAAAGTTTCAAGATATTATTTATATGGTTCCATGCCACTCTATTGAAGTCCTTTTCAGCATCCAAAGCAAGAAGGATGATCTTATTTTGCCTTTGTTCTGCTTTGTTAAGTATATGAAAAACCTTTCATGTACTGTCTGCAGCTATTCTGGTTTGAATGAATCTTGTTTGATAATTTCCAATACGCAGATATATTACTTTATCTAGTCTATTTGCAAGAACCTTCGATAATGTTTTTGCATCTGTGTTTATTAGGAGAATTGTTCTGTAATTTTTAATATCTGTTTCATCTTTAACGGGCTTAGGAATTAGAGTAATAATACTTTTAGTCATAGAGTCCGTAAGAACTTCTTTAATGTGTGCCTCTTTATATACCCCCTCAAATATGGGTATTAATTCCTGACTAAATATTTGGTAAACTTCTACCAAGAATACATCTGGGCCAGGAGGTTTGTTCTCAGCTAACTTATGTATTGCTACTTTGATTTCTGCACAATATATTTCTTTACTAAGTTTTTCTTTGAGACCTTCTAGAACCTGAGATATGTTTAGTCCTTTGATGAATTTGTCAAGTCCTTCAGTGCCACTTAAATTATCTTTTTTATATAGGTCAGCATAATATTGAGCAAATATATAATTAATTTCTTCATGATTGGTAATTATTTGATTTGAGTGTTTTTTTTTTGTTTGTTTTTTTTTCAGATACCAGTATTAGTGCTGTTTTATCTCAGGGGAATAGCTAGTATTTTGTGGCTTTGGGCCCACTGTCTATGTAATTTAATTTGGACTTGCAAATCATGAAACCAGGCTCTTCATTAATTAATTCATTGCATTCTGATTTCAATAGTGTTCCAAAACCTGCTCTGAATCTGATGTATTCAATTCCTGTAATGTTAGTTTTATTTTTTCTAGTAATTCTGATGTTTTTTTATAATATGAGGCCTCACTAATTATGTATTCTCTAAGCAGCCATTTCAGACAATCCCATAATGTTGCCCATGATGATTCAGCTGCCTTGTTATAAACAAGGTATTCTGCTAGAATTGTCAATGGGAACTGTAAAACAATAGCTGGAAATGGAGCATTCTAACTGTGCAGACCCCACCTGCAGTACTGCATGAAGCGATGGGCAACTCAATAGAAAAAAGACACTAAGGTCATTGATGGAGTGAAAAACAGGGCCACCATTATGCTTAGAGATGTTGGAGACAAAAACTATAAAGAAAGGCTAGATGCCCTTAACATGTTTACCATGGAGACGAAGAGTCTGAAAGGGGACAAGATCTTAATATTCTGCATACTCAAGGTTATCAACAAGCTTCAGAATGCTGAGATGTTTGATCTGGTGCCCTACAGCAGGATGTAGGGACACACTCTGTAACTCAGATGTGGTCAATTCAGGGGTACCATTAAGAGGCCCCTTTCCACACAGAGGGTGGTGAACTTGTGGAACTGTCTACCAGTGGAAAATGTGGCTATGAAGACTGTACAGACCTTCAAGTAAAGCCTGGACTCATTTCTGTTTACCACAGGAATCAACAGACACCCTGCATAGCAGAGTGGGTATGAAATACCTATGCATTAATACATTTATACAGTATTTTTTTTCATCTCTTCTTTTTAAGGGGAGGTGGCAGACATGATGGTCTTAATACTCTATCTGACCTATAATTTTTATGTGAGTGTATTACTTTGTTACTGAGAGAACCTAACTTGCAACACTACATTCAGGGAGCATACGTTACTACACACCACACCTAATACTATCCAGTAGAAAATCTTCTAATTAGCAACAGGAAAAAAAAAATAATCAACATACCAATGGTACTGAGCAGGGGAAGCTGTCTCAGGCAGAAGCAGTACCCACAGGAAATGAAG
Organism: Neoceratodus forsteri; assembly: GCA_016271365.2. Lineage (NCBI taxonomy): Eukaryota > Metazoa > Chordata > Ceratodontiformes > Ceratodontidae > Neoceratodus > Neoceratodus forsteri. The sequence goes on from CM028137.1 coordinate 776,670,167, forward strand.
TGTGGTATCTCAGCAAGGCTATCCTGTGTGAATAAATTACTTGTAACTTAATTTGGGATACAGTATATGAAAATCACTATATAAGCTCACACTTTCTTCCAACTTTTCCTTCATTACATCTTCAGGACTGTGAGACCACACTGAGTATCAGATAGCGTGATCAGCAGCAGAACACAATAATGAGCCATCAACGTGTGCAACTATTGCCAGCCATGGAGAAAAGACTGCAGTTTGCAATGTAGCCTCTTAGCATAAGCCTGCCATACCTACCTTTCACAGACCCATTACAGTGTGCAAACTAACATATACGACACAGGCAGCAGAAGGGAAAGGTGAAATTGTTTAACCAGGAAAGACACTCTAAGCTGAAGCTTGTTTCCAGGTGCTGCCTGGGAGCACAAGGAAGTAAAGTGACTTGCTCAGGCTCACACAGTGTGCAAGTAGGGGCTGTGGGATTCAAACCCAGGTCTCCAGGTTTGCAGCTCAGAGCCTTAAACTACTGCGCTATATTGCCTCCTAGAAGAAGAAGAAGAAGAAGCAGAAGAAGGCCTTATGGTCTATTGAGTCTGCTTGATTGCAATGCCCTGATCCAGAGATTACAGTGGGACTTGCTCCGCTCGCTGCCAACCCTGACCCTCCCATTCATCCAGTCCCACCCTCTCTTGAACCCCACACTGCATTTTGAGTGACTACCTTAGATGGCAGTTCATTCCACCATGAATCAACCCTCTCAAAAAGAAATTTCTTCTGGCCTCCTTCTTGAATCTTCCCCTCACCAGCTTAAAATAGTATCTCCTTGTGGTCTTGTTATCACTGAAACAGAAAAATTCTTCAATATCCACCTTGTTTATACTTTTCAGGCACTTAAAGGTTTCAATTATGTCCCCTCCCTTCTCTCCTCAAGTGAGTACATGTTGAGCTCTCTCAGATTGTCCTCCTATGCCCTGCCTGCTATCCCTGGGCCATCTTTGTCAACCTCCCTTGAACTGCCATGAGCTGATTGATATCCTGTTTAAGGTAGGGGCTGCGGTATTGCATGCTGTATTCCAGGTGCAGTTTCATCAAGGATCTGTACAGTGGCAGAATATCTTTCTCCCTTCTGGTCATGAACCTCAATTAAGTGGGAGAAGGGGGTTTACTTAAAAGGAAGGAGGGGGTCAAAACTAGAGGGCACAGCATCAGACTGCAAGGAAAAAGATACAGGGGCAATGTGAGAGGGCATTTCTTCATGGAGAGGGTGGTGGAGCACTGGAACGGACTACCAGATGGAGTGGTGGGGGCTAAATTGGTGGAAGAATTCAAGAGGGCATGAGACAAGCATATGGGGATGGGGCTGAGTATCAGGGGCGGGGGCTGGCAGTGAGGGGTAGGTGTAGGGGGAAAGAAGGGCTGACTAGATGGGCCAGTATGGTCCTTTTCTGCCATCAAGCTTCTATGATATGATATAATAACCCTCTAGCAATGCAGCCAGCTCTACTGCCCGTTCCCTCAACATCCTTGGGTGCATGCCATCTGGGCCCAGGGAATTGTTGTTCTTTAGACATGAGCCATTTTCTAACCCTATTCTCCATTATCCTGTTCTCAGCCATGTTCCACCCTCCTTCCCTTCCTTCTCCCATCTTTCTTGTTGTCACTGACCCATCCATTTCCTCAGTAAAGACAAAGCAGAAATATTCATTCAACACATCTGCTTTCTCTATATTGCCTTCCACAAACCCCTCCACTTTTTGTTTGCTACACAATACCTACCTTTATGTCCCTAAGACTGCTATTCTGAACAACTTCTGTTCAGTGTTTACAAAGGAGCATGATAGACCAGTGCTTGAAAGTGGCATTAAAGCAGCCAATTTGGGGATCCAACCAATGGAGTCATCAACTTTTATTGCCAACAGAAGCAGGGAGGCATTAGTTCAGCTAAGGGTGGATAAAGTACCTGGGCTAGATGGGCTGCATCTGAGGGTACTGAGAGAGCTTGCGGAAGAATTGGCAAACCCCTTGGCTTACTTGTTTAATTGTTCGTTATGGTCAGGGGTTATGCCCGGTGACTAGAGAAGAGCAGATGTGGTGCCTCTCCACAAGGGAGGGAGGAGGGAGAAGGCTGGCAACTACAGACCAGTTACCCTCCCTTCGGTACTGTGAAAATATATGGATACCTTAATTAAGCAAGACTTAGTAGAGTACCTAGAGAAGTACCACTGCCAGCACTCAGGGCACCACCATTAGGGTGCTGAGCCATCAGGGTGCCAAATTCAGGATTCACCGCCCCCTTCCCGAGGTCCACCTCCCCTGGAGTTGAAAAGTTTAGGAGGGAATAGAATTACCTTTTGTGGAAGCTGCCAAATAAATAATTTCAACTGTGCTCAATAATGTAAATGAAGATGAAGTGCAGATTTACACTTTGTGGATTAACTGCTAAAGTCAGCGTGTGTTGCTTTCTGGTAGCTTTGAAATCTAGAATTTGTTCCCCTGTAATGAAGACTTTACTTCACCACTGCAGCAAGAAAATAACAGATGGAGTTAATTGAAGGACAGTATATATCAGTCCAGCATGTCTGTGATATTCACTTGAAACATCTTCAAAGCACTTGAATGTTCTGGACATTCCTTCTAAAAAGTTGTAATTTATTTTAAAATATTAAAAATTGTTGAGAAATACTTAATATGCATTGTTTTGGACGTATTTGGGCAAGTTAATAAGGATAACTCTTAGAGTAAAGACAAGGGTCTTTAAATTGAAACCTTATTTAAGATCAATAGTATTGCATAGATTTATTACTGTACTGATTTGTTTTGCAATATTACATTATGGGTATAGATTTGGGATATTTAAATTGAGGTATTTTTAAGTATTTTTTAAGATCTAATGGTGTTTAATATTTAGTGATGAGAATTGAATGTGTATTTATGAAATAGTGTATAATAGGAGACTACACTCAAATATATATAAATTCACTTACAACTGGAGTTAATAGCTGCAGTTGTTTCATATGTATGTCAAGATGTCATTTGGTATTGGTGTGACAAAAGAAAAAAAATACACAAGAAATTGTTAAGGGTAATTCATGTTACCAGTCCTTCACATTAGTTGGTAATTTTTTGTGACTGTTAAACTGATTAATTATACAATTGATTGTGATAATTTTCCATGTGGGTTAATAAATGTATATAAAGTAGTATGGGGTCTCTAAGAACACATCCCCTGAAGAAAGCTTACGCTAAAGTGCTGGGGTTAGTGAGTGGCTGGCTGGTCAGTTGTCTCCCATGCAAGTCTGTATCTGTTTTCTCTGTATGTATTAATATAAGTTTATTTATCAGTAAACAATTCATTTTCTAAATAAATGTTGCTTGAGAGAAAGAAAATGTTTATTATGTGGTTATATATTTCTTAAGCTTGATCTGCACTAGTGCTCACTTTTCATTTGTGTATGCACAAAGGCAGCTGTGATTTTTACTTGTTGGACCTTAACCTGGTTCCATTTAAGTGGAGCAGACTCTCAATAATCAGTGCACAGGTTTTTCTCTTGTTTCGATTAAATAAGGCCTGGATATCATGGTCTTTTACTGAGCTGTGGTGCACATGGAACCATGACTGGGACATGATCATACCAGGATATACTCTGTTCAGGAAAGATAAGGTGGGAAGGAAAGGAGGATGGGTGGTACTGTTTGTAAGGGAAGGTATCAAAGGGACAGAGACGCAGGGAGTCTGGGGGATATGGAGGGGTGGGTGGTAGGTACTGTGGATTACCCTACAGATGGTAGACGGAGTCACTATTTGCACTGCTGTGAACTACAGGGCTCCAACACAGAGGAAGAATTTAGATTAGACACTGGTTGAAGCCACTGACACAGAGGCCAGAAAATTATTTATTTATTTATTTCAGAAGTTTCACCAGGAAAGACCTACTGAGCTGAAGACAACTCGTTTCCAGATACTTCCTGGGGAGGGGGTAAAGGAGGGTAATAAGAGCATACAAGGCAACAATTACATAGTCACAACATAATGTATACAAGCATCATATAAAACAGAAAGAATAATATTTATACAAAATAAGGCCAAAGCACGTACTCAGCAGGTATCAAGAAGCAACGATCATGGTACAAAGTGCAACTTATACAAGAAGAAAGATAAATTAATGAGAGTCAAAGGAATATAGATTAGAGTTGAAGGGTAGTAGGGGAGAGAAAGTAAAGCTAGGGCAGGCGGCACTGAAATTGGAGGAGAATGAGAGTAGTGGATAGTAGTAAGTAGGGTCAGAGGACCAGAGTAAGGTATAGTATCAGGTGCAACTGCAGGAATGTAGGATGAGGTTGTGGAGCAGAGATAATAGAGAGCATTGAGAGGTGGCAGAGCAGATAGAAAGGGAGAGGAAATTCCATAGTTTGGGGAAGAGGAAGGAGAAGGCAGCCTGTATAGCTGAAGATTTCCTGGAAGAGAGAGCGAGGGAGTGATAGAGTTATGAAGGGAGTAAGCAGAAGGTGGAGGGGAGGACAGAAGAGAGAGGTAAGGTGTTGGGGGGGTGAGAACCAAGCAAGTATTTTTCGATAAAGGAAGCACAATGCATTGAGGCATCTGGCTTCAAGGGAGTAGAGGGAGAGGGAAGAATACAGGGAGCAATGGTGTGTTCAGGGCGGACAGTCCAGGGCAAAGTGACAGAAGGAGTAAAAAAAGGGAATCCAGTTTGGCTCGGGCGGTCTTAGGAGCAGCACTGTAGATGGTGTCATCAAAGTCAAAGATGTGAAGGATCATCTTCTGGACAATTGCACGTTAAGCAGGAAGAGGAATACTACCTCTATTCCTCTACAATGCTCCTAGTTTGGGGTGAAGTTTGTTGTTTATGGCGTCCACGTGCCCAGAAATGTCATAGTGTCGGTCAAGCCAGACCCTGAGGTACTTACATGAAGTAACATCATCGATGGTGGCCCCTTCTAGGGTGTAGAATGAGGGGAGGATTTAAAACCTCGCAAGCTTCTGCCTAGTGCCAAAGGTCATTGAAACCATTTTTTTGGTGTTGAGAGATAACTGATTCAAACTAAACCAGGGCTGAATGCTGCTGAAATTCAGCTGGAGCCTGGCTGTGAGATCAGAGGGAGAGGACCCAGAGGCAAACAGAACAGTGTCATCCACGTACATGTGGATGGACGCAGAGAAGCTGGCAGCGGGGAGGTAATTCAGAAAGACTGAAAAAAGCATTGGGGCAAGGATGGAGCATTGGGACTTCAGTGTTGAAAGGAAGTAGAATGGATATGGAGCCACCATTTCACACAGAATGAGACCTACCCATGAGACAGGAGCAGAACCAATTGGTAGAGGAGTCAGATAGGAGTGGAACCAATTGGTAGAGGAGTTGAAGACACCCGATGCCTTGAGCTTGGCACGGAGAAGGGGATGAGATACAGCTTTGGCCAAATTGACAAAGATGGAGGAGGTGATAAGGCCCTGATCCATGCCTGAGAGAATGGAGTCAGCGAGCTGGAGGAGGGAGGAAGAGGTGGAGTAGAATTTGTGGAAGCCAGTCTGGAAAGGGGTGAAAAAGGAGGAAGAGTCAAGGAAGGAGGAGAGTTGGGACAGCAAGGTTAAGAAAGGAGGCAAGAGGTAGAGCAATGGCAGGAACAGAGAGAGATGGAGTAGTCTGGTGTCAATTCCATCAGGGCTCCTGCCCTTAAGGGGGTTAAGGGTCAAGACAGCCTTGAAGGAGGCAGCAGGAGCAACAGGAGAGAGAGAGAGAAGGGGAGTGGTGGTAGGATGGGGAGGAATGATGGGAGGAGAGGTATGGGAAGGGAGGAGAGAAGGAGGAGGAGGCACAGGAGGTAAAGAATGAGTTGAACTCAGAAGCAACTGAGACAGGGTCAGAAAATGGGGATGTCACCCACCTTGAGGACCGGGGGGGTTGGGGGAAGGGTGTGGGTGACATTCCAGAACTTGGAGGGGTGATTAAGGCTGCACTGGAAGGTGGAAGCAAAGTGCTCAGCCTTGGCAAGCCTAGTGGCTCTGGTGCAGGCATTGTGGAGGGCTCGGTACCTAGTTATGACAGCAGCAGAACCAGAGGAAGTGTGAGTCTTCCAAGCAAAGTCTCATGCACATAGGCAGGCCAGTTGTTCAGCTGCGATCCAAGGGAGATGGGAAACACTGACTCTGGTTCACCTGAGGGGGGCATGCTGATTCCAGATGGATGTAAATTTAGTATAAAAATATTGGAGGGCAGAATTGAAAAAGGGGAGGTGCTGCTGGTGTGGAGCTTCAGTCTGCCGGATGTAGCTTGGAGACTCCCAGCCGCAGTTCCAGCCAGAAGCAGGGACATTCTGGACTCCCTGCAGGGGCATTTCTCAGGCAACTAGTCAGGGATCCCACTCCTGATGGGTCAATACTGGACCTGGTGCTCACTAACAGGGATAATATTACAGAAGTCAAGCTGGGAGGTCACCTGGGGATCAGTGACCACTGTACAGTGTGGTTCAACATAAGGATGGTGGTGGAAGTGAGCCACACAAACAACGGTCCAGGCCTTCAGGGGGCAGATTTAAAAAAATATGTGAATGCCTCAGAGATGACCTAGTGTGGGGGTGAGGGGTGACCTGGGTGGGGTAGAGGGACCATGGGCTAAGCTAAAGAAAGGCATAGTGAAGGCAACAAACCTCTGCACAAAGGAAGTGAGTAAAAAACAAGAGGAAAAAGAGACCTCTGGTTCTCAAAGAAAGTGACAAAAAAGGTTAAGGCTGAAAGGGTAGCCTTCAGGAGGTATAAGAAATGCAGATGGAAGAAGACAGGAAGGTGTATCAAGAGAAAGAAAGAGAGGCTGAGAAAGTGATGATGAGGAGTGCAAAGGTGCAAACTGAGAAAAGAATAGTCTAAGGGGTAATTAAAGTGGACAAGACATTTTTTAGGTGGATAAGTGAAAGAGGAAGACTAGGGGAGGAATTGTGAGCTTAAGAAATGCACGTGAGGACTGTGCAAAGGAGGATCAGGAAAAAACAGATATCCTGAACAATTACTTTTGTTCAGTCTTCACAGAGGAAGGGGAAGAGAATGGGACACATTTATTTATTCATTGAAATGTTTCACCAGGGAGTCACACTGAGCAACAAGTCGCTCATCTCCCAGTGCAACCTGGGGGGGAAGGGGTACAATAGGGGAACATAAAAGTAATAAGACCACTGCACTGTAGTGTGTGTGTGTGTGTGTGTGTGTGTGTGGAGGGGAGTAGATAGAAATCCCTTTACAGAGGAAATAATCCTGAAGGCACTTGCAAATCTGGTAAGTGGACAAAGCTATTGGGCCAGATGGGGTACACCCAAGAGTACTGAAGGAACTCAAGGAGGTGCTGGCTGCACTTTTGACAGCCCTGTTCAAAAACTCACTGGAAATAGGGTTGGTTTCAGAGGACTGGAGGAGGGCAGATGCAGTCCCCGTTCATAAAAGCGGTAGCAGGGAGGAGGCTGGCAACTATAGGCTGGTCAGCCTAATATTAGTGATGGGAACACTAATAGAGTCACTGCTAAAAGAAAAGATTTCCAAAACTCAAGAGAGAAAGCACTCACCACTCAGAAATGAAACACAAAGATGGTATTTCCAGCAAACATGAAGTTTTATTCCATGTCCGTTTTATGCAAGAGACAAACAAGAAAATCAGGTGTGTTTTTAACTGTTTAAGCCTGCACATGTGATTTCTAGCCTCCCGTCACATTACTTATACAGAATTCAAAATGTTTCCTTTTTCTCATATACACTCCTGTACATTGGCTAGAATCTTGTGACAAAATAGTTGCACCATCACCAAATGTGTTCAGTTTATATAAAAAAACAAAGTTTAATTTATCTTTTTTTCCCCTAATTGTTTAACCAGGAGTGGCACACTAAGCTGAAAGCTTATTTAGATGTGTGACCTGGGAGCACAGGGAAGTTAAGTGACTTGCTCAGGGTCACACAGTATGCAAGTGGGGACTGTGAGATTCAAGTCCAGGGCTCCAGATTTGCAGCTCAGTGCCTTAAACCACTGCACTATACTGCCTCTCAAGATTGTTTGTTATTCACAGGGATCCCAAGTACATAGTCTGAACCAGCAAAGAGAAACATCAAAATGTCTGAAAAACAGTCAAAAATGGGCTGTTTTACCACTTCTTGTATACATCATAGTTTGCATACCTACTCTTTTCATTTTTAGTACTCACTCCTTTTATGGATAAGGTATGGGGGAGTTGCATTTCGGGAAAACGTAAAATACATTATTTCAGAATGAACAATGGTATGTACTGTTCATTTCTTTCTCAGTAGAAATGGAGATATTTCAAACTTACCATTGAGTCCCATTGGTCTTAATGCTCTCAATCTGTGTATCCACTCTTGCTCCTTGCAACTGAACACATTTTTTAGATCATGCTCCCTCCCCCCCTTCCTGCCCTTCCCCTCCACTCCCTCCCTCCCTTCCTCTAGGAAATGCACTCAATATCTCCATTTCTACTGAGAAAGAAATAAACAATTTCTTTCTCAGTTGCTTATTCTGAAATAAAGTCTTTTAAGTCTTCCCAAAATGCAACCCCCCCATAGCTTATCTATAAAAGGACTGAGTACTAAAAATGAACAGAGTATGATTGCAAACTGTGATGCATGCAAGAAGTGGTACAACAACCCATTTTTGACTGTTTTTCAGGCATCTTGATGTTTCTCTTTGCAGGTTTGGACAGGTACTTGGGATCCACGTGAATAATGAACAGTCTTGGAAGATGGATCCTCAAGATCCAAACACGATCTGGCGCTGCCGCTATTAGCTTTGCTCTTCCCTCCCTGTGGAACTCCCTGCAGAAGGCACTTAAAATTGTTTTGGTACCGGGGATATCCATCTTCAAGTCTCTTCTCACAGCTGCCTTGAAAGAAACTTGCTCATGTTGTAGACAATTGCTCAAGACCTTGCTTTCCTAAGCCCACTTTTGTTTGTCAGGTCATTCTAGCACTTCTACTCCTCTCCCACTTAATCCTACCCATTCTCCTCAGCCACCCCATTCCTCCTCCTCCTCTCATCTCTCCACTCCCTGTTTCCTCTTTAGCACATATTTAATATCTTCTGTCGTGTTGTATTGTTACAGGTTACTATAGTTTTGTAACAGTATTCCCATGTTATCCTTTGTGCCTGTAATCTGTATATACTGTAAAATGCACAAAATGTATCACCAGCTGTATTCAAATGTTGTATATGTTGTTTACTGGTATGTAATATATGGATATTTAAAATAATATTATTGAAAAGCATATAAAAAATTTCCAGTAATAAACTGCAGCTAAAGTGATAATACCATCATTGGCAAGTGATAATACTATCGTTCGTCAATCTTAATACTATCGTTTGAGCTCTGAACGATAGTATTATCACAAAACTTGAAGAGCGCACACTCAAGATTGTAGGCAGCTTCCTGACATCCCCAAAGCTATGCGTGGTGACATTCCTAAAACCGCACCTCCTGATTGGATGCGCTTTCTTTGTGGGCGGACCAATTATTTCAAAAAAACATGGCGGGCGTCTCTCGCTTAGCGAGAGAAAATTGTTCCTTCCGTTCACTATTCCGACTCAGAGTCTGACTAAGTGTCCACAGCAACCATCGCTTGAGAAAAAAAAAAGCTGTTACTGCTGTTCCATTTAGCAGTTTAACACTGCACAGTTTAGCTGTTTGAATTTTTGAAAAGTTTTCGATGTTGCCGCAGTCATTGGCTCCTTCTCACATGAAAATCACCTCAGCACCCCAATCGAAGATTCCTCATTCTTTGGCAAAGGTAAGCACTGACAATTTCCTTGCATCCATATATTACAAAAAATAACAAATACATTCTTGTGTTACAAGGCAGTTCTTCATCTTGAGGATCTGATGGCACTTGACACCTCTCAAGCTTCGCTCTCGAGATTTACTGTGCCCCCAGATCCTCTCAATGAATTACTGCCTTTTAATACACCAGAATGTATCTATTATTCTATTTATCTATACCATTTTATTGTTGTCCATTGTAATTGTTGTCCAGGACCACCTTGCAAACAAGCTCGCTCAAAGGTGAAAAGCCTGGTTAAATAAAGTTTGATTGATTGATTGATTGATAAATGAAACTTTGTCTTTTTAAGCAATAAGTTAAGACCAGGGGTTATGTTCATGTTCTAGTTAATCACCCCCTGGGTGCAAAACATGGCACGATGAGCATCCGAGTGCCTTAGGTACTGAGGGGGATTAACGTTGTCATTAATATAACATCTAAGTATATATTGCTATTAATATAACTGGGTTGAGTTTTCTTGCAGTTTTCTAATGACTCACCATATTTATTTTAGTTATTCTTAACCCTTGACATAAAATAGTCCCTATGCCAAAGGTTTACATGGGGAAAATAAATCTGTTCTTTGGCTGTGAGTCAGCAGTGAGTCTGCTTGGTGTGTTGGTGGTGGTGGTGGGGGGGGGGACATCATTTTCAGCTGTGCTGTGACTCTTATTCAAAACTGAAATTCAAAAGTCTGTTTCTTTTGCCCTGCTGGTAACAGTACTTCAAAGAGTCCTGCAAAAGAGTTCAGTTTAGTAAATGCTGTATCCCATCATCTAGCATAGCTTGGCCATAAAAAACAGGGAAAAGTAACAGTTTAGTGTTTAATTTATCATATCACTATTTTTTCCACCTGCAGCCACTGATCTGCCTCATACTCCAGCCACCGCTCCACCTCCACCACCGACCCCAGAGTTGCATGCCCAGCTGGCATATGCAGCTATACCTTTGAGAGGGGCACCCCCCCATTGCCCCCATGCCAGGCAAAGATCCAATACTGGCATGCGACTGTCCGTGCATCATCGGCTGATGGAGTAGTAGCCATCAAGCTGCCATGGTCTCTGCTGCCATTTTCCATGTTTTTTCCCCAGGAGTGCAAGCATGCAATGACGTCAGGCATGATATGCGCCTACATGATATGCGCCTAAGCCTACCGCACTCCATACTTGCTGCAACATCTCTAGCAGTGCCCCCAGTCACCAGGGGCCGCTGTAGAGAGGTCGCACTCTGGATCCCAACCCAGGATAAGACAGCAGTCCTCTGGATGCTCAATCCTATCCCCCCCGCTGACCCCTGATGCCCCGGGCTTGTGTCCAAACCCGGGTCGCCAGCGTGGTGTGAGTTTTGGTATCCAGTGCCTCAACCCTCAGCACCACCGGGCCGGCCATAGTGTTTAATTTGACCTTTCTTTCAAACATGGGTAAATGATTCCCGGCACTGTCAGCCTTGCTCTAATGGTTGCCATAATTTCCAGACATATAACACTACAAATGTAAGTAGGACCTTCATTCTTTAAATCAATACTCAAGTGATCAGACTCTACAAGTATGTTAATAAGGAGATTAACATAAGGTGTTCAGAATGCTGACAGCCAATTAGATTTCAGCATTCTTGAGACCCTTATAATAATTATATAAATTGACCACTTTTGGTGATGGCGTATATATTTTGTCACAAGATTCTAACCAATGTACAGGAGTGTAAATGAGAAAAAGAAAACTTTTTGAATTCTGTATAAGTATTGTGATTGGAGGATAGAAATCACATGAGCAGGCTTAAACAGTTAAAAACATACCTATTTGAAGGTAGTATTAGCTGTGAGGAAGCCCAGTCATCTGGGTGAAACATAAGCACGGCAGTGCAGGCAGCACTGCTGTCTGATTTTCTTGTTTGTCTCCTGCATAAAATAGACATAGAATAAAACTTCACATTTGCTGGAAATACCACCTTTGCGTTTCATTTCTGAGTGGTGACTGCTGTCTCTCTTGACTTTTGGAAATACTGATTTTCTGAGATGCATCACATCCCTGCTGCTCACCAAATACCTGTTTGTAAAAGAAAAGATTGCAGAATATCTTGAGGACCAATGGGTTACAAGACCAGAGGCAACTAAGATTCACAGGGAGGCAGTCATGTCAGAAAAATCTGATAGATTTCTTTGACTGGGTGACTAGGGAAATATATTAGGGTGGGGCGGTGGATGTGACCTACTTAGATTTCAGAAAGGCTTTTGACACTGTTCCACAGAGGAGGCTCATAAATAAATTGGGCAGCTTAATGGTGGATCAGAAGGTGGTAAACTGGTTAACAAATTGGTTAAGGGTTAGAAAACACAGGGTGATGGTAAATAGAGTTCACTCCATGAAAAGCAGGGTGATCAGTGGGGTGCCACAGGGCTCAGTACCAGGACTAGTCCTCTTTAAATTCTTTATAAGTGACACTGCAGATGAACTGGAAGGGAAGGTCTGCCATTTTATGGATGACACCAAAACTCAACAATAGGTTGGACACTCCAGAGGGGCATGGAAAGAATGTGCAAAGACCTGAGAAAACTTGAGGAGTGGTGAGGGGGCATGGAAGCTGGGTTTCAATGCAAAAAAAAACCCTGCAGAATTATGCACTTCGGACACAGAAACCCAGAGGCAAAATACAAAATAGGAGAAGTTGCATTGAAGGTCATCAAACAGGAAAGGGACTGGGGAGTAATCATATCTGATGACCGCAAGGCGGTAAAGCAGTGTGACAAGGCAGTGGGCAGGGCCAGTGGGATGTTGGGGTTCATAGGGAGGGGGGTATCATCAGCCGAAGGAGGATGGTGGTGTTGCCATTGTATAGATCACTGGTGAGAATCCACCTGGCATACTGAGTCCAGTTCTGGAGACCACATCTCTGGAAGGGCATAGACGGAGTGAAGGCAGTCCTGAGGAGGGTGACTAAAATGTGCAGGATCTGCATCAGAAGCCCTATGAGGAGAGACTGAAGGAACTCAAAGTGTACACACTGGAACAGAGAAGAGAGAAAGGGGGATATAACAGAGACATATAATGACTTCATGGGGTAAATAAAGTACAGGAGGGGAGCATTTGTCAGAGAAAAAGATGCACAAGATGAAGGGGACATGCAATGAAGCTGGAAGGGGGTAAATCCAACAGGATGTGAGGAAGTACTTCTTCGCTGAAAGAGTGGTGGATACCTGGAACAGTCTTCCAGAAGAGATAGTGGGGGCAAAAGAGTGGTGTGTTTCAAGTATGCATGGGACAGGGCACAGGAGAGTCTTAGTGGGAAGCAAAAGGGAGGGGGGGGGAGCCAGAGACCAAGTAGTAACTGTGGTGTCATATAGGCAGGGAAAGAAATGGGCAGACTGGGTGGGCCAAGTAGTCATTATCTGCTGTCATATTCTATGTTTCTATGTTTCTACAGCAACACAAAAGTATGTAAAAATACTTTTTAACAATTTTATTTTGTCAGCTATTTGTGGAATATGTGAAACACTTTAGTCTTTAAAAATATAAAATTACAAATTTGTAAAATAAATAAATCTGTTTGTCTCAAACAGAAATACACATTTTTTCTAGATACAGTACATAAAAGGTGGAAACATTTATGCAAACCTTGTGTTATCCACCACTGTGTTTTAGACCCTTGTTTCTCCTTTAGCCTTTAGTCACACTTCTCTGATTTGGTATATTTCAGCCAGTTCCTTTCCTCCTCTCATCTGCCTGTATACCTTGCTTGCTTTACCTATTGTACAAAAGAGTTGCATGGTTGGTCACATCCAACATGCACCATATGCAGTGTTCACTCTTACTGGGAGATCCATTCAGTATGTAGTGTAGTTATATTAGTGGGACCTTTTAAAATGGCATTTTGTCTTCTGGAATAGGAGCAGCACACAAGTCCAACATCTCCCCCTGTAAAACTTGTGTTCTCTTAGGCTACATCTCTTAATGGATTAACTGATGCTACACGAGGGTACTCAAATCCTGACTAACAAGTGCAAAATTCATAACTCAAACTCATAAAAAGTAGAACAGCTGTTTCTGGAATACATGTTTCTGCTAAAGAACTTGTTTAAAACACACACTATTTACAAAACCTTTATCTAAATAGAAATGAGTCCAGATCCCTGCCATATATTATTTACTTAGTTTTTGTTTACCTGGTAAGTGCACTAAACATAAAGTGCCAGTTTGTAGGCATGACCAAGGAGAGAACAAATACAGAGCAAAGACAGAACTGAGGATTACAACAAGCACATCCCAGATTAAAGGCAGATACACAAAGTGTATATAAATGCCACTTAAGAAACAAAATTACATCAGTTTCAGGATACAGCTTATATGAAGCATTAGGAACAGCTTATATCAAATACAAGCATTTTATAAAAATGTGTCATGATTGATCAGCAGTGGTGCATTGTGAGACCACTACCAGTGGTTAAAAAGTGCTAGAATTGGGACCAGCACACTAACATATCAATGTCTGAATTACAAATAAACAAATCTTAAACCGGGGTGGGGGGGTTAGGAAGGCGGTCAGGAAGCACTTCTTTACGGAGAGGGTGGTGGACACTTGGAATGCACTGCCAGAAGAGGTGGTCTCATTGAAGACAGTGGGCAGCTTCTAGAGAGGCTGGGATAGGAATAGGGGAAATAGGTAAGGATCATGGGTAAGGAGGATGGGAGGAGCTAGAAGGGGGAGTGGGGACAGTAGCTCAAGTTGTGGACCCTGCAATATGAGCAGCCTAGATAGACCAAATGGCCTTCTTCTGCTGGCTTTTCCATACATTCGTATGTAAACATGGCTGTCACCTTTACTCATGAAAAAGTCAGCTAGACCCCTAAAATAAAACTCCTCAAAATTATGAAAAAATGATTTAGTATGTTTGCCTCATTACAATACCCTTCTTATATGCATATACTTTCAACAGCGACATCTCCTCCAAAGCTGAGCTGGGCCTGTTCAAATCCAAGCTTAGGTCACTACTCTATACATCTAGCACCTGTGATTGTCTCCCTTAACCATGTTTTCCCAAACCTCGACCTTAGCACTCAACCTCTTTCATAGTAACTTAGCACTCTTGCCTCCTACCCCTTCCCCCTGCATCCTCCTACCCCGACCCTTCCTCTCACTACCCTTGCCCGCCTCTCGTCATGTCCTCCACTCCCACCCCTCTCTTACTCTTCCCAGCCCACCCTCCCACATATCTTCCTACACCCTGTGCCCTGTTTGTCTTGACAAAGCTTGCTGGACGACATCAATGTACTGTCCATTATGAGTTTGTGTCCATTATGAGTTTTGTACCTCCTATTTACACTTCATTGTACCGTACTTTACTGTCCTGTTTAATCTGTTGTCCTTTCTACTGACATGGAACCTTTGTAAAAGAGTTCTTAGCTCAAAGGTATATGTGATCCGAGACTTAAATAAATAAAACACATACATTTTTTTTTAAATGAAGTACTGCTCACAGTTTTACTTTATCTAGCTTTATCTTTGACTATGAAAAATCATCCTTCTATCCTTACTTGCCAACAAGAGAAATATTTGCTGCTTACCCTGCCACAGATAAAACTGAATCACTGCCTTTAATAAGGCTTTCTGTTGTGTGTGTTTGTATGGAGGAGAGCTGAACATTCTGGCAGTCAAATTCTGGAGATGTTTGAATTCCTGTATTCCATGATAAACAAGCATTCCATTTATTGAATGTGTAGAAAGACTGATGATTGACATGTGGGTAGGGACTACTTTGTTCAAGTTACTTCTGACAGCCGGCCTGTCGTCACAGTGGTAGCCCTACTGATCATGATGCCAGTTACCCACGTTCTGGAATGAGTGTGGGGCACCAGGGGCCGGCCAGTGGGGGAGGAGGAGGATTAAGCATCCAGGAGGAAGCTCTTCTCTTCCAGGGAGGAATGGTGGTCAGCTCCACTGCTCCATTGACACCTGGGTGACCACAGGTGGTAGTGTAATCAGAGAGGTATAGTGGGAGGGAAGGATGCAGGCTGATGCCATGCACTATGCATGGTCACATGCATGCGCACCCCTTCTGCCAGAGTCCACAAGGAAGGGGGCCCAGAAACATGGAAACAGGTCCCAACCTGGCTGAATGAGTACTAACTCTCCACAGGCCCCACAGCAGTGATGTGGCACTCCTTCAATCTGGGACCTGGTCTGTGTGGTGAGATGCTTGTCCTGCTGCCCCCTGTCATGGAGGGATAGGTCAGGAAGCATAGGAAAACCAGGAGCAGTTGTAAAATTCCCAAGTAATGTTTTATTATCAATAACAGCAAAATAAAAATAAAAATTATTCAGTACCCCAAATTATCCCAAAACACAGGGGGACCTCCCCCCATCCCTGGACACCTGCAACCAAAACACAAGGGAGCTAACACTACTCTCTAATCATTTCTCCCACACTCCCCCACAACCATACCTGTGGAAGGAAAAGTTAAACACAGTAAACAACAACACCACACTTTAAACACTACTAGTTGAAAGCACTTGAGGGACTCCGATGAGTCCCTCCTGCTCTTTTTTGTCTTCTCTTCATGTCTTCTTCAGGATCACCTGCAAGAGAAAAGACAAAACAACCCCTAATCTGCAAATACAGTACTATCTAACCCCTACCATCAAAACGCTGGAGAATCCCAAAAAAATATTTTTCAGAAAAGTAGAAAAACAGTATAAACAGTAGAAAAACAACATTATTTACAATACACATTTTTGGGGATGGAGTGCCCTAAAAGTCCCATCTAGTGACAACAGTGCCCAAAGGCAAGTCCAGAAAAGAGTCTCTCCTGGGCTGATGCCCGGTGAAGCATAGTTCTGGTAGGACTATAATCCCGAAGGGGAGAGTTTTTGAGGACAGTTCAAACAGTCTGAAGTCTGCTTGGTGTAGGGTGTGTACTGCAATGTCATTAAAATAGAAAAGTCTGGACTTACCAGTCCCTTGAAGAACGCAATCAATATGACACCTGGATTTCCAGCCAAAGACTCTCCCTGGCAGCATTCTTCGGATACAGCTGGGCGGACATCTTCCGGAAAACAACAGGATGGCACTTCTGTAAACTGCTGGGTGATGTCATCTAGGAGATGGAACCTTGGAACAGGAGAGAAAACAGCTGGTCTGAAGTCATCCAAAATCCCAGGCGATGAATCAGGATACAGCTGGGCTGGTATCCTCTCTGGATATGAAGTCATCTGGAAGGCAAGGTGATGGAACCTGGAATGCCAGTACACTGCAAGGATGATGAATATGGGGCACCTGGTTCCTGGAATGCCAGTCTGGTGGAACAACATAGGTACAGCAATGATTGGATGGCAGCACTGTCCACCACTGCCCTGCTCTCCACTTGGTGGGCACGGGCACATTCACAGGAAATGGCCTGCATTGAGGAAATTAACACAATGGGTCAGGTGCAAGATTTATTACCCTGTCTGGGCGCTCATAATTCACATTGAAGAAGGTTTCATGTCCCTCTCCATCCATGATTTGAACAGTGTCTATGAATAGTGTTCTCCCCACTTTCCATTGCTTGAATTTCTTTTGGAACACTCTGTCTCGGACATACCGACTTACACCGGGATGCACATGTTTTGTTGCCTGTTCCACTATCCAGGATTTCTTGTTTCTTTCTATCTCCTCCCAGACTCCATGAGGAAAGGTAGGAAAGGATATCCCATAGATCTCATTCGCCTTCCTATGAACCAGTCTTTCCTCTTTACTACACTTGGTCAACTTTAGACCTCTGGCCTGGCTAGGGGGCGTCCAGTCCTGGTTCTGCCAGCTATGCATACTTAATGCAATGTAAAATGGATCTTTGACTCCTCCTCATTGTGGGTACAGGGCTGTGGAGTCATCAATCTCTCCTTCTGTTTGATCCTCCGAGGCAAGAGCCAGAGGCTGTGGAAACGCACCTTCTTCATAAGACCACATAGGTTCCCCCTCATCTTCTTCCTCACTGAGGATCTGAGCCCAGGAGTGAGCAGTCGTCCTCACTCCTGAGACTATCCACTCTTTGCTGGGTGTGGAGGTCGACACCTCCCATTCAAGAGTCTCTGTCATCTCATCTTCTCCAATGAGACTAGGGCTTGGCCCTTCTCTCCACGGATCAGCTGATGCTGCCTCCGCACTGTCTCTCTATGACCTGGACTTGGATACATCAGCACTTTGCTCTGCCTGTAGATCTACACCCTCTTGCTTCGCGCCACACTCTGCTGAGCTTCCTCCAACAGGATCCACCTGGTGCTGTGTGCTGCCAACTGCAGATTCTTGAAGTTTTGTCCACGTGGGAGCCAAACGAATCTTGGGTGCTTTGGTTAGACCATGTTTCTGTAGGCACCCAGCACAGTGAGGAACCATGAAGACGTCCATTCCAGCCTTTAAGCACATTATGCACACTCTTACTGGATATCCAGGAATCACCACATGAGGAGGCAAATGTCCCCCGTAGTAACATCACTCAATATCTTTCAATCTATTAACTTCTTCTACTGTCATAGCACGTGCATGATCTGGGTAGCGGGCTGATCCCAAAGCCATGACTGCAGAGAAAAACAAACTCACTGTTATCTCAAGTCCCACTCTGTTGGAAAAACCTTTACAAAATGGCTCCACTGCTGCTGTGTTTACTTTACTACCCCACTCTGTAATGGCGATGGCAGCACTCCTGGCGCATTAACGTTCTGTTTCTGACTCAAGCCACTGTGCATCTGATTGACACGCTCTACTGATAAAGTTCACTCAAACTGCATAAACTGCACTGTACGTTCTCTTAGCACATTCATATGTTCATATGGGTTTTACTGGACTTTTTATTTGTTGTAACTCACTATTCTTGCTTAAAAGTCTCTAAAGCCACAGTATTTCATTGCACAGGATTGCCTGTATTTCTTATTCCATCTTTCATACAACTCACAGTCTCTCACTTTGCTTTGAAAATCATACTGTTGCTGAACCCACAATTATGCTCACAGTCTAATGCTTAGAAACCCTGCTTAGCTTGATTAACTTAACACAGTCCCTCTCTGCAAAATGATTACACTGCTACACACAGATTCAGCTGGCTTTAGTTAAAATCACACACAGTTTGAGTTGTTTCTTAGGTTGATACTCACTTAATCAGTAGCTTGCTATTGCGATAGAAAATTCGGCCTACAGCTGGTCTTGGAGGCCTGTGGAATGAAGTGGGCTGGCAGTCCTGCCGATTGTCCCTCTGAACACCTCACTTTCATCCCAGACGATCAAAATGTGGGTTGAGCCCGATTTTAAACAGAAAAGTCAGATTTTACTACTTTTACAATGTTTTCAGTCACCACGACACTCCTCCTGGCAAGTCAGTTTGCACACTACTCGCTCTCTCCCTCTCAAACACTGTGTAGTCACTCTAGAGCTGGCTTGGGGGTGGGACTGATTGCAGTCTCATCAATCACTCGACGCCATGCAAATGAGCCTCTTTCTTCTCATGCTCTTCTCCTCTATGGTGATCGTCGAGCAGGCAAAATTTTAACTGCAAACCACACTTTTTGTTTTTCAACTGTGACTCCTTGGCGGGAGCACCATTTCGAACATTTTTCATGGCATTTCACTCAGCGACTGTCTCTGTCCACACAACAACCACTTCCAACTTCTAGGACACAAATCTCTCTTTGTTTCCCACAGTTTTCCACACTTTTCCTTGTCACACTTAAATTTAAAAAACTGGCAAATGATATAACTTTGACGCAGGACAAGGGGCATACACAATCTAGCTTTACTGCTCCTCGGTAAACTGGTGGCACAATTGCAGCAGCACATGAACAGCAGCACACAGTGGCACATTTGGTGGTGATGCTTCCAACTTTTTTGGGCTACCTACTGCCAGACAGCCAAAATGCTAGCCCTAATCTGAGCAAATGTTACTTGTTCTTTCCCTAGATTCCAAACCAAATCCCAGTGGTACATCCATTTTGTAAGCATTGTAGTGGTGCCTCCAATTTTGTAACCCGCTATCTGTCTAGCCTAGGTTTGGGGAGAAAGCATTTGCTCAGCATCAGGGCTAGGTTTGTACTTCTGATCAGGGCACCCTAGTAATTCAGCACACAGGAAGCAATAACTGAAAATGTCCAAACTGGGAGTGGGATTCTAAAGTGAGGCTTTTATTCACTTCAACACAAGAATAACAAAGTAAGATGGTCCCCCATGGGGCTACACTCACTGGATATGCAGATCTACAGAGGTCAGAACACATCTTCTTTACAAGACAACCCTCATGTTCTGAACACATCTGAACTCACATGCCCAAACTGGTACTCTCACTCTTGGATTCCCTGGCCTGACACCCTGGCCAGCACTAAGACACTTTTCCATGTGGCATGGAGTTTGGTGGTGGCTCCCTCAACCACCCATGAGCATTTTCTAGCTCTAAAGGGAAAATCTCATCTTTAATCCCACATCTGGGTACTTTCTGCAGACACTGGCCAAGTGCCTGGGAGAAAGCTATAGGTGCCCAAAGTGAATCCGTGGAGGTAAACCTGGTTACTCCAGATGGGGGGGTCTCTCACCTCTTGTTTCCAAATCCATACCCGGTCATTTATTTAGAATCAACACCTTTCTTTGAACTCTGTGGTTGTAGATGCTATCTCAAAATGTATATCACATTTAACATTCTGCTCTCTATGTAGCTGGTGTCCTGACTTGCAATGTACTGTAAGTGGCTATGTCCATCTCTGTAGACCTTCACTGGTTAGATGCATTTCAAGCCATAAACATATCTTAAAAGTACTGTACTTGGCTAATCCTTTCCTGACCCCACAGTAGGCAGATACTTTTACACAACTGTCTTGGTGAAAACATGGACTCTATGTCAGAGCAGACTCACCATGGTTCGCAGGTGCCCCAGGGCTTCTCTCACAAGACACAAAATTCTCTGGTAACTCAGAACAAACTCTTGTCAGGCAGCTTTTCCCATTCCCAGCAGGGCCAGGGGATTGCCCCTGCAATGCTGGATTCTTTCCCCCATCTCTCCAGGGATGGGGCACTGGAACAACTCAGGGAGAGGTCTCTACCACTTCTTGCAGTCTCTTCAGTGTTCTTCTCTAGGGTGAGAACACACTACCCTGTTTCTGGTGTAGCTCTATGACAGAGCTAGGCTCTGAGGGGCAACCAACTGCAGCACACCTCCTCCTTCTCTTGAGTCTGGCTGAAGACTAACTTTGAAATCCCCAACGTTCTGATCTAACCCCTGCAGCCAACATTCCACTGTGGCTTATGCTGCTGTGAGAATTCTATAGTGATGTCATCCCTCCAGCTCAGCTGAGACTGAGGACAGAGTGAGACAGTGTGAAACCCATTTAACTGGTGTCTCACAAGCTGCCTTTTCCTGCCTGCCACTAGTTCTAAGTGGGATTCTAGTAACCCCGGGTGACAAGGGGGTTACATAACTATTTACAAAGGCAGTACAAACAGAGAAAACAAAGTCCTTTGTCTGAGGGAATCTCTAATTCCAAGTTTCAGTCCTGCTCTATCTCACTCTAGCAAAAGTGTTGCTGCTCTTATTTCTGCCTCCTGAGTTTGTTAAGAGACCAGAATTTTGTTAGTTTCTTTTCTTGCAGGTGCAACAAAATAGAACATGATGTTCCAGAACTGGCCTCTTGCTGACAACTCTGCAAAAGAGTTTGTGCTGCATGTCGAGGTTAACCCCCTAAATTCCAAATAGCGTTTTGCAATCATTTCAACAGTATAACTATATACAGCTTCAAACTAAGGGATCCTAGTATTATTTACAGTTTCACACCAAAATTCACATATATTTTTATAAAAGCAAATATAAAAGGGGAAAGAAAAGACAGAAACAGCAAGTGAAGGCAGAGAGATAGCGAGAGATGGAGAATCGTGAAACAGTCAGAGTGATCAGTTCCATGGTCTAACAAGAACATTTGGTTGGCAAACCAGACAGAAAAGAGTCAGAAGAGGGGAGGACAGAACAGATCCTTGCATTTAACTCTTTCTGTTTAACAAATGGGACAGGGTCTTATTCAACTCTGTCACATACCCCCTCCCTCTTTAAGAGGGAACCTGTTTTAAAAACAGGTTTCCAAAACTTTCTTTAAATTCTCTGTTAACATTAGTTTATAAGTTTTACAGTTCACAGCATATGCAGTATAACTTTTCTCCATAACAAGCATTACGGCAAGCAGTTAAGTTTAAACCCACACATTTTTTTCAACCTTCTGAATTCTCTGTTCTAATGTTTGTACAGCAAACAGATTTAAACCCATGAATGTTTTCAACCTTCTGAAGTCTCAGTTCTAGTGTTTCTAATTTATCAATTTAGCTATTAACATTACAGCAAAAGGATTATACTGTTACCCATTTATCTCTTT
Organism: Neoceratodus forsteri; assembly: GCA_016271365.2. Classification (NCBI taxonomy): domain Eukaryota; kingdom Metazoa; phylum Chordata; order Ceratodontiformes; family Ceratodontidae; genus Neoceratodus; species Neoceratodus forsteri. The sequence continues at coordinate 776,692,326 of CM028137.1, forward strand.
TCTTTATGTCTCTCCCAGCCCTGGAGGAAGCATACCTATTTTACCAGAATGCCACCTCTTTCCCCAGGTGGTCTTCTTTTTTGGGCCTTCTGCATTTCCTGGTATCTGCGAAGAAAATACTTTTTTCTGCAGGGTAACAACTCCCTTCTCTCTGGGGGCTACAACCAACATTAACTAGCAGGCATACAGGATCTACAGTATGTCATTACCTGCCTGTGGGCTCCTGGCCAATAAAAATGTGGCAAAAGGTTTGCCAAGGTTTGCCTCTTACTTAGACAGGGTGTTCTCCATCTGGGCGGAGATCCCATCAGTGAGACAACTTTTGTCTTGCAGTGATCAACCTAGAAGGAGTGAAGGCGCTCTATCTGTCTGGGATGAGTTTAAGCTGGTGGTGGTGGCCTAGGTCATTGAGCTGATCTTGAAGCTAAAGCACACCTACTGTGAACTGGACCTGGTCCCAACTCATTTCTTGATGAGATGTGTCCAGACCATCAGTCCGGTGTTTGCTGGGATTGCCCAGTGTTTGATGTCAGAGGGAATCTTTCCAGATGCCTTGAAAGAAGCTCTGGTGAGACCCCTTCTGAAAAAGCTATCTCTCAACCCAGACATCCTGGTGATTTACTGTTCCATCTCCAACCTGCCATTTTTGGGCAAGGTCATTGAGAAACTAGTGGCGTAACAGCTTGAGGAACATCGCAAGTCTTTTGCTATCTATGAGCCATTCCAGTTGTGTTTCAGGGCTAGGCATTGCACAGAAATGGCATTAGTGGGTGCATAATGACCTACTTAGGGCTAGGAATAGAGGAGACAGGTACATTTTTGTTCTCCTCAATCTCTCATCAGCTTTTGATACCATGGATCACATTGTCCTTCTTGATCACCTTCGAGAGTACTGTGGACTCGCTGGTTCTGTCATCCACTGGTTTGAGTCCTATCTCACTGGCGAAGAGCAGCGGGTGGTGATGGTGAATTTCTCCTCCTCCCTGAGGCCTCTGTCTTGTGGAGTACCTCAGGGTTTGATCTTGTCACCAATGTTATTCACAGTATACTTGCTGCCCCTTGGAGAGCTCATTAGACAATACAGTGTGGAGTTTCATTGCTATGCCAGTGATACCCAACTGTATTTGTCTTTGCCCTGGGAACACATAATGCCATGAAAGTGATCAACAGCTGTTTGGCTGAGATCAATGACTGGATGTCCTCCAGCTGGCTGCTGCTGAACCAGGACAAGACAGAGGTACTGGTGATTGAGCCAGGTAGTGGTTGTGATAGGAGTGCCTCTGATGTGGGTACTGGATTATTTCTGGGATCCACACCATTGATGGCCTCCCCTAGGGTGTGGTATCTTAGTGTTGTCCTAGACAGTCGATTGACACTTGAAGCTCAGGTGTCATCTGTAGTCAAAAGTGTTTTTTACCACCTGAGGAACCTCACCAGGATTAAGCCCCTATAGTCCCCATGAAGACTGGCTGTCACTGGTTTATTCCTTTATGATTTTGAGGCTGGATTACTGCAACACTTTTTACTTCAGGATCACTGGAGGGACTCTCTGCCAACTGCAGCTAGTGCAGAATGTTGTGGCGAGGTTGCTGATGGTCCTGCCAAGGTCCATTTATCTGACCCCCTGTCCTGTGGGCTCTGCACTGGCTGCATGTCAGGTGTGAGGATCCTCTTCAAGGTGGGCTTGCTCACCTATAAGGCCCTATGTGGACTGGGCCCTGGTTACCTGGCTGATCTCCTGACACCTATCTCCTCTACCTATCCCCTCCATGCCTTGACCTGGGGCCTCCTTGATGTTCCAGGGTCAGACTGAAAACATCCGGTGACCACGCTTTCAGAGTCACTGTGCCAACCCTGTGGGACACTTTGCCAGCTACTGTCAGGGAGGACCCAATGGTTGAGCAGATTAAATGGGGGATAAAGGCTTATCTCTTTCATTTGGCATTCCAGGGTGAGGATGGTTGACCGAGATAAACTGATAGATTTTATTTGACATGCTAAGATGTATTTTATGTATGTAATTATTTTAATGATACACTGTATTGTACTGACCCTTTTGTTTGTAAGGTGTCCAGAGACTCATGGATTGGGTCCCAGATAAATAAAATTTGCCTTGTCTTGCCTAGATGCCTCCCACTGTAATCAGTGTGTGACTGCTGCATCTGACATTTGGTGGGAACAACCACCTGCTCTTCCATCTTGTTTAACTTGGGGCTAGGACATAACCTATATAATACCCCTTTCTTCACAGCATATTGGGGGCAGGCTCTGTTAACCACTCCAGGACCAATACGTGTACCATTAATACTTGTCACATACTGGTATAACCTGCAAATATGTGTATCCCCATTTTGTAGCATACCCCAGTCTCTGAATCTCCAGGGAATCCCTGGTTTAACAAAAAAGATCAGTTCCTTCAGCCATCTCATAGGCTTCTTCCTCACCTTTCAACTACTGTACTAAAGGGGCCATGCTTCCATCTCAGGTCACATGATCTGCATCTTGGAGTGTCCATTCTTCTTCACCATGAACAAGCATCTCTTCTTTAGCAATCTCTGCAGCACTCACAAGCGATTCTCCAGGATCCAGCACCAGGCATTCCTCCAGTTCTGATTCTGGGTCAACAAGGTAGCACCCAGGAAACACAGGATGCTCAAAATGCTCCATCTTCATTTCGGGGATCACAACTCCGAAGTGGTTCTCTGTACTGTGACTGGACTCCATCTGGCTATTGTCTGCCACAAATGGGGTCTCTCTTTGCCTCTTGACTTTGTCCAGCTTATTCAGGGGTGTGCCTTTCCTGGTGGACTCACAGTGCTACCCCAGGTGGATTACTTTGTCAGGCGGTCTAAACCCTCGCTCTTAGGTTCTTGGCAATAATGGGAATGCAAGAAATCACAAACACATTGCATAAGAGTAATAAATCTTGTTTATTACTACCAAAAGGAAATCACAGTTGCCCTAAGCAGTTCTTACCATTAGGAATCGGGAGCCAATGATAAGCGTTCCCTATACCTTGAGGAATCTCCAGGTCTCCAGGTGTCCGAGGTAAAAAGACATAATGTCTTACATTATATACCTAAGATAGTTACCATAGTTACTGTAAGATAGAAACATTTCTAGTTACAAAGATGAGCCCTATTGGCTAAATTAGAGGTGGCTCCACAGTCCTAGATAACATTATACAATTTTGCTATAGTCATCGCTTTGTGGAAACAAAGAAGTACAGTTTGTGTACATGGCTGTGTTGTAATACAAATCATCAGAAGATGGCAATGCCGACTCATATATCATAACATTACAAGGACAGAAGTGTCCTAACATCTTGTAAGCAAGAAATACATGTGTATATTAGAAAGTAAAGCATATAGCAATCATATGCATTCATATCCTGACATCTACTCTTGTACAGTAGATGTTCTTAGCCCTATATGTTAGTATAACATATACATAAATGCTAGCTGTCTGCAGTGTACCTCTGGGGTATCAATTAGGGTACAGGGACCTCGTGTAACATTCTCCCCTTGTTGCCTCAGAAGGGGCAATGCAAACAAAAGGGAAGTGGAGAGAGAGCAGGTGTCGTTTACAGACCCGACATGTGAGCCTTGTAAAGGAACTCCAGCTGCACACGGTGTTGGCGGAGTGTGCGCTGAAGGCAGCAGAGCATAATGATAAGGAAAAATATCAAAAATGCTTGCATAGTAACAAAACCTTTAAAGGTAATCTCTAACCAAGTATTAGTAAGTGCACTATTAAAATCATCATCATTAATAAGATCAACTATTGCTTCATTTGCTTTGGTCATATTATTGCAGATGTGGATGAGGTGGGTACCTTCCCTGTCTAAAAGTGACTTCAGTGTTAAAGTCAGAGGATCAATGTCTACATTAAAGTAAGGTAAATACTCTGAAAGAGTAAGGAGATAATCAGGGCCACCATCAATGATATCTGGTTCCATAAGGGAAACAGGGGTTATAACTGTGTGCCCAATAATAGTGGTCTGGTGAGGTACAAAACAAAAATCGGGTTCAGTAATAATACATATCTCATTGCCATAAGTGAATTGCTTAAATTTAGTTACCACACAAAATTCACCATCTGAATTATATTGCATTTTCACAGTAGGTAGTCTCCATTTTTGTAGTTGTACTGGACAAGTGTAAGTCTGGTTGGAAATCTGTGTTGACAGCCGATGAACCTTCTTCCGGCAAGACTGGTACAATCAAGAAGCGTCTGGAGCAGTTGTTGAGTCCTGGTATCCTGTGCCATTGGTGGTGATGTCATTGTCCATGGAAAAGGACCAATTGATACTGTCTTGGGAATATCCACATACAGGTGTAATAACATCAAATACGTCACATTGACACAAATAAATATACCCTTTCTTAGCACAACAGTCCATGTGCGGTGAGACCCATGCGTCCAGAAGAGGATGAAAAACCAGAAGAGGTGGCAAGTCGAGGCGTTCTCTGAAGATGTCTTCATCAAGGTCCCTAGGGGAGTGTACGGATGCTAATTTATCAAATATAGCTGTATCGGGATCAAAACATGATAAAGAAACAGTAAAAGACACAAACATAGTATCCTTAATGGAACATTTCTTAGAAGTAAAACAAGGACCAGTATTAGAGTGCCTGGTCACAAATCCCAAATTCCTAGCAGTAGAAACAGGAATTGAAACAGATTGTAATATACACATGGCAACACAGTTTGGGGACTTGCAGTGAGGGCAGTACCATTTAGAGATACGTCTATCATGTATGATATCAAGGATGCTTCCAGATTCCAGATAATGGAAGAGATTGTTGATGGTGGTGATAATGTATGACCCATAGGCAGAACATAAAATTTCACAGGCAATGTATTGCTTATCTGCCTCCTTATTGTTCTGTGCAATAAGGGTGTTAATTTTTTCTTTAGAATCTGAAAATGCCTTAGCAATATTGTGCATATTAGATACAGTGTATCTTTCTTCCTGACTAAGGCCATCCATACCATGCAATAATGGGGGTATGATGTCATTGATCATACCAGCTTCAAACTTCTGTGAATGTGCTTTGATAGTAGCAATATCTGCTTTATTCCAGATAGACATTGTAGTACCAAAGAGACCAGTGAGGGTGCCTGTGGCACCGGTGACATCTGATGTATCACGTGTGTTTCTTTCATGATTTTGATCATCCTTCTGAGGAATAGGTTTTCTCCTAGAATTGCCTCTATGCTCAGTGGTATGTACCCCGGCAATAGGGTCTTGATTACGAATTTAAAAAGCTGCTAAACTATCGAGTAACAAAGTACTATAAAATAACGATGTGTTAGTAGTATGACACATACCAAATTATTTCTTATTCCAGTAAGTCAAATTAAACAAAACAGGTATATGCATATATTGTAAGTTGTTAATAAGTGTGCTAGGTAAAGCAGTGGCTGTGAGACCACTATGAGGATCAGGGTTTTGTTTTGGACATTACAAAAGTTGTTTCTCAGTGGGGGTAACACATAAATACATGGCAGCTGAGGCCACGTTGTGTATGGCACATTTCCTGGCAGAATCCTTAGAAAGTGTATTACAATATGAAGGGTCAATTAAGCCAGTAATGTTGTATAAACCTGTCTAAGAGAGGTTTGGTGCAAGGACAAGGTACCATTTAGGGATAATTTTGTGTTGGGCCATCCATGGAAAGTTCCCTTGGAGAGTCTGGCCACAGGGCATATTTGTCCTTGAGACTTGGTTTGCCACTCAATTTGTAGGGTAGATTTATCAGGAGCAACAACCGAGGCAGTGAGGTAGGCATCTGAACCTTCCTGAACTGTAATTAAATTGTCGGGGACATTGATGGAGACTCCCTCAGGGGTAGTTGCAGGTGGATCAAGATGAGGAAGGATGTGCTTTACCATGCCTTGGATGCAGGGGATAACTCCTGAGATGAGGAGAAAATGGAACAAGATAGTTATCTTGTCACTGCATCTGTAAAGGAAAATCAGACATTAGCAAGGTTAGTACTATTCCGCCCAATGGGGTGAGGAAAAGTAATTATACTCCTTTATACAGTTTCAACTGGTATGCATGTAACCATTTGTCAGTTAATTTGTTGTTTTGCATGAGCCTAATTTGATAGACTGCTGGACTGATCTTGTTGACAACTGGGTAGGGTCCTTCCAGTTGTTTGAGAAAGAGTGTGTGGGATATGCAAATCTGAGAACCATTACCTGATCTCCAACTTGCCAATCCACTTCTTGTGCATGTTTGTCAAACTGAATTTTGGACTGTTGCTGGGCCTTGCCCATGCAGTTTGCAGCATACAGATGAGTGCGTATTGGGTCTTTTCTCAACTTTTATACAAATTGGTCCACAGAGACATGATCTGTGGTGGGAGTGTGCAGGTCAAACAACAGGTGTTCAGGTACTCTCATACTTCTGCCAGTCATCACCTCAAAGGGTGTCAACTAAGTGGTGGCTGAGGGTGTGTCCCTAATTGCCAGAAGGAGTAACAGCAGCAGGGAATACCAATCCTTTGGATTGTCCTCAATAAATTTGGAAAGCATTTGCTTGATCCATCTGTCGGCCCTCTCTACTTGACCTGATGATTATGGGTGGTACGGTATGTGGAACTTTTGCTGAACGCTGAGGACTTCAAGAGCTTCTTTCATCAACTCACCTGTAAAACTGGTTCTTTTGTTGGAGTCGACCTTAAGAGGTAGGCCCCACCTGGAGAAAATCTGATCCACCAGGATTTTAGCAGTGGCTTTTGCAGTGTATGTCTTGGTGGGGAAAGCCTCAACCTACTTAGAGAAAGATCAGTTACCACAAGGGCGCATTTGTTATTTCTACTGGTATTGGTGAGAGAACCAATAAAATCAATCTGTAAAGCATGTCAAGGGCCAGAATACCTTTGTGGTAGTAGTTTGGTGTTTCTTTTGGTAGGGATGGGGTTGTTTTGCACACAATCAAGACAGTTATCTATGTACTGTTTGACATCCTTGGTGACACCAAGCCACCATGCAGTGGTCTTGAGCCCTTGAAGAGTGTTTTTCACTCCCTGGTGTCCACCAGTGGGGGTGTCATGCACTTGGTGCAAAAATTCAGACCGAAGATGATGAGGGACAACCTACAATTTTGTAGCGGTGTCATCTGATTGGTACCAAATGAGCTTGTCATCTGGGGATAAGTGTAACTTACTTTCTTGCCTTCGGTATGGGTTATGGGCAGGTAGATTCTTCTCAGTGCCTTTGTCCAGAAGTCTGAACACATCCTTGAGTTCAGAGTCAGCATGCTGGGCTTCTGAAAATCCAAGGGGGGAGAGGGGTTCAGGTTTCTTCCTGACAGCTGCAATGTGCACAGCTGCTCTGGCTTCTGGATGGTCCATCATCCAGATGTCCTCCCCTCAGGCCCATTCCTTAGCAAGGGTGTCAGCTGTGTCACTGAAGGCACAATAGGGGTCATGTATGGAGTGGGCCTTAACCTTGTATACATAGAGTTTGTGTGCAAATTTCTGTGCCAGTGAATGAATGTATATTACCAGTTCCTTGTGTTTCACTGGGGTGCCATCAGAAGAGGTAAAGGAGTTCTTCTGCCAGAAGGGGAGAAATTCCATAAGAGAACAACAAACCCAGTTAGAGTCTGTGAAAATAATGGTATCCCTGGTTCCATGCTGGATGAACTCGAGGGCACAGGCCACCGCTGCCATCTCTGCATACTGTGATGATGCTATACTGCAATGTTTGGAAATTTTAACAGTGCTACCAAAACGATAAACCACAAATATATGCATTCTGGCTATCTGTTCTCCCTGATAATAGGAAGCTGATCCATCTGTAAAAACACAGCACAATGAGGTGGTCTCAAGTAATTGTGGTGTAGTAGGAAGGAAAGGGCCTGGATCTGGTAGATCAGGTAGCTGCAGTGTATAGTCATGTGGTTCTTCTTGGAAAAGAAGGCCATGCACCACCATGGATGGCATTTTGGTTGGGTGGACCTTGATGTCCCTATCCTGGAGAAGGAGGGACCAGTGTGTCAGTCTGGTATTAGAGACTGATCCTTCCTTTACTCTGTCTGGTAGTAGGAAGGTTGTTGGGGTGTGGTTTGTACTGATGATCAGGGGGATTACCCAATGATATGCAAAAAGTGCTTGACAGCTCAGTAGCTAGCCAGAAGGTTCCTTTCACAAAGGCTGTGCTTCTGTTCCACTAAGGTCAAGAGCTGTGATGCATATGCAATGGGTCTTAGGGTGCTGTGGACCTTCTGGTCCAACACTGCATACATAGCAATGTCAGAGGTGGCAGATTCCAGATGGAATGGCAAGGCTGACTTGGGGTTGACCAAAGCTGGAGCTGAGGCAAGGGTCTGCTTCAGTGACATCACAGCTTGGGTATGTATGGGGCCCCAAGTCCAGGGTACATCCTTTTTCAGTAGTTCATACAGAGGGGCGGCCTTCTGAGCAAAATCACAAATAAAATCTCTGGAATAATTTACCATACCTAGAAATCTTCTAAGGGTGGCCACGCTGGTGGGGAGTGACAAGTCCTGTAATCCCTGTATCTTCTTCTAGGTAGGGCTTCTGCCTTTGTCTGTTAGACTCAGACCAAGAAAGAGTACTTCTTTCTGGCACAGTTGTGCTTTTGCCGGGTTACGTTTGAGGCCTGCCCTTTGAATGAGGGTCAGCAATTTGTCCAAGAGATCCAGATGTTGTTCCTGGTGGCTGTGGCCAGCAACAGGTCATCCACATACTGCAAGAGGCACTGGGGGGTAGAGAAACCCTCAAGAGCATCCATCATGTGCAGATGGAATAGGGAGGGGCTGTTATGGAACCCCTGTGGTAAGCAGGTCCACTTGTACTGCCTACCTTCAAAGGTGAAGGAAAACTTATATTGACTCTTGGGGAACAATAGCAATGACCAAAAACCATTGGAAATATCCAGATACTAAACCATTGTTGGTCATGGGTCAGTAGTCATAGCACATTTGGTGCTGATGCCACCATTGAGGCACAACTAGAGGTGACCTGATTTAGTCTCCTGTAGTCAATTATAAGTCTCCATGCACCTGTGGGTTTTTTCATGGGCCACACTGGGGAATTTGCAGTGGAGACACATGTCCTGATTACACCTTGCTTGAGAAGTGATTGGATTGTTTCTCTAAGAGAAGGCAAGGCCTCAGATGGAAAAGGGTATTGCCTTTGCCTTTCATGGGCTGGGCCTGTCACTTCAATGACAGTGTGCATATTGCCACAATCATGCTTGTTAGTGGCAAATGCCTCCAGATGCCTTTGCAGGATGGGGAGCAGCTTAGGGAAAAGCTTGTGGTTCTTAAACAAATCTGTGATGTCATACTCTTTGTCATTGGTGGCTATTGTTGCAACCACACGTGAGTCAGGAATCATGACTGTGTGACACTGTACCTGAATCTGTATCAATAACATGTTAGCCAAGTCTACCACACAGCCGTGTAGTGCCAAGAAGTCAATTCCAATAATACTAGGGTGATCATGCAGTACCATCAGCTGAAAGGTGTGATACGCCTTCAGGTGTCCCAGTGTCACAGGTAGTGGCAGGGAGCGGTATGCAGGTAGCCTAGTTCCATCTATGCCAGACATATTGGTCTTCCATCCGGTGGACCAAGGTGACATGTCTGAGTTGTCATTCTGCAATACAGACACTGCCACGCCTGTATCCAGTAATACTGTAAGTAGGCAGACCCCCCGACCTTGGCCTCTGTGCAGGCCCTTCCATTTGTATCCAAGACCAGCTTTTTTACAATACAGACTTGGGCCTGTAATTGTCAATCTGTACCAGTAGAAGCATGGGGAAGCTCTTGAAAGAGCGTTTGGGCCTGGTTCCTGTGAACTGATTCACCATGCTGTACTGATGCTATATAGGGAGCTGCTTCGGGGTTCAGGTGTGTAGGGGCCTGAGAGCTTGGATTTCTGTGTCTCCATGGCCTGTGGAGGCTTGCTCTCCTGGTTGCATTGCAGCAAGGGCCTGAACTGGGACTGCGCCTGCTACGGAGCGCACTTTCCCGAGAAGGTCTCGGAGGCTTCAGCTCTCATCGGCTATTTCCCTATATGAAAGGCCTGGTCTCTGTTGTTTACCCTTATTATTTTTCTGATGTTTCTTGTTTTTGTGGTTGTTCCAGTTCCTGCCCCAGGATCATTGTTGGGCCTGCTGGGGTGGTTGGTTATCTGTGGGGAGGGGCTGTTTCTGGAGGCCCTGCCCCTCCACTGTGTAGTGCGTCATGGTCTCCGTGATGGATTACACGGCGGCTACCTTCTTGAAGCCGGAGCTTGAATTACGGATGTAGAGTTGATAAACTTTCTCTGTTTTCCGAAGAATAACAGCAAACCTCTCCATGGTGGGATGAATGGTTGGCTCTACATTGTCTTGCACTGCAGGGATCATGTTCCGAAGGAACAAGGTCTTGTACTCAATAAGGTCTGCATCCGCTGCCTCTCCTGCAAGATTCTTTCCTGCTTGGTAGGCCATCCAAAGCTTCTGGTGGAAGGTCGCCGGACTTTCCTTTGCATTCTGCTTCATAGGGTATGAAAGCATCACTCCTACCACACCCGGGTTGTGTGCGGTAATGAGTTCAGCTGCAACTTTGTCAAAGGTGGCATGGCTATCCTGTCGGACTGCATCGGGGAGTTTCACCCATAGGCCAGGATCAATGGTCTGGCATAGGATCTGGATTTGGTATTCTGCAGTGAAACTAAGCATTTTGCATTTAGCATGTACCTTTTCCAAGTGGCAACTGAGGTTATTGAACGGGATCATCCAACCAATGCTGTCAGCTATCTGCTGAACAGAGCGGACCATTTGTAGGGGATTTCTGGGATGATCATATGGAGGTAGATTGTCTTGGGTGCCCAGCAGAGCTGCCTGAGCTGCGGCTTCAGCCACAGTCCTGATCATTCCTTCCCGAGTAGCAGTCTCCTGCAGGAGCTGCTTAATCTGCATTCGGAGAGCCCGTTTGCTTCTCTCAGGAAGGGTCACATTGCCTAAGGCAGTAGCAATCATTTTCTCTATCTCTTCCTTATTGTCCACAGAAATAATGGTGATCGGTGGTACCGTTGGGACTAGGCCTGGGCCTGCTCCCCCCCATCATAGGGGTCACCATGTTGGCATCACCCATGATGGTCATCATGCCATTGGTAATGTAGGGACATGGTGTCATGTGATGGGGGCCGCCATGTTGTGAATGGTGGGGTGGGGTCACTGGGCCATAGTAGGGGCATGACTGGGCATTGTACTGAGAAATGTCATCATCTGACTCCTCTTCCTCAGATGATGTCATCAGGGTGGGGGCTACACCTCCCATCGCTTTGATGTGACCAGCCAGTACCTCTCGCTGATGGTGCAGTTTCGCCATTTTATATTCATATTCTTCATGACTAACTTTTGCAGCAGTCTGATCCACATCATCCTGTAACTGCTTCTGTAACACTCTATAAGTGGTGCTCAATTTGCGTTTGTCCCTAGTAGCTACACCTAAATCATTACGTATCTGGTTCATCTTGTCCTGGAGCTCTACTAACTCATCACAGATCTGGTCATTAGTTCTATTTAATAAATCATTCATTTGCAATGCCTGCCCCTTATCCTGTCTCAAACTTTCACATGTCTGCTTCAACATACAAAGTTCCTGCTCATTTTTCTGAACAGAATGATGCAAAAGTGAATCCTTTTCATTCCGCAGAGTCTGGAGCTCAGACTCCAAATCCTGCTCTGTTTACAAACATTCAGTTTCCCACAGTCTCATCTCCTGCTTGAGAGATAAGACTTGCAGATTAAGGGTTCGAAGCCTCACTTCAGAGGCTTCTAGAGCAGTGTAGACAGCCACGACCAACAGCCCTTTAGCTTCCTGCTTTCTGGCTGTTTGTCTCATCTCTGAGTACTGGGTTGAAATCCCCAGTACGGAGTTGTCAGATTGACTTGCATCCTGTGTGAAGTCAGCCCATCCTCCATGGAAGGCAAGGAAGTTTGAGACATCGAGTCTCAAGTCTGCGCAGATATTTGATACGGTGGCCATTTAGTGAGAGGAACATAAAATCAGACTGTGAAAAGGTGCCATGCCGTGTATCAATCCACAACAGGTACACTAATTCACAGCCGGGCTACTGTGCACTTGTAAGCTTGTAATTCAAAACTGCCGTGGGGTGAGGTGAGTCGGTATCGACCACACCCAGTAAGCAGCCAGACTGTGCAAGTAGTTACAAAGTGGGTGAAAAATGGGAGAGGTGATGTGGGAGTGCACACCTTCTGTCCCCATTAGGAAGGGAAAGTAGTAGCAACTAGTGAAAACTTTGCAAACACCAAATATTGCCTGCATGCGGTAGCCAAGTATCAGGAGGTCTAAACCCTCACTCTCAGGTTCTTGGCAATAATGGGAATGCAAGGAATCATAAACACGTTGAATAAGAGTAATAAATCTTGCTTATTACTACCAAAAGGAAATCACAATTGCCCTAAGCAGTTCTTACCATTAGGAACTGGGAAACAATGCTAAGTGTTCCCTATAACTCGAGGAATCTCTGTGTCTCCAGGTCTCCGAGGTAAAAAGACGTAATGTCTTACATTATATACTGTACCTAAGATGGTTACCATAGTTCATGTAAGACTGAAACATTTCTAGTTACAGAGATGAGCCCTATTGGCTAAATTAGAGGTGACTCCACAGTCCTAGATAACATTATACAATTTTGTTATAGTCATCACTTTGTGGAAACAAAGAAGTACAGTTTGTGTACATGGCCATGTAGTAATACAGATCATTAGAAGATGGTAATGCCGACTCATATATCATAACATTACAAGGACAGAAGTGTCCTAACATCTTGTAAGCAAGAAATACATGTGTATATTAGAAAGTAAAGCATATAGCAATCATATGCATGCATATCCTGACACCTACTCTTGTACGGTAGATGTACTTAGCCCTATATGTTAGTATAACATATACATAAATGCTAGCTGTCTGCAGTGTACCTCTGGGGTATCAATTAGGGTACAGGGACCTTGTGTAACAACTTAGACCCCTTGGTATCTCTGCTCAACCTCCATCTATCATTCTGTGAGCCAGTTCACCAGTTCTGTCAAGGTTTTTACCATCAGCAACATTTCCTTTACTGCCCAAAAGTCATATCTCGGCCACTCCACAGTGTCTCTGTTAGGTGCACTACTGCCAGTCATACCTGCTCTTTGTTGTATAGATCACCATTTGATGATGGCAGACAGGCTTTCAGGTTCTGTCCCTGCCTCCCTTTCTTCCATCACTGGTTCTGGCTGTACATTCTCATTTTGGACTTCCGTCTCTGCTAGTTTGGCTGCCATCTTTCTGGTAATGACTCCTGGGCTTGCTGTTGCAGAATCCATACCTTTCTGCTATGCTTCCCTTGGTATCAGGTCTAGCACCCATGCACAAAAATCCTGGCTTAGAGTATGCACGGCTTAAATTCTACTTAGGCTAACACCATCTGTCATCGAGGCATAGATTAGGAAGCAGAGGAAAACCAGGAGCAATTGTAAAATTCCCAGGTAATGTTTTATCATCAATAACAGCAAAAACAAAATAATATATTATTCAATATAACTATTTACTAAGGCAGTACAAACTGAGAAAACAAAGTCCTTCATCTGATGGAATCACTAATTCCAAGTTTCAGTCTTGCTCTCTCTCACTCTAGCAAAAGCATTGCTGCTCTTATTTCTGCCTCATGAGCTAATTAAGAGACCAGAACTTTGTAAGTTTCTTTTCTTGCAGGTGGAACAAAATAGAACATGATGTCCCAGAACTGGCCTCTTGTTGACAGCTCTGCAAAAGAGTGTGTGCTGCATGTTGAGATTAACCCACTAAATTTCAAATAGCTTTTTTGCAATCATTTCAACAGTATAACTATATACAGTTTCAAACTAAGGGATCCCAGTATCACTTACAGTTTCACACCAAAACTCACATATATTTTTGTAAAAGCAAATATACAAGGGGAAAGAAATGACTGAAACAGCAAGTGAAGGCAGAGAGATAGCAGGAGAAGGATAATCACAAGACCGTCTGACAGACCAGGGACAGAAAAGGAAATGACAGAACAGATCCTTGCCTTTAACTATTTTTGCATAACAAATGAGACAGGGTCTTATTGAACTCTGTCACATCCCCCTAGCCCCTAGCCAGGGAAGGGGAGAGACAAGTAGAGGACGGAGTTGACAACAAGCCCACAAGAAGCCAGATGATGGGGCCAGGGGAGCCAGTAAGAAGGTGGGCCTGGCTGGGGGGGGGGGAGTTATTTCTTACAAAAACAAATACCTGTTTTTAATAATAAATTAGAATTTTTTTTAATTTTAAATTTACTCAGTTTACCCATTTTATAATGCCTCCCTCCTTCAATTATTCTGATATCACTCTGTTAATGGATGCTCCCCCGATTCCTTCCCATAACCTACCTGCCCTGTCTATATTTTCCACCACTCACTCATATCTTCCCCCACCACCCTAATGTCCTGCTCCCTCTTCTCTTCTACCCACTCTCACACGCCTACCCTCCTCTCTTGTTCACCCCATGTCTCTGCCCACCTACCCCTCTCTTACCCCTTCTCTTACCCCTTCTTTCCTCCACCCCTCCGATGACAATGCCTCACCAGCTGCTTTGACCAATGTACACCATTATGTATGCACTATACTTGAATAGTGTAACTCTGACATATTGCACTGTCCACTGCAACTGCTTGTATTATCTATTGTGTAAACTGTCCTGTACTACTGTATAAACTGTCTTGTCTTCCAAAAAATGTGGCACCTTTGTAAAAGAGCCTCTGGTTCAAAGTTATTGTAATACAAGAATTTAATAAATAAATAAATAAATAAATAAATAAATAATTGCAGTAAGCCACTTCAGGGTGTGGGTTGTTATCTGATAACTGTATTTCCAGGTGCTGAAGGTACTCAGTATGAATGCCTTACAATGCAACTGGGCATGCGTTTATCACATAACCCACCCTGTGTCTTGACTTCCTGCTTACCTGTTGGCTTGTTCAAGTCACCCATGGCAGCAATTTACATGACTAAGCACTTAGACATCAGAGTTACACAGGTAACAGAGGTTTAGTCACCAACAGGTAGAGTGGTTTATTGGTTCATAGGTACACTACATATAGTACATAGGTTTGGTGAGACTATTTATGACTGTGCATCCCATCTAGTTCACCACTCTATTATTCTAACAGTGAGAATCTGAAAGGCCTTTTCCCTTCAAGTAGCTGTCAAGTCTAGTCATGAAATTATCAACATGTCTGCATTTATCACCTCCTCTGGTAATCTGTTGCACAGCCCTATCACTCTCTGGGTAAAGAATGTTCCTGGACATCCCTCCTGTCTCCCCTTTAAGTTTGAACTCATGCCTCATGAGGTTAGTAGTGGACCACATGTGAGGACCTTGGTGTCAGGCAGTGCATCTGCCATAAGATTTCCTGCAAAGAATATATTATAAATAACTTAGCCTGCTGCAACAGAAGTGAGTGGTAGAACATTTGTGGAGGAACAGATTTGTAATATGTGGAGAGGCAGCTTAAATTAGGCCAGCAAAGTGGGAATTGGAGGATTAATGGACCTTAGGAGCCAAGCTAAATGATATTTATTTAGGGGGGTAGAAGCAGATCTCATTTAACCTAAGGTGCCAGGTGATTCTTTTTAAATTTAAGGTCCCAAGACCATTGGGCCAAGACTGTGCAAATAGGCCAGGGATCAAGTTGCCATCTGAAACTGGTTGTTTGAATCCAGGGCTATTGTGCTGAAGGAAACCATTTCAATAAGATATTTACCACTGTAGGAAACAGAGTTGGCTGAAGTGGGAGATGAGCCAAAGGGGAGTAGTCCAAGGGGCCAACAACTGTTTCTGTCAGTGAAGGTTACCTGGCAGGATGGAAGCACACCTGAAGCACTTCCAGGACTTCAAGATGTATGCCATCTTGCCTGCAGAGGGAAGGGGGATTACATCTGCAGCCACTGCAAACTGGTCACTGCTTTAGATAGCATAGTGTCAGTCTGGAACAACAACTGGCTGTGCTGGATGGTGATGGGGATGAGGGTTTATTTATTTATTTAAGAGTTTTACCAGGGAGGGCATACTGAGTAGAGTACCGCTCGATTCCAGATGCATTCTGGGGACAGATACAATGTAACAACATGAAGCATTCAGTATAACAGGAGAGATAATAGGTACAGGCAATATTACAGCAAGGTTGCAACAGTATTCAGGGTATAACACAGTACAGGGTACAAGTGTACAGTACAAAAAATTGTACAAGTGCCAACTGCAAGGAGAGTTACGACAGCTGAGGTAGAGTCAGTTAGAATAAGGAATACGGGGTACAGTTGTGCAGCCCATACAGCCTTGCCAGAGATTCCGCAAGAAGCATTAAGTATGGGGACACACTTAACTGAGTAAGGAGGTTCAGAAGTGGTGCAGAGTAACCAGGTGGGGAGAAGCTGGTGAAGAAATATGTGGATAGGAAACTATTAAGGTGCTGGGAGGGTGAGGACTGTCAGATGTCAGGTGGGAGGGAGTTCCATAGCTTGGGCCCATGGTAGCTGAAAGCTGCCTGACCTGATGATGAGGACCTATGTGGGATGTAAAGGAGTCGAGAATCATTTGCTGGAGATTGTAACCTGGGGATGGGTGAGTGGACAGGGCTGAGGAGAGGAAGGAAGGCAGAGCGTGGGCTCAGTATTTGGCTGCAAGATGTGTGCAGTGTGCAGATCTGCGATCCTAAAGGGAGGGTAGACCTAGTGTTTGGTAGAGGGTACAGTAATGGGTGGAGTAGGGACAGTCAAGAGTGAAGCGACAAAAGGAGTGCAAAAGGGGGTCCAGTCTGGACAGGGAGGACTTGAGGGAAGCACTGTAGACTACGTCACTGTAGTCAAAAATTGGCAGTATCATTTTCTGTACTATGGCTTGACAAGCCGGCAATGGGATACAGCCACAATTTTGGTAGAGGGCACCCAGCTTTGGATGGATTTTTTTATGGATATCCTTGATGTGTACAGAAAAATCCAGGTGCTGGTCAAGCCAGACCCCCAGGTATCTGAAGGAAGGGCAGGCCTCCAGTACAGTCCCATTCAGGGTGTGGAAGATTGGCGGGGGAAGGGAGCCGCGTGAGTCTCTGCCTTGTGCCAAAGGTCATGGAGATCATCTTCTTGGCATTGAGGTGAAGCTGGTTTGAGTGAAACCAGTGCTGGACATTGTTGAAATCCTGCTGGAGTCTGGTTGCTACATCCACAGCAGATGCACAGGATGTATACAGCACAGTGTCATCTATGTACATTTGGATGGAAGTGTGTTGGCAGTCAGAGGGAAGGTCATTTAGAAAGATAGTGAATAGGAGAGGCCCCAACACTGAGCTCAGCACTGCCTGGGATGATGGGGAGAGGGTCAGAGGTGGAGTTGCCGATCCTTACCGATTGAATCCTGCCAACCAGGTAGGAGTGGAACCAGGCGATGACCAAATGACCTGCGTTGGCAAGTTTTGTCAGAAGAAGGGAGTGGGAAACTGTGTCAAATGCCTTTGTTAGATCCACAAAGGTAGCTGAGGTGATGTGCCCTTTATCCATGGCCATGAGGATTGAATCTGTGAGCTGCAGTAGGGAGGTGGTGGTAGAGTGCAATTTTCTGAATCCAGTCTGGAAAGGGGTGTAAAAGGAAGATGAGTCAAGGAAGGCAGAGAGTTGAGAGAGAACAAGCTTTTCTTGGAGCTTAGCAAGGGTAGGAGGGAAATGGGTCTATAGTTTCCAGGGGTAGATGGGTCACCACCCTTTGGTAGAGAGATAACCATGGCATCTTTCCATTCTGCTGGTATTGAGGCTTGCAAGAAGGACAGGTTGAACATTGCAGTTAGGGGGGTGGCAATGGCAGGGGCCGATACCTGTAACATCTTAGCATCGAGGCCTGTGGGGCATCTGCCCTTGGACGGGTTGAGGGCAAGGAGGGCACTGCACACCTAAAGTGGAATAACTGGGTGAAGGGAGAAGGGCTGGGTAGGAGGGGTGTCTAGGGTGGGCTCTATTATAGGGGGAGTGGGTGGTGGGGGTGGCAGGAGAGGGGATAGCAAGGAGGTGGTGCAGTTAACAAAAAAGGAGTTGAAGGCTGTGGCTACAGCTGGGTGGTCATTTATCAAGGATGCACCTATGTTTAGAGATGGCATTGGTGGCAGGGAAGGAGGGTCGAGTAGGGATTTGACGACCTCCCAGAAACCAGTGAGATGGTTTATGTTTGCATGGAATGCAGAGTTAAAGTAGTTAGCCTTGGCCTGCCGAATTAGCCTTGTGCATGTGTTTCACAGGGTTTGATACTTCTGCCGGTCTCGAGGCAACCCAGTCACCTTGGAAGTTTTCCATGCCAGGTCTCACTCTTTTGAGGCTGGCGATGATGCCAGCTGAGATCCAGGGAAGGTGTGCATCACGTACCCTGGCTCGTCTGATAGGGGCATGGTGGTTCCAGATTGTAAGAATCCTGGATCTGAATCCCTCTAAAGCAGTGTCTGGGGAAATTGCTTGGGTGATGAAGGACCAATCAACATTGGCCAGGTCTTGAAGGAGAGAGGTAATGTTTAAAGCTTTGTAGGATCTGGTGCAGAGGATGTGTGGTAGAGGTGCCTTAGGCCTGAAGATCTTCATGATCGTGGAAATCATGTGGTGGTTGCCAAGAAAGTCAGGAAGCATGCCCACTTGAAGGATCTTGTGAGGGTGGGAGGTGAGGGACCAGTCAAGAAGGGAGTGGTTTAAGGATTTGAGATTTAGGCGGGTGGGCTCGGAGATCATTTGGGTGAGATTTAGGGCAATTACTTTGTTACGGATTTTGGCACTGGTTCAGGAGAGCCTATTTTGTTTGAAATCCCCAAGGATGTGGAGCTCACCCCCTGAGACTATTTCTTTTAGGGTGCCAAGGTGGTCAATGTTGGAAGGCAGGGTTGTTTCAGGTGCACAGTACAAACCTGCAATAAATATTGGAGCATTGTGAGGGAAGGCTACCTTGATTAGGAGCGTGTCGATTGATGGTGTGGAGTGGGGCAGGGCAATATTTGAGGACTGCGTCCCATCTGCAATGTACATGGCAACACCACCTCCTCTTTTGCCTCCTGGACGATCGTGGTGGATGACGGAGTACCCAGGTATCATTAATTCAGAGTCCTTGTTGTGTGGCTTAAGCCAGGATTCGGATAGGATCAGGATGTCAGGTCGCAGTTAGAGAATGGTTGGTTGTAGCAGGGGCAATTTGAGTAGTAAGCTGCATATGTTTAGGTGCAGCAGTTTCAGGCCTCTGGGGAGCATGGAGGGTTAGGCGGAGGTTGGAATGGATGTGGGGGTAGGACCAGGGTGTGGCTCTACATTCCAAGATAACAGGAAGAGAAACAAGATTGTTTGCTTGATTACGGGCTGTGCCCACAGGGGCTTGTGCGGTGGTGTAGTTAAAAGCTTAGTGGTCATGAAGAAGAAGTTGGAGGAGGGGTGCAGGGCTATATGTCTAGGGGGGAAGGAGGGTGAGAGGATGGTGGGGCCCACGTATGGTGTAAGCAGAAACACTGTGGGGAAAGTGATGTATGGGGATGTGCCTAAGGAAAGGGGGGTCCAGGAGGTGGGTAAAGGTAAGGAAGATGCTCCTGCACAGCTGGTCAGGAAGATGGAGGGAGGGACACCAGTTGGGGCCCATTGGGAGAGGATTAGCAGAGGCAATAGCATGGTAGAGAGAGCAAGGATAGGCACCAGAATTAGGCAGTTCAGATGTAGAGAAAATGAACTTGTTTTCTTTGTTTGGGTTGTGAGTGAATTAGTCGCCTCTAGTGGCAAGCACGGCTAACCTGCAAATGGAGATGTAGACTGACTGGTTCTGCAGTTACATGAGTGCCAATATACACTATAAAGCTAGTGGACCACCAAGGGTGCTGGTGGGGGTTGTGGGATAGCTGATGCAAAGCATCGGTGGGGTAGGTCCAGGTTGCAGCAAATCACTTCTCCGTACCTGCTGGTGCTGTATTGCCGATGGCTGGCATGGGCTGCTTGCATTGTGGGGGAGGGCTGACAGGGAAGCCCTCATGACCCCCGGAGCAGGAGCTGTAGGAAATAAGTGGGAGAACAGAAGATTATATGCAGGTGCGGGGGCTGCCAAAAATGAGGGAAGGGGGATTGGCTGCTGACTATAATTATAAAGAACAAAAGAGCCAAAAACCAACTGAAATGAACAGAAATGGAATAACATAAAATAAACTTATGCAGGCAGTAGTAGTTACTGGGTCCAAAAATAAAACATTACAAGCTGCAAAGCCATGAGTTAATTGCAGTCCTCTTAGCCTAGTGTACAAGTTCACAAACACTACTTTCTGCTCCAAATAAAGAATAATAATTAAAGTAAAGCCCTAGCTCTTTAAAATACCATATCGGGCAGTAAAAGGCTTTAGGAAACAATTGCAGCGGCAGGAAAAAAAACTATCTGTGTTGCTGTGCCGACTTTTAAAGTCCTTAAAGTTTAAATTAGAAATGGCACTAAAACCAGTTCCAGGTTGCAGCAAATCACTCCTCCATACCTGTTGGTGTTGTATTGCCGACGGCTGGCGTGGGTTCCTTGCATTGCGGGGGAGGGCTGACAGGGAAGCCCTCATGACCTCCAGCGTAGGAGCTGCTGATGCTGTATTGCTGACGGCTGGTGTGGGCTCCTTGTGTTGCGAGGCAGAGCTGACAGAAAAGCCCTCATGACCCCCAGAGTAGGAGCTGCTGGTGCTGTATTCCCAATGGCTGGCGTGGGCTCCTTGTGTTGTAGGGGAGGGCTGATAGGGAAGCCCTCACAACCCCTGGAGTAGGAGCTGAGGGGGACTCTGATGGATGCAGAGGTGGGTGGGAGGGCTAACATCCAGGACACTGGGAGGAAAGTACATCTAGTGCACTGCCAGTGCTGTAAAATGTACATCATCCTGCCTACAGAGGGCAGAGGGGATACTGCTGCAGTCACTGTAGGGTGGTTGATGCTCACAAGAGATGAATTTTCATGCTGAATTTGCAGCTGGAGATACCATGGGCATTGAGAGGTGAGCAGGTAGTTGAGGAGGATGGGTGGAGAGGAGACTATGGATATGGGCACTAGGTCTAGAGGAAGTAGTTGGCAGGGACAGATAGGGTAGGGAGGAGGATGGCAGGGACTGTGATCTCCAATGGTAGGAATGGAAGATGGATTATAGAAGAGAAGGGAGGTAGCAGGCATGGTTATAAGAAAGCACCTTTGCCAGTAGACACTAACAGCAGGCATCAACTTATTGCCGACCATGTTGAGAGGTCAAAAGGGGGACTGGGACAGGTGTAGGCAGAGCTGGTAGCAGGACCCCCAACTTGGGGAATAAGGAAAAGGCTGGGGGTAAAAGCAGGAAGGTAGTACTCATTGGGGACTCTATTGCTCTATTGCTAGGTTAGTGGGTGAGGCAAGGGGGCATTGCTGTACAGGATGGTAGCTTGACTGAGATGGTTTGCTTGTCTAGAGCATGGGCTGAGCCAGTTCTAGTCATGGCCAAGCAACACAGGTCAAGTGAGCAGACCATTGCTATCCATGTTAGTACAAATGGCATGGGAAGCATAAGTTCAGATGACATGATGAGGTCATTTATGAAACCAGTGATGTTCCTATACAGAAAGGTAGCCAATGTAATCTTTTTCAGGATCCTCCCAGTCCTCAGGGCTGGTGAGGAGTGACAGTAAACCATTACATAGAAACATAGAAAGTGACGGCAGAAGGGGACTGCATGGTCCATTTAGTCTACCCATAAGCCTAGCCCCCTTCTCTTAACTGCTTTTCAGTGTTATAATACCTTTGTGCCTATCCCATGCCTTCTTGAATGATCTGACTGACCTAGTCTCCAAATCCTCTAGTGGAAGGCCATTCCAAGTATCCACCACCCTCTTAGTAAAGAAGAACTTTCTTGTGTTACCCTTGAACTTGCCTCCTTCCAGCTTCATGCCATGCCCCCTTGTTCTTGCATGATTCTTGATCTGAAATAGGTCCTGAGCCTGGATCTTGTTTATTCCCTTCAAGTACTTGAAGGTTTCGATCATGTTCCTCCTTTCTCTGCATTGTTCCAGGGAGTACATGTTTAGGTCATGCAGGCGTTCCTTGTATGTCTTGTTGTGGAGTCCAAGTATAATTTTTGTAGCTATACTTTGCACTGTCTCCAGTCTGTCTATGTCCTTTTTGAAGAGAGGTCTCCAGAACTGCACACTGTACTCCAGGTGAGGCCTTACCATTGATCTGTACAGTGGCATAATCACCTCCCTCTTTCTACTTGTAATTCCTCTTCCTATGCAGCCTAACATACTGTTCATCTTTAACGCTGCTTTTTCACATTGCTTGGATGTTTTCAGGTTGTTTGTTATAATCACCCCCAGATCCCCTTTCTGCTTAGTGGCTTCCTCCTTAGGTGCATTACCTTACACTTTTTCGTGATGAAATTGAATTGCAAAGTTTTTGTCCACCTTTCTAGTCTTTGAAGATTAGCCCTCATCCCTTCCACTCCTCCCTGAGTGTCTACCCTATTACATATCTTTGTGTCATCTGTGAATAGACACACCTTGCCTTCTAGGCCCACAGATATGTCACTGATAAAAGTATTGAAGAGGATAGGCCCAGCACCAATCCCTGTGGCACACCACTAGTTATCTCTCTCTCTCTCTCTCCTCTGATAGTTGGCCATTTACCAGTACCCTCTGAGTCCTCCCACTAAGCCAGCTCCGTACCCAGTTTACCACTCTATACCCAACTCCTGTATTGTCAAGTTTGTTCAATAGTCTTCTACATGGGACTGAGTCAAAGGCTTTGCTGAAGTCTAGGTATATTATATTCACAGCGCTGCCCTGACCTACTGTCTTTGTTACCCAATTGAGGAAATCTACTAGGTTTGTCTGGCATGAACTTCCTGTGGTGAAGTCATGCTGTCTTGGATCCATTATATCGTTTTCTTTGAGAAAGGATATAATTCTTTCCTTAATTAGGGTTTCCACATTTTGCTGACAGTTGAGGTCTGGCTTACTGGGTGGTAATTTCCAGCCCTTTCCCTACTGCCATTGTTATGAAGAGGGACAGCTGTGGCCTTCCTTCAGTTTGCAGGAACTTTCCCGACCTCAAGAGAGAGGTTGAACAGTTCAATCAGTGGTGCCGCCAGGTCTTCCCTAAGTTCCTTCAGTATCCTGAGGTGCATTTCATCAGGACCCATGGACTTGTCAACCCTAAGTTTTTCTAGCTCCTTCAGGACACTATCACTTGTGAAAGTTGTTGAATTCATATTGCTGATGTCTGCACTTTTTTCTGTCAAGGTGGGACCACAACCTTCTTCTTCCTTAGTAAATACTGTGCAAAAGTATCTGTTAAGGATTGCTGCTTTATCCTTGTCATCCTCTGTGCATTCCCCATCTTCCTCTTTAAGTCTGACTATATCTCCACTGGTTTTCCTTTTCTCCTTGATATATCTAAAGAAGGTCTTGTCTCCCTTTTTGACCTCCAAGACAATCCTTTCTTCTGTTTGCACCCTAGCTGCCTGGATTTGCTTTCCTGCTTCCTTCAGTTTCTCCTTGTATGTGTCTTCATCTTTTTCACATCCTGTTTGCTTGTGTCTTTTGAAGGCCATTCATTTCTCCCTGACCTTGGCGGCCTCTTCCTTGGAGAACCATAGGGTATTTTTTCTCTTCTTGGCTTTACTCACACATTTTATACATTATTTTGATGCTATTACGATAGCTTCCTTTAGAGAGGCCCAATACTTATCTACTCCTTCTGTCTGTGTTAATTTAGCCAGGTTAAGGCTGAGCTTTTCCCTCATTTTATCAAAATCTGCATGTCTGAAGTCCAAGATTTTAGTTTTAGTGTGCTTGATTTCTTTTTCCATTTTAACCTGGAACCACACCATCTGGTGGTCACTAGATCCTAGGTTGCTCTCTACTTCTACCCTTGATATGATGTCACTGTTGGTGAGTAATTGGTCAAGGATGGCTTCCCCCCCTTGTGGGTTCCTTGACAAGCTGTCTTAAGCCAGATGAGTGCAGAGTGTCAAGGAAGTCTTTGCTTCTTCTTGTAGCAGAGGAATGGTTTCCCCAATTTATGTCTGGTAAATTGAAGTTGCCCACCAATACTACGTCCCTCTTAATACTCATATTGTAAATGGATTGAATGTCCTGGGCCATGGTAGCTTTTATTCCCTCCTAACATACATTGCCACCCCACCCCCTTGTCTTCCAAGTCTGTCCCTTCGAAAAAGGCGGTATCCTGGAATAGTTACCTTCCAGTCATGGTTGTCCTTAAGCCATGTCTCCGTGATGGCAACCCAGTCCGGATCAGCCTGTGCAACAATAGCTGTAGGGTCAGCCATTTTGTTTGCTAGGCTACGTGCATTTGTGTACATGGCTTTCCAGATTTAGTTTTCCCTCCTTTTGGGGCCCTGTTGCAATATTGATCCTTTATCAGTATTGTTCCCTGAACACAGCCTATCCCATTTCCTGCTCCGTTCTTTGCTTTTCTCCTCTGATAGGGTGAATTTATGGGTAGGAGTAGTGAATTGTGTTTGTGTTTCTACCTTCTCCCCAGTGCCTAGTTTGAACAGTCCACAAAGATGTCAAATTTCTGCCCTAGATCTCTAACACCTTCCTTGGTCAAGTGCAGACCATCATAACAGAAGAGACTGCTGTCCCAGAAGTCCCTCCAGTTCCCAGTGAAGAGGTATCCTTTTCCCAGGCACAAGTTTTGGAGCCAGATGTTCAGCTCCCTGATTTCCTCTTTGCAGATTTACGGCAGGCTGATATTGGCTAAGGGACCTGGGTAGCCGCCAAGTGGAGCGCAAAACTAATGGCGTGGTAAAGGGGGGGGAGGCGGGTGAGGCAATAACAGTTTGTGCCAAAAGAGCGACCGCACAGAGCAGCTGAATGACAATAACAGGTTGAAACACACAGCAGGTCTGCATGGGCGAACACCCATGCAGAGACACTGAGCACAACAACCCAGACAGGGTGACAGGCAGTGGGGCGAGCACAGGAAGGAGGCCATGGCCACACACTGAAAGGCATACACACCTGAGCCTCAAGCCCACAGCACAGAAGTGGCACACTCTGGCACAGCAACATTGCCAATGTACAGAAGAAGACTGGTTCCCCCCCCACACACAACACAGCACACAGGATACTCAGTGGAGCAGGGCGATGGACCAGCACAGGCACCTGGGACAGGCACAGGACAAGGGGCGGGAGCCGACAGATGCATGCCAGATAAACATCCCGGACAGGAAGGGGTGGCAACAGACCGCAGTTGGCGGGGGGAGTGGACCACATAGAAATGGGGGGATGGGCACGGTGGAAGCAGGACCGCCATCCTGGATCGAGGATGTCTGCAAGATATATCCAGAACCAACAAGGCAAACAGCTAGCCATTTACAATGGCTACATCTACCATAAGGACAAAGCTGGCCCAGAAAAGGTGTACTGGTGATGTGCCAAGGCATGCAGATTTAGCTGCCTCGCCCGCCTGACACCCTAGATGACACTGTAGTTTCCACCTTACGGGAGCATAACCATGCTCCTGATGCAGCAGACGTTGGTGTGCGCTGGGTTCTGGGGTCACTATGGGACAGAGCAAGTAGTTTGCTGGACAGCTCATCCCAAGTGGTTGCTGCGAGCATGTTGGGGATACCTGTGGCCATTTGAGGTCACCTACCAGGGGTACGCCTACTGCGATGGACAGTGCAGCATGTGCGTCATGTAGCATGGGGTGGCCAATGACACAGACCACAGTCACTGACTTGGCAATACCAGCTGAATTCACCATCATGGGGGAAAGGGGCCGGTTCCTGCTCTATGACAGTTGCCAGGAGCAGAACCAGCTAGTGATATATGCCAGTGACCGGGGTCTGCAGCAGCTGCAGGACTGCCCAGACTGGTTCATGGATGGCACCTTCAGGGCATGCCTGACACTGTTTGGGCAGCTCTACACCATCCATGCCATCCAGTCTGGTGCAGTCCTGCCAGCCGTCTATGCCCTCACCCGCACCAGGAGGGTCCAGACCTGCAGTCGCCTACTGGGCCAGCTACGTCGCCACCATCTGGCACTAGCCCCTGTCACCATGCTGCTTGATTTTGAGCATGCCAGCTGGCGTGCACTGTCCAGCACCTTCCCTGATGCCAACATCAGGGACTGTTTTTTCCACTTGTCGCAGGCCATCTGGCGCAGGATCCAGCAGTGCCCAGAGGCGCTGCACCAGTATTCCATGGACCCAGACCTTGCCCTGCACCTCCAGATGCTGCTGGCATTGGCATTTGTGCCACCCAGTGATGTGCTAGCGGTATTCCAGGAGATGCAAGCCTGACAGTACATGGTGCAGAATGAGGAGCTGCTGCAACCAGCCACTACTTTGAGGACACCTGGATCGGTCGCCCTAGCGCTCGCTCAGGGCACCATAGGGCAACATTTCCAATTGAGCAGTGGAACTGCCATGCTTTGACTGTCCAGGGGCTGGCCAGAACTAACAATGCGATGGAGGGGTGGCACCGAGCGTTCAACACCAGGCTCGGTGTGTGCCACCCCAGTATCTGGAGACTGCTGGAGTGCCTCCATAAGGAGGCGCATCTGACAGTGGTCCACTCTGAGCAGCTGGTCTCAGTGGCAGAGGTCCCACAGGGCTGGCAATGCTATAGGGACCTGAACGCCCATGTAGCTGCTGTTGTCGCTGAGTATGAGACCCGGAGCCACTATGACTACCTCCGTGGGCTGGTACACAATTTCACCTTCCACGTGTGACCAGCCATGGCTGTGTGGTAGATGTGCACCATGCCCTACTGCCCATGGATCATCTCTTGATACTGACCATCTGACCATCTGCGCCTGCACGCCATGGGCTATGGGCTAGCTCCTTGCACAACAGTTGAGCGGTGCCACTCAGTATGGACACCTGCTCCTCCTTTCCTCTTCCCTGTAGTCACTCTTTTGATGCTCACTCCCCTCACTCTTACCCATTGGGCATTCGCCCATTCTGCGTGTTCGCCCTGTGTGCGTGTTCGCCACTGCTGTGTGCTCGCCGTTCCCCTGGTCGCCCGCTGTTGATCGCTCCGTGGGGACTCACACATGCGGGGTCGCCCACATTACATAAATCCAGGGACCAGTGCAAGAGGGAGGGTTTTGTTTTCTGGCCATATGGAGGGCTTTTGGGAGCAAAGGATGCCTTTACACACAGGACAACCCACACCTTCACCTTAAAGGAGTTGGTGTACTGGTCAGGATAATGGACAAGGAAGTTAAAGGGATTTCACTATGAGGATAGGGGATGGGATTTGTAGGGGAGCACCATGGGCAGACAGTAGGTACAGGGGAGCATCTATGCAAGACATGCTAAGCAGATGATCCCAAGTAAAAGAGACCCTCTGGGAAGTGTCGAGGAGAAACAGTCCTTTATTTGCCTGCAGACCAATATGAGGAGTGCACATAATAAAATGAGTGAGCTCAAGGGCTAATGCAGTTCAAATGCCAGGACTAAGTGGCCCTCACAGAGACCTGGTGGGGAAAGAAAATGAATGTGACACCAGGATATAGGAATGACGACAATTCAGAAGGGATTGAAATGCCAGTAAGGGGGTGGGGTGGCTCTCTTCATAAGGGAGAGAGTCACTGTGAAGGAGAAGGAGGACATCAGGGGTGGGGTGGGGGCACAGTGTCACAGAATTCATCTAGGCTGAGATAGGGTGACGGGGAGCAAAGAAATCCTCCTGAAGGTGTGCTGCAGGTCCCCAATCATCTCAGTGCAACATGAGGTCTAGCTGGTCAGGAAAAGTATGAGAGCAGCCAAATCAAATGTAGTGGTGACTTTATTTGATTTCTTATTTAAAATGTGTTAGCAGGGTAAGACCCAAAGGCATAAATGCCCATTTTCAAGGGTGACATACATAAATAGAAACAATACAATATAATAAATTACAATGTGTACAATATTCATATTCATACAAAGCATTTGCAGACAGAATTTTTTAATCCTGGGGAACATCTATCTACTGGGTGGTAACCCTCCTCCTTTGCCTAGGAGATTTTCAAGTGGTGACACACAGCTGTCGAGGAGAAGCGCAAACCACAAATGCATTTGTGTTTTATATTAAGTGACAACATGGGTCTGAGGGATGGGAACCCAGTGATTAACTGGGCACCATTAGTTGTAGTAACAGTTACAGACATTGAGAGGAATGAGATGGGGGGTGGGCTTCTTTTTGGCTCTGGCACTGGTGGCTGTCCTCTGACTCTGACACCAACAAAAAACTGACTCCAATGAAACTTAAACTTAATGTTGTTCCCCTGAGTGGCAGTTATACAGCACACCATGCCCATCATCCTGCATATGCACCAGAGTACATAGCAGCAGGAGCTCTCAGTCTTAACCCCAGAGGTGACAGCGGGCAGCCTCATTGAATTTTGAGAACCCATTGGGGTAGTCGGAGGTGACATGCTGCCACCACTGAACTCTTACTGTCCCCAGCAAGGCTAGGACAATGGAAGACCACCGAGTCATACATAAAGCTGGAGTGGTATCTCTCCCTCCAACACTGTGCCAACACATGTAGGACACCCAAAAGGCATCATGTGCACACTTCAGGTCTCAGCAGAGATGTGACAAGATAGAATAACAAAACAGGCAACCCTACACAACAGCATCATGTGTATAAGGATAGAAGAAACCTGCCCTGATGCTTACATTGGATTGTGTAGCCATCATTTATTCAATCACCTAACTACCAAGGACTATTGGTGGTGGTACAGCATCATATCCACAAACCAAGAGACACACCATGCACCTTGTGTCCCTTACCCAGGGCTTGTCCATGGTCATTAAGCAAACACATACAACTATACTATATGCATTGTAATATGGAAACATGCCCTACCAGGCCCTGGGCCAAATCACCTGTGTTGAAAAAGAACAAATGAGTGGGTCACACAAAACCCATTAAAGGCAAACCATGAGGTGGAAGACTAGGTTTGCTGGCAAAGGCACCTAGCTTCACCTGAACTCTTTTCTTCTAGGTTTGCTTGTAAGGAGAGTGCAAGGAACAACATTATCAGAGCAAGGAAAAAAGATTAATTCTTTTTGCTAGGCAGATTTACTGTGTGTTACTATTTTCTTTTGTGCACACAATGTTTAATACTATTTTTTGCTTACATTTTACTGCTGTAATCTTCTGTGACTCAAACTGCTGTTGCAGGGTATGCTTTCTGCTACGTTATTACTGGGTGTGCCTACAGGTTTGTTAATGTTTTGTGCTTACAGATTACTGCGGTAATCTTCTCTGATTCAAATTGTTTTTTTGCAAGGTATATTTTCTGTTACTGCTTTATTTTTCTCTGTAGCAAAGTGTTTTTGCAGGGTATATCTTCTGTGAAATTGTTACAGGTGGTGCTTACAGGGTTTACAGTTTTATCTATCATTAGGCTAAGCTTTCAGGGCTACTGCATTTGTTGTTGGCTGATTGTTTCTGCTCTTACCTCCTTGTTTCTTTTGTCCATGGTTCTTCCTTTTTGGCAGGTGAAGGGCACAGCCACCAACCCCCATCCCCAACTACCCCATGCTATAGTCCTTTTATAGAGCAGTACAGTTGTGACATTTCCTGTAGCAAAACAGGAAGGGGAGGATCACAGGGGTATCCACACAGGGTATGGGGTCATAATGTCGCAAGACATTATGCCTCATGGCTAAATCGTGCTGCCAGTACAGCGTGATTCATGCCATGCGGCATAACTCTTTTTTTCTGTGGGGGGCTCCACACACCATCCCCCTGTTGCAGGAGGATGCACCCCCTTGACCCTCCCACTAAAGATTCTTAACTCCAGGGAGGGTCCAACTCGGGGAGCGCAGAAAGTCTTTAAAAAAATGTAATTTCTGGGAACGGGAATCAAACCCAGTCCCAGACACAGTGCCTGGATTCCTGCTGCTGTGGCTCTGTCCAGTGAGCCACGGCAGCTGCTTGGTGGAACCCACTCCCAGCAGAGGTCTTATCCTCTGCCTGGGAGTGTGTGAATGGTGCAATACTGTGTACAATAGTATACGCGGTATTGTACCATTCGCTGTCCTAGACAGCACTATTTCAGATTAGCTATAATGTCATACACTATTAAGCGTACAACATTATGACCCGTATGTCCATACAGTGACCTCACATACAGGGGCACAAGTAAATTAGCTTGTTATAACAAGTTATACAAAAAAAAAGTTTGCTTTCATTTTCCTCCTTCTAATTACTCGGACCAGGTTATAAATCCAACAGCTCAACTGTAATGGATATTATTAACTGCAGGCACTGTGGGACACTTTTCAAAAGGGCAGTTATATTGGACTTAGGATGCTGTCCTACATGTTGGACCATTGGAGATCTAAGGGCTCAGCTCCAGGCAGCATGGGCAGAGATTGCGTGCCTCAAATCACATATTCAGGAGGAAATATAAGAACCGCCTGCCATTTCCCCAACATCAAATTGAAACTCCTCGACTGCAGAGGATAGTTGGTCCGGGAGGTTGGCAGGTGGTTAGGAGGGGCAAATCGAGTACCCCATCACTCAATGCTCTCCAACGTATCACCTCCACAAACCATATAAAAACTACAAACAGATATCTGCCTCTATCTCCAAAATCAAACAAAGGGGCAGAGGACACTGCAGCCCAGGAGCTAGTACAACAAAACTCAGCCAAAACAAGGACCCAAACAAAAAAAAAGCAAAAAGGAAATCCAAAACACTTCTGATCATGGGAGACTCCATGATTCGGGGAGCTGATACCTACCTCCAGCCAAGGATAATGGTCAGATGTCTCCCAGGTATATCAGTGTGGAGAGACACTGACAGCATTGCTAAAACTGTGCAGGAAGCAGGAGAAAATATCAATGTCCTGGTACACATTGGGACTAATGACCTCATCAGCTGGTCAGTTGTGGAGACCAAGGAACACCTGACCAGGCTGGGAGAAAGACTGTCATCCGTGTCATCCAGCATCTCCTTCTCTGAGATCCTGCCAGTCTGAGAGAGGAGGGCAGATGGACAGAAGGTCAGAGAAGGGGCAATAGGGGAGCTAATCATGTGGCTCAAGGGCTGGTGCCAGGAAAAAGAACACAAATTTGAGCGAAAGTTCTTTACATTTGATGGGCTGTTTCTGACTAAAGAGGGAGTCAGTGCATAGGGGCAGAAGTTTGACATCTTTGCAGAATATTTAAACTAGCCAATGGGGAGAGGGGTGCAGCACTCAATACATCGAACAGGAAGAACACCCCTCCCTCCTCAGCTAGTGATCAAACAGGAGTTCAGCATGTTTGTAGTTTGTTTGCATCACCAGGTAAGGAAAAAGGTCAGGCTCCCCTTACGACGTGCAGGGGGAAGTGCCGGACCTCGTCCAACAACTAACTCACTGAAATCTGGCCAATGGAA
Source organism: Neoceratodus forsteri (assembly GCA_016271365.2). Taxonomy (NCBI): domain Eukaryota; kingdom Metazoa; phylum Chordata; order Ceratodontiformes; family Ceratodontidae; genus Neoceratodus; species Neoceratodus forsteri. The sequence continues at coordinate 776,723,770 of CM028137.1, forward strand.
AATCACGTACACAAATGCCCGAAGTCTGGGAAACAATATCCCAGACCTGCAGGCAACAGTGAAAGAGGCTAAACTGGAAATAGTAGCCATTAGCAAGACATGGTTCACCAATAACAACACTTGGGAGACTTCAGTACCCAGCTATGTACTGTTCAGAAGAGACCGAGGTGCAAAAAAGGGGGGGGGTGGCCCTTTATGTCAATAAAAATATCAAAGCTACAGAAATTCAGAATACACATAAGGAGCCAGAAGAACTGTGGGTCACCCTGGAAACAGGAAATGAGACAGCCATACAAACTGCGGTTGTCTACAGGCCTCCAGACCAGGGGGAGGACATAGACACATTACTGTTAGATGATATACAAAACATGACAGCTAAATGGGAGGTTCTGATAATAAGAGACTTCAACATGCCAGATACAGATTGATCAATACCAGCAGGAACATCTGCCAGAACTAGACACATAGTGGATTCCCTGCAGGGGGAGGACCTCAAACAACTGGTACAACAACCCACAAGAGACAGGGCTATCCTAGATCTAGTATTGACTAACGGGGAAAGGATCACAGATCTCCAGGTAGAAGGTCACCTGGGGGCCAGTGACCATCACATGGTATGGTTCAATTTGGCCACTAGAACTAAATCATCCCATTCCAAGGCAAAAATATGGGATTTCAGAGGAGCTGACTTTGATAAGATGGCCAACAGAGTTAAGCTAGCCCTGGCAAGAAGAAATACAGGTGAGGGGGTACAGGCAATGTGGGCAAGCATTAAGGATGCAATACTTGAAGCAACATCCCATTGTGTTAGGGAGAAAAGCGAGAGCAAAAGAAGGAGGAAAACATTTTGGTTTTCAGAAACAGTAGCAGAAAAGGTCAGAGCCAAAAGGTTGACATTCAGGAAATTTAAGGGAACGCAGCAGGACGAAGATAGGGAGGCATACCAAATGTCCCTAAGGGAAGCAGGGAAGGAAGTAAGGCAGGCAAAGGCCCAAACCGAGCAAACACTAGCACGAATGGTAAAAGAAAGGGATAAGACTTTCTATAGATACATTAGTGAAAGGAGAAAGTCCAGAGGGGGTATTGCTAAGATCAAAGGGGATAAGGGGGAGTGTGTGGAGGAGGACCAAGGAAAAGCATCTATCTTAAATAGATACTTCTGCTCAGTATTTTCTGAGGAGAAGGTAGGGCAGGGCCCACAGCTCAGCACGATGGACACGGGGTGGGGAGGGAGGTGTGCACAAGTCCCTTCACAAAAGAAAGGGTCTTACAAGAGCTTGCTAAGCTCAGGGTGGACAAGGCAATGGGACCGGATGGCATACATCCCAGGGTACTAGAGGAGCTAAGGGGGGAAATAGCAGAGCCATTAGCAGAACTGTTTAGTGAGTCTCTGAGCACAGGATAGGTCCCAGAAGACTGGAGAAAGGCTTATGTGATCCTGCTCCACAAGGGTGGTAGCAGGGAGGAGACAGGGAACTACAGACCAGTCATTCTTTCCTCAATAGTGGGCAAGATTATGGAGGCACTCCTTAAGGAAAGGATAGTACAACACCTGGAATCCATATGAGCACAGGATCCAAGACAGCATGAGTTTAACTGTCAAACTAATCTCATAGATTTCTTTGACTGGGTAACCAGAGTGGTGGACCAAGGGGGTGTAGTTGATGTTGCCTACCTTGACTTCAGCAAAGCTTTCACTACTGTTCCACATAGAAGATTGATTAATAAGCTGGGTAGGCTCGAGGTGGGTCAGAAGTTGGCCAACTGGGTGGCAAACTGGTTAGTGGGCAGAACACAGAGTGGTGGTAAATGGTATATAGTCTGAACAGATGCAAATCACAAGTGAGGTACCTCAGGGATCAGTCCTGGGGCTAGACCTCTTCAATATCTTCATCGGTGACATTTATTTATTTATTTAGTAGAAATCGGAATTGCAAAGCTTTGAGTCAGGGACCCATTTACAAAGGCTCCTCGGCAGGAAACAGATAGAATATACAAATACAGACATGGTTACATAGAGTACAGAACATATAGTAGGGAACACTATACATGTATGTACATAAACACAAGGGATAAAATTCATATGAGAGCAAAAACTCTATACAGGAAAACACTATACATGTATGTACATAAATACCAGGAATATAATTAATAAGAGAGTGAAACTCCATACAGGTCCTATATAGTGATGTAGCTAAACCATCTAGTACACCAGAGACAGCAATTTGGGTTCTGTTACAAATAAAAATAGGTGGTAACTTAAAACAAATGTGGTGACACTTGGGCAGCTACATGTTCTGCCAGGGCATGAGACAGTGGGGGGGGGGTTCCCAGTGAGGTGAGGAAGCAAACAGCTATGTGCAGTTACAGCTGCAGGTGGTGAGTAGGTGTTGCCTAAGGGTAGATTTGAAGGGTCCTATTCTTAGTTGAGATGTGATATCAAAAGGGAGGGCATTGCTCCAGGTCAGGGCCCGGTATCGGAAGGACCTTTGGGCCTGGGATGTACTGACCCTGGGCACTTGAAGTGTACACTTGAGTGCGCTCTGGGTGGAGATGGTAGAGACGGAGGGAGGTGAGGATGAAAATTAGGCCTGAAGGTGCAAGGCCTACAACAATTTTTTTGGTTAGGAGACAGGTTTGATAGCACAACCTTTCCTCAAGGCTGAGAAAATCAGCAAAGTCATATAAGGTACAAGAGTGGGTGAGTCTGCTGGAGCCCATAAGTAGGCGGCAGGCTTTGTTCAGGGACATTTTGATTTTATTGAGTGTGGTTTTGTCTGCTGCACCATACACCAGGATGCTGTAGTCCACTAGGGATAGCACAGAGGAGGTGATGGCCAGCTTTAGGGCTGCAGGTGGTAGACAGCTCTTGTGGCAGTACAGTAGGCCAACATGTGTGTTTATGTCTATAGCGAGGGTGTGTGTGTGGTCATGAAAAGAGAGAGCAGAGTCGAAGATGATGCCCAGGTATTTGTAGGTTTTTACTTGCTCGAGGGGAAGGAGGGTGCTAAACAGGACAGTGAGTGGGGCATTCCTGGATTTGCTTTGGGAATGCGAGGATAGCATGTGCTTCATCTTTGTTAGGTTAATTACAAGGTGACGGTCCAGAAACCAGGATTCCACCTGATTAAAAGAGTGTTGCAGGGCACTTTGGAGGTGGGTCTGGTGGGATGTGAAAATGACTGCATCGTCTGTGTAGAGGAGCATTTTTTCTGAGCAGGAGCTGGGGAGCATATTTAGGTACAGACTGAAAAGCAGTGGTCCAAGGATCGAGCCTTGTGGGACACCCGAGTGGACCTGCCAAGTGCCGGAGAGGGTACTGTTAATTTTCACACACTGTAACCGGGAGGTGAGGTAGCCTGAGAACCAGGACAGAGGGCTGTGTGAAAAACCTAACTGGGAGACCGTGGATATGAGGAGTGGGTGGCAGATGGTATTGAAGGCTTTTGATAGGTCACTGTACACTGCACCCATGAGGAGCCCTTCATCCAGGGCTGTGTGTAAATAGCTGGAAAACTTGATGAGGGTGGTAGTGGTGCTATGCCCCCAGTGGAAACCATGCTGTTCCACACAGAGGAGATTGTGTTTGTCAAGGTATTTGGTCATTTGGTCAGCCACAACTTTTTCTAGGGCTTTTGAGAGGGGTGGCAGTACCGAGATCGGTCTGTAGTTCCTGGGGGAGGTACGGTCCCCACCTTTGTGTATAGGGGTGACCACTGCAGTCTTCCAAGCAAGGGGGAATGGCCATGACAGAGTGAGTAGTTGAGAAGGCTGGTAAGGGGTGCAAGGACTGCGTCCAGAACTAGGCGAAGGAGTTTTGGATCCAGTGTGTCATTACTATAGCCGGTGCCACTGAGGGCTTTAAGTAAGTAGGGTTTGGCCTCAGATGGTGTGAGGGCCCTGAAGTGGAATGGGGGGTAGTGAAGGTGGGTGGGGAAGAGCAGGGGCAGGGTCAAAGAAGTTTGTGGGGAGGACTGCTCTGAGGTCTGAGAAAGCTTCATTGAGTCTATCGGTGGTACACTGCGGGTCTATGGTGAGCGAGTCATTTATGTCAAGCTGGGTGGGTGGGGGTGTTGTAGACTTTCTGTTCAGCTCCTTAATATTATCCCAGAACATCCGGGTGGACCCCCAGGAGGAGGCAAGGGTGGATCTGTAGTAATCTGATTTTGCCTTGCGGATGGCCCAGGTGCATTTATTGTGTGCAGCACTATAGGCTTGCCTATCTGCAGGCTTGCCAGATTCGATTGCTCTGTGCCAGAGGTTATCTCTTCTCCGCAGTTGATTGACTAAAGCTGGGGTATAGCCGTTATGATCCTTAATAGATGATTTAGTAAGGGGAGCAAAGATGTCACACGCTGCATTAAACAATAAGACAAAGTAACCAAAAAGCAGTGTCAACTTCAGGAGCTAGTTCAATCAGGGACCAGTCCAAGCTGACAAGGTACTCTCTATGTTGTACTAGCTTGCCAGGGTGAATGCGCCATTGGAGGACAGTTTTTGGTGCCATTTCTTTCATTTTACAGGACCAGGAGAGGGTGATAGGAGAGTGGCCACTGAGGGCATTAGGTAGTACGATGGTGCTGGTGATTTTATGGGTCTGTTCGGGAGGACAATGTCCAGAAGTGTGGCAGTGCTTTTGGTAGGATGGAACTGGGTGGGAGTAGTTACCAACTCTGTAAGGTCAAGGGCTGCTATAGCATTTTTGGCTTGGGAGGCAGAGCTGGAGAGCCAGTTAATATTGAAATCACCAATCGTGATCTGTTCCAGTTTGCTGGGCAGACTGGAGAGGTGCTCTAGAAGTGATTGAAAGGTAGGGAACTGGTGTCGAGGGGGGATATAGGTGGTCACGAATATTAGGGGGACTCTGGAGTCACCAGTGAAAATTTTGAGGGAGATCCCCTGGGCACCATGCTCCAGTTGAGGTGAGGGGAGGGCCAGCCCTTGCAACATGTCTCTGAGGTATATCATGCAGCCACCTACATGTTTCCCAGCCCTGTCTTCCTGAAAGAGTTTGTAACCTGGTATGGTAATAAAGTGATCAGGGTTTTTTTTGGATAGCCATGTTTCCACTAGTGCTAGGATATCCAGTTGGTGTTGGGCAACCCAGCCCTGTAGGTCAGCAAATTTTTTAAGGAGACTGCAAATATTCATAGAGGCCATACGTAGACCAGTGGATGTGGAGGGTCAGTTAGGGCTGTCTGCTACGGGGCCTGGGTTGGGGTGGATGTTGCCTGTTAGTAGAAGTATGAAGGAGATGAGTTTGAAAAGAGCCATGTGCTTTCTGATTCAGTTGGGCTGGGTACTGTGCATGGCCCGGCTCTGGAGAAAGATAGGAATGGGGAGGGACCGAAGAGCTTGGATGGCCAAATAGAAGGGGGGCCAAGGGGAGTTGGGGAGGAGGGGATGCAGACAGATGAGCTGGTGGGGGTGCAAAGGAGTACTTGACACCATAGGTGGGCTGGGGAGTGGTAGGGAGGGTGGGAAGTGTGTGAGGGTGGGTTGGTAGGGGTGAGGGACCTGCTGGGTGGGGATGTGTCAATGCTAAGAGACAACAGTATGAGTAGCACCAGTCTGGTAGGCACTCGATGTATTGTCATATTGGTCATGGTCTGAGATAAAAGAGGTTGCAAGTATCTTACTGAAATGTGGCAACCTCTTTGGTGCAGTGGCAGGGTCACAGATTAAGATCACACCACTGAATGTTAGGACGTAGGTAATTTGATTTTGGTGTGAAGGGCCCAGGACTAGAAGTGTTAGGGGAGAGCAGTGGGAAGAGGATTGCAACCTACAAGTGATTGTTGCCCTCTAATGGCTTTGCAGTATAATTTGCAAATGGAAAAGTAGACACACACAAAAAAAGAAGGGTCTGGGCTGGGAAAACGAGCTATTTAAACTGTAGCAGTAGCAATTAGTTGAAAATAAATGCAGTCACTAGTCTTGTTCTAAGTTAATTTGAGAGACAATGCAGCTTTGACAAAATCCAAAACCAGTTTAAGCAGTGTAAGAATACAGTCTAAATAAATGCAGTCACTAGTCTGGATTCTAATTAATAAGAGAGAAGATGTAGCTTTAACAAAATCATCACTGGTGTAGCAAGCACAATCAAGACCAGTTTATGCAGTGTATAGATACAGTGAAACCAGGCAAAAATCCTGTTCTATCCCTTAGTTGATGGAAACCATCAAAGAGATACAAGGATTTAAGTCACTAGAGTCCAGGTTGCAAACTAGGTTGTAAATAAAATAAAAATAAGAAACTGTTCAGCAGTGAGCTGCAGTTACAGATGGCAGTGGGTTACAGATAAAGGACTGCAGATCCCAAGAGAAGACCAAATGAGGGCTCAGACTGGAAAAAGGCACCACTTTTAAAATTCAAGTGAAGTGCACAGTTACTGTCTGAGTCACAGTCCGTACCTGTCATCTGGCTCTGGGGCAGATGTAGGCTCCTTTCTTGGCCACTCGGAGGGAGTTGGGCAGACTTGTGCAGCAGTTGCCCAAATGGGCTTTGAGGAGTGCCTGTCAGCTGGTTCTGGGGCAGATGCAGTCTCCTTTCTTACCCACTTGGAGGGATTTGAGCAGGGTTGTGCAGCAGTTGCCCAAATGAGCTTTGAGGAGTGCCTGTCAGCTGGCTCTGGGGCAGATGCAGGCTCCTTTCTTGTCTACTCAGAGGGAGTTGGGCAGGCTTGTGCAGCAGTTGCCAAATGGGCTTTGAGTGCAGATGGACTGGAGGGTAAGGTTTGTCTGTTTGCAGAAGACACTAAGATCTGCAATAGAGTAGATGATCCATATGGGGTGGTCAGAATGAGAAGAGATATGGATAAACTGGCAAAATGGTCAGGAGTGGCAACTGGGGTTTAACGCAAAGAAGTGCAAGAGCATGCACATAGGGAAGAGAAACCCTGAAGCCACCTATAGGTTGGGAGGGGAGTTGCTGGCAATCACAAGGGAAGAAAGATACTTGGGCATCATCATCATAGATGACCTGAAATCATCCAAGCAGACCACTAAAGCAGTAGGAAGAGTGCTTTTAGTTATAAAGGAGCACAGTTTTTTTTATAAACTGTGAGTAACAAGTGACTGCCACAGTGATTGTTTCATTTATTTTGTCTTACATGTTTTTCAGAAAATTGAATGTTATTGCTGACAGTAGGGGTTCTTCAAAGTATATTACCACTATAGTAACAGTCAGCATTTTTACTAAGGTATGAGGAATTGCTAACATTTTGAAGTTACCACATAAGCATATTATACAGTAAGTTCACATGAGTACAATTAAATAATATTTTGTTTTAATTAATTTGCAGAAAAACAAAGAATACAGTATTTACAAGTACATATTCCCATGAAATGTAGGGGACTTTACAAATAAAATAAGAAATTATACTACAGAGAAATCATTTTGAATTTTTCAAGGGCACCCCCATCTCCATTTTGTAAAGTTGTATCCAGAGCTTCTTGGGGGGGGGGAAGAAGTTCCTATAAGAACATTGCTCTATTACCCACCATACCCATGTTGTACACATTGTTTAGATCTGCTATAGAGGATGAGCAGATAACTGGTGGAAGTTAGTTCCTATAAATATTGTTTATTTACAAATGGAAATGCTTGGTGTATCATTTAACTATTTAGAGGTGGATTAATCTCCCCTTTTTAGCTTTGTTCTCATATCAAATAAATCTTGCTTAGTCTGTATAGATCGTTCTTTCTAAATAGTTTGTATATAATTTAAAGATGAATGTTACATATATTTTTTCTGATATAGGCTCTAGTGTTCAGAGCACTATACATTTTACTACATTTTCTGATGAGGAGAAAAAGAAACTGTTCACCACAATAAGAGGGTACAGGGATCTGTCCATGCAGATGGGTGAAGCCCCCAAACAATTAAGCCAGAAAACAGACAATTTAAAACATAAAAATTGTCACCTAGAATGGCATGGGCTTACATTGACACAATATCTACAGTATAATCATATACCTAGTGGCCTCAGAATTAGTGTAGATCCCAATTTAGGTATCAACTCCACCAAATTAGATAATAAATGGGATGGCATCCATAATAGAGCATCATGTGACTTTATGTATGCCTTGATAGAAGCTATAATTGATGAAAGACAGGCTATAGAAAAAGAAATTAAAGAGACAGAAGATTTTCTCAAACTTAAGGTTCAAGAAGAGGAATTCAAAAAGCTCATAGAGGATATTAAACAAAAATTACTTGACTATGAGGGCAGATTGAAAGAACAGAAAATCAAGAAGTTCATTAGGGACACAAATGACTATTGTGATGGCAGAGTCTATACATACAAGAAATTTAAAAGACAATTTACTTTTAATACTTACAACACATATGAAAGTTCTGACAGTGATACTAGTTACATCAGGGATGCCCAGAAACCTAGTGAGATTGTAAATGTGCATCGTGGTGACACAGAACAACCTAGTACATCAAGTGACACACACAAAGAAGTCAGATATGACTTAAGAAATCAGGATACTAATAGAGAATCTTATCAGCAGGGGGAAGGATGGAGAGACACAAGGGGAAACAAGGGAGGTGGGCAAGGTGGAAAAAATGCAAGGTGTTTTATTCCAGGGAGAGGTAGAATGACATAGACACTGTACCTATTTTCAATTTCAGTAAGAGAGAATTGACACCAATAGAGACCAGAGTACTCAGTTTGGGTCTTTCGTTTGCACCAACACAGTCCTTGAACCTTTTTGATTTAGAAGTGGATCTACAGAGATTTTTCAGGAACCTCAGACTAAAGAATTTATTTGGGACTTCATCCAACATAGTGCAAGACACCTATCAACAAAAATTGAGACAAACACTTCAAGTAAAATCTCAATATAATCCACCAATTGGTAAAAACCATGGGATAGAGGCGTTTTGCCATAATGTGGAAAAAGAGGTTTTGGCACTGTTTAGCAATAGAGAAGAACTAAATCCATCACATAAAAACTTGATGAAATTTGAAAATTTAGCCTTAGAGAATCTTAAACAGGACAAAGATATTGTTATTAAACAGGCTGACAAGGGGGTGGGATAGCTATTCAATGTAGGTTACAATACAAAGAAATGTGTCTCACACTATTGCAGAATGGAGAGAACTATGAATTATTACCTGAGAACCCTACTAACAGCATCCAAACAGAAATTACTGGCTTATTAGAAGAATACACCTTAAATGGCTGGATCCAGACATGGGAAGTGGATTTACTGCACTGTGAATTTCCCAGAATATCTACATTTTATTGTATTCCTAAAATACATAAAAATATTTGTAACCCGTCTGGAAGGCCAATAGTGTCTGGAATTGGTTCCATGTTTGAACCTCTGTCTAAGTACATAAATTTCCATTTGCAGCTCTTAGTTGAAAATACTAGATCATATATCAAAGATTCATCTGATATGATAAGACATCTACAACAAATTTCTGAAAGTGGTATTCCAGAGTCAAGTATTCTGGTCACTTTTGATGTGACAGATTTATATACTTCAGTTCCACACAAGCAAGGAATAGATTGTATAGGATGTATCCTGGATAAGAGGCATAGTAACTGCAAACCAAAAACTACAGTTTTACAGGAAATGGCACAGTTGATTCTTAGTAAAAACTATTTCGAATTTGACAGATGCTATTACCAGCAAAATAAAGGTACTGCCATGGGATTGACCATGGCACCTACCTATGCTAATTCCTACATGGTTAATTTTGAAGAGAAGTACATATACGATGCTCAAACTATTAAATTTTATGATAAAATAGTAACATGGGTATGTTTTATTGATGATATTTTTATGTTATGGTCTGGTACCATTATTGAACTAGAAGTTGTTTATGAAGAACTTAATCAGAAGGATAGACATTTGAAGTTCATTATGAACTATGACACACATAAAATATCATATTTGGATTTACTTGTTATTTATGAACATAAACATATTGAGACGTCTCTGTTCAGGAAACCAACAGATACGAATACGTTATTACATCATACAAGTTTTCATGAATTAAAATTAAAAAATAGTATACCCTATGCACAACTTACGAGGGTCAAATGAAACTGTAGTAAGGTAGAAAATACAGTACAAGAAACATAACAAATGTTACACAAATTTAAGGCCAGTGGATATAAACAGCATATATTTAAACAAGCAGAAACAAGAATAAGTCAAAACAATAGAAATGAACTACTACAACCTAAAGCACCACAAGGTGACATTCAACGAGTGGTATTCTCCACCAAATGTAACCATAAAATGGTGGATATAAGAAAAATAATCCACAAACATTGGTACCTAGTTCAAATGGACAATGAATAAATCCAGACATTGCAAAATAGACCTATAGTAGTAGCGAAAAAAGTAAAAAGTTACAGGACACTTTGGTTCACTCACAATTTAAGACACATGATATAGCTGGGTGTCAGCTTTTGCTGGGCCCACTAACACCTGGAATGGTTCCTTGTGGTAGATGTAGCATTTGTAATCACACATCTAAGAAACAGATTTATATCCACCCACATGTACTGGAAAGATTTTCAATTAAACAATACATCACTTGTACTACAGAAGCTGTTATATATCTGATACAATGTCCTTGCGTTTTACTATATATTGGACAAACAAGTAGAGAACTATGCAGAAGTATTCAAGAACATAAAGGAGACATAAGAAATCATGACGAAAATGCTCCTGTGGCAAGACATTTTAATGAGGCATCCCATTCTGGAGCCTCACTTAGATTTTGGGGTCCAGAAAAAATATTCATCCCCCAGAGGAGGGACTTAAGGGAGTCCTTATTGAGGGCTGAAATAAGATGGATTTTCTATATGCACACATTGGATAGAAATATAGGGATGAATGTTGAAACCAATTGGCAAGCCTGTATTTAAATATAGAAAGACATGACATGTGTTGTGTGTAGACAGGGACACTTTTTGTACAGATGGATTTCTATGATAGTGTCTTATACATACTGTATATATAAGTGGTGTTTACATAGTAAAAGCAAAGATTAATTCCTTTAAAAAGTTTTGTTTGCATAGTAATTTCATAGGACAACCTTTTGATTTATCGCTACATAATAATTGTTCGAAATTTCTAACCCAGTATATATGGTAGAGGGCATAGTGTCTAATAGTACAACAAATTACAATACATTATGTGAAGTTTTTTGAATAGAATTTAAAATTGGACATCTAATAAGGCTTGTTTAGTTGACCCTTTATAGCAAAAGGTCAACTTTAATATTTCATAAAAAAAGATCTCAAAAAGATAACTATTTGAACTTTTGACATAGACAGGTTATTATTATAAAGTTATTTTAGAACTTTATAATGGTTCTAATTAATGTATTAATTAACAAAACTTTCATTAAGTGCTATTTCTATAGTTGACGTTTTGACCTTTTGGGCTTATATATTTATATACATGATAGCACTCTTTACCCATTTAAATACTGTCTTGTTAATCTAAGATTTATATTCATGTATATAGCTTATACAAAAGATATAGTAAAATGTATTTAAAACCCTTGAATGAGACATTTTGATAAAAGTTGACCCATGACCTCCCATTATGAAAGGTTCAGTACATTGTACCAAAGAAAATTGTCACAAGTCTTTGAAGTCACATTTTTGGACCTCATGTTGTAAACATGACGGATTTTATAAATTTCTATGTGCAGTAATATGAAAGATTGTCCTAATGATCTTTTGCAATTTATAATTTCACATACGAATTTATTTCATTATAAGGCTTGTTAATGGTATATAAAACCATATATTCATTTTAAGAAACATGTTAAACAATGTCCTTGCTCCAAGAAATCATATGTTTCCCCCTGATAGATGAAGATTACAGGTGTTACAGTTGATTTTTCTTCTATATATGCTATTTCAGTTTAATTTTACATACATATGTTAATTTGTATTTAATTTGTAATGTATGGTTGCTAAGTAGTCACATTATCTTATTTACGTAACAGCCGGTATGTAATGGACAAAGAAAGTGCACAGGTCACAGTGGCAGTCTTTTAGTGCCTGCTTTGCTCAAAATCCATGGCTCTATGGTGGAGCCAGCTATTAGACTGCTACAGCAGTCTGTTTGCGCATGCGCAGTAGCGCAATCATGACATCGTCACGTTGAGACGTCCTATTGAGGGATTAGAACAAAACTGGCACAAGAGGTATAGAATCACTCCTGTAGCTGTAACAAACACAAGCAGCCATCTTTAAGGTGCAGAGGGGTAGACATGCTGGAAAGAACTTTTCTTAAAAGCATTTAAGTAAGTAATTAGAATCTATTTTACTAGTCAAAATTGCCTACTACATTTTATACTTTAAAAGAGAGTTACAAAAACCTTATTTATCACGGCTTTTCCACAGAAATCAATTCAGTGCTTTAAAGCACATTTTCTCCTGCACCTAACAGAGCAAACTGGTTAAGGTAGGAAGAGTGCTTTTAGTTATACAGGAGCACAAGTTTTTATAAACTGTGAGTAACAAGTGACTGCCACAGTGATTGTTTCATTTATTTTGTCTTACATGTTTTTCAGAAAATTGAATGTTATTGCTGACAGTAGAGGTTCTTCGAAGTATATTACCACTATAGTAACAGTCAGCATTTTTACTAAGGTATGAGGAATTGCTAACAATTTGAAGTTACCACATAAGCATATTATAAGTTCACATGAGTACAATTAAATAATATTTTGTTTTAATTAGTTTGCAGAAAAACAAAGAATACAGTATTTACAAGTACATATTCCCCATGAACAAGCCCATTTTATGGGTGAAACGTAGGGAACTTTACAAATAAAATAAGAAATTATATTACAGGGAAATCATTTTGAATTTTTCAAGGGCCCCCCCATCTCTATTTTGTAAAGTAACACTAAAGCAGTAGGAAAGGCTAGGGGGATGTTGGGGTGTATTAGCAGGGGTATCACAAGTCATAAGAAGGAGGTAATAATCCCTCTTTACAAAACACTAGTTAGGCCCCATCTGGAGTACTGCATGCAGTACTGGAGGCCGCACCTGCACAAGGACATTAACAAAATGGAGGCAGTCCAGAGAAGGGCAACCAAAATGGTGCAGGAACTGCATCAGAAAACATATGAGGACAGATTAACGGAGCTCAATATGTATACCCTACAGCAAAGGAGGGAGAGAGTTGATATGATCGAAACATTCAAACATCTTAAGTGAATTAACAAGGTGAAAGAGCCTAACATGTTTCAATATAAGAAAAATTGTAGGACAAGAGGACACAGCATGAGATTAGAGGGAGGCCAATTAAGGGGTAATGTGAGGAAGTTTTTTTCATAGAAAGGGTGGTAGATGCATGGAATGGCCTACCTCAGGAAGTGGTGGATATGAATACAGTGCAGAGCTTCAAACAAGCATGGGATATGCATAAGGGAGCAATACAGACAAGTATGAATAGATAGGCCAATGCCACATTCATAAGGTAGAAAAAAATGGGCAGACTGGATGGGCCTTGCGGTCCTTATCTGCTATCAACTTCTATGTTTCCATGAATTGTTTTCCTCAAAAGCATACCACAATTGTTTAAAAAATGTTTGCATTAAACAAGGAAAAGGAGTTCTACAAAGTCATGTCAAAGGTTTTAAATATTTCTAGAAGTCTTTGGTGCTTTCAGTAGTCATTTTGTGATAACCAATTAAGGACATCATAGGCTGGGATAGAAGAAACAATGAAAAGTCCAACCCATCTGTGGCATTGGGTGCTTCATGAACAACACGAGGTGATGGCTCTCTCAATCATGAGCTGTACAGCAGCAAACAAAAGGCCCTTCTTGGCAACAGCTGGACCACAGACATTGAATCTTCATCAAATTAATTACGCTGCTCCCTCAATGCAACATCAGGCCAAAACAATCCTCACCCAATGAGGGGTATGAAAACAGTGGAGCCAGATTAAAGAACATGAAACATTGGTGATTGCTGTGGTAGGTGCTGTCCACGGGCCCCATTCTGGCACAACAAGAAGGTGATCAATGACTCTGTAAGAATTGGGAGAATGATGATGTGGATAAAGAGGATAATTTTGATGATCAAGATGAACAACAGTGGCTGCTTGCTTCTAAAACCAATCCCAAGAGCACATAGGTGGCTCTAACTTTTGTGGGGAGTCTTTGGTGATTGGTCCACTGTCAAAAGTCAGACTTTAAACACTGGTGAATTGGGTTACTCTGTTGCCCCAGCGAGAACAGATGCTGAAGGAGGGACTTTCACCTTTGCTATGTAGCTGGTTTGTCAAGCTGATCTTTCAAGTTCTTCCTCCATCTCTTCAAATAAACCACAATTTATTAAAGTGGCAGCACAGGTGGTAAGTTCTCAGTGACCAAGGTGATAGCTTGTCTCTAAGCCACATACAAGAGTACCAGATGGCTGGTGGTGCTCAGACTCAATCCCCTAAATATATCCACATGTATCTATGCAGATCCATGGTCCTGAACATCTGGCTGGATGTTCTCAAGTATAATTTGTGGCACTGCAAACATTTTATATGTACTGATGCTTGCTCCACAGAAATGTTGTGACATCCTAGACATACTAGCAGAAGGGGTGTGACACGTGGAGGAAATGTGTTTTCCTTTGCTCTAGCTGGAAATGCAAATGACTGCAGCATGGTCATATATCCTTCCACTCATACAGGACACAGCATGGGTGGTGCCTCTGGGTTAGGCTCTGAGCTGGTCTATGGAGAGTCCTGGGCCATTGCAGACCTCTGGATAAAGTCCCACATATGATGAGCAAGACAGCTGACACATGCAGATGAAAGCAAGTTGCACTGTACTGCAGTGATTCTGCCTGTTGCATCTCTCAACTAATACCACGTCTTGTGGCCCATTGCCATGCTCTCAGCTGGGTCCCAAATGTAAGTAAGGCATTGATGCAAGGACTTGCAGGCACCAGGAATGATGTTTACATGCCCTTCAAGTACACAATGTTCCAAGTCAGACACATGGCACGTGTCTTCCACCAACTGAAACACATGTCCGCATGTTTCTGGGAAGATTTCAGTAAACAGTTCCAAAGGAAGCTACAGTACATACTTTTTAACATATGTGAACAGTCCAAAAACAAAATAATTTTCACTTTACTCTGTCAGGTGCGCATTACAGGTATACAGTATCTCAGTATCATCTAATGATCTCCCCTAATGGTAGCATGTGCATGGTGAACAACATGGGGCCAGGAGTGATCCCTGAGGCACTTCACAGCATAATGCAGCAACCTCTGAGATGTTGCCTCCTAACACCACCTGCTGTACCCTACTGGACAAACAGAACTCAAACCACTACAGCATTGTTCCTGTGAGTTCTACATAGTGCCTCAGCTGAACCAATACTGCCCTATGGTCCACTGTGTCAAATGCCAAGGAGATATCAAACAAAGCCAAGATGGAACAACATCCGCTGTGTCTCACAAGAAGATGATCATTGAACACCTTGATGACAGCAGTCTCAGTGTGATGTCTAAGCCTGAATCCAGATTGGAAAGGCTCATAGATATCATAACATTCAAGGTGATTTTGAAGCTGAATTGCTATTACCCATTCAATTACCTTCCCTAAAAAAGGAAGGATTGCAATCTGTCTACAGTTTGCCAGATTGTCGGGGTTCAATGATGGCTTCTTCAGGAAGGATCTTGCCACTGCCCTCTTCAGTTTGGTAAGGAAAACGGCCTACCACAGGGAACACCCAACAATCTCAGCAGAAATTGGTACCAGGACCTCCCAGAAACCTGGCAAATATCTGGCAGGTTCTGGTCCAACATACAGTAGGTAGTGTGCAAGCTTGAGATCTCATCTGCAAGACCAAATCAAACTTCACCCTTGGTGGCAGAGTGCATGAGTGCCTCGCTAAATGGGTATAACCGGATCATGATAGGCCACTTGAGGCGATCCCGGATCAGATGCTTGATACCTTGTAAAGGAAGACCAGATTAAACTCATCCCATTTCTCTGCTGAAAAAAACCCTTCCTGACTGAAGATAGGACACATTTAGAAAATTGCCAATGGTATCGAAGAGTTGAGTGGGGTGATTCTTCTGTGCCTTCAGTGATTACCCATGAAAGGGATACTGTCTTATTCAGGGTGATCACCCGATAATATTTACTACAATGAGTTGTCAATGTCTATCTGTCCTCCACTGACCTGGATCTCCTCAAGAATGCTCTAACCTCCATCCTTCATACAAACAAAAACATAGAATTTGTCGGCAGAAAAGGACTGCTTAGTTGGCCCACCCAGTCTTCCCAAGTGTTTCCTGCCTATTCTACACCTGCAGACTTAACTGGCCTCCAACATCCCTTCACCAAGCCTCTGCTCTAATATGCCCCTATGTTTATCCCATGCATGCTCGAAGCCCCCCAGGTTTTAGCCTCCCCCACCTTGGCTAGCAGTCTGTTCCAGGTGTCTACCCCCTTTCAGTGAAGAAATATTTCCTCACATCTCTCTTGAACTCCCTGTCCCACAACATCGTCTCATGCCCAGTGATCCTGGTGCTCGTCCTCATATGCCTCCTGTACCCTGTTCACCCCTGTGAGGTACTTATAGATCTTGATCATGTCACCGCTTTCTATCCTTTCTTTCAGAGTGTACATGTTGAGATCCCTCAGTCTCTCCTCATAGGGACTCCCTTGTAAACCCTGCACTGTTTTAGTTGCCCTCCTCTGGATCACCTCAACCCTGTCTATGTCCTTTCTGAGGTGTGGTCTCTAAAACTGGAAGCAGTACTCTGAGAGAAGGGGTGTATCAGGGAGCGATACAGTGGCACCACCACCTCCCTCTTCCTGCTGGATATACCCCTCCCTATGCACCCCAGCATCCCACAAGCCCTGCCCATGGCCTTTTTGCACTGTGCTGCCACCTTGATGTCCTCTGATGTAATAATCCTAAGGTCCCTTTCCTGACTAGTGACTGTCAGCACTTCCCCTCCCATCCTATACTCAGCACTAGGGTTCCTATGCCCTAGGTGTATAATTTTGCACTTTTTGACATTGAACCCCAACTGCCAAGACCTTGACCACTCCTCAGGTTTCCCCAGATCCCTGCATATTCTCTTCACCCCTTCTTGAGTGTCCATCCCATTGCAGATTCTAGTGTCATCTGTAAAAAGGCATACCTTCCCTCCAGCTCTTCTGCAATGTCCCCTATGAGGACATTGAAAAGGACTAGTCCCTATACCAAACTCAGTGGTACACCACTGGTCACTTTCCCATCCTTAGAATGAGTGCTGTTAATCACCACCCTCCGCCTCCTAACTGTTAACAAGTTTCAAACCTAGTTTACCGGTATAGACCCTAGTCATAAGCTAGTCAACTTCCTAATCAACCTCTTGTGTGGCACAGTGTTGAAGGCCTTGCTGAAGTCCAGATAGGCTACTGTACATTCTCTTCCCTCCCCTGATCTATTTCCCTGGTAACCTAGTCAAAGAAATATAACAGATTTGTTTGACATGACCTTCTCTCCATGAACCTGTGCTGTTTTTGGTCCTGCAGCCCATTACATGCCATGTTCTTAGCTAACTTTTCTTTTAGTTGGGTTTTCATTAGTTTCCCCAGCACTGAAGTTAGGCTGACTGGCCAGTAATTGCTAGCCCCCTCCTTGCTGCCACTCTTATGTAGAAGGAACACTTCAGCCCTTCTCCAGCCCTTTGGAACACATCTGTTTCCAGTGAGCTGTTGAACAAGGCTGCCAGAGGGGCAGCTATCATTTCCCTGAGTTATTTTAGTACCATTGGGTGTATCCTGTGCAGTCCCATAGCTTTATCCACCTTCAGGGCTGTGAGTCCCTTCAGGACTCTTTCCTATGAAAATGGACTTGTGACCACCTCCCCCTCTCCCTTAATCTTGCTTCCCACTGGTGGTCCATCCCCTCGTCCCTCTACTGTGAAGATTGAGCAGAAGTACTTGTTTAAAATGTCTGCTTTTTCTTGGTCCCCTTCTGTGTGGTCTCCTCCTTCTGGCCTTTTAATCCTCCCTATGCCTGCCCTTGCTTTTCTCTTCTTGCTTACATATCTACAAATGTTGTATTGCCTTTAGCCACCTCCCTAGCTATCCTTACTTCTGTCTGCACCTTTTTTTCCCTGGCCACCTGACCTGCTTCCTTCAGCCATGCTAGGTACACTGCCCTGTTCTCCTCTCTCTGAGTTTCCTTGTATCTCTTGAATGTCATCCTCTTTTCTTTTACACCCACCTTACCACTTCTTTGGAGAACCATAATGGTCTCCTTATAATTTTTGATTTTGCTTATGTATTTCACACAGAGGTTAGTAAGACTTCAGCTTTGTAAGATCATCAACAAACCATGATGACCTGCAGCAGGAAATTAAAGTATGGACATGATAGGGCACCAGGGAGCTGAAGGTCACTGTAAGAGCCTTTTAATAGCTCTCTCTAGCATTCTTCATACCCCCAGTACTTGCTGTCACAATGGCCAATGTATGACCATCTCCACTGGGGAGGTCATCAATCAGGGGACACTACAAAGGAACTGAAAGGCATGATGATCCAACCAACTGACCAGATCAACCTTTACATTACTAATGCTCAGATCCAACATGAAAACCAGATTCAAGGTATGGCCTTTTTGGTGGGTTCCAGTGGTAACTGTCTGGACAAGGGCCCAAAGACATCAGAAAGTGGAAGAATTGTTTTCCAAATAGAGATGCTTCATCATCAACCAAGGCATTTAAATCACCCTGCACTAATAAGCTAGATGAGTCAGCTGCCTGGCTGGCCATGAAGCTCTTGAGTTCCTGAAAAAATTAATTCCCATAGCCTGGACATGCATGAGAATGATCTTGTAACCTCTACCCAGCCAGCCCTTAAAGGCCACACATTCAAACAAGCTGGTTTCTACCATGGGGTTTGCAACCTTTCCCAAGGGAAATCTAAAACAGATAGTCCTCCTGCTCCTCTGCCCACCCACCTTGGGCAATATACCACAGAGAAACTTGTCAGGATAGATGACTTCAGCATTGGCTCAGCATCACCGCTCAAGTAAGTCTCCATGATACATACCAGGTCCGCTGAGGAATCCATAATAACTGCCTCCATCACTGCAGTTTTATTTCTCAGGGACCTGGCATTACAAAGCACTGCTGGAAGGGGAGGATCAAAGCCAGCTGTCCCTGGAAGCTGCCAGATCCATGTTAGAGCAGACCTTGGGAGGGGCACCAGACAGAGAGGACCTCTTGCCTGGCTTCATATATGCCTAGGGTGCTTCCTCAAGCACTCCCAATCTGCTCACCTATTCCTGCTCCCCTGTGAGCATGTCTGCACCTTTTCCAGTGAACCCAAAGGATGCCCAGACCCCTGCAGTGGGCAATGACCACTGCTGGCAAAGAACACGGGCATTCATTGGGAGAATAAAAGGTGCTGACTTCCAACCAGCGCATCCTAACTCTATAATCAAACAATATATAAGCTAGAGCTATCACTAGCTATAAAATATGCCCTTCTACATTTTATAACCACCCCACCTATATAAACAATCGTTTTTTTTTAAACTGTTTTTATTTCAGCTTTTTTGGTTAGATAGTACCACAGAGCAGTGTTACAGGACACTATCAAAACAGACAATAAATTGTAGTCTTCATACATTGCAACATTTACACAGATGTATAAAAAAAGATTAAAAAAAAGGAAAAAGACAAGCATTCTGCTGAATAAATAAAATCTTACTGTTAAGGTCACTAATTAATAGATATGTATGACAAACATTTATATACTGTGCATATATAATTTGGGTTAAGTCTGTGAGTGCCTCCTGGGGGAGGTGGGAAAGACCACGAGAGAGCCCAGGAGGCTGCCTTTACTAGTCCCTATATTTGTTAAATGTTATTATGTCCCTCCCAAGCCAAGGGGGGGCCCCCTGGGGGAGGGAAGAGTACAGAAGGCTGGCTGGCAACCAATAGGTCCAATAAGGAGAACTATTCCAGGATAAGGGGCAGCTTCTAAGGTGGTTGGTCTGATCTAGTTTGGGAAATATTAAGGAACCAGATATTCCAGCGGTTCATTAGTTCTGGAACTTTATTCTGTAGCCTGGCTGTCATAAGTTCCAGTTTGTAAACATTGTATACTATGTCTTCCCAGGATGAGATGGTAGGGGGCTCCGAATGGAGCCATAGTCATGTGATACATTTTTTGGCCATGCCAATAAGATGCTGAGCAAGTAAACTTGGTGTGGGTCTTTAAAATGATGTGGGTAATGGATGAGTATCCCCACAGCTGGGGAAAGATTACCCCAGGGTGGGGAAGAGATCCAGCACCCTGCTCTCTATCGAGGACCAGTAGTGGGCTAGTACTGGACAAAACCATAGAAAGTATGCACGTGTAGCCACATCACATCTGCAGGATCTCCAACAGGAAGAATCTCCCCCCAGCCAAGAACCTTGCAGCGATCTGGGGGGTGTGGAAAAATCTGGACACCATCTTCCAGGAAAACTCTTTCCATATATATGAGCATGAGGTTTTGTGTTATCTCCGCCATATCCGAATCCAATCCTCCTGGGTCAGGCCCAGCTGAAACTCAGCCTCCCAATGAACTTGTACCAGGTCCATGGCCAGAAAGAGGGCCCCCTGGAAGGCCTTATAAAATCAAGAGATCAGATGGCCTCGATCACCACAGGGGGACAGTCTGGGTAGAAACACCTAAGCCAATTTTAGTATCCAGAAGATGGTGGATCTGTATGTAACCCCCCTGCAAATGGGGGTTCCCAAAAGACTTCCAGGAGCTTGCTTGAATGCTCCAAGCCTGAATGGTGTTTGGCATTTAAGCCATTTATCAGTGAGTGTTTTTAGAGCCTCTGGTACTGTCTCTTTAAGAGCTGTCTGCTTGCAGACATAATTAGTTTATATGGGGGGACTGTGTGCTTCTCTGAGTACCACTCGAGCTGCTGCCAATTCACTTCATTTTGCAGTCACTAGGAGTGCAAAGGGAACCTATCTGAAAGATGTAACTGTTTGCCAGAAATTATTTAGAGTAATAATGAAATTACAGTTTGTCTAACCTGCTTTCTTTGCAGTCAGAACTGTGTCTGCTAGTTCCCCATTCTAGTTTTGAACTGCTGAACTGGACCAATCAGTGTGGGGTAAGCTAGCTCTAAAATGGTGCCTTGGACGAATCAGAACTTGGACTCATAATCTGAGCCAGCCACAAGAGGATTGTATGGGCAGTGACTCTGGGAGATGTAGTTTAGACTTCAGTGCCTTTTGGACCAACAGCAGCAGTCTATTGTGAGTGACAGCCAATCAGTCAAGAACTGGGAGGAACTCAAAGGAAGTGCCAGTTTTGTCGGTTGGAGTTTCAGTTGAGCTTTGGCAGTGAAGAAGGAAGGAGCCCTGTGCTTTTCAGTGTGCAGTTTTAGTCCAAAAAGCGTATAAGGCCCAGAGTTCCGGTCTGCAGCTTGTGTAACAGCTTGTTAGGACTGAATCCGTCCTGAGAAAGAATCAAAGGATCTCTGAAGAGTAGAAACCAGGCTCACCCTGTAGAAGACTGGAGGAATTGCTGAAAATGCACTCGGTCTGTCAGGAACTGAATCTGCTGTGTGTTCTCCGGGTATTGTGCAGTAATTGCGATCGGGATACAGATGCAACCTGCCTGGTATAGTGCTTTCTTTTATATGGATGTGTGAAGAGGTTTGTGTACCTCAAGTGAGCCCTGCTGACATTGAAGGACCCTATCTTATTTGGAGGTCGTGAGTACTAATTCAGAATTGCTCCCTGTTGAATTGCCACATTAAATCCAAATGGAATTACTGTACTGCTGACTGTTTAATTCTCCTTTCTCTGTGTGAAAGGGCCCTACCAGCTGCCACGGTTTGGACTAGCCACTAGGGCTTGGGTACTCAGGGACAGTAACTGATAGGGATAGGCCTGTGCACAGAGCCATAAATGAATTATTAGAGTGATAAGCTAATTAACCTGATTTCCCCTGTCCTTGTTATATCCCCTAAATAAATCAGAGCTGCTTGTTTCAACAAAGTTATACTGCCTGAGGTATTTGTCTATGTTAAAGTACTGTACTGTGATTGTTGCACTGTATCTCATTTCACAGGAGGTCCCAGTGCGGAACCAGACCTGGGGTAAGTGTATACTGTGAAGGTAATTCTGATATATTGTGTGGGCCACTAGTGGGAAGAAAGGGGGGTTGCAGTGTCCCAGAGGGCTGTGACCAAGTTAGTTTAACTATTGCAAACCCTGACCTTTGGGTGGAGGCACCCACCATTGGATCCAGGCCCCTCAACCTGTTAGTGGCAAATCAGGCAGGGGTAGTAGCCCCTGGGATAGCGCCATCTAGGGGTTACATGTAGAAATCTAAAGAAGTCACTCTTGTTTAAAGTAAATTCTTACTTAATAACTGCCTCCATCACTGCAGTTTTATTTCTCAGGGACCTGGCATTATAAAGAGCTGCTGGAAGGGGAGGATTAAAGCCAGCTGGCCCTAAAGCTGCCAGATCCATGTTAGAGCAGACCGTGGGAAGGGCACCAGACAGAGCGGACCCCTTGTCTGGCTCCATATATGCCTAGGGTGCTTCCTCAAGCACTCCCAATCTGCTCACCTATTCCTATTATATACCTGTTTGATTTGGTCAAATGACTTAGAGATATCATTGTTATAGAATTGGTATGAATGTTTTAGTCCCTTACGTGTCCAGTGCTGAAAAGAGGCATCAAATTGTGCTGGAGTCCATGATGAGTCTTCTGCTGGAATAACTATCCATGTCGACAAGTTGGTTGGGAGAGGTACTTCGTCCAGCTGTGGAGCAAACCTCTTGTAAATCTGGACCCCCGTCGCAATTGGGTTATGTTGTGAGGCTGAAACACTCAAGAATAGTTTAAAGGGTTTTCAAATGAGGTGGGGGCTGTGCCATCTACCTGAGGAATTCCTATCAGGGTCAAGTCTTTCCATTCTCAAACCCTAAACCACCCTTGCAGGTTCTTGCTATTAAAGTTCTACTTGGGGCCCACAACAAGGAGCTCACCATTGCCTCCGTGTACCTACCCCCTAAGATCAGCCCAATGGATTTATGAGCATATTGGAAAGCCTGCAGAGATTACACCATAACTCTGAACTCATAGTACTAGACAACTTCAACATAAATTGGCTATTGCTGGAGGCCAGAAACTACAAGAATGCTGTCACAGCACAGAACCTCACCCAGCTATTTACCACCCCCACCAGATGCAACTATAGGACAGGGTCAAACACACTTCTGGACTGGATCCTTACTAATCACTCTGAACGAATCTCAAAAGTCTCAGTGCTCCCTGATGGGATCAGTGACCACTCACCGGTCACATGTACCTGGACAAACAAATTCATTAAGCCCCCTCCTAAAATAATCCACACCAGAGTGTTAAAGCAGGGGTACCTTGAGCTACTAAAGAAACACCTAAGCCGCCTGGACTGGACACCTATCAACTCTGCCATTGATGTAAACCAAGCCTAATACCTTTTCATCAGCCACTTCACTGCGACCTGCAATATCTTTGCACCTCTCAAAAAGCTGAAAGTCATGGGCAGAGCTAACATTTGGATAACCCCCAATCTAATCACTTTACACAAACATAGGTACCATCTCTGGCACTGTGCCCGTGCAACATCCAAACCTGGGGATATTCATAAATATAAAACTGCCAGAAATGAGTGCATGCGGGCAGTTAGGAGCGCTAAAAGCAAATACTTCAAGGAAGCTCTCTCTCCAACTCCTGGGGTGATGGAAAAATATTTGGAGTAACCTAAAAGACCTTACAGGCAAGGACCCTAAGTCACCACCCACTATGCTCAAAATAAATGGAACACCAACATCTGACCTGTACACAATCATCAACACCTTTAACAATGCGTTCTCCAGTTTGGATAGTGTCCTCCCTTCTAATTTCTTCAATGTCCCCTCTGGTAGTAATCCTCCTGCCACTGCTCCTCTCCTACACCCTGCTTCACAATTCTACTTCAAGGAGATCCCAGTGCATGAAGCCAGAACCTATATTCAGAAGGCCATTTGCAACGCAGGCTACAGCAGTGACTCTCTTGACCTGAAGTTGTTAGCGCTTGTCCTTGAAGAAGTCCTTGAACCCCTGACAAAGATCCTCAACCTATCACTAGGGATGTCCCAGTTCCCATCTCGCTGGAAACAGGTGACCGTCACACCAGTACACAAAAGTGGAGACAAATCACTGCACTCAAACTACAGACCTATCTCCATCCTCCCTCCATTGTCTAAGGCCCTGGAGCACATTGCCTCAGACCAACTAGTTGAGTACCTGGAAAAATACGACATCCAGTGCCCTGAGCAACATGGTTTCCAAAAAGGGCACAGTACCACCACTGTACTATTAGAATTCATGGGTTTCATCCATACCACACTTGATCAAGGAAACTGTGTAGGGGCAGTATTCATCGACCTTACGAAAGCCTTTGATACTGTGAACCATCCACTCCTACTCAAGCAATTATCAAACATTGGGCTCTCCAATGAAGCACTGCTCTGGTTTTCAAGCTAATTTGGGGAGAGGGTCCAGCCGGTTAGGATTGCCAGTGTCACCTCCGAAGAAAAGCCAGTCCTTCCAGGGGTCCCAATGGGGTCCATCTTGGGGCCACTACTCTTCAGCCTCTTCTGCTCTAAGCCAACGATGTAGTCATGTTCACTAACCACCAAAACGCAGAGCTCCTCGAGAAACAATTATAGCTTGAATTCATGCTCATTGAAGAATGGTTCAAGTCACACAAACTGGTCATGAACTACAGCAAAACAAAGGTTGTGACCTTCTACAATGCCAGGAGTAAGTACAGATTCCATGACCTCACCATCCTAAAGCAAACGGGGACCTTACTTGAACACATTCCTGATTTTAAATACGTAGGTGTCACATTGGACAGCTCACTCTCCTACCATCGGCACATAGATTCTGTCGCCAAAGCCACCAACATCCTTATAGGCCTGCTCTACAGGCACAAACACTGCATGACCCCTGACACTCTCTGGTTGGTTATCAACAGCTCTGTCACCCCCAGCATTGATTATGGGCAAGCAATCTATGGCTCTGCCTCCACCTCTGCCCTCCGCAGAATTACAGTTGCACTCAAGAAAGCATGCAGGCTGCTAACTGGGGCTGACCGACTTACACACACTTGTGACCTGTACACTTGGGCAGGATGGCTTCCTCTCATCAGCCAGATACAATATCAAATCTGCCTCTTATCCAAAAAAATCCACCTTGGGGTCATGCCCCCAGGCATTGAAAAGCTCCTCATTGACCACCACAGCACCCAGCAAACTAGAAGTTCACAACAACTAACCTTCCTTGTCCCCAGATACTGGACTACCATGGGCCAGAGGGCCTTTGCCTACAGAGCACCACAGTGGTACAATACTCTCAACAAAGAAACTCTTACTGCTGCTGCTCTTGGCCCTTTTCAGAGACAACTCCAACTTCATCTCATTTCAACTAGTTATTGTAACTGCCTCGCCTAATCAGGGGCCCACCGCTCACTGCCTTCCACTTCAGTCTTGACAGCTACCTCTGCCTGACTTGCCCTCCTTCCATCTGCCTCACCTGCCCACCCCTTGCCCCCTCTCCCTTTCCTCTCCTCCGGGCATTTCCTGACTGTTATCCCTTCTCTCCCCTTTAGAGTTCTTACCCTCACACTCTACCCTCCGACAACGGCCTTCTTACCTGCATACCCCCCCCCCCACCTACAGCACTTATTTCTAAGATTGCACTTGGCTGGTATGTCATGCTGCCTAACATTTGGCACATTTTGAATTACTGGAATTTCCTAAGCCTCAGTCTCTGGCCTCTTTTTATTGTGTAACTATGTATTATTATGTCGACCTTTGTATGTTTGTATGCCCCCCATTCCTTCGACGTGGAACCTTTGTAAATGAGCAGTTCCTGCTCAAAGGTATTTGTAATTCTAGATTTCAATAAAATAAAAGAAAAGAAAAGAAAAG
This sequence comes from Neoceratodus forsteri, assembly GCA_016271365.2. NCBI lineage: Eukaryota > Metazoa > Chordata > Ceratodontiformes > Ceratodontidae > Neoceratodus > Neoceratodus forsteri. The sequence continues at coordinate 776,749,773 of CM028137.1, forward strand.
AAAAGGGCCATCTGCCATGGATCTCTCTACTGTAAACCACACCGGGGCCTGATTCTGTGGTAGGAAACAGGATGTTATATGTCTGAGTAAGGCTGCTAGCCAATAATTTAGAATGCAGGGAAGGGGCAATCCCCCCCCTTTCCTTAGAACACTGGAGCTTACTGAATGCTGATCTGGGTAGTTGATTAATCCATAAGAGCCTGCTAACCAACCTATCCCAGTCCTGAACATCTTTCAGCCATAAGGGGGTGCGGGATATTCTGCATTAGATATAGCATCTTCGGGAGGGAACTCATCTGAATAGATTGAACCCTAGCCATCAGGGAGAGAGGAAGAGGGGCCATCTAACCAGGTCAAATTTTATCTTTAAAAGAGTTGAAGTATAATTCAATGAATAAAGATCAGAAAAATTCTGAGGGATTTTAATACCCAGGTAGGTTATGTAGGGTTTGTTCCATTTATAAGGATATTTCAAGAGGAGGTCCAGGGACGGAAGGGACTGTACCAGTAGAACCTCTGACTTATTTTGATTAATGGTATAACATGTGGTTATTTCTATTTTCTTCAGAAGTGTAGTTAGGGTTTGTAATGATTCTTCGGGGTGAGTGAAATAAAGAAGAAGGTCATCAGCGTAATAGGCTAGTTTATGATAAGAAGATTCCAAGACTCTATAACCATATAAATTAGGGGTTTGTCAGAATAGTTGAGCTATGGGCTCCACAAAGAGAGCAAACAAGTACAGAGAAAGGGGACAGCCCTGATGGGTGCCCTAAATAGGGGGAAACGGTCAGAGTGTGATCCATTCAGTCACTTTACTGTCTCCGGGTCAGTATAATTACCCCTTATAGCTGCCGTAAACAACCCGAGAAAATTAAATTTTTGCAAGGTAGCCTGTAGGAACCCCCAAGAGACCATATCGAATGCTTTTTGGGTGTAAAGACTGAGTATTAATAGGGGAAATTTTGTAGACTGGGCGTGGTCTATAAGATATAGGGTACGTTTTATATTGTCTGTTGTCTGTCTGCCTTTGATAAACCCTTACTGATCAGGGTATATCAAAGAAGGAAGTATATGGTCAAGTCTGTGGGCCAAAATACTCATATAAATCTTATAATCTTGGCTGAGTACTGATATGGGACATTAATATTCATACAGATGTGGGGGTTTCTGGGGTTTTAGGATTATGGAGATTGTAGCTTGTCTCCATGATATTGGGAAAGAGGAAGTGAGATGGCTGGTTTGTGAAGCTTGCAAAAGGGGAGTCTGTACCAGTTCCTAAGCACCTTTATAGAACTCAGCTCCAAAGCCGTCAGGGTCAAGGGCTTTTCCGTTCTTGAGTCTTTTAACTATCATTTGGAGCTCTGATTCAGAAACTGGGGCTATTATTTGTGCCTGTTGAGAGGCAGAAAGAGTGGGGAGATGGATCTGAGAAAGAAGGTCCAATATTTTTTGTGGGTCAGGCTCCGTCAGGGAAGAGTAAATGGACTGATATTATTTCTTAAATGCATCCAGAATATGCTGGTGGAATACCGTGTCTGTCCTGATATGGGATTCTTAACTTTGGTGTTAGTGCATTGTTGTATTTGGTTTCTAAGATGATAGGCTAAGAGCCTGGAGGCCCTGGCCCCACCCTTATAATACCTCTGCCTTAGCCAGGCCAAAGCTTGTTCAGTTTTGGCTGTCAACAGCCTTTGAATCTCAGCCTGTGTCTGAGAAATTAAAGGAAGGAGGTCTGAGTCTCCTTGCATATGGCCTCCTGGAGAAAAGTAAATTCTCCTGCAAGGCCTGCAGGCTAGACTCTGCCTGTTTTTTTTCTTTTGAGTAGCATAGGCTATGATATATCCTCTGAGTACAACTGTAATCATACAATATCCCATAAAATCTGGGGAGATACCTGGGAAGAAGCATTATCTCGAATAATTTCTGGGATTTGTGCTTCCAGGAGATCCTTAAATTCCCTGTCCCTCAATAGGGATGGATTAAATCTCCATTGTACATTTTTCTTTTCCTTTCAGATACTAAGTTCTAGAAAAATAGGGGCATGGTCTGATAGACAGATATTAAAATATCCACTGCCTGAACCTGATCTGCAAACTCCTTACCTAACAAACATAATCAAGTCTGGAGTAATGTTTAAAAGCACTGGGTAATAAGTAAATTTTCTTTGTGAGGGTGGAGCTCCTCCATGCATCTACCAGGCCCACATCATGGAGTAGGTGCTGAAGATGTTTCTGACCCAAAGACGGGGGAAGGGAGCATAGTAGACGAATCAAGTGAAGGGTTAAGGTGGCAAATTGAGGTTCCTCCCAATATCAGAACACCTTGTTGTCTCATTAGAATAGCATCTATTAAAAACTGGATAGTGGAAGCATCAGAGCCTGGTGGGATGTAAATGCTACATAATGTCTAGATCTGTTGATTTAATTTAACCATGGCTAACGCCAGCCTGCCCTCTTTATCAGAATATTGGTCTAGTATTTGTAACTGAGAATGTCCCTGGATCAATTTCACTGCCCCTCTCCTCCTACTCCTTTGATAAGAGGACTCCACTAATTCAGAAAAGCCAAATGTAAGAAGTTTCTGATGCTCCACTGCAGAGAGATGAGTTTCCTGTAGTAGGAGGGCATCAGGATTCAATTTTTTGAGTGCTCGAATTGTCCTGTATCTCTTTATGAGGCCAGCCAACCCATTTACATTGTGGGATATAATCTTAAAGGGTCCCTGTATATCTATAGCTATCAAAGGACTTTTCACAGCACCCCGAGTCCACCCCTCCCCCCAAGAGGCCATGAACATCTCCAGTTTTAATTTCCTGTGACCGAAGACGTTTGCTAGCTGAAAGATTTATAATAACTTGATGCTCTGTGTCAAGATTAACACAACCACCCTAGTAACATGGGCCTGTCTGTACTGTTAGCCTACCTATGACACCCCACAGCCCCACACTGTTCCTTATAGGTATCAGTCTGTGTCCTTCTCCTACTATAGTACTGTCTGGGGACCCAGGGCTGAAATCTGACAGGCCAGTGTCTGTGCTGCCTAGGATCTTGCACTGGTGCACATACATAAATAGAAGTTGAACCCCTCTCTCTGGTGAATATTTACAGCTAAGGAAAAAAAGTCACAGATCTCTTCACTACTACAATAATTTGGACAATAAATCTGACATTAACCTTTTCCTTAACCATAAGCAACAACCTGGGCTACACATATTTTGATATATTTATGTATTTGTAATTGCACCAAATAGATGGCAAGGTGACCCCTCACATCCAAGATCCTGTTTTTTTGTTGGGAGGATGACACTCAACTCTGCCTTTCATTCACTCCTGATGGAGAACTGTCCAAAATATGTTTACATCAATGTATCTGAATTATCTCCAACTGGTTGAGCCCAAGCAATACCAAGGTGTCAGAGGGAGCACAACCAAGTTTCACAAGAAGAACTTTAATTGGAGGTTTGGGGGCATGGCCAAAAACCCAAGGAGGCTCTTAATGCCAGTATAGCCCTGGAATCCCAGTTTTCCTCTGCAATCAAGAACTGCTTTTGTTATCTGTGGAATACTACCAGGTTGCACTCTCACCTGGATTAAAAAAACATAAGAATGTATAACCCCCTACAAATGGGGGTTCCCAAAAGTCTTCCTTGGGCTTGCCTAAATACCCACTGCCAGGTGGGTGATCTGTGTCCTAGAGGTTTAAAAGTGTTTGCGTGTGAGCACCCTGTTAGCCTCCATGCCTGTCTCTTTAAGAGATGCCTATTTTGTGGTGTAAAATTAATCTGGGTAGGGGCTGAGTGATTTCAGGCTCCAGTCCCTCCCAGGCTGCAGTGTTATTGCTTCATTCTGCCATCACTATTTGCACAGAGGGAGCCCTGCTAGGAAATGTAACTGTGTACTGTTTATCTGTTTTAATAATAATAATATTGTAGTTTGTCTAACCTGTCTTCCTTTGCAGTATAGACATTTTAGTATTGCACCACCATTTTGGTTATGGACTGCCTGTTGGGACCAATCAGTACCTTTGGGGACCCTAAAATGGTGTCTGTCCCCAGCGGTCTTGTGGGAGTGAATTTCTGTAGTAATTGTAGTTTTTCCTCTTTGGCACCTAAATGGACCTGGATGGAGGAGCCCTTGCTTTGATAGACAGATGGATAGACCAACCAAACCTTTTGGATGAGAGAGAAATCCCCAAGCTGTCTGCAGCAGTAAGGCAGAAGTGAGTTGGAGCTGGAAGAGTGAGCAGCTCCAGCTCGAGGAGCTGCTGCCCCACAGGGTAGCATGGGGACTTGGTGGGAAGGCTGAGTCTGGCCTGCCTGCCTTCAGCTCTCCTGCATGGAGAGATAAGAGAAGCCTTATTTCAGACTATGTCTCCAAGTAATTTTGTTGTGCCCGGATTAATGGGCACGGTGAGCAGAGAGTCAGTCTGGAGTTAGAGTTTGGAGCGTGAACAGCTCGAGTGATTCGAGCAGCTGCCCCTGCATAGTAGCATGGGAGACTGGTGGGAAGGCTGTGTTTGGCCTGCCTGCCTCATCTTCCCTTGGAGGGAATCTGTCTGAGCCAAGGAGAATTCGAACTTTCTCCAAAGTTGCTGTGCTGTGACCAGAATCCTGAATTGTGATGAACTGAATCTTCCTGAAGGGGACCGAAGATTTGCCTCGGTGTGATCGGCCTGTCAGGACAAGACACTACCGTGGAGCGTCGGTTTGCGCAGAGACACTGTATATTGCTGCCGGTCTGCTTTCCGCTTGGTGGTATGGTGATGCTTTACTGTAAATGTGCTGTATGCTGTTAGTGGGTCGCGATTTGGTTCCCCACTATTTATTTGTGCCACACTTTCTGGAAGCTGTATCCAGCCTTCCCGGACTGATATCCAAACTGTTTCACCCGGCATGGGCCTTGCCACACTGGCTCAGCCAGCTACTTTAGGCACAGAGAACACCATCGACGAGAGACTCGCCCAGGGATCAGCCCCCTGCTCAACATCTCAAACAGGAATGACACCTAGATGATTCATGTGGGCCCTTCTTCTCCTGGCATACCAGTTGTCAACCTGCAGTCTCCATTTTGTCCCTTCTGTGTCTCATATTGGGTAACATGAGTAACAATCAGGGTAGCTCCCTGCACCATCAGCTAAATTACAAGTGTTGTCATCTGATTGCATTGTTGTTTTCCTTTCATGAACTGAGCCTCCTGGCTCCGGATTACAAATTGTGTGTGGTTGTGCATACCTTTTCTTTTCATCACAGGACCCCAACCAGCTGCAGTGCTGGCCTACCACAGACAACGTTCCAGGCTAGCCCACCTTACTTCCAACTGGGTACCCAGAGTGTGTGACTGTGCAGGGAATAAAAGTGCATGCATAATTATCTGACTAGATCAGTTTCAGAATCAATCAACCTGATTACGCCCCTCCCTTGTTCAATTCCCCTGAAAAAATCAGATCTAACTCTTTTTTCATTTAATCTGACTGTGGTTCTAGTTTGTACCAAAAGCACTGTACTGTTGTTATTTGCTATGCCTAACCTTGTTTTACAGGGGGTCTCCAGTATCAAACTGGGGGAACCAGCCCTGGTGGTAAGCGCAAACAGTGTGGGAATTTGTATGCTGAATAGGGGCTACTGTAAAAGTGTTTGTTGCATATTGTCTAGGCCACTAGAGGGGGAAAGAGGGGGGTTACAGTGTCCCGGAGGGCTGTACCCAGGTTAGCCTTGCTACTAACAACCCTGTCTTCCGGGTGGAGGCACCCGTTTCAGTACCCAGGCCCCTTAACCTGCAACTAGCCAAGCAGGCAGGTGTAGTAGCCCTTGGAATAGCGCCACCTAGGGGTTACAAATGCTAGTACACACATTGGTCACTTGCATCACAGCTGAACTACTGGTATTTACTCATCTGGTAAAGGTGATTATACCTGCAACCTTTACAGTGCTCATAAATCCTCACAAATGGATAATCCTATGCCATCCCATTGGCCAATGCACGATCATACATCTTTGGTCTGCTGGAGGCCAATCCATCAGTACCGGCCAGAGAAACCAGAGACTTCCCTGGCAGAAAAAACAAACAGAGAAAACAGAAAACACCCCAACCACAAGTACAACAGGCATGTAACAAACATCCTGAAACCCCAATGATCAGACCAACGAGATGTTTTATGATAAGAAATGTTACGTTATTTACTCAGTGGAAAAAACTGCCATAAACCGAGAATAACATACTAAAGCGGTACAGTGCTACATACATGTATCCATAAACTAAACATGGACAAGTACATATATAACGCATATTGAGAAAACTCGTAAAATATGGATAAAATGCAGATCTAGTAAGCATAATATGTATGCAACTCACTAAATATAGTGAGACTGCCTAAGGCAATGGTCCTCCCCCCCAACTAGGGGAATGCACAGCTGGAACCAGAAATATCTATGCAACTTGACATCCACACGAGTCAACCCAGAAACAGTACCTTTACAAATAAAGTTTGTTCATTAGAATCGGTGATTCTGGCTGCCACAGTGGACCAGGGTCGTCCATCTTGGGAGGGAACATGAGCACTGTAAAGGCTGCAAGTATAATCACCTTTCCCAAATGAGTAAATACCATTATCCCCTGCAGCCTTTCCAGTGCTCATAAATCCTCACAAATGGAACTCTGTAGCAGTGCCCAGAAAACCATGGGAGGGTAAATAAGAGATGAACCCTGAACCTACTCCAGATCTATGGCCACCCTAAGCACCACTCTACCAAACATGGCCCTGTCCGCTGAGGTGACATTCAATCTGTAGTGCCGCACAAAAGTATGGACAGAGGACCAAACAGCCACCATACAGATATCCTGTATAGAGGCACCGCCCCTCTCGGCCCATGAAGTCAAAAAAGCTCTTGTGGAATGTGCTCTGATACCTGTTGGCAGCTCCTGTCCTGCCCCCTGGTAAGCTGCAATGATGGCCTCCCTGATCCAACTGGCAATGGCCTCTTTAGAAGCTGCTTGCCCTCTTTTATTGCCAGAAAAGAACACAAACAATCTGTCTGACCTACGAAAACCTTCAGACTTTGAGCGGTAAGCCTTCAGTAGAGACACCATGTCCAAAGGATGATGGTCTCTGTCTGGGTCGTCCCTTCGCTCCCTCATGGATGGCAGATGACTATCCTGCTCCACATGAAACTGAGAAACCACTTTTGGAGTGAAAGACAGGACTGGCATCAGGGAAACTATCATTATGGGAGGTCAAAAATGGCACCCAGCAAGACAGTGCCTGCAGTTCTCCCACACACGTCTGCCAGTGCAGATGTCCATAAGAAACACGGTTCTCAATGTGACCCAATAAGGAGAATGCTCCTCAGACAGGGGCTTATGCATGCCATCTAATACCAGGTTAAGCTGCCAAGGAGCACAGAGTGGACAAGTCCAAGGGGACGCAATCTGTACCGCTCTAAGCAAATGCACCACATCAGGGTGTGACCCTATGTCCCCCACCCTTGAGAGATGACCACTTACAGCTGCAATGGATGACACCTGGACCCATAGAGAAGAGTAAGCCAATCCTTTGTCAGTGCCATCATTGAGAAAATCAAGAACTTGAGGAAGATCTGCCACGAAGGTGACAAGCCCTTTGTAGTATACCATTTGCAAAAAACATACCAATGTCTTTGGTAAGTCTTGTTAGTGGAACCCTTGTGGGATTGCAGAAGATGGTCCACCACCGGGGGGGTGGGTATCCTTCATTCAATAGTCTTGTCTTCTCAACATCCAGGCCATCAGTTGAAGGGTCTGGGTGTTGAGGTGACAAATTGGACCCTGAAGCAGCAAGTCTGGTCTGTTCGGCAGATGCCAAAGAGAGTTGACTAACATCACCCTGAATAGAGAGTACCATGATCTCCTGTACCAGTCTGAAGCCACTAGCAGAAGAGTCACCCTCATGGCTCTGATCTTGAGAAGAACCTTTGCTATCATTGGAATGGGTGGGGAAACGTATGATCTCTGGAATGTCCATGGGGATGCCATCATGTCTACCTATTTGGCCTGACTGTAGGGAAGGTGGGAGTGAAAGTGTGGCAGTTGGGTATTGTTCCGCGAGGCCATCAGGTCCACCTGAAAAGGACCCCATCTGTGAGCTAGATCCTGAAATATCTCTGGGTGTAACTGCCATTTTGCCTGGTTGAGAGACACTCAGCTCAGCCAATTGGCCTGGGAGTTCAGTTTCCCGGTCAGATAAGAGAGGTGGTTCTCCGCCCACCTCAAGGTACAGAGAGACTCCCTGAGCACTGCTCAGCTGCACGTCCCTCCTAGCTTGTTTAAGTAAGCCATTGTGTCCTGATTGTCTGTATGGATCAGCATCGTCTGACCTCCTAGTCTCGGTGCAAAAAATAGCAGAGCCCTGTACGCTGCTCGCATTTCCAGCACATTGATGGGAAGGAGAGAACTCCCTTGAGGACCATTTTTCCTGGGCTACATGTTGCCCCATCATGGCTCCCCAACCCAGAAGACTGGCGTCTATTGTGATTGTCATTGATGGAATCAAGGACAACTGATGCCCTCGGACAGGATGGATTTGTGTGACCACCAACTGAGACTGCCAAGTATAACTGGACTGGGCTCGAAGAGGTATTCGAAGTGCTGGGATGATTAGTCCCATGCATCGAGAATGTACCTTTGAAGTGGATGCATGTGTAGCCAAGCCCACAGTACCATTGCTATCAAGGAAGCCATCAGGCCCAGCAGTTGAAGGTACAGGTGAACCAGTCTACGTGGCTGCGCCTGAACCGACTGTATGAGCCGTTGGAGGGTGTTTATCTTTTCTTCCATTGGGAATACTCTGCCCACACTGATATTGATCTTGGCCCCCAGGTGTGTGAGCTCCTGTGCTGGGATCAACTTGCTCTTGCTCCAGTTGACAATCTAGCTGTGCTGATTCGAGCTACTTGCATGAATAGCTCTGTGAGGTTCAGCAACTGGGAACCTCACAAGGCTATTCATGCAAATAGTCTGAATCAGTATGCAGTGGAATTCCAGTCATGATTAGGGTTAAAAAGAAGCCAGTCAGGAAAAAGAATTACGATCACAGATTTATTACTGTTTACTGTTGCTCTTTGCCGCATGTTTTACTGAAAGTAGCGTTCTGTGGTGTTCTTGCTCACCATTTAACTTTTACGGTATATTCCACCACAGTGGTTGCTTCTGCCAGTGCCTCGCATTCCCCTCTGCCCACACTGTCCCTCTCACCTCTTTGTAGTGTCTTGTTTTCTGAGTCTGTGCAGCTCCTCTATTGGCCATCTATCAGGTTTCCCCAGACAACTGGTGCTCTCCTCTGATTCTCTCTAAAAACTAATTCACAGCACTGCTGCCCACCGCCACAACACCACTGGGACTACAAACTTTTGAAAATAACTACCCCTAACCCTGCAGCCTTTCCATTCATGCTGCTCCTTCAGCCTCTGGTTGTACTGCTGGACATTACGTCTCCTCTGCTGTTTCTTGCTGTTTCCCCCTCCAGCCAATTCAGTTCCTAGGTTGCATGCCTTGGCTACTTTTTCCAAGGCAATGCTGGTCAGAAAGGGTGAGCTGCATTGTGTCACCATTACCTAGGCAACAGGATGCAACTTGGAGAGTTGCATGCCATTGCCAGTAGAACAGCTGATGCAGGAGCACCACTGGCACTCTCAGTCCCCATAGTGAGTTAATAATGGTGACAGACAGAAAGAAAAAATCACAAGAAAAAAAATAACTAACTAATTTATAGGCATGCAATGCATGCCTTGCATACAGTGAATGCATGCCACTGAGTGTCACCCTAGGCCCTCCAAAGGGGTCACTCACACAGATCAGACGCTCACCCCATCTGAGCATGCTCCCTCCAAAGTGCTGTCTAGACTCCACCAGGCCACAAAAACATAGAATCTGTCAACAGGAAAAGGCCTTTTTCCCCACTGTGCGGCCTGTAGGAGATTGAATGCAATTGAGCAACTACAAAGTCTGAAATAAAACTAGTGAAGGAAAAGAGAAACAACTCTAACTAGCAAAAGGCCCAGTGGCCCATAGTGGGGGGTGTTAGGTCAGTGACATTAACCTGGGTTGCCCACAAAAGAGCACTTAGCTCTCTGCTGCCACCATCTGATCCAGCCTCAAATCTACCATTTCAAGTGGCCAGGTTAATCAGGAGGGCAAGAGGCAAGAGCCCCAACAATATATATTTATTTCTGTCTGCCAAAAACAGGAAAGTAAATCTGGTTAGTAATGAAGGAAATCTGACTGACTCAGCTCAACAAGATTTTGCCAAATTTCATTAGTAAATGGAGAACTCTGTTGCCTAGTGGCATCCTTTTGTATACTTTTCAAAAACATCTTTTCTAGGAAGAATGAGTCCCTGAACCCCTCCCCTTCCCCCAGAAAAACATTTCCAAGCTTCATTCCTCAGCTCTGCTGATACTACAAGTCTGAAACAGTACCCCTTAAAGCAACTATGACCTGTTTGTTTGCTTTGATTTCAAATGTTGTAGATATAACTTGGCATATCAACCTTTTTGACCAGGGATGTACAGCAGTAGCCCCAGATTAGTCAAGGGATTTTTAAAAATCCCTATTGAGAACTGTGAAACCTTTTATTAGGTATTTTTTGGGGGTTTGGTAGTGTGTTCACTGCTACCAGGAGAGGGTGCTTCCATGATCTGGTAGTCTAGTTGAAAATCCATTAGAGGACGCTTGAATACTGTAATAGGAACTGGCCTCTTTCTGCAGGTATAACAAAATGAATTTTAGAGGATTTTTTTCCAGACAATTTTTCAAGGATGAATAGGGAATCTCACAAATTTGCTTGACAAATTTGGCGCATAAACAATGGAAATGAAAAAAAAAATGGGGTAACTTTGTCTACAGTGTATTTGGAGAAACAAGAAAAGGTGGCCATATTGTTGCCTCCTGAAAAAAATGAGTGTAGTTTGTGTTTATTTATTTAACCAAAAATATTTTCAGTTTGGTGAGTGGGATAGGCACAGTGAGCTGGAACTCATTTCCACGTTTCATTTGGTGTCATACTGCAGTCACTGATATTTGGACAAAATGAGGTTGGGGAATCTACCAAAATAGAAAATATGACTGACTTTGTTCCCTTAGTTTTTTTTTTCCATCCTCCTGTAATTGGTTTTATTATTTATTTCAGATAATTCTTTCACTGTGTTCTGAACACCGGACCATTTAGCACTGCGCAAAGTGCCTTTGCTTTGCACAAAGTGAGGTTTGCTCTTTGGTTCTGTAGTTAGTGCTGCACTTACCATACTGTAAGACACAGTTTGTGTGGAGCAAAGTAGTTAGCATGTGAGCATTACGACACCATAGGAGCACATACAAATGGGGTGTGGAGGTATGCATATAGTCACAGTGTCATATTGGAAGCATTTTGGAAGTGCCAATAGGCTGTATGCCCAGTGTTCATTACCGTTTCCAGAAAGAACATTGCATTTTCAGTGCAAAGAGTGTTCCCTTCTCCCTGGTCCCTTTCATAGGCTCCCAGGCACCAGTGGCACCCTTTCTTCATCTGATCCCCATTGAAGTATTCCTAGTGTCCAGTTGCTTCTCTACCTCGGCTGATCCCCTTTAAAGTACTCCCCATCCAGTGGTAACCCCTCCATCTCTGAATCCCTGCTAAAGCATTCCCTCATTTCCAGTGGTCCTCCTCCTGCTCCTTGGCCCTGGATCTAATTCCTGGTGTCCAGTGGCATCCCTCAACCCTCAGCCCTCTAACTGCCCCTGGTCCAGAGACAGCAGCTGGCATTTACTCTCCATTCACCTTCATGCCTCATCAGTTTCTTGCAAGTTCTGTAGTGCTGTACAAGTAGGCACATTGCTGTCATACTTATGGGACAAATAAAAAAAATCAGGCTATTGCTGGGATTTTTCTTAGCTATCTTGCAAGAACTACAGCGGTATACCTTCTTGTAAATTGCTGTGGTACTTGCATGCTTCAGATGACAGATGGTCATGAAAGTGAGCAGTAGGTAAATGCCAGCTGCCATCTCCAGATAAAAAGAGTTGGAGGGCTTGAGATGGGGGTTCCAACAGACACCAGGAATTGGAGTTCTGAGACCAGGAGCAGTAGGAGGAACCACCAGATGCCAGGGAATATTCTAACGAGGATCAAGTGAGGAAGGGAGACCACCAGACACCAGGGTATACTTTAACAAGGCGTGGGGAGGGGAGGGGAAGGAAGGGCCAACAGAAACCAGGGAATGCTCTAGCAGGCTGTGTAAAAGGGAGGGGGAGACCTCTGGAAGACAGACAGCTGACTATAGGGAACAGGCAGGGGAAGGGTGTTTGAATCACATCCTGTGCAGATGAGCACATATAGCACAGTTCACAGCCAAAATCAGATGTGCAAACAATTTGCTGTTTTAACGAGGATTCATGAGATGATAAGTACATGTTAAGGGGTTATAGTACTGTGTAAGTTGAGTATGGCCATTAGTATTTGTTGCAACTACATTGGAGTTAAGGGTTTCCAGCACAATAGTTTTTGAGTCTCACAAACTGACCAATACAGAGGTGTTTACTGTAGCATGTGTGGTGATACCTCTGGTTTGTGCTTAGATCAGGGTTAAGACTTTGCTTTACACTGCTCTCACAGGAGATATATTAGAAACCTCTTTGCACAGCCCAGAATGTTAGTGCGAGGGTCCCAGTATACTTCCTTTTCTGCCTTGTGCAAATTAATGTAGTCACACAGCCCTTTGTGTGACAGATATACTATTGATGACCGACACTCATTAGCCCAACACCCAGAAGCCTGAGAGGAAGATCCTGACCGCGAAAATCCTGACAGTGGGATTTTGCCTGCAGCGGAGGGTTTTTTTCATATTTCGGGAGGCTTCACCCCTGCACCCCCCTTATTATAACTAACTCCACTGTGGGCAAAATCCCACTGTCAGGATCTTTGTCTTGGGCTTCCTGGTGTCGGGCTAATGAGTTTCAGTCTTCAGTAGTGATACCTGTTTGGTGTGACCTTCTAATATGCTGTCCTTTGTCTTTTAAAAAGCATCTGAAGGCCCCAACTGACCTTACATTTACTCTGCTCGTAGCATCACTGTCAATGGCATGGTGAGCACTATGATGGCATAAGCATTTCCCCCTCACAACAAGAAAAGTTAGAGGGGGCAGCACATGCTGGCTATCCAGGGAGCTTCTGGCACATATGAAAGAAAAGTACTGCAAATGGAAAGCCTACAAGGCATCCCCCTCCCCCCAAATATGGAACGCCTATAGACAGCTGCACAACTCCTGCAAGCAGGCAGCCAAACCACTAAAATGCAAATACTATCTCAATCTCTCAAGCTCTCTAGGAAACCCTCATAGTTTCTGAACCTCCATTGGGTTCCTTCTAAACCTTAAGAGTAACAAACAAATCACCCGGGTCAAAACCCCCTCAGGCCTCATCTCTGATCCCACTGGGATTGCAAACATGTTCAACAATATGTTCTCTGATCTTACCTCCTATCTTAACAAACTCCCTCCACAGCCTCCTGCCAGCTGAAATTCTCGACCACATCACACCAATTCCACCACCAGTGCCCCCTCCCCACCCTCTTTCTATTTTCAGGCCATTGGTCAGAGAGTCACCAGTAAACTTCTGAAGACACTACCAGCCAGAGGAAGCTCAGGATCTGATGGCCTTTACCCTACCTTCCTAAGACTCATCTCCCCTGCCATTGTCAAACCACTAACATTCATTTTCAACATTGCCCTCTCGTCCTCCATTGAGCCTGACTCATGGAAACAGGCTCATGCTGTTCCAGTCTTTAAAACTGGTGACCCCTTGCCCCAGAAAACGATAAACCTATCTCCCTCCTTCCACACCTAAGCAAGTTACTCGAACAAATCGCTCACTACCAATTATCTGAGCACCTGGATAAATGTAGTCTCTTATGTCCCCTCCTGCAAGGTTTTCACAAATATCACAGTAACTCCTCTCCAGTGGCACCTTTTTCTGACCATGTACTTGGGAACATGGACATGGGCAATGCCACAGGTGCAGTATTCATTGATCTATTGAAGGCCTTTGACCTCATAGACCACAATCTTCTCCACTCCATCCTGCTCCACTTTGGATGCTCCCCTAAAACTGCATCATGGTTCCACAGTTATCTATCTAACAGGTTGCAAACTGTCATTATAGACAATGTTCACTCATCAACTCTACCTATTCACACTGGAGTCCCCCAGGGCTCCATACTTGGCACCCTACTCTTTTCAGTGTTTACAAATGCTCTCTCTGCAGATAACCTCACTTGTAAAATGCTCTTATATGCTGATGATTTTGTCCTCTACCATGGTGACAAATCACTTGATTGCATCTCATCCACCCTCTCTCTCAACTATGGCTCCGCTCAACATTGGTTCCTCACCAATAAACTGCTAGTTAATGAAAAGAAAACAAAGGCCATGCTGTTTAACTCCAAGCTCTTCCTGACCAAAGTTGCCAAATCCAACTCGTCCCTCTGTGTACTCACCCCATCAGGTCACCCCTCGAAAATGTCCCCTCTTTTAAATATTTAGGCGTTACTCTCAATCTCTCCCTTACTTTTGTGGAACACATCAATAACACTGTGTGGAAGATCCACCACAAGCTCAGTGCTGCCTACCAGCTAAAACACCTTCTATCTATGGAAGCCCGCCTTGCTATTGTGAGAGGTAATCTTTTGCCTCTGCTTGACTACTGCTTTCCTATCTGCTCCTCCATGTCCTCTTCTCTACACTCCCGTTTAAACACTACATATAATTCTGTATGTCGTTTTGTTCTCCAAGCCCCCTACTTCACCCACCACTGCACACTCTACCAGTCCCTAGGGTGGCTACCTCTGCAGGGATGTTTTGGCTATGCCTTTGGCTGCCTTATAGGTACTTGGCTCAGGAACAATCAGCTATCCCCCTACTCTTCCGTACTCTCAGGCAGGGTGGTCGTCAGGAATCTCAGTGCTACCTCTGTTCCTCCACTTGATGTTCCATGAATCTTGTCTGTCATGGGCAGTAAAGCCTTCTCCGTCTTGTCACCTTCCCTTTGGAGCAAACTACCTTTGTAAATCTGCTCATCTCCCTCCCACCTGTCCTTCAAAACCTACCTTTGAGCCTGGATACTAACTGAGTCAACATGTAATGGTTTCCCAGGACAATATTGAGGCCAGTAAACTGCTCATGTGCCAAGATGCCCCTGGTTCACTGTGTCTTAATGTCTTCGGGATAACCATATGCTACCCCTGTCCTTCTTATCTCTGACTCTCTTTCATACTAATACACCTAGTAAAAATGTATTTTTAGAGTTTTAGCTCTCCTGTCATGTCATGATCTGTTAGCAGATAATGTTTATCGCCTGTCAGTACTTTTAGACACACTGTACCTAGTACCATATGTCAGTCTAAGCCTTACCAGTGTATAGCATTGTTGACACTGCCTATCTTATGTACTACTGATTGTATTTACACCCAATTTCATTTGTGCCTGGAAATAAATTTTGAACTGTATATTATGCACTTAAGTGCAACATTTTCCTTTTGTATATCTCTGTACTGTACTGTGATTACTGCTGTTAATGTACATTGTATTGCCACCTTGTGGCCTGGGTCATGACTGAAAATGGTCCTTTGCATCAGCTCACTTACCTGGTTACCAAATAAATAAATAAACAAGGGCTGTCAAATGGGGACTGTCAAGCACTGCTTTTTACACCAACTTTGTTGATTGGCCAGTAAGGTGTGTTATAAACTTGGGAAATGGAAAACTCAAGAAATATATTCTCAAATCATGGAAGGGTGGAATTTTATTACCACCCTAACAATGGAAGTACTGATATATATAGTTTTGTTAAGTAATGTCATTTTGTCAGCTGAAAACCATACAGGTTCTCAGCTTTGCCATTTATTCACAGTTTTTTATATAGTTATAGATAATGTTGTAGTTAACCTTGGTTCATGCAACGAAGTTGGAAGGAGATGCAGGAGACAGGGTACAATATTTCAATGTTTTGCTTTATTACAAAAACTTCAGAAACTTTTATTAGGGAGATCTAACAGATTTTTGAAGGAGGAACTGAATACAGTTGGCAATTCTTTCCACGGGGTCCGGGGGAATGATCTGGGTGACGTCGGACTGGAGTGACCTGGAAAATAAATAAAAAAATAGTGAAAGTCAGAAACTTAAAAAAGACAACAAAAGCAATAAGTACTAAACTTAAAACAGTTAAAAGAGAATCAAAGAATAAAAAACCCAAATGGCTTCCCAACCAGTATGGATCTACTCTGTAAATGTAAATGGTCTTCACAACCCCATCAAAAGATTGTGAGTGATGCAGCACTTAAATAAACAAAAGGCAGATGTTATATTTATGCAAGAATCCCACCTATCAGACATTGAGCATCAGAAATTAACATGGTGGTGTCGATACACCATTTATTCCTCATCTCATCCGAGTGGATGCAAAAGGGGTGTTGCAATAATGATCCCATCTACTACTCAATTCAAAATAAATAATATACATTCCGACAGACTAGGACGCTATATCATCATTCAAGGCTGCCTATATAACCAAGAAGTAACACTAACCAATATATATCTACCTCCACAGACTAAATCGCCAATAATTCGTCAAATAATGAATAAAATATTGGATCTTCACCAGGGGCGATTACTAATGGCAGGAGACTTTAATATGACAATCACTCCAAATCTTGATTCATCTAACCCTAAAATCTATTGTCTATCAACACCAGTAAAGTTTTTAAAGCACAACTTGAAAACCTCGGTTTGGTAGACATCTGGAGGAAATCTTTTCCCTCAGCCCCAGGTTTTACATATTACTCTGGAAGATTTCATTCATATTCTAGACTAGATTATTTTTTTACCTCATGCGAGCACTTCTCCACAGTGAGAGGCATAATTATTTGTCCAAAAACAATATCTGACCACCACCCTCGACTACTAAAAGTGGATTTGGGTAAAAAAATGAAACAAACACTCTGGAGACTAAATCCCTATCTCTTAAAAGATAAAGAATTCACCAACCAAATAAAGAAGAGAATTCCACAATTTTTTGAAGAAAATGCACCATCGGCTGTCTCAGAAGCTATATTGTGGGACACCATAAAGGCCACCATCAGAAGCGAGGTCATTGCATATGCCTCTAGGAAAAAAAAAAGAAAGGGAGAGGAAATATAATGATCTTAACATGACCTTACAAACTCTTCAACTGCTTTATGGGGGGGGGGGCAAAGAAGTACAAACAAAAATTAGAGAAACTACATCTGCTATTCAAAAATAATAGATGAAAGGATCCAAATGTCTCTAATATACTTAAAACAAACTAATTATGAGGGTGGCTCCAGGGGAACATGCAGACTGGTGCAGAAGTTGAGAGCAAGGAAAAACGCAGTTACAATATTAAAAATTAAACAGCCTCAAACTGGTAAGATTACCCACAGAGAAGAAGACATAAGACAGACCTTCGCTTATTATTATCAACAGCTTTACACAACACATAATACCTCTTCCCAAGAGGACAGACAAACTTTCCTAGCCCAGTTACAACTCCCAAAAATCACAATAACACAAGCTCTGAAATTACAAGCCCCAATAGTAATTGAAGAAATAGAGGCCCCGGTCACCAAACAATCTGTGGGTCGTTGGCCCGGCCCTGATGGATACGTTAATGAATGGTATAAACTCTTTAGTAAAGAATTAACCCCAAGACTTCTCAAGTTATATAGAAAAACGGCAGTGGGAAATTTAGCCCCGCCATCATGGGATTATACCACAATTGCTGCTATCCTAAAACCTAATGGAAATAAATTAGACCCCTCCTCCTACCATCCGATATCTATATTAAACTCAGACTACACAATCTTCATGGCCATCTGGGCCAAAAGAATAGAAACTATCCTCCCAACAATAATACATCCAGATCGAGCGGGTTTCATAAAAAACAGGTCGACTATGGACAATGTCAGAAAGTCCCTAATACTAATGGAATATATTCATACTCAGAAATTCCAAGATCCTTTTTAAGCCTTGATGCTGAAAAGGCATTTGACAGGGTCTATTGGCCCTTTCTATGGGATACATTAAAAACCTTCGGCTTCCCGGACTCATTGCTACATTGGTTGAACCAAATATACCTCTCACCAAAAGCTTATATTCGCATAAACAGGGGACTCTCCTCCCCGATCTCAATATGCCAAGGCACAAGGCAGGGCTGTCCTCTTTCCCTGCTACTGTTTGTATTATATCTTGAACCTTTAACAAGGGTGATAAGAATATCAAAAAAAGTAGAAGGTATCCCAATGCAGCAAACTGAATACAAGATTAGTCTTTTCGCTGATGATATACTCCTTTCCCTCCTATCTCCTACAGATTCGATCAAAGAAACATGGAAAATTCTATCCTGATTTGAAGAATTAGCTGGCTTTAAATTAAACATTTCAAAAACCAAAGCCCTCTTATATAATTATACCCCTCCAAATACCTTAAAACAAAGTCTAACCAATAAATGGCACTCAACCAAAATAAAATACCTAGGCATACACATTCCCCATAATCTTCATGTAATTGAATTAATCAATTATGAACCTATTTCCATCGTGATCAAGAAAGACCTGGATAGATGGACTCACCTTTCACTCTCCCTGTTCCAACACATTGAAACTATCAGAATGAATGTCTTACCCCGCCTACTGTAGTTGTTCCAAAATATTCCATATTTCCCATGTCAATACTATTTTAAATCATGGGATAACATGATATCAATGTTTATTTGGAATAAACAAAAACCACAAATCCATCTTTCAATATTAAAACTATCATTGGCTCAGGGTGGTACTAACCTCCTGGACCTCAAAAAATATGCAGAAGCCGCATTTCTTAAAATTCTTCTTTTGTGGTTTTCTGAACAGTTTGATTCCCTATGGAAGAAATTAGAGTTTCACCTGAATGATATGTATGACATAAAAAAAATATTTTTTTCTTCTTCAGGGAGGAATCCTCCTTTGACAGACTTTACTGATATCACTTCACAGGTCTTAAAAATATGGTTTAAAATGCGAGATAAACAGCCACTTCAATTAATTTATTTATTTATTTATTTAACCAGGATTAGCACACTAAGCTGAAAGCTTTTTTACAGGAGTGACCTGGGAGCACAGGGAAGTTAAGTGACTTGCTCAGGGTCACACAGTATGCAAGTGGAAGTTGTGGGATTCAAACCCAGCTCTGGTCTGCTGGATGTCACCAGATTTGCAGCTCAGAGCCTTAAACCACTGCACTATACTGCCTCCCTAATCAATGAGTACTGTAAGATTATTTCAGAGGATGACCTTTTCATTCCATCCCACGATGACCTAACTTTCTCCCGCTGGCGTAGATTAGGATTGGAGCAGGCATTCCAATTTTTAGGTCCAAATGGGATCCTATCATTTGATGAACTAAAACTTAAATTTAATCTACCAAATGTTGATAATTTTAGATACCTCCAAATCAGAAACCCCCTATTACGCAACAGAATTATTCAGGTCAAACTGACCCCTCCCTTCCTTCCCCTCTTGAAACTATTTTTTGACCACTCCTAGGGACAACATTGGAATCATTTAATTGGAAATCTATATAAAATGATGCGAGATCAAACTAAAGAATCAACAAACTCAATATTGACAAGTTGGAACAAAGATTTAGGCCTTGTTGTATACAAAGAAGAGTGGTCTTCTTCATCTCTGAGTGTGGTCAAAATCACTCAGTTGCATATTTGGAGAGAATACTCATGGAAATGTAGATCTAGGTTTTTCAGGTCACCGGCAAGTCTGACAAAATACCTCCCGATTGAATTTGGGGCTTTTTGAAGGGAGTTTGGAGCTGAGATGGCAGACCTGGCACACATAATGTGGCAATGTCCACGCTTGATGCCTTTCTGGATATGTATACAAAAAGAAATCAGTGATAGCCTTGGGGAGAGTGTTGAGCTCACAGCCAAAGTGGTGCTTATGGCTATTTACCCGGATCATTCCCCTCTATGGACAAAAACCCTGCTGCCCATTTTATTGCTGGCTGCAAAAAAATCCTTAACAAGGAAATGGATGACCAAAGAAATCCTGGCCATACAAGATTGGAGGCAAATAGTGAAATCTATATACCAGATGGAAAATATCACTGCAAAACTTAATAACCAAATGGATAAGTTTGCCACTCTCTGGCAGAAATGGTCAATTTATCAAGCAAGGGTTGATCCTGATTTTTGCCCATAACATGTATGAATCAGGGAGAAGAAATGAGACTAGAATGGGGCCCTAGATTTATTTGATTTTAACAAAGAATATGAATAATTTATTTCCATGCTAAACTGTATCAATTGTAAAACATCTCCATGTATACATGATTAATGTAAATCTGTATAATAACAAATCTGAAGTAAGCATAGAAAAAATTCTGATTGTAAAATGTCTCCTGACTTAAAAGAAAAAATTCAATAAAAATCTATTTTTTTTAAAAAAAGAAGTATATTCTCAAGTAAATCATAATAGTGGAAACAATATTTTTTATGCAGGTACTATTATACTGAAGTAGATACCAGCTGTTTAACTGGCCCATGACAAGTGTTAAACTGCACATACTTATATTTGCCACCTTTCCAATATTCAGAAAAAAAGTTTGAAATTGGAAAATAAATCTTTTACCCACACATAATCTTTTAATCAAATCTTTGACCTTCTAAGCGATGTTCTGAGGATGCAATCATAAGTACTTTTTGCAAACATCATTAACAAGAACAATAAAAATTCAAGTGGTTTGAGAGTCAGTACTGGAGCTAAATGAAATGATTCAATGAGGAGCTGAAAGGGCATGGCTACACAAAAAGGCGTTGTTTATTTTCACTTTTAAGATGTGTTTTTATAACAAAATGCTCCCCAATAAGTGCAACTATTGCTGGTGCATTGTATTGTTGTTACTGTTGCCTCTCCCAGACATTCTCAAGAGACTCAAAACTGTTCAAAAGAGGGCAATAAAATCCCTCTGGGTAATGGGAATTTAAAAAAAAAGTCCATAGCGTGTCCTTTTTAAAATAAAGAAATCATTTCTTTCAAGATCTAGGGATAGAAAAATGTAGAGTGGTCTAAAATGATGGTTTTAGAAAACTGGGGATCCAGGATTCATTAGGGACACAACAGCAGAGGCCTTCCAGAAAACTTCTGAAAAATGCATGCACAACTACATTTGAACTCCAATTCCTATATTGTCTGCATTTCTGTGCCTCTTTTCTATCTTACTGAAGAAATATGCCTGTAAACAGGATGTTTGTCCCTTAGGTTTCATCTGTTACAGCTGCTTATTCCAAATGAAGTTATTAAAGTTTACACAGGGGGCAGGATTCACAAAACAGATGTACCCAGCGCAATCCAGATACGCCGGCGCAAGTCAGAAATGTGCTGGAAGCCGATTCAGAAACAGGGTGAAAGCGCCAGCCCAACTGAGATGCCCTGTGCTGGACAACATGTGACACAGGCACAACGTAATAACATGCAGCACATACACAGGGGGTGTACCCATGCATACACAGTGCAACTCGACTCACAGTGCAGAACCATGGCGCATCAATGGAGCAACACCAGCCCAAAGCCAAGATGTGCCATAGAAAGATAAATACAAAAGAAGGAGACTTATGTCCAGCACACCTGCAGGTTGTGAATGGAACGTCTGCAGCAGCACACAGCCAGAGCCAAAGGGGAAGAGAAAGAGGAAACCAGAGAGAGAGGGAGAGACATAGCCAGCCAGCTGGCAACAAAGCCAGGCAGCAAACAACACCAGAGGGCCACACTGACAGCAGAAATGAACCCAGCAGCAGTCGCCATAGCTGGTGCCCAAATGAGGAGGAGGAGGCAGGGCGCTGGAAGGCACTGTAGGCGGCCAGCCCCACGGCGGTATTGTGCCCGGCTGTCCTTTGAGCAGCTCACAGAGGTGGAGACAGTTGGGTGATACCGCCTCAACAGGGCCATGCTGAGGCAGCTCTGTGAGCTGTGCCATGATGAGATGCAGGCACCCACCACACGAGGTCATGCTATCTTGGTGGAGACCAAGGTGACAACGGTCATGTGCCTGCTCACCACGGGAACCTTCCAGAGGCCTACTGGGGACACCATTAGCATATCACAGGCCTCTACATCCTGCCTCCTCACACAGTTCCTCACCGCACTGCTACCGCATGCTTCCGAATACATCCATTTCCCCAGCACGCAGGCAGAGTGGACAGAAGCCATGCAGGGGTTCTACAAGGTGGCACACATGCCAGGTGTCATAGGGGCCATCGACTGCACCCATGTGGTGATCCGTGCACCACCTGGTGAGAAGGCAATCACATAGATGAATTGGAAGGGGTACCATTCTGTGAATTGCCAGGTGGTGTGCGATGCCACAGGGTGCATCACCAATGTCTGTGCCACACACCATGGGAGCACACACGATGCATTCATATGGCACCAGTCAGCACTCTGCATGAGGTTCGAGGCTGGGGACATCCCAAATGGCCATCTGATAGGTACATGTGACAGGGCACCAACAGCACAGGGGGGCACCATGGCTGGGATACATGGGGTGGGCCATGGGCAGTGTGAAGCAGGTCCATGGGCCCTGAGACAGCAGGGGTGTGAAAGGGTACAAATGTGGACACAGGGTGGCATACAAGTGCTGTGCACCACATGACAGACAGGGGCATGCAGGTGCAGCTGTGGTAGGGATGCAGGACTGCCAGGTATGTGGATGCACAGGCAAGAGAGCAGGACAGGGGCACACACCACAGAGGGCAGGGATGAGGACAGGGCACAAGCCACAGTGTACCCCAATGTACTAATGGACACATGTCTACCCCTACAGGTGACGCTGCATACCCACTGAGGCCCTGGCTCCTCACCCCCATCTGATGACCTGGAACAGTGGTGGAAGAATGTTACATTGAGGCACACATCGCAACATGCACCATCATAGAGCGTGTCTTTGGCATGCTGAAGATGCAATTCCGTTGCTCGTGTCAGTCAGGTGGTGCCCTACAGTACAGCCCTGAGAAGGCCTGTGACATATTCCTGGCCTGTTGTATGCTAAACAAAACTGCCCAGGAACGTGGGATGCCTGTCGAGGCTGGTGAGGGCAACAGTTCTGGGGAGGAGGAGGGGTTGGGGAGAGGCGGACAGGGCACCCCTGAGGTCCAGGGAGATGAAGCCGGGCAGAGACACAGGGTTTCCAGGCTGGCAGAGAGGGCACGGGCATACTGCATGCGTGTGGTGGAAGAACACTTCAGGCCCCACAGGTGAATATGCAGGTATGTATGTGTGCAGTTGTGAGCACCGCGGTGTAGGGACTGCATGACGTGGGAACAGTGGACACCAGACGTTGTGCAGTGGCGCACACACACAGGCACACGCACATGGTGGGGACACACAGACACCAGGCATGCATCAACCTAGCACCACCCAGGCCATGCTGTAGATGTTACGGGTCAGTGCACACTGCGGCCAACACATGGGCACTGCAGGCACTATAACACACTCATCATTCCCATGACACATGGCACTACAGTTGTACACACAGATACACTGGACAGCCTACACCGGTAGCACATGGAGGTGCCAGGACAGCTGTGGGGCATGTGAACGCCACATACACTGCCACTGGCACCAGCCGCAGGGCGTCCAGTATGCCCAGGCATGCCAACCTGCCACCACAGGCCTGTGGACATGGGCATCACATGGTGGCCCCATGACCGCCACGGACATGAGGGCAGCCTCTGCCATGGCTGTTGGTGGTGGAGGTTCCACCACTGGCCACAGGGGGCATCCCCAGTGACCCCACAATGGTGCTGCACCAAGATCATGAATGGGAGCCCAGTGGAGTGGCCATCCAATGCCACCAGCTGAGCCATGGATGGTGGGTGTGGATGCCAGCGGCGATGGAGTCAGCAGCGGGGGTTCACCTGGCTCCACCACCGGGGTGTACGGGACATGCTCCTGGGCATCAGACTGGATGCACAATGTCAACAGCATGCTGTGAATGTAGCCACCACCTCCGCAGCTGCTGCAATCTGCTCCAGAGCTGCGGTCATGCCCACCCGCACGATGCGTGTCTCTGTCGACATCTGAGCATACCACGCCACCACGGACTCTGCTCCTGGACCATAACAGTCCTGTGGCTCCAGAACTCCACACGGAGGGCCTCCTGACCCTCCACAGTCACCCGCAGCAGGTCAAGGTAGGCCCCCATATCATTGGCGGGTGATGCAGCATGGTGGCATTGCCGACAATCAGGGGATGGTTCAGCCTGACCAGGTGCATCCATGGCCGGTGGATGCACCCTGGCAGGCTGCGATGAAGGCAGGGCTTGGCTGGGTACTGCCGCTGGCTGCCCATGGGTGATGTCCTCCAGGGCCACTGGAGTGGATACATGCACACAGGCACACTGCCTGGATGACACCGACGTCACCAGCACTGCACTGGGCAGTAGTGCAGGGAGCACAGCACCCACAGACATGGGCAGCTATGCTGCCACTGCACTGGAACCCAACACAGTGGGAACATTGGTGGCACCCAGGGACCCATGCACAGGCAACCCTGTGATGTGTGCACCGCCTGCCATGTCTGTGGCGCTGGTGTCAGTTGTACCTGCAGTGATGCCAATGCCCTTCCCCTGCATGCCACTGGCGAGTATGAGGAGGGCATTCGCAATGTCCACCACTTCATCCAGGTCAGCATCAGACAACCCGGACAGGCTCCCCAATCAAGCGATGTACCTGCTGGCTGTCCCACCATCACTGGCGGAGGGGCCTGCAGGGCCCTCCGTCACCGGGGCCATGACTGGTGTTGCACGGGACGTGGATGGTGCAGGTGCAGAGTCATCCATGGTGGTGTCTTCAGCCCCATGTGATGGGCCCACATCATCACCTGTGAGGGCTTCGTGGTCAGCCATGGCCATGGCTGCACCCTGGAGTCACGATGGTGCTGTGGAGAGAGGAAGGGAGACCATGGTTAATGCACAGTACACACATGTCACAGTGGTGAAGCCTAACTGAACATGGCCATCCACACGATGCCAGGGCCGCACGCCTGTCCACAGCAGGGCCAGGGCATGATGGCGATATGCAGCCCATGTCGTGGTCGAGCCTGCCACTGACCCATTGTGCACAATGTGTAGGGGCTGCCTCTCATGCCACATGGGTGCACAGCAGTCACGTTCCCTCTGGCGCTGCGGCCTAGCACCCACAGCACCACGGGGCAGGACATGCCTTGCCTGGGATGACCATCCCAGGGATGCTGTGCCTGGGTGTACAGTGACAGTGCTCGGCATGCAGGGACAGGCATCCATAATGTGGCACATGGGTGGACAAGCCTGGCCAGGGTGCACAGCTACTCACCATGCTGCGATGGGCTGCCTCCTATCTGGAATCCACCACCTGGGACACCATGCACAGCTATCCTGGACACACTGGCGGCTAGGAGGGCCTTGTTGGGGCTGAGCCATTCTGCCATGCTGGGTCCACCCCCTGTCCACCGCAGGGATGCCTGGATGCTGGCCACCTTCTCCTTGGCCCTCCTCCAACCATTGTTCCAGTACTTGTGGCACTCTTGGACCGTGCGGTTGTACGGTGCCACTGCATTCACCTGCCAGGCCACCTTCTCCCAGCCTTCCGCATCTGTCTGGCTGCCTCCCCTGCCAGTGAAGACATCCAGGTGTAGGTGGCATGCTTCGATGAGTGCCCTCTGCTCATCCTTAGTGAAGTTGGGGCGCTGCCTGTTGGTGGCACCTGCTTCCTCCAACATACTGTCTACCGTGGGGGGAAGCATCCAGGTGTCAGTCATGCCTGTGGGTACACATGTTCCCGCTCACATCTCCATCAGTCTGTTGCCCCCCCCTTGGTCCGTGACACCATTGATCTGGGCCATGGTCCACTGGTGGCCAGCCTAGCACAGGTGCCCATGCACCATGGTACATGGTTCACGGGGATGCTGCACATGCCATGTATGACAACCAGTTCATGGGTGAGGGAACAGTGCAGCCACCCCGGGGGGGCACACTGTGCTGTCTGCCAGGGTCATGTCCTGGTACCTCTGCAGCATGTGTGCTGCCACCATGGTAACACTTCCATCCTGGGAGTCACCCATGCGATGGCTGCAGGGTGGGGGGAGACAGACATGTGGCAATGGCCACGGTGCGACTGGCAGCAGTGTGCGGCTTGTCGATGCTGCCATTGTGCCTGCACGTGCACTGCTGTGTGCCTTGGACCTACCTGTTGCATGTTGCTGCATCCACCACACATTTTCAGTGCCACCTAGTCACATGTACCTCCCCTGTGTCCCTGTGTACAGTGAATGGCCCATCTGTTCACGTTGCATGCCCTCCCTGTTCCACATTGCAATGCCTATGCCCACTGACAACCGCATCATCACTCTGCAGAGCTGTGTCATACATGCTGGGATGTGTACATCCTGGTTCACATACAGCCATTGTGGACATGACAGGCAACAGTCCATTGGTGCTCTGTGCACCTTCTGTACTGCCCTGCCACTGTATTCCACGTTATGGCCTTGAGTTTCACATATTGGTTGTCCTGGTTCCACATCTGGGGTACTGGAGCATTGCCTGGTGTGCACGCTCACAGTCATTCACACCTGTTTGTTCTGTTTCCCTATAAACAAGGCTGTGTACTCACCCTCAAGGCACTGACTCCTCTCAGTGACCTGGTCTCAGCCTGCTGAATTGGGAGCATTTTTGGCTCAGGGCATGCAAATGAGACCTGAGCCCCTGGTAATGAGATGCTAATTGGCTGAGTTGCCCATGCATGTTGGATGAGGCATTTTTGGGTGCATTGTCTGTGAATTGCACAATTGCCCCCACCTTATCTCAATTTGCATGGAGCATCTGTGGGAAGCGCTGATGGCCATACAGCGCATCTCCATTGCATGCGCGTATCAGTAGGTGCATGTTCCTGTATCAGGGGCATTCTAGAAGGTGCTTCTGTCGCTCACGTGTGGTCACCGTGTCTGGTGGCTCATCTCCCATGATGCGCCATTTCACTACTAACCTGATGCGCCATTGCAGGCCTGCTGACCATGGCGCTGTGTACCCTATTGCACAGCGTGTTCCACTATGTGCCATCCATGCTGCACTGTGCTTGAACTGCCCATGGATTGCACATGGCATGCGGTAGTTGTTTGTAGCACATGCCGTGCACAACATAGTGCTTGCACGCTCATCATGCATGCACAAGCGGTCCTGGCCTTTGCCACCGCATGGAGCGTACCGCATGCGCCGCACATTACCTTTGACCTGTCGCGCTTCCCGCTCAGTGCGCACTGTGCTGCATGTGCCTCAGTGTTTCACGTGGCGCATAATGACCACTCAACTGCACATTGCCTTTTTGCACCTTGCCACTGTCAGTTCCCATTGTATTATGCCTAGGAAAGGGAGACAGATACCTAGGGCCATGAATTGATCACAGGTGGAGTTGCTACATCTGGTAGCACTGGTTATGTCTGTGGAGGGGAGCCTGTTTGGCCAGGATGACCTCCATGAGCCCAGGGCCCAGGTGTGGGCCTCCATTGCTACTCGGCTTGTGCACCGTACAGGGATGCCACGCAAAGGGGAGCAGTGAAGGCATCATTATGGCGACCTCCAGAGGCAGAACCCGGAGAGGCCGGCACAGCTGTGGTGCCGTGCACACAGGGGTGCACTGCCAAGCCCAGATAGGTGTTGTTCATCTGTCTCCTTTTGTGGCATGTGCTGGGTGTGTGTGTCACAGCCCTCATGGGTCTCACAGCATCCTGCACACAGGGCAGTGGCTGCACCTGTCCCGTGCTGCCATACCATGTGTGCCATGGGGGGGTGCTGGGTAGAGATGCAGTGAATTTAAAATTCGCTGGCGAAGTGCACGGGAAGTGGGCACTCCGCGTTGCCACTCCGCTACGCGGGTGGGCAATACAAGTGCTCAGTTCACCTTGTCATTACCACTTGGCGTTGGCATAATGAGAACCAGCAGTAAAGGCGAATCATTGTTTTTTAATGGACTTCGCGTTCCTCATATGATTCTAAGTGATCCACTTAGTGTTTCAGACTTGGCAGCCCCCCCACAGATCACATGGCTTACAGTACTGTAAGTCACGTGCTCTCTAGCCAGGCAGGAAGGAAGTGAGTCACACAGACAGTTTCACTTTCTCCTGTGCAGACTGAGAGAGAGGAGTCTGTGTGTACTAGAGAGAGGAGTGTTTTTTTGATTGCAGAGAGAGTTAAAATGTAATACTTAAACCAACAGCTTTTTTAAAAGCTAAATTTTTTTGTCTTTTCTGTATGTTTTTTACTTAATTTGTTCTTTCTGTAAATTTTATTTTTCTTACCTACTTAGTTGTTTGTCTGTGTGTGTGTTGTGCTTGTGTCGTGAGATGGAGCAGGGTGAGAGAATGTCTGGGGTGGGGGCAGCTCTGGGAGAGCGTGGTAGTACATGTTATCGTACCGTGCGCATGCATGGGGGGCATGGGCGCCCATTTGTGTTGGACCGCTCTAAACTTCTGAGTGTCCAACCCCTGGAAGGAGGAGGACCAGCACCGCCTCCTGACTCTGAGGCAATTCAACCAGCACCACCACCACCAAGTCCAGCACAAGGTCCTTTGGAGCAGGATGTGCCTGTTCCCCCAGGCCCAGGTGTGGATCCCACCATCAGAACTGTTGAGCAGTGTGAGCAGCCTACTGCCAGTTCATCTGGCCCTCCCCTGCCTGTGCCTGGTCCTCCCCGCACCTCCGTTGTTTGGCAGTTTTTTGACTGTGTTGGGGGGGCAGCAGTGTGGTTTAGTGTCGTCTATGTGCGGTGGAGGTGCACCGTGGCCCCCGGGGGAGTCACCTGGGGACTGGGGGCCAGCTCACCCATATGCTTAATCACCACAAGTTGGAGTGGCAGACTGCCACAGAACGGACCATGTCTGCACCTGCTGGCCATTCCGTGGCAGAGGGTGCCACTGTGCATAGCGGGTGCGGCATCCCTAAGAAGAGGAGGGCCACAGCAGCACCTGTTGCTCCACCAGCACCCCCCCCACCACCACCAGCAGGTCAGCCTGTTGCAGGAGTGGACGCCAGAGAAGTGCGTGTAACACTGTCTGACTTGGTAGTTCTCTGGAGTACTGTTGAGGAGAACAGCGAGAGGATGAGTGCTGTGGAGCAGTGGCTGGATGACACAGAGGGACATCAACTTCAAATTATGTCCATGCTGGAACTGCTGCTGGATCACCATAGGATCCCACATTAGTTTTGTTTCCTCACGCCATGTTCCCCCCCCACCTTCCTTGCTGTGCCATAAAATGTATTCCTCCACCATCCCTGACCCTTGTATGTAATTATGCCCTTTTTTTGTTGTCTTCAGTATGCGTTACACTTTGTATTCCGAGGCCCCTTCCTTCTGTTAAGAGTCTGTGTGTTTTGTGTATGTGCGCTGTTTTGGTGCCTCATTTTTCTGCATCCGAAAAAGGCATCTGTCTTGTGTCCAGAAAACTTACAAGTGGTAACACAGTGAAATGAGACTGTTTCAGCACATACAAAGTCCCCCAAAATTTATGGCGCACTCAGTCATGCGCACAACAGTGGCAAAGAGTCCCCAGATTTTTTCTGCAGGCCCAGAATGCATCCTCCACGTGTTCAGAAAATTGACAAGTGGTAACACAGTGAAATGAGACTGTTTCAGCACATACAAAGTCCCCCAGAACTTATGGCGCACTCAGTCATGCGCACAACAGTGGCAAAGAGTCCCCAGATTTTTTATGCAGGCCCAGAATGCATCCTCCACGTGTTCAGAAAATTGACAAGTGGTAACACAGTGAAATGAGACTGTTTCAGCACATACAAAGTCCCCCAGAATTTATGGGGCACTCAGTCATGCGCACAACAGTGGCACAGAGTCCCCAGACTTTTTCTGCAGGCCCAGAATGCATCCTCCTTGTGTGCAGAGAAGTGAAATGTGATCATCTCAACTGGATTGAAAGGTGCCCTTTGGCTGTACAGTAATAGTAGCCTTGGTGAGTAGCTATATATAGATATATGGTTGTGTATTTTGTAGGTGATGATGAGGGGGGTTAAACTTGACATGGACGTGTATTCATGCTATTGTTCTGCATCACACACAGGTGACTCCGTCTCCGAAATGTTGCTGTGCACCGTCCAGTGCTCAATGAGAATTGTTTGCACTTAAATGGAACTGGATAATTCTCAAGCACATGAAGGTAAGTATTTCTTTTTTTGGGGGGGGGGGTCACATTTTCATTTTTGTATGTAATGGTTTGTTATTTTTTTAATTCTTCACAGATTTCATCAGCATTCTTCTGGAGTCCGGTTCTTAATGATGGTCCTGGTAATGGAATGAAGCGACTTCTTCATGTTGCATGTGTGCCCAAGCTCGGGTCGGGGAGGGGTGTGCCTGATCATGTTGACAAAATTTTTTAGATCAGTCCCAGTGGTGGTGGTCCAGGGTGGGCAGACAGACTCATGGTGGCAGCAGACTTGGATAACATCAGTCCCAGTGGTGGTGGTCCGGAGTGGGCAGACAGATTCATGGTGGCAGCAGACTTGGATAACATCAGTCCCGGTGGTGGTGGTCCGGGGTGGGCAGACAGACTCATGGTGGCAGCAGACTTGGATAACATCAGTCCCGGTGGTGGTGGTCTGGGGTGGGCAGACAGACTCATGGTGGTAGCAGACTTGGATAACATCAGTCCCGGTGGTGGTGGTCCGGGGTGGGCAGACAGACTCATGGTGGCAGCAGACTTGGATAACATCAGTCCAGTGGTGGTGGTCCGGGTGGGCAGACAGACTCATGGTGGTAGCAGACTTGGATAACATCAGTCCCGGTGGTGGTGGTCCGGGGTGGGCAGACAGACTCATGGTGGCAGCAGACTTGGATAACATCAGTCCCGGTGGTGGTGGTCCGGGGTGGGCAGACAGACTCATGGTGGCAGCAGACATGGATAACATCAGTCCCGGTGGTGGTGGTCTGGGGTGGGAGGGGCACAACTCCTTTTAAATACTGCAGTTAAAACCTGCCGACATTAACCACATCATCATCCTCATAAAGAAAACTGCCCTCACAGTCATCGATGTCTGAAGTCTGACCACTGGGAAATTCTTTCTCCATTGTGTCATCATCTACATCAGTGGTGGGCCGTTTCAGGCAGCCACTGCCAGTGCCACCAGGATGCTCCATTTCCACATCAGCAAGACCACCATGACTAGGCTGGGGTATGAATACCGAGGTTGCAGTCTGTGCTGGTATGTGCCTCTCATTCATTTTAATGAATGTTAGCAAACTAACATTTGCAGGAGACAGGTTTGTCCGACGATCCCTGACTATTGCACCTGCTGAGCTGAATACCCTCTCAACACTTACACTGGAGGGTGGGCATGTGAGGTACTTCAGTGCCACTGCAGTCAGCTCTGGCCATTCACTGACCTTTCCACTCCAGTACAAAGGGATCTTCACTTATTGTCAGATGCCTGTTTTCAGACAAATATGACTCAACCATTCTCTGTGCCGCACTAAGTCCGATTGTTGATGCATCAGC
The DNA here is from genome assembly GCA_016271365.2 of Neoceratodus forsteri. Taxonomy (NCBI): domain Eukaryota; kingdom Metazoa; phylum Chordata; order Ceratodontiformes; family Ceratodontidae; genus Neoceratodus; species Neoceratodus forsteri. Next base: position 776,781,367 of record CM028137.1, read on the forward strand.
CTGTTCCCGGAATCATTGATGTCACAAATACCCACTTGGGACAAAGCCTCCCAAAGCGGGTTGGCGCCAACCACTTTGGATGACAGACCACCAGGAACTACAGTCCCCTTACCCTTGCATGATATGCTTGCTGGTCCTCCAGCTACACCTTCAGCTGGATTATGCTGCTGAGGTTTGCAAACCTTGGCACGTGACTTCTGTGCCCCATGAACCAAGCTAACCAGTTGACCACTGATATTTTTTACCTGTTCAGGCCCTCCCTCCAGTACTGATGCAATTCCATGTTTGTATCGTGGGTCCAGCATTGTTGCCATGGCAAAGTTGTCAATACGCTGAATGCTCACAATGTGACGATTCTGGTCGAATACTGTCAGCATGTGTTGCAGCAACATACTGCTACCACTGTCTCCGGCAACATCAAGGCTATGCTGTACATTCAACAATGTCTGCCTCAGCACCCACAGCAGTGGAATTGATTGGCCAATGGAGGCAGACTCGCCACTCACTGCCTGTGTGACATGTTCAAAAGGCCGCAAAATTGTTATTACAGAGTCCATGAGGCGCCACTGTTCAGTCTTCAGACATAGAGGCGCAGAACTGTCACAGCTAGTGTGCATAACAAGATATTCTGTGATGGCTTTGTATTGTTCATACAACCTCTGCCATGTATAGCATGGAGTTCCATCGGGTGACAACTTCCAGCTTCAAGCGGTGCTGAGGCAGGCTGTTTTGTATCTGCAACTGCCGCAGCTGGTTACGGGCCTTTCCAGATCTTGAAAAGTGAAAGCAGATACGTCGTGCAATGGTCAACATTTCCTTTATGTCAGGGTGCTGCAGAAACTCCTGAACCACAAGATTTAAACAGTGGGCCATGCATGGAACATGAAAAAAAAACACCATTCGTGATGCATTTCGCCACATTTGACCCATTGTCACTTGCTATGAACCCAGCTCTCAGGGACAGAGGGTTTAGCCATCTGTCAGTTTCAGTCAGTACCATGTCCAACATGTTCTCACCAGTGTGTGAACAGGTCACACTGTGCATAGCAATTGTTGCATGCTGGAGAATTCCAAGAAGATTGCTACCATGACAATCCACCTTCCTGCACTGATTATTCACACTACCAGCATCACAAATAACCCCCGGTACCTGCGCCCAATGTGCAGTTATACACAGATATGAACTCCCCGCTGTTTTGCCACTTGTCCACGTATCCATACTTAAATGGATGAATGGAGTGGAAGAATGTTGAAAGGCATGTCTTACTGAGTCTGAGACAGAGCGGAACAACTCAGGAACAGCACGGGTAGAAAAGTTTGTCCTGGATGGGACTTTCTATTTTGGACAGGCACGGGCAGCAAACCGCCGGAACCCAGAATTCTCCACAAAGGAGAAGGGCCAAAGATTGATTGCCAGCATTTCCGCTCACAGCAGCATTAAGTTCATGTGACACTGTATGATTGAAGTACTTGGCTTATGTGTAAAAACTTACTCTGTAACGTGGGCTGACTTAAACGTTTTACAGGGTGTGTGTTAGTCACAAATGGTTGTGCTCTGTGATGAATGGCATTGGCAGGGGTGAGTGTGGACATTTGATGACGACGGTTGCACAGGTGATGATGACAAACCCAGAAATGATGTTATTTTCAGATTTGCCAACCGGGTTGATATACCCTTGCACTAGAAATACTGCATTCACCACCACCACCACCACCACAAAAACTGCTACTCTCACCAGCACTGGACAACATTTCAAAGTCATTATGGTCCTCCACCTCATCATCATCATGCCTGGTAATCCTCCTCTTATTGCCGCTCTACTGCTACGTTTAATTTCCTACTGGGCTTAACACGTCATGGAAGGGATAACATGCTGCTATGGTTGCCACCGGTGATATGGGGTGAACGCCCAAGTCTGGTATTAGCTGCCAGCTTGTGCTGGGTCCACAGAGCCAAGTGCCTATTCTTAAGATGCGTAGTGCTGCCCTTCTGTCCCAAGGTGGCTCCGTTTTTACCTCAACTCACACGCACATGGCAAACCTGGCAGGTTGCAGCTGAATCATCATTTGCATCTTGAACAAAAAAATCCCAAACAAGGGAGTGTGATGCTCTGCTTTTAACATGTCCATGATGATGTGGCTTATTTAAGTCTGTTATTTTAAGCACTGAAGTGGGGGGGGGAACGTGATGTTTCTGGCACTGCACACCTGGACTGCAACTGACCACCACGACTACCTATCATATTGAGTACCGGGTCGTCATCATCATCATCATCCACTAAAACTGGTACATCACAAGTTTTTACAGGGGGGGATTCCTGCAAACAGATTCAGAAATTTCAGACACAGACACTTTTAATTTATTTTTCTCCGGTTCCCAACTGGGGTCAATTAAATCATTATCATATTCATCAACGTCACTGTCACACACATCCACATCTTCTGCTTGGATGCTAACATGTGGACTGCATGTTGCAACAACAGCAACATCATCATGATCATCATCATCATCACATTCATCATCAGCATCTACACCACCATCACGTAATATTTTTTCACCACACTGTGAATCACTGTTGCGTGGAAAATGAGTGACGTTAAGTGCCACGGTGGATAGACTATCACATTGTATGCTATCGTTGACATGATCATCAGATTCAGGTCCAGTTAATGGGATGTTACTGGGAAGTATGACATCATCTACACTGTCACTCACTTGCACTGCTTCACACTCAATATGTTTGGATACAGTACACTGGTCGGAATTAGAACTTGACGCAACAATGCTAATACTACCTCCACCACCACTAACACCAGTAATACTAACACCACCAGCTGGAAAACATCATCTCCTCAACTATCAGTGAAGCTACTGCAGTTGGGCTGTAAAAAACATTGCGGAGAAATACTTTTCCTCACAACACCAATGCACTTCTCCATCGGCGTACTACTACCACGCCCACAGATCCTCTTACTGCCAACATTGCCATGGCCAGAAACAGCTTTACTTGCACGTCTCTTTGCAGGCATTTTGGGGGATCAACCACAATATTATTACCAAATTCAGATTTTGATACATTCATTTTCTGACTGGAGGGTCGCTACTCGCTACTATCGCTAGCTGGATGTGAAGCAAAATAAACAACCGTGGCTTCAGCAACAGATAAGGGAACTACTGTGTTGTGATACTGTCACGGAATTAAAACAACTTCAGTAACCAGCGGTGCTGATGGGGTCACAAAAACAATCCAGTCTGGTAAAAAATATCTTTTCAATGTGGGGGGGGGCACTGAATACAGACAGTGCTGATTTTTACAGCACTACAAGCAGCAACACTAAGAACAGAGAACACGATCGCAGTACAAAATCAGGCAGCGGCAGTGGACAGCAGGTTCACACTGCTGCACTTAGTTGCACTTACACTGATCTGTGTCACAAATTTTAAAAGGTGTATTATATTTGATGCATGCAACACTGCACACACAACACAGAACACTTTGGCCCAGATATTCAAAAGAGTTGAACCATGCGCAATAGGGTTGCACCTGCGCAAGTCCAAAATTGCGTCATTCTGCGATATTCAGCAGGAGGTAGTTGCACTCCCGAAATCATGCTGAGCAACAGCGCAATGATAATGAAGGCATGTGCAACTGAAGGGGGAGGAACCATGCATAAATGGTGCAGTGTGATATTCAAAGACTTGCGCAATGCACAACAGTGGAGCAAGCGGAAGTTGCGCCATAGTGGAAATGAGCCAAAATAAAAAGGAGCAAGGAAGAGGTGCAAGAACGCTACAGGGAAGCCACATGTGTCAGAGGCAGAGGCACAGACAGGTCAAGTGGCAGGAACAGGGCAGGCCAGGGAAAGGCCACAGCAACAGACAGGCACAGGGAAGGTGTGGGGAGTCAAACAGCTCAGATGCCAGCACAAGCAGGTGTACCCGGTGCAGGGGAGGTAGCAGCCAGGACAGGACAGGAATTAAGTAACAGCTGCCGGGGGGGGAGAACGCAAGCCAGGGACATGGCCAGTGCCACCTTCCACATGGAGGCCGTAATGAGGGGGGTGAGAAGGTGGGCGGCAGGGGGACGTGGCCGTGGAAGGGCCCGTCAGCGGTATGCCCCCAACAGACAGCACCGAGCCCGCACCAGCTTTGAGCTGTACACAGATACTGAGATTGTGGGCTGGTACCACCTGAACAGGGCAATACTGAGGCGGCTCTGTGAGCTGTGCAGTGATGTGATGCAGGCACCCACATGACGGAGCCATGCCCTGTCAGTGGAGACCAAGGTAACAGCCTGCATGTGCTTGCTCGCCACGGATACCATCCAGAGACCAACTGGGGACACCACAGGCATAACCCAGTTGGCCACATCACACCACCTCACCCAATTCCTCAGCGCACTGCTGCCACATGCTGAGGAGTACATCCATTTCCCCAGCACAGCGGCAGAGCGCACAGCAAACATAGAGGAGTTCCACAGGGTAGCACGTATGCCTGGTGTGCTAGGGGCAATAGACTGCACACATGTGGCCATACGCACATCACCTGGGCATGAGGGGGCCGCATACATGAATCGCAAAGGCTATTCCAGCATCAACTGCCAGGTGGTGTGTGATGCCAGGGGGCGCATCATCAATGTCTGTGCCATGCACCCTGGGGGAGCACATGATTCATTCATCTGGCACCAGTCAGCACTGTGCCACAGATTCAAGAATGGGAACATCCCCACTGGACACCTAGTGGGTGAGTATGCAAACCAAATGGACAAAGCTAGGGCCTGGGGGGGCATGGCCAGAGGTGCCATGGTTAGTGGCCTACATGGCTTGGGGCAGGGCGATGCTGATCACCAAACTAACCTCCACCCTCTACACACAGGTGACAGTGGATACCCACTCTGTCCCTGGCTGCTCACACCCTACGGCCCCACCCCATCGCAACATAGCGCTATAATGAGGCACCGCCACCACGCCAATGTCATCAGTGGGTGTTCAGGATGCTGAAACGCGTTTCCGTGCCTGAACACCTCTGGCGGTGCCCTACAGTACAGTCCCTCAAAGGCCTGTGGGATATTCCTGGTCTGTTGCATCCTGCACAACATGGCCAATGAATGTGGGATAGCCATACAGGTCAAAGAGGGGGACAGCGATGAGGACGCCGGTGATGATGGTGATGGGCAGCCCCCCCATGGCTGACGGGACCCCGACTGCCCGGCTGGCACAGCTGCACCGGGACACCATCATGGAGGAGCACTTCAGCCAACCCAGGTAAGTCATGGGGCCATGCGCAACCACCACTGGCCAAGGCACATCCCACAAACACGCAGGAACCCACACTGTGGGTGCATGCCATTGAGGGAAGTAGCAGGGCACAGAGGCACACATACACAGCCAGGGATGGGTGTGGATAAACATGACACTCCAAAGGACACACACACACACACAACGCAACAAACATGCACAGAGGCCAGAAGGCACACTGACCCAGAACGCACACCCTAGCAACACACATGTCCACAGGCCACCACGCCCACTGCCTGTCCATGTGCGTGTGTCAGATGCTGGGCACCATTGCACTTTGGTGTACAGCGCAATGCAGGCATCATCATGCACACATAACTGCGGACAGCAGCCGGGAGGGTGTGCAGGTGGACAGTGTGTCTGCGTGCAGGGCTGGGTACCCACCCATGCACTGCCCACTGAAACACACAATGCACACAGGGCAGCACCAGACAGTAGCCGTGCTGGGAGACAGGTCAGTCTCACGACACATGGCCGTGGCGCCGAGACCCGCCAGCACTGGCAGACTGACCACTGACCTCATGGTGTGGCACCGATGGTCCCCCAAGGGTTCCACTGTGTGAACGCGACCATGCCCGCGCAGGGGTCTTCATCACATCGAACATGCCTGCACCAGGAGTGCTCGGGATGCCCACAGCTGAACCTGGCATCAACAGGGTGGGAGTCGCACGACTCCGGGAATGGGGGGTGGAGAGTGCACTGCGTGGTGTCAGCGATGCATGGGCACCTGACTGCATGCCCATTGTGGCCATGACAGCAATGAACGCCTGTGCATGCCTGTCAATGGCAGTGGTCACATTCTCCCGCAAACGGTCCATCTGTGCCAGGATCCATTCAGTGTCCCTGCTGCGACGCTCCTCTGCCCACTCCAGAGCCACACACAGTGCTTCCATGGATGTTGCAAGCTGCATCTGCTGCTGGACCGATGCTAGCAGTAGGCGGGTGTGCTCATCCAAGAGGTCATCAGCCTCCTCGGCATCCTGTCCCTCAGGGTGTGCAAGGGCCTGATGTTCAGCACTCCTTGAGGGTGGGTGCTGTGCACCAGGACCAGGTATGGGCATGTCCACAGGCGGTGCACAGATGCCGCCGCTGAACCCTGTACCCGCAGGCCCGGTGGGTGACTGCTGATGCTGCCCCTCTGGCTGCCGCACCCCAGGGCTCAGTGGTGCCACCGCAGTGGCTGCAACAGTCCCACTGTCCTGAACAGACACCAGTGCTGCCCCACTGGTGCTGACAGGCACAGCCTGGGACTGTGCTGACACGCAGGCCCCCACGACAGCACCAGCCACAGCCATGGGCGCGAATTGCCCTGCTGTGTGTCCATCTTGTGGTACACACGTGTCACTGCCCATGACGGTCGTGTCATCATCAATGATGCTGGACTCTGCCCCAGCCACAGCCAGTGCATGCTGGCATCCATGGACGCCAGCATGCTGGGACGCAGGCAGGACTTCCTCCACACCTGTCTCAACGACATCAGTGTCGACAGCCAGGCGGCCCCACTGTCGTACAGATCCACACATACCTGTGGAGGTGGATGGTCCCATCTCCGACTCTGTCCAACTGTCCACAGTGGACAGGCCCACCACCGTGGACCTATGCAGATGCTCAGGATCTGTAAGGGAAAGCAAAGTCACGTTACTGCGTGTGACCTACCCGGCCCCCCCCGACAGACCATGACTTACCACGCAGAGATGGGCCAAAGCCCATCTGGAAGCCACCGCACGGAACTCCCTCTGTGGCACTTCGGTGCATGCTTGCAGCATGCCTGTCCTCCACTGGGGTGAGCTGTACCACCTCCGGTTATCCCCCTCCTGTTGCAGCATGTGCCGCCCTGATGGCAGCCACCTTCTCCTTTACCCTCCTCCTGTCTGTACCCATCTTCTTCTTACACTCCTGCACGGAGCGCTGGTGGCTGTCATGCAGGTTCACGGCACATACCACCTCCTCCCATGCAGCAGCACGGGCCCGAGTAGTGCCCCGCTGTCCACTGAGCAGTGGATCCTGAGCCAGGTAGGCCTCAAAAAGGGTCTCAGTTTCGGCCTTAGTGAAATTCGGCCTCCTCCTCCTCCCACCACTGTTGTCCTCCTCTCCAAGAACATGCTCAGTCATTATGTAGCCTGTAAGAATGGCAGTTGTTACCTGTGACTGTGCAGTCCCATGCATGTCCCTGAATCCACAGTCCACACTCCCACACAGCATGCAACTCACCAATAAACTGCAGTAACCGACTATGGCCACAGCAGCACATTGTCGCACCTTTATAGTGCAATCCATGCAAATGAGACGAGGAGCAACTTCAATTAGATGCAAATTGCAGTGCTGCGCCGTTGAATGGCTGATCGGATGATTTGCATACGACGGCTGAATATCGCACTATTGCGCTTTGTGCAATTGTGTTGACTGTGCTGAGCCAATGGCTCAGTTCTGTGGCATGTGCAGTACACCTCACTGCGCATGCCCAGGTTGCTGACTCAGGCATCTGCCGCGCTGATGACATGCTGTGCGTGGTAGGCAATGCAGGGCACGGCCACCATTGTGCCAGTGGCGCTATAGCGAAGGTCACTACATGGCGCTGTGGCAATGGGCCTTCATAGGCGCAATGGCCCAGCTGCCCGATAGTTCACTGTGGCACTGTCACACAGGCAGCCAATCGCGCTACACGCATTGTCATCCGATGGTGCTGTGCGTGGCCTTGCGCCAGGGTCCCTTGACCCTGCGCCTGACCTTTGGCCCCTTGGCACCATGCGTCAGGCATAGGTGCACCTCTATCGCACTGTTCGGTAACAGCGTGATAGGGAATGGCAGCGCTGTACCACGCAGCATCTGCACGTGGGGTACCGCACTGCAGAGCGCCATATTGCCTACTATGGCTAACACAATGGTGCGGAGAAGGGCTGCTCCCTGGACTGCCATTGAATTGGCTAATCTGGTGGCCACAGTCGAGCCACACCATGGGCCTCTCTTTGGGGAGTCTCCCCTGGATAGTGCAAGGTCCAAGGTGTGGCAAGAGGTGGCCACAGCCCTCAAGGAAGTGACAGGCAGGGGCAGAACAGCAGAGCAGTGCAGGCACCGATATGGTGCCCTGCAGAGGAGGGAGCCGGAGCTACTGGCCAAACTGAGGGGCACGGTACCACGTCCAGGTAGGGGTTCCGTCAACACACTGTTATCGTCCATATGAGTCACATTGTTGTTTGTGTCCAGCACATAGGGAGGGACCATATGGGGTTGGCGTGGCAGTGTTCACAGGGTGTGGGGGTGGGTGGGTCTGGTTGGGTGGGGGGCACACTCCTTGGGGCAGGGGGACTTTGCTTCGGGAATGCACTGATGTTCTTCTCTCCTTTTTGTCCCCACAGGCCCAGACAAAGTGCGCCGACTGCGTGAGGAGCGGAGGGTGGTGGAAGCTACAGCCAGGTGGGCCGAGGATCAACAACGGCCACCCGACCGGCCCGATGAAGGTGAGTGACAGACATCCATGATTAACACTGCATGCTGTGTGACAAGGTGGGCAGCGGGGCATGGCCACCATTCATTGACATCACTGCCATGCACGCCACTGGTTACAGTCAACACTGTCCAGTGGCAATGCATGTCTGGGTGTGCATCACTGGTGGTGCATGCATGCACCAGGTGCATGGCTGTGCCACTGCCTTTGCACCACATAGCCATGTCACTAGACGGCCACGGTGGTGCTGTGCGTGACTTGGCTGGTGGGTGTGTGCAGCGTTCTGAATGGCTGTATGCACCTGGGTGGGCAGGTCCTGTGGACGTGATCACTGCGGCTGGTCATACACCATCACGTTGGTATGTCCCATGGCTGTGTGCCATACACAGTGGGCAGGCTGTATGGGGTTGTGCATTCACACCTGTTGACTGTGCTCCCTTGTCCTAGGTGAGAGACATCTGAGGGACATCAGGGACACCCTGCGGGAGCTCCTCACCCTGGCACGGGAGATGGTGATGATCCTGAGACATCTTGATGAGTCGGGGGTCCTTCAGAGGCATAGAGCGAGGTGAAGCCAGAGCCTGGACCAGCATGGGAGACAATAGTCCCTTGATCCCTGACCTCCCATCCCCCCCGGACCCATCCTCACACCCCTCCTATCCCATCCCATTTGTCCACCCCTTCCCCTGTCCACCCCACCTTTTTGTGTCCCCCCCATATATATGTATATAGTTGTTCATGTAAATAGTTGATTTCTTTATTTTTATAATATATATTACTTTTTCTATGAATACCGTGGTGGTCTCTGATTTGCAGCAGGCTATAGGTGCTCAGCTGCAGTGGTGTGCATGGCATCAGGGGTGGTGCAGCCATGGGTATGTTTATGTGTCCGTGTGGAGGTGTTTATGGTGTGGGGGTAGATATCAGTCAGTGTCTGTGTTGTGTGTGTTGTTCCCCGTGCACTGGATGACTGTGTGCAGTGGTCCATGGTGCGTGCTCTGTGTCCATGGTGCACCCATCGGCCTGTCCATGGCCTGTGCAGCCGACACACATTCCTGTCTGTGACCTGCATGATCTGCTGGCATGTCAGTGGTGGCATTCCCTGCAGGGCGGACACTGTACCCGTCACTTTGCTGGGTTTCCCATGTCATTGGTGCGGTGCATGCCTGGCTCAGGTGGCACTGTGGGCAACACGGTCATTGTCCCACCTCCATGCTGTGGCTTGTGTGTGTTGCAGGGGATGTGCTCCACTGTCTGTGGCTTGTGCTCCGGGTGACACATGGTGGGGTATTGGTCCATGGTGCCTGCACAGGGTGGTTGGCACTCCAGTGCCATGGTGGACTGCAGGTTGTGTGTACACGGCTTACATGGGCCCACAATGGGGGCTTGGTTGCCCCACCACTGTGTCCCTGTGTTGTTGTGCCCTTGGGTATGAGTGGGTGTCTGTCCAGACCCTGTGTGGCATCTGGTGTGGTGCATGCTTCCACGCACCACTGTGGGTGTCTGTGCTGGCTGTTGTGACCAGTGGTGGGCCGGGGTGTGTTACTGGAATACTGTGCGGAGCACTGTACCACTGGGGGAGGTGTCAACTACACGACCGTCCAATATGGGGTCACTCTTGTGCCAACGCATGGTCGGTCTCTCAGCAGTACCTCGGGGGACTGTACGTGGTGGCACTTTGTCTGCCATTGTTGCATTGCCGTGTGCTGCAACCTGCTGATGGGTGCTCGTGGTAGGGCTGGCTTGCATGGTTCTGTGGTGCACAGGGTTGCATTAACACTGTGGGGGTTGTGGCATGCATGGGGATTCCTGCAGTGGTGGTCACTGCTCATGGGGGGGTGTCTGGGGGTCACGGTGCAGGGTGTGCTGTGCACTGGGGGGGATGGTGTGGCACAGGGTGATCTGCCCTCCTTGTGTGCCAGTCACAGCCTGCCGGTAGGTGTGATGGGGCACCATGGCCAGGCTGTGGGTTGCTTGCTTGTCTCCATGGACCAGTGGTTATTCCAGCCCTCCCCTGGTTGTGCAGTGCTTGGGGTGTGGGGGGGCAATGTCTATTTTGCTGTGTGTTCCTGTGCCCATCTGTGGCATGGGTGGTGGCCCCTACCTCCCTGATTGTGCAGTTACATTGCTCTGCAGCTGGGGGTCTCCCTGCTTGCGCTATGGCACCTCTGGACTGCTCAGCTGAACATCTCTTGTTGCGCTATAGCGCATCATATCTGCTCAGCTTCCCCTCCCTAATTGTGCTATGGTGCAGGTTGTGCGATATTCAGATGTTGGCTGTAGGCGCAATTTGGCCTGCTCCTTTTTTGAATATCGTGTCTGTTGAGCATGTGCGCAATAGACTTGCGCTTGTTCCTGCTATTGCGCACTTTTTGGGCACAGTTTGAATATCTGGCCCTCTGTGTACAATGCTGAATGAGGAATGCGATGCAAATGCAAAAGTTCAGTGTACTCAGTGCCACGTAATGTAAATTTGTAATTTAAACAACCTGACCTTATGAAATGCTGCACCACATTCACACAACAAGCAGCAAGAAAATTTGTACTATCACTGACGATTTTACCATGTGTACAGTAACACAGTCAGTTATATAACAAAAATACCAAAACACAAAGAAATCACTAGTTCTCCAACTTAAATCTACCTACACACAGATACGCCCCTTCCCCCACAGCACACTTCCCTGTCTTTCACCACACACACTCAATGTTGTAAATTTACATTCAAAATCCACACACAGACAAAAACACTCGATGATGTGAGCACAGGAGGGTTTCCTACAATCGATGAACTACAGTTGGATCCCCCCCAAAAAAGCAAAAATGCTTTTTGAACAGCTTTTAGAAGATTCCTACAGACAGCTATAAGAGCACACTGTCTCCTACTCCTTCCTACTCATACTACCTTGAACTGATGCTGTGCAGATCAATATAGAGCCCATGTGACCTGAACTCCCATGAATCACTGCAAAATCCTCCTTCGGAGCTCAAAAACAAGGCGAAGTGAGACGAAGTGAACTGCCACCAATGTACTTCACCCTAAAAATTGAAAGAGAAGTGACCAGTGGAGGCGGAGTAACGTGAAGTAGCTGTTTTCAATGCACTTCGTGTTCCTCATTATAACGCACAGTACTCCACTTCGCATTGCGGAGCACTCTGCGAATCCGCCTTTGCTCCGCGAATCACTTTGCGGAGCGGATTGAGCCCACTTCGCCCACCACTAGTGCTGAGATTAGCTGTGTCTGCCTGCAGGCCACTGAGTGCTTCACGGCTGGTCATCACTGTCTGCTGCATGGCCACAGGCTGGTGGGGGAGTACTGTGGCACTGCATCCTGCACGATGGCAGTGGTCGCTCATGGTGCTGTCTGTTGTGTTTTGCAGGACCAGATGCCAGGCAACGGGCCGCGGATGCAGCTGAGGTGCGGATGCAGAGGATCATGGGTGCCAGGCCTGGTGCCCTTCCAGGGGCAGGTGAGAGCTGCATTCTGCTATTGCTGCATTTCAGATACTGTAGGGTTACTGGTGGGTTGGGGTGTTGTCCATGTTCAGGCCCTCAGTGTGTGTTCTTTCTGTCATTGCTGTAGGTCTCCAGGCTCACCATGCTGTGGCTGGTGGTGGTGGTGCCCTTGTTGACGTGGACTGGAGGATCCATGTGGCCATCCAGGCAGCCCTGCACCCACTATCCAGGACTGTTCAATGCCTGACAGCTGCCCTGCAGGGTGTCCTGCTGTGGCTCCCGGTCCATGGCCGTGCCAGGGTGGTGCATGGCAGGGCATGGTGACACTAGTGGCCCCCTGCCTCTTCCTGGGGACATCCCTTGTACATAGTTAATGTTCACCATCCACTGTGACTGTCCCTTTCCTGCCCTCCTTCCCATCCCTGCATCTCCCTTTCCCTTTTTGGTATTGTTGTTGTTGTGCTTTGTTTTTCATATGTGTTGTACAGTTTTTTGTGCTCTTAATCTTTTATAAACATGTTTTTCTCAACACTTGTGTCCATGGGTGTGATTGTTCCAGCTCTGTGGTTGCTCCTCATGCCCTGCTGAACTGCTCCACTTTTGCTCTGCATAGCTCCCCTGTGTTGCTACGGGGCATCCAGCTTGCTCTGGTGCATCTCAGGTTGCACCGGCGCATCTACGGTTGTGCTGTCATGTTTCACGGTGATTCACAGTGGTGTTGTGCTCGGCGCTTCCCACTGCGCATGTCTCTGTGAATGGCTCTGTCTGTGCTCGGTGCATCTGATTTGTGCTGGCACATTTGTGTTGTGCCAAGCGCATCCTCTTTATGAATCCTGCCCAGTATGTGTAGGGGTGGCATTCTGATTCCTATATTTTGAATGTGTTCCCATACTCAGATTGGGTATAGTCACTGTTCTGTTTCAGGAGTAGTGGGCAATATGGACCCTAAGCCCTTTCTGCTATCATAATTCCAGGCCCCATGAGAGGAATTCTGGGTCCTGGGAAAAGTTCAGTCTCTGGGGCCCCTATGTAGATGTGTATAGTAGTATGCTGGGTGGCTTTGGCCCCTCTTTGGTGCCAGGCCCCAGGAATTATCCCCAGTTCCTCCACCCTCTCAAGAGCCCTACACAATTCTGTGCTACTATGTAAAAGGATTTAGTAATAAAGTAGTGTTTGGACTACTTACAGAGCAACTAACAGCTACTGAAAAAACTTTGAGGAGTATATGAACAGTGGCAGGTTATAACATAAATATTTTCAGTATCAATTTCTCTTTATTCTTTAATATTTATGGCTATTTGAACAAAAAAAGCAGTTCATGTACTCTTGTTATTATTTTCCACTTGAAGTCTTTATATCATCACAGTCTACTGGCAAGAAAATTACTGGGCTGTCACAAGCAAGCATTTCACCCCAAAAGAATCTGTCTAGTCCTGATTTCAGAGTCTGAAAAGTGATACCTTCCATAGCCTGCTGTGATTACCACGTACTAGTGCACATAGAAACATAGACTTTGATGGCAGATAAGGACCACTTGGCCCACCTAGTCTGCCCATTTCCCTACTTACAGGATAAGCTGCAGATCCCATTTAACCAACAGCCTATTTCTTCCTACCCTCCACAAAAATTGCCTTATGTCTGTCCCATGCATTCTTGAATTCAGCCACAGTTTTAGACCCCACAACCTCCTCAGGAAGGCTGTTCCATGCGTCCACCACACTCTCTGTGAAAAAATACTTCCTCATATTGCTCCTGAGCCCTCCCCCCTCTATCTTCAAATTGTGTCCCCTTGTTCTTGCACATCTCTTTTTCTGAAAGATGCTACCCTCTTGGACTTTGTTGATTTCACTGAGGTACTTAAAAGTTTCTATCATGACCCCCTCTCCCTCCTTTCCTCAAGGGTATACATATTAAACTCCTTTAGTCTCTCCTCGTATGGCTTCTCTTGCAGATCCTGCACCATTTTAGTGCCCTCCTTTGGACTGCCTCCATCCTGTATATGTCCTTGCAGAGATGGGGTCTCCAGAACTGGACGCAGTACTCCAGATGGGGTCTCACCAACTGTCTGTACAGGGGGATAGCAACTTCCTGTTTTCTGCTGGTGATGCCTCTCCCTATACATCCCACTATTCCCCCAGCCCTCCCTACTGCCTTCTTACATTGCTTGCCAACCTTAAGGTCATCTGATATGATTACCCCCAGGTCCTTTTCCATTTTTGTTGTTGTTATTACCTGTATATTTAAAAGGATCTACTGTGTGAAGTGTGGTTCTTGGAATCACCTACCCATTCAATAGCATCATTTACCTACCTTCGCCTGAATTAAAGCAGCAATGTTGAAATGGATTTCCTTTGATTGTGATAATACTTTGTGGCTTTATTGCATTAACTATGTTTTAAACCTTTGTATTCTTTGTAACTGATTGTATAATGTCTTTATGCTGGACAGTCTTAAAAAGGGGCTCAAACTCAGTGATCACATCCTGCTAAAATAGAAATACGTTTATTAATTCATTCATAGATGATTAATTCCCTACAGGGGACATAAAAAAAATGGGATTAAGTATTTTAGTAGTATATGTCATATACATTTAGGGCCAGTATGTGTCTTCACCATAGGATTTCAATTTGTCGTGTATCAAAACATAGAAAAAGCAGTTTATACTGTAATTGCAAAGATGGCTGTTTATGTAGTCTTGTGAGCCATATTCCTTGTGTGTGGCAGAAAGGAAGTGCAGTTTGACTCAGTGTGATGATGTTTCACTATGCAAGTCTCCAGGCTGGTGTGCTGTTGTCCCCCCAACCCCCAGTGGTTAAATTGGACATTCTTAGGTGGGGGAACTTTCACCTTAGATTTATAAATGTAGAACTACTATCATCCTCAGGTGGTGTCCTATAGTATTCAATGAATAAAAATGATAGAGATGCAGGAGCTCTTGTGCAGTGTTACATGGAGTGTCTGCTCAGTTGAACTTCAGTACACAGTATGCTGTTCTGACACCTTCATTCACCACCTGTTGCTGGCAAGCTAATTATGGCCTGATCAATTAACAGTCTCTCTCCCTGGCCTCAACCATGATAATCAGGTCAGTTTACCTAATAAAAAGGCTTTTAAAATCTATTCTATACTTCACAACAGGCATCATTCACTCACACAGGGTAGTTTGTAATTTTGTGGAGGGGCAGAGACAAGAACAGACCAACCTTATTGCACATGTTCTCTGAATTGTGCAAGTGTTGCATGGCTGTGAGTGGAATATAATCAATACAGACAGTGTGCAGATTCACTGTGGGCTGCTCTGAATTCTGTTGAGTGCAGAAGTGTCCAGTGCAGCAGACCTCCACTGCTCAGATTTGTGCAAATTGTCCATATGCTGGGCTATATGTGGATCGGGCCCAAAGACATTAGCAATTTGTAAGACAGTGAGAATGCAGGCATGGCATGGCATGGCATGGCATGGCATCAGGCAGGCCGATGACTGGGTCCTGTAAGGCCCTCTGTGGCTGGTGATGTAGCAAACACTATGTTTCCATAATAAAAAATAATGGAACCCACTCAGATCACCACTGGCATGACAGACTGCCAAAGTGTAGAGACACAGTTGTCATAGTGTATACATAAATGAAGCCCACCACACCACTGCAACAACATAAAATGAAGTGAACACAACAGGGTGTTATAAGTAACCATTGGCCCCATAAACAACCACATTCTTATGCATATCTAATGAACCTTTACAGAAGAATGGACCTCCAAGCTTGTTCAGCTAAACAAAGAGTGCTTTGGGTGGCCACAGAAATAAAGAAAATATATTTATAATCTTCAGTGACCTGAATGGCGTCATTATGTCATATTTTGGACTTGAACACATTGGACATTATTCTCCTGGGAGAACATTAAGTTTTTTCCTTGAAGGAATTTGGGTAATCCTGGTGTATCTACTGGCAACAAGTCTTATGTGTCATCATGACCCTGATTCCAACTGCAAGCCAGGTTGTGTTTTTTCCAGGCATTATTTTAGGCTCTGTCTGCAATGTCCTTGCATTTACATGTGTTATTCAGGCTGAGATACCAGACACCATTGAAGGTTATGTACTGTGGGACTTTTTGGAGCTGGCATTTGAGTCCTGGGGTTTTCATTGATTAGTCATAAGGCCTCCTACTAAGGTGACCATGCTGTGTTTCTTCTACTCAATCCCATGCGTGGCAGCACCACCATGGCACAATTTGTTTGATTTAGATTATTTTACTGTCTGTACAAACAGTGATTTTTTTTTTTGGGGGGGGGGGGTCCCCTACAGTGTTAATCTTTCCTGATGAAGCTAAGCTCTATGGCAGGGTAGGCAGTGAGGAAGGAGTTAGGGAGCTGCTGAGGGATCTGCAAAGATTAAAGACATGCTCCAAAGTTGAAATTCAATGCCAAGAAGTGCAAAGTGATGTACATTGGGAACAAAAATCCTGGGATGGAATATTGAATGAAAGCGGTTAAGTTGGACACTACCACTGAGGAAGGGACATGGGAGTCATCATTAGAATCTCCTAAAACAATCCAGATGTTGTAACTAGGCCTATGGCAAGGCAACCAGGATGTTGGGGGGAGTGTATAGATTGGGGGGGGGGTTGACCGCAGGAAGAAGGAGGTGATATTGCCTCTCTATAAATCACTGGTGAGGCGCCATCTGGAACACTGTGCCAATTCTGGAGCCCCCACCTAAGAAAAGACAAACACAGGTTACAGAAGGTGCAATGTAGGGTAACAGGAATGATTCAGGATCAGTGGAGCAGATCCTATGAGGATCAGCTTAAGGCCCTGAACATGTACTGCTGGAGACGAGAAGAGAGAGGAGAAATATGATGGAGACCTTCAAGTTCCTGAAAGGAATGAAAAAGGTGGGTTGCAAGGAAATAGTTGGCAGATCTGGTGAATCAAGAGCATGGGGTTACCAGTGGAAGCTGGAAGGGGGAGATTCAGTAGGGATGTAAGGAAGTTTTATTTTACAAAGAGAGAGTGGTTGAGCCATGGAACAGTGGTGGGTGCAAGAACCATTAATGGTTTCAGACATGGCTGGGACAGAGTAAAGGCTTAATAATTACACAGAGAAAAAATAGTTGGGCAAGGGGGGAAGGGAGGTGAGGGCAATAACCTGGACTAGACATTTGATTCTAGGGAAGGACAGGGTAAAAAACAGGGCAGACTTGATGGACTAATGTTCTTTTTCTACCAACTTTTTCTGTTTTTTTTTTTTTAGTGTTAATTCTTGGAGCCCATCTTCTTACTCTCTGCATTCTGTTTTCATTTGGCCCCTGATTTCCTGAGCTATTGTATACTTTGGTAATTTCATAGGATGATGACTTCACGTATAAAGTCTCTGTATAACACAATAACGCTCTTTATTGCTCCAGTTAAATTGGTGTGTTCAGCTTCCATTTACTTTAATAAACAAACCTATTATTATTGCAGAGAAGGGTGACAAAAATGATCCTAGGTCACCATGGTAGGACCTACAGTATGTGGAGGACCTCAACATGTATGTACTGAAGGTGTGGGTATGAGACCTATACATTCTGGATACAGCAAGATGGATTACACAGAACTGTTCAAAATGAAGGACAGTCTATACACTAGGTGCCACAGTCTCAGGTTGACGGTGGGTGGAAGTGAAGGACATCAGGAAATACTTGTTCACAGAGAGGGTAGTGGATAAATGGAGCAGTCTACCTTGTAATGTAATTATTGCTGAGACCATGAATTACTTCAAATCACCGAGGAACAACTTATTTGTTTAGATTGGGGGGGCCTAAATGGGACCCTGACTCATTTTCAGGTGTGACCCAGGAGCAGAGGGAGATTACGGACCTTGCACAGGGTCACACAGTATGCAAGTGGTGAATGTGGAACTCAAACCCAGGTTTGTTGGGTCTCCAAGTTCACAGATTAATGCTGTAACCTCTGTGCTGTACTGCCTCCCAACTTCAAAAGGATCATCAGCAAAGGAAAGGGTAAACACTAAAGGAACATTATTTGGGGAGACAAGAAAAGAGCTGAAAATTAGGGTAGGGTAGGACCTCAGGGCAGACTTGATGGAATTAAAGCCTTTTTCTGTCCTTACTTCAAATGTTTCTAATATAGCTATTTTTTGTGTAACCCCCCTGCAAATGGGGGTTCCCAAAAGACTTCCAGGAGCTTGCTTGAATGCTCCAAGCCTGAATGGTGTTTGGCGTTTAAGCCATTTATCAGTGAGTGTTTTTAGAACCTCTGGTACTGTCTCTTTAAGAGCTGTCTGCTTGCAGACATAATTAGTTTGTATGGGGGGACTGTGTGCTTCTCTGTTTGAGTACCACTCGAGCTGCTGCCAATTCACTCCATTTTGCAGTCACTAGGAGTGCAAAGGAACCTATCTGAAAGATGTAACTGTTTGCCAGAAATCATTTACAGTAATAATGAAATTACAGTTTGTCTAACTTGCTTTCTTTGCAGTCAGAACTGTGTCTGCCTAGTTCCCATTCTGGTTTGAACTGCTGAACTGGACCAATCAGTGTGGGGTAAGCTAGCTCTAAAATGGTGCCTTGGACGAATCAGAACTTGGACTCATAATCTGAGCCAGCCACAAGAGGATTGTATGGGCAGTGACTCTGGGAGATGTAGTTTAGACTTGCGCCTTTTGGACCAACAGCAGCAGTCTATTGTGAGTGACAGCCAATCCAGTCAAGAACTGGGAGGAACTCAAAGGAAGTGCCCGGTTTTGTCTGTTGGAGTTTCAGTTTAGATCTGGCAGTGAAGGGGAAAGAAACCCTGTGCTCCTTCAGTGCACAGTTTCAGTCAAAAAACGTGTGTAAGGCCCAGAGTTCTGGTCTGCAGCTTGTGTAACTGCTTGTTAGGACTGAATCCGTCCTGTGAAAAGAATCAAAGGATCTCTGAAGAGTAGAAACCAGGCTCACCCTGTAGAAGACTGGAGAAATTGTTGAATTGCACTCGGTCTGACAGGAACTGAATCTGCTGTGTGTTCTCCCGGGTATTGTGCAGTAATTGTGATCGGGATAGAGAAGCAGCCTGCCTGGTATAGTACTTTCTTTTTTTACCATATAAATGTGTGAAGAGTCTCGTGGAGCTCAAGAGTAGCCCTGCTGACGTTGAAGGACCCTATCTTGTTTGGAGGTCGTGAGTACTAATTCAGGGTCGCTCCCTGTTGAATTGCCACATTAAATCCAAATGGAATCACTGTACTGCTGACTGTTTAAACTAATTTTTCTTTTCACTGTGTGAAAGGGCCCTACCAGCTGCCACGGTTTGGACTAGCCACTAGGGCTTGGGTACCCAGGGACAGTAACTGGTAGGGATAGGCCTATGCACAGAGCCATAGGTAGATAGTAAAGTGATAAGCTAATTAACCTGATTTCCCCTGTCCTTGTTATATCCCCTAAATAAATCAGAGCTGCTTGTTTCAGCAAAGTTATACTTCCTGAGGTATTTGTCTATGTTAAAGTACTGCACTGTGATTGTTGCACTATCTTATTTCACAGGAGGTCCCAGTGCGGAACTAGTCCTGGGGAGTAAGTGTATACTGTGAAGGTAATTCTGATATATTGTGTGGGCCACTAGTGGGAAGAAAGGGGGGTTGCAGTGTCCCAGAGGGCTGTGACCAAGTAAGTTTAACTATTGCAAACCCTGACCTCTGGGTGGAGGCACCCGTCATTGGATCCAGGCCCCTCAACCTGTTAGTGGCAAATCAGGCTGGGGTAGTAGCCCCTGGGATAGTGCCATCTAGGGGTTACATTTGTAATTCCTTTTATTCCTGTTTCCTCATTTGTTTCCATATCCCCACTTACAATTGAGGATACTGCTATGGCTGCATCCTCCTTCTGGGTAAGAGAACAAGTGAGTGGCTGCCTTCACAGTTGATCCCAATGTGACTCTGCAGTCGGCATGGAGGGGGTGC
The DNA here is from genome assembly GCA_016271365.2 of Neoceratodus forsteri. Taxonomy (NCBI): domain Eukaryota; kingdom Metazoa; phylum Chordata; order Ceratodontiformes; family Ceratodontidae; genus Neoceratodus; species Neoceratodus forsteri. Next base: position 776,801,504 of record CM028137.1, read on the forward strand.
AGTAATGCTGGCTGGTCTGCACCCTCTCCCCAGGAGCCAAGCACTTCACTTGTTTCAGCGTGGCTCAGTTGGTAGCACATCTGAGTCTCTGGGACAAAAGGTCATGGGTTCTCGTTCCACACCAGGATTGAGCTCATATCATAAACACTGGTGCTTGAATGTAGTACTAGGGGGATGCTGTACTCTTTTATTTATTTAAACATTTGGTGACCGGGAAAGGCAAACTGAGCCAAGGATCATGTCTAGGTGTGATGTGGGGGACAGGGAACATGGGATAAGAATTCAGAAGATACAACAGTACAAATAAGGAAACATAAAAATTCATGATATACTAATACAGCATACAGGCTAACAAAAATAAATGAGGTGCAGGGTAAAGAAGAAATCCTAGAGCAGTGTAGACACCACAGTCATTTCAAGTGCTATGTATAGTTATGGGAACAAATGGGGTGGGCAGGAAGCACAGCTGTGATTTGACAGAGAAGTGAGAGAGAAAGAATTGCGTAGGAGAGGAGTTTGAGAGTTCCATAAAGAGGGGAGACGGTAGAAGTAGGCAGATTTGCCTTCTTTCAGAAGATAGGTTAAACCGAGGTCACTTCTTTGCTGTCCTGGTGGGTGTCCAGGTGGAAGTAAAGGATCCTATGATACATTTTGCAGAAGTAGGGAAATTTTACTTAAAGGATATACAATCAGATCTACAAACATTTAAACAAAAAAATACAGAAACGAAATCATATCACTCTAGGAAACATTATCGAATAGAAAAGGAAAATTGCTACTAGTCTTTTTCTTAAAAGGAGGAAAACGAAATACAACAAAAAATATTACCTAGAGAACAAGCTTGCTTTAATACATAAACTAAATGCAAAGTCTAAGGCAAGTATCTCCAGTAATCATACAAGAGTATGGGATTTTGCCCACTGTCCTGGCCAAAATTCCCCTTCCCATAAAACCATGTTATGCAATTGTCCAAGGCTGTGTATGGATGTTGATGTGTGAAATGTCTGCCACTCCATGTTTACAGTCACTTCAAAACCTGCCTGTCATTGCTTGTAAAGCACTTTGGGATACAATGTGTATGAAAAGCACTATATAAATACAACTTCTTCTTCCTCCTCCTCCTCCTCTTCTTCTACAACACGTTTAGGGATGAGGCAGGAGAACTTCGGGTGGAGAGGGCACCAGTGACAGAGAACAAGACCTGAGCACACCTGGAATCATCCCACTCACTCAAGAACTTATTGTTTTTCCTGTTCCTTCTTGCACCCCTAGAAAATTGGCACACAAAGAACCCTTAAGTGTATGAATGCAAGCGTGCCATTTGGTGCCTGGCCAGCATCTTCCCACCCCTGCTGCACTGCCACCCATGGTCACCCAGGATCACATCCCTTCCACACTGAAGGAGGGGTGTATCCTCTGGGATGCTCAGTCCTCCATCCTCCACCCAGCTCCTGATCAGTCAAGCTCAAATTTTGGTCATGTGCATGGCAAGCAGTATTGAACTGTTGTGCCTATGAGCTGCCTCACTCACTAGCAATTTTTAATAAATCTCTTCTGCTGGGGTTACTTTTTGACTACAAACAAGAGATTTATAGCCAGCCCAATGGCATGGAGGGATTAGGTGCAAGGCACCTCAGCTACCACCATGCCAGCGACCTGAGCTCGGGAATGGACTTGGGTCACTGGGGTTGGCTGGGGGTGGGACTGAGTGTCCCAGGGACAGCTCTCCTCTTCGGGGGGGGGCAAGCTATCTCAGCCTCTGACTGCCATCAGGTGGAGGCCTGGTGGTAGTGCAAGCAACAGTGGCTTAGTGGTAGAGGCTGTGATTCTGTACTGTGTGCATGCCTCCACACATACAAGCTTATGCTGCAATGGCCAGTGGACTTGAGAGAAAGTGGAAATGGGGACCTGTAGGCTACATAATGCCCTGCTTATCTCCCCTGACCCACACTAGCACATGGACCTCCGGGGCATCTGGATATGTACTGTGAGGGGGATGACCCTATCTCTTCCAGCCCTGCCACAGGGGGCAACCCATGAGGAAACCAGCTCCAGGTAGGGCCCGGTGAGGTGGGTGCCGGCTGAGGGGAGGTGTGGACCAGCCACCAAAAGGATAAAAAGCTATATAAAAAAACTAGATTTATACTGTAGATGTATATTAGATTGGCTTTAGCAGACATTTCTGATGGCATACAGCATGACACCCCACCAAGATGTTTAGTTTAGTTTAGTTAAGGCGAGTGTGGCAAGAGACAAGAGAGCAGGGCATTTTAAAAACTTCAAATGAAGTATCTCAGTTCAGGAATGAAAAAAATCATGTTTTTTCTTTACACCATTGCACATATCAACATGAAAACAGGATCACAGCCCTGTTAGACTTCATCTACTTTGGTTAAATGTCTACACCTGATGCCACAGTCCTGTATATGGCATCATAATAATTTCCACAGAAGCAGACTGTGATGCCACAAGCAGAGGATTGTGATCTCATGTGTAGGAAAGTAGCCAGAGCAGATCGAGTATAGGAGATGATGATCCTGTCTTCACGTTAATGCACATAATGTAGCAATATTGAAAAGCTGGGCAGCTAAAATACACAAGACATGTGAAAGATAAGCTGAATGGTTGGTGAGTTTTCTTTATTTCTGCCAAGCTTTTTCTGCCCTGCTCACCTGCTTGGCCCTCATTTAACCTGACTGTTTGCTTGATCACCCACCTTCTCAGCAGTTATCTCCCAGCTTGCCCTCACGACTTACTCCTCATGACATGGTCCCTGGGGAGGCCCATACCTCAGGGAAGCCTGTTCGGTGGTGTCGAGCTTGTCATGGTCCAGCATCATCTAGCTGTAGCAGGTGTTTTTCTCCATTTTTTTTCTTCCCCATGGTATTCTGGTGTGCTGTGATGGGTGGGTGGGTGTGCTTGCATGTGCAGGTCAAATCCATGTATGTCAGGAGGTCGCCCATGTTAGAGCTCTGAACTGTGTTAACACTTAGCCTCCACTGAGTGTCAGTCGAGCAGTGGACTTGCAGGCCAACCTTCCCAAGAGAGGCGAGCTGCCCTTGGTATGCTTAATCCTACTGCCCTCTGGCTGTGTCCCCAGTGACCTAGGTCCATTCCAAAACCCTGATAGCTGGCATAGTAAGAGGTAGTACTACTTTTGTGCTAATAGGATGGCCTGGTTGGTGTTTTTTCCAAGTTCCTCCAGAGATGTCAGGGTGTTCAAAAAAGGGTCACTGACTCTGGATTGCAGACCTCCAGCAGTAGGGGTCCCTCAGCAACTGTGGATTGTTGGTGCCTTAAAGCAGCAGTGCATGTTATGGTGACAAATTTTGGTCTGTACTTTTTTATTCCATTTTAAATAGTCCCTTATCTTCTGACATGTGTAATACCCTTGTTAACTTATTTTGAGTCTGCGTTAGCATTTTTTTACATTTGAAATAAAAAAAAGTGTTCCTTTTAATATCGCTCAGACCAGGTTTCTATCAACTTGCTCAGCTGTTTTTGTATACCTATTCTTCCATAAGGTCAGAGAGCATTGTATGTTTCATGCTAGTTCATTCTCGTCAGAAGAAGTGTGATGTCAAACAATTACTAGGTTTACATGAGTTAGTTATCAATTACCTTGTCTTCTATTCCAGGTAACTGATCGCTAACTCCATTTACATGAAGTGCAGCAATTGCACCCAGAAGAGAATGGGTTTACATGTAGGGTCATAGTTGATTATAACATATTTGATTAACAAATAATCAATTTTACCTTGCATGTAAACAGAGCACAAGTTTACTGAGCATGCAAACTGGATCAATTCCATCTCCAATCCCATCTATATGGATTTTTTCAGAACCGATGTCCTGGTAATTGATGGCACTTGTTCAGTGTGCTTGGATTAATCCCAAGATTATTCCCAACTGCATCAAAAGCACCATTTAGATGCATGATTAGAATCAATTACAAAGTAACTAATTACTCTGTAATCAGTTCTAACCCTACATGTAAACACGGTGCATGGGAGTTCAAAAACAACAGAGAATACTGAAGAAAACCTGAACTGAGTGATATTAAAGGAAACGCTCCTTTTATTATTACAAATGTAACAAAAAGTGCTAAAGTAGACTCAAAATAAGAGGAGGTGTCACACAAGTTGGGAGATAAGGGGCAATCTAAAACAGAATAAAAAAATAGAGGTAATTTTCACTGCTAACATGCACGTCTGGCAATTTTCTGTTTGAACCTTCAACCATTCACTGAGCAATTTAACCATGAGGGGTTTTATAGCTTGCAACTGTATAGGCTGTGTTGTGGGGGAGCACAATTCCATCCCTCACTGCTTCACATCACATTCCACCCCAATTTCCATAGCTGATGCAAGTCTATTAATAGGCTAGTGATTCCACCAACAGTGACTGAAACGTCCATTTCCCGGATGAGTATTGGTGAGTGACATAAAAGTGCATTATTCCACCAGTGTGGCTAATGTAGTCAGGAAGCATCTCTCAACTGCACAAGTGGGAGCAGTGCTCCTGGATGCATGGAATGGGCCTTGATTAAAATCCAGGGGCTCCCTTTCTCACTTCCTGCCTCCACTTTCCGACAGGCACTGGTCACAAAGAGCTCACGAAAACATATCAACACTTTGCGTGCCTTTGTTTATTTTTATACAGAACTATTTTTATTAACATGTTGGCAAAGCATCTTGTTCTGAGCTTCACCTTATTTATTTGTAAATTTAAATCTAGTATTTGATTCCACAAAGGGCTGCTCGGTGACACTGCCATCAATAGTAATTTTAGCCCTAAAAAGCTCTTTCAAAACATATATTTTTTTCATTTCTGTTGTTCTGCCCCTTTTCCATCTTTGCAGGTCTGGCCCTAAATCAGTCATGTCCAATCTACTCTCACATGTCCCAGTCCCAACCAGACACTGGGCACTCTATAACCTGCCTCCCCTTCAAGGTGAGTCTGTTTTATCTTGAAAGGACAGAAAGTGGGGTGGTGCCCCTTCATAAAAACATAGAAACAGAATTTGTCAGCAGAAAAGGACTGCTTGGCCCACCCAGTCCGCCCAGATGATCCCTGCCTAGTCTGTCTCCACAGATGCTAACTGGTCTCTGGTGACCCTCTCTCCTCCCTGCCTATTTACTAATATTCCCCTGTATCTATGCCACACATGCTGCCTGGTGGAGCAGGTGGTTACTGAGGGAGACTTCATGGAAGTCAATGAACCTCTAGGAAGGAGTCATTTTCCTTTTCATTGTTGAAACTCCCCCGTCCCCAACATAGAAACATAGAAACATAGACTTTGATGGCAGATAAGGACCACTTGGCCCACCCAGTCTGCCCATTTCCCCTACTTATTGGATAAGCTGCAGATTCTAGTTAACCAACAGCCTACTTTCTGCAACCCCCCACTATAATTGCCTTATGTCTGTCCCATGCATGTTTGAATTCCCCCACTGTTTTAGACCCCACAACCTCTCCAGGAAGGCGGTTCCATGTGTCCATCACTCTCTCCGTGAAAAAGAATTTCCTCACATTACCCCTGAGCTGTCCCCCCTCTAACTTTAAACTGTGCCCCCTTGTTCTTACACATCTCTTTTTCTGAAAGATGCTACCCTCCTGGACTTTGCTGATTCCCTTGTGGTACTTAAAAGTTTCTATCATGTCCCCCCGTCCCTCCTTTCATCAAGGGTATACATATTAAGCTTTCTCAGTCTCTCTTCATATGGTTTCTGATGTAAACACTGCACCATTTTAGTTGCCCTCCTCTGGACTGCTTCCATCCTATCTATGTCCTTGCGTGGATGAGGTCTCCAAAACTGCACGCACCATGAGTCTTTGTTTTTTATCCTAACCCTATAATAGAATAATAATAATAATAATAGAAATGTATCTTCATTACCATGAGTAAACAATAACTGGGAACCAAGTATTTTGCAAACTGTACCACCTAATAAAACTGGAAGATGACCAGAAGCTTTTATAGTGAATAAAGCTAGGGCCAAATGTTTTGCTCAGTTTCATTGCACTGCTGCTTTAATAGGCTGTGCTGTAAAACAGCTTCAAACATAAAACACAATTCTTTGCAGTAAGGCTCAACCATACAATGCTGCGCTTCCAAACCCACCTATTTCAGCTGACTTCTCCTCTTAGACAAAAATATGATATTTTCGTTAAGAGCATCCCAGCCCTTGACTTCATAGCACATTTTCACTGTAGCAACCAGGATACATCAACATGCCTGTACTAGGTTGCTGCTGGTGTGCACATGTTTATGGTGTCCCCTCCACTGCTAGACATGCCTGTATTGTTGTGACCCTGTGGTTGGTGGGGCCAGCATGTAATATGTAGGCACGACCTAGCCTGGCCCTGGGGTCACTAGCGTAAGAGACATCCTGCTTCCCTACTTCCCCATCCATGGGAATAAAGTGTGCCACTGCAGACAACACCTCTGTCCCTACAGTCAGAGTACAGGGATCTAAGCTTCAGGAGCAAACCCTAAATATTTGTAAATGTCTAAGTATTTCAGGATAAAAAACAATAGTTTTACAGGCCAGTAGGGTTGAAATATTTTGTAGCACAGCTCGGTAAATAAGCATCACTAATAAAAATAGAATTTCTGACTTCTTGTTTGATTGATTTCAATAACTCTGGTCCACAATCCTTCCCACCCCCATCCAGGCTGCTGATGTTAGTAAATGAATTAACCATTACAAATTTAATTATCTAGTAAAAGCTCCTAGAAAAGTTTGAAAAACATAATATTTACACACAGTTCTGTTCATAATTGCCTGTATTCATCTTACCCGCTTTCATTATTACCAAGGGTAGATGCTTAAAAATAGGATTCCTGTCTCATTGACTGCTTCTGCTGTTGCTGCCTCTCTACAAGAGAATGTGATGTCATTATCCACTGTTTATGAATCACAATTAGTTGCCATGGAAATGATTATGATGTCAGAAATGGGAGATTAGGGCATCACATTTAAGTAAAAAGCAGAAACAGATGAAGTCCAAAGAACAAAGATTCTGTATCCAGACAAATACCTTAAGTATTTAAGAATGGGGTGAAGATAGAAACAGGAAATACAAAAAGAATAATGCATGAGTTGGTGTGTGTAACTAGAATTTTATACACACACGAGGGGTGTGATGCTTCATAAACCCAAAGAACAAAGCTTGAGAGGTTTATAAAAGCATCATAAACCAATGATGTGTATAAAATTCTGGATACACACCCCAGCCTGTGTCTTATTTTTTTTTCAATTACTGAGTAGCATTTTTAATTGGATTGTGAGTGAGACTATGCTGCATATGACAAACACGTCCCGATTACACACAACCGGTTGTAACGCATAATTACAACACAGTTATGTGTGTGTTACAAGTGCTAAAAAGTAACTATAACTGCAATTATGTATAATTTCCAGAGATGTTATGGTCTCTTTAAAGAGTATTTGAAATGACTTGGGGATATTGCAGCTGTCAACATAGCTGATAACGCTAGTACCATGCACCCTCCCCATGCCAAGTAATTATGTACAGGCAGTGTTGGCAATGTTGTCAACTGAATTATCTTCCACCACCGTGTCAGATTCCCATTGATATCCCCATGGCAGATTCCATCACTGACAGCCACGAAGGGGGTAGGTTGGGGTGGTGGTGGGAAAGAAAAGTGTATGAGGATGGGGGGGGGGGTCACACAATCACCAGATAAAACTAACAATTTCTTCAACAGGGAGTGTCTGGAAAATTTGTATCACCAAGTAGTTTTGTAGTTTGGGATCAGCTGCCAAACTACATTGTCAGTTATCTAGTTTTGTTTCCCTTTAAGAATCACATAGAAACATTTTACTGTAGTTAGCATTGCTAAAGCAGTTCCTTGAAGCATGTGCTACCCCCACAGAAAGTCATTCAGAATTTCCTGAGAACAGTACAAACACATGGATTTTAGCCTCTGTCATCCAAAATTCAACAACCATAGCAGCATGCTGATATCCCAGTCCATCAGCAGTCTGACGACACACATCCACTGTTTTTTTACACTAAACGATAAGTTCTGCTTATTATCAAAACCCTAAAAGGCAAGGTATTTTTGTGGAAGCAAGCTGACCTTTGATTCCGAGAAACTGACCACACGAAAAGGCTTCTCCCATTCAGTCTAGTGGTTGATACATGTTATCAAGTGAAGGATTTCTGTGGTCTGAGAAAGGCTTCCTAAATATGGACATGCAGTTACTGGTCTGACAAAAAATGTACAACAGGCAAAACTGTGTCACAGCAAACGAGTGGAGGCTGGATTAAGAAATGGTTAGTACCGGCACCAGGCAGCATGTTAACTTTTTTTTTTTGTTAATTAAAGTTTTTGTCCCATCTCACCAGAGTCAGACCCTGTCTGGCCAGAACTGGAGACCTCCTGATTCCAAATACCAATGCTCAGCCTCAATGTATGGTGGCATGTGGGGTACAAGAGTATGGATGGGTATTATTCAGATGGATGGGAAAATTCACCCCTTCTAGGATGCAGGAAAGTTACATGGACCTGCTTTGGGGGAATTGTGGTCATAACATCGGGAAAACTTCCCCAGCTCTTCTTTAATAAGTGCCATGAGATCTTTAACTTTCACCTGGACAATGACCAGAGATGGGCAGAAGGGACCTTGGTATAATTTCTCATCTGAAGGACTGCACCTCAACAGTGCAGCACCCCCTCATGTTGCCCTACAGTGTCCAGTATGGGTATTACTCCAAGTACCCGGTGTGGCAATAAAATCCATGACCTTTTGATTGTCCAGGTCTAGAGACAAGCATGCTACCTACTAAGCCATTGATACTGACAGTGTTCTGCAGCAATGCCAGCATTGCATCTCACCCCCACCCATGGAGAAGGTACAGAACCACTTCCTTGGCTCACTAAAGGGCTTGCTGTATAGATGGAAGCAATGATGCCTCCTTCCTTGGCTGGGAAGTGCTGCTGATAGCAGCACTCCTAAATAGGGCCCTTGTGAATGTGGACTCCTGTGCTCACAGCCAAACCCTGGTCAACCACATTGCATCTCCAACACACTGTCACCGGGGCCATTGGGACAGCCCTGACCTGACTCTTTTTTATTACCTACCACCCCTGGGTCGAAATTAATAACATAAACAGGGTGGTAGAAATGAAGGGGGTGGGAAAAGAAGCATTATAATGAGGGGGAGGAGACAGGACAAAAAGTAAAGCAGGGGGAAGAAACAGAGTCGTAACAAAATCTGTAAGGTCATGTGTGTGAATAACAGAAGTTTAGGAAATAAGATTCTGGACCAAAAGGTCATAATGGCAGAGGTCGACCTGGGTACTGTGACCATTACTGAGTCATGTTATACTGAAAACTATGGCTGGGACATGTCCCTACCAGGTTATACTCTGTTCAGGAGCGACAGGCTGGGAAGGAAAGGAGGGGGTGTGGTGCATTATGTGAGGGAATGTATAAAAGCAATGGAGATACAAGGAATACAAGGGGGGAGCAGTGGTACTGTGGGTCTCTCTGCAGATGGGGAATGGAGCCTCTGTTCACACTGGCGTGATCTACAGACCTCTAGCATAGGGGGGAAGTTAGATAAGGTTAGTGGCAGCCTTGGGCAAGATAGCAGAAAAGGGGGAGGTGCTGTTGGTGAGAGAATTCAGTCTGCCGGATGTAGACTGGAACCTTCCAGCTGCGGCTTCAGTTAGATGCAGGGACATTCTGGACTTCTCTGCAGGTGCATTCCTCAGGCAACTAGTCAGTGAACCCATTCATGATGGGGCAATACTGGACCCGGTACTCACTAACAGGGACAGTGTTGTAGACATCAAGGTAAGAGGCCATCTGGGGAACAGTGGTCACCATACAGTGTGGTTTAACATAAGGATGGCTGCAGAACTGAACCACACAAGGGCAAGGGTCCTGGACTTCAGGAGGGCAAATCTTAAAAAGAATGGTGAATACCTCACGGATGACCTGGAAAGAGAGAATGACCTGGGTGGGGTAGAGAAACAGTGGTTGAAGCTAGAAAGGGTTATAGGAAGGCAAACAATCTCTGCATCAAGCAAGTGAGCAAAAACAAGGGGAAAAAGAGACTACTATGGTTCTCGAAAGAGGTGGGGTAAAAGGCAAAGGCTAAAAGGGTAGCATTCAGAAGGTATAAGGAGATGCAGAGGGAGGAGGAGAGGGAGGTGTATCAGGGGAAACATAGGGAAGCAGGGAGAGGAGTAAGGAGCATAAAGGTGAAAACTGAAGATAGAATAGCCCAAGCAGTGATGGCGGGGGCAAGACATTTTTTAGGTATGTTAGTGCCTTACTCGATAATGGGATTCCGTGTGACATTGTTTATTTAGATTTCAGTAAAGCTTTTGATGCGTCACCACATTTGGCTATGATTGAAAAACTAAAGTCCCTCAAAACAGCTACAGTCCTTGTAAACTGGATAACTGAATGGCTATCCAATCGGAAACAAAGGGTACTCATTAATGGGCACACATCAAGTGTTGGAGAGGTAACAAGTGGGATTCCACAGGGATTGGTGCTGGCACCTATCTTATTTCAAATATTCATCTCTGACCAAACAATGAATTTGAACTGTTGGGCGACCAAATACACCAATGACACTAAAATAGGAGGACCATGTAGTAACTCTACTGAATCAGGCTACCTTCAGCAGGACTTGGACTCCGTTTCTGAAGGGGTTCATAAATGGGAGATGAAATTTAACTCTGATAAGTGCAAAATGATGCACATTGGAATGGATAACCCAATGAGGAATTATACTTTATGTGGGATACCTCTAACTAAGTCCACCACTGAAAGAGATGTGGGCATTTTAGTATCTAACACTCTGGGCACCGATGAACAAACTTATGCTGCTATTAAACAATGTAACAATATAATCCGGTCCATTAAGAGAAACATAGTTACAAACGATAAAAAAGTCTTAACCCCCTGTACCAGGCCTATGTTCGCCCACAACTTGAATATGCTTCCCAGCTGTGGTTCCCCTTTAGAAAGACAGAAAGAGATAAAAATGGAAAAAGTTCAGAGAAAGTTGACTGAATGTTTTACTGGATTGAAGACAGTGGAATATCAGGAAAGGCTGTTACAGCTTGATTTAATGTCCATAGGAACTAGGAGAATGTGCTCTGATTTATTGTTCATGTATGATGTAATACAAGACCCACTTCTGCTACATGAACTTGATATTTCTTTCAAGCAAGGAATTAAAGAAACTAGGGGTCATCCACTACAGATCAAGGGCAGTAGATCTGGCATAATCACCAGAAGTATTTTTACACTACTAGGGTAGCAAATCCCTGGAATTCATGGCCTGAAAACATCATTCTTAGCAAAAGTGAATCTGAATTTAACCAAAGACTGGATAGGTACATTTCAACAGATGCTATCCTAAGTTACTTTTGGGAATAGGTGACACGGAGCTCTTGCAGGCTATGCCCTCTCGCTCCTCAAAAATCTCGGTAGGGACCTCATTATGAAGTGAAAGGAGGAAGACCAGGGTTGGGATTGTAATATTAAAAATGGAAGTCTGTGCTGAGGGGGACCAGAAAAAGGCAGACATCCTGAACAAATCTTTTTGTTCAGTGTTCACAGAGGAAGGAGAAGGCAAGGGGCCACATAAAAGTAACAGGAGCATTAGAGGGAAGGAGGTGTACACTAGGCCATTTTCAGAGGAGAATGCCCTGAGGGACTTGCTACTCTGAAAGTGGACAAAGAAATGGGGCCAAATGGGGTGCATCCAAGGGTATTGAGGGAGCTTAGGGAAGTACTGGCTGCATCTCTGACAGTCCTATTTAACAGCTCATTGGAAATGTAACCCTGGCACCATTATACCAAGGGCTACTACCCCTGTCTGTATCCCTAATAACAGGTTGAAGGGCCTGGGTTCATAACTACCTAGTATGGATGGGGGTAGGATTGAGGTTATCGGGTGCAGAAGGCACCGTAGGTGGTGGTGGACCTTAGAGAGAGGCCAGACGTGTCTGGTTCTCATCCCTAGGGTTCCCACCAGACCAAGTGGGCTAGTAAACAGTTGGGTGACACTATCCGCTAATCTCCTGAGTGCAGTGCTTTGCAACACCAGATCGATCAGGAACAAGACCGCAATTATGGCGGATTGATTTCCTTGGTCGATCTGCCGTGCATTACTGAGACCTGGGTGGGCGACAATGCTGGCCCAGTTTTAGAGGCCGCTGTTCCCCCCGGTATATGGTAGTGCACTGCCCCAGAGCAGAGCGCAGGGGTGAGGGAGTAGCCATCTGTTTTAAATCTGAACTTGGCTTTACTGTGCACCCAGTGGGAAAACCGGGATCTTTTGAATGTGTGGTCATTTGTGGGGGTCTGGGCGCAGTCTGCAGGATTCTCCTGATCTACCACTCTCCTAGGGCGGCAGGAGAATTCCTGCAGGAGGTAGCCAATTTCATCATTGGTGAAATGTTGGAGTCCTCCAGATGTTTAATTCTGGGGGACTTCAATGTTTGTGCTGATGACAAAACTTCTATGCTAAGTCATAACCTCCTCCAGATGATGTCATCTCTGGGCCTGTCACAAGAAGTTTCTTCCATGACCCGCCAGGGTGGCCACATGCTGGACCTGGTTTTCTCATTGGGGCTTGAGGTTAGTAACCTCCAGACTGATTGGGTCATTTGGTCTGATCATTACACAGTGGAGTTTTCATATGGGGCCCCCCTGAGAGCCCTCCCCCTGCAAAGATAGTTAGCTACTGTCCTTTGAGGGGTTTGACCCCAGAGAGTTTTCTGGTGGTGGCCAACTTATCTAGTGTGATTAGTGTGTGCATGGGGGGTGTCACAAACTCACTCAGCCGGTCAGCCCTCTACTCCCAAAGTGCCAGCCTCTGAGCATATGATTTGTGTACAGTGAACAGAAAAAAGGTAACCCTCTTGTCTGTTTTGTGGGTTCAAGTCACCTTAGTCTCAAGCTCTGGAGGGATTCAAACTGATAACCTCTTGTTAGCGTACCCAATTATCAGGCTCAGATAATTCTGTCTTAGGGGTGCCAGATATCTTTGCCTACGGGCACCCAAACAGGTCTTTCAAATGAACCCTTAGAACTCTATGCAAGACTTTAGAGAACTCTATCCGTTTCCCAGTTTGGTATACATTAAGCCCATACACAGTGTTACTTATAACCTTTAAAAGCTCCACTTAAAATAAAAAGAAATGTCAAGGCACTCCAGACAGTTTCCATTGTAAAAATATCTCTTTACTTTAAAATATCAAAACAGAACTATAAATACAGAACAAATTATATCCCAACACATACAGCCTTAAAACAAACAGGTTTACAGTGCAATTTCCTACAAATAATAACTTCAGACTACTCTTGTCTAAGGTCCTTACTTCAGTGCTTTGATGGTCTCTCTTCTCTCAGTCAGAAATATTGTCTTGTGTGTCTCTGTCCAAGTTCTCTCAGCAATTAAACACAGTTCTGAGCCGGCCTTCTCATGAGGTCACTAACTCCGCCTTGGTGTAACAACGTCTATATTTTATCTCACAGGATGTCCAAATAAAATATAAAAAAAAACCATAATAGGTGACCTCACTGCCTTTCCTCCCTCAGGTTAACCAGACCAAACTGGTTTGTGCTCTGCTACACATACATCTCAAAAGTTTCTTTGATCTAAGTCACTGTATTTAAGAAGAAGTGTATTTGCCTCTTTAATCCCTTCTGGACCTTGGAATCTACACCTCAAAGGTCTTTCTGATGTAATTCAAGGGTTCCCTGGGAAAGTATATTAGACCTTCCAAATTCGTCTGGGTCCTCCCTGGCTCAGACATCAACCTCTCTTCAATGTCCATTCTGGCTTCTCTCTGACACCCCTCCCTTTCAAGTTCTTCCTGACAACTATTGTAAGTCAAATGATTTTCCCTGAGGGAATTATGAATGGCTAATCTTATTTCTTGAGATGAAAGCAAATTGACAAGGTAATTGCACCCCAGATATCTGCAGTTTAGCTATGTCCTGTCCTTTGAACTTATCCCTGTGGGGTTCTTGATGTGTCAGTTCGAGTAAGACAGTAGTTTCCTCAAACTGACCTTCCCATCACATATTTTATATGTAATAAAAAAATTGATACAGCAATCAGAGCTGGCTGTCTACGTCACAGGGGGTACAGGTGAGGCTGTCACTGCCTATAACAAGGCGTTGATGGCAGCGCTCGACTCTCTTGCACCAGTCCGTGTATGACCCAGATTCTCTCACTTGAGGTCCCCATGGTTTGATGGTGAGCTCAAGGCGATGAAGATCTTGGGTCGGAGGATGGAGTGCTGCTAGTGGAAGCCCAGGTTGGAGGTGGACAGACTGGCCCTGCGCTCCCACTATGGTGTGTATTGGGGCAATCACCCATAAGATGGCAGGGTTCCTGTCCAGGGAGACTTGACTAACTGTGCTCTTTCCAACTGTGGACAGGCTACTAAACCCAGCCTGTCTACAGCCAAAAAAAAAGCTTTTTCAAATGCTTTATACAAAGAGTTTGCATGCTTCTTCTCGGACAAGATGTCTGCCATCTGGCAGGGTGTACTGCCAGTGCACCATAATATGGTTGAAGGTGGTCACCTTGGGCATCCAGAGAGCACTCTGCCTGGTTGGGGGGAGTTTAAACTGGAGGAAGCAACAGAGGTCATTTGGATGGCTTGTGAACTGAAGGACACATATTGTGAATTGGACCTTGTGCCGACGTGTTTCTTAATGAGATGTGTTGACACCGTAGGCCTGGTATTCATCTTGATTGTCTGGTGCTCTCTCTCAGAGGGAGTCTTTCCAGATGCCTTGAAGTAGGCACTGATCAGGCCTCTTCTGAAGATACTGTCTTTAGACCCTGACATCATGTCGAATTACCGTCCTGTCTCCAAACTCCCATTTTTAGGGAAGGTTGTTGAGAAGGTTGTAGTGCTTCAGCTTGAGGAGCACCTTATGGCCTCTGATTTGTATGAACCTTTCCAGTTGGGGTTCTGTGCGAGGCATAGCATGGAAACCGCATTAGTTCGGGTGCACAATAACCTCCTCAGGGCTAGAGATCAAGGGGAGGGGACAGTTCTCGTGCTCCTCAATCTCTCTTCAGTATTTGACATGGTAGACCATTGTGTGTTGCTTGACCACCTGAGGGAATTCTATGGACTCACTGGCACTATTCTCTGCTGGTTTGAGTCCTATCTCACCAATAGGAGGCAACAGATAGTGATGGGGAATTCCTCTTCCTCCCCTAGCCTCCTGTTGTGTGGAGTACCTCAGGGTTTGATCCTGTCACCAGTGTTGTTTGCCGTGTACATGCTGCCCCTGGAAGAGTTCATTAGGAAGTACAGCCTGGGTTTTCATTTCTATGTGGATGATACCCAGCTGTATTTTTCCTTTGTGCCTGGGACATCCAGTGTGGTGGAAGTGCTAAATAAATGCCTTGCTGAGATCAATGACTGGATGGCTTCCAGCTGGTTGCGACTGTATCCCGATAAGATAGAGGTTTTGGAGTAGAACAGAGAGAGTGATAGGATGGACTCTGGTGCAGAGTCAGGTATGTTCCTGGGGCCTGTGCCATGGAAGACCTCCTCTAGGGTGCATGATCTTGGTGTGACCTTTGACAGCAGACTGACATTTGAGGTTTAGGTGTCATCTGTTGTCTGGACCAGCTTCTGCCATCTGAGGAATATCACCAGGATCAAGCCCCTAGTTCCGCTCCTGGACCTCCCCACTTTGGTGCACACCTTCATGATGTCAAGGCTTGACTACTGTAATGCGCTTTACCTCGGGGTCTTGAGAGGTACCCTCCATAGACTACAGCTAGTGCAGAATGCGGCTGCCAGGTTATTGATGGGACAGTTTATATACCGTCACATTACCCTGGTACTGCGTGAACTGCACTGGCTGCTAGTCAGGTGGAGGGTCCTCTTTAAGGTGGGTTTGCTCACCTTTAAGACCCTACATGAGCTGGGCCCTGGATACCTGTCTGACCTTCTGACCCCCGCTACCTTGGTCTGCTTCCTCCGCTCCTCCAATAAGGGTCTTCTCGAGATTCCCAGGACGAGGTTGAAAACTGTCTACAAAGGCAGTACAAACAGAGAAAACAAAGTCCTTCCTTGGAGGGTATCTCTAATTCAAAGTTTCAGTTTCTCAGTCTCTCTCTCTCTCACTCTAGCAAAAGCATTGCTGTTCTTATTTCTGCCTCCTGAGCTCATTAAGAGACCAGAATGTTTTCAGTTTCTTTTCTTGCAGGTGCAACAAAATAGAACATAATGGCCTAGAACTGGCCTCCTGTTGACAACTCTGCAAAAAGAGTTTGTGTTGCATGTCAAGGCTAACCCCTTAAATTTCAAATAGCTTTTGGCAAGCATTTCAACAGTATAACTATATACATTTCAAACTAAAGGATCCCAGTATCACTTATTGTTTCACACAAAAATTCACATATATTTTTATAAACGCAAACATGCAAGGGGAAAGAAAAGACAGAAACAGCAAGTGAAGGCAGAGAAATAGCAAGAGGTGGAGAATCATGAGACCATTGGAGTGATCAGTTCCTTGGTCTCACAAGAACATTTGGTTGGCCAACCAGACAGACAAGAGACAGAAAAGGAGAGGACAGAACAGTTCCTTACATTTTAACTATTTCTGTGTAACAAATGGGACAGGGTCTTATTCAACCCTGTCACATATAGTCAGAGAACAGATCAACCCCAGAAGCAAGAATACCTGCTACAGTGACAGTGGGCAAATAGGAAGTCATTTGTCAGTGCAGAAAGTCTGGCAACCCCCCCCCCCACACATACACATATGCACTGTCAGTGTCAGCAGAGCAGTGTGCTGCTATGTTCATAATTCTCTAACAGGTAAGCAATACAACCTTTTGAAAATGCATTTTCTGTGGGCCATAACAGAGGTAAATATGGTCGGGGCACCGATTTACGGTAAATGCTTGTTTAATTTCCAGATGTTATCAGGATTGTATTGTCTAGTGTTATTATATTAATAGAATAAAAATATATCCATTTCTGTAAATTATTTGTTTTACCAAGAAATGGACTGAGTTGAGAGTGTATTTTAGCCACACCTCACAACGATACTGTACAGATGAATGAACAACACTTTAACATTGTGATAGCAAATAACATAAGAATAAGTCTGCATGCGAGTCTTATACGTACAGCACTACACATTTAGCACACGAAATGGTCTGGGCCCATATTTGTGCAAGTGCATCAGGATTTGGGAAACATGCAGGACACATATTCAAAGTTGCTGTACATCTACTGTTAAATGATTTAGAAGACAGTGGCCAGCATGTGAGGACTGTTTACCAGATTTATTTTAACATTGCTTTTCTCTAAAACGTCTTGTAGTAGTTTGCTTGCTCTAATGAGAGATTAGGTTGTCCTGTGGCTGACTGCACAAGGGCTGGGGACATAGAGTTATGTGAGTAAATACTGGAGGTAGATGTGCAAGACCTGAATAACATTTTCTCTTTGGGCATGAGAATATTTATAAGGTAAACTAAAGCAGTTTTTTGACTAAATGCATTTTATAAAAACAAACACTAGAAAGTGCTGTGTACTTGTGAAATACGCCATCTCAGAATGCTAAAGAGCTCACAAATCCTTCAGGCTTGTGCCTTAAAAGCTTGTTAGCCCCCTCAATGGCATTCTTTCCTTGTATGCTACACTTTTCTCACATATATTCTATATATCATTTTTGGCCAGGAAGGGCACCCTAAGCTGTAACAGCTCATTTCTAGGTGGGTTCTAGAGCATGTGTTACAAAGACCTGTTTTACTGACATGAAGAAATGTCACCAGATAAATGTTATTTTTCTGATGATATATGTAACCCCTAGGTGGTACTATCCCAAGGGCAACTACCCCTGCCTGTTTGACTACAGACAGGTTGAGGGGCCTAGGTCCTATGGCAGGTGCCTCCACCCAGAGGTCAGGGTTTGTAGTGGTTAGACTAGCTTGGTCACAGCCCTCTGGGACACTGAGACACCCTTTTATTCCCTCTAGTAGCTCACACAGTACCCCGGAGTTACAGCCCCAATACCCCACGTATACACACTGTTCACTCATATAGATACCACTTACCCTCGAGACTGAATCTGCAGCATGTCTCTGAGGACCCCCTGTAAAATAAGGTTAAACAACATACACAGCAAAACACAATACTATTTTCATAAGTACAAACACCAGAGACAGTAGATAGTATAAAAACAACAAATCTGATTTATTTAGGGGGCAGTAACACGGGAGGGGGAAATCAGGTTAATTGGTGGCATTAAATCACAGTACTGTGCACACATACAGGGTCTGAAAAGTCACACTCTGGGTACCCAGGTTGGGGGGGGCTAGCCAGGTCCATTGTCTGGGGTTGTCTGGCAGGTGCAGATGGATGGGGCCCTGTAGAAGAAAATATAAGCACCACATCCAATTGTAATCCAGAGACAGATGGCTCAGTCCATGAAGCAGGGAAACAACAAGAATTAGATGACACACTTGTGATTGAAAACAGACTGCAGGGGAATCCCCTGATATGTACTTACAATACCCAAGCTGAGGACCGGATGGTAGAAGTTCTTCTGGATTGCCAGAACAACAGGGCATGGAGACAAGGTCCTTATGACTGGACCCCACTGCAGTTGATAGCAAACGTATTTAGTCCAAACTAAGCTGGGGTTTGCTTCCAGCTTCAGCATACAGCACACAGCACGGGGGATTGGAAATAGCGATTCCCCACAAGCACTACACACATTCATATGTAAAAGGAAAGTACTATACCAGGCAGGCTGCTCCTCGATCCCGATCGTAATTACTGCAAAATACCCAGGAGCACACACAGCAGCTTCAGTTTCTTATAGACCGAGCGCGATTCAGCAGTTTCTCCAGTCTTCTACAGGGTGAGCCTGTTTTCCACTCTTCAGACTTCCATCTTTCTCAGAAACTCAGATTCAGTCCGACTATCGCTTACCACGGCTGCAGACTGAACCTCAGGGCCTCACACGCGCTTCCCGAGCGAAACTATACACCGCAGAAGCACATAGCTCCCTCTCTCTTCACTGCCACAACTGATCTGAGCTTTCCAGTAACAGAGCAGGGCATTTCCTTTGAGTTCCTCCCAGTTCGGTTGGCTGATTCGGCTGTCACTCACCATAGAGACTCCCTCTGTTGGTGGAAAAAAGCACCAAGGTCAAAACTACATTTCCCAGAGTCACTGCCCATACAATCCCCTTGTGGCTGGCTCAAAATTAAGAGTCCAAGTTCTGATTCGTCCACAGGCTCCATTTTAAGGCTCCCTTAACCCAATTGTCTCAGCACAGCAGTTCAGGACAAAAATGAAAGAGCTACACTGAAACAGTTTGTGCTAAAATAAAGACAGGTTAGACAAACTACATTTTTCTCAGTCACTCTAAATGATTTCTGGCAAACAGTTATATCTTTCAACAAGGCTCCCTCTGCACATGTAGCGACGGCAGAAACGGAACGAATTGGCAGCAGCTCGGGCGGGATTCGAGCATTAAATACACAGTCCCCCTATACAAATTAATTAAGTCTGCAAGCAGACAGCTCTTAAAGAGACAGTACGTGGAGGCTCAAATAGCACTCACTTGGAACCACATTTAAACAGCTCAGACACCGAACACCGCCCAGACTTGGAGCATTCAGGCAAGCTCCTGGAAGACTTTTGGGAACCCCCATTTGCAGGGGGGTTACATATAAACATATTTTGATGTTTTTATGTTACAAAGAAAACTAGAATATATTAGATACGCCATAATGCTGTACCTAACCAATAGGAAAGCAGATTAACAAAACCTAATGGCATCAGAGTAGAACTATGCTGCATTGTAACTAAGGATTCTAGAGAAGTGAAATAACAATACACAGTTAAACTAAAGACAGGGGGCCCGATTCCAGGATGAAGGTCACAACTTGCCGATGTATGCGAGTTGTGACATTTGCCACTATACCAGGGACCCTGCACCGCATTTCAAGAGCGGCAGGGTCCTGTCACTTATGACATGCGGGTTGCACCATATGGAGGCTAATGCTACAGGCATGGTGCAATAGCCCCGCATGTCGCAAGTCACAGCCTGCAACTGATGGTACCCTGGACCCCCCCCACCCCGGAATGCCATGGCACACACCAGGGGGCGGGGGGGAAGGACAAGTGGCACAGGAGTCCCAGGGGGGCACAATGGACCCCCAGAGGTCCCTGACATTCGGTGGTGGTGGGGCATGGGGAGCAAATTGGTACCACTGCCGTGGCATTGCAGAGTGGGCATCCAATGGCTGGCACCGTCGTATCCCCCTTAGAGCAGCTCCGAGCTGCTCTAAGTTCACTCCACCAGTGTGGCTCCTGGAACCATGGCAGAGGGTTACAGAAGCTGCCCTCTTGGAATAGGGCACAGTTGCTGCCGTAACCCACCCTTGTGCCATGTCATTGCGGGCTACAGTGTAGTGGGTGGCGTAACCCATGGTTGGTGTAGCCTGCAGTCAACATGGCACAAGGCACCTGGCATAACGCCTGGCACAAGTAGCAGGTTATGCCAAGGGATTTGGCATATCTCAGCTTGCGCTGGAATAAGCTGACTTGGAATCAGGCCCAGGGTGACTTGAAAGTCTTCAGTTTGAAAATGCATAGTATAAACAGAACAAGTACCAGCCAAATTCAGAGTGTACCATTAATCATCACTTATGAGGCAAAAGGACTTTCATAACTCACTTGTGACTTTGCAGTGTGAGTTATGGTCTTATTTCTTCATTCATGAAGATATATGGCATATTCTGAGTCAGGCCATTGCATGTTCGGTTGATATCACATGTTTCTCGAACGTAATGCTTTAAATTAGATATTTTCAGAGTTCAAACTTTTTTTGTAAATAGATCTTTATTCATTTTCAAAAATAAATAATTTAATAACAATAACATTTAAATAAAAAAATACAATTTCAGAGTGCAAGTAAATAAGTGAAGCCCTAGTCACTCAGATAACATATTTCAATATGCATACCTAGCTGTATGATATTTAGGTTTAAAAACAGTGGGCCGGATATTCAAAAGGGTTGCGCATGCGCAAGTCCGAAAATGCGCCATTCTGCCATATTCAGCGGGAAGCAGTTGCGCCACCGAAAACATGCTGAGCAACAGCGCAATGCAAATGAAGGCATGCGCAACCGAAGGGGGTGGATCCATGCATAAAGAGCACAATGCGATATTTAAAGGCTTGTACAATGCGCAACAGCGGATCAGCCGGAAGGTGCGCCACGGCGGAAATGAGCCAAAATAAAAAGGCTCAAGGAAGAGGCGCAAGAACGCTGCAGGGAAGCCACATGAGGCAGGGAGACAGACAAGGTGACAGTGGCAAACAGTGCAGGCCAGGGAGTGCACAGGAGAGAAGAGGGACAAGGGAGGGTGTGTGGGGCCACAGACTGCAGAGGCCAGTAGGTGTACCTGGTGCAGTGGAGGTAGCAGTCAGGACAGCAGGGGTAACAGAGCAACAACAGCCAGGGGGGGAGCACAAGCCAGGGACATGGACAGTGCCAGCTTCCTCATGAAAGCTGTAATGAGCGGGGTGAGAAGGCATGCTGCAGGGGGACGTGGCCGTGGAAGGGCCTGTCGGCGGTACATTCCCAACAGGCAGTACCATGCCCGCATCAGCTTTGAGCTGTACACGGATGTAGAGATTGTGGGCTGGTACCGCCTGAACAGGGCAATACTGAGGCGGCTCTGTGAGCTGTGCAGTGATGTGATGCAGGCACCCTCACGACGGAGTCACGCTCTGTCAGTGGAGACAAAGATAACAGCCTGCATGTGCCTGCTCACCACGGGTACCTTCCAGAGGCTGACAGGGTACACCACAGGCATAACACAGTCGGCCACGTCACGCATCCTCACCCAATTCCTTAGCGCACTGCTGCCACATGCTGCGGAGTACATCCATTTCCCCAGCACCACGGCAGAGCGTACAGCAAACATGCAGGAGTGCCACAGGGTAGCACGTATGCCTGGCATGCTAGGGGTGATAGACTGCACCCATGTGGCTATTCACACACCACCTGGCTCTGATGGGGCAGCATACCGAAACCCGGAAGGGTTTCTCGAGTGTCAACTGCCAGGTGGTGTGTGATGCCAGTGGGTGCATCATCAATGTCTGTGCCACACACCCTGGCGGAGCACATGATGCCTTCATATGGTACCAGTCTGCACTGTGCCATCGATTTGAGAGTGGGGACATCCCCACAGGACATCTAGTGGGCGAGTGTGCATGTAGGAATTGCAAAGTTGGGGCAAGGGTGGGGAAAGCCACAGGTGCCATGGTAGTGGCACACAGGGATATGGGCAATATGGACCTGAACATGATACTTATCTCCACTATCTCCACACAGGTGACAGCGGATACCCACTCCGTCCTTGGCTGCTCACACCCTACTGGCGCCCCATGACCCCATCGCAGCAACGCTATAATGAGGCACATGCTGCCACACGCAACATCATCGAGCGGGTGTTTGGGATGCTTAAGGCACGCTTCTGATGCCTAGACACCTCCGGTGGTGCCCTACAGTACAGCCCCTCAAAGGCCTGTGGGATATTTCTGGCCTGTTGTATCCTGCACAACATGGCCAAAGACTGTGGGATAGCCGTACAGGTCAAGGAGGGGGACAGCGATGGGGACACCGGTGATGCCGGTGATGATGGGGATGAGCAGCCCCCCCATGGACGGCGGGACCCCCAACTGATACAGCAGGCCCAACTGCACCGGGACACCATCACGGAGGAGCATTTTGCACGACACAGGTAAGTCAAGGGGCCATGTGCAACCAACACTGTCCAGGCGCAACCCACAGGCACACAGGGTAACACACCAGGGGTGCATGAAGGCAAGGGGAGTGGAAGGGTCCAGGCGCACAAACACACCATCAGGGAGGGGTGAATAATCATATGGACACACACACACACACACACACACACCAGGCACAAAGCGTACAGCTGGGCACCCTTGCACCTTGGTGTACAGTACAATGCAGGCATCATCATGCACACGCACCTGTGGACAGCAGTCGGGTGGGTGTGCAGGTGGTCCGTGTGTCGGCGTGTTGGGCAGGGCACCCACCAGTGCACTGCCCAACATGACACACATTGCACACAGGGCAGCATCAGACAGGGCCCGCACTGGGAGACAGGTCACTCAGGTGGCACTGTGCCATGGCCACCTTGAATGGATTGGCGGCCCCACCGTGACCCAGCAGCACTGGCAGGCTGATCATGGGCCACATGGGGTGGCACCGATGGACCACCAAGGGTCCCACTGCGCGATTGCGACCTTGTCCGCACAGGGGTGTGCAGCATGCCGAACATACCTGCACCAGGTGTGCTTGGGATGCCACAGCAGAACCGGCATTGACAGGCTGGGTGTCGCCGCGCACACCGGGATAGGGAGTGGAGGCATACTGTGTGGGGTGTGCGGTACAGGGGCACCTGACTGTGTGCCCAATGCGGCCACGACAGAGACCACTGCCTGGGTCAGCCTGTCAATGACGGCGGTCACATACGTCGGCATTCTGACCATCTCTGCAAGGATCAATGCATTGTCCCTGCTGTTCCACTCCACAGCCATGCACAGTGCCTGCACGGACGTTGCAACCCGCATCTGCTGCTGTACTGATGCCCGCAGCAGGCGGTGTGCTTTCGCCACATGGGTCCTGTGCAACATCGGCATTCTGTCCCCCAGGGTATGGAAGGTCCTGCTGCTCAACACCCCTTGAGGGTGGGCGCTGTTCACCAGGACCAGGTGTGGGCAAGTCAACAGGTGGTGTGCATGTGCCACCGCTGGATCCTGTACCCCCAGACCTGGTGGGTGACTGCTGCTGCCCCTCCAACTGCTGTGCCCCAGGGACCACCCGTTCCACTGCTGTGGCCACAACAGTGCCAGAGACCTGCACAGCCACTGGTGCTGCCCCACCGGTGCTGACAGGCACAGCCTGGGACTGTGCTGACGTGCTGGCACACAAGTTGGAACCAGCTAGGTCCAGGGGCACGTGCTGGCCTGCTGTGTGACCGTTATGAGACACACAGGTGTCACTGCCCATTGCAGTCCTTGCATCATCAATGGTGCAGGTTTGTGCAACAGCCACAGTCACAGCTTGCTGGCATGCTTGCATGCCAGACTGCTGAGACACAGGCTGTGCACCCCCCACACTTGACTCACCGACAACAGAGGTGGCAGCCAGGTGTGCATGCTGGTGCAGTGCATGCCGGCTGGCAGCAGAGGTGGATGGACCCTCCACCAACTCTGGCAGGTCTTCCACACTGCATGGTCCCACCACCACCATCCCCTGCAGATGAACAGGATCTGTAACAGAATGTGAGAACATGTTAGTGCATGTGATCAACCTCCCCCCCCAACACCACCATGCCATACCGTGCAGTGATGGGCTTCCACCTGTCTGGAATCCACCTCCTGGTATGCCCTCTATAGCACTATGCTGCATTGATGCAGCCAGATGGTCCTCCACCGGGGTCAGCTCCGCCCCCTCTGGCTGGCCCCCGCCTGTGGCAGCGCGTGCCGCCCTGAGGGCTGCCACCTTCTCTTTGACCCGTGTCCGGTCTGTGCCCATCTTTTTTTGCATTCCTGCATGGAGCGCTGGTGGCTTCCATGCAGGTTTACCGCATGGGCTACCCCCCTCCCATGCAGCAGCACGGGCCTGAGAGATGCCCCGCCGTCCACTCAGTAGTGGCTCCTCTTCCAGGTAGCCCTGGATGAGTGCCTCTGTCTCTGACTTGGTGAAGTTGGGCCTCCTCTTTCGCCCACCATCTTCATCCTCACCTGGTCTTTGCTCGGTCATGTCGGTCTGTATGGGTGGAAGTGGACACCTGTCACTGTGCAGTCTACAGCGTTATCCCATGACCATTGCCCAGAACATCACACAGCATGCAACTCACCTCTCACCTGCAGTAACCGAATCTGGCCAGCGCAGTCCACTGTCGCATATTTATAGCGCAATGCATGCAAATTAGGAGTGGCGCAACTGTAATGAGATGCAAATCGTGCCACTGCGCCTTTGAATGGCTGATCAGATGATTTGCATGTGTCGGCTGAATATCGCGCCGTTGCGCTTTGCGCAATATGGTTGAGCCGGCTGAGCCAATGGCGCATTTCTGTGACTGCATAGTACACCGCATTGCGCATGCCCAGGTAGCTTACACAGGCATCTGCTGCACTGATGACGTGCTGTGCGCGATCAGCAATTCAGGACATGGCTACCATTGTGCCAGTGGTGCTACAGCGCTGGTCACCAAATGGCGCTTTGGCACAGCTGCGCAATAGTCCACTGTGGCAGTGGCACACAGGTGACCGATCGTGCAGGACATGTAGACGTCCGATGGTGCTGTGCGTGGCCTTGCGCCACTGACCCATGACCTTGTGCCCGACCTTTGCCCCCTGGCGGTGTACATCTGGCATGTGTATGGCTCTATCGCGCTGTTCAGTGACAGCGCGATGTGGACTGATGGCGCTGTACAAACAGCGCGATAGGGACTCATGGAGTTGTATTGTGCAACATTTCCACGTGGGGTTGCCGTGCTGCGGAGCACCATATTGCCACTGTACAACTGTAGAATGGCATGCAGGAGAGCTCCACAGTGGGGGGCCTTGGAGCTGGCAAACCTGGTGGCTGTGGTGGAGCTTCACCATGGGACACTGTTTGGGGGAGTGCCCCTGCAGATGGCACGCACCCATGTGTGGCAGCAGGTGGCCACTGCCCTAGAGCAGGCCACTGGGCAGAGGAGGACTCCTGAGCAGTGCAGGCACCACTATAGTGACCTGCAAAGGAGGGAGCGTGCTCTGCTGGAGCACCTCAGGTCTCGTGCCAGGAGGGGCATTGTGCCTAGGCCAGGTGGGTGTGCTGTGTATGCACCGGTATTGTCCACATGGGTGACACTGTGTAATGTGACCTGCGCATGGGGGTGAGTTGAGCTATGGTTTGCTGTGAAAGTGTTTGCAGGTGTGTGCTGTTTGGGTCTGGTTGTGTGGGCAGGCACACTCAATGGGGCAAGGGGCTGTCTGCTTTGGGGTCTCACCGATGTGTTTCTCTTCATTTGTCTCCCACAGGCGTGGAGAAGTGGAGGCGGGCCCAGGCTGAGGCATGGGATGGCGGTGCTGGGGTGGCTAGCAGAGGTGGTGTGCCACAGCTGCAGCAGCAGCAGCAGCAGCAGCCACAGCCACAGCAGCAGCAGCCACAGCAGCACCAGCAGCAGCGGCTTGATGAGGGTGAGTGTCATTACATCATGGATGCTATTGCATGCTGGGGGGGGCACGGCCACCGTTCATGGACAACACTACCATGCACGCAACATGTGACAGTCATCACTGTCCAGTGGCACTGCATGTGTGTATGTGCGTCACTGGTGGTCCATGCATGCACTGGGCACATGGCTGTGGCACTAGCATCCCACCACGTAGCCACGTCACTGGGCAGCCTTGGTTGTGCTGTGATGGACATGGGCGGTGTGTGTGTGCAGTGGTACACATGGCTGTTGCTGCCTGGTTGGGCATGTCTTGTGCACGGTCACTGTAGGTGGGTGCAGTCCATCACAGGAGCGGGGCACTTGGCTGTATGCCATGCATGACGGGTGGGATTCAGGGATGTGGACAGTCACAGCCATTGACTCTGATCCCTTGTCCTAGGTATCCAGATCCTGCGATAGATCAAGCGAGCACTGCGGAGGCTCACACAGGTGGCCATGGATTCCCACGCCATCCTTCTAGACATGCAGCGGCATGGGATGCGGCGCCGGAGGAGGCCCCGGGCCCAGCACCAGGCGGAAGGAGGGCAGGCTGCCAGGCGGTAGCTGCCCATCACCACACCCCACCTTCCCTCTCCCGGTTGTTCACCCCTGCCCCTTACCCACCCCTACCTTATACCCATACCCCCACCCCTGCTTTGTATATATGTACATAGTTGCTTTGTTGTTGTTGTTATTCTTCTTCATTACATTTATATTTTGATATGAATACTGTGGTGGTCTCTGATTTGCAGCTGGCTATAGGTGCTCAGTTGCAGTGGTGTGCATGGCATCTGGGGTGGTATGGTCATGGGTATGTGTGCGCGTGTGTGTGGGGTGGTGTCTCTGGTGTGGGTGTGGCTTCCAGTCAGTATTGCCGTGTGCTGCCACCCACTGCTGGGTGCTCATGGTGGGTTTGGCTTGTATAGTTCTGTGGTTCATGAGGTTGCAGTGTGCCGGGGGGGGGAGCCTGTGGATTCCTGCAGTGCTGGTCACTGCACATGGGTGGTGTCTTGGGGTCACAGTGCTGGGTGTGCTGTGCACACGGGGGGGGCTGCTGGACACTGGGGTGGTCTGCCCCCTTTGTGTGGCAGTCTCAGCTTGCCAGTGGGTGTGCTGCAGTAACATGGCCGGGATGTGCTTTCTTTGCTTGTCCCCATGGTCCGGTGGCTGTTCCATCCCTCCCCCAGTTATGCTGTGCTTGGGGTGTGGGGGTACATTGTTGGTTTTGCTGTGTGTCCCTGTGCCCATCTGTGGCATGGGTGGTGGGCCCCTGCCTACCTCCCTGGTTGTGCAGTTCCATTGCTCTGCTGCTGGGGGTCTCTTTGCTTGCACTATGGTGCCTCTGGACTGCTCAGCTGGGCTGCCTTTGTTGCGCTATGGCACATCATCTCTGCTCAGCTTCCCCTTCCTGGTTGCGCTATGGCGCAGGTTGTGTGATATTCAGACATTGGCTGGTTGCGCAATTTGTCTTGCTCCATGTTTGAATATCACATGTATTGTGCATGTGCGCAATGGACTTGCGCTTGCTCCTGCTGTTGCGCACTTTTTGGGTGCAGTTTGAATATCCGGCCCAGTTTCTCTTACTCTATAAATAAATCACATTTTTATAGGAAAACATTTGAGGATCATTCTTCACAACTCTACCCCAAGGAAACTGATTGTTAAACTGTGAAAATGTCCCCAGGCATATGTTAGATTAGGCAGAAAACAGTTTGAATGAAAGCAATGTTTTGTTTGCATTGCACTGCTAATGCGTGGCTTTGTTACACTTCTACATTACAACTTTAGGCTTGAGTGTGTCCTGACTCATGCAGTGGGCTCAAGCAGATCAAGAAACTCAGAAAAGGTGCACAATTAATGGCACGTTCAAGAACACAATGTGTCCTACCACTCCAAGGCGGACTTTGAAGGTGGTGTCCCATTCTGGTGAATGAGGGCTATTAATGCCTTTGCTGCTGTTGCCCCATAGCATTAGACTCCATGACAGCGGGCATCTTTTGGGAAAGCTGATTGAATTCAGTAGTAGTGCACCAGCTGGAATATAGGAGGCTAGCACTGTGAAGGAAAATGGTTGGATACACGAAAGTAAAGTGCTAACTCAGGCTCAAACTAAAAGTACTGGTATACGGCCAACGATGTAAGCAGCTCAGGTTCAAACAATGTTGCGAGTAATCAGCTGTGCTGATTAACTGCAGCTGCACTATAGAGTGTGCCTGAAGTTCAAAACAATATGTTGCAGACCAGTCTCTTACTGTAAAGGTTTTTATTGCATCAGGCAGGTGCCCACTTGAAAAGGACCTGGTTCCACAACAGATACAGTTTAAACAAAGAAATGGGCCTAGACCCTAGCATCGAAAGATTATCCATGGCATTGCTCACCTGAACAGGTGTAGCAGGCAGGCCAAACTGAAAACAGGTATGTACCAAACATGTACTTGCACGCATTAACTGGATACCGTGGATAATCTATTGATGTGGGCACCTGTCGGATGCAGTAGAACCTTCAAGTTAATGACTGGTCTACATTGTATTGTTTGAACTTTGGGCACACTCATTAGTGCAGTCACATTTGAGCAGCATAGCTGATCACTCAAGACAGCCAGACAGCCCATATCTGTCTACATCAATGGAGCACACACTTTTCCTTGTCTGTGTGGGAGTTTCTGTTGTTCCTTGTTACTATCTCCTGTGACCCAGTAGAATACTGCTGGCTGTCACATTTCTGGTAATTAAAAAGCAAAGACTGCCACAGCAAACACATTACTGGAATTTATTTTAATAGCAGTATGTCAGGAGATGCTTAAAGTTTTCAGGCAACATCCCTTAGCCTTTTGTTAGCCATACTGTATGTGGACAGTGTATCTCTGAATGTGGGAAAAAAGAAATAAAATGTGGGGCACATCATCAAAGCATGGAGCTAGAAAATCAGACCACCATGAAATTAATACTTCCATGTTACTAAGGCTAGATGTTCATTTAGAAAGATATTTACTGGAGTACTGTATCCAGTTTTGGAGGCCCAATCTCAGGAAAGACATACTGTAGATTGGGTGGAGGTAGTACAAAGAAGGGCAACCAAAATGGTGCATGGCCTGCATCAGAAGCCAGACAAGGAAAGACTCAGGGAGTTAGATATGTACTGTCTAGAGGAAAGGAGGGAAAGGGGAGACATGATAGAAATGTTCAAGTACCTCAAAGGTATCAATAAGGTACAGTAAGGTGGCATTATGCACAGAAGGAGAAGCTTAAGGACAAGCGGACACACTATGAAGCTGGAAGGGGGGATACGTAGAGGGGATGTGAAGAAATACTCCTTTACATAAAGGGTAGTGAATGTCTGAAACAGACTCCCAGCAGCAGTGGTGGGTACTGAAATGGTAAAAGGTTTCAAACATGCATGGGATAGACACAGGGGGACCTTAGGTGTCAGCGTGGCTCAGTTGGTAGCACATCCGCCTCTGGACCAGAAGGTTATGGGTTCTCGTCCCACACCGGGATTGGACTTGCACCTAAAAATCGCTGGCATCCGAGTGCAGTATTGGGGGGTGCTGTACTGCTGGGGTGTGCCGTCCTTTGGATGGGACGTTAAACCGAGGTCCCTTCTACCCTTCCTGGTGGGTGTCCAGGTGGAAGTAAAAGAACCCAGGGCACTCTTTGCAAAGAATAGGGAACATTCCTGGTGTCCTGGCCAACATTCCCCTTCCCATAAACCGGTTCATGCAATTATCCCGGCTGTGTGTGGGTGATGATGTGCGATATGGCCGCCACCACTCATTCAGTCACTTCACTACCAGTCTAGCATTGCTTGTAAAGCGCTTTGGATGTATGAAAAGCGCTATATAAATACTGATTCTTCTTCTTCTTAGTAACAGGGCTGGGGGGGGGAGCCGGAGATCAATTAGGGTCTATGGGAGCATAGTAAGTAGGGATCTTAGGGCAGATTAGGTGGGCCAGGAGGTACTTTTCTGCTGACAGTTTCTATTTATTTTTAATACCATTTTCTGCTTTAAACATCTCAGGTTATATAAGATAAAACAAAGTCTTCCCCATGTTCTAAACTGGTGATATCCCTAATAATATGAGACTGCAGGGAAATATATGTTTAGAGATCAGATCAGGGACTTCAGATAAAAAAATGCAGTTCTCATTGAAGCATAAATCATATATTGGTACTCAAGCTGCTTCATATGGAAATTTTTGAAACAAAATGACACTTTAACTACATAATTCTTTTTAACATTTCTTGCATACTTACATCCCAAGTTAAAACTTGTTATCCATGTACACGTGTGGTCCTGTACTAACATAAGACCTCTGTTCACCAGAGGATGTATTGCAGTATGAAAGTTTGAAATTGCCTGTACCAAGGCTAGCAGAGAAGTCAAATCAAACTACTTTGCCACAAACCTTCATAGTAAGTTTAAGTCCCCTTCTATCTTCTGGAAGGTTATCCACTTTGTTTTTGACCCTCCCCATCTCAGTCATCTACTGCTGTTCTCAAAACTGAGGGCTCCCCAGTCTGTAATCCTCTGGTTATTGCCAGTACATTCAACCAGTTCTTTACCTCTCCTGTGCACTCTTCCTACTCCACCTCTGAGCCCCCCACTCTCATTTCTCCTCCTTCTTTCCCCAGCTGCCACACCATCTACTTTCTCCAAACTCTTGCAAGGGGAGTAGCCCTGATGGCCTTGATCCAAACTCACGTCTCTGCTCCTACTATTGCTGGCCCCATCTGTTTCATGCTCACCTTTCCTTGCATCTTGGTAGACTTCATGGGGCTTGGAAGTGCACCAGTGTCAGCCCCCTCCACAAAGGCGATGACCCCTCCTCCCTAAGCAACCACCATCCCATTTCTTTCTTCCCTGCTCTTGTCAATGTGCAGGAAAGACTTGTACTCTTCCAACATTCCTTCTTCCTTGACTCCACCACCTCCTTTTTTGGCCCATCTAGTCTGGTTTAAAAAAACATTCCACTGCCTTGACCCTCCATTTTATTTATTTATTTTTTTATTTAAAATGTGTTAACCAAGAAATGTACACAGAGCCAAGGCTCATTTCCAGGTGCGACCCAGGGACAGGGGGTACAGAGCAAACAAATGGTTGCAAAAAATACAAAATAAATAAACAAACATACAAAAAATAGTACACTTTTCAAGTTAGGAAACAAGTCATTTGTACAAAATGCAAAACGAGAACAGTATTGCATGTCAGAGCATAAACAGAGGTAGCAATTGTAAAATATAGAAGGCAGAGGGGAGAACAGAGGTTTTAGTCATGAGATTGAATTGAGGACAGCAGCAGGCTGTAACTGGGGACAGCCTGAGTAGGTGCTTAGGTGCAGGACTAGTAGGGGTGAGGCAGGCTGTGGGGGAGGATAATTCCAGGGGGAAGGGACTTAGCCAGGAGAAAAGCAAGTTCATTATGGAGGACCTAGCACAAGGAAGGGTGAAACAGAGGAAGCAATTTGTCAGCCGGGGTAGGGGGTGACTTAGCTATAAGGGAAGAGAGGTATGCAAAATAAGCAGCAAGAAGTAAGAGATGGATTAAGCAAATCCCAGAGAAGTGAGTTGTGCAGCTCGGTCTAAATAGGTGGCAAACAGGGAATACAGAACATTAGGGTGGTACGGAGTGGAGACACTAGGAGCAAGGCTGGAAGAGGAGGAGTCTGAGGAGCCTTTTGAAAGAGAGGAGGGAGGAGGATAGATGAAGGTCAGGGGATAATTTATTCCAGAGAGAGGGGAAACAAAAGAAGAAAGCTGA
Organism: Neoceratodus forsteri; assembly: GCA_016271365.2. Taxonomy (NCBI): domain Eukaryota; kingdom Metazoa; phylum Chordata; order Ceratodontiformes; family Ceratodontidae; genus Neoceratodus; species Neoceratodus forsteri. Next base: position 776,833,567 of record CM028137.1, read on the forward strand.
TTGCCCAGAAACAGAGTGGGGGTGAGGTGGAGAGAGAGAAGGTTTGAGGGTCTCTGTGATGAAGGGAGTAGATTGAGGTGGCTGCCTGGGAGAGGTGGGAGGTGAGACATGTAGGGAGGATACCAAACCAGAATTTAGCAGTGAAAGATGCACAGTGAACCAGTCTCCTGTGGGACAAGGGAGCAAGCTATAGGGCAGAGTAAAGAAGACAGTGGTGGGTAAGAGGAAGGGAAGCTGTGGTGAAGTGGCAGAAGGAGTTTAACAGAGTATCGAGTTTGCCTAGGGAGGCCTGAAAAGCCATACCATACACCACATCGGCATAGTCAAAAGTGGGTAGAATCATTTTGGTGACAACCTCATGACGCGTGGAGAGGGGGAGGCAGTTTTTGTGTCGGTAGAGGTCACCTAGTTTAGGGTGGAGCTTGGCACAGATGGCATCGATGTGAGTGGAGAAAACCAGGTGGGAATCTAGCCAAAATCTTAAATATTTGAAGGCTGAGATGTTTTCAAGGCAAGAACCATCCAAGGCAGAGAAGGTTGGAGGGTGCTGAAGGGTGGCCAGTTTTTGTCTGGTGTCGAAAGTCACGGCCACTGTTTTTTTTACATTTAGTTTGAGCTTGTTTTCCAAGAACCAGGACTGGACTCTATTAAAATTATCCTGGAGTGGGCCTGCACACCGATGACACAGGGCTCAGAGAGGAAAAGAATAGTATCGTTGGCATACATGTGTAATTCAGCGGATCTGCAGACTGAGGATAGGTTATTTATAAATAGGGAGAAAGGGATAGGGCCAAGGATGGAGTCTTAGGGGACGCTGGAGAAGACTGGTAGTGGGGGGATAGAGCATCACCTATTTGAATCGACTGCACCCTATCATAAAAGTTTGGAATGGAACCAGTTTACCGCAGGAACAGCGAGACCAACGGAATGGAGAGTTTGTAGCAAGAGGGGATGGGAGACAGAGTCAAAAGCTTTCGCCAGGTCACTGAAGACGGTGGCTGTAATCTGGCTCTTGTCCATCGCTGAGAGTATCGATTCTGTGATGTGCAGAAGAGAAGATGTGGTCAAGTGGTGCTTCCGGAATCCAGACTGCACGGGAGAGAGAGTGTTAGAACTAGCAAGGTAGTCAGACAACCTTGAGTGGATGAGAGATTCTTGTAGTTTGGCTAAGGAGGGGAGGAGGGGAGATAGGCCTATAATCCCCAGGGGCTGAGGGGTTCCCACCCTTATGGAGGGGAAGGACTTTAGCTGATTTCCAGGCCTTTGGAATGGAGGAAGAGGAGAGAGAAAAGTTTAGGATGTGTGTGAATGAGGCTACAATGGCAAAAGCAAAGATTTTCATCTGTATCCCTCTCCCCCGGGTCGTGCCTGAAAATAGGCAGGATTTGTCTAGTGCACTTACCTGGTCAACAAAAACTAAATAAATAAATAAATGTGGAGAAGCTTGGGGGTGGAGACTGTCAGGGCTGGACTTAGAGGGGTTTAGGCAGAGTAGACTTCAGGAGAAGTGAATGGGGGGAATTGATAAGTGGGGGGTTTGCCAGGTGAAATGGATTGGGCCGATGGGGGGGAGGTAGGAGAGGGGGAGCCAGTATCAGGGAGGGTGCAGGTGGCAAAAAACTTGTTGAAAATATTGGCGACTGATGCAGGGTCAGAGACAGGTGACCCATCAAGAAGTAGAACTGGCAAGGAATGTTGGGCAGGAGGGTCTAGAAGGGAGTGGAGAACCTTCCAAGAATGATGCAGGAGTGTGATGATCTTGCTGCAGGTGACACCTGAAGTAATTAGCCTTGGAGAGATGGATGGCCATAGTGCAGTTATTCCTGAGGGCTTTGTACACTTCAAAGTCAGTCTGAAGAAGAGTTGCTTTATAGTGGTGCCAAGCTTTATCCCTAGCCCTGCACTTGGCCAGTAGGTCAGCAATGATCCAGGGGTGGTGGTGTCTCTTCACTCTGTCTCTTTTTAGAGGGGCATGGTGATTCCAAATGCACAAGAAGAGGTTGGAGAAAAGAGACAGAGCAGAATCGACATCGCATGTAGAGTAGATGGGAAGCCAGTCTGCCTTGTATAGGTCTTGTTGTTGGGCAGTGATATGTAGATTGTGTCAGGATCGGGACCAAGTGTTCTTGGGGGCAGCATGAGGGAAGTGAATCTTCTTAATACAGTAAGTGATGCAGTGATCACTGGTGGCGACAGGTAGTATTCCAGATGCAGTGATACGGTGGGGGTGAGAGGATAAAACCCAGTCAAGCAGTGTGTGATTTTGGGAGCAGGGGTCTAAGCAAGTGGGATCTTGGATCAGTTGAGTAAGGTTTAGAGCTTCTATTTTAGGGATGGTGGACCTGGAGGAGGGTGACAGCCAGTCAAGGTTGAAATCCCCGAGTAGCAGCAGCAGCTCCCCACTGGATGTGAGGGAGGAGATGGAGGAGATGATGGAAACGAAAGCATCAGGGGACGTTTTGGGAGGGGCATAGAGAGCACCAATATAGAGTGGGTCAGAGGAGGAAATGGATAGCTGTGCTAAGATTACTTCGTGGGAGGAGGTTTTGGCCTCCTTGAAGATGATAGAGCAGGAGATAGATTGTCTAATGTACAGGGCAATGCCGCCACCTTGCTTCACTCTGTCTTGACAAAATAAATTAAACTCAGAAATGGAGATGGCAGAATCAGGAATTTTAGCCGATAGCCAGGTTTCAGTTTCACACAGGATATCTGAAGGGTACTGGGAAACCCATACTTTAAGCGTGTCAATTTTAGGGAGGAGGCTGTATGCATTTAGGTGAAAAGTCTTCAGTCCCTTGGGCAAGGAAGAAAAGCTTGCGTTGGAGACTGCGGGGGTAGAGGCCATGGTAGGGGGGTTGGACAGCCGGCCAGGGTTGGGATAAACATCATCGGAGAGTAGCAGTATAATTAGAAATAGGGGGGGAAATAAGGAGGGTATCTTGACTTTCTGTGGGTGTGAGAGGGAGTTCCAGGAAAAGGAGATGTGAGGCGATTCAAGGCTTCCAGGTTAAGAAGAGTGGAGGGTAGCAACCCAGAGTGAATAAAAGGAAAGGGGTAGGGGAAAAGGGGGTCAAAGGTTGGAGGTAATGAGGGAAGAGTCGAGGGGAGAGGAGAGAGAAGGGAGTAAAAAGTAGGGGGGAGGGGCAGGGAAGAAATGTTAGGAAGGTGGGGGGCATGCTGGAGGGTTGAGGGATGAACGAGGGAGAGTCATGGAAAGAGATCAAGGAGAGGGAGAGCAGTACCAGGTAGATAGTTAAAGACATGGCAGGGAGAGAGGAGGAGGAGGAGGTGGAGAGGTGTAATTATACAGAAAACCAGGAGGAGTTAGCCGGCCCATCGGCACAGTGGTTGGATTTCCACTTGCGATGCTGGTGACCCAGGTTCGGGAACGGACCCAGATTGCCAGAGGGCTGGCTGGGGTAGAAGGATGGAGTGTCCCCTAGACTGCTCTCCTTCCCTGGGGGTAGGGTGGGGAGTGTGTCCGGCGCTTGACAGACCCCTGGTGGAGGCTGGGGGTACCACAGTGACCAGGTGCCAAAAAGTGCTAGGGGTTGGGCAGACACAGGACATCAGTGCACATCCCCGTCCCTCCTAAAGGGAGGAAAAACTCCGCTGCTGATGCCTAGATGACGTCCGCCCCACTTCCATGACTTCAGGCTGACTCCTTTCCTATCCCGGTGTTCACGGCACTTAATGGGGGAGCCGAGTGCTGTGGCCCCACCCTGGGGGGAAAGCCAGGGGGGCATCGAGGAGGGTGACCAATGTGAAGTGGAGTGAGGGGTCCGTGACCAGACTGAGGTACCAATACAGTGGAGGACAAAAAGAACATAAAATAAATAATAAAAAACAAGAAAAACAGGAGTTAGGCCAGGACAGTGTGGACTGAAAAAAAAAAATATAGGCAGCCCCAGAAGAGTTGTAAAAGAAGGAGAATTTAAGGCTTTCTGACTATCCAAATGTCACATGGCAGTATAGAGGTGGTTTGGTATGTGCAGTTTTGAGACACTGTGAGCTCAGTAAGAGGGCAGGAGCTTACAGAAAAACTTAATTGGCTCCTGGAAGAAAAGGGGCGAGGTCTGGCTGACCCAAGACCATTTAAAGAGTGTTGGGGTGGGCGGGCAGGAGAAATTTTCAGTTAGTAAGCAAAATCAGAGCTGCAGACAGGGTGAGAGCACAGAGAAAGCTGAGCAGAGTCTAAAGCCTGGGCAGAGCGGGTCAGCCAATCAGGTGCTGGGCGCGTAGTCTTGAAAGTTTGGCAATTATCTTGTTGCTGGAGCTTTGGGCAGTGGCAGCGCCGCGGGAGAGGGAGCCCACTCAGGGTTGATTCTCAGTCTGGGAGAGAAAAGGGGAGAACAGAATTAATTCACTGTCGCTAAATTGGGGGCTGAGATTTTAAAGGAAGGCTAAGGACAGGCAGGAGGCAATAGTCTGGGGCAGAGTAAAAGAGGGTCTAAATTGGTGGAAGGGATTAGCGAGTCAGGGGGATCAGAAGGAACCTGCGGGCGGGGGGGGTTGGTGGAGACTCACTGCAAAGCGGGGCAGTCTGAGCAAGGAGGAAGAAAGGAAAATGTGTGGAAATGACCAGAAAGGGTGGGGAAAGCAGCACACAGAAAAAAGAGGAGCGAAGAAGCTTGGCATTAATTTACAAAAAAAAGTAATACAGTGCTAGAATACACAGCACAGTCAGTTAACAGGAGTCACAAAGTTAAGATTTATACAGCAGTAATCTGGTTGCTAGGCAATTAATTAATGCAGGCAGCTAACTAGTGCAGAGCAATTCAAATTAAAATTTCAGCTAGTAAGCAAAATCAGAGCTGCAGACAGGGTGAGAGCACAGAGAAAGCTGAGCAGAGTCTAAAGCCTGGGCAGAGCGGGTCAGCCAATCAGGTGCTAGCACATAGTCTTGAAAATTTGGCAATTACCTTGTGGCTGGAGCTTTGCGGCAGTGCCATGGGAGGGGAAGCCCGCTCAGGGCTGGTTCTCAGTCTTGTGGCTGGAGCTTTGGGCAGCGGCAGTGCCGTGGGAGGGGGAGCCCACTCTGGGCTGGTTCTCAGTCTTGTGGCTGGAGCTTCAGGCAGTGGCAGCACCGCAGGAGGGGGAGCCCACTCAGGTCTGGTTCTCAGTCTCCATTGGCTCACTGATGCTGTGATGGAGGGGATTAATCAGGGCCTGTATACCTATATAATCTTTGTTGACCTCACAAAAGCTTTTGATGCTGTTTCCCATCTCCTAATACTTGAAAAACACACTGGAGCAGAATTACCTGACCTGTCAGTCAGCTGGTTGGTTCCTACCTGTTTGAAAGTCTACTGTTCAAGCACTGGGCGGGATCTACCACCAGAGGGCATGGATAAAACTCAGGTGGGGAAGTTCAGAAATATTTCTTCACAGAGTGGGTGGTTGAGTGTTGGAACAGTTTGCGGAGGGGGTGGAATTCACAACTGTGGAGGGTTTTAAGAGGGATGGTAAAGACACAAGGGACTGATTAAAGTAAAACATGATTGGGGGGTTGGCATTATGCATAGGGGTTGTCGTGGCGCACACACAGCAATAGTCTGATGCTGTGGGATAGGAAGCAACACAGCAGACTGGATGGATCTCGACCTGCTGCCTGAAAAATGTCTCTGTTTCTATGTTTCTACCAGTCAGTCCTTTAAGGCAACACCTTCTCCCCCCTTCGCATCACCTTGGAAGTCCCTTATGGCTCCATCCTGGGCCCCAAATTTCCTTTATAATTACTGGTGACCATCTTTAATGCATGGAGCCGCTGTGGTTTTCAAACACCATAATAGCCAACAGAATAGGGTATTAGAGCATTTTGTTTCAGTCTTTGCTAGCGCGCTACCTCATTGGATTGTATTCTGTATGAGGGCAGGCTAAACAGTGCTACAAACATGATGGTTCCATTCCTCAGTTACTGATGAGCCAGTACTGTTCACTCCCACCCCATTCTTCATCACTTATGTTTTTTTTTATTCTTTATCTGGTTGATCCTACCTTTTCAATATAAAACAAATACAGTATCTGGTTGAGTGCGCTGTGCGTTCGGATCGGAAGACAGCGAGTGCGATCCAGGACAGTGCCGTAGCTGACAGCCTGTAGAGGTGGGTGTGTGCTGTTCAGTCATCTAAGTTTAAAACAAAAAGTCCATAGGGTGAGGGGTGGGGAGGAAGAGAGAGAGTGTGGTGTGTGTGTGTGTCTGTGTGTATGTGTGTGTGTGTGTGCCATTCACTCCCTTGTACCAGTAATTATAAAAATAATGTCTGATGCGAGGTGTATGTTATGATTTCACACCCTTGTGTGTGATAATCTCATAAACCCCTCGAGACCGCTCTTGGAGTTTATGGATTATCACACACCTCAGGTGTGTGAAAAATCCTCAGAACTCACACGTGCACAGGCATTGTTCTCTATTTAACCTTATTTGCTTAAGATCAAGGGCATAGCATTCCAAGTAAAAAGCAGTAAACAGGTAATATATAGTCACTGTAGTGTAGAATACACAATCAGCAAATGGAGTTAACATTTCAGAATAAGGGAAGGTCCCCCAGTATTATATGGGAGTAAATTAATTAAGTAGCAATAACCCACTACAGGGCATGCTTTCTAGAGAATTAATGCACATCCCGGGTGAATTGGAAGGCATGAGGCTAATGGCCCAGCGACTTTAAATGCACCCAGAAGTGCATTAATTATCAAGAAAACCATGTCCTGGAATGGGTTAATATTGTGCTAATAAAAAAAGCAACTTTCTTTATAGAAAAAGTTTTTTTTTCCCTTATTAGGTTGTTGCTAGGCAGAATATGTGAGTTTGGTTAAAAAAGACTGAGTGCCTTTGAATGAACCAGGGAAGTGCATTTATTTTGAAGAAACGTATGCCCTGTTGTGGGTTTTTGTGTTTAGAAAGTGGAAAAGTTTTAGTTTTTTATTTTTGTGTTTTTATTGTAATAGAAAAGGCTTTATTTTTATTTAGTTAGGTTGCTGTAGATTAGGGCAGATTAGTTACAAACTGTTCGTATACCGGAGATTAATGAAAGGTCAGGTGATTAGTGTAGACCAATGAAATTGATAGGCTTCTGAAACCCATTTAAAAAAATGTAAATACGGATTCCTATGAGCAGCTAAAATTCACCTAGGCTTCAATATATACAGTGACATATAACTGTGATTAATAACCCTTTCAAAAGGTGACCAGATTCTGCTGAAAGCCATGAGATCTTCCTTAAGGCAGTAGTGCTCCATTTCTATTTAATAATATTCAACTTAAAGATAAACTACATCTGACTATCTGATGATATCTTGCACTTCCATTTTATCAAAATGCACTTCTTGGCTATAATGATATCCAGATAAATCTACCTGACATCAGAGATGTTGGTTTGCAAGGCAATTATTCCCATCCCTGGAATAATCAAGGAAAGATAATTTCTTAACTGTATAAAGGTGGCAGAGGCGAGTGTATCCAGTACCTCATTCCAAAATGCTCTTAATAGGGGACAGGTGACAAAAACATAGGTAAGAGATCCAGTGCTATTAGGGCATTTAGGGCAGCAGTCCATGATTTTTGAATTAATTTTGTTTAGCCTATTAGGAATGTGGTTAGTCCTGTGCAAAATGTTGCATATAGAATAACATACGGGGTGGTGTCTGTAACGAGAAGTTTACAAACAACCGAGGCGATAGAAGCTACATAAACCCTGAGAGCAAAGCTCAAGGGGTTTGTGAAAAGCATATAACACTGAGGGTGTGCATAAACGTCCAGTTTACACACACCACCCCATATTTTGGGAAGCGACGAACTGAGGCGGGGGCATGCGCAGAGTGAGGGAAACCATGTCCGTGTCTGCCGTTTTAAACACTTTTATAATTGAAAGGCGCATGCCTGTAGTTATGTGGGGGAAAAGCGCCTCCCCCACATCCTACTTAACTATCAGGCTACCGCCGCTCTGCTTAGAGTGAGTCATACTCACTGGCGTGCTGCTGCTGGTGGTGGCTGCACTTCCTTTCCTCCCCGTCTTGCCTGTGCTCTCTACCTTGCCCCCTCCTGCTTCCTGGTTCTATCTCCTGCTCATTTTGCCTTTGACCGCCCCCTTGCAGCTCTGCTGCCTTCTATCTCTGCCCATACCTTTGTTTTTTCTTTTGGGGATTCCTCCTGCTCGTTTCTATGCTTGCTGCGCTCTCTATCCGTGGCAGCTAATGGCCATGCTGCCGCCGCTGCTGCTCTCTTTATTGCTGCCTCTGTCCCTTGCTCGCTACAGCTCGTAGCCTTCTTCCTTGCTTGTCCTGTTTTCTGAGCGGCCACTCCCTGCCGCAGCACAAGTTCCATTCCACAAGGCTGCTCGCTTCCTACAGTCTGGATCCTTTGCTCGCTGCCTGCTGGATTGCGTCACACTGCACATCATGCAGCTGGCCTAGCGATGCTAGAACTGTGTTTGCTGTGCTCCTTTGCTTGCTTCCAATGATGCAAGGTGCACTTGAAGATCAGTGACCCCTTGTACTCCCAGCATGTGGTACTTTGTCTGCATTTCAAGCTCCTGGGCATCTCATCTTCATGCCCTCTGTAAATATCAGTGCTCCAGCTCCTAAGGATGCCTTACGTGACTCTGACTCCATCCAGTCCTCCAGTGTCCTATTGCCTATCATTCCTCATTGATTTTTGCTTCCCAAACTACACTACACTTGGGCTTGCAGTGTCCCAGGACTTACTTTGACTGCGATCTTCCTCATTCTTCTTCCAGCATTCTATCCTAGGATTCATGATATGACTCACTGCTTCGCTGGCTCTGCCAGCCATGCTGCTGTTGTTGCTGCCTCTAGAGCCCCTCATGCCTCAGCTCATACTGACTTACTTCAGCAGCACCAAAACAAACGTTCTCTCTCTCTCTCTCCAGCTTTGAATCATTTACAATAGTTCGCAGAATGCTTGCACTGCTTTTCCTCTGTGTTACCTAATGTAAGTGGGAATTTCTTACTTAGTGCCCTTGCAGCCCCACTTGTGGATTTGCGGTTCTGCTAGCCTATGTGGGGCCTAGCTTGTTGCTCTCTCTGCATTCCTCAGCTGACCTACGTGTGGTCTTGCTGCTCATCCTACCCCCTGCCTGGACCAGATTACTTTCTCTGGACACTTGCCATGCTCTCTAGCCATGCCCTCTGTCAGTGCTTCAGCACCCTGCTGCAGTGTCTTTCAGATGACCTTCCTCTGAGCTTCTCTACTGCATCCAGTGTCCCTCCATGCATTAGTCTCTGCCATGACCTTCCGTGGTTCTACATACCTGACTCCGTCTACCTGAAGCCATCATTCCATGACGCTTTCTCATCTCCAACTTTCCCATCAGGATTGGACAATGCCAGGATGTCTTGTCATCAATCGTACAGCGAGAGTATCTCACCTGCTTACAAGACCTGCTTCGCCCGTCTGCGCCTGGAGGTCTTTCAAGCTCTCCATCTACTTGTATCTCGAGTTCCATTGCAAAATCTACTCCTATCTGCTTTGCCCTGCTCAGGACTGGAGGTTCCAACCACTCTGCCCCAGCCTCATAGTCTGCATCTAGCTTCCTTGCCTCACCAAGGACCTTATCCTTGCATAGCTTGCCATCGAATTCAGGACCACAAATCCTCCTATCCTGGATCATAGAGTCATTCGTTGAAGCTCAAGTCCTTCTCTGAAAGAATTCCTCGTCTGCTGGATTGCTTGACTGGTACAACTCAACCTTTACAGATTGTTTATGCTCGCCTGTGGATTTGAACTTACTCGTATTGGATTCTTGCCCTGGACATAGATATCTATTGGAATCGGAATTCGCTAGAAGGATGTGCTGCCATCTCTTGATGAACTCTCATCATCAGGGCTCTGATTCCAGCTTCCCTGTTTTTATTGGATTCAGGATGTACAATTTATTGGACTTTGGATTAGCTGACAACCTGATATGTTTAATTTGGGATTACTCTCCTTTAGTATGCACAGAAGGATGGGCAGGTCAGTAGCCATGGGTCCTCAGAGGTTTCCCCCCCAAGGGTTTTTTTTCTCTCCTGCATGCTACTAGCCACACTCTCCAGAGTTGGAGGAGATAATCGTACTGATAATCATTATTTCTTTTGAGGAGTCTCATCCTACTCAACTAAGCATCCTTCCTATGGTGGAATACAGAGAAAGGCCAAAACATCAAATCATAACAAGTTACTCATCAGTTCAAGCATCTAAGCACCTTGCAAATACTATCCAGTTCACATGTACTATAATCACTGACTTGCTCATGTCTATACTGAAGTATCTAAGCACTAATCATTTCATACAACTAATACCTTGTAAGCATTGTTCTACTTACTGGTATGGCCTCTGTGTCCAAGCACAACCTACATTATTCAGCTACAGTACATAGCACAAGCACTGAGCAATAAACCACACATAATTGAAAGGCACATGCCTGTAGTTATGTGGGGGAAGAACTCCTCCCCCACATCCTACTTAACTATCAGGCTACTGCCGCTCTGCTTAGAGCGAGTCGCACTCACCCTCCATCCTCCCCTTACACCTCCTCCTTCTCCGGCACTCTTATCCCACCGGGAGGGGGGGTCTCATCCTACTCGACTAAGCATCCTTCCTACGGTGGGATACAGAGAAAGGCCAAAACATCAAGTCATAACAAGTTACTCATCAGTTCAAGCATCTAAGCACCTTGCAAATACTATCCAGTTCACATGTACTATAATCACTGACTTTCTCATGCCTATGCTGAAGTACCTAAGCAGTAATCATTTCATACAACTAATACTTTATAAGCATTGTCCTACTTACTGGTCTGGCCTCTGTATCCAAGCACAACCTACATTATTTAGCTACAGTACGTAGCACAAGCACTGAGCTATGAACCACACATAACAGCAAATTATACCGCTGTTTCCCTATGGGAAAAAGGGGAACCCCGTTATTATAGTGAATTTACAAACACAGGACAGAAAGAAGATCACTGACCTTTCAAGTTCTATCCTCCACCAATTCATTGGTACTACTCTGTCACCCCCTTATCTTTGAGGTACTTATTTAGTTTAAGCTTGAAGGTAAAAGCAGTGTCGACTGACACCACTTGTTCTGGAAGCCTATTCCAAGTGTCGACCACTCATTCTGTGAAGTACTGCAGTTCTTTATACTATTTCCTTGAATTTGCTTCCTTTCAAAGACATCAGTGTCAAGAAATGCTTTCAATGTTTTCTGTTATCCTGTTCCCCCCACTCAAGGTTTGCATGCATATACTCTGGATTAGCTTTTAATCACCAGCTCAAGCATCTTTCTATATCCTATTCTTTCTACCCCTTTTAATAAGGAGCACAATAACCACGTTCCCTCTCAGCCATCTCTTCTATTGAGTGATTAATCTGGTTTTATCAAGTCTCAGAGAACAATGTTTTTTACCTGTTTCAACTGCATATGTACCAGAACTGTGCCTGTACAGCGCTCCATTTACCATGTGGAGTGTAAACCTACTTGGAATACTTCTCTGGGTCCCAAAGAAATCCACTAAACATGAATAAGGTGCTCAGACAACTAATTTATTTGTAATCCTGGTTTGCTTTGGTCCACAAAGGACTCCTAGCCTGACCCAACTATGTCATTATGTGATGACAGGAGTTCTTGGTCACCTTCTTTGTGGAGACGTATTCCAAGTGAGTTTGGACTCTGCATGGCACACAGAGCTCACTGCACCTGTACTTCTGTTGCTTTAGCTACGGCTGAGGCAGGTAAGAAACTTTATTCTCATATGGTGATTCGTAAACCCACCTGACTGCACTGTATGGGAGGTGTTTGGCTCAAAGCTCAGGACAGCTTTTGTTTGTCAGTTATGTCCAATCTCTCAACATAACTGTTGCCTGAATTATTGCTGAATTGATCATATTTTAAATTTAAATTTATTATGTTTACTGGTTCTGTGTTTTGTTGTATTGTTTTGTTTACTGTGAGGCACCCAGTGCCCCCGGGAATGGGCGCCATACAAATAAAATTGCCTTGCCTCTTAAGCCACATTTCAGCTAGGTTGCACTATGCTGTGCCCTCTTAATCTCATCAATGTCTTTTCAGTACTGCAGCGACCTGAACTGGATCTAATACTCCAAGCCTGATCTCACCAAGGCCTTGTATAGGGGGACGATCACCTCCCTTGATCTGCTCCTTACTAGAGACACAGTGAGCCTAAACTTTGTCAGCGACGTTCCTGTGAAGTGGTGCACTTTTTAAAGTTTTCTTGAAATGATGACTTTGCAGAAAAATTCATATTCCATGTAACATTTGTACATGGAATAACCTTTCTGTTGAAATATTTTCTGCAGAATGCCATTTTTTTTCTTACAAAGTACCACCTGCAAAAAAGTAAATTAACTTCACAAAGTGTGGAAAACTTGGCAAATTATTCACAAAGTGAAGGTCTCCATATTTTGAGCATCTCTACTCCTTACCCCCTCTTAATGCATCCCAACATTGTGTTTTCTCGCTTGACTGCAGTAACATGTCTTCAGGCTTCATTTTACTGTTTACAATTACCTCTAGATTCTTCTCCTCAATTACATTGTCCTTTGTTGCACTATACAGGGTGCATGTCAGGTTCCTCACCCCTAGGAATAGTACCTTGCACTTCCTAACATTAAATTAGGTAAGCTTTTTTATCGACCACACCTACACTGTGTGCAGGTCTCACTGTAGAGCAACCCCCTCCCAGCTATGTCAGCTGTTCTTGCCAGTTTATTGCCATCCACAAACTTTACCAGCTGTCTGCTGACCCATTTCAGATCATTAATAAATATATTAAGGAAAAACAGACTAAGCACTGACCGTAGGAGTACTCCTCTTAGAACATCTTTGATATTCAAATAAACCAAGATTGGGTAGCTCTATACCCCTGGTGGTGGAACTGTTAACTGGAATTAGATAAATATGCTGGTCATATAATTTATGGCATATGACTGTGGTAACAGCTGAGGGAGAGTGACATGAGTGAAGTGGAGCATACCTAACCTGTATAGCCTATCAATGAAAGAGTGGTTGAGATGTTTTGTAAACCAGATGGAGAATTTAATACATAAATGTCAATATTTAGATGATCTAGTCATGGCAAAATGGAATCAGGATAAAATGGGTATGGGTTAGCATGGCTCATTTGGTTGCACATGTGCCTCTGGGCCAGAAGGTCATGGGCTGTAGTCTCACACTGGGATTGGGATCACACCATTAATACTGGAATTTGCCAGCCCAGTAGCACTGGAGGTTGAGGTGCTGGTTGCTACACCTTGTGCCATGCTGGCAACCTGGGTTTGGGAATGAGCCCAGACCGCCGGGGGTCAGCAGGGGCCAGAGAGGATCAAGTATCCGGAGGACTGCTCTCCTCTTTGGGGGGGGGGAGGAGGCCTGTTGTCCCGCTTGTTGACGGTGGTAGCTGGAGGGCAGTACAGGTCTGGAGGCACGTACTGACTTCTTTATGTTGCTAGGGGAAGGGATGGGAGAAAAAGAGGAAAAGGGGAGCTGGTGGGCTCCATGCTGGCCCTGCATCCCTGTGCCACCCCCAGTTTCTGGATTTGTGTTCTGGGGGAGGAGAAAGCCAGCATTCTCCTCTCTGGCTCCGCTGTGGGGGGCAAGCAGTGGGGGAAAAACCAGGGGTTGGCTGAGTGGGGACGCACTGGGCCGGAGGATGAGTCCCTCTGAGGGAGGGCCATAACCACCCGCCAGGCTTCAGGGTGCTAAAACAAATAATAGAAAAAGAAATACTGGAATGCGAGTGCAGTACTATGGGGAATTCTGTACTGTCAAGGTGTGCCATCCTTGGAATGAGACTGAGGTCCTGTCTACCTTTCTTGGTTGTTGCACAGTTGAACATTAAAGATCCCATGGCATGTCTCAAAAGGAGAAGAGAAATTTCCCCCATTCACTAAAATACCACCAACAGCTTCGTCTGGCTCATTTTTAGTTGGTTAGTATCTGTATGCCCCCTCCCGCCACCTGGGATGAGGCAGAAAATTGGCAGTATTGCCATTCCCCCCCCCTTTTCTAAGTTGAGATGGGGGTGTATGGCCTGCAGCCAACAGGATTAGACACATTTAAGAGCAGCTCAAAATTTGTCAGATTTTATTGTTTTATAGTGTTCAAGTGTGTTTGAAAATGGTGCCAGCCTGCTGAACATCTTTAGAGCTGCTGATTGGTATATCTCTTGTGCTAAAACATCATGGGAAAGCTGAGGCAAACACAACTAAGGGAGATTGGTAGGGTAAAGCATCTGAGGCCACAGGAGGAAGCAGGAGGAACTGGTGCAGACCTTTAGGTAACCATGGGGGCCAAATCCATGAGTGCAGCCTTGCTCCAAGTGATCTGGGACATGGATTGCAACATTTATGCACTCAGAAATAAATTTGTATTACTAGAGACCAAGACAGACTTGGGTTCTGCAGAGCAAACTCGGCTACAGATTTGGCAATGAAGATGACCTCCTTTCTAACTAGCATAGTGGCGGAGAACAATCTACTGCGGCTTCAACTTGAGCATCTCAAGAACAGAGCAATGATGATGAATATAAGTGTGCTTGGAGCCCCAGAGGGGAATGAAGGGACAGAGATCCGCAGCCATATGCAAGCAGTTATCCAGCAGTCATTGGGCATTGATGTACAGTATAATCTCGTCAAGGGATATCAAATAACTCCCCGCCGCTGTACAACAACAGAGGAGCAAACCCAGACCATCCTGTTGGTCCCAGGAGACCTGCACATCCCAGCCATGGTCCTTCAAGTGGTGAAAAGGATGGGCCATATCCACTTAGTGGAGGATTCTCAAATCTACTTCTTCCCAGACCTCAGCTACATAACCAGGCAGTGCCAAAGAGGGTTTGAGGCAGTGCAGTCTGGTCTGCGTATGTTGGTGGTGAATCATGCCCTACAGTTCCCTGCTCAGCTCCAAGTTCAACATGTTGGGAGGCCATACTAGTATACTGATCTTGATGAGGTAAGTAAATGCTTAAACGTTTGATTAAATTAGATTTTGCTTGCCAAACAGGATACCCATCCTTTGAGACCGTGAACTGATTTTTTTAGCTGGCTTGTTTGACCCCTGCTTAAGGGTTGTGCTTTTCTCCCTAATAGACGGAATTTTGTGCAATAGATTGGCAAAAGGGACTAATTTAGTCTAACTTGTAAGCGGATATGGCTCAATAGCCTTTTCTTGATATCGATGATACCTGATGTGGGCCAACTGACATCTCAGAAACTTAAATATTTGAATTAGGCAGCCTTTGTCTGATGGGTACCTGAGATCAGTCGGAAGCTGCTGATCTTAAAGTGACCATCACCATGTAGCACTTGCAAATGGTATGAGTCTGTTGTATGCTGGTCAGCTTGGCTTTTCCTGCACAGAGCCTTTTGGGCAGTCATTACTCTCTAAAGTAAGTTGAGAAATGTTTTGCCTACAACTTGTCACTAAGTTCAATTAATACATTCAGTTATATATTTGACTAAATGTATCCTAAGAAATGCTTACCCTAGAGAGACTGCTAGTTTTATGCCTATAAGGAGAACAGCCATTTTGTTTTTTCACAATAAATCTTATTTTTAATATTACTGTGCTAGGGTACCAGATTTAAGGGCTCAATGTTCCCTATAGAGAGTAAAAGGTTTATATTTTAAGAATGCTTTTGTAACATGCTTACTATAGAAGTTTACAACATAATGACCTTTAGAATAGTTTGAGTGACAGGAGTTGGAACTCTTCAGTGCTCTCTACTATGTTAGGTTTTATATTGCTATCATCGATTCTGCAGGGGCCATTATGTCATTGCAGTGACAGACTTTTAAGTGCTGGAAAGAGGGAAGTGCTCTGTGCATGTGCATAAACAGTTGGGGGAACTTTTAGTTGTGCAGGTCCATGGTTATGCTGCACTGGGCTGTATAGCTAGAACTTTTTCATGGTAAGGATACTTACACCATGTATAGCCCTTCAACTGCTGTAGCACCAGAAGACAAGACTACAATACTAATATATCAGATAGTTAGAATGTTTATATGTATACTCTGAATGAAGAACATTTTCTTTTGTTGCCTACAGTGAAAACTAGCAAAGAAATGAAAAACAGAATACACTGGTGATGAGGAGAGGACCATTATGTGAAGGAAAATAATTTAAACAATAATACAACAGAAAACAGCAAAATTTATGTCATGAAGGTCTGGAAGGAGGGTGGGAGAATACGTAACTGAAGAGACAGAGATGCGCAGAGATTTATTTTATCAGAAATATGATCTGTGTTTTTGACAAAGATTTTCACAGCGATGCACTAAATCAAATAAGTATGGTTCACAAGCTGGCTGTCATATGACAGTGCTGAATATGAATTATTGAAAGGAATTTAATAAAAATAAATAAAAGTTTAGAGTTATAAAATAAAACAAGCATTTGTCAATGCCGAATGTTGCTTGCTTATATGTGCTGTTTAGGTATTTGGAAGTGAAAGTACCATGCCTAAGAACTGTCAGCAGGAGTCGGAAGCTCATGTTGCCCGACCGTACCCATTTTCCACTTTTCTCCCCTTGGCAGAGTGTGGGCGAGCAATGATGCTTTGACACAGCATGCCAACATGCACCATACTCTGTGCCCTTTACTACACCACTCTAGTAGCGCTCCCGGTCATCACCAGGGGCCGCTACAGAGCGGTGGGTCCCTGGATCCCACCCCAGGATAGGACAGGAGTCCTCCAGATGCTCAATCCTATCCCTCTCCTATCGACCTCTGGCGGCCTGGGCTCACTTCCGAACCCGGGTCACCAGCGTGGCATGAGGTGTGGCATCCAACGCCTTAACCCTCAGTGCCAGTGGGCCGGCAGTGATGCTGCCTTTAATACTCCCCTCCCCTTCCTGCTCCAGTGTACCCTGTCCCCCATGTACAAGTCATTATTCCCCCCAGACCCTACCCCAGTTAGTCACTAGCCCATACTGTTTGGTGTGGCACCAATCCCTCAGCCACTCGTTGAACTCCTCAAGCCTACCCTTCCTCCCCATGATTGCACATGGTACCGGCAGTACCTCCAAGAATGCCACCGACTTCCCCACCCCCTCACACTACCTGCCCAACTACTTGAAACTCCCCCTCACTTCTTCCACAGTGTCCCCCGCCAAGTTGTTGTATGCACATGCAACAGTAAATGAGGTTTCTTCCTCCCCCTTGCTGCATGCTTGAGCAGTGCCTGCCCTGTCCCTCCTGCAGTCAACCTGGGGACAGCTTCAACCCAAATATGGCTGTGCCTTTCCCTTTTCCACCCCTTCTCACCCATTTCAGTATAGAATCCCCCAAGATGAGTAACCCCCATTCCTTACCCCCTTTCCCTTCAAATGCCCCTTCCACCACCCCAGTATTTGTTCTTCCCTGCCCCTTACCCCCACCAGGTGCACCCTCTATGACTTCTGTATCTGTACTCCCTACTTCTGCCTCACCCCTTTTCTCTGCCTTATTCTTCCTATTCCCTTTGAACCCCTTCCCAGCCTGACTACTTCGTACTGGGCTTCCCATATTGCCCTCTCCTCCTCCCCTGCTGATTTCCAACCCCTCTCCTATCCCCGCTGTTGTCGATTTAGAGATCCCATTCCCTTCTACCCTGATAGTGATGCCCCTCCCATCCTTCCCCTTCCCCTTCCCATAGCCTTCTCTCCTGCAGTCACCACCCCCTCATTTCTTACTAGCCCCCCTTCTACCCTTTCGTCCTTGCTATCTCTTCCCCTACTTGTTGCCATCCCTCTCATGCCCCACTTTTCCTGCCCCTTCAGGATGTTCCTGCTCCCCCCCATAGCAGAGGTTCAAATCTATTCCTAGTTGATACCCCTCCTACATGTCTTCCCCTATCGGTTCCACCTTCCTACTTGCTCCCCATTGTGCCACCCCTGGTCCCTTCCTACCTGCAGCCATTTGCTCTCTCCCCCGGTACTCCTCGTGGTCTCTGCCTCCCCCATCAGGAGGCCCCCCCCACTTGCCTCGGGCACCCCCTCTCTTCTCCTGTCTTTTCTGTTGGTGCCTCTGATACTGGGGTCAGTTTCACTCCCTAGTTGTTGTTCCTGCGTCACCTTTTGCCATCCCTATTCCCCCAGAATGCCTACCATATTCATATGCCCTGCCACTTAGACTCCTCCCCAACCTCCACAGTTCCTCCCTTAAACTAGCCAGTCATCTACAGACCATACCCCCCCATCCTCCAAGCCCAATCCAGGATCATGGTGGACCCACACCCTATACAGCCCACCACCCTTCCAAAGATGCCCGCCTTATTGACATGTGGCACCTGCCCCATTTTGGCCCCCATCTTATGTTATGGGCTCTTACTCCCAGATTCTGTACCCTACTACAACTGTTAGGCCCCTATTTAGTCAAATTCCTGTTCCCTCCCCACACTAGTCCCCCTACTGCCCCCTTACCGACCGGGTTAATTCAGTCTCAAATCTCATCCATTACATACTGTATCACTGTAGCAATCCTACAGCCTCCTTGTCCATTTTTCACCCCATAGCTACCATACTTTTTGTTCTCAGCTCTCATGCAGTTTCATTTAGCCCAGTTAGAAATCCTATTTCACTCCAAGTATTACTCAGCTCAGTTAGAGAAATAAACAGAACAAATAAATATGCATTATTACAGCAATCATAACAGTATAGCTCAGTACTTAGCTCAGTTAGAGAAATAAACAGAACTAAATCTATATTATTACAGCTCTCCTTAAAGTATCCAATCATTCCTTTGTTTACACTCCAGAGACCCTACTGTAATATAGGACCACAGAGGACCCTGGGTGGGAGGGTGGGCAACTGTAAAGTCCTGGCAGAGTGCCATTGAGCTCGCTCACTACCCCTCCCTCACTCGCTCATTCTATTTCTCCCGACGCTGCAGGCTGCCCTTTTGTACTGGGCTCTTGCTTGCGTTGTCGCCGTTTTCTGCCCACAAAGAAATCTGCAGCAGTCCTGACAGAGCTCCATTGAGCTCACTCACTCCCTCCCCTCACTCACTCATTCTGTTTCTCCCAGTGCTGCAGGCTGCCCTTTTGTGCTGGGCTCCTGCCTGCGTTGGTGCCTTTTTCTGCCCACAAAGAGTTCACAGCTGTCCTGACAGAGCTCTGTTGAGCTCACTCACTTCCCCTCTCTCTTCGCTCCTTCTATTTCTCCCAGTGCTGCAGGCTGCCCTTTGTAACTGGGCTCCTGCATGCTGGCACCTTTTCTGCTCACAAAGAAATCCGCAACCTGTAAGAGCTCTGTTGAGCTTGCTCACTCCCCCTCTCTCACACGCTCATTCTGTTTCTCCTGGTGCTGCATGCTGTCCTTTTGCACTGGGCTCCTGCCTGTGTTGGCATCTTTTTCTGCCCACAAAGAAATCTGCAGCAGTCCTGACAGAGCTCCGTTGAGTTCGCTCACTCCCCCTCTCTCACTCACTCATTCTGTTTCTCCCGGCGCTGCAGGCTGCCCTTTTGTACTGGGCTCCTGCCTGCATTGGTGCCTTTTTCTGCCCACAAAAAAATCTGCAGCAGTCCTGACAGAGCTCAGTTGAGCTCGTTCACTCCCTCTCTCTCACTTGCTCGATCTTAATCTGTCCCAGACACTGATTTCCCACAGCAACAGCGCTATTCTGTGCCAGAAGTGCAAAAACATATTTTGGCCAGGATGTGAACAATGACAGCTGTACTGTTCATAAGGAGGTGTGAAAAAATGCCAGTGTTGAAAATCTGGCGTGAAAATATTACAAATTTGCGAAGTTACAAGGGTGCTTGGAAACAGTGTAATGCACGCTTGTAACACAGTTATTTTATGGACTTTCATCACCAAATTTTCAACATAGGCATTTTAGGACCTCTGCTCATGAACAGTGTCACTGTCATTTTCTTAATCTGTTCTGAACACTGATTTCCCACAGCGACTGCGCTATTCTGCATCAGAAGTGGGAAAACACATTTTGGCCAGGATGTGAAGAATGACAGCTGTACTGTTCATAAGGAGGTGTGAAAAAATGCCAGTGTTGAAAATCTGGCTTGAAAATATTACAGATCTGCGAAGTTACAAGGGTGCATGGAAACTGCGCAATGCACACTCGTAAGACAGCCATTTGATGGACTATCGTCACCAGATTTTCAACATTGGCATTTTAGGATCTCTGCTCATGAACAGTGTCACTTTCATTTTCTTAATCTGTCCTGAACACTGATTTCCCACAGCAACCGCACTATTTTGCGCCGGCAGTGCGAAAACACATTTCAGCCAGGATGTGAAAAATAACAGCTATACTGTTCATTAGGAGGTGTGACAAAATGCCAAAGTTGAAAATCTGGCATGAAAATATTGCAAATTCGCAAAGTTACGAGCGTGTGTAGCAACTGCGCAATGCATGCTCGTAAAACAGTAATTTTTTTGATTTTTTCCACCAAATTTGCAACATAGGCTTTTTGAGAGCCCACCTCATGAACACTGACACTGTCATTTCATTAATCGGTCCCAAAAGGTGATTCCACACAGTGATCGCGAAATCACCTGTCGGGACCGAAAAACACCATGATAGTGGCTGAATTCATGAGGAAGGGTCCCACTAACCCCATGTTGAAAATCTGGTGCCAAAATTCTCAAAAATGCCTGAGATATGCACCAAAATTGAAAAAAACCTATTTATGCCAATATACAGCTTACCGGCATTTCTTTAGTTCGTGGTTGTCTTTGAAGAGTGCAGACGTGTTCCCGGTCCACCGAAGATCATCGCGCTGGGCTGCAGGGGTAAGTATGGGGTGAGGGGGGAGGCAGGGTATGCAGAGGGTGGGTGCAGGTTGGGGGCCGGGCCATGGACTCAACGAGGAACTGTTTTCTGTTTTACAGGGTTTAAAAAAAAGAAAAACAGCACAGAACGGTTTTTCCTTTTACAGGGACATTTGGCATGCTGGGGCAGGCTCCCAGCATGCCACCTGAGTGTTTGGGGGGCTGTAACTGGCGGTGGATTGGGCACCCCATCGGCACATGCGGGGAGAGCCGAGGAGGACTGGGCACCCCAGTCGGCACACAATTCACTGGGGAGGCATTATGCCGATGGGGAGTGGGCTCCCCCAATGGCAAATTCTTGTGAGAAAGGGGGACTGAAGCCGGCAGGGATTGGGTGCCCCATCGGCAAAGAAAAGGGGGGGACATGATGCCGAGGGGGATTGGGCACCCCCTCGGCAGACAACAGAAACTTCCGGGCGGTGACATTATGCTGAGGGGGACTGGGATCCCCACCGGCAAACTGGGTTTGGGGGCATGCAAGCGACCACCCTGCAATGATGGGTTGCCCCCTCATTGCAGCAGAATGGCTGATGCTGCAATGACGAGGTGGCCCCTGATTGCAATGGCTAAAATGTTTCAAGGTGGTGGCATACTGGCTAAACTAGTGTCAGCAGCAGCGTGCCACCCCATTGGGGAAAGAGGACCAAGCCTCAAAAGGCAGTAGGTGCATTGGCCACAACAGTGCTGCACCTCCACTACCTGCTTCTGCAGCAAGCTGCTGCAACATGTTTCTTTCACATGCGCGCAAGCAACATAAAAATAGGTGTGTTCTCTGAGTGAAAACTTAGGAAGGCACTGCAAATACTGTATATTGTGAATATAAACTTTTAGAAACCAGCATTTAAACTGACTGAATCCCACTGGTTAACCTTGAGCAAGCCACTTGGCCTCCTGGGACTATATCCTTCCCCCCTGCTATAGAACTGGGTAGAAACAGGACTCTAGTGAGAGTGAGCTGCTTTATCTGTGCTGGGCTATCTTAGGTATATAAATTGTAAAATAAATAAACTAAAAGTTAGCTTTGGACTGCACAGGTCTTTTTCCAGAGGTTTTATTGATGGTGGCTATCAGCGGAGTGGCAGGGTTGCCACTCCCAATGCTGGTGACCTGGGTTCGGAAAGGAGCCAGACATGTCAGAGGGCCAGCAAAGCTGGAGAGCTAGGCATCCCAGAGGATGCTCTCCTCTGGGAGGAAGGGTCACAGACTCCGCTGCTTTTCTGTCACTTGGGTGCCCATTGGTGGCAATACAACTGGAGCAGGAAGTGAGAGGGTATATGCCAACTGGCTCTGATGTGCACAGGCATGCATCAGCCTGTGTATGCGTCACTAAGTCCTTGCATCTGGTGTCCTTGGGGTAAAGGAGAAAAGCACTGAACTCCCCCCCCCGCAGGCTGGTAGAGTACTGGCCCAGATGACCCAACTGTTTGCCACATCCAAGAACCATGTCATTTTAGGGATAGCTATGTGTGCCTGGCTCTCCATGCATTTCACCCTGGAGTAGGAAGTTCGGGGTATGAAGAGGTGAGATAAGAGGCAGAATAAGGGATGATAGGGCTGGGAGATCATGTGCAAATGGGGTTGCTGCAGAGCAAGGGTTAAAAACAAACAAAAAAAGTTTTCTTGTTGGAACTACAAACTGAAGCTACTAATGTCTGAGAGTACAGAGTCCTTGTGGGAAACATCTCATATGCTCACTGTATCGGCTGTTGACACATCAATACTCTTGGAACAAAAATGTTTTCATTCTTCAGGGATGGTGTTCTCAGTCTAGCTGTAATCGCATTCTCACTCCTTACTCAAGCAGCTTCTGAATGTTTTTCTTTCCTGTACTTTTCTGTAATCACTTTATAAAAAACACAATAATGTACAGAGGTTTCTTATGCACTGCGGCTTCAGCTGTTGTTTTAAACATATTAAAAAATTGCACACTCAGCAATTAAACATGTAGTTATCATTTTGCCTACATAAAGATGTTGACAAAACTGTGTTGAAACAGATATTCGAAGGATTTATTTTTCATTGTAACATGCCAAAAGGTATTTCCGCAGATTAGCTGTAGGGGCCATAGTATTTTATTTTTGTTTACTATTCCTACCCTCTCCCCAATTTATTCACCTTGTTTCCCCCTGTCCCCCTAGTTGGCCCTCTCCACTCTCACAGCTGGAGCCACCAGTTTGCTGTTTGGGGTCTTGAGTGAGCTAGCATCAAGGCCTCCCTCCTGAACAACTCTGCTTTCCAGTTGCTTGGAAGTTTTGTGCCTTACTGGTGCTCTGGACCTTATAGCCAATTGTGCTGCCTATGGGGGTAAGGCCCATCCCTGGGCTAAATAACCCACATTGGTGGGTTTGGAGCATATTGGCCAGTTGAGCTCTTACCACTCTCATGGCTACAGCAGCCAGCTTGCCATCCAGGGATGAAAAGGAGCTAGCCTGAAGCCCTCCCTCACCTGCAACTCAGGTTGCCAGTCACCTAGATGTTTTGCAACTTTCTGGTGCTCTGGACTTTGCAGCTAACCAGGTTGTCTGTGTGGGCAAGGACTGCCCCAGGACTAAGTGGCCCACGTCAGTGAGTTTGGAGCATCTTGGCCAGTTAGGCCCTTTCCACTCTCACATCTGGATCTGCCAGCTTGTCAGTCTGGGTCTTGAGAGGAGTAAGCATGAAGCCCTTGCTGCCCCTTGACTCCATTTGCCAGCCACTTAGAATTTGCATGCTTTTCCAGTGTGCTGGACCTTGCAGTCAGTCAGACTTCCTGTGGGGTCAAGGACTGCCCTAAGACTAAGTAGCCTACATCAGTGGACTCGGAGCAGCTTGGCCAGTTGGGCCCTCTCCATTCTCATGTCGGGAGCTGCCAGCTTGCTGTTCATGGTCATGAGGGAGCAAGTGTGAAACCTTCTCTTACCCGCAACTCCCTTTGCCAGCCACTTGTAAGTTTCATGTCTTTTCAGTGCTCTGAAACTTGCAGCTAATTGGGCTGCTAATGGGGGCAAGAACTACCAGAAGACTATACTTTAAACCACCTTGATACAAGCAATCCTCTACATTATGGTCACAGAGTAAGGCACCAGCATAATGGTATCTACTTCTACGTGTCAGCTGGTGGTAGCTGTGAGACTTCATGTAGTGCTGATGATCTGAACCCACACTCCCCTTATGCTGTTGCTCTGCACATGGTCACTATTGCTGCTCTGAGTAATTTTAAAGTGAACTCTAGTGCATTCCTACCTTTAGCTTATGCTCTGTGTGGAGCTCTGTGCCTATTGTAATTATTGCTCTGAAAGGTGATTTCTTTCCTGTGGATTGTTGTATTTTAAATTATAGTACTGCAGTATCCCTCTAGTGTGTCTTGTAGTTTACTACTGCACCCCCCCCGTGCATGCAATTTTTAAATATCACATTGTAGGTTACTTGTACCTCTTGCCAAAAGTTGTACCTAATTTCAGGGTTGGACTGGGGTTTGGGGGGTACATCAGAAAAGTGTATACAGGGGCCCACCTGGGAAGTCAATAGGGAGGACCCAGGATGACACTCCCATATTAGTATTCAACTTAAATTTGGTACACTAGTTCTGTGTTTGCATCTTACATGTACTTGCAGTGCCTTTCTCAGTTATTACAAAATGTTCATTCCTTTAATTTGAAACATCGAAAATCTAAATGGGAGCAGTATCTTGGTAAAAATTTAACAAAGAAGGATCAGGATACAATACTTAGTTACCCATTCCAAGAATTCTACTCAACCTAATTACAACAAATCGAGCTCAATATTATGCATAGAACCTACCTTACTCCCACTAGATAACACAAATTCAGTCCACATCTCAATGAAAACTGTTCCAAATGCCAATCGAATCCTGGATCCCTTATCCATATGTTTTCAACTTGTTAAAAAAATTACTAAATTTTGGGACTCAGTTTTTGAATCTTAGAAAAAGTGATTATAGCCTAGAGGTTAGAGGAATGAGATGTGAACAAGCTTGGTACATCCAGCAGACCAGACCTGAGTTTGATTCTCACAACCTCCACTTGCATACTGTGTGACTCTGAGCAAGTCACTTAACCACCCAATGCTCCCAGGTCGCCCCTGAAAACTGGCACTTGTGCCTAGTGGACCTTAGCCGGTTACCAAAGACTAAAAAAAAAATTAAATTCAATTATGATCCCATTCAAATTTTATTGGGGCTAAATTTAAGATGTCATCATTGCCACGAAGCACAAGGAAAATGACTTTCCCTGGGATTACTTGTGACAAAAAATTGTATTTTGATGCTATGGAAGGCCCATAATCCTCCTTCAGTAAGAACATGACTTAATCTTATTATAGATCTTTATAGACTAGAGCAAATATATTATTATGTAAGAGAAAAAGCAGATATTTTTCAGGGCATTTGGGAGCCGTTTATTAGTACAGCAATGACCTACAACAACATATAATCCCTCTCTTCAGATCTCTAAGAACTAGGGACCTTATCTAATCCTTTAATTATAACTGTGCTCTGAAGAGGCAATCATGGTTCCACCCTTGGAATGCACTGGCTGTTGTGTGTCCTGTCATTAGGGCACCAATCCCACAAGTTATCGATCATGTTTCATGCAGGGGGCTGTGCCCCCCATCCCCCTTGTGGGGGGCTGTGC
Source organism: Neoceratodus forsteri (assembly GCA_016271365.2). Taxonomy (NCBI): domain Eukaryota; kingdom Metazoa; phylum Chordata; order Ceratodontiformes; family Ceratodontidae; genus Neoceratodus; species Neoceratodus forsteri. Next base: position 776,858,994 of record CM028137.1, read on the forward strand.
CCCATTCCTTTGGATTCTAACTCCAGGGGGGCAAACCTCGGTGGGCGGGACGACTTGCAGGTTTGGCGCCCTAATGACTGGCACACAATGGCTGGCGCTCTGAGGGTGTGCAGTGATTTTGTTCATCACGTGGAAATGTTTCTATGTTGATATTGCTATTTTTTCTCTTGCTCATATTTTTCCTATTATGATCTTGCATTTCAAGTAGAAAAAGTTACTTGCAGTGTTAAAAATACCCCACTTAATTAGAAAATAGATGATAAATCTGAAGATTTTCAGAGTTTAGGAGTTGGCCGGGTACTCAACAGAGTAGGGCCACCAGGAATCCTGGTGGACCATCCCAAATTTGCCTTTTTCAACTCTTCCAGTTTATTGTTAAATCCTTTTTTGTTTGATGTAGTGTCCCAAGATTTATTTTATTTATTTAAAATGTTTGGTAACTGGGGAAGGCACACTGAGCCATGGCTCTTTTTCAGGTGCGACCCGGTGGGGGGGGGGGGATGGAATTATGGACATAAAGTCATTTCAAACATCTGAAGTGCAAAAATACAAAGTGGAAAGTATATAGGCATTCCAAGTGAGGCCATTAAGTAAGACACCCACATGAAATAACAACAGTATGAAAATTCTCATTGAATGCAATGATCTGAGCATGGGCTCAATACATAGATACATTGATCAATGCATGCTAGAGTGTATTAATTAAGCACTGCATAGAACAGAGTGCAGGTTGAGAGCTGGGAGCACAGTTAGCCCAGAAGTAGGGAATCATAGGCAGGTGGGATGGGGGGCAGGAAAAACTATGAAAAGAGGGAAGAGAAGGTACAGGGGGAGCTGGAATATGCCTAGCAGGTGGCTAAAGGTGTGGAGAGAGAGGGAGAGATGAAGTCAAGAAGGGAGCAGATTCCAGGGAAGGGAGTCTGTAGGAGAAAGCAGTTTGCCCAGCACATTAGCGAGGATGCAGAATAGACAAGGTGTGGGAATTCCCCGACTGTACAGAGTAAGAAGAGGAGGGAACAAGGGAGAGGTGTGAGGAGAGGTAGGAGGGAAGGGAGCCAAACCAGTATTTGGCAATAAAGGTGGAGCAGTGGGACTGGTGACATAAGGGTAGTGGGAGGATGGAAAGAGAGGAATAGAGGGAGCAATGGTGAGTGTGGAGTGGAGAGTTGGTAGCGAAATGACAGAAGGCATAACAGAGGGTATCCAGTCTGGTAAGGGAAGAGGAGGGAGTGGTGCCATAGACCATGATCACAGTTTAAAACTGGGAAGACCATTTTGGTTACTGGCTCATGGTAGACCTTGGAGGAGAGGCAGTCCTTGTTATGGTACAAGGTACCAAACTTGGGGTGAAGTTTGGCATGGATGGCATCAATGTGGGCAGCGAAGTCAAGCTTGATACCTAGCCACACACCAAGGTACTTGAAAGCAGGGACAACCTCCAAGTGGGTGATATCCAAGGTGGAGAAGACAGGGGAAGGTGAGAGTCTTGCCAGTTTCTGGCTGGTATCAAAGGTCATGGACACAGTAATCTTGGTGTTAACCCTGAGCTGGTTGACATGGAACCAGCACAGCACATTGTGGAAGTTGTGCTGGAGAGGGACCTCCAACGCTGAGGTTGAAGGGCCAGAAGTGTAGATGGTTGTGTCATCCGCATACATGTGGATATGCAAAGAGACACAGGTAGAGGAGAGGTCATTAGGAAAAATTGAGAATTGTATCAGACCCAGGATGGAACCCTGTGGGACCCCCTGATAGGATGGAGGGGAAAGAACACCACCCACCTGAACTGACTCTTGATGACACATAAGGTACGAGCAGAACTAGTCCACAGCAGATGCTGAAAGGCCAGCAGAGTTCAGCTTGTCCAGGAGGAGCAGTGGGACACCGAGCTGATAGCTTTTGCTAGATCTATGAATATGGTTGCGGCAATATGTTCCTGATCCATCCCAGTGAGGATGCAGTCAGTTATATGCAGCAGGGAAGAGATGGCAGAGTGGTTCTCCCTAAAGCCAGACTGGTAAGGTGAGAGGAAAGCTGAGGAGTCAAGGAAGTCAGCAAGTCTGGAGCACACGATGGTCTCTTGAAGCTTAGCAAGAGAGGGAGGAGTGAAATCAGTATGTAGCTGCCTGGGGAGGAAGGGTCACCTCATTTGTGCAGAGGCAGAACTTTAGCAATGTTCCGGGCCTCAGGGACAGCACTGAAGGAGAAGGAGTGGTTCAGAAGATGAAACAGTTGTAGGGCAGCAGCTGGAGCAGATAACTGTAGGAGTTTAGGATCCAAACCATCAGAGCAGGACTTGTAAGGGTTAAGTGATGTAAGGGAGAGGAAGACTTCCTTGGTGGAGACAGGAGGGAAGTGAAGTGAAAGCCTTCTGGGGTGTAGGGTGTAGGAGAGACAGAGTGATCAGGAAATGGCTTACCAGGTAGTGCACATGCTGTTAAGAATTTGTTAAGCAAGGGGGTTGGAGACAGTGAGCCATCCACCAGGAGGATGGGGGAGACTGGGTGGGGATCGACTATGGAGCAGATGACCTTCCAGAATTTTGATGGGTAGCTTAGATTGGACTGGAGGTTGAACTTGAAGTAGTGAGCCTTCGCAGTGCAGACAGCCTTTGTACAGGAGTGCCTGAGTGACCTGTAGTATAAGAGGTCAGGCATGGATTGGGAGGACTTGAAACGTGCCCAAACAAGGTCCTGGGACTCGCACAGCTCGAGAAGGTCAGATGTAATCCAGGGGTGATGGGAGCGTTAAATCCTGGCATTTCTGAGGTGGGCATGAGTATTTCAGGTATTGTTAAAGATGGCAATTAAGAGTGAAAGGGCTGTATCATTGGCCAGGGCTGAGTAGATGGGGGACCAGCAGGCACGGTCATGTAGAAGGGAGTCAGTGTCAAGTCACCTGAGAGGCCTATGCCAGAAGTATTTGGGGGTGAATTGAGGGGGATGCACTTTCCTGCTGCAGATGCTCCTGCCTTCATTCTTGATACTTCTTGTCGTACCTCTTCTCCCCTCTTCTTTCCTACATTTTCCTCCTACCTCCTCTCGTTCTTGTTCCACTTTGACACTCACTTCTTTCCTTATCCTTTCACTAGCTATTCTAGCCTTCAATCCATTCCCTCTCTCAATTTTCAAGCCTTATATGGGTCTATCTCTTTCCTCACTCCCCCATTCCTTTCCCACTGATTGAAATCATATTCGGTACTTCTTTTCATCTTGCTGCTGCTGCTGCTGCGTGGTGATATGGAGTTGAACCCTGGACCCCTCTACTCCCCCCTTCCATTCCCAAAGGACTGAGTATCTTCTACCTTAATGCTAGAAGCCTTCTCCTTAAGTTAGACCAACTTATGCTATGGTTCACCCAGTATCAACTGGATATTTTATTTTATTTATTTATTTATTTAATTTTTGTTTACCGGGTAAGTGCACTAGCCAAAAAATGACCATTTTCAGGCACAACCTGGGAGAGTACAGAATGTAATAATATACATAACATTTCAAAGTGCATAACAGCATTACATATTGCTTAGTTTAGAGCAGAGAACATGGAATACAATAACATATCAATAACAGAGCAGCAGAGAACAGTACAGGCAATGCACAATAATGGCATAAGAGACAATAGTATTAGAGACTCAGACAAATAAACAAATAATGGTACAAGTTTATCACTGTGGAAAGCTCAGGCTCTAAAACCAACATGTAGAAGGTGTAAGAGTATATAGGAACAAAATAACTAGATATCCCCTGAAGATAGCAGCTAGAGGATAAAGGGAGATAGGCACAGAGAAAACAGTAAGAAAAGGAGGAGAACATTTTTGGATGGACCAGTGCAATAGGAGGGGTGGAGGTGGGCCTCGGTAGAGGCAAGGACAAGGTTCAACAAGGGTCAGGGCTGAGATCTGGGGATAGGAAAGAATGTGAGAAGGTGGTCAAGAAAACAGGAGAGTTTTGACTGTAGAGTGATAGTATAAAGGCAAGGAGGACCTAAAAGAGATCAGGTCGGATCGAAGCAAGTACATGGGTCTGCCTGAGATAGATATAGTCAGAAATGTATTTTAAAGTGGCAGTGAGATGCAGACTGCTTTAGATCTAAGGGAAGAGTATTCCAAAGCTGGGGAGCCACATACTTAAAAGCACCAACACCCTTTGAGGTGTGACACCTAGGAGTGTTTAGGAATGATTTGTCAACAGATTGCAGTCCATGGGAGGAGGTGGAGGGAATAAGTAGCATTGCAAGTGATGCAGTGGTGTGCAGCCTGATAATGGAGTCGCACAAGGAGCCAAGGTAATATTGTCTAAATGCAGAGGGAGAGAGCCAACCTAGGACCCTGTAGAGCTGACAACAGTGCTTCAGTCGAGGGGATGATGATGCGTAACGACAGATATTATTGTATGTGACATCTCATTTCTGTAGTGAGGTTTTAGGTGCAGCAGCAAGGATAGGTGAACAGTAGGTTAGTGCAGAAAGTAAACCCCCCCCCCGGCAATGGCCAGCTTTGCAGATGAAGTTAGCATGTAGCTAATCTTGTAGGCAACACCTATTCTACTATTAACTGTTTTACAGGTAGATCGAATGTGAAGATTTAGATCCAGTGATTGATCTAGCATGACACCAAGGTAGTTGAAGGACGTGACGGTCTCTAGTTTAGACCCTTCAAGGTCATAGATCATAAGGGGCGATGTACAAGTCCTGAGTTTCAGGGCAGAGCCTAGGAGCATGGCTTTCATTTTTTTAGCATTAAGTACCAGTTTGTTGTCATGCAGCCAGTTTTGAATGTTCCCAAAATCAGTGGAAAGGGATGAGTTTAGGCTACCGACTGCAGCTGAGCTGGTACAGATGACAAGATCGTCAGCATATAGAAGAGAAGAGCAGGTTTGTAGGACATCAGGAACGTTGTTTATAAACAATGATAAAAGAAGTGGGTCCAGAACTGACCCTTGAGGAATGCCAATGTTGATTGTAGTACTGTCCGATTTTGCGGAGTTGAATTTCACTGTTTGGGCCCTCTCCGATAAATAGCTACTAAACCAGTTTATATCTGAGGTGAGTTTTAGTAGGGCAGTAGTCGTGCAATGATTTTTCCTGATGCCATGCTGGGTGACGGAGAGAAGATTGGAATTTGCTAGGAAGTCAAGTGTATGGGCAGTGACAATCTTTTCCAGTATCTTGCTCAGGACAGAGAGAATAGCTATCGGTCTGTAATTATTTATATCCTTCTTATCACCTTTTTTGAAGACAGGAGTTATACTAGCAATTTTCCAAAGGTCAGAGACAACACTGCAACAAAGGGATAACGTGTATATTTTCACCATACTGGATATCCATGTCCTTTGGCACGAGGCAGACTCTCTAGGCTTCCCTCCCTTCCCTCCTTCCACACCCTAGATGGGTCTCCACTGGAGGATGTCACCGCCTTTAGGTACTTAGGGGTTTGGCTTGATTGACCAGTACCTCAACTTCTCTGGCCATGTGACTGCTATTGTCAAAAAATTGCACCCCAGGTTTGGTGCCTTGTACGTGCCTCTGGTAATTCTTTTGCCAGACTGGACTATCTCATCCATTCTTTTTGCCACTTTGAAGTTGACTGTCCCCCTCACACTTACCTCTGCTCTCTGTACCAGTCTCTATCCTTTCCCTCTCTTGAGGTCCGGTGCTGTGCCCAATGTGTCAGCATTGTTAGCAAATTCTGGTTTGGTTCCCTCCCCACCTACCTCTCTGCCTCCATTTCCTTACCCCTCCCTCCTCCCATCCCCACAGAAGCTTCAGTGTTTGGACTCTGGCTGTCCCCTTCACTTCAACGACCATCGGCCAAGCTGCTTTCAGCCACCATTTCCCTAAGCTCTGTAATTCCCTCCCTCATGCCATCCAGAATGCCCCCTCTTCTCGAGACCTCTCCTGCCTCCTCTGAGGCCTCACTGCCCCCTCCTCCAACTGCTCCTAATCTTTTGTTGCCCCTCCTCCAATACCACCCCACCTCTCCCCCCTCCTCTGCCTCCCTCCCTTGAATTTAAGCTCTCTGTGATTTCTGTGTATTTCACCTAGTAGCTAGGCACTTTGCAAATCCTGCAACGCATACAATTGTACTTTTGGTATAATGTAATTGTATCTGCTGTTGTGTGTTATTTCATACCTTGTATTGTATCCACCTCCCTCTCCCCCCAGGACGCATCTGAAAACAAAACTGATGGCTCAGAATGCCTTTCCTGGTGAAACTTTTAGATCAATCAATCAATAAATAAAAATAAAATATATGAATGTCATTATGCTGAATATGCTTGCTGTATGTATCACTGCATTGTATGTGACTTGCACCACTTGCTCTATTGTATTTGTTTTCCTGTAGAATGTTTTACCCTGCACTCTAAGTAACCTGTGCCTTTTGAATATGCCATCTTACCATACACACTCCTGAACCCTAAGAAACCTGAGTTGTCTTACTTAGCTTTGTACTGTACCAGTTGAAGCACAATGTTAATATTTTCATTGTTAAGAGTAAAACGCTGCCTTGCACCCTCCCGGGTCGTGCTTGAAAATAGGCACATGTCTGCCTAGTGCACCTTACCTGGTAAACAAAAACAAGCTAAATAAATCAATATACTATAAATCACTGAATCCTGGCTCTCAGATAGAATCAGTGGTGATGATGTCATGAATTGCAGATTATGGATCCACTGTCCAGATCATGGTAAGCACGGAGGCAGTGTTACTCTTTGCATCTGTCATGATCTCACCTGTGACATCATCTCCAGAGCAACCAACCCCGCCCCGCCCTCAAATTAATATCTTATGTGCAGGCTCTCTTTCTCATTCTCTTTTCCTGTTTTTGTTGGTGGTATCTGTGGCCTTCCCAAAGCCAATCCTACACTGCTATATGATACTGTTACTGCACTGACCTCTCAATCCTCTTCTGGGGAACTATTTTTTCTAGGGGATTATAGCATCAGTTGGCTTTTCTCTTCCGCCAAATCTACCACTCAGAAAATCAAACCCCTCAACTTCACACAGCTCTTCACTGAGTGTACACATCTTAATCATCACTTTCTAAATCATTCGCTCATCATCTTGGTTCTCTCTTGCAACCCCACTGTGTTATTGCTGCTGGTATCCTCTAGGATGCTTTCAGTGACCACAGCCTGGCCTACTGCTGACAAACAAATCACCGCCTATTTTCCCCTCCTAAATGTATCTGGTTGAGGTCATTTAGGTGTCTGAGTCTAGGCATTCCCCTCCATGATATCAGCATGATTGACTGGTCTCTGTTAATGGCCACTGTCATGGATGAGGCTCTCTCCTGTTTCCATTCCAAATTCACCTCCACCAGGGACAAACATGGTCCCCTTTAGGAAGTCCTGTCTCATAGGATCCCACCATCCAGAGGTCTCTGCAGATCTCATAGACTTTTGTAGGGCCCAAGACTCTGACTGATATTTTGTTAAGTCTTCCCACTCTCCTGAGGATCTATTGTGTTATTAGCAACTGAAATCCACCTGCACAAAGTCATAAGGGAGGCCAAATTCAGCTATTTTACATGCCCAGTAAAGTTCTAGAGGGTGATTTGTTCCCCTTTTTGACTCCCCTTCATTGACTGCCTGTACCCTTCTGGTTGTCAGGATCCTCACCACTAGTCCCCCCTAGAGATTTTGCAAAGTTTTAATTTGCCTACGAAATTCAGGTGAAGTGCCAAACTCAGCCTTTGCAGATCCATTTTGCAAATTTTTGCCCCATGCTCAAAATTTGTGAATTTCCAATTTCATCTTGTGACTTTGCCTTGTAACTTCTCTGGTGTTGCCAAGGCAGATTTTTATGAAAATTAGGCTTTTGGTAAACAACTTGTCTAAAGGTCACACGGAAGAGCTTCTGCAGGTCACATGGTACATCTCTGTACAATAACTGCCTGATTTGCTTCCTGTTTCTCATTTTGGTTCGCCCATGTCGTAGCGACAAACATTTTGCCCACGCTGATTATGGAGTCGGCAATATGCCACCAACATTACAGCACACCAGGCATTCGTTTGCGGACGTTACCGGTGCCAAAGTGCCCTGCCGGAAAACAGTCGGTTTTTATTGGGGGCTTCTCCCTGCACACACCCAAATGCGGGGGGCTTTGACCCCTGCATGCCCCAGAGTGGGTAGAAACTGTGTGGGGGCAAAGGGCAACAGGACTGAGGGGCGATCTACAATCAAGATCACAACTTTCAGTGTTGCCCTTGTTGCGGTGCTGTAATTGAGGCAACAACATTCAGTCGCCGTCCTAACTGTATACCCTCATTTTTAGTCAAACAGAGAGAGTCAAAGGAACCTGTCCTGCAGCAGAGAGAAAATACATATTTCAAATGCTGTTTGAAGCAATTTGTTTATCTTTTTGTCTTTTCTTTATTGTTCTTTAGTTACTGAATGCTCTTTTAATAGTTAGTCTTTATTCTGAATCTGTTTTTATACCTATTTGTTACTTTTATTTTCCTCATTGTCTTGAATCTTTTCTGTCCCTAGCTCCCTTTTTTTGTTTTGAATTGAATTTGCAATGGAGAGTCATTATCATGGAGGTGTCCACACCCATGGCAGGGCCATATTTTTTCACCATCCTGTTTTCCTTGGGGAGCGCACCCCCAATATCACTTTACCTCCTCCCAACCATTCAGCAGCAGCTGTACCTGATCCTCCAAAAGTACACTGCTCACAGCAGGAAGAGATGAGTGCTGCCCCAAAGTAGCAGCAGCAGCAGGAGCTAAAAAGGAGTATGGAGGAAGAGTAGCCCTCTGTTACTAGCCCTGAAATGGAGAGGCAAGAACCCCTTGTGTCCCCTCATCATGGTTCCACCACCACCTCCCTCCCCTGCAGAGGAGTCCTGCTCATCATCCTCAGGCTCCTCTGTTCCTCCAGCAGCAGCACCTTGCTCGTGCCACCAGTACCTCAGATCTTCTCTGGTGTGGGATTTTTTTTTACCACTGACCCTAGTGGTCATTGTAATCTTCACAAGGCACGTGTCAGCCAAGGCAAGCAGGGTACCCACTTGTTGTGGGGGCCAAAGAACACTTTCAAGAATAAATCACCTTGCTGAGTGGGAGGAACAACAGAGGGAAGTGGTGAGTTTTGGTAGTGGAGGTTATGGTCTATCTGTGTCAGCAGCAGTGCCCTGAACAGGGCATCAGAAAAGTTTGCATTGCACGGTGGTGCAGCAGGCAAACCCTGTTAAAGCAGCTGCCCCTTGGTTCTACTTCAGTTTGCTGAACCAGCAGCACCAGCTGCACCAGCAGCCCCCTCACCTCCAGCAGAAACAACATCAGCACTGGAGCTCTCTGACTTAAGGGAGGAAGTGGGGGAACCCCATCACTGGTTCACAACGGTGGAGCAGGATATTAAAATGATCCTGTCCAATCATGAGAAGCTGCTGGAGGGAATGAATAAGCTCCACCGTGGCAGTGTAGGTGCTGGTGGTAGTGGCATTCGGTGAGCTTGTCACATTAAAGCATGTTACTGTTTAACTATTTCCTATCTTCTTTCTAGTCTTTCCTTCCAACAGTCCTACTCATTTGTTTCCTTCCAAAAAAAAAGAAATGCCAAAAAAAGTTTAAAAATACAAACAAATTTAAATCTAATTTTGTTAATTGTATTTTTTCACTTATTGTTCCTTGTTTTTATATCTGTTTTTGTTACTGTCTTTAAAAAAAGACCCCGCCCCCCCCCAAAAAAAATGATATTTCCTACCTATATTTTTTTTCATAAGTTTCTTTTCTGAATCTGTCTCTTTCCTTAATTTTTCTCAACTACCAGAATAAATATGTCACATTCTGCTACCGGTACCACTACATGGTTCTGTGCTATGTGTTTGTAGTGCCCTAACATTGTTGTTGTGTGACTCACTTAGTGTTAACTGTGCATAACTCACAATTTACATAAATTCTCTTCTCCCAGAATTTTTCTAAAGTGTGCTAAAAAATTGGGCAAGTTGCTACATGCTGGCACTGTGCAGTGTGAGACTCTAAAGCAACTATCAAGATGCACTTTAATGCCTGAAAACTAAAAGTGAATTTCCATGGCTGGGAAATATTTGCATCACATCCAGAAATGAGATGTTCTCCTGGAAGTGTTAGACACTGCTGCTGCTGCTGCCGGTGGTGCTGTGCTGTGCTGTGTGACGATTCCACAGCAACTGTCAAGATGCAATTTACTGCCCTGAAACTAAAAGTGAATTTCCATGTCTAGAAAAATTTGCATCACGCCCAGAAATGAGATGTGCTCCCAGAAGTGTTACATGCAGCTGCTGCCATACTTTGTGAATGTAGACTACAACAGCTGGATCCAAATGATGATCTTCAACTTGAGTATCACTTTGTTTTGTAGTGACCTACCAGAAAAGTTATGTTTTTTTAAATCTGTTTTTGAGTTGGTGGTGGGGGTGGGAGGGTATTTGAAATCATTGCATTTATAACAATCTTTTGTCATTGTTTCTCTCTTTGCAGGTATGTATCACTAGGGTGATTGAATCCTGTTGCTGCCTGGGTCTTGCGCACACATGGTTACTTAATTTTGGACTGTTTCACACCATGGAAGGTAAGTATCTGTTTTTCTCATTTCTTTTTTTACTTAAATCGTATCCAGAGCCATATGTCACTATAAACTGTTGTCTTCTCCTATTTCTCTTGTTTCAGGTATTTTCCCAATGAGTGACAATTTCAAATTGTACAATCAGGCAGCAGCATCAATTGGAGGACTATTATATCTGCTTGCTAGAGGACATGTTGACTGTAGTAACACCACATACAGTGCTGAAAGACAAGGTCTGAGCATTAGTCAGCAAGGATGACCACGTCAATGAGCTGGTGGAAATTAGAAGATGGCAATAGCTTCCTTGCTGTAGGTATATGAGGAATTCATCTGGATGGTAGAATGCATACAGACCTGTTGCGAAGACATATGAAAACTATTTAGACTATAGTCTGTGCCATACTGGGTTACAGTACACCTGTGAAACAAAAATAAAGTTAAAAAATTAAAAGAGAAAATAACTTTTTGAAAGGATATGTGCCATCACATTGATGATGGCCCAGCCTTGAACTAGAATGCAGGTTCCTCAGACAGAGGAGGTGGAGGAGGAGAAGTCTTGCTTCCTGGATGAGAACAGAGCAACACAGGAGAAGGAGACCTGTGAAGACAAGGGAAAATTATGTAGACCTTACTAAAGTGTCCACTGTGTATGACTGACCACATGGACAGTATATACTGTAAGTTGTCCACTCTAAGTCTTACTACGCATGTCACCATGAAGAAAAAAATTATTTAGCCTGATTTTGCCACCATTGTGGCTCAACAATAAATGCATTATCCAGGCCCACTCTTTCCATACCTGTCACCTGTGAAGAAAAGAAAATCATTTGGCCTGACTTTGCCACCATTGTGGCTGCATGATAGATCCATTGTCTAATCTCACTCATTCTATACTTGTCACTTGTGAAGAAAAAAGGAGAAATTATTTAACCTGACATAGCATGGCCACTGTGTCACTGTTTACCTGTGAAAGGAAAAAGTTAACATTAAAACTTGAAAACAGAAAAAAATAATGTCAGATACTTACCATCAAATTAGCAATGGCCTTGCCGTGTAGTGGCACAATGATGCCAGAAAAAGTGGTGGTGGAGTAAGATGCAACTTTAGTTTATGGCTTCTGATGTGCTGTCTAAAGTGAGATGGAGACAAAAGGAAAGAAAGAAACATATTTTAATATCTTAGAAGCAAAGTGGAAACCCCTCCTGTGTGATGACAGAATCTGCACCAACAGTGAGGATCAGTAATATGAAAAACAATGAAAGTAACTTACCATCACAGAAGACTATGTTGGCTTTTGCTGGACTTCTGGTATTGCTGTGTTGATGGACTGGCTGGCTGAAAGCTCAGCTTGAGGTCTGGCTTCCTGATTGGCAGGCTGGCTGGTGGGATGGCTAGCAGAATGGCTGACAGGCTAGCTAATGGGATGGCTGGTGGGATGACTGGCAGGATGGCTGGTGGGATGGATGGCAGGATGACTGGCTGGCTAGCTAATGGGATGGCTGGCAGGATGGCTAGGTGGCAGACTGACTGGCAGTATAGCTAGGTGGAAGGCTGGCTGGCAGGATGGCTGGTGGGCTGGCAGATGGGATGGCTGGTGGGATGGATGGCAGGATGGCTGGCTGGCTAGCTAATGGGATGGCTGGTGGGATGGCTGGCAGGATGGCTAGGTGGCAGACTGACTGGCAGTATGGCTAGGTGGAAGGCTGGCTGGCAGGATGGCTGGTGGACTGGCAGATAGGATGGCTGGCAGGATGGCTAGTGGGATGGCTGGTGAGATGGCTGGCAGGATGACTGGTGGGATGGCTGGCAGGATGTCTGGCTGGCTAGCTAATGGGATGGCTGGCAGGATGGCTGGTAGGATGGCTGGCAGGATGGCTAGGTGGCAGACTGACTGGCAGGATGGCTGGTGGGCTGGCAGATGGGATGGCTGGCAGGATAGCTGGTTGATGGAATGTGGCAGTATGGCTGGTGGGATGACTGGTAGGCTGGCTGGTGGGATGACTGACAAGATGGCTAGGTGGCAGGCTGGCTGGCAGGATGGCTGGTGGGTTGGTGGATGGGATGGCTAGCAGGATGGCTTGCAGGCTGGCTGATGGGATGTAGCAGGGATGGCTGGTGGGATGGCTGACAGGATGACAGGCTGGTGGCTGGCAAGATGGCTTGGTGATGGGGTAGCTGGCAAGATGGATAAGTGTGGGCTGGCTTTTAGGATGGCTGGTGGGCTGGCTGGCAGGATGTCTGGTAAGCTGGTTGGCTGATGTAGTCTTCAAAAATTTTATACTGTACTGTGTCTGTGGGCATTGCATAGGAGAGGGCAGATGATGTTAATCAGATGTATTTATACAACCATGGCTTAATTTGGGGAAAAATATTCACAGGAAAACAAAACTGAATCATAAATAAAAGGATTAAACTGATAAGGAGGAAAGGAGGGAACTAACACTTTTCTTTTTTTTTTTTGCTACAATCATCATCAAGGAAGCAGCTCACAGTTTTCCAGACTGGAGTTCTCCCCACAAGAGAATTCTTTTTCCATTACTGCATCATCTACTTCAGAGAAAGGCAATTTGCCAATGCCGATTCCACCATGCTGTTTTGGTTCTCCTCACCACCGTCATCATGTAGTATGAAGACAAATGCAACTGTGTTACATGGAACATACCTTACAGTCATTTTAATAAATGTTAACATGCCAACATTTCTAGGGGACAAATTTGTACACCTGGCCCACACAATGGCCCCTGCCAAACTGAATACCCTCTCCATGCTGATACTTGAAGGTGGACAGTTGAGATATTTCACTGCTATGGAGATCAGAGCTCACCAATCAGTGATCTTTCTACTCAAGTATAACAGAGGCTCTTCCAATATATTAAGGTGCTTTGTGTCTGACAAGTATGCATCCACCACACATTGCCCTGCATGTAATCCTGCTGACTCATTAGCCTCCTCCTCCTTTTCCTCCACATCTGTAATTCCCACCAGGGAAAATGCATCCCAAAGTAAATTTATTGTAATTTTTCCTGTTACCAGGCCTGTTTTTTCAGCCTGTTTATCTGCAGTGATAGCAACACCTGTTCTGTGATCACTGTCATGTTGTGCCTTACATAACTGTGACCATAACATCTGTATCCCATGAACTCATCTTATTAGCTGATTGGTTAGATTTTGTACCTGATCATGCCCACCTTCAAGTACTGCTGACAGACCCCTTTTATATTGTAGATCCAGCATGGTAGCAATTCCAAAATCTGCAGACTGCAGAATGCTGGAAATAAGGGTATTGCAGTCAAATACTTGCAGCATGTGTTCCATTAAGGCACAGCTTCATTCTGTCTCCACCTGCCTCTAGCACCAGCTGTACATTTAACAACATCTACATCAGCACCCGTAGAAGTTGGATGGCCTGATTGATACAGGCAGTGTCACCACTCACTGCCTGTGTGGCATGTTCAAATGGCCTCAGAATCATGTTCAGACCATCCATTAGTCGCCACTGATCTGCTGTGACAGACATTGGTACTCCAGAACTGTTACAATTTGTATGAAGCAGCAGGTATTCAGAGATGGTTTTGTACTGCTCGTATAAGCACTTGATCATGCAGAGTGCTGAGTTCCATCTGATGATGACTTCCTGCATCACACAATGCTGAGACATCTTGTTCTGCATCTGTGGTTGGCTTACATCATTATGGGTCTTTTCAGAATGAGCAAAGTGGGCATAGATTTGGCAGGCCACAGTCAACATCGACTTGATTTCAAAACATAGACAGTGACATCAGAAAAAGACCAATGGTCCTTCAAGTCTGCCCATGGGATCCTATGTAACTCCCTGACCTAGCATCGATAAAGGATTCTAACCCTCCTCAACTATCTCCCTAATCCTTTCCCCTTGTTTCATCACTACAAGTGAGCACTATTCCTTTCCTTCTGTCCCAAACCTTTTTGAAGCCTCCATGAGTTTAGTTCCCACCACTTCAGCCGGCAGAAGATTACATGGTTCCGCCACCCTTTCAGTAAAATAATACTTCCTCATGTTTCTTTAGAACTTTCCTCCTGTCAGCTTCCAGTTGTGCCCTCACGTTGTCAAACTGTTGTTCCTGTGAAATAATTCCTCATAGTTCACTTTGCTTGTTCTTTTCAGGAATTTGAAGATTTCTGTCATATCCTCCTCTCCCTTCTGGTCTCCAGTGAATATGTGTTCAATGCCCTGCACTTCTCTTTAAACCTGTAGAAGGCTTTCCTTTTGGCCCTTACCACTTCCCTCACCCTCACTGAGAACTATAGTGGTCTTCTTAGTTTATTGCTTTTGGTTACCTTTAATAAGCATAGCTGTGATGCTTCGAGGATGGACCCTTTTATGACCCACCCCATCTCTCATCCACACCTTCTTTACTGTCAACCCTATCTAACTTGTCCTGAACCATCCGTCTAAGTTTGCTGAAGTCTGCTCCTCTAAAGGACAAGACCTCTGTTCTTGTGTGCATTTTTTCAGTGCCAAGGACTAATCTGAACAAAACTGATTAGTGGTCACTATTCACGAGTGGCTCCCCAATTCTTACTGCTTTTATTGCTTCAGAGATGGTGAGCTCCACATCCAGGATGGGTCCCTGTCTGGGAGGGTCTCTTACCAGCTGTACCAGTAGATAGTCCTGAAGGGTATCCAGTATAGCCTGGCTTCTAGTGCTCCTGGCCACTGGAACATCCCTGTCTATGTTGGGTAAGTTAAAATTCCCTACCACTACAAAATCTCCCTTAGGTATTCCCCTTTTGATTTCCTCAATGAGCTCTCTGTCCTCTGCTTCCTCTTGTCCTGGAAGTCTGTGGAACACCCCTAAACCTAATTTTTTACCTGATGCTGCTGTAAGATGAACCCACAGAGACTTAATCTCTTCTGTACTTGTACTGGTGCTTGTTGCTAGTTAGCTAACACAGCTCCCTTCCCCCACGGCACTGCTTCACTAAACAAAACAACTATTTTAAAGTAAGTAAATCTGAAAAAAATAACTAAAATAATTGCTAATCTAGTGGCACAAGGCTCACTAGACACTTTTGGGAGTGATTTTGTTCAAAAGAGTGTGTGTTTCAAGCACCTTGGGTAGGTTTTTGAGCAAAGAGATTCAGAGCAGACATAACATAAACTCTGCCTTCATAAGACAGCACTGAATTCCACTTACACAAGGCAGCACAGCACTTTGCAGTACCATGTAACCTCCAAACCCATGGAATATTACAAACTTCACCTGTAGGCCCCAGTTCTCAGGCAAAGTTATCAAATCTGCCATTCACAAAGTTCTAACTATGATGCAAATCAGAACTTCACATTGTGGATTAAATTTATGTACTGAGGCAAAGTTGCAAATTTCTCTGAGAAGTTTTTAAACTTTGCACACATCTAGTCCCCTTCAAGTCACCTCTTATTTTAACAATTTCTTCACCACTTGTGCCATCTCACTTCTCCCGCAACCCATTGTGTCTCATTCTCTTTCCCTCACTTCTCCCAAACCCTCTTCTTCTTCTTCTCTTTTCCTTACCTATCACTACCCACAAGACTTTGGAGGGTCTCCTTTCTTTTAAACTCTTGAGTGGTTATAGCCCTGATAGGGTGGATCCCAAATATCTGCACCTATCTGCTTGTGTTATTGCTATGTCTCTTAGCAGTTTCAACCTCTTTTTCAGCTTTAGCACTGCCCCTCAGGCTTAGAAGCAGGCCAATGTTTTACCCTTCTACAATGGGGGTGACTCCTCCTTTCCTGGAAACTGTCATCACATTTTTCTCCTCTCTAGTCTCACCAAACATGCAGAAAAGTTGTGTTTCTCTCAGCTCTCTGTATTTCTAGATTCCTCTGACTTTCTGTACCCTTTCCAGTCTGGTTTTTGAGGAATGAACTCCACTGTTTCCTCCCACCTCTGTGTAACTGACTCCTTCCATACTGGGATGGACCAGGGGCACATTACTGCTGCCATTTCCATTGACCTAGCTAAGGCTTTTGTTACAGTGGCCCATTCAATTCTCATGAAGGTATTGGCTGGCAGATTGAACTAAGTTTGGTGCTTGCTGATCAACTGAGAGCAGGTTGGCTTCATGGAGGGATGGCTCTCTGCAGACCATCGCCACACTCTTTCTCATCTTATTGCTGCATCCAGGGAGTGACGTTGGTGTTGGTCTACCTGGATGCAAAAAAGGCCTTTGATAGGGTCTCATGGGAATATTTGTTTCACTTACTACCCAAGTTTCATATCCCCGCTACTTTCATTCATTGGGTTCGGGTGCTTTACTCCCGTCCCTCAGCCTACATCCTTTGTAATGGGGTATTATTAGCCCCCTTCCATCTGTATCAAGGCACCAGGCAGAGCTGTCCACTCTCGCCCTTTATGTTTAATCTCTTTCTTGAGCCACTGCTCAGGAAGATTGAAAGTTCCCCTCAGGTTTCGGGCATTTCTATTGGGCCCTCTCAATATAAACTCTCAGTTTACGCTGAGAACATTCTTCTTCATGTCACCTCCCCTGCTCCTTCCTTACCTGCCGCTCTGGATATTATCTCAGAATTTGGTTTGTTTTCCAACTATAAATTGAACCTGACTAAGACAGAGGTGATGTCACTCAATGGTGTTACCCTACGGTCTGAGGTGGAACATCTGGGATTGGTCTGGATCCGTGATAAGTTAAAATATTTGGGTATGTACAGCAGTACCACACTTTCTAAACTGAAGCAATATAACCTTGATGCTGTAGTCAACACCATTTGTACAGATCTGCAACATTGGGCTCTTCTACCTATGTCTCTTTGGGGTCACCTCAGTATTGTTAAAATGAATGTTCTTCCCCACCTTCTCTACCTGTTGCAAATGTTTAACAATACCTTGTCAAAATCTTGGTTCCTTCGACTCGATATGATTATCTCTTCTTTTCTTTGGCATGGTAAGACCCCTCGCAGGACCCTCTTTAAACTAATGTGCTCTACAGAATGAGGCAATCTTCAGCTATCCAATTTCTACCTTTATTATCTTTCTATCCTTTGTTCTGGGTTCTTTCACTGGTTATGATCTTATCCAGAGGAGAATACATCTATCTACACTTCCTTGTGGCTAGAGATAGAACAAGCTGTCTGCTTCTTGCATGGATTAGATACTTGCTCTCTTCTCTATAGTTCTACTAAAAAAAAATCCCCAAATCTTTATATGGTTCCCCATAGAAGCTTTGATAGATGCTCACTTGCAATTTTGCACCCTTCTTAAGCCTCAGCCCTACACAGATATTTCCCAGCCATAGTTGGCAATCCCAATTTCAAGATTGGGGGTCGTATCCTCACTGCCTCTTTTTGGCCTTTTGTTGAAGTGGACAAGGTGTCGGACCTGATATCCACCCGAAAACACTTGACTTTTCAGGAGGACAAGCTTATGTACCATTTTTCCTCTTCTTTCTGGTCCAACTATCTCCAACTCTCCCATATGCTTGTGTCCCACTTCAGTCCTCGTCCCTGGGAAAGTCCATGCCAGTCCTGTGTACTCTCCATGGTCTCCTCCACTCCTAGTTCCCATGTCATTTCCTTTTATTATCATCACCTCATGGATTCTCTAGCCCAGTTGGAGGGGAAAACTTTTTATTATTGGGATCAGGCTTTACCTTCTCCCAATTCTCCTCGTAATTGGCCATGTATTTGGAAGCACCTATATAGATACATTAAATGAAATAGGTATCATCTCCTTCAGTTTCAGATTTTGCACAATCTCTGTTTTACCCCAGATAAACTACACAAAATGGGAAAATTGCCCTCTAATATTTGTTCCAGATGTACTAAAGAACCCAGCACTTTACTTCATGTCCTTTGGTTTTGTGAAAAAGTCACCCCTTTCTGGACTGCGATCCAATCACGCCTGGATCCTCTACTTGGGCTCTCTGAGGCCTTTCTCCCGGATATTTGTCTGCTTGGAGATTATGAAAACAACCTGGTTGGTAATCAAAGGTTTCACATGTCCCTTATCTCACTTTGTGCAAAAAAAGTTATACTGTGGCATTGGCTTGACCAAGATATCCCCACCTTCACTGAATGGTTTTGGGAAATATTGTTCACTCTACAAGTCGAATGGATCATTGCTAACCTTTCCCATAGCACTTCCACCTGGCAGAAGATCTGGGAACCTCTATATACATTACTGACTTTATAAGCTTCCTACCTCCTTTTTGTTTTCCAGTTGCAATGGCTCCCCTTGGTTGACTCTGCCCGTAGTTACTTGAATGCCTTCTAAAGAAAGGGAAAAAAAAGTTTCTTTTTTTTTGCCCATGTAACCAGATACTGCTCTGTTCTCCTTGTCCCCTAGTTTGTATCCATGTTTAAAGTAGGGTGGGTTCCTCCAGTGGTGGGAGGGAGGGGGAGTTGAAGGGTGGGGATGGGTGGGTTTCCATCCATCTAGCAGGGCTCTGTTATTTGTCCCTTACATACTGTTCCTTCTCCATACCTTTACTGTATACTCTGGATGTTATTAGTATATTTACTATGCTACCCTTCACCTCAACTATGGATACAATACTGTTGGTGGGTATTAGTAAGGGGGGGGTTAGGTTGAATTTGTTTTCTTTTACCTTGTTGCAATTGTTGTGATAGCTGCTGTGCTTTTGTTCTTGTTCTTGTTCTTGTTGTTCTTGAAAAATTCAATAAAGCATATTAAATTAAAAAAAAACAGTAGCCTATTCACTCCTCTTAGACAAGCTGAGGGGAGCTGGACTATCGACACCATCAGTTGAATGGTTCTGCTCCTACCTCACTGGCAAACAACAGTCAGTTCAGGTTGGTGATGTCTCATTCCATAATCCTCTCTGGTGTCCCCAATGGTTCCATCTTGGACCCCATTCTCATCACTATTTTCCTCAATGATCTGTCCACTGTCAGTGTTGACTTGCACATCCATATGTATGCTGACAAAGCTATACTTTTTGTATCAGGTGCCTTGGCCACTGTTCTTGAAGCATCACTTCAGCATGGCTTCAGTAGGTGCTTTTACATGCTGCTTACTTTTCAACCCATGTTCCATTATGGGTTTGTTCCATTCCATACGTTGCATTTATGTGCCTCTTTCACACACACAGCAAGTTTTGGTGTGTTTGCCATTCCTGCATTTACTGAAGCGTACTGGCATAGTAACAGTACACAAGAGTTACTGACCACTTGGGGGGGGGTGACAGCCACAGCATGATTACATGGTAAGTGGAAACACAACAGAAGCCAGTGAACCCAGGAAAACAGAGAACACATTTAAGGAAGCACTCACTTTGGTTGTGGCATGGAACGCATGTACAAAGCAAGACAGGTAACGTTACAGTGTGTCTGTACCGGTCATTCTGACACAGACAACTGCATGTAAAGGGGCCTAGTGATGTCCATCACTGGTTCTAGTCAGACCAGCTTATGGTTAATGCAGAACAGACTGCATATGTGACCTTCAGCACATGACAAAAGCTTGAAAGGCTCCTGCTCCCCATCTTCATGTAACCCCCCTGTCACCCGGAGTTACAAGAATCCTACTTAGATCTAGTGGCAGGCAGGGAAGGCAGCTTGTGAAACTCCAGTTAAATGGATTTTACACTGTCTCACTCTGTCCTCAGTCTCAGCTGAGCTGGAGGGATGACATCATATATAATTCTCACAGCAGCATAAGCCACATTGGAATGTTGCAGCAGGGAGTTAGAATGTTGGGAGGTTTTGAAGCAGTCTGCAGGGAGATTCAGTGGAAGCAAGAGGTGTGCTGCAGTTGGCAGCCCCTCAGGGCTAAGCTCTGCTATAGAACTACCCAGAGATAGAGGGTGTGTGTTCTCGCCCTAGATAGAGACACAGAAGAAATTGGTCTAGTGGTAGAGACATTCCCTGGTTTGTTACAGTACCCCATCCCAGGAGGGATGGTGGAAAGAGAAGCCAGCAACTTCAGGGACAATCCTCTGGCCCTGCTGAAGAGGAAAAGCTGCCTGTCATGCGTTGTTTCAAGTGCTGAGGCACAAGAAGTAGTTCACTTTTACAGAAGCCTGTGGGAACCTACAACCCAGGGTGAGTCAGCTCTGTCAGACAGCCTATGTTTTCACCAGCCACTGTGTTTAGTATCTGCTACTGTGGGGTCAAGGAAGGACAGCCAAGTACAGTACTATAGTTGTGTGTGACTTAAAATGTAATCTGTACAGTGGGAGTCTACAGGGATGGACATAGCCACTTAAAGAACATTACAAGTCAGGACACTATTTTCAAGAGACTGTAGAGTGTTAAGTGTAACATACATTTCGAGACAGCATTCTACAACAGTGTGTTTTAGGAAAGGTGTTGATTCCAAATGAATGGCCGGGTATAGATTTAGAAGGAAGAGGTAGGACACCCCCTCCATCTGGAGTAACCAGATTTACTTCTAAGAGTTCAGTTTGGGCACCTTTAGCTTTCTTCCAGGCACTTGGCCAGTGTTTGGGGAAAGTACCCAGATGTGGGATTAGATGGAAGATTTTCCCTATATGGAGCTAGTATGTGCTTATGGGTGGTAGAGGGAGTCACCTATAAATATCCATGCCATATGGAAAGTGTGTCCAAGTGCTGGCCGGATGTGCCACGCCAGGGAATCCAGAGAAGTGTGTCCAAGTGCTGGCCGGATGTGCCACGTAGGGAAATCCAGAGAACAGTACGAGTTCAGGCTGAGAGTCCAGTGTGTTTCAGAACCTGAGGGTTTCAGTGTGTAAGAAGATGTGTTCTGGTCTCTGTATATCTGCATTACCAGGAGTGTAGCCCATGGGGTCCATCTATGCTTTATTGTTCTTTTGTGTTGTGAACAAAAGCCATGCTCTAGAATCTCACTCCTGGTTTGGACATTATAGTTATTGCTTCCTGTGTCCAGAGTTACATGGGTGCCCCTGACTAGAAGTCAAACCTAGCCAAAATGCCGAGCAACAGTTTTCTCTCTGAACCCAGGAAGTCAGGTAGTGGGTTACATAATGGAGGTACAACACTGTGCTAATAAAACAAAAAATAACAACAACCCAACCCCTGGTTATAAATTGGTTACATTCACAATCGTGGATGGCATTCCACTTAATGCTGTACCTCATTTCGAATACCTTGGTGCAGCTGGTCTGTCAGCAGCTGTAGTGCTACTACTTGTGATGCTGGTGACCCAGGTTTGGAAGTGAGCTTGAGTCACTGAGGACTCACTGAGGGCAGGAGGACTGAGCATCCCACAGGACACTCTCCTCCTGGGAGGGAAGGCATCCAGCTCCATAGGTAGCAGTGCACTGAAGTGGTTCAATGGGCAGGTAGATGATGACAACAGATGACGCACTCCACACACTTGCATGAGTCAGGCTTCCATCACATCCTCAGGTTGGCATCTCAGGGGACAGAAAGGAATAAAAACAAAGAAAAAAGTGGCTGGTCTGGGGCAGTATGAAAGACCAACCCCTTGCAGGCCCTGCGATGGTGACATGGCAGCCTTCCTGAGAACTGGATTCTGTTGCAACAGTTGGGGCCCAGCCACCCCTGCCATAAGGGTAAGCCATGGGGGGCAGATAGTGTGTGACTAGATAGTTGTCTGGACTTCTACATTGATGGTATTAACAAAAAACTATGACACAAACTTAATGCCCTTTATGGCAATAAGTCTTGCCTCTCCCAGTCCACTGTGAGACCCCCCCTTAAGATGATCCTTCTTGTGGTTGACAACATGGATGTGGTCTATGGTGATGCTCCCAATTCTTCTCTGGCCAGACTAGACACTCTTTTTCATGCTTTCTGTCACTTTGCTAACAACTCTCCTCTCCTCTTCTCTTCTTGCTCATCACTGCTTCCTCTACCTTAAGCTCTCTCTCCCTCAGTTATTTCCACTCTTCTCTCACATTGAGCCTCCTTTCTCTCAAAATATCAGTTCTCCTCCCTAGCTATTTATTGTACCTCTCTCCTTTCCCTCGCCTCCTCTTCTACTAAATCACTCAGCATGGCAGACTCCTGTTCCTGTGCTGTCCAATTACAAAACTTCCACTGGGCAGACTGCCTTTTCTTTTCATCTCTCCTCCTCTCTCTCTGAAATAACATTTCTCCACAGCTACATCTTTCCACACATACCTCTCCCTTAAATATCTACTGAATAATCAATATGCCCCCTACTGTTCCTGCTTTAATCTACCTTAGACCTTTCCACACTCCACTCTACTTTTAGGCTTAACTGTACTGCTTTTGTCTGGGTCATAATGTTAACCCTACTTGCAGTTCAACCATATGTAATTATGCTCTACTTCTATTCCACTGGCTATTCTTCACTACTTTACATACTGCATACCACACATAGTTTTTAGTCATGATACATTATACTGTTATATTTTATCAGTTTTTACACTATTTGCTATATTGTGTCTTTTTTTTTGCATTATCTTGATGCATGTATTGTTGCATATATCTGTACTATTACCTCTGTACTCTTCCCCTGTGTCATATCTGAAAATTAGTTTTGGCTCAGTGTACCTTTCCCAGGCACCAATAATTAATCAATCAATCAATCAATCAATCCGTCAATCAGTCAACAAACAAATAATCATGACATCACCTACTGACAGTATTTTCAATGTATTTTCTTACCCTGAAAAACATGCTTTCGTAAAAAGGTTCCCAACGGTTTGAATGCACCACAACTCCTCTTTCAAAGTAGTACCTTTTCATAAAATAGAACCAAACCAAGCAGTCTGAAATCAAGCTATTTTTTTGTCAAACCAAATGTATTATATCAAACAAACACTAGAAAAGTGCTGTGTACTTCTGAAACAATACCATATCAGGGGGATAAAGAACTCATAAAGTCACTTGCTTTAGATCTAATGATTTATGACCTTGTTAGCCCCCTAGATGGTATTATTTTCTTTTATAAAATAGGGTCTGGTCATTTCTGGCTCCTCAATGGTCAGGATCCCATCACATTTTGTGGCAGTAACCTAGCATATATCTGCTGAGATGACATGACAATAGTACATTAATCTAGAGTACAACCTGTTGGGGGTCAAAAATGTCAATATGCTAATTACATACCCTGCTATACATATGACCCAAAAGCTCACAATGCAGACTGAACAATCCAATAACATCAACAAGAAATAAAAACAAACATGCCCCCCCACACACAGTAACAGTGCACAAGAATCATGAACTACAAAAGAAATCCATTCAACAACTTTGAAAAAAAAATACATCCTACTCAAATATCCAAACCCCAAAAGCCACAGTGCTGCTCAAACACGATGAAAATCTTAAAACACTTAATAAAACAAACAAAATATATTCCAAAACTATGATTTCACACAAAAGCAGAAACATACAGTATATACATACAGTACATAACTAAATCATCAGCAGAAGTTCTACAAACATTGCTCTAATTGGTAATAAACAATCGACAAACCAATCTGGAATGCAGAAACAAACACAGGACAGACTCAAACTCTGCTTCCTCTCCATCAGCTACATTTCATACATGTTCATCCAGGACTAGAGGGCATGGGATGAAGTTGGAGGGAGGACGATTCAGAGGAAACATGAGGAAGAATTTCTTCACAGAACGGGTGGTGGACAAGTGGAACACCCTGCCAGAGGAAGTGGTGGGGGCTGAAACAATCACGGGATTTAAGAATGCATGGGGTAGACATAAAGGAATTCTGGAGGTCAGGGGTAAGGGGCAACAGACTTCTAGGAAAACATAAACTGAACTTACAAGCTCAAATGGGCAGACTGGGTGGGCCATAGGCTCTTATCTGCCGACACTGTCTATGTATCTATGTATGTGGGATACATCACATGATATCTATCAACAGTCTGGCTTTCAGGTTTTACTTAGGTCACATGGAAAGTACAGGAAGGAAAGCCTAGGCATCTAGCTCAGCATCGCAGATCACATGGGAAGTGCAAAAAGCTAAAAGTCAGGAATAGCTATATAATGTATAGTAGCACACAGTTCTATCCTGAAATTGATGGTCAGTAAAATGTTTTGCTGCAGTAGTGACTTCCGTAGTGCAGCTGAACGACTTTTCATTCTGCTGCACCACAGACGTCATACTGTTGTGACCTCAAGCAGCTGTGCTTTCAAATCAGCCAGTCTCAATTGTGTTCCATTCTGTTTGTCAGCAGAAAAATAAATAAATGTATTTGAAACCAGCACATAAACTGTATTGGAACAGTTAGTCTGTATGTGCCATATATTGCATTAAATGCAAAAACAATAAAAATCTTTAACCACAAAAAAAAAAAACAACAAAAAAAAAAAAAACAGCGTATAAGAGTGTCATCCACACAGATTACACCTCGGTTCAATAATTAAATTGATCAGTTTGTAGAAATGATGTCAGCCACAGTCTATTCCAAACCCGTTTCAGAGCGGGAAAAGTTTATTTTAGAACAAGAAAATCAGAAAATGGCAAAAAAGACTGATATGACATTAGACAGAGCCACAGTTTCCTGAAGGATAGTAATTAGCATAGGGCACTGCAGGACATTCCTGCCACTGAATTAGACCCCCTTCTGGCAGATTTTATGTACAACGCAAAACAACTGATTGGAATAGAATATGAGCCATCAACCCTTTGTGGTATGTTGGGCAGTGTTGATTGTTCTTTGGAAAAGTTTGGCAGTAAACAATTAATATACAAATGTGCAGAAACTAGCTTCCCAGAGACAATAAAAAACTTTAGCAGCCAAACAAAAGTTTCTCAAGAAGATGGGGAAAGGCAACAAACCTAACCATGTCGAAGCACTCACAGACAGTGACAGAGACAAAATGTATAATACAGGCACTCTTGGTCTCCAAAACCCAACCGCAATACTGAATCTTATGTTTTTAAAGCTGGGATATATTTTGCTCTCTGGACAATGGAGCAGTATATCCTCAAGTGGGGAGACCTGCAGCTTAGTACAGATATGGCAGGAACACCATTCCTGGAATACAATGAGAGGCCGATGAAGACCCGCTCTGGTGAAAATGCCAGGGTTGTACGGCCCATAAAGCCCACATGTATCAGAGCCCAAACTCAGGCAGAGACCCTATCACAGCTTATCTAAAGTACAAATCAGAAGCACCCCCCAAGATGTTGGAACTGGATATGCCTTTTTATCTAGCTCCAAATTTGAACCACAAGCCTGACGTTTCATATTGGTTCTGGGCAATGACAGTTGGGGAGAACAAAATCCGCTCTGTGATACTGAATATAAAAGTAGCAGCTGGTCTCCCTGACACTAAAAAAGTGACAAACCACTCTACGAGGAAAACTTCAATCCAGAGATTCGTAGATGACAACATACCCTTGACTTGAAGTTGTGTAGGATTCAGGTCACAGAAATCTGCAGTCCATTAATAACTATTGGTTCCTTTCTGATGATAAACAGAAAATATATTCTCTTATATTTGCTAGTACAGCCGCAAATACTGCCTCTCACCTTGGACCCCATTGTTTGTCAGTGACTCAGCCTACGGTCCAAGTGGGATGTGAACAAGTGAGATGGCAACCCTTCAATAATCTGGGCAACATCCAGATCTTCCGTAGCAGTTGCATTTTCAACAGAGGGGTGACTGTCCAGTTTGTAAACCCGACTGGTGTCCCAAAATGGAAGAGAGTGTCAGTCACTGAAGACTCATCTTCTAATTCTGACTAAGGTAATTTCCATTGGTCCCCTGTGCAATCCTTCAGTGTACTGTATCCAATGTTCAGTTAACATGGGGGGTGGAGTGTAGAAGGGTAGTGCGTAGAGTTGAGCCGGTGGTGGTGGATGGGGTTTCAAAACTGATTTGCATAATGGCACTGGCGAGGGGGAGGAGTATAGGTTCAGTCTGTTAATGAGTCCATGTTGACTGCATTTAAAACCTGCATAACTACAGATGAGCACAGTATGGTTCAATGAAAGTAAGTGCACTAAACTCTCTTTTCCCCCTTTCTTCTCATTTCTTTGTCTTCACAGGATGAGAAGGCTAGCTGAGGAATGGATTGTCCGTGCACAAGTGGAGAGGTGCTGCATTTAAAAGTTGTGTTGTTTGTTTTCCTTCTTGTTTTTCTCTCTGCCTATTCAATATGTGTACATGTGAGAAAATTTTGTTACACAGTAAACTGATTGGGTTTTATAACAAGTTACTGAGTCTTTCTTTTGTATTCCATTTCATCTGGGAAGCTACTATACACTATATAGAAAAGTGTATGGCTTCCCATTCATAACAAGGCTCTTCTTGACCCTCATGGCTGCTATGATGGCTGTTGGACCTCTTGAGCTTCATTCTTGAGATCAGCAGTCATTATAATAACCACTTGGGTCAAGTATAGCCTTGTTATGAATGGGAAGCCGTACACTATCCTATATTTAAAGTAACTGAATCAAATATAATCATGCAACCATACCTCACTTTCTGGAGTGCAACCACACCCAACTAGTGCAGCTTCCCAGCTGCAACCTAATCCCTGCTGAATATCTCATTTATGCTACTACCCCAAAAACAAACCATTTAAAGATACAGGACCAAATTACAACACTGCTACGGTGCTAAACATCTAAAATGTTTAAACATTTTAGAAGTGAAATAAAGCAATTCTATCAGGGGAAGAGATTATGCTATGTCAATGTGCTTTGTAGTGCTTGAAGTCCCTCACCTTTCAGGATCGGGACTCCAACACACAACTCAGTGCATTAACATAGCAAAATCCCACCTGTCCTGCTTTATTCCTTACATATACTGCACCTTTCTAGCATTTATTCTCTATATTTCATTCTGTATATCTTTGTAAATTCAGAGATTAACAGCATCTGCTTTACAGAAAAAGAAACACATTTACTTTTGATGATGTCAGGCTAAGTGAAACAAAACCTTAGGAAAGACATGGGCTTCCCATTTGTATTTGGGCCTCAAGCTGGAGGTTATAAATTCTGTTACGTTACGTACCAGTACATTTAACATGGAATAGTACAGAAAATCTTATAATTCAGTATAACATCAGAAGTGACCTCTTTTGCAACACATGGATAAGAAAGGAGCTGAACATTTTGAATGCTGTAGGTTACTGTCCTTCTAATATCAGAAGGGTGGATTACATAACAGTAACTTTTTTGATTTAGCATAGGGGCCAGATTTTTCCAAACCTGAAAATGGCAAAAAGTTGAATTTGGGAGAAACATTTTGCTGCAGATGGATTTTGGCAATTTATCATCTCCATGTCTTTTTTCAGTCGCACTGTCCCTTAATGATTGCTTGAATAAAAATATATATTTTTATAAGGCTGTGCACTGGGCTGTTCTTTCATATTTCTATTTCTACTTCATTGCATGTTCAAGTTTGTAATATATTATATAATATAAATATATTTGTTCACATTTCGGTCTTGTTTCTGTTATCAATGATGGCACAACACCAAGATTTCAGAGTTAGAAAAAAGTTAGCATTCATGTGATGAGTAGTGGTAGTTACTGTATGTGTGTCACACCAGCCTTAGCCAAGGTCAGGGCAAGCAATAAGACACAACAGGCTGCAGGCTAGGCCTAAATAATCATCCAGCCAGGGCCACAGTGAGGCTGAACACCACAGGCAGAGGGCCTTACTGTCCCTAAAAGGATGGTTGTCAGCCAAACCCACTTCTTGGAGTGTCCTTCTGTATTTATAAAATGTGGTCTGGGAAGAAATAAAAACAAATTAAAAATGTTAGAGGACTTCGGGAAGAATTTATTAAATAGTTCCTTTCCTTCCCTGGTGAGCCATCAGCAGGAGGGAGCTAGCATTGAATGAACTGTAAACAAGCATTTGTCAATGCCGAATGTTTGCTTGCTGGCATTGGCATTGGTAGTGTAGGAGTTACAGAGCTGCATAATAGGAATGACAGTGAAGTATTGAACTGAAGCCAACCCCATCACCACCCTGCAGATAGTGACAGGCATTGAGGTGTGCCTTTGGGTCATCAGGCATAACCGCCATGCCATTTCACCACATCCTACCCTGCAGACACTGACAAGTGTCATGGTGTGCCTTGGGGTCTTTGGCCCTTATGCGCAACCCATTCCATCAGGAAATATGGTGAAATGGGTGCGGTATAGGAGAACGGGGTGAACTTTGGGGCCTAAGAGTCCAAGGCACACCTCAATGCCTCACAGTGGCTGCAGGGTGTGGGTGGAATGGTATGCGCATTGCAGGTGACAATCCCAAGTCACAACCCTGATGTCTGTCATTCTCTACAGGGTAGGGCATTCATTGGTATTTTCACTCCAAATTTTCAGCATGTTTTTTTTGTGACCCTCACCTCATGAACAGTGCCAATATCAGTTTGTTAGCCGAAAGCTGCTTTTGCACAGCGACTACGGCATTTGTCACCACAGGTGCAAAACACATTCCGAACAGGATGTGAAAATGACAGCTGTACTGTTCATGGGGAGGTGTAAAAAATGGCAATGTTGAAAATCTGCAGTGAAAATATTAAAAAAGCTGGTGAAGTCATGAGCATGTGTAGAAACTGTGCAACGCACACCGTAATGTAATTAGTTTGGGGAATTTTTACAGCAGATTGTCAACACAGGCATTTTGGGACCTCCGATCATGAACAGTGTCACTGTGATTTTCTTTATCTGTCCTGAACAATGATTTCCTACATTGACCACACATTTCTGTGCTGTAAGTGTGTGAAAACACATTTCGGCTATGTTGTGAAAAATGACAGCTGCACTGTTCATAAGGAAGTGTGGCAAGATGCCACTGGTGAAAAACTGGATGGAAAATATTACAAATTCATGAACTTACGAGGGTGAGTGGAAACTGCGCGATGCTCACTCATAACACAGTCATTTTATGGACTTTTGTCACCAAATTTTCAACATAGCCATTTTAAGACTTCTGCTCATGACCAGTGTCACTGTGATTTTCTTAATCTGTCCCAAACATTGCTTTCGCACACCAACTGCACCATTGTGCACTACATGTGTGGAAACACATTTTAGGCAAGATGTGAAAAATGGCAGCTGTACTGCTCATAAGAAAGTGTGGTAAAATGGCAATGTTGAAAATCTGGCATCAAATAGTAAAAATTATGAAAACTTGACGTGCGTGGAACTGCAATATGCGCTCTAAGAGTCATTTTGAGAATTTTTTTCAAATTTTCAACATAGCCATTTAAGACCTCTGATTATGAACAGTGTCACTGTGATTTTCTTAATCTGTCCCAAACATTGATTGCGCACACTGACTGCGCCATTGTGTGCTACATGCACAGAAAAACATTTTGGGTGAGATGTGAAAAATGACAGCTGTACTGCTCATATGGAGGTGTGGTAAAATGGCAATGTTGAAAATCTAGAGTGCAAATATAAAAAATTCACGAACTTACGAGTGTGCGTAGGAACTGCTCAATGCACGCTCATAAAACAGTCATTTTTAGGAATTTTTTCACCAAATGTGCAACATAGACTTTTTGAGAGCCACCTTATGAACACTGACACTGTCATTTCACAATCGGTCCGAAGCGATTTTGCACAGTGTCCATAAAATCACCCTTCAGGCCAGATTAATGCCATGACAGTTCAATAATTCATGAGGAGGGTCCCAAAACCCCATGCTGAAAATTTGGTGCCAAAATTACAAAAATGCCTGAGATATGCATCAAACTTGAAAAACCTATTTATTACATTATACAGCTTACGGCATTTCCTCAGTTCACGGTCAGCTTTGGAGAGTGCAGACATGTTTCGGTCCACGAGCATTGCGCTGGACTCCGGAGGTAAGTATGGGGTGATGTGGGGTTTGGGGAGGCAGAGTGCACAAAGGGTGGGCAGGGAGACCACCGAGGAACTTTTGTGTTTGCAGGTTTTTTTTTTTAGGAAGATGACGCGGGCGTTTGCCACACTAGGGGTGGTCTCCCAGCGTGGCAGCTGGAGGCTGTTTGGGGGCCTGGAGCTGATGGGATTGGGCACCCCGTCCAGCCATAACAATGTTGCCGCGCTGGGGTGGGCTCCCTGGCGTGGCACCTGGAAACTTTTGGGCGTGAAGCCGGCGAGGGATTGGGCACCCCATCGGCCATATAGTGTGTGCGTTGGGGGAGCACATGAGCATGCAACACGCGTGCTTGCATGTGTGTGTGG
This sequence comes from Neoceratodus forsteri, assembly GCA_016271365.2. Classification (NCBI taxonomy): domain Eukaryota; kingdom Metazoa; phylum Chordata; order Ceratodontiformes; family Ceratodontidae; genus Neoceratodus; species Neoceratodus forsteri. Next base: position 776,889,635 of record CM028137.1, read on the forward strand.
CGGGGCGCTGCTCACTGAAGCGGAACTCTCCCTTTCAACTGTACGGCACTGCATTTTGGATGATCGCACTATGTTTCTTGCACATGCGTGCAAGCAAACATAAAAATGACAGCAGAGGTAGCTGCCTATCAAGCCCTTAGTTTACTGTTTTGTTGGGAACATCAGGGAGAGGGATGAGCAGAAGCACAATGTTTACTTACCACAGAATGGGGTAATATAAACATCAGCATGTGGTTGTCCTGCACAAAGGCACCCATATCAGCTGGTATACCAGATAATAGCATGGCTCCAGCTGGAGACCTGTTATAAACTCTTGGAACATATTCATATTAAATAGCAAGAGGAAATGCAGGTTCCACTGACAGACCACAGTGATTCAGAATGTGGAAGGAAACAATGAGAACTATGGCAGCACTGTCCATAGCTATCCTGGGGCCCTGTGCAAACCTCCTTGATGGGCCCCATATCAGAAGTCATGAAGCCCCCAAGAAACATCCTCATCCCCACCATGACCGCCCAATATCTTCATTTTCAGCTAGTTTTGTGTCATTTTTACACTTTTCTTGAAGTAGAACATAAAGAACCAGGAAGAAAGGAGGTCAACTGGACAGCTGAGGCTTTTTTTGGGGGTCCCTCTGCTCTTGGGGCCCTGTATGAATGCACAGTTTGCACCATCAATCAATCAATCGATACTTTATTTATAAAAAGGCACCTTTCTAAAAACCAAGGCACCTGTACACCACATAATAAAACAGTATTAATAAAACAATAAATTAGCCACACTAATAAAATATTAAGAATCATTATATGCTTGTTTAAAAAGATATGTTTTAAGTGCTCCCTTAAAGGTTTCGACGGTTGGGCAATCTCGTACCTGATGAGGTAGAGAATTCCACAGGGTCGGGGCCACAAAACTAAAAGATCTGGCCCCAGAAGTCTTCAAACGAACCCTGGGAATCTCTAACAATCTCTCGTCAGTGGATCGAGAGATGGGGGATAGTAGGGATGAAGGAGATCTTTCAGGTAGCTGGGTCCCTGATCGCCTTGTAGGCCTTATGGGTCCAGCCAAACCAGCCTTGAGGTGATACGCCCAGCATATTGGCAGCCAGTGCAGTCCCATGAAACAGGCGTTATGACTTGTCCTAGAAGAACCTGCCAATAGCCTGGCTGCCGCGTTCTGCACTAGCTGCAGGTGGTGAATATCAACCCCCGGTAGCCCAAGATACAGGGAATTGCAGTAGTCAAGATGGGAGGTAACGAAAGCGTGGACCAAAGTAGAAAGATCATCAGGAGGAACCAGGTGCTTTACCCGGGCAATGTTCCTCAAATGGTAAAAAGAGGCTTTGACAACTGCCAAGACTAAGACTAAGACTGCTAAGACTGACTCTGAACTACAGCCAGTAGTTACTGGAGAGAATTTAGATGGAAAACTTTGTCACACTTCTTTTGCACCCCTACTACCACTTGGCATTCTCAACTGGCCAATACACACTGACATATGCTGGCATATGCTGGTAGCTCTGGGCCAATAAAGCAGATCATTGCCATGTTTTTTGGGACTGTCCAATTCTGTTGATCTAATTAATCATGTGTCACAAAGGCAATAAAAGGGATGTTGGGTATCACTGTCCCCTCAGACCCACAACACTTGATTTTAGGCCTACCACTACCAGGTCTGGTCAGCCTGAAGGCACTGTACCTCTTTTGTATTTTCACAGCTACCTTGAAAAAGTCATACCTGTAAGTGGCTGGACACTTCTCCCCCAAAGCTACAGGAGTGGGTACGGCAGTGCAAATATAAAATGGATATGGAGAAGCTGACACACTAGCTTCAATTACAGGTGGACCTAGATGGTTGCTCTTTTTTCCTGCTTAGAAGATAGAGCTCCTGTTTCAAGAGGAGATGGTTGGAGAGTGCAATTTTCCAGTAATTTCACAATAAGCAGTAAAGTGTGCTTAAGAAAGAGAGATGGAGTCCTCTAGTCAGGAAAGGAGAATTCTGTTATGTTTGCAACAAGAAAGTTTGGAGTAGTCATAAAACACAGCAATTGTTGGGGCCTGATGAAGTAGCAAGCTAGTTACAAAATGTTGCTCAGGATCTAACTGTGGAAAATGTTTTGGCAATGTAAAGTTTATTGAGTTTTGCTATAGAGACAAGGATATAGTCAAGCAATTGGATTCTCAAACAAATGAACAGTTTACAAATCTGGCCAGGGCATATACTTAGTGGTGTCTGGGGAGCTAAACTGTGAGAGCTGATACAGGGCTTGCATTGCATGCTTTAGTGTGAAATCCAGAATATTCAGAACCCCTTTATCTAGGACATGTGACAATTTATTATGACTGATACATCTGGACCTGGTTCCCCAGAAAAAGTTCAACATCTTGGATTGCAGCAGTTTAAGCAGGTATAGTCTAATTTTAATTGGGAAGTTATCTAGGATGTATTGGATTTTTGGGGCCACCACCATCTTGAAGGCCTGCACCTGACCTGTGTGAGAGTTGGAAGTAACTTCATCTGGCCATGTCTTGTTCTAAGGATGTGAGGAGTGGCAGTAGATTGAGGTTCCCCATGGTACTGAGTTTCCAGGAGCAGTGGATGCCCAGATGTTTGAGACTGTTGGCGGCTGGCTGCAGACCCCAATGGAAGCCTGGTGCAGCCGAGACTTGTGCTCTCGAAGGCATAATCAAGGACTTGGACACATTAGTTTTGTATCCTGGCAGTTTTCCAAACTGGACGAGGAGATCCAGGATTGCTGGGATAGATGTCACAGGCTTAATTAACATTAGCATTATGTTGTCTGCATGCTAGGGTTTTGTGCATCTCCCATCTGTATGTCATGATTGCATTCATGCTGTCGAATGGCTTGCAGGAGGTGTTCAAGGGTGAGCATAAAGAGCAGCAGGGAAATGATGCAACCCTGCCTCATATCCCTTCCCAAAGGGAAGGAGGGTGAGGTCTGCATGTTTGTGACCACCAATGCAGGGGCTCCTCGGTACAGTGTTTATATGAGGTGGATGAAATGTGCTCCAAACTGAATGCCTCCAGAAAAGGAAACAATAGTCCTATTCTACCCAATCAAATGCTTTCTCCACATCAAGGGATACTAGCACTGAGGGAGGTTGGAGTGTGTGACCTGCCAGATCAGTTTCAGCAGCACTTGCTATTGTTCACTCCTCTGCAGTTTGAGCCGAATTTAACTTGGTGGTTGTTAAACAGAATGGGACTGTTTCTGCCAAGCATGTAGCCATAACTTTAGCATAGGCTTTGCAATATACTGGGATAAGGGATATTAGGCAGTAACTTCAAAAAAGTGCAGGATCTTTCCCCAGTTTGGGATGAGGGAGATTACTGCAGTCCTCATGGGGGGGGGGGTGTCTTACTTAGGCCACTATGTCAGTGCTTCTGCTAGTGGGTGCATCAGGACAACTTTGAAGATGTGCAGGAATTCTGCTACTAGGCATCTTCCCCTGGGGCCTTCCACGTAGGTATATGGAGTGTAAGGCTTGTTCCAGTTTTGTTCGATATATCGGCCTGTTGAGCACTTCCCTTAACTCTGGTGTGATACTTCCAAATTCAGTGGGGATGTGAATGCAGAAAGATCCTCTTTGTGAGGGAGACTTCCCTCTTGTACAAGGCCTTAAACAATTCTAGGAAAGCAACATATATCTCCTGGGGTCTGTGCTGCAACACTCCAGCCTTATTTTTGACCTCAGGAATGCTCTTGTCGTTTCTTCAGCTGATACGCTAAGAGGCAGCCTTGCCTCTCACCTGCCTCCCAAAAGGTTTGCTTAAGATGGAAAAAGGCATACTCAGCCTGCTGGTGTAGGTGCATGTTAATTTTGTACCATGTTCCTACAATTTTTGCCAGGAGATTTGGGGGCTGCTGCAGTTCTTCCCTGTATTTTTCTCAAGGACCCTAAGACACTTAAGCTGTTCATATAGCTCCTTGGTCTTAGCTCTCTTTATGTACATAGAAACATATAGAAACAGAGAAATTGACGGCAGATAAGGACCGCTTGGCCCACCCAGTCTGCCCATTTTCCTACCTGATGGATAAGCTGCAGATCCTAGTTAACCAGCAGCCTACTTCTTCCTACCCCCACCCCCTAGAATTTCCTTATGACTGTCCCATGCATGCTTGAATTCCACCACTGTTTTTGACTCCACAACCTCCTCTGGAAGGCCATTCCATGCATCCACAACCCTCTCTGTGAAAAAATACTTCCTTAAATTACCTCTGAGCCACCCCTTCTATCTTCAAATTGTGCCCCCTTGTTCTTGCACACCTCTTTTTTTGAAAGATGCTACCCTCTTGGACTTTGTTGATTCCCTTGAGGTACTTGAAAGTTTCTATCATGTCCCCTCTCCCTCCTTTCCTCGAGGCTATACATATTAAGCTCCATAAGTCTCTCTTCATATGTCTTCCGGTGCAGACCCTGCACCATTTTAGTTGCCCTCCTCTGGACAGCTTCCATCCTGTCTATGTCTTTGCGGAGATTGGGTCTCCAGAACTGCACGCAGTACTCCAGATGTGGTCTCACCAGCTGTCTGTACAGAGGGATAATAACTTGTTTTCTACTGGTGATGCCTCTCCCTATGCATCCCAGTATCCCCCTAGCCCTCCTTGCTGCCCTCTCACATTGCTTGCCCACCTTTAGGTCATCTGACATGACTACCCCCAGGTCCCTTTCCATTTTTGTTGTTGTTAGTATCTCACCCCCCATTGTGTACTCTTCCCCGGGGTTTTTGTTTCCCAGGTGCATTACCTTGCACTTCTTAGCATTGCATCTAAGCTGCCATAGCTTGGCATGGCTAGTGCACCTGCCATGGATGAAGGCCTACAATGCATCCCACCGAACTGTCACTGAGGTTTCCCCTACTTTGTCTGTCTCTAGGAAGGCTTGTATGTCAGTCTCTAGGTACTTGCAGAAGGGGGTGTTCCTCAGGAATGTTGTGTTAAAGCACCATTGTCTGTAAGTCAGCAGGTCTGTGTCATCTAGCAACCATGTGAAGGACACTGGGACATGGTCTGAGATGAGCACCATGCTAATCTGTACTTCCACTACAAGCGGTATCCACTGCTGTGGGACTAGCCACATATCAGTTCTAAAATATGTGTGGTGTGGGTTCAAGTAGAAGGAAAAGTCCTACCCTGTAGGGCGGACTAGCCTCCATACATCAACCAGGCCCAGTTCAGCAGTCATGCTCATCAATGCCCATGAGGCTAGCATCTGAGGGCCACTCGGTGGGTTGCTCATGTCACTGAAGTCATCAAAGACTGCACTGGTGTCCCCACCCACAATTAGGCTACCTTTTTTTGTGAAGCATATGGGTTTCAGTCAAGGTACTGAAGAACTTGGTATCAGTTTGATTAGGTCCATATATATTATATAGCATGATCCCCTGGTTGCTCAGGGTACCCTGCAAATTAAAATGAAGACCCTCAGGGTCTGAAATAACTACCTTTCTACAAATGGTGTGTTTCTATGGATAGCCACTCCTCTGCTCTTTGAATTGTAGATGCTCCTAAACTCTTGTGAGACCCAACTAGTTAAACTGTCCTTTCCCGCAAAGGCTACCCTCCGGTTTAGCTTTTGTAAGAAAAGTGGCTTTTTCCTCGCACCACAAAATACTTTAATTTAATTATCAAAAGTCCGCTACCCGGAAGTATGGTGGAAGCTGGGTCAGCTACATTAACTGTAAAGATGTGGCGCCGCACTGTGCGTTTCAATGCATTGTGTGCGGCAAGCGGGATGTGGGGGGAGGGGATGTCAGAGTAAATGGTGCATGTGCACAAGGGCCTAGTAAGGGAGTGATACCTCTTGTAAAAGACTGGCAGCCCTCAGGAACAACTCTCATGCTCTCCCTTCTGATGGGGATCTGAGTATAGCTTCACTGCCACCCCCTGAAGATGCATAGAAACCTGTGCATGAGTGAGGTGGGAGGAGCAAGAGGCCAGGACCCACAGTGCCAGTGCAGCAGTCAGCAGGAAATACCCTGTAGTTGATGTCTAGACATCAAAGAGATGTGGTGGGAGGGGTAGTGATCGAGGCTGAGACAGGCCTGGCCTAGTTCCCGTGACCCATCTGTGATCAATCTCCACCTCTCATGGCAGATACATTTTTAGGGGAGACCCACACACTCTGGAAACAAATTCATCAAGTGGTTATACTGAAAGCAGTTGCAGCTTCTCAGTTAAAACTGATGTGGAGGTGATGCAGGAGGAGTGGAGATGGGGGGGCAGGTCATAGCACTCAGGTGATCAAGTACCTGTTTCAGGGGTGGGCATAGAATGGGACAGCCATCGGTGGGGAGGAGAATCTTAACAGCACCTAAAGCTAAGCAAACCTTAAACAGTTAAAAGAGCAACATTAAAGGCCTGGAACGATAAGCATGCAAAGGATACAGGCATTGTATACCTATCAATATAAAGTCACATAGCCAAAGTCCTTTCAAGTTTTGGACTTAGCTCCAGAATCTTTGCTCTTTCCTTCCTGCCTTGATGCAGATCCTCCTCCCTGTATGCCAGCAGGCACAAGCCCAGCTGCCCTCTCTGCCCATGATTTGCTTTCATTTCCATCATGTCTCTATGTGGGAGCCTCAACTTGAAATTTTGGGAGTGGGGTATTATGTGGCTGGGTTTTCGCTTTGTTGGTATGTTTGGGGGCTGGTTCACCTGTGGAATCTGAGCTCGCTACTGAATGTCCACAATCCCTGCTCCCTTCTCTAGCCCAGGGCATCGCTCCTTGTCATCCTGACATCTGTCGATCCCTGCCCCACTGGATGATCACTTCACCTTTGATGTCTGCCAGTTCATCTGGTCTCCAGCATTGTTGTTTCTGGCAGGGGATGAGTGATGCAAGTTCCAGGACGCTGTGGGATAAGTTCTGGTTTGTAGCCAATTATGGGCATCAGGTTTTAGTAATGTAAAGTGCAACGTCTTCAGGTATAATAAAGTTATGTGAAATCCTGTTAGGATTAATGCAGAGTTTGGCAGGGTATTAAAGTTTATATGGGATTACGATTCCTGTAACACTTTTTTGGCCTCTGTGTATCCTTTCCTCCTCTGTGCAAGCTCAGTAGAATAATCTATAAAGATGTAGATACACTACCCTTGCCAAGTGAAGGGACCTCTGTCCCGTGCAAGGGACAGTATTTTCTCCTTGTGTGGGTCCCTCAGGAATTTCACCAAGATGGGACATGGACGTGGTCTATCCACAGGCATTTGAAGAGGGCTGAGAGTCCTGTGGCCCCACTCCATTTCAAATGCCAGTTTCCAGGTATGTTTAAGAAGTTGAGGGGGATTTCTTGTTGCAGAAATCCAGCCATGTCCCTATTTTCCATACATTCAGGGAACCCAAAATATCGCAGATTGTTTCTGTGATTTCTGTTCTTCAAGTCTTCAGCCCTCTCCCAGAGCAGTGCCATGAGTTGTTCCAGCTCCTGAATTCTTGCCTCATGTCTGGTGACCTTGTTGTCTGTGTATGACAAAAAGGTTTCTGTGTCCCTTGCCTTGGTTTGTAACTCTTATACTTTCCCCTTCAGGACTGCTACTGAGCTTTTAAATGTGGAGATTTCATGAAGAACTTGGTGTAACATTTCATTCCTTCTCTTTGTTTTTTGCTTTCTCTCCTGCTGCCCTAAATTTCCCTAGTCGCCAGACACCCGACCCCCCCTTTGCTAAACTCACCCCCTGTTTCCAGTTTACTTAAATAACTAATCCCCTGCTTTTTTTCTTCAGGCGGACTGCCGCCCCTGACTGAGCTTCTCCCCTCTGCCTGCTGGATTCTTTATTTTTTTTCCATATGTATTTCTGTTTTTTTTGTGTTTTTTTCTCCTGACCCCTACACCTATGCATCCCTGTCATTGCATTGAGCGTGTGAAGGCACACACGTGCACACTATTCAGAATGCCCCTCCCTTCCAGTTGTGCAGTTGATCACCTGCACCAGCACCGAACCTCCATTCGGTGATGGCAGGACTACGGGTGGGAGAGGAGAGCCAACACTCAGTTCTGCTCCCACCCTTCCCCCCCATGCCAGCACCCTGGTGAGCCAAGGTCATTCCCAAGCCCGGGTCACCAGCATAGCGTGAGGTGTGGCGTCCAGCGTCTCAACCCTCAGCACCACCGGACCAGCTTGCCTACTGCATTCTTCAGCCAAAAGCCAACCGCCCACCTTCCTCCACAACTGAAGGTATGCAGCAATGGTAGAACCCCGCTGGCACTGTGCATCGGCACCCCACAAAACCCCTTGCACCCACCCTATCTGGACATTTAGTTATATAGAGTTAGTCAGTCACATGACCACACGTGTCCCACCCCCTTTCCATCCGTCTTATCTGGACATTTAGTTATATAGAGTCAGTCAGTCATGTGACTGCTCGTGTGTGATTGGGAAAAATCTAAGTGTCCATTCTACCTTTTGCTGCCTATACCTATCATCCTCTAGAGGTGCCATACTTATAACTTACAAACAAAAAGATCCTGATTTATTTATTTCAAAAGTTTTACCAGGAGAGACATACTGAGCCGTAAACAATTTGTTTCCAGAAGTGTCCTTGGGGAGAGGGGAGAGAGGAAGAAATACATATCCATACAGCTTAAAAATATTTACAGAGAATGTACTGTACACTCATATTAAGGCACACTTTTATACAATATATCATAAATTAAACATCAAGTAATATACATTGAATGTACAAGAGTATAGGAATTATTTACAAAAAAATGCAGCAACCGCAGTAAGTAACATTTGCCTACAAGAATAGGGGATGAACCAGGTAGTGCAAGTAGCTAAGGGTAGTCTAGCAAGGGCGAAGAGTAGAGAGGGGAGAAAGGAGAAGGCAGAGCATAGGAAGGAGACAAGGGTGGTCCAGAGTTAGAGTGGGTAGGTAGAGGAGGTAGAGGAATGGGGGAGGGAGGAGGAGATATGTAATATGAGAGTCATGGGGTGGGGGAGAGAAGGGGGTGTGGAGATCCAGGAAGAGGAAAGTATGGAGGCAATAACGGGGGGGTCAGGGGCAGTTACAGAAGGGGGTGGAGTAATCACGTATTGCTTTGCTAAAGTTCACTATACATCTAAAAAACCTAATCTATTAAGCATTTTTTCATCTTTCTCCTCTTTAAAGACACTGGGCCTGATTCCAGGACGAATGTCGCAACTCGTCAGCATATGTGAGTTGTGATATTCGCCAATATGCTGGGGGACCCTGCGCTGCATTCCAAGAGTGGCAGGGTCCTGGCACTTATGCCATGAAAGTTGTGACATGCAGAGGCTAACTACATGGGCATGGCGTAATAGCCCCACATGTTGCAAGTCGTGCCCCATAACCGACAGCCCCCCTAGCACCTCCGTGGCCCAGCACACCATGGCACACACCTAGGGCATGGGGGGCAGGACAGGTGGCACTGGAGTCTGGGGGGAACACTGCAGAATGGACCCCCAGGGGTCCCTGACTTTTGGGGGGTGGGGGGCATGGTTGTGCATGTGGGGGCACAGGGAGCACATTGGTGCTGTTGCTGTGGTGCTGAGGAGTGGGCAACCAATGAATGACACTGTTGGATGCCCCTTAGAGCAGCTCTGAGCTGCTCTAACATTGCTCCGCCAGTGCAGCTCCTGGAATCACTGCAGCGGGTTATGGCAGCCGCCCTCTTGGAATAGGGCACTGTTGCTGCCGTAACCCGCACTTGCACCATGTCATTGCAGGTTGTGGCATAGTGGGTGGCATAACCCATGGTTGACGTAGCCAAGAGCTGACATGGCACAAGGCGCCTCTTGGAATCGAGGCTGGTGTAATGCTTGGCGCAAGTCATGAGATACGTTAAGGGGTTTGGCATATCTCAGCTTACGCCAGGGTACACCGACTCGGAATAGGCCCCCCCCATTACTAATACACCACAATCAAAAGAAATCTGATTTGCAGAAGCCTCAATATATTCCAAATAACTAATCTACTTAGCATTTTTATTCTCCTCTCTTTTCTTATGAGCAAATCACTCTATCCACCATAAAGTGTTCTGTTCTGTGTATAGGTTTCAGTAGTACAACATGGACTGTTGCTTAAGTACCCTTTCCTATGGTTTAGCTATCTACCCCAAGTTACTTGTAGACAATTACATTTTGTTCATTACTTCTACGTCCTAACCAAATCTGTCTGTGCTACAATCATGTTACTCACAATTCTGCTACTATTTGCATCTTCCCTGTGCTTCAATACAAACAAGGGGTTTACATCCCACACCCATGCTTCTTTTTCATGTTTGAACCTATCAACGGGCGGTATTCCACCTCCACTGTGGGATTACCACACAAGGATGTATGCATTAATACTAGTCTCCAGCAGGCTGCCAGCCATCCATGCTGTCTTTCTCTTATGTGCAACACTGCATTATAATCCCTCCCCTTGAAACAAATCATTAGCCTTACTGAACCACCTGCATGAACATCAATGCAAGCTATATAACATCTCCTTGAAATTATGGATATGGCAATATATTGTCATGCTTCTTCTATGCTCAGAAAATATTGAGTTTAACCCAAGACCCATCACTTGGCTTCACTCGGTGATTTTGCCTCAGCCAAGGGACTAAAACTTATGCAGTCTCCAGAAAAAACTGACTGAAGTACAAGCCTGGATATTCCATACCAACCAGGATGTCCTGGTATTAACAGAAGCATGACTTAAGCCATCCATTCCTGATAAAGATGTGGCTATTCCATCCTACTCCATGCACTGTATCGACAGATCCTTGGGGGGGGAGCAGTGGTCATTTATGTCAGTGATGGGCTTCCCGCTAATACCCTTCATGCTCTCTCAGTACCTAAGGAATCTGAATGTCTGGTTTTTATGTTATCCATTTCATCTGCGGAAGCAATAAATATTTTAGGGTGCAGACCACCTGCAGAGGGACTAGACTTACTAACCCATTTATACAACTTCTTAGACAATAGTCCCAATGAATCAGTAATATTAGGTGATTTCAGTCTAGACTGACTCAGCCCCAAGTCCAGACCACTAAAGAACCTATGTGATGAAGTGGGTCTAATTCAAGTAGTCACGGGGATTACTAGGCCAAACCCAAGAAACCATACAACTGGTACCCTCATAGACCTAATTATCACAAATAGACCACATAAAATTCTTTCATAATGATCCTAGCAATCATAATATTCTAGTTTGCATCAGGAACATATCAAAATCTATCCACACTGGTAAATCTATCACTAAGCAAAGTTTTAGAAATTCAGTGCTGCAGAATTCCTAGCTGATCTGAGGGATATCAAATGGCAATCATTCTATTTGGCCTTGACTGCTAGTGAAGCTACACATATATTTATTTCTACTCTAAATGGAATGATACAGAAACATGCCCCATTAATTACTTGTAGAGTTAAAAAAAGCATCCTACCCCTGGTTTAACAGAGACGTTAAAAAAGCACTACAAAAAAGAGACCAACTCTAGGCCATTGCAAGATGCACTAAATCCCCTAACGATTAGACAGCATTCAGGGCATGCCTCAATGCCTGCACTAAATTAATAAGATGCACCAAGGAAACATACTACCTGAATATCCTGGAATCAGCTAAACGTAATTCAGCAAAAATATGGCACATCTTCAAACTGATATTGTAATGTTCCCCCGTCCCTACCTGACAAACTTAATTTCAAAGGTTCTATCATAAATGATAAATCTATAATACTAGATAAATTCAACGAGCAATTTGCAATAGCAGGACTTGCTTTCGATTCATCACCAGCAGCTTCTCTTGACTATCCCCCCTGCCTCTTCCCATGCTGCATGCATCAGATTATAGGACTGTCACTTTTGCCTCCTTTTCCTTTACTACTATTTCATTCAAACAAGTGGCGAATCTACTTCTTAAACTTGACATCAAATAGAGTGCTAGAACAGATTACCTCAACACTTTTTTCTTAAAGCTCAGCTATCATTATTTAACAGCTCTTATCACTCATCTATTTAATCTGTCATTATTAGATGACACCATACCTTCAGACTGGAAAGTAGCACACATATTGCATCTCTTTATGTCCAGTGATCCATGCAACTTCAATAATTATAGACCAATTTCAGTTCTGCCAGTTCTGTCAAAGCTCTTGGAAAAGCTGGTTAGTGTGCAGGTACGGGACTTTTTAGAATCGCACAAGTTGATCAACCCCCTTCACTCTGGGTTCAGACAATATCATAGCACTATATTCGCCTTGGCAAAAGTAACAAACAATTGGCTAGAGGCTGCTGACAATAAACTGGTAACAGGGGCTGTATTCTTGGATCTTAGCAAGGCCATCGATGCAGTCGACTATGGCCTCCTCTTGGCAAATCTCATTGATCATGGGCTTGATAGACCAGCAATAAAATGGTTCACAAACTACCTTGAGGAAAGGCAACAACTAATCAAGGCTAATGGGACCTTCTCTTCCCTGCTTCCCATGACAAGAGGGGGCTACACAAGGCTCGATTTTGGGCCCATTACTTTTCTTGATATGTGTTAACATTAACAACAATATTACTGACTCTAAAATTCACATCTTTGCTGATGACACTGTCTTGTACATCTCTAAACCATCTCTCACCCAAGTCTGCACTGACCTACAGGCCGACTTTGCACAGCTCCAGAATAATTTAATCCAGTCTAAACTTTTACTCAATGCAAAGAAAACAAAAGTTATGTTTTTCTATTCACCTAACGCAGCCAATGACCCTTCCAGTTCCTGTCCCAATCAACTATCATCACCCTATTTACTGACATACTTGAAGTAGTGGACCGGCTCAAATATCTGGCTTTCTTGCTCAACTCCACAACAATAGCAGCTCCAATTCAAGTTGTGCCAGTGTAAAAAGTCAGAAGTACAATCAAAAAAGAGAAACACAGCACCAACACTTCTTAGAAAATGAAACTGTATTGAACTCACAAATAGATGAAAAACGATGATAAATACAGTAGCGCCATGCAAGGTAACAACAGCTCCCAGACAAAAGGAACAGCCCGACCGGTTTCGCGCCAAAAAGCGCCTCCTCTTGCTCAACTCACATCTCTCCTTTGTTCCACATATTGAAGCCTTACTAAAAAAACTGAGAATAAGACTTGGTTTCTTCTACAGGAACAAAAAACTCTTCTTGATGACCTCTAGAACGACATTAGTACAAGTTACCCTTTTGCCCTTACTTGACTACGCAGACATCATGTACAACAGCTGCGCTTCCCTCTATCTGCACAAATTGGATGTTTTGTATCACCTGGCAATCCACTTTAATACCAACACCCCAGCCTGAACCCATCACTGCACACTTTATAAGAAGGTGAACTGGATCTCTTTGGTGACTAGGAGGCTAGAATACACCTACATCTGGTCTTACAAAGCTCTGTCAAACAAACTGCCAAATTATATTATCACTGTCCTTAGTACATATGCCCTAAGGAAGTGTGACTACATCTCCCTTGAGTTTCCTAAACTATGCACTCGTTTTGGCAAAGCTGCTATTAACTGTACACTCCATTCAGTGTGGAACAAGTTTCAAACATTGTTAAAACTCTAAACCCTGACCTCACTGAACACTTTCAAAACCCTTATAAAGAAATATATTACTGAGACCTGTCACTATTTCTAACTATTATTTATCTGTCTCCTCCCTCCCCTTCTCTGGAGTTATCTTTTACATTGTTACCAAGTTGCCTGTGTCCTGTGTACTCTGTATCTGTCATTGAAATGTGAATAATCCTCATATGCCAGTTAAAATTTATTCTGCAGCCCTCATTTGAATGCACAACTTGTAGATATAATTCTTGTACATATTATATTTATTGTATGCACTGAATTCCTCCTTGATTTGTATCACTCTATTTTTATCTCTGTTTTGTATACCATGTTGTTATATGATATGACATGTCTTGCACTATGTTGAGCTGAATTGTTTTTATTATGATCTGTATAAGGGACATTCTTGCAAATGAACTTGTTCAATGAATTTTATCCCTTCAAAATAAACCTGAACTTGAACTTCTGTTTTCTGGGTGTCTCAGATTGGAGTCATGATTGGAGCTGCTGCACCCTTGGCCATCTTCCTGCCTCACAGTCTACCAGCTGCTGGTGGCTTCTGACAGATTTGCCTACCAGTGCACCGTGTTTTGAGTTAAGACTTATGGGTTCATTATAGCCAATAGTTTGCTATTGCTAGAGTGTAAATTCAGCCAGTTAGCTGGAATTGTAGCTGAAGTTTGATTGAATATGTTGCTGGGTGGCACTGAGTAGTCGCCTCAGGCTACCATCCCATTCCATGGCTTGAGCATGTGCTGTATTGTGGAAAATTAAAAAGAAAAGGAATGGATAAATATTAATGGTATTCACCCCATTTTTTTCTGGAACCGTTTAAAATGGGCTGAGATCCCAGATCATAGATAATCTTTTGGAGGCTTGCAAGGTGGCTCCATAACATCTCCACTACCCAGGAATGTGAAACTGAACTTCAGGGGTTTATACAGAGATTTAGGAATTGGTCTTCATTACTAGATTATGGGATGCAGACTTCATAACAGCATAATTCGCAGCCTTATGGGCATTGTTTACTGCTCTGGCAACTTTTATCCTTCTTTGTCCTTTACTGCAGCAGTGTCATCATTGATATGACACTTACCATCTGCTAATTGTACAGTAGAATGGAATTGACTTTTATGATGAATGTTGCTAGAAAGAGGCTTACGTGATTCAGCATTGGATGTAGTGTTATTTGCACTGTCCAGATTTCTTTTGCCTGTAAAATGCTATACTCAAGTAAACTTCAAGCTAAAAAAAAGTTACAGAAGAACATCAGTACTCATACCAATATCAACAGAGAAACACCTAAATACACAAAGTTCTGAAGTTTCAAAGCCTTGGGAAAATAACCAAGTTTTAAAGGCAGATTTAAAGCAGTTCACAGACTCTGCTTGTCTTAAACCGATTGTAAGGGCATGCCAAAGTAAAGGAGTCCTGACCTCAAAAGCCCTATCACCAGCAGTTTAGAGGTGGAATTTAAGAACAGTCAACAGTTTTAAATCTTTCAAATGAAAGGATCTTATGGGACAATATTCCATAAGTAAATCAGCCAAAAATGTAGTGCCACAGTTGTTAAGGCATCTATATGTAAGCAATAGTATTTTAAAAGTGATATGACATTTCATTGGTAACCAGTGAAGATCTCTGAGTATCTGGTGATATGTTCCCAGAGACAAATGTGAAAGACTGGCGTTACTGCTGCATTTAGGGCATATTCCAATTTACCCAAGTATTCAAACATTGGCACAGTAAGCAAGAAATACTGTATAACAGAATATGTTCATGCTACCTTAAGTTATGCTATGTTTGTGCTTGGCAGTTCATAGTGAAATTTAAGATAGTGCTAACTTTGCTGTTAGACAAGGTTTTCTGGAATGCATAGTGCCACTTTTATTTAATTCTGTTTCATTTTATTTAATTGGGTCCACATCATCCTCACCAAACAAAGTATTAAAATACAGTAAGTCCATATCTCTGCAAGTCTCTGATTGGTGATCAGTCTTCATGTCTTCATGTTCTGGGTAGCTAAGATTTATTTATTTATTTAGTTTTTGTTGACCGGGTAAGTGCACTAGACAAATCTTGCCTATTTTCAGGCACGACCCGGGGGAGGGAGAATACAGATGAATGCCAACTGACCTTGAACCAGATTAAGCTGTTGGTGGTATTTTTTTAGTGAATGAGGGAAATTTGGCCAGGACACCGGGGAAATTCCCCTACTGTCCTGTAGGTGGACGGGCCGTCTTGCTGAGAGATGGCCACTGTGGGAGAGATGCCGGAGGAGAAGGACGCGAGTTTAGTGGTGGGGGAGGCCTCACTGCTAACTAAGCAACAATCTATGGAGAGTCTTAGTAATTTCCAGGAATGTGATAGAGAGGAGATATGAGGAAGTAGTGAAACCAACACTTCTTCAGCCGAAGGGTGAGTGTGCCCTACCAAACATTGCTACTGTGGCTAATGTTGACTGTTTTAAGGCTGGCAGTTCAGTCACTAATCCTAGCGAGTGCCGAAAGCCTTCAGAAGCAGAAAATATTAAACAAAGCAGTGAAAAGAAAAGCACTCCCCCACTAGATAAAAAAAACGTTAACTTGGTTCCCAAACAAAATGTGCAGGATTTATCTTTCAAAGAACAAGCTCACCTGTCTAAAGAGGCAGGGTTTGTGTTTTACCCACTGGTGAAACGGTGTTCTGAAACAGAAGGGTCCACCCAAATAAAATATTAAACCACTGTGAACGAACAAGAAGGGGTGACTGAATTCAGCTTCCAGCAGCCTTTAGCCCCTCAAACACTACCCTCAAGTAAAACCTTGGCTAAAACTTCAGTGCGAGAGTGCAACAAGATAAGCAAAAATGCTGCAACTACTTCGGGTGTTTGTAATAAACAGGGGTTAAAGAATGTAAAGGTACACAATGATACTTGGTCGCCTCATAAGGTGCTTCAAGAAGCAGGATGGGAAAAATCTGCTTCAGGCATTTGGACTCCTGACTTGGCCTGGGATTCAGCTTTTAATTTTCAAATGGCCTCCCCGGAGTGGTGACCGAACCTTTCACCGCATCAGGCTCAAGGAGAAAATAAAGCTGGACTGACCCTAGTGAGAAGAATGCAACTCAGGTTGAAAAGACACCTTTTCCAAAATTGAAAGATCACTCAAATTTAGAAACAAAACCTGTTCCTATTCCACAGGTCATTAAAGACAAGGGGGATTTGTGTAATGCAGTTAATCCGAACAAGCTGTTGCTCTCTGAACTATTTTCCCAATCAAGACGTGAAGCAGCTCCTCGGTGAAATGCTGTAAGAATTTGCTACAAGGGAGGTTTAGAAGAGAGACCTGATAGACATTTCGTAGGGAAATACCTAATAAAAGACTCTTTGTGGTTTTCTCCTAGAGATGTGTTCACTTTCATTAATATCTCTGGGGAGGACAACTTTGATATAAGTTTTAGATCAGCCTATAGTTTAGAACTTTTTTGGGAAAGATATGGGCAAGCTATAAATTTTCTCCCACATGGACCCCCTTTTTGGTAATTCCACTCACTAAACCTTTAATTAAAAATGTTACTGTTATGTTTAGGAATGAGGGGGTCCATGTGGAAGACATAACATATTGGTTGTCCCAGAAATGTGACATTCAAAGTGAGCCTGAACCCATTTTGGATTCAGAACAATTCTGGATGGGGGGATGGAAGTACAGAGTAAAACTCAGGCAATCTGAATCTGGGATTGAACATATCCCTAATGCTTTTCTGTTGGGCAGAGACCGTGGGGTATGTTTCTATAGTGGGCAGCCTAGAGCGTGCTACAAGTGTGGGTCAAAAACACATCTCTCTAGTGTTTGTGATCAACCCAGGTGTGACAACTGTGGGGAGGTAGGCCATGTAACCGTGCAATGTGCCAACCACACTAAATGTGACCTGTGTGAGGATTTTGGGCGCACTTTTAGAGAGTGCCTTTGGGAGGCAAGAAATAAAGCCTCTTGTGGGAGCACTGACTTGATAATCCAGCAAGCCCAGGATGCTATGTCTAAACAAGAAGGCACTAGAGTAGATAAACCTAAGCCTTCCTCTCAGCAGAATTCAGATATAGAAATCCCCTCTACAGTCCTGCCCCCCTTCCTTAACAGGGGCACCAGAAGGTTCAGTCAAAACAGAAAAAGAGATTATAGAACAATTTGAACCAGTTTGTTATAAAGACCCAGATGATACAGAGGGTGATAGAATGGTGAGCTCCGCAGCATCCCCCCTTCCTCCGAGAAGATCCAGTAGGCATCTTAAATCAATGGCTGCACCTCACAGTGAGTCAATTGAATCTCCAAATTCTTATGCTGCACTATTCACCTCTTGGGGTGACTCATAAATGGAAATTGGAGATTCAGATTCCCAAAAATCTGTGCAGGAAAACATAGGCACCCCGATAGAGGAATACAAAGAAAAGAAAAAAAAAATGGAGGAAAAAATAACATGATCCCATTACTTACAGTAAATTGAATGGCAGGTTACATATGGGGCACACTGAACACTCACAGTTTATTGAATTCTGTTAAAAGACAAGATGTCTTTCAATTTCTTCAGGATAAGAACATTGCAGTTTGTTTTTTGCAAGAAACATGGATGTTTTTCCATGAACAATTAGCCTCATTTCAAAGGGATTGGTCATGAGGGCCATTATATTGGTCATTTGGTAGAGATTGTGCGGTGGGATTGGAATGTTATTTAATTCTTTTCACTTTGTCTTAAACAAATTAATATAATTAATACCAGGGAGAATACTAATAATTGACGATTATGGCATTCTAGGAACTGTAGCTGTATCAATATTTATAACCCACAGACTAAAGCTCTTAGAACTGGATATATGAAAAAAATCCAACCCTATTTGATATCTTCACTTAACATTTTTTGGGAAGGGGACTTTAATTGTAGTCTGAACATACAGGGTAGATCGAATAAAAAATCTACTGTGATTCAAACTGTTTGGCATCTCTCATAAAAATTGGTGATCTCTCAAATTGTAACTGCTTAACAAATTCTGGGTCTAATTACACTTTCTTTAAAGGAAAGGTAGGTTCCACCATTGATTATTTATTTGCTTCTAAGGCTGTTACAGTAAGTAAGTTTAAAATAGTTCCAGAAGAATTTTCAGACCACCTGCTGGTATAGATTGAAATTGGAGTTTCACCCTCCTCATTTGGGAAAAAACCCAGATGGAAGTTAAACACTTCCATTCTTAAAGAGGCATTGGTTAAAAATTCAATTCTGCTTATTTTGAAAGCTAGA
Source organism: Neoceratodus forsteri (assembly GCA_016271365.2). Lineage (NCBI taxonomy): Eukaryota > Metazoa > Chordata > Ceratodontiformes > Ceratodontidae > Neoceratodus > Neoceratodus forsteri. The sequence continues at coordinate 776,908,467 of CM028137.1, forward strand.
TTATCAATGGCTTTTTTATACTGAGACTTAGGATCCTGGTGGATGGAAACAAAAAATGACTGCTGCAAGTGGTTTAAAAAATATGGCATTCAACGCAGGAATTCAGACTTTCTTTCTTATTTAAAACTGAGAAATCAATTGCAGCACCTCATTTCTTTAGATAATACTTCTAAATTTGATTATTCAGCTCAAATAGAAAATATCAAAAATCGGATGAAAGTTTTTCAATATAACAGAACCAGGACTCTTCAGGCAATCTTAACTAATCATTCAAAAAAAACAGTGGTAGGAGACCCATATGAACTATGTAAAAAAATTAAAGAGTCTACAGCCTTGGAATACCTAGATTGTAATCAAACTAGAGTGGATGATGAAATTGTCATTAATTCTATGATCGAAACCCATTTTTGTAAATTACAACCTGACACTTATCCATCTATTATAGAAATAAATAGTTATTTAGGGGTCTCTCCTGAGCTTTTGGATTCCCAGGACATTCAAAACATGGTGGCACCTTTTTCTTGTATAGAAATAGGAACAATCATTCATAATTTAAAAGATAATATTATTCCAGGTATGGGTGGCCTTTCCAATCTATTTTATAAAACTTTTCAATCAGAAATCTCTTCTTGTTTGCATTTGGTATTTCAGTTTTTTATGTCAAGGGAATTGATTCCAGAGTCTTTTACAGAAGGACTAATGATATATATTTTCAAATCAGGAGACAGAGGTGACATCAGGAATCAGTGGCCCATTACAATCTTAAATTCAGACTATAAAATCTTTACTACCTTATTAAATAACAGATTAAAAATAATAGCTAATAAGGTAAATTCTCCTCTGCAGTTTTGTGGCTTGCCTGATAGGCAAATACAGTCAGCTTTAACAATTATTAGGGACTTAATTGAGTCCTTATCATTAGAAGATAAATCTGGTTATTTGCTGTCAATAGATTTATAGAAAGCATTTGATAGGGTAAATCACTTATATTTGTTTCAGGTTTTAGAATTTTTTGGGATTCCCGGTTCAGTAATAAAGATTATAACAGCACTGTACAAGTCTGCCAAAGTTTGCCCAGTAATGAAGGGAACTATAACAAAAGGAATTGAAATTAAAACAGGGGTATGCCAAGGTTGTCCTCTCAGCCCCATGTTATATGTTTTCTCACTCGAACCTTTATTAAGAGCTGTAATCTTTCCACCTAGATGGGAAGGGTTACAAATGCCACTGTCCAATATGCAGCTGATAGTTCAAGCCTTTGCAGATGATGTTTGTCTCTTTTTTAAGAAACAAGATCAGATTGCAGAATTTTTTAAAGAATTTGAACTTTTTTCATTTATTTCCAATGCTAAATTAAATAATTTGAAATACAGAGGCTTACAGATGGGGTGTAAAAATCAAACTGCTATTAATTATAATAATATCAGAATTTCTGAAGAACCTCTCTCTATACTATGGTGATTTTAATTTGAATTGGTTGTCCCCAACAGAACATGAAATTAGAATGACAGTCATTGATTTAGGGTTTCAACAATTGATTGAATGTCCTACTAGAGTAAATTATAAGACAAGGTATTCTTCAACCCTTAATTGGGTAATTACGAATAGTCCATCACATATAGTTAATTGTGGGGTTCTCCCTGATGGGATAAGTGATCATAGTCCTGTATTTTTTGATTGGTTGGCTAAAATACTTAAAAAAGAAGCTAGGATTATAACGTATAGAAGGCTAAAGGATTTAGATGAGTGGAGGTTTTTTGAGGAAACACAATTATTAAATTGGTCATTTCTGGATAATATAACTGATATAAATGAAGCATATTTGAAATTTTGTAATTATTTTATTTTTATTTGTGATTAATACCCATCAGGTCTGTTAGGGTTAAGGGAAATAGTAATGTTTGGTTTTCCTCTGGTTTATTGATATTAATTAGGGAAAGAAATTTAGCTTGGAAAGTTTATAGAAGGACTAAACAATTAGACCATCAATTAGTTTATAAAAAGCTTAGGAATAAATGTCAAGTAGCAATTCACTTAGCAAAGAAGGATTATTATGTGAAAAAATTTGCAGAAGTAAGGGGGAATCCAAGTGCAACTTGGAATACAATTAATCAGTTATTAGGTAAAATTAAGGTGAATGAAGGCTGTGTATTAGAGAAGGAGGGTAATACTATTTTGGACCCTAAATCTGTGGCTGGAATATTTAATTTGCATTTCACTAATTTAGATAGGTACAGTTCCAATGTGGGTATTATGGGTAATTCCTGGAGCCATTTGGAAGCAGTTGTGAATGCTAATGACAATGGAATAGATGGGGGTAGTAATATTCCTAGATTTTATTTTTGATCATTACAAATTAGTGATGTGACTGAGTGTGTGATGAAAATGAATCCTAAGCCATACAGGGATCAGATGATATTGATTTCAGGGTATTAAAAAGAGTTATTAGTGCTGTTGCAGGACAGTTGACAAAATTGTTTAATTATTCTTTATGTAATGGAGCTTTCCCTGAAATGTGGAAGAGTGCAGTGGTAATGCCTATTTATAAATCTGGTTCGAGACTTGACCCAAATCATTATCGTCCAATTTCAATGCTTGCTCCTCTTTCTAAAATATTGGAGAAAATAGTTTCAGTTCAGTTAATTGATTATTTAACTAAATATAAACTTTGGTCAGATTCACAACATGGTTTTAGGTCTAATCACAATACAGAGACAGCCTTGGTGAGATTCACTAGTCGAGTTAATAGGGCTATTGATAGTGAGGACAATGTCATGGCGGCTTTTGTGGACCTCACCAAGGCTTTCGATTTAGTAAATCATGAGGTACTTCTGAAACAGTTGTTTAATTTAAATTTGCCTGAAGGGGTTATAGCATGGTTTAGGGATTATTTGGTTAATAGGAATCAAAAGACTTTAATTAATGGTATTTTATCTGATTCATCCTTGTTGAAATGTGGAGTCCCTCAAGGCTCTATTTTAGGACCTTTACTTTTGTCTCTATTTTTAAATTCATTAGCTTTTAATTTTAAAAAGACTGAGTTGTTGTTATATGCGGATGATGCAGTTTTGTTTTGTTCTGGTTCAGATTTTCAGTTACTTCAGAAAACATTACAGTATGATTTTAGTTTGCTTCATTATTGGTTTGATAAACATAAATTGGTGTTAAATTCAATGAAAACTAAGTCAATGGTTTTTTCACATCCAAGAAGAGTGCAGGGTCAGGAATTAAAAATTTCTGATAATTTAGGTACAGAAATTGAACAAGTTATGCAGTTTAAATATTTGGGGGTACTTATTGACTGTCATTTAGCATTTGATTGTCATGTAACAGACTTAATTAGTAGGGTACATAAAAGGTTAGGATTTCTGTATCGAATCAAGGATAATCTGACCTATGAGGTTAGATTATTGTTTACACAGAGTCTATTATTAACTATGATGGATTATGGGTCTATAGTATATTCATTTACTTCTGAAAAAGTCCTTGCCAGGCTGCAAGTTACCTATCATTCTGTTTTGCGTTTTGCTACTGGAGAAACAAGGCTCACTCATCACTGTTTATTATATAAACAATTGGGTTGTTTATCATTAAAGGGGAGATTTAATTTTAGGGCTTTGGTGTTTCTGCATAAGGTTATTTTAGGTATTTCTCCACCTAGTATTGTTAATTTGTTCCTAAGGAATATTCCTGGTAGTACTAGATCTCAGAGTAAGGATGGGTTTCAGGCTCCTTTTTTTCAAACAGCTTTTGGTCAAAATTCGTTGGATTTTACAATTGTCAAGATGTATAATCAACTTCCTAAAAATGTATTAAGACAATCGAAATTGTCTACTTTTAAGTATAAACTTAGAAAAACCTTGTTAGAAAAGTCAGACTGTAAATGCTTTGTGTAATGTGTATTTATAATGTGTTAATGTTTTAATTTTTGTATGTTTGTTTAAACTGGTCGTTTGTGAAAATGGGCTTGTCCCACAGACTTACCAGTATAAAAATAAATAAATGAAATGAAAATGAAATATACTAGGTATACAGTTTGGACCTCAAAATCTGCCGGAAGAGAATTGGGACAGGGTGTAAAAAAATATTGAATCAAAAACGGCTAGGTGGAAACAGTTTAAATTTACAAAACTAAAAAGAATTCAGGTCCTTAAACAATTTATAATACCTTGTCTACAATATGTAGCCCTGATCTATCCTTTACCTTCGCAATATGAGGCTAGGTTATATAGTTGCTGTTTTCAACTATTATGGGGGAATAGAGTAAACCCGGTTAAGAGATGCTATACTTACTTAGCAAAAGTGAAGGAGGGATTAGGAATGATAGATCCTATTATTTTTTGCCAGGTTCTTTTTTTTCTCATATGATTAGAAGATGTCTTCTGTATCCAGACGGTCAAAATGGACTATGGATTTTGAATTCTCTAGGGCGGTATATGAAAGCATGGCTTATCAGTGCTCCAAAAATTAGCCCCCACATCCACATACCATCCTATTTCAGACCAGCAGCACAGAAGTTATACAAATGGCAAGTTACAAAAAGTCAGATAAGATCCAACTCCACTAAAACTCTCTATAAAGTCATAATGTCTCAGGTCTATTCCATGGATCCCAGTTTTAAAAATTGCTCCACAGCTACAGTATGAATAACAACATTCTAGATCAATTTAATAATCCTAGACTCCCAGATTACATGTCGGAAACACAGTGGCTTATCATGTATGGCCGATTAAACATTAGAGGTACAGCTAAGTATAAAGCCAAAGAGGAAAGAAACTGTCCTTATCCTGAATGTATTAATCAGGAAGAAACAATGGATCATTTTTTCCTTTATTGTTCTTTTTCTAAATCTCTCTGGGTGTATGTGGAATTTGGCATGGTTATCACATATTAATTATGATATTTTAGTAATCGGTATAGTTCCACCTTGTTTACAGGTTTATGACAAAAGTACATTAATGATTTTTTTTGCATGTTCATGGTTTTGTTTATGGCAACTAAGATGCCAATGGGTTATTTACCAAAAGAAAAGCATGTATGAGGGGTTTTGCCTCTATGTAAGGAATGAATTACAGAAAGTGTACTTGAAAGATAATCAACTTTATAATGTAGATAAAGTTAAAGTATGGTGGAAGGGGTTTTCCCATATCATTAAATATAAATAGCTTGCTAAGTAAGGATAAAGAGTTGCCCCTAAGGGTAAAGAATTATTGAGATAAATCTTTTGTTTTTTCTATTTCCTTTTGTTTTTCCCCTTGTAAATACTGTATATGTGTTCTTCATGTTGTTCATTGTATTTTGTCATTTATGCACTATTGTAAATAAAAACACCCCTACTCTTTTCGATAAGTGCCATGGGATCTTTTACATCCACCTGAACTACCACCAATCCAGGCAGATGGGACCTTGGTTTAATGTCTCATCCGAAAGACGGCACCTCAGAAGTGCAGCACCCCTCTCATGCTGCACTACAGTGTTAGTACTGGGATATTAACCCAAGTGCCAGATGTGGGAACTGAGCCCACAGCCCTCTGATCTCCTGGCCTCAGAGGTGATGACACATCATTCTCCACCTGTCAGGAAAGAAAGGCACTGTGTAACAACAGCATTAGTAGTGTGTACCATTATTTTGGTGATAATTGTTTTACCTGATTCAGGCAACTCGAGTGAGTGTCTGCAATCCCAGTCTCTATGAACCTCCTGATGCAGTTCTCCTGTCTGTCAGAAAGGGACAGGACACTCATCTCTAACTGCACTGCATGCTTCTCCTTTAAAATGCAAGTTTCAAGTTCACCTTAATGCTGTCCATTCCAGATGCAAGCTGCTCCGATGCAGTCCCAGCATACCAGGAAGTAAAGTTTTGCTTCAGCGCATCTTTGAAAAGCTTATTAATAGTAATGTCCAGGATTTGTAAAAGATCAGTACAGCTGGCAGGCACAAACACAGGTATGATTTTGTTTTCATCTAATTTATCCAAAACAGTGGCCATTGTATGTGCATGGAAAAGGTCCCATAGCAAAAGCACCTTCTGCTCTGCTGAAAGTCCAAGCCGTGCTTTAATAAAATCCAAGTATGGCTTGAGGACTGTGGTGATGTACTCAGTGATGGTTTCCTCATTAGCCCAGTGATTTTCCAATTGTGTAATTGCCAAGTCTTTTGGAAATTTATGGTGGGGGGGGTGACAAGCAGGAGTTTTGCCCTTATAAATCACCTGTGGAGGGAGGAATTCACCAAACAGTGTACAGTAAAGTACTATGGAGACCTGTCTTTTGTCTCTGAGCCCAGTCACAGAGACCTCCTTTAATCTGGTGGCAGCCATTGTCCATTGGGACACCGGGACCTGGCTGACACCAGTTTCATCAACGTTTATTACAAACTCCAGTGGAATTAACTCTTGTGAGACACCTTTAGCAATCCTTTCCAAGAAACCTGTCTTGAACAGAATGAAATAACTTACTATGAGATCTTAAATTGAACTCCTTGTTATATATCTTCAGATTCATGGTACTCGTAAATTATTTATATTATTGTGTTTTATACAATCCCAACATGTCACATTTTCACCTTCTATCCTCTAATGAGAACAGTCCAAGAGTTTCCAATCTATCCTGGTAGCAATAATTTTTTAACCTAGGGACCATTTTGATTACTCTATGTTGCACATTTTCTATTTATTTTATTTTCTTACTATAATTTGGGCTCCAGATTTGTGAACCATAATCCAGAGTTGGTCTGATGTATGATTTATATACAGGAATGATACATTGCTTGCTCTTGGTTATGAAGGTGCGTTTTAGATTTTTTATGTCTATTTGCCGTCCCTCTTATTTTATTACAATGTGTGTTGAATCTTAAATCTTGGTTTATTGTGATCCCCAAATCCGTTTCAGTTTCAGCCTGCTTCAAGATATTGTTATTTAGATTGTATACCTGTTTAATATTACTTTTCCCATTATGAATGACACACATTTATCATAATTGAATTGCATACCATTTTTAAGGCCAATGCTTCTATTTTTTGTAGATCCATAGTAATAACTTCTCTGCTGGCCATGCTATCTACTATTCAAGCCAATTTTGTATCATCAGCAAATTTAGTAATTAGACTGTTTACATCTGTATGGAGGTCAGCAATAAAAAAGGAATAGAGTGCTGGCCCCAGCACCGAATCCTGTGGGACCCATTCATGACTGACTTCTCAGGTAGCATACCTTTTATTCTGACTGATTGCAATCTTCCCTGTAGCCAGTTAAAAACTCAATTTATTATGTTGTTTTTAATATTGGTAACCTTTAATTTATTTAAAAGTATATCATGGAGGGGCAATGTCAAATGCTTTTCAGAAGTCTAGGTATCTTATATACATTGTTATTTTTTTTATGTTGGAGTTTACTATTTCACAGAACGAGAACATGTTGGTTGCACATGACCTATTGCATCTAAAACCATGTTGTGTTTTGTCTTCTAGTCCCACTTCTCTGATTTCCCTTTCTAAGTCTTGTTTAATTAGTTTCTCCATTTGCTTCCTTGACACAGAAGTTAAACTAATGGGCAGATGGTTTGCAACATTCATTTTGATTCCTTTTTTGTACATTGGTATGACTATGGCCTTTTTCTGGTTGTCAGGTACTCTTCCCCGTTTGAAAGGATTTGTTAAAAATATTAGTTAAGGGCTCAGCAATTTCCCTTGCTATTTAATTTAATAATCTGAACTGTAACCCATTCAGACCTGCTGCCTTGGTAATGTCTAGTTCAAGCAGCAATTTTTCAACATCCTGTGTTGCAAAGGTTTTCACATTTATATTACTCTCATTATTACTGTTATTTCCTATGGTGCTATTTAATTTAGGAGAAAAGACTGAACTGAAGTAATCGTTAAATGTGTTCAACATTTCTTGGGGATCATTTATTTCCTTGTTATTCTTTAATAATGGGCCAATAGTTTTCTCAGAACCCTTGTTACTGTTGATATATGCATAGAAATATTTTGCACTGTCTTTATTGTTAGCTATTTTAAACTCAGTCTTTGTCGTCTCCCTTTTAATTAATTTTTTTGCCTTTTTAGCTCACACCTGTATTTACTGATGTTCAAATCAGATTTGTTTTTCTTCATTTTATTATAAGCTCTAACTTTCCTTTTCAGCTGCTTTCTGATCTTGCTGTTGTACCATGATGTAATTTTACCCTTGCAATTATAACATTTTTTGTAGGTATAATTCCTTTAAAGTTGGTGTACTTTGTCTCTTAAGCCAACCCAGTTCCCCTTTGGATCTAGGGTACCAAAAGATTTTTTTCAGTCCCAGCTTTTTAGTTTGTCCTGTATTTCTCCAAAATCTTCCCTTTCATAGTTCCTAACTATTGTGCAGTCCATGCTGCTCTTTATTTCCATATTAATGTCCCCTTCAACCATATAGTGATCATAGTTACCCAGTGTCTCTCTAGCCTTCCCATTCTGTATGTTTTCTGGTGAGTTCATTAGTACCATATCCAAGATGCTATGTCCCCTTGTGCGTGATGTAACCAACTGCTTAACCCCTTGATTTATGATGATATCCATATACGTTTGTTCTAGGGCACTTCCTGTAGTCATACTATGCCAGTCACTATCTGGTAAATTTAAAGCTACCATAACTACTATGTTTCCTTTTTCTACCATGGTGTCAATTTCTTTAATTAGAAATTGGTTATATGTTTTATTGCTATTTGGTGGTCCATAACAAATGCCTAGTACCAGGTCCTGGTTTGATCTTAGGTTCAGTTGTACCCATCTGGATTCCAAATCTACATATTCAGTGTTTAGTTTCAACTCAATATGTTCAATTTGTTTTTGATATCAACTGCGACCCCCCCCCCCTTTTTTTCTGGTCTGCCATAGTGATGTAATGTATATCTTGCAATGTTTTTTCCCCAGAGAAAGCATTTGTTCCATCAGGTTTCTATTATTGCAGCCACATCTATATTACCTGAATTCATTATAATTTCTAACTCTGCTTTTTTCAGGATCTTCAAATTATGTGCATTAATCAGTAGGAATTTCAAATGTTGTTTAGATTTTTGTTTAGTTTTCTTGGACTTGCTGTAATCCTTTTGAGTTGATTCAGTGGAGACCCAAGCTCCCTTCCCCTTTAAACACTCATTTATTTCATTCCTGACGTAATTCCCCAACATATGACTCTCCATTTTACGCAGATGTAATCCATCTATGGCAAACATCTGCTACTGATCCACAAATAGCTCCCAGTGCTGGAGGCATTTATAATTGTTTTCTAAGTACTGTTTCTGTGGCCAGTTGTTTGCATTTTTTATGTTATTCTTTCTCATGTTCCCTGCTCTTGGTTCCAGTAGTATCTCGGAAAGGATTATTTCTCTATTTCTACCATGTAGCTCTCTAACAAAGCTTTTGAATTCATCTTTGACTTCACTCTCAGTTTGTTTCCCAATATTGTTGGTGCCTACATGGATGACCACTAACTATTTGCTTAAGTTCTCCTTTATCATATTTGGTACCATGCCCTCAATATCCTTTATCTTGACCCCTAAGATGGAATGTGTGATTGTGTTATATTTATTATCTCTTACTTTGTACCTGTCTGTATATTTTCAAAAGGAATCTCCTGATACATAGACCTGTCTAGCATTTTGTTGGTTGGTAGTAGTGGTGGTGAGGGCTTCATTTTCAATTCTTATTTCACTGAAATTCTTTGCACTGCACTCCGGTTCTTTTTTTTTTTGTCTGGGTTATCTCTCACTTTATCAATTAATGGTGAAAAACTGCTTGAGCCATTAATCTCAAAGTTCGTTGTCCTCCTTCTTTTTTTAGCTTTCCTCCTCCCATCCATCAGGCACCAATCACCCTCATCTTCATTTTTTAGTTCTGTAGGTCTTTTTTCCACTAACTACTTTCTTTTACACTCAGTATATTCTCCCCTATTGTAGCAGCATCTTGAGTAGGTTCAAGGCTTATCATAAGGGCACTATTTTTTAATGTTCCTTTCTCCATTTCCAACTGTATTCATTTGAATTTTAGTTCCTTAATCTCCAAGTACTGTTTGCACCAACAAAACAAAACAAAAAAAAATCCTGAACTGGCTCTAAACTAAATTTATTACACAAATTAAATTTAGTGCCAGTTTCCCCAGTAGCCAGAACTACTTGATCCAGGTTTCTCTTCTCTTTAATTTTGGGTCCCAGTGTAATTCTTATGGTTGTTTTAGTCCTTGTTTTAGGGAACATTTGGGACAGTAAGAATTTATTTAAGTAACTCCATTACCATGCTGAGGAAGAATCTATATATGTCTGGAATTTGTTTATCCTATAATAGCTAACTGGAGTACTAAAACTACAGAGACTGATTTCCCTCCTTATGTCCTGTAGCAAACTTATATTCAGTTAGGTGAACTACTTAGCTCCAGGCAGCAACCAACACCATATAAGAAATGGTTACTATTACTGAAAGAATTTACCTTGTGGTCAAAATCTTTACCTTCAGAGAGTGTCCTGCTCCCTCAGTGGACACAGGCAGACAGGCTTACCTATGCCTGCATGTCACCAATGCTCACTAGGCATCAGCTTTTAACTATGGGCCACTGGAAGTATGGCTTACTAATTTCCAGTTTTCCATTCCCCCAAAATCTACTTTTTAGGGTATATATACAGTAATAATAATGACAATAATAATAATAACTTCATTTGTTGAAAGCACAATTCAACAAGTACCAAAGCACTTTTACAACAAGCATTTGTCAATGCCAAATGTTGTCTTGCTGACATTGGCATTGGTAGCACAGGAGTTGAACAGATGCATAATAGGAATGGCAGTGAAGTATGAAAGTGATGTCAAACCCCACATCACCCTACGGAGACTGACAGGCACTGAGGTGTGCCTTTGGGCATCGGCCATAAAGTTCATGGCATTTCGGCTCATCTTACCCTGCAGTGCAACAAATTTCATGTTGTGCTTTGGGGTCCTCGGGCCTTACGCTCACCCTATTTGGCCATAACACTCATGGCATTTTACCTCACCCTATCCTGCAGACACTGACAAGTGCTGAGGTGTGCCTTGGGGTGTTCGACTTTACAGTCACCTAATTTCATAAGGACATATGCTGAAATGGGTGCAGCATAGCAGAATGGGGTGAACTGTGGGCCAAAGAGTCCAAGGCACACCTCGATGTCTATCAGTGGCTTGAGGATGGGGGGATGGTATGGCATGAGCATGAGCATGACAGCCGGCAATGCAAAGATACACCCCTGACACCTGTCAGTCTGTACAGGGTGGGACATTATGGTTAGAAACCCTAATGCCCCGGCTGTTTGTTGGTATTTGCACTACAAATTTGCAACACAGAATTTTTGTGATCCCCACCTCATGAACGCATTTGGGACCTCTGCTCATGAATAGTGGCACTGTAATTTTGTTAATCTGTCCCGAACGTTGATTTCTCACAGTGACCGTGACATTCTGCACCAGATGTGGGAAAACACCATTCGGGCAGGATGTGAAAAATGACACCTGTACCATTCAAAGGTAGGTGTGAAGAGATGGCAGTGTTGAAAATCCTGAGTGAAAATATTAAAAATGCTCGAATTTATGAGCATATGTAGAAACTGTACAATGCACACTTGTAACACAGTTATTTAGTGGAATTATTTCACCAAATTTTCAACACAGGCATTTTGGGACCTCTGCTCATGAACACTGTCACTATGATTTTCTTCATCTGTCCTGATCATTGATTTCCCACAGTGACTGCGCCATAGTGCTCCACTTGTGCAAAAACACATTTCGGGCAGGATCTGAAAAATGACAGCTATACTGTTCATAAGGATGTGTACAAAATTGACAATGTTGAAAATGTTGAGTGAAAATATTACAAATTAGCAAAGTTACGCGTGAGCGTGGAAACTGCACAACGCATGCTCGTAACACAGTTATTTTTGGGAATATGTTCACCAAATTTGAAACATAGGCTTTTTGGGAGGTCACCTCATGAACAGCGACACTGTCATTTCATTACTTGGTACTGAAAGGTGATTCTGCACAGAGACCATAAAATCACCTTTCGGGACTGAATAATGCCATGACAGTGACTGAATTCATGAGGAGGGGTCCCAAAAACCCCTTGTTGAAAATTTGTAGCAGAAGTCAAAAAAATGGCTGAGATATCCACATAAGTTGAAAAAAACCCATTTATGCCATTATACAGCTTACCGGCATTTCTTCAGTTCGCAGTCGGCTTTGAAGAGTGAAGACGTGTTTCCGGTCCACCGAAGATCGTTGCACTGGGCTCTGGAGGTAAGTATGGGGTGCTGGGGTGTGGGGAGGCAGGGTGCGCAGAGGATGGGCATGGATTGGGGGAGGGGCCACTGGACTCAATGAGAGACCATTTTCTGTTTTACAGGTTAAAAAAAAAAACATTGCAAGACGGTTATTTTCTTTACAGGGACATTTGGCATGCTGGGGTGGGCCCCCAGCATGCCACCTGAGTGTTTTTTTGGGGGGGCTGTAGCCGACGGGGGATTGGGCACCCCCCTCTGGACATACAGAGTTGGGGGGGTTGCATGAGCTGAGGGGGATTGGGCACTCCCTCAGCACACAAGAAATGAGGGGTGTGCATTATACTGATGGGGATTGGGCACCCCCATTGGCAAATAACTTAGGAGGGGGCACGCTGACAGGGGGATTGGGCACCCTTTTGGCTTTCAGAGGGACTGTGTAAGGTGGCAGCTCTCCCTCGGCTTCTGTGGGGACTATGGGAAGCTGATGGGGAAGCCGTCTTCATGTTGCTTGACGGGGATACCAGGCGAGGCAAGCAGTAATTGGCTGCTGCTATCAGGGACTGCCCTGTGGTGCCCCCTGATTGCAGCAGCTAATTTCTTTCAAGGCAGTGGCACATTTCTCATCTGCTGTCATAGACAGCGTCTTATGCCATTGGTGCCACAGAGCCCTGCCACAAAAAGCAGTGGTGCCATTGGCTGCAGCAGAACCGCACCTCTGAAACCCGCTTCTCCACTGAAGCAACCACAATATGTTTGCACTGTGCGCACAAGACAACATAATAAAACCTTAAAACCATAAATATTTAAAACCACTATAAACTGACATTTATAAATTAATACTCAGGATAGGCAAGTGAGAAAAAAATGTTTTCAGAACTGTTTTGAAGCACTCCACAGTTAGGCGCCCCCTTATCCGATGAGTCAGAGAATTCTACAGGGTAGGAGCCACAAATGCTTGGGCCCCGGAGGTCTTTAAATAGACCCTGGGAATCTCCAGCAATCCCTCATTGGTGGAGCAGAGTGGTTGGAAGGGGCAGTAGGGATGCATGAGTTCTTGTAGGTAACTTAGTCCCAGTCTATGTAGGGCCTTGTAGGTCAGCAAGCCAACCTTGAAGGTGATCTGTCACTGAACAGGTAGCCAGTGCAGTCCGCACAGCACAGGTGTGATATGGCTAGATCGAGAAAGCCCAGTCAACAACCTGGCTGCAGCATTCTGCATCAGCTGCAAGTGGTGGATATCAACCCCTGGAAGCCCTAGGTAAAGGGCATTGCAGTAATCAAGGTGGGAGATCACAAAGGCATGGACCAATGTTGGAAGATCACCGGGCAGAACAAAATGCTTAATCCAGGTGATATTCCTCAGATGGTAAAAAGAGGTCCTGATGACAGATGACACCTGGAACTTCAGGGTCAACCCCTCATCAGAAACAACACCCAGACTCTGTACCCATTCAGAGGTTGTCAGCTGGAGACCTCTAAGCAAAATCCCAGAAGCCCACCCAGCCAAAGACCCCTCTACCCAGCAACCTGGCTCCACCACCAAAACCTCGGTTTTGTCAGGATTCAGCCTCAGCCAGTTGGCACTCATCCAGTCCTGGATTTCAGTGAGGCAGTTGTTAAACACTGACACTGCATTATCCTGATCAGGTACAAAGGATGTGTATAGCTGAGTATCATCTGCATAGCAGTGAAAACTCAAGCCATACCACCTTACAATGTCTCTCAATGGCAGCATACACAACGTGAATAGTATAGGCCAGAGCACAGAACCCTGGGATACCCCACATGACAGAGAGAATGCAATAGAGGAATAAATTCCCAATGTGACTCTGTGAGATTTACCCATGAGGAATGAATAGAACCATCTGAGGACCATCTCTGACAGGTCGCAGATGACCCGCAGGTGCTCCAACAGTACGCCATGATCCATGGTGTCAAATGCTGCAGAGAGATCAAGGAGCACTAAGTATAGCATGGTTAACACCATTCTATAATGCTTACTATGTAGGTCTGAACCTTTTGTTTGCTCTAGATTCCTGTGCTCTTGCTTGTTCTTGTCTATGGGTCCTATCTACAGAATACACTAGAAGCCTGGTGTAGCGGATAGGGTTCAGGTATCTAAATACAGATTTTGAGTCCTCCCTTTAAAATATCTCTAGTTCATTCATTCAGTTCATTCAGTGTAACTAAATAAAAGCCAGCAGTCTGGCAGAATGAGTTTCTCTCCATCACCCATCTGTTGAGAATTATCACAAGAAGCCACTCACTAGGCATTGGCATTTAATCTGGGGGAGACTGGAAGTATCAATCAATCAATCACTTTATTTAACCAGGCATAAACGCCATTGAGCAAGCTCATTTTCAAGGTGGTCCTGGGCATAAATACAATACAGTACACTTCATAAGATTACAGTTATGGTGGACAATGGTGCAAAAAAAAAAAACATTGTGAAGGTGCCGGTCAATATGGGCCTATACATACCGGTCAACATAATTAACATGCAAAGGTACATAATGATAAGCTTTACTGAAATGAGAAGAGACAACAATCCCATATCGTCTCCGCTGAGTAAGAGCCCATACCTAAATGATAAAAAATAAGGAGGTATTAAGGAATAGGGTAGAAATTGGGGTGAAAGAGTAGGCAGCCAAAAGGGAGGCCAGAATAGGTAAAAGGTAGAGAATAGGCAGGGTCATCTTGGATTAAGGGAACTAGGCTTGTAGGTCCTAGGTTTCTGTTGTTAGGAATGTGGGGTGGATGAGATACTTAGGCGTAGGATTTGAGAGTGGCATCCGAGGCTTAGGGGTCATCGGAATCTGAAACAGTTGCATGATTCCTTCAGATAATCCGTTAATAGAGCTTTGAATGTGAAAATGCTTGGAAGTGAGGATAGTTTTATTGAGTCTTGCATAGTATTCCAAAGTGATGGAAGTGAGAAGTTGATTGCTGCTGAGCCAAGGGTAGTTTTCACTCTAGGAATCTGGAAACAGATTAAGGAGAAGCGTTTCAGGCCATAGGAACCTTTAGCCCGTTTGAATATGTTCGAGATGTATGCAGGGAGGTTATCAGATAATGCTCTAAAAAAACAGAGGAGAGCATTCCTTTTTCTTCTAGTTGAGAGTGAGGTCCATCCTGAAACCTGGTATAAATGACAGTGATGTGTACTATGAGGTAGATTTAAGATAAATCTTAAAGTCCGGTGGTAAACGGTGTCCAGTTTGTTTAGCATCGTTGATGGGCAATGACTGTAAAGGAAGTCAGCATAGTCCAGTATAGGTAGGAATGTAGTTTGTACTAGTCTCATTCTGGCTTCTAACGTGAGTAGGTGTTTAATGCGATAGAATAAACCTAATCGCTGTCTTAGTTTCTTCAAGGTTTCATTTAAGTGGCACAGAAAGTTGAGCTTGTTATCCAGCCAGAACCCTAGGTATTTAAAGGTATCAACTACTTCAAGGGGTTCATCTAAGAGTGTTCGGATCTGTGTGATATGTGGACATCCGTAAGTAGACTTTGGTGAGAGAATCATTGCTTTAGTCTTTTTGGCGTTGAGGAGGAGCTTATGAGTGAGAAGGTTGTATTGGAGGGTGACGAAGTCTTTCTGTAAGTACTCATGGGCCAGATCCAAGGTTGAATTTGTGGTATAGAGTACAGTATCATCTGCGAATAAGTGCACATTTGCTGTGCCCAGCTGCGAGACCAGATTATTGATGTATATTGCAAAGAGGATAGGGCCCAGGATGGAGTCTTGTGGGACTCCTCGTAACAAGGATTTTTGTGGGGACAAATCTCCTATGGCTTTGACTTGTTGTAACCTATTGGTTAGGTAGCTGGTGAACCATTTAATGGTAGAACTATCAAGTCCGATGTTACTCAGTGCAGTAAGCATGATGGTATGATCCACAGTATGGAATGCCTTACTTAGATCAAGGAAGAGGGCAAATACATGCTTCTTAGAGTCCAAGGCCATTTGCCAGTCTGTAGTTACTTTGGCAAGAGCCGATATTGTACTGGGTTTGGCTCTGAAGCCAGACTGAGCCAGGTTTAGCAACTTTTGTGAATCCAAATGTTCTCTAAGTTGGATGTTGACAATTTTTTCAAGTAATTTAGAGAGGACGGATAGTATAGAAATAGGCCAATAATTGTTCAGATCACTCGGATCCCCAGTCTTGAATAATGGTAGGATGTGGTCAGTTTTCCACAAGACAGGTAGCTCACCTTGAATCAGAGAGGTGTTGAATAAGTGTGTAATGGGGGCGGTCAGATAGGTATGGCCAAGTTTTAGGAAGTAAGGTTCAATATTATCTGCACCCACACTCTTTTTTGTATCCAGAGAAAGGAGGAGGTCCTCCACTTGCTTGAACGTAATTGTGAGGAAGCTGAAGGGTGGGATGCGTTGGTTATGGTTGTGATTATCAGTGAAGCCAACAGTGTAGTCTCTTGCTGGGCTAAGTTTGCTGATAGGTGAGGTGTCAAAGGCAAGCCCTGCAGTGGCAAAGTGATCATTGCTTTTCTAGTATACCAGCTTTGTCCGTATAGGTGGTACCATCAGACACAATTTTGTTTGGAAGGGTGTTGCAGTGGACTGACCTTCACTTTTGAGGATGTTCCAAAATTTGGCAGAGTTGTTTTTATTGTCTTCTAGTTCTTTTTGGAAGTACCTAGCTTTTTTGACCTAATTAGCTTGGTACAAGCATTCCTAGTGGTACAGAATGCTAACCAATCAGCCTCCAGGTGGGATTTCCTCGTTTTTTTTCCACCAGTAGTCCCTATCCCTAAGTGCTTTCTTCAGGATGGGAGAGAACCAGCCAGGAGTTTTATTTTTTGATTTGATCAGTCTTAGTGGGGCGTGTTTGTCTATTAGCTCCAGTAAGAAGCTGTGAAAGATGTTAAATGCTTCGTTAAAGGTGGGGGCTAGGTAGAAATCCTGCCAAAGAATGTTGCTTAGATCTTTCAGGAAAGTGTACTGGCAGAACTTTTTCAGGCATCTTTTCTGGCATCTGTATGGCTTACAAACTTCTGGCTTTCCATTCCCAAAAACTCACCTTTTTAGGATATATAAGCAGTATATCATGGCTAAAGCCACGTTATAATGTTTACTATGTAGGTCTGAATCCTTTCTTGCTCTGGGATCCTACATTTTGCCTGTGCTTGTTCTTCACCATGGGTCATGTGACACTATGCTGCAGTCCTGGTCCCTATGTACAGAATGCACTTGAACCCTAGTATAGCTGACAGGATTCAGGTAATTAAATGCAAATTTTGAGCCCTCCATTTAAAATATCTCGAGATTCATTCATTCATTCATTCATTCATTCATTCATTCATTCTTTCATTCAGTCAGTGTAACTAAATAAAAGCCAGCAGTCTGGCAGAACAGGTTTCTCTTCATCACCCAGTCATTGAGAAGTATCATAGAGAAACACAGAAACACAGAATCTGCTGGCAGATGAGGACCGCTTGGCCCACCTAGTCTGCCCATTTACCTTACCTACTATAACACCATAGACCCTACTTGATCTCCGGCTTAGCCCTCCCTTCCCTAATGACTAAGGTTCATTTATGTCTATGCCATGCATTCTTGAAGTCCGCTACAGTTTTTGGCCCCACCTCCTCCGCTGGAAGGCTGTTCCAGGTGTCCACCACTCTTTCTGTGAAGAAGTATTTCCCTACCTTTCCCCTCAGTCTACCCTCTCCAGCTTCATAGCATGCCCCCGTGTTCTTGAGCATCTTTTTTTCTGAAAAATACTTCCATTTTTTACCTTGTTTATACCAGTGAGGTATTTTAAAGTCTATCATATCTCCCGTTTTCCTCCTTTCCTCCAGGGTGTACGTATTGATGTCCTTTAATCTCTCTTCATAGGGTCTCTGCTGCAGACTCTGCACCATTTTAGTTGCCCTCCTCTGGACCACCTCTACTCTGTCTATGTCCTTCTGGAGAAGTGATCTCCAGAACTGGATGCAATACTGTAGGTGAGGTCTCAGCAAGATTTATACAGTGATTATCACCACCTCCCTCTTTCTACTGGTGATACCCTTCCCTATGCATCCTAGCATCCCACTGGCTCTCCCTACAGCCTTGTCACACTGTTTGGACACCTTTAGGTTATGAGATATAATTACCCCCCAAGTCTCTTTTCTGTTTGGTGGTCATCAGTACCACTTCCCCCATCTTGTACTTCACCCCTTGGTTCTATGTCTTCAGTGCGTGATTTTTCACTTCTTTGCACTGAAACTTAGTTGCCACACTCTTGACCACTCCTCAAGCTTTCTTAGATCCCTTTTTAATTTTTCCACACACACCCTTGGAGTGTCCACCCTAATGCAGATTTTCGTGTCATCAGCAAAAAGGCATACCTCTCCTTCTAGCCCCTCTGCAATGTCACTGATAAAGACATTAAAGAAGATCGGTTGCAGTACTGATCCTTTTGGCACCCCCTTAGTCACCCTCCCTTTCTCAGAGTAAACTCCACTTACCACCACCCTCTGACGCCTATCCCCCAACAAATTCCTTACCCAGTTTACCACTTTTGGACCCACTCCAGGCTGCTCAGTTTGTTTACTAGTCTCCTATGTGGAACTGTGCCAAAGGCCTTACTGAAATCTAGGTAGACAATATCCACTGCTCCACCCTGATATACTTCCCTGGTCATCCAGTAAAATAAATCTATCAGATTTGTTTGACATCATCTCCCCCCAGTGAATCCGTGCTGCCTTGGAGCCTGTAAGCTGCTGGTTTCAAGATATTCCACAATCCTTTCCTTCAGCAGTGATTCCATTAATTTCCCCACCACTGAAGTCAAGCTGACTGGCCTGTAATTGCCAGCTTCCTCCCTGCTACCACTTTTGTGAAGTGGGATTACACCTGCTCTCTTCCAGTCCTCCAGGACCACTCCCATCTCCAGTGCGTGGTTGAATAGGACTGTCAGAGGTGTACAACCAGCACCTCTCTGAGCTCCTTCAATATCCTTGGATGTATCCCGTCTAGCCCCATTGTCTTGTCCACTTTCAGATTTGCAAATTCCTTCAGGACTCGCTCCTCTGTTACTGGACTAGTGCCCACCTCCCTTTCTTCGATGCTCCTGTCACTTATCTGTGGTCTCTCACCTTCCCCTTTCTCCATGAACACTGAACAAATCTATTGGTTCTGGATGTCTGCTTTCTCCTGGTCCCCCTCCACACACTCCTCCCCAGCCCTCCTTAACTATACAATCCCTCCCCTGTTTTTTCTCCTTTTGCTTACACACCTGAAAAATGTCTCATCCCCTTTCTGTACTGCCTGAGTTATTTTCTCCTCCATTTGCACCTTTGTGCTACTTTCTTTTTAAATAATAATTTTTATTGTTGATAAGAGGTTACATAGTATCTACTACACAACAATTCCTGTCATATATAGACTGAGCATCCCATCAACATTTTCTTTTTCCTTTGAGTTAAGGATTAACAAAAGAAAGAGCAACTATCAGAAAATAGCAAAGGACAAAGGGAGGAAGGAAGAACAGATGGAAAAAGAGTATAGAGAAGGAGAAGAAAAGGCGACAGAGAGAGAGAGAGAGGCTGTTAAGAGAGACATACTATTAACTAATATCATCCGGCACCCATCAGGATGGCTATCATTTCCCTTAAATCAAATCTAGTAAAACTTGAACCTGTTATTTACCTTGTTTATAAATAAAAAAATTAGTTTTTGCTCCTACAAAACGTGTACTAGCTTTTCTTTTATGCATACATGGCTAACAGAGTCAACATATCAACATTATCTCTCTTAGTCATAAGGTGGAAAAAAGGTAACCTTCTCCCTTTAAAGGTATCCAACCCCAGCCTAACCTTTGCTGTCAAATATTCTGACTGTAAAATCTTGAGACAAATGGAATACCAGGTATCTATTACTGGTTTGTTTGGTGTTAACCAATTTATGGTAATGGTTTTAAAAGCTGCCCCTATTATTATACTAAACAATTATTTCTGTGTTCTCTTTTTCAAAATGGGGGGGGGGGGAGACCAAGTAACCAATATTGTGGATCCACTGGAAGAGGAACTTCAAACAGATCAGAGGTTAATTTCTGGATCTCCTCCCAAAAACTCACAACAACCGGACATTTCCAAAATATGTGGGAGTACGAACCTCTCGCCTGACATTGATGCCAACATCTATCCGAGGGATGGTGCCCATAATGCTTTGTCACCACTGGAGGCCGAAAAAATCGTACTCCCACTTTCCAACGGAATTCCCTCCAAAAGAGGGATGCTGTTGTTTTGTGTATTTCTTCCCATGTCCTATCCCATTCCTTCTCTGGCAGCGTGAGTCCTAGTTCCATTGTCCACGCCTGTTTAACCTCCCCTAGACAATCATGGCTTGCATTTTGCATAGCCCCCACTAACTTCGATATTGTCTTGCTGGTTTCTCTCGTGGTTATTACCCCCACTTGAAATTCTCTAAGGGGGTTAACCGGCCTGTTATTACCATCCCACTTATCCCCCAATTTAGATCCCAAATAATGTCTGAATTGTAAGTACCTGAAAAAGTCAGACTGTCTCAGACCGAATTCCTGTTTTAATTGCTCAAATGATTTAAGAGTCTGATCCGAGTAAAATTGACCTAACCATTTTAAACCATATCTCTCCCATGATTGAAATGACATATCTAATTTCAGGGGCAGAAAATCCTGGCAACTGGATAAATGAGTCTGAGGAGAGTGAAAAATAATGGGAAACCCAGACATTTATTTGCCTCTAGCCAGACCTGTACTGTGGTCTGCGACCAGGGATTTGAAACATGTAATTTGGACAGACAGGGATAGTCCAAATGAAAAATATCTGCTACTCTTGATGTTGGCCAGGAATTTAATTCAATCTCCACCCACCTAGGGGGGGGAAGATCGTGTTAATGTGCATACCTGCCTGCAGTTGTGCTGCCCAATAATATACTTGCATATTTGGAAGCCCCAGTCCTCCTTTGCTCTTGGGCATCACTATTATTTTCCACATAACTCTAGGTTTTCTGCCTCCCCAAATAAATTTGGAAAGGGCCAATGATAAATCCTTCCAGAAGCCGATGGGGGGGGGGGCTGGATAGGAAGGACACTGAACATGAAAAGAAAACGGGGAAGGACATTCATTCTGATTGTTTCTATTTTCCCTGAAAAGGGAAAGAGGCAATTCTTTCCATCTATTAAGATCTTCTCTAACTTACTACAGTAATTTTACATGATTTTTTAGCTGGAGCTGTTTCAGATCATGGGGAATCCATACTCCCAGGCAGCGAAAACCGTGAGTACACCACTTAAAGGGGTCTTACTTTGGTAGGGTTCCTCCCGCCTCTCCCCCAACTGGATAAAGCTCTGATTTTTCCACATTTTCCTTATAACCTGAAAAACGGCCAAACTCTTGTAATATGTCTTTAATGTGCGGGATTGCCTGAACTGGGTTAGAAATGTATAACAGGGTATCATCTGCGTATAGAGATATCTTTACCTCCTCCCCTTTAATTTTTATGCCCTGAAAGGCCACTGTCTGCCTTATGTAGGCAGCCAGTGGTTCCAAACTGACAGCAAAAAGCAGAGGTGAGAGGGGGCAACCCTGTCTGGTACCTCTAGAAATTGAAAAAACAGGCAAAAGTACCCCATTCACTCTAACCTGCACTACCTGGTCTGAGTATATACCCCCATCCAAGCCCTGAATCTGTCTCTGAAGCCGAACCTCCCCAAGGCCGCATCCAGATACTCCCAATCTACTCTATCAAATGCTTTCTCAGCATCCAAAGACAGAACTGCCCCTAGATCCTACCCCAGGGGAGGTCCGGCTCCGGAGAGTACATTCAAAAGCAGGCGTATGTTATCTTGCAGGTGCCTCCCTGGGATAAATCCCGATTGGTCTGGGTGTACTAGATCGGTTATGACATTTTGTAACTGATTACTCAAAACTTTAGTAAATATTTTAGTATCTTGATTCAGTAATGCTATCGGCCTATAACTACCACATTTTGTGAGGTCCTTCCCTACTTTAGGAATGACAGTTATCATAGTTTCTTTCCAGGTAATGGGAACTGCCTGTGAGTCCAAATTCGAGTTACAAACCCTCATCAACAATGGGGCCAGATTTTCTCCAAACTCTTTGTAAAACCCGGCCTTATAGCCATCTGGGACAGGTGCCTTTCCAGTTGGGAGTGCCTTAATCACTGATATCACCTCTTGCTCAGTCAAAGGGGCCTCTAGAGCCATTTTCTGAGAGTGAGATAAAGTGGGGAGGATCACTTTGTCCAAAAAGCTTTTGATATGTTCAGAATGCTGGGAATATAAGTGCTATATAAGTGCTCATAATATTTTTTAAATGCCTCTGCAATCCCTTCTGGGGAGAACTGCTCGTGAGATGAAGTCTCATCCGGGGCCACCTTCTCAACATATCTGTCTGCTGCCTGTTTTCGTAATCTTTGGGCTAACAGTCTGCCCGCCCTCTCTCCTCTCTCATAATATTTCTGCCTCAGATATCCAAGACTATTTTCCACCCGCCTCTGTAGTAACGAGTCATACTTATCTTGGGCTTGAGTAAGTTTAGTCTGGATTGTAGCTGCACCCATTTTCTTATGTTCATCTTCTAAAATCCTGATCTGATCTAGGGAATCCTGCAACTTGGCCTGGTATAATTTATATTTATATGAGGCATATGAGATTGTGTGGCCCCTCACCACCACCTTTAATGCATCCAAAATATATTTGGGGGCTGATTCTGCATTTTCCCTTAGGAACTGCTGTATCAATTGTTTAATTAAAGCTTTGTATTGGATATCATTTAAAAGACCCATGTCAAATCTCCAAAGCCCCCTCGGCTGGGGTTCCCCCCAACTTAAAGTTGCTTTTACTGTAGCATGATCTGATAAGGTGCTCGGGAGAATTCTAACATCCTTAAAACTATATAAAAAATCTTTCTGTGTATAGTATCTATCTAATCTAGAATAAGTATTAGAAGATGGAGAAAAGAATGTATAATTTTTGGATACCGGATTATGGCATCTCCATGGGTCCACCATTCCAGCCTCAGAGCACAAATTTTTCAATAGGTGTGAGCAGGCTCTAGAGCCCGACATCTTAGGGGAACTCTGAACTTTGACCACATCTTCAACACAGTTCCAATCTCCCATACACATGATTTGCCCGGGAGAGAGGCCCGCCATAACAGCAAACAAGGCTCTAAAAAATTCCCCTGAGGGGGGCGTAGGGGCATACACTCCCACCAAATGTAGTAGTCTCTCTTTGTACAGCCCTGTGAGAATCACCCAATGCCCCGAACCTACTCTTTGCACTTTCTGAAGCTGGAACGGGAGACCCTTTTTAAGAAGAAAAACTACCCCTGCTTTAGTTGCTATAGGATGTTCATCTGAGTAAACACTGCCCACCCAAGATCTGCAAAGTTTAAGATGTTCAATTAAAGAAAGTTTGGTCTCTTGCAAACAGGCAATATCACAATTTTCTCTCCTCAGTTCGATGAGTACAGTATCTTGGCCCTTTTAACCACATTATTAATGCCCTTGACATTCAGAGAGCAGAGTGTTAAAGGAGCCATTACATATACAAAAATAGTAATAACTAAAATCTCCTAGAGCCATCCCCATCGATTATTTGTTCAATAATATTCATTCTATACCATGAATCTTCAGTACCTCTAAAGATAAAAAAGAGAAAAGGGAAAGAAACAGTTTGGAAATTAAAGAATAGAGTAAAGAAGTAGGTACAAACATCTACTATTACTAGGCCTATTAACATAACTATAAACATCAGAACTCCAACTAACCACCCTGTATCTAATAGGTGTGGAGGAGCAACAATACTTTTGGCAGAAGAACTACCAAAACCACCTTCCCAAGGTGGTATTATCCCTTAGACAGGGATTATTAGCCTAAGCTATTGAGGGAGAGAGCACCCTGGACTCTAGGTGCGAGGTCAGAGAGTCCCAAATTAACCAGAACCCTCCCAACCTGTGCCCTCTAATAATAGGAAGTTACCAGTGAGGCATAACCGTCCTCAGCTGCTTACACCCCTAACTGCATATTGAGTGCCTTGACATCCAGAGAGATCAACATCCTCTCTTCTAAATCTATGACTCCTTCGACTTGCATTTTTTAAAAACCTTAAATCGAGTATAATTTCTGCTCCATACAAAAGTAAAAAAAAATATAAAAGGATTTAAAGATTTGCAACTTGTTCTTTTGTGCAGTTCTCCATCAAATGCAAACAAGTAAATGAAGAATAACGTCTATATCAGTTGTCCCAAAGTCCAAGCTGTAACAAAAAAAAAAGAGTTCCCACGTTATGGGGACTTCCCATTAGGACTCGAATTCCCCAACAGTTACAGTCAAATTATAAGACGAGCCCCCGTGTGACCCGCTCCGTGCTAAACCCTGTGCATTCAACATTGTTGAATAGTTATTTTCCAGGCTAATCTCGGACTTTCATATGAATCTGAGGGCGGAATCAGCTGTTTTTGTTGACATCTGAGGACCCTTGCTTGTCAGGTAAACCTTCGCTGTGCCAAAATAATTTCCACTTTCTGTCTGACTGTCCCTGCAACTAGGCATTCATCGATAGAACTAGTCAGTCAGCCGCCGTTTCATTCAAGTAACCTTTCTCCCGGTTTGATGGTGCTGGGTGTTATCTGAGAATGAGCCATAACTTTCCCATTCACTACTCAATTCGACTGACCTTGCTGGAGCCATTTCGAGAGGTCCGCATGAAGGGGAAGCAGCGCTTCCATTCTAGAAGTCGGGTTTTGGAGCTTTTTGTCACCTGGAGATTGAGACCATAGTAACTGTTCCACTTCACTTTCAGCAATCTCTTCTTTTAAATCTGGCAATGAAATGCCTTCTGCGACCAGAGTTTCTCTCGCTGCTAACAGGGACTCAAAGATTTTGGGACCCCCCAAGAATTCGATCCACAATTTAGCCGGGTAACATAAGTAAGCTCGTTTCTCCTTTTCCCTCAGCTGCTTCACCACCCAGAGCACTTTTTTTCTCTGAGCTGCCAAGGACGGGGGAAAGTCTTGGTCTATATATACTCTGGCTCCATCTAGATTAAGGTCTTTTTTTGCCCATGCATGATGTAGAACTTTTTCTTTTGTCGGAAATTTTAAGAATTTGATAAGGATAGCTCTCGTGGGTGCACCCGGTTTTGGCTTGGGACCAAGCGTACGGTGTACTCTTTCAGTTTCTAGGGGGATGTCCTCCTCCAAGCCCAACTCCATTTTCAGCCATGATTCCATATATGTTACCATATCATCTTGCTCTACCCCCTCCGGTATTCCGACCACCCTTATGTTATTACGTCGGGACCGGGCTTCTGCATCTTCCGTTTTCGCCGTTGAAACACATTCTCTTTTATGAAGGTAGACCAGGGATCGGCTGTAGGCCATGTTCTCTCTCTGGAGAATGTCCATATGCTTTTCGATATCCGTTGTTCTCGCTTCCAATTTCCGAAAATCTTTCTGTATTTCTGTTACTTTGCCATCAGTTCGTTGTAGAAGACGCAGTATTTTCCTAGTCTCCAGACATGTCCCGATGGATCCCGAGTCAGAACAGGAATCTTCTTCTCCCAAGCAAGAGAGTACTGAAGAGCGAGAGGGTGCGGGGCTCAGGCCTGGAGTTGTTCATCCTTTGTCACTCCATGTGACCGTTCTGGGGCTCGTTAGCCCTTTCTTTTTTGTTCTTCCCATCCTTGTAATCAAAGCCTTGTTTTTCTGACAGGACCTGCAAGTGAATATGCCCAAAACTCTCTGGATTACAATCAATTATTCACACACGGGGTGAGAGCTGAAGGCTAGGCAGCAATATTGGATCATTGCCTCACCCGAACTTGTCTCACCTTTGTGCTATTGACTGCTTTCCCTGTCTCTCTCTGATTCTCATCATACACCTTTCTATCCTCCTCCTCCCTCTGCATCTCCTTTTACCTCCTGTAAGCTAACTTTGTTACCCTTACAGTACCTTCCCAGCCACCTCTTTTGAGAACAATAGCAGTCTCTTTTTCCTCTTGCTTTTGATTACTTGCCTGTCACAGAGGTTCATTGCCTTCCATATGGCCCCTTTTAGTATCGCCCACTGTATCTCCACTCCACCCTTGTTCTCCCTTCCCAGCCAGGGCATCCCTGAGGCATTCCCCCATCTTTGTAAAGTTGGCTCTTCTTAAGTCCTTTGTGTGGTTCAGTTCTAGCATAGTACTTATACTGAACCACACTATACAGTGATTGTTGGTCTTCAGGTGGCCACCTACCATGACGTCTGCAACATTGTTCCCAGTGGTTTGAATAGGGTCCAATATTGCTCTCTCATGAGTGGGCTGTCTTACTAGTTGCCTGAGGAATGCCCCCTGCAGGGAGTCCAGGATGTCTCTGCTCCTAGCTGAAGCTGCAGCTAGGATGCTCCAATCCACATCCGGCAGATTGAAGTCCCCCACCAGCAGCACCTTCCCCCTGGTTGCCATCTTTT
Organism: Neoceratodus forsteri; assembly: GCA_016271365.2. NCBI lineage: Eukaryota > Metazoa > Chordata > Ceratodontiformes > Ceratodontidae > Neoceratodus > Neoceratodus forsteri. Next base: position 776,935,217 of record CM028137.1, read on the forward strand.
GGATGGCATCCACCAGTATCTTATCCACTCCCTCCCATGCTGGAGATCTGTAGATTACACCAGTGTGAACAGTAGTTCCATTCTGTCTCTAGGGTAACCCACAGTGCCTCTGCCCCTCCCTGTATTCCCTGTGTCTCTGTAGCTTTTATGCTATTTCTTATGTAAAGAACCATTCCTCCCCCTTTCTTGCCCTCTGTGTCCTTCCTGGACAGGGTATAGCCTGGTATGGCTATATCCCAGTCATGGTTCTCATTGCAGCATGACTCAGTAAGGGCGACAATGTCCAGGTCAGCCTCTGCTGTAATGGCCACAAGGTCCTGGATTTTATTTCCCAGACTTCGAGCATTAGTGCACATGGCCTTCCAAATTCTTGTACCACCCTTTTTATCAGTCCCACTTTTTCCTTTTCGCCTATTCACCTTATCGCCTCTGCCCTCATTCCCATCCATCTTCATTTCTACCCCTCTGCTTTTCCTGTTGTTAGAAACCATTGGGGATATCCCTCCCTTAGGGTGTTCCCTACTGACTACTTCAGCTTGAGGGGGTGGACAGTTTATGTCTCCCTTCGTCCTTCTGCCACCCCCTGCTAGTTTAAATGTTCACCAAAATAGCATTTAAACCATTCACGGAGGACTGTGATCCCCCTCCCAGGTGGATGTAGGCCCTTCCCCCTATATACTGTAGACCTTTATTCCTCCTGGTGGGAACCCAGTCCCCAATGTACCTGAAACCTTCCTCTCTACACCAATCCTTCAACCACTGGTTGAAGCTCTTGGTGCAGAGTACCCTATCCTCCCCCCTATTGTAGACAGGCAACACCTCAGAAAAGGCCACTGAGTGTGCTACCTACCTAAGACCCCTTCCCAATTCCCTGAACTCCTCCTGCATTCTCCTAACCTCATCCCTAGCCAGGTCATTGGTCCCTAGGTGGACAATGACATCCAGCTCTCCCTCTCATCCTGCTTCCTTAGTGATCCCCAGGATCTGCTTCCCATCCCTCCAAGCTGTGGTGCCAGGTGGGCACCTAGCCTCCTTCCCCCCTCCCTTTCTGTCCCCAAATCTATCCCCCTAACAATTAACAATTGAGTCTCCCAACAAGAGTTACTTCCTACTCCTCCTCTGGGGTCCTCTACTACCCTCCTTGGGGCCTCCCTAACAGAAGACCACCACATCCTCCCTGGCCACTACTGCGGGTGCCTCCATGGGACAGTACTGCCCTGCCAGAGCAGTGTATGAGTTGTGCAGGGGTACCATCTGGGGGATGTGCCTCTGATCCACCACTCTCACCCTTTCTGAGCCCTCCGTAGTCCAGCCAGCCCCCCTTCCTGGCAACCTTTGAGGCAGTGGTGGCTGACTTTGTGGTCCCTGGGTGGGGAAAGAGGCCTTCTAAATCCTAGTCAACTTGGCTTGGAGACAAGCAACCTCCACCCTCATGCCAGAGAGGTGCACACAGATGGGGTAGCACTGCAGTCTCCAGAAAGTCTCCATGAAGACTGCTGCCCCACAGCCACTGTACTGCACTGCACTGCACCACTCCCAGCATAACTATTGTTTACCTAGCCTGTTTTAGTTTTGTTTACTCTTATCCCTTTTTAACCCTTACACTAGATGAGGTGTTTTACCTATTCACACCTTTTAGCTTTCTTTAACCCTTTTTTTACCCTTACCTTAGATCGGTTGTTTCACCTATTCCAAACTTTTTGCTTACTTTAACCCTTTTTACCCTTTCCCTAAATAGGGTGTTTCACCTATGCAAAATGTTTTTTCCTTTTGTTTTTTTGTGTGGCCCTAACACTCCTCGCTCTCTTATGGTGTGAGCTATGACTAGTGCTTAGCAGGAATCTTATACTAATTTTCAGGTAGACTTCCTGTTACCCTGCTTCCTCCTACTAATTCCTGTCACCTACTTAACCCCCTTTACTGCTCCCCTGCCTACCTGCTGAGGCACGGAGTATCTAGCTGCTGGCTGCCTCATTGGGCTGACTCCGGTGGGCAGACTCTGATGTCCTTAGCACGTTGGTCTTTTGCACAGTGGGCCACAGCATGGGGGACTGCTTGATGTATTACCCCTTATGTAGTCCTCTGCTCCTCTCCCAAATATGCTGCTTCTAAATGCAAAATCAAACTGGATCTGGGGCACACCTGATTGCTTTCACATGTCACAGACCCCTCTGATTTAGCTGTCTTAGCTAGCTGTTAAGTGATGGGGGAGGGGGAGCTGTAGATGCTTTCCCCTGTTTCTGTCTCAAATATGCTGCTTCTACAAAAGTTCTAAAAGAGTTCAAGAGTAGATGGAACATATTAGTTATGATACAGAGTAAGCTCCTTGCACTTGAACAGTTGTAGTTCAAGATGGCTCTGCAATTGAAGGGCTAAATAAACACACATAATGTTGCCAAGTCTGAGCAAAATGTATAGCACCCATCAATCATTCAATGCATATTGGCCAACCTAACAATGAATTAAGGGTATTACTGCATTGCTGTTTTTACTATTTTTTTTTTTTTAGGATCTAGGTTGAAGGCAGTGCTATAATACATTACATTTCCTAAACCTGATTAGAAGTTGTACTATTTTCCAGTTACCACTTATAAGGGGCAAGATTTTGTATTTGTAAGGATAATAATTTTCCTAAACTGTAGCCATGCCAGGAATTGAAAAATTATTGCACTTAAAGAAGCAACATTTGTTAGTCAGCAAAACATTTCATCGTATGGTTTATTAAGCAAAAATGTATTTCTGACATCCTTTAGATTCATGCTCAGTGTATTTTTAGTTTTCTGATATTGGTAAAACAGCTTTTGCAGCTAATTTTGTAATTAATGACTCACACCATTAAAGAGGACTGCCACTCACAATTGTTAAAAAATCTTTTCTGTTGAGGTTTCCTGTTATATGAACATACGCAATTCATAATGTAGATATATTAGGATGGTGTTACTACATGTTTCTGATGGCAAACAGTACAACATGGTACCAGGATATTTAATTTCTCCATGGAAGGCAACTGGAGCTTTCAAAACTTCAAAATCCTGTATATTGGTTCAGGAATAAAAGAAAATGAATATCTTGATATTTTTGCCAGACAAATATTATCATTGGAACACCTATACAGTGACTAACAAATACTGCTGCTTTAAAACACCAGAGAGATGAAACTGCTCTGCTCATAAGGTACATTAAGTTGAAACCTGTAGACCATCAATAGATATGATAGATACGATGGTTTCATTTATACTAGAATGTCTGGAGAAGTTAAATTTGGAAAAAACAGAATGAAAGATGTTTATAATGTGGGACATGCATAACAGAAGGTAGATATGTTTCCTCTAATGAAAGAGTGAGACAAATGTTAGAAAAACTATCATACTACAAAAATACAGATGACTTGGGAAGTTATTGGCAATTATGCAACACTTATAAAAAGAATATCAACATACAAAACTTAACTTTTTCCTGGAGAGGCAACTAACTAATCACAAAGATCCAAAATCATTCTGGAATTCTTTTAAAAATATCTGGCATCTAACTAACAGAACTAGAACTTTTATAAAAGTTGGTGATTATAAATTTCACAGAGAATCAGATATACCAAACCCATGTTTTATTTATTTTATTAACATAGAACAATATCGGTCAAACAATAAGACACTTAATAATTACAGTAACTTAAACAGAATTGTAGAGAGGCCAGAAATTGGAAGTAATTTGCAAAGTCCTGAATTATTTTCTTATAGTTTCTGAAGATGAAATATTAATAATGTTAAAGTGCACAGATGACATTTTCTTTTATTAAAAAAATATAAATAAATAAATAAAGATGAAATTGAGGGTCCTGTGGCCACATCATCCCAGGATTTTTAAGATCTCAGTTGAATTTATTGTCAGGACAATAACAAACATAGATATTTATTCTGTCATTATGAACAAATAAAGAAACTAAAATTTGGAACTCAGTAACTGCACCCCCAATTCACAATGATGTAGAAATGATCACAGTCCTAAACTACAGACAGATTTTGGTTCTCTGTGTATTAGCAGAACTATCTGAATGGACTGTATATAATCAGTTAAAAGACTAGCTGGACAAAAATGATCTGCTATGTCAACATCACTATAGATTTAGAATTGATCATAGTACTGCTATAGCCTTGTGTCAGATTGTCCATTGAAATTGTTGATGTCTTTGAAAAAGGTTACTGCATCTTGCAGGCTCCATTTTTGCCTATATGACCAAAGCATTTAATTTGGTATATCATGAAATATTGTTACCTAAGCTTTCTGGTGTTGGAATAGCAGACCACACACACTGCAGTGGTTTAAAGATTTTTTTGGACCTGCGATGACAAAGGGATGAAATAGGGGATACTAAATTGGAATTCAGTCTGATTGTCTGCAGTACCCATGGATCAGTACTGGGCCCACTGCTTTTTTTTTCTATTTTAATGAATGACTTACCAGCATTAAACAAATCAGTCAGTACTATCATGTGCTATAGTTGGGGCCAGTGGAGCAAAAATTGATACGGTTAGTCATTTTATGTATTTAGGATTCTATTTCAATGAAAACTTATCAATGCAATATAATATGGATACAACAGTTAGAAACCAGAATCAAAAACTGGGATTCCTATATAGGTATACATTTGTACAAACCTCTGAACACAGATGATAGTATCTAAGCATGTTTAAAGGGACACTGTCAACTTGTTTTTCATCATATTATTTCTAGTTGAAAGCCCACATTTTATGACCCTCTCTAAAATTCGCTGATGGTGCTGTTTGTTTTGTCTGTCTCCTTGTTCAGTAGAACTGAAATGCATGGCAATATATATTTATAAACAACCTTGTTTTGTTTACAATCCTGGTTCTGTTCTTACTGCACACTTCCTGAGCATTAGAAACACACCCAAACAGTGCAGTCACTCATAAGAAAGAAGCCTCCTAAACTCCCATTGCATCCTGAGGGGCTAGACTGTTTTATGGGCATTCCCAAGTCCAAGAAAGATGCATTTGGAGTTGCTCAAGGGATGTAAACAAACCTGTTTTGGTGTGATAACACCAGTATGTTGGGCAGTCTGTTTTTCACTTTTTTAAAGAAAATAAGTGTCAGAATCAAACTAACAGCTACATCAGCAATCTTTACTAAATGTTGGCAGTCATAAAATATGTTTTTTAAACTAGGGACACTTTGAGACCTAAGGGGGTTGACAGTGTCCCTTTAAATGTCCATGGCAGATTATGGTAATATTCTTTATTTTAATTCCCCAACAATCTCTGTGGACAATATATGTTGTTTTGCTCTGATCACACCTTTAAGACAGCATCTTTGGGATCTTCATGTGGGGTTGAATATTTTGCCAAGAGAAAATCATTCATAAAAAAATGCATTTAATTTTTTTTATCAGTCAAAATACATTGATCAGACCCTGAACTAAAGTTAAAGAAATTAGTTTTCAAGCAGGATTTAAAAATGCCTACAGAGTGGACTCCTCTCACCTCTGAAGACAATACATTTTATAGCATGGATGCCACCACTCTAAATGGTTAAGTACCTGAGGACTTCAGATACGTAAATGCAGAGTAGACACACCTTGGTGGAATGGAGGAAGTGGCCAGGAGCATACAAATGCAGGAGGTCTTTTAGGAAGCCAGGGCCCAGACCATGCAGGGCCTTACGTGTCATCAAGTTTATACTAAAGTTGACGTGCCAGCAACTTGGCAGCTGATGCAGATCATGGAGCACTGGCAGAATATGTATGAAATGTGGGTCCCAGCAATCAGCCACATTGCTGGATTCTATGTTAGCTGCAGGTGACACACTGACTTCACAGATAAGCCTAGGTAAAGGGCATTGCAGTAGCCCAATCTAGATGTAATTAAGGCATGTACTAATGTTGTCAGATCACCTGGGGCAAGATAGTGCTTGATCTAAGCAAGGTTTTAGAGATGGAAAAAAACACTGTGGATTACTACTGACCCCTGATGTTCCAGTGTCAGCTTGTAGCCCACAACAACCCCCAGATTCCTAACACTATCCATGGCTCCCAGTGTGACACCATTTAGAAATGGCAAGGTAACATCAATACAATTAATTGCTGACCCATGCAGACAAGATTCCACTAGCAAAAACTTAATTTCTGATGAAATGAGACTATCTCAACTAACGGTCATCCAATCACTAATTTCCTGAAGGCAATCATTTAGCCCTGACACTGCTGCACCCCCGTTTGGTGCACAAGACAGACACAGCTAGGTATCATTAGAATAGCAATGAAAACCCAACCCATAATGTCTACTGACCTCCCCAATGGCAGCATGTTTACAACAAACAACATACGTGCCAGGATTGAACCCTGAGGCAGTCTACAGCAGAGAGCAATGCTTTCTGAGATGTAAAAGGCCAATACCAACTTCTGTGCTCTGCCGGGCAAGTAGGACTCAAACCACTGGACTCCATCCCCAAGAGCCCTAAGTAGTACCTCAGCCATACCATTAGCACTCCATATTGCACTGTGCCAAATGCGGAGGAGAGGTCAAGCAGGACCAAAATAGAACAAAGTCTGCCATCCCTGGCCAGGAGGAGATAGTGAAAAACTTAAATGTGGGCAGTCTTGATGCTGTGACAAGGCCAGAAACCTGATTGGAGAGGCTTATACAGTATGTGCCATACTGTTCCAGGTGACACTCCAGCTGCACCACTGCCACCTTTCTGATTACCTTCCCCAAAAAAGGAAGGTTTGTAACAGGCCAGTAAATCAACTGAACATCAGATTCCAAGGATGTTTTTTTTCAGGATGGATCTCACCAATGCCCACTTCAATGTATAAGGAAAAGTTTCCTCCATCAAGAAACACTCTATGATGGCAACAGAAGTCAGGCCCAAGGTCTCCATGAACCTCACAAGAAGCCATGTAGGCACTGACTCAAAAGTACAGCAGGTAGGGGGCAGCCCCAAGATCACCTGGAAGTCCACCAGAACTCATTCAAACTCCTCCCAGCAAAGAGGAGTGCCTATGCTCATCATTGAGTGGGCACTACCAGCCCATGAAAGGCTCTTTGAGAATATAGTAGAGAAAAAAGAAACTCCTGCACTACCCACAGTAAAGAACACAATGATGGCACAAGTGGTTGTAAATGAAATTTTAATTAAAATCATCACTTCCTGATTACGCTCTAAAGTGAAACTGGTAGGAGGTTCTTGGGTCTCACTGGTGTTTGTCCTGGCAAGAGGTCTGAGCACTTGATTCAAATTGCATTTACAACTACTTGTGCCTTGATTGTGTTCTTTATGGTGGGTAGTGCTGGAGTTTTTTTCTCTTTTGTCTAGTTTTCTCCTAGCACACCCAGCCTATGGGCCGACTTTTTTTCCTGGCTCTTTGAGAAGATCTCAGCTTGGATGGAGGATACCTTGGTAAGGAAGAACTGACTGAACTCCTTAACTGATAAGATTTAATAATTTGTCTATGGTGTGGAAGAGTTAAGCTGGTCGGTTCTTCTCATCAGTAATCACCCATGACAGGAAAGCTGACTTTTTCAGGGTGAGTGCCCACTGACACTCACCTTAGTTGAGTTCTCAGTGCCACTCTATCCTCCCCTGACTGGGACCTCTGCCAAGAATGCTCTATCCACCATCTGTTTATCTTCAACCACCTCAGGTCATCATTGTACCAGGGTGACCTGCGGTAAAACATCAAAGGATGAACATAGAATGGTGACAGGATGCCCAGGGCAGTTGTAAGAGCCATATTATAGCTCTCCATGGCCTTCCTGGTACCTTCAGCACATAGTGTCATTATGCCCGATTTGTCCAGTACTACCAGGAGATTCTCAGGCTCCAAATTACAACCAGGGCAGTATCTGACCATCTCCACCAGGGAGGTATTGAACTGAGGGGCTGTGCAGAAGAACTGCATGGAATGATGATTCAGCCAAATAGCTGGACCAACCTTGATATTGCTAATGTCATTTCCCAGTGAGAAGACTAGATCCAAAGTATGCCCATGTTGATGGATACCAGAAGCAACCACCTGTATGAGGTCCAGCAGTGACATCAGCTGGAGGAACTGCAGTTCAAAAACATGCTTCATCATTAACCCAGGCAATGAAATCATCCAGGACAAGCAGTCTGGGAGAATCCATCATCAGGTCAGCCATGAAGCCCTCATGTTCTTGCAGGAAGTCATTCATTAAAATGACCAAGTCAAATTGGTGGGGTATGCCATTAAGGGCTATTCTACAACAGAGAGCTTTGAGCCACATGAGAACCATGGTAAGATCTGTCTTACCGCACACCCAGGAATGAGTTCTTGTACTTATAAAGTGTCTCATTTAGGCAAAAAATGTCTGAAAGAGACATTTTAAATTTAATTGAGAAGCAGCCATGTGGCAAGACAAATCTTACTGCACAGCCGCATGAAATGGTTCAGCCAATCACAGTCTTCCTCTCCTCAATGCTATTTTGTAATTAAGGAATTTCGCTGCACATTTTAATTCTTACATATCCATTCCATAGTTTCTGCAACAATTCAAATCTCTATCAGAGACTAATGGTGTCAGTGTAGATGGACTGTGGCTGAAAGCATACAAAGGATAGAGTGTATACTATTTATCCTCATTTTTCATTGACAGATTTCCTGTGCTATTGTGAAACCGGCCATGTTCATTTTAATCAAATTTTGCACTGTCCTTGATTTAGCCAAAAATGTTATGGTTTTATATATTTAATAAGTCATTTGTTAACTGGGTAAGAAGTCAGCGTACACAGCTTCTATTTACTGAAATGCAATGACATACAATAATTCAATATATTTTATTGCAGTGTGGCATAATGACAGAATACAATTCAAACTATCTGATTAGTTCCTATTTTGCTATGATTGATATTTCACAGTCTGTGGTAATTTGCACAAATTTTTCTCTGAGCATTCATAACATTTCATAAAAAAACAGTAGCAAAAATGAATGTGATGTGAAAATGACCCATTTTACAGTATTTAAACTCCACTTACCTCACTGTTTGTGTAAACACAAACTTTTCTTCTCCATAACCTAAGTGTCTCAAAATCATTGCTGTACAAACTTCTTTCTTGGATAATTTCATTGGGATATTTTGTAAAATACTTACATACAGTCCATCCACCCATTGCCGTTCCCTTCACGTGCCCTGAGTTCCCTAGTCTGGGAGAAGCTGATCTGCTCCAGAGACAAAGCCAACCTGAACAGCTGAGATGATGATGGAGGCCCAGAAACCAGAGCACCAAGTCTGCATCTAGGTGGGATGAGCACAGCAATATCACCTACCTGTATACAGTACCATGTTGTTTTCCCTGGGGTTGTAGAAACATAGACAATGACGGCAGAAAAAGATCAAAGGTCCATATGGTCTGCCCAAGTTCCCTAAATCCCATGAACCTTCCTTGGAACCTAATGTTCCTACAGAGTACGAACCCTCCCGATCCTTTCCCCATTCTCTTCCCTAGGCCTGTTGCCGCGGGAAACCACTTTTCTCTTTATTCTCTCCCAAGCCTCCTTGAATCCTCTGATTGTGTTTACTCTCACCACCTCAACTGGCAGACTGTTTCAAGGTTCCACCACCATTTTTGTAAAGAAGTGCTTCTTCATGTCCTTCTGGAACCTCTCACATGCTAATTTCCAATTGTGTCCATGTGACTGCAAGTTGATATGCAGACTGAACATTCCTATGCAGTTCACCTTATTAATTTTATGTCTCTTTGCAGATGACACAAAGATCTGTAACAGAGTTGATTCACAAGGTGGGATGGAAAGGATGAGAAGGGACTTGGAAAGGTAAGAGGAATGGTCAAATGTATGGCAGCATAGATTCAATGCTAAGAAGTGCAAGGTAATGCACCTGGGAAACAAAAACCCCGGGGAAGAGTACACAATGGGGGGTGAGATACTAACAACAACAAAAATGAAAAGGGACCTGGGGTAGTCATATCAGATGACCTAAAGTGGGCAAGCAATGTGAGAGGGCAGCAAGGAGGGCTGTGGGGATACTGGGATGCATAGGGAGAGGCATCACCAGTAGAAAACAGGAAGTTATTATCCCTCTATACAGACAGCTGGTGAGACCCCATCTGGAGTACTGTGTGCAGTTCTGGAGACCCAATCTCTGCAAAGACATAGACAGGATGGAAGCTGTCCAGAGGAGGGCAACTAAAATGGTGCAGGGTCTACACCGGAAGACATATGAAGAGAGACTTAAGGAGCTTAATATGTATAGCCTCGAGGAAAGGAGGGAGAGGGGGACATGATAGAAACTTTCAAGTACCTCAAGGGAATCAACAAAGTCCAAGAGGGTAGCATCTGACCCTGAGGAGGTCATGGAGTCAAGAACAGTGGAGGAATTCAAGGATGCATGGGACAGACATAAGGTAGTCCTAGTGGGGGGTAGGAGGAAGTAAGCTGTTGGTTAACCAGGATCTGCAGCTTATCTGTTAGGTAGGAAAATGGGCAGACTAGGTGGGCCAAGCGGTCCTTATCTGCCATCAAATTCTATGTTTCTATGTTTCTATCTTTCAAAAAAAGAGGTGTGCAAGAACAAGGGGGCACAATTTGAAGATGGGGGGCAGCTCAGAGGTAATTTAAGGAAGCATTTTTTCACAGAGAGGGTTGTGGATGCATAGAACGGCCTTCCGGAGGAGGTTGTGGAGTCAAAAACAGTGGTGGAATACAAGCATGCATGGGACAGTCATAAGGCAATTCTAGGGGGTTGGGGTAGGAAGAAATAGGCTGCTGGTTAACAAGGATCTGCAGCTTATCCATTAGGTAGGGAAATGGGCAGACTGGGTGGGCCAAGCTGTCCTTATCTGCCGTCAAATTCTATGTTTCTATGTTTAATTCCTTTGAGGAATTTGAAGGTCTCAATCCTATCCTCCCTTTCCCTTCTGACCTCCAGTGAGTACATATTTAGTGTCTTGAGGCACTCGTAGTAGAATCTTCCCTGCTGTCCCTGAATCATTTTGGTCACCCTGCACTGCACTGTCTCCAACCTATCCTTGTATTTTCTGAGGCTAGAACTCCAGAACTGGACACAGTACTCCAGGTGAGGCCTCACCAAGGATCTGTATAGGGGAAATATTACCTCTTTTCTTCTGCTGCCAATCCCCCTCCTGATATATCCCAACATCTTGTTAGCCTTGCGGTAGGCCTTGATGCACTGACTTGTTTGTTTAAGGGCATTACTGATGATAACTCCTGGATCCCATTCCTCATCTGTAGTACTAAGTCTCTCCTCCCATCCAGCACTCTCTCCTGGTGTTCTTTTTCCCTATGTACATTATCTTGCACTTTTTAGCATTGAATTTTAACTGCCAGTCCTTTGATAACTCCTCTAGATTTTGTAGGTCCTTCTGCATATCCCTTATTCTCTCTTCACTATCCACCCTCCCACATAGTTTTGTGTCATCTGTGAAGTGATACAACCTGCCCCAGATTATTTCATCAATGTCATTAATGAACATGTTGAAGAGGACTGGAAACAGGACAGATCCCTGTGGAACCCTGCTCATTACCCCCACCCCCTCTGGTTTAACTCCATTGACCACCACCTTATGTTACCTCCCTGCTAGCTGATTACCCACCAGTTTGCTAGACTTTTAGCAGCACCCAGGTCTTCCATCTTCTTAAGCAATCTCTTGTGTGGTACCGAATTAAAAGCCTTACTAAAGTCTTCCTAACACCCCCTCCACCATGGAGCATGATCTGAGTGGGAAACGTGCCCACCAACCTGCAGTGTGCTGCAAGCCTGTTCACTGTATTCTAGTTGGTTCACTTGGCACAGGACTGAATACATGATGCAGTTCTGTTATGTGTCAGTTTCCTGCATTATGGCTGCAGCTGGCTTTATGTTCCCAATATAGGATCACAAATTCCTGCCAATATAAATTCCTGCCCCCTGAGATACCAGAGGTCTACTATGTATTAACTGGAACCATGCACCCTACCCCAAGGAAAAGGCATAAAAAATGCTCAGTCAGCACTTCCTCTGGTGCCCAGTGTGTGACTTTCTGGGCTCCAGATATAAACCTGGGTCTAGAGCATGATAAGCAAACACACGTACTATTAGGTCACTGGGCAGCATCACTACATATTCATTTTATGCAAAATGAAATATTCAAGTTATGTGAAAGACATTCTTATTTTCAATTGACCTTCTAGTCCTAGGTTTGCATGCAGGAACAGAGCGTGCACAGTGGGAAATACATTTTTTTTCTTTGTCCTGTCCTTTTAGTTTCCTATCACTCCTTTGAAATGTCACCTCATCTCTCAAACTTGCATGAAGAGCACTGGGTGGTTAAGCTCTAGACAGGCAATAACAGGAAAGGGAGGCTAATCAGACAGTTAATTGTGCCTTTTACACTATGCCAGTATGGTTAGCATGTAACAGATAAGCAGCCTTTACTATTGATACCGTCTGCCCCTTCCTCTCTTTCATCTGACGTACTTTCTAAATGGACTCTACTTCAAATGAGATTCCTGCTCAACGCCCACATGTAATGACCTTTTAACACGATTTTTTTCAGGAAGACTGGATTTATCACAAGTCACTTTTTTTTTAATTACCATTAAATGCCACTGTAAGAATCAGTCAACAGTTGCTTAAATTGTGATGTAATTGAAACTTGCCCCATTAGGCTGAGACACTTAAAGGGATAATTGAACCAACTTACAAATGGCAGACTACCTGACGAGAATACATTCTCTTTGACATGGAACTCAACCATTGAAAACTTATCTTTTTATTTTGAAAGGCTTTTTTCCTAACTAAAAACATACCCATTCCCCAAAAATTAGAAAACTGAAAATGTACATAAGCACATGCAGAACAATTGGTTATTGTAAGGCTTTCCCCATGGTTTGGAGGGGCAGTAAGAAACACATGCCATGCCCCTGCCAAATGGTGTATAACCTCGCATGCTGAAGCATCCGTGAATGCTCAGATTTTTTCATTTCCACTGCGTGGCTGCTCTGCTCCATCCCGGCCACCCTGCAGCCGTTATAGCCATGCAGCTACTGCCAATCACCCCCTCTGCCATCTTGCCAGCTCCCTGTTCTTTGACTGAGTGTGTGGCTTTCCTGTTGCTGCTGTGCAGTTCTCTTTTGGGTTTTGGGGCTTTGTTCAGGTGCCCCCTGGGTGTTTCCAGTGGGTCTCCCAATTTTGCTCCTACATCCTGCTGCTGTTTGCAGGACAAAAATAGAATTCCTAAAAATACCATTTGGTCTAATTTTTGCCTCAAAGATCCTATTTTCTTTACTCTCTGGTCTCCAGCAGACATCATTCACCATGTGGACCAGCTACCAGGTAAGATTAAACAAACAGTGCTTCAACAGCAGCTGCTAGTCCAGGTTCTGCTGCTCCAGGGTCCTAGTGCCCTCCGTGTAAGCTACACTTGCTAAGGTACCAGTGCCTTAGCTTCAAATCTGCAAGCGTCCATGTCTCATAGCACCTCGGAAACCAATAAGTTACTTTCTTTTATAAAATGATTGCTGAAAATCCTTTATTCTGATTTGTCAAAACAGGTCACCTGACCATGTTTTAATCCCCTGTAAACCCACACTTGCCTTGTCACACTACAAAATCCTGAGTGACAGCAATATAAAGTGACTTTTTTAGATCACTCCACAATAGAAACACGTAAAAAACTACAACTACGGCATCCTCATTAGGACAAATCCATCCAGTGGAGAACTAGAACTACGGCATCCTCAGAAGGACAAATCCATTAGGTGGAAGAACTATTTTATTACGAATGCATGTAAACAGTGTTTTTCTTTTTAATATTTATTTAGGTAAACCTCTAAAATGAAGTTGCCTATTTTACAAGTGGTTTAACCTCATCCAGGTATGGGTTTTTTGAGCATTAATCTACGTGGTTGAAGTCACTCAGTCTGTGGCCTCATGCCTTACAACCCCTCCCTCCCTCCCAGGTGTGGATTAATGCTCAGTAAACCCATGCTTCATCATGGGTTAATCCCTCTCTATGTCTCCCCTGCAGTGCATTGCTTGTTCCAGTACAGCATTACCATTGTCAGTCTACCTGGCTAGCACTAACCACTGTAGCAGCCACATGGGTATGAATCCATCTGTTTGTACAGCCTGAGCTCTGCTCCAATATATTCGTTATTGAGTTCCAGCCACCACAGTGACTTGTGGCAGAACTACAACAACTGCACTTTTAACATATTATTTATTCATGCCGCCATCAGCAGCTACCATGTAAGATTGGTTGGTGGGTGTACATCCTCCATTTTGGCTTGTTTTGTTTTCAAGCCTCAATGATCTAATACCTTCAGACAGTCTGTGTCCCAAACCTTTGTTCAGTCATTCATCCTTGCCTTTGTTCATACTGTCCCTGTTTTTATTCCAACAGCCATCAGGTTTTGCCATCAGCCTCCTACTACACTCCTGCACTCCCAGAGGCTCCTGGACACATGCCAGTCATGACCATATTTGTATCCAGGGATATCCTACCCTGTAAGCTGACAATCCCACTCTGCTCCCTTGAAGTTCACATCTTGAGGGTGGGTCCCTCGACTTGGGCAGCGTCCTTCTCTTTCTCCCTGCAACAGCTCAAGGGGTTGGGACCCTTTCATGAGGGTTTCTGTGTCTTCATGACACCCTGGCAAGGTATGGTAGTTCCTGTGGCAGGGACAGAGAGAGCATAAGCCAAAGTAGAGTTGAACAAGCATCACATACTGCTCAGTCTTTCAGCCAATCCTAAACCATACTCATAAGAGCCCGATGACCCTGTGAACTTTTATGTTTGATTTTTTTTTAATTTAACAAAACCTCATTTATATAGCACTATACACAGTTAAGCCATGTGTCTTGTTTCCTGTGTGGCACTGTTTGCATGAGGTATACAGTTGCACATGCGCTCATATTTTTACAGATATATACTACAACAAGACATGTAACTGAAAAGTACACTTAAGTAGGACAATGTCGAATAGGAGGGTTGCCCCTCATGGGATGATTCAGTTACAGTAAATTAAAGCTGGCACTCAATAGTTTTGATAACTTAAAAAATGTTTTTTTACATGTGAATGGCAACTAGTAGGTGCTATTTCCATTTCTTTTCAATTATATTTTTGCTCTCTGTTGCTCTGGGGATGTTTCCCTTAGTTCAGCCCACTCAGACTCCACATGCCACTCACCCACCTGGCAACCCCTTGACTGCCTGCGCAGGGAGGCTTGTGACTTCCCCCTCATGGCGAGGTTCCCACAAGATCCACCTAGAAACCTTCACTGAGACTTGAGGACAGCCATCATTTTGGGGGGGGGGGTGGAGGTCTCGCATTCCCAGGCATCATGCACAAAGTATTTTTAGTGATTGATCTGTGGATTGTTGTCTGTGTGTATTATAAAGTATTTTTGAAATGTTTTATTTTGTAATGACCTAAAAAGTCAAACAACAAACTTTAATGTTTAAGTCATGCATGAGCTTTAAAGGGTTTTTCTGCTTTGGTGTGGTACTGCTGGTGCTGCGGATGTGCAATGATACCAGTACATGTCAGGTGTGCTCCTGCCCCTGATGTGCAGACGTCCATTGCAACCAACAATCCTGGCTGATGCCCTTGAGGTCAGGATATTAATGGGTGCCAGATCCCTCCCTTCCTGGAGAAGGAAGAGAGCAGTCCATTGAATGCTCACCTCCCCCCTCCACCAGCTGGCCCTCCAATGACCTGGAGTTCATGCTCAAACCCTGGTTATCTGCTTTGCAAGCTGTAAGACTACCACTGTGCTGGCTGGCCATGCCTTTTCCATTTTGTAAGCACCTTTTTATTTATTTATTTAACTTTCGGAAAACACCTTTGAGCCAGTGGCTCTTTTGCAAAGGTTCCACGTCATGGATACAGTACAAAATTACAAACAGGAAAATGGTAAGTTAACAACAGGTAGGCAATACATTAAATGACATCACAAAAAATTAAGTAGATTATAGATATTTTGGCAGGAGAAACAGCACATGAGCCACCAGGGGTTTTGTGGAGAAGCCAGCTTAACTGAGCAAGTAGTGGGTCAATCAGCAAATCCATACTTTGTATCAAAAGAAGCTTGGTGTAAGAGCAGAGGCAATAGTGCTCAGATAGCAAGAGAAAGAGGGAGACAACGTAGTTTAAGGAGGTGGCAGATGGAGGGAGGGGGAGGAGTTACTAAGTGTGGGGAAGGAAAAAAAGAAAAAACAGGTGAGATGGGGTTGGATGGGGAAAGGAAGGGGGGAATAGGAGTAGGGATAGGGCAATGAGTGGTGAAAATAGTATGGGGCAAGGGTGGGTGGGGGGACTGGTGAGGGTTGAGATAAGGGGGAAAAAACAGGGTGGAGAGTGGGAAGACCGACTGAAGAAATCCAAGATGACCAGGAGGAAGGTAGAGTATTTAGGAGGGGCAGTCACAGCTGGCACTGGTTACCAGATGTTGATGAAGTTTGTGCTTGAAAGAGCAGCAATACGGGGTGCTGGTAATATCCAGGAGGATTGCGTTGAACCAGTTTGGGGCCCTAACATTGAAAGAGCACTGCCCATGCAAAGTCTGGCAGTGAGGGACTGTGAAAGTTGAGCTTCCAGTGCTCCTGGTTGGTTGGTTGGGGCAGTGTGGGGACAGTATGGACTGGACCCCGGGGACTGGAGGCCTAGCAATGTCTTCTTTGCAAGAAGACAGGTCTGGTATTTTATTCTACCAGATAGCTGTAGCCAGTTTGTCTGTTCGTACAAGTCACACGTGTGTGTATGATGTGGGGCTGAGGTAAGGAGTCATTAGGCTTTGTTAAGGGCAATTGCTAGGTGTCAGAGGGCAGTGTCGATTGCGGATCCATAGACAACGAGACCGCAGTTGATAAGTGAGGTAATTGAACTCTGGATGACTAGCTTCAATGCCTCAGATGTCAGACAGTGCTTGTGTCTATATAGCAATACAATGCGAGCGTTTACAGTTTTAGCGAAGTTATGAATATGCATGGTGTACGAGAGTGTACAGTCAAGGGTCACACCCAGGTATTTGAAGTGGTCAACCTGTTCTAAGGGGGGAGCCCACCCTATTCTTGATGAGCAGTTTTTGGCTTTTGTTTCTGCTATGGGTGCTGTGGAATAACATTGATTTCGTTTTTGAGTAGTTTAAAATGAGCCTGTGCGACCTGAACCAGGATTCGACTTTCTCAAAACTATGCTGCAGTTGACTCTGAAGGGGATAGATGTCTGTGTGGATAGTAAAGATGACTGCATCATCTGCATACAGGAGTATTTTGTCAGGGCATAAGGGGGGTAGCTCATTCACAAGGATGCTAAACAGTAATGGCCCAAGGATAGATCCTTGAGGGATGCCCAATCGTACAGGGTAGGGGGATTAGATGGTATGTCCGATTTTGAACTGCTGTGAGCAATCACTTAGATACTCTGGAACCAGCGAGTGGTGTAAGGGGAAAATCCTAAGGATGACAGTTGACTCATCAGAAGGGCTTGACTGACTGTGTCAAATGTCTTTGTCAGGTCAATAAAGGTGGTGCCAACTGAAAGGTTTTGATCTTGGGCTCGATGGATATAGCAGGTGAAATGTAAGAGTGCCATGGTGATACTGTGCCCTTTACGTAAACTGTGCTGCTGGGGGCACAGGAGATGGAATTTTTCCAGATAATCTAGTAGTTGATCAGCAACTAACCTTTCTAGTGCCCTGGATAAAGGAGGGTAAGATGGAGATTGGTCTGAAGTTTCTAGAGAGAGTCACATCACCATTTTTGTGGACTGGGGTCACCATGGTGGATTTCCATTTGTGAGGGAACTGTGAGAATATAAGGGAGCGGTTGAGAATTTTAGTTAGTGGTTTGAGGGTTTTGTTAATGGACAGGGCAATATGTTTTAAGTATAGGGAATCACCACTGAGTCTGGTCTTTCCAAGAACTTTAAGTAGCTGCTTTTTGGCTTGTCCTTCAGAGATAGACTTAAAATAGAAAGGAGGACGTTCTTGGGATCCTGGCCGATTGTCAGGTTGGGTAGGAGCTGGTACTGGGTTGAAGAAGTTGGGTGGGAGCACTTGACAAAGGTCTGAAAAAGTGGTGTTAAAGGCATTGGCTATGGTTTCTTTGTCAAGGGTGATAGAGCCGTTAACACTGAGTATAGCGGGGGACACTTTAGGATGTTTCCCATTGACATCGGAGATGTTGTCCCAAAACTTCCCTCCATCATTCCAGGTGCTAGCCAAGGTGTTTCTATACTGATCGGCTTTTACCTGGCAAATGGCTCTTGTGTAGTCATTCTGGGCTGCTTTGTATGACTGGGTATCCGCTCGGGAGTTGGTAGCCTTTGCATGGTACCAAAGTGAATCACGTGATTTAAGCTGTTCGAGTAGGTTATGTGACATCCAGGGGTTAATGGTACCCCTGATCAAATGCTTTTTGTGAGGGGCATAAAGACTGCATGCCGAGTTGAAAGTTGTGATAAAGTATTCAAGAGCTGAGTCTACATCCTGGGCAGTGTCAACTGGGGTCCAGTTCTCAGGTGTTTTTTAAAGAGGCCTAAGTGACCAGGTAGCAGGACTCCACTAACCATAAATTTTGGAGAGGGTTTGTTAAATTTGTTAGAGCAGAGAGATAAGATAGGGGAGTGGTCACTAATGGCAGCAGGGAGTACTTGAGCTTTGGTGATATGATTGGGCCTAATTGTAAGGGCCCAATCCAGGAGGGAGGAGGTCACCATCCTGTAGTTTATCCTGGTAGGTGCCTGGACCATTTGAACAAGGCTGGCATCTGCAATGGCTTCTTTGAAATAGTCAGCAAAGGCAGCCAGCAAGTTGATATTAAAATCCCCGAGTAAGATCATTTCAACTCCACTACCAAGAAAGTTTATGTAGTCAAGGAGGGAGGGGAGGCAGTGTTTAGCCATTTTGGGTGGAATATACACTGTAGCAATGGTCAGAGCCTTGTTGTGAGCACCAAGTAAAACTTTGATGGCTAGGATCTGGAAGTCATTCCCAGGACTGGGTAGGGTGATGACATGGCCCTTAAGTGAATCTTTTAAGTAGAGGGTACACCCTCCACCTTTTTTTGCAAGTCTGTCTTGACTAAAGATTGTGTAGCTGGGTAAGGATATGGCTGAATCAGGGATTTTGGCGGATAACCATGTCTCAACAACAGATAGTATGTCAGGGTTGTGTTGGGAGATCCAGGCTGTGAGGGAGTCTAGTTTTGGGAGAAGACTGCAGATACTGATGTTTGCCAGAGAGACTGTTGCCGCGTTATCAGATTTTATTGGAATCTGCTGGGGTGGCCCAGGATTTGGGTGTATGTTGCCCGAGTTGAGTAACATCAGTAGTATGAGACGCTTTAGGAAGGCTTTTAGGTGAAACCTCTGGTGTGAGCGTAACCGCCCTTTTGATGTAATTCTCCTGGCAAGGTGTATGGTGGAGGTAATAGGTAAGGAGGGGCTGAGGGGTGGATAGTTAATGCTAGTAAGAAGGGGGTGCACCCAGGGATTATAGGGACAATGAGGAGGTAGTGTTTTAATAATGTGGTTGAAATTACACTTGTAGGTCCCATAGGGTGATAGAGTAATTTTAGTTAACAAGGGCGCTGTGGGGCAGTGTGGGTGTTCCCCATTCATGCCATTGCTGTGTAGCAGACATAGAAAAGAGAGAAGGCCCAAACATTTATTGGCTGACAGCATTGTTGGTTAGAACCTTTAAAGAGGAAGATGGGCTATACAGAAGTAGGAGTGGCCCTTTAAAGACAAAGGAAGGAGATAGAGAGTAAGTGAGTGACTGAGCACAGAAGTTTAGAGTGGCACGGTGGGCGGGACTTAGATGTATTTAATAGAGCTCAGGGCTGGGGAGGGTGCCCGGGACTAAAATTAGGTTCTCCTGCAAGGCAGGAACTTGGTAGCAGTCAAGGAAAAATAGTAATGAATGAGCGAGCTAGCCGGCTTGCAGTTTGGCTGATTGGGAGAGCTGTGGTGCAAGGCACAGCCAATCCAGCACAGCCAAGTGTGAGAGCGCCAAAGTTGTAATTTTCTTTGCAGCTAGTGAAAAAACGTACCTTGTAGCGGGAGGTCCTCCCGGTCTGCAGCAGGAGCAAGAAGATGGGAAGCGGCGATGCAAAAGTGTCACACCACCAGCGCAGAGCTCAGCCCGAGTCAGGGTCTTGAAAAGATGTGGTCAGAAGAGAGGTAGGGTGGGGATGTCAAAAGGGCAGGACCTGTGCTAGCAGCAGGGGCCTGGAGAGATAGCGGGTGAAACAAAGGGCTGTAAATGGTGGGCAGGGTTCAAGGTCACACAAAGGGAAAATATGCTAGACTGGGACAGGCAGTCAGGCACCGTCCGATACAAAGTGGAGGAGGAAGAAGAAGGGAGGGGAGCTGAGAGAAAATGGCAGGTGAAACAGTAGGGGGATTGGAGCAGCACAAAAATTGGTTGCGGGTGATGGAGTGAAAGCAGAGGATAGCGAGGTGAAACCTGGCAGAGCAAAAGTTTACAGAATAGGAGCAAAGAGACAAGAGGGATTAGGGACTCCATGTGGAGTGCAGTGCTTTAAATCACAGTCTCAAAAATTAACAATCAAGGTAGGAAGCACAGTCGATGTTAATACATTTCATAAAGTAATATTGCTAAAATTGGTAAAGCAAAGAAAATATTCCTGGGAAGGCCAGGGTCCAAAACACAAAAGGTCCCAAAATTATGTTCTCCTGCAAGACAGGAACACGGTAGCAGTCAGGGGGAAAAGTAATGAACAAGCGAGCTAGCTGGCTTGCAGTTTGGCCAATCGGGAGAGCTGGGGTGCGAGGCACGGCCAGTCCAGCGCAGCTGAGCAGGAGAGTGCTGATGTTGAAATTTTCTTTGTAGCTAGGGAAACACTACCTTGTTGTGAGAGGACCTCCAGGTCTGCATCGGGAGCAAGAAGGTGGGCGGCGGCGATGCAGAAGTGCCGCACCGCCAGAACAGAGCTCAGCCCAAGTTAGGGGCTTGAAATGCTGTGGACAACATTTGTTCTCTGCTACAGACTGTCAAAATCTTACAGGAAGGCAGTGTGCTCTAGTGAACAGAGCAGTGATCAGGAAATAATCAGATCTGAATCACAGCATAGCCACTGGCTCACTGTGTTCCCTTTAACAGGTCACGTGACCTGCCAGTACTTCACTCTTCCTCCCAGCTGTGACATTGGGTAGTATCAGAATCCCACTGAAAACCAGATATAGTGCATGATGGAACGTTGTTATACACTCAATTCCATCACTTTCAAAACATTGTTATGCTGTACTAGCTATGCCAGCTAGTTTGTTATGCTGCACTAGCTACATAGCTAGTACAGCATAACAATTTAGAACGTGATCGCGCATGCGCAGTGTGTGATCTTCACTCTACTCGACTGCAGCGGCAGGGCTGAGAGCTCATCCGTGGAACAGAAAAACATCCAAAAGTAAGCTTCACCTACTTAAGGACAGCACTTTTTGAACATCCTACACTATAAAAAAACAATGAATGACTAGCTATTGGTTAACAAGCCGGTAAGTTCATCTCGCGGTTTCTATGGCGACCAAACCTCTGGAGCTATGCTCTCGAGGTTCAAGTGGTCACCATAGAAACCTCTTGATGAACTAACTGGCTTGTTACTGATAGCTAGTCATTCATTATTCTCTATGTTGTGTTTCAGTTGTGCTATTTTGGGTATAAATATGCTGCAAAATACAAAATAATATGGCACAAAACTGTGATCTTATTTCAAAATGGAACTGACACTAGTTCTAAAACATTATTCCACTTAAAATGTGGTCAGTACCATTTGATCTGTATTTGTTTTCCTTTTTGCAGTTTTAGGATTTGTCAGCATTTTTTAAAGAATTTAAAAGCATTCTGTTAAGCATTTTACAGCATTCACTTTAGCATTTTGCAGCATTCTTTTAAGCATTTTACAGCATTCTTAAAGTATTTTCCAGTGTTCTTTTAAGCATTTCACAGCATTCTTAAAGCATTTTACAGTGTTCTTTAAAGCATTTTACAGCATTCTTTCAGGCATTTTACAGTGTTCTTTTAACATTTTAAAGCATTCTTTTTAGCATTTTTACAGTGTTCTTTTAATTAATTTTTAATATGTGGATCATCAATTTAATAGTGCAGTAAAGCATACAAAAAATGTTCGGTGATACTATCACTCCTGAAGTGATAATACCACACTTTGAGAGTGATAATACTATCATTCAGGTCCCGTAATAGTATCGTTCCGGACCTGAATGCAAAGAATACTAGAAAGGGTTACCGGGGGGGTGCAGTTATGTACCTCTGAAGAGGAAAGGATCTAGGGGTGGTAACAATGGTGAATATGAACAATTCAAAGCAGTGCAGGAAGGTGGCAGTGAAGGGCAACAGGATGCTGGGTTGTATAGTGAGGGGCATCTCCTCCAGAAGCAGGGATGTCATTCTGCCACTCTACAAGTCACTAGTCAGACCACACCTGGAATACTGTGTGGATAGCTCTCTGGGTATTACCAGTGAGTAATTCAAGAAACGGATAACCCAACTGAGTGCAGCTCATTTACAATGGGGTCCCATTTTCATATACCAAAGAACAGTAAGGCATCATAGTCCAGCCAGAGGAGCTTTAAATATTCACTCACAATTTTATTTAAATGATTAAAAACAACTCGAAGCAGCAGCAAATGATCCCCAGTCAAATGCCAGTGTTTCACATAACACTTTACACTTTTTCATCGGGGGTAATGTTGATAATAGATTATTACAGGCTGAGAATAGATGGCAGTACATTTTGAGAGCCAGTGGAGACGGTGGACTGAATGAGGCCTTTAGCCTTGTACCTTTCCTTAAAGAGAAAAAAATAACTAAATGTGCTTTACAAACGTATATTTACAATAGGTAACCCCTGCTAAACAAGTAGGATTCTTGTTTTTAAATAATACAGCACTTTATTGGGATAGCATGTATATTTTTAGATATTTATATAGTACTGTGGTATAGGGTTCAAATTAATGGATTGTTATTTATGATATAGATATGGGTTATGGTGTTGTGGTGTATATATACTCAGAAGGAAGCAGTCTTAGACCTGGTACTTTCAAACAGGGATGGAGAGAGGATCTCAGATTTAGAAGTGGGTAGCCATCTTGGAACAAGCGACTACCAAACAGTGTGGTTCACAATAAACACAACTGTGGAGTAAAGCCATACAAAAGCAAGGGTGTTGGACTTTAGGAGGGCTAACTTTGGCAAAACGGGAAAGCACCTCACAAAAACCCCAGCAAACAAGCAAGAAGGAGGGGTGGAAGAACAATGAGGAAAAATCAAAACTGCCATCACAGAGGCAGCAAGCCTTTGTGTAAAGCAAATCAGCAAAACTAAATGAAGGAAAAAGCCACTATGGTTCTCAAAAGAGGTGGCAGGGAAGGTTAAGAAGAAAAGGATAGCATTCAGGAAATATAAGGAAACACAGAAGGAGCAGGACAGAGAACTATATCAGTTAAAGCAGAAGGAGGCAGGGAAGGCAGTCAGAACAGCAAAGGCCCAAACTGAGGAAAAGATAACCAACTCTGTTAAGAAGGGGGATAAAACTGAATTCCTCTCCAATTACAACCTGCTCTCACCATAGTTTCTGTAAAGAACATAGCACCTCCACTGCCCTGCTCTGGCTCACAAATGACATACTTCACGCTATGGACACTAGCCTCCTAACTGGAGCCATATTTATCAATCTCACAAAAGCTTTCAATCTGATTGACCACCCTCTTCTACTGGCCAATCTTGCATCCCTTGGCTTCTCACAAAGCTCTGTCACCTGGATCAATAGCTATCTATCCAATCAATATAAAGTTGTTAAAGTCTAACTTTCCTTTGTCCTGTTAAACTGCTCACACTAAAGCTATCCTACCTCCATGCTATTTAAACCCTGCCATTTTTTCTTCTCTCCAGCTGCCTGCCCTTGAACGGGGCTGCTTCAGCTCCCCCATGGTCGGCCGGCACCCAGACAGCCACCGACCGAGACTAGGACACCCGCCTGCAGCTCCTTGGAAGGTACGGCAACGGCGCTTCCAGCAAACCCACTCTGATTGGCCAGGACTTTTCCCCTGCTTTGCCACACTAAAGCTGTAATAGGAGTTTTTTTTTTAAGTGGCTAGTTTTCCATTAGCAGGTTATACAGACCTGCCACTAGAGTGATTCTTGTTCTTTCATTTGGAAAAAAAAAAAGAAGAAAAAAAAGTCTACCCTCTGAAAGACACAGTTTCTTTACTTGCTATATACCTTCCTTCCTTCCCACCCTCGAGATCCCCTCAAACCGGGTAAGATTTCTCTGAACCCCAAATCATACTTTAGTCATGCGCCTCCACTGTTCTCTACCCCCTATTCTATTTCTCCTTGCCTGTCTTACTCCCCTACTGCACTCCCCAAAAGCCTGCTTTCCCTCCCTCCCCCACAGCTTCCACATTCCTACATCCTTCCTTCACATAGGCATGCTGCACACTGGTCACTGCCCCTTGCCCATGGTCCATCCTACCACCATGAAACTGTCCTACACCCACACTGGTCCTAGCCCTCCACTCTGGTCCCCCCTGTCTATGTTTACCCTCACCCACTATCGTTGATGCTCGGCAACTTCCTGAGATGCCAGCAGGTGAAAACATTCCCTCAAAGAAATACGCCGCAGCTCCTTGAGGCTAGTCCTCCTCCTTCTCCTATTGCTGTCAGGCAAGGTGCACCCAAACCCAGGCCCATTCTGCTCTAAAGCCACTAATCTGAGCAAGCCTTCGGGTGCCCTCTCATTCATATCAATCAACATCTGCAGCCTCCTTCCTAAAATGGATGCCCTACAGGCCTTCACCAGCCAACTCTGCCCTGACATCCTGGCGGTTGTCGAAACCTGGTTCATGCCATCGGTACTGGACCATGCAATCATCCTTCCTGGCTACAACGTCTTTAGGCTGGATCGCCTCTCCAAAAGAGGCGGGGGCTGCGCTCTCTACCTAAAAGACTCCATACAAGGGCACCACATCATTACCTCAATCCAACCCACAACTGCTCAGATACTGCCAGTGAGAATCCTCCTCGGTGCCCAAAACAAAACCTTCACTGTTGCCACCATCTACATCCCTCCCAAAGAACAGGGAACTGGTCTAACAGCTGTGCTTGACTTTGTAAAGTCACTCCCACCAGACACCGAATCCATCCTCCTAGGCGACTTCAACATCAACTGGCCTGTGGCTGATGCTGGTGCACACAGGGATAGCATTGCTGCGGCGAACCTCACACAAATGGTTGACTCATCAACCAGGAAAAATTACAGGACCAGCACCAGCACACTCTTGGACTGGATCCTTACCAGTCACCCATCGCGGATATCTAACACTAATGTCCTCCCTGACTCTCTCAGCGATCACTCCCCTGGTAGCTGCACCTGGTCAAATAAATTCATCAAACAACCACCAAAAACAATCACCAGCAGGGTTCTACCCAGTGGCCACCTTCCTCGACTGAAATCCCACCTCCTCCACCAAGACTGGTCCCCTATCTTCAATGCAACCAACGTAAACACTGCCCTTGACCACTTCATAAACATCTTCACTGTGGCCTGTGACACGTATGCTCCTATTAAGAAATGCAAAGTCAAATCACTGAGTAACCCTTGGCTCACAGGTGACCTCCTCAGGATGGTAAAAACAAGAGACCACCTATGGGAGCTGGTCAGAAACTCTGGAAAGCAAAATGACATCCAAAACTACAAACGTGCCCGCAATGACTGCACCAAAACCATCCGGCAAATGAAGTCCACCTACTATAAGCATGCCCTCACAAACTCCTGGGGCAATGGTCGGGAATTCTGGAAGAACATAAAGGAACTCACTGGGAATCCACCCAAAACCCCCCTCATTAATACTCAACATCAACGGAACCATAACCCTCAACCCAAAAACCATTGCGGATACCTTTAACAAAGCCTTTACCAACCTCAGCGCTGTCCTACCTCAGGACTACTTCAAAGATGGTGTAGCCCCCCTGTCTGGAATGAACACTACTCCCACCAGCTCCCCTGCTTCTACTTCAAAGCAGTCAAGGCTCACCAAATGCAGAATACGTTACCATAGCCTTGGTAAATCAAGATTCAGTAATGACTCCCTCGATCTCAAAATCCTGTCTCTCACACTTGATGAAGTGCTTAGTCCTCTGACCAGAATTTTCAACCTCTCCCTCAGCCTTCGCCAGTTCCTGGACAGATGGAAATCTGCCACTGTCACCCCAGTCCATAAAAGTGGTGACAAAACTGCCCATGATAACTACAGACCTATCTCCCTACTACCCCCACTCTCCAAGGCACTAGAACGCATCGTCTCGGACCAGCTCACAGAATACCTGGATACATACAACATCCTGTGCAAGCAGCAACACGGGTTCCACAAAGGTCACAGCACCTCCACAGCCCTACTTGAATTCACCGCCGCAATCCACAATGCACTTGGTTCCGGTGAACTACTAGGCTCAATCTACATTGACTTAACTAAAGCCTTCGACACCGTCAATCACCGCCTCCTACTTGTCCAGCTTCAGGACACTGGGCTGTCAACTGACACCATTGGCTGGTTTAAGAGCTACCTTGAAGAACGGTCCCAGACAATAAGAATCGCTGATACACTCTCGGACCCTAGATAGGTCCGCTCAGGAGTCCCCCAGGGCTCCATTCTGGGACCCCTCCTCTTCAGCCTATTCTTAAACTCAGTACCAGACAGCCACCCAGAATAAATAATTCTCTACGCCGACGATGCTGTGATCCTCACCTCAGACCCTGATCCAAACCAATTACAAAATAAACTTCAGCGGGCCTTCTCCTCCATTGAATCCTGGTTTCTAAATCATAAACTGCTTCTCAATCAGAAAAAAAACAAGTCTATGGTCTTTTGCAGCCCCACAACAAAAACAAACAACTCCACCTCTCCATTGCAACTGAACAAGGAGCCATCCTAGAGCAAACACAATCGTTCAAGTACCTTGGCATCACCCTTGATCCCCACCTCTCATCGCTGTCCATATTAGCAATGTGTAAAGTCTGCCAATGTGAGGTTAGGCATATTATTCCAGCACAGGAAACACCTAACCCTGAAGCACTGTCAGTGGCCGTCCAAGCTCCATTGTAAGCATCATAGACTTATGGTCTTATCATATATGGGTCTGCAACTACCACTGCTCTCAAATGTATCATGACCTCCTGAATAAGGCCTGTCATCTCATCACTGGCTCACATTGCCATACCCACACATGTGACCTTTATTCCCAATCTGGATGGCTTCAACTGGACAAATGCATAAAATACCAAACCTGCATCACGGCCAAGAAAATCATAATGAGACTTGCCCCACCTGGTGTCTGTGCCCTCCTTAAGCCTAGACATAGGAATGTCTCTACAAGAGATCCAATTCCATCTACTACATATCCCACGATGTCATACGACCCAAGGACAAAGATCATTTGCCTATCAGGCATCCAACTGGCTCAACTCTCTTGGCAGTGACATAGTGACCGCTCCAACACTCGGCCTTTTCAAGTCCAAGCTGCGCCTCTCACTGCTTGTATCCTGCGATTGCCCATCTTAACATTTCCACCGTTCCAGCTGCACATGCCCCAGCACCCAGCACTTACAATCAGTCTTTGCACCCCTAACACCTTACCTGGCATAGTCCCTTGACAAGACCCCCTGGCTGCACTATCTCCCACCCTTGCCCACCTCCCCCCATATCTCCACTCCTGCCCTGCCCCCACTCACCTCCGTGCTCCCTCTTACCCCTGCACCTCCTACTCCCTCGATCTCCTACCCTCACTTCTCCCCCCATCAACCTCCCCTCGTCCCCTTGTCTTGCTCATAGCTCAAGTCTTTGTACTGGTTATTACATGTCTGTAAGTCAGTGACATTATGTTTGTAACTAAAAATTATGACTGTTCCACACGCTGATGTGGAACCTTTGTAAAAGAGCCTTGGCTCAAAGGTATTGTAATCCTAGATTGAAATAAATAAATAAATAAATTAAAAAAATAAATTTAACTCTGCAACATCTGGTCAATCCTCTGTTAAACGTGGAGTCCCTCAGGGGTCCATACTGGGCCCTCTTTTTTGTTTTATAAATAGCATTGCACTTAACATCCCCTCTTGCTCGACCATTCTCTATGCAGATGATCTTGTACTGTATTACAGCTCCAGTCCTACACAGGACATAAACCTGAAACAATCCTCTGCTTTTTCTCATGTTCAGTCCTGGTTCGTGAACAACAAACTTCTTCTTAATGTCTCCAAGACACAGCCTATGCACTTTGGCTCTGCCGCCAAACTGAAAACTTGTCATGGTCAGCTTAAAATTCCTAGTCCAGGGGGTTCCTTCTTGGACACTGTGAGTACGTTTAAATACCTTGGGGTACTACTCGATGAAATACTTGACTTTGACCAACATATCCCGGCCACCTGCAATGCGGTAAACAGCAAATTCAACGTTGCCTACAAAACAAGTCATACGCCCACTCACTCTGCTATACTGGCCATTGCGCATGGTATTCTATTACTGTCACTTGCCTATGGTGCCGTCACCTACATCCATACCTCTGAAGCCTCGCTTCACAAATGGGACACCACCTACAATAACATCTGCTGATATGCCTCTGCTTCACATTGGTTAAAGCATTGCTGTCAACTCTATGCTGACCTCAACTGGCCTTCCACCTCTGCCCATCAGCTCCTCTCCCTCTGCTCCCTGGTCGACAACATAATCAGGTCTAACACCCCAATGTCACTAAGCACCCTTCTAATGCCTTACTCCTCCACTCATGACCTACGTTCCACTGACCTAGCCCTACTACACGTGCCCATGTGCAAAACCTCAAAGTGTGGCACTGCCTTCTTTCATGCAGCCCCAAAGCACTAGAACTCTATACCCATGGAAGTTTTTATTGCACCCACACATACCATCTTCAAACACAAGCTGTGTAACTACCTCGTTAACCCTGAATCTTGCATGTGCTTCAAACCACCTTAACCTTCTCAGCTGCAACCCTATTACTCATATCCTCAAACTCCAGCCTCCCTCCCACCTGAAGCATACCCCCCCCCACTTCTGCTTATCTCCTTCCCTTTCCGCTGTCAACCCTGACTTAGACCGCTGAGTTGGTCACAGTACTTATTATACTATCTGTAAACTGATTCTTATGCCATTTGTTTCTGTTTGCTCAGTTTGATCCAAGTCATCGGTGACTATGTATAAATGCTGTATGATGTGGCCCACTGATACTAGCACTTACCTTAAATACATTGTCTGCTTATCACTTTGTATTTTTTCTCTGTTTGGATTTTTCCTCGCAATCTGTGATGTGAATTTTGCCTATGACAGAATGTAATCTTTAATTTATATACCTTACCTTGGTTTTCTACCTTATGTACTGTACTGTGTTGATGTTCCTAACTGAAACTGTATTACTTTGTTTGTAACACTGTTTGGAACCGTGTAACCTCCCGGGTCATGTCTGAAAATAGTCACTATATGTGGCTAGCACACCCACCCGGTAATCAAAAATGAAATAAATAAATGAAACCTTTTATAGGTACATTAGGGAGTGAAGAAGGACCAAGGAAGTGATACTGAGGCTTAATAAAGGGGAGGGAATGTGGACAGAGGGTGACAGTGAAAAAGCAGGGATACTGAATGAATACTTCTGCTCGGCATTCACAAAAGAAGAGGAGGGGGAGGTACCTAAACCAAACAGTAGATGGGGGGTTGATACCAGTTCATTCACAGAAGAAAGGGTTCTGAAAGAACTCTTAAAACTGCAGGTGGACAAAGCAATGGGGCCTGATGGGATTCACCCAAGAATTCTAAAAGAACTAAGGGTAGAACTCGTGACACCACTGACTACCCTCTTTAACAAATCATGGGAGGATGGGGTGGTACCTGAGGACTGGAGAATGTAATTCCACTTCACAAAAGTGGGAGAAGGCACAAGCAGTAAACTACGGACCTATTACTTTGACCTCAGTGGTAGGGAAAATGATGGAATCACTTCTGAAGGAAAGAACTGTTGAGTACCTAGAGGCCAGCAGGGCACAGGACTCCAGGCAGTATGGATTCAAGTTTAAGTTCAAGTTTATTACAGGAAAACTCCATTGAGCAAGCTCAATCACAAGGAGCTCCTGAGGTATGTATACAGATAAAGGACATCACATAATAATGCAACACTTGACAGAGCAATACTGGTTACAAGTATTCAAAGTGCACACATAGTTCAAGAAAGATATTACATAATAGGATATAACATCGGAAAACAATGAACAGTGAAGAAACATTTGGTTCATAGTGTGCAAGCAATACAAGGTAGCGTGCAAGCAATACAAGGTAGGGTATATAAACTTAACACTGGTGTTTGCAATAATTACTGTTAGTATATTGAGCAACGAAAGAAAAGATAGGATAAGTGAGGTAGGCAGGGTTGAGAGAGAGGGGAACGGTTGGCAAGAGTAAGGGGAGTATTGTATAAGTAGAAAGCCAAAAGTAGGAAAGGGAAGAGGAGCAGGTGTGGAATTCTTGTAGTTTTAGTCACAGAGTACAAATCAGAAGCTACGATATTACAGTTATGTCTCGGTCTAGTGCTAATGTGGACAATAAGTATGCGGCATGCATAATGGTGGGGAGGGGCTTAAACATAAGTGTATAAGGCACACATAAGGATGGGGAGGGTCTTAATAACAGTTGCAAATATATTTTATTTTAGATGCACTTAGCTTTTTATGGAAGTTAACTGAGACAATGCTAGTTAGTTTCAGTACGGATTGGAGTTAGTTCCAAATAGAAGGAAGAGCATGCGCAATAGCATGTTTACCAAAGGAGGTATGAGTCCTGGGTATGTCCAGCAGAATGAAGTCAGATTTCCTGAGAGAGTAAGCACTGTGTGAAATGCAGATAAGAGATGATAGGTAACTTGGTAGTTTATGCAGAACCAACTTAAGGGTCTAGAGACCAGCGTGGAGCAGATGCCTGGTGGTGAGAGATGTCCAGCCAACAGCTGTGTACAGATCACAACGGTGTGAAGGGTAAGGTGAGTTGGTAATGAGAAACACAAAAATGCACGGTGATAGAGGATGTCCAGTTTGCTTAGGTTTGCGAGAGTGGTGGAAGTGTAAATTACATCACTGTAGTCAAGTAGGGGAAGGAATGTAGCCTGAACAAGCCTGTTCCAAATCTCGAGGGGGAAAGAGACCTATTTCTAAAAAAGAATCCTAGCCTGGCTTTGAGCCTCCTGGATAAGTCCTCAATGTGGTCATTAAAAGAGAGCTTATTGTCTATCCAGATACCCAGATATTTAAATTTGGATACAACTTCCAATGGTTCACTTAGAGAAGTAACAATAAAGTCTTTCAGCAGGTTAGGTCACGTCAAATGAATTTAATAGATTTCTTTGACTGGGTGACTAAAGTAGAAGACCAGAAAGGGGCTGTGGACATGGCCTACCTAGACTTTAGCAAGGCATTTGACACAGTCCCACACAAAAGATTAATATACAAGTTAGCTAGCCTTAGATTGGGTCCCAAGGTGGTGGCCTGGGTAAAAAATTGGCTGGACAACTGGACGCAGAGTGTAATAGTAAACAGAGTCCACTCTGAAGAAAGGGGGGTTACTAGTTGGGTATCGCAGGGTTCAGTACTGAGACCGATCCTCTTTAATATCTTTATAAGTGAGATTGCAGAGGGACTGGAAGAAAAAGTATGTCTCTTTGCAGATGACACAAAGTTCTGCAACCAGGTT
Organism: Neoceratodus forsteri; assembly: GCA_016271365.2. NCBI lineage: Eukaryota > Metazoa > Chordata > Ceratodontiformes > Ceratodontidae > Neoceratodus > Neoceratodus forsteri. The sequence continues at coordinate 776,966,998 of CM028137.1, forward strand.
GATACACAAGGTGGGGTAGAAAGGATGAGAAGGGACTTGGCAAGGTTGGAGGAATGGCCAAATATATGGCAGCTTAGATTCAGTGCAAAAAGGTGCAAAGTAATGCACCTGGGAAACAAAAAAACCAGGAGAAGAGTACACATTAGGGTGTGAGATACTAACAATGACAAAAATGGAAAGGGACCTGGGGGTAGTCATATCAGATGACCTAGAGATGGGCAAGCAATGTGAGAAGGCAGTAAGGAGGGCTGGGTGATACTGGGATGCATAGGGAGAGGCTTCACCAGTAGAAAACAGGACGTTATTATGCCTCTGTACAGACAGTTAGTGAGACCCCATCTGGAATACTGTGTGCAGTTCTGGAGACCCTGTATCTGCAAGGACATAGACAGGATAGAGGCTGTCCAGAGAAGGGTGACTAAAACAGTGCAGGGTCTACACCAGAAGACATACGAAGACAGAGTAAAGGAGCTTATATATATATATATATATATATATATACCCTTGAGGAAAGGGGGGGGACATGATAGAAATGTTCAAGTACCTCAAGGGGATCAATGAAGTCCAAGAGAGTAGTATCTTTCAGAAAAAGAGATGTGCGGGAACAAGGGGGCACAATTTGAAGATAGAGGGGAGATGGCTTGGAGATAATGTCAGGAAGTATTCTTTCATGGAGAGGGTTGTGAATACATGGAACAGCCTTCCTGAGGAGGTTGTGGAGTCAAAATCAGTGGGGTAATTCAAGCATGCATGGGACAGTCATAAGGCAATTCTAGGGGGTGGGGGTAGAAAGAAGTAGGCTGCTGGTTAACTAGGATCTGCAGCTTCTCCATTAGGTAGGGAAATGGGCAGACTAGGTGGACCAAGTGGTCCTTATCTGCCGTCAAATTCTATGTTTCTGTTTCTATGTATATATATATATATATATATATATATATATATATATATATATATATTATGGTACTTGCGGTAGTGCTACCATGAATTAGAGTTCAGAGCCATTTCTATATTAAACCCCCAAACTTTCACCTTAATAACTTTGCAACCGTTTGACAGATTTGGCTGAAATTTGGAATACATGATCAAGAACCATAGGCCTTGGGATCTGCCAAGTTTCGTAGTGGTCAGATATACGGCTGTGGAGTTATTAAGCGTGATCTGTGCACGCATTTACGCTTTTTCTGGAATTCTACGGTTGCACCTACAGGTCGTACGGTTTGCACGACCGGTCCGAAATCTTCAGGGAACATGCGTCCGGGGTCCCTGATGTGCCTTTCAAAGATTTCATGAAAAAATATTAAACGGTTCAAAAGTTATTCAAAAAACAGTTTCCCATTATAAGTCAATGGGAAAAGTTAACAAAAAAGTTCAACACTTTCGCAAATGCATTTTTACTTTCGCAAATGGGCCTGTTACTTTCGCAAATCGGCCATTTTGTTTTCAGTTGGTGATCAGAAAAATGGTTGGCATTTAAATTTGGGACCCTCTAGCAACCTAATTCTTTTTGTATTCACCTAGTCGGACCCTGAGGATGCTTGCCATGTCTTTATTTTGTGGTAAAACACCCCAGAAATATGTTTTTCAAATTTCTGGAAAAAGTACTTTCGCAAATTACTTTCATGCTCACGAAAGTGTCGAACTTTTTTGCGAAAGCTTTCGCAAATTGCGACAGTAGTTTTCCATCTGTGGGACAGTGACAGCGATTCTTTGGCACTGCGCTGCAAAAGAACCATTAGGAGTTTTGGGCTGAAATTTGTAGGGGAACAGAGCCAATATCTCACAGATGTGCCTTTCAGTGTTGTATTGAAAAAATATTACACAGCGGCAAAGTTACGGCACTCCAAAGTTGATGGTTTTTCCCATAGGATAACATTACGGCGCCCGACGCATTACAGAAATCCTTTGACACCCTGCTGCAAAATAACGGTTTGTTTTTTTTTCCTGAAATTTGGAGGGAAGACAGCCAACAGCCCACAGATGTACCTTTCAGTAGTTTGGTGAAAAATGTCACCGCAGTGACAAAGTTACTGACACTCAAAGTTGACAGTTTTTCCCATAGGATAACATTACGGCACCCGATGCATTACAGAAATCCTTAGGATCCCTGCTGCAAAATAACGGTTTGGTCTTTTTTCCTGAAATTTGGAGGGAAGACAGCCAACAGCCCACAGATGTGCCTTTCAGTGGTTTGGTGAAAAAACATTACAGAGAGGCAAAGTTATGGTGCTCCAAACTTTTCTTTTTTTCCCATAGGATAACATTATGGCGTTCGCCGCGCCTTTCAGGGTCCATATCTCGGAAATGGTGCGAGATACGGACTTTTTGTCAGAAAATTTCTTAGCCCCCATTAAATTAGCCAGGACAGTTGTAAATAATATGACTTTTAAATTTTTTTCCTACGTCGTACGGTTCCTGAGATATAATGTATTTAGTATTCCAAGATCTCATTTTCTGCGCCGATACTCATTGTTATGCATACATTATTTGTACTCACTGTCTTTCTCTATGCAGGTTTTGGGGAAAACCAGCCTGTGTGCTTACATTACTGTTACTGTTGCCCTTTCCGCTTGCGGTTCCGTACCCGTTTCACTTACCGTTGACGTCTGGGCCACCATGTGCGTTATCCTTTGCGTTTTCATTTGCGCTTGCGTTTCTGTTATTTTTTGCCATTTCTGTCTACAGTACTGTTTATCTTTCTGTTTCACTTTACGTCACCATGCCCATTGACATTTCTGTTTGCAGGCACCATGTTACTATGTGACAACACATCGTGGCAGACCATTCCCGTCTACGCCACCATGTGCGTTACCCTTTCTGTTCTCATTCACGCTTGTGTTACCATATGCGCCACTGTTAGCATTTCTGTTTGCGTTGCTGTCCCTGTTAGTATGCCACAAGACATCATGTGGCGGGGCAGCGCTCCCGCCGCTGCGATTCCATTCACTATTTCTCGTTATCATTCTCAAAGAAGGAAATTAGAGGCAAAACTCTGTTTAATGCATTAGTTAGAGGTTGTTCCATGGCAACAAAGTGAAATTCGCTGTTAGGGTTGAAAAACCCCCTTGCACTTCCACCACCCCCAACCGGCATTGGGGTGTGCATTGGGATCATGGGTCCTAACTCTCACCCCATTCTCCTATACTTCTGCTGCTTTACACATGTCATGGGGTGAGTTAGGGCTGATCCCAATACTGCAATCTCTGCACGCTCTTGCGATCATCCTTTGCGTTTCATTTTACGGCTTGCGTTTCTGTTACTTTTTTGCCATTTATGTGTACCGTACTGTTTCTCTTTCTGTTTCATTTTGCGTCACCATGCCCACTGACATTTCCATTTACAGGCACTATGTTACTATGTGACAAGACATCACGTGGCACACCGTTCCCGTCTACGCCACCATGTGCGTTACCCTTTTTGTTCTCATTCGCGCTTGTGTTACCATGTGTGCCACTGTTAGCATTTATGTTTGCGTTGCTGCTCCTGTTGCTATGCCACAAGACATCATGTGGCAGGGCCTAAGGGCCCCAAGGCTGGCTCCGCCACCACATACATTCACTATTTCTCAATATCATTCTCAAAAGAAGGGAAATTAGAGGCAAAAACTCCATTTAATGCATTAGTTAGGGTTGTTCCACAGCGACAAAAGTGAGGAATTCGGCTGTTAGGGTTGAAAACCCTAACCATCACCCCAGCACACACACACACAGACACACACACATACATTCAAGTATGGGGAGGACCAAGTCAACACAACCAATGACAGACATCCAGCAGCAGGTGACAGAAATAACAAACAATTGTCTAAATGTACTACGAGACATCCCCACCCACCTGACCAGGTGCTGCATGCTCAGTGGAGATCAACAGCAAAACTGAGGCCATGTACACCAAACGTACATATCCCTGATTGCAGCTGCACACAACGTACCACACTTAGTAGTTGCATGGCCTTACCTACCGAATTTCCTCACTTTTTTCGCTGTGGAACAACCCTAACTAATGCATTAAACAGAGTTTTTTGCCTCTAATATATATATATGCATGATGTGTGCAAATTTGACACTGTGTATTTAAATCAAGCCCCTTATAAAATGATAGCCATCGCCATGTAACTCCACCTTGAAAAAGTTTAAAGTGTTATGTGAAACGTTGGTGTTGGAATGGGGATCATTTGCTGTTGCTTCGAGTTGTTTTTATTTAAATAAAATTGTGAGAGAGTCTTTAAAGCTCCTCTGGCCAGACTGTGATGCCTTACTGTTCGTTTGGCAATTTAATTTTTCACATAGTGGGTCCAGTCCTGTATTCTATGTGCTGCCTTTCTTTTGTACCATTTTCATATACAAACACATATATAGTTTCAATACAACAAAGTATTGTACATAACACCATCATTCACACAAAACTTTGGTACAAACATGCATATTTACAAAGCATAAAATATTAACAATGTCATGATACGAACTATAAAAAATGTACATCAATATAAAAATAGGGGTTGCTCAATGCAAATTCAGCAGAATGGAAATACCTACCCACAACAGTGTTTTGGCTGGTAATAGTTTTCTTTGACCCATACTTTAATATGAGACCATTTTACATTCTCCAATAATTTAAGGGGCTATGGTAAGCTGTTCTGAAGTATAGGTCCCATTCTCATTATACAAGAATTCACCTTGGCTGTTTTTAATATTGGGACATTAATTTCCATATTTTTGAACATTCTTAGGTCTTTTCATCATAATATGGTAGAGTTTTACCCAAAAGATACTGATATATAAAATATAAAATGTGTAGGTGCCTACATTCTGATAAACATAACCAATTTAAGATATGATACAAATAGCAGTGATGTGTCAACCAAGCGGATCCCAGGACAAAACAGGCGAACCGGTTATAAACAATATCTTACCTGCTCAATTCCCACTTGGAGACCCCTCCATAGATCACATCACCATAGTCAAATAATGGTATTCTCACTGAATTGACAATACATCTTTTAACATCCAACGGCATACACGTCCCAATCCTGTAAAGTACCCCTCTGACAGAGAGATCCTGCCATGTTTGAGGACCGAACCTTTCTTAAATCTATTGCAACAGTTCTTCTATTTCTTAGCCTAATCTGTCCTTTACAATTTCTAGTCCATAAGGGTGGCCACCTATGGGCGCTCCCTCCCCTTTCTTGACTATGCTATAGTGTCCTCTTTAATTTTCCTTTTCCCTCTCAGATTCTCGTACAGGGAGGTTATTGTGGTAGCCTCTGAGCTGATATAAAACAACAGACCGTGTTCCTTGTTGTTGGATTTAGTATGCAACAGCACTATGTCATAAAATATCTTGATGTATATGCCTTATGTGTATGAAACCTGTAAATGTTGAAAATACCCGGCACTAGGTGTTTTTGATAAAGGTAAAAAGTTACTAGGGGACTGTAGTATGAAAATTAAGTTACCAGGGTAGAGATATCAGAACCCCCCCCATTGTGTTATTGTAGGTGCTGACTTAGTACAGAGGAAGGACATGCATTGTATGTTGCTGCAAACTGATGTATTGAAGAAGGGATATGCTATTGCTTAAGGTTATCCCATGTGTTTTCAATAAATATCACACAGAGATTGTGTGTTAAACTTGAAGTTCTGTGTCTGGTCCATCTGTTATCCACAACCCCACAGCCCCCAACCTGACATTTTTTTTTTATCAAACTGTTTATATGTATGTCCCATTCAAAATGTGAATCTAACCACAAACCAAAATACTTATAAGAATTTACCTATTTTAAGATTTACCCTATTTTTTTTTAATTTCCAGTGTTTGATTTGTGTTTATGTGTTTTCTCCCAAATAACATTACCTGTGATTTCTTGTCATTTAATACTAACCTGTGAATTTTGAAAAAATCTTGCAAGCTGTCAAAATCATCTTATAGTCACCTCTGTACTTCAGTTACTAGTGATCCTTCCACGTACAATATGACATCATCTGCATACAAATGACGCATGCTCCTTTAAAAAGGGGCTCAATTCCATTTGTATACAGGTTGAAAAGAATTGGCCCAACACAGACACCAGAGGGACTCCTGACTTAATATAATCTGTCTGAGGTCTAAAATTCCCCAGTGTAACCATCTAAAACTTGTCTGTCAGATATTCCCCAAACTATTACAGATGGCCCTTGGTGATGACCTCATCTGTGCTGCAGTACAAACATCACATGACTTGTTAAAAGCACAGGTACTTATCAAATACATGCCACAATATAAGAACAAATTGTGGTCAGAGCCGATATGGCTGTGGAGAGCTTTTGTGATGCTTTTACTCATTATTTCTAATGAATTTGCACAATGCAGATCTGTGGAGAGACAGTTTCAATGTGGTCTTCCTTTTACACATTTTTGAAATGTGTTTTCCTAGAATATGCCTGCTGATTCATATATATTTAGCCTAGATAGGTCACAGAAGAAATGGCATCTTATTATTAGTGGAGCTCTACATCTACACAATATTATGCTGCATTGTGTAAAATCAGAATGCACTGAAAACAATATTTTACATCTGGGGAACATATTAAGTGCCAGACTAATACATAAGCAGAAAGATGCATTGCTCAAAGAGGGTGCGTCGGTCAGCACTGATACAATATTCAAAGAGAATGCACCACCGGTACAGGGTATGCATACAGTGAGGCCCACCAGGATGAAGCGTAGCACTGCAGAATTCTGGAGTAGAGTTACTGCAGCAAAAAATGCGATTTCAATGAGAGTTAACTCCTTTTGTCATGCAGTAAACCTGTGACACTGCACTTCATACTGGTGGGCTTCATTGTACCCATTGAAAATGTGACCCTGGATAGGAGTTGCAGTGCAGGTGGCTGCCAAGTCAGGTGCATCCAGGGTGACCCCAACTGAATACCTTCATGGGGAATATGTGGCACATACCGGTATGCGCCACAGCCCCTATGGGTGATATTCAGCCCAGGAATGCAAATGAACTAATTGAGCATGCTGGGTGCAAATGGGCTTTATGCATGCTCATTACTGGACCATTTGCAAGTTGGCACAGGGATGAATGTGCTGGAGCAGCTCGCTCCCCAAGCCCCAACCCCTGATTGCTCCCATGTGGGACAGGCTCTGAAGTCTCTGGTGGTACAGTGGCACCCCCCCACTCATTCCACCAGCCCCGATTGTACTGGAGTCCATGCTCTATCGGTTCCATACTGTAGGGATGCCGATGCCATCGCTGATTGCACCTGAATACACCTACAGTCCATTTTCATAGTGTAGTGGCCTCTGCTCTCCCTCAACAGTGCAGAGACACTCTTCTCCCTGCCCCTCAAGCCCATCCCATTGCGATGACTGACTCTTTGATGGGATCATACCGCTGTATTGGCAGGTGGCGGAAAACTCACAGTAGGACGCTGGAATGTGTTATATGTAGATAGAGCCAAGGTTCTTGCATGAACTGAACCCGAACAGAACCAGAACTGTTCATTTTCAATCAGAACCGAACTGAACTAGAACCTCCTAATTGAGGTAGGTGGTGAACCAGAACCAAATGAGAACCTACCCTTTTTAAAATGCAGAACTGTGTTATACCTTTAAGTTTCCAGTATTTCCTCTCCTGCCACTGGATGCTGGATGCTGCCGTCTGTCATGATTTTGATGAACTGATGTGGTTAGTAATTAAATCATACTGTCACTTTAACTTCACATGCAACTGTATTTTCGATTGCAAGGTAGACCTGGAAAGTGACTCAAGAGGGGGAATTAATTTAATTTAATGAGCTGCATGATAAGGAAGTCTTGGGATGTGTGAAGGCTAATAGCATGCAAAATGGAATTAAATTCTTGCTATTACTTAAGTTAAAGATGTGTGAATTTAGTTAATTGAGAGCTCAGTGTTTCCTATTGTTTTGTCTGTTTGGGAACTAGCTAAGACATTGTAGTCACTTGTAACCTCATTATTACCTATAACAGGCTGTGCTTGCTTTGCAACAGATTTTGCCACTAAATTAATTAAATAAACTGCATATATTTAAACTTTCATATGCCATTATTAACTTAGCTTACTTTTTAACAGCGTTTGATATATCATTTTTTTATTTTACTTAATTTAGTGAATGTATTGAATGTACTCAATGAAATGTCTTGCCCTTTTTGTCCTTTATTGTGTATTTTACATTGTTGAATTAAAGTAAGATATTTGGCAAATGCAACAGTATTCATGTTTTATTTATATTTAAGAACCAATTTTTTAAGAACTGAAACAGAACTGAAAAAGTAACAAAAATGCTAGAACTGAACCGAACTAGAACCCCACCCTGTAGAACCTGAACTGAACTAGAACCCTAGAAAATTATAGAATCCAGGCTTTATACATAGGCATGAGCTGTGTGTGGGTGATAATGCCCAGTGACCATACACCTCAGGCACTCGCATGCGGATCCATCATCCTGGTGCCATTGTACTGCTCAGTGCGGGTGACGGTTGATGCTGTACCCACTCACACAGGTCCCAAAACAGCTATGTTACAACTGACCTCCCATTCGTTTGTACAATTGGGGAACTGTAGATGAACTATCCATAGCCTGAAGCATACACTGCAAATGGCATTGCAGGATACCACACCCCATGGCACCTGGGATACCTCAGCAGTCTGGAGGGTGGCATATTACACAGGGGAATGGGGAAGCATGTGGACTTGCAGTGGTGTATGACAGCAGAAAGGTACAGCATTGGCAAGGCATGCATTAGAAGTATGTAAATTTCCACTTATGGTTTGCCAGGGATGTACACATGGCTGCATACACTGGTGGGTCCACAGCTTGCGTGGTGCCCCACTGCATGATACAGCCAGTTGGGTCATTCCAGAGTGCAGGTCCCCAGCCCAGGTTCAGTGCAGTCAACAGCTGGCCATGGCAGAGTGTGGAGGGCAGTGCCAGCCCTTGCAACAAGTCAGGTATGGGGGGAGTGAGGGTGTCTGCGTACAGGGGCAGTGGGTGGGGGTCCTCTATGCTATGGATATGGGCCATGGTTTCCTGTGGTGCAATCAGGCCTGGGAGAGGCCCTACACTATGGAGCTCTTCAAGGATGGAGTTGGATAGATTGGGGATGGAAAGGGGGTACCTCTAGTCCACCAGAGCTGCCAGGCAGCTGTGCACCTGGGTGTACATCCGCAGCGTACCTGTGGGTGGCTGGCTGGGTTAGACCAGCTATTTGTGGCCTAACTGTGGGCCGCAGTGCTCTGGACTGTGAAGGGTGCATTCCCACTGAATATGCTGCAGCATGGGAATGCCCCCTTGACTTGCAGGGCATACCATTTGTTTGTGCCCTGGTGCATCCCTTGTGGCCGGCGCACCCCACACATTTGAATATCTCACTGCTGCACATTGTTGGAGTTGCATGGCACATCTCCCTTTTCCGCCGGCATGCACTTTGCATCTACTTTGAATACGGGGGCCCTGGACTAGGTACCCTGTATAAATACATTATAAAAATGGTAAAATCATGACCCAACTGAAAACAAAATATTGCCTCTAATCTGGGACAGCCTGAGTAAATACAGTGCAAAAATGTGTAAATGAAGATCCCGATGACAATCAGATGTAGCATCTCCCCTGCCTTATCCAGGATACAAAACATAGGATAAAAAATATTCAGTGCTCCCAGATCCAAATAATCATTTCCCTGCAAGAAGCCCTCATTTTTCCTGTGTTTTCCCCAAAGTAGCAGAATCAAATCCCTGTATAAATCTCTGTAGATTTTTCCATAAGTCACTGGTTCCTTATTAATGACTTTGTTCTTTATTTATTATATCAGCAGCCTTTTATCAGGAAAAGAGCTCTGATTTGCTGTTCAGAATTAATATTATATGTCAAGATGGGCTTGGAATTATTTGGATTTACATGGTATGCATAAGGCACAATGGGGGACTAAATGAAATAACAAATATCACACTCATTATTTAATGAACTATACTCAAAATTAGTAATCACAATTTGGACAATCTTTCAAAAGATACTAGTAATGCCTGTAAACAATTTTATATATATATATATGTAGGGGATACATGATGGGCACGAGTGTAATATGGAAAATATTTTCATTCCTCTAGAGTGACTTCTGAATACTCATGAGTGGCGAAGCCACGAGTGAAGTTTCAGAGGTCACTGTGCAGGACTGAACATATTTCCTATATTACACAAGTGCACATCATGTATCCTATTTATACAATGGGGGCCTCATTGTTGCAAAATGTACAATTTGTACAGCTTTGCGTGACTTTGTACGGGTTTAGCGCGGGTTTCAGGGGTGTAGTAATGGCATTTATCTTAACTCTGCTGATGTCATCAGGATTTATTTCACTGCAGTGAAAATAATTTGTTTTATCCCACTGGAATATGTCTCACCCCATTGTGTGTGTGTGTGTGTGTATATATATATATATATATATATATATATATATATATATATATATATACAGTCTCCTCTCTCCCTCTCTCTCTCTATATATATATATATATATATATATATATATATATAAATATTTATTTAGCTTTGTTAACCAGGTAGGTACACTAGACAAGACAAGTGCCTATTTTCAGGTATGACCCGGGAGAGTACAGGAATAATAGATTTAGGTACATACAACAACATTGTACAAATTAGACATGTTACAGTTCATGTGAGGATACAGACTCAACACAGCATACGAAACATGGTAAGGCATAGATTATACAGTATTAACATAACAAGAGATAAACACCTTGTGGGAGATAAAAGAAGTAATGTTACAGATTCAACACAGCGTACGAGCATGGTAAGGCATAGATTGTACAGTATTAACATAACAACATAAACACCTTATGGAAGCCAAGAGCAGTTCCAGGGGCACAGTATCGAAATCCTTCAGGTGTGACACCATACAGTTTAGCAACCTCTTGGAGTCTGGTCTTTTGTCCAGGAGTAGCTCCAGAGCAGAGGAGTGCTGTGATGGATCAATTCACCTGGATTTGGGGCAGCCAAGGGCTGAGGCAAGTTTGAGATGGTTCCATAGGGAGGAACGGAGACACATCTGTGAGTGTGCGGCACGGACCTGGGCAAGGAAGGAGTTCCACAGTCTGGGAGCGAATGCAGCAAAGTCCCGCCTGCCCATTTGAGTCCATGTAGCCAGTGTCTTGAGGATGGCCTGTCCCTGGGACCTGAGAGATTAGAAGAGGAGATGGACGGGACAAGACATTTTGAAAGCCCTGGAGGGGTGCCAGTGCCAAGGACCTTTCCGGTGAAGCACCCTAAGATGAAGTCTATGTGATTAGTGGGTGAGAGCCAATTTAGCCTTCTATAGAGGTCATAATGATGAGTGAGATGGGGGGCAGCCAGCGCAAAGTGGCAGACATTATTGTAGGCAGTGGACCACCTAGTGAGGTGGACTTTGGATGAGCGGGCAAACAAGAGGAGCACATAGCAGAGCGAGGGTAGGAGCACCCCTCTGGCAAGTGCAATCCGAGCTGTCGGAGTAAGATTGCTTTTTGCTCTGTATGCCAGACCCAGTTTGCAGTTAACAGTCTTGCAAGTATTCTGAATGTGGCGGCCAAGGTCAAGCTGCTGGTCCAGCATCACCCCAAGGTATTTAAAGTTGTCAGTAATTGGGATCGTGACCCCGATGACACCAGAAACACATAGTTAAGTAGGGGCGGCCTTAATCTTCACCTGGGACCCAAAGTGCATGGCCTGGGTTTTCCTGAGATTTATAATCAACTTATGTGACAATATCCAGGATTGGATGTTCCTCAATTCCTCGCTCAGGTGGTGATTTTTGACCCCTATCTCAGGGGAGTGAGTCAGGATGACCAGGTCCATCTGCATAAAGGATAGGCTTGCAGTTGCTAGTAGCAGCCAGGAGTTTGTTCACGAATATGGATATATTATATATATATATATATATATATATGCACAAATGCTATTTTTGCATCTTATAGTTGTTAAATTTCAAACAAATTCTCATTGACTTTTTTCTGTCCACCTGATGGAATCTTGAATAAGTTAAGTAAATGTTATTATTTTCTTCAAGGCCCTGATTCAGCAACTCAGTAAATTCACACTCAATACATTATATTATAAAATGACAAAAAAACAGTCTTTTGTTTCCAGTTGTTTGATCAGGAATTTAATAAATCGTATAGTTATATACCAGTATCTTGCATATTCCCCAGGAAGATCTCTGACATTTCAGGAATATTATCAAGCCTACACGAAACCTCCAAAAAATATAAAAATAATAATATAGAAAAACATAAAGGAAACTTACAAGCTCAAATGGGCAAACTGGGTGGGCCATATGCCATTATCTGCTGACAGTGTCTATGTATCTAAACAATAATTTTCCTCCTAATAAATGGCATGATCTCTTTCATTCTCAAAATAGCACATTATATATCAAGTCAATATCTCCTCCATCTTGGCATCAGATAAGATCTTGGCTTGTAAAAATTGTCAAAATGCCTAAAGTTTGTTGTAATTAATTGAAAAACATCTACATGTCTGTCACGTACAGTATTGTGTCTTTTGATACTGGTAGCATATTGTATTTGCTATACTTGTATTTATGTATTTATGTACATATTCTGTGTAACTATTTGTTTATTTTATACATTGGAACCCCATTGAAAATGAGCCTTGGCTCAATTGGGCTATCATTTTCTGAATTGTCAGGATACAATATTTACTACTATTACTATTACTACTACTACTACTACTACCACTACTACTATTACAACTACATGTTGTGAGAGATCAAAACAAGTTAACACATACCCTGGCTACATTATTATCAGACCTCAAATTTATTTATAGAAATTATGCACGATTGCATTACTAATACTGTAAATTAAAATATTACTGTTCAGATCTTCTTACAGTTTAGATTGCTCATTCCAACCACAAACAATACATTTATGTTCCACAGCCTAGAGTTGGAGGTCCAAAACACAAACAAACTTAACTGTTGTTCCCTACAAATTTTGTTTCACAGTTGTTTTGACTAACTTTTTATAACTCTATATGGGAACATAAGGAATCAGATAATTACACAGATGAATTTCTCACTCACGGTTTGTAGCAGTTAATTCATTAGATGTGGTCTCCCTTGCCAGGAGTTTGATTGTTTTCCCACCCCTCCCCCAAACAAACACACACACACACACACACACACTTACTATAAGAGATCTCAGTAGCTCTTATCTGTTATGTTTAGGAATCAGGCGTAGTCCTTGCCGTCAAAAAGAAATATATATATTTAGTCTCGGTAGTTCACTGAAGACCTGGCATTTTGTCAGATAGGTCTTGAGAGGTTAAAAAAAACAGTGTAAAATCTTTATAAATTTGCTGGGAAAGGGTAACATTTCTGAGGTATGAATCTTTCTTGAAAGATATTCATGCCCAACTGAAGTTGGTAGCAAAAAATGTTTAAAAACTAGGCATTTAAATACGCAAGTTGTTGCATTTCAAAGGGGGTAAACAAATCTTCAGTTTAACAGGCAACCAATATATAACAAGCTGTTTCAGTTTCCTAATGGCCATCTGATAAACAGCTTGGAGTTATGTCTCCAACATTTTAAACAGAAAGAAGGGATTATTTATTTTAGTTGTCATAGTGATTTGTAGATGTGGAAGGATACATTGAAAAGTCCAAAAAATGTGTTCCATGATATTCCATTTTCAAGCTTCAGATAGCAAGATGGCTATAGGTTCCACCCACAGCCATAAAAAGTATAAAAGTGCAGATAGTGACATATACTGCACATCCACAATTTATATAAACCACTGTACATGTAGCAACCTAACACTACCTTAAGTAACATTTACTTAAAAACATAATACGTAACTTAATTAAATAACTATAGTATTTCTGAAGTTAATACTTGATAGTCCTGAATTATTAAGCCACAGAATGTACTCTTTGAATATATCTTAATAATACTTAGACCTACTTTCTTATCTCTAGTGCAAAACTAGTGTGTTGTCACATTGTACAAGCAAGTGCAGCTGTCATCTGTAGACTAGCCACGATGCCAAAGGTAATTCATTCCAATTTGGTGTGTAGCCAGGCCTGCAGAGTAATCTGTAAATGGAAAGAGAACAGAGAACAAATGTCAGTTCTTAAAACCCATATTCTCGCTTTATAAAAGTTGCAGATCCATAGGCTGTATTTAAACCTGGGAATTCAGTAACTTTTAAGCTAAAAATCCAAAATGCCTCACGTTGTAGGACTGGTTTGTTAAAGTCTCCCCTCATAGGCATTCTTTATTTACGGCTTTAAAAGTAAAGCCATGATTCTCTGGGTCATTGGCTTCTATTATGTGCAAAGCTGTGGCATATGTAGGGTTCTTCCTCTCTACTATCCTGCAGTGCTTTCTCACTCTAATGTTGAAGCTCCCATGCTGACAAATATAGTGTGTTGACAGCCAGTATTTTTACTCTGTCAGTTGTTTTTAAAGTGCCTGATTGGAAACTAGTGAATATTTCTGGAAGGGATGCCAGTAATAAATCCCTCACTGTATGAACCATTAGGAGATATAAATAAACTACTTATGGCTGCAAGTGCAGCTAACCCATTTTTACTCAGCAGAACAGGGGTGATGCACACTCTCTCCCCAAATCTTTTAAGGGCCTGGAGAGACATGCTTTGAGAGCCAGAAGGCTCTATCAGAATAAAATAGACATGGAAGCTTATATTCAGTTATCATGGATACCAAAGGGGCTGAGGTTACTGAAAAATCCCACCCATAGTCAGGAGGATGAGAGTCATGAGAAAATGGCAAGCTATTTTAAACGAGGCTGGTAATAAGCTCATGGAATTAATATTAGAACACTGGACAGAGCAGGATGCCTTGTTAAAGGATAAAATTAGGGAGGAGGAAAGAGAGGTACTGATTCACACTAGACATGAGGAGTTTTGAAATTGAATGAAAGACTCAAAGGTTCAAAAGCTAAACTGGACAAAGAACTTCAGGAGCTGAAGCATAGAAAATTCTTCAGAGACAGAGGGGATATGAGCTCAAATGGGTCTTTTCTAGGAAAAAAAACAATAGAAACAGAGATATATTAAAAAGGGACTGAAGAGTTTTGTTCAGCTTCGGTACTGAAGTTAGTGAAACTGAAGTAGAAAACTATGATATGCATATGTTTTTACAGAAGTGAACAGGCCACCCACAGACCTCCAAGAACCACTTAGGTGCAGCAATCATCAGAACAAATATCAAGGGTTTCAGCAGCAAAAACAACCCCTCCAATGATAAAAAAGTGGAAGAAGTCAAGGAGGAACAGGAGAAGGAGGAGGTCAAGAGGATCACGACCACTGCAACCTGTACCAGCAGCAGGATTGACTGCAGTTCCAGCAGAACCAGCAAGAACTGAGGAACAGAAGGAGACAGCAGAGACAATATTAAACAAATCCAAAGTAAATTCATCTCTTGACACTGATATTATCACCAGCAGAAGAGACCCTTTTAAAACAACAGGGCTATCGTTTACTCCACAACACAAACAAATTCCAGACTATCATTGAACTCCAAACTGCATGTCGTAATAGGAGTATAAAATTATTTTTTTAATAATAAAAAACAACAGAATATGTGGTTCAATAATTTACCAGAGACTGTAAATACAACAGATGAACCTAGTGTAAATCTAGAAGAAACTTCACAGTTTGATAAACAAATGTACCCCCCCACCGTATGGCAGTTTTGACTTTCCAGGACTTGTACACCAGAGACTTGCATATTTGTTTAACAATGTACCACACCTTAAAGATCATGCGCAATGGTTTTTGCAACTAAAACAGGCAGCTCCACTCAATAAACATTGCTATAAAAACTATGTGTATTACAGGTTTTGTAATAAAAGTTGACAAATTTGTATTTATTTAGTGCCTTTTTGGTGTGGCCCATTTCCCCAAGGTTGCTGGATGCTGAGTCAGCATGGCTCCAGGCTGCTGATGTCATTTGGAGTGCTACTCTACTGTGCCTGTTAGGAAGTTGTGTTGCTACTAGTATTGTTATGTTGGGTAACTTCATTGCTGTTGGTTACAGACTGCTTTACAATAAGTTTTAATAGGGGCCTTATGTGTGTTAATTCCTGCTAGCATGTTAGCCCTGATAAAATGATCATTTTAACATGGAAATAAAAATAGATGAGCCTGAATGAGTGCTTTGCAGAATTTTCAAATTCCAGTGGAATAAAATTGCATGGAATTTTCAACATTCTGCTGAATTGTGTTGGAAATGGAATGGTGCAATTCCGCGGCAGAAAAATGCTGAACGAGTTTTTCTGCAACATTTCAATTTAATTTTATTCTGCAGATCTCAATATTTTTCACAGAAATGGTTGCAGAATGATTTTCCATGGAGAAAATGCTGTTCCACAGATTGCAGCGAGTGGAAATCTGCAGAAGAACCAGCAAAATTCCAGTGGATATTTCACCAGCAGAATGGCCATTCCACATTAATTTCACAGGTGGAATTCCACAATGTCCACAGCATTATTCAGAATATAAGTCAAGTAACAACCTGCCAGGGATAAACACTGGGCTGGCTTGTGCATAGAAACTCTTAGTAACATTTTAAACATGGAAACATAGAAACATAGAATTTGACAGCAGATAAGGACTGCTTGGCCCACCCAGTCTGCCCATTTCCCTACCTACTGGATAAGCTGCAGATCCTAGTTAACCAGCAGCCTACTTCTTCCTACCCCCAACCCCTAGAATTGCCTTATGACTGTCCCATGCATGCTTGAATTCCACCACTGTTTTTGACTCCACAACCTCCTCCGGAAGGCCCGTTCCATGCATCCACAACCTCTCTGTGAAAAAATACTTCCTTAAATGACCTCTGAGCCACCCCCCCATCTTCAAATTGTGCCTCCTTGTTCTTGCACACCTCTTTTTTTGAAAGATGCTACCCTCTTGGACTTTGTTGATTCCCTTGAGGTACTTGAAAGTTTCTATCATGTCCCCCCCTCCCTCCTTTCCTCGAGGCTATACATATTAAGCACCTTAAGTCTGTCTTCATATGTCTTCCGGTGCAGACCGTGCACCATTTCAGCTGCCCTCCTCTGGACAGCTTCCATCCTGTCTATATCTTTGCAGAGATTGGGTCTCCAGAACTGCATGCAGCACTCCAGATGGGGTCTCACCAGCTGTTTGTACAAAGGGATACAAACTTCCTGTTTTCTACTGGTGGTGCCTCTCCCTATGCATCCTAGTATCCCCCCAGCCCTCCTTGCTGCCCTCTCACATTGCTTTCCCACCTTTAGGTCATCTGATATGACTACCCCCAGGACTCTTTCCATTTTTGTTGTTGTTAGTATCTCACCCCCCATTGTGTACTCTTCCCCTGGGTTTTTTGTTTCCCTGGTGCATTACCTTGCACTTCTTAGCATTGAATCTAAGCTGCCATACATTTGACCATTCCTCTAACCTTGCCAAGTCCCTTCTCATCCTCTCCACCCCACCTTGTGCATCAACTCTGTTGCAGATCTTTGTGTCATCTGCAAAGAGACATACTTTTCCTTCTAGTCCCTCTGCAATGTCGCTCATAAAGACATTGAAGAGGACCAGTCCTAATACTGAACCCTGCGGTACCCCACTAGTAACCCCCCTTTCTTTAGAGTGGACTCCATTTGCTATTACTCTCTGTGTCCTATTCTCCAGCCAGTTCTTTACCCAGGCTGTCATCTTGGGACCCACTCCCAGGCTGGCTAACTTGTATATTAATCTTTTGTGTGGGACTGTGTTACATGCCTTGCTAAAGTCTAGGTAGGCCAAGTCCACAGCCCCTCCCTGATCTACTACTTTGGTCACCCAGTCAAAGAAATCTGTCATATTCGTTTGGCATGACCTTCCCGCTGTGAATCCATGCTGCCTTGGGTCCTGTGCCCCTCTGACCTCTAGATACTCGACAATTCTTTCCTTCAGAAGTGATTCCATCATTTTTCCTATCACTGAGGTTAAACTAACAGGTCTGTAGTTTCCTGCTTCTGCCTTGCTCCCACTTTTGTGAAGGGGAATCACATCTGCCCTCCTCCAGTCCTCGGATACCACCCATCCTCCCATGATTTGTTAAAGAGGGTAGTCAGTGATGTCACTAGTTCTACCCTTAGTTCTTTTAGAATTCTGGGATGAATCCATCAGGCCCCATTGCTTTGTCCACCTTCAGTTTTAAGAGTTCTTTCATAACCCTTTCTTCTGTAAATGGACTGGTATCAACTTCTGTATCCAGAGTGTTTCTACTGTTTGTTTTAGGTACCTCTCCTCTTCATTTGTAAATACTGAGCAAAAATATTTATTTAGTATCTGTGCCTTTTCACAGTCACCCTCTGCCCACCCTCCCTCCCTTTATTAAGCCTCACTATCCTCCCTTGGTCTTCCTTCGCTCCTGATGTAGCTATAAAGGTTTTATCCCCCTTCTTAACTGAGTTGGCTATCTTTTCCTCGGTTTGGGCCTTCACTGTTCTGACTGCCTTCCCAGCTTCCTTTTGCTTTAACTGATACAGTTCTCTGTCCTACTCCTTCTGTGATTCCTTGTACTTCCTGAATGCTTTCTTTTTCTCTTGAACCTTCACTGCCACTTCCTTTGAGAACCATAGTGAAACAATGGTTTCTTACATTGTTTTGTTTTGTTTATTTGTTTCACACAAAGGCTTGTTACCTCTGTGATGGCAGTTTTTATTATTCCTCATTGTTCTTCCACCCCTCCTTCTTTCCCATTTGCTAGTGCATTTGCTAGTGCATTCCTTAGGCACTCACCCATTTTGGCAAAGTCAGCCCTCCTAAAGTCCAGTACTTTTGCCTTTGTATGGCTTGACTCTGTTGCTGTGTTTATTGTGAACCATACTGTTCGATGGTACACTAGTTCCCAGATGACTACCACTTCTACATCTGTGATCCTCCTCCATCTCCATTTGAGAGAACCAGGTCTAAGATTGCTCCTCTCGAGTGGGCTCCAATACTAGTTGTCTAAGGCATGCCCCTGTAGGGCATGTAAAATAACCCTACTCTTCAAGTGGCTGCTGCAACTGCACTCCAGTTAACATCTGGCATATTCAGATCACCCATTAGCAATATCTCCCCTTTTTCTGTCATTCTAAGTATACTTTCTATCATTTCCTTTTCCATTTCCTCCCTCTGAGAAGGGGGTCTGTATACAACCCCTGTGTGGATTGTGGTGCCGTTGCCTGTTTCCAAATTTACCCACCGTGCTTCTTCTCCTCCCTGTTTACCCTTTTGTTCTGTTGCTTTGATTCCTTCCCTTATGTAAAGAGATACGCCTCCTCCTCTTTTACCCTCCCTGTCCCTCCTGTAGATAGTGTATCCTGGTATGTTTACGTCCCAGTCATGGTTTTGTGTGTACCATGTTTCTGTGACTGCCATGATATCCAGATGTTCCTCCTCCATCAAGGCCACTAATTCAGGAAGCTTGTTACCCAGACTACAGGCATTGGTACTCATTGCTCTCCATTTTTTGATGGCTTTACCTTCTGTTGCAGCATCCCCCACTGACCTTTCTACCTCAGTCTTTTTCTCATTTAGTACCCTGTTTTGTAGGGAGAGGCTGGGATTTTCCTGCTGCTTATCAGTGCCTGCCCCTTGACTAGTTTAAAAGCTTGCCAATGAAGCATTTAAACCGATTGCCCAAAAGACTTGTCCCTTCCTGGACAGATGCAGACCATCCTGCCAGTATAGGCTGGTGTCCCTCCAGGTGGAACCCCAGTCCCCAATGAAGCCAAACCCTGTCGTCACACCATTTTTCAACCGTTCATTAAACTGCATGGTGCAAAATACCTCCACCTCACCCATGCCATTGACAGGCAGCACCTCTGAGAAGGATACTGTGTGTGTGCTACTTGTCTTAGGCCCCTCCCCAACTCTACAAAGTCCTCCTGCACTGCTCTAATATCATGATGAGCCAAGTCATTTGTCCCTAGGTGGACAATGATGTCCAACTCAGACTCCCGTGCAGCTGTTCTCATGATCCTGAGGATGTGCTTCCTGTCCCTCCAAGCCATGGCACCAGGCAGGCACCTTACTTCAGTTTTCCCTGCTCCCCCCATTCTATCCCCCTAATAATTGAGTCCCCCAGCAGGAGCTGCTTCCTTTTCCTGTGGTGTCCCCTGTCTCCTTCCTGTGGGCCTCCCTTGTGACAGTTGTCCTCAACCTCCTTAGTCTCCTCTGTGGGTGCATCTATAGGGGAGCTATGCTCCCCCAGAATGGTGTATGGATTGTGGAGTGGAACAACTGACTGGGTGTGCCTCTGTTCCACCATCCTCACCCTCCCTTAGCCCACTGTGGTCCAACTGCTGGGCTTTCCTCACAACCTCTGAGGTAGTGGTGGTGGCTCTGATGCTCCCTGGATGGGGTAGGTTCCTTTCCTACTGTCCAGTGTGGCCTGGGGGAAGGTTCCCTTACTACTGTCCAGTGTGGCCTGAAGATGGGCAACTTCCTCCCTCAGGGCAGAGAGTTGTCTGCAAATAGGGCAGCATCTCAGCCTCCAGAAAGACTCCCGGAAGACTGCTGCCCCACAGCCATTACATTGCACTACTCCCCACATGTTTATCTACTTTTGTGTGTGTGTGTGTGTGTGTGTGTGTGTGTGTGTGTGAGATTGGTTTGTTATATAGAAATATATATATTATACAATGTGTATGCTTATATTGTCAGTGCAGTGTGCTAGAGAGATATGACAGTGATATGCACATTGCACTTTGAGGAAATGATGTCAGAACCCCAGGGATAAAGGAACTATTTCCAGGGGGGTGGGGTGAGGGGTGGGCAGGGGTTGGGCCTAAACTGTGCCCTCACGAAACAATCAGCTAAAAGCTCTGACCCACCACTGTGATGAGTGCCCTTCTGTCAGCTAGATGCCCTACACAACAGTTTGACAGAGAAAATACCCAGCTAATCAAACAGAGAAAAATCCAGACATCCAAGTCAGACACAGGCAAACCTCCCCAGCCCCAAAACAGCCTGGTGGTTTGTGCTCTGAAAGCAGTCAGCCCCAAAATAAGTCAGCTGTGCTTTAAACTCTGGAAAACTTCCCTCAGATATAAGCAAGAGAGAGATTTATTGCAGATATCTAGTCCAATATAGTATATACCATGCAGCTTCTCAGTTGTTTTAAAGCACACCCTGTTATCCAACTTGGAAGAAGATGGACTTCTGTCTGAAACAGTATCACACCAGTAGTTTATAGTAATTGATCAATGCTGGAATGTTCAAGCCAGAACAATTGGCTGTGATGCAGGTCTCCCTGACTTGTGAAGACAATTTCCCCCACCTCAGGCTATGTCTGGCATCCAATTACAAACTGCAGCCTTTGCTATTTTAAAGTACACAGCCACCACCAGTAAATATTACAAAATATATTGATGTAGAGTGTCACAGAATACTAGTAGACAGTCCAGTTAGCCACAAAGGAAAATCAAATATGCAGTTATTTCAACCATTCTGAAGATGCTCACAAGATAAGCAATTTTGAAAACCCCCTTCCTGAATTAAAAACTAAAATAATTAAACCCAAAGCAATACCAATGTAAGACTGTAAAGTAAGGAAAACTTCCCTCAGATGTAAGCAAGAGAGAGATTTGTTGCAGATATCTAGTCCAATATAGTATACCCCATACAGCTTCTCAGTTGTTTCAAAGCACACCCTGTTACCCAACTTGGAAGAAGATGGAATTCTGTCTGAAACAGGATCACACCAGTAGTTTATAGTAATTGATCAATGCTGGAATGTTCAAGCCAGAACAACTGGCTGTGATGCAGATCTCCCTGACTTGTGAAGACAATTTCCCCCACCTCAGGCTATGTCTGGCATCCAATTACAAACTGCAGCCTTTGCTATTTTAAAGTACACAGCCACCACCAGTAAATATTGCAAAATATATTGATGCAGACTGTCACAGAATACTAGTAGACAGTTCAGTTAGCCACAAAAAAAAATCAAATATGCAGTTATTGCAACCCTTCTGAAGATGCTCACAAGATAAACAGTTTTGAAACCCCCCTTCCTGAATTAAAAACTAAAATAATTAAACCCAAAGCAATACCAATGTAAGACTGTAAAGTAAGGAAAACTTCCCTCAGATGTAAGCAAGAGAGATTTGTTGCAGATATCTAGTCCAATATAGTATATCACATGCAGCGTCTCAGTTGTTTCAAAGCACACCCTGTTACCCAACTTGGAAGAAGATGGACTTCTCCCACCCCCATTTACAAGGAAATGGAACATTTACAAAGAAATGGAACAATTGTTTTGTTGCCATCCTGAGAAATCACCTCTATTGAATACCAGGTATGAATAATCATAGCCTTTCACTGCAACAGAAAGCTATCCAGTCTGCAAACCTCTCAGCAATATGCTACTCTCCCTGACTTCTGCACAGGCTGACATGATCAATTTAAGCTACTGGTGTGCATTTCTGGCACTGAACGTGACAAAACCACAGTCAAACAGCTTATTTTCTTTCAGCATCTTGCAATAGGCACAGAGCAAGGAAAAAAACCAGAATCTTTGCAGTCCTCAGCAATGTGACACTCTCCTGGCTTCTTCATAGATGAAAGAGAATAGCACCTCAAATGGCATCACCAGGGTAGAGACATGCTGATTACCACAAGGAACAGCATGTCTCAGCATCTAGCATCGTGGCAGAAGCAGAGCACATATTAAATGACTAAAAATAGTATGAAATGGTAGATTGTCATGTAAATCACCAGGCAGACACTGTTGTTATAACAATGTTTAATGAATGATGTAACAGTAATTTATATAAATTTCATTGCATATGATCTTTAACTATTAAAACTTGACGTGCCAGGAAAGAACAGCAATTAGAACACTGCAAGAGGATTATGAGGTGGTGATAAAAGCCGCTGACAAGGGTGGCAGTGTTGTGCTAATATACAAAAGTGATCATGAGACAGAAGTCTCTAAACAGTTGAACAATCAAGAATTTTACACCAAATGGTTCCACGTCATTTGGGTGAGTTTTACTGAGTGAATGCAAGTTGGGTGAATACAATACAGTGACCATCATTTGGGTGACTGTACACTATAGTGAGGCACTGTACAGTGACCTTTTTGCCAACCTCCTCATCACAGCGGCAGACGTACCTGCCAGACACCAACTGTGGCAGTCCCCACCAACTTTGGATGAACTCCACAGACATCGCAGCATTACAGGTACCTCTTCCACTGACTATACACATACAGCACCAAACTACCTCAGAATTTACTCACCTGGTTATGCTGCCACCTGCACCTGTGACACACTGTAACCTCAATAGGTGTATCACATCATACTCCAATCATCTCTGGTAGCCCCCCTGCACCCTCTGGGAGGCTGCACCCCTGAACCCCCGATCACTAATATTCCAACTCTACACTGCATCTGGACACTGGGGGTAGGCTATTGTCATGGTTGCTTAAATGTGCCAGTAGTGCAAATGTGCCAGTTGCTGTTTTTGTAGTTGCCATAATGGATTCGCCCAAATTCCTTTGCTCATATTCCCACACTCAATTGACGTGATACCCACCAGACTTGAATCTGACCCCGGTAGAGATTATAAGTGATGTATAGATGAAACCATATCAAAGGCTTTTGATTTGGGGCACATTGATAAACATAAAAAACAAAAATAAATTTCCTAACCATAGATTTTCTAGTTAGAGCATTATTTTATGTGTTACCCAAGGTGCATACATCTTTGAACAGACCTTCTGGCAGACCAGTAGTCAGTGGCATAGGGTCCCTTACTGAACCACTTTCAGAATTCGTAGAATGTCACCTCAGGTTCTATGTCACTGAACGTTGGTCATATTTGAAAGATACCAGGGACATTTTATGGTCCTGGATGAAACTCTAGTGAAAGAGGACTCATATCTGCTAACCCTAGATATTGAATCCCTGTACACTAACGTACCCCATGAGGGTGCTCTCGATACAGAGACATTCTTTCTGAATTTGAGGCACCCAGATGCCAATCCCCCAACAGAATGTCTACTCAGATTAACAGAATATGCCCTAAAGTGTAATGTATTCACGTTTGTGGATAAGTATTATCTGCAGACTAGGGGGCTGGCAATGGGGGCTACCTTTGACCCCCCATTGGCTAATTTGTATGTGGGATTGTGGGAGATGCAGCATGTACTGGATAGAAATCAGAACACCTTATTTAACAAATTGGGGTTATGGAGAAGATTTATTAATGTTATGTTGGCAGTGTGGCATGGATACCTGGAGGAACTTGATGCCTTCATTGAATGGCTGCATTCAACAAATCCCCATCTCCATTTTACTTGTACTGTAAGTAGGGAAACAGTTCATTTTTTGGATCTTACAATAACAAAGCAATGAGATGGTTCAGTAGTGACAGATATCTTCTATAAAGAAAGTGGCAGAAATACCTTATTGCAGGCATCTAGCTGTCATTGGCATCACATTGACTCCATTATCCCCAAGGGGCTGTTCCTTTGTCTGTGTGACATGGTCGAATAAGACCCTGTCCCATTTGTTATGCAGAGAGAGAGTTAAAAGCAAGGATCTGTTCTGTCCTCTCCTTTTCTATCACTTGTCTGTCCTTGCTTGTCTGCTCAATCAAATTTTCTTCTGGCACCTAGGAACTCACCAATCTGATGGTGCCACAATCCCCCCCGCTATCTCCCTTTCTGCACTTGCTGTTTCTAGCTGTTTCCATTCGACTGTTCTATTCTTTTTTTCTCCTCTTGCTTCTCTGTGGTTAAAAAAAGTATGTGTGAATCTTTATGGGAAACTGGGATCTCCTGGTTTATAAATGTATTGTTTAAAATGAATCACAGAAAGCTATTTAAGTTTATTAGAAAAAGTAATGATTTGTGTTATAGATGCATGCATCAGAGGTAGGCCTAGGTGCAGTCCTGAGTCAGAATGTAGATGGGAAGGAACATCCCATTCTGTATATCAATAGGAAGTTACATGGCAGGGAGACAATGTATTCCTCTACTGAAAAAGAATGACTGGCTGCAAAATAGGCAAAGGAATCCCTCTTTCATTTTCTCCATTTAGCTCACACTTGAGATAAAAAAAATAATTCATGCACAGGTATACTGGCATACTGGTGCTAGATGCAGTTGGGAGTGCGAAGGAGTGGCAGGCCACTTAGATTAAGGTTGGGATGACAACAACATGATTTTTACTAAAACTAAGACAACACTGTGAATTGTTTGTAACTCTGGGGCCAGATATGCCATCACAGAGCAAACAGATGGCACGAGGCACAAGGTTACAGTTGTTACAAAAATAATCATTCAGAGCTGACAGTGTCCCCTTAAGTTTTATTTGCTAGGAGCTGTCTTTGTATTTATAACAGATCACAATACTTTCTGTTTGTTTAACCAAATGAAGGATACAAATGCCAGAATCACAAGGTGGTACCTAGTACTACAGCCATTTAAATTCAAAGTGATGCACAAATCCAGAAAAGATAATGTCAGTGCTGATTTTCTGTCAAGATATGATTCAGGAATTGAGAATTCAGAAGGTTGACAAAAAATGTATGTGCTTTAACTGAAATGTTTGCTGTAAAAGATGTTCTGAAAAAGGGGATACTGCATATGCAAAGAACTGTACATGTTATAGGGTAATATTAAAAGAGAAATAAAGTTGTTTTGAGATCAGCTCCACCACCAGTAGTTAGACCCAGATCTGCTTGGGAAACTGACTTAAATATAACCATCAATGACACAACCTGGCAGGAGGCCATAAAGCATATGCAGAGATGTTCCATTTCTAATAAACTCCATAGAGGCCAGTTACATTTCCTATATTGGACTTATCTGACCCCAGGAGATTGCACAAGTTTACTGCTACTAGACAACGCACTTGTATAAAATGTCATGTAGATGTGGGGGACTTCCTGCTTATGGCATTGACCTGTGAGACGACGTTTCCCCTTTTTGGATAGAAGTACATGTAACTATGCAGAAAATCTTGGGGGTTGATCTCCCAAGAATGCCCTTGAAATTAATGATATTAATGATGGGTGATGAACCCACTACAAACTAAAAGAAAAACACAGGTTATGGGAAGTGGCATTAATAAATGCTAGAAGGTTTGTGGCTCAGCACTGGATTAGTGATACCTCGCCTAGTATAGCACAATGGATGAACTATCACGCAATGTGAATGTGTTTAGAGAGGTGTCAGATGCAAGCCAATGGACAGGAATCTCTGTTCCACACCGACCTGGCAGCCACTCATAAAGGCTGTAGAGACAGGGGTGATAGCATTATAATCCTCCCACAGAAGGTTAAATCCCAATACTCAAATGTGTCACTGTTTGTATCATCCCTTTGACTGTTTCCTAACTACCACTAAGAGGTAAAACCACAGATAGTGGATGTGTTTAAATAGCATATACATGTTAGAACAGGATGGGCATACTAATGATAGGGTCCTCAATCATGTAATGATTCATATTTCTATATAATTGATGTCGATGTGTTGGTGTGCTCTACATTTGGCTAATGGCATGTTCCTATCTACCTGACAATTCCTATATGTAACAACTCACTGTTTAGAGCCTCATGTTAGTTCTGAAGTATCATTATGCAAATGTTTGGATGGAATGCATTTCTGTATTTCAGAACTCTATTGAATAAAATATGTTTACCAAAAAAAGAAGAGAAATGAAAGAAGGTTGTGGAAACCTGTTTTTTAAAAAAGAGAAAAAAAAACAAAACCAACAGGTTCCCTCTTAAAGAGGGAGGTATGTGACAGGATTAAATAAAACCCTGACCCATTTGTTATGCAGAAAGTGCTATCTCCCTTTCCTTACTTGTTCTTTCTAGCTGTTTCTATTCTTTCTTTCTCCCCTTGCTTCTATGTAGTTAAAAAAATCTATGTGATTCTTTATGTGAAACTGGGATTCCTTGGTTTGCAAATGTATTATTTAAAATGAATTGCAAAAAGCTATTGAGTTTATTAGGAAAAACAATCTGTAACACAGGAGGTTTGACCTCGAGATGTAGTTTGACTTTTACGAGCTCATTTATACAGCTGTCAACAGGAGATCAGCCCTGGGACAGAATGTTCTATTTTGTTGCACCTGTCCAGTTTAGGTGGACTTTTCAGGCTGGTCACAGGAAATAAATTGACAATATCTAGTTACATTTTTTGTGTAAAACCTGATGCAGAAATTAAACTGTCAGGCAAAGACATTATATAAAGAGAGCAATGCTTTGGTTTTCCAGATTTTAGATTTAGAGATATTCTCAGATGCAGAATTTTGTCTGTTTGAACTGCCTACATCAAGAGCTATCCTGTATAATTTTTATTTTATTGTTATTAATAACAATAAAATAATATTTGTGAAATTTAAAATCTCTCCTGGCCTGCCTATGTTTACTGACCTGTACCTCTACCACAGTTGGTGTAAGACAAAGCAGGGTTTATGCAGTGCATACTCCACACCAGGGGCCTGATTCTAGAATGATGGTGCAAGTCACCGCCAATTGTGACTTGTGCCAAACATGGTTGCGCCAGGGACCCTGTACCCAATTCTCTATCAGGCTGGGTCCCTGTGATCCCGTGACTTGCTCCAACTGTACCGGTACGCCAAACAGAGGGCATACTGGAATGGTTGGCTGCAAGCCTATGGCTTGCTCAGGTGAAAGGCACAAGTGCCTCCCCTCCACACACACTGTACAGCCCCACAGGGATAATGGACCCCAATGCCCCATCGATGCCCTGATCCCCCAAACAACAAACTGGAGGCTAGCACCCCCACCATGCAATTCCCACATGTATTGTAAAGCCTCTCTCAGGGTTAGCACCCCCACCATGCCCATTCTCTGCATGAAATGTGATAACCCCACAGGGTTAGTGCTCCTCCACCACCCCTCTAATCTCTGGAATTGTGTTATGCACAAAAACATTGCCCAATCTCCCTGGTAGTCTAGTGGATCCCCACCTGGCAGTGCCAGTCCACCCAGCACCCCCCTGCTCTGTACTCACTCAGTGACTGGCACAGCCCACCTCTCACCACCATGACCAGTTGCCAACTGAGCTCCAAATGAGTGTGTACTACTGTAAATAGTACTCACCCATTGAATGAACTGTCATTCATTCATTGAGCACGTACTAGTTACAATAGCATGCACTCATACAGAGCTCAGTCAGCAGCTGGCTGTGGTGGTGAGAGGTGGGCTGTGCCAGTCACAGACTGAGTACAGGTCGGGTGGACTGGCACTGCTGGGTGGGGGACCACTAGACTATCAGGGAGATCAGTGCTATTTTTTGTGCATAATGCAATTCCATGGCTCAGAGAGTGGGGGAGAGGGGTGCTAGCCCTGCAAGGCTTTTACAATTCATGCAGGGGAATGGGCATTGCAGGGGGTGTTATCCCTATGGGGTTTCTATATTTCATGCAGAGAATGGGCATAGCGGAGGTGTGCTATCCCTACGGAGCTTTTACAATACATGCAGGGGATCGGGGATGGAGGGTGTGTGTGTTCTTAGGGTATGTAATATGCATTTGGGGGATGGCACATGGGGAGTCTGCTTGCCCTTATGGGCATTTATGTGTCTGTGGAGGATGGGGCATTGGGGGGCATGATTAGCCCTGTGGGGCTGTAATGCTACCAGTTTATGGATCGGGCCACGAGGGGGTACATGTCTTGGGAGCTGGCCCATTAACAGATCTGTACAACCCCCAGAGGGTGTAAGTACACTTACACCAGCTAAAAGCTGGTGTAACTGTACTTTGGCGGATGTCCTCTGGGGATTGTTTGACAATGGCAACCTTGGGATCTTTACTGCTGCCCTTCCAGAATAGGACACAACTGCTGCCGTAACCCCCCTAGTGCCATGTGGCAGGGTGTTTAGGGCACAACTGGTGGCATTTGTCCACTTTGGCAAAAGCAGCATGTGACATGTTGCAGGCTGCTTTGCAGAATACCGCATGTCGCAACTGCTGGCAAAAATTGCTACTTGCGCCATTTATTTTGGTGCAAGTCAAGTTATGCCAGGAATAAGCTTTTGAGAATCAGGCCCCTAAGTTTTGTACATGGGTACTAGACCTGGTACCAGGAAAGAAGCATAGAAGAAAAGTATGGATCCTGCAATGACAAGCCCAGGAGTGATTACCAGAAGAATGAAAGCAAAACTAGAAGCAGAAACAAAAGACCAAACTGAGACCATACAGCTAGCACCATGGAAGAAAGAAAAACAAGTGGTAGAGACAGAACCTGAAAACATGTCTGCCTTCTTCAAATGGTGGGCTATACAACAAAGAGAGACTGAGTGAGCAACAGAGATGATAAGAGAAGAAATGTAGCAACAAGAGCAATGATGGCTGGATGCCTCACAAGCTATCAAAGCTGGAGGATCTGGTACAGGTTCAGCAGATCAACAAAACAGAAACAACTTAAAAGACATTAAACTTACAAAGCTGTGTCCCTCTGATGATATTGAAGCATACTTGACAACTTTTGAAAGGGTAGCTGGAGACTACCAATGGTCAAAACAACAATTGGCAATCAAGCTGGTACCTTATCTGACAGGTAAAGCCCAGTACAATGATCCTGTATCCAGATCTGTCAAATATGAAACCTCACGTTACTGCTTTTTCTTGTGCCCTCCTTGGCCTTGCTCCAACTGTCCCTGCCCATTGCTCCCCGTGCTCCCTCGGTCATCCCTAACTATCTGCTCTACGACTACTTATACTCAAACCTTTTCCAGTTGCCTACTATCTGAAGTGACCCCGCTTCACTACTATTACATAGGTCCTGGATCCATATGGTTGCCAATGCCCTGAAAAACAGCCCCCTGTGCACTAGTGCCTTTTGTCCCTTCCTGTGACACAAACTTTGGTATCTCCTACTACTGGCCCTATTGCTCTCAGGAGATTGTTCATTCCAACCTTGGACTGGCTAATATAATACCTAGTCCCATTGCTAATGCCAAAGGTCTTATTGTGGTGCACCATACTGCCAGGAGCCTTGTACACAACTTTGTTGAGCTGGAATCCTGGACTGCTCTCCACAAACCTGATATCATCTGCCTTATTGAAACCTGGCTCAGACCTTCCACCCCGGACTGTCTTTGTTCCCTTCCATCATACAATCTTTTGAGACTTAACAGGCCTGCTCCCAAAAGGGGCGGTGGCACTGCAATCTATTTTAAAGACCAGCTCCACCTCTCTGCTATCTGCTAGTCTCCCCTCACCCACTGTGAAGCACTACATGTCCTTCTCACATTTGGCTCCAAAAAAACTTCATATTGTGTGTGTCTACAACCTCCTTCCAGTGGTCTAAATGGACTTGATGAGCTGCTCGATCAGGCCTCTCTTCTCTCAGGGAGAAATGAGGATCTCATTCTTGGTGACTTCAATTTAAATTGGTTAGGTAACTCCCAAACCACATTACTGACAAGGCTTCAAAGTTTCAGCTTACACCAGTTGAACAGTGACCCCACTAGAACTGCCCAACGTTCTGACTCTAGCACTCTGCTGAACTGGGTGATGACCAACCACCAAGAAAACATTATTACCTCTGGCATTCTAGCTGACATTATCACCGATCATTCCCCCACCTTTTGTGTATTGGGTAAGCCTGGGCCTCCCCGTTGAAGCCTTGCTTCATTACTTTCTGAAACTATGCACACCTTGACCTACAGTCTTTCCTACTGGATATTGCTAATATAGATTGGACCCCACTTTTTAAATCTAGTGATACCCAGTCCACTCTAAATCTCTTCCTGACTCACTTCCTTGCGATTCAGGACAAACACTGCCCTCTCATAACCCGGCGGGTAAAAATCAGACCTACCTGATGGCTAAAATCAGACCTTCTCCACAAACTACACAAGAGAGACAAAAGCTGGCTCCATTACAAAAGCTCAGGACAATCTGCTGACTTTCATTCCTATAGAGCCCTACGTAATTCTTGTAAGAGGGAAATCAGAAAGGCCAAAAGTGCCTACTGCAAGGATCTTTTAAATAAATCTTGGGGGGGATTCCAAAAAATTCTGGTCTCATATAAAATGCTTCCTTGGCTCAAATCAAGCTCCCACCCCTAATGACATGTCTCTAAATGGCATCGACTGTAATAGTCCCAGAACCATTGCAAACTTTTTTAATACTCAATTTTCTGACCTCACCAATTACACCTTTTTCTTCTCTGCCCATTCAAACTTAACCATCCTACCTGATATACCTGGGCCTAATTTCCATTTCAAGTCTGTCTCTAACCGTGAAGAACTAAGACTGCTAAATAACATCTCTGAGTTTGCTGCAGTTGGGTCAGACAATCCTGAACCTAAGCTCCTAAAACTCACTACCTCTTACATAGCCACGCCTCTAGCCAAGATTTTTGCCCTCTCCTTATTCCAAAGCCATGTTCCGGACATCTGGAAGATAGCTAGGATCAAAAATGGTGACCATAAAAATCCATCTAATTATAAGCCCATAACTATCTTGCCTGTTCTCAGCAAAATTCTTGAGAAACTCATAGCTACTCAAACCATTTACTTTCTCCAGAAAAATGATCTTCTTACTACTGCACAGCATGGCTTCTGGAAAGGTCAAAGTACCACCACTGCCTTTCTCAATTTCACATCTGATTCCCTTGAGGCCATGAATGCAGGTTTTCTTACTGGGGCAATTTTTATTGACATGACCAAAGCGTTTGATCTTGTCTACCACCCCATCCTCTTAGCGACTCTAAGATCTCTTGGATTTTCATCGAATGTCGTGACGTGGTTTGGCAGCTACTTATCAGATAGGTCTCAGTTAGTTAAATACAACTCCACTCTATCAGACATAGCGACCATAAACATTGGCGTTCTGCAAGAGTCTATCCTTGGCCCCTTGCTTTTCTCTATTTTCTCTATTTTTATCAACAATATCACCTCTAACCTCCATCAGACTTCCTCCCTGCTATACGCTGATGATATTGTTTTGTACTCCAGTGCTAAAAGCATTGTTGACATCAACCAATGACTCTCCCAGGACTTTCAAAAAATTCAACAGTGGCTATGCAGCCATAAACTTGTCTTAAATGTCCCTAAAACCCAAGCCATGCTATTTGGGTCCAGTGCTAAACTTAAGCATGCGCAGCCCTATTTCAACATCTCCACTGCTGATGGCTCATCTGTTGGGGTGGTTCACTCTTTCAAATATCTAGACATCATCCTTGATCTGTCTCTCAATTTTGATCTTCATATTCAGCAGACCTACAAATTGGTAAACAGGCAACTTGGTATTGCCTATCGTTCCAGCTATGTGCTCACCCCCTCTGCCAGGCTTGCCATAGCACGTGGCATACTGCTGCCGTCGCTCACTTATGGGGTTGCAACATATACCTCAGCAGGAAAAACATGTTTTCAGAAGTGGGATGTTACTTACAACAAAATCTGTCGCTATGCGTCTTCCTCTCATTGGATGAAGCACCACTGCCTTCTTTTCTCTGAACTGGGCTGGCTGTCTTCTCTTGCATCTAGATCATATGCGTATGGCTCTGTCATTGTTAATATCATCAGAACACAAATACCCAGGCCCCTGGTGGGCCTATTTCAAAATCACACATCAAACTATGGTCTACGCTCGGCAATGCCCCTGTCTACATTCCTAGACATAACTCCTCCAAAGGTGCTGGTGCTTTTTCCTGCCATGCTCCTCAATACTGGAACTCCCTCCCGCTAACCATATGCTTAGCCTCATCCCATGTCTCCTTCAAAAAACTGCTGCATGACCATCTCGTTGATTCCAGTTCATGCTCCTGTTTTGAACCTCCCTTGTCCTACCCTTTTCATAACTATTCCCTCTATTACCTATCTCTCAGAACGTGCCCCCCAAAATATGCTCTGCACTTTTACTCATTGATTGTCCTACCTTCTATTTCATTTTGGTCCACTCCTCCTACTGTTTCCTCTATTTCTCTACTCCATACTACCCTCCTTCATCTGGCACCCCTAATCATATTCTATTCCTAGCTCTCCTATACCTACCCAGTATGACTATTAGAATGTGTACAGTCACCTCTGTATTCAACCTACCCCAAATGTTTCTGGATTGTTGCTCTTATTGAACTTACTTATTATCTTACCTTCCTATATACCTATTTTGTAACTGTATTGTAGTTTACCCTACCTTTAGTGTATTTCTCATGCCTGTACTGTATTTTTGCTACTCAACAATGGTCAGATTATGTATTGTATTCATTGTACTGTCACTGCTTCCAATGTTTTGTTCTGTAACCTCCCGGGTCGTGCCTGAAAATAGTCATTGCTATGGCTAGTGCACCTTACCTGGTAAACAAAAAACAAATAAACTTTCCTAAAGCAATATGGACACTGCACAGTCAGAAAATTATGACCTTGTGAAAAGAGAGATCCTTAAAAGATATGACATCTCAAGAGAGACATATAGGGAGAGATGTCAGTCTCTAAAGTACCACTCAATCAACAGTCCTTAAGAAGCCTTCACCTGACTCAGAGAACTCCTCATTAAATGGCTCCAACCAGAGAGCAAAACAGTCCCACAGATCACTGACATATTTGCAGTGGAACAATTCATCAACATCCTTTCTACAGGCATGCAGCTTTTGGTAAAAGAAAACTGACCAGAAAGGGGGGAAAAGGCTGTTTCTTTGGCTAAGGGTTATCAGATGGCCACACAGACATCACAGCAGTGAAGTAACAGCTGAGGAATGGTAAGACTCTCTTTTTCCCCCGATTTAACTCCAGATCAGATAAGAGCTCTGGTGAGGATAATAAATCTGCACTCAAATACTTTATTTGCTATAACTATAATAACTGAGCCCATACTGCAAGAAACTGCCAAAAAAATAAGGAGGGCAACACTGGAGCAAATCTGACCTTTGCAAATTGTGGCAAGTATTTAACATATGTCAAGGTGGGAGAAAGAATATAAAGGGACTTATAGATTTGGGAAGCAGACAGACCCTGGTGCTTGTGGAAGTGCTGGGAAAATACTGTGTAAAACATTGTGCAAAAGGATCAGATACTGGGGTCATCTGCATCCACAGGGACACTCGATACTATACTACCATCCAAGTGACTCTGGACATTAATAGGGTGTCTCATCAAATGAAAGTGGGGGTAGTACCAAAGTTACCTGTTCCTATGATTATTGGAAATGACTTTCCAGGATTTGATAAATTAGTCACAGAGGGAGTAAACCCTGTTGTTTCAGCAGCTGTGATAACATGAGCACAAGCAAAGAAAATCTCAGATGTTGGGGACTCTTTTCCTTTTGGTGGCTTTGATTAGGACTCATCCGAGCCTAGCTCCAACATCCAGGAGTCCAGGAAAGAAAAAGGATGCCTGAAAAAACAGAGGCAACAAAATACTGGTGGATAAAATGGGGTGATATGTGAAAATGCTGAAACTAAACTGATAACTGATTGTGATTTAATTTCTGAACAAACTAACAATGTTTATCTCGAAGGTTACTTTAAATAACTGGGGGTGAAACAAAAACAGGGTGAACCAATGCTTAAAAAATATAATGGGCTATTGTACCTTACCTGCTTTTGCTTACAGAGAAGTGCCACAAGCATCAACAGGTTTTTCACCTGTTGAAATGCTGTATGGTAGACAACCTAGAGGGCCACTAGATGTAATAAAAGAAGCACGGGAAGATAACTCCACTCAGAAAAAAATCTGTTACATCTTAAATGTGTGCACCGAGAAAAGAAATTAGCTAAAAAAATGTTGAGTTTGCCCATAGTAATCAGGAAGAAGCCCCAAAACATCAGAAGGTGTATTGTGACCATGGGGTAAAACAAAAAGTTTTTGAGCCAGGTGAAAAGGCCTTGTTACTGTTACTCACTACAGAAAATAAATTGTTAATGAAGTGGCAAGGACCTTATAAAGTAGTTAGGTGTACTGGTACAGTTAACTATGAGATTGGGACCCCTGAAAGGAAAGATCCTACCAAGATATACCATGCTAACCTCCTGAAAAAATGGGTTGAAAAACACCAAAGTTTACTTTGTTTGTACTACCAGAAACTGCTAAAGAAGATATTGACATCGCTTATGACAGACTGGAACAAACTGTAACTTTTGATGCTATACAGGTGAATGTTTCCTCAATCACAGAACAAAACTGCAAAAATTCGGAACTTGGAAAAGACAGTTCAAAGTACTTTTGCCAGGCTGAGTAAAAGGCGTAGAGCATGTAATAGTGATGGGGAATGCTCACCTGATTAGATAAAAGACATACAGATTACCAAAGCGGTTTAGAGCAAATGTGGTTAAGGAAATACAAAAAATGGAAGAGTTGGCTATCATTGAAGAATCGAGAAGTGCTTGGTCATTACCGGTGCTGACTGTAAATAACAAACTCTGATCAGAGTCAGTATGGCTGCTCAGGGTGGCAAGAACACAAGGTGCAGAAGCCCAGAATACAATAGATACAATGGTAAAAAGAGACCATGCAATGCTTAAAAATACAGGTAAGTAAACTGCCACAGTCCAAAGTGCCAGTGGTGGAAAATAAATGTATAATAAAAATTTCAAGCAAATAAAGTAGAGCACAAAATACAAAATGCTACAAAGGCAAAAGATCAAGTAATAAATGGGAAAGCAATTGGGTAAAAGGGATGAACTAGTGTAAGAGGGCCAGAGGGAGGATACCTAGGTATGGGGAGCAGGCAGTGGGCTGCTTTAAATGGGAAAGGGAAGCCTTTTAAAAGAGGGAGCAAAAAAGACAGAGGCCAGGAAAACAATGAAAGAAATGGGTTTGGGAAGGGAAGAGGACAGGAGGGGAAGGCAGAGGTTTTAGCTAGGCAGGGAAAGAGACTGGAAAAGGAACAGCAGAAGGTTAGGTACAAGAACAGGAAGGAGCAAAGTGTCTCAATATAAAAGGCTTAAAAGGGAGGTAGGAAGACAAGAGGTAAAGGTGAATAGGAAGGTTACTCCAGGGTGTAGAGAGATGGAAAGAAAAAGCAGTTTGACCAATAGAGGTTATGCTGCAGGGGATGTGAAGGGTGTGGGAGTCAGTGGACTGCAATGAGTCAGAAGATGTGAGACAGGGTGAAGAGAATAGAGAGGCAGGGGGAAGGGAGGAGTACCAGTATTTGGGGATGAATGTGAGGCAGTGAGACAGCTGTCAGGGCTCAAGAGAGGGGAGTAAAAGGTTTAGGTAGAGGAAGCAGTGGTGGATAAGGGGAAGAGAGTTAAAGGCAAAGCAGCATAAGAAATGAAAGGGTGAGCCCAACCTAGCTAAAGAGGACTTTGGAGCAGTTCCATAAACCACATCTGTACAGTCAAACACTGGCAGGATCATTTTGTGGAGGATCTCACAGCAGACAGGGAGAGGAAGCACCAAATCTGGGGCAGAGTTTCTTATGGACAGCATCAATATGTGTGGAGAAGTCCAGTTTTTTTTTAAATCACACACCAAGGTACTTGAAGTGGGAGACCTCTTCAGGTAAGGCACCATCCAGGGTTTTAAACCTGGGGGTGATAGCATGGCAAGCTTTTGTCTAGTGCCAAAGGACATGGATGCTATTTTTTTGGGGGGGGGGGTTGCATTCACTGCAAGCTGGTTTGAGCGGAACCAGCCTTTTAGTGCTGAAGAGCTTAAAGAAATTAGTGCAAAAACAACAGATGAGCACCTTGCAACATCATTGGAAATTTAATCAAATACCTGTAGTATGTGACCTATAGAATAGTATAGCATTTACATTTATATACTGCTTTTCATATTCTGTATCCCAAAGTGATTTACAAGCACTATCCTAACACAGAATAGCCTAGATGAAATGTCATATCTCATTTCCTGTAGGGTACTACTTCTACTTGGGACAGTTTTCCGTCACTCAGAACCACTGGTACTTAAATTACATTTGCAGACATTTCCCTTTGAGTCTGTCATGGTATCATGATAGTCCTTTGGCACTTTACAGTCATGCTCCGTACCATAGCATCGCTACCCCTTTGAATTCTGACAGATTTAAGTGCAGTACAGAACTAGACATACAGAGATGTCCTTCAGGTACTTGAAAGGGTTAAATAAGGTTGTTAAGGAGAGTATCTTTAAGCTGAGTGACAACCATAACATGAGGGGTCACAGTCTTAAACTGGAGGGTGGGAGGTTTAGGAGGGAGGTCAGGAAGCACTTCTTCACAGAGAGGGTGGTGGACACTTGGAATGCACTGCTGGAAAAGGTTATCTCATTGAAGACAGTGGGCAGCTTTAAGAGAGGCTGGGAAAGGCATGGGGGAAGGTAAGGATCATGGGTAGGAGGATGGGAGGAGTGGGGAGGGAGGGCAAGGACAGTAGCTCAAGCTGTGAAACCTGCAGTATGAGCGGACTTGATAGACTAAATGGCCTTCTTCTGCTGGCTTCTTCATATGTTCGTATGACAGTAGACATGGAAGTGACAGAGCCAGTTAAAATTACTAGCGCTGACCCTGCATAGATTTACAGAAGTGGGTCTTCCTTAGCAGCTGGAGCCCCCAGGACAAAAAAAACATTACCCGGATAAAAAGAGAGGGGCCTTTCTAGTAGTAGGCACTTTGATGTTTGAACATCCACTGGATGTACACCTATAGTTTTTTCCACAGGCGCTGGAGAAGAGGAGTGGGTCAGGGGGGAAAAGTGCAACCTCACTGACTCTTGGATAGTACTGTAACTGGAGCTGTTTTTTGCAGGTTTTATCATTTCTCAGCAGGGAGCTGCGGCCGAATAGAACTGTAGACAGGAGTGCAGTGAGCAGATGCAGAGAGGAGCAGCAGTGAGAGCTGGTGCTGGACTCAGCAGGGAATGTGATTAACTGACTTGGGGTGCATCTAAACAAAATATTCTATATTTTATAATGTGACTTGGTATGGATTTCAGCCAAGTATTATCTACTTCTTGCAGCAACTTGGGGTACATTGTAACTAAACTTTTTTGTCAGCGACTTGGGGTGGATTTAAACTAAGTATTCTCTACCTTGAACAGCAACTTGGGGGCATTCAAAACTAAATATTCTATACTTTTTGCAGCAGGAGTGAGGAGATTGTTTCAGGAGCTGGGAGGAGCAAGGGAGTCAATCGGGGAAGAGAAAAGGAGCACCAAACTTAAACAAAGGGATTGGGGGCTTTAAATAACCATGTCCCATACTTTACAATCAGAGTTTTTTCCGCAGGTGCCGGCGAAGAGGAACAGGTCTGGGGAAAAGTCTGACTTCACTGATTCTCGGATAGTACTGTAACTGGGGCTGTTTCTTGCAGGTTTCATCATTTTTCAGCAGGGAGCTGAGACCGAATAGAACTGCAGGCAGGAGCACAGCTAGCAGACGCAGAGTGGAGCAGCAGTAAGAGCTGGTGCTAGACTTGTCAGGGAATGTGCTTAACTGATGTGGGGTGCATCTGAACTAAGTATTCTATATTTTATACTGTGACTTGGTGTGAAATTCAGCTAAGTATAATCTACTTCTCACAGCGACTTGGGGTACATTGTAACTAAATAGTCTCTATTTTTTACAGCGACTTGGGGTGGATTTAAACTAAGTATTCTCTCTGCCTTGAACAGCAACTTGGGGGCATTCAAAACTAAATATTCTATACTTTTTACAGCTGGAGTGAGGAGATTGTTTTGGGAGTTGGGGGCTAGCAACTGAAGTAGTTCAGTTGAATGGCATAATATGACATTCCCAAGATGGCGTCACCATCAGAACTACACGTGAGCAACACGTGCACATGCACAGTTCTGCATCGAAATGCAGAAGTGATGTACAAGGCTACAAATAGTGTGCTCATGGAGGACTGTTTCTGACTGTTTTGGAGTTTCGGAAGGATCATTCCCAAATTTCAAAGTGGAAGTGTTCTAGGGCATGACTCCAGTAGCTCATTTTTTAGAGCTACTGCAAAACAACTGCAGGCTCCACCTACGCAGCTGCAAAAAGAAGAGGGCATAAGAATCTGCCTTGATTTTAGGAAACTTAATCAAGTGTCCGAATTTGACAGCTTTCCTATGCCCAGAATAGATGATTTGATGGACAGATTAGCAAGTGCTAAGTACATCAGTACCCTCAATCTCACAAAGAGTTACTGATGAATTCCCCTAGCTAAAGAACCCAGCGACAAAACTACATTTGCCATTCCAGTTGGATTCTATCAGTTTACCACTATGTCATTTGGTTTAAATGGCACACCAGCTGCATTCTAATGGTACAGGGATATAATTCTAGCACCTCACACTGGTTATTGTGCTTCTTACCTGGACTATGTTGTGGTGTACAGTTCAGATGTGAAAAGCCACCTGGAACACCTTCAAACAGTTATCCAATCTGTTAAAAATGCAGGTCTAGCCATTAATCTTACTAAGTGTGCATTAGGCATGCAGGAAACCAGATATTTGTGTTATATTTTGGGAAATGGAGAAGTAAAGCCAGAGATTTCCAAGATAGAAGCTGCAGCTAACAGTCTTGTCCCTAAAACAAAGAAACATGTCAGGTCATTTTTAGGCCTAGCTAGTTACTACTGGAAATTTGTTTCCAGCTTTGCCCAGTTAGCTACTCCCCTTGCTGAACTCATGGAGAAACGGTACCTGAATAATGTGAAATGGACCCCAGAGTGTGATTAGGCTTTCTGGGCCATCAAACCTGCATTATGTTCAGCCCTTGTTTTAAGAGGTCCAGACTTTGAGAAACAATTTCTGTTACCAACAGATGCATAATAGGTATATACAGTAGGTGAGAAGAAACACCCCATTCTGTTTATCAGTAGGAAGTTGTACAACAGTGAGACTGTTCATCTGCTCAATCTATCACTCTCTCAAGGTACATTGCCTTCCATTTGGAAAATAGCTCATGTTATTCCTTTGTTCAAATCTGGCCATCAAAGTGATCTTAATAACTACAGGCCTATCTCACTGTTGCCTATTCTATCCAAGTTACTTGAAAAATTTGTTAACTCTCACCTTAG
The DNA here is from genome assembly GCA_016271365.2 of Neoceratodus forsteri. Classification (NCBI taxonomy): domain Eukaryota; kingdom Metazoa; phylum Chordata; order Ceratodontiformes; family Ceratodontidae; genus Neoceratodus; species Neoceratodus forsteri. The sequence goes on from CM028137.1 coordinate 777,006,964, forward strand.
AGACTATCTAGAAGTTGAAAATTTACTGAACCCTCATCAATCTGGGTTCAGGCCTAAACACAGCACTGTATCGACCTTGGCAAAAGTCACTGACAATTGGCTTACCGCCCTAGATGCCAAGAACCACGTCTATGCACTTTTTTTAGATTTAAGCAAGGCCTTTGACACTCTTGACCATCAGTTATTACTTGACATGTTAAACAACCTTGGACTAGATGCCATCTCGCTGCGATGATTTTTCTCCTACTGTAACCCCTAGGTGGTGCTACCTCAAGGGCTACTACCCCTGCCTGCTGGGAAACCAGTAGGCTAAGGAGCCTGAGTTCTGAAATGGCTGCCTCCACCCAGAGGTCAGGGTTATTAGTGGTCAAACTAGCTGGGCACAGCCCTCTGGGACACTGTAACCCCTCCCAGTTCCTGTAAGTGGCCCTCACAGAATGCAACAATTACCTTCACAGTACCCCCAATATGCTTTATCCTTATCTGAACGTTTGGCACTTACTACCAGGGCTGGTTTCTCCAGTTCGACACTGGGGACTCCCTGTAAAAAAAGGTTAGACAGAGCAAATGACAGCAGCACAGTACTTCAGACTTAAGCAGGATCCACAGACTGTCTGAAATGCAGAAAAAGTAGACCTGATTTATTCGGGGGGGTTGGAACAAGGAATGGGGTCAATCAGGTTAATTAGCTTACTTTCGCTATAGTTCTTACTACTGTGCATGCATTTAAAGTCCTGATTACAGTCAAACTCTCTGGGTACCCAGGTGGAGGGAAGGTGGGCTAGCTAGGACCGTTGCCCAGGGTAGCCCGGCTTTGCAGCTGGACGGGACCCTGTGAGGAAAGAAACAAACATGCACCACACTCTAATTGTAATCTGGAACTGGAGGGCTCAGTTCGTGAAGGGAAAAGAACAAAACAATCAGGTGACACACTTTTGATTTAGCTATATGTTGCAGGGAGCTACCATGGTGACTACTCACGATACCCAAGACTGGACACAGACTGGATGAGAATGAAGACAGCAGATGAACTCTCTGGATTGCCAGGAGAAGCAGGGCCCACACGATTCACTGCAGTGTCGTTCCCGTTCCAGCGTGGAGCAGGGGGGCTGATCCTCGGGCAGGTCTCTCATCGATGGTTCTTCTCTGTGCAGCAGGATGGGGTGGTGTGGCCCTCTTGGCAAGGCCTAGCCACATGGAACTAATGGGGGAGTCAGTCCGTTTGGGGCTGGACACACTTCCAGCTAACAGAATGCAGTTTGTAACGTGGGGGACTGGAGCGCAACCTCCACATGGTACACAGCACGTTTATATGTAAGGGACACCTACTGTACCAGGCAAGCACTCCCAGGTCCCACTCACAAAGTCTCTGTTCAAAACCGGGAACTCTGAGGTGAATCGAGATTTCTGGAAGGCCGCTCACACTCATCAGAATCTTCGGTCCTCCTCAGGTAAAGCCTGATCACCCACTAGCCACTCACTGGATTCTCCAGACTCAGATTAAGTCCGATAAAACTCTCCCTCTCTCCCTTCTCTCTCTCACAACGAGCCAACTTGCAGGCTGCAATTTAGGCCTTCACACAGTTCTCCCGCTTGAAACTATGCAAAGCTTGCTTGGCTATCATGAGCTGTTTCTCTCTCTCTCTCTCGACTCCCCGCTTAGATCTGACTCACCAGCAGACAGCTCGTGGTATTTCCCCCAGATCCAAATGGTTTGGTTGGTCAGCACAACTGTCAATCACACAAGAGTTCCCCTTTCAGTAGCAAAAGGCGCCAACAGTCCAAAACTACAATTCCCACAGGTTTGGGTCCATACAGTCCCTATGAGTAGGTTCCATTTTAGAGTCCCCTATTACTGATTGGTCCAATTCGGCAGTACGGGAACAAAATGGTGGAGCCAAGCAGAACAGTCCTTGCTGCAAAGAAGGCAGGTTAGAACAAATTACATTATCATTACTACTCTAAATGATTACCAGCAATTAGTTACATCTTTCAGCAGGGCTCCCTCTGCACAATTAGTGATGGCAGAAATGGAGCAATTAGCAGGCAGCCCGGGTGGGACCCAAGCATGGAAACACTCAGTCCTCCTTCCAGATTAATTATTACTGCACACAGGCAGCCCTTAAAGTGACAGTACATGGAGGCCACACAGGTACTCACTGGCAATACATTTAAACAACTATGGCGCCAAACACCAGCCAGGCAGCGAACAATTAGACAACCTCGTGGAAGACTTTTCGGGAACCCCCACTGATGGGGGGTTACACTACCTTACTGATAGGTGGCAACAGGTAAATGCCAATGATGCTCTCTCTCCTTTAAAAGCACTTCTGAGAGGAGTCCTGCAGGAGTCAATCCTGGGGCCTTTGTTATTCGCTGTCTACATTAACAATATCAATGACAATATTAGCACAGTGAGTGTCCATCTACTCACAGATGATGCCGTGTTATATTCCACCAGGCCATCCCTGCAACTTGCCTGGCACGATTTACATTGTGAATTTGACCTTCTTCAACATAATCTGCTCTGCCTAAAGTTACTTCTTAATGCAAAAAAAAACAAAAATAACGTTCCTTTCTCCTAATAACAAAGAAGTACCCAATAATCCCTCAGATGCTAACTACCATATTCAGATCCTCCTTGGTGAGACCCTTGAACTGGTTGAGAAATCTAAATATCTCGGCTTCTGGTTAGACTGCAAGTTATCTTTTGTTACGCATGTTGAGGAAATCACTAAAAAACTGCTCCAAAGGCTTGGTCTCTTTTACCAAATAAAGCACTTACTTACTTACGATGCCAAACTCAGACTGGTCTAAACGACTTTTCTTCTGCTACTCAACTATGCAGACTTTCTTTACAGTCACAGTCCTAAATCAGCCTTATTGACTCTGGACATGCTCTACCATAGGACCTTAAGATTTGTCACAAATGCCCCTTTTAACACTCATCACTGTTCACTCTACATGCAGATTGGCTGGCCTTCTCTTAGCACCAAGAGGCGGTGAAATGCATCCCTTTTGGTGTACAGAGCCTTAACCACTCAACTCCCTCCCTACATCTGCTCCCTATTTAAATGCGCTCCGCGTGTGTATACACTTAGAAAACTCTCTTATATAACATTTGACATTCCCAGGATTAGGACCCATTTTGGTTACTCATCTATAAGCCTTGCTTTGCCTATCCTATGGAACTCTTTACAAAAATCATTGAAACTCAAGCATACCATTGGTCTATGCACCTTTAAGTCCTTGCTCAGACTCACGCTGAAGGAAGAATGTAAGTGCTATGTATGAATCGATTTTACTATAGCTCTTCAACAGCGCTAGCACCGACATCCCTCACAGCAACAGCTACAATGTCGACTGTCAGCATTGTACCGTTGGGGATGTCAGTGCTTTCCTATCGGGGGCACAGCTCCCTGAACCCTCTTTGTGAGGAGCTCCACCCCCATGCCCCCCATTCTCTAGGATTCTAACTCTGAGTTGGAGTTGGACCCGGGGGGGGACGCTACACTGGGAAACACACCACTGGTGTCTTCTTTGCACCAGCACAGTGACTCGCTGCAGACAGGTGATTTCTGTTGCTGTGCTGGTGTTTGCGGTGGTGGAGTCAACCTTGTGTCAGCATGCCATTTGAATCTGTATGCTGGATTTTTGAATCCTACCCCTTGGCTGTTCTCTAGCACTCATACCTTCTCTCCACCTTTCTCCCTCCTCTAATCTTTGTCCTCCTATCAGTCTCCCTCCCCCTAGTCCTATCAGTCCCTAGCTACACAGTTTGTGTTTTGTGAGCTTGCTGAATTTTGCAGGACTTACTGTATTTGCTGAAATCGCATTTTGTACATGCTTTTGTTTTACCTGAATATGTATATGTATTCACTGAATTTGCATCTGTGTTTGTTGTTAGTCCTATCTGTATTTGTATCTGTGTTCCCCAGGACCTCTTTGCAAATTAGCTGTATCAATGGTGTTATCCTGGTAATATAAAATTGAATTGAATTGAATTGAGAAAAAGTACTCCACTATTGAAAAAGAATGCCATGTTGCAAAATGGGTAATGGAGGCCCTTAAGTTTTATATGCCAGGAGCTGACTTTGTACTTACAACAGATCACAGTCCTCTCTGCTGGCTTAATCAAATGAAGGATAAAAATTCCATAATCACAAGGTGGTACCTGGCACAGTATCCCATCAATAGAGTGATAGAATGAGGGGATGCGATCAGGGTGCCGCAACCAGTTTGCCTGTCACAGTGGTGAACTGGTTGTCAGAGTGCCCTGCAGGGACAGCGCCACACAAGTGTTTTTGCCCCCTTCCCAAGAAACCTCTGCTGTGGGGGTGTTTATAATGAATTTCAGGGGGGCCGGGACATGGCTGGTGCAGCCCCCCCACAAACAGCCGACATTTGCCCAGGTGGATTGGGTGAACAGGGGTCAGACAACACTATTATGGGGGGTGCAATGAGCACCATCGGCATTGTGCTGTCGCCCTTATGACGGTTGGCAGGTTTCCTATTGCATCGTAGTGGGTGAAACCCTGGCACTACAACCATTTAAATTTAAAATTATCCACAGATCTGGAAAAGAGAATGTCAATGCTGATTTTCTGTCATGGTATGGTTCAGATATTGAGAATTCAGAAGGTTGAAACAAATGAGTGTGCTTAAACTGAAATGTTTGCTGTAATTGGTGTTGTGAAAAAGGAGATACAGGTATTGCAAAGAACTGTAAATGTTAAAAGAGAAATAAAAGAAGGTTTTGGAGACCTGTTTGTTTTAAAGATAAGAAAAAAACAGGTTCCCTTTTAAAGAGGGGGGTATGTGACAGGGTTGAATAAGATCCTGTCCCATTTGTTATGCAGAGAGAGTTAAAAGCAAAGATCTGTTCTGTCCTCTCCTTTCCTATCACTTGTCTGCCTGTCTGACTGTGCAATTAAATTTTTTGTGACACCTATGAACTGATCATTCTGATGGTCCAACAACCCCCCTTCCCCACTATCTCCCTTTCTTCACTTGCTGTTTCTACTTGTTTCTATTCTTTCTTTCTCCCCGTGGTTCTCTGAGGTTGAAAAGTATGTATGAATCCGTATGGGGAATTGGGGTCCCTTAGTATGCAAATATATTGTTTAAAATTAATTGCAGAAAGCTATTTGAGTTTATTAGAAAAGGTAAGAAGCTGGGACACAGGTGGTTGACCTTGAGATGCAGTTTGACCTTTACAAGCTCATTTACAAAATTTTCAACAGGCAACCAGCCTTGGGACAGAATGTTCTATTATGTTGCAACTGTACAGACTAGATTGACTTTTCAGGCTGGTCACAGGAAAGAAATAAACAAAATTATATTACATTTTTTTGTGAAAAACAGAATGCAGAAATAAAACTGCCAGGCAAATACATCATATAAACAGAGCAATGCTTTGGTTTTCCAGATTCAGATTTAGATATACTCTCAGATTTAGGACTTTGCCTGTCTGAACTGCCTGTATCAAGAGCTATCCTGTACAATTTTTATTTTTTATTTTATGAGAACGTAAGAGAAACCAACAGGAGGGAGAAATATGACCATCTACCCTGTCCACCACACAATCAGTAGGCGATACTGGTAAATCACCCATATGTAGATATTTGTGCAGTTTACTTTTGAATGTAACTAAATTTATACTATTTACTACTGGTAACGCATGTCAGTATGTCACCACCCTCTATATGAACCAATTTTTCCTTCTAGGTGTCATGTAATGCTTTCCTTTGATTTGAAGCTTATGGCCCCTAATATCTCTGGTACTAGCTTTGAACTCAGTACCTAGGCATTCCCTTAAATAGTGGTTTTTAAGTGACTTAATAACTGTTATTATGTCACCTCTCAACCACCTTATCTCTAATGAAAACAGACCTTCTGTAGTCAGGCTGTCATTATAATCCAGATTTTTCACATCAGTAATCCTTTTTGTAGTTTTTTTTTATAGTATGCTTTATGAGGGGCAACTGACCATTATCGATCTTGGCCCCAAGCGTACCCTCTCCAGTTTTACAGTATTCTCAATATCCTGAGGAGCCCAGAACTGCCCAAAATACTCCAAATGAGGTCTTACCAGGGACCTGTAGATAGGTAAAACAACATTTCTATCCCTACTCATAATATTTCTCCAAATACATGCCAAGACTATATTAGATTTGGCTGTGATCTCATTTCATTGTTTGTCAGGCCTGAGATCTCTTGACACAATCACCCTCAAGTACCTCTCACTGTCCTTGGATCTTGGAATGTGATTTCCAATTCTATACTTACCCCCCAGATTTTTCTTACTGAAGTGCATCACCATACACTTGTCCAAATTAAACCTCATTGTGTTTTCAGTTCCCACTCATAAAAATTATTCATTTCCTCTTGGAAATCCTTTATCTGCTTGACAGTTTCAACTAAATGACCTATTTTGGTGTCATCCACGAATTTCTTATCCATCCGCCTTTTGTGGTATTCACACTAGTGACATAGATGTTATATAGAGTAGACCCCATCACTGACCCCCTGAGGAACCCTGCTCATCACATCCCTCTACCCAAAGTCAACACCATTTATCCTGACAATATGTGACCTATGTTTCAACCACTCCCTAATCCATACTGCAATTCTACTGTCCAGACTGTAAGCCTTTAAGCATTTAATTAGTTCAGCATGGGGGACTGAGTCAAAAGCCTTTGTGAAATCTAGGTAAACCACATAAACTGGCCTACCTTCATCCAGATCCTTGCTCACTTTTTCAAAGAAGCAAATCAGGTTCATTTGGCATGATCGGCCACTTCCTAAGCCATGCTGATTTCTATCCCACAAGCCCCTCTGACTCAGGTGTTCTTCAATAAATTTTCTTAGTAGTGCCTCCATGAGTTTTTCCAACATGGATGTAAGACTCATAGGTCTGTAATTTTCCTTCAGTGTCCTGCTACCCTTTTTAAACAACGGCACAACAATGACTTTTCTCCAATCATCTGGCAGCTCCCCTGCTCTAAAAATGTTCTAAATATTTCCGTTATTGGCTCAGGTAGTTCTAAGGCCAGTTCCTGTAACACCATAGGGTGTAAGTCATCTGGTACCACCGACTTCCTTATATTGAGAGTTTTAAAAGCATTGTATACTTTCCTCCTGAAATTTCCAATGAACTAGTAGATGTGCCATCCTTAATCTGTACATTGACCGTATCCAGCTGGGATTCCTGAAATACTGACACTAAGTAATTATTCAAATATTATGCTGCTGTCTTGTCATCCATAACAGATATGTTTCCTTCCTTGAGTGGTTCAACTATCCTATCCTGTTTGTCCCTCTCTTATTTGTCCCTCTCTTATTCCCTGTGTTGAGGAAGGAGGTAGCTGAACTCTGAGCAGAGCTGGTGAGGATACAGGCAACTTTCCCCCCATACACAAACCACCATGTCCACCACCGCTCCCTCAGAGGTTGCCAGGAAGGAGGGAAGGCTGGACTAGGGTGGGCTCAGGGAAGGTGTGGGAGCAAGTATGGAGGCACATCCCCCAGCTGGTGGCACTTCACAACTCGTATGCCATCCTGGCAGAGCATAGAGATTGTGCAGCATCTCCAAAAGTGAACATCTTGGGGGTTGAGAGGGTCATCCAGGATAGAACCCCAAGGGCAGATGCAAGGAGAACATGCAGGAGGAGGAAGCAAATCCTGGTTGGGGACTTCATTGTCCGGGGGATTGAGCTGGGGTCAGGTAGCAATAGTGAGAGGGAGGCAATGTGCCTACCTGGAGGCACTGTTTGGAAGTAGGGCAAGTGAATCCTTAGGATTGCAAGGGTAGTAGCAAGGAGGGAGGAGCTGGATGTCATTATTCACTTGGGGACTAATGACCTGGCTAGAGAAGAGGTAGATGTAGAAAGAGTACAGGAAGAGTTCAGGGTGCTGGAGAGGAGTCCTGGGCAAGTAGCACACTTTGTCACCTTCTTGGAGGTGCTACCTGTCCATGGCAAGGGAGAAAGGAGGGACATCTGCATCATTGAATTCAACAAATGACTGAAACAATGGTGCAGAGACTTGGGGTATGGCTTCATTGGGGACTGGAACCTCACCTGGACGAATGAAGGACCATACTCTCCAGATGGCCTGCATCTATCCAGGGGAGACAAAGTTATCCTCTCTGAGAAGTTTAAGTGCATCATTAGTGATCATTTAAACTTGCCAAGGGGGGAGGCATAGACAGTCAAGGGGATTATCATATCATAGCCCCCCCTTACAGGACATAATGGAAAGCAGTGAGGACCCAATAACTACCATAATATCTAACTGTAAAACTACCATGGTTACAATGGGAGAGAGAACAGAATGTACATCACTAATGTGGTGCAGGGCAAAGACCAATAAACAAGGGGGTACACAGAGTGGAAGATCATGCATACAAATGCCCGCAGTCTGGGAAACAAAATCCCAGACCTAACGGCACTGATGGCAGACACAAACCTGGACATTGTGGCTATTACAGAGACATGGTACACAGGGAACCATGACTGGGATGCAGCCATACCAGGGTATATACTTTTTAGAAAGGCTAGGGAGGGGAAGAGGGGAAGAGGGGCTGCTATTTATGTAAAGGAAGGGATTGAAGCTATGGAGGCTCAGGGATCCAGGGAAGAAGCAGAGGCATTGTGGGTCACTCTGTAGTCGGGGAACAAAACAACCATCCATGCTGGAGTAGTTTACAGGCCTCCAGTAAAAGGGGAGGATATAGCTCTAGTATTAGGGGAAGCCATCCATAATATGGCAGCCAAAGGGGAAGTACTACTAATGGGTGACTCAGCATGCTGGATGCAGATTGGAATACCCAGACTGCAAGTACATTAAGGAGCTGGTGGTTGAGCCCACCAGAGAGGGGGCTGTACTGGACCTAGTGCTGACAAATGGGGACAGAATCATGGATGTTGAGGTTGGCAGTCCCCTTTGTACCAGTGACCATAGAACTGTGTGGGTTAAAGTCAATACACTGGCAGAAGAAAGCCATTCAAAGATTAAGATCCTAGATTTCCGGAAGGCCAACTTCATGGAGATGGGGGAACAGCTCAAAATTGCCCTAGCAGTAGAAGATACATGGGGAGGAGTAGATGACCAGTAGCTTAGGCTTAAGAGATCCATAGCAGGAGTGACAAGTCAATGTGTCAGATTGCTTAGCAAAAGCAAAAGAAAAAAGCGGCCACTGTGGTTCTCTAAGTCAGTAACCGAGAAAGTTCAAGAGAAAAGTAAGGCATTCAAGAAATACAAAGACACACAGAAAGAAGAAGACAGACTGAAATAGCTGGAGAAGCAGAGAGAAGCTGGGAAAGCTGTCAGAGGGACTAAGGCAAACACGGAGGCAGGAATAGCACAGGCTATTAAGAAGGGGAACAAGACCTTCTTCCATTATATTAGCGAGAGGAAGAAGCCCAGAAATGGTATTGTTATCCTAAGGAAGGGAGAGGGTGGGTGAGTGGAGGATGACCTTGAAAAAGCTGAGATATTGAACAAATATTTTTGCTTGGTACTTACCAAAGAAGAGGCAGAGAAGGGGCCAAGACTCATGAGGAAAGATATACGGGGGGGGGGACAGGTGGACACCAGCCCATTTACGGTGGATAGAGTCTTGGAGGAACTAGGAAAAGTAAAGACAAACAAGGCAGTGGAGCCAGACAGGATTCACCCTAGAGTTTTGAAGGGACTCATGGAAGGCCTAGCAGGTCTGCTAACAATCCTCTTCAACCAATCACTAGAGACGGGGGGGGTACCTGAGGACTGGAGGAGGGCAGAGGTGGTCCCCCTGCACAAGACTGGAAGTAGGAAGGAGGCAGGCAATTATAGACCTGTAAGCCTGACCTCAGTGGTGAAGAAGCTAATGGAGTCCCTGCTTAAGGAGATGGTAGTGAAGTTCCTGGAGTCAAGTGGTACAAAAGACCCAAGGCAGCATGGATTCACTGAGGGTAGGCCCTGTCAGACTAATCCTATCGATTTCTTTGACTGGGTGACCAGGGTGGTGGATCAGGGAGGGGCGGTGGATGTGGCTTACCTGGATTTCAGTAAGGCCTTCGACACTGTTCCTCATAGAAGGTTGCTTAACAAATTGGGGAATCTGGGTGTGGGCTCTGAAGTGGTAAGATGGATTGGAAACTGGCTGAAAGACAGGTTCCAGAGGGTGGTAGTAAATGGCATAAAATCAGAAGATGGGGAGGTGACCTGTGGGGTTCCACAGGGATTGGTGCTGGGTCCATTTCTATTCAATGACTTCATAAGTGATGTTGCAGAGGGACTAGGGGGGACAGTATACCTGTTCGCAGATGACACCAAGATCTGTAACAGAGTTGACACACAGGAAGGGCTAGATAAAACAAGAAATGACCTAAGACTACTTGAGGAATGGTCAAGGGTTTGGCAGTTGGGTTTCAATGCTAAGAAATGCAAGATAATGCACCTGGGACACAGAAACCCAAAAGAGGAATACAGGATAGGGGGCAGGTTCTAGCCACCACAAGTCAGGAGAGAGACCTGAGGATTATCATATCCAATGACCTGAAGTCAGCCAAACAATGCGAAACAGCAGTGGGGAAGGCAAACAGAATGCTGGGGTGCATAGGAAGGGGCATAACCAGTAGGAGGAGTGAAGTGGTGCTGCCACTGTATAGATCACTGGTGAGGCCTCATCTGGAATACTGTGTCCAATTCTGGAGACCGCATCTCAGGAAGGACATAGACAGAATTGAAGCAGTCCAGAGAAGAGCAACAAAAATGATACATGGACTACACCACAAGCCTTATGAGGAAAGACTCAAGGAACTAAACGTCTATCCACTGGAACTGAGAAGGGAGAGGGGGGATATGATAGAGACTTTCAAATACCTTAGTAAACAGGGTACAGGAGGGGAGCATATGTCAGAGAAGAAAGTGCACAAGGACAAGGGGACATAACATGAGGCTGGAGCGAGGGAGGCTTCGGGGGGATGCTAGGAAGTATTTTTCACAGAGAGGGTGGTGGATCCATGGAACAGTCTACCAGTGGAGGTGGTGGAAGCAAAAACAGTACGGGGATTCAAAAGTGCACGGGATAAGCATAACAGCACCCTGCTGTACAGCAGAGCGGGGGAAAGGCAGTCCAGATAAGAGTAGGGATTGCCAAACCAAGTAGGAAAATGGGCAGACTAGGTGGGCTGTATGGTCCTTATCTGCTGACAGAGTCTATGTTTCTATGTTTCTATTACGTATGCCCAAAACATTTTTGGATTGGAGCCTAAGTTTTTGGCTATACCTTTTTATCCAGGTCGCACTGGAAACAAGCTTCAACTTAGTGTGCCCTTCCTGGTTAAACAATTTCCCCTTTCCCTTTCCCCCTCTTTGTCAGCCTAATAAAGGATTTGCATTCTTTTTTCATGCTTTATATATTGTTCCTAATGACCTGTAATTCCAGAAACCTTGGTTCTCTTGAATAACTTCCTCTTCTTTCTTTACTGCCTTCAACACCTTTCTATTCAACCAAATGGGTTTAATCTCATTTTTTGTATGCTTGTTTCTCTCGGGTATCTATTTTTTCTCCAGTTCTTTAATTTTCCTGACTAGAATGTCCCACATTATATTTACATTTGAGTTACCAAATTCCTTCTTCCATCTCCAACCTATCAACTGTTCCCACATTTGCTTAAAATGTTCCTTGTTGTAGCATTTAACAGTGGAACATTTCCTGGCTTTTACAGTATACCTCTTACTACTGAAAGTGACCATCTGATGGTCACTGTCCCCCAGTGGCTCAGTGGTGTGACAGTTGCCAGTGTCATCACCCAGGTCACTAAGGGTAACATCCAGTATGTTGTTTCCCCTGGCAGGTGTCCATACTTATTGTTCTAGGTTCAAGTTCATAGTATTAGTAGCCAGTCTATTATCCTGAGCACTGCCCCCCCAGGTTTTAACAAATCCCTGGCATACATAAATCTCCCATGAGAATGATACTTCTTCTCCCCATAACATTCTCAATTACTCCAAGGAGTTATTAACGATAATACTACTAAAATACTACTTGTGAATTTTAAAACTTCTCCTAGTATGCCTATACGTCCTGACCTATGCCTCTATGACAGTCTGACATGAAACTGCAGCACACAAGATTACTTTGAGAGGTGGTCTATAGAGTTCAAAGACAGATTCCTGGAAAGTGGATACAGAGTATGTAACCCCTAGGTGGCACTATCCTAAGGGCTACTACCCCTGCCTGCTTGGCTAGTAGCAGGTTAAGGGGCCTGAGTTCTGGAACGGGTCCCTCCACCCAGAGGTCAGGGTTGGTAGTGGTCAAGCTAACCTGGGCACAGCCCTCCGGGATACTGTAACCCCCCTCTTTCCCCTCTAGTGGCCTGAACACTGTACAATAATCACTTTCACAATACCCCTGGTACACCACACAAGTACCCACACTGTTTGCACTTACCACCAGGGCTGGTTCCTCTGGCTCGACCCTGGGGACCCCCTGTAAAACAAGGTTAAGCACAGCAAATAGCAACAGTACAGTACTTTGAGCACAACCTGGAACCACAGTCAGATTGCATGCAGAAAAAGTTAGATCTGATTTATTCAGGGGACTTGAACAAGGGAGGGGAAAAATCAGGTTAATTAGCTTAAAGGTTATATCAATCAAGCAGTTATGCATGCGCTTTGAGTCCTCACACAGTCCACCTCTGGGTACCCAGGTGGAGAAGAGATGGGCTAGCCAGACAGCTGTCTGGGTTGTGCTGGTTGGGGCCCTGTGATGGAAAAACATAACATGCACAGCAATACAATATCTGTAATCCGGAGCCAGAGGGCTCAGTTCATAAAGGAAACGAAACAACAAGACAATCAGATGACACACTCAGATTAAGCTGCTGGCGAGGAGTTACCCTGGTATTTACTCACGATACCCCAAGACTGGACACAGGCTGGACGAAAATCGAGACCGCAGGTGGTTGATCTGGAATGCCAGGAGAAGCAGGGCCCACACAAGTCGCAGAGGCATCATTCCTGTTCAAGCGTGGAGCACGGGGCTGATCCTCAGGCAGGTCTCTCATCGATGGCTTCTGTGTAGTGGGTAGTCTGGCTGGGCCAGTCTGGCAAAGCCCAGACCGCATGGAGACAAGTTCGGATGCAGTCTGCTTTGGACGGGATACAGCTTCCAGCAAGCAGAACACAGTTCACACAGTGGGGAACTAACTCACAACCCACTAGCAGCTCATAGCACATTTACATGTACGGGAATTCTACTGTACCAGGCAAAGTGCTACCTGGTCACAGTCGCAAAGTCTCTGCACACACCGGGAGCTTAGGGGTAGCTAGAACTCCTGACAGGCCGATCGCATTCAGAAAAAATATTTGGTCTTCTTCAGGTTGAGTCTTGCCCACTTCAGTAGCTTACTTTAGTCACACAAACTTGGATTTAGTCCAAAATAATTCTCTTCTCTCCCTCTCATGGAGCAGCAGCAGACATGCAGCCAAAAACTCAGCTCTTTCACAGTTTTCCTGTGCAAATCCACTCAGGATTTCTGCCCAAAATTACTTCAGCTCCTTCTTCTTGAGCTTCCAGCTCAGCACTAAACTGAAAACTGTAAGCAGCCCGGGACTTCCCCAAGATCCAAAAGATTTGGTTGGCTGATTTGGCTGTCAGTCAAAGCAAGAGCTCCCCCTTCAGTTGCAAAAAAGGTGCAAAAACTCAAACCACAGTTCCTATAGATTTTGAATTTAGACAGCTCCTGTAGTCCGGCTACATTTTAGGTCCCACCAGAACTGATTGGTCCAATTTGCAGTCCAGGACCAATATAGTGGAGACAAACAAAACAGTCCTTGCTACAAAGAAAGCAGGTTAGACAAACTACATTATCATTATCATTCTAAATGGTTTTCAGCAAATAGTTACATCTTTCAACAGAGCTCCATCTCAGATTACTTATGCTGCAATCAAGCAGCTCTTAAAGAGACAGTACGCAGAGGCTATACAAGCTCTGGTAATCACATTTAAACTGCTAAAACGCAGGACACCAGCCTGGCAGTGAGCATTTAGGCAAGCTCAAGGAAGACTTTTTGGGAACCCCTATTTGAAGGGGGGTTACAAGCAAACACTGTTACTGAAGCAATGGATTTTGCAAGTGGCCAGGATAGGCAAGATTTGATCCATTGTGTCAGTACCAGTAGGACAGAATCAGAGGAAGCCAGATTTAATTTTGTGACAACATACTCAGCGTGCTCAAGTGCATTAGAAAATATAGTATGGTCCCACTGGCATGTACTAAGGGGAGATAAAGGTCTAGAGGAAATCACAGCCCACCTCCATAGAATGGCTTATAGGAAGGCCTGTACCCTTAAAAACAAGCTGGTACACAGCTGTCACAGGAGTGCACAACCTACAACATGGCTAAATAAGGCATTAAAGGGGTGTTACCCCTGCAAACACTGTTCTTACTGTAAATTTTGGTCTACCAGAACCCTCTTTAGTGGTCCACATTCTAGTAAGCATTACGAGATCAATCAACTCAACTTGCTACTGTACATTTGACTGCACAGGAGTCATCTATATAGCAGAGAGTAAACACATTGCTTTTTACATAGGGAAAACCATCAGGAGCTGCAAGGTTAGAGTAGGAGAGCACTGCAGGGCAGTAGGGAGAAAATAACTTACAGTACAGATACCACAGCATGGTACATAATGGAAGCCAATAACCCAAAGGATCATGGCTTTACCTTTAAAGCCACAGATCAAGTACAGTATGCCTATGACCCAGGGAGACTTCAACAACTTAGTCCTACGACGTGAGGCATTTTGGATTTTTAGCTGAAAAGCTACTGAATTCCTAGGTTTAAATACAGGTTATGAATTGAAACCTTTGAAGTGAATATATGGATTTTAGGAACTAACATTTGTTCTGTGTTCTCTTTCCATTTACAGATTACCCTGCAGGATTGGCTATGTGCCAGGCTGGAATGACTTATTTATTTATTTAGTTTTTGTTTACCGGGTAGGTACGCTAGCCATAGTCATGACAATTTTCAGGCACGACCTGGGAGGATACAAAACAAATACAGGAATACATTCCAAAAACAGGTACAACAACAAAATCATTACAACAGTTTACAAGTAGGTTGCAAGGAAATTAGCTAAAAAAAAGAATGTTTAGGTAACAGTGCAGAAAAATATGGAGCAGTACAAAACCAAAATTCAACACAGTTTGCTTAGAGAGAAACATGAAATAATGACATTATCAATACTAATAAGGGATTGAAAAGTTAAGTTATGGGAGGGATATTAGTAGGTGATAGAAGTAGGTGATTAGGAAGGGGAGGTAGAGGAGAAGTGCAAAGGGGGGGTAAAGGAGAAGTGCTTAGCGTTGTAGGGGACAGATAAGAAAGAAGAGGTAGGACTGAGGTGATGATGGCTAGGGAGGCTTGAAACAGGAGCATTTGTGAGAAGTTTCAAGAAAAGTATGTAGACCCTTTTTAAAGGATGCATGGGATGTTGATTGTCTCAAGGTTAGTGGAAAGGAGTTCCAGTATTTGGGGGCATGGCAGGCAAAGGCATTAGCACCTTTAGTGGTGCAGTGTCTGGGGATGAAAACAGGGGCTTGGACCATGGAACGCAATCCATAGCACAGAGTCTGGTTTTGGAAAAGGCCTGCTAGGGATTTAGGGATTTGTAGACAAACCATGTTGTCAATGACAGAGCCGTAAGCATGTAGCCTTAGTTCAGCAGGAGGAAGCCATCCCAGGTCAGTATAGAGGAGGCAGTGGTGTTTCAGCCGGTGTGAGGAGGAGGCATAGCGACAGATGTTGTTATATGTAACATCCCATTTCCTTAGAGTTGATTTGCATGCAGAAACATATGTTGCAGCCCCATAGGTAAGTGATGGTAAGAGAATGCCATGGGCAATGGCAAGCCTAGCCGAGGGAGTGAGCATATAGCTGGTTCGGTAGGCTATTCCTAGTTTGGCATGTATCTGTTTGCAAGTTAGATTGATGTGTAAGTCAAAATTTAGTGTTGGATAGAGGGTAATACCCAGATATTTAAAAAAGGATACTACCCCAGCTACTGACCCATTTAAGGAGTTGACTTTGAATTGAGAATGGGCATGCTTTAGCTTCGTTGTTGATCCAAAGAGCATAGCTTGGGTTTTAGACTTGTTTAATACAAGTTTGTGAGTAAATAGCCATTTTTGTATTAGCTGTAAATCAAGAGAGAGTCGTCTGTTAATGTCGTCAATGCTATTAGCACTAGCATACAACACAATATCAACAGCATATAGTAGGGAGGCTGTCCTGTGGAGGTCGGTGGAGATGTCATTTATAAAAAGAGAGAAAAGTAAGGGCCCAAGAATGGAGCCTTGTGGTACTCTGATATTTATGATGGTTTTGTCTGAGAGGGTACAGTTGTATTTCACAACTTGAGACCTATCAGCTAGGTAGTTTCCAAACCATCTAACAACGTTAGTTGAGAAATCTAGTGATCCTAGGGTGGTTAGAAGGATGGAGTGATCAACTAAGTTGAACGCCTTAGTCATGTCAATAAAAACTGCACCGATGAGGAGGCCAGAGTCCATAGCCACTTGAGTATCTGATGTGAATTTGAGGAGGGCAGTAGTAGTGCTATGACCTTTGCGAAAACCATGCTGGGCATCGGTGAGCAGATCATGCTTCTGTAAGAAGTCAACTGTCTGGGCAGCTACAAACTTCTCAAGAATTTTATTCAGGACAGATAGGATGGCGATGGGCCTATAGTTGGAGGGGTCTTTACAATCTCCTTTTTTAAAGACTGGAGTAATTCTAGCTGTTTTCCATATGTCCGGGATGTGGCCCTGGCACAGAGAGAGTGTGAAGATCCTGGCTAGGGGAGAAGTGATGAAAGGGGCTGCAATCTTAAGAAACCTGGGCTCTAGATTGTCCGAGCCAGCTGCTCTGCCCTTGGCATTGCAGTTAGTCTACAGAAGACAGATGTACTTGCTTGTCCAATGCAATAGTACACCAGTTTTGCACTAGAGATAAGAAACTAGGTCTAGGTATTAATGAGAATTTTTCAAAGAGTGCATTCTGTGGTTTAATAATTCAGGACAGCTAAATAGTAACGTCAGAAGTACTACAGTCATAAATTAGTCATGTATTATGTGTTTAAGTAAATGTTATTTAATGTAGTGTTTGGTTAATTGTTATATGTAGTTTATACAGATTGTGGGTATATACTGTATGTTACTGTCTGCATTTTGCACTTTCACTTATGTTATGGCATGTATCTGAAACGTACCTGTGCTATTAACAATAAGTCATGTGATGCTTTTATGGCACCACAGGAAAATGTCATTACTGAGGGCCATACATAAGCACCGTGTTTTAACTTCTCTGTTGCTTTTGAAAACGTTTTTTTCAAATCCAAAATGCATCAGGCACTACATGGTTTATGTCCAAATCGCACCTTAATAAAGAAGCACAGTTTTTGTACTGAACTGAGTCAGAGTGGCCTTTGTCTGAAAAAGAGGTGGTAAGTGCCCAATTTTTTGTTTCATAATGCTTGCACTAGTATTGAGAGCACCGCCAACCTACTACTGTCTTTTGCTTTTGTCTGTAGGAATCCCGTATTAACTCATCAGAGCTAAAATTGACATAAAAGCTCATTGGAACTTTGCAACAGCAGACGCTGCCCAGATGGAGCTGCAGAGGGTTGTGGGTAGGATTTCTAGACAACCCCCCCCCCCCCACATCTTCCCCAGCCCAGGACAATGTTTTGGCACTCTTGTGCTAGCCAGGTGCCTAACTGGTTGGCCTTAGACAATTGAGCTGATTGCAAGGACCTCCCCTCTACATATCAAGTGTGAAGGTTCAAGCAGTCCTCAGTTTAAGGGCCACAGCATAAGGGTGCTGATTTGTGAGTGGTAACCTCTGGTGGCTGCGTGGCTGCTAGTCACTCTGTCCTTCGTAATTTCTACCTCCTTGCTGTGGTCTGCTCAGGAACCAGCACAGTCTCTGAATTTAAGTAACTGTCCTTACTAGCACTCCAACTTATACTTGTCCTATGCAGTGTTGTTGTGCTGTCTGTGTAATAAACCCAGCCTATTGCCACACAAAAATGTGTTGTCTTCTGCCAATGCGTATAGATACATAGACACTGACAGCAGAGACAGGCTTCTGGCCCATCCAGTCTGCCCACATTACCTAAATATTCTGTCTGGCCCTAATGGCAATCATCCCCTTTTTTACTGGCCCTCCTTTTCTTTTAACTCAATCCACCTGCCTGTCATATCCCTGCTTGAACGTGCTGATTGATTTGCCATGCACCACTTCTGGTAACTTATTCCACTTATCCACCACCTTTTCTGTGAAAAATTTGCTTCTGTATGTCCTTTTTGAATCCTGCCTCAACCACCTTTAGTGAATTCCTTCTCATCCCTGTGTTAGAACTCAAGGAGAATAGTTCCTTGGCACCCAATCTAGGTACTTTCATGTCTCAGTTGTGTCATCCCTTACCTCCTTTTCTACAGGGTGTACAAGTTTAAGTCCTGCAGTCTCTCCTCATACGTGAAACCCCCAAGTCATGCACCAACTTATTTGCCCTGTGCTGTACAACCTACACTTTGTTGCAGTTTCTCCACAGGCGTGGGCCCCAGGACTCTGCAATATTATATGTGTAGCCACACCAGTGACCTGTACAATGGGAGGATCGTCTCCTACCTTGTTCTACTTTACTACTTAAACCTCTCCCTGTGCATCCCGGTATTCTGTTTGTGCTGCTCACTGCCCTGTTGCAGTGTGCAGGCATTTTTATGGTACAGTCAGTGCCACTTAAAGGGGACCTGCTTAAAGGGGATGGCCGCTTAAAGGGAATGATTCTCTTGGCACTGATTTCCATCCCATGTTATTTAATGTATGCCCATTCCCTTTAATCGTGACCATTAAGTCGCTTAAATGGGATGACTGTCTGCCAGCTGTGTCTGTTAAGATCATCATTATTGGTTGTTAACACCTTGTTATATAAACGGTCACAGTGAACTGCGCTTTGTTTTCAGTTGTTAAACTGTTGGTTTGTTTGTTGCTGCTTAGATGTGTCCTCTAAAAGAATAGACCTCCCTCCGGTGGATAAGATTAAAGTGCTGGAATGCCTTCAGCTACCGAACTCCTCCCTGGCCAAGGCTGCAAAGCAGTTTGGAATTTCCAAGAGCCAGGCTGGGAGGATAAGTTAAAACAGAGCATCTCTTATGGCTGAGTGGCAACTAAACTGCAACCCCAGCCGTAAAAGAAAAAAGGGAAGGTAAGGACAATGAGGTTGAGGATGGCTTACTGGCCTGGTTTAATAATGCCATCAGTAGAGGTGTGCGACTCACTGGCCCTGTACTGAAGCAGAAGGCTGAACAGATTGCCAAACATCTCAGCCATGAAAACTTGTGGCAACAGATGACTGGCTCATGCAGTGGAAGAAATGCAACAGCATAGTGTGGAAGCACGATCAGGGTGAACAGCTGGATGTGGACGCTCCCTCTGCATCTCTGTGGATTAACAATGTGCTCTCTAGTCTGCTGGCCGAGTACGCACCAGTTAACATTCTTAATGCAGATGAAACTGGGGTGTTTTATCATGGGCATGCACACAAAGCTACAGAGCTTATAGGAGGGAAGAAGTCCAAAGACTGTGTTTCCCTCCTGTGCTGTTCAAACATGGGCAGATCTGAAAAGCTGCCTCTTTTAGTGATTGGGAAGAGCAAGCTTTCCAGTTGTCTATCTAAGGACCTTGCTCCTATCCCGGTCACTTACTGCAACTCAGCCAATGCTTGGATGACTGCAGCTCTGTTCCATGAGTGACTCTCAGCATAGAACAGCAAGCTGCGATGGCACCACAGGAGAGTGCTGCTTTTTGTCGACAACTGCAGCACTCATCCTACAGCATTTGTTGACAAATATAGCCAGATCAAAATCATATTCCTTCCCCCCAACACTACCAGTCTTCTTATCCAACCCATGGACATGGGGGTGATTCAGAATTTCAAGGGTCATTACCGTTCCCTGTTCACAGCGTACGTTGTGGGTGCCATTGACAGTGGCTCCTCTCCCTTGGCCACTAAGACTGAAAAATCTGTAAATTTGTTAGATGCAATCTACATGATGGCTAAGGCATGGGCCACTGTTAAGGAATTCACAATCAGGAACTGCTTTCGAAAAGCAGATTTTTCACTGGAAAGTAAGGTACCGGCTGACAGCCTGAACACACTTCAGCAAGCAGAAGAGCCCGGACCAAATGATCCACTAGCTGATGTTCCGGTCCCTGATGGGATGTCCCATGAAGAGTTTCAGGTCTTTGTGGGGGTCAATGATGAGGAGGTCACAGAAGGTGAGCTTTCCCTGGATGACATCTGCTCCTCATTACGTGACGGCAGCATGCCCATGCAGGAAGGTCCAGATGATGACGATGATGCTCCCCCAGTAAATGTCACAAGTGCGGAAGCGCTCCTACATGCCAGCTCAGTTAGAGACTGGTGTTTACAAAACAACCAAATGCATTGTTGGGAGCAGATCTTTGAGCTGGAAACAGTCGTGCATCACCAGCTCACATCGGAGAAGAGGCAAAGTAAAATTACTGACTACTTTGCCCCAACTGATGAAATTCCTGCTCAAAATTTCAATGAGGAACCATGAGCAGTAACAGCCAGATAACTAATTTAAAAAAAATATACAGAAAAGTATGACCGTATAAATAAAGATGACTTTTAACTGTAAACAGCACAACAAACAAACACACAATCCAGCTGTAAGCTGTAATTCACAATTGTGTGTTGTTGTGTACTAGTTGGTTCTTCATCTGTATTTTCTGTGTTGCCAGGTGGCGCGGGGCGAGGGGGTTGCAATGACTGATAATCGAATGAAAAAAAAACACTTACTTTAATCAGGATGGCTGCTTAAATGGGACGATTTGCCTGCCACAGAGTTGTCCCGTTTAAGCAGCTTCAGCTGTATTTGATATAATCACCCCTAAATCATTTTCTTCTGGAGTGGTATCCAGCACCTCCCACCAATTTTGTATTGCACCCTGGGGTTCTTTTCCCAGTGTGCATTACTTTACATTTTTTTAGCATTAAAGTTCAGCTGCCAAATCTTGGAACAGCTCTCCAAGCTGCTCAGATCCTCCCTTAGTTCCCTTCTCCCTTCCTCCATATTTTATTTTGTGCAGATGTTTGTGCTATCTGTGAAGAGGCAGATCTTACCCTGCATACCTTCAGCTGTGTCACAGATGAAAATATTGAAGAGGACTTGTCCAACTACAAACCCCTGAGGTACCCCATTGGTCACTTCCCTCACCTCTGAAAACTCCCCAGTGTCTGTGTTTGTGATATTAAATTCATAAACCTTTTTGGGGGACACAATATCTGCTATCAAATTTTACAATATTATGTTTTAAAGCATTGATCTCAAGGTTCTCTAAATGTTCTTTCACAAATGGTGTGTAATTATTGTGACTGCGCCTTGCAGTATGATTGGTCAATTCAAACAGTAAGTAATGTTTTTGTAGGGCACCCTGTGGCAGCTCCATTAAAGCTGTCACTCAGTCTCATTGTAGCAATAGTAACTAACGATATTGTATTTAAGGCACGTCATCTGTGGACTAGTTTAGCCATGCCCCCCGTGATGAAGAGGCAGTGTGCCTTGAAGTGCCAGGGTTAGGTTGATTAACTGGATTGCTTGTGCACTTTAAAATAAATGTCTACATGTTATGCCAAAAATAGTGTGTGGTGATTTGTTTTTCTCCATTCTGTAATATACCCAGCCTATTACCATACAAAATGTTTTGTCTCCTCCCAATACATGCATTTACTGATCTAGATACATAGTTATGTGGACACTGACAAAAGAAAATGGCTCTCAGACCATCCAGTCTGCCCACACTACCTAACTATTCTGCCTGGCCTAGCGGCAATACTCCCCTTTTTTGCTGGTCATCCTTTTTCTAACTAAACCCACCTGCCTGACCTATCCCAGCTTGAACATGCTGATTGATTTAGCCTGTGCCATCCACCAACCTTTCTGTAAAGTCGGGCTTCCAGATGTCGTTTTTGAATCTCACTCCAGCTAGCTTTAGAGAATTACTTCTCGTAGCTGTGTTAGAACTCAAGGAGAATAATTCCTTTGCATCCACTCTATTTATCCCGTGCCGGTACTTGTATGTACAATCATATTGCCCCTTTCCCTACTTTTCTCCAGGATGTACATGTTTAAGTACTGCAGCCTCACTTCATATGTCAAATCTCTAAGCCATGCACCTTCTTGCTTGCTCTGCACTGTACTGCCTTTCCCTTGTTGCAGTCTCTCCTCAGGTATGTGCTTCAGTACCTTGTGAAGTATTCCATGTGCAGTCACATCAGTGACCTGTAGAATTGCAGGATCACATCCTGCCTTGTACTGTTTGTCCCTCCCCCTGTGCATTTGAACATTATGTTTGCTTTGCTCACTGCCCAGTTGCAGTGTGCAGACATTTTTAGGGTATCTGATATTATCACCCCCAAATTATTTTCTTCCAGAGTGATATCCAGCACCACCCACCCATTTCTTATTGCACCATTGGGTTCCTTTTCCCAATGCACATTACTTAACATTTATTAGCATAAAAGTTTGGCTGCCAAATCTCAGAAAAGCACTCCAACCTGCCCAGATTCTCCCTTAGTTACCTTCTCTCTTCCTCCATGTCCAGCCGTTTGCATTATCTTTGTGTCATCTGTAAAGAGACAGTTCTTACCATAGATACCTTCACCTGTGTCACAGATTAAAATATTGAAGAGGACCACTCCTAGTGTCAATCCCTGAGGTACCATGTTGGTCACTTCCCTCACCTCTGAAAACTCCTTAGTGACTACCACCCTCAGCTCTCTACTCAATTTGCAATTGTTTCCTCTATGCCAAGGTCCCTAATCTTTTTGGCCAGCTTCCTGTAGAGGACTGAGTCAAAGACCTTGCTGAAGTCAAGGTATACTATATTAACTGCCTACCCTTATCTAGGGCTATGGTAACCCAGTTGAAGAACTCATCTATATTTGTCTGACAAGGCCTTTCCCTTGTAAATCCATGCTGTCTGGGTTTCTGCAGCCCATTCCTTTTTAAGAAACCCACCAGGTCCTCCCACAGCAGAGGCTGCATAATTTTCCCCACTATAGATGTCAAGCAGACCGGCCTATAGTTCCCTGGCTCATCCCTCTTCCCACTCTGGTGTAGTGGAACCACATTTGCTGTCCTCCAGTCCCTAGCAAGCTTTAGAAAATGTCTGCTGGTAACCCTGCTATAACCTCTGCTATCTCATGTAGCATCCTTGGATGTAAGCTGTCAGGTCCTGTAGATTTAGGTACTTTGAACACTTCTAACATTTTCAGCATCCTGTTCTCCATTATCTGGCCCTTGCCTTTGCTCCCTCCCTTGCTAACCCCACAATCTGGCAGTGGACCATCCTTTTCCTTAGTAAATATCAAACAAAACTAATTTTTTGGTACCTCTACCTTCTCCTTGTCCCTTCCTTCCAGCCCTCATTGCTCTTAAAGGAGAACTGTGCTGAACCTGTAAGTCATTTTTCCCAACAGAAGCAGTTTTTTAAGTAGTAGTCAAATTTAAGTTTTTGTTCCATCTATACAGGCCTTTCAGTACCCTCAGTGGATGTTTCTGCTTTACACTCTGGTGTTAAATGCTATTTTAGAATTGTATGATGTAGTTTATGTCCCTCTCAACCACAGAGTTCTTTAACAGAACATGAATGCATTGTGCCAACAATAGAAGAGTAGAACAGGGACATAAACTATATCATACAATTCAAAAATTATTCTTACCAGCAGCACGTAAATCAGAAACACCCACTAGGATAGCTAAAAAACCTGGATAGTTAGAGCAATAACAGAATTTGAACCAGTATTTAAAAATGGCTTCTACTGGGAAAAATGACTTGTAGATTCAGTGCAGTTCTCCTTTAAGTCTCACTATACCCCCGTTGACCTTGCATTTCTGCTGGATATACTGGAAGAACACCTTATCTTTTTTCTTCACCCCTGTTGCCAACTGGTGCTCTGTCTCCACTTTTGCTTCCTTCACCTTCCTGGTGGTTTCTCTTGATGCTTGCAGATACTTCACCCTTTCTTCCTTCCTTTGACTACCCTTATACTTGTAAAATGCCCTCCTTTTGATTCTTACTGCTGCCTTTACGTTGACTGTAAACCACATTGGCCCCTAAATCCTTTTACACTTGGATACCTCTAGAATGAGCTAGCTACGACTTCAATCTTCGCCATTTTAATTGTTGCCCACTTTTCTTCTGTGTCCCTACATTCACTATGTCCATCATGTTATTTTCCAATTTTCCCCTCATTTTTCTGTAGTTTTTATCAAGTCTCTGTTAATTCAACATGCCCCCACCCCACAAATCCAAGTTTGTCAAATCGGGGTCAAATATCCATGTCGTGTTCAAATCAGAAGAGAGCACGGTCATGAGTGGGGTACCATAGGGATCTGTCCTGAGTCTTATCCTCTTCTATCTGCTCATCCGTGACATTGAAGAGGGCATCTGGGGCATGTTGTGTCTCTTCACAGATGACATGAAGCTCTGTGGTAGGATAGATAGTGACAAAGTGATCAGGGAGATGCAGGGTGATCTACAAAGACTAGATAGGTCGTCTAAGGTTTGGCAGTGAAATTCAATGCCAGTACACATGCACAAGCCATGGAATGGAACGGTAGCCTGAGATGACTGCTCAGAGCCACCCAGCTACATATTAATTTCTAACTCCATTAAAAACCCAGCAGCCAGTCCGTCGGTGCAGTGGTTGGATTTCTGTCTGTGACGCCAGTGCCCCGGGTTCAGGAATGAACCTGGGTTGCCGGAGGGTTGGATGAGGGAGAAGGTTGAAGCATCCAACAACAGCTCACCTTCTCCAGGGGGGAGGGTGGGGATGCAGTTCGGCATCTGCTGGTCCCTGGCAGAGGCCAGGGGCACAGCAGCACGTCTGACCCGAAGACATCTGGGGGAGTGGCGGATGCTGGTGCTTGCCATGATGTCTGTGGCATGTCACTCCCCCCGAGGAGAAACGAGGAAAAAAATTGCACTCTGGCTGATTGGGTGATGGTCACCCTGACTCCTCACCTCCTGGATGCCTGGACCTCCATCTACTGCCTCAGCAGCACCCAGGGTCATGCCACCTGGCCATAAGGCTCATCCCTCATGAAGGTAAGGGACCCTCCCGATGAAGGGATACATCAGTGATACCTGGGACTGGCTGCGATGTGGGCTGGTGGGGGTAGGGAGTTGCCAGGGATGAGTGGGCTCTTGCAGGGCCCGAAGGAGTGGTCAGCTGGGGTGGAGGGAGGATGCAAAAAACCCCCCCAAAAAACAGCAACTCTGTTAAAGTTACAGTGACAGGCAAAAATCTAAATTAAACTCTGAAATCTCACCTCAAAATTTGACTTCCTGATTGAGATATTTGCTCAAAACCATCAATAGCTGTTACACTGAAGGCAGGAAGATGGCCAAAATAGCAGTGGCTCCTCAACCAATTCCACACATGGCTTCTGGAATGGACACTCAAGAAATAAAGGGAATGTTGCAACAGGTCCTCTGGGAGACCACATCATTTGAAAGCTCAGTGGCAGTCCTAAAACAGAAAGTGTCAGAACTTCAGAATCAAGCCCAGGACACAGAAATCTTCCAATCATACACATATGAGAAGAACACAAAACATGGGGTATGCATATTGGAGTTAGAGCACCTGTTGGGTGTTCTGTGGGAAAGGGCTGAGGGCTCTGGCAACGGAAGTTGCAGGAGGAATCTGCAATTTATCATATTTACAGAAGGCATGAAACAAAAAGACAGCAGGCTACAGAGAGGAATACCACAGCTTCTCAGATACACTTGGAAACCCACCCCCAAAACTGAGAGGGCACACAGAACACTTGGTCCAATCCTGAAAACTGGGGACAGACCATGGCCAATAATCACCAAATTTCTCAGATTCTCTGATGAAGAGAAGATACTGTCTCTGGCGAGAGGCAGAGGGCCTCTCCCTTGGCAAGGGCAGTGGATCCTCATTTTGCAGACTACTTGACTGAGCTAGCCTAATGGAGGAAAGGTTATGCAGTGGCAAAGAAGATTTTCCAGGAATTTTCAATCCAACTGTGCATTATTTGGAATGGGATCTCACACACCTTCATGACACCTGAGGAAGCCACTCATTACATCCTGAAAAACTGGCCAGGCAAAGCTACTATCCTTCAAATGACAGACCAGACACTGTCTCACCAGCCTCAGAAAAATCACACTCCCAAACCTATAGCACCCACCACCAGCTAACAAGAGAGACTCAAGTCACCAGATGGACTGGAAGACTGCGAAGGCGAAATAATCTAACCACTAGGGGAGAGACTGACAAAGATAAGGCAAACAGGGGCCTGGCCCCAAGCCCTGAGATGGCAGGAGAAACTCAGGAAGATATGTGACAAGCTGGGGCTCAACAGGGGAGCCTGGCTCCAAAATGCACCAGCAAAGAGGATGCCCTGCCCCACACTACCCCACTCCCAGAATCACCGGTTAAGGCTCCCTGACAGCAACCATTGTACACTGGTACTAAAACATGGGCTGAAAGCTGCAACTACACAAAGTATAGAGAGGCAAGGTGACAGTACCCGAGCCAGCCTGGTTGAGAGCAGACACTGGTGCCAAGCCTAAAACTTGAACTTCGCAACAGATTCTGTGACTTTTTAAATCAATGCAGGCTTACAGGCACTCTGATACACCTTTATTTTCTGATGTTGCTTAAAATCTTTGATCACAATTCATGCCACCTTGACCACATGCACCATGAATAAAGTACCTTTTGGCTTACCTGCATATTAATAGCCTCAGTTTATTGGGTCACAAGTGACTTTACCCTTCTGCCTAACAGCAGGCCCTGTCAGCTTCTGGGCAAGCTGGTCTTTGCCATGCTTTGCACTGGCAACACTGATCATGGGTCCTTCCCCTCTAAGTTTAACTCCCACACCCAATAATGGTGATGCTTACCCTCCCCCACAGCTCTGGAGGAAACTGTGCACTTTTAGCACAGAGTGTGGCCCCCACTTCTTCCACACCACCAGCATTAAACAACCAGAGTCTCAGTCTCCTCCCTCCATGGGTTGTTTACGCTGTGGTGAGTAAGCTGCACAGCTGCCAGATGCAATATTGAGCCCTTAATTATTATGGGAACTAGGTGGGGTCAGTCCCATGTCACGGCACTGAAATTGATCCAACAAGGATTACTGGGTCTTCAGGCATTTAGGAGGCTTGGCTTATCCCTGGTAACACTTCACTATTAACTCTGCCACACCTCCTGGAGATTACTGTGGATGCAAAAGCCATCCATCAGGGGCGTTTGTGCCACTAATATTCTGGCAACAAGCAGGGATTGGCTGGGGACCATGGGTTGCGCAAATTTTACCTCGATACCTCATCCTTTACCTTGGCGCTCCAAAAGAGCCACTGTCTTCCCATTGCACTGCCCTTTCTCCCTCCCTCTCTCCCTCTCTCCCCTCCTTCCCTTCCTTCTCTTTCATATGCTGTTGGTAGTTACCAAAGGTAGGATAGCCCCTGAAATTTCTGCCAGGAGATGCAGGCTAGGGGAAGGGGCATCCGATTCACCTATGGAATGGCACACCGTAGAGCCACTGGTCAGAGCAGATTCCCCTCCTCCAAATCAGGGAGACATATCATGTTGCTTAGCATTACTCCTCAGTGGGACATTCATGGCTATACAGGGTCACCCATACAACACTGCAGGGGCCATACCAGAGACATTCGAGACTTGGAACACTCGAGCGGCCATAGTGCAAGAAGGAACACCTCGCACACTGCTTGAGTGCCCACATGGCCCTCAGAGTGGAATTGCAGAATTATTGGTAGCAGGTATCCTCTGTTGCCCAGCGCCCCCATCATGGGGCTAGTGCCTCCTAATATAGTTTACAACCAGTCTCCTCCAGAAAAACATCTAATACTTTATTTTATTGATTACAATTCGGGTTTACAACCTTTGAGTCAGAGACTCATTTACAAAAGCACCTCGTCGGGGCAGACATCAAGACAGTTATTACAGTGTAGATTAAAACAGAGGATAACATTTTAGGTGCAGTAAAAGGAACATTTAACATAGATACACTTAGGTTACATAATGTAGTAGTTTGTACTGTACGTTGCATAGTGTTACAAAATTGTGAGTTACACTCATGGATATAGTAGGTCTTCAGAGAAGACAGCAGGTTACATCCCTGTTTGGACCTAGTAAGGAAGGCGTGGGTCTGGGGGAGGGAGAGGCTGTCCAGTGGACGTTGTTGAGCCATGGAGCAAGGCAGGTGGGTACCACAGGTTATAACAGGGGTTAGTTGCACCTACAACAGCTGGTATTAAAGATATGGTTCTGAAGGGCTATTTTGAAGGAGCCAATTTTTGGCAAGTTGGAGATGCAGCTAGGGAGGGAGTTGAACCAGGTTGGGGCTCAGTAGAGGAAGGATCTCTGGGCAAGAGAGGTCTTGGTTCTGGGCACCTTGAAAGTGGCCTTAACAGAGCTATGGGTGGTGATGGACAATGATGACTGCTGTAGGGAGGTGGAGACCCCCGGGGGGGGGGGAGAGTCCTAGCAGTGATTTCTTAGTGTGAAGGCAGGTCTGGTAGAGCAGTCGCTCCTCAAAGTTGAGCAAATTGGTGGTAGTATAGAGAAGGCAGGTGTGAGTGCAGCTGGGGGCACCGGTCAGGAGCCTACATGTCTTATTGATGGAGAGTTGGATTTTGGAGAGGGCAGTGTTGGCAGCTGCGACGTCACACAGGAGCGAGCGGAATTCTAGCAATCCATCTCCCACTCCCCCATACGTGAAGGCAATGGCTGCAATAGGTATTAATCTACAGAATAGATAGGTAGACTTAGATTGGCCCAACATTTATGACCAGGACATCCAAGCACAGCTTTGACCAGGGAAAGGGCATGGACTTCCTCCCACCCTCCTTCATAATGGATTGTCTTGATCAGTAAATAAAATGGAAATCTCTGAGGAGAACTAAGGAGGTGACTGGCTTCCCTGACACCTGCCCCCCCATACAGTCTACAGGACTGACTTGGTACCTCAATCGCAAAGGGTTGCAATTCAGAGAGGGATGTATATGTATGCTGCACAGCATCAAAAGGGGCTTAATCCCCTCCCCTACGTTGCCCTCTAGCCAGAGGCTCAAGTTCCCCAACCACCCCTCAAATGTGCATAAATTGCTGGCTGAAACTAACTAACACTGGGTGTCACGCTCATGGCTGCACACTAATCCACACAATAGTTGACTGTGGAGAACAAGATGGACATCCAGTTCAGGGATCTCCACCTCCACTAGGGATAGGCCTACCCATCTAAAGAAGTTGGTGTATCTATCTCTCAGTGTCCGGTCAGGGACTGGGACAAACCATTTCTGGGAATTTTGTCCTTTTTATGTTGGCTCGAGCTTGCATGCCAGCCAACATATTGCAGTAGTAGCAGATTTGGAGGCGCAGTCACTGTGGGCAAATGCAGGGCACGCATCAGTAGGAACATCCCTCATTCCCCAATAAGCCAGCATACAGGCGCTGACACCAGCTATACGTAAAGTGGCCACAAGATCTAAGAAAAGTGCCGCTGCAATGAGAGGCAAGCTCGTTATGCAGCAGCACACTAACCTGCCTCCTGATGTGCCTTTCTGGGTGAAGCACTTCAATAAACATGGCGGCACTGACTGCCGCCGCATAGACTGCCAACTTCAGGGGTGCCCAATCCCCCTGCCGGCATGCCCCAACACACTCCATTTGCCGATGGGGGAGCCCACTCCCCGTCGGCATAATGACCCCTTCCTCCCATTTCCCGTGTGTGCCGAGGGGTGCCCAGTCCTCCTCGGAATCATATGCCCCCCCAACAGTCTTTCTTTGCTGATGGGGGGCCCAATCCCCGTCAGCATAATGTCCCCCCCATTTGTTGTGTGCCAAGAAGGGGTGTTCTATCCTTCTCAGCTCTTGTCCCCCCCCTTCACCTTTGGTATGTGCTGATGAGGGTGCCCAATCTCCCGTCGGCTTCAGCACCCCTCTAAAACACTCAGGTGGCATGCTGGGAGCCCACCCCAGCATGCCAAATACCCCTGTAAAAAAAAAAAAAAGTCCTGCAATGTTTTTTTTTTTTAAAAACCTGTAAATCAGAAAACGGTCCCTTGCAGTCTGTCCTGCTCCATCCCTCAACCCACACCCACACTCTGCGTACCCCACCTCCCCACACACCCCTTCCCATACTTACCTCCGGAGCCCAGTGTGACGCTCTTCGGGGGACCGGGAACACGTCTGCACTCTTCAAAGCCGACCACGAACTGAGGAAATGCCGTAAGCTATATAATGGCATAAATAGGTTTTTTCAACTTTGGTGTATATCTCGGCCATTTTGGGAAATTTTACCAAATTTTCAACATGGGGTCGTGGGACCCCTCTCATGAAGTCACTGTCATGGCATTATTCGGTCCCGAAAGGTGATTTCGCGGTCACTGCACAGAATCACCTTTTGGGACCGATCAATGAAATGACAGTGCCACTGTTCATGAGGGGGGCTCTCAAAAAGCCTATGTTGCAAATTTGGTGACAAAAATCAAAAAAATGTCTGTTTTAAGAGTGTGCATTGCGCAGTTTCCATGCATGCTCGTAACTTCATGAATTTGTAATATTTTCACTCCAGATTTTCAACATTGCCATTTTCTCACACCTCCTTATGAACAGTGCAGCTGTCATTTTACATATCCTGGCCAAAATGTGTTTTCACATGTCTGGCGCAGAATAGCGCGGTTGCTGGGTGAAATCAGTTTTTGGGAAAGTTTGATAAAATGACAGTGTCACTGTTCATGAGCAGAGGTCCTAAAATGCCTATGTTGAAAATTTGGTGATGAAAGTCCATAAAATGACTGTGTTACAAGCATGCATTCCGCAGTTTTCACGCACTCTTGTAACTTTGCAAATTTGCAATATTTTCATGCCAGATTTTCAACACTGCCATTTTTTCACACCTCCTTATGAACAGTATAGCTGTCATTTTTCACATCCTGCCCGAAATGTGTTTTCGCACCTGTGGCGTACAATGGCGTGGTCACTGTATGAAATCGACTTTTGGGACCGATTAACAAAATAACAGCGCCACTGTTCATGAGAGGAGGTCCCAAAATGCCTATGTTGAAAATGTGGTTAAAAAAATCCCAAAAATTATTGGCTTGCGGATGTGCATTGCGCAGTTTCTATGCATGCTCATGACTTCACCAATTTTTCATATTTTCACTCCAGATTTTCAATGTTGCCATTTTTTTTACACCTCCTCATGAACAATACAGTTGTCATTTTTCACATCCTGCCCAAAATGTGTTTATGTACCTGTGGCGCCAACCGACCCACTCGCTGTGCAAAATCACCTTTCGGCTAACAAACTGATAGTGCCGTTCTTCATGAGGTGGGTCACAAAAAGCGCATGTTGATAATTTGGAGTGAAAATACCAACACACACCTATGGTGTTAAGGTTTTCAACTGTAACACCCCAACCTGTAGAGACTGACAGGCATCAGGGGTGTGACTTGGGATCATCAGCTGTAATGCTTCCGCCATTTCACTCCCAACCACACCCTATAGCCAGTGACAGGCATCAAGGTGTGCCTTGGACTGTTCGGCCCCAAAGTTCGCCCCATTCTCCTATACTGCACCCATCTCAGCATATTTCCTTATGGAATGGGGTAAGTATAAGGCCCAAAGACCTCAAAGCACACCACAACACTTGTCAGTGTCTACAGGGTAGGGTGAGGTAAAATGGCATGAGCAATATAGCTGATGACCCAATGACACACCCCAACACCTGTCAGTCTCTGCAGGGTGGGTGTGGGGTTGGTGTCAGTTCAATACTTCACAGCCACTCCTATTATGTGTCTCTAACTCCTGCACTACCAATGCCAATGCCAGCGAGACAACATTCGGCATTGACAAATGCTTGTTGTATTTTGAATGTTGTCAGTTAAATGTTCTGATATGTTTACTTAGCTGTTTGGGGGGTTAAACTGTCAAGGCACCGCCTTGCCCAACTTACCACAGGAGAAGTGAAGTTTTGTGACCGGGAAAGAGGATCTCTCCAGTCTTTCCACTGTGATAGCCTCATGCCCCATAGTGAACCTTGGGAAGTAAAGGTACTCAGTACTCAAACATGATCAGACATCATCTCAGCTACACCTCTCTGTTCTTTCCTACACTATCGATAGGGTTAGCCATCCCCTAAAATGGATTTCATGGAATGTGAAAGGCATTCACTCACAAATTAAATGGACAAAAAGTCTGGCACATCTAAACAGTGTGAAGGTAGACATAGTGTTCCTACAAGAGACCCACTGCACCCCAGCCAAAACAGGCAAACTTAAGACTAGATGAGTCTCACAGGTGTTTGGAAGCACATATAACTCAAAGGGCAGGTGGGTAACCATCCTCATCAATAAGGTTACCCAATTTGTCCCTGGAGAGGTCATACCATACCCTTACAGTCATTATATCATGGTACAGGGCATCCTAAATAACCAGGAAGTTAGCTTACGCAATGTATATTGGCCAAACCAGCCAGCTTCTGTGTTCTACAATGTGGTGACGCAGACCATAACAGCACATCAAAAAGGACAATTAGTCTTGGGTGCAGACAGGAAAGCAGTCCTTGGTGACCCCCCCCCCTCCCCATCGCTCAAGACTGCTGGCCTCCCTTGCAGAAATGGTCACTGAACTAGGGATTGTTGACATATGGAAGAGGGTGCATCCCAGGTTCAGGTGCTACTTTTTCTACTCGACCCCGCATCACACTTACTCCAGAATTGATCTCTGGCTAATACTCAACATTGGGGTGCCAGACATAATCAAAGCCTGCATAGACATGGTGATCATCCCTGATCGTACCCAAATATCCTTCATGTGGTTACCACTAGGTGCAGTTGTGCAGCCTAAGCATCAGTGACACTTCAACACATCCTTCCTCAAAGACCCTGATTTCTGACGGTCTCTGGAAGCAGCTATAAAATCCTATCTAGATGTTAACCATGTATGGGACATATCTGCCACAATATGGTGAAATGCAGAAGGCCTTTATACATGGCAGGTGCATCAGCTATGCCTCACATGTTAAAAAGGCCAAAACATATGACCTGGAGAGACAGCTGAAAAACCTCAAGGAGTTTGAAGAGAAATACAGAGAGCTAACCCACAACACCCCGCTGTGCTCCATGCGGAGATCACAGGGACATGGTATAAGGTAAACCAATATCTGCATCAGCAAACAGTGTATGCATTATTCCACCTTGAGCAAACATTTTAGGAAGCTGGGGAGAAGCTGGGCCACCTCCTAGCCTATCAACTGAAAAAGAAGAAGGAGCACTCTAAGATCCTATGTGTAAAAAATAAGGATGGAAGCCATAAGTGGAAACACAAGGACATTAATGATCAGTTTCTGGACTTTTACCACACCATCTATAAGAAGGAGGTCTTCCCTACTAAAGAGGACCTCTATTCTTTTACTGCCCCCGGGCCTCCCATGTATCTCCCCTGAGGTCAGGGCAATTTTAGAACAGCCAATCAACCCCATGGAACTAGTACAAACCTTCCACTCTGTGTGGACAGGTAAAGTGCCAGGAGGTGACAGCCTACCTGTGGAGTGCCTCTACTCATTCAAGAAAGTATTGTTACAACCACTGGCTGAGGCACTGACAGAAGCAAGTGTTGTGGGGGAATTTCCACTCCCAATGAGATTTGTAGTCATCTTCCTCACTCCCAAGCTTTGAAAGGACCCCTCTTTATGTGGAATTTGCTGCCCAATGTCTGTCAACATAGCCGACTGCAAGGCCTATGTTAAGGCTATAGCCACACAGATCTCGAATGTCATCCCTAGCTTTGTAGACAGAGATCAGGTGAGCTTTGTCATGGGCAATAAAGGAACATACAAGACCAGGCAGTTGCTTAACTTGACCGGGCAGGCTGGACGCTGCCCCACCCTAACTGTTCTTTTATTGCTAGGTGCCAATAAGGCATTCAACAGGGTGGAGTGGGTCTACCTATTTCATGTCCTAAACACCTTTGGTTTTGGAGGAAACTTCATACACGTGGTCCAGATGCTATACAATGGAGCCTCAGCTACTGTCATCAAAAACTCTCAAACCTCTCTCCTCTTCCTGCTAGGCAGAGGAAGGAGATAGGTGCTCCCTCTCCCCGATCCTCTTTGTTCTGGCACTGGAACCACTCCTACAGGCAATAAGACTCCACCAGGATATCCACAGCACCCGTATGGGCAAGTAGCATAAAGCCCAGCCATATGAAGATGACATATGCTCACATTTACTGTGCCCAATGCATCTGTCCTAGCAACCCTGGATGTCCTCACCCAGGTCAGCAGAATTAATTAATTAATTAAAGTCTTTGATTACCGGGTAGGTGCACTTATTCAGGGGAACATTTCCAGGCATGACTTGGGCCAACAGTATGGCACAATAAAATACATACCAGAAAACAAATTATACAGAAAGCAAACAGAACAATATAACAGTATAAACAGCAGAGTGTAGAAAATGTTGGTGGAAATTAACATACTACACTACACTACACTACATATTACAAAGAACCAGGGGAAAGATTGACAGTATACAGTTACATTTTGAGCAAAAATTCAGAGACCAAATCATTGGAGCCACAGTCAAAGGTAACAGGCAAAAACAACAGGGCTAGCAAAAAGAGGGTAGTCACAGAATGCTATGTTAGGGAAGACAGCTATAAGAGCTGGGTTGGCAGCTAAGGTAGGCAGGATAGGTAGTAAGCTGAAGAAGCTTACCCCAGAGAGCACAGGCATTTTGCTTCTTTCAGTAGCCAGGATTTGAAACAGTGTTTGAAGAGATGTGAGTATCTGCAGACTGGAGTGGGGCAGGGAGTCTGTTCCAGAGAGAGGGAGCAGCAACTGACATAGCTTTGCCACCCATTACTGTGGAGATTTTAGGGACTTCCATAGGGGGAACTAATGATACATGCAATCTTCTAGGAGCAGCTCTAGCCTTCGGAAAGGATGCATAAGGTGAAACTCTGCCATCTCTAAGGGTGTTGTCAATGATACATCCCAGTGCATATTCAAAACGGACGGAGAGAGAGAGCCAACCTAGCACCTGGTAAAGGCTACAGTGGTGCATAGAGTAGGGTGCTAGAAGTACAAAATGACATATGTTATTGTAGATGGAGTTTAGATGTATGCGTAGGGTCGAAGATACTGTGGAATATATGGGGGAGCAGAAGTCAGTGATAGGTAGCAGATTGCCTTGGGTGATAGCTAAGTGGGCTTCGCTGGTCAGGAAATGTTTGAGCCAATATGCAGCCCCACATTTTGGGTTAACCTGATGTATGATGGAGTTTACATGCTCCCTGTAGGAGAGGGAGGGGTCGAGGGTTACTGTGACACCCTTGGTATGTAGGCTGAACCTTCCCCATTCTTTTCACCCTTTGGTCTTACATATTTTTATATTTATTTAAACTCTATCTCTGTTTATCTCTCTAACTTTACTTCGCTGTTGGGTTGTCCACCTGCAGCACTGCCTAATCCCTGTACTATCCCTTTCTCTGTTTCCCTTGGTGACAACAGTAGGTTGCCCTGAAGTGGCAAAAAGTGGCAAAATCATATAGGATTACATGGAGCAATGTTGTTGCCTAATGTTATGTGCTCCTTTGAATGATTAGAAAAGGAGCCGAATGTCTTGTGTTAAGCACCGTCTTTTGCGGTGCAGAATGGTGCCCCAAAGAAGAAAATGACTGGGGCAGGATGCACTCAAAAGTGAATTCCCTAGTTGCCTGCTTCAGTGTAACAGCAAGTGGCTGTAGTAAAGTGGAGTGGCTGAGGTAACATAGAGTAGCCTGCCAAAACACTCCTGACTGAGCATGGATTGCAGCCGTTCTTTGCACTGTACTTGTGGTGTTTAATTACGGAGCACAGAAGTGCTCCATGGAAAATATGTGCACCTCACGCTTTGCGACCCTGGGTTATGAACTGATGCAGGCACTAAGGGGGATTCTGCAAATGTCCCCATAGTTGCCTGTTTCCTCCCTCCCTCTCCAGGATATAAATTCAGGTGGCAGCCAACTGTTAAAATATAGACAATGAGAGAGAGCTGTGGCAAGGAAACTGGAGCTTGTCAGCCCCTCTCTCTCTCTCTCTCTCTCTCTCTCTAAGCCTGTGTCGCAGCAACATTTGGAGTGGGTGGTCAGTACTGTACTCTAAAGAACTTCAGCCGCCAATACGTTCATTTTATGCCCCCATAGGATAGAAAACACTGTGCTCAAAGAAGGGGATTAGAGACATTAAGGACTGTGCTCCTGGTGTCCCTTGAAAGAATAAAATAAAGCAAAATGAAATGCTTGGCCATTCGCCGATTATAAATAAAAGAGGGCCAAATTGAAAAGTTTGCCGAAAGAAGATTTCAGCCGCTGGATATGTATACATTCTGATTTTTGTGTACTGATTACACGTAGCAGCAGAAATAAAAGGGACACAGTGACTGAGCTGAAGAGAAGCTCAAAAACAAATGTGGCAGAAATGAATAATAGTAGGTATTAAAATAAAAAGTGATGCTTTTCAAATAAACAAAATGGCCCTTGTTTGAAATGGTTTACTGAGCTGGCAGGAGAAGGTGAAAGAGGAGCATGCCCTCATTTTCCCATTCCCCTTGCCAATTTAGAGAACCTGTAGAAGGAATTCTATCTTGTGTACTAAATGAATTGTGTGAATTTGGAAAATACCTGTGGGGAGCCCCTCTTGGTGTGATGTAGAGATGTTCCTATCGGGCTGGCAGCCCACAGACTGAATGTTTATAAGGGAATCTAGAAATGTGATGTCACTGCCAGAGGGAGGGACATAACCTCATAATGAGTATGTAAACCAGAATTAAGATGTTTGAGGCTTTGAGCATCACCTCTGGGGTCTAGGTTTCTTAGAGTTCATGCAGAAGGATGATCCTCAGCAGATGGTATACTGTAATGTACTTCGCATACCATGATAAGGAAAATAAACGGAGCAATAGTTAATTACATGGTCACCTCACTATGATGTCACCCCTTGAATGATATAAAAAGCCCACCACTAGGGGCTAGTTTTTAGATAGGGTGGTCAGTTGGATACTGACTGAGGAAGGTGAAAGACCTCCTGGTAGTACATGCTTTCACACTGTTCATACACCTCGGTTTGAAGATTCATCATAGGCTGAAGTAAAGCATCAGAAACTGTGAAGGGAAACAGTTATCTGATTTCATAACTAACTTTTTTCTTTTGTTTTCTGTAGAATTTATTTGTTTTACCTGGTCTTAAAAATAAAATAATAAATGCTGTCGGGCATTTTTTATGCACCTGACTTGTTGTCTGCCATGTTGTGTGTATACTGATCCCAACCCTGCTACAAATGGTGATAGAAATGGGATTTGACTGAATGTCCGAGTAAACAGGGGGAGTTCAGTCAGGTGGTACCAGACCTGGTATCAAGGATACATGGCAGAGGTGCATTGTGCCAGGTATGATGAGGACAAGGACAGCACCTGCTGGAGATGGTGACCTGGGCAAGGCACCATGGATGGGATGAGACGGATCTGATGGCCAGGTGGAGAACCTGATATGGCTTCTACACTGGATAAGTGGGAGATGGTTGGAGGTTGATCGATGCTGGAGAGAGATGGAGCACAGGTGACAGGAGCTACTTGAGAGGTCCCACTTGGAGGATTTCAAGGAAGAATCGGAGGAGCAGGATCCATGGGCTGTGGAGGAGGAGGACCCCCTGACAGAGCATTTGCAACCAGCCATATTTGAGATCCCATCACTGCCTATTTTACTGGGTTGCTACTTGGTGAAGGACGGTGCATGAGAAGAGGAGTCCCCAGGTAAGACTTTGACTGGTAATTTGTTACTCGGGAAGAAGACTTCAAACAAGATGGAAGGAGCCATTTTGGCTGAAGAGACTTTGTCACGTTTTGAACCTCCTCCTGTAAAAAATGATTATTCTCCTGGTGCTGACTGGGGAAGGTTGCAGGTGGAGAATCCCGATGTTACCCAGTTAAGAGAATATGTTAAAGTCCAGGATGGGAAACAGGTTAATGGTGGCATGGGGAAATAACAGTTTTGGTGGTATGAACTCAGGGAGGGAGTTCTATAGCATATGAGGCCCAACCCCTGGATGAAGCAGGTGGATGTCCAGGTAGTGGTGCCCATGGCATATAGGAGAAAGGTGATGGAGGATGTGCACTCCAGTCACTCGGGGTATCTGAGCCAATGGAAGTTACTGGCTAGATTGACCCCATATTTCTATTGGCCAAGCATGTACAGGCAGGTGGCAGCATACTATAAGACCTGTTATAAGGGCAGACAGATAACGACCACTGATAGTGATGTGGGAGGAGTTACGCAGAGGCTGAAGGGCAAGAGATGGCACCCTTGGCAGAGGGGGAGACTCCCAAATAGAACAGAAGGGACAAGGTGGTAGCCAACACCACTAATAGTGTATAAGATTTGATATAAAAACCCAGAGATTAGGGGACAGGCTGTCAGGCATGCAGCACAGTATGTCACTAGCCTACCTTTAAATGTCTAAGTGGGAATGGAGCAGGGTAGTTCTCCCCTCACCCCAAAGGCAGTTCTACTGGATGTTGGATGGTCCAGCCATTCAAATGTATCAGGTCAGGGAAAGTTAGGAGATGACATAATACTGCTGTTGGTGGTTCTTTCTCCTGGTGTATGTAACGCTTAGTAGTTTATTAATGTAATAAATTTGTATGATGTCTCAGGGTATTTATATTGTTCTGAATAGGATACTTTAACGTTTAGAGTGGCCTGTTTTTTTTTTAAAGGGACCCTGAGATGGAGCTTCAGGTTAGGGTGGGCCGGAGCTCCATCCCCTTCCAGGGATAGGGAAGGTGGACACTCCCTGTCACAGAAATTGGACCACTTTTTCTGACTCTTTAAATAAAATCTGTTGTAACAGTCTTTTTTCTCCTGTTTACTATCTGTGTAACATTTCCAGTTTGGAAGGTTGGCCACCTTCGAGCAAATTCTCCTTCCTCTCCTTTTCTATTTCCTGCCGATTTTCCTGTATCTTCCTTGTGGTCCAGGAACAGGGGGGTTAAAGATTATGACCTCAGGGTCTATATCAGTAAGTGCACTCTTGTGGATGGGTGTCTGATATTAAATGAGAATGTCTGGGTTCTAGTATCCAGAGAGGAATAGTTATGGGGTCGACAGTCACTGCAGACTGAAACAGTTTATTGAGTGCATAGATGAATACTATGCTGATATCTATGTTAGCCCCAGAGTAATGTTCTGAAAGTATTGCCATTATAGAATCATGCTATTATTATCAATGCTTATGCTGATTTAAGGGACCCTGGGGTGAAGTTTCATGGTGGGGGTGGGCTGAAGCTCCACACCCTTCCTGGGTGCTGGTAGGGTGTAGGCCAACTGTAGGACAGTTGCCTTCTTGTGTGAGGGGATGTGTGACAGGGTGACACCTGTCTTAGCGGACACCCCTGGTATGCAGGCTGACCCCCCCCAGTCTTTTCACCCTTTGGTCTCATATATTTTTATATTTATTTAAACTCTATCTCTGTTTTTCTTTCTAACTTTACTTCACTGTTGGACTGGACAACTGCAGCACCATCTAATCCCTGTGCTATCCCTTTCTCTATTTCCCTTGGCGGCAGCTGTATGTTGCCCCAAAGTGGCAAAAAGTGCCAAACTCATATAGGAATATGCAGAGCAAGGTTGTTGCCTAATGTTATGTGCTCCTTTGGATGATTAGAAAAGGAGCTTAAATGCTCCTGTGCTGTGCACTGCCTTTTGCGGTGCAGAATGGTGCCCCAAAGAAGAAAATGACTAGGGAAGGATGCACTCAAAAATGGATTCCCGTAGTTGCCTACTTCAGGGTAACTGCAGGTGGCTGTGGTAAAGTGGAGCAGCTGAGTTAACATAGAGTAGCCTTCCAAAACGCTCCTGACGGAGCATGGATTGCAGCCATTCCTTATACTGCACTTGTGGTGTTTAATTACGGAGTAGAGAAGTGGTCCTTAGAAAATATGACCACCTGGATTATGAACTGATGCAGGCACTAAAGGGATTCTGCCAATGTCCCTGTAGTTGCCTGTTTCCTCCCTCTCCAGGATATAAATTCAGGTGGCAGCCAACTATTTAGATATAGACAATGAGAGAGAGAGCTGTGGCAAGGAAAATGGAGCTTGTCAGCTCCTCTCTCTCTCTCTCTAATCCTGTGTTGCAGCAACATTTGGAGCAGGTGGCCGGTACTGTACTCTAAAGAACTTCAGCCGCAGCTCCGTTCATTTTATACCCCCATAAGATAGAAAACACTGTGTTCAAAGAAGGGGATTAGAGACATTAAGGACTGTGCTCCTGGTGTCCCTTGAAAGAATCAAATAAAGCAAAATGAAATGCTTGGCCATTGGCCGATTATAAATAAAAGAGGACCATATTGAAATGTTTGCCGAGGGAAGGAAATTTCAGCCATTGGATATGTATACATTCTGATTTTTGTGTACTGATCACCATGTAGGAACAGAAATAAAAGGAGCACAGTAACAGAGCTGAAGACAAGCTCAAAAACAAATGTAGCACAAATCATGCTTTAAAAATAAACAAAATGTCCCTTTTTTTAAATGGTTTATTCAGCTGGCAGGAGAAGGGGAAAGAGGAGCATGCCCTCATTTTCTCATTCCCCTTACCAATTCAGAGAAACCTGTAGGAGGAATTATGTCTTGTGTACTAAATGAATTGTATGAATTTGGAAAATACCTGTGGGGAGCCCCTGTTGGTGTGATGTAGAGATGCTCCTATAGGGCTGGCAGCCCACAGACTGAATGTTTATAAGGGAATCTAGAAACATAGAAACATAGACTTTGACGGCAGATAAGGACCGCTTGCCCCATCTAGTCTGCCCATTTCCCTGCCTACAGGATAGGCCGCAGATCCTAGTTAACCAACAGCCTATTTCTTCCTACCCCCCACAAGAATTGCCTTATGTCTGTCCCATGCATTCTTGAATTCTCCCACAGTTTTAGACCCCACAACCTCCTCAGGAAGGCTGTTCCATGCATCCACTACCCTCTCTGTGAAATAATACTTCCTCACATTGCCCCTGAACTGCGCCCCCATCTTTAAATTGTGTCCCCTTGTTCTTGCACGTCTCTTTTTCTGAAAGATGCTACCTCTTGGACTTTGTTGATTCCACTGAGGTACTTAAACGTTTCTATCATGTCCCCCCTCTCCCTTCTTTCCTCAAGGGTATACATATTAAGCTCCTTTAGTCTCTCCTCATACGGCTTCTCTTGCAGATCCTGCACCATTTTAGTTGCCCTTCTCTGGACTGCCTCTATCCTGTCTATGTCCTTGCGGAGATGGGGTCTCCAGAACTGGACACAGTACTCCAGATGGAGTCTTACCAACTGTCTGTACAGAGGGATAACAACTTCCTGTTTTCTGCTGCTGATGCCTCTCCCTATGCATCCCAGTATACCCCCAGCCCTCCCTACTGCCTTCTCACATTGCTTGCTAACCTTAAGGTCATCTGATATGATTACCCCCAGGTCCCTTTCCTTTTGTTGTTGTTACTACCTCCCCATTGTGTATTCTTCTCCCTGGGTTCTTGTTTCCAGGCATTATTTTGCACTTCTTTGCATTGAATCCTAGCTGCCATACTTCTGACCATTCCTCCAACCTTGCCAAGTCCCTTCTCATCCTTTCCACGCCTCCTTGTGTATCAACCCTGTTGCAGATCTTTGTGTCATCTGCAAAGAGGCATACTTTTCCTTCCAGTCCCTCTGCAATGTCACTTATGAAGACATTAAAAAGGACTGGACCCAATACTGAACCCTGCGGTACCCCACTAGAAATATGATGTCACTGCCAGAGGGAGGAATATAACCCCATAATGAGTATGTAAACTCTAATGAAGATGTTTGAGGCTTTGAGCATCACCTCTGAGGTCTAGGTTTCTTAGAGTTCATGCAGAAGGATGATCCTCAGCAGATGGTATACTGTAATGTACTTAGCATACCATGATAAGGAAAATAAACGGAGCAATAGTTAATTACATGGTCACCTGACTATGATGTCACCCCTTGAATGATATAAAAAGCCCACCACTAAGGGCTAGTGTTTAGATAGGGTGGTCAGTTGGATATTGACTGAGGAAGATGAAAGACCTCCTGGTAGTGCATGCTTTCACACTGTTCGTACATCTTGGTTTGAAGATTCATCATAGGCTGAAGTAAAACCTCAGAAACTGTGAAGGGAAACAGTTATCTGATTTCATAACTAAGTTTTTTCTTTTGTTTTCTGTATAATTTATTTGTTTTACCTGGTCTTAAAAATAAAATGATAAATGCCTTTGGGCATTTTTTATGCACTTGATTTGTCTGCCATGTTTTGTGTGTATCCTAATTCCAACCCCGATACAGTTACACCCAGGTACTTGAAATTGGGAACATTTTCTAGTGCTGGGCCATTGGGTGTAAGAACCAAGAGGGAGGAGTCAGACTTGATGAGACAGGCCAGGTAAGGTTGGAACCAAAAAGCATTGCCTTAATTTTTTTAGCATTGACCAGTAGCCTATGCAACAGGAACCAGTTTTATGCTGAGCCATTGTTAGGGGACAGGATAGAGGATATTTTTGCCAGTGACTCGTCACTGTAAAAGAGTACAAAATCATCAGTGTACAGAAGGGCTTCACAGGGGAGGCAGTCAGAGGGGAGGGAGTTTATGAAGATGCAGAACAGTAGCAGGCCAAGGATGGAGCCCTGAGGGACACCCGTAAAGACAGGGAGGGTAGTGGAGGTAGCAGGGCCAATACCTACAGACTGGGATTGTCCAGTGAGATAGCTTATAAATCACAGGGAGGTCTCTGGAGAGCAGCCAAGTTGGCAGAGAGTGGAATGTAATGGGGGTGTTTGACCAGGTCAAACGCTTTGGTCAGGTCCACAAACTCAGCACCTGTCGCTTTCCCCATGTCCATGTTTCTGTGGACATGCTCAGTAAACTGGCCCAGTGCTGATGTGGTGCTGTGGGATTTGTGGAAACCTTGTTGTTGGCTGCATAACGGGTTATATTTCTTGAAGTGGTCAGAGAGCTGGTGATGCACAATCTTCTCCAAGAGTTTGCTCAGGTGGGGAAGCAGGGAGATTGGCCTGTAATTATCTGAAGATAGCGGGGTCACCTGCTTTGTGAATTGGCACCATTCTGGCAAGCTTCCAGGAGTCTGGAATGGTAGAGGTGGTCAGAGCCAGATTAAAAATAAAGGTGAGGGGTTTGGAGATGGCAGGGAAAATTAGCTTAAGCTTTGAATGGAAGAGACCATCAATGCCTGGGCTGCCTTGGTTTGGGAGACTCTTAAGGAGTTTGACAGTGTCTTCAGTGGAGATGGTTCTAAAGTAGAAAGGGGGGGGTGTGCTGGTGGGAGAGGAGAACCAGTTGTACGGACCGGCACAGGGCTGTTAGGTGGCTGGGTAGGTAGTTTATTTACAGTAGGTGTGCAGTAAGATCCGTAAAAGTTTTGTTTAAGGTTCAGGCGACCTCAATGAGGTCAGAGTACCTGATGGGGAGTTTAAATGTATGGTAGAGCTGTGTGTATGAGGGTTTGGTATGGAACCGATGGAAACCCAGAAATGGTGGGGTCCCCCAGGATGTCCTTTTGCTGGTTATGGAGGAAGTTGCAGTTCTGAACCTGGGCAGTTTGCCTGCACCTGTTTCTCGGATGCCTATAGTCGTTCCAGAGAGCTGGAGAGGGGGCCTTTTGTAGGCAGCTCACTTT
Organism: Neoceratodus forsteri; assembly: GCA_016271365.2. Lineage (NCBI taxonomy): Eukaryota > Metazoa > Chordata > Ceratodontiformes > Ceratodontidae > Neoceratodus > Neoceratodus forsteri. Next base: position 777,050,834 of record CM028137.1, read on the forward strand.
CTGTCCCTTTCCTTCATCATGGACAGGAGTTCTTTCGAGACCCAATGAGTACAGCCACCCTTCACTCTCTGGGTGGTGAGGGGGAAGTGCTGATCTTGTATTTGTAGGAAGCCATCATTGAGGAAACCCACTGCAGCTGACACATCTGAGAGGGAGTAAGGAGCAGACCAGTTTATTGCTCTTACATCATCAAGTAGGGTAGAGGTGTCAGGGCAGTTGAAGTTATGGAAGGAAATGTGTTTGGGGGGGCATTTGGTCTTGATGGACCAGACAATGTACATGGGGGAGTGATCACTAATGGAGTCGGACAGGGTTTGAGACTGGAGTACCTTGTCCTACCTGTTGGTGATCACCCAGTCTAGAAGAGAGTGGTTTTGTGTACGGGTGTTTTGCCTGGTGGGAACAGAGATGACTTGAACCAAATTGTGCTGTTTTAATAGGTTTGAATAGTCTTTCTTTAGGGGACTAAACCAACTGAGGTTACAATCTCCAAGGAGGATACTGTCCCTGAGGGGGTAGAGGTTGCTCAGGCCTACAAGGTGGTTATTGAGACCTGGAATGCCCACTGCTGGGGGATTGTAACAGCAACCCATATAAATCTTTTTTTCTGAACCCAGAGTAACATACTAACGTACTAAAAGCCAGCAGAATAGGCTTAACGGTCTTTCGTGTCTGCTCGGTAGCCTGCCCCTAATGGGTGCACGCTCCTCCACCCCCCCAGCCCCTGAGAGGGTCCTCTTAGGCTTCAGTATACCCATGAAACCTGTCCCACCCCCTCTTAAAGCCCTCCACTGTGCCCTTCCCCACTAGACTCCTGGGCAGTGCATTCCATGGCCCCACCACCCTCTCGGTGAAGTAATGCCTTCTACGTTCTCCCCTGTAGTTTACCCCCTCCAGCTTCCACTCATGCCCCCTGGTTGTGCCCCCTTTCTTTAGCCTGAATATTTCTTTGCTTTTGCTCCTGTTTATCCCTTTCTTATATTTGAAGACCTCTATCATGTCCCCCCTGACTCTCCTCTCCTCCAGTGACTACAGCCCAAGGACTTCCAGCTTTTCCTCATAGGTCCTTTCACTCATGCCCTGAATCATCCTGGTTGCCCTCCTCTGAACCCTCTCCAGCAATGCTATGTCCTTCCTAAGGTGAGGTCTCCAGAACTGCATGCAGTACTCAAGATGCGGCCTGACCAAGGCATTACACAGAGGGAGTATCACCTCCCTCCTCCTGGACATAATTCCCCAGGCTATGCAGCCCAGAATCCTGTTTGCCTTTGCCACAGATCTTCTGCAGTTTTCAGTGTTATTCATTTTGGTGTCTACCACCACCCCCAGGTCCCTTTCACTCTTTGTGGCTTGCAGTGATACCCTGAGTCCAGGGTGTATACATGACCTGGGTTTCTGACCCCCAGATGCAGCACCCTACACTTCCCTGGATTAAACCTCAGTTTCTACCTACTTGACCAACCCTCCAGGGTATCCAGATCCCTCTGGACTGTCTCTCTCGCTTCCTCCCCATCTGCCAGTGCCCCCAGTTTTGAGTCATCTGCAAAGAGGCTCATCCTACTCCTAACCTACCTCCCTATATCAGAGACATAGGCATTGAACAGGAGTGGCCCCAGTCCTGAACATTGGGGAACCCCCCTGAAGACCTTCCTAGGGGAGGAGACTATCCCACCAACCACTACCCTCTGTGTTCTTTCCATTAGCCAATTTTCTACCCATCTAAGCAGCTGTCCTCCCACCCCCATCCCCCCCAACTTTGTCAACAACCCATTGTGGGGTACCAAGTCAAACATCTTGCTGAAATCCAGATATAGGACGTCCATCGGTCTTTGTCGGTCCAGGGTCCCCGTCACCCAGTCGTAAAAATCTATGGTGTTGGTCTGACATGATCTCCCCAGGACAAAACCATACTGTTTGTCATCCATGTGCCCCAACCTTTCCAGTTGCCTCCCAAGCTTCTCCTTGATGAAGCCCTCCATTAGTTTGCCTACCACAGACGTTAGGCTGGCAGGCCTGTAATTTCCAATCTCCTCCCTAGACCCTCCTTTGTGGATAGACACCACATGATCCACCCTCCAGTCTTGAGGCACCCATCCTGTCTGCAGAGAGGCATTGAAAAGTGCAGCTAGCAGAGCTGCTAGTTCATCCACCAGTTCCTTCAGAACCCTCGGATGTAGCCCATCTGGTCCCGGTGCCTTATCAGTTTTCATCATCCGAAGGGCCTCCCTCATGCTGTCCTCTGTGAATTCTCCCTCCCAAACCCCCCCTCAACTAAACACCCATCCCCTTCTAGGCCTGGCCCACCCTGTGCCCCAGCCTCTTCCGATAACTCTCAACTCCATCTGAACTCTCTGCTCAGCTGTCTCCCCCTCTCTCCCTTCCAGCTGAATGGATCCCCTGTCTCCTTCCATAAGCACCGAGGCAAAGTACTTATTTAGTACCTCTGCCTGCTCCCCCACCTCCTGAGCCCATCCCTCCCCAGTCCTAATACTGGAGATCTGTGCTCTCCCTTTTCTCTTCTCCCCTATGTATCTATAAAATCCCTTTCCATCCCTCCAGATATCCCTAGCCAGGTTTTGCTCCATCCTCACCTTGGCTCCCCTCACCACTCTGGTGACCCTCCTTGCTGCCATTTCATAGTCACCCCTCTCCCTTGGCCCCCTGGAGCACTTAAAACATGCACAGGCAGCCTTTTTATCCCTCACTGCCTCTTGCACCTCCCTGGTCCACCAGCATGGCTTGCTGGCTCTACCATTTTTATGTCTTACCCGTGTACATGAGCTAGTAGCCTCCTGCACCCCTTACTTAATGGTCTCCAACAAGCTACCAACATCCATGTCTGCCCTAATCTTGTTCAAGCTCCTCCTTAGAACCCTGCCCATACCCACGAAGTCTGCCCCCCCTGAAGTTCACTACTACAGTATTTGAGTGGTTATCCTCCCCCTAGACACAGCAGAAACCAGACCGTGGCATGGTCTCCACCTGCCAGTGGAATACCCACCTCTAGACCCCTTATTTGGTCGCTGTCTGCAAGGACAACATCCAGTATGCTCCCCCCTCCGGTAGGTTCCCCCACCTACTGGACCAGAAAGGCATCCTGAAACACATCCATCAGTCTCTGCTCCCTGGCCACCGCTGATGTCATAGTGTCCCAGTTCACCCCCAGCATATTTAGGTCCCCCATGACCACCACCCTACCCCTTCCACAGTCACAGAGCCCCTTGATATTCTCAACTAATTTTTCCTCCAGGGTCTCATCCATTGCTGGTGGTCTGTACACCACCCCTATTTTCAATCTTTTGCCTCCCCTCGTTTGCAGGGTTACCCAAATCACTTCCACTCCCCCATTAGCCTCCTCCACTCCACTAACCCCTATGTCGTTCTTGACTATTAGCGCTACACCCCCTCCTCTACCCTCTTCTCTGTCCCTCCTGAATATTGTGTAGCCCTCCAAGTTTAGGTCCCAATCATTCTTTTGGGTGGCCCATGTTTCCATAATCGCCACCACATCCACTGCTCCCTGTGCCAGCATCACCTGGAGCTCGGGCATTTTGTTGCCCATGATCCTGGCATTGATCAGGACCATCCTCCACCCCATCCCCCTCCCTACCAAATTGTCTCGGCCCTGCACAATCTCTACTTGCCCTTCCTGCACAACTCTGGCTTTATTTACATTGCAGACACCTACCTTCTTTTTGTGCCCCAGCCCAGGAACCTCGAGCAGTCCTTCTGATTCCACTTCTTCACTTATCCCTTCCCCCCTTTACAAGTTTAAACCCCATTTCTCATCTATGAATCCAGTGAGTTTTAGTTTTAAGATCTCCCTTCCCTCTAGGCTAGGATGTATCCTATCCCTGGCATATAACCCCTTGTCCTCCCACGTGTCCCCCCCAGTCCCCCACCAGCCCATACCCTTCTGCCCTGCACCAGTCCCTGAGCTACTGGTTCACCCCTCTGAGTTTGTGCTTGGTCTCCCCGGATGCCCTAGGTACTGGTAGAATTTCCGAGAAGGGGATTGAACTTCCTATCGAGTGGCAGACCCTGGCCAGTTCCTGAAACCTTGCCTTTTCCAGATCACTGTTCCCCTCCAAATAACTTGTGCCCAGATGTACTAGGAAATCTGGGGATCCACCGCATTCCAATGCTAATGAGTATAGCTGGAATTTGGCCTTGTGAACGGATAGGCCCGGAATACATTTAACCTTGACTGGGCTGCTTTTTCCCTCCCCTACACCCTCCCACTGGATGCCCCTGGTCATGGAGTCTCCCAGCAGGATCACCTTCACCCCTCCTCCAACTTACTGGCCCTTTTGCTCCCTTCCATGCTCTTCCTTCTTTCATCGACCCCCAGCTTACTCCTCCCACCCCCTTCAGTCTGGGGATCGCTAATCTGTGAGTGTTCTACCATACTCTTTCTTCTGCTTGTGGCTCCCAGTTTACTCCTTGCCCCCCTAACCTCCTGGATGGTACTGATTGCCCCCCAATCTCCCTTGGGCTCCCTTTCTGGGCCAGAATCCACAGGTCTCCCACCCAGACATCCTTCTACTGCTTCCCTTCCTGCCTCCAATCCCCCTCCAGGCTTGTCTCCCCCACCCTGTCTGGCATATTTCTCCCCACCCTCCTTTCCTCCTCCGATTTCTCCTGCCCCGATGCTGGCCTTTCTAGAGTACCCCCTACTATTCCCCCTTTGTCTGACTTCACCAGCCTGACTGGCTGCCTGACCCAAGTTCTACCCCTCCTCCTTACCTCATCAACTCCCTGCCCCCATCCCCCGGCTTGCTAGTCACACCCTTGCTGCCTGCCTGTCCCCCTCATGTTCCGTAACCTCTTCTGCCCCACCCTCCAACGGCTTGACCAAACCCTCTCGGTCCTCCTCTTCCTTCTCCCGCCAGCCTCTTCCACCTCTTCTCCTGGGTACAGGATGGTATATCTATTACTAAGTGTGATGCTTACTCCCGACATGCTTTCTCTTACCCCCTCCCTCCTTTTCTCCCTCTGATTGGCCCCCCCTCCTGTGAAGTGTTTTCTGTCCATTACTTGTATTATGCCCTACCCCTCTAGAGTTCCCATAGGGTCCATGTCTACCGGTTTCCTGGGGTATACCATAGTGGTCTCGCCTCCTCCCATGGGACCCCTTCCACTTCTTTCCTCCCCATTCCTCCCCCCTCATGCCTTCCAGCTCTCTTCTGATCCCCTCGACCTCCTTCCTAAGTCCTGTCAGCTGAAAACACACTGGGCACCCTCCGAACCTCCGTGCCTTGTTTAATATTATTGCTGCCCCACACTCCATGCACCCAATTACCCTACCAAAGATACCTGCTCTGGGCAGTCCCAAATCCATCCTCATTTTGGTGCGAGCAGTACCAACCCCCTTTTAGAACCAATTTAGGCAGTGGTGCTCAAGGACACTAGCTGTTTGTCCCCTCTCCCAGCAGGACTCAGATTTCACACTTCTCACTCCTTCCTTACAACAGCCAGTTTTCCAGCCCCAGTTCTCTAGCAGAAATGTTGCCCACCCCAACAGAGATCAGTAACAAAGATCAGTAGCAATAAACAATTCCCAAATTTTGCCTGCTCCCACAACTGTGGTCAGCATACACTGTTATACATCTGCTATTATGTGCCCTCCTCTGATAGTAGTATACAGTTTTGGCCTTGCAACCCAGCATATAGACAGTGTTGGCCTTGCAATCCCACATACAGGACCCTTGTCCCCCAATCAGCTGTGACCAGTTCACCCAGCTTAGTAATAATCAGTTTATAGTTATGTCCCACAGCTGTAGGTAGCAAGTAGTCAATGGTGCCCAAGCAGGCACAGCATACAGTCCCAGCTTAGTTCAGCTATAAGCCATTCGCTGGGGGAAGCTGGGTCTGAGCTGAGTATGGAGGAGCCAGAGAGGGGTTCTCTGATATAGAGTGCCACGCCACGACCATTCTGTGTCAGTGGCTCAGTAGGTAGCACACTCACCTCTGAGGCCAGGAGATCAGAGGGCCGTGGGTTCAGTTCCCACATCTGGCACTTGGGTTAATATCCCAATATTGACACTGTAGTGCAGCATGAGAGGGGTGCTGCACATCTGAGGTGCCATCTTTCAGATGAGACGTTAAACCGAGGTCCCATCTGCCTGGATTGGTGGTAGTCCAGGTGGATGTTAAAGATCCCATGGCACTTATCGAAAAAGAGTAGGGGAATTTTTTATTGAAATTACAACAAACTAGATACCATTCCAACAATACATCAAACAGAATCATAGAAAAAAAAAACAGTATATGTATTGATTCATACAATATCACTAAACAGAAAAGTTTTGTAACAAAGAAAAAAAACAAATTCAGCAATACAACATACAAAATCATAAAGAAAAAGGAAAAAATCAAAACCAAATATAAGCATTAATTCATACGAAATCTCTGACCATCGAAAAATCTTATAACCAAACCCTTACCCCATAAAGAAATTTGTACCAAAGCCCACATAGAAAACCAATATAACCCACCCCCTTTCCTCCATGAATATCATGAACAAGTAAATAAGACCCCCTTCCTTTCTTCCCTTAAAGCCAATCAAAATATTTCCAATGAAACTCCCAATCGGCTAAAGAGAGCTTCGAAAACTCCCTACATTTAAATGTTTGTAACGCCGTAAATATGATAAGATAAAGTTCCCCTCCCGAGATCTCCATTTGTTGGAGTGCTAATTTACATCTAATTATCTATATCCAATACAAAAAATGTACCATGATCATACGTAACGTACTATGTGGAATATGTTTTAATGAAACCGGAATAATGCCATAAAACAATAATCTATCGTATGGAGGGAAATTAAATTTCCAAATCCCTAAATTAACAATCAAATCCCAAAAGGACTTAATATATGGACAGTCAAAATATAAACGTGTCATAGTCTCAATACATTGTATACAAGAAACTCTTGGATAATATCGATCTTGAATTTGTTTGTTTTATTTTATTTATTTGATATTCAGAAAGACCTTTGAGTCAGAGACTCATTTACAAAGGTTCCACATCATACATAAATTGTACAGGGGACGGGACATTAACATACAGAAAAAGAACAGCACATTACATAATAACATGAAATAACATGAAATATAAGAAACACAGGTTACATTGTTGTTACATAGTAGGCTAACAGAGAATTTTAGGTAATTTAGCACAGCCAGGTGTGAGGAGAAGGAAAGCGTCAGAGAGATTCAGAAAGTGGCTGATTGTCATGTTTCATAAATGCATTTGAGGTACATTTGCTGCTTATAGCTTGATAGTAAGGAGGCAAGGCAGGTCAGGTGTCAAGGGCAGTCACATCTATTTGAGAACTGCAGGTATTCCCTTAGCATTGATTTAAATGGGCCCAGCCTTTTTTCCTCAGTTATATGGTTTGGGAGGGAGTTTGTCCAGGAAGGGGCACTGAAGTTGAAAGTACGTTGGTATTGGGAGGTCCGGCCATGGGGTACCCATAGAAGCTGCTTGCTTGAGCTTTGGGTTGTTTTGCTTAGTGGGGCTGGGAGTATAATTTGGAGTAGGGAGGGTGGAGTGAGGCCTAGTAGCACCTTTTTGGTCATAAGGCAGGTGCGGTACCTGATTCTGTTATCCAGATTTAGCCAATTTGTGCTGCTGTATAGGGAGCATGAGTGAGTGAGATGATCACATCCTAGGACTAGGTGGCAGGCTTTGTTGAGCACTAGCCGGAGTCTGCTTAGGGTTGTGGAGGGCGCGGCACTGTAAATTAGTATACCGTAGTCTAGCAGGGAGAAGATCGAGGAGTTTACGGTGAGTTGTATTGCCTTAGGGGTGAGGCAGTGTTTATACCGGTAAAGTACGCCTAGCCTGGAGCTAAGAGCAGTTGTTAGGTGCAGGATATGTTGATTAAAGCTGAGGGCGGGGTCTAGAGTGATCCCTAAGTATTTAAAGTTGTATACTTGTTCTAAGCGGGTCTGGTTTGCTGTGAGGAAGTGTGGGCACAGGGTATTGTGTGGGTTTTGAGGATGGGTGAATATCATGACTTTAGTCCTATTATAGTTGATAATAAGATGGTGGGAGGTGAGCCAGTCTTCCAATTCATGGAAAGAATGCTGGAGGGTTTGGTGGAGTATGAGGGGAGCCGGGCTGGAGGTGAACACGACCGCATCATCTGCATAAAGGAGCAGATTTCCCGAGCAAGAGGATGGGAGGGAGTTGAGGTAAAGGCTGAAAAGTAGGGTGCCAAGTATGGAGCCCTGTGGAACACCAGATCGGATTGGGAGGCAGGGTGATAGGACATGGCCTACCTTGACTCTCTGGGTTCTGTCTGAAAGATAACTGGTGAACCATTTTATGGAGTCATTGGAGAGACCCGTGTGGGCCAGGATATTTAGTAATAGGGCATGGTTGACTGTGTCAAATGCTTTAGATAGGTCCACGAAGATGGCACCTGTGAGGTGGCCTCGGTCCAGGGCAGAGTGGACATGGGAAGTAAATTGAAGGAGGGCGGTAGTGGTACTGTGGCCTTTTCAAAAACCATGTTGCTGTTTGGTTAGAAGGTTATATTTATTCAGGTGTTCAGTGAGTTGGTCGGTGACTATGCGTTCTAGTGCCTTCGACGGGCGTAGGATTGAGATGGGACGGCAGTTATTTGTGGACGCTCGGTCACCACCTTTATGGATAGGTGTGATATAGGCTGACTTCCAGTGGGTGGGGAATTTCCTTGGCAGAGGGAGATTTAGAATGTGGGTGAGAGGGGCCAGGACTTCCTGGAGGGTGAGGTGGAGAAGTCTAAGGTCTAGGGAGTCATGACTGTAGTGGCTTTTACTTAAGGCTTTAGTCAGGTAGGGTTTCGCCGTATCCAGATTAAGGATATGTAGGTAGAAAGGTGCAGTAGGTGGGGGATGGGAGATGATACGGTCCAGTGGGGGGTCAAAGAAGTTAGGGGACAATATATGGGAGAGATCAGAGAAAGCAGTATTTAGGGCAGTGGCTATGTTGGCAGGGTCAGAGGAGAGGTTACCATCAATGAGTATTTGGTCAGGTGGTAGATTTGGGTTTTTGCCACAGAGTTCCTTTATGTTTTCCCAGAACTTGCGCCCATTTCCCCAGGTGGAGGTTAAGGTGGCTTTGTAATGGTTTGCTTTGGCCATGCGTATGGCCATGTGCATTTGTTTCGGGCCTCCCGATAGCATTGCCTGTTCTGAGGCCGCTGGGTCTCATTGGCCAGATGCCATAGAGCATCATGCTGGCACAGTAGGCCTTGGAGGTGATCCGAGAACCATGGGGCATGATTCCCTTTGGTCATAGTTTTGGCAAAAGGGGTGAACTTGTCACAGGCTGAGTTGAAGATGTTGACAAACAGTTTGAGGGCGTGGTCAGGGTCGAGTGTATTAGTGAGGGGTGTCCAGTCCCAATGTCTGAGGTGGGCCTTGAAAAGGGGTAATTTGCCAGGTCCTAGTTTACGTTGAGAAATAATTTTAGGCACAGTTTTGGGGAGGGTACCAGACCAGTTGCAGAGTACTGGCGAGTGGTCGCTTAGGGTGTCAGGGAGGACTTGGGTGCTTGTTATTTTGTGGGGGCGGTTTGTGAAAACTAGGTCTAGTAGGGTTTGTGCTTATGATTCCCTCTCACATTAACCATGCCATGAACTGTATTCCACATTTGCTCCGGGATCCTATCATCTAGAATTAAATTAGAAATTGAAAGTTGATCCTCCACTGAAAAATCTACAAAAGGATAATCCAAAAAACAACCCTGTATAATATCTGCATACAAAATTCACCTGGGAAATTTTAAAACTGAAACAAATGTTACCTTCCATTGTTTTACTTTATCAAAAACTTCAGCCCATTGACTATCCAATCGAGGTGAACTTTTATTTTTGTGCAAAAAAATATTCATATTCCACTCCTTCATTACGCCTTGTAATTTCGGTAACCTCCAGAGAACCCATAATTTTGAGGAGGGTTTCATTAAGTAAAGCAAGTTATTATAAACAAAAATCGTAAAAAAAACCCACCAATGAATTAAGCATATCCAGACCTCCTTCCTTAATAGATTTATAAAACACATTACGCTTAACGGGATTTAAACGACTGCCCCAAATACAAGAAAAAAAACTTGCCAGTAGCTTTGTCTCCAAAGACCTAGATAAAGGAAAAATTGTAGCAATGAACAAAAATACTGGTACAAGAAAAAATTTAATTAGGTAAATTCTCTTTTTTTTTGACATTTTCCAAACATTCCAACGTGCTACCTTATCCATTCCTTTATTTATAGCCCTCATCCAATTATCTTCAGCCAAATTCTTCTGACCAAAATAAACCCTCAAAATCCTACTTGGTTGTTTAGCAAGAGGTATACCCTTGATCTCTCGAATTGGGTTGTCAAAACCCTGAATGGCCAAACAAATAGATTTCTGAGGATTCAAATGCGCTCTAATTACCGACCCTATATTTTGAATTATATCATATTCCTTGAGAAGAGACACATCATCTTGTGCTAACAAACAAATATCATCGGCGTAAGCAATAACTTTGATATTCTGTTCTACTTCAAAGCCTAAACCTTTAATTAAAGGTAATTTTTGTAAGATCCGAAGTAATGGATCAATATAGAAAACATACAGTAAAGGGCTTAAGGGACTCCCTTGGCATACCCCTTTCAAAATTTTACAAGGATTACCAATATAATCATTCTCATATGGTCGTACAAAAGCTAAAGCATAGCATAAACGGAGCCATTGAATAAAAGTCTTGGGAAACCCATAAGACTATAAACATTGCCATAAAAAGTGATGTGAGACATTATCAAAGGCCTTAGCCTGATCTAAACTAAAAACAAAACCCCCTTTCAAGCCAGAGATTGTCGTATTCCTCCCACACTCCATAATTTCCCTTATTAAGCATACTGCATCTGAAAGGCTTCTACCTGGTATCCCACAAAACTGTGCAGGATGTACCAAGACATTCATCACATCCATTAATCTATTACCCAATAATTTGGCAAATATTTTAAAATCAACGTTCAATAAAGCAATTGGACGCCAATTAGTAATATCTGATGCTGGTCCTGATTTAAACAAAAAAAATCAAGAGCCTCTCATACATCTGCATTGGTAGACAGACATCCTTTAACATAAAATTATAAACATCCAAAAATTCTACCGGCATATATTCCCACAATAATTTATATACTTCTCCCGGTAAACCGTCAGACCCTGGGGAGGTATTAGTTTTTAAAGACATAATCACTTTTTGCAGTTCTTCTGATGAAAAAGGGGCTATTAACTTGTCAGATTGGTTAGCTGTTAGCTGTGGTAGATCAGCTGCCTGTAATATCAGAGCCAAAGCATTAGAATCCAACAATACCTCTTCATACATTTTAGTAATAAAAGATTCCAAATAGTTCATCACAGCTGCATTATCCACCAACAATGCTCCTTGTTCATTTACCAGATTCACAAAACCTTTTTTCTCCCTCCTCTTCTGACAGTCTATAAACGGATTTGTTTGATCCGCTTTCCCCTGCGTTCCAAAAGACTGTTCCTTCTGTAAGGACGCTAATCTATTATACTGATATAGGGACATTTCTGCATGAATTGTACTAATTTCATGACTATAATCCACCCTACTAACTGACTGGGCTGATAGTAAATAATACAATTGTCTCCGAAGCTGCAAATATTTAATATTCAAAGATGCAGCCTGTGTTATGGTTTTAAACTGAAAATATTGCGTTAAACAATATTTCACATCCTCCCACCACCGACTAAGCTCACCTTCATATAAAAATATAGTGGAACATTTATCGATAAGAATCAAACGTAAATCATTTTTAACAGCATTTTCCGTTAATAAAAATGCGTGCAATCTCCAAAAACCCGGCCCGGACACTCTTGGGGGTGGGATTGCAATGTGAATTCCTATCAACATATGATCCGAGTTTTCAATAGGTAACGTACATGTAAAGCATATTCCAGCTGTTGGTTTTACAAATATATAATCTATTCTAGAGGACAAAATTCCTTTATAATAGGTAGCCGTGGCATTATGACCTCCCTGTAAATGTGCATCTTGTAAACCAGCCTGCGAAACCATTTTAAACATAAAGGTTTTATCACAGTATTGTTTACAACCAGAATGAGTCTGTAGAGAATTCACATTGAAATCCCCCCCCCCCCAAAAAAGTTGCCTACTAGTATATAAGAAAGGCTGAACTTTAAGCATTAACTCTATCCTTTGAGCTTTGGATTGAGGGCCATAAATATTTTTATTTTATTTATTTTATTTTATTTAAACAGCAGTTTGGAAAACCTTTGAGCCATAGGCTCATTTACAAAGGTACCTTGTCACAGTAAGACAAACCAAAATACACAGTATAGCAGTATAACACATAAGTATAACAGTAAAATTAAGACATAGATACAAACAAGCTGGTACAGGTAGGATGGATGCAAACAATACCAGAGTTATGTCATCCTTAGCAGCTTAGTAATAAGCTTTGTCATAAGTATTGAGTACGGCTTTGACTAGTGGCAGTTACAGCATCGGGTGTTAATAAGGTGGTTACGTAAGGAAGTTTTGAAGCACGATATAGTTGGAACTTCGGAGATGGAGGGGGGCAGTGTGTTGAACCAGGAGGGGGCCCTAAAGCTGAAGGCTCTTTGGCCGTGAGAGGTCCTAGCTCTAGGGATAACAAGAGAGGTTTTCCCAGAGGTCCGAGTATGAACTAGTGGGACAGAGCGGTGTATGGTGGTGGTCAATCCTGGTGGGAAAGCCCAAGGAGGGTCTTTTGTAAGGGTACAGGTAAGATATTTGAGGCGCAGATCAAGTACCAGTGCTTTAGCATACAGTAGACAGGTGTGTGTCATCCTAGGTGCTCCAGTAATTAACCTGCAGGCCTTATTCAGAGTAGTGCGAATTTTATGGAGTGCGGTCTGATCAGCAGCACCATACACCGGCAGTCCATAGTCCACTAGGGACAGGATAGAGGAGGTGACTGCAAGTCGAAGAGCCTCGGGGAGGCAGTGTTTATACCGATGTAAGATGCCCAATCAGATATTAGTGGCAGTGGCTAGGGCAGCGATGTGTCCATGGAAGGAGAGGGAGGGGTCAAAATGGATCCCTAGGTATTTATAGGAGCAAACTTGTTCGAGTGGGAAAGAGGACCCAGAGTGAATGAGGAGTTTGAAGTTGCAGGACTTGTTTTGGGGGATGAGAAGAACATGGTTTTGTTTTTAAGATTTATCACCAATCTATTCCTTGAACCAGCCCTCGGCTTCAGTGAAGGACTTCTGCAGCGAGTCCTGGAGGGCAGTAGGGTTACGACTTGAGGCAAAGATGACTGCATCATCAGCGTACAATAGAATGTTCCCCGAGCAAGAGCGTGGAAGGGTGTTAAGGTAAAGGGAGAATAGTAAGGGGCCCAGAATGGAGCCCTGGGGAACCCCAGAAAAGATGGGACAGATGTCTGAGTAGGTCCCATTAATTTTTACACGCTGTGAGCGGTCAGACAGATAACTGGTGTACCAGGAGATAGGCCCAGCAGCAAAACCAGTGAGACTAAGGGCATCAAGAAGGAGGGGGTGGGAGACAGTGTCGAAAGCTTTTGAGAGGTCAATGAAGACAGCACCAGCCAGAGAACCAGTGTCTAAGGAGGAGTGGAGAAAATTGGAGAACTCTAGGAGGGCTGTGTGATATGTGGCCCACTGGAAGCCATGCTGCTCAGGACAAAGGACATTGTAGGTGGAGAGGTAGTCAGAGATTTGATAGGCCACCACTTTTCCAAGGCCTTGGAGAGAGAGAGAGAATGGAGATCGGTCGATAGTTTCCAGCCACAGTCCTATCACCACCTTTAAAGATAGGGGTGACAGTGGTGACTTTCCAGGCAGTTGGAACCTTTTCCAGGCAAAGAGAGTGGTTGATGAGGCATGTGATCGGGTAAGGACTGTGTCTAAGACCAGCCGAGGGATACACGGATCCAGGGTGTCACTGCCTGTACTATTACCTTGAGGGCAGTGACAAGGTGCCTAAGTTCTTGGGCAGAAACACGGTGGAGGAGAAAATAAGGGTGAGAAAGATTTACGGCAGGTGCTGGGGGAGGAGGGTCAAAAAATTTGTAGGAGGATAGGGCTAAGGTCAGTGAATGAGGTGTTGAGGTGGTTGGCTAAGAGGCTGGGTCTGAGGAGATCACACCATTAATGTTGATCTGGGTGGGTGGGGGGTGTGCACTCTATTTAACTGTTTAATGTTATCCCAGAAGGTTCTGGGATTCCCCCTTGAGGCAGTGAGTGAGGACCGATAGTGCTCAGACTTCGCCTTTCTGATGGCCAGAGTGCACTTGTTTCGGGCGGCAGCATATAACCGCCTGTCATTGGGCCTGCCAGTCTCAATGGCACGGTGCCATAGGTTGTCCCTATGTTTGAGCTGGTGGATCAAAGCTGGGGTAACCCAGGGGGCATTCTTCCTTTTAGAACGGTGGGTCAACACTGGGGCAAAGATATCACAGGCATTATTAAAAGTTTGGGTAAAGAAGGAGAGAGCTGTGTCAATGTCAGGAGTTGCCTGTATAGGAGACCAGTCAATTTGGGACAGAAGTTCCTTAAGTTTTATCAGTCCACCAGGTATTAGACGCCACCGGCATGTGGACTGTGCTATGGGTTTGGGGACTGAGGTTAACCAGTGGAATAGAATGGGGGAGTGATCGCTGAGAGAGTCTGGGAGGACTTGTACATTGGGGATCCAATTAGGGTGGTTGGTGAGTACCACATCAAGCAGGGTACTGGAGCCTCTCTTGGGGTTAGTCCTGGTAGGGTGGGTAACTAGTTGCGTTAGGTCTATTGCAGAAAAGGAGTCTCGGGTAGAGGAGGAGGAGGGGCTGAGCCAGTTGACATTTAAGTCACCCACCAGAATTTGATCAGCGGAAGGAGGTAGAGAGGTAAGGTATTCTGTAAGAGAGGCAATGGCTCTGCTTTGGTCCCTGGGGGCACGATGCAGTAGTCAGATAAAGGGTCCCTTTAAAGGGTCAGGGGTTAGTTTCAGCGTAGCGCCTGGGCCCTGGAGTCAAGGATGGGCGGGGCAGGCTAGTACGGGAGAGATTCCTTGACATAAATAGCACAGCTGTCAGCCTGCCTCCCAACACGGTCGGACCGGAAAAGGTGAAACCAGGAAGGAGACTAGGAGTCAGGGAGGATTTTGACAGCCAAGTCTCAACCAGGGTGATGACATCAGGGTTAATTGATGTGACCAGGCATTGTAGTGAGTCAAACTTTTTAGGAGGCTACAGATATTCATGGAGACCATGCATAGGCCTGTGGTGCGAGTTGGGAGCTCCTGAGAACCGGGCCAGGGTTTGGATGAATGTTCCTGACAGGAGTAGTAGCATGACAACACCCTGGCTGGGAGATGGTGAGAGGTTTTCCTACAATTGACATGAGAGGGAGGGAGAGGAGGCTAAGGGAGCAGGGGTGGGCAGGGAGGTACAGGAGGGAAAGCAAGAATAAGAAGACACCAGATGTGCCTGAGGTGAAGAGAAAGCTAGGGGAGGCAGGGGACAGGGACAGACAGAGGTCCCAAGGGGCAGGAGAGGAGGTTCAGGAGCAAGGGAGGGAGGGTGCCAGGGCACAGTGTGGACTAGCAGATGGGTAAGTGGGTAAGTGCACTGCTAGTGGGGATAGGCACAGGCAGAGCGTGAGGTGAGGCCAATACATTGTGGTGAGCAAGATCCCAGGGAAGTAGTGCTGTACAGGTAGGAGTAGGAAGTAGTGAGGAGCATAGGTCCTCTAGTGGCCAGCAGGTATAACCTGCAAATGGGAAAGTGGGGAGATAGGTTCTGGGCAACCGGACGTGATATCACCGGATGTGATGTCATGGGGTGGATCTTTAAATTGACAGTTCGCCCCTGGGTGGGAGGGTGGTTGGGCGGGCGGGGCAGGCCAGCGAGCGCCCGCCTGGCTAACACCCTGCAGGCGTCCAGACGAAGAGAAGAGGCTCTCTTTACCTAGAAAGTTATCAGGCTGGAGATTTGGCTTCCTCAGCTACTCAGGTGAGCTGCTTGTGCTTCAGTTGCTTGATTGTCCCGAGTGCCTAGCTTGGTGGGGGGAGCTGCCTATGTTGTGGAGAAAACAAAGCCTCTCATTACTATGCAGCGGGAGAATATGTTGTGACTTACACAAAGGAGCTCCACTCTAAGCAAACAGGGCTATTCCAAAATGAGGTCACACTAGGACCCAGCTAACCTAATGCCTTCAGTAACAAGCACAATTAGCTCAATACCACCATATTAAACAAGTCTGATCTATATTAGCTGCTTGGTATATCTGGCTTTAAGATGAAATCAGCAAGGCAACTCTAGAAAAGCCAGTGAGTCCCTAGCTTTACACTTCAGCAATTAGTAGCACAAAGAGAATCAAATAACAAGCCCACCCAGTGGTGAACAGGAACAAAGTTCATAAAATATAAGTGTTCATCAGGTAGCACCCCTCTGCAGGCGTCCAGACGAAGAGAAGAGGCTCTCTTTACCTCGAAAGTTATCAGGCTGGAGATTTGGCTTCCTCAGCTACTCAGGTGAGCTGCTTGTGCTTCAGTTGCTTGATTGTCCCGAGTGCCTAGCTTGGGGGGGGGGCTGCCTATGTTGTGGAGAAAACAAAGCCTCTCATTACTATGCAGCGGGAGAATATGTTGTGACTTACACAAAGGAGCTCCACTCTAAGCAAACAGGGCTATTCCAACATGATCTTGATTAAACGACAGGAAAAGGACCCTATTGCAACATCCAACAGCAATGCCCTACCTGGCTCTATATCCACTAGCCGGAATACCTTAAGGTCGCAATTCCTAAAAATAATACCCACACCACAACATAAATCAGAACCAATGGACCAATATGCAGGTCCCCAAACCCAATCTTCGGTAGCCAAATGTAAATCCAATGAGGTATGGAACCGAGTGTCCTGTAAAAAAATGATCTCATACTGTAAGTGTTGTAGAATGGAAAAGGTAGTAGCCCATCTAACAGGCGATTTTAAACTATTGGCATTTAGACTAGCCAATTTAAGATTCACAGGCTCAGGGTGGATTCTTTTTCAAGCGAACACTAGACCTTGTCCATCTAGAAGGTAATATGGGTATGTCTGAAGATGTCTCAGTAACTTGAGTATTCTCCTTTACTCCTTGTGAGGGAAAAGGATCCAAAACCAGATCTGGTGGTTGTTCTTCCTCAACTCTATCACCCCAGGAGGAGAACACAGAAAAATGATTTGAAAGGGGTAATGGGGACACCTGTCCCGGATTTGAACAAATACCCAAATCTTCATCGATAGTGATATCCGTAATTAAATTAGAATCCTCAAAATTGAAGATGGGCCCAAATTTTTGGTCTGAACATGATCTTTAGCAGAACACGAAACTTCAGCCTTATTAGATTTAATTCCACCAGGCTGAAATTGATGTTCAGTAGTCAACACTATACCATCAGAGAAAGGGGGAGTGATAATGGAGGATTCTGGCAGGGGTTGAGAAACCTCAGAAACCAGCTGATTCACCACCACTGCTGGGGTGGGAAAAGCAGCGATACCAGTAGGTCGAGGGAATGGAGGAGCAGTCCTTGGTATACCCCTCAGGCTTCCACTACCACCCCGACCTCGACCTCGTCTCCTATTAGGCATTGAAAAATCAGCACCAGCTTCTTCATTCCTGGCAAAGGAATGTCGGGCTCGAGAAAATAACACATCATGATCAGAGGCCTCCTCTGAATTACAAGCAGCCCAAGGGCAATCCTGGAAAGCATGTTCGTCATCCCCGCAAAGATTATACACGGGGGGCTGAACATTGCGTAGCTGTATGGCCTAATGCGCCACATTGGAAACACCGCATAGTATCACAATCAGTATGTAGGTGAGATAATGACCCACATTGATAGCAACTCTTAGGCTGCCCAGCATAGAAAAGAATTCCTCTATCCCGATCCAGAAAAAAAGAACTTAGAAGGTGTAGTATACCATGTTCAGATTGGTTCAGCTGAACCCAAAAAGTCCACCCCCCAGTCCAAAAACCATTATCATCCATTATGGGACAGGGATGGTCAAATATGGTACATCGTTTTTCCAACCAGAATATTATATCCTTAATGTCCACCCCCTCGTTTCTAAATAATAATGTGACCGTTTTAATGGTTGGTTTGGTAATAGGTATGGCTAGAAAATCCTTCCAAACCTCTGTATTGTTTTCTTCATAATATAACTTCCAAAACCTATCCAGGAAAGCCATAGTACAGAAGCTGATATCATACATATGATCACCAGGAGCATGGATAAAAGCATATACCTCAGCGGGTGTAAAACCCATAGAATCCATTAATAACGATTTACCAACCCATAATCTGTCAGGCGTAATCGGGGCCAAACCATTGTATCGAAGGCATACCAAAAATCTCCTTTTAGCAGCTGTAATGGGTTTCTGAAATAAACCTGCATAGGTTGTAGGTTGTCTGTTCCCCAAAGGTAATTCAGCCTGAAATGCCTCTTCCACAGCCTTACCTGCTGACTCCTGCCCTATCCCATCATTGTGCTGTTCTCCCAGCGTAATGTCGTCCCCACCTGCACCGGATCCTAAAGCAGGAACTCTGCCCAGAGCCTCCTCATGTGCTACCACGATACCCGGATACACGCTAGGCTCGGCGTCTGTCGCAGTCACCAAAATCCGTTCCATCTGTGAATCTTTCTTTAAAGGAATAGGATTTCCAACAATATCAACCTCTTCAACAGCAGATTTCCTCACAGGTATTTCAAAAATATTAGTACTAGGAGTCGGGGAACCGGGGATACGGATAGCAGGGTCCGGTAGCCAGCGACCATTAACAAACACCCAACCCGCCTGGTCGAGCGGTTTCCCTGGTGTCCAATCTGAAGGAGTCCCCTCAAAAACCATATCCTGGGACACTGTCCCTCCATGCAAAGAATCGGGAATAGTAACCAAGTCTAAGTGAGGTGATGACTCCAGTCCTCCCCCCCCAGGCAAGCGTTTACTTACATCCTGTTGTGGACTAGCCATCAATCGCTCACATTTTTTTCGTTCTACATCTGGTTGGGACTTCTCTTTTAGGAATTCCTGCTCCACCACTGACAACATTGACAACAATTGTTGCTTCTTCTTAAATAATTCGGCCCATAGCAGTGCTTCATCCTCTGTGATCTCTTCTTCCAAAATGTGTACCGAACTTGGTATACCAGAACCTGAAACCGTGGTTTCTGTAGACAAAGGGGGGGATCCACTGACTCTCTCACATCGGGCTCTCCATGTCCCGCAGCATGACCGTCTCCCTTCGAGTCCAACTGCAAACTGGGATCCTCCATCCCTGCAGACAGACGGACAGCACCACCTCTCTACAGAGTAGGGGAATTTCCCTTGTGTCCTGGCCAAATTTCCCTCATTCTCTAAAAATACCACCAACAGCTTAATCTGGTTCAAGGTCAGTTGACATTCATCTGTATCCCCCCACCGGGTCATGCCTGAAAATGGGCAGAATTTGTCTAGTGCACTTCTTACCCGGTCAACAAAAACGAAATAAAAAAAAAAAATAAATAAATAAAAAATATTTTTGCCAGGTCTATCCTGTCATAACAGGGAGTAACAGGTGGTAGGTTGCATCAGGAATATGTGGGCTTAGCCACATTTCAGAGAGACAGAGGATGTGGGGTTTGTGGAGAGCTACCCAGGCTTCGAGGTCAGGAAACTTAGATGGGAGGCTGCATAAATTGATATGGACAACTTTCAGCCCTGAAAGCTGACCCATATGTGAGAAGTAGGAATATTTGTGCAGCTGGGGTTGCTTTCAATATTCCCTGATAGCAGCAGCATGAAAAAAATGGACTGTAAGGGCAGGGCAATGAGGGGGGGGTTAGGGAGAGGAAAACAAGAAGAGGCCAAGTTGGCAACGCTCAGGTTCAAGAGGAATGCATAGAAAAGGGAGCCCACAGGAGTAAGTTCCCGTCTGTTACCAATGGGGAAGGGGGAGGGTGTCAGTTCGGAAAGTCAGTGTATAATAGGAGACACTTTCTTGGTCTATGGCCAGTATCGATGCATCGAGATCAACAACTAGTAGGGTGCATAGCAGGGAGGCTGCCTGCAAAGGGAGCATGGCTAATGTCATTCTGTATACCCTAAGCATAAAACAGGTTGTAAAAAACACCAGCTACAGTACCTTGCCTGTTTAGAAATCCCCGGCCACTACTAGGCTGTTCTATATCTTATCCCTTATCCCTTTAACCCTGCAGTTATTCCAGCTCAACAGTTTTAACTTTGAACAGTTTGTAAAAACTCAGCCCCAATATCTGGCTGTGGTCAAGCATCTAGCCTGCAATAGCTCCCTGCCCTTCCAGCTCTGCAGTGCATTCCTGGCTGCCACCCCAAGTGAGATCCCTGGCAAGCTGGCAAAGCTGCAGTCAGGCATCTAGCCTGCAATGGCTCCCTGCCCTCCTGGCTCTGCAGCATATTTCTGGCCGCCGCCCCAAGCAAGATCCCTGGCAAGCTGTCAAAGCTGCGGTTGGGTGTCTAGCCTGCTATGGCTCCCTGCCCTCCTGGCTCTGTGGCACCTTTCTGGCCACTGCCCCAAGTGAGATCCCCAGCAAGCTGGCAAAGCTGCGGTCAGGTGTATAGCCTGCAATGGCTCCCTGCCATCCCGGCTCTGCAGTGCATTTCTGGCTGCCACCCCAAGTGAGATCCCAGCAAGCTGGCAAAGCAACAGTCAGGCATCTAGCCTGCAATGGCTCCCTGCCCTCCCAGCTCTGCGGTGCATTCCTAGCCGCTGCCCCAAGCGAGATCTCTAGCAAGCTGGCAAAGCTGTGGTCAGGCATCTAGCCTGCAATGGCTCCCTTGCCCTCCCAGCTCTGTGGCATATTCCTGGCTGCCACCCCAAGCAAGATCCCTGGCAAGCAAGCAAAGCTGCAGTCAGCTGTCTAGCTTGCAATGGCTCCCTGTCCTACAGGCTCTGCAGCGTTTTTCTGGTCACCGCCCCAAGTGAGATTCTTGGCAAGCTGGCAAAGCTATGGTCAGGTATCTAGCCTGCAATGGCTCCCTGCCCTCCTGGCTCTGTGGCACATTCCTGGCCACCACCCCAAGCAAGATCCCTGGCAAGCTGGCAAAGCTGTGGTCAGGCATCTAGCCTGCAATGGCTCTCTGCCCTCCCAGCTCTGTGGTGCATTCCTGCCTGCCACCTCAAGCAAGAGCCCCAGCAAGCTGGCAAAGCTACGGTCAGGTATCTAGCCTGCAACTGTTCCCTGCCCTCCCAGTTCTGCAGCGCATTTCTGGCTGCCGCCCCAAGTGAGATCCCTGGCAAGCTGGCAAAGCTGCAGTCAGGTGTTTAGCCTGCAATGGCTCCCTGCCCTCCCAGCTCTGTGGTGCATTCCTGGCCACCATCCCAAGTGAGATCCCCAGCAAGCTGGCAAAGCTGTGGTCAGGTGTCTAGCCTGCAACTGCTCCCTGCCCTCCCGGCTCTGCAGCGCATTCCTGGCTTCCACCCCAAGTGAGATCCCTGGCAAGCTGGCAAAGCTACTGCAATGGCTCCTTACCCTCCCGGCTCTGCGGCACATTCCTGGCTGCTGCCCCAAGTGAGATCTCTGGCAAGCTAGCAAAGCTATGGTCAGGCATTTAGCCTGCAACAACTCCCTCCCCTCTCAGCTCTGCAGTGCATTCCTGGCCACCATACCAAGTGAGATCCCCAGCAAGCTGGCAAAGCTGTGGTCAGGCATCTACCCTGCAATGGCTCCCTGCCCTCCAGGCTCTGTGGCACATTCCTGGCTACTGCCCCAAGCAAGATCCCTGGCAAGTTGGCAAAGCTGCGGTCAGGCATCTAGCCTGCAATAGCTCCCTGTCCGCCCAGCTCTGTGGTACATTCCTGGCCGCTGCCCCAAGCGAGATCCCCAGCAAGCTGGCAAAGCTGCGGTCAGGCATCTAGCCCGCAACTGTTCCCTGCCCTCCCAGCTCTGCAGCACATTTCTGACTGCCACCCCAAGTGAGATCCTAGGCAAGCTGGGAAAGCTACAGTCAGGCATCTAGCCTGCAATGGCTCCCTGTCCTACAGGCTCTACAGCACTTTTCTGGCCACTGCCCCATGTGAGATCCCTGGCAAGCTGGCAAAGCTGCAGTCAGGAGTTTAGCCTGGAACGGCTCCCTGCCCTCCCGGCTCTGTGGTGCATTCCTGGCCACCATCCCAAGTGAGATCCCCAGCAAGCTGGCAAAGCTGTAGTCAGGTGTCTAGCCTGCCACTGCTCCCTGCCCTCCCAGCTCTGCAGTGCATTTCTGGCTGCCACCCCAAGTAAGATCCCTGGCAAGCTGGCAAAGCTACGGTCAGGTGTTTAGCCTGAAATGGCTCGCTGCCCTCCCGGCTCTGAGGTGCATTCCTGGCCATTGCCCCAAGTGAGGTCCCTAGCAAGCTGGCAAAGGTAACCACCAGTATTATGGCATCTGCCTTGATTAGTTAGGACATCGGGAACTCTGTTGCACCATTGGCCCGCATTGAACTCCGGTTCTGCTGCTTGGCTGCACCTCAATTCCCCTTGGAGCTTTTCTCCTCACTGCCCTACCAGTGGCTTTTGCAACTTAATTTCTGGACAATGTAATTTTCTGTCTGACTATGTTGTAACATATCATTTTTTCCCACCTGCCCTGACCCCAGCCTTTATTAAATAGAGTTTAATCCTGCCTCTGCTCGGCGTGTTTTCACTCATTGGTCCTCCTTCCCAAGCATCTACCCATTCCTTCTTTACCTCTCTTGCTCACCAACCCCTACTTTATTGGTGAACCGTTTCTCACACAGTCCCTCCATACCCTCATATTTCTACTAACCACTCACTATCCTCATCCCATTTTTCTACTGTATATAATTCCCTACTTCTAGCTTAAGGTCCCATCCTCCCTTATATAGCTTCCTTACACAGATTTTCACACTCTCCTTCTCCCTCTATTAAAGTGACTGCTGGGACTGCCTTGCTTCCCAGGTGACTGTCCTGTGCACTCCAACCTCCTACCAAGCCCACTAGCCATTCTTTGGCTGTCCAGTGCTCTCCAACCTCCTACCAAGCCTACTAGCCATTCTTTGGTTTTAGCTGTGTCAGCTATCATGATGCTTCTACTCAAAGTAGTTTGCTTCCTGGCAGCCTCTCAGTTGCATACTCCTCCCTCCGCAGCAAATCCTAAAGTGGCCTCAAGAGATATTTTGACCGTAGAAACTAAGGCCCTGTACACATTACAAGTGAAGATTTGTACCATTTTAAATGACGGTTTCAAAACGTTTTAAAACTCACCACAGTAGCCCATCCATATTATTGTTCACTGAGTTTGAACTCGATTGTAACACGGTGAACTTCCATCTCCATCAGCACCGAGTAACGTTTTTAAACTCGGTAATCCTCCGCGATCGTAGCACGGTTATGTTGGCACCCTAACTGACGGAAAAATCGCACGCCCGTCCACACCACAAGGTAACACGCTTTCCTCCTTTAAAATGTTTTTGAAAACAGACTTGAGACTAGCTCGCAGCAGGGTTTAAGCACGGTTTCTTAACACGCTTTGAAACCGTGCTTAAATGCGGACGGGCGCCATGTTTGCGCGACTTAAAATGTTTTAAGCACCTTAAAACATTTTAAGTGGCCTGATGTGTACAGGGCCTTAAACTCTACCTTGCCAACACCACACCAAATCTACCTCTACCCAGGAGCATGACACCATCAGTAATACACTTTCTCACCCTAGCCTGACAATGTGTTTGGGGATTAGGTGTACCCACTCCCCTCTCTGCTCCCTAAGTTGGTAATTACCAATACTATTAGCAAGCATTGCCAAGTAAAAAAATTCTAAAAGGTCACAGGCCATGACAGACCTTAAGTGGCAAGCTATACTCTTGGCCTGGCTACTTCTACTTCTTTCCAGGAATGTCCACCCCAACCCTGGCCCAATAGCTTGCACCACAACCTTAACCAAAACTCAGGGGAACCTCACCCTAGCCTCCATCAATATCTGCAGCCTCATGGACAAAAATGGACCAATTACAAGTCTGGTTTACCCAGCACCAGCCTGATATTCTATCAGTTGTTGAAACCTGGCTCAAGCTGAGGATTACTGATATGGTCATTCAATTGCCAGGCTATACATTGTTTAGACTTGATAGGGTTGGCAAGTGCTGAGGCGGTTGTGTTCTCTACTTAAAAGAGCACCTCTGAGGTCAAATGTTGCCTCCCGTCACCGTGTGTAGTGCCATCCAGCTCCTAGCGGTAAAAGTTTTATTAGGCACTAACAGTAAAGCTTTAACAGTAGTGCCAGTTTATATTCCACCCAAGGACCAAACTAGTGGCTGTAAAACTATCCATGACTTCTTATCCGACCAACATCAGAATTCCAAACTAATAATGATGGGTGATTTTAACATCAACTGGTCTGCACCTGATATAGGCCCACTTAAAGATGCTCTATCTGCACTCCACATGACTCAAGTAGCGAACTCCCCCCACTCGTATTAACTACCGCACGGGAACTTGTCTATAATTGATTGGCTCATCACTAACTGACCAGAGAGAATAACTGGTACTACTGTCCTCCCTGACTCCCTTAGCGACCATTCTCCTATCCTCTGTCACTGGTCTAATAAGTCCCCCCAAGGTTCCACCTAAAACTGTCACTAACAGACTGTTGAAGAGAGGGAAGTTGGAGGCCTTTGAAGCCCA
Source organism: Neoceratodus forsteri (assembly GCA_016271365.2). NCBI lineage: Eukaryota > Metazoa > Chordata > Ceratodontiformes > Ceratodontidae > Neoceratodus > Neoceratodus forsteri. Next base: position 777,075,534 of record CM028137.1, read on the forward strand.
CCTAAGCCTCCAAGACTGAAGCTTCTTAGACAATTCCAAAGATGTCACCTCTGCCCTTGAAGGTTTTATACACAAATTGAATAAGTCCTGTGACATATTTGCCCCACTAACTAAACATAAGATCAAGGACTCCAGTAACACCTAGATCACCCTCAGCTCCTACAGATGATGAGACGCAGAGATGAACTGTGGTTCAAAGCCAAAAGTACTGGCTCCCCAGAAGATCTATAAAGTTATAAAGCAGCCAGAAACAATTGTACATGGGCTACTCGGAAGGCCGAATGCCAACATTTCAGAACAGAATTGGCAAACTCCTGGGACAAGTGTCGAAGGTTCTGGGAATGTATCAAAACACTGACTGGTAAACCAAGTAAAACACCACCCACCATACTAAACATTGAGGGTACTCCTACCCTGGACCCTAAAATTATTGCCGATAAATTTAACAAGGCATTCACCGACCTCAGTGGAGTCCTACCTCCCGACTTTCTACTACCATCAAATGACGACTCCCTTATGTGCAGTCCAAGACCTCATTTTAGCTTTCCTTCCCCCTTCTACCTGAACGTTGTCTCCTCTACTAAGGCTAAAAAGTACCTCTCTAAAGCACTAGGCAAGTCAAGGGCCAACAGCAACTCTCTTGACCGCAAACTAGTTGAACTCTTAATTGATACTATCCTTGTCCCCTTTACCAAAATGATAAACTCATCCCTAATCTCAGGTAAATTTCCTCGACTTTGGAAAGCTGCTGTGGTCATACCTGTCCACAAAAATGGTGACAAAACCAACCACTCAAATTACAGGCTAATATTTATACTTTCTCCCCTCTCTAAAGTGCTTGAATGCATAGTCACTGATCAATTGATGGACTATCTGGACAAATACCAGCTGCAGTGTCCACAACAGCACAGTTTTCAGAAGCAGCACAGCACCACTACTGCCCTAGTTGAATTTACTGGATATATCCATAAGGCCTTAGATCGAGGGCAGTTAGTGGGGACAACATATATTGACCTCTCCAAAGCCTTCGATACCGTTAATCATGAACTGTTTCTGAACCAAGTAACCATCATGAGTCTCTCTTCAGAGTCAGTGGCTTGGTTTAGAAGCTACCTTTCAGGGAGGGAGCAAAAAGTTAAAATCCATAATGTCCTTTCTGATAGCCGTCCGGTTACAACAGGAGTGTCCCAATGAACCATTCTTGGCCCTCTCCTCTTTAGTTTATTCCTCAGTACCCTCCCACTGGCTGTAAAAGACAACATAATACTGTGTGCAGATGATGCAGTGCTTTACTCAAGCCACTCCAACCCCGCTGAGCTTGAAAGGCAAATGCAGGCTAATTTCTCTGCAGCAGAATAATGGTTTCTCAGTTCCAAACTGTTTTTGAATTACAGAAAGATGAAAACCATGATCTTTGCCTCTGCCCATAATAGACACAAGTCTTACCAACAACGCATACTCAACAATCTTAACTTGATGCTTGAAATGGTACCTTGCTTCAAATACGTCAGAGTTACATTAGACTGCATGTTGCCTTTTGCACTATACATTGATCTGGTCGCCAAGACAGCAAATGCCAAAATGGGCCTGCTGTGCAAACACAAACCTGCTTGACCAAAGAAGCTATAAAAATTGCTATCACTACCTCTGTGCTGTCGATTATCAATTACGGCCTAGTGGTATATGGAGCTGCAACTCCCACGGCACTCAAGCGGATTGAAACCACCCTTAGCAAGACTTGTAGGCTTTTACTTGTCGTAGACTGGATGACCCACACATGTGATCTCTACAGTATGGCTGGCTAAACCTTGGAAGTAGAATACAATATCAGATCTGCCTCCTAGAAAAAATCCACCCTGGGACTAACCCCCCCCCCCGGGTGTCCAGAATCTGCTAAGCCTGCCTAATTCCACCAGATGCACCAGGGGTGTGAATACCTTCTCACTAAAAGTCCACTTCCGTCACACCTCGCAAGGCCTGCGGTCCTTTGAATGCTGAGTGCCTTCCTGGTAAACTCCCTAGGAGAAGATAACCTGAAGGAAAACAAACTTGGACTGTTTAAAACTAAACTTCATGCATGTCTTATATCGTTCAGTGGCTGCGAGTGTGGCATCTAATATCTATCTACCTTCTACTCTACGTGAGGCCAGTCCAGTCCTGTCCAAAGTGTCGGGTAGCCAACTGTCTCACATACCAAACTGTAACCAACTCCCCTTCTACTTCATCTATGCACCCCCAATTTTCTCCATCCTCTCCTCTCCTCTCCTTACCTTCGCTTCTTCATTTTGACCCCCCCCCGGGCTCTTCCTGCCTCTCCTATGCCTCTTTCCTCTCCCCCCTCCATCTGCCCCTCCTCCCTTCTCCCTCCTCTATCCCCTTCCTTACCTATACCTTCTCCTGTCTTTAACCCCTACATCAGCCCTCTTTTATTGCCTACTCACTTCTACCACCCATCTCTTTTCCACCTCCAGGTTATCATCTAACCTGAACCTGCTCCCACCTACCACTGTTGTCCCTGCTCACAAATCCCTCTCCTCTTCTTCCTTTATCATTCCTCCACTATCTCCCCTGCTTTCTAGCCCCCTCCCCTCCCTTTAGCCTTCCTACCAGTCTAAACCCACCCCTCCAGCTGCAAGCAAATCTCCTTCCTGCTCTTCTAAGCACTTGTTCACTGAAAAACAAGCAAACAAAAAAAAAGCCATGTCTTGCACTTGGACAAAAGAACTGTTTTAAAACAATTCTGGCTCGTTACCTCAACTTCTTGTCCCCCCCATCCCACTCTCTAATTGAAACGTGTTTTGTTCCTCTATAACTATAGTGCTATTGTATCACATTACAAGTTGTGTTTTTGTTATATTCTATATTCCCTGATATGCTGTTTACCCTCTGCATAATGTTATTTGAAGTGGAACCTCTGTAAATGAACCTCTGGCTCAAAGGTACTTGTGAATAAATAGATAGATAAATAAATAAATAAAATAAAATAAAATAAATAAATAAAATAAAGCCAGTTTCTCCAAGTCTCTACTTATGCCCTTCAGAGAGTGGTCCAGAGCCATGCAGGGCTACCCCTGGGGTTTGCAGCTGGCTGAAAAAACCTTAAGTACCTGACATTCACTTTTCTTGGCACCTCAGCACCCTTGGGCATCTCAGGGCCCCTCCCCTAATGGCAGTACTGGACCAAGACCTAGCCAGATGGAGTTGACTTCACCTCTCCCACTGGTGGAGGGGGCACACCTTCAAACTGATGCCCCCCCCCAACATTCAGTACATCCTAGACAACATTTCTCTCAGGATCTAGCCAGAACTGGTTAAAGCCCTGCTGAGTAAAATGCTAAGCTCCTTTCGGAAGGTGGGTCCCAAGCACCTGAACTACAAGAAGCTATTGCAACCCCTAGCTAAGGGGGTAGGGCTGAATCTGCCAGACTTCACTCTAAAGCACATGGCACAAGAGTTGCTACAGCTTTCACAGGCAAATGGTCTTACCCCCGAGGAACACCTTCCAAAATGTGTTTTGTGTGAATCACACCTCCTGCCAAGCCCATAATATTCTGTTTGGGAAGCTCAACCCTGGACTATATATGCACCCAACATTCAACTATGCAGCAGTCATATGGAAACAGTGTGCCAAGCTGTAGCACTGGATCCCAAGACAATCCTCCTTTTCCCCCTCTGTAATAATGCACAGCTACAGATTGGGGGCCAGCCTATATATTAGAGAAACGGGGCCTCTGAAGGACTCCAATACCTTTTTCAGATCCTCAATAGCCAGACAGGTTGCTTTAAAACTGTTGGCCAAGTACAAGAACAATTTGAGCAGCTTAAGCATCAGCATCAGCAGTACCTTTCACTCAGGCATGAGCTTGCAGAGGTATTGGGACCCTAGCTATGGCTGGAGGGCCAACAAGCACTGGATAGGCTGTAGCATCCCTCACACAGCCACCAACTGAAGGCCAACCATATTTACAAAGCCTAGCAGAACTGCAGGGGGACCCCACAGAACCCCTGAGGCTCACATGGAGCACACTGCTGGGACAGGAAATGCCCCCTCAGGCTTGGGAAAGGTGTTGGAGGAACATGCGGCAAGCAGCCAGAGACATGAAAATCCGCTTCATGGAACTCAAAACCCTGCACCAGTGGCAGAGGACCCCTCAAAAGCTATGCAGATGGGGTCTCACAAACTTGGACAAGTGATGGAGATACTTAACTGAGACAGGCAGCACCACGCACTTTCTGTGGGGTTGTTCAGTAATCTAGACTTCTCCCAGCAGCTAGTGATATTGGGTATTGTGGATGGGTTACTTCTGGGGCCATCACTCAAGTCATGCGACAGACAGTGACAGAAAGGTACATTAATAATAGTGAAACAGATTCTTCTCAGACACCAGAGGGACCAGACCCCCCACTTTGGAAGAGTAGCTGCAAGAACTAGGGAAAATGGCCAGTTATCAACGGGTGCACTATTCTGTAATTGGGAAATTGAACATCTTTGCAGACATCTGGGGGGCATATCTCTACTCAGAAAACTGCCAGATACCACAAGGATACACCCAGCCTAGGCCAATACCCTCTGCACCTCTCGCAGTGGGGGGCAATTCATAACAACCACCCCCTCATACTGGAGGTAATAATACCCAGTACCCACATCCTCAGGGGCTATGCCACCTGTGTTAGTGAGGATGCCACCATCATACGATCATAATGTCTGAACACATTTGATGAGCCTTCTGCAATTATATATGTACAGACAACATCAGTTTCAATGGTAATAGTTTATATTGTCTGCTTACTGACCAGGAATTTATACCTAAATGAAAATATAGTACCTGTTTAGAATTTGACTTTCATTGATTACAGATATTAAACATGTCATATATTGTTACTATTACATAAGCTTGAACTATTTCTCTGGCTTGTACTTCCATGGAGTATGACCCTGACCAGGATGTGACTTTCTAATGACCGGTTTCTTGACACTGTAATGTACTTGTATATTTTTGCTTATTAAAAAATCAATAAAATACATTTTAAAAAAGAAATTCAATGTCAAAAAAATTCACGGTTATGCACCTATGGGGAAAATCCAAAACAGAGAACTGGATTGGAGGGGTTAAAATGAGCACTATGGCAGAAGAATAAGACCTAGGAGTCATCATTAAGGCCTCCCACAAACAATCAAGTCAGTGTAATGAGGCCTATAGTAAGGCTAATAGGATGCTCAGGTGTTTCAGAAGGGGTGTTGACAGCAGGAAAAAGGAGATACTGCTACCTCTATATAGTGGAGCCATGGAACAGTCTGTCAGTGGAGGTAGTGGGTGTCAAGACAGTAAATAGTTTCAAGCATGGCTTGGACAGAGTGAAGGATTTGATGGTTTTTCATGTCAGTAGCAATGGGGTGGGGAGCACTGGGGACCAGGAGGGATAAAAACCCATATGGACAACAGTTTCTGGGGCAGATAGGGAACTCCAGGCAGACTAGATGGATCTTTAGTCCCTTCATGCCATCAGTATCTATATTTCTATATTTCTGTGTCCTTGCTGAGCTCTTTCATCTTGCCTGCATCTTTAGATAGGATGCCCCCATTCTCTCAAACTATGATGGCCTGTTTAACCATGATTTACTGCACAATTGTTATTACATGTCTGAAATGTTATGGAGAAGTACCTGTCAATAGCCTGTTACTGCCAGTGCATACTATCCAACAAAACTTTGCAATCATTCACAATGCAATGCTAAATGGTGCAGGAAACTATTCTGTTGTTGAATGCAACCCTGGACCCCTCCCTTCTCCTCAGTCAGATAACACCACAAACCTGCCAAAAGGACTACTTATTTTTCACTGTTATGTTCATAGTCTCCTACCCAAAACTGATTTAATAGGGGTCTGGGTCACACTAAATACGTCAGATATAAAAAAACCTGTCTCGGACCTAAGGTTCTCATTGAGTTTATTGCCCCTATAGACACGACAAGAACAAATGAGGTGGGGGTATCACATTTTATATCTCAAATGCTCTCTCCTCACTCTTTTTGCCCTTGTTGTTGTCTGGGACTTATTGAGTCCCTGGAATGTTTCATTTAATTTATGTTGATATCACTTAGGCACACTGGAAGATACTTCCTTTTTCAGGTACAACATGAGGTGAAGCGTAATAACTTAAAAAATTACAAAACAGATAACAAGAAGTCAGATGACGAACATGAATCAAAACTACTGTTATGGTTAACTGGTTGATTACTTAGACAAATGGGGACACCAGATTTTCTGATTTATGTAAACAAAAATAAGATATAACATAGTCAATTTAGTTTGTACAGAAAGTCAGTTCAAGCTGCCTAAAACATCACAGTGATGGATGCAGTTTGGAACCAGCAGAGCAAATTCCAATTTTTTGAAGCAACACTTATTTTCTAGCTAGAGTTCTAGGCAGTGCTGAGTCAGTTACAACTGAGGCATAATTTAATACTGGAAGAAGATTTTGACAAGCTATAGCTAGGTGAGGTTCTTTAGATATGACATTTTATATTGTAAAAAGGGGACCAATTTTGGAATGAATTTCTGAAGTAACTTTGGCCAAATGAGGACCTTAACTCAAAACAGGGTCTAAAATAACCTCAAGATACCTGAATTAAGTCTCAGCATATCCTACATATTGTACAACATACTCTAGACATGGTAAGCCCTTCCAAATGTGAACACTTATTTCTTGGGAACTTTAATGAAAATTGGTTAGCCTCTAGTACTAAGCTGCAGCAATCCAAAATCAAATCCTTTAACCTTATCAGACCTACAGCACACCACACAAGGCATAACTCCTTGACTGCAAACCAGTCTGTGATTGACAGGATAATTTCCTCGCACCCTCATAGAATTGTTGCAACAAGCACTTTTTCTGACATCTTTAGTGATTATTGCATGAAAATCTTTATAAAGAAAATGACAAATGTTGTACTGACTAGATTATACTGTAGCTTTATTATTGAGGATGTTCTCTCTGCCATGCATACTACTAATTTGAGTCCTGTTCTAGGCTTCTCACACCCTGAGATAGCCCAAGTTTCAACTTATGTTTACTTCAGTCTGTTATAAATATGCTTCTAATAAGACAACAAGGGTAAGGGAAGCTCACCTTCCTTGGATAACAAATTATATCATTGACTTCTTCAGGCTGTGGAATGCTGCCTGGGCCAGTCACAAGGTAACAAATGCCTCTGCTTGCAAACAGAATTGTAATTCAGAAAACTCTGTACCAGTCTCACCAGAAAATCCAAATCTATCAACTTTAGAAACAAATTCTCTCAATCTACTAAGAACCCAACAAAATTCTGTAAAGTGATCCAGAATCCAATAAACAAATCACTGATATCACCCCACCTAGAGTACTGTTTCCAGTTCTGCCTTTCACATACACAGAAGGATATAGACAGAGTGGAGGTGGTCAGAAACATGGTACACAGAGAACCATGACTGGGATGTTAACATACCAGGGTACACAACCTACAGGAGAGACAGGGAGAGTAGAAGAGGGGGGAGGAGTAGCTCTCTTATGTAAGGGAAGGGATAAAAGCAAAGGAACAAAAGAGTAAACAGGGAGATGAGGAGGCACTGTGGGTCACCTTAGAGACTGGAAATGGCACCACAATCCACACAGGGGTTGTATGCAGACCCCCATGTCAGGGAGAGGGAATGAACAAGGATATGATAGAAGGTATCCTTAGGATGGCAGAGAAAGGGGAGATACTGTTGATGGGGGACCTGAATATGCCAGATGTTAAGTGGGGCACTTTTGCTGCAGCCACATCCAAAAGCAGGGCCATTCTTGATGCCCTACAGGGTGGCATGCCTCAGATAGCTAGTTTTGGAACCCACTCGTGAGGGAGCAATCTTAGACCTCATACTCTCAAATGGGGACAGTGAGAGGATCTCAGATCTAGAAGTGGGTAGCCATCTGGGAACAAGTGACCACCAAACAGTGTGGTTCATGATAAACTCAGCTACAGAGTCAAGCCATACAAAAGTGAGGGTACTGGACTTCAGGTGGGCTGACTTTGGCAAGATGGCAGAGTGCCTTAGAAAAGCACTAGCAAACAGGCTAGAAGGAGGGGTAAAGCAATGGGGAAACATCAAAACTGCCATCACAGAGGCAACAAGCCTTTGTGTGAAGCAAATAAACAGATCAAAACAAAAGAAAAATCCACTATGGTTCTCAAAAGAGGTGGTGGGGAAGGTTAGGGAGAAAAAGATAGCATTTAGAAAGCATAAGAAAACATAGAAGGAGCAGGACAGAGAAGTGTACCAGTTAAGGCAGAAGGAAGCAGGGAGGGAAGTCAGAATAGCAAAGGCCCAAACTGAGGAAAAGATAGCCAACTCGGTTAAGAAGGGAGATAAAACCTTTCATAGGTACATCAGGGAGTGTAGAAAGACAAAGGGAGGGATAGTGAGGCTGAATAGAAAGGACAGTGGGTGGGCAGAAAGGGACAGTGAAAAAGCAGGGATACTGAAAGAACACTTCTACTCAGTATTCACAAAAGAGGAGGAGGAGGGAGAGGTACCTAATCCCAGAAGCACTCTAGATAGGGGGGTCAATCCCAATCCTTTCACAGAAGAAAGGATTCTGAAAGAACTCCTAAATCTGAAGGTGGACAAAGCAATGGGGCCTGACGGAATTCACCCCAGAATTCTAAAAGAATTAAGGGGACAACTAGTGACACCACTGACTACCCTTTTTAACAAATCATGGGAGGATGATGTGGTACCTGTGGACTGGAGGAAGGTGGATGTGATTCCCCTTCACAAAAGTGGGAGCAAGACAGAGGCAGGAAACTACAGATGTTTGACTTCTGTGGTAGGGAAAGTGATAGAATCACTTTTGAAGGAAAGAATTGTTGAGTACTTAGAGGAAAGTGGGGCACAGGACTCAAGGTAGCATGGGTTCACAGCAGGAAGGTCATGTCAGATGAATCTAATTGATTTCTTTGACTGGGTGACCAAAGTAGTAGACCAGGGAGGGGCTGTGGACATGGTCTACCTAGACTTTAGCAAGGCATTTGACACAGTTCCACACAAAAGATTAATAATCAAATTAACCAGCCTGGGAGTGGGTCCCAGGATGATGGCCTGGGTAAAACATTGGCTGTACCACAGGACACAGAAGGTAATTGTAAATGGAGTCCACTCTGAAGAAAGAGGGGTACTGCAGGATTCAGTACTGGGTCCAGTCCTTTTTAATGTCTTTATAAGTGACATTGCTGAGGGACTGGAAGGAAAAGTGGGGTACCGCAGGGTTCAGTACTGGGTCCAGTCCTTTTTAATGTCTTTATAAGTAACATTGCTGAGGGACTGGAAGGAAAAGTATGCCTCTTTGCAGATGATACAAAGATCTGCAACTGGGTTGATACACAAGGAGGTGTGGAAAGGATGAGAAGGGACTTGGCAAGGTTGGAGGAATGGTCAGAAGTATGGCAGCTTGGATTCAATGAAAGAAGTGAAAAATAATGCACCTGGGAAACAAAAACCCAGGGGAAGATTACACAATTGGGGGGAGGTAGTAACAACAGCAAAAATGGAAAGGAACCTGGGGGTAATCATATCAGATGACCTTAAGTTTAGCAAGCAGTGTGAGAGGGCAGTAGGGAGGGCTGGGGAGATACTGAGATGTATAGGGAGAGGCATGACCAGCAGAAAACAGGAAGTTGTTATCCCTCTGTATAGACAGTTGGAGAGACCCCATCTGGAGTACTGCGTCCAGTTCTGGAAACCCCATCTCTGCAAGGACATAGACAAGATGGAGGTAGTTCTAAGGAGGGCAACTAAAATGGTGCAGGGTCTGCAAGAGAAGCCATAAGAGGAGAGACTAAAGGAGCTTAATATGTATACCCTTGAGAAAAGGAGGGGGAGGGAGGACATGATAGAAACTTTTAAGTACCTCAGTGGAATCAACAAAGTCCAAGAGGGTAGCATCTTTCAGAAAAAGAGATGTGCAAGAACATGGGGACACAATTTGAAGATAGAGGGGGGATGGCTCAGGGGCAATGTGAAGAAGTATTTTTTCACAGAGAGGGTGGTGGATTCATGGAACAGCTTTCCTGAGGAGGTTGTGGGGTCTAAAACTGTGGAAGAATTCAAGAATGCATGGGACAGACATAAGGCAATTCTTGTGGGCGGGGGTAGGAAGAAATAGGCTGTTGGTTAACTAGGATCTGCAGCTTATCCTCTAGGTAGGGAAATGGGCAGACTAGGTGGGCCAAGCGGTCCTTATCTGCCATCAAAGTCTATGTTTCTATGTTTCGGAGGAGGGCAACTAAAATGGTGCAGGACCTGCATCAAAAGCTCTATGAGGAGAGACTCAAGAACCTCAATATATACACCCTGAAACAGAGGAGGGAGAGCAGGAGTATGATAGAGACCTTTAAATACCTTGTGGGGGTAAGCTGGAGGGGGGTAGATTCAGGAGAGATGTACTTCTTCACAGAAAGAGTTGTGGATTCCTGGAACAGTCTTCCAGCAGAGGTGGTGGGAAAAACAGTGGTGGGGTTCAAAAATGCATAGGAGAAGCACACGGTAATCATAATGGAATGGAAGGGGGAAGGTAGAAAGATCTGTAGATCAGGCACGGTCTGTAATAATAACATAGGAAGGGAGCAATGGATAAACTGGATGGGCCAAGTGGCCCTTATCTGCTGTCAAAAATTCTGTGTCTCAAAATCAGTCTGGCTAACTGTGTAACCAACCTAACTCCATTGCTGTCACCACTCTACTGTATGAGAAGTTCTCCACTGCAAATGTATTGAAACATAACTTTATTGAGAGCCTGGCAGCCTTGGTCACCCAGCTAACTTCCTGTGGTTCCACTCTTGGAACATGTTAGTGTTAAGGCACCAAGTCAGTACGGCGCCAAATGACAATGTCATCAATCACTCTTTTTATGGGGGGGCTACACCCTCCCTTGTGGGGAGGGCTATGCCCCCCACACATCCCAACTATAGATCCTAACTCCAGGGGGCAACGGACCTCAGAGATGGGGCAGAGAAGTCGGATTTTGGCACCATAGTGACTCGGCGCCCTGATGCCAGCGTCCTGAAGTACTGCAGTGATTTCATGCCCTTGTGCCTTCCTAGTGTTTCAATTTTCTGTTTCCTCCTAACAGTAGCATGTTACCCCTCACAATAAGAAGCTTGCCTTTTATTGTTTTGTGCATCATGAATTGCAATCTACTGATCCTAATTTTAGCACTGGTCTTGATGGTATCCCACTTTAATTTTTACTACTTGATCCTTCTGCTATTTTATTGCAGCTGACACATATTATACACTTGACTGCTCTTTTCTCTCTGATATATTCCCTGGGCTGTGGAAGTAACCTGTTGTCATAACTTTTAATATGGGAGGTGCTTTGGATAGTCTAAACAAGCATCACCCAGATCTGTATATGCCCAACTGATGGCCTTTAATAATACGAACAATGTTTTCACCCACTATCAATCAGATTTCTACACAAGCCATTCCACCACCCCTTCCCTTCTTAGAGTCACTGATCCCACTACTGTTGTACCAATATGAATTATACAAACATACAAGCACAGGCTTCATACTGGGGACAGCATCCTAATTACATTCCTCCTGTAGGCCCTGGACTTCATATTGAACAGAAACTATTTCATGTTCAGTGGTGAATTTTATAGACAAAAATGTGGCACTGTGTTGGGGGACTGCACAGCCCCCTCATATATCAACCTGTCCATGGACCTGTGGGAGGAGAGGTTTGTGTACAATAGCAACCATAACCAGTACTTTGACAAAGTTGTGGCCTGGCATCACTATATAGATGACATGATCTGTATCTGTCAGGGCACTGAGAAGGAGATACACCAATTTATTACATATCTCAATACAAGCAGTTAAGGTTTGACTTTTACTTTTGATTTTGACAAGGAAAGGGTCAACTTCTTAGATGTGGTACTCTGTGCTTTGCCAGGTTAGACAGTGTTATCTTCTGGTTATAGGAAACTGACAGCAGTGAACTAAGTCCTCCAAACAAATAGTGCTCACCCGAGAAAAATGGTGGAATCTTTTCCATTCAGCCAGCTCATCAAAGCCTGCAGGAACTGTTTTGATTGAGTGGACTTTGACAATCAGGCCTCAGAAATGGTTAATATATTTAGCAATAGAGGGTACAGTGAAGACATATTGAAATCACATTGGAAAAAAATCAGATGTATTGATATATGTACCCTCTTAATTCCTAAAAGTAAATCTATTGCCAGTACCCGACCCATTACAATTGCCACTGAATATAATAGCTTTGTTGGCAGGGTAGGAAATTTAATACACCGGTTCTGGACCATATTACATGGGGACAGTGTCCTGAGAAAAGAGGTTGGAGAGGGACCAAGTATCACTTTCAGGAAGGCTGACAATATGGGAGATCTTCTTATTGCCAGTCAGTTTGTAGTCACTACAAAAAAAATGTGAACTTGCTACTGGTTAGGCCAACAAGTTTCTTAAAATGAGGGCATTGCAATGTCTGTAGATTTACCCAACAGGGCAAACAGTATGAACCTCAGCTGGGTGACAGAAAAGTTACTATCAGGCAGTTCATTACATGTGTGACATCATTTGTGGTGTACATTATTTGCTGCTCCTGTAATAAACATTACGTGGGGCGTAATGTACAATACAGTCCGTGAAAGTACACATCCGGGACTATGTTCAAGCAATTGCCAAAGAAAATGAACACTTGCACTGGGTGTGCACTTTCATGCTGCCCACAACTCAGACCCCAGTTTGATATCATTAATGAATCTGGAACATGTTCCCCCATTGAAGAGAGGGGGAAACAAGTTTAACCAGCTGTAGTAAAAAAAACACCAGATGAATGGTGTCTCTGAACCACATGCAACCTTGTGGACTCAATAAAGAAGTGGAGACTAATAATGCATAGTGTACATTTTCCATGCCACTCCTTCTTTTTATTTATTTCTTCCTATCTTGTTTCACTTCAGATTCAGTCTTGCCCTCAATCTGTGGATTGTACCCTCTATACCCAACTTACATTGAGTCAGTCCTGTGGATTACTTAAAAAATTGGTTTACCCAATCATGATATAATAGCATCCTATGGCTTAAAGAAACAAACTCTAGCAAAAGCCAATACAGCTGCAGCCGAGGTCCGGCTGAAAATGGCACTGTCAGCCATGTCCAAGATGACCACTGGAGTGTTCTGCACATGTGCAATGACTCACGCATGCGCACTGAGCTCTTGCAGCACAGTGGCACAGTCTGCCATGTTCAAGATTGCCAGCAGAGTCCTCTGCACATGTACAAAGGCTTGCGCATGTGCAGTAGGCTCCAGCGGCCATCTTGGATACGGTGGACTGTGCTGCCATGCCGCTGGAGTTCAGTACACATACGCGAGTGATCATGCATGTGCAGAAAATTCTGGAGGCCATCTTGGAAATGGCAGACAGTGCCATGTTCAGCCAGTACTGACATACAAAATAGTGCATTAATACACCAAGACTATATCCTGTTTTCCTTGTTTTTTGTGTCCCTCCCATCCTCACTTCACTTATTTTTGTATGCACACTGATTTTTTTGCACTGTGCCTTAAAGAGATACATTTTAAAATACTAGATTTACCAACAAGGGACACACCCCCTGATGAAGACCAGTTGTTGGCCAAGGCACTGGAACAGATTTGGTCCTCTGGCTGTTTTTTGCAGTTAAACTTTTTAATGAGTTTTCAGTAATAAGAAAAACATACAACATCTCACTGAACATTCAGTTCCTGAGTGGTACTGTTGTACAGACTAGAGATGTTGCAAAGTTTTAATTTGTCGACAAAATTCCGAGGAAGTAGGCAAATTCGTCTCTGCAGAGCGTTTCGTGAAGTTACCTGCTTTAAGCCAAAATTTGCCTCTACTGACTTTGCCTTGCAACTTCACCTTGTGTTTGTGAAACAGAAGTTAAAAAAACAAACAAAAAATGGCAGTCACATGGAAAAGTTTATGCAGGTCACATAGGAGCTGGGACATTGCAAGCAGGCAGGAAATGAGTGAGTTGCTTTCACTTCCTCATAAGTGGTTCAGTGCTAGTGTGCTACTACAAAACCACAAAACCAAGAGAAAAACCTTGAGTTCATTTAATACTTTCATATCAGTTAATTTTGAATTACTTTTGACTCCTTATTTGTTCTTGACTTTCTTTTTTTTTTTTAATTTGACATACTTTATTAAGCATATCTCAATACATCAACATTTGAAAAGTAAATGCAGTACTATCAAGGCACACTGGCAAGAAGACCATACATAGGTTAATGAAATAGAATGAAATGAGATTGAGAAATTAAAATCAACACCACTTTAAGGAAAAAAAACGAAAACCCTCCCACCTCCCCCACGGTGCACTCTCCTATACTTATTATCATAAGGTTAATAAGGAAACAGCAAGGATATTCATTGAGATATAGTTAAACAGGGAAGAGAGGTTTGTGAAATCAACAGGAGAGATCCTGTCAAGATAAATACAGGGCATATAACTTCCCCCATTTTTTGCAAAAAGATGAGAGGCGATGGCGCACACTCGCAATTAAGTGTTCAAGGCAGAGTGTAAATGATATTTCATGCAACCATTCCACATAAGAGATGGTAACTTGATCCATCCAGTGTCTAAGCACTAGCTTTTTGACTGCCATTGAAATTAGAGCCTTGTGAAACCGTCCCTCCTTCACCGGAATTCTGGAGTAATCTCCCAAGATACATATAACAGGGGAGAAGAGGCCCTGTAGTCCCAACAACGGGTCTAGAGCGGATTCAGTTTGCTTCCACAACTGGGATATCCTTTCACAGGACCACAATATATGGAGGAGCGAGCCTTCCTCTTTATTGCACCTAGACCACGTGTTGGAGGTAAGCCTCTTCATTTGAGCCAATTTTACCGGAGTATAATACATATTGTTTAGGATACAGTATTGTGTAAGTCTATATCAGTCCTGGGTGAGATATGTGTATAGGCCTGTCCATATTGAATGCCAGTTAATAGCTTCGTCAGGGAAAGAAACCTGCCAGACCCGAGAATCGGCAATTGAAGGGGACTGAGGGAAGGTGAGGACCAACTTGTATATGGTAGAAATGCCATGGGATTTGCAAGCCAAAGTCTAAATTTGTTTGAGAAAGGCTTCAATACGAGAGGGGTTGCATTCCTTCCCCACTACCTTAACCAGTAGGTGCTTAAGCTGTAAAATTTGAAAGACAGCCCGTGACGTTAGACCCAATTTAATGAGAATCTCCTCTGTGGATAGGATAGCACCGTTTGAGTAGAGATCAGCCACCGTGAGCTCAGGAGGGAGAGATAGTCAATGCCGAGATATGGGGACTCCCCCTATTTTGAGATTCAGATTGGCATATAGTGGCTGAGAAGGGTCCGAACTCGAAAATACCTTATAAAAGCCGAACATTTGAGAGAGAACTCTTAATGAGGTACCAATTGGGAAGGACTGCAGGGATTTTGGCAATTTTTTAAAGGGCGTATAAAAGAGCAATGAGGGAGCTAAATTATGTGCAGCAAGAATGTCAGACTCTATAAGTAACCAAATAGGAACACAGTCATGATGAGCACAGAGATCAGTTAACGAAAACCATTTCCCCCACTTATAAAGGTGACAGGCCCAGTAGTAAAACAAGAAGTTAGGGAGACGCAAGCCCCCCATCTCCTTGGGTAAAGAGAGCTTACGGTAGGATCTTCTAATTGCCTTATCTTGCCAAATAAAGGAGCTAACGTCAGAGTGGATGCCCTGAAAGAAGGACAAGGGTAACCAGACGTCCAACATATTTAGTGGGTAGAACTATCTGGGTAGAACGTTCATCTTAACGGTGATAATTCTACCCCAGAGCAAGAGAGGGAGCCTCTTCCATCTGGATAAGTCCTGTTGAATGTTGGACCACAAATCCTCTAAATTAAGTTTGCGGAGTAATGGTAAGTCTGAGGTAATATAAATGCCCAAGTATTTAATGGACTTGGAAGTCCATTTCATGCCAAACTCACTGAAAGCTGAGCTATATGTTAAAGAATTAAGGGGAAAAATTTCAGTTTTAGTAATATTGAGTTTATAATTCGAGAATTTCCCAAAAGTATCAATAATATGCAATGCTTCTGTTAAGGAGGAGACCGGATCTGAGAGGTGAAGCAATATGTCATCCCATAAACTGAAAGGACAGGGGTCCTATCACCTATTGGAATGCCAGTAATTAAGGGGGAGGAGTTTAGTCTCCTGATCAGGGGTTCAAGATTTATATTAAAGAGAAAAGGGGAGAGCGGGCAACCCTGCCGTGTGCCCGAGAAAAGAGGAAAAACATCGGATAAGACTCCATTACAGTTTATTTTTGCCTGAGGAGAGGAGTATAGGGTCTGAATCCATTTGATAAAGGTATTGGGAAAGCCCATTGTCTGCAGCGTAGCCCACAGGACGTTCCAATCCACCCTGTCAAATGCTTTTTCTGCATCAAGGGATATCAGAGCCATGGGAGAGGGGGAGGTCTTGGCCACTTGAACCAAATACGTCAATTTACGAAGGTGGTCAGCAGGTGTTCTACCTGACACGAACCCAATTTGCTCTGGGCTAAGAAGCTGAGTCCAAACTTGTTCGATTCTACTAGCGAGTATCTTAGCCAAGA
This sequence comes from Neoceratodus forsteri, assembly GCA_016271365.2. NCBI lineage: Eukaryota > Metazoa > Chordata > Ceratodontiformes > Ceratodontidae > Neoceratodus > Neoceratodus forsteri. The sequence continues at coordinate 777,092,204 of CM028137.1, forward strand.
TTTTAATATCACAATTTAACAAAGAAATGGGATGATTACTCGCAGGAGATTGGGGTGGCTTGTCTGGTTTAAGAAGAAGGATAATGGAGGCTTCTAATAGGGATGGATCTAAAGTTTGTCCTGAGAGCATGTATTGATATAGATGTAATAAATAGGGAGCAAGTTCTTTAGCAAACACTTTGTAGAAGTTCGAAGGGAAACCATCTGGACCAGGGGCCCTATCCGAGGCGAGATTATGAATAGCAGACAATACTTCCTGAAGAGATATAGGAGCAGATAAACGGGATTGTTGTGAGAGAGAGAGGGTAGGTAATGGTAAGGCAGATAGATATTCTAGTAATTTGGCATGAGACAGGGATACAAGACGCTGACTATAGAGAGAAAGATAAAACTGTCTAAAGACTGCAGTTATGTCTCTTGGATGCGTTTTAGTGGTTCCATCCAGATCATTGATCGAGGGAATAAATCTGGATGCCTCTAGTTTCCTCAGACGCAAAGCTAGAAGATGACTTGCCTTCTCCCCTGCTCTATATATTTTGCCTTAGTTCTTAAAATGAGAAATTCTGCTTTTTCCTGCACTAGACGAGAATACTGGTTCCTTAGGTTCAACAGTGATTTTAGCACATCAGAAGAAGAGGAAGAGGTGAGAGAATGCTCAAGTGTGCGAATCTGACCCAGGAGTGAAATAGTGGCCGCCTCTCTCTTTCGTTTACGAGTGGAGGAGAGTCTGATAAACTCACCTCGCAAAAAGCATTTTAGGGCGCACCATTCATGGTCCATTCTTGCAACCGAGCCCTGGTTATTTGCAATAAAAAGTTGAATCAAGTCTGAGTTCCTGGTAATGACGTAGTCCTCCTTTAGAAGCTGTGTATTTAAACGCCATATTGAGTCCCTTTGGAGATTTTGATTTAACATAACTGTGACCCATGCCACAGCATGGTCCGATATAACAATCGGTTCTAGAGCGGAATCATTGAGGCTGTGTATGAGAGAACGACTAAGTAAGATATAATCCAGCCAAGACCAAGTGGAATACACCATAGAGTGAAGTGAGAAAGCACGGGTCTCAGGATTTAGGAGATGCCAGGGATCGCACAATCCAGCAGAGTCAAGAAATTCAGCAAAAGCCCTTTGGACTTGAGAAGGGGGCTTAGGCAAGGAATTAGATCTATCCAAATCCTGTGTGGGTAGCAGGTTCCAGTCCCCACCGAGAATTAAGGGGAACATTGAGAACCTTTGTAATTCGGTCGATAATTCCTCAAAAAATACAGAATTTCCCCCCACAGGCCCATACACACTCCCCAGGACCAATTCAGTACAGTCCAATAATCCTTGGACTAAAACATATCTCCCCTGTGGATCGGCAATTGTTGTTTTGGATTGAAAGGCTATCGCCTTGTGAATTAAAATAGCAGTACCACCACTGGCGGATGAGTTACCAGAAGCAAAAACTTGCCCAATCCCAAATCTGCGCAGGCCCCCCGCTTCCCCAGGGAGCAGATGAGTTTCCTGAATGAAGGAGATATGGGCATTCAGTAGTGATAAGTGTTTTAAGATCTGAATTCTCTTGTTAAGATCACGAGCCCCTCTTACATTCCAAGTTATAAACTTTTTCAGGCCTGTAGCCATTGGGTGTTATACCAGCCAATGCATAACCAAACCAATATACTATGAGAGTGCACCGCTAACCCCCCCCCACCAATCTTGCATACATATTATTAAATTGGTGTTCCCGCAAGACCCAAGAAAAAAAACAGAACATACTTCTGTCCATGATGACAATTATGAGATATGGGGAAACCCCATCATCAACAATAGAAAACGACGGAACACCATAGTTTCCAAACCCCCCATAATCCCCGCTTAACTATTTACAAGTATCCCTCTACCTAGCTTGGACACTAGTAAAGAGACTGCATTATTATTCAATGGTAGAGAGCCCACAAGTACCCCATTGTAACTACCCTCAGTATCTCTGACCAGATATAGGCTAGTAAATGTAGTGAGAACTCACACTGGGTACACTTCGGACCCCAATTTGGGCATTAATGTAAACCAGTCTAACAGGCCAAAAGGAATCCCCAGAATGTCAAGCCAAACAAAGCAAGAAGCGAGAGTAATTAAGGTACTACCCCCCATACTTCAGGACGTGTGGTGGGTTACTCTTAAGCCAATACCCTCCCTCCCACCCCCACCCTCCAAGATGAAAAGAATATTGAATTTATTCTACAATCGGACTGAGGTACCCCAGCATTGTATAAACTTCATGCAAACCCCATAACTCAAATCTTATTCCTGCAAGAACCAAAAGTGAAATAAAGTCAACACCACACTCTCCGACTGGATTAGTAGGTAAAAGATATGAATGTGTGGTAGACAAGACTACAGAGAGAGCTGAGAACAAACCCAAGGGATAGGTATACCAAGAAGAGTGGTGAGAGAATGAAAGAGACATGAACCATAAAGGAGGAGAAAAAAGGACTGGAGTACTATAGAGAAAGAGAAGTCGAGAAGAGACAAACACCATTATATTAAGCATAGTGTGATTATCTCACTAAATACAAGAGATCGAGAAATATAGAAAGGAACTGAAACAGCCCAAGAGAATAGTTTGGATAGTGAGCATGAGAATAGATAATATGAGTCTTTCCAGAATTGTTTGCACAAAATAACAGCAAAATCATCGCCAAAAGGAGTAGATGTAGCAGGCAGCTTCTCGAAAATACAGGTGTTCCTCCGGGGAACCATATTGGAAACGGGCCAAACTGTCCGATGAGAAAGAGTCCCCACTGGAAACAAGTGGCTGCAAGAGATGGGGATCCGAGGGAAGATGGTGCCTTGTTGCCACGCAGAGTCCTCCGGGTCCACAGGCCATCATCCGCCTCTCTCCTCGGCTGCCGCCGTCCTCACCACACCGGGGAAAAACTCCCCTCCCAAAGGTGTCCCTCAGAACAAGCTCCTCAGTGGTAAGCCAGCCAAGTAGCAAGTGATACAGTCAGAAATAAACAGTTCTTTGGTAGCCAGAGAATGAGAATGCAGTCCTGAGATTTGAATAATGAAGGCAGTTTCTTGCAGAGATCAGCTTGAGCCTGGTCGGCCAAATCGTATGATAGCCATGCTCCATCCACCAAAACCTGCAAACGTGCTGGGTATGCCATGTGAAACTTGATACTGGCAGTTATCAACTTGCTGACTATTGAATGAAAGGAGGCTCTTTTCCGCCGAGTTTCTAATGGCAAATCCTGAGTAATTCTTAGACGTTTGCCCTCCCATTGTATAGATTGTAATTCTCTGACTTTTGCCAAAATGTGCTGTTTTTCCAGATAGCTGAGAAAACGAATGATCATCGGACAAGGGGGGGCAGTCTCCTCCGGTTTTGGACATAGAGACCTGTGCGCCCTTTCTATTAGATAGGTAGGGTTATGTGGGAAGGCCCACGATCTTGGAGAAGAGTTTCTGCATAAATAAATTGCAGAGGGCCTTCAGCCCTTCTGGTAGGCCAAAGATCAAGATATTGTTCCTCCTACTGCCCCTCAGATCTTCGGTTTTGAGTTGTAGTTTAGTAATTTGTTGCCTGAGCTTTGTGATTTCTGGTTCCGTCCTGTCTCTCCAGGCCTCTAAGGAGTAGGTGCAAGTCTCCGTGTTGGCCGTGCGAGTTCTGAGTTCAGCCATTTCATTACAAATATTTTTTAGATCAGTAGCGATATCCAGAAGCGTCTCCTTAAAAGGTTGCAGCTCTTGCAAAAAATGCTCTTCTGAGAGTGGTGCTGATGCCGCCAATGCACCCAGTTGTTTAGCCAATGGTTGCTGGAGAGGTTTTACCTTCTTCTGCTTGCCAGGGCGACCGGGTGTAAGCTCAAGGCTGTTTTCATCTCGCCTCCATCCATGTATTAAAAACAATAGATGCTACCAAAAACAGCCAGCAAGCTCCGCTTGGGTGAGCAGGAATATAGAAATGTTGAGGATACCCAAATTACAAGTCAGAAAGCACTCGATGATATTAGATTATCAGTCGGGGAAGCGGGAGCCGAGAGAAACAGCAGCTAGCAAGCCCAGACCATCACGTGATCTCCCCCTGTTCTTGACTTTCAATTACTGCTAAGTCTCTCTGGTTTTACATTTTTTTTTCTGTATTTCACCCTCTCTCCGAGTCTCTTTATTCTTTTTTTTTGTATCAGTAAAGATATGTCAAAGGAGTGAGCAGTCTGTGGGGGACCCAGTGGGCGCCATGGCCCCAGGATGCTTGATGGGGTTGGGAGTGGCATCTGCCTCAATAGGGAGGTATTTCGCACAGGGAGGGAGGCACCTGGTGAACCAGTACCACCCCCCAACCATCTGTGAAGGATACAAGTGCTGCTCCAGGTGAGTGTGTGGTGGAGCAGCAGCCTGAGGTCTCTGACCCCCCCCCGCCTCTTGCCACCACCACCACCTCCAACAGCTCCTCCTACAGAGCAGGCCATAACACCAGGAGCATCCCGCTACATCAAAGGAGTTCAACAGTTTGGGACATTTGTACGTGTCACCCTGATGACACAAGTGTTGTCACATGCAAACTGTGTGGGAGAGAGGTGCAGCGGGGAAAGAAGGGTAGCCATTTAGGCACTGGTGAGCAGAGAACCCACCTAACTGTTCATCACAAGACTGAATGGCAGGCTAGGCTGTGGGAGATTACTGTGGCAGGAGAGGATGAGGGGGGTTGACGGATGGCCTGAGGGGGCAAGCTGTGCTATCAAGAGGAGGCATGCAGGGAGCTCACAGGCACGTGGCAATGACAGGGTTGTTTCACAGCAAGTGGCGCACCTGCAGCTCCAGCAGCCCCAGCAGCCCAACCACTAGCAGCACCAGCTGGAGTAGCCACACAGGTGGACCTGGATGTACTGTGGGCTGAAACAGCTAACCTCTGCCATGAGCAGGAAGCAAGGCAGGACATTAGAACCATCGAAGAGAGCCAGGAGAAGCTCCTAAAGCTTGTGGCAGAGCTTCATGGTGGCAGTGGCACTCATTGATGTGTTTTGTTATTTTCTTTTCCTTTCTTTCTGTAATGATACTTTTATTTCCTTCAAGATTTACTTTCATTCCCTCAAAAAAAAACAAATATAAAAAAGTTTAGAAAAAACCAAAAATATCTTTGCTATCCTCTTCTTTGACTTTTCTAATTTCTTGTTCTACTTTCTAATCCCTTTGTTACTCTGCCTGAAAATTGTATTAGTAATTCTCTTTATATCCCTGAATTTTTCCTTCCTGTTCTATCCTCTTTGTTCTGTTTTAGCTGTATTATTTTCAAGTTTTGTAGTCGACCCCCAATAAAATACAAATACCAAAAAAATAAAAAAAGGTAACAAAATTACCCCCAACAAATCTTTCCTGTTTTATATTGGCCCAAGTAAAAAACTGCTTTCTGCTTGCTAGGTGCTGCTGTTGCAGCGGTGTGCAACTGCCAAGAGAAGTCGGGAAGAATCACATGAGAAACTTTCCTGAGAATCAAAATATAATTCTTGTTTTTGCCTTGAAGATTTCTCCTGCTAACTACAAATGTCAAGTAGTGGCCCAAGTCCCAAACTGCTCTCCTGCTGCTGCTAGGTGCCACTGTTGTAGTGGTGTGCAAGTTGCAACTGCCAAGAGAAGTTGAGAAGAATCACATGAGAAACTTTTCTGAGAATTAAAATATAATTCTTGTTTTTGTCTTGAAGATTTCTGCAAGCCACAAATGCCAAGTAGTGTCCCAACTTGCCAAACACTTTAGTACACAGAAGTAGTGCCACCCACAATACGCAAATAGTATCTGTTACGGAAATTTTCTCCCAAACCCGAAATCTTGAAATCATTGTAAGCTACTTGTGCTGCTGCTGTTACAGTTGTCTTTAAGTTACCATTGCGGACAGTCAGCTGGTCAATTACTTTCTCACTCATTTTCAAAGGTAAGTATTTTATTTTCTTTACTTTTTTGTGGGAGGGTGGGGATTAACCACTGTATTGATAACCATTCTTTATCTTTCCCTACTTTTTCTATTTTCAGGTATCCTCATCAGTAGGGTGAAGTCAGGTGATTGATGCATATGTCCACTCGTTATCCTCTCTTGGAATTCAGTATTTGTTCCAATCACTGGAAGGAGATATTTTTTTGGGGGGGAGGGGGTAAATCCTGGAAATGTTTGCATATGCTGGACTAACTGTTTTCTGTTCATGTTGCTTTAATTTCAGGTAATTTACCAGAGATTTCAGGAGACCTGAGAAGACAAGTAAAGATTTGTTTAGACTATACTTAAAAAAGGACTGCCAAAAATAAAAGGCAAGAAAAAATAAATAAATGATACCATCAGATTACTGCTGCTGGCCGTGATGTGTTTCATTTCATGGAGATGTTGTAGGAACAGCCATTGTGTGAGTGGTGAAACCTGCACGGAGACAAATGGACAGAATTTATAGAAATGGAAACATTTTAATGTCTTTCTCATTAACCTTGTGTCCTTACCAGTACTGAGGATATGGAGGATGGTGAAGTGCAGAAAACTGAAAGTTCCTTACCATCACAGCAGAGAAACACAGGCCTTTCTGGTTCTTCTGAGGTCTTGATGCCTAGATCAGCTGGTTGACTTGACAATCCACTCGGCTTCTGTAGTACTACACTTTCAGAGGGGACAGTACTACTGCTGTCCAAATTCTGTGGATATTGTCTCAGAGCGAACATTGCATTCATTTATAAGAGCTTACTAAAATGTAATATTTATGTTTCATCACTGTAGGGGGTGGTAACCCAAGCTGTTTTTGTGGCTATGTATATGCCCAAGCAGGCCAGTAGAGGAGAAGGAGGAGGCGGTGCTGTGTCTTGCTGAGTGGAACAGGCACACTTTGCACAGTTGCTATAATGTCACTTTTATGTTTCATCACTGTAGGGGGTGGTGACCCATGCTGTTTTTGTGGCTATGTATAGGGCTAAGCAGGCACATAATCAATTAGAAGAAAGGAAACAGCAGCACAACAGTTGGGGATGGGGAACAGTAATAAGAACAAACATAAAATCTTGAAACGTATTACAAAGGCTTACACTGAGGGCATTGAAAGGAGAGAAACAACAAATCATACCTTTTTTTAGTTATTAACATCATCATGAATGCAGCTGTCACAGTATTCCAGACTGGAGTTGTCACCAGATGGGAATTCTCTCTCTATTAATGAGTCATCAACCTCGGTGGTACAAGAGAATTTCCTCTTTACAACAAGACCTTGCTCTTCATCCTCTCTGGAAGATCCACTGTCATGTGGTAGGAACATGGATGTGATGGTCGTGTGCAGAATGTAAGCCTGATTCATTCTAATAAATGTTAGAATGCCAACATTTGTGGGTGACAGATTAATGCGCCTGTCCCGCACGATGGCGCCAGCAGAACTGAAGACACGTTCCACACTGACACTCAAGGGTGGGCAGCTAAGATATTTGATTGCAACCAAGGTTAGGGCTGGCCACTCAGTGACCTTGCTGCTCCAGAACAATAAGGGCTCATTGGCAATTGCAATGTGCTTTTTGTCCAACAAGTAAGCGTCTACTATGTGTTGTGCTACTCACAGTCCTGCTGCCTCATCAGGCTCTTCCTCCTCCTCCTTTTCTTCCATGGCAGCAACTCCAACCTGACTCAGAACATCCCAAATGGGATTTGTCATTTTCTCTTTTAAGCTGCATGTTTTCTCAGCCCATTTGCCATGTGATGTCACTGATTGTGGTGGTGGTAGCAACACCACCCAATGCCCTAGATACATGTGTCTTTAGCAGCTGTGAACCGCTTACCCTTCTAACCAGAAGATTGGTCAACTTTTGGACCTGCTGATCCCCACCTTGAGTTATTGACTCCAGACCACTTTTATAGCGTGGGACAAGCATAGTGCTAATCCCGAACTCTTCAAACTGCAGAATTCCAGAAATATGTGTATTGGAATTGGTTCATTAAAGCACAATGTGCACCGTCACCACCTGCCTCCAGCAATTACTGCACATTCAGCAGTGTCTGCCTCAGCACATGTAGTAGTGGAATGGACTCACTAATACAGGCAGTGTCCCCATTCACTGCCTGTGTTGCCGGTTCAAATGGTGGTAGAATCATTATCAGGCTGTTCATTTGCCGCCACTGCTCTTTCATCAGAGACATGGATACTCCAGCACTGTCACCACTAGTGTGTAGCAGTAGATAGTCAGATATTGATTTATACTGCTCACACAACCGCTCCATCATGTACAGAGTGGAATTTCATTTGGTGACAACATCCAACTTTATATGGTGCTGAGGCAGTTGTTTTTTTATTTGAAACTGACGAAGCTGTTCACGTGCCTTTCTGGATTGCACAGTGTACACAGACACAACGGGCCACAGTCAAAATGTCCTTGACATCCAGATGGCTTAGAAAATTCTGTACAATGAGATTAAGGCAGTGTGCCAGGTTTGGGACCCTGAGAACTGCCCCCACCCCATCACCGATACATTTGACAACATTGGAGCTGTCATCACTCCCAGTGAAACCGATTTTTATTGAATGTGGGTGAAGCCACTACTCAATCTCGTTCAGGAGCACTTCAAGCATTTTCTCCCTTGTGTGTGATCCAGGTACACTCATCATTGTAAGTGTGGCATGCTGGCAAAGATCTGGAATGTTGCCGCCACCACAATTGGGCTTATTGCACTGTCTCCCATGCCCAGAGTCAAATACCACCCCAGGTGCCTGTGCCCAATGTGCTGTAATGCACGAGTAGGAGATACCAGCTTTTTGGCCACTGGTCCACATATCCATGCTCAGACGTATGGATGGTGAAGATGAATGCTTCAGGGCATGGGTTACCACCTGTTTTACTGTCTTATGCAGTTCAGGAACAGCACATTTAGAAAAGTACTGTCTTGATGGTACATTCCATTTTGGACAGGCATGGGCAGCAAACCTACCCAGCATTCTCAACAAAAGAGAATGGCAGCAGATCTATTGCAAGCATTTTAGCTGCAGCTGCACTTAGCTCACATGCAGTAGCACAGTTGTGAGGGTATATGCTGTGACGCTCGAACATACTATGCAGCATTGGCTGTACTTTTCCTGGGGCTGGGCTAGCAAATAGATGGCATTGTCATGGCGGCCTTGTTAGGGTGGTCTTTGACTCTATCATATGTGGTGCTGATCATCTGACACCACTGATTTTAGGGGTTTTCTGCACTGGCGTTACTATGCTTTTTGGACTCTTGTGCCTCTACTTGACCTGCCACTGCTGCTAGGCCTACTACTAGCCAGCAGAATCCTCCTCCTCTGCTCCATACTCTTCCTCATTGGCCCCCTCCTAATGATGAGGATGAGGGACCAGGATCCCCTGCACTGGCATCGTTCTGGTGTTGAATTCAGTGCAAAAGGTGCCTGTTCATCATGTGGATGTGTTGCCCGCCAGTGCCTAGGTGACTGCCCTTCTCCCTCCCTACTGACCCATGCTTGACAGAGCTGACATATAGCGACTGTTTCATCAGCTGGGAATCCCAAACTAGGGATTTTGTAGCCCTTTTTTTGTCATGGTGCCTGGACTGGGACAGTGGAGGGAAAAGGGTCAGAAATAGTGTTTTTTGTGATAGTCTCATAATGTCAAGAATATTGTGTGAAGGGGAGCTTTGGTAGTTAAATCAATAGTGCACACAACACCCCCTGTACCATATGCATCACCACCTTTAGGCTGCTTCTTCTTCTTCTTTGCAGGATCCCATAGGGGATCCAATACATCAACGTCATGATAGCCACTGATGTCCTGGTTCTCATACTCATCAACCTGAACAAGTGGCTCAATGCCCATTTCAACACCAACAAGTCTCAGAGTTTGACCCACATTTTCTAGATCTCCAGCCTTTCCCATAACAACTGACTCCACACTATCAGGAGGATGAGTACCTCCACCACAAGCAGCAATGGAGACAGCAACAGCCTACTCCTTCTGCTCGTGGACCAGTGTTCCTGGTCTGCTTGTGTGGCTGCTTCCCCCCTTGCCACCTCCCACCTCCATGGCTGCCACAGATTTTGCAGAGAAAAACATTTTTTTTTTTTTTTTAGTTGTTTAACCAGGTATAGCACACTAAGCTGAAAGCTTTTTTACAGGAGTGACCTGGGAGCACAAGGAGGTTAAGTGACTTGCTCAGGGTCACACAGTATGCAAGTGGAAGCTGTGGGATTCAAATCCTGGTCTGGTCTGCTGGATGTCACCAGATTTGCAGCTCAGAGCCTTAGACCACTGTGCTATACTGCGCTTTGCTGCAGTAAAGCCTCTGCAAACTAATCCTGTGCTGCTACTACTACTACTACTAGCCACGGAGCCCATAGAACTTGGTTCTACCATGGCTGAAGACACTGTTTCCTTAACCGCAGCACCACTTTGCCCCACAGATTTGGAACACTTTCCTGCTTCAACTCTCCCTTTACTTATGGTTCTCTTCCTAGGCATTCTACTCTGATAATGTTTTTAAACCAGAAAAATTAGAATAATTACAACAACAGGTCACAGGGTAAGAGGGGTACTTAGTATAACACACAGACACAATCAGTGGCAGACTCAGTGACACAAAAAATGTTCTTTCCCTGTTTTTAGCACACAGATCACTACAACATAGATGACAGGGGTATTTAGTATAACAGACACACAGTCAAGACAAGGACGCCACACATTTTATTTGTTCTTTTAACAGCACAGGGATTACAACAACAGGGGGGTCAAGAGGATTGATTACACTAACACAGTTAGGGATGCCAGTGCGTGTGGGTGTGTGTGTCTGTGTGTGTGTGTGTGTGTGTGTGTGTGTGTGTGTGTGTATTACAAACAACAAAAATCTCCTGCTACCTTGAAGCTGCCAACTTGCTGCCTCCCTTGGAGGGAGTCCCTCCCTACACCACTGATTCACAACGCAAACTACAAAACTGAACTCTAAATGAAATTTTGAATTTTCTGAAAGGTTTTATAAGGTTTACAAATGTTTATAATAAATGTTTATAAAAGTTTTTTTGAGTTGCCAAGCACAGATACACACTTGTGTGTCCTCTCTACTAACTCTTCTCAACACTGCACCAAGAGACGGCCCCCTCAGCTTTCTATAGGCTGTTCAACAACATGTGACCTCCAATCCCACAATATGGTGCAAACTTCGCCTGTAGCAGCACCCTTCGGTGGCAAAGTTTTACTTCCCCACACTCCTGTGCTTTGCCGCTGTATCATACTCCGCTGCCAACGTTTTGCTTCACATTTGCGGGGAAATAATTTTTCCCAGCAAAGTGTGGATTTCACTTGGTGGATTAATTTGTGAAGCACTGTGAATTTGCGAATTACTCTGTGGGGCAAATTTTGCCAACTTCACTCTCTAGTACAGACATATTTCAGTGGACAAAGTAAATAATCTGCACAGGACCTTGCCTATCAGTAGAATTATAGCAGAAAATGTTACATATTTAGACTAGGGTTATATCCTATTAGTAATTAGGTTTTGCAGATGGTGAGTTAGATTTAGCAGTTTGGGATGTGATCTCTGATATGTGAGTATAACTTACGTGTTATACCAAGAGATTGAGTGAGTCATGTCAAGATGGGATGTAGATGAAAGGGAGATTGTGTTTGTCAGAGACTCTGCAGAAGTCAAGATGGCGAACTACGAAGTTGAAAGTAATTTCCAGAATTCTGATTTATGTAGTCCTTGTCTTGTTTGGAGTCCAAGGTACTTGTGAGACAGAGGAGGTCAGGGAGTGATATAATGCCTCTGTATTTCCAGAAGGACCAGTTAACAGGTTTGCCTGTGATTATGAGCTTGGAGTTATCTCATATTGAAGGAATAAAGGGGTGAGTAAGATCTAATCCTATCCTTTTCTTTAGCTGGGTATAGAAGTATGTATTGGAAGGGGAGATGATTTTGGGATGTCCCATGGGTTGAATATCCATGTACTGTAGGAAAAGGCAAAACAGTTCTGCTGCTCAAGAGTGTGCAAGATAAACTAATCAGTTCCACAAATCACGATATCAGCACCACTCTAGCTTTCCGTATCACAAAGCTTTATTAAGGTAATTTAAACAGCATACCAGTATCTGCTTTGACTTTTGTTTTTTTTGCCATGGTCTCACTTGAGCTATCCTCACTGGAGAGTTTATCTTATTGTTTTTTATTTTTGGTGTGTGATAACTTTGGATTAATATGTTCGCAGACTGCTGCAGAGTGCTGCTTCTTTGTGTGTTTTTGTTTTGAACTGATACTGGAATGCTTTTTAAATTACCTTAATAAAGCTTGTATTACTGACAACTAGAGTGGTGCTGATATTATGCTTTGTGGAACTGAATATCCATGTTGCTGGAGCAGAGTCTGGGTACAGGGAGGCTTCTAAGGTTGTCCAAAGTGGTGAAGGATTTTGTGTGTTGTGGAGCCATCTGATGCTTTGAGCAGCTCAAAATGCCCAGTGGTATCCTCTGAACCATGGGAGATTCCATCCTCCTTTACTCCAGTGGGATTGAAGTTTCGATCTGTTATAGTGTGGTTTGCCCTCCCATAAGAACTGTCCAATAAGCTTGTCTAGGTAGTCGAATCAGCTGTTTTGTATTGCTACTGGGATATGAGAACGGGCATAGAATATTTTGGAAGCAGTTATCATTTTGATTGCTGCTACCCTGACGGCCATTGAAAGCTGCAGTGTCCACTATTTGTCTAGATCAGCATGAATTTTAGTCAAGAGTGTCTTTAAATCTTTCTCACTGAGTTTTTTGAGATATGGGGTAATTTGTATTCCTAGTTAGGTGATCAGACATGGGGACCAAAGAAGACTGTGCGGCAAAAGCTGTCTGCTTGCATTTGGAGTTCAGATGGAGAACTTCTGTTTTGGTTTGGTTGATTTCAAGAGCAGACGGAGTTGTGAAATGTGTAAATAACTGGGGCGGGGGAATAATGGATTTGTGGACATCCTCCATCTGCACAAGGAGGTTATCCATGCATAAACGTGTTTAATAAAGGGAATTACCTGCTTAAATTCCTTTGATGCCTGCGCATTGTCATATGGCAGCAGCTAAAGATTCTGTGAGAAGTACAAATAATAAAAGAGAGAGTGGGCACCCCGTCTGGTCCTGCACATAAGGGAGAATGGGGTAGAGATCAAATTATTTGTAAGTACTTGAGACATGGACTAAGAATACATGGCTTGCATTGCTGAAAGAAAGGAGGGTCTTATTCCCAACTGGGCTAGGACAGCATACAGATACCCCCACTCCACCAAGTTAAAGGCTTTTTCAAAGTCAATGGCTGTGGCAGTGGTTGGATTGGGTTTTTTTGCGAGCAATGTGCATGATATCCATGAGAGTTCTGAAGTGGTTAGAGGTCAGTCTGCTTTGGATAAAACCTACTTGAGTGGGGTGAACTAATTGGGGAAACAAGAATTCAAGTCTAGTGGCAAGGATTTTACTATGTATTTTGCTATCCTCAGTGCTAAGGGATATAGAGTGATAGTTCTGTGGTAAGATCAAGTCTTTGTCAGATCTGGGAAGGACAGTAATCATAGCTGTGGACATAGTGGTAGGAAAGTGTCCAGTGTTTTGAATTTCTGCATATAGTCTGTGCAGGATGGGACAGATCTTAGGGGTTATACTTTGATAAAATTCAACTGGGAGTCGACCCCCACCTGGGGCCTTGAAGGGGGTGTTTAAGGCTTTTAAAGCAGTAGAGAGCGCTCCTTGCATGATAGGGAGGTCAAGGGATGTGGTTTGGAAGGGGCTGAGTTTGGGGAACATGAGATTCAATAGAAAGGAAAATAGTTGCTAGTTAGTGGGGGATGTTACTGAGGAGTAAAGGTTGATATAGAAGTCTTTCATAGCATCATTTATTTCACTTGGGATGGAGCATATTTTCCCTGAGCAACAGAATGTTTCTCTCAGCATGCTGCTTGTTTAGGCAGTAGGCAAGCAGTTTACTGCTATTTTTCACCCCATTTCCAGTACCTATGTTTAAGTCAGAGAATGGCCACTTCAGCTTTATGGAATGATAGAGAATTTGATCTCAGTTTGGAGTTTCAGTATGTCCAAGTGAAGCTGGGACTTAGGGAAGATTTTGAGGTTGGCATTAAGGGAAGCTTCTTTGGAGGCTAGGTGCACCACTATACTGTAGTTAGAGTTGAGCAGGGGTTTCTATGTTAAATCAGAAACATTGCACTTTAATAGCTTTGCAACTGTTTAAACAGATTTGCACAAAATTTTACATGCACAGTCTTCTTGTGGGGCACGATCTCTTGACATGTCAAGTTTTGTTCCAGTCAGATAAGCGGATTCTGAGAGCTGGATAGCAAAAAAAAAAAAAAAGAAAATAATTTTTTTTTGTCATCACCTAGCACCCAGACGGTTTTACAGTTTTGCTCTGAAAATTTCAGGGTAGAATGTGTTTGGACACAGTGGTGCCTTTCACTGGTTTGGTGAAAAAATATTGATCCATTCTAAAGTTATAAGAATTTTAAATGTTGGTTCTGTGCATGCTCAGTACTTTTCTTGATAGCTGCTTGGAATGAAAAAAAAGTTTGGTCCATACGAAAAAAGATGTTTTTTTCATGTGGGGGTATTCCTTTTTCATGAGAAAAAATTCATTTTTCATATGGACAACATACTGTCTTTGTTTTTTCTAAGACATTTTTTGAAAACCCATAAAAATGAAATTCTGGGGGTGTGGCCTAGCCGGGTACCAAGATGGCAGCATAATCTTGGAACTCTGACTCAGTTCTGCTCAAATGTCTGCTATCCTGCTCTCAACTTGGATTTTAAACATTTAGGCATTATTACAAATGCTAATCTATTATGTCTAAAAAACAAACTCAAATAAACTTTAAAATGGCTGGAGAAACTCAGAAGATGCAGGACCCAGACGTGCCTACCACACGAGCCGCCTCAAAGTCTGCAGTGGAAGAAAAAAGGCATGCTAACTCTCCAAATACTTTGGACAATTGAATAACATTTCAGTCACTGGAAAAACTAATCACAGATCTCAAATACAACCTGACTACTTGCATGACCTTGGGGTTTGAAAATATTGCTGCCCAGTTAACTCACCTCCAGCAAAGCTTCGACTCCCTCAGAGAAATGGCTGAGCTCTACAATACCAGACTCGGGGAATTGGATGAGCGAGTGGGAGCACAGGAGGACACTGTCCACAAGCTTGAGACCTCCCTGAGTGCAGCCCTCAAAGATATAAAGAAATGTAGAGCAATACTGGAAAATCACAAGAACCGAGAGTGCTGATGCATGGTCTGTGTAGTCAGCCTTCCAGAAGGCTATGAGGGGAACAACTGTGCTAAATATATCCAGCAGTGACTTCGACAACACTTGCAGCTCACCAAGTCCTCTAGTCTTGAAATCCAGAGAGCACAGAGATCTCCAGGCCATAAGCTGGGCCCCGAAAAGTGACCCAGGCACATGATAATAAAATTTCTGTGGTATGAAGATTGTCAATTAGTTCTGGAAGTAGCCAGGTGGAAAGGACTGAGTATTTATTTATTTATTTAGCTTTTGTTAACCAGGTAAGTACACTAGACAAGACATTTGCCTATTTTCAGGTATGACCCGGGAGAGTACAAGGAAATATGAGTTCAATACAGAGGACAACATGATACAAGTTAGGCAGTTACACAGAGTCAGGAGAAACATAACTTAATCAGTCAGTACACACAGTTAAAAATATGGACAGAAAATATACATAGAGTCACCAAGGCTATGAGCAGTGCATTATATATGATTATATACAGTTCAGTACCCCAAAAGTAGAGCCGCAGTCAAAGCATTGCCTGAAACAGAGTGTGGAAACATTATATACAGGGCCGAACCCAAGCAGGCAGGTTACATCAGCAGAACCTGCACTGGGGTTCAAAAAGTGGGTCATGTGATTCCAGTGCAGGGAACCAAGAATAATTATGGAGGTTTGGGACAACCACGTGCTGAAGAGAGCTTCAAGTGATTCCACAGGGAGGTTCAAAGGCATGCGTGGGAGGGGGAGGAGGGGACCTGGATGGGAAAAGAGTTCCATAATCTGGGGGCACACAAGAAAAAATCTCTGTCCCCCATTTGAGTGCGAGTGGCAGGAACCTTAAGAACAGCAGGGCCCAGAGACCTGAGGGAGTAAAAAGAAGAGGCAGCCAGTTCGAGGAGCTCCGCCAGTCCTGGGGGGTGCCAGTTCTGAGAACCTTGCTAGTGGAAGAGCCCAAGACAAAATTTAAGTAATTGGGCAGGGAGAGCCAGTTAAGTTTACTGTACAGGTCACAGTGGTGAGTGAGGCGAGGGGCAGCAAGAGCAAAACGGCAAATATTGTTATATGGTATGGTCTACCTAGAGAGGTGGACTTTGGAGGTACGTGCAAACAGGAGGAGCCCATAACAGAGAGAAGGGAGAAATACACCTCTGGCCAGTGCAAGGTGAGCAGCAGAAGAGAGATTGTTCTTTGCTCTGTAGGCCAGACCCAGTTTGCAGTTAACAGTTCTGCATACATTTTGGATATGATGTCCAAGGGATCAAGCTGGGGGTCAAGTGTCACTCCAAGGTATTTGACAGAGTCAGTGATTAAGACAGGAGCACCATCAAGACCAGTGATACACAGAGGGGCAGGGGAGGCCTTTATCTTGGCTAGGGACTCAAAGAGCATGGCCTGAGTTTTTTAAGGTTGAGGACCAGCTTGTGAGTCATTATCCAGGATTGGATACTCCTGAAATCCTCAGTCAGTTGGTGGTTAATGACCCCAATGTCCCAGGAATGAGCGAGGATGACAAGGTTGTCAGAATATAGGATGGACCTGCAGTAGGAAGAGGTAGAGGGTAGATTGCTGACAAAAATGGAGAAGAGCAGGGGGCCCTAGGACTGAACCCTGAGGGACACTTGAGGACATGGGATTGGTGTCCAAGTGCACCTTACTGAATTTGGTAAGTTGCTTTCTGCACTGTAGGTAATTGGAGAACCATCTGAGCACAAGTGGGGACAAACCAAGGGACCCAAGTTGAGAGCAAAGTAGGACATGGTCAACTAAATCAAAGGCCTTGGACAGGTCAATGAAAATGGCACCTGAGAGTTTACCCTGGTCCATTGCTGCCCTGATCCCAGAAGAGACAGTGACAAGGGCAGAGGATGTACTGTGCCCTTTACGAAAGCCATGCTGTGTGGGAGACAGCAGCTTATGGGACTGAATATACTCTGTGAGTTGCCCAGCCACAACTTTCTTGAGAAGTTTACTGATAGCAGACAAAATGGCTATCGGTCGGTAGTTGTCAAAAATCTTTGGGTTGCCCTGTTTGAGAACAGGAACAATCCTCACTACCTTCCAGCAGTCAGGGATAACTCCAGAGGCTAAGGACAGATTGAAGATATAAGCCACCGGGGAGGCAATATAAGAGGCACCAAGATGGGGGAGCGTAGGTTTCATGCTATCGTGGCCAGCACTGGAGTAGGGGGCGAGACTAGAGAGCAGTCTCTGCATCTCTTGTGCTATCACAACCTTGAAGTAGAATAACAGGTGGGAGATAGGGACTGGCTGTCGAGCAGGGACCTGGACACGACTATCACACCCACTAGAGGAGAATAGGGAGGTGAAGGCGGATAAGTCCGAGAAATGTGAGTTAAATGCATTGGCGATGATTAGTGGATTGTTACAACTAGACCCATCAATGAGCATGTCAGAGGCCTCACAACTGGAGGAACAATTTGCTATGTTTTTAATGTTCCTTCAGAAATTCCTAGGGTCCTTAGCTGAATTCAGTAAGGTAGTTTTATAGAATTCATTTTTGGCAGCCCTGATTGCTTTTGTGCATTCATTTCTGAGCCTCCTATATTGATGAAATATGGCCTGGTCCATCGTGACCTTGAAGTTGGCCCAGCACTTGTCTCTAGTCCTCATGAGGGCTAGGAGGCTTCCATGCAGCCACTTAGTGGCAGACCCCCTTACCCTCTGCCTAATGAGAGGGGCATGTTTATCCCGCAGCACCCTGAAGGTGCTGAGAAAATGACTGACTGCAGTGAAAGGGTCCTGGGCATTCCACACTGCAGACCAGTAAGTAAACCGCAGATTGTTATGGAAGGATCACAGGTCGAACCTGGAAAAGTACCTAACTTGGATGATTTTGTAGGGAATTTTCAGGGAGAAGATCTTCCATATGCAGTACACAGGGGAATGGTCAGAGATAGAATCAGGAAGGGTAACAGAAGAGCTAATCCTCTCAGGTCTATTGGACAGGACCCAGTCCAGGAGGGAGCTAGAACCACCAGCAGAAGACCACCTAGTGGGTTCCTTAATGAGTTGGGACAAGGAGAGGCCAGCAAGCAGAGACTCATACAGCTTGGTATTTCCTCCAAGCCAATTTAAGTTAAGATCTCCCAGGATCATTAGCTCGTTATTCCCAGCCTTTGAACCAACAGTATCCAGGAGGTAGGATAACCCTGATATACCACCCATGGGGGGATTGTAAGTACAGATAATGTGTAGCTTTTTAGTGTTCCCGAGTAATAGGACTGTGTGCAGTAGTTCACAGGAAGACTGCAATGGCTGTTGGCAGGACCAAACCGTCAGGTTGAGGTGACTCATGTAATAGACCAAGATACAACCCCCCCCACTTTTTCCCTGGGTGATCCTGCCTGATGAGCTCAAAGCCAGGGAGAACACAGGCCGAGTCAGTGGTGGAAAGTTTCAGCCAAGTCTGTTATACCAAGGATGTCAGGCTTGTAGTGAATGACCCAGGCAAGGAGTTCAGCCAGATTCGGCAGGAGGCTGTGGATGTTGAGGTGATATATTTTCATCCCTTTGCCTGACAGCCAGCCCACAGGGAATGAGGAGGCTTGGTAGGCAGGACCAGGGTTGAGCTCAACGTCCCCTGCAACAGCTAGTATCACCAATAGGAGCCAGAGGCGATGCTTTATAGGGGGGAGCCATCTCTAACAGACGGCTTGCGACCAGATCACCTGACCACTATGGCAGGATACAGGAAGCACCTGAGGTCGAGACAGCAGATAGGCCAGGGGGGCTGTCTGTCACAGGCTATTAGACTGGAGAAGGTAAAGTCTTGCTCCTCAAGCTGTCCAAGTGTAACCCAGAGGCTCCCCAAGGGAGGAGCTCAGTTGGCAATGAGTAAAGGGAGGCATAGAGCAGTGAGCAGACCAATGGTGAGGGCACTGGTGGATGGGAATGGCTTAGCCCCCCCTCGTGAGAAGCTTAGGAACCCCCATGTCATGATGCAGAGATCCCAAGTGAGCATTTTCCTGGACTACTCTTGCCAACTTCAAACAGAGTGACAGGCTTTCCAAGAGGTGAAGAAAAAGCTCCATGCCCTGAACTCACCTTTTGCTCTGATTTATCCAGCTCGGTTGCTCATGAAGCACCTGGGCAGGGGAGCAAAAGATTCATTAGCCCGGATGCCACCATGGAATATATATAGCCTGGAAGGAGCAAATGTTGCAGTCTCAATCTACTCTGCAAGAAGATGGCAATGAGACCTGAAACCATTGCATGAGGTACTGTTTTTTTTTTTCTCACCAGAATCAGGTCAAGGGTCTTTAGGGTTGGGGAGAGGAGGCCTACATGTTTCTGCAGCCTGTAACTCTATCAAGGTCTATAAGGCAAGCCAGCGGTTACCTCCTCTTGCACCTCGGGCCCTGAGACCTTCCCATATAAACACCTCAGGTGGATCTGAACAGCGTGATTCCTGCCTGTTGTACAGTGATTGCTCCCCAACTCTATTAACCCTTTGACGTCACACAGGGGCTGCTCAGGTTGCCGTTCCGATCCACATGGCACAATTTGGAAGTACTTGAACTAAAGACTTTACCATAAAACTTCCCATACTTGTTCAGTCTAACACTGGAAAACTTTTGGACTGCAAGTACAAACAGTCATGGGCAGAGCTACAAGACCCATGGCACTCCTGGGTTTCTTCAGTTTTCATTCATATGTTTGTTTTTGTCTTGCTGGTAGAGTATAAAAAATGCCTATGCGAGTGTATGTATATTAGCGGCAGTATGTTGTTGATTGGAAGTGCCACTGTTAACCTTCTAATCTAAATATTTTATTGAGAGTAGGACTTAGTATGGGATTAATATGGTCCAAATTGGGGGCTGGTCTACAAGTGGGGAAGACCTAAATTTTTTCTAGACATTGGGTGTTCAGTCTGGGGACCCATTTCAGGCTCAACAGAGCCTGATCTGGTTCCGTCTTCGTCCTTTGCCTCATGGGGTGGGCATGCTATGGGGTAATGGCATTAAGATGTTGTCTGGTCATACGAGCTATTAAAGTCAGTCTGCCACATGCATATTGGGGGGCTGTGGAGGCATGGGAGGCAATCTGGTTCCAGCCTCTGTATGGCTCACAGCCTTCCCCCTTGCCTCACCGACCTGTTGGCGCTCTGAGATTTTACTTGGGTTGCAGAACTTTTAAGACCTTTGGGTTTCCCCGGATGGAGGGATCCTATATTCTTCATTACATAAACGGGCATTGCCCATTGGGGATGACAAAGATCATCTCCCTGTTTCCCTTCTCTCTTAGCCCTACTAAGAACTCTCTTACATGAGATATTTAGCCAGCTATTATACCATTCAAGCAGGATTGAGTGGCCGGCACAATCCACGAAGAGTAGAGGGTAATCAGGCTCTTCCTTACTAGGGGAGTGCCTTGGAGGGATGGGCTAGGGTTTTGTTGGGTTTACTGTTGGATAATCTAGTGCCAGTTGTGCTTGTTTTAGTGTTTTACATTTTTTCTGAGAGGGAGGGAGGGGAAGGGGTGGCTATAAAAGAGGTTGTTTGTAGGGTGGGATTGGGAAAGTTGGGTGGTGGGGGTGGGTTTGAGGAAGTGTTTAAAACTGACAAGTCAGCTAAAATTCACTTACGCTTTCAAAAACAACTGCTGGTAATATTCTCAGGGCACAAAGTGTTATACTGCTTAACTGACACATTATGGGAACATTAAATATAGTAACCTGGAACATCAATGGCTTAAAAACAGTTGTCAAACAAAAAAAGGTGTGATCTTACATTAAGTGAGTGAAGGGGGATGTAGCCCTTCTTCAAGAACTCCACATGACAAAACAGGAGTCAGATAAGTTGGCTTCTTCATGGGGGGGGAACTATGATTGTGGCCCCATTCTCTTCCAAGGCCCGAGGTGTTGCTGTGTGGTTCCATCTGGCCTTGAGAGTGATAATTTACTCCTCTATATCAGACACATTTGGGCAGGTATTTGGTGGTGGACGCCACAATGGAGGAAGAGAGATATACCTTTGTTTCTATATATGGCCAAAATTATGATTCCCCTGACCTTTTTCACCACATGGCAGTATTGCTGGCCCCCTTTCAGGATAACATAGTTATGGGGGGGCGACTTTAATACATACTGGGACATAACTTTAGATCATTTTGGCAAGAAATCTCGCCCTCCACCGAAGAGTGTAGCAGCTCTTAAAAATTTGGTGACAGAAAGGACCCTAGTGGAGGCTTGGAGACACTGCCACCCGTCCAAGCAGGACTGCTCATTTTATTCATATGCCCATTGAGTATATACAAGGCTGGATTACCTCTTTTTGTCTCCCTCCTTAGTGAGATGAGGAGTAGAATCCTTGTATGGTCCCATCCTAGTGTCCGATCATGCTCCTATGAAAGTTTCCTTAACATGGGGACAAGATCCACCCCGGCTTCGACAGTGGTGTATGGATCCTACTTCAACAGTGGTGTGTGGATCCTACTTTATTGAATGACCCCCAATTTGTTCAGGCACATCTCTAAATGCCTGGGAGACTTTCTAACAAACAAGAAAACTGCAGATACTTCCATCCCAAGCACATGGGATTCCTTAAAGGCATATGTTCAAGGGGAGATTATCTCCTCTGCTGCATTTAGAGAGAAACAAGAGCTGCAGAAGGAGACAGCACTAGGGAAGAAAATAAACGACTTAGAGAAGCAAGTGATGCAGGGAGATAGGAACGTAGATATGCCAGCCTTAAAAGCCATGAAGGGTACTTTAAATCAACTAACTTTGAGGCGTATAGAATGGGCCTTCTTATATACTAGAGCGCACTCTTATTTTGATGGGAATAAATCCGGTGAATGGCTAGCATGGCAGCTTAAGAAGCAACAATCGGACAGAACAATCCTAGAAATACAGACTCCAAACAGCATAGTTTCTTTTGACCCTTTGGCAATATATAACACTTTCTGCCAGTTTTACCAACAGCTTTACACTTCGCAAGCCCTGCAGAATATATCCCCCCCCCCCCGAGTCATTTATGAAGGATGTATACCTTCCAGCATTAGACAGGGACAAGAGGTTGGCTTTGGACCAACTGGTAACTAGGGAGGAGGTAAGGAGGGCTATTTGGGCATCTAGAACTGGAAGAGCCCCCGGCCCTGATGGGCTACTGACTTAATTTTACAAGACATTTTGGGATGACCTAGGAGAAATTATATACCAAATGATCCAGGAGGCCTTGGAGGGAGGTTAGCTGTCGCACTCGCAACGTCTAGCTACCATCACTGTACTGCCCAAGCTGGGGAAGGACCCCAAGGAATGTGGATCTTATCGACCTATTTCTTTGTTAAATGCAGATTATAAGATCTTGGCAAAGGTTTTGGCAGGTAAGCTAGAAGAGGTCCTCCCCAACTTGGTGCACTCAGATCAGGGAGGTTTTGTGGCAGGCAGGCAGACTAAACATAATATACGTTGCACTTTAAATATAATTCGCTGTTGGACGCTGGGTGGGGGTGGTGGTGGTCAAGGCCTTCTTGCATGTGACTTGGAAAAAGCTTTTGACCACGTGGAATGGCCCTTTATGTTTGCAGTATCAACTAAGGATGATTTTGGCTCTCATATTTGCTCCTGAATTTCCAGTCTCTATCGCTGTCCACAGGCCCAAATCCTTACTAATGACACCTTGTCCCCATCATTTCAATTAACTCGTGGTACCAGGCAGGGTTGCTCTCTTTCCCCTCTGTAATATGTCCTCACTATAGAGGCCTTGGCCATCACCATTAGAGCGCACCCAGATATAGAAGGCTTCCAGCTGGGGGACACAGAGCATGTTATCTCATTATTTGCGGATGATGTGCTGCTCTTCTTAGTCCACCTGGACAAGGCTCTAGTAGCCCTTACCTGACTTTTTGACCATTATGGCCCATTGTCACGGCACAAAATACATTGGGGTAAGTGTGAATGGCTGTCTCTTACAGATAAGGTACATATTCAGGTTGTGGGGATGGATATCCCCTCTTCCATTAATATCAAATACTTAGAGATATATCTCGTCCAGAGATTATCCAAAATACAAGATCTGAACTATAGGCCTCTAATAAGAAAAATACGGGAGGACTGTAGGAGATGGCAAACCCTACCTCTAACCCTGTTAGGTCATGTGAATACAGTCAAGATGAGTATTTTACCTCAGTGCCTGTATTTATTTCAAACACTACCCGTTCATGTCCCAGCTAAGTATATTAAAGCAATTGAAGGAGCCGTAACATCTTTAATTGGGCATGGCTGTAGACCACGTATAAGGAAGGAAATTTTATGGAAACCAGTGAGCGAGGGAGGACTGAGTTTACCTAACTTTAAACTTTATTATTTGGCAGCTCAGATGGCCCATATCCAGGACCTTATGGTGCCAGTATTTCCTCAGAAGGCTTGGGAAAAATTGGAACTGGAGGAAAAGAGGTTCCCCTCTATAATCATTTATTTGCTTCTGCACTTTTCAGTAGCGAGATAGGGAAAACTAAAACCCCCTTCACTCGCTCTTCTATTAAGGCATGGATCCAGCCAGGCCCATAAAATCCTTAATTATAAAATCTTGCTATCATCTGCGGCAGCCCTTATAAATGTCCTCTGACCCCAGGGAAAGGCTTTGGCCATGGTTGGCAAACTACTGTCTGTCTGGCAACAACAAGGAATATTCTGTATCTCCCAGATATATAGAGAAGGAAACATATTAGACTTTTAGACACTTACCAAAGAGTTTGGCCTTAACATCACTCATTATTTTACTTATCTGAGGATTAAATCTAAACTCAGAACTTAATAGAAGATCAACAGGCCCCTGTGCTAGTCAGACACTCGTCACTAGAAGTGTTTTTTTCTGTGCCCAGCACAGAATGGTCCTTCAAAGCCCCTTAATCAATGTTATATAATACTATTGGGGGCTCTACCAGACCCCTTTACACACCTAAAATGAAGATGGGCTATGGATCTGGCTCCAGACAATTTGACCTGGGGACACTGGAACCATATTTTGAAGAGAAGAATGACCTGTTTGGGCAATAATAGATTGAGAGCCATCCACTACAACATTCTGAATATAACCTGTTTTACCCCAGTCCTGGCTCATAAATTGGATCCCAACACTCCAGATATGTGCTCGAAGTGTAAAGTGGCTCCAGGCACTTTCTTCCACATGGTTTGGTCCTGCCTTAAAGTATACTCTTTCTGGGAAGAACTCCTTAATTTACTATCTAAAATACTGGGTTGCACCCACAGAGTGGACTCTACTGATGTTCTTCTGGGCCTACCCTTGGGAGGCAATGGAGAAAAACTAGTATGCCACCCCCTTTGGCGTTTAGGCATTGTGGTTGGGAAGCAGGTCTTAGCACAGTATTGGCTGTCTGAATTGGCTCCCCCAGTGGCCTACTGGATAAAGTCCCTCCTGTACAGCATAAAACTAGAACATATTCAATACCTAGTGAGAAATCAGTCCCAGATATATCTTAAAATATGGGAACCCCTGGAGGCAGCGAAACACCTGCCTTGGTTTCCTGCCTTTTAATAGTCAATAGTTTGCAATTTGTGAAGCCTTTGGCGTTCCAATTATATGAGAGGATGGAATCTTGTATTCTACTCTTCTTCAAGTTTGAATGTTAGACAATGACACCATTTACAGTCCTAGAAGGGTAAATTACTAAATTTTGGTAGAGTATTATATGACTAGGTGTCGTACCGAAACACATTGTGTATGAATAATATGTAGTATTTCATTAAGTACTCTGTGCCATGGAAAATTGTTAATGCTATGTACTGCTATGTTTTGTCCAGCTCTTAACTATAAGTGGTTGTAATGCTGACTTTTAAATAAAGTTTACAAAAAAGAGATCCTGCAGAGACACTAATATATGTATCTTGCTAATCGGGACCCCATTAGGGTGATTCTGGAGTTACATTTTGGAAAAATGACCCTGAAATATGTTTTTTATACATTTAAAAAATTTTTTTTGTAACTCAGTTTTCTTTTTTCATATGGCCATACAAAAAAAGGAATTGGGCCATATGAAAAAGGATCCCTTCATGCAAAAAAATAATTTGGACTTAGCTTTTTTTCAGATTCTTTTTTCATATGAAGGCATCCTTTTTTATATGAACAAAACAACCTCATGAAAAAGGATCCTCTCATATGAAAAAAGTATTTGAAAAAAAACTAAATCCAGATTCTTTTTTTATACGTAGGGAACCTTTTTCATGCACTTTTTTCATTCATATGAAAAAGGAAGCCTTCATATGAAAAAATAATTCAGACTTAGTTTTTTTTCAGATTCTTTTTGCATATAAAGGGATCCTTATTTGTGAGTGTTCTCTGTTGATGCAAAAAAGAATGCCTTCATACGAAAAAAGAATTTGGACCTAGTTTTTTTCAAATTCTTATTTCATATGAAGGGACCCTTTTTTGTGAGGTTGTCTTGTTCATATGAAAAAGGATCCCTTCACATGAAAAAAAAAATTGGACTTATTTTTTTTTCCCACATATCAACTTCAACAAGCCATAACTCCTTCAATATTTGCAGTTAAGGAACAATATATCTATATATATGTGTATGTGTGTGTATATACTGTATATATATATATATATATATATATATATCTCAAAACAAAAGTCATCATGAGGCCTACAAGAATAACACATAACCCCCAAAAATTTAGGGGCCATATAAAAAGTAACAATAAAAAATGAAAATTCTCATAGGGCAACATTGTAAGTTTAACTAGTTCTATGGCCCAGAGGGAGGCATGCGCCCATAGGCAATGAATGATACCTACAATAGGGTCCCTTCGGGACCTGTGTAAATGGGAATACAATTATACTTTCTCAAAAAGTAAGAACATTCTTTGCAAAAAACGTTGTTAATGCACCGGTTAGGGTTCAGAATAAAGTTACAAAAGTAGGGAAATGTGGTGTTAATGTTCCCATCTCTAACACCCCACCCCCACCTACAGCCAGTAAAAGGAAAAACCATAGGGCCGGGAGCTGTAGAGCTACCACCTGCAATGCTATTGACCCAGGTTCAGGAATGAGCCTGGGCTGTTGGAGGGCAGTCCTGGGGGGGAGAAGGATTGATCACCCCATGGACTGCTCTCCTTCTCTGGGGGAGGGTTGCCATTCCTGTTGCAATACTGCCACCTGTGGGATCACAGGTGGTAGAGCAGTGGGGAACACCATATTGGGAGGGGGTGTCATCAGCCGGGAGACCTGCGTCATTGCATTGGTCTCCCCTTGTGTGTGTGCTAATGTTGCTGAGGGACTGAGGGCACTAGGAACTGAAAAGCTTGGCCTGGTGCTGGCTTCTGGTGCGGACCCTGGTACAATCTTTGGCAACCCTGCCACCACTGTTCAGTCACCCAATGATGTGCGTCACTGGGGGAATTGCCGGCCGCCCCCTATCCCTGCCCAGAGGGTGAACTGAGGCTCTGTGTAGCAGATTGGGGTGGGACGGCAGATATCGAGGATGGCCGGGTGGCTTTTCAGCCTGGAAAACTGGCCCAGAGAATTGGGGTAAAAAATGTAAATTAAAATAAAAAATAAAAGGAAAAATCATTTCTGTTTCACCTCTCCTGAGTCTTCGCAAATCAGGTCTGGGGTATTTCTTAGGGTTGTCAGCTATAACAGTCAACCCATTCTCACATTGTCTGCACATCTCAGCTTCTTTACTGATAGAATGGGGTGAGTGTTAGGGTTGAAAACCCCAAGGAACACACCAGGCCTCATTTGCAAAGACTCAGGAGAGGTGAAACCATAATGGTTTTTCCTTTTTGCTGCCTGCGGGGTTGGGTGGGGGTGAGGTGTTAGGGTTGGAAAGCCTAACATTACATTTCCCTACTTTTGTTGCTTTAATCTGAACCCTAACTGGTGCATTAACAAAGTTTTGCATGCGCGGCCTTGTGGGGTGGAGCTCTGGATATGCCAAGTTGAGTTATGGTCAAATGTGCGGATTCCCAGATCCGGGTAGTGCAAAAAGTGAATTTTTCAGGATTTTTTTCCCATTGGTTTTGCTGTGTTTTTTGTCAACTTGTCTAGCACCCAGATGGTTTGGAATTTTGGTCGGACATTTTTCAGGGTAGAGAGATATGCTTTTTGCTTGTTTGGTGAAAAAAATATTAATCTGTTCCGAAGTAATTTAATTTAGAAATTTTGAATAATTGGTTCTGAGCATGCTCAGTAAGCACTTAAAAATAGCTGTATGAAATGAAAAAAGAAGTATTTTTTCATATTGCTGTCATTCTTCTTTGTGAGGGGGAAAATCCTTTTTTGTTTGCCGCCATCTTGTATTCAGTTTTCACTGCAAATTCAAATTTCAAAAGCATCCAAAATGACATTCTGGAGTGCAAGCAGTACATGTATGTTGCTTATCTGGACCCCATTAGCTACATTCTGCAGTTAACTGTTGGATAAATGGCCTTGGAATGTGTTTAGTAAACATTTAAAATCTTTTTTCATGACTTGCTTATCACGAAAAAAGATTCCTTTTTCATATTTACTGTAGCTGATGATTTCTGACTCCCTTTAATGTGTTTTTTTTCCTTCAACTACATTACTGACCATACTGTTTGGAATTTTGCTCTGAAATTTTCAGGGTAGAAGGGGGCTGGGCAGCAAATGAACATTTTGCTGGTTTGGTGAAAAAAATATTATTTCCTTCCAAAGTTATGTACTTTTTTTAAGGATATAAATCTTTTTTTATAACTCGTGATACAAAAAAAAGATTATTTTTTGTGAGGGGAAAATCCCTTTTCATGTGCCAGCATCTCTTTCCTGGTGTCTCATGACACCCTGCACCCTCTGATTGCCATGGCCCTAATATCAGTATATATTCCCTGGTGTCTAGTGGCACCCCCAACCCTCCAGTTGCCCTCCCCATAATTATAATGTATTTCCCAGGTGTCTAGTGGCTCCCCCCCACTGTCTGATTGCAGTTACTGTAATAGAATATTTCCTTGGTTTCTAGTGGCATCCTCCTACTCCTCCTATCACTGTCCCCATAGTTGATTAATTTTCTGTGGTGTAGTGGCATCCCCCTTACCCTCTGATATCCATAAATTTTCAGGTTTCCTTGGTGTCTAGTGGTACCCTCCCAATTCCCGTGCTTGCCTGAAATAAGGAAAACCATCCCTCAATGTTGTTTTCTTTCCCTGCAAAAAAAAAAGAAAACAGTCCCTCAACGCTCTGACCCCTCCACTCTGACCTCCCACTGAGCAACCCCCCGCTCTCCCCCAGAATCCCCACACACCCTCACTCACCTGAACAGGTTACAGGATGAAGCTCTACTCCCTGATCGAAGACATGTCTTACTGCTGGAACCGCTGACTGCAATACGAGAAGATAAGGTAAATGCTGTTCAATGTATTTGAATGGGGTTTTCAACTTTGTGGCATAACTTTGCCATTTTTGCAACTTTGTAACTCAAATTTACAACATGGCCTTTTTAGGACCCACCCCATGAACAACGTCAGTGGAAATATGCAAATCAAGCCAGAAAGGTGATTTCACTGTCATTTGTTGAAGTTACCTTTAAAAATGCCAAAGTTATGCGCATTCATTGAAATTTTGCTACACTCCTTCATAACTTTGGAAAGTTGAAATATTTTTACTTGAAATTTTTAACATACCATCTTTTTACACCACCTCATGAATGTGACAGCTGTTATTTTTCAAACCCTCGCCAAACTGTGTTTTCTTACCTGTGGCACGCAAAGCCATTGCAGTGACATGGATTCAAGTTTTGGCAGGGATTTCAACATTTTCATTACTGGATTCATGAGGTAGGGTAATAAGATGGCTATGCTGACAATTTCATTCCTGTTTTAATACAAATATGTATGCATCTAATGAGGGATGGGAACGAAGGGCCTTCTGGGCCCTGCACTCCCACAGACAAATGAGGATACAATTATACTAAAAAGTAAGGAACTTCTTTGCAAAGACTTTGTTAATGCACTAGTTAGGTTTGAAGTGACAAAAGTAGGAAAATGCAGCTTAGGGGTTTCCAACCCTAACACCCCATCCCCTGCCTGCAGGCAGCAACAGGAGTGGGGTGTGCCTTGGGGTTGTAACCTTAATAACTCTGGAACCAGTGCCCTGGGGTTCTGAACCCTAATGCTCACCCCATTGTTTTATTCAGTTCCCATGTTAGGTTATTAACTGTTGAGATGGGGTGAGCATTAGAGTTCAGAACCCCAAGGCACACCCCTCACACCTGTTCCTGCATACAGGGTGGAGATGGGGCCTAAAGTTTTGAAGCCGAGAGTGGGGGTGAGGTGTTCAGGTTGGAAGCCAATGGTGGGGATAGTGTGTTAGGCTTGGGAACCCTAAGATTGAATCTCTCTACTTTTTATGCTTCAACCCTAATGGTGCATTAATTAAGTTTTTTACAGTGAAGATCTATCTATCTATCTATCTATCTATCTATCTATCTATCTATCTATCTATATTATAGGGGCGCGGTCACCCCCGTAATTTGGGTTGAGTAGGCACTTTAATGTTAAACCTCAATTTTTTCACATTAATAACTTTGCAACCGTTCAACAGATTTGCACAGAATTTGGAGATGCATGGTCTGGTATGGTAGATCTCTTGATTTACCAAGTTGCATTTTGGTTGGACTTATGATTTCTGTGCAGCAAAATGCTAAAAAATGCATTTTTCACCACTTTTGACATGTTTTTTGCCTATGGCGCTGCAACCACACCATGTGGTCTTTTGGTCTAAAATTCAGAACATAGAAAGAGGTTGGGTCAAGGAACACTCCAGCATTGGTTTGGTAAAAAAATATTAATCCATTCCAAGTTATAAAATTTTTAATTTTCGGGTTCTGAGCATGCTCAGTTCACTCCAAGGTTTATATGGTTATTTTTCAGACAAAGATTGGGCTCATGGTCAAGGATTTTGTTGCTCATAGATTAGGATCCTGGTCCACCAGGAAATTCCTTGTTTGTGAGCCGCCATCTTGTTTTTCAGTTTTTCCCCAAAACAAAATGTTGTAGCTTTCTTCCCGGGTGGCATTTTGGCTAGATGAGGCATGGGGTTTGTTCAGGGTGACCCCCTCTATAAAGCCATGCCTTTGGTTTTGCTCATTTTGGTAAAAAAATAGCTTCATAAAATTTAAAAATTCTTTAACTCGGATTCTAGTCTGCGAGCTGTCAAAATCCTAGTCTGCGACCTTGTGGTCAAGGATTTTGCTACCTCACTGACTAGAATTAAAAAATGTTTTACCATTGCATTGCTAATGAATGGTTTGGTCTTTTTACTTGAAATTTTCAGGGTATTGAGGGGATGCCCTACAGGTGTGAATTATGCTGTTTAGGTGTTGGGGAATTAAGCAGTTCCATAGATATGCCATCATGAATTTGAGATTTTCCTCTTAGGATAACATTGTGACGCCCGTTGCACTTTTTCGGTGTTCATAGCTCGTAAACGACATGAGATATGGATTCAGTCAATTTATGTTGCGTGGACATCTCACTGTCATGATTACAGTGCCACTTGAATTTTTTTACCCTAGCTGTTACGGTTCCCGAGATATTGGCAAATTAGTGTTAAAAGGATTCCTTGCCCTATAGGGCTGCTGTATGGCTCTGTAGTTATGCGTAAGTGGGAGTGCAGGGCCCAGACGGCCTGTGCTCCCACAGATGCATATTGTTATGTAGAAATGGGCAGCTTGGTGGGAGCGTGGGCCACCAATACATGCTATTTGGTAGTTATATTACACTTTTTAAAAAAATAAGAAAATTCATTGCAAAAATCTTCCTTTAATGCATCAGTTAGAGTTAAAGCAACAAAAATGAGGAAATGAGATGTTAGGGTTGAGCCCCTAACCCCCCCACCCACCCCCTCCTCCACAGACTGACAGGTGCTGGGGTGTGCCATGGGGCCATGAGGCTTAACTCACCTATTCTTCTTTACTGTAGCATGCCAACCTGTTTACACATGGAATGGGGTGAGAGTTGGGCCACATGACCCCATGGCACACTCCGGTGCCTGTCAGTCTGTGGAGGGGGGTTGGGTGTTGGGGGTTAGGGGCTCAACCCTAACATCTCATTTCCTCACTTTTGTTGCTTTAACCCTAACTGATGCATTAAATAAAGTTTTTTGCAATGACTCTATATATATATATATGTTATAGTGCCACTAGTTAGGGTTGCACAGCCACTTATATGAAGTTGTTAAACTTTTTAGTTTCCTATTATAGCCTATGGGAAAAGTTTATGTGCACCACAAAACCTTTTGTGAAAATACTCTTTACTGTCGCAAATGGGTTTTGTACTTTCATGCTGCCGTCATCTTGTTTTCAGTTAGCAACAGCATAAAAACAGTGTAATTCAAAATATTCTGCCCCTTGGTAAATACCAACACTTGTGTTTACCTAATCGGGACCCGAGGAACACTATCCTGGCATTACTTTTTTCAAATAATGGCTGGAAATATATTTTTGGCTCTTTGGCCATTGATAGTGTCACAAATTGTGGCAATTTTCATGCTACTAATGGTACTGTCTCATGAAAATTGCCATGGCCTCAATGGGAAAAAAAAACATTGACACCAGTCAAAAGCACCAAAGCCTTTTCCAGTGATTTTCTGGCCACATTAACCAAAGAATCATGTTCCCAGGCCCCTGTTTAGGTAAACACCTGTTTGTGTTTACCTAATAAAAGGAGTTTTTCTGCTTTTAATGCCTCTAAGGGGGCTGAGGCATGTTTTTTTGACAAAATCAGTTTCTGCCAACATCAGGGTGCTAAATCTCTGTGTTGGTGGTACATGCTCCTCCCCTCCAAGTGTGGGATACTAGGGAGCCTAATCTTAGTGTTCCAAAATATTTCTATAAGAAAAGGTCTTGCGGACATGAAGTGCCCAATCCCCATGTCAGCACTATCAACCCCCCCACCAGTGTGGGACACTGGGGAGCCCACTCCCAGTGTTCCCATTTCTGTCCTCATTCCTTAGTGTGTGACAGTGGGGAGTCCACCCCCAGTGTCCTGAAATATTTATATATATAAATTGTTTTGCCAACATTGGGGTGACCAATCCCCATGCTGGCAATACAACCCATCAACAGTGTGGGACACCGGGAGCCCACTCCCAGTGTTCCCAGTTATGTCCCACCTTACTACTGTAGGACACTGGGGATCCCACCCTCAGTGTCCTGAAATACTGTTGAAGTTCCTGTAAAAAAAGAAAACAGTTCCCTGACATCTTTTTTTTTTTACCTGGAAAGAAGAAAACAATCCATCATTGTCTCCCCATCCACCTCTCCCATCCTGACCCTCCCTTTGTGCACCCACCTCCCTGCACCCCCCCTTACCCCATACTTACCTCTGGGGGTCAGTGGTTGTGATCTTCTCTGGACTTGGACAAGTCTGCACTCTTCAAAGCTGAACCATGAACTGAAGAATCAAGGTAAGTGCCGTATAATGGCTGTCTACGGCATTTTGAACTTATGTTGATATCTCTGCAATTTTTCAACATTTTTGCACCAAATTTTCAACATGGGCTTTTTGGGACCCCATCTCATGAACACTAACAGTGTTGTTTCATTACTCTGTCCTAAAAGGTGATTTTGTGGTAGCTGCATGGAATCACCTTTCAGGACTCACTAATGAAATGACAGTGCCACTGTTCATGAGGTGGGATTCCAAAAAAGCCCATGCTGAAAATTTGGTAAAGAAATTCCCCAAACTGGCCACATTATGAGTGTGTGTTGTGCAGTTTCTACACAGATGCATAACTTTGGTAAATTACAATATTTTTACTTCAAATTTTCAACATTGCCATTTTTGCACATCACCTCATGAACAGTATAGCTGTCATTCTTCACATCCTGCCCAAAACATGTTTTCTCTTCTGTGGTGCAGAATGGTGCAAATTGTTGTGTGAAATCACCATTCGGGTCCGATTAACAAAATGGCAGTGCTACTGTTCATGAGGTGAGGTCCCCAAAAGGCCATGTTGAATTTTTTTGTGCACAAATTCCTCAAAATGCCTGAGTTATGTGCTTCTGTTGAATTAATACTATGCACACACATAACTGTGGTGCTTTTCCATATTTTGCCTCCAAATTTTTAATATAGTCATTTTTTCTCACCACCTCATGAATAGTACAACTGTCATCTCCCACATCCTGTCCAAAATGTGTTTTCACACCTGTTGTGCAGAATGTCATTGCAGTTGTGCATAACTACATTTTGCCTTGCATTTCACAATTTCTCTGTACCAGGGCACACGCAGTGTGGTAATAAGATGGCTATGCTGACAATTTGGTCACTGTTGTTTGACACATGGAAGTTTAGGGCCCAGAAGGCCCTGCACTTCCACATCTACATACATAAATGCATTGGCGCGCAGGGTCCAAAGTAAAAATGCTATTATACTATCTCAAAAAGAAGGGACATTCATTGCAAAAAACTCTGTCAATGCATCAGTTAGGATTGATAGTACAGTGACAAAACTCTTGAAATTAGGTGTTAGGGTTACCAATACTACCAACCCCCAACCCCCACACACCAACAGGCTTTGTGGTGTGCCTTAATCAGTTGTCTAACTCCTCACCCCATTCTCCTATATTGTACCACCTCAGCTTGTTTACACATGGAATGGGGTAAGAGTTAGGCCTGATGACACCAAGGCACACTCCAATGCCTGTTGGTGTGTGGAGGGTGGTAGGGTTGGTAACCCAACACCAAATTTCCAGAGTTTTGTCGCTGTACTATCAACCCTAACGGATGCATTAATAGAGTTTTTTTGCAATGAATATATATATATATATATATATATATATGTTTATTCTTAGCAAAAAAACATAATTAATGCATCAGTTAGGGTTTCACCATCAAAAGTTGGGAAATGCGGTGTTAGGATTTCTAACTCTAACACCCCACCCCCACCCTCCACACACCAACTGCTGTTGTGGGTGAGCCTTGGGGTTGTCAGCCCTAACACTCACCCCATTTCATGTGTAAGGAATCTGAGATGATACAGTATAGGAGAATGGGGTGAGCATTAGGGCTGACAACTCCAAGGCACACCCCCAATGCCTGTTGGTGCATGGAGAGTGGGGGTGGGGTGTTAGGGTTGGAAACCCTCACATCACATTTCCCTACTTTTGATAATAGAACCTTAACTAATGCATTAACAACATCTTTTTGCCAATAATTTCCTTTCTTTTTGAGAAAGTATAATTGTAGTCTTATTTGCTTGTGAGAGTGCAGGGCCTACTGGGCCCTGCATCCTGAATCATCAATAATTCTTGACAGATTGTAATTGTATCCTTATTTCCATCATATGGGCAGTGCACTCCCACCACTCTATAATAGTATGTGTTTTTGCATGTGGGACCACAAGGACCACAAGGTCCTCTAGGCCCTGTGCTCCTATCACTACTTAATGGTATTTGTATTTGCATGTGGGAACACAGTGCCCTCTGGGCACTGTGCTTCCATCCATGCATAATTTCTGGGATAGTGTACTGCCCTCCCATTCCATGCTGTGCAGCATGAAAGAAACACCTCACAGTTCTGTGTCATCCTATGGGAAATTAAACAAAATGTAGAGCTGCAGAAGTCCATAGCAAAGTAATATACACTCCCGTCCATCCATATATCTGCATTTATAGGGCAAGAGTGACAAAATTGTCAGCATAGCCATATTATTACCCCACCAGATGTGCTATGTAGAGAACATTTTTGAATCCCTGCCAAAACATAATTCTGTGCAACAGCAGCTCCGTTCCACACCGCAAATGCAAAAACACATTTTGCACAGGATTTGAAAAATTATAGCTGTGACAAATATTTGGTGGGGTAATAACAAGTGTATGTTGAAAGTTTAGTGTAAAAATGTTTTGAATTTACAAAATTACGAGCGTCCGTACCGAAATTGCAAGGAATGGTCATAACTCAGCTATTTTTTGACATTTTTACCCCACATTTTCAACATGCCCTTTTGGGGATCCTCTGTCATGAACAATATGACTGTCATTATGCAAATCCTGTCTGAAAGGTGAATTTGCCAAGTGACCACAAAATCCCCTTTTCAGCAGGAGTTATGTAATAGGAGTCATATTGTTCATGAGGTGGGGTCCCCAAAAGGCCATGTTGAAAATCTGAGGACAAAATATAAAGAAATGACTGAGTTATGCATAAAAGTTGAAACCCCCATTGAAATACATCGAACAGCATTTACCTTACTTTCTCATATAGCAGTCATCGGTTCCAGCAGCAAGACGTGTCTTTGATTGGGAGAGCAGATCTCAAACCTGAACCTGAGACCTCTTCAGCTGAGTGAGGGTGAGTGGGGGTGTCAAGGGGGTGTGAGGAGGTGGGTGCACAGTGGGAAGACAGTTGAGGGATGCGGATGTGATCAGTGATGGACTTTTGTTTTTACAGGTTAAAAAATATAAAGACATCGAGGGACAGTATTCTTATTTTCAGGACAAAATGAACATGGATGGATGCCACTAACCACCAATGAAAGGTAAACATGGGCATCGGCCACTGTAAACCATAAAATTCTGTTTTGTGAAAATGAGAAACAAACAATCTTTTCCACTGTACACAGAGCATTAGTTTTACTGTACACTGCCAGCATTCACCAGTGTCCACAAACTATTAATTATTTAAATAATATGATAGAGCATTTGTTATTTCATTTTCATTTTTAATTTTTAATTTTTTATCCTTGTGAGCCTGGTGAGCAAACTGTCCGTTTTCACAGGTGACAAGCTGGGTTACAAAAAACAGAGTACATAATAGTCAACAAATAACATTTAACAGTACCTATAAATTACATGTACTACAATAGATTTAAACAAAATCTATTTACAAATGCATTTCTGTAAATTTCTAAGGTGCATAAAAAGTTTGTGCTTGAAATTACAGATTGTTTTTAGATAAAAAAAAAT
This sequence comes from Neoceratodus forsteri, assembly GCA_016271365.2. Classification (NCBI taxonomy): domain Eukaryota; kingdom Metazoa; phylum Chordata; order Ceratodontiformes; family Ceratodontidae; genus Neoceratodus; species Neoceratodus forsteri. The sequence continues at coordinate 777,128,362 of CM028137.1, forward strand.
CAGACTGAAGGGAATTAAAAAAATTACTGTGCACTACCAGTGTTCACAAGTGTCCACAAACTATTAATTATTTAAATAAAATGATAGGGCATTAGTCTTACTGTGCGCTGCCAGTTTTCACAAGGCACAAACACACAAAGTATTCATTATTTAAATAATATGATTACTTATCAAAAGATTGCTGTTCTTTCAGTAGCAATATATGAGAGCTCTAATTATTTGAAAGTACAACAGAGGACACTGATATAATAAATTGCATTTGGCTCTTGAATAGAATTTCAACACTGCCTCTGGAAGGAAGATCAATTGTTGTCTACCTATTTGACACACAAACTGAAGTAAAACAAAAAAAAGTAATAATGACCGGAACCTAACAATCTAGCAAAGATTTTACATAAAATGGAATCAAAGCCCAAGTAGCCACAACCACCATTGTTTTACCCATAAATGAATGACCCTCAACAGGTGTCACATCACCTTTAAGTGACAAAAAGAAACAGCAATATAAAAAAAAGCTTTTGCTGCAAATTGTGGGAAAAAGATTCATGTTTCCTGGTACAACCGAACCCTTTCTCCCACTTTGGAGGAGAAAATGGTTGTTTCATGAAATGAAGTGCAGCAATTTGTGGCAAAAGAATGTCTTGGAAAAAATAAACACTTTACTGGGCATTATTCTAAAAAATTGACCCCAGAATCCGATTCTTCTGATGCTGCATAGGTAAACACAACTGTTTGTATTTACCAAGTGGCAATATTTTTTCAAATATTTAAGTCTGTTTGCTTTGCTAACTGAAAACCAGATGGTGGCAGCATGGAGAAAGACTTCCCATTTGGGGCAAAAGATGCCTGTTTTGTGGCATTTGTTGAGTGGGACATCCAACTTTTCCATAGGAAATAATAGGAGACTTGAAAATTTAATAACTCTTGAACAGATTAATATATTTTCTCCAAATCTTCAAAAGACTCATCAGTGTCCCAAGGCCTGTATATCCTGCTAATTTCAGACCACAACTCCACACAGCTTCTGAGAAATAGTGTGACAGAGGATTTACACAAACATGGTAATTTTCACATTTTTTGACACTCCGTATCTCCATACCTGCATATCTGACCACAACAAACCTTGACACATCCAGAGATCTTTGGTCCCTGATGGTGCTTACAAAAGTTCATATGAATTGGTGGAATGGTTGCAAAGTTATTAAAGTGCAAAGGTTTGAGTTTAATATAGAAGTGATCGTTGAACCCCAAGTTTTACACCATAATAACTTTGGAACCATTCAACAGATTTGCACATAACTTGGTATGCACTCTCCTGTGGGGTAGCTATCCTGATATGCCAAGTTTTGTTTTGATCAGATGTACTGTTTGTGTGCAGCACATAGTGAAAGAAGTGCATTTTTTGCTTTTTTCAGCAGTCTTTCCTGCAATTTCCTTATTACCTTGCACCCACACCATTTGGGATTTTAACCTGAAATGTTCAGAGTAGAAGGAGCTTGCCCTAAGGAATACACCAGTGTTATTTTAGTGAAACAAATATTAATCTGATCCAAAGTTATTCAAGTGTGGAAATTTTGGTCCTGAGCATGCTCAGTTCAGTGTTTTGGATAGATGCACAGCTGTGAATAAGAAATTCAGCTCATGAATGGGGATTTTGACAGTTCACAAATTGGGATTCATTCAATCCCAGTTCATGAGAAAGAAATCCTCATTCGTGAGCTGCCATCTTGTTTTAACTTTTAGCCCAAAACAAAATGTTGTTACTTGCCCCATGGATGTAGTCTGTAGAAACAAATGCATGGGTGTCATTCAGGGCATGCCATCTACAGAACCATGTGTTTGATTTCCATCAGTTTATTTAAAAAACAGCTGTTTTTTAATTTGAAAATCCCCATTTGCGACTCGCTTCCGATCCCTGTTCGTCAGGTATCCAAATCCCCATTCATGAGCCAATCCCCATTTCTGAGCTGTCAAAATCCCTGTTCATGAGATAAGGGCCAGATGGCCCTTATCTCATGAATGGGGATCAGCTAATGAATGAGGATTCTGACACCTCATGAACAGGGATTCAGCTGACAAAAGGGGACTTTGACATGTCATGAACAGGGATTATACAAACTAAATCCCTGCTCGTAAGGTGTCAAAAATCCCCGTTTGTCAGCTGATCCTCATTCGTGAGGTGTCAAAATCCCTGTTTGTGAGACCAGATGGCCAGATATGGCCATCTGGTCATGAGATAAAGATCAGATGGTCAGATAGGGCCATCTGGTCCTCATCCCACCTCACGAATGGGAATCAACTGATTAATGGGGATCCATAATGGTTGATTTCCCCAAAACAAAAAACTGGCCCCAGCACTTATTCTTTAAATGCCGACATCGGGGTGCCCAGTCCCCATGTCAGCATGTATCTCCCCCCTACTAATATGGCACATTGGGAGCCCACTTCAGTGTGCAAAATAGATATTTAATTTTTAAATAAATTGTAATGCTTCTGACACAAGGATGCCCATTCCCAGTGTCAGATGATGCCCCATCCCAATGCTGCTAGACTTGAATAGCTGACAATGGGTGCCAAATCCCTGTGTTGGCATGTATCCACCCCTCCCACTAATGTGGCATACTGGGAACCCACCCCAGTGTGCCCAAATATGTCTAAATATTTTAAAATATCTGTAAATAAAGAAAACCATCCCCTGATGTATTTTATTTCTTTTTTTAAACCTGCAAAAAAGAAAATGGTCCCTAGTCATCTCCCCAGTCCCCCCTCCGCACCATCTCACTGAGCACCCACTGCCCTGCACCCCAGCTTACCCAAACTTACCTCTGGAGGTCAGGAGCTGTGATCTACTCTGGACTGGGACACATCTGCACTCTTGAAAGCAGAACCACAAATTGAAAAATCAAAGGTAAGCGCCGTATAATGGTAGTCAATGGGGGTTTCAACTTAGGTTGATATCTTAGCCATTTGTAGGAATTTTGGCCCAAATTTTTAATATGGGGTTCTTGGGACCCCACCTTGTGAACACTGGCACTGTCATTTCATTACTCGGTCCTGAAAGATGATTTTGCTGTCGCTGCGTGGAATCACCTTTTGTGACTGATTAACAAACAGGCAGTGCCACTGTCCAAGAGGCGGAGTCCCAAAAAGCCCATGTTGCAAAATTGGTGAAAACATTCCAAAAAATGACTGCGTTACGAGTGTGTGTTGTGCAGTTTTTGTGCACGCTTGTAACTTCGCCGATTTTTAATATTTGCACTCCAGATTTTCAATATTGCCATTTTTTCACATCTCCTTATGAACAATATAGCTGTCATTTTTCACATCCTGCCTGAAAAATGTTTTTGCACCTATGGCACAGAATGGCGCGGTCACTGTGCGAAATCAACTTTTGGGATGGATTAACAAAATCACAGTGCCACTGTTCATGAGGGGAGGTCCCAAAAATCCCATGTTGAAAATTAGGTGAGCAAATTTCAACAAATGATTGCATTACGAACATGCATTGTACAGTTTCTATGCACGCTCATAACTTCGCCAATTTTTCATGTTTCCACTCCAGATTTTCAACATTATCATTTTTTCACACAACCTCCTGAATAGTACAGCTGTATTTTTTTAAATCCTGCCAAAAATGTTTTTCCACACCTGTGGCTCAAAACGGCGTTACAGTTGTGCAGAATTACATTTCAACAGGGATTTTAAAGTTTTCTGTACTGGATACATGTGGTGAGGTGATAAGAAGGTTATGTTGAACATTTGGGGTGAAAATGATTTAAGATGGCACAATTATGACTATTTGTTGCAATTTCATTATGCCTGCTCATAACAATGTGTAGAAGCGCAGGGGCCAGAGACCCCTGTGTTTCCACAGCTACATACATATGTGCATCTGTGGAGGGATAGGAGTGCAGGGTCTGAATGACCCTGCACTCCCACTGTGACATATGGATACTATTGTTCCATCTGGATGGAGGAATGGGAGCGCAGGGTCTCCCACAGTAAAATAAAGATACTATTATACTATCTCAAAAAGTGAGGAGATAAACTGCAAAACACTTCATTAATGCATCGCTTAGGGTTGATGCACCAAAAGTATGGAAATAAGGTGTTAGGGTTGAGCCCCTTGCCCCCCACCCTACCACCCCACCCCCCATCCTCCACACATCAAAAGGCATTGGGGTGTGTCATGGGGTCATTACTCCTAACTATCGCCCCATTTCCCTATACTGCACCATATCAGCCTGTTTACATATGGAATGGGGTGAGAGTTGGGCCTAATGACCCCATGGCACCCCCCAGTGCCTGATGGTGTGTGGATGATGGGGGTGGAGTGGTAGGGTTGGGGGCTAGTGGCTCAACCCTAATGCCTCATTTCCATACTTTTGTAGCTTGAATCCTAACTGATGCATTAACAAAAAATGTTTTCAATATATAGATATATAATATTTCAGATCCTTAAAACTCAGGAATGGAATTGCATGAATGTTTGCATGAGCAGTCTGGAGGGCAATTTGGCAAGTTTTGTGTTTGTCAGATGTCCAGATTCTGAGAGGTTGCTGTTTTTTTTTATCTCACCTACAGCCCAGTTTGGAATTTTGTTCTGACATTTTGGGGGTAGAAGGGGCTTGCCCTAGAAAGTTGCCTTTTTTTTGGTTTGGTGACAAAATATTAATCCATTCCTGAGTTTTAAAGGTTTGAAATTTCTAAGTATGCTCAGTAGGGTCTTTCATGTATATGTTTGATACTAAAGCAAAATTCAGACTTTATTTTTTTTCTCACAAAAGAAGATTCCTCTTTCGTGAGCCATAATTCTTCTGTTGTGAGAAAAAATTTCTTTCACGTGGCATCCATTTTTTTTATTAAAAAACAAACAAACTTGAAAACCCATAAAAATGATGCCCTGAAGAAAAACAAACACTTGAATCTAGGTAAACAGAATCTGTGTAACTAGATTCTTGTGTTTGTTTTTTGAAAAGAGATCCCACAATATGGTTTTGGGACATCCCTACAATTCTAGGTGGAAGACCTAGCAAGGGGTTCTGATTCTTCTTTCATGAGCCAAACTTCTTCTTTTTTGAGTCTCATGAAAGAAGACTCTCAAATCATGAAAGAAGAAGGTGGGACTTTCATTTGTTTAACTTCTTTTGTGAGTTATGAAAGAACTCATGAAAGAAGGTTGGGTCATAAAAGAAGAGAGTGGCACTGAGTTTTATCATAGTTCTTTCATGAGCTGAACTTCTTTCATGAGTCATGAAAGAACTTATGAAAAAGGAATTTCGGCTTATGAAAGAAGAGGATGGGACTTGATTTCTTTCACAGTTCTTTCATGAGGTCATATGAAAGCGCCATTGTTCTTTTGTGAAATCTCATGAAAGAACTGTTCGTGAGTGGAACTTTATTGAATTCTGAAGCTGCAGTTGAAGTCATGCTGCTGTCTTTAAATGGAGCAGTGTGCAGCCAATCCCCTGATCTGTTTCTGTCTGTCTGTCTCTCTCTCTCACTTTATTAATATCTATCTATCTATCTATCTATCTATCTATCTATCTATCTATCTATCTGTCTCTGTCTCTCTGTCTATCCCTCTGTCTATCTATCTATCTATCTTGCTATCTATCTAGATAATCTATCTATTTTTTTCAAATATTTCTTAAGCAGACAAGGGTGCCCACACCCGTACCACTTCTTTCACCCCCCTCTAGGTTGCCCGCCTCTTCCCAATTTTTTTTACAGTAATAAGCAGACAGGGGTGCCCACCCCTGGTACTGCTTCTGTTCCCCCCTCCTTCCAGGTCACCCACCCCCTTCTCTTAATATATGTGGTGGCACCAGGTACTCACCCCCCGTGCCACCAAAGATCATCCCAAGACTGCAGTGCACAGTCGCCAGTGTCAGCGTGCCCCCCTAAAATAATGAAAACCATCCCTCATCGATCTTTTTTTCAGTGTAACTTGGAAAACAGGAAATAGTCCATTGGTGATCTGACCCCCCACAGACCCCATCCAACCAACATCGACCCTCACGTAGCACCCACCACCCTATACTCCCCACATCCTAACTCACATGAGCATGTCCCATGATGTAGATCCACTTTTCATTTGAAAATATGTCTTGCTGCTGGACTCAATATGAGAAAATAAGGTACAGTAAGTCTGGTTTAATGTATTTCAATGGGCTTGAACTTTTATGCATAATTTTGTCATTTCTTAATATTTTTACAGCAAATTTTCAACATGGCCTTTTAGGGACCCTGACTCATGAATGAGGGATTTAAAAGTATTCAAATCCATCTCATAAGGTGATTTCATGGTCACTGTATGAAATCACCTTTCAGGCAGGATTTGAAAAATGTCTCCACTCTTGTTAATGAGGTAGGATCATAAGAAGGCTTTGTTGAAAAACTGAGGTAAAAATATTGAAAAACAACAATGTTATAAGTGTGCATTGAAATTTTTCAACATACTTTCATAACTTTGGTAATTTTCAATATTTCAACCCCAATCTTTCAACACAGCCATTTTTTCACATCACCTCATGAATGTGGCAGCTGTCATTTTTCAAATCCTGGCCAAAATATGTTTTAGTACTTGTGGCACAAAATAATGTTTCAGTCAGGATTTGAGAATTTTCACCTACTGGATTCATGAGGTTGGGGTCATATGAAGGCTATGCTGAAAAGTGGGGGTCAAAATATAAAAAAAGCAACAGTTATAATCATACATTGACATTTTTCTACACTCACTCATAAGTTCAGTAATTTTCAATATTTTGACCTTAAATTTTCTGCATAGACATTTTTTTTCACACAACCTCATGAATGTAACAGTTGTCATTTTTCAGATCCTGGCCAAAATGTGATTTTGCACCTGTGGTGCAAGATGACATTTTGGCTGGGAGTGATGAGTGAACATTGTAATTTTTTTTGTGCTTCCACAGCCTGATGGACTCCATGTTTAGCACAGTGCCTGAAATGCCCTGCACATCTGCATCTGTAGCACATGGAGGCTCATGGCTCCTTCCACAGCCAGACAGACTCTTCACTTGGTGCAGGGCATGGAGGGCCCTGCACATTTGCATCTGTAGCCACATGGAAGCTCAAGTGCTGGCAGGTCCTGCACTTCCACAGCTAGCCGGACTCCTTACTTGCACTGAAGTGTAGGGCCTGCAGGGCCCTAAACTTCCACTTAGATGGACTCCACACTTGGTGCAGGGCCCAGAGGGCCCTGCTCATCTGCAACTGCAACTGCATGGCAGTGCAGGACCTATGGGTCCTGGTCTTCTGCAGCCTGATGGAGTCCACATTTGGTGCAGAGCCTTTCAGCTCCTGAACATCTGCATCTGTAGCCACATAAAAGTGCAGGGCCTGTATGGCCCTGCTCTTCCACAGCCAGATGGGTCCCTTCTTGCAGGTCCCAAAGGGAGCTGCATGAATGAGGATATGATTCCACTATCTCAAAAGAAAGGAAATTCCTTGCAAAAAAGTGGGGGGTAATGCACCAGTTAGGTTTCAACCTAAAGTATATTCATAAGGTAGAAAAATAAATGAGCAGACTGCATGGGCCTTGCAGTCCTTATCTGCCATCAACTTCTATGTTTCTATGTTTCTATGTGTATGTCTTGCACCTGTGGGTGAAGAGGAGCAGGCCCCTTGGGGCCTGCACTTCTACAGGCAGAAGTACTGCTGCAATTTTTGTATCTGAAAACCTGCTACCCATTTGAACAATTTCTAGATCCACTGCTGAAAGCATGATACCCACATTGCAACAGTACTTCCATCTTCATAATGGCAGGTCCCACAAGGCCTGCCCTTCTGGAGCCAGAAGTTGGTGTGTTTGTCCTACACCTGTGGCTGAAGTGGTGCAGGCTCCCTTCGGGGCCTGCATTTCTGCAGACATAAGATCTCTTGCAATTTTGGAATCATAGATTTTGTGGCTTCCATGTTTCTGCAGTCAGAGGTTGGTGTGTATGTATTACACCTGCGGCTGCAGAAGCCCAGGTCCATCACGTGTGTGTATGCCTCACAGTTTTCATGAATACCTGAGGATACAGAAAAGCTGGCCCCTTTCAGGCCTACACTTCTGCAGACAAAGGAACTCTTGTAATTTGGGTATCATGGATTTATATCTGTGATTGCAAGGGCCTATGCTTCTGCACACAGAAGCAATGCTCTGATTTGAGTATCTTGGATTTCTATCTGCAGCGACAAGTGAATGTGTATGTCTTGTGGTGTATGTGTCTTGTGGTGTGCATGCCGCAAATACAAATCCTTCAACGTATCATATCAGTGCTACTGAATTTGTGACATATTGAAACAGTCTTATGTTGTTTGTCTTACCTGATGATGTCTGTCTGTGGCTGCTTGTGTGAACTTGTCTTTGGGTGCTTTGTGTGTGTGTGTGTGTGTGTGTGTGTGTGAAGGGGTGGAGTTAGACTTCCAAACCCTAATGGCACAGTTCCCTACTTTTGTTGCTTTAAGTTGAACCCTAACTGATGCATTTATGCAGTCTTTTGCAATGAATATCTATTATATATATTCTTTGCAAAAAACTGTGTTAATGCATCAGTTTGGGTTCAAGTTAACACCACAAAAGTAGGCAATCACAGACAACCATATTCAGGTGTGGTAAACAACATACAACTGTTTCCAGAAGACAGAAAAGCAGGAGCACTGATGTGCTGCCTTCATGGATTTGTATCTGTGGTATACACACCGCAAGACATACACAGTCACTTCTAGCTGCAGATAGAAATCCTCAATGATAACATAATAGCACTGCTTTTATGTGCAGAAGCACAGGCCCCTGCAGCCATAGATACAAAACCATGATCCCCGAATTACATGGGGCCGGTCCTTTTGTAGCCATAGGTACTCATCCACATTGTAAGACATGGACATAGTATTTTATGCAGAAGTGCAGGCCCATTTGGGGCCTGTGCCTCCGAATTCACAGGTGTATGATATACACACACCTCTGGCTGCAGAAAACCAACCGCCATAAAGTCCATAATACAAAAATTGTAACAGTACTTCTGTCTGCAGAAGCCAGGCCTTTGCAGTTATGTGGCTGCATATAGAAAACCATACATTAGTGGATCAAGCTATGTAGTGAGGTAGAACTGGCTATTCTCTTACTCCAACAAAAAGTAGTTGTTTTAACTGAATCTGAGCTGTCAAAAGTAACATTTTACTTTTTTGAGGAAAGTATTACCCCTAAACAAAACTACTATCCCCTTGATACATTTTAATATCCACTGCTGAAACTATGATACCCACATTGCGACAGTACATCTCCCTGTAGAAATGCAGGCCTCTGATGTCAAAGGTACTCATGCACGCTGTACAACATAAACACACAGTGGGACCTGTGCTTATGCAGCTGCAGATACAAATTGAAAAGTGATTTTGCAGAGTGACTGAAAATTGCCTTTCAGGATTAATTTTTTTTTGTACCAGACCTTGACTAGGCTCAACACCCCCCATCTGGCCCTGCACTCACCCTCTTGGGATTTACCTTTGAGGATGTTCCTCCAAGGCTTACCCCCAAGGGTGAGGCTGCCAAGTATGTGCATCCCAAATGGAATTGAAATTCAGTTCCTAACAGATATTTCTGCTGGTTTTCCTCCCCGGCTTATCCCCCAGGGCGGGGCCACAGGTCAGGGCTGTTCCCAATGGAATTACAGCTCAGTCACCAGCTGAGTGCCATGGGTGGTGGTGCAGGACTTGCAAGGTGGGGCATCATTCTGTGGCTGGCATTTTTTGCAGGTTTTGCCCATGGGAGGCATGGCATGCAATGATGTAGGGCACCTTGGTGTAAACATCTGGCACTCCTCCCCACAACACAGGCTCTGGCAGCTGCTCCCCCAGCCTCTGCCAGAGGTCAGTCATGCACTGAATGTTCACCCACCCTCCCCCTTGGAGGATGACAGCAGTCCATGGGACACTCAATCCTCTTGCCCTGGCCAACCCTCTTCCTCCTCAGGTCCATTCCTGAACCCAAGGCATCAGTGTCATAAGCAGAAACACTACTGCTGCTCTGGCGGGCTGGCTCAGGATGGATCTGAAAAATGTCAGCTACCTTGTTCATGAGGCAGGGTCCCAAAAATACCTTCTTAAAATGTTGGTGTAAAAACACTGAAAAATGACAACGTTATGAGTAAAAGTTCAAAATACATTGAAACACATTAACCAGATTTATTTTCTTATATCGCAGTCACTGGCTCCAGCAGCAAGATGTCTTCTGTACCAGAGAGTGATCTACATTGTGGGACATGTTTAGGTGAGCGAGGGTGTGTGTGGGGTGTGGGTAGGGGTGCTGAGTGGGGAGTCAAGGTGGGAGCGGAATATGAGGGGGTAAGATCAGCAAGGGACCTTTTTCTTCTTTGCAGGCTTCTTAAAAGAATGAAAAGAAGTTCAACTAAGGATATTTTTTTTTTTTTTTACAGGTGAACCCTAGACGACACTGAGGACTGGGCCCCCCACTGTCTGGGTACTCTTCAACAACACCAGCAGTTGGCCACCTATATATTTTGGGAGCAGCTGATCAGGAGAGAAGGGGGTATAATTCAAACAGTATTGGGGGTTGGCATCCCGTCCCCATACAAATTAAGATAGGTAGGTAGCTATGATAAACAAATAGATGGAGATAGATAAACATGATAGATAGATAGAGAGATAGATAGATAGATGCATACATACATACATGCACAAGAGTGTGAGGAAGACTGACTTCTCACCGCTGGCACTCAAGACAGCAACACATCTCCATCTGTGGCAGCAGCAGTGAGGAAAGTCCCACTGTTCTCATACAGAGAGCACAGTTCCCTTCATGGCTTGCCAATGTTGCCTTTGGGGTGTTCAGAAAAGTTATTTCCAGGTGTAATTTTAAAAAACAAACACCAGAATCTAGATAAATGGGTCCCATTTAGCCATGTTCATGTGTTTTTTTTTAAACTTCATTTTTAGGTATTTTCCATGGTTTTTAGTTGAAAAAAAAAAAAGACAGTGGTTGTCATGAATGATGCTTTTCCTCATGAGTGATAATTTGCGAAAGGTAAATGCCTGCGGAAGTTCAGTTTATCTTTTGTACCAGGGGGTTATCCAAAAACCCTACTGAACATGCTGAGAGAAAAACTTTAAATCCTTATAGCTCTGGAACAGATTACTATTTTTTCACAAAACCTTCAAAAGGCTTAGAAAACAATTCTATACTGTCTAGGCTGTACAAAAGAGCAAAAAAAGTGTAGTAAGTATAGAAAAAAACCACCATAATTAATAAAAATCAATGTTTCATATCTCCTAAACCTCAGAAGATGCTGTCACAAAACTTTTCTCATATTGAGACCCTGCCAGCCAGACCATGCATGCCAAAGTTTGGGATGTATAGTTGAACACCACCAAAATTATTAAGGTGCACAGACTGAGATTTAACATTAAACACCTTACTCAGCCCTAACTATATGTATTAGGGCTGCACAAACAAATACTATTTGGGTCAAAAAAACACAGATTCTGCACTTTTTATCAATACAAAATAACACTCTTAAATATTTGTGCTAGACCATAAAAATAGTAATAGACCTTGGTTGGGACTGATGTGGCCCATATATGATTACTACTGCTGATAATGTGAACGCATATTTTATTTATAACTCTGCATATTTTATTGAAACTTCTCAAACCTTTGGTCTTATTTCATTGTTAACAACAGAAACAAGTCTGAAAAGTAAAATAAAACATTTTGAAAACACTAATATTTAAATAAATAGAAATGCAGATACAAATACCAGAGACATAGCTACAAATATTGAAAATCAGCTTTGTGCGTAGCCCTAATATATATCTATTATAGCGGTGTGGTAATGCCACTATAGTTAGGGTTGAGTAGGCTGTTTAATGTTAAATGCCAAACTTTGCACTTTAATAGCTTTGCCACTTTTCAACAGATTTGCACAAAAGTTTGCTTGGGGAGTCTTGGGGGCATCATCTCTTGAAGTGACAAGTTTCATTCTGGTTGTATGTGCGGATTCTGAGATCCGGATAACAAAAAAGTGAAAAAAAAAAATGAGTTTTTTTTTTTTGGGGGTATCTCCTAATTTACATGGCTTGAAGTTTGCTCTGAAATTTTCAGAGTAATAAAGGCTTGGGCCAGAGTGTTGCCTCTCATTGGTTTGGTGAAAAAAAACATTAATCTATTACAGAATTATAAGGATTTGAAATGGTTCTGAGCATGTCCAATATGGTCTTTTGGATAGCTGTTTCACATGCTAAATAATTTGGGCTATATGAAAAATGATTCTGTTTCATATGGGGTAACCTTGCTTGTGACAAAAAAATATTTTTCTCATATGGCCACCATCTTGTTTCCATTGTTTTCAAAAAAGGTTTTTGTAAACCCATAAAATCATATCCTACAGAGACACCAACAAATGTATCTTGCTAATCAGAACCCCCTTAGGACAACAGTTCTCAAACTTTGTCATAGTAAGCCTCCCCTAAGCCATGGAAAAGATCTTGAGCCTCCCCCAAAATATTGAAATATCATTGGGCCCCCCATAGAAAAATAGCTTACTTTTCACAGGTACATCAGGAATAAATTGAAACCTCTTTGCATAGCTGGCTCTCATGTTAAGCTTATTGTAACCCCTCCCAACAGGACACCTACTTGCTCCAATATTTTGACTCTCGAACCATTGTTACCCCTTACTGCCATATCTTCATGGATCAGATTGCTTTCCATTTGCCCTCTAACTGGAATAACCTTCCTGGTGACCTCTGCCTCTCCCCCTGCTCTAAAGCAACTTCTCAGGGATCATTTTGCTCCCTCCTGCTCTTATTCCTAGTACCTGTGTGGTTAACTTGTATTTGGACAGTTCTGCTGCCAGTCTATTTGATCAGTTGTTCCTTGCATTGTCAGTTTATTGTTCTTAATTTGTTTGCATGTTTATTCATTTTGTATTGCTTGAGTATTTTGCAGTTACATTTTGAATTGTATTCTCTCACTACCCTTCCCTGGGTACACCTGAAATAAGCCATGGCTCAGCGTGCAAGTACCTTCCTGTTCACAGACTGTGAATAAATACATAAATTCATCTACTGTTATCCTCCTTCAGTTTGCCTTATCCCTTCACACAAAATCTATAAAGTTTAAAAGTAATATATAATACTTTTTCAAGACTTGATTGAGCCTCCCCTGAAACAGGTTGGGGCCTCCCCAAGGAGGCTGGCCTCACCATTTGAGAACCCCTGCCTTAGGAGGATTCTGCAATTAGATTTTCTGAAAAACCACCCAGAAATGTATTTTCACCACATTTTAGAATCTTTCTTCATGATCTGAATTTCTATGCTCATATGGCCATATAAAAATGGAATAGGGCCATAAGAAAAAAAGATTCCCTTCATACTTAAGAAGAATTCGGATTTAGTTTTTTATATTCTTTTTTCATATGAGGGAAACTTTTTTTGTATGAAGGACACAATCTAACGGAAAAAGATCCCTTCACATGAAAAAATAATTTGGACTTAGTTTATTTTCGCAATCTTTTTTTTACGAAGGAATCTTTTTTCATATGAATGGCACAACCTCATGAAAAAGATCCCTTCATACAGAAAAACAATTTGGACTTAGGTTTTTTGTTTCACATGCTTTTTTTTTTTACTTTCTTTATGCTCCCTCCTCGCTGGTTACCTGATCTCTCTCCGGTGAGGTCTCTCAGCCCAGCCTGTTCCCACACATGAGAAGTCCCCAGATGTACTCCTGGTTTGGGACTGCCTCCTCTCCAGGTTTTTATTTTAGTCTTTGGTAACTGGGTAAGGCCCACTAGGCACAAGTGCCTGTTTTCAGGGGTGACCTGGGAGCACTGGGTGGTTAAGCGGCTTGCTCAGAGTCACACAGTATGCAAGTGGAGGTTGTGAGAATCAAACTCAGGTCTGATCTGCTGGATGTTTCAAGCTTGTTCACACCTCATTCCTCTAACCTCTAAGCTATACTTACAGCTTCCACTGGCCCCCCAACACCCCAGATCTGAGCACCCCGGGGCCGGATCGCAGACTCTTTCTTGGAGCACTATCTGAAATCTAGTAGAGTGACCAGGGAGTGAAAGGAAAACCAGGACTTAGCAGGAGGACACAGCACTGTGCATGTGGGCCATCCACTGGATCCACTTTTGCCTATCAGGCATTCAGGGCTTTTTCCGCTTTTCTGTCTCTCCCTATTGGCTCGGTCATGCAATGTGCACCAGCACGAGTGTGCACTCTCCTGCACATGCTCACAGGAGCACTGCCACAATCAATCCCCTTATTGGAGATCCCAATGACTGCTGTTCCCCCAGTCTCCACTGGGAGTTGCTCAGCGCTGGGATCAACTACCCCCCTCCCTCCCAGGAAAGGAGAGGAGAGCAGTCCTCCAGATACTCAATCCTTTCCTCCCTTGCTGACCCCAACAGCCTGAGTCTACTCCCAAACCCAGGTCACCAGCGTGGTGTGAGGTGTGGCATCCAGTGTCTCAACCCTCAGTGCCAGCAGACCGGTAACACATTTCAACTTTTAGCAAGCCATAACTCCATCAGTGTATGCAATTAAGGGATAATCTATATATCAGAATAAAGGTCTTAATGAACACTTAAACACTAACACATAACCCTCTCCCCAAAAAAAATTTGAGGCGAGATTAAAAAAAAACAACATAAAAATTAAAAGAAAATTGCAGTTCCCAGGGGGTAACACTGCAACTTTAATAAGCTGTAACCCTTTAATCTTTGGCATTAACAGACAATTTATATATCAGTAAAAAGGTTTTAAGAAGTAGTACAACACTAAGCCTCTAAGAAATAAGAACAGAAAATGGTCCATCCCTACAAAACAAATAACAAGAATGCACATGCATTGCTTTTCTGGAGGAATGGAAGCACAGGGCCCAGAAGGCCCTATGATTCCACACCCACATACACATGTGAATAAATGCAGGCATGGAAGTGCAGGGCCCAGAGAACCTTGCACTTCTGTGATCACATGGATGTGTTCATGCAGGTCCCACAGGGTCTGTGTAAATGTCAACACAATTCTGCTATCTCAAAAAGTAAGAAAATTCATTGCAGAGAACATTGTTAATGCAGTAGTTAGGGTTAACAACCTCTAACTTCCCACCCCACCCACCCCCAAGCACAAAAAGGAAAAAACATTACAGTTTTCCCTGTCATCACTCTTGGTGAATCAGTGGTGGGGTGTTCCTTGGAGTTCTCTACCCCAATGCTCACTCCACTGAAATATACCGTATTTCACCATTTTATAGCCACCCTCAAATAGAACCCACCCCTGAATTGAAGCCGCATGCCGATTTTGGAATTAGCAATAGAAGCCATCCTTGTTTATAAGCCTTAAGTATTACTCAGTAAACAGAATTCAGAAACATCTGTAACAACAACTGGCAGCCTTAAGCACTTTCATACAAAGGACCTCGGTAACAGCTTCTTGCCACTGCCATGATTGTTGCTCCGTCGTACAGAATGGGACTTCATAAACATTTACCCTCATTCCCAAAACACAATAGTGTTAGTATCTAACTTCAATAATATCCACTTCCTATACAGTACAGTACAATGCTTCATGCCTGCTACATGCCAGCGACATACGATGCAAGCAAGCAAGCTTCTGTGTCTCGGGTTGCTACCACATGGCCTTTGGTTGCTACCGTGTCATCATGCAAATCCTAGCTGAAGTGGTAACCATGGACACAAAAAGAAATACAACAAATGACCACTGATAAGTTTTTCAAGCTAATTTTATTTTTATTGCTTTTCAGTTTTTTTTTTGTTTATGCAAGTAAAAGTACTCAGGCATTTAGCAAATCCTAATGGATTTTAATCGATTTCATCATCGCTGTCCTGGTCAGCTTCTGCTTCAGAGCTCCAATTACATTATTCATAGCATCCTTTGGGAAAATATTCCCTTTATAGTTTTATATATATATACATATATATATATTTATATATATACATATATACATATATAAAATACAAAATCACACATGCCCACACAATGCAAAGCATCTTGGGCTGCATATGCAAATCACCACAGAATGTTATGCTTGTTCAGCTTTAAGCAGAACTGCATGGTGCCGAAAGGCCTCTCACACAGTTTGCAAAGGGTGCTAACAGATGACAGAGACACGTGTTTCGCCCTGCCAGGACTCATCAGTATGCCTCGTCTGTTTGACACCCCAGTGGAATGAACCAGCTCCCCTAAGACAGGGGGGTTCACCATAACATAACCAAGACAGACTGTGTTAGGGGAGCTGGTTCATTCCACTGGGGTGTCAAACAGAAGAGGCATACTGATGAGTCCTGGTAGGATGAAACATGTGTCTATGTCATCTGTTAGCACCCTTTGCAAACTGTGTGAGAGGCCTTTCAGCACCATGCAATTCTGCTTAAAGTTGAACCAGCATAACATTCTGTGGTGATTTACATATGCAGCCCATGATGCATTGCATTGTGTGGGCATGTGTGATTTTGTATTTTCTTGAAACTTGGCTTCTCAGCCAAATGACCTTTTGGGTAACTCCTTGCCCAGTGTTTCACAGAGGTTCTTTGTCTTTCTATATATATATATATATATATATATGATATATATATATATATATATATAACGGGATACATGATGGGCATGAGTGTGATATGGCAAATATTGTCACTCCTGCAGAGTGGGCTCTGGATATCTCAGAAGTGCTGAAGGCATGAGTGAGATATCCAGAGTTCATGATTCAGGAGTGACAATATTTGCCATAGCACACAATCTGCCCATCATGTATTCAATACATACAATAGGGCCAAGAGTTTTGGAAGTTTTGTTATGCTGTCTTGTGTTCTGTTACTGTTTATGTGTTTGCTCATTCTGTGTGTGAGTTTTTCTGAATGGGCTGGCAGTGTTATAAACTCTGGGAGACACATGAGTGTGTTTTGCAATGCTAAATGAGTTAGTTTTAGGTAGGAGTGAGAAACAATTTTGTGAGGCTGTATTGTTTAGAAGTCTGGCTGCAGTGAAGCTGAGAGCATCACAGTAATTGTAATGAGCTGAGAGGCAGAGTGTCAGAAGAGCTGATACTGTTTTCAGTAGTAATTAAGTTAGCTAAAGGCAGAGTGCAGAATGTTCTATGAAATTGTGCTCTTTAGGATTCTGGCTGCAGTGAAGTTCAAAGTATCACAGTAATTGTAATGGGTTAGAATCAGAGTTTGAGAACAAGTGAGAGTGTGTTTCAGTGGTAGTTGAGTTAGCTGCAGGCAGTGGTTTAGACTGTTCTGTGAAGTTGTGCTGTTTAGAATTCTGGCTGCAGTCACAGTAATGAGCTGGAAGTTGGTGGGGGGATAGGTGTGTTTTGTAATGCTCACTGAGTTAGCTGTAGGCAGCAGTGAAACCTCTGAAGTAGTTTTGCACTTGTGTCTATGGTAACAGCACAGGTGTTTCTTGCATGCTGAGGGGGAAGCTGCCTAGAGTGGTGACCTTTTGTGACCTGTGTGTGTAAATGGCTGATATCATCACAGTAGAGCAGAGGATAAAAATATCACACTGCAGTGGATGATACACTGTTTTATTTCACTCATTTACCACTTACCTTATTGTGTATATATATATATATATATATATATATATATATATATATCACCAAAAAATAAAATTTCACCGAATGTTTGGGTAAATTTAAAACATGATATCGATTATACTATTAAAATACTCCCGGATAGTAACATTTTGGTTGCAGCTGATTTTAATGCCAGAATAACAAATTATGAAACCTACATATTCTCAGGACAGAAATGACATTTGTAAATACTGGGGCTAGGCCCAGTAAAGATATGAAGAGAAATGACCAGGGGAAAGACTTTCAGAAACTAATAGAGGAAAATGCTTTATTAATCTCAAATAAATGGATTCAGGGTGATGAAGAAGGTAGTGCCACCTACTTCTCTCAAAATGGTCAGAGCACAATAGACTACATTTTATATAACCCAGAAATATATAATTTTTTCACTAACCTTGAAATTAATATCAGACCAGAAAGTGATCATGCTCCACTCTCTCTGAAAATGACATTGGTGGAAGAGATTCCTTTGAATGGGGACAACATAACCCCATTGGTCTCACTTTATTGTCAGGGGAGAAAGAATTTGAAATGAAATAAGATTAAACACACTCAAATAAATGAAATAATATCCAACTGGAATTTAGATGTAAACCAGTTAACTAATGTACAAGTAGATTCCCCACAGCTATTAGAACAGAAGTTTGAAACATTATATGAAAATACTAAATCACTGATATACTGTATGTTAAATCAAGATCTGATTCACAAAATAATGATAGATGGTTCAATGAGGAATGTAGAAAGACCAAAAAGGAACTGAGCAAGTTAATTAAATGGACTAAGAAACACCCATCAAAGGAAAAGTTTGCAAATTTAAATAAAAATAGCAAATAATATAATAGACGTCTTGAAAGAAAAAAACTAGAATATCAACAAAATCAGTGGGTAGAAATGTATCATGCCACACAGGAAAAAGGTACTCATAAATTCTGGAGAATGGTTGCAAAAGGATAATGAATATCACACAACTTTAGCAGTACACATTCCAAAAGAATTATAGATTGAGCATTATAAAACTATTTTTGCTAGAGTTGACATAGAAAATCAGGATTCAGAATTAACTGAAATGTTAAGATATTCATCCAACACTGCATTTAAATTCTCAGAAAAAGAAGTAGAAGAGGCTATATCTAAATTAAAAAATAACAAGACCCCCATCCCAGATGGCATCCCCTCAGTAATCTATAAACAATATATGGACTCTTGGACCCCAATATTGACATGTATACTTCAACTTATGTGTAACGCACAAATATGTACCTGCTTCTTGGACCACAAACATCATGGTGCCATTGCACAAAAAAAGTTCAATTTATGATCTGTTGAATTTCTGTCCCATTAGTTTGATAAATATCAGTTCTAAAATCTTTGCAAGACTGCTATTGAATTAGCTATGTAGCTGGGTAGATGGACATTCAATCATGTCTCTATGTCAGGCAAGCTTCTGATAAGGATTTTCCACTATTGATAATGTATTTGTGTTTAGTCATATAATCAAAAAGTATATACACATAAGGGTAAAATTAAACTATATACTCTTTTTGTTGATATTTCATTAGCATTCGACTCTATTAATAGATCCCAACTCTGGAAGGCATTAATCTACATGGGTATTGATCATTCTTTATTAACTCTAATTTGTTTATTATATACTAACACATTAACATCAATAAGGTATGATAATTGTGGAAATTTAACTCAGTGCTTTAAATCACAGAAAGGAGTTAAACAAGGTTGCTTTCTGGCTCCTTTGCTATTTAACATTTATATTAATAAATTATTAGAATTTGAGGAAATAAATCTATTAGACTCTCCTAAAATTAATGAACAACTGCTACATATACTGGCATATGCAGATGATATTGTAATTTTTTTCTTTAACTGAATTAGGATTACAAAAAAAAATTAACATCTTTTAACAGAAATGTTTAGAATTAGAACTAAAAATTAATCTAAATAAAACAAAAAGAATGGTATTTGGCAAACACTCATCACATAAAAACAACCTCATTTTTATTTGAGGGATGATAAAATAGAAATTGTAAATGAATATCAATACCTTGGGATTAAATTTGTATCTTCTACTAATTGGTCACAACACGTATGTGACCAGAATATGAAGGCCACATTAGTAGCAAAAGCATTATTGAGGTTCAATTTAAAATATTGGGGAAACACAATAATACCAGCACCTAGAGCAGGGGAAGAAAAAAATCAACCCCATTCTTACCTATGGGACTGAGATATGGGGATCTTATAAAACAGAAAATCTTGAAAATACCTTTTCTTTTTATTATAAATCTTTACTAAGCATTCCATATTCTGTATCAAATGCTATGATAAGAGCTGAATTAGGAAAAAGTCCAATAGATACAATCAAAGATCTTACTTTAGTCACATATTGGCTTTAGATAATCAATACAAATAATTATCTTCCAACACATTGCTTTGAAGAGAAAATTAAAAGGGCACTACAAGATCAAAGCTCTAAGTGGCTAATAGCTTTGACAAATGTTTTGAATAAAATCAAAATGTTATATTTATGGAATGATTACATTTAGAAAATTAATATCTCTATGCAATATAGATCACTTATAAAAAGAAAGTTAATTGAAAATGCAAAAGCAGTTGGCATGGAAAAAGCAAAGAAACAAAATGTGCACACTGGTTTAGAGAAAACAAAATAGACCACTATTTGGAAGACTATTTGACGCTCCCCATCTCCCCAGAAACAAGGAGATTAATAACATGGACAAGGTTTGAATTAATAATCTCTAAATATACATATTTTAATAAAAGCAATGTGACTAATTTAAATATGATGAATTAATTTTGCAGATGTAATAAAGGTCATAAAGAAACATTACAACACTTGAAAACATTCCTGTACAATAAAGCAAGGAAAGAATTTCTTTTGAAGTTATTAATAACTTATGCTAACATCAGCTATGACACAGTGTTTGTACTTTTCATCCAAGATGTTTAGAAGACACACTGATGTCATCACAATATATAGCATCAGTGATCAAAATAAAAAAGAGGGAATACAGAATTAGAAACAAGAAATAACGAGAAAGGTTGTATTTCTAGTCTAAAATTATTAATTTATCATTTAAGCAACAGTTAAAATCTTGATAGTAAAGCATTTTCCTCTTGTGGTATCATATTTACCAAATATTCTAGAAATCAGCACTTTAGTAATTAAGTATGGTATTAAATGATCTTGTGTGTATATAAATCTTTGTCCATATATAAATACATGTATGTCATTTTTTAAGTTTTATACTATATGTAATTGATTGTGTGTATGCACTTATTGTCTGTGTATAAACATATGTATATCTGTTTTTTCAGCACTGTTTTATGTGTAATTGATTGTAATTACTTTGACGCTAATAATGTCTAAGTTGATCAATAAAAATGATTTGATATTAAAGTTTAAGCAAAAGGAGAGAATTATAAAACCAGTTGTGCAACACTGACAGGAATGAAGTTTGAGATGAAATGGCATGCAAGTGGACAAGAAGAACATTCCAAGAAACAGGGAAATGTAACTAAAAGCTCATTCTGTCTTCTTAGTTTTAACTCTATGAACTATTAGCTCAATAATGTCAGCACCAGGACAATTACAAGGATGAGCCCTAACAACAACTGATGAAGAAAGATAATCAGGATGTTTACCCTAAATAACGTAAAGCAAACAAATGTTTGTGGAGCAGGTATCTGTCTTTCAAGAAAAGCCAACCCAATTGTTTAAGCATGTCACAGTCACAGGAGGGCGATGGAAAAAAAAAGGCATTTTATTTCCCCTCATCTAAAAATACCCAAAAAACCTCAAGACTGTTAATATAAAGAAAGAACAGAGCCATACCAAAAAACAAGCCCTGAGGAACACCCTTGTTAACAGCAATAGGGCCAGACACTTGACAAGACAAAGAAACCACCTGAGAATGACCAATAAGACAACTGTGAAACCAATCAAGAGATAAAGTCTCAAACCAAGAAAACCTAATCCCTCCGCTAATAACTCATGATCAAGAATGTTAAGGTCTGTGAACAAATTAACAAAAATGGCACTTGTAAAATGTCCTCTATCCACATCATTCAAGACCTTTGACACTGTAGTGGCAGTTAAAAAAACAGTAGCAGAAGCCAGATTGCCCACTACTGGCCAAAGACTGAGATTCTGGAAAAAGAATAACTCCCAATTAATCAACTGCTCAAAAGCTTGGCTGATTCAGATTGAAGGGCGATCAGCTGAAAAAGCTGAAAGTTATTAAAATCATCAACAGAGTCAGCTTTATGAACATGAATGACCTTAATAAGGTTACAGACAGAAGGCAAATACCAAACCCTCCAGTGTTGGATGGCACAACATCAGCCTGACATTCTGACAATCGTGGAAACCTGGCAGTCTAAATCTACCCCAGACTCTGCAGTCGCTCTCCCTGGCTACTCCCTTTTTGGGGAAGATAGAGTTGGTAAACGTGGGGGCGGCTGCACCGTTTATATGCGTGACTGCTTAATGGGCCACACTCTACCAATTCCCAAGCTCGACCACGGTACCCAAGCCATCTCACTTAGAATCACCTCAGACCCCTTCAGGGCCCCTCTAACTATCTTGGTAGCCTACATTCCCCTGCAGAAACAAACTCAAGCAATCCAATCCCTAACTGACTACCTGTCCAGCCTCCCGCATGAGGGCAAGCAGATACTAGTGGGTGACCTCAACACCAACTGGCTTGCCAGTTCATCTGCCCTTGACAAGGATGCTTTTGAAGCCCTGGACCTAACACAGCTAGTAACCCAGCCTACCCACCTGAACCCATCCAATGACTCTTACACATTACTGGACATCATCCTTGCCAACTGCCCGCACAGAATTGTGGACATCACTGTCCATCCAAGCTCCCTGAATGATCACTCACCAGTAACTTTCACATGGTCCTGCTGTCTACCAAAACCTGTGCCCAGCATGGTCTCCCACTGACTTATCCACCCAGGTAACCTCGCTAGGCTTAAGCAGTACCTTGCCCAGTGGGACTGGTCACCAATCAACCGAGCCCCTAGTATTGATGAAGCACTCGACTACTTTACCCACTCCTTCAATAAGGCCTGCAACATCTTTACCCCGCTGGTCAAAACCCGGACTAAGCAACATAGTGCACCATGGATCACAACATCACTGCTCAAACAGCTCCACCACAGAGACAATCTCTGGCATAGAGCCAATTCCTTAGGCAAGCCTGGGGACAGGCAGTCCTACAATGCGGAGTAACAGATGTACGTGGGCCACTCGTAAGGCTAAAGCAGAGTACTACAGAGCCACACTAGCCTCCTCCTGGGGGTCTACCCGGAACTTCTGGGACAACATAAAGGAGCTAAATGGGAAGTCTTACTCCCCGGCCCATCTCTACTCAACTTTAATGGAACCGCTATCACTGACCCCGCTAATATTGCAGACTGCCTAAACACCACCTTCTCAGATCTCAGCACAGTTCTCCCTAGTAACTTCTTCAATCCTACCTCCCCCCCAGCCACAGCCCCTCCCTCGCCCACCTTTCTACCTGAGGACCATCTCACCACAAAACTCTTGCCACTATCTAATAAAAGCCCTCAGTGTTACCAGCCTTTCCTCTGACCCCCTGGATACTAGGATTCTATGGCAGGCCCTTGACGTAGTACTTAACCCCCTGACTGATTTACTCAACTGCTCCCTCTGCCTGGGCCAGTTCCCTTTAGCTTGGAAAAAGGCTGTGATCACCCCCATCTTCAAAAGTGGTGACACCTCCTCTCCTGGAAACTATCAGCAAATCTCTATTCTTCCTCCTCTCTCTAAAGCCCTGGAAAAAATAGTGGCAGACCAATTATCTGAATATCTTGCCTCCCACAATCTCCTATGCAGAAAGCGGCATCGCTTCCATCCAGGTCATAGTATGGCCACTGCTCTCATGAAGTTCTCTAACTTCCTTCACAAAACCCTTGACAAAGGCCACCTTGCAGGGGCTGTCTACATTTACCTCTCCAAGGCCTTTGATATGGTCTGTCGCCCACTCCTACTGGACACACTTCTTCAACTAGGCTTTTCCCAAGGCCCACTGGACTGGTTCTCTAGCTATCTCTCTTCAAGGTTCCAGTGTGTCAAAATAAACAGCACCCTCTCCAGCACCCGCACAGTCCACTCTGGGGTCCCACAGGGCTCTATCCTGGTTCCTCTTCTTTTTAGTCTCTGTGTAAATGTCCTACCCAACTCCTGCTCCAGCAAGGTCCTGCTATATGCAGATGATGCGGTTCTCCTCTCCTCTCACCCTGACCCCTCCTCTCTTCAGGCCTCCCTCCAGCACTCTTTCAGTCAAATTGGAAACTGGTTCAATGACTGCAGGCTGGTCATTAACATTAAAAAACAAAAGCCATATTGTTTGCCCATCATCAAAATAAGGCAAAAAACTCACCCCTCCATATACTATCCAGCTCACTCCACCCACTAGAACAAGTTAGCAGCTACAAATACCTGGGCATTACCTTCGTCTCTGCCCTCTCCTTTCACTCACATATCAACCTGCTCACCTCAGCAATTAACATGTGCATAGGCCTTCTCTACCATCATAAGGACTGCCTCCCACCGGCTGCCCTCAGATTGGCTGTCTCCTCCTCTGTCCTGTCTCTTGTAGACTATGGCTTTCCTGTCTACGCTGCTGCTGATGCCACCGCCCTCAGGAGAATCCAACTATCTCTAAATAAGGCCTGTAGGCTCCTCACTGGTGCAGACAAATGGACTCATGTATGCAGTCTATACTCACTGGCCAACATACTCAACCTAGAAGAGTGGTTACAATATCAGACCTGCCTCCTGGTTAAAAAAATACTTCTAGGTCTCTCCCCCCAAGGGTCTCCACCTCCCTCCACCCTGCTTCCTCCTCTGCCTCTACCCATGGCTCCACTAAGGCCGCTGTCAGAGTCCCAAGGGTGCGGACATCACTCACCCAGAGATCCTTTTGTTACAGGGCACCACACTGGTTCAACGCCCTCCCCTTCTTGATCTCCTCACTCACTAAAATAGGTCCTTTTAAGGCAGCTCTCAAGAGCTTCATTTTCTCCACTCGCAGCTGTGAATGAACTCCACATGCGAGATCCTAGCCCATAGGTGCCCCGCTCCCTCCCTGACCCCTTTCGTAGACTCTTGATGGCAATTGCCTTATCTCAGGCTGCAATTCTGAATTTACTGTATTTGTCCTTGGAGCCCAGCTTTCACACTGTATAGACCTCTGTACTGCTGTTGTATACTGCAACTCTTATCTGGGCACTGGATGGCTTGGCATTCTATGCTGTTTGTTCTGACACCTGCAAATATATGAATACTGTTTGCTGTTCGCTATTTGGTATGTATCAAAAAACTTCTGTAACCTCCTGTCTATCATATTGCATTTGTGTTGCTGTCTATGTGTTGAATCCACTGGAGCTGATGTGGAGCCTTTGGAAACGAGTCCTTGACTCAAAGGGTGTAATTCCGATATGTATAATAAATAAATAAATAAAAAATTAAAAGGACACTGTCAGCCTCCTTAGGCCTCAGATTTTCCCAAGTTAAACAAAAAACATGTTATATTTGCTTACATTCTGTACAGATTGCTGATGTAGCTGGCTATTTGGTTCTGCTTTCTTTTTTCTTTTAAAAAGTGAAAAATTGACTGCCCACCACATTGGTGTCACCACACTAAAACATGTTTGTTTATGTCCATTGATCAGCTCCCACTGCACCTTTTCAGGACTTGGGAACATCCCTAGCACAGTCTGGACACACAGTATGCAGTGAGAGGAGAGAAGAGGAGACTATTACACTATGAATGACTGCACTGTTTGAGGGTGTTTGGCATGTTCAGGAAGTATGCAATAACAGTAAATCAAGTATTTGAAACAAAACAAAACTTGGGTATAATTACACCATTTGCATGCACTCCAGTTCTAATAAGAAAGGAAGCAGATTAAACAACCAGCAGCATGATGAATTTTAGAGAAGGTAAGCAATCACAAAATGTGGATTTTCAACTAGAAATAATAAGATTCAAAAATGATTGACAGTGTCCCTTTAAATAAATGTGTGGGCAGAAATTTAAAATGCAGCAAATTTTAGCAACCTCAGTTCTAACCCATCCAACTTGTCCCTGGAGTTAGTCCTTACAAATATAATAATAAGTCAAAAAATCCACTTCTCTCATAGCCTTTAATGAAAATGTATGATTTGCCCCAGCGACATGAGATGAAGAAAGAGATGTAGGGACACTACTCAAGGCTGACAGACAAATTCTGTTGTTCATTTCTGGGGTCTTCACCTCAGAAAGGATAAGGATAGGTTGGAGACAGTGTAGCATGGAGTAACAAAAATGATTCAGGGCCAGCAGGGCAGATCCTATGAGAAGCACCTCAGGGGACTAAATATGTACTCACTGGAGACCAGAAGGGAGAGGGAAGATATGATAGAGACTTTTAAGTTCCTCAAAGGAGTTAACAAAGTGAGCTGTGGGGAACTATTTAGCCTGAATACCAACTTGCAATCACATGGACACAAGTGGAAATTAACAGGATGGAGGTTCCATAGAGACACAAGGAAGTACTACTTTACAGAAAGGGTGGTGGGACCTTTGAACAGTCTGTCGACCAAGATGGTGGGTTCAAAATCAGTCAGGGTATTCAAGCCATGGGAGGGGATGAATAAAGGGAATAGTGGTTGCTTGGAGAAACAGGACCAAGGAGGGGAATGGGGAGAGAACAGGAGGGTTAGTACCGTGGAGGATCAGTAGATTCCAGGAATTATAGGGAACTTAGGCAGATTGAATGGACCTCTGGTCTTTTTCTGCTATCATTATCTGTTTCTCTGTTTCTATACAAATCAGACAAAAAGGGAGAAGAGGCTTGAGACTCAACAAGATACCAGAATGTACAAAGTGTTGATCAAGAAGTTGCACCATCATAATTAAATTATGTAGAGGAGCACCAGATTGAGATCGAATATAAGGAGTGAAAACCAGAAAGTTTATTAACAAGAGAAAAATAATTTTCAGATTCATAGGAAGAATTAGAAAAAAGATCAAAGAAATAGTTTTTTTTGGCATTATGAATCAATTGCACAAATAATTCCTCTTAGAACAATAATATTGCCAAGTAGTTGAGGAATTAGCAGTACGAGCATCAAGCCAAACCTTGCTATCTTTCTTTTTGACTAAAATAATAGATTACTAGGGGTCAGCAGTGGCCATAACACTATGACATTTTAATGGAAGATTATAATTACAAACAGCCAAAAACTCAGAAGAAAGATGAGACCAAACGTCATCAATGTGTATGATGAGCTTCAGTCAGTTCCAGTCATTAAGTGTCAAATTGTTAACGAAAGCTATATCATCAAATTTCTGAAATTACTTACAGTTCACAAATCTAAGGAAAGCATTATTTCTACTTAGACTGCTGCTATAATAGGTGATACAATGATCAACAAAGAGATCAGGGAGAAGCCCTGAAGGCAAAATGTAGTCACTAGAATTAAAAGAAACAGATCAATAAGCGAGGAGGTAGAAAAATTATTTAAAGTCATAAGTAGGAGAAACAATTAATGGAGAGAGGCCAAATTAAACAGGAATGCTGAATAACCATTTAGATTTCTTGGGAACAAGCCAGTCAGAGTTAAAATCCCCTATGAGAAGGAGTTCATGAGATTCTTAAGAACATCCAAAGAAAGAAGCAAGAGACAATATGCTAATAGAATTACATTTTGGAGGACATACCAATAAGAGAATGGGTTTAGAATTGGGAATGTTAATCTCTAGGACCAATGATTCACAACAATTAGATGGCAAGGAAATATTAAGCTTTTTTGTACTGTAATTAAACTGTTGATATATACTGTAGCAATCTCTCCACCTCTGTTTGATCTATCCTGCCTATATAAAGAATAAGCAGGTGAAGTAATATAAGAGTCGGTGCAGAAAGGGTCAGCAAGATGATCAAGGGCCAGTTATGCACATCCTATGAAGATTGACTGGAGGCTCTTAATATGCACTCACTGGAGGTCAGACATAAGCTGGGGGACGTGATAGAAAGATAAGTGTCTCAGGAACATAAATGAGGTAAATAGCAAGAACCTATTTGTAAGAAATAAGGATGCAGTCACCAGGGGGCATGACTGGAGGTAGGTGGGGGGGCAAGTTCAAGAGAAATATGAGGGAATTCTACTTCACAGAGGTGGTAGAACTGTGGAACAGGCTTCCAGCAGATGGGGTGGGGGGCACTCTTAATGGGTTTGAACATGGTTGGGACTGTGCAAGGGGACTCGTAGTCCCAAGGGGGCAACACTGTATTATGGTGAGGAGGAGCAGGAAAGTGGGAAACAATCCACCAGTGCAGTAGGTCAGTGGGGAGAGATAATATAGTAACATCAGATTTGATTGAGTTTCAATCTTCTTCTTACATTAAATTCTATGGTGCTATGTTTCTAGGCAGGAATTCCAGCATGAAGCCAAGTCTGAGAAAAATTAGATACCTAGGTGGGAGATGTTAAGAAATGATTAGATTGAACTTTGCAGTTAAACTCCGGACATTAGCATGTAAAAAACAAAATCCCTTTAATGGAAACAAAATCAGTTTTGATTGAAACAGCAGAGTGCTGACTGCTCAGGCTCAGGATTGGAGGCATTAGTTCCACACTGAAGAAGCCACATTACAGCAGAACTTTTCGACGAACGTTTATATCTAGACCAGAATTTAATTTGGTAACAAGAATAATGACCTAAATTTAATTTGGAAAGAAGAAGAATTAAAGTTATACAGCTTACTTTTTAAGCAGCCTAGAGCAACCATAATTATGGACCCAGAACATTTAATAAAAATCACTTTACAATACAAGGTAAATGTAGTTTGAGATGAAAAAATATCAGCTGAAATTAAAACATGACCCAGGTTGGTAAAAATATTTTCATTTAAACAGAGCATCCTTGACATCAAAAAGGAAAGCTTTTCCACAGGTCACCCTGAAATGAAAATCCAGGAACACTAAAGCCAGCAGCAAAACCTAAAGCATATATATATATATATATATATATATATATATATATAAAACATCTTGTGATTCATAATAAACCTATACAACTAAAGGAAATATGCAGTAAAATCTAAAAACACAACCAAAGTACGGGGTCTCCACAACGGTCTCCACAGTGGACTCCTGTAGGTGACTCTCACTACTCATGCAGGACTACTTACGTGGAGTACAGCTTGAGCTGCTCCCCATTTGAAGTGGAGCTGGCCATGCCCCTCTGACATCACTAAGGTGTTGAGCAAGCAAGGAAGCAGCAACAGGGATATGGGGTTGGGAAGCAGTGGTTGGGAAAGCTAAGCTGTGCAAGTTGCAGCAACTGAGTGCTGTGTCCCTAGAAGCAGCAGCAGTATGGAGTTGGAGCTGGCAGGCACACTGACAATCTTGAGCAGCTCCACTTTTGAAGTGGAGCTGGCCCATCCCCTCCTTTGACATTACTCTGGTGCCAAACAAGCAAGGCAGCAGTAAAAAGGGACTGGGAAGTCAGACAGCAGTGGTAGTAAAGAGTGCTCAAGGGACTCAGGGCCCCATAACTGAAAAAAATCATGAGACTCAATGGCTTGCACCCTAGGATGTTGAGAGAGGTGAGTCAGATACTGGTGCCAAGGGACTGGAGGGTAGCTTATCTGATACCACATTGCAAGAGTGGGGACAGAGATGACTCAGGAAACTTCAAGCCAGTATACCTCTCCTCAAAAGCAGAGAAGCTGCTGGAACCATCGTAAAGGATTATCTGGTGAAGTGCCGGTAGGCTACTAGACTACAGGACAAGAGGCAGCATGTCTTTGTGGCAGGCCAGTCATACCAGAGTAACATAAACAACTTTTATGATTAGATTACAATTGCACTGAACAGAGGACAAGCAGTTGATGTACTGCACTTGGACTTCAGCATGGCCTGCAACTCTGTACTCCACAGAATGCTAATTAAAAAAATGGAAGACCTGGGTGTTGAGGAAAAAAAAACAGATGGATTAAGAAGTGATTTGGAGGGCAGGACTCAGCGTATGATAGTTAATGGAGAATTCTCAGGGGTTGGGGGTTTACTACTGGGGGGCATAGGGATTGGTCCTGTGGCCAGTGTTGTTCAACATCTTCATGTTGGTGTCCAGTCAAAACCATGACAACAAATATGTATGGTCAAAAATTGCATACTATAACAGAGCAGCCCGGTTTTGGGGGTTAGTATATCTGATCTAGCGTGGTTTTGGACCACGTGGTTTTGTACTTATCGTGGGGTGCAGTTATTGACTGCGATGTTTTTTGACCATATGGTCATGACATAGCATCCTTCATGTATGTAGCAGAGGTATACAGAGCAAGGTCTGTCCCTTTGCTGGCTACACCATGATCTGTGGAAGAGTTGATACAGAGGTGGGAAGAAGGGGCATGAAAAATGATCTAAAATGGCTAAAGAAGTGGCCTATTGTTTGGAAACTTAAGTTTATTGCCAAGAAATGTAAGGTTATACATACTGGTAGGAAACCCCCTAGAACTCTCTTCAGCCAGTACAACACCAGGAACATGGCCAGGAATGCCCTTAAGTCTTCTTTCTGGTGTACTCAGCTGGGCAAGTGATCATTTGCTGTCAGGGCCACTAATTGGTTAAATGAATTGCCTGATGCACTGCTGAATCTCTCCAAGTTTAATCAGATTCAGAGATCTTTGTGATCTGCCTTTGCAGTCCAATGCAATTGTAACCATTAAATTGCTTTATGGAACCAGCCCGGTGGTGCTGAGGGTTGAGGCGCTGGACACCACACCTCGTGCCACGCTGGCAACCTGAGTTCAGGAGCTAGCTTGGGTGCTGGGGGTCTGCAGGGGAGGGATCGGATTGAGCGCCCAGCAGGCTGCTCTCCTATCCTGGGGGGAGGGCACTGGGACCAGTGTAGACTGGGGGGATGCCGCAGTAGCTTGGGGCAGCACGTTACAGCATGCCTGATGCTGGCAGGGTTGCTGTGAGCCATGCGTCGGGGAATACACATGCAAGGTAGGGCTGGGAAAAGGACAGGACAACAGAAAAACCCGGCTCGTGGGGATAGGCGATGGCACTTCTCCACCATGCCCAGCACTGGATCTGACTGGGCCATGCCTCATCCCTCCTCCACCCGGGCCCCTCCCGTCTGCCAGGGTTTGTATTCTAAGGAACCCAAGTAGGTGGTCGGGCTACCCTCCCCGGGCGGGTTAAACTGGGGGTACTGGCAGTTGGGGGGGGGAGAGAAGGGCACTAGACCACAGTGGATCTCAGGTGGGCAGGCAGAAAGGAAAGGATGCCTGAGAGAGTTCTCCCGAGCTGTGTCAGGAGGGAAAAAAGAACTGGGAAAAAAAATTGTTTTATTTGGTTTCTCCCTGTATATAACCTATGTCTTTTTAAACAACAATCTGTATGGATTGAACCATATGTAATTTGCTCTGTCTTAAGTGCTTTGAGCCTGACTCAACTACATTTTCTCTGGGACTGACTACTGTACTTGTAATGTTTTTGTGACTATGTATGTCATGTGGAACCTTTGTAAATGATCACTTGTGCTCAAAGGTAACCTCTAAAGTTTTTAACTGACTGTGGGCTGGGGTGATTGAGGATTGTTGAGAATACTGAAGAAAGGGACCTGGGAGTCATTATCAGTGACAACCATAAAGAGCTGCTGATGCATTAAAAAGACTTTGAAAAACATAATAATTAGGTACAATTCAGCTTCCTTTCCATATGTATTCTAAAGATTCCTCCTCCTCAGAATTTATTACTAAGGACACTTGCATGAATGCATAATCTTTATCCCTCAGGGTGCATCTACCTCTACAGCTGACTCCCTACTTCAAGTCATAATCCTCTGTTGTGACATCACAGTTTGTTGCCATGGGAGTAACTGTGATGTCACAAGCAGTGCATTGTGACCCCAGGTAGGGAGGCAGCAACAGGAATAGATGAACTCTTCAGGAGCAAAGATTCTGTTTTCATGCAGATGATCTCAGTAATAAATAACGGGGAGGATGGATACATAACTAATGTGAAATACAAGCTGGACTGCATCTAAATATTATGTTTTGGTAAAGTTCTCCTAAAGGTGTCAGCTGCTCCTTAAGTCCTTAGCCTAATGCAACAGTGCATATGATAGGGTGAGCAGAATGCTGTGGTGTTTAGAAAGGGTTTTCACCAGCAGAAGGATGGAGGTGGTACTGCCCCTCTACAAGTCCATGTTGAGACCCCACGTGCAATACTGTACCCGGTTCTGGAGTCCCCACCTCAGGAAGGACAGGGACCACATGGAGAGGATTTAGAGGAGCGCTACAAAAATAAAACAGGGGCAACAAACTCTAAGTACACCATTAAGCTGTTTGTAGTCCAACTAATTTAAATCAACACACTGTGTTCTTATTTCTTGAAAAGACAACCACCCCTTGAAATGTATTCTACTATCTCACATACGAATTTAAAATTCATATAAGGAGACTAACACCTTGTTTCAATGTTTCTTACTTCTTTATTTCCATTTTCTGCCACCTTTTATAATTTTTTCTGTTTTTTTTGTGTTATTTATGTCTATGTTTGGAGTATGCTGACCTGATCCCAACCCCCACTCACTCAGTTATTTACTGTTTCAATGAGCCAGCCACACACTTCCTCGTTCATTTCTTGAAGAAAAAATCTTTGTGTTCTGAAATTCCTAGCTCTGCCTACTCCTTATTTTAACCAGCCCCTTATAAGAAAAACGTCCACCATTGTCCCACTAGACAATTAGTTTAAAAAGAGTCATTACCAAAAACAAAAGTGGAAGACACTGTGAGAAGCCTCAGGGCTGCCACTGCACCACAGCCAAAAACAATAATCATCCTAGATGTGGCATCTCTGCACTCTAGCAACCCATACCAGGAGGGATTCGTGGCTATGGCCTCATTCCTTGATTTGAGGGAGGATGCTGATACACCCAAAACATCCTGGTGGAATTGGCTTCATTAATCCTGGAGTGTAACAAGTTTAGTTTTAAACATATTTTTGTAAAGAAGAGGTACAGCAATGTAAGCATAATTTGCACCCTCATTATGTTAGCCTCTTCATGGCAAAATAGGAAAAAGAAGTAGTGCTTAACAGAGGCATCAATCCTTTCCACCATAATACTGACCTTTGGTGTCACTTTATAGATGATATACTTCTTATTTCACCGGGAGATGAACCTGAAATAATGGATTTTGTAACATTTTTGGAAGATAGTATTAGCAATATAAAATGTACAGTCAGTAAGAGCCAACATGAGATCAGCTCTCTTGATTTGCTCATAAGAAAAGATAGGAATGATAGAGTCATAACAGATCATTTCTATAAGCCCACTGATAAAAATACTGTGTTGAGGCCCCTCACCATGTGTTAGTTTTATAACACCCTCAACTGAGGGTGTAACCTATATGGCCACATACTCTTACAGTTGTTTTTACATACAGTGGTATGCACCAAAATGACACACAGTATCACAATGTGTCAGTGGTTCCTCCATGATAATTGATTTGAATTGCACTGTTTCCCATAGAATTCTGCAAAATTCACAAAAATTCTGCAGCATCAGGTGTCTGATCCTGATGGATGCTGCTGTAGGTAAGACTATCAGTTGAGTACAAGGGTTGGAGAAAACCTCTGTTCTACAGAAAATAAAGACCCAGAAAATGCACTAGTCTACCACATCCAAAAAGAGGGGAAACAACATTTCAAGGGACTGAAGCAATAGGCCAGTAAAGGGTGTGTGTGTGTGTGTGTGTGTGTGTGTGTGTGATTATGATATGTTACTCACAGAGAGAGAAAATTTTGGGATATTCAAATTGAAATCCACAAATGGCTGGGCATGTATAGAAAGATAGACTGAAGTTAATATCTTTTTGTATCATTTTGTCTTCTTACAGGAGGAAAGACCTAATGCTCTGTGGATGAAGTAATTGCAGCACGCCTTGCTATAATGTTTGCTCTAGCATTGAAACCCTTGATACACTATCAGTGAAATGTATTAAGCAATATCAATTTCATTTTTTTTTAAAGATTGATTGCTACTGTAAGACTATTTAGGAAAAGTTATTTGAATCTGTTTTTAACCCTTGCTGTGCCGTGGACTGATATATCAGTCGAAAATTCCTATATGTTCTAATTCTGTTGGCAGCCTAAGGGTTGAATTGTTTTTAACTTGTATTTTAACTGCACTAAGTACCAGCTTGTTTGCACTATTTCTGTAGAGTCATGTACTGTCCTGCTGGTTGTAATAGGAAATGTGTCTTTAAATAAGTTGTTTAAAAGAGATAATATCCAGAAGGGACAATACCTTTGAAAAAGTGCCTATGTTGCAGTACAAAACATGTCAGGTAACTGATTGGGGTTCTTGATTGTTAACGTATGCATCATGCTCTCATCATGAAATAAAGTCTTTTTTGCAGAATATTACAAAGTATGTGTCTTTTTAATCATTAATCATTTTGTACTTTGCATATGACAGATTTATGCTGCAGGCTTGATGTCTCAAGTGCCAACTCCATTTGTTATTTTAAAAAGAAACACATGCTACGGTCATGACCACACTCCTTCTGGGCAACTCCTCTTCAGAAGCACAAACTACTACTGACTTCTTTTAATTTACAGCCAGCAACTACACAGTAAAAAAACAAATAAAATAAAAAAATTCTAATTTTTTTACCATGCAAAAGACAGAAAAGGTCCATCCTTGGACCTACAGTATGCTCGTCTCTAGTTTCCTAAATGATCTCCCTCCTACCTGCTCCTCTGTGCCCATTCATATGTATAGATATATGGTTTTCTTTGCCTCTTGACCCTCTGCCCCTGAAATCACAGTCAGGCTCCAGCTGGACATTACTTCCATCCAGCACTGGTTCCTGGCTACTCAACTGTCCCTCTATGCCAATAAAATGGCCTCTATGAATGTAGGCACTAGGCAGAGCCTCGCTGGCTCACCACCTCCCCTTCTTCCACACCCTTGATTGTGCACTGATTGAGGATGTCCCCTCATTTAAATATCTCATGGTTTGGCTGCATTGCTACCTCAATCTCTCTGTACAGGTAAATGCCATCCACTAGAAGCTTCACCCCAAACTTGATGTGCTTTACAGGAATAAAGGAAGTATCCTGCTTCCTGCCCGGTGAAAGATTGTATTGAAAATGATTATCCCTATCTTTGACTATGATGTCATTGTTTACAGTGCTGCTCTGAAGTCCACCTTGGACAGACTGGATCCCCTCTTTCACTCCTTCTGCCGCTTTGCCCTAGACAGTTTCCCCTGCACCCACCACCATTCACTGTACTGCTCTCTCTCCTTCCCCTTCTTGAAGCCAGATGTTTCACTCATTGTGTCTCCTTTGTCTCTAAATTCAGGTTTGGCTCTCTCTCCCCTCCCACTTTGCTTCCCTCCTCACCTTCCCGCTACCACCTATTACTCCATCCGCAACTTTGGCTCCCACTCTCTTGCCCCCCCCCATTGAAATTCTTTGCTGGTCAAGCTACTTTCTCTTTTTGCTTCCCCAAACTATGGGTCTCTCTCTCCCCATTACTATTCACACCATCCCCCTCTCACTCTCTCAAATCACTACTCTGGGAATTCTCCACTCACTCCTGCAGCTGCCTGTAATACTGGGCCCTGGGCTGTTGCCTGCCACTATCCAGTCTCTGCCCTCCCTTTGTACTGCAGCCTCATTAGTGCAGTTCCCTTTTACACCCTCCTAAACTGCAATCTTCATGCTCACCATAAACCCTATATTGCATACTGCACTCTGCTAAGTGTTCTCCCTCAGCACTTTAGTCATCATAGTGTACCTCCTTAACAGAATGTTGCACAATTCTTTAATGTTAATTTTGTTGCTTATTAGTTTTATTATCTTTGGACATTTTCACATACAAAGCCTGTAAAAACAAAGAACTGGTACTGCTTTGGAGGAGACTGAAATACTATGAATTAAAATTAAGTTGACAACTACACAATTACTAATTACATTAGTGTAGTAATGGCAAAAGTCAGGAAGAGTTGAAAAGATTTATTACATTGTTTAAAGCCATCATGTAATTTTAAGTATTGATACAAAAAATAGTATCAATGCTGTCTATCATTACAAAAAATAATATGGACACTATGGGCTCAATTCTCAAAGCCCTTAGAACAACGCAAGGTGCCTATGTCAAACATTTCTGATGCAAGTGGCACTTTGCATCAAAAGATGTGCATGTTGCTATTCTAAAAAGCAGCCTGCATCAAAGGGAGTTGCGCCAGCCTTGCCCCACAAAATAGGCTGTGGCATGGCTCTAGGGGGCTTGTGGCAGACACAGGCTGCCATATCCCCTAATTTGGTATTCACAACCCCGCCAGGACAAAAGTCTAAGTATTGTTAGACCAGCCAAGGGCTGGTCTAAAGAATTAGAAACCCTCTGGGAGTGGTTAAACCTTTGCCAAATTGTCATGACCCCCCCAGCCCCAATCTCCAAGTGTAAAAGGGCTTTGAGAATCAACCTGCAAAGTCCCCTGGTATTCCAGCGCCCCCAACCCCAATCACTCCTTACAAGGCTTTTTGAGAATTAGAATCCTGGTTCAATGAGCATCGCTTAATACTCAACTACAACAAGATGAAATCCATGATCTTTGCCCACCTCCAAAGCTCATTCAATAATGCCCCTCTAACCATCTCAAACTCACAGGGCCTCCATATTGAACAGGTCTCAAACTTCAAATATCTGGGTGTCACTCTGGACACATCCCTCACCTACCACACACACATTCAACACCTTTCCTCCTCTGTTAACACCCAGCTAGAGCTTCTATACAGACATAAGCTCTGCCTACCCCCCAAGGCCTTACATCTTGCTGTAACCTGCTCAGTCCTTTCATTGGTGGACTACGGCACTGTAAGTTATGGCACTGCAGACCAAACAGCCCTTCATTGCATCAACCTAGCTCTTAACAAAGCTTGCCAATGGGTCACAGGCTGCGATAGATTAACCCACACATGTGAGCTCTACAAGCTTGCGACTGGCTGACTTTTGAAGGGAGGCTTAAGTACCACACTTGCCTCCAAGCCAAAAAAATACTTATGGATCTTATACCCAAGGGCCTCCACCCCCCCTCATCCAGCCAGTCCCTCACAGGAGGGCCCCTAGACACCCTGCAAGCACCTCCCTCCTAGTCCCCCACTGTAGGACCTCATTAGGGCAAAGGTCTTTCCGTTATCATGCTCCCTTCTGGCTTAACAACCTACCATCCTCCATCTCCCTGGCCCCCAGCCTTGGCCAATTTAAAGCTGGTATCAAGAGCCTTCTTCTTGACTCAGAGGCCTGTGGCTGTAACCAACATTCCTTCTCCTTGTCTGAATATGATAAATGACTAGCTTATCCTTTGACTAAATCCTCAGGTCCTACAATCTAGCTGTATATAAACTTTGACTCAGGGCTCTGTTAATGACGCTCCAAATCTGTAACCTGACATGTCTCACTACAATGACCCAGGGTCCTCCTAAGATTCTAGAGGTGGTAACCCGCCAATGTAAATACACTGTACTGTGTGACCTATGTATAATATGATTAAATGTAATGTTTGTGCTTTTGTACTGATGTGGAGCCTTTGTAAAGGAGTCTATGACTCAAAGGATTATAATTCCGATTTTCAATAAATAAATAAAAATAATAAATAAAATATCCCTTGTAGTCTAGTGGCCCATCTCCAGCCCCAATGTCCTATTATAATAGATAAAATATCCCTGGTAGTCTAGCGGCCCCCCCAAGCTACAATCTCCCATTATAATAGACAAAATAGCCCTTGTAGTCTAGCAGTCCCCCTCCAAGCCCTGATCTTCAATTATAATAATTTACATATCCCTGGTGGTCTAGCAGACCACCCCATCCCTAATCCTCTGGTAAAAGAATATCCCAACTTCCTGGTGGTCTGGTGGACCCCCACCCTGCAGTGTCCTACCACCCCCTCCCTTTCCAACCCATAACCAAGCTGGCGATTGGCTCAGCCCACCACTAACCTCCATGGCCAGCCGCTGACTGAGCTCTGAATGACACGTACTGTATGCAGTACATGCTCAGTGATTGACAGCTTCTGTGGTAAGCCCTGGAGATGAGGATGAAAAACCCCTGCTGGGGGGGTATGTGCAAGCCACAATATCTGAGACAGGGTAAGTCCTGGAGATGATGGGTGTTGGGTCTGGAGGTGCTGATCTGAAGGGGGCATATCATCAGAGGATAAAAACCTGGATAGAAAAAATATGACCCATGACATGTTCTGTGCATTATGTTTTTGCATGTTGGGTTTTGAGTATGTTTTATAATTTATTTACACAGAATAATCCAGCTGAAATGCAACATCTTTTTCCTAGTGTATTCGTGCTTCAGCCCATTTATACATTGCAGAACTATAGACATCTAACTAGAATTTCGCTTACACCAGACAAGACCAGGTTTAAGCTTGTGGCAAAAGAATATAGTTTTTGGTTTATGACATGATTGCAGTGTTGGCTAACTATAACCTGAACCAGCATTTACTGAGCAATTTCATGAGTAGCAGTTAGCTTCCAGTTCGCTTCCTTATCCTTATTTGCCTCAGCCTGAAAACAGAACGGGCAGATAAAGATGGCTTTAGAACAAAGTAATGGAGCCTGGTCCTTTAGGAACACCTAAATCCTAGCCCGTATCAAATGTCTCAATCTGCCTGCAGTGCTTCAACCATTTAGTAAAATTAAAGAATGGGGAGCTAATGGATACAACTGCATAGTGCTGTGTCATGTAGTGGAGATGAATGGGAGGTGGATAACATGGCCTTCTCAGTTTATCCCTCAATCCACTTAAATTCAATAGGGCCAGTCATTATTAAAATGATTTCTAAACTAAATGGGCTCTCGTTTCATATCCTCATGCCTAGGCCACTGCAGCCCCCTAATCAGCTCTTGTGGAGGTACTTCAGCGGAGGAATGGTGATCAGCTTCCCTGGTCTTACCACAGCCAGTAAATATTTCTTTCCCTTTAAAACTGCAGCTTCTCTGTGCTGTGGCCACTCTGACTGACACACTGAGCCAGCTTTTCATACTGTGTGCTTCGTTCTACAGACAGCCCTCTTTCTTTTGACCGATAGCCAGTCATTTCCTGATAGGAGAGTCTCAGAATTTCAGAAGTAGGCATGAACTTGTGTCCTTGGGCTTACTATCAGACAAAACACACAGGATATGAGTACTGGCCCTTCCCTTCTAGCTTTGAAATGTTCTGGGCTGCAATGCATTACTGAAAAGTGGAGTTCCTTTCTTATTTAAGAAACCTGGTTCCTTTGAGAACAGACAAAAGAAAAGCCTTCATTTTAAAATGAGTTCTGCTGTCAAAGCTACCACCTGCATTCCTGGCATGAGCTGCCCTCTGGAGTCAATGTTAGCACATACACAGCTATTCAAAATTGTTTTCATGAACAAGTGTGCTGTATTGGTTTTTAAATGCTGGCATTAGCCTATGTGGCATGAATCATGTCTTTAAACAATTGCTTTGTTTGGGATTTGTATAATCTGTTTTATCTTTCCCCTACCTCCTTTGTCTTTCCACTACAATAGTGTATTGCTTAAACACTGAGCATGCAGGTTCCTCTTCACCCGTTCCTCAGCTTTGTAGCACTTTTGACCCATGTTACCAGCGTCTCTGATCTCCAGTCTGTTGACATTGTTTTAAACACTGATGGAAGGCAAGTGCAGGCCCTCAGGGGCCCATTTTCAGCAGGTTGTGGCTTTCTGCTAGGAGTGAAAGGAACACCTGACTGAGCATTTCTTGTTAATTAGCCATTCAGTGATTGTTGGGTTATTTTACATCCGTCCAGGTAGGAAAGGATTTTTAAATAAACACATGCCTGGGGATCAAGGATGGGGAACAGGTATATGCACATTCCAACCGTTGTAAGCTATTTAAACATCTTGCCCTCCAACCTTCTAAGAAAAAAACTAAGGGTCATACACATCAATATGATTGACACAATGACATTGAGCTACAAAATGTCTTTGAAGCCTTCATTTTCTACAGGTGCCAAACCTACACCAAACCTCTTTTTGTACATCCAGAGTTTTGAGAAAGTCTTGAGAAACAGTAAGAATTTTTTAGAGATATATTTTTATGGTGTTGGGCCCCTACAGTAAACAAGTTAACTAGTGGATTCTAGAATCATGCAGAAAGCAATGTCAGAGTGCTGGAGAGCCCTAAAAGGGCTCATCGGGGCTCTACT
The DNA here is from genome assembly GCA_016271365.2 of Neoceratodus forsteri. Lineage (NCBI taxonomy): Eukaryota > Metazoa > Chordata > Ceratodontiformes > Ceratodontidae > Neoceratodus > Neoceratodus forsteri. Next base: position 777,168,308 of record CM028137.1, read on the forward strand.
GTAGGGGGTTTGGTTTTTACATGTGGTACTGTGCTCTGTTTTCTATGGGGACTGAGTGGCATCTAAAAACAAGAGCTGACTAGTGGTGGCGGTGGTTGCCTATAATAATAGTGTGTTATCTTTTGGGACACACACACACACACACACACACACACACACACACACACACACACTCACTCATCAAACAGACATGAAGTTATAAGCACACTTGCATACAAGCATAGATTTAAGCAATAAGGTACAACCACCGGTTACATTACCTGTTAATCACCCCCTAGAAGTGTACTGTGGCACGAGGTGCTACCAAGTGCCACATACCCTTGATGGGCTATTAACTGATGGTTAATATAATCCATGGGAGTACTGTATTGCTTCTATCCAATTTCCCATGGTTTGGAAAAGTGTAGGAGTACTTTTAAAAAATGTAAAATTCAGAATTACCATTTTTAAGCTGAAATTAATCCATCCCTCATCTTACAGCTGTCAGTTTTGTGATGACTTGAGAATGGTGATTGATGAGCACATGAGAGAAACATTAGAGGAAGTACTTCCCTTTGTCATACTACCGCATCACCATGGTAACCAACAGCTCAGTTTTGCACAATCTATGTAGACTGGACATCATTTAATGTCTGCCCTTAACACTGTCCATCATGACAGGATGAGTCATTCATTTAAATGGGAGCAAAACAACTAGTTTTTAATTTCTTATTCTTCATGTTGTCATAGCCCATATGGAGGACGTGGGATGGTCATGGCAGCCTCAATCTCTGCTATAGCGTGCATGTGGTGTTAACATGGTGAGGCTTGTAGGTAGTAAAGAAGCACAGTTGTCATGGTAGCAGCAATTTCCAATAAGAAAAGTGCCTTGTTGCCATGATGGCGCACTCTGCTGTACAGTAAGATGTGTATTTCACCAGAATAAGGGTGCCATTCTCAGGGTATTCAAGAATAAGTGACTCTAAGTGTGAAATCATATGTATTGGTGGGATATCTTTCATGGTCTTGTCTGCTTTTTAAATCTGGGAAACCATCCCCACTGATCAGTATCAAAGATGCTGACCGATGTCATCAGTGACCATAAAAGTTATGAGATCAAAGCAGCCATGCCTGCACAGATTTGTGGTGAGCGGCACTATATAGTGAAGAATGACATTTATATGTAAATTACTGCTTATGACAGCTATTTGCACATTAGTATTGATTAAAAAAAATAGCTGAGTGGTGAACATGTTTTTTAAGTGGTGGGCAATGACGGCAGTCACTTAAGACAGTTTTGGATTTTGGTGTCTTCTGGGCATTCCAGGACGGACTACCTTTTATGGATCTTGGGACAGCTTATGAGGCACCACAGCATCATGTCTATAAGATTAATGTAACCCGTGTTCAAATATTCTAATCAATCAAAAACATGTATTGAAAAGACCATAGCTATAACCATAGGCACACAGAAGGTGAAGGCAGAAAAGTCTTGATCTCCATCCAGTCTGCACTCGAGTTGTTAATATTTGTCCTGCAGACCTACTGCTATATGAGTCTAGCTTACCTCTCCCCTGCTTTCAATTTTCTTTTTCTCAGACCCCTAAATCTGCTCCACCCAACCTTGAACCCATTTACTGTCTCTGCCTGCACCACCCATTTAGGCAGCCAGCTCCACTGATCCACCACTCCCTCAGTGACAAAGAACATCCTAGCATCCTTCTTAAACTTCCTTCTCATCTGTCTCCAGTCATGCCCCCTAGTTACTGTGTTCCCATTCCGGATGAACAGTCCTCATTATCTACCTTATACCCCTCAGAAACATGTACATCTCTATCATAAGACCTCAATCCCTCCTGGAACCTAGCAAGTACATGCTGAGGTCTGTGAGCCACTCCCTGTGGTCCAACCTTGCTGCCCTGCACACACATGCTAGCACTTACCTGTAAATTTATACTCACTTTACAGCATCACTACATAGAAACACAGATATGCTGTTAGGCACACAGGCACATTCAAATGCTATCTAATACATGCATGTTTGATGCATTTGTGGAAAGTGTTTATAGATCTCACCAAGGCATTCAACCTTGTTGATCATCCTCTTTTGCTTAAAGCTTTATCCTATTTAAACAGGTCGGTTTTGTGCCCCAAGCCCAGACATCGGGAGCGGAGACTGATGGGAAGGGAGTTAAAGCGTCCTTTGGATGCTTCCCTCCCTTGGGGAATGGACCATACTGGACCACATGACAGGCAGCTCCTAGAGGTGGCTAGTGGAGGTGTTCTAGGTGGCGTGAGCCTCGACACGCTGTTGAACGTCCCCGGCCCCAGGATGCCACTGTGAGTGTACAATTGTGGGAGGTGGGAGGGACCACTCAAAAGTTGAAAATTGCTTGCCCGGCTGACCAGATGACAGCCATTATGTTCCCCTTGCACCACACAGCCTCACAGCCCCCTCCAATCCCCTCAGCTCCCGATGTCCTGGTCAAGGCAGTGTAACCCTCTCTCCCCTTCCCTCCACTCCTCTGCTCTCAGGGAGGGGGGCCCTCCCAACAGGGATATGCTAGGTCTACCAGGATGCAGGAAATAGGTGACGGAGACAATAGTGACAGGGGATGACCTGGTGGGTAGGGTTAACACTGAGTGGTCTGAAAGAGTGGGTGGATGGGGTGCAAGGGTAGGAGCAAAAAAAAAAATGTCTAGAGATTTTGTTGGTTCAGAGATTACTTGTCAAATAAAGCACATAGAACTGTGGTAAAGAACTTGTTTCCTGAAAATGAATTTGCAGTACCTCAGTGCCCTGTTCCGGGTCCCCTGTTCTTCTCTCTGTTTCTAAATCAATTATATAATGCTTGCCCCTCTATGGAGATGTTATAAGCTGATGATTCAGTGATATATAAGCAGGCAGAAGACCAGGGGATCCTGAATACACTGGCCCAGAGAGATTCTGACTGCCTTCAGTATTGATTTAAATGGAATAGGATGACCTTGAACATTAAAAAAATAAACAAGTCCATAATCTTTGCTGGACCATGGAGGAGAGTTAACTAAGAATTCAAAATCAAAGCCCTTGATGGAGAGTTCATTGAAATGGTCAATGAATTTAAATATTTGGCCTGATTCTGGATAGTTCTTTAACCTGCGTGGCATGAGGAAAACATGGCAGCCGTCATCCAGTCACATTATTAGGTAGTTTAAGGTAACTCACCAGAAGATTGGAATGCTATTTAGGATTCAAATGTTTTTGGTCAGGGAATCTAGGAAACTGCTAGCTAACAGTTTCCTGTTTTCCTCTAGAGACTGTGGCTTAGTTTTCTATTCATCAGCTGGGGAAGGTTACTATCCAAAGTTAAATCACTATACAATTCATTTTGTCATTTTGTCACTGGGCTTCTGACTCAAACTCATCACTGCATGCCATATGAGAGGGTTGTCTTACCTTTGAAGACTACAAAAATGTTAGACTAGCCACATTTGTACATAAGTTGGCTTTGGGTAAACATCCACAGGGTATTGTCAAACTCTTTACACCTTCTAAAAAGACTAGGGACACATGTTTTACTGTGGCCCAGCCTTTTTCATTTGTGGTCCCTTTTATGAACACCCATCAGGGTCAGAAAACTCTATCTTATCATGCTGTGAAAGTATACAATAATCTCCTATGATCTGTAACTCAGTGTAACTCTGTATTCACATTCAGGCAAAATCTTAATGCATTGTATAAATCAATGCAGTCATGTCAATGTATTTATTTATTTATTTATTGAATTTTGTTGACCGGGTAAACTCACTGGGCCTCAGAGTAATGATAAAATGTAATATGTGTTGTATTGCACATTATTATTTATTGTAAATGTAATTTGTTTTATGTATATTCTGGTTGCTTTTGAAAATGGGCATTTTTATGCTTACTAAGGTAACTGGTATAATCAATAATACAAACAAACAAAACGTGCAGCCATACACACATGCAGAAACTCTGGGACCAATTTTCAATGGACTTAAATCGATGCAAGGGACTTGCGTTAAAAGAGTTTGACACAAAAGGTGACTTGCATCACAACTTGCATCAAATGTAATGTTCTATTGCCACCTGAGTCAAATCCAGATGCAGCTACACCAAAGCCCCTTTGTGCCATGGCTGTACCAAACAACCTGGTGCACCAGGTTGCAAAGGGGCTTGTGCCATGGCGGGGCTACAATATCTCCTTTTTTTGGATTTTAAAAGCCCCACCATTGATGCAGCAAGGAGCACCACTTAGACTAGCCAGGAGGTGGTCTAAGTGGTTTGCGTCAGTGGGATGGGGTGGACATTGGACTGCCAGGGATAGGGGCATAAGGGACATGAGATATGGCAGGAGGGGAGTCAGGGGGAGCTGGGGCTGGATGCTAGTGATGTGGCATCCGGCGGGGTGTGATTACAGCTTTATAAATATTGTAAATGCCAGCATGTAATCGTACTGTACTACAATGTACAGTAACCAGTACCCATACTGTAAATACATCACCAGCCCTAAAAAAACACACTGAAGGAAGGCCCAGTGATAAATCTGCAGAATACAATGTCATATTGCACTGTAACACAGCAGACCTGACAGCTGTAAAGTGATGTCAGTATCCTGGCATGCATTGCAGTACCTACAATGCTTTACAGTACTGCCACAATCATGCCTGGGAACTCACTTGGGCAAGCACAGTGTTGGAGCAAAATCTGATGCTCTGATAACTGTGCTCAAGCACAGCAAGCAAAGTGTTTTTTTAAATGTTTTGAAAAACTCTTGCCAGTGTGATCAGGGCCTAAGGTGCTTGCATTCCTACCTGCTGTATATCTGTTGCTTCTAAACTGAGTATCCAAATAACTAGTGTTGTATGCCACTATTCAGTGGCCTGAAGCCTGAGATCTGTGTCTCTTGTATAAAATGAGTTTACTAAAAGACCAGTAAAGATGAAAAAAAAAACCAGAACTGAAACAGTATTTAAAGAAAATACATCTCTGATCTATAGGTTCATTGCAGTTCTTCTATAAGAGTTAGCATAGGAGCTTTACTACAGTTTTTTTTTTCCTTTAGACTCACCACAGTAGGCCTCTGCAATAAAGTTCTTAATAGTACTAGCAAAACAGCAAGAGGCATGTTATTTCAGTGCAACACTTTTTTGATCTACACTTACTCTTGTTCCATGCAGTTTTCTGGTGATTTGCTCTGTATTTGCATTTCAATCCTTATCATTAAGCAGGTTCTGGGAAAACAACTCACAAGCTCTCAGCTTTCCTAAGCTCACTGCAGGATACTGTGGGAGCAGTGCAATAACACCATCCTCTCTGAGACAGAGAAGTAGGGCTGGATTTTCAAAACTACAGAAATCGCACATGCGCATTTGAAAAGTTGTGCAAGAAGGCCCTGTTGTCCAGTTGTCCATGTCTTCGTGGACAAACAACATGAACATCCATGGTCACTCTGATCTGTCTCTTGATCGCTGTCCATGACAACTCCAGCCATGTTTTGTCCATGATTCATGGACAAGATTGTCCATGGTTGATCAACGTGCATGCCTGGAAAACCACACAATCAAGGGAGACTAATCAGAAAAACTTACCCATTTTCAAGTTGGTAAATGACAGAATATAAATTCTGATAAAATAATACTTTACAACTACACTACTACTACTGCACATGCCCAGATTCATGGCTTGCATTTTCAAACAGTAAATTAGCACAGTTAGAGCATGCAGTTTAAAATGGGCATCAGTTTGTACAGTTCAGGGATCTATTTAGGAACAGGCAGTGTATTTTACTCAGCAGCAATATTGTTTCCACACTCGTTCATGAATGAGTGTACCCCTCATCTTGCTGCTGATGTCACTGTAGATGTGCGGGGGCAGCAGTTGATGGGACTTACAGTCGTTTGAGCAAAATGTGTTTTTAGGCAAAATAATTGCAAAATGTAATATTTGTGCAGATCTAAGTAAGATCGTGGATCGTAAGAACATTACATTTTCAATTTTGTGGACACAGTATTTGCAGAAAGGGTCAGAAATAACATATAAGCAGAAAATTCTTGAAGTCATTAAAACAAAGCTGATGGTATCCCTTTATATTTTTGTTAATATGTTATACTGAGGTAGCCAATGAATTTTAAGTAATGAATACCAGGAAGGGGTGGGTTTGGATGGGGTACTGATGCACCTTCTGAAGTATGCAGCCCTAATAATTAGTAGGCCTTTAAAGTGACTTACCAACTTCCCCCGATGTCATGTTTGCAGATCACTTTCCCTTCATTGAGTGATGCAAAGCTCAGCTGCCCTGAAGTTAAGTATTAAATATATTCAGATGCTTCGTTTTTTAACATTTTTGTGCCACAGTTGTCTCTGCATGTTTTTTTTCTTTGTTTGAAGTTCGCACATGAGCAGTGCATCCACATGCATGAGTGACATCAGCACAGGGAAGGTGTTCCCACTGCACCTTTCTCACTGCTTGTTCATTCATCTTTCCTGGACCCAGCGTCAGTGAGTGCAGATCCAAAACTGAACTGGCAAAAATTACAGCACTGATGACTGAAACTGTTATATTGGCAGCTGAGGCAGATACTTGCTTTTGGGATTGCAGAAGTGGTAATTTCTCCTGATTTTCAAATTTAGTCATCTGACTATGCTCTGTGTCTTAGATACATCGGTTCTAGGAACATCACAATCTACATTGCTTGAGTACAGTGTTACAGTTTTAGTAAGTGCTGCAAGTACATAATTATAACAACAAGTCTGTATAAAAAAATACATTTTTTTAACTGATTGGAGATGTAATCTGTAGCGTATTGGGACACAAAAGGATGACTTTTGAACTGGGCAGATCTATAAATTGCAGTAAACTTTTCAGTATTGGTACATAGAGGTCTGTGTTAAATGGATGACTTTTTCAACAGTTCAGAATTGTAATGTGCAGCAAGAGTATAAGCACTGAGCTGCACAGTCCAATCCCAGCAGAACAGTGCAATAAACTGTGTATTTTTGGCAAGTGCTGCTTCCAGTGTGATTGCTTCAGTAAACTGCCTTTGCTATTGCATTTCTGACTGTCACCATCATTATAAACAGTTTATATTTTTTCCTGTGCTCCTGTGTTTTCTTGGGCTCATTTGGTGTTCTCATGCAAGCACCATAACACTGATCACCAAAGTATGCTTAGATGTTCATGAATAAAGGGACATGGTGCACGGAATTGTTTCTCCAGCTTGCCAGCTCCTCGCTAAGTTTAAAAATTAATGCAATAAATTCAGTTATATACTGTACATAGTTATACTTTACATAGTTTACAGTGTATCTCAAAATTAAACACTTAGTTTTTTAATATTTTAACATACAGTCTTTATTTATAATTAGGATTATAGCATCATTGTATGTGCTCCGGAACATCAGCAAAAGAAGAGACTGCTGTTGCCAACCTCTCCCGACACTGTGGTACCAATGTACGGCTTCTATGGTGTTATATTGCAAAGTGTGCTAGTCAGTTCGGCATACTTAGGGAATAATGTCTGAACCAAAATATGGGCTACACAGTAATGAATGCAGGGAGTCTACACAATGCACCATGACATTGGTAAGGCATGGGAGACAGTATGGTGCAGCATCTGTTGTATTTGCTGTACACTTTATGCATGCGCATCAGAGATCCGCTGTAATGGAAAAAATGGGAAAACACAAATGGCTTGACACAGACTGAAGTGGCAATGAAGTATGGTGACATAAGTGAGAAAGGGTGGTTCAAATACAGTCTAACACTTGAGTACCTACCGCAAGGATATGTCCCTTTTTGTAGTGGACCAATCAAATGGTACTTAGGTTATCTAAACATAAATGTAGTCTCTTTCTCCATGAGAAGGGTATTGGCAGTGTCACTTTTAACCTTGGGGGGTAGGGGACGATCACCAACTGTACTGTGTATTTTTTGCTCAATTCATAATGCACCTGGAGGCACACATGTAGCGGAAATAAGCTAATGCCAGGATGGTATTACAGATGCTTATGCAGACACTAATGACAGCTGCAGTCTGTATAGTTCCTGAGTGCTTAGAGGTAACACAAAGCTGGTGCAATAATTTGTCGTTTTAAATTTATAACATACTGTAAACAGGGGAACTGGTGACTTCAACACGTTACTCAATCTCTGATACCTCTAAAGGGGAAAGTACAAGCAGGCCCCCAACCCCCAAACACACACATACAAAGAGAAGAAAGCTATAGCCTAGACCAGTTGGCACTAGGGCAAAGACAGACCCAAACAAGTATAAATAATTTACAGATAATAAAAGTTATTTGCTGCAGCATTTTTCTAAGTGTATGTGTGCAACTGGGGGGTTTGGAGTGGTTGGGGTACAAGGTGCCTGCTTGAAATTTCCACCATGTGCTCCATCAGAGTGAGTGACTGATAAATCAATTGGCAGGAGGTCACTACTAACTAGTACCAGTTGAGGAATTTGGACAAATTGGATTTGGACAAATTGTGAGCCATTTATCCTGCTCAAGCTGTGCTCTCAGTGTCAAGCTGGAGTGGCCAACAACTCATTTGCATAGGGAAAGCAATCCCCCCCAAAAAAAGAAATATAAAAACCCAGGGTACTATCACTAGCATTTGTGTGGGCAGATCGATGCTGGGAGTAACAGAACACACACCATACCTCGATTTTGCACAGTAAAATGAAAGCAATGACGGGAACCAAAGCGTAGCACTCAGTAGCAAAATATAATATTAACAGTCCGTGTTGCTAAGTCTGCTCTCGTTGCTGTACTGGAATGGATCAGGACTACTGCTGTGACTGCCTGAGCTACTGCCCACATCATTCTTGCTGCTGTCATAGGGTCATCCCTATGGGGATCTACTATGCAGCGACTGTCAAATTGTGGCACTATGTCAGTGTCCAAAAGATCACTGTTAGTGCAGGACAACATAATGCTTTCATCACTGGACCCTGAAAATGAACTGTTTGACATTGCCATTGTCGTGCTGCATGCTGCGACCAAGAGCTCTGTTACCAAGACAGAATTGCTGTGACCAAGAACTAATTTTAATTGCAGAGCACAGATCTCCCTGTGGTGACATTGCAAAGGTAATGAGTGTCAAAGGTCACCAAATACAGGCTCCAATACATAAAATGACACTTCCTGGTTTATGAGGGTGAAAACCTGATTTAATTTGCTAAAATAGGCTATGCATCTATCAAAATACATTGCAGATCCGTTCTATATGCAGTCACCTTGCAGTATATGTGTTCATATATCCAAACTTGGTAAATTGCTTTAATTGGTATTTATAACCTCTCACTGAGTCATTGTGGATTCCCTTATAAGTAGAAGGAGGCACTGGTGGTACCTATATTAAAGCAGGACAGAGAAATCTTATGAGTAATTACTGGCCTATTTCTCTTTTACAAGTGGTGTCAAAGGTCCTAGAAAGACTAGTTGTCAGGCAGCTGAATAGTTATTTGCAGAATAACAATGTGTTGAGTTGTAACCAGTCTGTATTCAGAAAACAGCTCATTATAAACCACAGCAATTGCTAAAGTTAAAGATGCTATTCAAACAGTGATAGATAAAGGGTTAAGTGTTAGTGCTGTTTTTACTGATCTCACCAGGGTCTTCAACACCATTAATCATGATATTATGGTAAACAAACTGCAGAAGATGTAGGTGCCTAGGTCCTTGGTACAATGATTTTAGAGTTATCTAATGGACTGTAGACAACTAGCGGAAGTGTATGCAATATGATTAAGTTGGAAGCAGGTCCAAAGGGGCCTACTACAGGGGTCTATTCTTGGGCTCCTGTTGTTCTTCCACTACATGAATGATATTAATCAGTGGCTCCTGAGGGCAGAGGTCCATCTGTATGCTGATGATATAGTGTTGTACAGAGCTGGTCATACTGTTCATCAGATACAGGTGGACCTCCAGCTGAGGTTCAGTGGTTTACAGGATTTTTGGGGCTATGATGATCTAGTGCTGAATTATAAGAAATCCCAAATGATGTTGTTTAGTTTGGCTAGGAAAATGTGGATTTAGTGAGGATGCTTACATGATTGAGAATTATGATAAAACCCTTTAAGTTTGGTTCTCTTATATACATACCTGGGGGTCTGTCTAGATGATCACTTAAATTGTGATTGTCAAATAAACAAATCATTAAAAAGTTGGCCCTAGGATTTGTTTCTTACATAAACATAGTACCTCGCTTTTCATAGAAACTAGAAAATGGATTGTTGAGTCAATGATTATTCTTAGCCGACCTTTTGAATGTTGCAATATTGTAAGATTGTATGGCCCACCTTTAGGAGAAGTAGATAAAGTTATAAGTAATAATATTGTTGTATTATGATATTACTTGGAGTTTACTGCACTTTAATATTATAGATTACAGCAATGAGCAATATCTGTAGTAAGAATTGTATGTAATGACCCCTTTTTTCTCCCTTCCTTCCCCCATTCCCTTAATTTCCTCTCTTTTTTTTCCAAAAACTTTTTCCTTTTTTTTTCTCCTTTCTTCTCCTTTTTTGGCTTTTTCTTCTATTTTTTCCTTAAATTTAGCTCTTTCTTGGGTGGGTATCATGACTGTATGGTGCTAGATTGCACTGGAATTTTTATATGCACAAATGGTGTTTTTTATGTATGTTTCTTTAAATGCCTCTAGTGGGGCTAATTAGTATTATATGTAAGTGACTCTGTAAGACTGCTGCTGATGTCTTGAAAAAGTGCCAGCAAGCATGAAACATTGACGTGATATGCAACAGGGGGTGCTACCCTGTTTTTCAATAAATGATTTTGTATTTTTTAACCATTGTGGTGATTTTTCTGCCTGGGATTCATGAGCCCCCTTTTTTACTGTGCACAAGTATCTTTTGTTTGCGGGACTCTGAAAAACTCCCTCGAGCTGCATTTTGCTTGTTCTTATTGTGAACTAATGATTATGCCAATTTTTGAATACGGGGATGTGACCTATGGTGGAGCAAGACTATGCCTTGTAGGGAAAACATGATGCCTTGGTAAATAGTTTGGCCCATTTCATCCTAGATGCATCAAGAGATACCACAGTTGAACTGGCTTCCATTGAAACAGAGTTGAGAATTACACCTAAGCCAACTAATGGTAAAATGCATTAAAAGAAATGCTGCTGCCTACATTAGGAATTTAGGAACTGTGAGACCAATGTGGACAGGTATATGCTCATCTGCTAGACTGCTGTTTGCAGTTCCAAGAGTAAACACTGCTAAAGGTGAACAGTTGTTGGCTGTCCAAGGTCCCTTGCCCTAGAAACAAATTCCAGTAGCTATAAGACCAATAAAACATGCCTTACCCTCTTCTTACCAGTTAAAGGAATAGTCTGTTTCTAAAGATTTATGGTGTGTGTATTGTTAAATGATTGTTATTGTTCTTTTAATATATTTGCATATTGTATGATGTATTTTATATGCTGTTGTTGGAAATTCCTCTTATGTAATATATAATATATAATGTATAGTAGAACATTGTCACTACTTAAAGTTCATCATTTTACAGTGTTATTGTACCCTTGATGTGATGTCACGATGTTGTTATACCATCATGGGTATGTCACATCAATGGTACAACAACATAGAATGCATTTGCACACGTGCACTACACTAACCTAGGGACTTCTTGAACTGACCATGGTGGTGAATGCTGGAGAGAGTGGCAGCAACAAAAAAACTTTAAAGTAAGGATCCTGCCTCTCTTTTTTATTTTTTATGTGGACCATACACTATAAAAGATAATGTATGGTCCACTATCAGCAACAAAGTGTGTGTTGCCATCTCGAGGTTGCCAAGATGACCAAGACCTCTTGTGCTTTGCTCTCAAGGTTTTATCAGTGGCCATAACAACCTCTCGGTGGCTACAAATGCTTGTTACCAATAGCCGACCATCCATTATCCTCTATATCATGTCATAAGTAGCTTGCCTAAAGGGACACCATTGGAAGTTAGCTTTGGCTCAGTGGCTTTATCTCCTATCAATAAACATGCACATAAACATTAACCACATTTATTCTCTTTGTCCATAGTTTAAAGATTATATAATGGATGATATTCTGGCTAAAATATAAACACTGTTTTTATCACATTAGTAGTTACCTCATTTAAACTACTTATAATATAGATTCAATAGTAAAACTATGTAAAATATTTCCAGTAGTCAGTTTAGCCTAATATTGAGATGGGTCTTCTTATGCACTTTAGAGGGTTTGGGATAAATGTAAGAGGTATCATTCTCAAGTGTGAAGATTAGATTGAATGATCCAATTCTCTTGATTTATTTTTCTAGTTACCCTCTCTTTTTACTAGTATATGCCATCTCTTATTTCAGTTAGCTCGAATCCATTCAAAGCCTAGCCAGGATCAATCAAATTCTCAAAATAAATTACATCATCTCTTATTGTAGCAGTAAATTTATTTTATTATGCAAAGCAAAAAAAAAGTTTCTGAAATGTATTCCAAAAATCTATAGTTTACCAATAGGCCAGGTTAATTAATATACTATCTTGGTTAGATTTGGATCCTGTTTTTGGTCAAAATTGCAATAGAATTCTTCAAACATGATATATGTGTGTTACGGCCTTTCCTAATGTGTTTTCTGAATGCTCTGGACACACTATATTCAACCCCCTGAAAAAGGACTTTTAATCTCAGTGGGCCCAACCTGGTAACAAAATTTAATAAATTCAACCACAGTCCATTTATGTCTGACCATGGTTTTTCCATGATCATAAAAGCATGGAATAACAATCACATTTGCATAATTTACTAGCATATAAGAATTCATAATTTGACCCTTTATTCTAATAAAAATTATAACATTAAAACATTTATTTTGCAACTGATGAAGGAAAAATAAAGTTTACATACAGACATTAATTACTTAAGCATACAAATTTGTGAGAAATAACCATGTCTTAAAAGAGTTTCATTTTATGGTGTAATAAATAGCAATTAGGCCAGTCTTTCAGTTACGAATGAAGAGAGGCATCATTTAATTATTATGAGAAATAACCACGTCTTAAAAGAGTTTCTTTTTATGGTTCTATAAATAGCAATTACACCAGTCTGTCAGTAATAAATGAGGAGAGACTCCATTGCAAATAGGAACAGAAGCAGCAATGAGTTAGTAAATGAACACAGTTTCAAAAGAATGTTTGAATAGATTCATTACAAAATATTAAGGTTGTTGGAAAAAATGAAATTACCTGGGCAGTGTAGAAATGTGTAATATATTACAGAAACTTCTGAAATTAACACCTATGGATAACCATGGATGGCCATGGCCAACTTGCATAATTCTCAAACTATATTGACTATTGTCATCCATGGGCTGTTCTTAGATATTAGTAGTTGTCCGTGGATAACTATGGCTAACATTATGGACAAACCGTGACTGACTATGGTTGCTGACCATGTATGACCATGGTGTAACCATGTACAACCATGATTTATTTTTAATTTATTTTATTTTATTTAAACAGCAGTTTGGAAAACCTTTGAGCCATAGGCTCATTTACAAAGGTGCCTTGTCACAGTAAGACAAACGAAAATACACAGTATAACAGTACAACACATAAGTATAACAGTAACTTAAGACATAGATACAAACAAGCTGGTACAGGTAGGATTGATGCAAACAATACCAGAGTTATGTTGTCCTTAGCAGCTTAGTAATAAGCTTTGTCATAAGTATTGAGTACGGCTTTGACTAGTGGCAATTACAGCCACTTTATTTATTCATAATCCTGAGCAGGGAGGGCTCTAAGCCCATCTAGTCTGCTCATTTTCCCTACCTATTGAAAAAGCCACAGACCCTACTTGATTTCCATCTTTACCATCTCATTCCTATCGCTAAGGTTCCCCTATGCCTGTCCCATGCATTTTTGAATTCCCCCCACTGTGCTTGCCCCCAACCACCTCCGCTGGGAGTCTATTCCATGCATCCACCACAAATTTCATGAAGAAATACTTTCTTATGTTACTCCTTAGTCTACCCCCTTCCAACCTCTTGTCATGCCCCCTTGTTTCTGAACATCTCCTTTTCTGAAAGATGCTACCCTGTGGTACCTTATTTATGCCCTTTAGATATTTGTAGGTTACTATCTCCTCTCCTCTCCTCTCCTCTCCTCTCCTCTTCTCCAGGGTATACATATTGAGGTCTCCCAGTCTCTCCTCATATGACTTTTGGTGCAAGACCTGCACTATCTTTGTTGCCCTTCTTCAAACTGCCTCCACCCTGTCTATGTCTTTACAGAGATGTGGCTTCCAGAACTGGACACAGTACTCCAAATGAGGCTTCACCAATGGTCTGTGCAGTGGTATCACCACCTATTTTCTTCTTTGCAATGCAATTTTTGAAAAAGTTATCTGTTTATGAGCTTTTCCTAATTTACAGAAGCTTGCACAATTTAATTTGTGCTGATACTATGTCTGATATTATAAGGCTCAGCATTTGTACAAAAAAATGGAAAATGCCACCCGTGCTCAGAAAATGCTGAAAATAGCATTTTCTCCAGGCTAAGAATGTTTCCCCATAATGGTGAGTTGCACGTTGGGACTGTAATTTGGACCATGCCAAACCATTTGTAAATTAGGCCCAGTACTTTAATCAGTGCTGCTGTCTCTGAGCCAACCAACATGTAAGGACTTGGGATGATTCCCATCTCCAGTTCACCCTTACAGTAATTCATGGTGTGTGAAGTTGGAAAATTTGCTTTATAAATTAATTCATGAATTCACCATAATTTGTAAAGTAAACCCACCTTGCGAAATGTCGGTTTGTAGTATAGGAATAACTTAAGTCTGCAATGTACTATGGGATTGGAGGTCACATGGTACTGAAATGAGCTCTATGTTATGTGGAGGCTGTGTTGAGTGCAGTCTTCTGAAGACAGAATTGAAGAGAAGTCTGTCCCTGTTTGACTGGACAAAAAATGCTTTAAAATCAATCAAAAAAATGTTTTTTTAAACAAAATTGCTCACAAAAGACCTAGAGGGCCTTGTGCAACTAGTTTAGTGTTGTTTGTTGCTGGTTTTGCTGATTTATTTAAAGTAGTGGTTTTGCCTAGTGAAGCACTGCTGTATGGGGGAGGGGAGGTGCTTTAGTTAGCAAGGCAACCCAGAAAGATCAGTGACTTTGAACCCTTTTTACTGTGAGCATTAGTCTGTGTGCAGTAGATATCTCATATTTGTGTTACTCAGTTTTTCTTGTTAATTATTTTTTGTCTGTGGTCTGTGATTTATCATTTTATTTCCGTAGTACAGTTTGGTGTGGTTAAGTAAAGTATTTTGTCAATCTCTTTCTATATTACTTGTAGTTATTTTTTAGTTCTTAAAGTCACAGAGGTTTGTCACTTACAGTAACTTAATTTCCCCTGTTGTGTGAGTCTTGTTAATCCCTGTTGTGTTACAAAAAAATGTAATAAAAGTTGAAAACATTTTTTTTGGGTTGTTTTACTGAAGCTACTATTCACTCAGTAAACTGTTTTGTTCATCTCCCACTGCTTATCCCTCAGGGGAGGTGTTGTCTGCTGCTACTACTCTCTTTAGTTGTACTGCAGAGTTTCTTTAAAACATTTTCCTTGCAATATTAGAAATCTAAATATATAAAATGACTGTGAAGAGATGCTCGACTAAAGGGAGAAGTGCCAGGGAGGTGGTAAAGAACTGCAAAAGTTCTGTCGGGCAAAAGGCTGTTGCAACTAAAAATAAACTCCTGCAGCAGGTGCTTTGGGGCTGGTAGTAGTAGCGAAGGAGTAGTTGGTGACAGTGGCATTAGTGTGGCCAAATCTTTCTGGCATCTATGGTGGTGGGGGCTGGGGGAGGCAGTGATAAGAGGAGCAGACCAAGAGGTAGTAAAATCTCTGGTTCAAGCACAGTTGTTGGGGAGCAGATTGTTGGTGTCCCCATGACTGCTGGTGGTGGCGGCACTGAGACTGATTTTGATGACAGTTTCCCATTCCTAATGAGAGTGTGGAGCTTGATCATGAGTCAGAGTCTGAGCAGGGAGATCTGACTGTTGTGTAGTCAGAAACGACTAAATTGAAAGATGTGTCTCTGACTAAAGATGAGAGGGAAAGAGCCTGGAGAAAGTGATGACAAGAAAAACAAAGCTCAGGAGGAGGAGGAGGAGGAGGAGGAGGATATCAGTGGTGGTGGGGATGATAATTTGGATACCCGATGGAAACTGGAAAAGAAAAAGAGGAAAGAAAAAGAGGAAGGGTGATGCTGCTGAACATGTGAGGCTTTGCACACCAGTATCTCTTACAACCAAAGTCCCCCCATATTACAATAGCCATTCTTCTTATCAGTGTTGACCCCATTACACTGCGTGTGTCTCCCAGTGTTGAAGAGCATAAATCATCCCCCAAAATACCCATTTCTACCCCTCCTCTCTCCCACACCTACCACTGTGTAAAATCAAGGGGTACAAAGTCCCTAGTTTGGGATTCTTATATACTGGATCCAGCTGATGAAAAAGATGCTATCAGTCAGCTGTGTCAAGTGCAAGTTAGACGGAGGAAAAAAGGGCAGCCACCTAGGCACTGGTGGCCAACACACATACTTAAAGTCCAAGCAACTGTTACACTGGACTTAGCACCAAAAGGAAGCTTTGGGGGGGGTCTCCCTTATCACCTTATCATTTGCATTTGCCAAGGCATCCAGATGCAACAGGGAAATAGTCCTGGTGGAGAGAGGGTTGACTGAGGAGGACTACTACAGAGATGAGGAAGAGTCTGTGGGACTGCCTAGTAGTGGTCATAACAGCAGTGGTGGGCTGAGTACTAGCACCCAGAAGCACCAAACCATAGCCACCCAGTGCGGAAAACACCCCAAATCACTGCTTTTATTCAAGCAGCACTGTGAAACCCCAGGAGTCAAATACTATCCCAACAGCCCATGTGGCTATGCCAAGTTCAGCTGTTTGGTAGTCCAGCACTCAGAAAGGTACACCATATGCTGCATAGCATGTTATTATGTCATGCCAAATACCCACCCAGTCATGCTATTGCTTGTGAAATTAATGCAGCAACAGCTGAAATGCTGGCAATGGATCTATTGCCATTCTCTTTTGTGGACAACGTGGGATTAAGAAGGTTGATGATATGTGCCTGTCCCAAATGACAGATTCCCTCACGAACTTACCTCTCCACTCATACCATTCCTGAATTTTGTGGGATAGTGTAATGCACGTTAATCCATGCCCTGCTGCATTCAGTATCACCATACATACAGCTCAGTATGGGTATGTGGGCCAATGACCAAACAGCTGGTAGTTTCTGTCTGTGCATTACAGCCCACTGGCCACAGGTACCTGGGGTAGTATGTGACTCTGGCCAGGGGAAAAAACTGTACTAAGCACAATAGCACTAGTAGTAACACAGCTGGTATTTGCCTGATTATTCAACAGATTATTTTGTCTAATTCTGGTTATAATTACATACCCCTTGGTGGCTATCATGTGGTTTTTATCTATTTGTTAGTATAAACACTAATGTTGATAAGTTACACATGTGCTGTTTTTAATGAGGTTTTCTACATAAGTAACACCTGTTGGATAGAGCAAAATACTCTGATGAAGCCTAGGGTTTCCTGGGGGAAACATCATTGTCCAGTGACGGCTATTCTGTGATGTCACGAATGTAAGTTGCCATTTTTTCCACCACTGGTGTATTGGGATGCTAACTACACATTTTTTTATAATTAAACTGTGAGAATTATATCCATTTATGTAGGGACCTTTTTTTGTAGTGGGTGCTGTGTGTTTTCTTTCATGCATACCCTGATATAAAATCCATGTTGACTGGGCTCATCATATCTGTGCATGATTTGCCAGTTTCAGACAGGCCTGTGACCATCTTAGGCACCTGTAGATCCAAAACAAACTGTCTCAGAACTGTAAAAAGCTGGAAGTCATCACCAGATGGAACTGTGCACTGCACATGATCATACAATTGAACAGGCAGAACAAAGCCGTCTATGAATATCTGCTGCTCCATACAAGCCATGACACTGGAATATTCATGTCTCAGATAATAGACCAGTGGCAACTAATGGATGGCCTGATCATGATTCTAAGGCCATCTGAACATGCAACACAGGCCAACAAGTGGGGACACTGCCTGTATTGGTATCCTGTGAAATGGGTGAGTCAAATTGAGTGACTCAATTTGAATGTCATAGGAAATAGTGAGTAGTACAAAATAGCGAGGGTTGCAGAAGAGTGACTATTAAGGGAACAGAGACGTAGCAAGGAATTGATAGATATAATGCAGCCGCTGTGGGCTGAAAATCATGCTGCAAGCCTAGCATGGTGGTTAGAGTCGCCAGCTGTGTGTAGCTGAGACACGCGGTAGAGCTGTGTTAAATTCCGGTTGGTACTTTTTCTTTTTGTGAAGATGGTTATTTTAGATGGGGGGAGTGTGGGGGCAGAGCCCCCCACAGAAAGTCAATAAAGCACTTCACCCTTTAGGTTGTAGCTGTAGTGCTAGTTGCTGATTTTGCTGCATGCTATTTTGTGTTTGCTGTTTTGTGTCGGCACTGTTGTTACCTCACTGTCATCACATGGAACCGTATCAGTCAGACCATCCCACTTCTATGGGTGCTGAGGCAAATGCTGTTGAATGGACAATAGGTACTGGAGGCAGGTGGTGATATGGGAAGCTGTACTTTGATAGAACACATATTCCATGTCTTCGACTGCAATACCCATATTTTCAGCATTCTGCAGTCTGAAGATTTGGGGATTGCCACAATGCTGGATCTACATTATAAACATGGTCTGTCATCAATACTTGAAGGTGGGCATGATCAGGTCCAAAATGTAACTGCTCTTCTAATGTAACAGGAATATGGGGCATGGATGTTAAAGTCATAGTTATGTAAGGCACAACATGAAACTGAACAGAGACTGGGTGTTGCTACCACCTCAGCTGAGTTATGGGCTTTATCCTCCATGGATAACTTAGGAAAAACAGACACCCAGGTGCTCTGTGTAGCTTTGGGATTTATTAAATCCACCTCAGCCTATTTTGTTAGAGCAGAATTAGAACATATTAGTTTATAAGCCCTTGTGTACTCCAGGATTAGTAATTATTGGAGCAGGCTAAATAAATTACCACAACATAGACAAGTGAAATAGTGTATGGAAGAAAAGATGCTTTGGGAACACTTGGGTTGTAAACAATCTTCTTGGTTATGTCATCTTAAAAACTTACTAAAGACGTATGGACTAGAGGTCCTGCCTAGATATACCAGCAGGAATATCACTATTAGTGATACTGTAAATACAAACCGTAAATTTCTAAAAATATCTCAGCTCATTTTAAGGCTAAGGTTCTGGACCTTGTTCGATCTTCCAAATATGTCAGGTGGTAAAGTGTAAATGACTGCAGACACATGTTCAGATACTACTTGGGCATCCTAGAGGACCCAACTAGCCAAAGGACTTTGGTAGATCCAAAATTGAATTTTTTTAATCAAATATTTAGTCTGCCAGGTTTGGCAAGTCCCCTTCTCCACAAGATCTTTGTTTTTATTGTAACAAAAGGGATAAAGAAGACCTTCCTCATGTTATACTGTACTGTATATGTATCAAAAAGTGAGAAAAAAGTGGATTTATCCCATAATTGAATCCTTACACCCCAACAAAAATACTATGATTAGCATTTTATTTACTGCTGAAGATTATTTCATCATCTTGAGGGTGATTCAATTTTTAGTTACCATACAGAAGGTTTGGAAAAGGCTGCTTAAGAAAAACTCTTTCTGTCCTAATACATAACTTAAGGCTTTTCTTGAATGCTGCTTCAGTTTGTATGTAATTTTAACGTATGTAGATTTTAAATTTTTGTAATGATCTTTTGTACCAATTGAACAAGAACATTTCTACCTACAGTACCTATCACCTCTTATGGTGAACAGGCTGATAAAGCATGCAAGGTAACAAAAAATAACCACAAATTCATTTTGGGATGTTTTGTACCAGGTGGAAATTGAAGACATGGAAGAAAAGAAGGAGGAGGTTGATGATCAGCAGGACTGCAGGCATCACCTTACCATCATGGAAGAACCCTTGCTGTATTGGAGTAGCAAGGTCACTGACTGGCCAGTACTGACCTCAGTAGCAAGAAAATACCTGAGCTGTCCACCCTTGATAGTCAGTGTGGAGTAGGCATTCAGTTCAGCAGGGGCCCTTGTTTGTGACAGGCATACAAATCTTTTCACTAGAAATGTTGGCATGCTAACATTTATTAAAATGAATGTGGGCAAATTCCACATAACAGAATCATGTTGACGTTCCTACCACGTGAAGGTGGCTGTGATGGTGAGATTGTCGGCACTAGCAAATTGCCTTCTACTGAGGTAGATGAAGCCAGATGGAGAAAGATTTCCAGGTGGGGACAACTCCAGTCTGTAAGACTGTGAGGGTTGCTTCCTTGATGAGCATGATTGAAACATAAATAGAAATGTGTTCTGACCATCCTTTCCTCCATATCAGTTGAATCCTTTTCTTTATGATTCAGTTTTGTTTTCCTGTCATTTTATTTTAATCCAAGTCATGCTGCTGTTGCCCACGTCCATCTGATTACCTGCCTCTACCATCTCCTATGTGGTGCCTACTGATTCACTAAAAATACCACCAACAGCTTAATCTGGTTCAAATTCAGTTGCTCACCATCTGTATCCCCCCTCCCCCCCGGTCGCCCCTGAAAAAGGGACTTCTAGGCCCAGTGGGCTTACCGGGTCAACAAAATTCAACAAACAAACTAGAAAAGCAGTGAACACTGCATCACTGAATGCCAAGTTTGCCAACAACAATATTGTCCACTGATGCCTTCACTAGACTGAAAAACCTGGACTCTTAAGCCAGCATGAATGCCAACACCAGCCATGCAGATCATGCATCCTCCAGCAATCAAGATACAGCCTCCTCCTCCTCTGGCCTGCTTGTGTCCTCCACATGTACCAACAACATGGGCCACTGCCAGCTTCACCATTTGCATCCAGACTGAGAAACCCAGAATCTTAAGCCAGCATGAATGCCATTGCCAAGCAGATCTCTAGCCAGCCAGCCCCAGAGCCAAGCCTCCAACCAGCCAGCCCATCAAGGCAACAGGATCTGAAGTCCAGCAAGGCCCATCTTTGTCTACTGTGATGGTACTGTAAGTTACTTTCACTGTTGTTCACACTCCTTATCCTCACTGTTGGTGGTGACTCCGTTCTTGCACAGGAGGGGCTTTCATCTTGCTTGTAAGACATTAAAACAGGTTTCTTTCTTTCCTTTCCTTTCATTTCCATCTTGCTGCAGGTTTGGCCATTCACAGGGATGTCTGGCAAGACAGTTGCAATGCCAGACAGCCCAGAAGGCACATACTTAGTTGCCTCATCCTCCCCACCCCTCTCTGTGGTACCATCATGCCAGTACATGGCATGAACCTCACTAATTTGATGGCAAGTATTATTACATGATTCTTTTCTTTTTTTAATTTGTAAGTTTCTCTTCCACTGATACACAGTGGTCAAGTGAGCCTAAATCATTTCTCTTTTTTTTTTCACTGATGGCAAGTATAGTAAGATTGGGACTGTACAATGGATATATCATGCAGCCACCACAGTGGCCAAGTGAGGCTTTAAAATCTCTCTATTTCTTCACAGGTAACAGGTATAGTAACATAGATATGCCATACAGCCACCAATGTGGCTAACTGAGGCTAAATAGTTTCTCTTTTTACTTAACAGGTGACAGGTACAGTAAGACTGGGAATGGACAATGGATATACCATGCGGCCACCACAGTGGCCAGGTGAGGTTAAATAATTTATCTTTTTTATTCACAGGTGACAGGTATAATAAGACTGGGGGTAGACAATGGAAATACTGTCTGTGCAGTCACCCACAGTGACTGAGTAGAGTCTATATAATTTTCTGTTGTCTTCACAGGTCTCCTGTCCTGCTGCCTTCTCATCTGGCAAGCAAGACTCCTCCCCCACAATCTTCTCTGTCTTTGACACCTTTGTGCCATTTCAAGGTACATCCATCACTAATGTGACAGTATGTATCCTTTCCAAAAGTTATTTTTCTTTTAATTTTTTTGTTTCCTATAACAGGTGCAACAGAATAGGGAGTGTATCAGAGACTAAATCATTTCTATCTTGGATTCACAGGTCTCTTTTCATTCCATCATGAATGGCTCCTCCAGCAAGCAAGCCATCACCATCTTCTCTACCAAATTGTATTCCACAGTCTTATATATTGTTAAAATTCCAAGAATCCATACAGCATTTTGTAAGAGCTCTTTAAAGAGCTACTGACACCTCAAAGAAAATTTTAAAAAGCATAATAATTAGGTACAATTATGTCTGCATTCCATTTATATTTTATATATTTCTCCTCCCCATTATTTATTATTAAGGAACTTTGCATGAGTATATGATCTTTATCCCTTAGAGTCTATCTGCCTCTATAGCTTACTCCCTATTTCAAGTCATAATCCTCTGTTGTGACATCACTATCTATTGCCACAGTTGTTACTGTGATGTCACAAGCAGTGCTCAAAAATAGACAAACTCTCTGGGAGCAAAGATCCTGTTTTCATATAGATGACCTCAGTAATAAATAATGGGAAGGAATAATACAGCACATACTGTACAGCACTAATGGGAAATACAAGCTGGACTGTGTCTAAATACTAGGTTTTGTTAAAGTTCTCCTGAATGTGTCACCAACTCTTTGAGTTATTTATCTTCTTGATTATAACCTATAACTTGTTCCTTATGGAAAGGATCCCCGCTTTTCCCAGACTGATGAGCTGACTGATTCAGTTGGTGAGGTCTGGAAGAGGAGACAGGGAGGAGTGGCTGGAGACTGCAGAATCCTACTGTGCCATGGAGAGCAGTCAATATCATCTGCCTGGAGGCCCCTTGCGATACTTTTCCAATTAGCCCTCTCCCAGTATCCCTCTTTGAGAATGGTCCTTTTGAGGGGAGATTGGCTATGTAGCCTATCAAGTCCATTGAAATATCAAATATAGCTACCCTCAGAGAACCTCTGCCAACTCAAGCAGACAGGTGTGTGACAATGTAGGGCTACTCTAAGGGATAGTTTGTTCCATCTTGCATGCCTATCTTACCCCTTGAGCTACAATACCAGGAGCAGCCAGGCATCTGACAGATGTGTATCCCCTCCTCAAGGCAGGTGACATCCAAGGGGATGCTCTCTGTTATAGTCAGTCAGCTCCTTATGTTCACCCTGGTCACAGGTTGCCAGGATGGCAAACAGTTGTTGCACGGCTCTTATGCTAATGAGTTGACTACCCCCGTGATATTCATGGCAATCCCTGAAGCAAGATTTTCCCAGTATTTAATCATCTTACATTGGGCAGTGGGAGTAGGGGAGCTATGCAACCCCCATTGTTACCCTGAAACTGTGCTACGGTCACAAGGTAAGAAAATATCCCAGATCTAAAGCTTCCTACTACCTATATGTAACAGATAATGTTAAACATGCAATACAGCAAGAATTTGTTTATAGTAAATTAGGAACTGTCAGCTTAATGGTGCAGCAGTGGCACTACCACATGTGACACTGGTGGCAGGGATTGGAAATTAGCCCAGGGCACTGGGAGCTGGCAGGGTGGAGGATGATCAAACATCCCAAAGTACTCACTCCTCCTCCAGGGAGGAAGGTTGACCACAGCTGCTGTGCAAGTACCACCTGGGTGACTACAAGCTGAGCTGCAGACAAGCCCAGCTACTGAACAGAGGATGCTGGCTGGTGCTGCACAAAAGCACACTTATGTTAACACATGTGTGTACCATTGCCATTCCAGAGGAAAAGGCTATAAAACAGTGGAAAATGCCCTGGTAGAACAGGATGATTTCAGCACCTCACAGACACCATATTACCAACCAAGACACCCTCCACAACTGGATTTAGACTACAGGGGGCTTGATATACCCTGTTGGCCCTGCCATGGGGGTATGCCATTGACACATGAGGACTGGGCAAGGGAAAAGGCATGTGACAGGTCTCGATGGACTGGAGGCATCATTCTGTCATTTTTATTGATATGTAAGTTGTTTACTTCTAATCAGTGAAATATTTTACAAAATAAATGATAAATAACAAAAAAAAAATAGTACATTATTACATATAAACAAAGTGGATTATAGCCAAACCTGTATTCTGCTAATGGTTTAGTTAATGTAGTGGTAGTCAGATCAGAATATCTTGACTTGAAAGGGGAAATATATGGCTGGTCATCTGAGCAGAGTTTTGTAGGTCACTTTGCAATCTGTGAAAGCATCTAATAATTGCTTAAATAAGTAAAAGCCCTATGTGCTATAACATGATTTGATATTTCCTTCATTGTCTGACTTTAATCAATATGAGTAACAAAAAGATCTACACACAAAAAAAATCATGGTGCTGTACAATCAATGTATACTACATCAGCACAATAAGCATACTTAAAAAAAATGACAGTATACATAGCCATACTCACATTTGCTGCATCTTTGGGGGTTATCCAATAAACAGCATTAAAGAAAGCAGTTATACCTGACTACGCATAAACCTGCTCAATGGCAGTGGAGATAAGTTCTAAAGTTAGATTAGATAATGCAGCTCGCAAGTTTTTTTAAGTCCACATACTCTTGAAATTAGACCTGACAGATAAGTCCCTTAATTGAGCACAGCTACAGGTGATTTAATAAACAGAGAACATTTCCCCATAACCTTAAACTTGTTCAGTTATTGCAAAAAAAAAAAAATTAAACAGACAATCTGGTGGTAAGACAGCTGCATAGTAAATGGAGACCCCTAGTGGTCTTGGCATAGCATGGTGCATAACTGCCACAAACAAACAGTCAGGAAATGAGTCACAAGGGGCAGAATGCCTGTGAAAAGTCTAACTTGTGTGCCACACTAAAAATGTCATCTTGCCTCCCCATGCCCAAAACATGTGGAGCAGAATCTTGCAGTTAAAATGGTAAATGAGAATAAAAGTAATGGCCTTTTGGACTCTTAACTGGAGCCCCTCTTTAATATGGCAGAGAGTCTGTCTAGCAGTGAGCAAGTAGGCTGGCCATATGCATACTTTGGAACCCGCCAGGATGCAATTCAGAATACTGCAGAATTGTGCAGAGTTACTGCAGCCACAGTGCAATTTCAATGGCGTTAATCCCTTTTGTCACACAGGAATCTGTGACACTGCATTGCATCCTGGTGGACTCATATGTAACAATCTTGACTGCTCTAAATTCACCAGTCAGAATGTCCTAAACAATGTCATAACACTTAACGCTTTGAGCAACAAGAAACATTTCAGTTGAATGATATGCTTTTCAAGTAGCGATGAGACACATTTACTAGGATACTATAATGATACAGTATTTACTACTATTTTCAAATACTGATGACCAGTTTTCCATCTTTTAGAACCTGACATTTTTGTTTAGTCTGTTTGATAGTAGTTACTGTATTTCAGGCATTCAATGTTTCAGGTACAGTGCAAGTTCAAATGGCTCGTTATACGTTTGCTTTTTATGCAGGTTAATCTAGAACTTGAGAAAGTGTTGAGTTACACAGAGCAATCAAGTGTAGCATGATTAACAACAATTTCAGATGTCACTTGGATACTTGGTGTTAAATTCTAAACAGTGTTTAAAAAAAACTATGAAAGGCTGAAGCATTTGCTACTTTTAATATAAAAAGTAGCCAGCACTACAATCACAACTTTTTATTTACCATTACAATTTTTTTTACTAATGCTGATCTATCAGATACAACACTCACAGTTACATACTATGGGTTTAACTCAGTTGTTGCTGCCTGCATGCCTATTTCAGTCAAAAATCATAAGCCACTATCAGGATTGTTAGGACAGATTTTAACTCTTTCTGTACTAATGGTTCCTTGAGCTCTGCATGTCTACTCAGACTGCTTCTGTATTCCTAGTTATTTGCAAAACAAAAATATATTTTGGCATGATAAATACCACCCATTGCATCCATTTTCTTTCAAAACTAAAAGCATCCCTTTGCAATCTCCAAATGTATGTCAGCTTCTCTAAAATGATAAAGGTCGAGATATGTATTTGGGTCTATATAATACCTTACATCTACACTGTATTTCAAAGTGATCTACAAGCCACACATAGCTGCATGAGCCATTAGCTGATCACAGGGATGTTGAGAGTTTAAGTAAGCAATAAGCTACAATAGGGTGTGGGCTGTTGTCTGATAAATGCACAACCCAAGGAGGCACGAAGCACCTGCACTGAGTGCCTTCAGCACCTCAGGAGTGCATTTATGAGACATACAACCCACACGCTGAAGTGGCTTATTGATTCTATAAAATGGACCCACAAGTTTATATTCTAAGAAAAAAAGATGCAAAGTATTTTAAAAAATAGCATTTTGTTAGTTTTTAATGTAAAATAGTTGTGTGGTGCAAATTACCACCCAGGAAAAGGTAGTCTTAACTCTGGGCAAACCAGCTTTGCTCAACTTTGTGGCTTTGCGCGGCTTTGCGCAAATTTTGTGTGGCTTTCCGTGACCCTAACCAGTAAGTACTGTGAAAATGTTGTCACACCTGCACAGTAAAGGCTTTGGAGGAGAAACTCTTTGTTAATGCTATTTCAATAGTGTATTACTAAGGTCCCCATGCAGACTATGTTATCACTTTGGAGCACTGTCACTCCAGTGACATCATCTTGTAAGCATGTAGCGGCCATCTTAGGCAGCTACTGAAGTGCAGTGTTTGAATACCGAGCCACAGATTGTTTACATGCTACCGAGAGCCGTAATTCATAGCGACTACAGATTAAGAACTTTTAGAGGCAAATGGAGCACAGCATTATGTAGGTAAGCCTCTAACCTACAGTGCTGTGTTTTTCTTGAGCAGATTCAAATCCAGCTGTTTATGGGTCATTTAATCAGTCATGCCAATATATTTTTTTCAGTATGGGGACTTGAATTGCACACTGTATCTAAAATGAGGCTTGACTAAAGTTTTCCATAGGGGCATCATAACATATTTTGACTGGCTAAAGAAGTTTCTCTTAATGTGTCAAAATTTGTTATGCCTTGCTACTGCTACCTCCACACTGTTGCACCCATTTAATTGGCTGCTGATCAGTACTTCCAAGATCTTTTTTTCTGCTAGGTTAGTTTGCCTTTGTGTTCTTTTTTCTTAAATGTATTACCTTGCATCTCTCAACACTGAATTTCATCTATCATATTAAAGTATTGGTACCAGCACCCAATCACTTGGTACTCAATGCCCGAGGACAAGGACATTCAGTCAAGAAGAACCAACATAGTTATATGTTGGTAAGTACAGCAGCATATGAAACAACAAAGTTCAAACAGAAGCTTCTTACATGGGTTCTTGGTTCAATATTCACCTAAGAAGTGGAACCCCAACAAGAGACAGCAGTCATTCACAGGCTGAAGCAAGATCAAATCATTTGCAATTCAAAATGCGTTCAGCCATGTTGAAACATTTGCCACAGGGACATGCATGATTGGTGTGCCCAATATTCTCCCTATTCTCCACCTATATGTAGAGGGGACACATGTTGGATTGCAAATAATTTGATTTTGCTTCAACCTGTTAATGACTGCTGTGTCTTATATTGAAAATTCCATTTTAGAAGTGAGTTAAGTTCTAAGCATCGGGTAAGAAGTTTGTGTTTGACTTCACTTGTTATGTGTGCCAGTCCACTTGCCAACATAAAGCAATGATTATTCTGTTTGACTAAGGTTAATCTATCACTTTACATGCCCACTTCTCTAACTTGTGCAGACCCTTCAATGTTTTATCTCCTGCAGTGATGCCACTATTTTTTCTATCTTGGTGTCAAAACATAGTCATCCAGCTGATGGTATTTATAAGGTCACTTATAAATACATCAAACATTGTTGGTCTCAAGACAAACCCCTTGGAGACCGTGCTGGTCACTTGCTTTCATGTCGATAGGTTACCACCTTTTATTATGACCCAATTTTTCCCATCCTGCAAACAGTTTTGAATCAGTTTTATCACACCCCCACTTATACTGAGGTTCTTGATTTTACAAACTTCATACTTCCCTTGCTTTTTGCTTTTCTGATCATATTTTAAAGTTTATGGTCCTTGTCCTTGTACATCATAGGAAAAAAACTTTAAAAACTCTAAAATATTTAGATATTAGTGAACTTATAATTCTGACATTACCTGTACCTCCCTTCCTCTTAGTCTTTAGTACTTAGGACATTTTCACAAAAACAAATGCTGTGTCAACTGTTCTTCATCTGCTCTTACTGCTCGTCAACAGGTGACATCATAATCCTATGTTATATCATTAGCATTTCTATGGCAATGAGAGGTGTAATGTCAAAAGCAGAGTACTGTATTATGATTGCATGTGTATGCAAGCAGCCAGGAAAAACAAACAAAAAACAAACAAACAAAAAAGCAAATAAACAATAAAAAAAAAGATCAAGGAATGAAATCTTGTTTTCATGAACATTTCACAAGTATTGTGATAAAGTGTGAGAAGCAGATAAGGTTATGAAATAAAAGCTAAATTGTGTGCACTTATATTTTTTCAAAGTTTTCCATGTAGTGTTAGAATTTTCTAAAGGTCCAGGGCCCACATATTAAAAGGAGATGTGTAACTCAAAACGGAGATACATGGCACATCCCATAAAATGCACAGAAGCACGATATTTGAAAGGAGAGATGCGTCATGCATTTCCGAATGTGCAATGGTGCAGAAATAATGTATATGGTGCAAAAAAGGGGGCAAGCACCTGAATTTCTGTGCAAGTGTATATTCAGCAAAAATGTGCAGTGCACCATGCAAAGTTAGGTATGTAAGGGGATGGCCTAAATTGGCCAGCCACTCACAGGTAGGCAACTCTGAGGCAGCCCTCAGAGGTGCACCAGAAAGTGCTCCAGGCACCTACACACAGCAGTCATGACAGGAAGGTAGTACCCAAAGCCACAGCTGCACAGTGCCTGCTTGTTGGGCACCTGCTGGGTGCCGCTGGGTGACACCTCCAACACCGCCCAGTCAGCCACCCCCCTCACCATACGCAGGCCTGGGACACTCAGCTGCCACATGCTAGTCAGGTGCCCTCCTAGCACACCAGCAGAGCAGACAGCTACAATGTGGCACATGTACCAGGTGTCATGGCCTGCAGCCATGTGATCATCAGAGTGCCACCTGTTGGAGGCATGTGCCTATGGTGGCATCTAGGACAATAGTGAGCAGGATGCCTGGCAGTAATGGTGGAAGTTGGGCATGGGTCAGGGATAGCCCAGTGGCACACACCCATGGTGGAACACCATAGGTGCACACAGCATGCCCATGCTAGATCCATGCCACCAAGAACCACATACATGTCACCGATGTCATTCCTGCAGTGTGACAATGCCACAGGGGCCCTGGGTTTGGGTCACTGTGGTGTAATAGTGGTGGACAGTGCACAACTGTGAGCAGTGTGGGGCAGGGGTGGCACCACCTGCAACCTGGAGGTGGCAGAGGCATGCACCAAGGACACCGGACCCCTCCAGTGTTGTGGTGTGGCCACCTAGGGTATGGACATGGCCATGGGTAGTAGCACTGAAAACCTCTCAACTGTCACACACTATGGGGTACAGTACTCATGTTATCAACCAGACACCCTCTGACCCACATAGAGTGGGTAACATTACACACTGACCACTGGGACTGTTATGCAGAATTGTATGATAATATGAGATGCTAGGTATCGGCACACTGTAGCAACATTGGTGCACTCATTTTTATTTATTTATTTGTTTATTTATTTATTTATTGGAATCTTGGATAACACCTTTGAGCTAAAAGCTCGCTTACAAAGGTTCCATGTTGAAAGACAATAGATAAGGCTCGTAAACATTACAAAACAGATGGGGTATATACAGCAGGCAAGTACATTATGGTACATACAGATACAGATTCAAGCAAGTACAGTTAAAATACAACAGGTAGGAGAGGTCAACTTTATTGCAACAGTATTAAGAGCATACCTAAGGTGGACAAGCAATTTATAGTGGTAGCTGAACTTTAGAGCATGCAGGTAGAGTTATGGAGGGTCAGAAGTGGTGGTGACCAAAGGAGGGAGGACAGAATAGATGAGGAGCAGGGAAGGGTGGTGGCAGAGACAAAGGGAATGACAGAATAAGTGGATTGAGTATTCAGAGGGTGGGATTGGATAGGAATCCATGGGGTTACCGTATGTAGGTGATAAGGAAGGGCTGGGTGATGTGGGGAGGGGATAAGGAAAGGGTTTTAAAGTGTGGGGGTAGGGTGATGGGGAAACCGGGGGGGGTCAACATTGGGGGATTAGTATTTGTGAAGAGAAAGCAGGAAGGCAGGGACGGGATTTTCACAGTCTTCTGGGCTTGCACTGTCATGTTTGCTGCTGTGTCACACAATCTGACCAGTTGTCACACACCTTCGCACACATTTGGGTGCTAAGGAGTTGGGGGGTATGTAGCACTGTACTCAGGCCAATGCAGTCCACCCACAAACAACCATGCATTCTCACCTGCCTGCTAGGCTGCAGTACCTCCTGATCACCTTTGTGGAGTGGTGGTGCTGCCCTGTAATGCTGGAACTGCGCATGCCAATGGCATGCAAATGGCCTGAATACAGTCCAGTAATGAGATGCGAATGAGGTGCTGTTTGGGTGCTGACTGTACAATGAGACCATTTGCATATCCTGGCTGAATATTGCAAATCTATGCACCACACAAGTGGCTTTGCATCATGCACTTCTGTATGCTCTGCACTTGGCTCTGGGCACCTGCCGCGCATCTCCCACTGCACGATCGTGCATGTTCGGAATATTTAGCTGCATGTGCATGATCGCATATTATGGCACAACTTCTGAATATACCATGATTTTGTGCTGGTACAGTTGAGTTGCATGGTACAAGCACTTGCACAATGCAGCCTGACACTTTTGAATATGGGACCCCAGGTTCTCTTTTTTTTGGCCAGGTGGTCTAAGATATAAGCCTAAACTGTGTCTTTCTCTCCATTTCATATTCATAGCTGGAGTATTT
Organism: Neoceratodus forsteri; assembly: GCA_016271365.2. NCBI lineage: Eukaryota > Metazoa > Chordata > Ceratodontiformes > Ceratodontidae > Neoceratodus > Neoceratodus forsteri. Next base: position 777,199,403 of record CM028137.1, read on the forward strand.
AATTCTTCTCTGATTTGATGTGCTGTAGTTTAGTCACTTGCAAATGACTTCAGCTAAGTTGCTCCAGGCTGTGTATTGGTATACATCTACTTACAATTGCTGCTCTGTTCTTTTGAAAAAGATCCACCTGCAGCTTCAATTTATGTCCCTCTAGCATTTCATGCTGTCAAATGCAAATGTATAAATTCATGTGTTTAATCCTTCTTTATCCACAAAAGTGTAATTATAATGTCCCCCTCAGTCATCTCCTTACTAGTATGAACATTCTAAATTCCTTTAGTCCTCCTTCATTACTTAACTCCCCATTTGGAATATTAACTATTCTGCTGTCCAATGAGCCTTCTCCAGTTCATTCATATCCTTTCTGTGGTAGGGCACCCAAAACTGACTACAGTATTCCAGATGTGTTTTAAATGTTTAACTGTACTTGGATAATATACCATTTAAGCATGTACAGTACATCTTTACACACCCAGGTACTAGGAATTAACCTTTTTGCAGCCTGTTTGCTTTGTGCTCCCTGTTTCAGTTGGCTGTTAATTACTTCTCCTAGCTCTTTCTCATGACATGTCGAGACTGAACTTACTCTATTTAGAAAGCATGTTGTTTTAGAGTTTTTCATGCCCTTATCATACATATAGTAAGCAATAATACCCAACATGTTAGGCAGTATTGGGCTATACCCACCCACCCAGGGGCATAATGAGGCACAATGCTGCAGGTGGAGGGCATTATAGCCCCTAGAAGGGCAGGTATAGTCCATACCACTCACCCTGGAGGGTATTATTATTGCACTTAGAAAATGGGTTACTGGTGGCAGTTCTAGTAAAAATATTAAATAAAAAAAATAATTTCACAACAAGTAAGACATAACACAAAATTATTTTCTTGTATATAGTCCCTCTACTGGTACACTTGCCAGTAAAGGGCATTGCTGTTTAGAAGAGACTGTTTTCTACACAGCTGCTTTGATTTTCTATTGTCTTTGCTTACCCACCACCCACGGGTGAGAAGCACTGATGGGGGATGGGTATAGACCATCATTTGAGAATGTTCTGTAAATTCAGAGCCCAATGTACAATACATTTGAAATAACCCTCAGAGTCGGTTGCAAGTCAGTGCAGTCAGTCAGACGGATGGTGCTGAACATGATAAGACCACACCTCTATACTGCTATCCTGTTGTAGGTCAGATCAGGGATTGTGGAGTGCTTGTTGTAGGAGGGAGGTCCCAGAATGAGAAAATATTTAAACTGTCAGTACTGGAGGCAATCAGTGAATTGATGGCAAACTGGGGGGAGTACACAGCTTGCTCGCATAGTGAGGAAAACAAATGCCCGTCATTTGGTTTTTAAAATCTTGTGCCTGGCACATTGGGTCTGTGGATAAAAAGTCTTGTTGTCACTGAACTTCTTTTAAGCCAGTCTCTGTTGGCACATGATGTACCCCTGAGTAAGGTGGCTTAGTCAGTCAGAGATGGGATTTTGTAACCCATTTTCTAATTGGTATTAAATCACATTTACCATTTCTCTGTCCATTCCCCAGTCTATCCTGATTCCTCTGAATCTTTTCTCTGCCTGCCTGGGTTTCAGCTACACACCTTATATTTTTATCATGAAAAAATATTGCTATTTGATAGCTATTATGGACTTCCTTATGATTATATATATTTTGCAAAAAACTCAGTTAATGCATCAGTTAGGGTTAAAGCAACAAAAGTAGGGAAATGTGGTGTTAGGGTTTCCAACCCTAACACGCCATCCCCACCATGCAGATAGCAAACCAGGCATGAGGTGTGCCTTGGGGTTCTCCAGCCTAATGTTCACCCCATTCTCAGACACTGTACACATTTCAGCTTCTTTGCTGATGGAAAGTGGTGAGTATTAGGCTGGAGAACCCCAAGGCACACCCCACACCTGGAGTGCTGCCTGATGGGTGGGGGTCTGGTGTTAGGATTGGGAACTCTAACACCACATTTCCCTACTTTTGTCACTTTAACCATAACTGATGCATTAATGGAGTTTTTTGCAAAATATGTCCTTCATTTTTGAGATAGTACAATCGTATCTTCATTTGCCTGTGGGAGCACAGGGCCCCATTCCTCCACAGATGTGTACATGTATGTTGACGTGGAAGCATTACAGCCAAAACAGCAACCAGACTGTCAGCATAGCCTTGTTATTACCCCCACCTCATGCATGCCATGCCAAGATTTTTCAAATCCCTGCCAAAACATAATTCCACACCACCGCAGTGTCATTCTGTGCCACAGGTGAAAAAACATGTTTTGGTCAGGATTTGGTGCTCTGCACTTGAAAAGAAAAAGCCGCACCAATCAGGAGTCAGCTTTTTCCTTTCATCTGCAGGTCATCACAGAGCAAAGCTGTTTGCATTGTGACATCTCCATGATGTCCCACTGTCTCCCATTTTAAGGTTTTTCCCACCTGTGCAGAGCAGGCCACAACCTAAGCTCCATATGGGCCAGAAGTATTGAGTGCCCGAAGGCACTTTTACTGTATGCGTGATCTGATTGTGCTGGCTGGGAGGAGGCACTTATCTCGCCTGCCTCCTCCATGTCCCAATCATTCTGGTGGCCCCCCTTCCCCTGCCTGCCAGCATCGGGGTGCTCAATCCCCGTGTGGCCTGTATCCCTGCCATCCTTTAATGTGGCACACTGGGAGCCCACTGCAGTGTGCCAAAACCTGCTGTGGTGTTTTCTGACACTGGGATGCCCACTCCCAGTGTCGGATGTGCCCTCCCACCACATATCCTCTGACTTCGGGGTGCCCAATCCCGACTTGGTAAGGGATGATTCTATGTTTAAAAATAAAATGAGGGCCATTTTCTTTATTTGAGGTACTGGGAATGCATCACCGGGTTGGGGGGGCACTAGATACCAGGGAAATTTTTTTTTGTAAGGGGGACAGTGATTGGTGGGTGCCGGGGTGCCACTAGACACCAGGGAAATACATTACAGTATGGGGAACGGCAATCAAAATCATGAACACAGATTCTCCCTTCAGGAAAAAGGATAATTTTTTGTAACTTATGATTGAAAAAGGATTCTTTGTTGGTATCACGTGGTCATGTAAAAGAATTCATAATATTAAAAAAAAATTTCCAGGGCATGTCTGCAACTGTGAAGTGCTGATTACACCTAGCGGGGTCCCAATCACCCAGAGAGATGTGTTATTGTCTCTTAAGGATGTCAGTTTTGTAGCTTTTGAATTTTTTTTTTTTTAGAAAAAATGGAAACAAGATGCTGGCAAATGGAAAAGGAATATTCCAATACAAAACAGGATTCCATTTTCATTTCATACAGCTATTCTGAAGTCCTTACTGAGCAAGCTCAGAAATGTTTTTTTTTCAAAATTTTAAACTTAAATAACTTTGAAATGTATTCTTATGTTTTCACTAGAATAGCAAAAGGCACATCTGTGGACTAGTACCTTTCTACCCTGAAAATTTCAGAGCAAGATTCCAAACCATATGGGCTGTAGGAAAGTTCAAAGGAAACCCTGGGAAAGTCAATGAGCAAAAAGTCATTTTTTTACCTCTCCAGAACTCAGAAACCACTCATCCTACCAGAACATAACGAAGCGCATCCAGAGATGTACCCCAGGTGATGGCACATTCAAATTTTCATGCAAATCTGCTGAATGGTTGTAAGTAGTAAATAAAAATTTATTTTTAAGAGCTTTTCAAAGTCAAAGCGCTGTACAAATACACAATTACAATGCATACATATAACAAAAAACAACAATAACAATATGATTACAATAAAAACAATAAAATCAATAAAATCACTCTCCATAGCTGGAGTTGTGAAGCTATTAAAGTGCAAAATGTGGGATTTAACATTGAAGTGCCTATTCAACCCTAGCTATAGGGGCGTGACCGCATCCCTATAATTCATTGCAAAAAAAAAAAAAAGCTAATGCATACATTACGGTTACAAATCCATGGAAGTCAGGATATGTTGCATTTGGGCTTTCAATTCTAATGCCCAGCCCCTCCCCATCCCCTGTCCTTATGACCGAAGGCTAAGCTAGAGGTCTGGGGCCATACGCAACATGTGTAAGGCTGTGCACCATGGGTGCAACCTACAAGTTTGGGACTGTTTCCCATGGGTCTTATACTTTAAACAACAGATCTGGGGCCATACCCAACATATCTAGTGCTTCATATAGCACCCACAGGGCCATGCACAAAGAAAGCTATAGGTCCAGTGAAATACGCCACAGGTGTGATGCTCAGAAAGGGCTGACAGGGCCCAATGTTAAGCAAACTACAGATATGGGATAGTGCCCCATAGGTCTGCTGCTTTGTTTGAGACTGCAGAGCTCTGCTTGAAGCAGGCTACAGGTTCAGGACCATGCCCCATGGGTTTGCTACTTCATGTAAGGCCCACAGGGCCCTGCACAAACCATGCTACAGATCTGTTGTTGTTCCCACTGGTCTGCTGCTTCACTTACAGTCTCCTGAGTTGGGGCCATGTATCATGGGTTTGCTCCTTTTACCCTACAAAGCAAGGTACAGATCTGGGGCCATGCCAGCAAATATGCTTCTTTATGTATGTCCCTGCATCAAAAAAGGCACCTATGTGGCACCTGTATGGCATGGCTCCAGACCTGTAGCTTGAACCAGCAGACCCATGGGGCATGGCCCAAAGCCTGTAACTTTTTGGCCTTTGTTCATGAGAGTAGGAGATGGGGGAAGGTGCTGGGCATTAGAGTTGAAATCCCTAACACATTTGTGGCTTTATAAATGTAACATATGCATTAACATTTATATATATATATATATATATATATATATATATATATATATATACATCTTTGCAAAAAAACTGCATTACTGCAACATTTAGGGTTCAGCCTACAGCGACAAAAGTAGGGAAATGTGGTTTTTAAAGTTTTCAGCCCTAAAACCCCACCCCCACCCCTGAAGGAAATCAGGGGTGTAGTATTCCTTGGGGTTGACAACCCTACTGTTCAACCCATTGCAGTAGCAAGAAAACTCAGATGTGATGGACACAAGTGTGTATGTTTCAGGAGTGTATAGAATAGGGTGAGCTTTAGGGCTGACAACCCCAAGGAAGACTGTACCCCTGAGTTGCTTTGGGGTGGGCATGGGGTTTTAGGGTTGGAAACCCTATAACCACATTTCTCTACTTTTGTCACTGTAGGCTGAACCCTAAATGTTGCATTAATGTAGTTTTTTGCAAAGAATTTCCTTAATTTTTGAGATAGTATAATCATATCTACATTTTCCTGTGGAAGCACAGGGCCCCCCTGAGGCCTGTGCTCCCATGCCTCCATAGATGCGTACATGTACGTTGCTGTCAAAGTGCAGGTCCTGGCTTGCATTTGTAGCAAAACAGCAACCACATTGTCAGCATAGCCTTCTTATTTCCCCTCCTCATGAACCCAGTACTGAAAATTTCAAATCCCTGCTGAAACTGTATTCCGCACCACCACAATGTCATTCTGTGCCTTTTGGACTTGACTTATGAATTGTTTGTGAATTTCTATCACCATTGGTCATGAGGTGGGGTCCCAAAAGGGCCATGTTGAAAATTTGTGGTCAAAATAGGCAAACATGAAAAAGTTATGCATAAAAGTTCAAAACCCCTTTGAAATACATTGAACCCCACTTACTTTAGTTTATCATACTGTAGTCAGTGGTTCCAGCAGCAAGAAGAGTCTTTGATCGGAGAGTGGATCTTCACCCTGTGATCTGTTTAGTTGAGTGAAGGTGTATGGGGATGTGTGCGGGGGTTGGTGGGTGCTCGGTGGAAGGCAGGGTGGGGGGTTCAGATTGTCAAGGGACTGTTTTATTTTTACAGGTGTGGAAAAAAAACACTGAGGGACTTTTTTTATTGCAGCTTATACTAAATACTGGGACAGTGAATAGAGGGTAGGGGTGCCACTAGACACCAGAGTAAGATGTAACAAATAAGGAGATGGCAGTAAGAGGGTTGGAGTGCCACTAGACACTAGGGAAATAAAAAAAACACATTATGGGATGGAGATTGGAGGGTTGGTGGTGCCACTAGATACGAGGGAAAAAGGAAAACATTATGGGGACAGTGATTGGAGGGGGTGTTACTAGACACCAGGGAAAGACAAGAACATTACAGAGTCAACAATAGGAGGAGGGGGTGCCACTAGACACCAGGGAAAGAAAAATATATAACAGGGAAGGTGATCGGAGGGTGGGGGTGCCACTAGATACCAGTGAAAAAAAATATATAATGGGGACAGCAATCAGAGGGTTGGGGGTGCTAATAGACACCAGGGTAAGAAAAATATAAAAGGGGATGATGATCAGAGGGTGGGGGGTGTAACTAGACACCAGGGAAAAAGAGGGAGTTATGGCTTGTTAAAGAGGATATGAAATAAAAAATGCAGTTAAGATAATTAAATGTGTCCTGTCTTTTTTGTCTATATTGTCTGTGCATATGCATCCTAAGAAATATAGGGTTTGTGTGAACGAACATTTTATCTCTATAATTTAACTTATTTCTCAATGTGGCTGGCAATGGAGGTGCTTCGTAGAAGTTTCGACTTTTCTCTTTGGTAAATTGAGTGAAACAGTTTATCAGTGTTGTGCAGGATTGTGCTGCAGGTGCCACCTACTGCCTCATGCCAAGCACACAGCAGTACTCTTAAGCCGCCAAAAAAGTTCAAGCACATCAGAGTGCTGTGTGATGTATTATTTCCTTTGTAATCAAACAAGTTATTTAAAATTTGTTAATGTTTACTTATAAAAGTATTGGTAAGGGTTTTCTTATTATATGAGACATTGCATTTTTTTATAGATTTTGATGATTGCTCGAGAGTTACAGTGTTTGTGGTTGTTTGAATGGCAAATAGGTGGGGGTTGAGAGAGACAGGGTCATGGGTTATCAGTCAATGTTTTGCAGATGTACTTTATTTCATGTATAATAAATTTAAATATTTGCACTTTCAATATATTTTAACAATACAGCAGATATAGCATTACGGAACATTGATATAATAAATGTTGGAAAGGGAATGCACCATTGCCGTTACCAAGAAATGAATGAGTGATCTGATAAAGGGCAATTTATACTGAAAAGAAAAAAAGGAAAAGACATGGAGTCATTTAATTACTCTTCTTACATTAGTGTGTCTTTGACATCCATTCAAAAAATAATTTTGACATCGACAGATATGGGGGAAACGTCTGCTCAAGCTGCACCTTCACGAGCATTCAGTCGATTAATAGTCCTTTGTCATATCTCTTTGGTGCATAATTAAAACTATGACTACCTATGCATAACCATTAAGAGCATTAAAAAGGTAGAAATAAAACACACAAACAGTTCTTGGTTTTTAAAAAAATGTACCGTGAAATGTTATTTTGATACATAAGAAACCAAAACTTCTGTAGAAAGACCTGTACAACTACAAAACTAAAACACTGTTGGGGTGCTTTCAGGCTGAAGTACTCTGATAGAATGCACAAGCGGCAACGTCAGATTGTGAACAGACTGCATTCTATTGAACACGTGCATAATTTCGAATGTTGAGGTTCACTAATCACAGAAACTTACAATCTGAAAAAAGATATCCAAACAATATTACACAAGACAAATATTTTTTTAAAGATTATTTTATTTGTACTACACCATCAGGCTTTAAAACACCCTAACATACATTTCTGTCACATTGAAACTTCATGTTATCCTATAGGACTTTGCAATATTTAATATTTGTTTGTTTTTCTGGCTCAGAGCGTGGGTACTTTATTCATAGCCTGAACTCATGACTCCATGCTCTCATCATTGTCAGTTTACCTCAGTCCCTCTATGGCCTAAACAACTCAAGGTTTCTATATGTTTTTCTTTCTTCTCCCAAACCAAAAATAGCAATGTCAGGGTCGACTGGATGGGCCTTGCGGTCCTTACCTGCCGTCAACTTCTATGTTTCTATGAAAGGGAAATCCTGGCCAATAATGTTCTCAAAAACTGAAAAAACCCTTCTCCATAAGTTACTAATACTTTTGCACATAGCCAACATGTGCCATAGAGCACCCTTTTCTGTTTTACACCTCTGGCAGCGATCTGAAATCAGTGCATCAAATTTACTCAGTCTGACTGGGGTCAGGTATGTCCTATGGACAGTATTGATATGAATCTGTTTTAGTCTCTTATTTCTGATTTCCAGGCTGGAAAGATCTACAATACCACTCCATTTTTTCTTCTGATACAATCTGCCCTATGCATTTTTCCCAAGAAAGCTTCAGCTCCAGTAAATTTGTATTATTTGTATCTCTAAGTGCATCATAGAATCTGGCAATAACATGATTGACAGGAACTAGACTAATAACCATCTCCACCAGTCTGGAAAAAGAGGGAATATTTAGACCTCAGTTTCTTTTAAATAGGACATTTTTAACCTGTAAATATTGATATCTCGCACTGTCTGGGAGATTATAAAGTCCCTTTAAAGTCTCAAAAGGTTAAAAAACATGCACATCAAAAACAATTTCTAATTGACAGACACCTTTTTCTCTCTACCAAGATCTAAAAGTTTTATCCATCATTGAAGGTGGAAAGTGTATATTATGTGTTATCGGAGTATATTTTGACAGATAATGAAGGCCACTGAGCATCTTTTGTGCCATCTGCCATGCCCTGTTTGTAGTTTTATTAGCTAGGAGACAGTCCTTCTAACAAGGTGAATTAGCTAAGTTTTAAGGCTAGGAAATGGAATTTTTGCCTCTTCAATGTTAAAGCAAGATATTTCAGCTTTGGTGCTATTAAACCAATAATATAGACATTCTAGTTCATCTGCCAACTAGTACCACCAAAAACTGGAGCATCCCAGACCATCTTTCTCCCTTGATTGGTATAATTTCTTCAGAGAGATTCTATGTTGTTTAGTCTTCCATAAGAATTTCCTATTTTCTCTAGTTCAGTAAAAAAGTATTTTGCAATATTGATGATATTGCTTCAAAAAGGAAAAGCAACCTTGGAAGAATATTCATTTTTAGAATGTTTAGTCAACCTATGAGCACCAGAGGTAACAACTGCCACTTTTCTAGATTGTTTTCAATCTTATCCATCACTGGTGTAAAGTATAAATTATAAGCCAGTACTGAGTCTCCAGAAACCTGTACTCCCAGATGCTTAATTGCTTTTTTTGTGAAGTAAGGATAATGGATGATCACCCAGAGTATCTCAGTTTTGTCCTAGGAACAATCCTGGAATCCTCCCAGTTAATTTTGTAACCTGAAAGGTGACCATATTCTGTGAACATTCTTAACACCTGTTAGTATGAAGAATCTGGATCTGAAATGAATAATAAGATATCATCTACATATGAAAATATAGATATGAGTTTGTTCTCTTACTTTTACCCCTTTAAATCTCTTATGCAAACAGATTTATGTTGCCATAAGTTCCAAAAAATGGCAAACAATAGAGGGGAGAGTGGGCACCCCTGCCTGGTGCCCCTGAAAAGATGAAAGAAATTCAGAAAAATCCTGGTTGGTCTTAACTTTTGCCCAGGGTGTTGAATATATTAACTTTACTCAGTCCAAAAATCTGCCCTAAAAGCCAAACGCCTTTAAAATTTCACAGTGATATGGCTAATAAACTCTATTATACAATGGCAAGAAAGAATCTTGGACTGTGATTGGTCAGTTTGGGGCTGGACCCAAGGCGTTATCCCAGCACGACACCACAGGTCTAGTCTCAGCCTCACTGTGAACCTGGAGATGATTTTTTGGAGCTAGAGCTTTTTTTTTGCATCTCCTCTTAAGAAACAAAAATATTTTTCAACACTAATAAAAACATTCTTTAAAATTATTTTTTATTTTATATATAACAACGAGCCATTGTATAATAGGAAAAATGCATTCCAGGTATGTATCGTTTGGGATAACGCCATGCCTGGGGCATTAGGCGTGCTCAGCCTGTATTTCCTTTTAACCCCTCAAACATTATCCCAGCACGACACGCACCCAGTCATGCATTATTCCTTTATCAAAGGCTTTTTCTGCATCTAACGATAGCACCAGCATGTTAGTCCCTGAAGCACTTTCAACTATGTTAAAAACTCCTCTTAGATTATGGTGCAACCTCCTCCCTTCAATAAACACATCTGATCATCATGTATAATCTTTGGTAGTACCTTAGATAATCTATTTTGCTAAAACTTTTGCAAAAATCTTATAATTACAGTTTAATAGTGAAATGAGATGATTGGATTTACATAATTCTGGTGGTTTATCCTTTTAAAGTAATATTATGATATTGGCATCATTGGGGGGGGGGACTTCTCCTTGCATATGAATTCCTTGAAAGAGCCTCAACAGCAGTGGTGCCAATACTTTTATAAAATTCAAAGGGAAATCCGTCTGGGCCAGGGGCTTTCCCATTTGTTATTTCCTCCATAACCTTTTGGATTTCTTCAAGAGTAATGTCTTTATGTAAGAAATATATATCTATCTCTGAAAACCAGGGCAGAGTTAAGCCTTTTAAGTAACTGTGTATCTTGTTTATGTCTTGGGTATTTTCTGGGACATATAGATTAATTATGTTCTGATTCTGCTCACACTTTAATTGATATGCCAGAAGTTTATCTGGCAAGTCTGAAAAAAATAACGGGCCCTTGACCTTAGCATTGCCCTTTCTGCCTGAACACTAAGAAAGTTTTCAATTTTTTCCTTTAAGCACATAACTTTAGTCAGATCTCTCTCTAAACCTGTCTGTGAGTGTTCTAACTCTGCCATCATTGCTTCCTGCTCTAATTTATTTAACACATTCCTTACCAAGGTTGCCAAATCTAACTCCACCCTCACGGTGTTCTCACTAGTGGGCCTCCTTCTCGAAACTGTCCCCTGCTTTAAATATTTAGGGGTAACCCTTGATCCCTCTCTTTCAATGAGCATATCAATCTCACTGTGAAGAGAATTCACCAGAAGCTAGGCGCTGCCCACCACCTTAAGCAATTCCTCTCCCCTGAGGCACATCCAGCTGTTGCTCAAGATTACCTCCTGTCCCTTCTTGACTACTGCTCCTCTATCTACTCTCTCATGTCCATTTCACTATGCTGTCATCTAAACATTGTGTACAATTCCCTCTGTCACTTTGCTCTTCAAGCTCCTTATTCTACCCACCACTGCATGCTCTGTCTTTAGGGTGGCTCCTGCTACGGGGTCGTTTTGACTACACCATGGGATGTTTAATTGATAAATCTCTCAGAAACTACCCACTATCACCCTATGCTTCTCTACTTACTAAGTGGGTGGTCCCCAGGAGCCTTAGGGACTCCTCAGTTACTTCTTTAGAAATCCCTCCCACCTCAACAGCTATGGGCAGTAAAGCTTTCTCTGTTGTGGCCCCCTCCCTGGAACCAACTCCCATCATCCACCCGCCAATCTCCTCACATCTGGTTTTCAAAACCACACACTGAGAAATGAGGCTCCTCCTGGAAGTCTACACCTTAGCTGTTACGCACACCAGCGCTAGAACTCAAAACCATCCTAGTTCCTAGGTTACCCCATGTGTTGACTGTCCATCTCCCCCCTGACCCCCCATCTCCTCTATCCTCCAGCACTCCCCTCCTGTTACCTATAGCATGCTCTGTGTGCTGACTGCCCTATCCCCCTTCTCTGACTTCTCCACTATTATGCTAGATCACATTTGGCTACTGCATGCTATAACTTGCAGCCTTGATATCTGTACTTGCTGCCTTAATATGATTTAACTTTTTATCTTTAATACCTGTCTTGATTATTTGCACCTCTCTCAGCTCATACACTGCTGCTTAAGCTGTTTGATGGCTGCAAATCCTGTCTCACTCAACTGCCATGTGCCTGCATTTGTGTTTTCCCCAAATGAACTGACTGATCTACTTATTGTGTACTATGGTCGCATGTTGGAGTGTATATCCCCGTGTACTTGCATTTTGGTTTTCATTGATTGTACTGACTAATCTGCTTACTATGTATTTAACCCCATGTTGGGGTGTATCCCCTTGTGCTCTTGTATTCCTACTGCTGCCTGTAACCATTATTGTATTACTGTTGTTTGTTGCCTGCCACTGTGTGGCCCGGGTCGTGACTGAAAAAGGTCCTCTGGACAAGTGCACTTACTCGGTTACCAAAGACATAACTAAATAAGTAAATGAATGAATGAATAAATGAATATTGAATTATCTCTTTAACCCTTTGGTAAGCCTCATACCTGACCCTCCCACCTTAACCTTTAAATTAGCCACCAGAATGAACAGAGAGCAGTTTTCCTCTAACAGAAATTTATCCAGATACTGACATCCAAGTCTTAAATCATCATTGATGCACCCACACATTTGGTTTAGAAAAATTGTGAATTTATTCCCTGGCCCCCAACCCTCCCCCACTGATCCCAAATGTATTTATTTTCTTTTTGCCCATATCTGTACACAATACTTTCCCCCTGCTACCCATTGGTTTTGCTTCCCAATACATTTTAGGGGAACAACCCTTCCCCCCTTCTTTTCAGAAGAGGTCATGCCGTTTGCTATGCGGTAGGTCTTTTGCGAGACTACCTCAGTGGATGACCATTACACCTAATCCAGATTTGACCTTAAATTATGAATGTTCCACCTGTTTGACCCCCTTCAGCATAACTAATCTTATCAGATCCATCCTTATTTATGCCCCACTACTTATTTTTTTTTTATCTCACTGCTATAGTTCCTGCTGAATCTCCTTAGTCTGGGCAGTAAGTTGACACTATGTCTTCTAAACTTTTTACAATGTCTGAACTTTTCTCACTTTGACCTCCAGAGTTAGCTGGAGAGAAGTGATTTTCAGGGGGCTTAGATTTTGAGTTAGAAGGTGCATTTTGGGTCATGCCCTCTGACATGTAACCAGTTCTCTTTTTGAGAGCCTCCTCCATCTCCTCTGGGGAGTAATAAAACATTATTTTCCCATCTATGTTAACACGCAGCTTTGCTGGGAACAATAATCAGAAAGGTAGTCCTTCATGCCTCATCCTATCCCTGATCAAATTGAATGCCTTCCATTTCATTAATACTGCAGGACAGAGATCAGGATAAACCTGAAATGTAATCCCTTTGTAGAATAAGCCCTTCTCAATTCTGGATTATGTACATAATTTTTTCTCTGTCTTGATGGTGCAGTGGGCAAACATACATAAATCTTGGTCTGTCTCAGTTATACTGTGATCCAAAGGCTCTGGGTAGTTCAAGCCCATAATACTTGTGAGAATTTATTCACAAACGCACCAGAATCTATGCCTTCAATTCCTTCTGGAAGATTTCCTATTTTTAAATTATTTCTTCGTAATCTTGTTTCAAGATCACCTACTTTCAGTTTCAGTGCTTCCAGTTCTTTGGTATTATTTTCCACATTGCAGGCCATTTTAGTCAAATCATCCTCCACTGCACAGAGCCTTTGCTTGAATTCCCCTCTGTGTACTGTAAGGGATTCCAGATTATCTGCTATTTCCAAAAAATTTCGATTTAAGGAGAATGCACAGTTTAAGTTACCAAACCCCAGTTTCATTTCTTTTAATATAGCTTGCTGTGATTCCTCTAATCTATCAGCTGAAGATTGTGTGGGCTTATCAGAGTTGTTGCTTTCTTTAATGAATTACTCATTGCCCTCTGTTTGGCCCTTATTTTGTTCCTTGCTCTCTGCTTTTTGTTTGTCAGCAGGTTTCTCCTGCCTCTCCATTTTTTCTCCCTAGTCCATCTTCTTGAGTGCTTTGCCTCACCTTGTTTTACCTGCTGATGCCATATTTAATTTAGCTTCAGGTACGCTCTCAGTGCCTATGTTTAAATTTTTACCAGCAGTACCTAAAGTCTTTTGCTGCTCGATATGAATCACCTGTGTTTTTGGCGTTTCACTAGTGTATGAACCCAGCGTTTTGTTTTGCTGGGCTGTTTCCAACTGAATGTTGCTTGTCGTTAGACCATCAATAGGAAAAGCTTATGGTAATGTACCTTGTTTGGAAGATTTCAGCATATGTTTACCTGTGCGACTAAATCCACATGTGTGCTTTATAGAGTGTTCTACACTGCCATTCTCTGTGCTTGATTGGTTGTACCTTGCTGTGGCATATCGCTAAAGTAATCTGAAATTTCCTTTAAGCATCAAAACTGCTTCAAGATTCCATCAGTGAGGAAGAAAAATGGGGGCCAAACCAAATACATCAGAATCCTGTACTCCTAAAGCATGTCCCTGCAAAGCTGGTCAAACCACACAGTGGATCACTCTGCTGACCATCTTACCTGTGTATGAGCCACTCCCCGCACCATCAGAGTAATTCGCAACATTTATTGTTTGTGCTGTTTTATATAGCTCTTTCATATATTTTTTTTTGGGGGGGAGGTTATGAGTTATTCTAGCAGTACTCATTAGGACCTTTAGTTTGATATGTAGAGTGTCCCTTAAGTGTAAATATTAAGTGATTTATGGCTTGTTGCAGTGTAAATGTGTATGTGTAAAAAAAAAGTTCAAAATCATTTTCCGTATGATGGGATCCTTTTTCGCATTAACAAAAAAGGTCATACAAAACAAACAGAAGCAAATCATGAAGAGGGATGTGAAAATAAAAAAAAAAACACATTCGGTGGAAATTTCCACAAAAAATTAAATGCAGAATCCACCTAACGGGGTCCCAAATGAGCAAAATACAGGTATTGGTCTCTCTACAGCATGTCATTTTTGTGGGTTTTGACACTAAAAAACAAACAAACAGAAAACAAGATGGCAGCATAAAAATCAGGATTTTTTTCATAAGAAAAAGGATTAGCCCCCATGTGAAACAGAATCCTAATTTGTATGGTCAAATTCTTTTTTTGCTCCAAACATCTATCCTGAAGTACTTACTGAGCATGTTCAGAACATGAAATTTTAAAAACTAATAGCTCTGGAACAAATTAATATTTTTTCACCAAACTAGTGAAAGGCACTACTGTGGGCCAGGTCCTTTCCACCTTGAAAATTTCAGACCATAATTCCAAGCCATGTGTGCACAAGGGACTGACAAAAAAACAGCCCCCCCTCACTTTTTTCGCTATCTGGATCTTGGAATTCACATGTCCAACTGGAATAAAATTTAGAAATTCAAGAGACCTGCCCCACAAAACTGCTCATGCAAAGTTTTGTGCAAATCTATTGAATGGTCGTGAAGTTATTAGAGTGCAAAAATTGGGGTTTAACATTAAACACACTACTCAACCCTAAATATAGTGTCACAACCACGCCATAATAATCTATATATATATATGTGTATATTATTTTGGTGTGGTTGAACCAGTATAGTTCAGGTTGCTTGACAGGTTCTGTTAAACCCCAACTTTGCACCTTAATAGCTTTAGCATTGTTCAATTAAATTGCCTGAAATTTGGCATGCACTGTCTTGTAGGCAATGTCTAAATATGTGGAAGGTTTAGTGATGGCAGCCTATATGGTTTCTGAGACCTGCTTACATCATTTTCCTGTAGATGTCTAATTTATTTCTATACTAAGCATTGTTTTTTTTGGTTTTGCACACATGTACAGCCTAGACGGTATGGAATTTGTTTTCTAAAACTTTCCAGGTAGAAGTGTGTTATGCCAAGGTAGTGCCTTTTGAAGGTTTCATCAAAAAATATTAAACCATTCCAGAGTTATAAAGATTTAAAGTTTTGATATTAAGCTGTTCTTAGCATGCTCAGTGTTTTTTTTTTTTTTTGGATAATCTTCTGGCATGTCATGAAAAATTCTGTGTAGGAAGACTATTTTGGTTGCTCACCATTTGCTTCTCACAACACAAAAACTCTTTTCCATGTCATAGTGGCTGCCATCCTGTTTTTTCCCCGAACTAAAAAAAAGCCAAGGAAAATACATAAAAACTGTGTATATTAAAAAAACAAACACCTGAGCCTAGCTAAATAGGACGTGTTTAGCTAGATTCTAGTATTTTTTAAAAGCCTCCAGAAATACCTTTTCTGGGCACCCAAAAATCCAGGGTGCCCAACTTAGTGACAGGAGCCACTCACCCACATTCTCTGCATGATAACAGTGGGACTTTCTTGACTTGTGAAGCTGCACCTTGAGTCCTGCTGCTGGCTTTAGTCTGAGCAGTGAATCAGCGATTGTGATCTCACTTTCTCTTCTTGTCTCTCTCTCTCTCTCTCTCTCTCTCTCTCTGTTACATCTGTCTATCTGTCTGTCTGTCTGCCTGTCTGTCTGTCTGTATATCTATCTATCTATCTGGTTTGTAAGTGTCCACTATTCCTTGCTTTTGCTTTTCTGAAGATAATAAGGGGTTGTAATAATAACTGCAGAACTACAGAATCCTGAATAAAATGTTGGGGTGCCGATACTGACAGGATCACACACACACAAATAAGGGACTGTAAACATTAAATATTGGGACACAGCTGAAATGCTAGTGCAAGCTTTCAGGGAAGCCTCTCTCTCTCTCAGTTCCATTGGAACTCATAGAGTGGATGGCTTCCCTGGAGGCTACCCTGATATTGCATCTATGCCCCCATTTTTAATGTTTACATTTCTAGTTTTTTTTGTGATCCTGTAACATAAGAGCTTTTCATATGCACTCCCCAGATGAACCAATGCACCTCCTCTATCCCTATCCCATTGTTGCTATCTCAGGATATTAGAAACCTAACCCAACAACCCCACATGTGCAGACCACTATGATACACTTAGTAACAGTACCCCTATCTAGCTATACTAGTATTTCTCTTCTCGCTCACTGTGAGGCTGAACTGTTAAAAGAGGTGTTTGCTAAACTGGTGAATCATTCATCATATGGGACTTCATGCCTGTCACAGCCGTCACTTCAAAACCATTTACTTTTCAGTAGCAGTAGTTCCAAAGACCCCCCCCCCGCACTCCTAACTCTCTCTCTGTCACAGTCTGAATATCAAGACCATGTTGGAAACAAATGATTAGGTCCAACATTCACAGTTATACAATATCTATGTTGATGAAGGCAGGATTATACTTCCCTGCTCCTTGTAATAAGAGGGCAATACAGAGGAGCACTTTGAATAGTTTTTTATTACATCTAAAATAGATCAATCCAACACAAAGAGCAAATAAACAGTTACCATTTGATTTCCCATGTTCCCAGGTGACAGTCTCTAAGATCAGTGTTTCTGCAATGCTGTCAACTGTACAATGTTCTGTCTGCTCCCTAAACTGGTGTCTGAGAAAGGCATCAGGACCAAACTAAAAACACATGGACAGGAAGCAGAGCTAATTCCCATTTTAGGCATGTGCCCCTTCCACTGCATGTTTCTGAAGCAAGTGCATGAATGCACACACACTGATACTGGTGCCAAATGTGAACAAAGACAGGAAAAATTTAGTTATTAAAACATGTGTTTTTATTGGTTTTATAAATACAAATATAGATTCAGCAATGAACACAGGACACAACAGGCAAATTCAGCATTCCATCTGCACAATCACCTAGCCAAGGTAAGTGAACTAAAAAAAAACCATTGACAACACCCCCTTAAAATGTTAGAAGGCTTGACACCATTATATTGAAATATGGCAGTAAACCCCATATGTAAAAGAGGACATCTGCAGGTTCCTTCTACTACCACCCCCCACACACACTCACACAGAGCCTCCAGTTTACTTATTTAGGCACTATTTGAAATATTCAGTTATATTGTACAGTAATGAAATGGTATAGACAGTGGAAGTGGTATCTCCAGAATTGCTCAAACTGATTGTGAATCCCATTCCCATGCCCTATCCTCGGGCACACCTGATGGTCCACAGGTGTCTCATGGAATGAAATCTGGGTTTATGGCTGTTGCACCTCTTGATAGCCCTGTGCTCCATGTTATCACATGGTTATTGAAGAGGCTGCAGCTGGGGTTGTGAAAGCCACCATATAGTTTTGATTGCCTATGGGCCATTTGCATGGCAGCCCCTGCTTCCTTAAACAGTTGATTTTGATGATCATTTCAACCTCTCAGAAATGGGTTGTAACCCTCCCCCACTGAGCATTGTTCAATGCAATTGCAATGTCATTGTGGGTGCTTGATGGTTAAAACAATCATTTAGCACCACCACTAGTGACTGAGAATAGTGACTGGGTTGTTGAAGAGAACAGTAGCAGTCCTTTTGTATACTGTAGGTGTGTATTCAGACTGGAGCATTATCATAACAAAAGATAAACAGAGTGAACCCATGAAAGTTTTAGCTTTCAAACATTCTCAGATTAGTTAGGAGACATACGAACCTCTTTGACTGAATGCACCCTCGTCTCAACCCTGAATATCCCAGCCTGGAAAGGGAAGGTTCAGGGTTGCCGATGTGGGCTCAAGTTCAATGCAGTGAAGAGAACTCTTCTCTTGGCATAGGGCCCTGCACCTCTACACCCATTGGTGCCATAGAGCCCTGTGCTTCAGCTGAAAGATGGAGTTTTTGCCTTGTGTGTCTGTATCTGTGGTCACATAAAGTGTGGGGCCCAGGGGGACCTGTGCTTCCAAGGACTGCTAGACATCCCCATAAATTCTTGACATCCACTGCTGCACTGAAGTAGGTGGACAGAGTCTTCCCTTGTTGCGAGCCCCAGAGGGCCCTGTACATCTGCATCTACAAAATGACCTGCATGAATGACAATACAATCAAACTATCTCAAAAACAAAAGGACATTCTTTGCAACAAAAAATGCATTAATGCACCAGTTAGTGTTCATCTTAATGCCACAAAAGTAGACAAATGTGGCATTAGGGTTTCCAAGCCTCACTCCCCACCCCCCAAAGCAGCAAAACTACAAGACCACAAAAGCAACCCTAGATGGATATCATCAAGAAAGATAAATAACATACAACTGTTTCCAGATGACACAAATGATGTAGCACTGATGTGCCACTTTTGTGGATTTGTATCTGCTGCTGTAGAAGGGGCCTGTGCTTATTCTGCCACACATATGTGTGTATGTTGTACAGCATACATGAGTACCTGTGGCAGAACAAGGCCCAATGGGGCCTGTGCCTCTGCAAAGGTACTCAAACATGCTGTATCAATTAATCAATCAATCAGTCTTTATTTATTCAGGTGAAACACCGTTGAGACAGCTCATTTACAAGGCGGACCTGGTACAGGTAAAGGTATATAATATAAAAAGTTAGATGAACATATAATATAAGGCACAATAAATGCAATCTTGCACATAGGTTATAGTTTGAACAGTTTGATGAACATATAATACAAGGCACAATCAATACAATCTTGCAATTAGGTTATAGTTTGTATATCATATGCAAAAGAAGAAGAAGGGCACATTTATACATCAAATATGTAAAAAAAACAGAAGAGAACAGCAGGATGCATGAGTCATTTAATACAAAATGTCACTCTGTAACCACATTTTCCAGGTAGTAGAAGTCATAAGATAGCTGGACACTGGGGAAGAGGAAGAGCTCCAGAATGGTTAAGCTAGTGAGGGCAGCTGCATAGTTCTTTAAAGATCTTAGCAAAGAGAGTTTTGAAGAAGGGTACTTTCACTGGGGGGGGGGACTATTTTTAAGGTTTTTGGCTCATTGCTCCAAAGGACAGGGAGAAAGTGACTTATGGCCACTTTGCCAAAGCGTGTGCTTACCTTAGGAATAACAAGAGAGGAATATGAAAGGCTTCTTAGAAGATAACTCCCTGGCTGACAGAGAGGTAGGCAGTTAGAGATGTATTTAGGAAGCTTATTTGTTAATGCTGTAAGTGTCCAAAGGATAGTGTTTTTATGCCATCTGTAACTAAGTGAGTACCAGCCAAGCTTAAAGGGTGCAGTGATGAGTGGAGTATGGTGTGTTTGTGATGAATCTAATTGCTCAATGATAGAGGGTGTCAATTTTCCCTAAAACCACACTAGTCCCATGACCATACAGAATATCAGCATAGTCTAGGAGCGGTAAGAATATAGTTTGTACTAGACGTATTTTTGCCTCCTGAGTTAGTAGATGCTTTATGCGAAAGAAGATACTAAGTCTTTGTCTTAGTCTTTTGGTTAGGTTTTCAATGTGAATTGAGAATGAAAGCCTGTCATCAACCCAAACCCCCCAAATACTTGAAGACTGATACAAACTCTAGGGATTCACCAAGCAGCGACTGTATGACAGGGAAGGTAAGGGGAGCCTTTGTAGTATATATACATGGACTTGGAGCAAAAAGCATAGCTTTGTATTTTTTAGCATTTAAGAGCAACTTCAGGTGCAGCAGGTTTTCCTGTAGATGGTTAAATTCAAGTTGGAGGTCTTTGCAGGCCTGGTCTGGAGAAGGCCTGGCTAAGTATAGCACAGTGTCATCCGTGAACAGATGAATACTAGCGTCTGAGATTCCATCATTTAAGTTGTTGATATAGACAGCAAACAACAAGGATCCTAGTATGGATCCTTGGGGAACTCCTCTTTGCACAGTTTTCAGTGTAGAAAGATTATCATCCACTTTGACTTGTTGGTTGCGTCCAGTGAGATAGCTAGTAAACCACTTGATTGACAGTGGTTCTGCTCCAACAATATGCAAAGTGGTAATAAGAAGGTCATGGTCCACCGTATCGAAAACTTTACTCAGATCAAGGAATAAGCTGCATACGTATTTTTTATCATCTAAGGCCATCTGCCAATCATTTGGGACTTTGGCAAGTGCAGAGATTGTGCTATGGTTAGGCCTAAAACCAGATGGGACCTTGTTAAGAAGATTGTGCATATCAAGGTGTTGCCTTAGCTGTAAATTCACTACTTTCTCCAGTACCTTTGACAAAATAGGGAGTAACGAAATGGGGCGATAATTGTTTAAGTCACAAGTGTCACCAGACTTAAAGTGGAATCACCTGCACTGTCTTCCATACTGTTGGGATGGCCCCCTGCATGAGGGACAAGTTAAAGAGATGAGCTATCAGAGCGGCTAGAGCATAATATCCTAACTTTAAGTAATACTGCTCTATTTGGTTTGCACCGGCACTTTTTCTAGTATCTAGAGCCAGGAGAAGGTCCTCAATTTGCTTTAAAGTGATGGGTTGGAAGATGAAGGTTGCCTTTTGTGTTAATAGACAATGGTTAAGCCAATCCGGTTTTGGAACACCTAGCTGAGATCAGAGCGAGCTGGTCAGTGAAGCATCAAAGGCTAATCCTGCTATAGCAAAATGGTTGTTTAGAAGTTCGAGAATAGATTGTTTGTTGGTAAAGGAATCACCACCTTTAGTAATTTTTAGGGGGAGAGAAGGAGCAGAGGAGTAACCTTTGATGTCCTTTAGAGTTTTCCAAAATTTCTTGGAGTCATTAGTGGCATTATCAATTTCTGATTGGAAGTACTTTGCTTTCTCAGTTCTGGTGAGCTTAGTGCACCAATTCCTAGCAGCCCTGAAGGCTGATCAATCAGCTGGGAGTTTAGTTTTCCTTGCTTTTTTCCACAAGGAGTCTCTATGCAATAACGTGGCCTTCTGTATGAGGTGCTTGCTACATACCATGATCCGCTAGTGCATGTTTTTCTGTATGCAGCTGTGTAACTGAAAAACTGCTACCCCATTGAAACATTTCTAGATCTGATGCTAAAACCCTGATACCTGCATAGCATCAGTACTTCCATTTGCTCTTCTGGAGCCAGAAGTCAGCATGTATGGCTTACACCTGCGGCTGAAGAGAAACATGCACTTTAGGGGCCTGCGCTTCTGCAGATAGAAGTACTGTTGCCATTTTGGTATCATGGATTTTGTGGCACATGTACTTCTTCAGCCAGGGGTCAATGTGCATGTCTTACACCTGTGGCTGCAGAAGTGCAGGCTTGTCAAGTGTGTGCATGTCTTATAGTGTGTTTGAGTATCTGGGACTACAGAAGTTCAAGCTTAATAGGATGCAGTTGTAAGATACACACCAAGATCTGGCTACAGAAGTGAAGGCTCCATGAAATCCTTGTTACTCAAAGTGCAACACTGCTTTTGTCTGCAAAAGCACAGGACCCTATGGGGCCTACATTCCTGTAGCCACAGGTACTCCATCTCACTGTAAAATGTACACACCAACTTTAGGCTGCAGAAACACAGGCCTCTGTGGGGCCTGTACCTCTGCAGCTGCAGACAGAAATCCATGACACCTGAATTGCAACATTACTTCTGCAGGTATAAGACATACTGTATACACCGACTTCTGTCTGCAAATATGCAGGACCCTGTGGGGCCTGCATTTCTGCCACTGCATATAGAATTTCATGATGCCCAAGTTGCAACACTACTTCTGTCTGCCCCATGTGAGGTCAGCACTTCTGCAGCCACAGGTACTCATGCACACTGTTAGACATACACACACATTTCATACTGCAGAAACACAGGCCCCTGTGGGGCCTACACTTACACAGCTCAGATACTAATCCAAAAAGGTAGTACATCAGTGCTACTGAATTTGTGTCATCTGGAAACAGTTGTATTTCGTTTGTCTTATCTGGCTGTCTGTGGTTGCTTGTGTGGTCTTGTCCCTTAGCTGCTTGGAAGTGGGGTTAGAAACCCTAATGCCACATTTCCCTAAATTTCCTTTCTTTTTGAGATAGTGGAATTGTATCCTCATCTTTTGGGACCTGCGTAAACAGGTGCAGATGCACAGTGTCCTCTGGGCTCTTCACCAAGGGAAGAGTCCATACAGCTATGGATGCAAAGAGTTTGTGGGGCTGTCTGGGGGCTGCAGAACTATAGAGACCTCTGGGCCCTGTGCATCCATGTGGCTACAATTGCAGATGTGCAGGGTGAAAAGTCCATATAGATGTGGAAGACCTGTGCTTCTGTACAGCTATTGGTGCAGATGTGTAGGGCTCTCTGGGCCCTATGCCAAGAGAAGACTTCTCTTCACTATATGGCTAATTGTTGCCCATGTGGCCAACACTGTACCATATTTCTCTAGGCTAGGGGTGGTGTCACACAACAGCCCTGTTCTTCCAGCCTTGGCCCATCCAGCTTGCTCACTGAGCTCACCTCTGAACTCAGCTAACCTGCATGGATCACAACACACTGCCTGCTGGGCCAAAGGAAGGCCCTGTGCACAAATTTTCTTCATAACTTTTTGTTTGTCATTTTGACCCCTCGTCATGAACTTGGTTACTAGAAAGTGTTAAATCCCACCCAAAAAGTGGTTTTGCAGAGTGACTTTGAAATCACCTTTTGATCTCTACATCAAAATTTGCACCATCCTTGTTCTTGTGGTAGGTTTGTGTAAATGATATATTCAAAATTTGGGACTAAAATATTGCAAAATGACCAAGTTATGATCAAAAGTACGTGAATCAAAAAATGGAATTTTAGTGTTGCACATTTAAGTATGACACTAAGTGCAGCACTAAAATATGTGACATTAATATCTGGGCTCGCGATATGGAAATTGACCATTTTGGTAAAATGACTGCAAAAGTCTCAGAAAGGTAGTTCTAGCTCATTTTGGAAAAAAAAAAAAAAACAGAATCTCACCTTGCTTAATGGGTCCTGTTTAGTAAGATTCATGTATTTGTTTGTTTTTTAAAATACTTCACTTTTATGTGTTTTCACATTTTTTTAGTAAAGTAAAGTCTATTTGTTTAGCGCCCCATCCTGGAGGCTCTGGGTGCTGTACATGTTGGCAAAATGAGACACGTGCAACAATATAAAAACATAAAATAAAATAGAAACAATAGACAACAATAAAACCTAAAGAATTATTAAATTAAATAAACAATGCAGCAGTTTATAAGTTTTAACTCTAAGTGATCTACAAATGCTTTCTTAAAAAGATGTGCCTTCAGCCCCTACTTAAAAATCTTTACTGATGGGGCCTCCTTCAAAAGTCTTGGGAGCGAGTTCCACAAAACTGGGCCCACCACCTCAAATGAACCATCTCCAGATAATTTCAGGTGGGCCCTAGGAACCCCAAAAAATGTGAGGACTCAGCACTCCATGCAGATGAGGAAGTTCATCAGACACACAATTTAATCAGATAACTCAGAAGTGTACAGCAAGCTGGCTGGACTGGCTTGCTGTACACTTCTGAGTTATTTGATAAAATGTTGGCAAAACACTACAGCTTGTGTGTCTGAAGAACTTCTTCATCTGCATGAAGTGCTGAGTCCTTACATTTGTTTGGCTTTGCTTTTGGGACTTACAAGCACCATTGCAGAAGTGAGCAACCCCCTCTGTATCCAGGGCCCTGGGAACCTCTAGGAGGCCCTCAGCAGAGGAGTGGAGCAAGTGCATGTGATGGACAGGAGTCAGAAAGTCACTCAGGTGGCCAGGACCCAAACCATGTAGGGTCTTATAGGTGAGCAGGCCCACCTTGAAGATGATCCTCCACCTCACCGGCAGCCAGTGCAGTTCGTGCAGGACTGGGTCACATGACAGGACCTTGGGAGACCCGTCAATAACCTGGCTGCTGCGTTTTAGTATGAAAAAGAAAACAATATGGAAGAGTAGTGGCTAGGCACCCACAAGATGGCTGCCTAATTCTTCTGCTCCTAAAACCTCTAACAATAATCTATCAAAATCCACCTCTGTCAGCACCTCACCTATGCTAAAACCCATCTAGTCGGTCATGACAGTTGGAATTTAGGTTTCACTTTATTCATTTGGCTATAAGTCATTACGATACAGAGGAAAAAGAGTAACATTTACAATCTTCATAAAAAATGTACATAATATGCATAAAAATCACTCAGTAACATTAGAAGTACTTTACACAATATGAATCAGCCTAGTTAAAAAAAAATATAACCATTCCTTGATGCTATCTATAATTGACTTTGACAAGGCCAAATTTAAGTAAATAAATTGGCCTACAGTATGATAGTAAATGCACCCAATATAACCAAAAAATATCACCTCAAGATGTTAAACCAGATTTCCTCTAAGTTTGAGTTATCAGTACTTTAAAATACAGTAATATTACAAAGTGCTCTTGCTACATAGGTATCCGAACTTGGGGTATTTTAACATACCCACATATAGCAGACTACTGACTAAGTACATTAATATAATGTAATAATAAGAACCAGAATCCTTAAAAGCCCACTGGGTTTCCATCAAGCTCACACTATCATAACTGAGTTCCGAGCTCACACTCAAAAAATATCCACTCCCTGGAGAGGAATTGGCAATGGCACTAGACCATAAACAATCATGGATCCAACTCTGAAACCTTTAAATCCAAACCAATTTAGCAGAATAGCAGTCCCTACCCCTTGGACCAACCAAAACAATGTCCAGGAGATGAGACCTCTGGCTACTCTCGCCCTTTAAAGTTTGGATATTAGTCGCACACTTAGGACCACCTAGTCTGAAATCAGGGCTAGGCTACTGCTCACATTCCTTCTTTTTTAGGAATAAAATGGTAGGCTGCATGATCAGAGCCCAATAAATATAATTGAGCATCACAAAGGTTATTCTCTGTGTCCTAAAATAGTTCAGCCATATAAAGGAGTTTTGCTAGGACTTACCACTAATAATCTTTGCAGCGCTTAAAGGGACACTGTCAACCCTCTTAGGCCTCAAAGTGTCACTAGATTAAAAAACACATTTTATGATTGTTCACATTCTATAGAGACTGTTGATGCAGCTGATAGTTTGATCCAGATCCTTTTTTTTCTTTTGAAAAGTGAAAAACTGAGTGCCCACCATACTGGTGTTACCACACCAAAACATGTTTGTTTACATTTCTTAACCAACTCCCACTGCATCTTTCCTGGGCTCAAGAGCACCCCAACACAATCTAGCCACTGATTATGTAGTGGGAATAGAAGAGACCATGGTATCATGAGTGGCTGCACTGTTTGAGGGTATTTATAATGTTCAGGAAGTATGTAGTAAGAGTACTTCAATGATTTGAAGCAAAACAAAGCTGGGTATAGCTATACATTACCATGCATTTCAGTTCTAATAAGCAAGGAGGCAGATAAAAACAACCAGCAACATCAATGAATTTTAGAGGTAGTAAGCAATTCTAAAATGTGCTTTTTTACTTTAAAATAATATGATGCAAAAAAGGTTGACAGTGTCCCTTTCAACTATAAAGTGTTCTAAATTCCATAGATTCTGTCATCAAAAAATATCTTATATAGGAATATCTCATCATAGACTAAACTCTCAAGAAGGGTACATAACCAATACATTAAAAGTACTTGCTGAGATGAATTAATTGCATTATAAGCTCTCAGCCAGTATATGAAAGTATTTGACCGCAAAATAACCATTTGTCTATAATTGATGCATTTTCTGCAAGCTGAACAATCTAGGCTTCATCTTCTTGAATAAACAAAACACTTATTTAAAATACAGTCCTGAGACCACAAATAGCACTATAATGACAGACAAACAACAATATTTCTTTCTTCTGCAAATGTTTGTTGAACTTCAAAAAAAGCTTGTTAAACTTCAAAAGCCGTTCCACTAAGGGAAGAGGCTGATGAATCGCCATTTGGTGACTCAGGGCCAAATAAAGGGTCCCACCGAAGAATCTCCTCTTTGAGTAGAGTAAGACTCCAAAAATTATTATAAATTCTTTGAGGATAGTAGGATAAGTGAAGTTAAAACTCCATATAAACTCTGGAGTTCAAATAATTATTCAGTGATATTTGTGGGAGCCAAGGATCGAGGACCGGTGTGGTAGTTCTGACTCCATAGCAATAGACCATGCTCAAATATCCAAGCCCCACTATCTTGTTCATTTGTTAAATTGAAGATATAAATAATACCTAAAAGTAAATGTAGTGCCTTTATGAAAATCAATTTCTGATACAGTTTCCATCATCACCGGTACAAAGCCATGGTTCTTTAAAATTATCATTCTCTAATTAACATTATAAAAAGTAAAACACTGAAACACAAAAAGATATAATACAAAAGAGAAGAGAAATAAAAATATAAATAAAAACCAAGCAACTGAGACTGACACTTGAGCTCCCCTGTAGAAAAATACATATTTTTTTTATTCAGACTCAAACAAGCTAAATTCAGCACATTTCTGTAGTGGGGTATAGAATTGTGGAAAGAATGCTCAAAACACAACTACGGACCCATAAAGTTCATTTGTATCTCCCAAGAAATTAGTGTCCAAAAATCAGGCTCCATTACAGGAGTTCCTATTCCACAAAGTGAGTTTCATCCTGCAAATAATTTTCCAGAAATTACCAACTATAGTAACCAATCATCAATTGACACAGTACTGTAGAAATAGTTAATAGATTCAAGGTGAGCAAATTAATTGACCCATATGCAGTTTGAAGTTTCGAAGCAATTACAAAATGTAATGATTTAAATATTTTAGACCCCAGTGTTTTCCAAAGTTTAATTAGGTCAATTGTAGCCTCAAAAGGTCTGACAAAACCTAATGGTAAAACAATAGAAACTAACTCTGGCAATTTCGACCAAAAAGAAATTTCCAGCTCTGAAACCAGGAGTCTTATAGCCAACATTAGAGGCCAATTTATATAAAAAAGCGGTTTTATGAGGCTTCATTTATGAGCATTGAAGTCCCTACTTTAACTTCATATTTTTTTATTTTTCAAATTTCGCCATCAGTTTCTCCATAAAAAAACTGTGGTCCAAAACTGCAGCTAGGGATAGAAGTAAAGTTAAAGGCACAAACATTTCTAACAAAAATATCTTTTGGGGGGGGCACCACAGTTTATAATCTAAAACACCCAAAGAGCCACCATATGAGAAAAGATTTGTCAGATTTAGCTCAAACTAGGCTCCTACTTTGTATTTTGGGGAGTCACATATTCAACCAAAGCATCCGGCACTATGAGGTCTGCGATTATTACTGGACCCTCAAAGAACTCCATGGCTTGGCTTCACTCTTTTCTCTTTAGCATTCTCTTAGGTGGTAAATTCCAGCATCTCTGGCATCTCCAAGGTTTCTAAAGAAGAGAAAGAGAAAAGACAACACTCCACTGAGTGTAGTAAAATCAAAATCTTTTCCAAATAATACAAGGGTGGCCAGTCCTAGGCAGCATTATTATACCTGTAATAAACAGTAATAAGAATTTCTGCACGTATAGTGCACCTGCTGACCAATTCATTTGGTACAGCTGACCTCTTCAACCTACAACCAGAAGTTGCCTCAGTTTGCCTCAGACAACACCCTCCATTTTTCAGGTCCAGCCAAAACCTGGTACACCAGCTGCCAAAACAGCCCTGTCAGCAGACCACAGAAGTAAAGTTGCTAGTCAAAATGAATGCTACCCACGGCAGCCATCCTAGACACACCACAGCTACCCAGAGTCGAAAAACTCGATATCACCAACAATAAACTTGAAACCACAAGAGTTTCATTCAGGTAGCTTGTGGTTCACAAAAAGTAAGGGATTTGGGAATAGCATACGAGCGTACCAACAAACGCATAGCAGAGCTACGTGGAGTGGAGCAGCATCACGGCCATCTTGCTGCCCTTCCCCCCTCCCCATGAGAGTTTGAACTGAGCATTTTAAGATCATATCTGATTTCAGACCAAAACAGCCAAATTACTGTTAGCTGAACAGTCAGCCTTTAATCCTGGCGGTAATCTGTGAGGTGGGCGCATGAGGAAGGGCACTGTCTGTTATGGTGACTCCTTCCAGGCGAAATCCCTCATGGTGATGGGGAGGGGAGGCAACCCGGATGAGCTGTGGGTGAACTGGGCAATAGGATGTCCCGCTATGTGTATGCGCACAGGGGGTGGGAGCGAAAGCATGGTGAGCAGGGCTGGGAGGGGGGTGGAGAGGCTGTAGGGGTGGTGCTGCAGTGGCTGGCTGAGCTGTGTCATGGCCTTGGGTGCTTTCACCCTCTCTGACATGCACTCCCCTGCATTTGAGAATCCTAAAGTAGGGGGCAAAGCCCCCCATGAGGGGGAGTGTGGGGGGTGCAGCCCCCATACAGAAAGCAGTAAAATACTGTTCTGGTGCCATTGTCCTGAGGTGCTGGGGTTGTCAGAGTGCCGAAAATGTTTTCGGCAATCTGATTGAACAATAACGGTGATCGCCTTTAGGCATTCGCCATTATCACATAAACACAATCCTGGCAGAGCAGCAGTATTGAGGAGCAAGATGGTGTATCTGAAAATGGCTCCAACTTGGCAGTTCTAGGAGAGATCAAGTGGATGTTTGAACATTTAATTAGCCAGATCAACAAACTGGTGCTTGCAACACAGAGAACTAAAACCAATATTATTTAAATTGGTGACTAATGAATGTTGCAGAACAGCACATAGCCTACACAGAAGATATCATGGATTGCCTTACCACACAACTCTATGAACAAGACAGATCAAAAAAGCTTTTGTGGGACAAGCTTGAGGACCTCAAAAACTGAGGTCAGTGGAATAACTTCTGTTATATCAGGTTCCCAGATGGCTGTGAAGGCAAACACTTCAACTGGTTCCTGAAAAAGACCCCTCTACAAACTATTTGGCCTACAATGCTCAGCAGAAATCAAGACCGATCAGTCACACCAGTTCCTGGCCCTCCCACCCAAACCAGGGGAATGACCACTACCCATGCTTGCTCAATTTTTCTGATACATGGACAAGGAATGTTTTATGCAGTGAGCCAGTCAAAAGGGCACCCTCGTATGGCAGGACCATATAATCAATATTTTCGCTGACCTTTTCCTCAAGCTCTCTAACTGAAGAATGGCATACATGCCAGCAAGGAAAGCCCTGATGGAGCTGGGAGTGCTATATAGCTTAAGATATCCTGCAGTTATCCTCCCTGTGCAGCATGGTGTGTCACAGCAATTTAATGACCCTGATGTGGCAGAAGGGTACATAACTCAAATGTGGTCACAAACTGACTTCACTATGTATGGACTAAGGACCAGGTCAGGAGGCAACTGAGCTCCACGGAAGGATATGAACACCATCCCTGTACTGAACCCAAGGCACTCTAACATCAGACAATATGACCTCTTCCTCCACACTCCCCTGGAGAATTTGGATCCCTGGTATCCAGCCATCCATCACAAGCATCATAACAGATCTCAACCAGATGTCAGAGCAGCAGCAGGAGTAAAGACTCCCAAACTTCCTCCCTCACACAACCATTGCTTTTCAGAGAAAATTGATTTGCTCCTCTCCTGGATGTGCCCCAGGATGATCAGCCTCAGCTTTTACCTCCTCAGCAACTCCCACCACCAGCTGAACTGGCAGTATTGCCCACGTCCTGGGTGGACACAGTCAGCCTAGTTGGGGTGGTCACTAGCTTGCCAGCAGGAGAGCACTCTGGGCCGGATCAACTCAGAAATGTATTTATTTTATTTATTTATTTGTTTGTTTGTTTGTTTACCGGGTAAGTGCACAGATCCAATGGACTGTTTTCAGGCAAGACCCAGGCAATGAAAATGGCACATATGAATACATACAATACAATTTACATGATTTAAGAAGGGTCAGGTATATACAGATAACAGAAGAAATACTATAAAATGCTTTTACACAAGGCAAACCAGAAGGTGCACAATAGATTGGGAATGCAGAGATAGTAATGAGATACAAATATCATACAGTCCAGGGAATGCAGTTACAATAAAAACAAGTGCAATGCCATAGCAAGTAAGGAACAAGTACAAAAGAAGGAGGGTAAGGTGTAGACAGTCAAATGGCACACTCTACCTGGGGAAAGGACTGGATGGATTCAGTGGTAAGAGTAAGGCGTTGCATTCTTAAGTTACCCGGATAAGTAGGAACATTTGGCTTCAGATAGCAGCCAGGATTTGAGAGAAGTTTTAAAGGTAAGGTGCTAATCCAGTGACAGTGAGCATAGGGAATCAGGGAGTTTATTCCACAGTGAGGGGGCCGTGAAGGACAGGGCTTTGCTTCCTAGAATGGTGGAGATCCTGGGGATTTCCAACGGTGGGATTGAGGATTCCAGGAAACACCAGGATGCAATTATGCGTTCAAGTAGGGATCAGTAAAGTGACAGTTCACCACTCCTAATGGCATTATCAATGATGCAGCCAAGGGCAAAGTCGTGTCATCCTTGTAATAGGAGCCACGCTAGCGACTGGTATAAGGTGCAGTGATGTGTGGAGTAGGTTAACAGGAGTGAAAACCTACAGATATTGTTATAGACAGTGGTAAGTCTGATGCGCGGAGAGGAGGAAACATATGAGTAAATAAGGGAACAGCAATCTAACGGGGGGAGAAGGTTGCCTTGAGCAATGGCTAGGTGCATCTCAATGGTCAGGTAGTGTTTGAGTCTAAAGCCTGCCCCTAGTTTCTGGTTGACCCTGTAAACCCAATGCCAACCAAGTCTAAGCCACACACCATTAGTAGCTAAATACACTCGGGGGAGGCAGGAACAAACTTTTATACTCCCAATCCAGCTTGCCAGAACTATCAGGTCTCCCACTCAATTAAGGAGCACGGATCTCATAAAAGGGGAATAACAAATTATTCTTTATATTGCTTTACTTTGTATGATAATTGTTTGTTTCCACAGGTTTTGCCCCAGCATTGGACTGTTTAAGAACTGCTTTAGTATCTCCGTGCTTTGCAGGTGTAATGTTAATGTGATATGGAGGGTCCAGGCTCTGTGTTTTTAGAGTACGTATATGGAAAGGGTAGTGGGAACAACAGTGGGATCCATTCTGCAGCTCTGTCTCCATCCAATATGGTGAGGCAGGACAAACAGCCTTCATCCCTACACATTTTCAGGTAAGCTATACTGATACATAGATACATAGACAGTGTTGGCAGATAAGGGCCTATAGCCCACCCAGTCTGCCCATTTGAGCTTGTAAGTTCAGTTTATGTTTTCCTAGAAGTCTGTTGCCCCTTACCCCTGACCTCCAGAATTCCTTTATGTCTATCCCATGTATTCTTAAATCCCGTGATTGTTTCAGCCCCCACCACTTCCTCTGGCAGGGTGTTCCACTTGTCCACTACCCGTTCTGTGAAGAAATTCTTCCTCAGGTTTCCTCTGAATCGTCCTCCCTCCAACTTCATCCTATGCCCTCTAGTCCTGGAACATCTTTTCGCTTAAAATAGTGTATTCCTGCACCTGTTCCTCCCTGTGAGATACTTGTATGTCTCTATCATATCCCTCTCTCCTCCTCTCCTCCAGGGAGTACATGTTCAGTTCCTTCAACCTGTTCTTCATAGGACTTGTGATGCAATCCATGCACCATCTTTGTTGCCCTCCTCTGAACCTTCTCTACCCTGTCTGTGTCCTTACGTAGGTATGGTCTCCAGAACTGTACACTGTACTCCAGGTGGGGCCTCACTGAGTGTCTTGTATGGCAGAATTATGACCTCCCTTTTCCTGCTGGTGATGCCCTGCCTATACATCCCAGCATCCTATTTGCTTTACCTGCTGCCTTGTCACACTGTTTCCCTACCTTGAGGTCACTGGAGATGATAACCCCAAGATCCCTTTCCTGCTTGTGCATGCTATATCCTCACCCCAACTGATATATTGTGCCAGGGTTTTTGTACCCCATATGCATTATCTTGCACTTCTTTGCATTGAATTTCAACTGCCAAACCCCTGACCATTCTTCAAGATTCTGCAGGTCCTTCTCATTCTGTCTACACCCTCTGGTGTGTCTACTGTGTTACAGAGCTTTGTGTCATCAGCAAACAGTGAAATTCTGCCTTCTAGGTCCTGTGCAATGTCACTGATGAAGATGTTGAATAGGACCGGTCCCAGCACTGATCCCTGTGGTACCCACTGGTCACTCTTCCCTCTGTGGAGTGACAGCCATTTATCACCACCCTCTGTGTCCTGCCACCCAGCCAGTTACCTACCACCACACTACTGTCCTGCCCACACCCATATTCCCCAGTTTGTGTAATAGTCTTCTATGTGGCACAGTGTCAAAGGCCTTGCTGAAGTCCAGATAGGCCATGTCCACTGCCCTCCCCTGATCCACCTCCCTAGTCACCCAGTCAAAAAATTCAACTAGGTTGGTCTGACATGACCTCCCCCTGGTGAAACCATGCTACCATGCTGCCTTGGGTCCTGTAGTCAATTGACAACCAGATGTTCCACCAATCTCTCCTTCAGTAGTGCTTCCATGATCTTCCCCACTACCGAGGTGAGGCTGACTGGTCTGTAGTTCCCTGCTTCCTCTTTGTTCCCACTTTTGTATAAAGGGACTACATCTGCTGTCCTCAGTCTTTGGGTACCTCCCTGTTTCCAGTGATCAGCTAAACAGGATAGCCAGAGGTTCAGCCACCACCTCTCTTAGTTCTTAGGACCCTGGGGTGCACCCATCTGGCCCCATTGCTTTATCAACTCTTATTACTTCCAGTTCCTTCAGGACCCTTTCTCGTGTAAAGGGACTTGTGTCCATTTCTGCACCATTCTCACCTTTTACTCCTTCAGACCCATTACCCTCCTCTTCCTCAGTAAAGACTGAGCAGAAATACCTGTTCAATATGTCAGCTTTACTGTTGTCATCCTCCACGTGGCTCCCATCCTCCCCTTCAGTCTCACTATCCCTCCCTTTGTCTTTCTTTTTCACTTATGTGCCTATAAAGGTTTTGTCCCTCTACTCACTGATTTTGCAATGTGTTCTTCTGTCTGAGCTTTGGCTTCCCTTACTGACCTCCTGCCTCCTTTGCTTCTCCTGGTACTTCTCCCTATCCCCTTTTGCCTGTGTCTTTTTGTATTGCCTGAATGCAATCTTTTTAGCTTTCACTTTCTTTGCTACCTTTTTGGAAAACCATAATGGTCTCCTCTTCCTTTTCCTTTTGCTAACCTGCTTAATGCATAATTCTGTTGTTCTTGTAATCCCCATTTTAAATACCGCCCACTGTTCCTCAACCCCTGATTCCTGTCCCATTCCCCTTAATGCCTCTTTCAAGTATCTCCCCATTTTCCCAAAGTCTGCCTCCCTAAAATCCAGGATACGTGTTTTTGTGTGGTTTGGTTCTGCTCTTTCTGTGATTTCAAACCACAATGACTGGTGGTCACTGTTCCCCAGGTGCTCCCCCACTG
Organism: Neoceratodus forsteri; assembly: GCA_016271365.2. NCBI lineage: Eukaryota > Metazoa > Chordata > Ceratodontiformes > Ceratodontidae > Neoceratodus > Neoceratodus forsteri. The sequence continues at coordinate 777,233,335 of CM028137.1, forward strand.
TTACCCCCATCACACTGTCCCTGTTTGTGAGCACAAGGTCCAGTATTGCCTTCTGCCGGTTGGTTCCATGACCAGTTGCTTGAGGAAGGCACCTGAAGGAAGTCCAGGATAAATCTGCTCCTAGTTGATGCTGCTGCTGGGATGCTCCAGTCCACGTCTGGAATATTGAAGTCTCCAACCAGTACTACCTCACCCTTGTCTGCCATCCTTTGGATGGCTAGCATCAACTCCTATCTGTTTCTTCCTCCTGGGCTGGTGGTCTATAGACCACACCTGTCGGATAGCTGTCCCCATTTTCCTTTCCGCTTAACCCACAGTATCTCTCCCCATTTTGTTCCTCCTGGATCTCTGTGGCCCTTATGTCATTTTCACATACAGTGCCACTCCTCCTCCCTTCCTGCCTGCTCTGTCTCTTCTGAATATGTTGTAGCCAGGTATAGCCATCTCCCAGTCGTGGTTATCATTACACCAGGTTTCAGTGATGGCCACAATGTCCAGGTCTGACTGCACCATGACAGCCTCCAGATCTTCCATCTTGTTGCTAAGCTCCTGGCATTTGCACACATGGCTTTCCATGATTTGACCTCCCTAGACTGTTTGGCTGTTCTCTCAGCCCCTTCCTTGGTTGTCCTTTATCCCCGGTTCTCCTTGCTGTCTGCCCTTCTGCTGAATTTTGCCCCTTTTCTGCCTATCCACCTCTTGGGCACTAATCTCCATCTTTTGCACACTGCTTTGCAGAGATAGCCACTCCTCTGGTTCACTGGTTCCACTGCTAGCTGTGGGGTGAGCAAGTAGGTACCTCCTTGCTGGTCTGCCACCCCTTTGCTAGTTTAAATGCTTGTCAATGTAGCATTTAAACTTATCATTGAGTGCTTGGATTCCTCCAGGATGGATGCAGGCGTCAGGCTTGAACAAACCTCCATCCCTCCAGGTGGGTCCCCAGTCACCAATGAATCAAACCCTTCTCTCACAGCACCAGTTCTTCAACCATGAGTTAAAGTTCCTGGTGCATGCACTCCTATGCGCTCCCTTGCCTTTCGCAGGTAGTACTTCTGAGAAAGTGACAGAAGTAGCTACTTGCTTGAGACCCCTCCCCAATTTTCTAAACTCTTCCTGAACTTCCTTTGGCTCCCCATTTGCCAGGTCATTAGTACCTAGGTGGATAATGACATCCAGCTCACCCTCCCGTCTTGCTTTCCCAGTGATCTCCAGGATCTTCCTTCCATTCCTCCATGCCGTGGCACCTGGTAGGCACCTCACCTCTCTGTCCTCCCACTCCTGTGTTCCTAGCTGGATCCCTCTTATGATGGAGTCCCCCACCAGGATTCACTTCCTCCTCCTCTGGTTTTAATTCCTGCTGGGCTCTCCATAAAGTGTAACAAAATTAACAGGCAGAAAAGTCAGACTGACCCTCTTATCCGATGGGCGTTATCCAATCCTCATTAACTGAGCCAGCAATGACGGTATGAGGTATTGTGCACTTTGGAAACACTAGGAATGAAATCAGTGATGGCAATCACTAAGATAGCCTGACCACAGAATAGATACCAGTCCATAGAAAGGTGTATAAAAGAAGCCATTCTATGTATTTTTTTAATAAAGGTTCTAGGCAGCTGTGGGATAAAAGTCTATATACTCATTGTGGGGGGATAATTAGGACAACAATGCCACTTGCCCTTTAGGCTCATGGCTTATAATCCTAATTAGCCCCCTTGATGGGTATATATCCTTGTATACCATAGTTGCCTATCATTTAATATTTTAACATATATATATGTGTGTGTGTGTATATATATATTAGAGGCTAAAAACTCCATTTAATGCTTATTAGTTAGCTCTACAGGGATAGTGAGGGCTTCGTTAGTTGAAACCCCTTGACTTTTCACTCGTCATTCGTAATAAAAGATTGATCGTTGTCAGACCTCACCCCATGACATGTGTAAAGCAGCAGAAGTATAGAGAATGGGTGAGAGTTAGACCCATGATCCTATGCGCACCCCAATGCCGTTGGGGGTAAGCAGGGGTCCAAGGGGGTTTTCAACCCCTAACAGCGACTTCTACTTTGTCGCGCAGGAACAACCCTAACTAATGCATTAAATGGAGTTTTTTCCTCTAATTTCCCTCTTTGAGAATGATAACGAAATAGTGAATGATAAGAGGGAGCGCTGGGGCCTAAAGGGCCCCAAGGCCCCGCTTTTATACATGCCATGGGAAGGGCTCTGCCGCTTCCCACCACATGCATGATGTGTGTTGTAAGCATACCAATAGGGACAGCAACGTAAGCAGAAATGCTAATAGTGGCTATTAAGGGTAACACAAGCACGAATGAGAACAGAAAGGGTAACTCACATGGTGGCATAGACGGGAATGGTCTGCCACGTGATGTGTTGTCACATAGTAACATGGTGCCTGCAAACAGAAATGTCAATGGGCATGGTGATGTAAAGTGAAACAGTAAGATAAACAGTACTGTAAACAGAAATGGCAAAAAATAACAGAAATGCAAGCGCAAATGAAAACGCAAAGGATAACGCACATGGTGGCGCAGACGTCAATGGTAAGTGAAACGGGTACGACCGCAAGCGGAAAAGGCAACAGTAACAGTAATGTAAGCGCACAGGCTGGTTTTCCCCAAAACCTGCATTGAGAAAGACAGTGAGTACAAATAATGTATGCAAAATAATGAGTATCGGCGCAGAATATGAGATCTTGGAATACTAAATACATTATATCTCAGGAACCGTACGACGTAGAAAAAAAATTTAAAAGTCATATTATTTACAACTGTCCTGGCTAATTTGTATCTTAGCCCCACTAGGGGACTAAGAAATTTTCTGACGAAAAGTCCGTATCTCGCACCGTTTCCGAGATATGGGCCCTGAAAGGCGCAGCGAACGCCGTAATGTTATCCTATAGGAAAAAAGAAAAGTTCGAGTGCCATAACTTACCTCTCCTGTAATGTTTTTCACCAAACTACTGAAAGGCACATCTGTGGACTGTTAGCTGTCTTCCTCCAAATTTCAGGAAAAAGACCAAACTGCTATTTTGCAGCAGGGCTCCAAATGATTTCTGTTAAGTGTTGGCCGTAATGTTATCCTATGGGAAAACCTGTCAATTTTGAGTGCCGTAACTTTGCCGCCATGTGATATTTTTCACCAATCTACTGAAAGGCACATCTGTGTACTGTTGGCTGTCTTCCTCCAATTTCAGGAAAAAGACCAAACCGTTATTTTGCAGCAGGTGCCAAGGATTCCTGTAATGCTTGTGCCCCGTAATGTTATCCTATGGGAAAAACTGTCAAATTTGGAGTGCCATAACTTTGCCGCCGTGTAATATTTTTTCAATACAACACTGAAAGGCACACCTGTGAGATGTCGGCTGCGTTTCCTCCAAATTTCAGCCCAAAACTCCCAACGGTTATTTTGCAGTGCAGTGCCAAAGAATTGCTGTCATTTTCCCACAGACTAGAAAATAACTGTCGCAATTTGCGAAAGCTTTCACAAAAAAGTTCAACACTTTCGTGAGCATGAAAGTAATTTGCGAAAGTACTTTTTCCAGAAATTTGAAAAACATATTTCTGGGGTGTTTTACCACAAAATGAAGACATGGCAAGCATCCTCAGGGCCCGAATACCTAAATACAAAAAGAATTACGTTGCTAGAGGGTCTCAAATTTAAATGCCAACCATTTTTCTGATCACCAACTGAAAACAAAATGGCGGATTTGCGAAAGTAACAGGCCCATTTGCGAAAGTAAAAATGCATTTGCGACACTGTCGAACTTTTTGTTAACATTTTCCCATTGACTTATAATGGGAAACTGTTTTTTGAATAACCTTTGAACCGCTTAATATTTTTCACCAAATCTCCAAAAGGCACATGGGGACCCTGCCTGCATGTTCCCTGAAGATGTTGGGCCAAGTCCGCAAACCGCATCTAATTCCGTACGCGTGACCATAGAATTCCAGAAAAGCGTAAATGCAGTACAGATCATGCTTAATAACTCCGCAACCGTATATCTGACCAGTACGAAACATGGCAGATCCCAAGGCCTATGGGTCTTGATCATGCATTCCAAATTTCAGGCAAATCCATCAAACAGTTGCAAAGTTATTAAGGTGCAAAATTTTGGGTTTAACATGGAAATGGCTCCTCAACCCTAACTATGGTAGCACGGTATGCCATTTATCTTCACAAGTGAGGGGGCAGGACAATAACTCATAAGTCACAAAGCCAGGAGTGAGTTATGTCATTTCTGCCTCCTCAGAATTAATGGTAGGTTGCATATCGTAAGCCAGGCCATTGTATGTTTAATTATACAATATATTTTAAATTGTAAAGCTTTTAAATTCATTTTTAATAAGATTTTTTATTTTTTTTTTTTATTTGGTATGCTTTTTGTTGCACCTTGCTGTCAATATCCGCTCTGGTCATGGACCCCCGTACCTCCACCTCCGGTTGTGCCGGTGCTCACCCAGTCACCCCTGGCATTCCCCACAGAGGGTGGGGTTGTGGCACTGTCCCTCTACCAGTGCCACAACACTAGTATCTAGTCAGGGAGCCAGCTCCCGAGGCTAATCAAGGTCCGAGGCAGCACTTCACGGAGACGGCAAGGCACAGGATTTTCTCCCCTGTAAGCAGGGGCGGGGACATGCAATGATGACCAGAGTCTCCCTGAGTTCAAGTAGGTGCCAGTGCTTGTGGAAAACCAAGCCTCCGCTAAGTGCCTCTGCTGCACTGAACTCACACACACCCCTTCCCTGGAGAAGGAGAGCAGTCTAGGGATGCTCGATCCTTCTCCCCCTCTGGCTGGCCCTCTGACAACCTAGGTCCGTTTCTGAACCTGACTCGCCGGCGTCGCAAGTGGAAATCCTACTGCTGTGCCGATGGGCCAGTTTTTAAGAAGATTTAATTTTCTGCTGATTTCACTGCTTTATTTCAAATCTAGCAGAAGCCACTGTGATATCAACAGGCATTGTTCAAGCTGCTCACTCATGGATTGAGGGTTCCTTTGTGACCTGTCAAGAGTAAAGATAAAAAGTTATAATGAAGATAAATAATTCCTCTTCATTTAGAATGCTTCTGTGCTAAAAGTAAATCATTTATCTGTAAGATTTGACTCTCAAGTATATTGTATATTTATTCAATACCTGTGAGGATGTAAAGGCAAAAAAACTGAATTTTTTGTGTGGCTATACCTAGACTTAAGATATCATGATATTCTCACTCTAGGGCCAACATATTCAAAGGAGATGCACGGCCCAAAATGGAGATGCATGGCACATCCCGGAAAATATGCGGAAGCACAATATTCAAAAGGGAGAGATGCAGCATGCATTTCTGAATGTGCGATTGTGCAGAAATAATGTATGCAGCACAAAAAAATGGGGTGGGCACCTGAATATGCTGTGCGAATGTACTGTATATTAAGCCAAAATATGCAGCTCATGTGTCGCTCATCAAAAAACAGTGCCGCACAAAGTCAGGTATGTAAGGGGATGGCCTCAATCGGCCACCCACCCACCAACAGGCAAGCTGCAGAACAGCAGACAGGTGACTCTGAAACAGCCCTCAGAGGTGCACCAGGATGTGCTACTGGCACCCACACACAGCAGTCATGCCAGGATGGCAGTATCCAAAGCCACTGCCATGCTTGTACCAGCTTGCTGGGCACCTGCTGAGTGCTGCTGGGTGACATCACCGACACTGCCTAGTCAACCACCCCCTCACCACACTGAGGTTGGGGATGCCCAGCTTTCATATGCTAGTGAGGCACCCCCCTAGCACACCAGTGGAGCAGACAGCTACAATGCGGCACATGTACCAGGTGCCATGGCCTGCACCCATGTGGCCATCAGAGTGCCACCCGGGGGAGGCATGTGCCCATGGTGGCATCTGGGATGATGGTGAGCAGAATGCATGGTGGTAATGGTGGCAGCATGGAATGGGTCAGGGACAGCCCAGTGGCACACACCCATGGTGGAACACCATAGGTGCACACAGCATGCCCATGCCAGACTCACACCACCAGGAACCACATATATGTCACCAGTGCCAACCCTGCAGTGTGACAATGCCTCAGTGGCCCCAGGTACAGGTCACTGTGGTGTACTGATGGTAGACTGTGCACAACTGTGAGCAGCATGGGGTAGGGTGGTACCACCTGTGGCCTGGAGGCGGCAGGGCCATGCACCAAGGACACTGGACCCCCTCCAGTGTTGTGCGTGCGGCTACCTAGGGCATGGACATGGCCATGGGAAGTAGCACTGCAAACCTGTCAACCATCCCACAGTACTGGGTATGGCACTCATGTTATCTCTCAGACACACTCTGACCAACACGGAGTGGGTTACATTACACACTGACCACTGAGATTGTTATGCAGAATTCAATCAATCAATCAGTCAGATTTTATTTTTAAAAAGCACTTTTTACTCAGATTATAGTGCCTGTACAAATAAAACACCAGAATAAGATTAATAAAATTATACGCTTCAGACAGCAAACAATTCATTCGAATTAAGGAAAGGCAAGATTGAATAGGTAAGTTTTTAATGCAGTGTTAAAGCTCTCCATGGTCCGGCACTCCCTTATCTGATGAGGCAGAGAGTTCCACAGGGTGGGGACCGGAAATGCAAATGCCTGGGCCTAAAACATCTTCAAATGAACCCTGGGAACCTCTAGCAATCTCTTATTGGTGGAGTGGAGCAATCGGAGGGGGCAGTAGAGATGAAGAAGCTCTTGCAGGTAACTCAGTCCTTGTCCATGTAGGGCTTTATAGGTCAGCAAACTGACCTTGAACGTGATCCGCCACTGAACAGGCAGCTAGTGTAGTCCAAGCAGCACAGGCGCGATGTGACAAGGTCGAGAGAGCCCAGCCAACAGCCTGACTGCTGCATTCTGCACAAGCTGCAAGCATTGGATATTAACCCTCGGTAGCCCTAGGTACAGGGAGTTACAGTAGTCAAGGCAGGAGGTCGCAAAGGTGTGAACCAAAGTTGGAAGGTCATCAGGCAGAACCAAGTGCTTAATCCGGGTGATATTCCTCAGATGGTAAAAAGAGGTCTTGATGACAGCCGACACATGAGAACAAAGAGTTAGCCCTTTGCCAAAAATAACACCCAGATTCCACGCATGCTCAGAGGTTGGCTCCTCTCGAGCCAAAGCCTGGAAGGCAAGCCAGCTGACAGCCCCTCTATCCAATGACCAGGATCCATGACAAGAACTTCAGTCTTGTCCAGTTTCAACCTCAACTAGTTGGCAGTCATCCAGTCCTGGATCTCCGAGAGGCAGTTGTTAAATACTGAGACTGCTCCATCCTGCTCTGGTACAAAGGACATGTATAACTGAGTGTCATCTGCATAGCAGTGAAAACTCAGCCCATACCACCTTAAAATGTCTCCCAATGGCAGCATATACACCGCAAACAACATGGGTGGCAGCACAGAGCCCTGTGGGACCCCACATGGCAGGGAGAATGTTCCAGAGGAATAAATCCCCGACATTACCCTCAGAAATCTGCTCATGACAAAAGAATGGAACCATCTGAAGACTGTACCAGACAGTCCACAGATCAACCACAGATGCTCCAGCAACACACCATGGTCCATGGTGTCAAACACTGCAGAGAGATCAAGAAGAACCAAGATGGAATGGCTCTTCTGATCCCTCACTATCAGGTGGTCATTGAGCACTTGAACAAGGGTAGTCTTGGTGCTGTGCCTCTTCCGAAATCCCGACTGGAGAGGGTCATAGATGTCATGGATGGTAAGGTGATTCTCCAGCTGTAGCATGACCACCCTCTCAATAACCAGCCTCAATTGTCATAACTTTAGCTACCACCCTGTATAGGAATTTCCTTTTACACTGTATTTTTATTTTCTCTGTATATCATGTTATTTTGTCTTGTCCATATCGTTTAATGTTCAATAACGAGAAGCCTTTGTAAATGAGTCTCTGACGCAAGGGATTGCAATTCCGATGCCATTAAAATAAAATAAATAAATAAACCTTACCCACAAAGGGAAGGTTAGAGACAGGTCTGTTGTTAGCAAGACAATCAGAGTCGAGAGAAGATTTCTTAAGGAGTGGAAGGTAGATGAGAAGGATCCTGCACCCCACACCTGCGCCAACAATACATTCAAAGGATCGAGTCTCCCCAATTGGCACATCTACAAGGCCCAATTCTGTTCTAAAACAGATGGCTACACCCCCACCCCTACAATCCAGCCTCGGGCGGTGTATCACAGAGAAACAGTCTAGAATGGCTGACTCCAAAGCTGGGCCAGAATTTTCATCCAGCCAGGTCTCGGTGATGCAAGCCAGGTACGATGACTCAACAAGATCAGCAATCACTGCAGTCTTGTTTTCAATGGACCTGGCATTGCCCAACACCACCGGAGTGGGATGAGACACCAAGGAGGACTGAGTCACCTGCCTCTCAAAACAGAGCCCTTGGGTATGGGTACCAGACAAGATGGACCTCTGGCACCCATTTTACCCCAGGGTGTCTCCTAGTCCCCACGACCCCAGTCCGTCTGCTTAGCTCCCCTCTCCCTCCAGATCCAGGGCCCCTCCTTCGCTTCTTCCCTACAATCCCCAAAGCATGACAAAGTCCATAGACATCTTTGGGCAGTGAGGGGCAATTAAAGGGGTTGAGGCCCCGGAGCTCAGAGGGAGAGTAGCGCCTGACCGGGAGAGCCCTCTGCCAGCACATGTCTACATCAACCAGAAGCAGCAGTCACCCAAACAATAAACAAACTGTAATAACAAATTAAACACCCAAATAAAATAACTAAAATAACAAAAATTAAGAAAGATAAGACCCAATTCCCCTCCCCACTAAAAACAACCCCAACTAACACAACACAAGTTCCACTCCCCAAGCCCCTTTAAAAACAACAGTCAATAAAGGTCCTTCAAAGTCCAGTTCACCAGTAATACATAGATAAAACAACCCAAGGCTTATCAATAAATGTCAGGGACAGATGGGGCTTTCACCCCCACCCAACCAACAAACTTATGAAATCCAGCACTGCTGCACTCTCAATCCAGCAGGCAACAAGAAGTAACAAAGTAATGAACAGTTTATGGAGGCACTCTCACCACCTCCCCAGTCCAACTGAAGAATCCAGCAAAGTGCACCACAGCTGCAGTATCACCTGGGAAGCAGTCTTTCTCCCCAGCACAGAAGATGAAAAGCCACTCCACTCTCTAGGCCCACAAATAAGCCCCCCCCCCAAAGACAGCAGCACAAGAAGGGACAACCTCCCAGGATATTAGGGGCCTGGAGGAGAAGGCCCTCCAGCCTCTGCCTCAGGAACATCCATGGGTGAATTGGGATCCTGCTGCCCTCTGGCTAGCATTTCCCAGTGCCCCTCCAAAGGTTACCCCAACCAGACAACCACCCCCAGGTTAGCAGTACAAGCCATGGATAAGTGAGCTAGAAATTCTATACTGTAGTCCCCTCTGTCAGCAAAACAGGCACCTCAGAGCCCCCAGTTAAGAGAGGCAAGTAGGCAAACCAGTCATGGAGACCCAATGGACTGGAGCCCCAGTAACACCAGCCATCCACCGGCTGCCAAATCACTGCAGCCCCCCTCAGCCGCAGGAACCCTTGCCCTCCATGGACCAGATCCCACTCACTACCTATCACCAAGGGCCCCAAGTGACTCAATGTTCAATCCTGTAGGATATTCAGCAGATGTTTACAAGCTTGTCAGCAGAGGAAATCACATGGTGAACAGTCAATGTCCATCAGCTCCCGGCGCAACTCACACCTCTCGGACCACCAGTCGCAGCACTCCTGTTGAACAGGTTCACCTCTTCCAGTTGCAGGTGGGCTTCTTCAGATTGTTTGCAGGTAGTAAAACAACTGAGTGATTGAAGCTCCACACCAGCTTCCCCCAATGACTCATTGCGGCTTACTGCAGTGAACTTTACAAAGAAAAAACAGCCGCAATGTAAAACATTAAGACCAAAGGCAAGGGCAAGGCAAGGCAAATTTAATTTAAAAGATGCCCAATCCTGGAAGCTCTGGGCACCGTACATAAAACCAACCATAAAATAATCATCAATAAATAACAATACTCATAAAAGCTATAATACTAATTAAATACAATTCAGTAAATAAATTAAATAAAAATTAGGGACAGATAGTGTAGCGAGTCAGAACATAAAGGAGATTGGGGAGTGAAATACTGATCAGCCGGGCTAGCTGATCAGATAAATCAGAGGATTATAAAATAAAATCTACTGGTGATGCTAATGCCAATAACTTGGCAACCCAAATCCCAACTATTGATTGGTAGCCAGCCCACAAGTGTGTGGGAACAAACTCTCTGGCTGGGGAACAAACTCCAATAAAATGCCTTGAAAAATATGCTTATCCTAGCTAAGCTACCTCACTAGGAGGACCCTGACTAAATTAACTAAAAAAATAACTTAAAAAGAATAACGAATAATGAAAACATAAATAAAACTAACAAAACTAAAAATCAGTGCTGAGCTAATGGCTCTTGTTGACCTATTTTGGCTGCCATCTTTCCTCTTGCATGATAATTGGAAGGCTTTTAGCCTGACGTCCAATGGAGGGGATAGCTCCTCCCCCCTCCCCTACTTAAACATCAGGCTGCCTCTTGTTCTGCTTCGACTGTGTTGGCAGTGTGGCTGTGTGACTGGCCGGCTGTGGGCTTCCTTTCCCTGCTTCTAGCCTTCTGTCTCTTTCACCTTCATCGTCCATTTTCTCCCTTTGCCCCCCCCCCATGTTCCTTCCCCTTGTTGTGCTCTCCTTCGTTCCTCTCACTGGCCTTTTATTCCCTGTACCTTCTCTTTCCTCCTGTTTTTCCTTTTCTTTTTGGTCTTTTCTCCCTGGTTGGCCACCATGCTGCCTCACTCGCCCTCTTGCTTGCTCTTCCATTGTTCCAGTTCTCCCGCCGCTTCCGTGCCCTCTGGATTGCCTTCTTTGTTACAGGTCTATCTCCGACAATACTCCCCTCTGGTCCTTCTGCTTGGATTATCTTGCCGCTCTGTGGCTTTACAGTCTGGTCTCTGGTACACTGCCACTCTTTGCTTGCTCTTCCCCTTGTGCTCTCCCTCACTCCGATGCACGGCTGCTGCATTACTCTCCTGGCTCGCTATCCTGGACTGTTTTCCCACCTGCATCATGACTGAGAATGCAGATAATTCTTGAAATTCTTATTATTTCAGGGCATGTGTCTTGATAAACTAATCAATGAACGAGTGTAGCACTTTATCACTGCTCAAGCTCATGTTAGTGTCATCATATTATGTGTTGACTAGGAGGATATTTTAAATTAAAGAGTACTTTTTGCTATAGTATTTCCATTGAGGGTACTCAATAAGGGAAGCAGGTTCAGATTTATATTTAGCTAGTTTCTTCATTTTATTCAGTCGTAATACACCACCTGGGTCTCTGCATAGCAGGCAGTGGTATTTAAAGGGCCAACAACATAGCTGCATTCTGCCGCTTCCTTGCAAGACCAGCTCAGCTTCAGCTGAGGAGTCCTATCTTCATTCTTGCATGTGACTCATGAACCAACAGATTACATTTTCTCTTTCTTCAGCGCATTTGAAGGAACAACAAACAGCGCCATGGTTGGTACATAAGCCAGTTACAGTGCCAGAGGGAATAACTTTTGTCATGGCATCCACAATTCCTGTCCCAGCTACAGCCTTGGTCTGGAAACTTAAGTGTTATATAGTATGCCCTCTCCATTTATTCAAGTCGGCAAAGACCATCTACCTCATTTTCTTCAAATGGACTTGTCCCCTTACATGGACTATGCTTACTACCTCAATAGCAGACCACAGGGGTCTCATTCTGAATATAGCCTTCCCTACACTATAGCAATGCTGGACTTCGTGGGGTCCACCATCCCAAACATACTTTACTCTGTACCATGGAGATGGCTGACCATGTGAGATCCCACCATCCCTATCTTTCACTACTTATTAAAACCCACAAATGCAACCACGTAGGTCCACCATTCCATTCCCATTCTACTCAACAATAAGGCAAAGGCAGACCATGTGGGGTCCTGCCATCCCAATCACACACTACTCTCTGGAACAAGTGAGGGTGACCACGTGGAATCTTCATCCCAACCGGCTGCAATAAAAAAGATACATTACTTATGGCTCAATCTTATTCTATTGACTACAGGTTACCTCATCGGATATTGTCCACCTTACTTAGATCTGTTCACTAATACCATGTCGACGGACCTCGGGGGGGTCATCATCCTTACCTTAATTAGTGCCATACTGAGGTGATGGTGGACCATGCAGTCCTGCAATCGCCATCATGCACTACCCAATGGACTTCTTGCACAACTCCTGCAATGGCGATGGCAGACCACGTTGGATCCCACCATCCCACTCAACATCTAGTCAAAGGGATTCAACTTATTGCTCCATCAAATCCCCTTTACTGCAGATTGGCTTACTTTGGGATATCCTCCTTAATTGAAACTATGCTACTACTGTGACAACAGACTGTGGGGTCCTGCATCTGTACCTTACTCAAGCTATACTACGGCAATGACGAATCACGTGGGGTCCTGCCATCCTACACACACTCTACTCTATACCATGGGGATGGCAAACCATGTGGGGTCTCACCATCCCAATCATGCCCTACTCAGTGGTACGGTGATGGTGGACCATGTGGGGTCCTGCCATCCCTGTCGTGCACTACTCTGTTAGAATGGTGATGGCAGACTACGTGGGGTCCCGCCATCCCAAACATATATGCCCTTTGAAAGGGCCCTACCATAACTCAAACGTATGTCCTAATCACTTCAGGTGTACATGCACAGGGGTAACACCCTTTTTACCATGGACTGCAACATAGTCTGGCTCACGTGGGTACCCCCTTAAACACCCAGATTGTTATATACTATGGCAATGGCGGACCACATGGGGTCCCAAAATCCCCCTTCTGCATGCCCTTCGAAAGTCTTCCTCATATTCCTTGTCTTCCAGTCCAACTTCTGTGGCTCTTGCTTTACCTTGAACTATGCAATAGGACAGCGATTATGGACTTATCTTGAACCATGCTTTAATCAGCGATTCAGGACATCCAGATACATCCTGCTATCCCATCTCAATGCACCCTCATGGGTCCCTTCTTGTTCAACTGCATCTCTATCACATTACAGTTTTTGGACTTCGGCCCCTCACCTCAGAGTTATTGTTCTGTGGAGATGGCGAACCCACGTGGGGGCATCACCATCCCAACAGTCCATATTGCCCCACAAAGGGGGGGTTATCCTCTCTACTCAAACATACGTCCACTTGCACTATGGCAGACCCTCGCCGGGGTCTCGCTTCCCCAGTTTGGCCACCTGAGACTTTCTGTCACTCAAACATGGCTACTACATACATTGGACCTACATAGGAATCTCATGCCCCAGCTAGCATACCTCTGGGCCTACTTCCATCATCAATTCATTAATTTCTTCTGTTACAATCCACCATCTTATCTATACCAGTTTCAATGCCTAACATCTCTGTGGGCAATGGTGGACCATGTGGAGTCCTGCCATCCCATTTATGCATACCCCAGGAAGGGCCTTACTGGTACTTTCATGTCATTTCAGTCAGCCTCATATGACTCTCATCCTTCATACCTTGCATTATTCCATACCACTGCAATAGCGGATCACATGGGGTTCCACCATCCCAACAAAGGATATCACCTTCCTGACTTGGATTATGTCATAATACAGCAATGGCAATCCTGCAAGAGGTTCCTGCCTTCCCAACAAACAGACCCACTAAAGGGCTATGGATGCATATCAGTCATGTAAGCCTCTCAGGTGACTCCATTCCTACCTTATCATTGTTCTCAGCCATGCAATGCTTCGTCCATTCATTTTCTGTGATCTGAATCTGCAACTTTGGCACATATTCTTCAGCTGTGCTGACACTTTACCTGGACTTCCATCTGCTTCACTCATAGCAATCTTAGACTCAGATTAACCATTGTCACAGCATCTGGACATCATTCCAAGTTGGACAGTTCCATCTGCTCGAACCTTCATCTGCAACATCGACTTCCTGTTCATCTCAACCTCGAACAGGACTCTTTGACCAGCAAAATCAGACTGAACTCAAGACGTAACCATACCTAAACCTAAGCCACATTTAGGATTATTCTTCTCTTAGTACCAATCAATCAATCAAAATTTTTATTTAACCAGGGGAACATCATTGAGCAAGCTCATTTTCGAGATGGACCTGGAAAGGAGAGATTAACAATACATACAAAGGAATACTCACTTATATCATAATTGGGTAAACATTATACACAAAATGAATTCACATTTACATAGAGCAGTAATTATACACAGGAGGTTTATAATACACATGAAATAGAGTATTAAAAAAAGCCATTAAGCTAAGACCATGAAGAGTATGCAGCTAAAAAGTATAGCAACTGTATTACAGTATATACAGGCTAAACCTATGCAGCTATAATTACAGCATGTATTTGAAGCATCCTTGAACACAATTATTGATCAAGGAGCTTGGTGGGGGGGAGGGGTGGGAGGGGGACGCAAGAGGGTGAGTAAGGAGAGGTACATGGTACATGGAGTGCCCACAAAGGCATGTAATGATTACAAGGGGGAGGGAGGCAACAGTTAGGGAGTGGAAAGCAAAACACCATGACGGTGTCAAGAGGGGATAAGCAAGGAGTGCAGGTGGGAGCCAGAGGGACATGGAAAAGGAACTAATGAGAAGGAAAAAGCACAGAGTCGGGATAGAAGGAGCAGTCAGGTAAGTTCTTATGGGCTCTAACATTGTCCAAGAGGGGTGGGAAAGAAGTACCAGTAAAGGGATGCACTGGAGCAGATGGACCTGAGGCTAGGGGAAGGTGACATCAGGGAAAGCAGTTACAGGATTCCTTGATAGAGCGAGAATAAAGTGCTTTGAAGGCTGATAGTCTGATTGGGTAGGCCAACTTCAGGGTTTTTTGCAAGTTGTTCCAGAGAGAGGGTAAAGCGTGAGATATGGCAGGCCTGCCAAAGTGTGATTTGAACTTCGGTACTGCAAGGGAGATAACAGAGGAACTCCTTAAGGCATATTTACCTATCACACCTACAGCAAGACAATCTGAGATGTACTGAGGCAACATCTTTGTGATGGCCCTAAATGTCCAGAGAGTTACATTCCTCTGTCTTCTGTAGTTAAGGGATGACCAACCTACTGCGGTATAAAGGGAGGAGTGATGTGTGGAGTATGGGAGACCAGATATGAACTTCAAGGCCTGATGGTAGAGTGTGTCTAATTTAGCCAGGGCAGACACGGGACATTGGCTGTAAAGGAAATCTGCTTAGTCCAATAAGGTAAGGAATCTGGTTTGAACCAGTCTCTTCCTGGCATCCAGTGTTAGAAAATTTTTGATCCTATAGAAGAGGCCAAGCCTCTGCCTAAGCTTCTTTAAGAGATCCTCAATGTGATCACAGAAGGAACGCTTTTGGTCTATCCACACCCCCAGGTATTTGAATTTAGTAACATATTCCAGCGATTCACCAAGAAGAGTGTGGATCTGTGGAATATTACTTTGAGTTGTGGGGCTATTAACATATGAAAAAGGAGAAAAAAGCATCACCTTTTTTTTTTGGCATTCAGGAGCAGTTTCTGATGCAGTAGTTGTAGTTGTAGAAGATTAAATTCCTGTTGCAGATCCCTACAAGCTGCTTCTGGAGAGGGTCTTCCGATATAAAGTACTGTGTCATCGGCAAATAGGTGGATGTTAGCAGATTTGATGCCAGCGTCAATATTGTTAATGTAAATTGCAAAAAGCAATGGACCCAGTATAGAGCCTTGTGGTACGCCCCTCAGTGGAGGTTTCAGGGATGAAAATTCATCTTCAGTCTTGACCTGCTGCTGTCGCCCTGTTAGATAGTTTGAGAACCACCTCAGTGATTGGGGGTTGCAGCCGATGTTTCTAAGGGAGACAAGGAGCAGCTTGTGGTCAACCATATTGAATGTCTTGCTTAAGTCTTGAAATACTGTGCAAACAAAGTTCTTCGAATCCAAGGCACACTGCCAGTTGTTGGTGACCTTTGCAAGGGATGAAATAGTAGTGTGATGAGGCCTAAATCCCGACTCATAAGGATTGAGTAGGTTCCCACTACCACTATTGAGGTAGTTCCTGAGCTGTGCACTCACTATTTTCTCCAACAGTTTGGAAAGGGTGGGGAAGTAGGGAGATTGGTCTATAGCTATTCAGGTCACTGGGGTTTCCAGATTTAAAAAGGGGGATTACGTGAGCTGTTTTCCATATGGGAGAAATATTGCCCCGTGAAAAGGAGAGGTTAAAAAGGTACATTATGGACACAGCCAGGATGTGAAGACTAAGCTTCAGGAAGAATGGGACCAATTGGTCTGCTCCTGCACTCTTCCTGGTATCCAATTGTAGGAGGAGATCCCCAACTTCTCTCAGGGTGGTAGGCTGGAGGGAGAATGCTGCTCTTGTGACTGGATCTGGTAAGTCCAGTGCTCCAAGACTAAAGCGGAGGTTATTGGCAGGGGAGGCACTGAAAGTGAGATCTGCAATAGCAAAATGGTTATTAAAAATGTCGAGGATAGTAGATTTATCTGACACCGAAGTTGCTCCGATGGCGATTTTTGTGGGTAATGTACTCATAGCCGAGTGCTCTTGAATATCCTTGATGGTTTTCCAGAAGTTTGCTGAGCACTTGGTGGAAGCATCCAGTTCTTTGTGGAACTAGCTAGCCTTAGCCTCCCTAACAAGATTGGTACAGTGGTTTTTAGCCTTCCTGAACGATGTCCAGTCATCTGGAAGTTTTGATTTCTGAGCTTGTTTCCAAAGCCAGTCTCTATGCAACAGGGAGGCCTTTAATTGGGCCGTAAACCAAGGACATGATTTATTTTTAGAATGAATCTGGATCAATGGTGCATGTTTATCCAGAGCCCCTAACACCTGGATTTCCTGGAAGTTATCATAGGCCGCAGGCACTGAGTTGGCCAAGTAAAAATCCTACCATCTCAAGGAATGTCACAAGTCAGAGAGGAATGCGGAGATGTCAAAATTATGCCATTTCCTCTTGAGTGAGAATTTGGAAAGGGATGGCAATTTTGGGGCGGATCTTACACCTGCTATATTACAGTGGTCACTGAAATCAGAGAAGAACACTACTGCATGTGAAAACAAATGGGGTTTGCTTACTAAAATGAGATCTAGAAGTGTGCCATTTTTAGGGTACTTTTTGTTTGGACTTGCTGCTTCAGAAATGAGTTGGGAAAGACCAAAGGAGTCACAAACAGTCTTTAGGGGTAAAGAACTATTGGAGTACCAGTCCATATTGAGGCCCCCTAGTATAATAATCTCCGATTGAAGGGATCCCATCATATTATTTAGATGGTCCAGAAATTGTTGCCCTGCTGATGGAGGTCTATAGCATCCTAGGACACATATTGAGACAGAGGAAGATAGCTTGACATTGAGAGTCAGGCTCTCAAATTTGTTTGGGAGTGAGGAAGACTCTATAACTGATGCAAACAATTTCTCCTTGACATAGATGGCAACTCCTCCTCCTCCTCCTCCTCTGGTCAGCCTGTCAGTTCTGAACAGGGTATAAGATGGGATATTCACCTCACTATCTGAGGTACCAGGTCTGAGCCAAGTCTCAGTGTCCACGAGTATATCAGGCATTGTATGGGAAGTCAATGCTTGAATAGAGGCAAACTTTTTTAGTAGGCTGCACACATTAATGTGCATAAAGCTCAACCCTTTGATACTGGCTAGGTCAGCAGGTAAAAAGAGATTGCTGCAGGAGGACCAGGGTTGATTTCAACATTACCAGAACATAACAATAACAGTAGCAAGATTTTCTTGATAGTGTCAAGAAGAAGTCTGTGAGCTTTGGGTGAAACTCGCATAGTGTTGCTATTACATAGCTTCGGGAGGTCCCTGAGTTGCATGCCTGGGGGGGGGGGCAAGTAACATAAAAAGAACCTTGGCTGTAAAAAGCAAGGCATGCTGGGAGAACAATGCAGAGGTAAGTGGGATCCTATACTCTGTTACCCTTGTGGAAGAAGTACCAATTTGCCATGGGGGTTGGAAAGGAGGATCTAAATTAGATAACATAAAAGCCAGTATGTGAGAATCTGTAGTGCCAAAGGAAATCAGACAATCCAAAGTAGAGCTGTAACTGTCCATGCTGCAGGGAGACCGGTGTGGACTAACACGGGACTCCAGGGTGCAGAACAGTATGAGATAGAGGCAAGTAAGGAAGCAAAAAGCCCCCATTCTGCTGGATGCATCCAAAATTTACTACTGTTTTGCAAACTTCCTGCATGCAGGAAGTGGGTGGCAACAGCAAGGGATCTCAGATCAGATCTAGAGCAGAATTGATTAAGATGATCTTGCAATGAATACCAGAAGAGGGCAGTATAAGTATTTTCCACAGAGTCAACAAGGCTGTCCAGTATGCCCAGAGGATGGGCAGATCAGTAGCCATGGGTCCTCGGAGGTTCCCCCTAAGGGTTTTTTCCCTCTCATGTGTGCTACTCATCACACTCTCTGGAGTTGGAGGAGGTAGTCACCTCACTAATTCATTTTGAGTCTCAAGTCTGACACCTACCCAGTATCCTACAGAGGGTTGGATGCGGAGAAGCGTCAACCTCCAGTCATTGACACCAAGCATATACCAGTCAACTCATAAGTATACACAAGCACCAAGCTATT
Source organism: Neoceratodus forsteri (assembly GCA_016271365.2). Lineage (NCBI taxonomy): Eukaryota > Metazoa > Chordata > Ceratodontiformes > Ceratodontidae > Neoceratodus > Neoceratodus forsteri. The sequence goes on from CM028137.1 coordinate 777,252,076, forward strand.
TACCACACATTGAATTGGAAGGTTTTTAGCCTGATGTTCAATGGGGGGAATAGCTCCTCCCCCATCCCCGACTTAAACATCAGGCTGCCTCTCGCTCTGCTTCAAGTGTTTTGGCAGCTCCCTCCATCCTCACCTGCCTCCTCCTTCTCTGGCACTCCTGTCTCACCCTGTCTGCTGGGCCTTAAGTCTGACACCTACCCAATATCTTACAGAGGATGGGATGCAGAGAAGCACCAAACCTCAAGTCATTGACACCAATCATATACTGGTCAGCTCATAAGCATACACAAGCACCAAGCTCTGTACCACACATTGAATATGTGATGCTCAGTATCAGTACACAGTAGCAACATTGATGCACTTATTTCCACAGTCTTCTGAGCTTGCCTTCTCATGTTTCCAGCTGTGTCACACATTTTGACCAGTTGTCACACACCTTGGCACACATTTGGGTGCTGAGGGGTTGAGGGGTATGTACCACTGTTCCCAGGCCACTGCAGTCCACCCACACACAGCCATGCAGCCTCACCTGCCAACTAGGCTGCAGTACTGCCTGATCATCTTTGTTGAGTGGTGGTGCTGCCCTGTAATGCTGGAACTGTGCATGCTAATAGTATGCAAATGGCCTGATTACAGTAATGAGATGCAAATGTGCTGTTTGGGTGCTGACTGTGCAATGAAGCCATTTGCAAGTGACTTTGCATCATGTACTTCTGTATGCTCGACACTGGGCTCTGAGCACCCTCCGTGCCACGCATCTCCCACTGGCGACCGCACATGTTCAGGATATTCAGCCACACATGCACAATCACATATTATGGCACAGCTTTTGAATATACCATTATTTTGTGCTGGCACAGCTGAGTTGCGTGGCACAAGCACTTGCGTGATGCAGCCTGCCACTTTAGAATATGGGGCCCGAGGTCCCCTTAACAAAAATATTCTGACAGTAGCTCACAGTAGATCCAGAATGGTTGGACCCTGCACTGCAGGCAGCATATTCCCATTTTTAGAATACTCTAGCTGACTCATGAGCAAACTCCCTCTAATCATTTCAACTTTTTAATGGGAACATAAACAACGTTGTTTACATGTTTTAATATATTTTGTAGATCTGGGCATAAGTGAAGTCTGTCTTATCACCTCAGTGTTTTGTGTTTTGAATTAGCCCTACATTTTTCTTAATTAGGGACCCACATTATTACAGTCTTTTTCCTGCCCAACATCATTTTTTAATTATTTAGCAGTTCCAGAATCCAGTGACATCAGCTGAGCTAAAGAGCACAATGAAGTGGAATGGAACTCAATGACATGAGCTCAGCCGATGTCACCATGTTCTGCTTTATTGTAGTTTTCAGCTCAGCTGATGTCACTGGGTTCTGGAACTGCTAAGTAATTTCAAAAATGAATATTGGGTGGGGAAAAAGACTAAATAAAGAAAAATTAGAAATACTGCAGAAAAAAAACAAAACAGTACAATAGGGTGATAAAACAGACTTGATACATGCCCAAATTTACAACTATATTAAAAAATGCAGCAACATTGTTTTTTTTTTGAACTTACAAAATGCTTTTTATTCATTTTTTTATTTGTAGAAAATGTACAGTACATCTCTTTGTTTTTTTTTTTTAAAGTTGACATTACATACAAAGCATATGGTAAATCAATTAGGAATATCTTATTGCTTATAGTTTCTTCATATCTGTGTTTTGTATTTGCAGGAAAGAGTTCTGTCTTCCAACGGCCTGATCGCCCTTCAGCAAAAGTCTTTTTTGGTCTTGAGTATATCATCTTTTGAGTCCCTCTTTGTTCCTGCTTAAATAAACTAATACTGTACCATATGACTCTATTAACCTTCAAAGATTGTACTTCACCTTTGACAATGCAAATAAAGCTTCGGTTAAACAATAAAAATTTAACTATATAACTTGTTCTGTGCAAAGTCATAATCATATAACATCTAGATTATGTTTTCTTAGGCCTTTTAGAAGTTAGTTCAATTATGAAGTCAAATCCATTTTTAACTTATAGGAAGCCGGCAGCCTGGCTAATCTAGTTATGCTACCTTCAATTGGCAGCACTCAATGCTGTTAAAATGGGGGGGGGAGAGGCGACGATTCCGTCCTTCCTCCCTCCCTCCTTCACCACGGGAGTATATATTGCTCTAGTACCGGTGTGCCTGTACATTTTTCTGTATAACTATAATAAGGTAACCATCTAGAGTTAAACTTGTCAGTCAGCAACCTCAGACGTGCTGTGGCCCCCTCGGAATCTTTAATGCTACTTACATTAGTTACCCATTGAGACAATGTTGGGGGGTTGGTGCTAAGCCAGTGCTGTGTGATGGTCCTTGAGGCTGCCACTATCAGGATGTAAAATAAATACTTTTGGGCACCTGACCTTATCTCAAGTGGTAGGAGGCCGAGGTAGGAGGCCGAGTACCATATTCTCCGGACCCAGTCTTCCCTCCAAATGAAAAATTTCTATGATAGCTTGAGTTATTTCTTTCCAGTAATTAGTGAGTTGAGGGCAACTCCAAAATATATGGGTGGTTGTTCCCCTTGCTCCACAGCTCCTCCAGCAGCTATCTGTGGGAGGTGATGTGTAGTGCTTCAAAATTACCGGGGTTATAAAAAATCTGCACACCACTTTCCAACGGTGTTCCTTCCATGTTGGGGAATTAGATGTTTTACTAACCTCTAGCCAAACCCCCCTCTACTCCTTATCTGACAGCTTTGTGTCTAGTTCTTCTTCTCACTTCTGTTCTATGCTTTGGACCTGCAAGGTACCTTCACCCTCCTGTAACATCTTATAAATATATGAAATGAACCCTTTCATGTCTCTGGTTTGGGATTTTTGATATGTCCCAATTAGGGGCGGTACTATGGGGCTGGACAAGGCTGCTAGGCCCACTCTTGTCTCAATGTAATGCCTGCATTGTAAATATTTATAAAAATCTTGCCAGGGAAGGCTAAATTCCTGCTGTAGGTCTGTAAAGCTTTTCAGGACATTTACCTGCAGGAATTGGGTAAGATGGGTTAGTCCTTGTCTTTTCCAGTTTAAAAAACTGCTGTCTTTATTACTTAAAGGGAAGTAGGAAAGGTAAGTCAGGGGTATATAAGGCCACACTGGCATCGAGGTCTCCCATTTCTGTCGTGTTTGGAGCCAGATTTCTAGCGTATGTTTGGTCCATCTGTTTTTAATTCTGTTTATGTCCGGTCTGAGGGCTATTCAAACCAGAAATTTGAGAGGTATCTCCGGGGATGCATTTTGCTCCATTGTGTACCAGCTGACTTTGTGGCATGAATTAGCAGGGTCTGAGCTGCCATGTAGTAATTATAAAAGTGTGGGACTGCCAGCCCTTCCCTCCCCTCTCCCTGGCCTCCGACATTAACTCCCATCTTTTCCTGGGATGCTGTCCGGCCCGCAGCAACATTATTTATGTTACCTTTAAATAAAAACATAATCACTGCATGTGTGCAAAACCTAACCTCATGTCTTTTTTGGTGGAGGACAGAGATAAAAGCAACATTTCCTGCTGTGATACATAGCCTGAAAGAACACCTACCCACCACTTGCTATGAACCCACAGTACTGCAGTCAGTCCTCAGCATTACCTGGATCATCCTTGCTATTGTTCCTTGATGCAGCCAGGAGAGGGACTGGGACCACACACTGTGCTACCAAAGCTTGACTGTGGACCACTGTACCAATAGCTGCTGAATTATATTAGAAGTGAAATAGCTGAAGTGAAACCATGTCATTGACCCCATACCTGTCACTTCTCCCTGGCAGCAATGCAGCATAATCTTAGGCTCTGAATAATTGGCCACAAACTCTGCAACAAGCACTTCATGCACATGCTTCATCTAAACAAAGGCAAGCGCATGCTCATTCAGAAACAGTAAATTAAAAAAGTCCACGACTCATGATGGCATAAGGTAAACCCCCTCCCATCACCTTTGTCTTGTAACCCAAGGACAAGTTACAGGTCTGTTGCTGTTCCCCAAGGGATCTGCTGCTTCAAGCTACAGGTCTAGAGACATGCCCAACAAGTCTGCTGCATCACCTTGGACCAGCAGGTGTTGTCATATATTTCTTTGCCCAGTGCCCTTCGTAAAGTACGAGATCAGCCATAACTTTCTTCATGCAGAGCCCTGTGGACCCTGCATGAAACAGGATATGAGTCAGAACTTTCGTCACTCAGGAGATAAGACCTAACTGTCTTTGAGTAGGGCCCTGTGGGACCTGCACAAAGTACAAGATCAGTCATAACTTTCTTCACATTGGACCCTGTGATCATTGTGTGAAACAGGAGATCACTTGTAGCTTTTTTATGCATTGCTCTGTGGGCCAAGCACTAAACAGGAGATAGATCATAACTTTTTTCTCAAAGGCCACAGACCTGTAGCTTGAAGCAGTAGATCCATGGGGCATGGTCCCAGACCAGTAGCTTAGCCTTGGGTCATGAGGCTACAGGCTGGAGGAGGGGTGGGCATTGGGGTTAAGAAAAACATTTGCCACATTTCCCTCTTTTTGTGGCTTTGCAATCCTAATGTATGTATTAATCAGCATTTTGTTGCAATGAAGTTCCTTACTTTTGGAGAAAGTAAAGCTATAACTTGCTTCATGCAGGCCCTTGGAGCTTTGCAAGAAGCAGGAGGTGAGCCCTAAATTGCTTTCTGCCAAGCACTTTGGACCCTGCATGAAGCCAAGTCCTGCATAAAGTAGAACATTCAAATACCTTTTAGCCATATGTGAAGCAGGAGGTGAACCCTGAATTGATCACGCAGGACCCCACACAAAAGAGAAAATGAGACAACTTTCTTACTATTTTGCTCTTATATCACTTGAATTGTAGTACAAAATGTATGCTATTTTTTCAGTTCTGTTCACAGCTGTTATTCATATTTCATGGATGTTAACATTCTTCGCACCATTTTTATAATTTTCCAAGTAACTCAGAAACTAAAGAAAAAAAGTTATGTTTTTCTATTTTTTGGTCGTGTTCACAACTATTTTTATCCAAGTGGTTTATTTTAACTTGTCTTATAAATTATACATGCGCAGAGTTTGTTAAAGTCCATCATGATGATTTTTTGATGCAATCATGAAAAATGTTTCTAATTAAAATAGTAATTATAACTCATTGTTTTTAAAGTCAGCTCAGACATCTCGTTAGACTGTCGTCTGACAAACCACACAACTGCCAGCCTTGAGAGTTAAGTATTTTTGGTGTATTAACTTTTAATGTTTTTTTTAGGTTCAATTATAACTTGGAAAAATTTTCTTTTTTTTAACTAATTTGTAAGTGGTCCAAGCTTGTGCAAGATTTTGAGATTTTAAAACCTTATAACTTAAAAACAAAAAGTATTTTGTTCTCAAATTATAAAAAAGCACTATTCTGGGACAAGCTCAAACTAACCTGTAAATTTAAGAATTGAATTCATTGTAGTTTTTTAACTATTCATGGGCAAAAAAAAAAAGACTGAATTTGGGGATTTTTGAGTAATTTCACAAATTAATAATTTATGAACTGCCAGACCAATTTTTGTTCAATTTACCAACAAATTAGCCCTATGACTGTGACTATGCACATCAAATTTCACAGTCATAGGGGTTAGGATTACCAGCATATAATTTGTCAAAATCCCCAATTTGACACAAACACTACTACAACCCTAACATGCAGGTGCTACCACACCTGCAAAATATATATTCATTCCAAAAACTATGTTAATGCATACATTAGGGTTACAAAGCCACAGAAGGAGGGAAATGAGGTGCTAGGATTTTTTCAACCCTATCAACCACCTCTCCCATGTGCCATAGCCTCGTGACCTAAGATCAAGCTATAGGTGTGGTGTTGTGTATCATGGGACTGTAATTTCAAGCTACAGACTCAAGGTCATGCATCACAAGTCTGCTGCTTCACATGGAGCCCAAGGATCAGTCATAGTTCTCTTTGGGTTATTTAAAAAAGAGCTAGGCCACGCTCATGGTACTGGGGGCAGTTCTTGTTCACAGGGATGGCTAATCCTTAAGAATTTCTACAAGAAAAACTTTGTGAAGCAAGTGAGCACTGTAGTGTAGGCACTACAATATTTATCAGTATGTATGCAAAAGCACTGTCCCAACAGACCGGTAGAAAGGATCAAACTGCAACAATTTCAGTTCATCCTTAAAGCAGTTAATTTATTTAGATACAAGTCCATGAAACTTCACCACAGCCCTCCCCTGCAAAATGCATGACAACTGCTAACACATACAGCAGAACATAAAAATTAATTTGGTGTTATTCTTTCCAGTAATAGCTTGCATATTGTGCACAAATGCTGTGCAAACTAGAAACAAAACATAAGTTGCCTTACCCTAAAACAGCGTCCTTAAAAAACTCTTATCACTTCACTCCTAAGACAGAGCTTCATCAGTGGCCTGTAATCTACCTGTCTGTCTGTCTGTCTGCCTGTCTGTCTACCTGCCTATCTGTCTGTCTGTCTGTATCTATCTATCTATCTATCTATCTATCTATCTATCTATCTATCTATCTATCTATCTATCTATCGTACTGGCATGACAGCACAGGTATATAAGGGTTGAGTAGGCAGCTTAATGTTTAACCCAATATGTGCACAATAATAACTCGGCCATCCTTGGTGCAGTTTGCCTGAGATTTGCCATGCACTGAGGTGGCACCAGGATCTCAGGATCCTGTACATGTGATAATGATTGGTTTAGCATTTCAAAGGTTCCAGAAGGTTAAAACTCCATAATAATATTAAAATCAATACTTTTTTTGCGTGATGAATTCAAAAGCTGAGACTTACATGTCATTAGAGTTTGGCCTTAGGAGCATTCATTGATTGGTAATTTCTCTAAAAACCTTTAGTTAACAAAAAGTCATTCAATTTTTGCACATGTACAGTGCATAAATTGAACATTCTGATGATGAGTGATTTTTTGTGAAAACAATTCTATTAATTTTACTGGTCATGTGACTGATAGATTTCATGTAACCAGTAGAAAAAAGAAAAATCTTTGCACATGAAAATGTATTATTTATTTATTTATTTATTTATTTAGCTTTTGTTTACCAGGTAAGCACACTAGACAGTCAGGTGCCTATTTTCAGGTGTGACCTGGGAGAATTACAGGTACAGGCAAAAACAGTACAGAGTCAAGGCAGGTAATCAAAAAGGGAGAGTTAGGTACAGGTTAAACAATACAAAGTCAAAGCATGGCAGTCAAAAAGGAACAGACAAAAAAATAACATCAGATAGCAGCAGGGCAGGTAGGTACTCAGTTAGTGTACACAGGGGGGCATAGAGTAGTGGTACATGAACAGCAAGGAGAGAAACATTTGCAATGAAGTGCACCAGGAGGAAGGTGGTGTGTGAAATAATGTGTGGCTGCATTAGCCTGGCAGAGGACATTTATCCCTAGCAAGGAGTAGCAGAGTAGATCAAGTGCGTAAGCTTTAGATGATGACATAGGCATTAAGCAAGTCAGGCCAGGGAGCTCAGGAATACTCAGTGTATTTTCCCTGGCACATGTGGCAGCTGCCCAGAGTTCAAGTGGCAGTGTGCCCACCACTCAGAGTGGGGGCACTAGGTGCAGGAGCAGGTGGATGCATGCTTCAGGTGGCCCCAGAGGGATGGCTAGGGGAAATCAGGCATAACGTTATGTGATTTGCAATGTATGGTGTCACAATGGTTCTTCTGTGACTGTCATGCTTTATTGTTTGTTTATAAATGGAGGTTGGTCATTTTTTACTGAGTGAGTGACAAAACCTGTGCGTGGTTTTATCACTTGCTGTCAGTAATGAGTGCAACTATGATACTGACAGTTTATGAACAAATCCCCCATCCATACTCAACCTCTAGCACATATGCCACTCCCCCCTCACTATTACACCCCCCATGAATCAGTCATATTTTTTGTTTCCTTGAATGAGTTATCTCTTGTTTTTAAACTTCAGTATTTGCCAATGGTAGGCACCAAATCCTGCCACTGATAGTCTCCCTCTTGCCAGACTTGTTGAAAATAAATTATTTCTCATTCCCACCCTCTGCCACTCACAATGCCCTCCACCAGGGGTGTATTCCCCACAAATTATGTTTTTTTCATGTAAATAGTAATTACCAGCATTGGCTGCCCAATCCACTGTCAGTGACCCATTCTGGTCAAAACTGCAGAAAAGGAACTCACCACCCACATCCATTCTCTAGCACCTACACCACTATCCACCCAGAATGGCACCCATGTGATAATAAATTTATTTTTTTACAGGTCAAGCTTATGTAAAAACAAGATCTATTTTCAAGTGAAAGCATGTGTGTCATGATCCCTTATTACAATCCTCCAGATCCAACTGATACCATCAGTGGGTGTCATATCCCAACCCCTGACTCCCTTCTCCCACCTGACCTGTTTAAAATTACCCCCCCACACACATATTCATCCACCCTGTAGTATGCACACCACTCTCCTCCCCCACTGGCCCCCATTTCTGCTGTGTATCTCTCATTGTGAAAAATCCAGGTCCCCTTGTTTGATTCTTCAATGTCCCTGATATGCTCCTTTACCTGCAAAGAAATAAAAAGTGAGGAAAAACTAAGTTGAAAATGCACTGGACTTAGTTTTGTCTCATTTTCACTTTACCATAGCTTGGCTAGTTTTGGCCAGTTGTGCCCCAAATTTTCAGTGTGGCCATATAATCACCCCACCTCACAAACACCACTCAAAATTAAGGGTCATAGATTTCAAGAGGGCCAACTTTGCAAAATTGGGGAAACATCTCAAGAAAATACTGGCAAAGGGGAAGGGTAGAGGTACAATGGGAAAAAACTTAAAGGAGCCATAGCAGAGGCAACAAGCCTGTGTGTTAGGTTAGCAAACAAAGCAAAAAGAAAGAAAAAAACACTACGGTTTTTAAAAGAAGTAGCAGGTAAGGTTAGGGAAAAAACATAGGCATTCGCAGAGTACAAGGAAACACAGAAGGAGAGGAACAGGCAACTGTATCAGGCAAAACAGAAATAGGTGGGGAAAGCAGTCAGGAGAGCAAAGGCACAAACTGAAGAAAGAATCAGTAAAAGAAGGTGATAAAACCTTCTTCAGGTATATTAGAGAAGAAAAAGACCAAGGAAGGGATTGTGAGGCTTGGGGGAGCGTGTGGAGGGATCTAGAAAAAGCAGAAATTCTAAATGAATACTTCTGCTCAGTATTTACAAAAGAAAAGAAGAGGAGGGACCAAAAATAGAGGGTACAAACACACATGGAGGTGAGCTGGACACCAGTCCATTCATGATGGAGAGAGTCCTAAAGGAACTCTCGAAACTAAAAATGGACAAGGCAATGGGGTCAGATGGGATGCATCCCAGAATACTGAAAGAGCTCAGAGAGGTACTGGGGCACCACTAACTACTCTATTCAACAAATTACTAGAGGAAGGAGTGGTACCAAAGGACTGAAGGACAGTGAATGTGGTACCACTACACAAGAGTGGGAGCAAGTTGGAAGCTGGGAATTACTGGCCAGTCAGTTTGACCTCAGTGGTGAGAAAAATAATGGAATCCATGCTGAAGGAAAGGCCAGTGGGGCACAAGACCAGAGGCAACATGGATTCACAGCAGGTAGGTCTTGTCTAACAAATCTGATAGATTTCTTTGACTGGGTAACCAGGATGATTGATCAGGGAGGTGTGGTAGACATATTCTGCCTAGATTTTAGGAAGGCATTCAACACTGTCCCACACAGGAGGTTGGTAAACAAGTTGGGCAGTACGGGAGTGGGACCGAAGGTGATAAATTGGGTTAGACATTGGCTGAGCAACAGGACACAGAGGGTGGTGGTAAATGGAGTCCAATCCCTGGAGAGGGTGGTGACCAGTGGGGTACTGCAACACTCAAGTGCTAGGGCCTGTCCTCTTCAATGTCATCATTAGCAACATTTCAGAAGGGCTAGAAGGGAAGGGAAGCCTCTTTGCAGATGACACCAAGATCTGCAACAGGGTGGGCACTCCAGACAGGTTGGAAAGAATGAGAAGAGACCTAGGCAAGTTAGAGGAGTGGTCAAGAGTGTGGCAGCTTAAATTCAGTGCAACGAAGTGCAAAGTTATGAACTTGGGGCACAAGAATCCTGGGGAGGAATACACAGTGGGTGGAGTGATATTAATGACAACAAAACTGGAAAGGGACCTAGGGGTAATCATAACAGATGACCTAAAAGTAGCCAAGCAGTATGAAAAGGCAGGGGGAGGGCCAGAGGGATGCTGGGGTGCATAGGAAGAGGCAGCATCAGTAGAAAGCATGAGGTGGTGATGCCACTGTACAGACAATTGGTGAGGCCACATCTGGAATACTGTGTTCAGTTCTGGGGGCTACATCTCCAGAAGGACATAGACCGAATGGAGGTGGTCCAGAGAAGGGCAACGAAAATGGTGATGGGAATGCACAATAAACTGTATGTGGAAAGACCTCAATATGTATACTCTGGAAGAAAGGAGAGAGAAGGGGGTATGATAGAGACATTCAAGTACCTCAAGGGGATAAATAAGGTACAGGAGGGCAGTATCTTTAAAAAGAGGAAATGTGCAAGAACAAGAGGTCACAATGTGAGTCTAGAGGGTGGAAGACTCAGGGATAATGTGAGGAAGTATTTTTTCACAGAAAGGGTGGTAGATGCATGAAAAAACTCCCAGCAGAGGTTGTGGAGGCAAAAACAGTGGGTGAGTTCAAGAATGCATGGGACAGACAGAAGGCAACCCTGGTGGTAGGAAAGAGATGGTATGCTGGAGATCAATTAGGATTTTCAGCTTTGAGTAGGTAGGGAAATGGGCAGACTAGGTGGGCCAGGTGGGCCTTATCTGCTGTCCCATTCTATGTTTCTATGTTGCCCAGACCAGGGAGTCTCTAAACGAATGTATGTGAGTACGCATCACGTAACTGCTGAAGATTTGGTGTCATGACATGTTCTTCAGAGACTTCATGGTTGCCAGCAGCAGATGACCTTAGTAATGGGATCACTGTTTAAATAAATATATGGCACTAGTCTAAGTTAACAAAATTTTCCGTGTTCTAATGTGCTTTGAAGTAGAGTAGCAGGCATTACTTTCATTTGTGATTTAGGCAATTGAGCCGTGAAGAATGAACTTGTATTGGACTCAGTTATGAAGATTTTGCATCCCATGCCACACTGCACTGTATTTGGGTGAGGCTGTGTATGAAATAAACTTTGGGTATGGTAAGACAAAGTTTGAAAAATCTCCAGCCTGTTATTTACGTAGTGCATATGGACTTGTATACTTAACACTTTGTGCATAGTATACTGCAGCATTTACTCTCTTAGTATTTTTGCTCCTGTTCATTCCCCTAGATGTCATCATGTTGCCCTGACCTTTTTGCTGTCAGGATGACGTTGGGCTGGACAACTTCCCTGTGGCTAACCCTGGCTACCTTCCCCCTCTTCCTTTCTCACCACTTTCCACCCACTGGACCAGTGAGCCTCTGTGGGAGTGGGGGTGTGGGAGGTGGGCTTCAGCTGAGCTGATGATGCAGCTAAGATATTTCTTCTCTTACTGCCTCCAGCTGAACATGGAGCTCCGACAAGGTCCTGCAGATGAGGCAGTGTCCTCCTCCAGAGCATATGTCTAGAGAAGAGCACCACAGAGCCACTACAACTGTCTCCATTCTGTACTCCATCCCTACACAGAATCTATGAATAAGGCTATACCTAGCAGATTAGGGTATGCAACTAGCAATTCCAGAGTCTACAACATAAGAGAGTCATCCTGGCCCATAATATTTAACTGAGAGAAAAAAGTTGTGTTCACCCAAATAGCGTGTAGCAAAAAGTAGCAGCTTATAGATGTCTAAATTAAAATAGTAGTACTCACCTAGATAGGTTGTAGCAAAAGGCATAAACTTTAGTATCTTCAGAGTAAAACAGATGTTTTAATTAAAATAGTAGTTTTCACCCAGATAGGGTGTAGCAAAAAGCAACAACTTTAGCAGTTTCGGTACAAAACAGAGGTCTGAATCAAAATGGTAGTGCTTACCCAGATAGGGTATAGCCAGAATAGCACCTTCAGAACTAAAAATGTGATGTGGTTTACATTTACACTCAGAACTGATAGAGCAGGAGACAGTTTACCAGTGGTGTTAACAAGGGCAGTGTTCCTGGCTGCCGGCTGCCTCTTCTGGCTAACTCCCATTCTGACAGGCTCCTACTATGATGTCCTTTGCACTGCAGTCCTTAGCACTCTGGATGACAGTGAGGAGGATTACTAGGGACTGATTGAAATTAAGTCAAAAGGTTAGTTGCACCCACTGCCACTGTGATTGGCTGGTAGGCTGGAGGAAGCATGGCTCTGCAGATTCTGGCTCCTGAAGTTAACTGTTGCAGGGTCCTGTGTCAGCAATCAGCTGGGGTGGACTTAAACTTCTAGGTACATTCAGTCCTGTCATGCACCCTGGAGTTCCTGGCACTGGTCTGCAGCAGAAAGAAGAAGCAGAGCCCGGGAGTATTTGTTTAAATTTTAAATTTCAGCAGCAAGATTAGCCACACCCATGATGCTGTGATTGGCAGGCAGGCTGGTAGGAGGACAGCTGTACAGATTCTAGCCCCCTGAAGTTAGCTGTGGTAGGCTTCCTTGTTAATGATTTGCTGGGGGTGGACATGAGATTGCAGGTCCTTATAGTCCCTTCATGCCCGCTGGAGTTCCCGGTGCTGGTATGGAGCAGAAAGAAAAAGAGCCCAAGAGTCCTTATTTAAATTTCAAATGTTGTCAGGCAAGATTAGCCTTGTCCATGGCTGCAGTGATTGGCAGACAGGCTGTAGGAAGGATGGCTTTACAGATTCTGGCTCCATAAGTTAGCTGTTGCAGGGTCCCATGTCAGTAATCAGCTGGGGGATGGACTTGAGCTTGTCGGTTCTTACAGTTCCTTCATGCCTCCTTAAATTCCTGATACTGATCTGGATCAGAAAGAAGAGGCTGAGGTTCTTTTTATTTTTGCCATAGCTGTTCTTTTTACTCCTGTGTCCAAGGGTGGCTTATCAGCCCCATTTCTGTACCCTCAAGCAGACCACTGTCTCCCCTGGAACCTACCTTGTAGTTGGGGTACTCCCACTATTCTGCCCCTCATGTTGGGGCCGGAGGGAGGAGAGTCATCCTCCCCCAGTACAGTTATCCAGAATGGACCTAAAGGCAGAACTTGGGTGGTGGCACATGCTTGGGGAATGCAGGTGAGGCTTCCCAAAGCCCCTGATGGCATTTTCTCTGTTTCTTCCCCTCCTCTTGCTGCAAGAACATCATGCGTGGAGGCATGCATGCCTGACTGAGCTCTGGCACCCTCTCAATTTTGCTGCTTGCATTACACTGCCACCAGGCCTCCACCTGGTGGCAGTTATATGTCAGACTGACATGCCTCCCCAACCCAGGAGAGGAGAGGAGAGCAGTCCCTTAGACACTCAGTCCTCTCCTGCCCTGGTCAGTCCAAGTCCATTCCAAGTCCATTCCCAACCCCAGGTTGCTGGCATGGCAGGAGGTAAGGCACAAGTTTTTTAACCCTCCACTTCATCAGACTGGTTGAGACTGTGAATCTTTGATTACATTTAAAATTTTGATGACAAGATTAGCACATCCACATGTGCTGTGATTGGCAAGGAGGCTGGAGGGATGACAGCTTTTCAAATTCTAGCTCATGAAGTTAGCTGTTGCTTGGTCCCATGTTGATGATCTTCTGGGGGATTGACTTGAGCTTGTAGGTCCTTACAGTCCCCTCACATCCCCTGGAGTTCCCAACGCTGGTCTGGACAACAGTTATGTGTCCCATATAAGATTTGTTTCAGTACAGTGCATAATGAACTGAGCTCAAACAACTGATTCGATAAAAACACAAATAAATTTATGAATGCTAAAGGATAACAGATGGCCTACAGTATTTTTGTTTCATTTATTGTAAGGAAAGCACTTCTCAAATAACTGTTTCAATTTGTAAGTGACTTATTAATGGACAGTGCAGGCTTTTTCAAACAAGCCCTTAATGTATGACATGCACTGCGAACTGCTCATCAGCTGTGTCTGCCTCACTCCCTCCCACTGTAACCTTGAGATCCCTGTCCTCAGACATCGGACTGCTCACCGCTAGACATTTCATGAATTTTTAATTCACCTTTGAATTTGGCATGAATCTGAGATATTTGCATTTGTGAAACAAATACAAGGCAGAACTGCCAACTTTGCTTGCAGATTTGTTTTTAAATGTAAAAAAAATTCCCCATCCACTGTACTCTGAAACCAGCCCTCCCCCACCCAAGAATATAGATTCCATAATTACACCCCATGCTGGCATCCTCCTCTCTTCCCAACATCACACTGGTGTGGTTGATTGCTGGCATTACAAAAATTAATCCCTCCCCCCCCCCATCCATGTGCCAATCCTGCCAAAGACAATTCACCCACCTCCCTCTACCAGAGTCTGACTGTCTTTAGTAGAAACACCCAAACCCAAATCCAGCCCCCCTCTGGTCCCCACCATGCTTCTCTCCCCACCAGCACCCACAGAATACAGTATAACTGGCTGCTAATAAAGACAATGGTCCCTTGCTACAGAGCATCTGCTCTGTTCAATGCTGACTCCCTGTCTGGTAATGGCACAAATGAATGAATAGTGATGTCTTTGCTCCTAGCAAAATCTGACTGGTTGAATTGTCAACCAGTCAGGCTTTACTAGGAGCAAAGATGTCACTATTCATTCACTAAAGCCATTAGACAGGAGTCGGCACTGCACAGCAGGCACTCTGCTCTGGTGGACCATTTTCTTGACCTGCAGGTAAATTTTGTGTGCGCCGATGAAGGGAGAAGAGTGATGGGGACCAAAGGGAGGTTAGGTGGGGGACTGCAACTGACTGGCCAAGCACTTTATGACCCTCTTCTCTTGTATCACCCTCCTCTTCCCATTACCCTCTCCCTACTCCTGCTTCCCCTCCCCCTGACCCTCTGGTTTGGCATCACAATATCGATCCAGCCATAAATTGTTATGTTTTCCTGTCCATCCTATCCTTCTTATTTTGTTATTGCCTATGAATGCTCTGCATATTTGTCAATTGAGTGTATAGCCAGTTTGTTGTTCTGTATTAAATTGTACCTTCCTTGTATGCAGGGTACTGTGTGATATGAATGTACCAATTACTGAATCAGCCATTGTACTATTATGTACTTTATCCTTGCTTCATTGTTATAATTTCCTTCCCTTTTGTGTCATGTTTTTGTTCCACTGTTATCATTATTGCTTGTATTGTCAATGTCTCCAGGCCCTCCTTGTGAATAAGCTTGGTCAACTGAGTTTTCCTGTAATAAACTTGAACTTGAGTGGGTGTTGCTATCAAAGGGTGGTATCAATTTTCCAACACAATTCACCTTTTTATTCATCAGGTGAACTGGCGATTTACCATGTAAATTTGGCCAATCTGCCTGGTGAATAACAATGCAGACTGCAGACCCCAACTCCTTGAAGTTGCCACAATTTACTGAATTTCAACAACTTTGTACATTTCTACTCACCACCTCCTTAGAGCCTCTCGAGCCAGCTGAATTCTATGTCTCAAGGTTACAACACCTGGTGTTCCTCTCAGGCTTTCTGAGAAATGCTGGGATGATCCCGGGTTGTTATAGTGGTACTCAGGACAGAGTACCCTTTAAAATGTAAACTGCAATGTTTCTAGATTTTATAAATCAACTAATCACTGAAGCTGTCATTCAGCATTTAAACCAGATCTATCCAAGCTAAAAAGATAGATACAGTGATAGATAGACAGACAGATAGATAGAAGGCTAGATGGATATACAGATAGATAGATAGATAGATAGATAGATAGATAGATAGATAGATAGATAGATAGATAGATAGATAGACAGACAGATAGATAGATACAGTAGATAGCTAGATAGATAATCTGTCCCCAGTACAGAGCATTGAGGAACTCCACTTTTTACATTTCTCCATTCTGAGTAGTATTAATTAAGTAACTGCTTTTGTTTCCTTTTAGTCAGCCAGTTACTTATACAATTAAATATTTCCAGCATATGCATTTTCTCTCAAACGTGTATAATAACCTCTTGTATTATGGAACTATGACAAATGTTTTTCCAAATCTAAGAAGTACACATTCACAGGTTGTTTTTCATACCATTTTTGAATAACCTAATAGCATCAGGATGGTACAGAGAGTACAGGAATAGTGTCACTAGAAATGATTAAAAGCCAAACTATAAAATGATAAATGAAAAATTGAAATTATGGAACTGGAAGCAAGAACTAGAGGGTACATCAGTGAAGGACTGCTGGAGCTTGATAAAAAAATAAGTCACTGGACTTAGAAATTAAATTTGTTCCAATCAAAAAGAAATACAACGAAATGGGTAAAATACCAATTTGGTTAACCAACAAGGTGAGGAAGTAGAATAAAAAAGGAGAAGGCATATACAAAATTCAGGAGAACTCCTACTGAAGAAAATAAAATAAAAAAAAAACTAAAACACACTAACAATCTTATTAGGAATGAAAGGATGAGATTTGAGTTTGAAATCATTCATACAAAGAATAACAAAAAGTCATTCTTCTCATATGTGATTAGCAACAGTGGTTGTGAAAGTTCCGTAGGACCCATTATGCATAATGGGGCATTATTAAATGAATCTAATCAAATAGCTGATTTGTTAAAAATATATTTCTGCTCCATCTATGACCAGAAGGATGTACACCAGTTTTCATATAATACACATAACAGGGATAGAGAAGTATTTTCAGATCAGGAGGCAAAGAATGTCCTAAGAACAATAAAATTAATAAATTGCCAGGTCTTGATGGGTTGCACCCTAGGCTCATGAAAAAGAATTAAACAACTTTACTGGGTCCATTAACCATATTATACAATAAATCATACTCCCAAGGTGTAGTACCTATTGCCTGGAGAAAAATCATAGTTATCTTCATCCATAACAATCATTTGTCAGTTCCGAATGTTCACTGCTGGTATTGCATTGCTTTTGTACTGGTTTTTCAGATTTTTACCCCAAATTTTCAACATAATGTTTTTAGAAGCACTCCTTCTGAGCATGACAGTTGTCATTTATAAAACAATGGCTGAAACGTCATTGTGCACCTCAAGTGTTACAACACATTTTGCGTAGGATTTGAGAAATGACAGCTGTCACATTCATGAGGTAGTGTCAAAAATGGCTATGTTGAAAAGTTGGAGTCAAAATATGGAAATGATTTACAGTTATGAGCATGTGTTGAAAAATTGCAACATAGACTCATAACTGTTTTTTTCATATTTTTACTGCACATTTTTAACCTAGCCTTCTTATGACTCCACATAGCCTTTTTTATGAGCCCACCTCATGAACAAGGGTGGAGAAAATTTTTTTTTAATTCAGCTTTATTGAGTAACATAGGTACATTAGCCGGTATACAAAGACTGTAAGAAATCTTGTACAGTATAGCAATTTACACATACAAGTGAGACAATTGTCATCTCTAAAATAAAGTACAAAACCTTAATCAGTTATAAGGGATAACCCAACCCCTTATTTGTTGCTCAGTCAAGAGACTATAAAATAGCTAAACAGACGTTAAATAACCTTTCTCTTAAGAAGCATCTCGCAGCAGCCACAATGTCTATCTGCAAACAAAAATGTGAGTTTGGAGATTTATTTTATGTGTCAATTCCTCCATAGATTGAAGGTCTTGAATTATGGAAAGCCAGGATTGGTACGTGAGGGTGGGGTGGGGTTTCGGCTTAAGCCAGTGTCAGGTAATGGCCTTATGTGCCACAGCTAGTAATATATTCCACTGATAAATCTTGTCTCACCCTACAAGTCCAGTGGGTGGTAGGCCTAGTATGGCATGCTCCAGTGGGTGTGGAGTAGCCCCCAAATTAAAAAGGTTTGTCAATGAGGTTGCGATTTTGTCCCAGAAGTCCCTCAACACTGGTCAGGCCCAGCAAATATGGATATAATTGGCCTGTGCCTCCCCACCTTTCCACCAACAGACCATGGAGGAGCCTGCTCTCCACTTCCCCTGAATGACAGGGGTGCGAAAGTACTGCATCCTGATCTTCCATGCAGACTTCTGCAATAAGGGGGAGCAGGTGGTCTTAAGCCCCGAATTAAAAACCTTGGTCCAATCAGATTCAGAAAGTGCACTGTTGCTTTCTTGATGCAATTTTTATTTAATTTGCATAGTATAGTCAATTTGTAGGGCCTTAATTGCTTTGTAAAAGGCTGAAATCAATCTGGTCTTAAGAGAGCCATTCAAAACAGCTTCTATAGTTACTTTCAAGTTATTAAGGGCTGCTATGCACTGTTCTAAAACATAACTATGGAGCTGTAGATATCTAAACTGATCTGAGAGAGAGAGTGAAGAAGATTTTTGAAGGGTACAGAAGGCCACCATTGTATCCCCCTTCAACATTTGATTATAGTAGTAGAAGAGGAAACTGGAGGAATACATAGCTTCCATGGAAGCGAGTGTGCAGCTAGTTTGTAGGGCAGCCAGGTAGGGGAGCTGAATGAGCTGACCCCCCATGATAGCAGTGTTTGTAACAAGAGGGGGATGAGGGGGAATGGTCAGGTAGAGGGGACATGGGGCAGGGAGAAGGTGGGTACCAGGTGGAGGGTAGTCTCCCTGAATGCAAGGAGCCTGGGTAGCAAAGTAGCTGAATTACAGGCTCTCTTAAGCATGGGGGTGTGGTGGATGTTTTTTAAATTCAGCATACTTTATTGAAGTTTACATAACCAAGACATAGTCATAAATAAAGTAAGTCAAAAGAATAACAAGTACAGAGTCCACAGTCATCCTCCATGGGTTACATCAGAGAAATAATAATACTAAACCCCCACACTCCTCACCACCTCCCCAAGTACCTCATATCCCCAGTCCTCCCTCCCTCCTGACCCACCCCAATATTAGATTCTAGTTAATAAACTAGAAGGAGAAGTACTATTCGCACTAGTTTATCCTAAAGGAAATCTCAAGTTCACTATGCCCTAAGAAGAGGCAAGAGATAAGATCTTACTCTCACTGAATAACTTCTAAAACAGGGATAGGGCCAAGAACCTGGAAGGTTCCACAACCTGTTACTAAGGAATGGAGTATAGAGTGTGGAGTTCCCCCATCTCTTGTGAAAGATGGACATTCTGGGCCCGATTCTAAAAGAGTTACATCTGGTGTAACAGCACGTGTGCCAAGTAGAATGGCACAAGTAGCAGCTTACGCCAGCAGTTGCGACATGTGGGATTCTACAATGTGGCCTGCGACATGTCACAGGCTACTTGCACCTAAGAGCAGTTACACCAGCAGTTGAGCCATAAACCCCCTGTGACATGGCACTAGGGGATTTATGGCAGCAGATGTGCCCTATTCCAGTAGGGCAGCAACAAAGTCCCCAGTGTCGGGATTCTACAAGAACCCCCAGAGGAGAACCGGCAACATAAGTTACACCAGCATTTAGCTGGTGTAACTGTACATATGTCCTCTGGGGGTTCTGGAGACCCACTGGACCCACTCCAGGATATCCTCCCCATGCCCAGAACATCCCCATTGGTGCCTCACAGGGCAGCCCACAACCCCCCCAGCCCCCGATCCCCTACAGCAGATGTGCCCAGCTGGGCATCTCACACCCCCAGCACCCAGAACCCCAAACCCTCAATGCCCTGCAGGGCACCCAAAACACATCATGCCCATAACCCCACAACACTAGCTCCCCACAGGGCAGCTGTGTCCCCCCCTCCATGCCCTGACCTGATATGGTGCCGCAACTGCATAAATATTAGAACCCCGAGATCCCTGGTAGTCCAGTGGCCCCCCCACCTGCCCCACCCAGAGTGCCAGTCACCCCATCCATCCCCAGCTGGTGACTGGCACAGCCCGCCTCACATCTCCATGGCCAGCCGCCGACTGAGCTCTTTTCAGTTTCTGTATAGATGCACTCCGTCTATACAGTAAGTGCTCTGAAGGAGCTCCAGCCAGTGGCTGGCTATAGTGTTGAGAGGCGGGTCATGCCAGTCACCGGCCGGGGATAGGTTGGGGTGTGGGGTGTATAGACACTGCTGGGTGGGGGGGTGAGGGCCACTAGACTACCAGATATATCCATATGAGACATTGGACTTCTGCCTGTACTGTAAATATTGTACAATACACTGGTCTGCTCCTGATCCAAAACCATGGTGGCATGACAGTGGGTAGGGGGCCTCTAGCCCTGCATGGCTCCAGCAGTGAACGGGCAGTGGGGGCACTTGCAACTTGTGGACTTGCGGTTGCAGCTTGGGCCATTCTTGCCAGGTTGTGCCCTCTGTTTGGCGTACCTGGCTGTATGTTGCAAGTCACAGGACTTAGACTTGGGGACCCTGCCCCTTCTAGAATAGGGTGCAGGGTCAATGTCACAGCTGCATTTGTCGCTAGTTGCGTTTAGCGGCAACTTGCGCCATGCTTCTAGAAACCCACCCTCTGTGTCTTAGGCTGGCTATCATTTTTTCCAGATGAAGATTGGTTAATAATTCATTCAACCATTCTGAGTAAGGTATAGTGGATTGATCCTTCCAATGCCTTAACATTACCCGTTTAACAGAATGGGAAATAAGGGATATGTGGTACCTTCATTCCTTCACAGTGATCTGGGAGAAATCCTCCACTAAACAAATCTCTGGTGTGAACAGTGTCTCCATACCTAAAAGAGGGTCAGTTTTGGTTTGGATATCTGCCCAGATGGGGCAATTTTAGGACAGTCCCAAAAGACATGCGTAAGAGTTCCTGGTGCTTGCCTACATCTGGCACAACTTGGGTCATCTATTTTCCCCATCCCTGTCAATTTAGCAGGGGTGAGGTACATATTGTGCAGAATGTAGAGTTGAATTAGGAGAAATCTGTCATTGGAGAAATATATATATAAATATCTTGCCAAATTTTGTCCTGTTGAAATTCTCGGTGGGAAATTGGGAAGACCAATATGTAGACTGCCCTTGCACCTCAGGGTAGATTAGAGAATAAAGGATGGAGACTAGTTGGGAGACTGAGTGTGGTTGCCAGACTATGCTACAAATCATGTTGAGAAAATCATTATGATCAGTGGTCCAAATACTGGACCCAAACCAACTAATCAACAAATGCTGGCTTTGATAAACTCAGAAAATCCTATTAATCAGGAAGTGGAATAGGGTTAAGAGCTCTGGGGTAGTTTTAATCTTCCCTTGAGTTGTCAGGTTAGAGATCCTAATGTCTCCAATAGGTGACAACTCTTTGACCATTAGCATTTGCCCCCCCAATTGTAAAGTTGGAATTAGAGCACAATGGCTGGGTGATATCTCTCAGATTGTCATATTTGAAAGCTTTGCATAGCTGAGAATGAACTTTAATGGACATGTGGATCAAATCAGTCTTGAATGTGTGGAGTGCCACTTTGGGATCTAGAAAGAGGAGACTAAGAGGAGAGACATCTGCATTTGCAATTATTTGGCGTTCAATTTGTAGCCATAAGGGGCTATATGAAGGTTCTACTTCTGGAGGAGAGGGAGTTAGCCAGTGAAGGTATTTTGCTATGTGGCCCGCTAGGTAGTAATGGTAGAAATTGGGTAACCTAAGCCACCATATTGTTTAGGAGCTCCTAAACACATATAGGATCGCCTCGGGGTTTTTTGGACCAGAGGAAGTCAGAAATTATCTTGTGTAGTTTCTTAAACCAGATTTGAGGGAGCTGAAAATTTAACATATTTAGGGGTAAAACACCCGGGAAAGAACATTCATTTTAATGACATTAATTTTCCTCTGAAGGTAAAGATAAAGCGGAGATCATCTATCAAGATCTTGGCTAATAATCAAAAGTAAGGGCACAAATGTCAACATGGAAAGTTCAGGAATTTAACGTCATGATGATTGACTTTTTCCTATTTAGTTTGTAATTAGAGAATGTACCAAATTCCTCAAGGATAGATAACACTCCAGGTAAGGTAGATGCCAGATTCATTATGTGAAGCAGAATATAGTCCGTGTAGGCCGATAACCAGAGATTGAACTCACCAACCTGAATACCTTTAATGAGAGGAGAAGTGTTAAGTTGATATAGCAGCGGTTCCAAATAGATTTTAAAAAATAATAGGGAAAGTGGGCAGCCCTACCTCTTGCCTGAATGAAGTGGGAACGGGGCAGAACATATCCAATTGCAGTGGACTTTAGTGGTGGGATGAGAGTAAAGGACCTTAATCCACTGGATGAAGATCCGAGGGAATCCAAATCTTTCCCAAACTGCGAATAGGAATGACCAACTGACTCTGTCAAATGCCTTCTCCGCATCTAGGGACATCAGTGCCATAGGACGTGGAGCCTCCCTGGATGCGGAGAAGACATGGAAGAGTTTCCGTAGATGATCTGAGGAAGAACAACCCATAACAAATCCTACTTGCTCTGGGCAGATTAAATCAGTCCACACGTTTGCCAGCCGTGTTGCCAGTATTTTGGGAAGAGTTTGATGTCGTAGTTCATAAGCGAGATTGGGCAGTTGTTAGTGACTCTATCTTTAGGTTTATTTGATTTGGGTAAGACTACAATGAGTGCTTCCAGCAGGGAGGGATTGGTAAGACTGGAGTCACAGAGGTAGTTCAATAGTTGAAGTAGTAGAGGTGATAACTGCTTCCTGAAGGTTTTGTAGAATCTAGGCAGGAAGCCATCTGGGCCGGGAGCCTTGTCATCAGAAAACAAACGTATAGCCTCCGTAATTTCCTGCTGTGTTATTTTATGAGACAGGAAGCTTGCTGTGCTTGTGTTAGAGAGGGGAGGGGAAGGCTTGCTAGATAGGCATGTATAGCTTCTGGCTGAGGCACTTGTGCCGGTAGCATGTATAGCTGCCTATAGTAATCCTCAAACTCCTGAACAAATTCTTTAGGGGTAATAAGGAGAGCGTCATTCTCTAGGGAGGTAAGAGCAATAACTATTCTGGACTCTTCCTGTTTTTTAAGTCGTAGAACCAGGAAGTGGCTCGCCTTGTCTCCCTGATCAATGTAGCATGCCTGGATTTTAAATAAGGCATATAGAGCTTGCTCTCTTAAGGTCTCCGAATACTGGTTCCTCAAGAGAGATAATTGTGATAAAACCTCATCAGGTGGATTTTGTGGTAGTGCAGCTTCCAGAGACTCAATTTGAGTAAGGAGAGAAGATGAGAGCACTTCCTTTTTGTGTTTCCTAATTGTAGCTAAGCGGATAAATTCCTCCCTCAGTACACATTTTAATGCACCCCACAGTTGATCTATTTCAGGTATGGATCCACTATTGTGGTAAATAAACTGTGAGATGATGTCTTTAAGTGTGTCTATCACCCATTCATCCTGCAGTATCTGCAAATTTAATTTCCATATGCTCTCCTTATGGGTGTTAGATGACAACAGCCCCTCTAGCCAGACTGGAGAATGATCCAAGAGAGTACTTGGGTCATCCCACAGCCAGTGAGGCCTGATAAGACTGCATTTTTGGCTATGAAATAGTCAATGCGAGATAGGGATTTGTGGAAGGAGGAATAAAATGTAAATTCTCGGGTGGAAGGGTTAAGGAGACACCAAGGATCATTAAGACCAAAAGAGGCCATAAGCTTTTTGTGCCAGGGATAGACCTTTTTCTCTGTTGGAAGTTTTATCCAACTCAGGAGAATAAGCAAGGTTCCAGTTGCCTGCTAATATAATAAGGAGCCTAGGGAAGGTACTCTAGGAGGCTTCTAGGACGGTGAAAAATTCCGGAGAGTCCTTATTAGAACCATATATTGACCCTAAAAGGAATTCAGTATGGTCAAGCAAGCCCTATAGGAGGATATATCTACCCTGTGGGTTGGAAACACATTGCAACATTTGGAATTGAACCCCCTTTGGCATTACAATCGGTACTCCCCATTGTGCAGTAGCATTACCAGCAGTGTAGGCCTGACCAATCTGACACCGTCTGAATAGGGCTCCTTCAGAGTCTAGCAAATGGGTTTCCTGAAGGAAAGCTATTTAGCAGTGTAAGGCAGCTAAATGCTTCAGGATCTGATATCTCTTGAACCTATTCCAGGCCCCTTAATGTTCCAAGACATATATCTCATAGGGAATGTTTCTTGTCATAATGTAGGTAAGACATAGCAAGATGAGGTATGACGTAGAATTGTGAACTGCATGGTGTCATACAATCAAGAATAGAGATCGCCTGTATTGCCCAGTAACACTAAGAATATCAACTTTGTATTTCTCCCTCTTGTGCTGTGCAGAACAGATATAACAATAGTAATAAGTACATCTTAGTAAACCCACCCTCAATTCCAAGTCCCGCATCCCAACTAGTCCTAGTACCTAAAATATGGAAGTGAAGCAGTATACTAAGACACCCCGACTCCCACCCAACCCCTCCCAAATCATAGTGCAGTATCTGGTAGCTTGTTGCACACCCATCCATCCTCCTAAATTAGAGCCCCCCTTAACCCAAATCAGTCCCCCAGAAGATAATCAAATTACCCCCAGTCCATACGACTGATCTCCCATCATAAGGTCGGTTGCGATACTATCCATACTGCCAGATGCACGTCCCGCCCCCATTCCCCATTCATTAAGTTAGACTTAAATAGGCTGTGTGAGTAATAAACAAACCACAGTAGATAACTAAACCACTGAACAGAATAAACTTCAAAAGTATGTTAGGGGTTTAAGCCTTCTACCATAACAGGGACATATTAGTCATTAAACTATAGGAATGTTCCTTCATATCTTTCAAAACTGTCCCAAACAAAACAAACCCAAAGTCACTGCTGAAGAATATTACAGCAAGTAGCTGCAGTGGGCCATACATTATAGCCCTGGATGTAGCGGGCATAACCTGAGGTCCATTTCTGTGTTTAATAAGCCATGAGTTAGAATTTGAGGTCCATGCAAAGACACAAGTCCCATGTAGGCCCAGGCCTCACATATTAATTGTCATGCAGTGCTTGCATTTTTGATAAAGAAACCAGTGGTGATCTGTGATCCGTGCTGGTGGTAGTAACCCAAATCAACAAACGAAATCTGAGTAAATGAAATGCCCCACCAGGTGCTGTAACTGAGCCAGCAACATCAAGCCCACTCATTTAAATAAATCAGGGAACAGTTTTTTGAGCTCTTTATTCGTGGACACCAGGGATTCACAAGAGATCCATTGCCCTTCATGGTGAGCTTGCAGTATTGCTGGGTATCTGACTAGGTATCGATTGCAGCCGCTATCAGTTTTGTAGCCAGGGGAAGCAGAGCAGTCCTCTTTTGGAGCACCGTTAGGGGAAGATCTTGCACCACTCGAATCTTTTTACCCTCCCATTGAAGTTTCTTCGCTTCTCTGCCTTTGTCAAGTACTACTTGTTTGTCCAAGAAATTAAGCAAGCAAAATATGAGTGGGCAAGGAGGAGAGCCAAGCGGAGGTGTGGGCCACAGAGAGTGGTGGGCACGCTCTACGATGTATATGGGGCCCAGAACCACAAGATTGTTCCATCTGGATCGACCCTCCAGGTCCTCCAGTCGATCCTCGGTCTTGAGCAGCCTTTGGCATACAGAAACTAGCTCCGGATCCATGCGGGCCCTCCAGTCATCGAGGAAAGAAATACAAGCTTCTTTATCACTGGTCCAAATGATAAGGTGATCTAAGGAGCATTTCATAGCCTGTACATCTCCCACCACCATCTGTAGGGAATCTTTAATCGGTGCTAACCCCTCGAAGAATTTGGCTTCTATAAGGGTGGCCTGGGGGTTAGATTTGCACAGCTGCCCCTGCACAGCTCACCTTGGTCCACTTTGGAGGCTTCTCTTTCTCCGGTGTTTGTGCAAGGGTGTGCCAGAGGCTGCTTCATTTCTGTGTCCATTTACGGGACAATGAGTGGCCTGGAGCAAAGCTAGCAGAAGGTGGGTTTATTCTCTTTCTCTGGAGGCTTTTTGGGGTGCTAAAGAAGCAGTTTAAGGGTGATGGGCAGAAGGAGTATGAGGAGGGTAGTCAGCGTGTCCTATCTGGCAGCCATCACAACCGGAAGTCTATGTTAAGAATCAGGGTGGGGTGGATGTTGCAGCCATCACAGAGACTTGGCCAGTCAACACCAGGACTGGGATTTGACAATTCCCAGGTACAGGGTTTATAGGAAGGATGGAGAGATGGGAAAAGGGGGAGGGGTGGTGATTTATTTAAAGGATGGGATCAGATGCACAAGGGATGGGGGGAGGAGGGGAGGATGGAGGCATTGTGGATGCAGTTCCTGGATCCAAGGGGTAGGAAGCTGAGGCTAGGGGTGGCGTATAGGCCACCATCGCAGTCTGAGGAGTTGGATAGGTAATTGGTGGATCAGATTAGATAGGTATGTAGTAAGTGGAGCGTGGTGATCATGGGGGACTTCAATCTTCCTGGGGTGGATTGGAGTAACCAGGCCACCTCTAATGCCAAGGAACAGGTACTTCTGGAGGCATTCCATGATAGTCACCTGGTGCAGATGGTTGGTGAACCAACCTGTCTGGGTAACATATCGGACCTGGTATTATCTAATGGGGAGACGATGAGGGAACTATGGGTGGAGGACCCATTAGCTGGGAGTGACCACCTTTCAGTGTGGTTCACGCTCAGCATGAACAGGGAGACTGTGGGGTCAGCAATAAAAGGTAGTGAACTTCAGACATGCGGATTTTGGGATGATGAAGGAGATACTGAGGGGATGCCTTGAGGAGATTAGGTCAGAGATGAACGTACAGCAGAAGTGGGATATGATAAAGTCTGGGCTGAGGGAGGCTACTGAAGCATGCACCAGGACCCTGAGCAAGAAGGCCAGGGCTAAGATGCCATGCTGGACAACCAGGAGTGTGTTGGAAGGGGTGAAGGCCAAGACAGCGGCATTTAGAAGACTGAAAAGAACTGGAAAGGAGGAGGACAGGGTGATGTATGCAAGGAGGTAACCAAGTTTATGATTATAAGAGAGGCCAAGGCCTCCAAAGAGCTGAGGCTGGCTCCAGGGATCAAGAGGGGGGAGAAGGAATTTTATAGATACTTGAGAGAAAAAGGGAAATGCAAGGACCGGATAGTCCAGATCAGGAAGGGTGGGGGGGTTGGTGGAGAAGGAGAAGGAGCAGGCAGAAGTACTAAATGACTACTTCTGCTCTGTGTTCATGAGGGAGGCAGGGGGTCCACTACCTCCATGGACTGGGAGGGTGGGGGTGAGGGGGGAGGAGGTGACTGATGGTGCGATTTAGAAAAGCAGAGCATTGGAAGGTCTGAAGACACTTAAAGTGGATAAGGCACCAGGTCCCCGATGGCATTCACCCCAGGGTGTTGAGAGAGATGGTGTAGGTGTTGGCTGGGCCAATGGCTGACCTGTTCAACACCTCCCTGGACACGGGGTGCATGCTGCAGGACTGGAGATTAGTGCATGTGATGCCTATCCATAAGAGCATCCCAAAAGACAAGCCAGGTAATTACAGGCCCATCAGTCTCACTTCCATAGTGGGTAAACTTATGGAAGCAATCTTGAAGGAGACTGGTAACCTTCCTGGAGGTCAATGAGCTCCAGGATGGGCAGTAACATGGGTTCATCTCAGGGAGATCATGCCAGACCAACCTAATAGAATTCTATGACTGGGTCACGAGGGAACTGGACAAGGGTCATGCAGTGGATGTCCTATATTTGGATTTCAGCAAGGCCTTTGATTCGGGTCCCTCACGGGTGGCTGGGGGCAAAGCTGGAATACATAGGGGTGGGGGAAAAGATGGCTAAATGGATCAAGAATTAGCTGGAAGATAGACCACAATGGGTGACCATGGGCGGGGGAACTCTCACCCCCAAGCCAATGACCAGCAGTGTGCCACAGGGCTCTGTGCTGGGGCTGGTGTTGTTTGGTCTGTTCATATCGGATATTACACATGAGATTGGGAGCAGGATTAGTTTGTTCATAGATGACACCAAGTTGGGGGCTGTTGTGGATGACAGAGAGGGGTGGCAGAAGCTACAGGATGACCTAACCAGACTTGAAGAGTGGTTAGCAAGGTGGCAACTGGGTTTTAACACAAAGAAGTGCAAAATTATGTACTTCGGAATGAAGAACCCGGGAAGGGAATATTGGTTGGGGGGTGTGGTTAGTTGTCACTGAGGAGAGGAAAGATCTGGGGGTCATAATAATGGGTAGCATGAACAACTTTGCTCAGTGCAGGAAGGCTGAGGCTAGGGCCAACAGGATGCTGCGGCGCAGTGCGCGGGGATTCTTGTCAAGACACAAGGATGTGATCCTACCCCTGTACAGGTCCTTGGTCAGGCTCCCGTTGGAGTACTGCATGCAATACTGGTGCCCATATCTGAAGAAGGATATCAGGCTGCTCGAAGTGGTGCAACATAGGGTGACGAAAATGATACGGGGATGAAAGGCAGAACCTACGAAGAAAGGCTGAGACACTTAAGTCTGTTCACACAGGAGGAGAGAAGGGGTCAGGAGGGATATGATTCAAACCTTCAGATACTTGAGAAGGTTCAACAAATCTGGCATGGAGGGGTTGTTTAAGCTGAGGAACCGAAGGGAAATGAGGGGGTGCAAGCTCAGATTGGAGGAAGGCAGGTTCAGGAGGGAGATGATGAGGCATTGTTTCACTGAGAGGGTAGTGTCAAAATGGAATCTTCTGCCAGAGGAGGTTGTGGCATGTAGGATGATGGGAAGTTTCAAAAGGGCATGGGACAGGGCATGGGGGGATGGGGAAACAATGCTGATCAGTTTCCGGAGGTGAATGGGGGGATGGGGTGGGGCAGCTGCAATATAAGGGTGCTAGCTGTGCATTCGAGCAGACCTGATAGACCATGAGGCCTATTTCTGCTGGCAAGTTTTGTATGTTCATATGTAAGCCTTGCCTCAACCATTTCTTAAAAGTCGAGTCCAGCTGGACTGGATGAAAATGAGAGTCCCAGGCAAACCATCTAAAGGACCATATTAAAGACCTCAAACTGTATTTTCCCCAGAGACGGTGAACTCCTTTTAGGGTATTACATACCAAGAGCAGAGACTGATTGGTACTGAATTTCAGTCATTCAAGGTACATGGCCTGAGCGGGCAATGGGGGTACCCTCCTCCTCCCCATCTCTATAAGCTTCCAGTTAGAACTCTAATACCTCCTCTGCCACAATAACACATTTTTAAGGAGAACGGCTAGGCAGTAATCCTACAAATTTGGTAACACCCTGCCCCCCAATACCCTAGGCTCCTGTAGTAGTTTATACTTAATTCTGGGCGTTTCGAGGCTGAAATATATTTGGAAAGCATCTGCTGCCATTGGTGATATTGTCATTTATTAATATAAAAATGGAGTCACTGGAATAGATATAAAAATTTAGGGAGTATAGTCATAATGACTAAGAAAATTTTTGAGTACATAGAGAAATTTAGGAGAGACCGACAGTTAATGTCCACCTGGACCTTTTTTGTCAAGGGGACAAAATTTATTTCAAATAGATTGGAGATATTCTTCGGCAGGTGAATGCTGAGGTATCTAAGCTGCATTGCCAACAACTTCACTGGAAGCAATTGCCTGATTTGGTTGGAAGGGGTGGATCGGAAGGCGAGAACCTCCATTTTAGATCTGTTAAGCGAGTAACCCGCATGCTGTCCAAAAATCTCTAGGGTCTTCCAGACTTCAGGGATAGAATCTTCGGGATTGGTCAAATATAACAAGACATCGTCCACGTAAAGGGTGATCTTATGTTGGATCCCACCCACCTCCACCCCCTGTATTCTAGGGTTGTCCCTGATGGTTTTCACCAGAGGCTCTATATATAGAGCAAAAAGGAGGGGTGAGAGGGGCACCCTTGCTGCATGCCCCTATAAAGATGAAATCTGGGAGATAAACCCCCATTCACTCTAACATACTGTAAGCCTGAGAAGAGGCATAGATAGCTTGGTTGCCCCCTATAAACTGAAGTGGGAACCCAAAAGAATGGAGGGTACTAAATAAAAAGCTCCAATCCACCATGTCAAAGGCTTTTTCAGCATCGAGACCCATGATGCAGGCCTGTGTCCCAAAGTGCCGAACAGCTTGTAAGACATTGAGCATGCGGTGAATGTCGTCTGGGGCCTGTCTCCCCAAAATAAATCCCGTTTGGTCCATGTATATAATGTCAGAGAGCATGGGGTTGAGTCTCTTTGCTACCATGGAGGTAAACAATTTATAGTCCATATTTAGAAGTGATATCAGATGGTTGGACCCACGCAAAGTTGGGCCCTTACCCTCCTTCAGCAAAACAGAGATAGTGGCATAATTCTAGGAAGGCAGAACTGGCTCACCCTCACCCCAGGCAACACTGAACACCCTATCCAACAAGGAGGTGACCTCTTTTTTGAAGGATTTTGTAAAATTCCTCGATGAAACTGTCGGGACCAGGCCACTTAAGATCTTTGATTGCAGAACTGATTTCTGCTAATGTTATGGGGCTATTAATTTCTGCTGCTGTGCAGTTGTCATTTGAGGCAATCCTACAGAATTTAAATATGCCTGTTTTGCATTCAAGGGTGTCTCCTGATGTGGGCTATAGAAAGTCTTATAATATGAGACCATGGTGTCTGATAGTTGTTCATGGCGGGACACCAGATGGGCTGTGTCTGGATATCCAAGCTTAGTAATAGTTGCTTTGGCCATTCTTTGCTTTAGCTGAAAGGTCATAAATTTGGTGGCTCTAGCACTGCCTTCATAGTACTTCTGTTTTAAGGTGGAGTACATTTTCAAATCCTGCCCAAAAGTTGATTTTGTGCCACAAGTGCAAAAACACATTTTGGTCACGATTTGAAAAATGTCAGCTGCCACATTCATGAGGTGCTGTGAAGAAATGGCTATGTTGAAAATTTGGTGTCGAAATATTGAAAAATATCAAAGTTACGAGCCTGCATTAGCAAATTGAATGCAGGCTCATAACTTTGTTGTTTGTTAATATTTTTGCCCCAAATGTTAGGTATAGTCTTCTTATGGCTCCACCTCGTAAACAAGTGCAGAGAAAATTTTCAACTCCTGCCCAAATGGTGATTTTGTGCAGTGACTATGAAATCACCTTTCGGGATGTGAAAACACATTTTGGCCAGGATTTGAAAAATGACAGCTATCAAATTCATGAGGTGCTGTGAAGAAATGGGTTTGTTGAAAAGTTGGGGTCAAAATATTGAAAAATACCAAAGTTGCAAGCCTGCATTGGCAGATTTCAATGTAGGCTCATAACGTTGTTGTTTTTTAATATTTTTATGCCAAATTTTTAACATAGCCTTCTCATGACCCCACCTCATGAACAAAGGTGGAGCAAATGTTCAACTCCTGCCCAAAAGGTGATTTCGCACAGTGACCACAAAAATCACCTTTCAGGACAGATGTGCCTAATGTCACTAATATTGTTCATGAGGTGGGGTCCCAAAACGGCATGTTGAAAATTTGGGGCACAAATATCCAAAAATGGCTAAGTTATGCCATTAAGTTCAACCCCCCATTGAAATACATTGAACCACATACCTGATTTCCTTAGTTCGCAGTCTGACTTTGAAGATTGAAGAAGTGTCTCCAATTCAGAGAAAATTACGGTGTTGGATCCATGCTGGGTAAGTAAGGACTGGGGGACAGGATGTGGGGTGGTGGGTGCTGAGTGGGAGGGTCAGGTGGTGGGGAGGGACTAATGGCGCAACAGACATTGATGGATGTTTTTCTTTTTTACAGGGTGTATTAAAAAAACAAAATAAAATGCTGAGGGAAGGTTTTATTTATTTCAGGTTTGGACACTGGGGGACTGGGCACCCCCAGTGTCAGTGTTATGTTTGGGGGTGTGTGGGGTAGTGGGTGCTGAGTGGGAGGGTCTGGTAGGGGTGACAGTTATAGGGGTACCAGTGTTGGGGGGGCAGAACAGGCATCGATGGACCATTTTCTTTATTGCAGGTTATTAAAATCAAAGGATGTTATCTTTATTTCAGTGGACACTGGGGGATTTGGCACCCTCAGTGTCAGTGTTATAAATGGTGGGGGGAGTTGCAGTTATAGTGGCAGCTGTAACAGACATTGATGGACTGTTTTCTTTTTTTACAGGCTATATATTAAAAAAAAAGATATGAGGGACGTTCTTTATTTCAGTGGACACTGGGGGATTGGGCACCCCCAGTGTCAGTGTTATATTTAGCAGTACTGGAGGTGGGCTCTCCGGTGCTGCATAACTAAAGGGGGAGGGGTGGCAGTAATGGTGGTGGTGGAAACAGACATCAATCAACAGTTTTATTTTTTGCAGAGTTTTTAAAAACAAACATCGGGGACAGCAGGGGGGAGGGGGACATGCGCTGACAGAGAAGGGAGAGAGAGAGCGAGGAAGAGGTGGCACAGCTGAAAGCCACTCAGTTGTTTGCTGACCTGGCTTCATGCAAATCAAAGGACTGAAGCCTTTTCTGATTGGAGTGGCTTTGGTCCTTTGATGTACACAAAGTTTCAGCCTACCAAAAACAGAGTTGCGTCAGGAGCACAGTGCGTGGTCATTGGTCTACACTACCGAGCCCCTGCTATTTTTTGAACTGAATGGGCTTGGCAGTGACACCCCTCTCAGAAGTGCTCTCTCATAGCGAGATGTTCCCTGCACATGAGCAGCAAATGTAAAAAGGAATGAAACAATCAGTTGGAAACTACAGGCCAATTAGCCTAACTGCAATCTTGGGGAAAGTCATGGAAAAACTCCAGGCAAGAGAGGAGTACAGAGCAGCAATGAGGGGCTTCAAAAATATAAATATGAATGCCAACAAATGTCTGGAAACCAGAATAGCAGCAGGATCTACAGATAACACCAATGCCTTCTTCCAGTACATACTGTAAATGGAAGCAGGAAATCAAGGGAGAAGAAGCAAAGGAAAGGGACAGGAATCTGTGAATAAACTAAGGGCAATTGCTGAGATGCTGAATGAATACTTCACTTCATTATTCACCAAAGGGCTTGGTGGAGGTGCTCATTGGGAGGGCCCATGATAGGATTATTTAACAGATCTAATTGTAGTAAGCCTTCAGGAGTCTATCTGTACAGGTGTGGTACTGGAGGACTGAAAAGGAGCAATGTGGTCCCATCTTCAAGAGGGTGACAAGGTAGGACCTAAGCAACTTTAGGCTGGCAAGCTTGTAGTCAGTGTTGGGCAAGGTCATAGAATCCATTATCAAGGACAAAATAATGGATCACTTGAATGAGGATAAGGTTCTCACCTCCTTCAGTAAGGCTTTATGAGGGGCGGACAGTGCCAGACCAACCTGATCACATCTGTCAAGGGGATGACCATGGAGGTGAACAGAGGCAGGGCCATAGACATAATCTATTTGAACTTCACCAAGGTTCTGAACACTGTGGCTGATGGCACACTTCTGGCCCAAGTACACCAGTGTGGTGTACATGATGCATACACAAGGTGGATTGCAAACTGGCTTGGGGGCAGGAAATAGTTGTGGTTGAAGGGCTCTGAGTGGAGAGAGGTACTCAGTGACATTCTCAGGGATTAATGCTTGGACCACTGCTTTTCAGCAAATTTCTTCAATGATCTGGAAGGTGGAGACTCCAGCAGACTGCATACATTTGGTGATGACACTAAGTTGGCCAGGACTGGAGGCCCTTAATATGTTCAAAGAACAAGGAGAGGATGTGTGCTCAACTCATCAGCTGGTGCTGTTGTTCCAAGCACAGGAGACTCACACACACACACACACACACACACACACACACACGCACACATGCTAACTAAATGAACAGTGCACAAGGCAAGTGTTAAACTCATGAGTTTATTTGTGACACTGGGACACACACAGGCTCCTAATTATCCCAACATAATTTTGTGTTTGTGCATTTTAGTTTTTTTCAACATGTTCACACTGGAGCAAAACCGTCTGAGTATGGACATGATCAATCTTTCACACATCAAAGGGTACTGACAGGGTCAAACAGATGTAATGCTTTGA
This sequence comes from Neoceratodus forsteri, assembly GCA_016271365.2. Classification (NCBI taxonomy): domain Eukaryota; kingdom Metazoa; phylum Chordata; order Ceratodontiformes; family Ceratodontidae; genus Neoceratodus; species Neoceratodus forsteri. The sequence goes on from CM028137.1 coordinate 777,286,066, forward strand.
TCTGCTGTTTACAGCAGCATATAGGTACAAACCCTGAAGCTCTCTGGCAAATTCAGAAGGACAGTTAGGAGGCACTTTCCCTAGAGGGTGGTGAATCTGTGGAAAAGCCTACCAGTGGAGACAGTGGACATGAAAACAGTACATTCTTTCAAGGTAAGCCTGGACAAATTTCTGCTTGTCAAGGACATCACTAGGAACCCTATGTAGTTGGGTGGGTGGGGACTCTATACATTAGTACATCTGCAGTTTTTTCCGTGGAGAGGGCCTGGCAGCTATAAGATTAGAAGGGGAGTGAGCTGCTACTAAATGGACTGGCTTTAATTCCTCTCCTGACTCCCAGTAATGCTTCAATCCTCCTTTTTAGTAGGAGGAAAATCATGCATAAACCACTTGTAGATGCTGTTGTCCTTTAAATAAATGACTTGTGTACTTCTTAGATTTGAAACAGTCATATCTTTTTAACATGCATTTGTCAATGCTGAATGTTGTCTTGCTGGTATTGACATTGGTAGTGCAGGAGTTAGAGAGATGCATAATAGGAAGGGCAGTGAAGTAGTGAACTCACGCCAACCCCACCCCCACTCTGCAGAGACTAACAGGCATCGGGGTGTGCCTTTGGGTCAGTGGCCATAACGCTCACACCATTTTGCCTCACCCTACCCTGCGGGCACCAACAAGTGTTGCACCCTGCAGACACTGACAAGTGTCGCAGTATGCCTTGGGGTCTTTAGGCAGCTCACCCCATTCCAAAAGGAAATACGCCGAGATGGGTGCAGCATAAGAGAATGGGGTGAGCTTTGGGGCTGAAGAGTCCAAGGCACACCTTGATGCCTGTCAGTAGCTGTAGGGGTGGGGTGGGGGCGGAATGGCGTGAGTATTACAGCTGACAATTCCAAGTCACACCCTTGATGCCTGTCAGTCTCTAAAGGGTGGGGCGTTATGGTTGGAAACCCTAATGCCCCAGGCATTTGTTGGTATTTTCACTCCAAATGTTCAACATGGGCTTTTTGTGACCCCACCTCATGAACAGTGGCAGTATCAGTTCGTTAGCCGAAAGATGATTTTGCACAGCCACTGTGCCATTTGGCGCCACATGTGTAAAAACACATTTTGGGCAGGATGTGAAAATGACAGCTGTACTGTTCATGAGGAGGTGTAAAAAATGGCAATGTTGAAAATCTGGAGTGAAAATATGAAAAATTGGTGACGTCACAAGCGTGCATAGAAACTGTGCAATGCACGCCTGTAACATAATTATTTTGGAATTTCTTTTAACCAAATTTTCAACATAGGCATTTTGGGACCTCTGTTCATGAACAGTGTCACTTTGATTTTGTTAATCTGTCCCGAACATTGATTTCCCACAGCAACTGCGCCATTGTGCGCCACATGTGCAAAAAAACATTTTGGGCAGGATGTGACAAATGACAGCTGTACTATTCAATAGAAGATGTAAGAAAAATGGAAATGTTGAAAATCTGGAGTGAAAATATGAAAAATTGGTGAAGTCACGAGCATGCGTAGAATCTGCTCAACGCACACCCGTAACACAATTATTTATATATTTTTTTTAACCAGATTTTCAACATAGGCATTTTGGGACCTCTGCTTATGAACAGTTTCACTGTGATTTTGTTAATCTGTCCTGAACATTGATTTCCCACAGCGACCATGCCATTGTGAGTCACGTGTGTGAAACACATTTCGGGCAAGATGTGAAAAATAGCAGCTGTACTGTTCATAAGGAGGTGTGAAAAAATGACAATGTTGAAAATCTGGAGTGAAAATATTAGAAATCGCTGAAGTTATGAGTGTGTATGGAAACTGCGCAACGCACACTCGTAACAGTCATTTTTTGGAATTATTTCATCAAATTTGCAACATAGGTTTTTTGGGACCCACCTCATGAACAGTGGCACTGTCGTTTCATTAACTGGTCCCGAAATGTGATTCCATACAGTGACCATGAAGTCACCTTTTGGGACCGAATAACAAAATGACAGTGCATGTGTTAATGAGGTGGGGTCCCAAGAACCCCATGTTGAATATTTGAAGCCAAAATTCAAAAAAAATGGCCTAGATATCCACCTAAGTTGAATCCCCCCAATTGATGCCATTATACAGCTTACCGTGATTTTCTTCAATTCGCGATCAGCTTTTGAAGAGTTCAGGCATCTCCCACTCCATCGAAGATCATCGCACTGGACCTCCATAGGTATGTATGGGGTAAGGGGAGGTGCAGGGAGGTGGGATCTGCAGAGGGTGGATGAGGGTTGGGGGAGTAGGGGCGTACTGATGATGAGGGACCATTTTCTTGTTTACAGGGACAAAAAAAATGTCGGGGGAAGGTTTTTTTTTTTTTACAGGTTTTACTAAAACATACATTTGGGCACACTGAGGTGGGCTCCCAGTGTGCCACATGTTTTTTTTTTGTGGGGACTGAAGCTGACAGGGATTGGGCACCCCATTGGCAAACAAATTAAACTGGGGGGGCATATGCTGATGGGGATAGGGCACCCCTGTTGGCAAACAAATTGAACTGGGGAGGGGGCATATGGACAGAGGGACTGGGCACCCCCAAAGTTGTCTTTCTGGGGATTGTGTGGCAGACAGCAGCAGCCACCGCCATGTTCATTGAAATGTTTCACCAACAAAGGCATGTAAGGGAGGCATGTCATCTGTGCCGCTGCATGATGAGCTTGTCTCTGATTGCAGCGGCACATTTCTTTTAAGTTGGTGGCACTTTGCATATACTTGTGTCAGTGCTAGCATGCTGGCTAATTGGAGAATGAGGGACGCACCTTCTAAAGTGTACCTTGCATTTGCCAACACTGACACACCTCTGCATTTCTCCTACTATCACAAAATGTTGCTTACGCATGAGCAAGACAACATACAAATAATGAACACAGCTCTGTGGGCTCTGGACAGTCAAACTCCATACACCAACATTTCACGATTCACTATGCTCACTTTTTCAAGGCACAGCAAGCTCTTGCATCTGGGCTCTTAAAGATATATGGTATAACCTCATTTATCCAAATGTGCTGGGGGACAGTAACATTGTTTGGATAAACGGGGTTTTGAATAAGTGAGGCAACTTTACAATTAAGTCTATTAATCTGGGAGTCACACCACAATTTTGGATAACTTAGAGTTTTTGATAACTGAGGTTTGGATAACTGTGGCTTTAATGTATTGCACTTAAAAAGATATTGCACTTAAAGAGATTGCACTATAAGACCTCTCATATTAAATACGTAAATATACTAGGAATCAAACGCAGCTAGTACAGGGAGATATATACATAATTAATACATACAAAGCATCTTAGTATAAGATTTATTTGACAGAATAAAAACACCATTATTTTCAACTACATATTTAAGAGAAATGGGGCAACCAATGAGTAAAGTTATTTTATCTCAAAAAAGGCAGGTTCTCAAGGTCTTTATTTAATCCTGGCCATTCTCTGGCCCCATATTATTAAATCCCAAAACATTCCCATTTAAGCACTTTGTTATTAAAATCCCCCCCTTCCGTGTCAGGTTCCAGTACTGGGTGATTATGCCGCATCCGAACCAGCACAAAAGAAACAGCATTACAGAAAGCACTAATCCTCCTACAGTGACAGGGGCTGTTAGCGTACAAGGAAAATGTGCTACCCCTGTCACTGTACATCACATGAGGAAGTGAGAAGGATGCTGCTGGGGCAGTGTCTGGTCAAGCCGCTCCCATGGTGGAGTGGCTAGGGCACCAGCACCCAGCGGTGTGTGGGGGACATAGGTGTGAGGTTTGATTCTCCCTAGGTCCCATGTTGTTGCAGCTTTTTTGGGGGGGAAGGGGAATTCCCTCCCCCAAAATTTTTGTCTCTATCCCCTAAGTCCACACCTCCTTGGAGTTAGTTATTTTAAATCCGGGGGGTGCTGGGGGCAAAGCCCCCCAAATTAAAACACAATTTCCATAGTTTTTCGCGGTTACTCTTGTGGTCGGTGTTATTTGCTGACATTGTTTATGTGCATGCTGTTGTTTGTGCAACATTCTGCTGTGCGCTATTTCGGGTGCGACATTAATGTTCCACTTTTTCCAATCACACAAAATGCAACAAATGAGTAGACCCTTATGTCATAGCCATATAAGCTGTTGCAGTGGCAAAATCCTTGTTCTTGCCATGAATGGCTCATACGTGTTCCTCTATCCTAGTGTGGAATTGCCTAACAGTTTTCCCAGTGTAATAAACCTCAAATTTGCACATTGCCAAATAAATAATAGCCTGTCACAAGTGATTAGCATACTCAATTTTATCACTTTTCCAGTATGTGGATTTAACACTTCTTTAGTGCGGGGCACAAATTAACATGTTTTGCATCTTCCACAAAGTGCTGATCACACTGGGGCTCCTCACAACAGTTTTACTGAATTCATACTTGGTTGCACACTATGCACAAACCAGTCCCTCAGATAATTATCTGTTTTATAAATGTTGGTTTGCCTATCTCCCTTAGCCTATTATCAGGTTTTAATATTTCCTAATATTTCCTAATTATTAAAAATTATATTAAAAACCTAAGTCACCAGTGGGGAATAAATAGTGATACATTTTATCAAATTTAGATTTTGAATATTACTGGCAACTCCTAGAACTGTATTGTCTGAATGCAAGAAGTCCTGTGTGGACTGACTCTGCGCAAAACTGCTTGCTTGCACAATAGTTTCCTGGCTATAGCCACATTGTTTAAATCTTTTTGTAAAGTCAGTGAGCTGTTCCTGGAACCCACATTCTGTGCTTCAATTGTGCCTAATGCACAAAAATTGGCCTTTAGGAATATTAGCAACCATATGTTTAGGATGACTGCTTCTGACCATTAAGACTCCATTTTGGTTGGTGGGTTTACTGAACAGGTCACTGTTTATATTTTCCATTCCCTCTTTACATATTCTCAGGCCTCAAAACTCTATTTCATCCACACTTCTTTTAAGGCTGAATCAAAGGTACTGATTGGTTGAACTGAAAAACTCAACACATTCTGAAGGTTCTCCCTTGTTACCATTCCATACAAGTATGACATCACCTATAAAGTGCTTATAAAAAGGATTTATATCTTTACAGATGATGTCACACTATCACTTTTCTAAGCATAAATTAATAAAATTTGGGTTGAATATCACCCACATTGCTGTGTCGAGTATCTGGAGGTAATGATTATTCTTAAACATAAAGCTGTTACACATTAGAACCAATTCAACCAGTCTTACAAGGTAGTCGGTAGATGGTATAGCCTCATTTTCCCTCTTAGCCAAAAAATGTCATAGGGCTCCAAGCCCCCCCATAGGGTGTGTTGGAGTAGAGCAATCCGACAACCATCAATATAAGGGTTCCCCAGGGCTCCATCCTAGGCCCCCTTCTCTTTACATTATTTATAAATAATATTACTTCTTGTGTATCATCCTGCTCATCCCTTCTTTATGCAGATGATGTTGTACTGTACTCAAGCTCTAAAAATATTTCTGAAATAAACTCCAATCTCTCAGTGGACTTTATTAACTTACAGGCTTGGCTTACTAAAAACAAGCTGGTTCTTAATGAAAGTAAAACCCAGGCTATGCTATTTGGATTGGCTTCTAAACTTAAATCTACCCATGTGAACTTCAAAGTATCCAGCACTACCAGCTCCCCAATATCCAGCACTACCAGCTCCCCAATTAGTATTAGTACTTCTTTCAAATACCTAGGCATTACTCTGGACCAGTATCTGGACTTTGACCTCCATGTGCAATCCACTTGTAAATCTGTAAACTCAAAACTTGGCATAGCATATAAAACTAGCTACGCTCTTACACCCTCTGCTAGGCTGGCCATTGCACGGGGCATCCTGCTTCCCTTCCTGACCTATGGGGTACCGACCTACGCTAGCATGCAAAAATCTACACTACATAGATGGGATGTTGCCTATAACAACATTTGTCAATTTGCCTCCTCATCGACACGACTTAAACACCATTACCAGCTTTATGCTGAACTAGGCTGGCTATCACCCTCTGCAGTCAAACTACACTCCCTTGACTCTCTGATTGATAGCATCATGAGGTCTCAAACTCCTCTAGCGCTTGCAGCCTTGCTGCTTCCTCAGTCATCCCCATATGACCTACGCTCAGTGGAGAAATCCCTTCGTAATATCCCAAGATTTAAAACCTCAAAAGGTGCTAGTGCCTTCTCCTACTTTGCCCCAAACTATTGGAACACTCTGCCTCCTGTGGTACGTCAGTCTCCATCACATGCCACTTTCAAAAATGACCTCCACAAATACTCATCCTTCTCTGAGGTTTGCTCTTGCCTTAAACCACCATAATTGGATTCTCCTCAGCTCTTCCCCCCATATCTCCCCTACCAAATCCTATTACTTGGTTGTCACCTGTGTCTCCTTTTGACCCTCTTCTCCCCACTCTTCTAGCAAAAGGCCACCTCCCTGCTAAGGCAGTAATCAAGTGCCTTCTGAACCCTTAGCTACCTTATCCTCTCACTTATACCTTGGCCCCGTACTGTGCCACACTCTTATATCTGAAGTGAGATGCCAATATTATCCTTCCTGCTGGTGATACAGTTGTGTCTCTCTGTTGAAATGACCTTCTGAACTATATGTACCCTGTCTAAACATACTGCTTTTAAACTGCATTCTTTCTGTATCATTCAAATTTTTAGCTTTTGTATCTGAAAATGTTCCTGATTCCTGTATAGACTACCTAGCTATGTAACTATTTTTTGGTCTCACTATTTGTATGATGATTACAGTGATCTGTATCCTACTGCTGTAATCTGACTGTTTTTTGATATTATGTTTAACTGTACTTTGCTAGCTAATGTCTGAAGTCTCAACCTAACACTGTCTGTACTGTATTGTTTTAGTCTGTAACCTCCCGGGCGTGTCTGAAAATAGTAATCTCTATGGCTAGTACACTTACCCGGTAAACAAAAACTAAATAAATAAATATCTAGAGTAGCCAGTATAAAATCAGACTTAGCATGTACAGTATACCCTCTAAAAGGTGTAAAAACATCACCAGTGTCTTTCATATGGGATTTAAATTCAGTAACAAATCATCTGATGTGAGTATCAACCAGCTATGAAAAGGTTCTGTTACATAATCAATGCTGCTAATGATGGGGCAGCCGGGGGGGTCCACAAGAGACATGGTTACTTTGGGGAAGGTGTATACAAGATTAACAGGATGTTCTACTTTAAGAAACTTACTAGCTTCCTTCCTGATGTCACCCTCCTCTAAAGCTTTGTCTGTTTCTAATGGGAGGGCTAAAAGCCCGAGGTTCAATTGGAGGGGATATAGCTCCTCCCATATCCCCTACTGAAGGCTAGCACTTCTGTTGCTCGGCTTTGAGCATTTCAAAATCATGTGTACCGTGAGACTTCTCGTTTGCTGCATGTCTGCTTTCCCTCTGCATCTCCAGGCCTCCATTTTTTCCTTGGCTTGGTTTCCCCTAGATTTTTCATTTTGTGCCCCTTGTAACCTTTGCTCTCTATTTGTTCCCCATCTCCTGTCTCTCATGTTTTTGTTGGTCCGTGGTCATTCTCGATCCTTGCTTGCACCTGCTGCCTTGTGTTTTTGCTCCCCCAATTCCTTGTTCTGTCCCTTTCCTTTTGTTGCTCTTTTGTGCCCTGCTCCCATGCTTTCTCTAGCTATGCATCTTGTGCCCCACACTCTTGCTCCCTGCTTGCATCATTCTCCCTTGCACTGCTACATTTTCCCTTGCTCTGCTCCATTCCCTGGCTCTAAACCTTCTTGCCTCGCTTACCTGCAGTCTACTCATTCTTGCCCTTCCCATGCTGCTTGCTGCCTCCCTTCAGTTCATATAGTGCTGCCTCCCTCTGTCCTCCCCTCTTCATTCCTGGGTTTTGGGGACTTCTCCATAGCGCTGATCTCCTCTCCCTGCTTCCAGGGTGTGCATGCCCTGTCTCCTCCTCTTATTGAACTGATCTCCATTTTCCATCTCTCGCTGTGTTGCAGTTCCTACTCACACATTGAATTAATGTATTTCAGAGGAATCTCTGCATTTCTGTCCATGACTGCTAAAGAAAGAGCTTCCCAGAGACACCTAAGGAAGTGAAGCAACTTTCAGTTAGGCTTTCCACAATAGAGGGGTCTTTTCAATCTGAAGGAATGTTTTCAGACTGACTCTAATTCTGTGGCCTTGTGTTTCTGAGAAGATAGTACTGTAAATAGGATATGGGACCATTTTTACCCAGGGGATTTATTTTAAATGCATTTTGGTTTCAGGAGCCTTCTGTGCCTGTTCTGTAGGTTAGCATGCTCTGTACCATAATCGCATAGGATCTGAATGCTTCTGGGATTTCCAATGCAACTGCGGTCATTATATTACCTAGTCTACAAAATTAAAAAAAAGTAAAAAAAAAAATGGCTGCCCTGTCCTCTCTCATTCCTGTTCCGATTCCCCGTTGTTCTCCTTAGTGCCTATATGGACTCCTGCTGTCCTGTTACTCCTGACTCCTTGCTATTGCCTTGCACTACATTCAAATATCCCTTGGTCCTGCTGTTTTCCTGCACTACTGTCATCAATTCGAATATCACTAGTACCTTTACATTCTGCTCATATCCTCTCCTCCCTCAGCTTCTCACTGTCCTCCTCTCATTTCATCCTCATTGTGCATCTCTGTAGTATGTCTGTACTTCTATGGCATCTCCTGCTTCCCCTTTCCCTCCTCCTCTGCAATCGCTTACTAGCTGCTGGGCTTTGTGTGAAAAACACTTTCTCTGCCATCATTCCTCTACCTGCTTAGCTTCACAATCATTGGACAGCTTGGACCTTGCCCTCAATGGCAACCAACTTTGCCTTGCCCATCCTCCTGAAATCGACCCATGGAGGGCCATCTTTTCTATGACTCCTCGGTGTACTTCCTTGTGACAGATTTTGAGTTCTAACTCATTCCAGCTTCTCCACTAACCCTCTCTGACTCACTTTCTGGCCTCACTGCCTCTCTTTGCTTCCTCACATTCCAGCCTTTTCCTGCTCGATCACCTACTTTCCCTGCCTCCATTGCTCTGGCTTCAGTCATGGATTTGGTTGGCTTGCTTCACTGGCTCTGCTGCTATCACTCATGATCAGCTTTCCTAGCCATCATTCTCTTTGGCCACTCATATCAGTCCATCAACTCTGACATTCATCCATCTACCGCTGCCTGCCCAATGGCCACTGACCTCGTCCGGCCCCCTCCATGTACCTCTTCATAGTTTTCTTTCCCTACACCTGCAGCCCCTCTATGCCTCAATCCTTAGGTAGATTACATCTCTTACATCCAGTTCTAGTTCATCTAAGTACCTGCAGTACCTCCGTTTCCCACTTCTGGCCATCTGCCATCTGGGATTACGTCTCCCCATTTCCTAACCTCATCTACTCTGCATGATTGACACCATTGCTCCAGACCAGCTTTCTAATGCCTATCCATTCCTTTTGCAAACTCCTTTCTTGCCTCAGTGACATCCTCGACCTGCATGACATCGTAACCTCCGGACAGCATGGAAGCGCAATCACCTTCTTTTCCTTGCTACCAACTTATGCTTAGCCATCCTTCAGGAATTGAACCATTACAAATACAAAAAAGGTTTATTGATTGACATAGAGTAATTACAATATCATTTCAATGAACTTAAAATACACTCAAGGCCCATTTAAAATACAAGACATAATTATTGTACTCAGTTTTGCATGGCTGAAAGGACATAGTTCATGTTTCCTTCTTCTATTAGACTTAATGAGTTAATTCTCTTGGCCCTATTAGATATAACATATAATACCCCAGCAAAGATTATTTTGTTTTTGCAGGTCCAGTGGTGCTGAGGGTTGAGGCACTGGAGCCCAGGTCTTTGGAGGTCATCTGGGGGAGGAGGATTGAGCATCCCAGTGGATGCTCCCCTCCTCCAGACTGAGGTGGGTTACGGGGTAGTGAATGCACCCATAGCACTACTGCCAGTGGAAGCACAGATGGTAGGATGCATGGATCTATGGCGTCAGGAGGAAGAGTGCTGAGTGTTGACAATGACATCGTCTGCAAGCTATATGTCTGGACATGTCCTCTCTGCTAACGCCCTCAGGGGATGAGGACAAAATGGAGTAAAAACACAAAAACACCCCAGTCACAAGCATTATGAAGCTGGGACCCAAGTTGTGACCCAGTGGAAGAGCCGTGAGAGGTATGAAGCCCTCTGGAAGTAAGGCCGAGGCAACGGCTTAGCAAAAAAAAAATCATCTTGTTTTGAATAAATACCACCATATTATTTCTCTAATCTCAGGCTTTTAAGTAATTTTGTTAGCCGAGATAAAATCATACAGTGCTTAGAATTAAATAGCTCAAAAATCAGTTTATCAGGGGGAGAACCAGAGAAGCCATAATCTGACCAAGCCAGAACTTCCTCCTTTTTTCATAGATAGGACAGTATACAGTAATATTACATGCTTGAGATCATCTTCTGTCCGTGATCGACATCTACAAGAGGGATTATTAATTTCTTGTCTTTTTTGTGACTATCCAATGTACTTTAAAGTACAGAGCTCCATCCGATACCTGGGTAGCGATCTTCTTTCTTCTAGATTGTCTAATATTTTAAGATAGACGGCCAGCGAATGTTGAGTTTTTAGGTACTTAAATCATTTAAAATGTTTCAAATATGAAATTCTTAATTGAACTCTTGCAATCATTGTATCTTTAACCCTTAATTTAACCATCTGCTTTATTTCTTCAATTGGCCTCAAATATATCTCGGACAGAAGATGACCCAGGCCATACTTCAAGATGCAGTTACTGATATCTCTTACAATCAGAAAAGTGAAACCCCTAGTGCTATAATCCAATGCTTCTTCAAAACATATCCGTGGGAATTTATAATCGGGAATCAAAAAAATCTTCAGTATAAATATAATTCTTTTCTCAATGGCTAAAGTACCCAGTGAAAAGTGACCAAATTCTGTATGCATTATTTCCACAGGGACCGATTTTGGGAGACGAAGAATGTACCTATGAAGCTTATTTATTATAACTTGCAAAATTTGAAGACTATCTTCCACCCAGATTTCTGATCCGTAGAGGATACTAGTTTTTATTTTAACATTAATTACTTTTAATAACCCCATAATGGAACCATTACCTAGCTTGGTGTTAAAACTCTAACAAGCATTCATAGAAGTCACTCATTTTGTTTTAAGGAAATCGGCAGGCCTCTTCCAACTAGTATCCTCTGCAAACCGTGATCTTAGATAATCATCGGTCTTATCTGTTTTAATTTTATCTTTGCCAATAAACAATAGAGGAGGTATTTTTTTATTATTACCGAACCGAATCGATCCATATAGAGGGTCATACTTCCCAACCACCTCCATGGACACCTTCCTCAGAAATGTCTCTGGATTCAGATCCATGGCAGGTTCTTCATCCTTTTATTCTCCTCAAGAACAACATTATCAATGTCCTCCTCGAACCTACTCATCTGTGCCAGAAACACTCACTGTCTTCCATTCAGGGTTACCCAAACAGCGTTCTACCATACAGCATCTTCAGAAGATCATCATACCTCACCATCAGCACTTGCTCCATTGGTTCTTGACAGCTACCTCAATGTCTACTCTATCATGACAGCACATCACACCAACCCTGTCATCCCACTCGTGCTCACCAAAAATTGCCATTAGCTGTCATTCCTGGACTCTCGTTGCATCTACTACCTCGTATTAGGCATAATGCCTCTCCAGTGCTTTGCTATCCTGCTCTCCTTGCCTCATCGGGAATAGTCATTACCCGACCTTCGAACTGCATATTGCTTCACAACTTTATCTCCTCTTCACCACCATGCATACCAAGCACTTTTTTAAGGATCATGTAAATTCCAGTAGTCACCATATCTCCATACTTGTATCCATTCTAGTGACGACCATTGGCAATGGCAAGCTCACTTGCCCACATTGGACCAAGTTGTCCATTACCACAAGTTTCTCTCCCCAGCAGATGTTCATAAATCTCTCCAGTTTGTCCGCTCCCTCAACTATGCCATTCCAACAGCATCCCAATTGTTTCCTCGGTCAGAAGATTCGATGTTCCTCCTCCTTGGATTTCTCCTTCGGCTTCATGTGTTGACTTTCTGGAACATGTCATCACAGACTCTGGGGATGCATTGGATTTCTCCTCCAGCTTTATGGATTGCCCTTCCAACGCTTGTCATCTTGGACTCTGGGAATGAGGTTCTTCATGCCGTCCTTCCTTCTCCATTCTTTCCATCCTCATTTCACATTCTGGTATGTTCACCTTCTGCCTGCTACTCAGTCTATTGCGCTACCTGGCATTACCAAGCAGTATCGAGTGAAGGTGGGCTTGTCTGGCCTCCCGGGATTAGGAGTCCTGCTCTTCAGTTTTCCCTCCTCCCTTCCTTCTACTTATGGTTTGTGCGCCATCTATCCTGCAGCTTTGTCCCTAGCTGTACCTAGCAGTATTGAGTGAGTTGGGCTTGTCCTGTCTGCCAGGGTAGGGAGTACTGCTCCTCCATTTTCAGTCATTCCTTCCCATCCTGGTTTGTCCACTGTCCTCCTCCAGCTATGTCTCTGGCACTGCCTAGGGGGTATCCTCTGATGGTCAGCATTCTATGCCTGCTGTTGTCCCAGTCATGCTACATACTTCAAACAAAAACCTGAATGTCAATTGACTCCATCCTATCTTCCATCAACTGACAATTCCTCCATTTTGGAATTCTACATCAACTTCCTGGATCGATCCTTATTCATCAACCATGACTCAGATGTCTAATCCACACCATCTAGTCCATTCCATCATATCCTTGGTCAGCAGCACTCTACTGCTCCATCTATGAGATTATTGTATGATTTCTTATGGTGATACATAGTAAATTATTGCACTTTAAATTTCCAGCTTCATGTGAGCGAATACTACAAGAGTTCTTCCACTACTGAGCTCCAGCATTTCCAGCTTTACATCTCATACTCCTCCACAGTTCTAATCCATCTCATTACACATATGCCTCCCGGACCTTTCTTCCAGCCACCTCAATGTTTCTGGACTACTGCTATCTGCTTCAGCTGTCTCACTCCGGAACATTCTCCATTCCTGAATTTGCTCCTTACTGCTGTAATTTGCCCTCTAGATCTAACGTATGCCATGGCAAGACATTTAGAAGTCCCTGTCCTCTGCTGGAGTCCTTGTCTTCCAGTTTCATTTTCATTCTTTTATTTCATTCCGTTACACTGGCGGTCTCTGACGCTTGCTCTGCCTCTGGGTATTGAGCAAAGGTGAGCTTCCCCAGCCACCAGGGATGGGAGTCCATGTCTCCAGACTTAATTCTCTACTCATTCTGCTTCTTACCACTCTTTAATCTGTCTCCATCTCTAGCTCTGCCTGGGAGGCATTGAACGAAGGCTGGCCTTCCCACCTGCCAATAATGGAAGTCTGTTCCTCATATTCCATATTGCATTCTTGCCTTCCTTCTGTCATCCACCTGCTGGCCCCTCTCTCACCATTGCCTGGCTTTCTCACTTTCGGCCTGAATTTGGACTGCCTCCTGGACTTCCTTCTGTATTCCTTTTTGGGGTCTCCAATGCACCACCATATAGTGCTCAACCAACCATCGACTGTGTTCCCTGGATCCACCATCACTTCAGGCTTCCAGTAACCATTCCGCCATCCTACCATGTCTTCCCCATCTGTTATTCACATCATTAGTGGAATTCCAGTTCCACCATCCACCTTTCAACCCTCCATTATTCCATCAATCATCTCCAGTGCTCAAGTGCCACCTTAATTATATCTCCAGCATCCAAGTAAGACTTTCCAGTCTACCAGCATTCCTAGACCTGGTTGCCATTATAAAACTTCAGATGCTCCAAAGCACTATTACTTTCCCATAATCACTGCCCATTGACTATGAACCCCTCATATCATCATATTGAAGTACTACCTGCCAGTACTCATATACAAGCTCCTGCTCATCCATACATTTGAATCTATCTAATAGTACATATACCTCCAAGACTTTAATACTGGATACCATAAAGACATCCTGGATATCATTTAAACCACAACAGAAATCCTGGGCATCATGTAGCAACAGAAATCCTGGACAGCGTTTATCCGCCCATCTTCCTTCATCTGGACATCCACCTGAATCGGATTCTCCTTCATCTTCCAGAAACGACCTTCCTACTCTCACCATCAAAGATTCAGAAGATATGACTCACCGACTAGCACAAATCCAGAGGATAAGACTCTTCGACTTAACCGTAATATAACTCATCGTCCTAACCAGAAATAAAACTCAGTCCAAATCATTTAGAATTATCTCCTCATAGATTGTGGGATGACAGGCAAGTCAGTAGCCATGAGTCCTCAGAGTTTTCCCCCAAAGGGTTTTTTCCTCTCCTGCATGCTACTGATCACACTCTCCAGAGCTGGAGTAGGTAATTTCAACCCATTAACATTCTTTTGGGCTTTCTATTCTGTTCACCTACCCAGCATTCCTACCAAGGGTGGGAATAGAGAAAGTCCAAATTCCAAGTTCTTAACCTTCAGGTTCATAACCTTCAAATGCATAACCTTTACATTCATAGATATACAGAAGCACTATGCCATGCAGCACGCATTGAATGGGAGGGCTAAAAGCCTGAGGTTCAATGGGGGGGGGTAGCTTCTCCCACATCCCCTACTTAAGCCTAGCACTTCCATTGCTCAGCTTTGAGCATTTTGAAATCACCCACCATCCTCCCTGGTCTCCTCCTCCTCTGGCTCTCTTAGATCACCCTTGATGCTGGGCCTTATATTCCCTATACCCACCCAGCATTCCTACCAAGGGTGAGAACAGAGAAAGGCCAAATACCAAGTTCATAACAGTGAAGTTCATAACCATCAGGTTAATAAGTATGCATAAGCACTATGCTGTGCACCACACATTGAACTCATTATGTTATTTAAATTCAGGCATTGGGTCATAACTTAATTTTTTTATAACATTTAGTATCTGAGAGCTGTCTCTATACTATTTTTTTCATAACCACAACTATTGAGGACAATCACGATACCACCCTTATTGCTGGCTTAATAGTGATAGTGTGATTGTCCTTCAAGGCTTTAATAGCAGATATTTAATCACTTTAGTATTACAATACTTAAAGAGAGGTTGTTCAGAAATCAGTTTCTCCAAATCTAATTTACATTTCCTGTGAAACACCTCTATGGCCCTGGAGGGGGGAGTGGGCAAAATGTTGATGCAGGTATGAAGCAGTTATGCCCAAAAGTTACTGTGTCCATGGTGTTTTCACAGTTATTAGATGGCTTTCTGTTAAAAAAGAGCATATACTCCCCTCCCAAAGATTTCTCTCAACCGATCTTGTCTAACCCAAACATCATGATTGGAGATAGCACCCTCTGTCCTGGGTGGCTTCCACAATTACGAGGGATTAGAGTTTCAGACTTTTACTCTCCAGACTCTTTGATTTCCTCTCCCGAGATCGTGGCAAAACTTCACCTAGGTCCATCCCATAGCTTCAAGATCTTCCAAGTGAGACATCTATTATTGCACTGCTTCGGTCTTTCCCCGGTAATCTCAGAGTTGGATGGTTTGTTGGGACAGATACAGGATCTGGCAAATCAAACCCATGGGACGACCTTGCTATATTCACTTCTCCTCTCTATGTTTCATCCCTCTCACCTAGAGGGCTCCAAGGTCTGGAAGGTCCTGTTGCCAGACACTACTCTTAATTGGGCTCAAAGTTGGAAGGATCTGTATCTGTATAACACCAAGGGTAGGCTAAAACTCACCCAGTACCAAATTTTAAACAACATGTATTATACACCTGTTAAACTGGCTAAGATGGGTCATCTGTCTTCCTCTTCCTGCACTAGATGTGGCAATGCAGAAGGAACCATCATACATATCTTTTGGTCCTGTGAGAAGATCTCTGCCCTGTAGGACATGATTAAAACCTGTATTGATCCCCTTTTGGGTCTGAATGGGCTCTTCACTCCTGAAATTTGCATCATAGGGGACTATACTCAAATCGGGGTTAAAGAGAGGAGCTATCATATTGCCCTTATCTCCATGCCAGTTAAAAAGTTGGTTCTTAAACATTGGCTAGATCAATCAGCCATATCCCATAGAGAATGGCAACATGAGCTCTCCTTTTGTCTATGAACGGAACACCTAATTGCTGGTATTCGCCATAGGCTCCACCTCTTCAACAAAAAATGGGGCAAGCATTATGCTCTATATCTGAATTAACCTTCCTCGATGCTCCTCTGGGTCCCCTGTTGTTCTTATTTTCATCCTGGGAACTGTGGCCTTTTGGATACACCCTTATTGAGTTATTTGGCATACTCTGGGAGGGTGTTTTTTTTTTATAGGAGATTGGGTGGGTGGGGGCTAGGAAGGCATGGTTCTGCCTGGACATTTCTACACTCTATGTACCCTGTTGGTGCTTGGTATTTGAAAAACTTAATAAAGTGGACTTAAAAAAAAAGAGCATATACTTAGCTGTCTGCACATGTGGAGTAAGTACGCTATGCAGTCAATAAGTCTGAAACTGGCAATGGGGACAAACAACAGACCTCTATTTAACAAAATTTGCTGTGTTTGATTTCTAGTATACTTATGTATTTAAAATGAGAGGCCTTATAGTGCAAACTCTTTAAGTGTACTATTTTTTAAGTGCAATATACCTTTAACAGTACAGATACAAGAACATTTTTGAAATTATTGTCTAACATATAAAAGGTGGCTGGTTTCTGTCGCTAGCTGTACCTTGAAAAAGTGAGCATAGTGACTCGTGAAACATTGGTGAATGGAATTTGTCTGTCCAGGGTCCACAGATCAGTGTTTGTTATTTTAAAATAAACATGACCGTGTTTTGAATCTGAGAAGTATACTAGTCTTTTATTTAAAGGACAAGAGCATCTACACGTGGTGCGATTTGCATGTAATGTTCCTCCTACTGTGCTACATTCATCAGTGCTTCTGCAGTTCATCCATGCCAGTTTTTCCTGTCTGCTGAAACCTGCTTTTTAACCTGGAGAACGCTGTCTTAGAATGACTCCATCAAACAACTAACAAACTTTAATTGTGTACTCTTTTTGTAGTGAAAGCCTTTGATTTGGAATCCACTGCATGGGCATGCCAGGTTGGCTCTCCACACAGAGTTCCCACATGGATTTGTACCAGAACATTCAACACTCAAGGCTCAGTAACACAATAAATCAGTCACGCTCAGACAGATAAAATGTTTTTGTATATGTTTGCCTCCAATGAGCCAGTGATGCCGACTCTAGCTCTGAACACATTTGATTAAATGTTGGCGTGAGACAGAAACACAAGGTCACGAGCTGTGAAATGGCAGGTTCCTTACTTCAACACAAATAGATGTAAGCTGCTAAGGAAGAAAATGGTGCCTGGTCAAACTCAAGCTGCAGATGATGAGATGCAGACCATTCTACACTTCACCCCACTGCTCTCTGCAGTTTTCTGTTTATCTAGCCATCCATAATAAGCCCAATTGAGGTGAACAGCTGAACACAAGAAGGAGAAAAAAAACTGATAAACAAGCTGCGGTCTCAGAAAATGATCTGCTACAGTCTCTGGAAGCTGAAATATACTGTACCTGCAGCTCTACCATGTATCACTATGATGGAGACTGGCTCCACTTTAGCTAACAAAATTGCAATTACAGATCAAAGGAATGGAGCCATGGTGACCTAGATTACAGAAGGTCCTACTGTAGATATAGAGCCACAGCAAGGAAGGAGTGCTACAGGGACTATGGAAACCACACAGTCCTTATAGAGTTTTCAGCCAACAGCTTTCGGTACAATCGTTTTGTATACAAGGAAAGAAAATGGGACGAGGAATGTTCCAGCCATGAAAAAAAGGAACGCTACTGAATGTAGTAACAAAATGTTAAGCTGTCAGAGACAAAAAAAAAATCAGAAGTTAATGATGTCTACTCATTAGTAAAGGATACAGAAACGGCTATGTCAGCATGGAATGATTTCAAAAAAATTGAAGCACTTCAGCTGAGAATTGAGCCCCCTATATCCCGACATTTAGTCATACCCGAATGTGATATAAATCATAGGACCCCTTATGACCAGTTAACTGAGGAATTTTTTTCTCTATTGGCTTGTTCATTTGATTGGGACTATTATTACAGACCACAGTTCTGGAATCAAAGTGACAATATGTCTGGTCCAGTTATAATAACTGTGTTTGGCCTTGAACAAAAACAAGATGAATTCAATTGCTGAAGAGTATTATTAATACTATGTTATGTTGATCTTGTTGAATATTTATGCCCCATCAAGCTTTTCTGCACATTATGATATCAAGGTATGGGATACATTGGAATCAACAACCGCTTACATATTAGACAATAATTTGAGATGCTCATTGATTATGGTTGGAGACTTCATTGTAAGAATCTCCCTCATAAAGTGAATAACAGAATTATCTTGCATTATTCCACCTCATATTAGTCTGAGCATGAATGAAAATACTACTAGAAAATTGTAATCTTGTAATTTTAAATGGGTGCACAGTTTCAGATTCTGTTGGTAAATTTATGCATTTCACGAATAATGGTAGAAGTATAATAGATTTTTATCATGATTTTAATGGATTTAGAACTGTTGTAGGATTAAGTAGTGGATGTGTGTACTGAATGTGATCACACTGTGGTGGTAGTAATGATTAATATTCATATTTCTTAAAACAGAGAAACTTCGATTCATGTTAAAAATCAATTATTAGACGTATTTGTAAAAAGACGTATACGTCTCAACACGTTATCACAAAAAATTTGTGAAAATCTATTTTTCTTGGTGAAAAATGCTAAACAAAATCGAAAACATCATAAAGTCTAAGACCCCATTCGAGTCTTATAATATTTCATCAAACTTATTTTTTGAGGCCCTTGCTTCCATGGCAACAAATAAAAAATTGCATTAAAAAAAGACGGTTCAACAAAACCTGTAGAATAGCGAAAAAACATTTATCAGGTATAGTCTGGGATGCTAAGAAAGATCCTTCCAGGATCTAAACTTAATAAAGAACAAAAGAAATACAACAGAAACAAGGAAACATAGAATTTGTTGGAAGAACATGGTAGGCTCATCAAGGCTGCCCTATTTTTCCCTGCCTATTCCTACACTTCGGACACTACTTGGTCACCAGTGTCTTTTCTGCTTCCTTTTCCTCTACTTATTATGCCCTTATGCCTATCCCACTCATGCTTGAAGCTCCCACTGTCTTCTCTCCCACCACCTCTTCTGGCAGGCTTTTCCAGGTGTCTACTACACTTTCTGTGAAGAAGTATTTCCTCATATACTTCTTAAATCCCCCCCCCTCCAGTTTTATTGCATGTCCCCATTTTCCAGTGCTTTTCCTTCTCTGACAGAAACTCCTCACCTGGACCTTGTTCACCCCTGTGAGGTACTTGTAGGTCTCAAACATGTCCTGTCTTGCTCTCCTCTCTTCCATGGAGTGCATGTTGAGATCTTGTAGCTTTTCCTCATATAGCTTCCTGTGCAACCCCTGCACCATTTTGGCAACCTTCTCCTGAACCCCTTCTACCCTCTCAATGTTCTTGCAGAGGTGTGACTTCCAGAACTGGACAAAGTACTCTAGGTGGGATCTCACTAATGAGTTATACAGTGGTAACACCACCTCTCTTCTCCTGCTAGAAATCCCCTTTTATATGTACCCCAGTATCCCACTAGCCTTGCCTATTGCCTTGTCACACTGCCCTGACACCTTGAGATCATCAGATATGATTGTCCCAAGGTCCTTTTCTTGTTTGGTGACTGTAAATAACCCCCGTCTCATGCACAGCTCCAAGTTTCCCCACCCCAAGTGCATGACTTTGCACATTTTGGCATTGAAACACAACTGCCACATCCTAGACAACTCTTCTAGTTTCCCCAGATCCCTTTGTATTCTCTCCACCCCTTATTGCGTGTCCACACTGCTGCAGATTTTTGTGTCATCTGTAAAGAGACACACCTTCCCCTCCTGTTCCTCAGCAATATCACTCATGAAGACATTGAAAAGAACTTGTCAAAGTTCTGATCCCTGTGGCACCCTGCTGGTCACTCTCCTGTCCCCGAAGTGTCTGCCATTTACTACCACCCTTTGCCTCCTATTTTTCAATGAGTTTGATATCCAGCTCACCACTTTCTTCTGAACGCCCTGGCAGCTTAGTTTCTTTTTCAGCCTCCTATGCAGCACTGTGTTGAAGGCCTTACTGAGGTTCTCATATTCCACATCCACTGCCCTACCCAGGTCCACCTACCTAGTCACCCAGTCAAAAAAATCTATGAGATTTGTTTGGCATGATCTTGCCCTGTGAAATCATGCTGCTGGTGGTCCTGCAACCCGTTTGCCTCCAGGTACTCCATAAGCCTCTCCTTCAGCAAGTGCTTTATTCATTTTCCTACCACTGATGTGAAAATGTCTGGCCTGTAATTGTGAGCCTCCTCCCTGCCACCGCTCCTGTGCAGAGGGACCACAATGGCCCTCCTTCAGTCTTCTGGAACTACCCCCACCTTCAATGAGATGCTGAATAGTGTTGCCATATGGGTGGATAGCATCATCCTTAGTTCTTTTAGAATCCTTAGGTAAATCTCGCCTGGTCCCATCACCTTGATTCCCTTTAGGGCTTCCAATCCCCTTCAGACACTCTCTCCTCTGAAAATTAACTTGTGTTCCCTCCGCTCCAGTGCCTGCTGATACATGTTCTTCTGCCACCCCCCCACTGTGAAAACTGAGCAGATGCACTCATTTAAAATTTTTGCTTTTTCCTGCTCTTCTTCTGCACAGTCCCCGCCACCTCTCCTGATTCTCACTATTGCACTCCTTACTTTCCTGTTTTCAGTCACATACCTGAAGAAAGTCTTATACCCATTTTGACCTCCTTGGTGATCCTCTCCTCTGTTTCTGCCTTAGTTGCCCTCACCCTCCTTCTTGCTTTCCTTTGTTTTTCCAGATATACCTCCTTGTCCATCTCCAACTAAGTCTCCTTATATTTCCTGTTTTTTTTTTGGTTCTGTGTCATAACAGCAAAGACAGAACTGTGACTGCTTATACAATGAGTGGAAATCACTGAAAAAAAGATCAGCTATGAGCACTACACCGATCACCAACACTGTGACCACACCATAACTACTAAGCAGGTGTAATATATACACTTATTATTTATGTGTGGGCTACACCCTCCACACCCGCTATATTAATATAATCAACTCCGGGGGGGTGGACACTGGGGGACAGGAGAATACACTGGAGGGGTGCCATAGTAACACCCAACACAGTTACACAAAAATTGTACCTGCAGGCAGCCCCGAACCTGGGACATTACCACTGTAAGCAGCATCCGTATTCACCACTCCAGGCTGCCAGCTTGGCAGCAGCAGGCTGCACTCCTCTAATTATCCTACATCACCATACACCCCCGTAATTTGTTGTCACTATTCTGTCTCTCCACCCTTGCTAATCCCTCCCCTCACTATCGCTACTCCTACAGGATTGCAAATTGAGTCACTCATTTTTGAGTTATTCAGTTTGCTTCACCCATGTCACGGGATACCATTTTTCACCCCCTTACCACCTTATTCACTGCCTTTGAAGACCATAGTGGCCTCTTTTTCTTCCTATCCTTGTGTACTTACTTCAAACAGCATGGTGCTGCCTTAGGTATTCTGTCCTTGATCTTTTTCCATTGGGTCTACACCCCATCCCTCCATCCATCCCCCTTTCAGCTATTTACTGATGAAGTTTCCCATTTTTTGCATATCTGCCCTCCTGAAGCCAAAGACCCTCACATTGGTGTGTGTTTTTCTCTTCCCAATCTGTAGGCCAAACCACACAGTATGGTGATCACTTGTACTCAGGGGACAACCCACTGTGAGATCTGCAATGCAGTCACTGTTCGTAAATATCAGGTCTAGCACTGCTCCATCTCTAGTGGGTTTCATAACCAGCTGCCTGAGAAATGCCCCTGTAGGGAGTCAATGATGGCCCTGCTTCTTGCTGTAATGGTGGAGGTGCTTAATCATGCGCCTCCACCGTTCTCTACCCCTATTCTATTTCTTCTTGCCTGTCTTCCTCCCCTACTGCACCCAAAAGCCTGCTTCCTCCCTCCCTCCCTCCCTCCCCACAGCTTCCACATTCCTACATCCTTCCTCCGACTTAGGTAGCTGCACACTGGTCACTGCTCCTTGCCCAGGGTCTATCCTACCACCATGAAATGGTCCTACACCCACATTGGTTCTAGCCTCCACTCTGGTCCCCCCTGTCTATGCGTACCCTCGCCCAGTATCACCAATGCTCTGCAATTTCCCGAGATGCTAGCATGTGAAAGCATTCCCTTAAAGAAATATGACGCAGCTCCTTGAGGCTAGTCCTCCTCCTCCTCCTAATGCTGTCAGGCAACGTGCACCCAAATCCTGGCCCATTCTGCTCTAAAGCCATTAATCTGAGCAAGCCTTCAGGTGCCCTCTCATTCATATCAATCAAAATCTGCAGCCTCCTTCCTAAAATGGATACCCTACAGGCCTTCACCAGCCAGCACTGCCCTGACATCCTGGCAGTTGTCGAAACCTGGCTCACACCATCAGTACCGGACCATGCAATCAGCCTTCCTGGCTACAATGTCTTTAGGCTGGATCGCCTCTCCAAAAGAGGTGGGAGCTGCACTTTCTACCTAAAAGACTCCATACAGAGGCACCACATCATTACCTCACTCTGACCCACAACTGCTCAGACACTGCCAGTAAGAATCCTCCTCAGAGCCCAAAACAAAACCGTCACTGTTGCCACCATCTACATCCCTCCCAAAGAACAGGGAACTGGTCTAACAGCTGTTCTTGACTTTGTAAAGTCACTCCCACTGGACACCGAATCCATCCTCCTAGGTGACTTCAACATCCACTGGCCTGCGCCCAATGCTGGTGCACAGAGGGATACCGTTGCTGCGGTGAACCTCACACAAATGGTTGACTCACCAACCAGGAAAAATTACGGGACTGGCACCAGCACACTCTTGGACTGGATCCTTACCAGTCACCCATCGAGGATATCTAACACTAATGTCCTCCCTGACTCTCTCAGTGACCACTCCCCTGTTAGCTGCACCTGGTCAAATAAATTCATCGAACAACCACCAAAAACTATCACCAGCAGGGTTCTACCCAGTGGTCACCTTCCTCGACTCAAATCCCATCTCCCCCATCAAGACTGGTCCCCTATCTTCAATGCAACCAATGTAAACGCTGCCCTTGACCACTTCATAAACATCTTCACTGTGGCCTGTGACACATATGCTCCTATTAAGAAACACAAAGTCAAATCACTGAGTAACCCTTGGCTCACAGGTGACCTCCTCAGGATGCTAAAAACAAGAGACCACCTATGGGAGCTGGCCAGAAACTCTGGAAGGCAAAACGACATCCAAAACTACAAACGTGCCCACAATGACTGCACCAAAACCATCCGGCAAATGAAGTCCACCTACTATAAGCATGCCCTCACAAACTCCTGGGGCAATGGTTGGGAATTCTGGAAGAACATAAAGGAACTCACCGGGAATCCACCCAAAACCCCCCTATCAATACTCAACATCAACAGAACCACAACCCTCAACCCAAAAACCATTGTGGATACCTTTAACAAAGCCTTTACTGACCTCAGTGCTGTCCTACCCCAGGACTACTTCAAAGATGGTGAAGCCCCTCTGTCCGCAATGAACACTATTCCCACCAGCTCCCCTCCTTCTACTTCAAAGCAGTCAAGGCTCACCAAGTATGCAAATATGTAACCAAAGCCCTTGGTAAATCAAGATTCAGTAATGACTCCCTCAATCTCAAAATCCTGTCTCTCACACTTGATGAAGTGCTTAGTCCTCTGACCAGAATTTTCAGCCTCTCCCTCAGCCTTAGCCAGTTCCCAGACAGATGGAAATCTGCCACTGTCACCCCAATCCATAAAAGTGGTGACAAAACTGCCCACGATAACTACAGACCAATCTCCCTACTACCCCCACTCTCCAAGGCACTAGACCCCATCATCTTGGACCAGCTCACAGAATATGTGGATACATAGAACATCCTGTGCAAGCAACAACATGGGTTCTGCAAAGGTCACAACACCTCCACAGCCCTACTTGAATTCACCGGCGCAATCCACAACGCACTTGACACCGGTGAACTACTAGGCTCAATCTACATTGACTTAACTAAAGCCTTCGACACCGTCAATCACTGCCTCCTGCTTGTCCAGCTTCAGAACACTGGGCTGTCAACCGACTCCATTGGCTGATTTAAGAGCTACCTTGAAGAATGGTCCCAAACAGCAAGAATGACTGATACACTCTTGGACCCTAGATCGGTCCGCTCAGGAGTCCCCCAGGGCTCCATTCTGGGACCCCTCCTCTTCAGCCTATTCTTAAACTCACTACCGGACAGCTGCCCAGAACAAATAATTCTCTACGCCAACGATGCTGTGATCCTCACCTCGGACCCTGTTCCAATCCAATTACAAAATAAACTTCAGCAGGCCTTCTCCTCCATTGAATCCTGGTTCCTAAAACATAAACTGCTTCTCAATTGGAAAAAAAACAAGTCTATGGTCTTTTGCAGCCCCCACAACAAAAACAAACAACTCCACCTCTCCATTGCAACTGAACAAGGAGCCATCCTAGAGCAAACATAATCGTTCAAGTACCTCGGCATCAGCCTTGATCCCCCACGCTGTCCATATCAGCAATGTTGCAAAGTCTGCCAATGTGAGGTTAGGCATATTATTCCGGCACAGGAAACACCTAACCCCAGAAGCACTGTCAGTGGCCTTCCAAAGCTCCATTGTCAGCATCATAGACTATGGTCTTATCATATATGGGTCTGCAACTACCATTGCTCTCAAACATATTGCAACCTCCCTGAATAAGGCCTGCCGTCTCATCACTGGCTCACATCGCCGTACCCACACATGTGAATTTTATTCCCAATCTGGATGGCTTCAACTGGACAAACGCATAAAATACCAAACCTGCATCACGGCCAAGAAAATTATAATGGGGCTTGCCCCACCTGGTGTCTGTGCCCTCCTTAAGCCTAGACATAGGAACGTCACTACAGGAAGATCAATTCCCATCTACTACACTTATCCCACAATGTCTTACGACCCAAGGACAAAGATCATTCGCCTATCGGGCATCCAACTGGCTCAACTCTCTTGGCAGCGACATGAGCGTTCCGTTCCAACACTCGGCCTCTTCAAGTCAGCTCGCCTCTCACTGCTTGTATCCTGCGATTGCCATCTTAACATTTCCACCCTTCCAGCTGCAAATGCCCCAGCACCCAGCACTTACAATCAGTCTTTGCACCCCAGCACCTTACCTGTCATATTCCCTTGACAAGGCCCCGTGGCTGCACTGTCTCCCGGCCCCGCCCACCTCTCCCGGATCTCCACTCCTGCCCCCACCTCAACCACCTCCCGTACTCCCCCTTACCCCTGCACCTCCTCCCCCCCTCAATCTCCTACCCTCACTTCCCCCACCACCCCCTTCCCTTGTCTTGCTCATAGCTCAAGTCTTTGTACTGGTTATTACATGTCTGTAAGTCAATGACTATATGTTTGTAACTAAAAATGATGACTGTTGCACACGCTGACATGGAACCTTTGTAAAAGAGCCTCGGCTCAAAGGTATTGTAATCCTAGATTGAAATAAATAAAAAATAAATAAATAAAAATCAATAAATAAAAAATTACAGCCAGAATGCTCCAGTCTCCAACAGGCAGATTAAAGTCCCCCATATTCAATACCTCCCTTTTGCTTGCCATTCTGCCAGTGGTGTCTCCCAAAACCTGGTCTAACTCCTCCCCCTATGTTGGCAATCTGTACACCACTCCCATGCAGATAAAGGCCCAGATCCTGTCTCAAAGCTGTTCCAAAATACTTCTAGCCCTTCACCATCCCTGTGGTGTCTCTGTATCTCTGTGGCCTTTATACTTTCCCTCACATACAAAAACAGTGCAACTACCCCTGCCTTTCCTTCCTGTCCTGTCTTTACAGAACATGGTGTAGCCAGAGATACAGGGACACCACAGGGATGGTGAAGGGCTAGAAGTATTTTGGATCAGCTTTGAGACAGGATCCAGGCCTTTATCTGCATGGGGGTGGTGGTGTACAGATTTCCAACATAGGGGAAGGAGTTAGACCAGTGTGTATATAGCCCCCTAAGAATGCTCTCCAATTCCTGGAGACACTCATTAAAGCCCTAGCCAATGAGGTCTCGTCTGAACACCTCATACTGGGGACTTTAACCTGAACTCGGCCCAGGAGACAAAGTCATCTGTCAGTGGCCTGCTACAGGAGGTAAATCTTTCCCAGATAATCACTGAACCCACCAGAATGAATCATAGAACGGGAAGGCACTCAGCCATCGACTGGGCTCTGGTGTCAAACCCCAAAGAATATTCAGTTGGCAGGCACTATGGCCGATGCCCTGAGCAACCACTCACCCATCTTCTGTGTCTGGAAGAACAGGGCAGACAGGATTCAACCTAGAATCCTCACAACATGGGACTACTCTAAATTCTCACCCGAGCAATATAATACCTTTCTCAGTAACACTGACTGGAGCCCGCTATGACACCTCCCTACCCTGGACGGTGCTGTTGCCTTCTTCCAGAAATCTCTCATGAGGGCCACTGATCTCTTTGCTCCATTGAAGACCCATTGGGTTAAAGGCAGTTGCTGTAAGTGGATCACTCCCCCCCAAAGGCCCTGATGATCTGCCGCGACAAAGCCTGGAAAAAGTTCAAGTGCTCCTCACTCCTAGCTGACCTTGAGACCTACAAAGCTCTTAGAAACCAAAGTAAGCATGCAGTTGTAACCTCCGTACCCCTGCCTTTTTGCAAAATGACAGGTGGCATGCTGTTGAAGCTGACAGCAACACCTGGTGGGGACTGGGTTTGAGGAGGACTAGGTTACTCTGCATAGGGGGCCTAGGTTTGGCTACTCTGCACAGGGGCACCCAAGTAAATCCAAACACAGGAAGCAATAACTGTAATGTCCAAAACCAGGAATGGGATTCTAAAGTGTGGCTTTTATTCACATCCAAACTGAACAAACAAAGCATAGACGGAACCCCACGGGGCTACGTTCCTGGTAATGCAGATTAGAGATAACAGGACACTTCTTCACATTTCAGCCCTCAGGCTCTGAACCCACCAGGCACACAGTCCAGACTTGCATGCAGCTTTGGGTACACAGCTCGACTTGTACACTACTTGGGTTTTCCCCATGGCCCAGCTCCCCCGCCGGTCACTTGATCTGCGGTCTGTTATGGGAATGAACCAGTTTTCCTGTTGGTGGCTCCCCAAACCACCTTAGAGCCTTCGACTCCTAGAGGGAATTTTCCTTCCATCCCACATCTGGGTACTTCCCTCATCACTGGCCAAGTGCATGAGGCAAAGTAGAAATCCACAGAACAAATCTGTAGAGGTGGACCTGGTTACTAAAGATGGGGGGGGTCTCCCACCTCCATCTCCCACAATCCAAACCTGGCCATTTCTCTGGAAACTAAACAACTCTTTTCTGAAAGCTTGGCAATGTAGATTACTGGGTAGACGTATGTCACATCTCCTCTACATGTCTTGACTTCCCCTATGTGCTGGACTTGAACATACTTTTACTTTTGGCTAAGCTTATTACTCTAGGCCTCCCACTACTTCAGTAGTCCAATCCCCACTTTAACACAAATCAGGGTGAAACATGGGCCCTTTAGTAAGAGCAGAACTCACCCTTCGGTTGCAGGTGCCCCACAGGCGAATCACGAAATCTTCTTGTACCCCACACATGTGGACAAAATAGGGCAGCTTCTTTCTCCAGCAGTAGCCAGGGGGTTGCCCCTGGAATAGCAGGCAAACCTTCTTGCCCCATCCCCTGAGAGATGGGGCACAGAGACCCGTATCAGCGGTCTCCACCACTTAAAAAAACAGCTTACTGTGTCTCACTTTAGGTGGAAACACACACCTTTCCCTAATTGTAGCCTTATTTCAGGGCTGAGGCTCCAAGAGCCTGAGCACAGAGTTGCTGTGCTCCTCTCACAACAATCTCCAACTCCAACTTACTACAGACTGCCTGTTCAAACCTCCCAACATTCTACTCTAACTCCCTTCTGCAGATTCCATTGTGGCTCATGCAGCTGCGATAGTTCTATGGTGGTGTCATCTCTCAGTCTCAGCTGAGACTGAGAACAGAGTGAGACAGTGTGAAATCCATTTAACTGGAGTTTCACAAGCTGCCTTCCCTGCCTACCACTAGGTCTTACTGGGATTCTAGTAACCCCGGGTAACAAGGGGGTTACACTGTCAAACTGGCAAAAAGGGCATACGTCAATCACCTCCAGAAAACTAACCTAGGCAACCCGAGGTTATTCTGGTCTCACATCAACGAACTGATAAAGGGGAAAAGCAAGGCCGTCCCAGGCCCTATCATGGCTAATGGGCAGTTACTGAATGATGGGACCCTCATTGCTGTGGCCCTCAATTGCCACTTCATGAACCTTGATGATTACAAGGCTGGGCTCCCAGTGACTGACAACGAGTCCCACATATTGGAACCTCCTAACCTTGACCACCCATCTTTTCATCTGAGGTTAGCTAAGGTTAAAGAAGTCCTCACCCTCCTAAAGTCCCTGAAAACCAGAGGATCAGGTGGGCCTGATGGTATCCAAGCCAGACTACTCAAGGACGGTGCTCCAGCTCTCGCAAGGCCTCTCACCTGGCTCATAAACCGGTCCCTTCTAGAAGGGACTGTCCCAGAGCTGTGGAAACATGCTCACGTGGTCCCCATTCACAAGGGCGGGCCAGCAGAACCCATTGGCAACTACAGGCCAATCTCCCTGCTCTGCACCCTAGCAAAAATACAGGAAAAACTGGTGTACATTCAACTCCGTGAATGCTTAGAGTCACACCGGCTTCTTTCCCCAGCCCAACATGGGTTCAGAGCTAAACATGGGACAGACACCGCTCTAACTAAATTCTCAGCAGATGTGTTTAGGAAACTTAATGCAGCGTCCAACACAGGAGCGATTTTCATCGACCTTTCTAAGGCCTTCGACTTGGTCGACCACTGACTCCTACATCACAAATTGTGTAACATAGGCCTGGACACTCATGCTCTCAGGTGGTTTGAAAGCTACCTCACTGGTTGTTCTCAGAGGGTCAAGTGGAAGGACAAGATCTCTTATCCACTGCCCCTAAAGGAGGGGGTACCACAAGGGTCCATACTTGGTCTCCTCCTGTTCTCCTTGTTTATAAATGATCTGCACAACCACTGTGGGAGCAGTGCTGTCATTCAGTATGCTGATGCTGCCATGATTTACAGATCCTCTGACAACCTGGGAGACCTAGGTCCATACTTCCAAGAGGACCTACTCACTATGGAGGACTGGCTTACTAAGAATAAAATGGTCCTTAATAGCACCAAAACCAAGGCCATGTTGTTCGGACCAAGCCCTTGGCCTAAACAGAACACAACACCTGCAACTCTCTTCCAGGGCGGGTAACAAACTAGAAGTGGTTGCTTCCACAAAATACCTTGGCCGTACTTTGGACCAAGGATTCACTCAAAAACAACATGTTGACCAAGTCACCAAAGTCATTCATGGTAAACTTGGTACCCTTTATCGCCTCAAGGATCAGCTGATCCCAGAAGCTAGGACTGCCATTTCCTTGTGTGTCCTCCTCCCAACATTCACCTACGCTGCCCTGATACTTCAAGGAATCGACAAGCTTGAGTTCAATAAGTTACAGGTCTTGTACAACAAGGTGTTCCGCTTCACCACTCAGTCCCACTCTAGGAGCCACCACTGTGACTCTCTAGCACTTATCAGCGGCCTTCATTCGAAGCCCATCTCAGGTACCCAGTGCTCTGCCTAGCACATAAGCTCATTAGCTCAGCACCTCCCTCAAGCCTCTCAGGGCTCATAAATGCCAAGTAAATCCTCGCAACCTACGGACCTCAGGTCAAACTCTTCTCGAAGTCCCAAGGGTAAGGACCAAGGCAGGGGGCATGTCCTTTTCCCACACTGCCCCTTCCCTATGGAACAACCTTCCTCCTGAAGTTCAGGAAGCTCCATCACCTGCGAGCTTCTAAACAAGACTTAAGGCACACATGCTCACCATGAGTCAATGCCAATGCTATGTTACCTTACACTTCCACTCTACCCTCCTGCCTGAGCACTTACCTCATACCTACTAAAGCTGGGAGCCCTAATCCTTCTCTACTGGCTCTCCTTCTAACATACTCTATTCGGGTAATTGCAACCCAGGTGTTACTCTGGCTCTCCTCCATTGTTTCACTTTTGCTAATCACTGTAACCTGTTATGTAATGTTATTGCTATATGTTCTCCTGAACATGCTATAACCTACATCTGTACTAATTGTGTATCCTACTAGTCCTGTAACTCCTGGGTCGCCCCTGAAAAAGGGACCTCTGGGGCCCAGTGGGCCTACCCGGTCATCAAAATTCAATAAATAAATAAATAATAAATAGCCTGGTATGGCCACTTTCCAGCTGTGGTTGTCAATGCACCATGATTCTGTTATGGCCACCATATGCAAGTCTGCTTCTGCAATGATTGCTTCAAGGTCAGAAATTTTATTTCCTAGGCTCCTTGCATTGGCATACATTGTTTTCCACTCCATTTGTCCCTCCATCTCTTCTCCTATTCTGCCTTGTCCTTCACCCCTCCCATTTACCTTGTACTGTCCTCCCCTCTTTCATTATCCCTTTGCCTCCTGTCCTTAACCCTTCTCTCAGCTTTAAATCCACATCATGATCCACCTGTCCTGCCATGCCCCATGCCCCATGTCCTTATGCACTTCTACCCCTGGGGAATTCATTCCCCTTATGCTTCTTCTCTTTGCTGCTCTGTCTCGGGGGCACTCTCTGCTGCCCTCATTTTTTCTGCCTCCCCCATCTAGTTTAAATGCTTATCAAAACTACATAAATGCCCATCAAAACTGCATCTAAACCTTCCACTCAGGACTGCTGTTCCTTTCCCAGATGGATGGAGGCCAGGGGCCTGATTTTCAAAACATCAGGAACGACGCAAGGTGCTTGCATGAAAGAGAAATGGTGCAATGGTGTGCCACACCTTGCACCATTCTTGATTTGATAATGTAGCCTGTGTCACTTGGGGACTGTCTGCACCAGCCAAGCTTGTGCTGTCTTTGCAACAGATGCACCAGTTCACCATGGCAGAAGGGGGCTTGTGCTGGGACAATGCTGCAGCATCCACTACACTGGGATTTTGTACACCCCCCCCCCAAATGGTGCATGGTTCTCTGTTGTGCCTGTTCACCACCCATGGAGCCATTGCTGGGTGTGGAGGTGAACCTGTACCCTCCTGTTGAAGGTGCCAGCACAGCCCCCGATACCTGATAGACCACCGGTGGAGCAGCTGATGGTCCATGGCTGGTATGTGCCCTCAGGGTCCCCCCGATCCCCCCCCAGGTCCCCCCTGGTGCCAGCTATGCAACTGCCCCCTCCCCCACATGGACCTGCACTGTGACAGTGGTGACACTGGAGGTAGTATAGCATAGTGGTTAATGGCACTGAGCTGCAAACCGGGAGACCTGGTTCCGAATCCCATCAGCTCCCATTTGTATACTGTGTGACCCTGAGCAAGTAACTTAATTTCTTATGCTCTTAGGTCACACCTGGAAACAAACACTGGCTTAGTGTGCCTTTCCTAGTTAAACAATTTCCTCCCCCTTCCCCACTTCCTTGTCAGGGGCTGTTACCACCACTTGCCCCATCCTGACCTGCTCTATACTCCATGAGCCCTGTCCTGTCCACTTTAACCTTGCCAGCCAGGCAGGATTGACAGGCCAGCGGGTCTCCATCACTGGCTGCTGCTGCCTCAAGACCATCCTATAGCTTGTGGCATCCTTCTCCCATGTGCCATTTGTTTGGTGCACAGGATGACTTGCAGTACACTCAGAGACTTTGGCACCAGGACCCCAGTTCTTCCAAGATCCAGTGTAGGGTCCCTGGTGCATCTGAGTTTGCCACAGGTAGGGTTCGGCACACTCTGCACTGATCTACGGTGGCTTTGAAAATCAGCCCCCAGGCCTTTATCCCCCCAGGTAGGATCCCAGTGCCTAAAGTAGCCAAAACCCCTCCTCTCTGCACTGAGGAGTTTTATCTTTTAGCTTGTTTTTTGGGGGCTCACCATGACCCAAACCTGTAAGATCAAGTTAAGGCTCTGGTTCATTTCCTCTGGGGTGTGATACAAATGAGGCACACTGATGAGTCCTGGGTAGGATTGGTAGGATGAAACACATGTCTGTGTCTTCTGTTTGCACCTTTGCAGATTGTGTGAGAGGCCCTTTGGCAAAATGCATTCTTGCTTAAATCTGAATCAGCCTAAATAATCATGGTGACTTCTATATACATCCCATAATGCTTTGCATTATGGGGGTATGTGTGATTTTTGTATTTCTTTAAAACTTGGCTTTATTGCCATTGCCCTTTGGGGTAACACTTGCCTCAGTGCTTCCGCACTGAGGTGTTTTGTCTCTGCACCATGCCTTCAACTACTTGTTGAAGACTGGTGTGTGGTGTTCCCTAGCTTTTCTGCTGACTTTATATACAGTAGGTAGCACATCAATGAAGGCCACCATGCAAGCTACCTGCTTCAGGACCCTCCCCAGCTCCCTAGACCTATCTTGCACCACCCCTCCTTCATCACTAGCCAGGTCATTAGTCCTCAGATGGACAATGATATCCAGTTTCCCCTCCTGCCTTGCCACCCTACTGTAAAAATCTAAGGATCCACTCTCCATCACTCTGTGCCAAGGCACCAGGTTGGTACCTTACCCTCCCCTTTCCTTCCTGTCCCATTCCTATATAAACCCCATGTGACTGAGTACCAAACCAGAAGTTGCTTCCTCCTCTGTTGGAGTCCTCTACCTCCCTCCCTCCCTGGGGCTTCTCCTATGGAGGACCCTCACATCCTCCCTGGCCACTAACACATGTGCCTCCTCCTGGCAGTCCCATCCTGTCATAGTGGCAAATGAGTTGCATAGTGGCACTGGCTGTGTAATAAAATGTTCCACGCTGAGGATCGAATCCCAGGCCCCCTGTCCTCTACTACTTGGTAGCAGTAGCTTTATTGCTGTGCCAAGCATCCTATATATTGTTGAGGGCTAGCTTTGAAACATAGAAACTGATAGCAGATAAGGACTGCCAGGCCCATCCAGTCTGCCTGTATTCCCTACCTGCATCAGTGGCGTCTGACCCTATTTGGTCATTGGCTTCAGCCTCTCCTTCTCACTTCTAGGGTTTCTTTATGTCTATCCCATGCATATTTGAATCCCCCCACTGTGCTTGCTTCCACCACCTCCTTGGGTAGGCTATTCTATGCATGCAACACCCTTTTCATGAAGGAAAAACTTCATCACATTCCCCCTTATCCTTCCCCCTTCCAATCTCATATTGTGCCCCCTTGTTCTTGTACATCTCCTATACTGAAAGATGTCACCCACTTGGATCTTGTTTATGCCCTTAAGAAACTTGAAGGTTTCTATCATATCACCCCATTCATGCCTCTCTTCCAGGGTATACATATTGAGGTCTTTTAACCTCTCCTCATATGTCTTCTGGTCAAGTCCTGCATCATCTGAATCACCCTTCTCTGAACTGCCTCCACCCTGTCTATGTCCTTATGAAGATGTAGCCTCCAGAACTGTACACTGTACTCTAGATGAGGGCTCACCAGTGTTTTGTACAGTGGTATCACCACCTCCCTTCTTCTGCTGGTGATACCCCTTCCTATGCACCTCAAGATGCCACTAGCCCTCCCCACAGCCTTTGTACACTGTTTTGCCACCTTCAGGTCATCTGAGATGATTATCCCAAATCCCTTTCTTCCCTGGTGACCATCAGCAACTCCTTCCACCCCCCCATCCTGTACCTCTCTGCAGGGATTCTGCACCCCACGTGCATGATTTTGCATTTGTTTGCACTGAATCTTAGTTGCCACAGTTCTGACAATTTTTCCAGCTTTCTTCGATCCCTCCTCATTTTCTCCACCCCATCTGGAGCGTCTACCCAGTTGGGAGCAGGACAGGAGGGATAAAAGGAGTTGATGTACCTACCTGGTGCCTTTTTCATATGTCATATGAACCAAAGAAAAGAAAGAAATATCAAAATAAATTATGGGCCATAATGTGTGATACAAATATAAACAATATTTGTCAACTTTTTGGCAATCAGTAGCAAAAGGAACTAATAACTTTTAACCCTTCCCAACTGCCTCTGTTCTGGTAGATAGATGGATATCACACTTCAGAAAAAATCTTCTATGACCCATTAATAGAAGAAGATCATCAGATTAATTTGGAAAATACAGTGATTTATAATCCACATGTTATCACTTTCTTGGAAGTAGAAGACACCATTAATTCCTGTAAATTAAATAAAGCACCAAGTTTAGATGGAATACCTGCATATCTGTCTGTCTATCTATCTATCTATCTATCTATCTATCTATCTATCTATCTATCTATCTATCTATCTATCTATCTATCTATTTATATATTCTTTGCAAAAACTAGGTTAATGCACTAGTTAGGACTGAAGTGACAAAAGTAGGGAAATGTGATATTAGGGCTTCCAACCCTAACACCCCCCCCCACCCACCAGACAGCAACAGAAAAAAAACATCACAGTTTCACCTCTCCTGTGTCTTCACTAATCAGGCAAGGGGTGTGCCATGGGGTTCTCAGCTCTAATGCTCACCCCATTTGATCATGAAAGAAGCTGAGATGAGTAGAGTATATGAGAATGGGGTCAGCATTAGGGCTGAAGATTCAGGCAAGGTGAAATTGTAATGTTTTTTCCTGTTGCTATCTGGTGGGTTGGGGTGTTAGGGTTGGAAACCCTAATGCCACATTTCCCTACATTTGTCACTTCAACCCTAAGTAGTACATTAACAAAGATTTTGCAAAGAATGTCCTTACCTTTTGAGATAGTATCCCTCCTTAGATAAGTACATGTATTCTGAAGACATACACATGGGTGTGGCTTCCATGGCTACATAGGTGAAGGGTATGGAGGGCCCTGTACTCTCATTCCTCCATTGATGTGTACGTATATGTTATTATGGAAGTGTAGGGCCCTCTGGGCCCTGTGTTTCCATTTGTAGCAAAACAGCCACAGAATTGTCAGCATACCATTCTTAATACCTCACCTCATGAAACCAGTATAAGTAGGTGCAGCACTACACCTAAAGCCTCATTACAATGAAGCACATGTATCCAAAAGTGCATACTGAGCATGCTCAGAACCCTAATTTTCAAAACCTTATTACTCTAGACTGCATTAATATTTTTCCACCAAACTAGAAAAAAGGCACATCTGTAAGGCAAGCCCTTTGTACCCTGAAAACTTCAGAAAAAAATTGCAATGAGTTTCTGTGGTGCACAGTGCCAAAGAAACACCTCACATTATAATGTTATGCTAAGGGAAAGGAAGCAAAATTTCAAACCCGTATAACTCCAGACCAGAGTACTAACATGCTAACATACTATTTGCCAGCAGATTAGGCCTTATGGTCTATCGAGTCTGCTCGAACCTCAGATCCCGAGTTGGGTGCCGAGGCCCTGCCCCCCTTGTGTTCCAGAAACCCCCATCATCCATCCCCCCCCGGGACAGGCCATCATCTGATACATCCACTTTCTGTGTCTGTCCCACCCTCTCTTGAAGCCCTCCACTGTGGATCTCTGAACCAGCTCACCAGGCAGTGCATTCCAAGGGTCCACCACCCTCTCAGTGAAAAACCTCCTCCTCTCCCCCCTCACCCTTCCACCTTCCAACTTCAAACCATGCCCTCTGGTGATACCTCCCTGCTTTAGTCTAAAGATCCCCTCCATGTTTACCCTATTTATTCCCTTGAGGTACTTGAAGACCTCAATCATGTCCCCCCTGTCTCTCCTCTCCTCCAATGAAAACAGGCAGAGCTCCTCAAGTCTGTCCTCATACGTCAAATCCCCTAGCCCTCGTATCATCTTAGTTGCCCTCCTCTGTACCCTCTCCAGGAGCTGTATGTCCCTCTTCAAGTGTGGTCTCCAGTACTGTACACAGTACTCAAGGTGTGGTCTAACCAGTCCATTGTACAGTGGCAGAATCACTTCCTTGCTCCTAGAGGTGATCCCCTCACGATGCATCCCAACATCCTGTTTGCCTTGCTAGCCGCTCTCCTGCACTGCTCAGAGTTATTCATACGGCCATCCACCATGACCCTAGGTCTTTTTTCCCTATTGAGGCCTCCAGCACCTCCCCTCCCAGGGCGTACCTGTGTTTAGGGTTTCCCCACTCAAGATGTAACACCTTGCAGTTGGTGATATTGAAATTTAATTTCCATGTGTGAGCCCAGCATTCCAGGGTGTCCAGGTCCCCTTGCAGGGCCAACCTCCCCTCTTCTCCCTCAACTACTGCTCCTATCTTGGAGTCATCAGCGAAGAGACTCATTTCACACCCTATACCCTCCCTGATGTCCGATATGTATGCATTAAACAGGATCGGACCCAGGACCGAGCCCTGCGGTACCCCACTACCAACCTCTCTAGGGTTCGAGAGCTCCCCACAGACCACTGCTCTCTGGGTGCATCCAGCTAGCCAGTTTTCAATCCATATGACCATCAAAGTTCCTACTCCCAACACCATCAGTTTCCCCACCAGACCATTGTGGGGGACAGAGTCAAATGCCTTGCTGAAGTCCAAGAATAATACATCCACAGGCTTTCCCCTGTCCAGTTCTGATGTTACCCATTCATAGAACTCCACAAGATTGGTTTGACATGATCTACCTGGCACAAACCCATGTTGCCGACTATCCAGACCTCCCACCTCCTCCAAGTACACCCCCAATCGTTCCTTTAGTATACTCTCCATTAATTTTCCCACCACCGAGGTCAAACTGATGGGTCTATAGTTACCTGGTACTTCCCTCGAGCCCCCTTTATGGATTGGCACCACATGTGCCTCTCGCCAATCCCTAGGCACCCTCCCTGTCTCAAGTGACCTGTTGAAGAGCTCGGCCAGGGGTGCAGCCAGTATGTCCACCAATTCCCATAGTACTCTCGGATGAATGCCATTCAGCCCAGGAGATTTGTCTTTCTTTAGGGCTTTGAGGGCTAACCACACCCTTTTGGTGGAGATAGCATCATCCGTCCCCTCCACCTTACTGGCCTTTTTATCCTTATCCTGATGTGACACCCCTGGGGTACCTCTCCCTCCCTCTTGTTCCATTTCTGTTGCTCCCCTGATCCCACTCACTGCCACTTCTATCCCCATCGTGCCTTGCTTTGTAGATATCCCATCCCCCTCCCTAGTAAACACAGAGGCAAAGTACTCTTTAAATACCTCTGCCTGGTCCCTCACTTCTTCCACCCACCCTCCTTCTGATCTCAATCTGCTGAAATGGCCCTTAGTTTTTCTTCGCTCCCCAATGTACCGGAAGAACCCCTTTTCCCCTCCATGTATCCCATGTGCCAGCCGCTGCTCTTTACTGGACTTTGCCCCCTCACCATCTGGGTGACTTTTCTAGATGCAAGATGGTACATTTCCTTATCCCTATCCCCTCTTGTTGTTTTACATTTTTTGTAGGCCACCTTCTTTTCTCTGACCGCTACCTGAACCTCACTGGACCACCAGCATGGTTTATGTGACCTTGCTCCTTTATGTTTCACCTTAACGCAGGTCCTGACTGCCTCATGAAGTCCCCGTTTTATGACTTCCCATCTCCTTTCAACATTTGTCATTGATGTAATCCCCTTCAAGTGATCCTTGACAATATTTCCCATGCCCACAAAGTCTGCTCCCCTGAAGTCCACTGCCAGTGTCCTAGATCTCCTCCCCCTCCCCATGCTTATTTGAAACCAGACAGTATTGTGATCGTTCCCAGTCAGGGGATCCTCTACAACCAGATCCCTTACCAGATCCCCATCTGTCAGAACCACATCCAGGACATGCCCCTCCCTTGTGGGCTCCATCACATGCTGTGTTAAGAACACATCCTGGAAGCCGTCCAGCAGCCTCTGCTCCTTGGCCACCTTAGAGGACATGGTTCCCCAGTTTGCTCCTGGCATATTAAGGTCCCCCATCAACACCACTCCTTCCCCTTTTGGTCCACACTGGGCAATGATGTTGTCCAGCAAACCATCCTCCAGAACATCACCCATCCCGGGGGGCCTATATACTACACCCAGCTTGAACTTATCTCCTGCTGGGGATCGTAAAGTGACCTATAAGGCCTCCACATTTCCCTCTGCCTCTTCTACCCTAGCAATTTCTATGTCATCTCTTATGAACATAGCCACTCCACACCCTCTGCCCTCCTCTGTATCCTTCCTAAGCATAGTGTAGCCCCGCACGTTTAGGTCCCAGTCATGGTTTTTGTTGGCTCACATCTCCGTGACCACCGCCACATCCACCCCCCCTCGAACAGCATGGCCTGGAACTCTGGCAACTTATTTCCCAAGCTCCTGGCATTTACTAACACCAACCCCCACCCCTTATCCCTGATCCCCTTTGTCGAACCCCACCCAGGTTCCTTATACTTCCATCCTCCCTCTGCTCCTCCTGAAACCTCCACCCCCAGTCTGTTTCTCCCTCCCCTTGGGTTTGAAGGTTACTCCCTCATCTGTAGGAGAGGGCTTCTGGTCAGCCCTCCCTCCTCCTTCCCCCCTCACAAGTTTAAACCCCACCTTTCTTGAATGTAGTCAGCCATCCCCTGTTTGAGGACTTCCTTTCCTAATGGGGCAAGATGAAGCCTGTCCTTGGCATACAGTCCCTTATCCTCCCAAACTCCTTTCCAGTTCCCTAACACCCCCAATCCACTCTCTTCACCCCACTTCCTGAGCCAGTCATTAACCTCTGTGATCTTCATTTTTTTCTCCACTGAGACCTTTGGTACTGGCAATATCTCTGAAAAGGAAATGTTGCATCCATTATCCCGACAGACTCTGGCAAGTTCTTGGAACCTTGCTTGGATTTCCAAAATGTTATTTCCCTCTAGATCGTTAGTTCCCAAATGCACCAGGAAATCCGGTTTCCCTGTACAATCCCTAACCAGTTCATACACCATGAACTTTGCTCTGTGCACTGTCAGCCCAGAGGTACTCACTACCTTCACCTGGCTATGGCATCCACCCCCTGTCCCTCCCACTGGATACCCCTAATCATCGAGTCTTCCAATAACAGAACCTTAACACCACCATCATCCTTATGGTTACCTCCACTATGCACTCTCAGCCCCCCATCCCCCCCTTTATTCGTGACCTCAATTCCATGGGAGTCTTCCTGCCTTATTAGAGACCCCCTTGTCAACCTCCCCTTTCTGCCTTCCTCGTTATTTTGCCCACTTAACTCAGACCCCCTCTGAATATGTGTCCCCTTTAACCCTCTCTTATCTGAACCATTTATCCTGGCTCTGATGGTTTCCCCTTCCCCCACACTGCCATCCTCCCCCCTTGTAATAGTACCCCTACCTCCAGAGGCTCTCTGTGGGTCCCCTTTAGCTAGGGCCCCATCCGTGGTACTGACCCCCCTGCTGTAGGGGGGCTCCTCCCCCACCTCCTTGTCTCCCAGTTTCTCTCCAGTCATGCTCTCCTCCCTCATGTCTGCAATATGTTGCATGTCCCCCATCTGCTTAACATTTATGTTTCCCCTTCTCCCTCTGGGACTATTTCTACCCTTTCCATTGCCGGTCTGTGATGCCCTATGGGTATCCGACTCCCTCCTCCCGTCCTCTGTATCAGTTTCCTCATTTCCACCAACCCCTTCCTCCCCCTCTAGGTTGCTTAGTAGCTCAAATTTATTGTGACACTCTCTGTCAGCCTCCATCAAGTAACCCGAGTTTCCCCTGACTGCACCTCTAAACTGCCCCTCTTCCTCCCCTCTTGCTCTGTTCTCCTTAGGAGCTCTCTTCCCACAGTCTGCTGTTTTAGGCTTCCCCACAACAGCCCCTCCTGACTCTTCCCCCTCCACTCTCTTTGTATTCGGAATGTTCATCCCGTACGCTTTCCCCTTAGTGTCAACATCCCTATCTAAGGGTCCTCTGTCCCTAATATCCCCCCTCCTTCTTGCTGTAACATAACGTCCTGTAATTTCAGAGCATCGCCCCAGCCTCCCCTCAGCCCTACCCTTCTGCTGCCCATATCCACACCCCTTATCCTTGGACACCCCCCAACTCCCCCAGCTTACTCCTTGACCAATATACTTCACTCCTGATACAAGATAGCTGTCTACAGAGTGGGCAGCCTCCCTCTCTCCAGGCCCAATTGAGAATTATTGCCATCCCACAGCCTGTGCAGCCTACAACCCTTCCGAAGATGCCTGCCATGGTGAAATATGGCCACCCTGTTTGTCCCCCTCTGTTTATAATGGCTCACACCCCTTTTCTCAGGCCCTTCCTCCTGGAATACAGTTTCTCTGTATACTGACTGCAGTTATTTACAAACCCAATTTCAACCCCACCAATAAAGTTCCCAAGTCTCACAAACACATACAGTCCAGTGTGTGTCCAGTCCCACTAACAGTGTGTGTATGCAGACATCAGGTACCGTATGATGTCACAGGCCCACCAGTTCCTGTTGCTTCAAATTTCAGTCCCAAACAGAAATACACAGCCCTTCAATCCCAACCCCCAGTGGCTTTTTGTACTTAAGAAAGCCTACAAAACAGGGGTGGGTGGGAGGACTCTTACCAACACCAGGCAAACATCACATTTAAATTTCACTCTAATTATCACTGCGAAACAAGTGTTCCCAAGCCCCAAAAGTTACAATATCACAGCCCAAGTAACAGTTCTAACTCAAAGTAGTAATTTTTATCACACAGAACTAATTTCACGTACAAAACTATTCAAATATTTCAGTTAAAACAGAATATAAACCCAGACCTCTGTCCTTACCAGCCTCCTGCTTATGTTCCCAAGTGAACAATGAAAGACAAGGTAATTCTTGTTAATTCCCCTCCCCCTAACACCAGGCAAACATCACATTTAAATTTCACTCTAACATGTTTTCACCAAACCATCAAAAGGCACATTTGTGGGGTAAGCCCTTTGTACCCTAAAAATGTCAGACTGAAATTCCAAACCATTTATTCACTGTGGAGTGACAAAAAATGGTTGTGTTAAAATTCTTTTGTGTGTTCTGTTTTTTTTGCAAATCTGTGAAAAAGGAATCCTTTTCTTGCAAATTTGTGAAACAGGATCCTTTTTTGTGATTTTTTTTTTTTTGCAGTTTGTGAAAAAGGATTCCGAGCATGAAAAAAAGACATGAAAGAGGATTTCAAAATGTTGAAAAAACACATTTCCAACTAATTTTTCCAAACACTAATGCCAGAATTGGGTGAAATGGGTCCCAATTAGCAGAACGCATGTGTTGGTTTCTACTAAACATTGGTAATTTGTTTGAGTTATTCAATTTTGTTTTCCTCGCCAACTAAAAAACAAAATGGCAGCAGCTCCAAAAGAAGATTTCCCAATTGCAACACATGATGACCTGTTTATTTATTTATTTATTGAGAGTATCAGACCTGTTTATTTAATTATTTATTTATTGAGAGTATCAGACCTGTTTATTTAATTATTTATTTATTGAGAGTATCAGATTACAACCTTTGGAACAAGGACTCATTTCCAAAGGCTCCATGTCAGGTACAATACACAACAACAGGTATTCATGATACAGTAATACAGCGATAGTACACAAAGAGACTACAGACATGGTATTGGCAATATATAAAGCTAACAGTATGATAACATATAGGATAGTGCATGGGGAACGATTGACAACAGGGCTATTCTTTCACCGAGTTGGCACTATGAGGACGTCCGTTGTCATAGTGCCAACGAGGTGAAAGATGCCCTGTTGTCAACTGTTCCCCATGCACTTTTCTTTATAGTGTATGGTGGAACGTCGTTTTTTTGGGAAAAAAAAGACCAGTTACTAGAAGGGAAAAAAGAATTTACATTGTGAACGTTTTCACACTAACCATTAATACTGCCCCGATATTGCTGCTTTCGCCATGTGTCCTGTCTATGCAGTGAGCCCTAACTGTCAAATGCTGCGTGAGGACACAGTGTGATGTTCACAGTACAGTAGAAAACATCATTCTGTTGTACTCCGAATGTCACTAGTGTGTGACTACAAGGTTTCGAAAACGACGATTTGGTGGAGAACGACGTTCCACCATACACTATAATAAAGTTAACAATGTTTGAGAAAAAGGATTACCCATTTGCAAAAAAGGATCTTTATCTTGGGTCCCTGATGGTGCATTCAACATTTTTGGCAAATCAGTTGAACGGTTGTGAAGTTATTAAAGTGCAAAATTTTGAGTTTAACATAGAAGTACCCGTTCAACCCTAACTATAGAGCAATCTGAATGTGTGGGTACTAACTTTTAATATTTTCTTCAATAAATGCTTTATACATTGTTACATCCTGGACAGCTGGAGAACCAATGTCATAGTTCTATTATACAAAAAGGAAAACACCAAAGATCCAAAGAATTTTAAACAAGTAAGTCTTTTGGATATTATTATTAAAATATTTGCTAAACTTTAATTAAATAGGCTACAGGCCTGAATGGATGCTAACTAAAACATCCCAAACCTTCAACTAGTGTTAAGGCATCATTTTTCAACCATAGATCATGTCTTCATTATGGCCCATCTTGTATTCCAAAGGAAGATGCAACTTTATGCAGTATTCATTGATTTCAGAGCTGCTTTTCACTCTATAGACTAGAAACATAGAAACATAGAATTTGACAGCAGATAAGGACCGCTTGGCCCACCCAGTCTGCCCATTTCCCTACCTACTGGATAAGCTGCAGATCCTAGTTAACCAGCAGCCTACTTCTTCCTACCCCCACCCCCTAGAATTGCCTTATGACTGTCCCATGCATGCTTGAATTCCACCACTGTTTTTGACTCCACAACCTCCTCTGGAAGGCCGTTTCATGCATCCACAACCCTCTCTGTGAAAAACTTCCTTTAAATTACCTATGAGCCGCCCTCTATCTTCAATTTGTGCCTCCTTGTTCTTGCACACCTCTTTTTGAAGGATGCTACTCTTGGACTTTGTTGATTCCCTTGAGGTACTTGAAAGTTTCTATCATGTCCCCTCTCTCCCTCCTTTCCTCGAGGCTATACATATTAAGCTCCTTAAGTCTCTCTTCATATGTCTTCTGGTGCAGACCCTGCACCATTTTAGTTGCCCTCCTCTGGACAGCTTCCATCCTGTCTATGTCTTTGCGGAGATTGGGTCTCCAGAACTGCACGCAGTACCCCAGATGGGGTCTCACCAGCTGTCTGTACAGAGGGATAACAATTTCCTGTTTTCTACTGGTGATGCCTCTCCCTATGCATCCCAGTATCCCCCCAGCCCTTCTTGCTGCCCTCTCACATTGCTTGCCCAACTTTAGGTCATCTGATATGACTACCCCCAGGTCCCTTTCCATTTTGTTGTTGTTAGTATCTCACCCCCCATTGTGTACTCTTCCCCTGGGTTTTTGTTTCCCAGGTGCATTACCTTGCAGTTCTTAGCATTGAATCTAAGCTGCCATACATTTGACCATTCCTCTAACCTTGCCAAGTCCTTTCTCATCCTTTCCACCCCACCTTGTGCATCAACTCTGTTGCAGATCTTTGTATCATCTGCAAAGAGACATACATTTCCTTCCATTCCCTCTGCAATGTCGCTTATAAAGACATTGAAAAGGACCAGTCCTAGTACTGAACCCTGCAGTACCCCACTAGTAACCCCCCCCTTTCTTCAGAGTGGACTCCATTTACTATTACTTTCTGTGTCTTATTCTCCAGCCAATTCTTTACCCAGGCTGTCAACTTGGGACCCACTCCCAGGCTGGCTAACTTGTATATTAATCTTTTTGTGTGGGACTGTGTCAAATGCCTTGCTAAAGTCTAGGTAGGCCATGTCCACAGCCTCTCCCTGATCTACTACTTTGGTCACCCAGTTAAATAAATCTATCAGATTCATCTGGCATGACCTTCCCACTGTGAATCCATGCTGCCTTGGGTCCTGTGCCCCTCTGACCTCTAGATACTCGACAGTTCTTTCCTTCAGAAGTGATTCCATCATTTTCCCTATCACTGAGGTTAAACTAACAGGTCTGTAGTTTCCTGCTTCTGCCTTGCTCCCACTTTTGTGAAGGGGAATCACATCTGCCCTCCTCCAGTCCTCGGGTACCACCCCATCCTCCCATGATTTGTTAAAGAGGGTAGTCAGTGATGTCACTAGTTCTACCCTTAGTTCTTTTAGAATTCTGGGATGAATCCCATCAGGCCCCATTGCTTTGTCCACCTTCAGTTTTAAGAGTTCTTTCATAACCCTTTCTTCTGTAAATGGGCTGGTATCAACTTCTGTATTCAGAGTGTTTCTACTGTTTGTTTTAGGTACCTCCCCCTCTTCATTTGTAAATACTGAGCAAAAATGTTTAGTTTAGTATCTCTGCCTTTTCAAAGTCACCTCTGCCCACCTCCCTCCCCTTTATTAAGCCTCACTATCCCTCCCTTGGTCTTCCTTCGCTCCCTGATGTACCTATAAAGGTTTTATCCCCTTCTTAACTGGGTTGGCTATCTTTTTCCTCGGTTTGGGCCTTTGCTGTTCTGACTGC
The DNA here is from genome assembly GCA_016271365.2 of Neoceratodus forsteri. NCBI lineage: Eukaryota > Metazoa > Chordata > Ceratodontiformes > Ceratodontidae > Neoceratodus > Neoceratodus forsteri. The sequence continues at coordinate 777,330,858 of CM028137.1, forward strand.
CTTCCCAGCTTCCTTTGCTTTAACTGATACAGCTCTCTGTCCTGCTCCTTCTGTGATTCCTTGTACTTCCTGAATGCTTTCTTTTCTCTTGAACCTTCACTGCCACTTCCTTTGAGAACCATAGTGGTTTCTTACATCATTTTGTTTTGTTTATTTGCTTCACACAAAGGCTTGTTACCTCTGTGATGGCAGTTTTATTATTCCCATTGTTCTTCCACCCATCCTTCCTGCCCATTTTGCTAGTGCATTCCTTAGGCACTCACTCATTTTGGAAAAGTCAGCCTCCTAAAGTCCAGTACTTTTGCCTTTGTGGCTTGACTCTATTGCTGTATTTATTGTGAACCATACTGTTCGATGGTCGCTAGTTCCCAGATGGCTACCCACTTCTACATCTGTGATCCTCTCTCCATCTCCATTTGAGAGAACCAGGTCTAAGATTGCTCCCTCATGAGTGGGCTCCAATACTAGTTGTCTAAGGCATGCCCCCTGTAGGGCATCTAGAATAACCCCACTCTTCAAAGTGGCTGCTGCAACTGCACTCCAGTTAACATCTGGCATATTCAGATCACCATCAGCAATATCTCCCCTTTTTCTGCCATTCTAAGTATACTTTCTATCATTTCCTTGTCCATTTCCTCCCCATGAGAAGGGGTCTGTATACAACCCCTGTGCGGATTGTGGCGCCATTGCCTGTCTCCAAATTTACCCACAGTGCTTCTTCTCCTCCCTGTTTACCTTTTGTTCTGTTGCTTTGATTCCTTCCCTTATGTAAAGAGCTACTCCTCCTCCTCTTTTACCCTCCCTGTCCCTCCTATAGATAGTGTATCCTGGTATGTTTATGTCCCAGTCATGGTTTGTGTGTACCATGTTTCTGTGACTGCCATGATACCAGATGTTCCTCCTCCATCAAGGCCACTAATTCAGGAAGCTTGTTACCCAGACTACAGGCATTGGTACTCATTGCTCTCCATTTTTTGATGGCTTTACCTTCTGTTGCAGCATCCCCCACTGACCTTTCTACCTTGGTCTTTTTCTCATTTAGTACCCTGTTTTATAGGGAGAGGTTGGGATTTTCCTGATGCTTATCAGTTTCTCCCCCTTTGACTAGTTTAAAAGCTTGCCAATAAAGCATTTCAACTGATTACTCAAAAGACTTGTTCCCTTCCTGGACAGATGCAGACCATCCTGCCAGTATAGGCTGGTGTCCCTTCAGGTGGAGCCCCAGTCCCCAGTGAAGCCAAACCCCTGTGCTCCACACCATTTTTTCAACCATTCATTAAACTGCATGGTGCAAAGTACCCTTGCCTCCCCCATGCCATTGACAGGCATCACCTCTGAGAAGGATACTGTGTGTGTGCTACTTGTCTTAGGCCCCTCCCCAACTCTACAAAGTCCTCCTGCACTGCTCTAATCTCATGATGAGCCAAGTCATTTGTCCCTAGGTGGACAATGATGTCCAAGCTCAGACTCCTGTGCAGCTGTTCTCATGATGAGGGCCGCAGCCCTGTCCCCTCAAGCCATGGCACCAGGCAGGCACCTTACTTCAGTTTTCCCTGCTCCCCCCAGTTCTATCCCCCTAATAATTGAGTCCCCCACCAGGAGCTGCTTCCTTTCCCTGTGGTGTCCTCTGCCTCCTTCCTGTGGGCCTCCCTTGTGACAGTTGTCCTCAGCCTCCTTAGTCTCCTCTGCAGGTGCGTCCATAGGGCAGCTATGCTCCCCCAGAATGGTGTATGGATTGTGGAGTGGAACAACTGACTGGGTGTGCCTCTGTTCCACCATCCTCACCCTCCCTGAGCCCACTGTGGTCCAACTGCTGTGCTTTCTTCACAACCTCTGAGGTAGTGGTAGTGGCTCTGGTGTTCTCTGGATGGGGGAGGTTCCCTTCCTACTGTCCAGTGTGGCCTGGGGAAAGGTTCCCTTACTACTGTCCAGTGTGGCCTGAAGATGGGCAACTTCCTCCCTCAGGGCAGAGAGTTGTCTGCAAATAGGGCAGCATCTCAGCCTCAAGAAAGACTCCCGGAAGACTGCTGCCCCACAGCCATTACATTGCACTACTCCCCACATGTTTATCTACTTTTTTTTGTGTGTGTGTGTGTGTGTATGTGTGATTGGTTTGTTATATAGAAATATATATATTATACCATGTGTATGCTTATATTGTTAGTGCAGTGTGCTAGAGAGGATATGACAGTGATATGCACCTTGCACACTTGAGGAAATGATGTCAGAACCCCAGGTATAAAGGAACTAATTCCAGGGGTGGGTGGGGTGAGAGGTGGGCAGGGTTTGGGCCTAAACTGTGCCCTTATGAAACAATCAGCTAAAAGCTCTGACCCACCGCTGTGATGAGTGCCTTCCTGTCAGCAAGATGCCCCACACAACAATTTGACAAAGAAAATACCCTGCTAATCAAACAGAGAAAAATCCAGACATCCAAGTCAGACACAGGTAAACCTCCCCAGCCCCAAAACAGCCTGGTGGTTTGTGCTCTGAAAGCAGTCAGCCCTAAAATAAGTCAGCTGTGTTTTAAACTCTTCCTGCACTGAAAATCTTAAGAATTGGAACAAAAGTAAAGCTAGATCCACCTCCCTCTGTTGCTTGAATAACTGTCTTTCCTGATAATTCTAAGTTCCTTATTTCACCTTTCAGTTAGAAGTAGCCTCCACCTGCAGAATATCTGCTACAAACCAAAGACAATTGTAAGGTTCACCTCTCTCTGTTGTGAGCACAACTCGCTTTCTTGCAAATCCTATGTTCAGTGTTGCAGCTTCCAGCCAGAGGTAGCTTCACCTGAAGAATATTAGCTGTGGTTGAAACTTGTTGCTCAAAAATTAGACTACAGCTTACAATGTCCTATTTTTTTTAATTATATTCCAATAATAAAACTTGTATTAAGTATGATCTCCAAGGTTCCATCACAAAATTCTTTATGTCTGACAGGGGACTAAAACGAGGATGCCTATTGGCCCCACTCCTTTTTAATTTCTACATCAATAATGTTCTTCTAGTAGCCGGCCCAGTGGCACTGAGTGTTGAGGCACTGGATATTACACCTCACTCCACACCAGTGACCCAGGTTCAGGAAAAGTCCCAGGTTGTCGGGGATCAGTGGGGGAAGGAAGAGATTGAGTGTCCGAAGGATTGCTCTCCCCTTCCTGGGTGGGTACTGGGGCCTGCATCACTCAACAGCGGCACTCGATGGAGATCAGGGGCCCTGCATGTAGCAGTGCCAACATCAAGGAGGTGGAGCAGTGGCAGACTTCAGCATGTTATACTGAGACATCATTGCACATCTGCGATCTAAGAGGAGCAACAAGGAAAAATCCTGGTGGGTCAGTGGAGACCCCAGGAACCAATGCCCACATCGTGCTGCCAGACCTACCCTCACCAGATCTCCCATCCCTCACCCCATGCCCCACGACCCTCCCTCTAATCTCAGAAAGGCTGCCAAGGGAGGGCCCTCACCTGGGGGGGGTTGATCCAGGGGGATGGATGTGTCTGTGGGACCGGGAAGAGGACCGGTGGGGCAGTTTCAGGCTGGGAGTAGAGGCAGAGGTTGTATGGGTACTCTGGAGAGAAGCCCTGGTCCTCTGGAGAATAAATAGAGTTCACAAATAAAAAAAATGTTCTTCTAAACCTTGATGCTAGTAATTTTCATTCTTCTAGTATCTGTGGCAGTCCATGTCCAGGGTTAGTGTACACAGATGATGTGGTCCTTTTTGCATTATCACTAACAGGGTTACAGCAAAAATTGCAGCATCTTTCTGAAATGTCTGCCACATACTGTAACTTACAATTAAATCATGCTAAAGCCAAAGCTATTATTTTGAGGGGAAGTAAAAAATGTCCTCTCTTGATAAATGGCAGGAAATTAGAAATAGTTAATGTGTACAACTACAGTACCTGGGGTGAATTTCACTTCAAATGGCAAATGGACCATTCATGTTAAATCACAGCCAGATAGTTACACATAATTCACATGCATTGCTTAGCTTTATCTTTATGTATGGAGGCTCAACTGTACTGTGTGATGGGGCAAGAAAGGTACATGGCAGACACACAGAAATTACATTCAACACACTGAAATACAGTACATGTGCCATTTAGGCCTTAAATGCAGGACAACATACATACATAATGGAGCTGCAACAGCCCACAACACTAGAACATCTCAAGGCAACATATATAATGTTTCTACTAGGAGTTAACCCACAAGGCAACTTCTTTCCCTAGAAGGTCTCTTTCACTATTAGATGGAGTGTGAGTATGTCTCCTGATCAGGAGACCTTATGGCTTTTATGGCTTGAGAGGAATGAGCTGGGCTACTTCAAGTCAGTCTGAAGGGGTCTCTCACACACCTCCTAGATCATATGATCTGCCCCTTCCTCAAATTAGCAAACATCCAGGCTTCAGTATCTCAGTATCGCAGAACATGGGACTTCACTGAAAATGAGCTATGCTCAATAGAATGTTTTTCCCTTATTCTGCTGAATAAAAAATATTTACTACTACTACTACAGTATAACTAAGTAAGATAGGCATACAATACAGAACACTTGATTTCAAGAATATAAGGGAACAATTAAAAAAAAAAACAGCAGTACACAATGTTCCAAACATGGCTTTATTTGTAACATTAGTTAAACCAGACATTTCTAACAAGACAGGAAGCAAGGGGGAAGGGGAACACATTGTACCCACAATAAAGGAACAAGCAGGTAACCATGACAACTGCTCTAACTTTATGCAGGCTGCCTTAGAACCTAAAATCACTAGAATTTTCTCCAAGTGTCATTACTGTATTTAAGAGCATACTAAAACAGAAAAGGTAGGAACAGGAAAGTATGTAAGATTAGAATTATTGCCTACAGGTGGACATCTTGCAGAAGACAGAAAAGAAGGAAACATTGCTGTGCAGCAGGTATAGAGAAATAGAATACATGGTACAGAACGTATGCTACAGAAAGGTTTCTCTTTACTCCGCTAGTGGTTTTCCTTACTTTATTTGTTTCTGAAAAACAGGGAAACAGGAAACAGGGAGTTAACCCTGGTGCCTACTGCCAGCTGTACATGCAGCAGAAGCCAAATTAAATTCTATAACCTTGCATGCAGCTGTAGTTTGGGGATACTAAATGCCTTATATAATCGAAATTCCATTCTCAAATTTTTTTGTAGGACTATTTTGAAAGTTATTAAATCATCTCCTGAACATTATGTGAGTGAAATGTTAGGGCACATTCCAATAGAAGCAATAACTAAATTAATTTAATTTTGGTCACTTATTGGCTCAGTATTTTGAATAAGCTGTCAAACATATGGTGAAAAGGGTGTCTAATAGAAAAGATCAAATAGCTTGATAGAGCCAATACGTCAATTTGGTTAGCATCTTTACATACCATTTATGTAGACATTGGTATGTTTCACTTAGAGAATGATTTTCTGAATGGGGTTATTGTCTCTCAATCATTTAAAATATCTTTAAAGAACACTTATTTCATATGTACAAATAGAAAGATCTGATGGCTATTAGTAATTCAAAACTAGACCCTTGGTTTCTTGAAAATAATTTGAGGCATACTTGTGAATATTACCTTTTGATGCCTCTTATCCTTAAAAAGAGTCTTATGATAACACTTTTGCAGTTTGACATTGCTCCACTAAAGCACATGGAAGCAATATATGATTAAAACATAGACCTCCCTCGTTTGCCCAGAATGCTACTGTAACAAGAGTTATGCTAAAATTATTTTTCACATCTTGTTTATTTGTCCAATACATGACACTTGGAAAACAAAATATTTGGATCTCCTCATTTTGGCCTATAAGAATTCATTTTTCACTGTATATATGTATTATTGAATCCATTTAATATAGCTGATGCAAACAACATGGCAGAATATTTCTATGTAGTAGTAGGGCATAGAAAAAAAAACTTGTTAAATCTTGTCCAATGTGAAATCTGTATACTTATTGCAATATTATAGTTGCACAAAACTATGTAGACAGTTTTTTAAACAATGATACATATATTTAGGTAATATATTTTTAGTTTTGCATTGTTGAGATCTATGGTTAAACAATAAAATGCTTGAACTTGAACCTGAACTCTCTACAAAACAAAATTATACAGTCAGAGCAGTTAGAGCAAAGAGAAACACTGGTCAATAACGTGAAAATCAACCAGGCTACTGAGGAAACAAAATTGCTAAAGGAAGTGGAAACTACCGTCTCAGAAAATGGCCCGGTACATATGGAACTTTTCTTGAATGAAAATACAAAAACTAAAGAAAACAAGATTCAACAAGCATTTGTCAATGCCGAATATTCGTCATGTGCACTGGTGTCATGGGGGGTTGAAAATTGCTTCAGTGAAGTTGTTTGTGAGGTGGGGTCCCAAAAAACATATGCTGAAAATTTGGAGCAAAAATATTTAAAAACGGCCAAGTTATGGCACTAAGTTGAAAACCCTATTGAAAAACATTTATGCCAAAAACCCCCCTGAAATACATTGAAACACTTACCTCAGTTCGCGGTTGGGCTTTGAAGATTGAAGACATGCCTGCAGTCCAAGATAGATTACGGTGACCAACCTCCATTGGGTAAGTATGGGGTAGAGGGTGTGTGTGGTGGTGGGTCCTGAGTGGGAGGGTAGGGTGTTGGGTAATGGTGGAATGGACAACGACAGATGGTTTTCTTTTTTACAGGGAAATAAAACGAGGGATAGTTTTATTTTTTTCAGGGAGTTTGCTGAACAGATGAGGACACTGGAGGTTGGGCACCCCCAGTGTCTGTATACTGTTTGGGGGGGGGTTACACAGTGGACAACAATGGACAGACAGATGACACTGGGGGATTGGCCACCCCCAGTGTCTGCATACTGTTTAGGAAGGGGGTTACACAGCGGACAATGATGGATGATTTTTTTTTTTAGGATAAAAAACAAGCATTTGTCAATGCCGAACATTTGATGTATTGAAAGATGTCCACCTCTTCACCTTGTTTATGCCCTTGAGGTACTTGAACGTATCTGTCAGGTTTCCCCACTCCCTCCTTTCTTCCAATAAGTACATATTGAGGTCCTTTTAATCTCTCCTGATATGTTCTGTGTTGTAAGCCATGTACCATCTTGGTTGCCTTTCTGTGGACTGCCTCCACCCTGTCAATGTCCTTGCACATTTGTGGCCTCCAGAATTGCACACAGTACTGTAGTTGAGGCCTCACTACTGCATTATACAATGGCATCACCACCTCGTGCCTTCTGCTAGTTATACCTCTGCCTAGGCACCCCAGCATGCCACCTGGCCATTCTTGCAACATTTGTTCTCTGCTTTGACACCTTTATGTCATCAGAAATTATGATTCCTAGGTCCCTTTCTTCCTTGGTGATCATCAGCACCTCCACTCTATCCTGTAACTCTCCACAGGTTTCCCTCTTCTCAGGTGCATTATTTGGGCTTCTTTGCATTGAACCTCAGTTGCCACTCCTCAGACCATTTTCCAAGCCTCTCCATCTCCCTACTCATTTTCTCCACCCCTTCTGGGGTATTCACTCTGTTACAGATGCCGGTGTCACCTCAAACAGGTAGGCAGACCTTTCCTTCTAGCCTTTCCGCAATGTCTGTAATGAAGACATTGAACAGGACTGGTCCCAGGACTTATACCTGAGGTACCCTGCTGGTCACCCCCCTCTCCCTGGATTGGATCCCATTACCACCACCCTCTACCTCCTGTCCATCAGCCAGATTCTAACCCAGTTATTCAGCTTATGCCTCTTTGCCAGACTACTCATCTTGTTAATCAGCCTTCTGTGTTGGACGTTGTTGAAGGCTTTGCTGAAATCAAGGTAGGTAACATTACATGTCCCTCCCCTGATTTACTTCTTTAATGAGGCATTAGGGTTTCCAACCCTAATGCTCCACCCCCACCGTGCAGAGACTGACAGGCATTGGGGGTGTCCCTTTGGGTCATCGGTCATAATGCTCACTCCATTCCACCCTCACCCTGCAGACATTGACAGGTGTTGCGGTGTGCCTTGAGGTCTTCGGCCCTAATGCTCACCCCATTCCATAATGAAATAAGCTGAAATGGGTGCAGTATAGGAGACTGGGGTGAACGTTTGAGCCAAAGAATCCAGGGCACACCCCGATGCCTGTCACTGGCTGCAGGGTGGGGGTGGGGGGTGGAATGGTGTGAGCATTATGGCTGATGACCCCAAGGAACACGTACGACACCTGTCAGTCTCTACAGGGTAGGGAAGTGGGTGTTACAGTTGGAAACCCTAATGCCCCAGATGCTTGTTGGCATTTTCACTCCAAATTTTCAATGTGGGCTTTTTGGGACACCACCTCATGAACAGTGGCACTGTCATTTCATTACTCAATCCCAAAAGGTGATTTCACACAGCGACCATGAAATCTCCTTTTGGGAATGAGGAACGAAATGACAGTGACATGTTTATGAAGTGGGGTCCCAAGAACCCCATGTTGAAAATTTGGGGCCAAAATTCCTAAAAATGGCTGAGATATCATCCTAAGCTGAAACCCCCATTGAGTTCCATTATACGACTTACTTTTCATTCTTTCAGTTTGCCGGTCGGCTTTGAAGAGTGCAGACGTGTCCCGCTCTGCAGAAGATTGCGTTCGCCAACCTCGAGAGTAAGTATGGGGTAAGGGTGGTGTGGGAAGGCGTGCGAGAGGGAGGGTGGGATGGGGATGGGGAGAGGGATGGGGGAGACGGCGAGGGATTTATTTTATTTTTACAGGTGAAAAACAACTAAAGACTACGAGGGAAGGTTTTCTTCATTTACAGGTAAAAAAATAAATACATATAGATTTAGGCACACTGGGGTAGGCTCACAGTGTGCCACAATAGAGGTGGGGAAGGGGGGATGTCGACAAAGGGATTGAGCACCACAATGTTGGCTAGGGATATAGACGGGTTGGGGGGTGCATCTGACACAGGGAGTGGGCATCCCAGTGTTGGAAAGGGAAAGGGGAAATTGTTTAACTAGGAAAGACACACTAAGCAGCAGCAGGGAAAGGAGACATTGTTTAGCAAGGAAAAGCACACTAAGCCGCAACTGAAGGGCTCACATTGCAAAGGACAGAGCCACACGCAGCGTCAGCTCTGTCCTTCGAAATGTTTGCCAAGACCAGCCCTCTCAGCAAACCAGTGTTATCGGGACACTGCCTACTGATTTGCTGGCCACAGGCTGGCCCCTGCAGCACCGCTGGCCATTAGGCTAGCACCCCTCACACCTCTCTCTAGCAACTCTCATATCAACATGTTCATCTGTGCTTGCTTGCATTACAAACATAAAAAAGGGCTCAGACAGGTATGACCCTACAGTGTATGGGATTTTCTTGTCTCTAAAAGCTTAACCTCCCCATAGACAAGTAAAAATGTTAGTGGTGCTAATAAAGAGTTACAAAGTACAAAATAAAGTAAAAACACATGTACCCCAAAAGGCTTAGCAAATTAATCAAAATGAGTCTGATAATTTGTCTCCGCAAGATAAACAGAATCTAGAGGGCTCAAATATAGTAGCTAATACTGTGCCCCTGGACATAGAAACAGAAGCCCTGTGAACAGGCACTAAGTCTAAAAAACACCAGGCCAGTATAAAAACCAAAGATGGGCTCAAATAACACATGAATGATCTTCCAGAAGTTCAGAAAGTATTTCTGACAGATCGTTATCAAAACTGGACTTTGAAAGTGCCAAAGAGTGAACAGATCAGATACCAAGTTGGGCAAAACAAATACTATCCTATAAGAAATTACACAGATAAAACAGAACTGTTACCCCTTAAAGAAATAAAAGAAGAAGTCTTGACTATGAAAATAGAAATGCAAATTGTTAATAAAAACATAGCTGCACTAACCAAAAGAACACAACAAGTAGAGTCTTGAGTATCCAATACTGAAGATGAAGCTACAGTTAACCAACATATCATACATCAGTTAGAAAAAAACTTAAAAGAACAACAAATGAAAAGCATGGACCTCATTTATTTTCATTTCTTTTATTATACTGTATAGCAAAATGAGCTAAGATAGCCCATTTTCACAAGTGACTTTGAATCAAAAGCAAGGTGAGAAGAAAGCATATGAATTATCAGGGTACCAGAAAACGTGGATAAAGAATCTCCATTTGAGAACACCCTACAGAAAATATTTAATGCATATTATAAAATGGGGAGAGAAAATTCACTACTGTCATTGGTTGTTACCTGTGCATCAAATCCGTCTGATGCACAGGTAAAAACAAGTTCTAAAAACCAGAACCGCAGTACTAAGAAAATCACACTGCCATAGAACACTGACTTTTTGAAATGCCACCATTTTTCCACTTTATAAGTGAGGAAACCATAATTCAATGAAAGCTCTGCAGTAGACATGTTTCATTCTTTTTTATTAGGGCATTTCATCCCAATAGTTGTCACGCATTCAAAAATAATTGAAGATATATATATATAAACTGTTTCTGTTCTTTTAGATACCGATTGTGCTGCCACTCCTGCATCATGTCTCCTCTCTCCCTCCCTCTCCAGTGCCGATAGGGCTCTCATCTCTGCACGTGTTTCAAACAAGTTAAAGCCATTGTTTTAATTTTTCTTTTGCATTTTAAAATCCAGTACACTGGTACTGATAAACTATATGGGGGAAAGCCAGGAATACAGCTGTTTAGTAATACTACTTGTACCATCACCATCGGGCGACAATAACATTTACATTAAATCACTTACAGTTTCCCAGAGGCTAGTGATGAGGAACACAGAAAGCGAACAGATGGTTTGAGGTGACATGCTGCTGATGCTCCCTTCTCATTTACATGCCACTCGAGCTGACATGGTGACACACAGTTGGACCCAGAGAATGCCATTTCAGCTCATAGGCCATTTAAAACCTACTGGTACACTGTGGAGGGGAGGTGAGTAGACATGCTAGGTCAGGGCACAATAAGTATGAATGCCTATAAAGGACAAGTGTCCTCAACCAATAACAGACACTTCAAGACAGGAGGACTATTGTATAATAAATATAACTAATTATTTCATTTTTTCCTATCTAAACAGTTTTTGATTTACATTAAAAATGTTTAAAAAAGAAGGAAACCCATTTTATAAGTGTAATGTGCATTGATCAGATATTACCAAAAGCCCAGGGTCTGAAGGCACATGGCCTGTGGCCTTGTGCCTCACTATGTCCCTGGGCATGTGGTAATGTCTGTTCAATGCCTGGGCATTTGGTAATATCTGATCAATGCACACCCTGTCATGTCTTATTGCTTACCTCAGGTGACCCCTAAAGTAATAGTTCCCTTGGTCCTCAATAGAGCACATCAATTGTTAAAACAATGACTTGAAGAGGGGAAGTTGCCCAGAGCCATTATTCTGAAATTTCTGAAATTCAAGGACAAGGATAGACTAATGGCAGCAGTATACTAAAAAAGTCAAAATACAAGAAGCCTGTATTACTGTTTACCATAATCTCCTGCATAAAATGGTGATGGCTAGAAAACAGTTCCAGCTCCTAAGGAACTTACTGTGGAAGAGCAATATAAAAACTACCATGTTTCACCCAACACATGTATGGATATTTTAAATTGTCTGACTCTGCTGTACAGTTCCACAGAGGAAGCAGAGAAAGACTTAAAATATGGGGCCCGATTTTCAGACAGGGTTAGATTGACATAATGGACTTGTGGGGGAGTTTGATGCAAGTGTAGACTTGCATCAAACATTGTCGCAATTATGATTTTGTAAGGAAGGTGGACACAAATCCCTTACGCAAGTTCCTTGCATCAAACGCAGCAACATTAGACAAGCTCCCCCTGGTCTAACTTTACGACACTGGGGGACTGTTTTTATGGTGCTTGTGCCAAAGCTTTGGCACCAGCTGCTGTAAAATTGTGGAAATTGTCACAGATGCACCAAACGTTATAAAATTAGGCACAAATTGTGGTAACACATAGAAACATAGAATTTGACAGCAGATAAGGACTGCTTGGCCCACCCAGTCTGCCCATTTCCCAACCTGATGGATAAGCTTCAGATTCTAGTTAATCAACAGCTTACTTCCTCCTTCCCCCCCACTAGAATTGCCTTATGCCTGTCCCATGCATTCTTGAACTCTCCCACTGTTCCTGACTCCACAACCTCCTCAGAAAGGCTGTTCCATGCATCCACAACTCTCTCTGTGAAAAAATACTTCCTCACATTATCTCTGAGCTGTCCCCCTTCTATCTTCAAATTGTACCCCCTTGTTATTGCACACCTCTTTTTCTGAAAGATGCTACCCTCTTGGACTTTGTTTATTCCCTTGAGGTACTTGAAAGTTTCTATCATGTCCCCCCTCTCCCTCCTTTCCTCAAGGGCATACATATTAAGCTCCTTAAGTCTATCTTCATATGTCTTCTGGTGCAGACCCTGCACCATTTTAGTTGCCCTCCTCTGGACTGCCTCATCCTGTCTATGTCTTTGCAGAGATGGGGTCTCCAGAACTGCACGCAGTACTCCAGATGGGGTCTCACTAACTGTCTGTACAGAGGGATAACAACTTCCTGTTTTCTACCATTGATATCTCTCCCTGTACATCTCAGTATCCCCCCAGCCCTCCTTACAGCCTTTTCACATTGCTTGCCCAACTTTAGGTGGCCTTTTGGTGAACTCTTCAGTGCAGTTGTATCAAATTTTGCAGTGGATGCAGGGCTTGATGCAAGCCTTGCATGCATCTTTGAAAATTGGGCACATGGAGTCCCACAAAGGTTTTTCACACAGTTAATGTTCAGTACCCTGTAATTTCATATAAACATTTCCAATTAATATGTTTGTCTCCACAGGCTGTGTTACATATCGTAGGTTCAGAAAACAAACCTTCTCCGTAGTTAATGCTATTTAGTTTTTTTCTATAAAGAGCTGGTCTTCAGAGATGAATAATGTTGGGAATAGGTCTTGCTGTTTTGAATTGAAAACTTGTTGCTTTTTTGAATTTTAGATAAACTTAATTCTTTTTTGAGTTCTTCAGGTTACAGGAAGAAACTTCATTATTAGGTCATGGGGCAGCTAGTTCCATTTCTAAGCTATAACCGATGGATGCTAAAAAAGTTGGTGATGGAAAAATGATCACCTATAACTTTTACCTTCTCCCTATGCCAAAGTATCATCCCTGACATCTGGTATATAGCAAGAGTCACACCTGTGTTTAAGAAAGGTGACCACAATGACCTATCCAATTACAGGCCCATTACTATCCTATCAGTGCTAAGCAAAATTCTAGAAAAACTAGTAGCCACACAAACTATCATATTCCACCTTAGAAATGACCTCTTATCTAATGTCCAGCACTGCTTTCGCAAAGGGCATAGTACAACCACTGCCTTACTCAAATTCACAACTGACACCATTTCCGCTATGGACACAGGTCTATTAACTGGAGCTCTTTTCATAGATATGACAAAGGCTTTTGACCTGGTGGACCACTCTCTTCTCCTCCTCACCTAAAAACTATGGGATTTGCATCAAATGTAGTTAGCTGGTTCTGTAGTTACCCATCTAACAGAATCCAAGTTGTGAAGTTCAACTCAACCTGCTCAGAGCAAGCTACAGTGAATATTGGAGTATCCCAAGGCTCCATTCTGGGGCCACTACTATTCTCAATACTTATTAATGATATCTCCTCCAACCTCTACTCCACTTCAGTCCTGCTCTATACCAATGATATAGTCTTATACACCAGTGCTAAAGAAGTAAACAACATCAATCACAGGCTATCCACAGATTTCCAGCATACACAAACCTGGCTATCACACAACAAACTCGTTCTAAATGAGGCAAAGGCCCAATCCATGCTATTTGGAACCCTCACTAGGCTCAAAACTAGCCAACATAACTTTCAAGTCTCCTGTCTTGATGGTTCACCCACCGGTGTTATGACCTCATTTAAGTACCTAGGGGTAACCTTAGACCAATCACTAAACTTTGACCAGCACATACAGATCACTTGCAAATCTGTAAACTCCAAACTTATCATTGGGTGCCGAACCAGTTATGCCCTAACAACATTGGCTAGACTGGCTATTGCCTGGGGTATTTTCATGCCTACTCTGACCTATGGGGTTGGTACATGTGCTGCCTCCTCTAAACTGAACCTCCATAGATGGGACATAACTTACAACAATATATGTAGGTACACCTCATCTTCTCATAGGCTGAAACACCATTGTCTCCTATATTCTGAGATGAATTGGATATCTCCCAGTGCCACCAGACTTCACTTCCTCTGCTCCACAGTTGACAGCATTATGAGGACTCAAACCTCCCTGAACACTGGCAGAGCTGCTCACCCCCAGTCCTCCAACTATGGACTGCGCTCAACAGACAATCTCTCCTTAGTGTTCCAAAATGCAAATCGATCTAGGGTGCCAGTGCTTTTGCTTTCCCTGCCCCCCTGCAGTGGAATTCTCTCCCACTGTGTGTCCGACAAGCATCCTCGCACTATGTCTTTAAAAAAGCACTCCACTGCTACCTCATCTTATCTAGTCAGTGCTCCTGTTTCAAGCCCCTGCAGTATATTGCTCACCTCATTTTGCTCTTACCCTGCTTACTCTCTGCTGCCTTCCCCCCTGCATTTATCTGTTACTTGTCTCTGTCTCCTTGACCCATTTTGTGACCATCCCCTCATGGGTTTTACTTGCTACTTGTCTCTGTCTCCTTGACCCATTTTGTGGTCATCCCCTCATGGGTTTTACTTGCTACTTGTCTCTGTCTCTTGACCCATTTTGTGCCATCCCCTCATGGGTTTTACTTGCTACTTGTCTCTGTCTCTTGACCCATTTTGTGGTCATCCCTCATGGGTTTTACTTGCTACTTGTCTCTGTCTCCTTGACCCATTTTGTGACCATCCCCTCATGGGTTTTACTTGCTACTTGTCTCTGTCTCCTTGACCCATTTTGTGGCCATCCCCTCATGGGTTTTACTTGCTACTTGTCTCTGTCTCCTTGACCCATTTTGTGGCCATCCCCTCATGGGTTTTACTTGCTACTTGTCTCTGTCTCCTTGACCCATTTTGTGTCCATCCCCTCATGGGTTTTACTTGCTACTTGTCTCTGTCTCCTTGACCCATTTTGTGGCCATCCCCTCATGGGTTTTACTTGCTACTTGTCTCTGTCTCCTTGACCTGCATTTTGGCCATTCCCCTATGGGTTTTACTTGCTGACTGTTCTATTTTCTAATGCTTTTTGCTAGATGTCTAGTATCACGTCACAATACATAATTTTGCTATTTTGTCCTACCTGTATTCTAGCCCAGTACCTATACTGGTGACTAAAACTACAGTATTGAACTGTACCCCGCACTAAAAACTCTGTACTTTATTCATATTGTTTACACATGATGTATAATACCCTATTTGTATATTACTTTGTTCATGTTGTTTAACCTCATGTATAATACCCTGTTTGTATATTACTGCATTTCACCATCTGTATGCTTTCTCTGTAATTGCCCTGTAACCTCCTGGGTCATGCCTGAAAATAGTCATCTCTATGGCTAGCTCACCCACCCAGTAAACATAAACTAAATAAAAAATAAATAAAAAAACTTAATGAAAGAGAAAACAGGCTTGGAAAAGAATATAGAATATAGTTGGATAACAAAGGTGGGAATGAAGTGTTATTATAACCCTAACTAGGAAAATCAAGGAGAGGGAATGGTGTAAAAAAAATGGACGCTACTGTAACAGCATTCTGATTAACTTAGCTACATATAATGCAAATGGAATAAAATCAACCATTGTAAAGAAATTACTACATACTCAAACAGTAAAACAAGTGACATATTGTTCTTACAGAAGTAAGCTTAGTGGAAGAAGAAATAAAAAACTGAACTAGTTGGGCTAAAAATATTTATTTTTCATGTGGTACCAGTAAAAGCTGTGGGTAGGGTGGCGGTGGGGGTGGGTGGGTGCAATCCTTGTTAGAAAAAAATGTTCAGTTCAATTTTGTAAAACAATACTCAGACACAGAGGGTAGGGTAGTCATGGTTAAAGCCACTTTATTAGGTAAAGACTGCATCTTTGTATTAGCGTATGCACCTCTCATAGACTATATTACTTTTTTGAATAGCATAAAACAGGGTTTGATAGAACCAGGAGATGCAGAGATAATAATCAGGGGAATTTCAACATTTATACTAGTCCAACAATGGATAAGACAATGTCCCCTAATAAAAAAAAAAGACATCAGAAAAGCAAACAACCTTAATAATTCCATATAAGCGAATAATTGTGTGGATATCTGGGGAAGCATTTTATCAGACACCGAAGAGTTACACACACTCTGCACTATGTGAAATGTCTTCCAGAATAATCTACTATGCAATAAATATTTTTATTCACAGATTCATGAAATTAACACTTTGCCCAGAACAATACAGGATCATTCAATTATATGTCTTTATTTTATTCCAACAAAAAACAAAACTGCAAATAGGTTCTGGTCTTTCAACAATTCTTTGCTGAGAGATAAGGATTTCATAGAAGCAATAATGGAACAGATAAAACAATACTGGTTTAATAATTTCAGTGGGGCTCTGGACATAATTTATGGGATGCTTTTAAGGACACAATTTTCACTTGAAATAAAATATTGGAAAAATCAGAAAAATATACTACTCTAGAAAGAAAATAATTTAAAATAGAGAGACAAATAACTTTAGGTAACAAAAATATTTTAGATCAAGAAACGGAATTTGCAAATTTAAATACAGGATATTTTAAATGATCACATCGAAAAGGAATTAAGAGTTCCTAAAACAAATGATTACAATGGACATAACAGCGAGAAACTGCTAGAACTTATTTAAAAACAAAACAATGAGAGAGAAACCTCATTGCAGAAATAAAAGATGATGAGGGAAACTTTGCAAACCATGATAGAGGAATAGCAGAAGTCTTTTACAGTTATTACAAAATGATTAACCTAAGAGAAAATACTAGTAGTTTAGGGCATGTAGAACAATATTCAAGGTTAATTTGCAGTGATGTCAGCATGGTTCCCCAGACTACTCACATTATTAAAGATATTCAAAATCCTCAAACACAATATACAAAAAACAAAACGCTCATATAACTTGGACAATTGTGGAAACTGGTGCAGAATCAAACATTTCTACAGAACAAAATAAACAATCTCATTCTGGACAAACTACATAAAACAATTTAACAAAATGGGCCCATATCATAGATAATAAAGATATTCTCTCCAAGGACAACCTCAGTACAAAAATGGCATTCTCCTTGAATTTTTGGGATTATTCTGACTGAATAAAGACGAGACAAACTGGGACACCAAATTACCGTTGATCAAACAATAAAGAAAAAACATTGGGAAAAACAATAAAACAGTGCTATTGTGATAGTATAAATAATTTAATCCCAAGCATGGGTAAACCAAGAATAAATATGGACAGAAAATGGGCAGCAGAGACAAAAACAGGATCAACTTAATAAACTGGGAAAAAATTGGTACAAAGCAAACAAATTTGACAAAAATATTAAAAACAAGACTATACAATTCAAAATATTATCCAGTGCGTATCTCACACCAAACATATTGTAGAGAATGGATTGTATAAAAAAATCTGTTGTGTTGGCATGGATGCAGGCAAAACAGGACCATATGCCATGACATATGGACCTACCCAAAAATAATAGATTTGTGGAGAACCACTAATGGTGAACTGCAAAAAATTATAGGAGTTAAGCTTAGAAACATAGAATCTGATGGCAGATAAGGACTGACAGGCCCATCTAGTCCACCCTGTATCCCTACCTAGCAAGAATGCCGCAGATCCTACTTGATCTCCGGCGTTGTCTTCTTTTTTTAACTGCTATGGCACCCCTATGTCTATCCCATACAGTTTTGAATTCCCACGCCATCTTTTCCACCAACCACCTCTGCTGAGAGGCTGTTCCATGCCTCTACCACCCTTTCCGTGAAGAAGTACTTTCTTACGTTGCCCCTTAGTATACCCCCTTCCAGTCTCATGTCATGCCTTCTTGTTTTTCTAGAGCATTTTCTCTTTTGAAAGATGCTGCCCTCCTGTACCTTATTAATTCTCTTGAGATACTTGAAGGTCTCAGGATTCAAGAATGCATGGGATAGGCATCGGGTGATACTAGCAGTTGGGGGAAAGGGACTTTGTCTATTTGCCAAATACAAAGGTTTTTTGCCTCCACTATGGCTCCTTTTAGATGGGCCCGTTGTACCTCGACTCCCCCCTTTTTTTGACTACTGCTAGGGCCTCCCTGACACATACCCCTATCTTATTGAAATCCACTCTCCTGAAGTCCAGAACCTTCGCCTTTGTGTGGCATGCCCCTATAGTCTTCTAGACATCAATATTTTCATATTTAATGATTATTAATCCTTTAATATCAATCAGGCAGAGAAATGTATATAAGCACTTGGTGCACTATGTACTAAAAGTCTTATTTTTGAATAAATGAATTGTGCAGAATTAGCAATTCTAATAACAATATATAATTGACTAGGCTGAAAGAAACATTGTCCATAGAAACGTTACTTTTTAATTATGAACAACCTATCTATACATGCAGTCTCTTCCATGTGGAGAAACATTAGATTAATACTACCTATCCCCTATCCCACCAGGTTATAGACAAGTTCTAACTTTATTGTTAAAGTATTCCCCTCATAGGCATATGTTTTAAGTACACTTCCATAGTTCTCAGAAGCAAGTTTAATATGAAATACCTTATAGGATTCTTTAACCATCTGTAGAGAAAGTATTCCATTTCTGAGTTTAGATGACTAATGTTTTTTGTAAACGTCATGCTTATATACTGTATCTCTTGTTGATCTAAAATGCTTATAAAAGTATTACTATATGTATTAGACATTAATGTCCACCTATCAAATCCCTTTCATGTATAGCACTCAGGTGTTATTGAAAAAAATTTATAACATTAGCATAATGTATTGTAATATGCAAAGAAAAATAATAAAAAAATGTTTTGGAAAAAATAGTACATGTCTGAGCAGTATTCCCGTTAGTTCCTGTTTATGAATTGTGGGGATGGGGCTTAATGTACCTAGTGTTTTCTTTGACCTTAAATTGTTAAGTTACTATGTTACATCCTTATGACATGAATATAGCTAGAGATTTGGTGTGAGCTTTTCTTCACAATTCTCTCAGCAAAAAACTTGAGAAGACAATGCAAAGAGTAGGTGCTGGCATCTGATAGAATGCATTGACATTTAGATCTGGTGCTGCACAGTCAGGGAATGCTGCTTTATTTTGAATAAACTTTCTACGGGACTGCAATGCAACTTGCCAGCCCCATGGAGTAAATTCTAAATTGATGAGATACAGATTATAATATCCAGATTCCTTTTGAATATCTATGCCAAGCAACTTGAAAATCACTCATTGCTTGATTGCCAACCAGTGCAGATGCTGCAAAACTGGTATAATATGTTCCCTAGGGACAGCACCTGGCATACCCTATCCACAATATCTTGCACCAGCTGCACTGCAACCTGCAGGTCTGTATTTCAGAAAGATGCATATACAGCAAGTTTATATAGTCTAGGTCTGATGAAACAAAGGCATGGATTACACATGCTCACTGCAGCTCATACAGCAGCCAGCCAAAGAGGTCAGAGAAGGGCTGTGCCAGTCGCTGTATTGGGATGTGATGTGCATCCCTGGACATACTGGAAAGGGGGTGGTATGGGTGATGTGCAGGGTGTGGGCAGGGTAGATGGGGAGCCACTGGATTGCCAGTGTTTGCCAGTCCATTTGTCAACTGGCATTCAGGGGTGGGGGAACCACTGGACACCAGGGCTAGTATAGGGTACATGGAATGGGTGATTGGGGTTGCCAGTAGACACCGGGGATACATGTAAATGATATGGGATGGGTGATCAGGGTGTGGGTGCCACCAGACACCAGGGAATTTTGTGACACTACGGAATGTGTCATCAGAGGGTGGCAGTACCCCTAGACACCAGGGATAACTGTATAATGTAAGGGACAGCTGCCTGGGGTGGAGATTGCCACTAGACACCAGGGAGAGGTGGAAGAGTTATGGAAAGGGTAATTGGGGTGAGGGGTGCCACTAGACACCAGGAAAGGGTGACAGATTTATGGCAGTGGTGATCAGGGGTGGGAGGTGCCACTAGACACCAGGGAGAGGTGGCGCATTTACAGAATGGGTGATTGGAGGGTGAGGTGTGCCACTAGACACCAGTGAAGGTGGCAGATTTATGGCAGGGGTGATCGGGGTAGGTTGACACTAGACACCAGGGAGAGGTGGCAGATTTATAGAACAGGTGACTGGGGGTGTGGGGTGCCCCTAGACACCAGGAAGAGTTGACAAGGTACGGAATGGGTGATCAGGGGTGGGGGTGGAACTAGACACCAGAGAGAGGTGATAAATTTACAGAATGGGTGATCAGAGGGTGAAGGGTGCCATTAGACACCAGGGAAGGTGGTAGATATATGGCAAGGGTGATCAGAGTAGTGGTTGCTACTAGACATGATGGAGAGGTGGCAGATTTACAGAACAGGTGATTGGGGGTGGGTGGTGCCAATAGACACTGGAGAGAGGTGGCAGAGGTACAGAATGGGTAATCAGGGGCTGAGGGTGCCACTATACACCAGGGAGAGGTGGCAGATGGACTGTACAGAATGGGTGATTGGGGGCAGCAGGTGCCACTAGACACCAGGGAGAGGTGGAAGATTTATGGAATGGATGATTGGGATGGGGATGCCACTAGACACCATGGAGTTATATAATATCATGGGACAGGTGATCGGGGTGGGGAGTGCCCCTAGACACCGGGGATACCTGTATAATATGCATGAGGTGGACTTGGGAGGTGCCACTAGATGCCAGGAGCTGCAGCCTCACTGGTGTGCTGGCAATCAGGGGTGGGCAGCTGCAGTACAACCATCCCACCATCAGTGAGGTGGGGGCATGGGCTTTGCTTCCAGTTAAGTCATGTTTTTTGACAGTGGTTAATAGTGCCATTTTGGGTCCCATTTACCATCTTCATAAATGGTGAAAAATGCTGCTGTACCCATATGCAGGAGGGGACCCCCTCATTTGCATGGGTGCAGTGTTATTTGATTGCCTGAATGCTAATGGGTTTAGTGTGTGCACAAACCTGTTAGCTATGATGCTGACTTTTAAATGTCTGGCTTCTAATGTCCAACATCATCAGATCAGAACACAATATACAAAATGAAAAAGGAGGAAAGTTCTTTTGGCCAAGTACAGCACATGACATCCTCCACCTCATCTTCTGAGGAAACAATGTATTTGACTAAGCATTTTTTACCCATTTGGTCCCCACTTTATTGCTGGTATGTTGGCATACTGATGTTAGATTTGTGATGCATTAAAAATACTTTTCATCCTGTGTCTCTAGTGGGGCGCATGTGTTGCATCTTCCTTGGACTTAAACTAGGCTGTTTAAAAGGCGCAGTCATTACAGAGGCACCCAGAAAACAACAACAATAGTAAGATGGTGGGCATTTGAAATAGACTTGAAGAGCAGGTGGTGTCAGCGAGCAGTGTTACTACCTTTAAGCTCATATTGGCTATGTACCTTTGTAGACAATGGGGTGACTGGGTATTTCCACTGAGGTGATGGGGTAAACAATTGGATGTACCAGTAATTTTCTTTCTTTCTTTAAAGCAACAGTACATAGTAGTCTGCAAAAAAAATGTGATCGGAGAGTTTTTTAGTAACAATGTATTTTTGACACCCTTAGATTTATCAATAGTGTATTTTTAATGTCTTCAGATATGTTTAAAAAGCTTTTTTTGTCCAATTATGTTTCTTCACCCCCAGCACTGGAACTCTCTCAGGCCACTCCCCTCACTGGATCTGCTCTACTGCCTCCTGTGAACTCTGTCTTCTTCAAAGTCGTCACTTTCTCCCCAAGCCCTGGGAGGCACTCAGGGGGCCTGAGGAGACTGAAGGGGCAGAGGCAGGGAACCAGCGTTGGGCGTGTGGTGGTGGCACTGAGAGGGCCGTTGCCTATCAGTGCTGTAGGGGTTTCTGCATAATTGTTCCCGAGATCCATCCTCCCCTGAGCGTGGCACCCCACAGACGCCATGGTGCATGGCAACCCAGCCGGCATCAGCCACGCTCACCCGTACTTGAGGTCCACATCCTGCAGCACCCCCGCTCTCCACCAGGGTTTGCTGGGATGCTGGACAACCCAAAGCCCTCCCCACCCCCGAGAGGAGAGCAGCCCATCAGATGCTCAATCCTCTCCCTCTCCCTCTCCTGCGACCCCTGGCACCCAAGTTCGCTCCCAAACTCGGGTCACCGGTGTGGTGCAAGGTGTGGTGTCCAGTGCCTCAACCCTCAGCATCACCGGGCCAGGCCAGCATTTAAAAGCTTTTATTACTTATTTTGCACTTAATAGTTCATGTCAATAAAGGTAACTGCCATTGTAAATTTTTTAAATCTTTTCTGGTGAGGTAACCCTTTAACTATACAAACTAGATTTATACTGTGAATGTATTAGGATGGCACTAGCACACATTTCTGATGGTAAAGAGTACAGCATTGCACCAAGATGTTTAATTTATTCACTGGGGGTGTGGCAAGAAAACTGGAATATTTAAAAACTTCAAAACCACATATCTCAGTTCAGGAATGAAATAAAATGAAAATAAAATGGATACATTGTTTTTTTTGCCAAAATATGCATTGTTACTAAAACTCTATATGATGAAAGTATTTTCCCACTAACAGATATATAAGCAATAAGACATGACGGGGTGTTAGTTGTCTAGGGCCAATGCATGCCTATTTGTTTAGTGAGGCACGAGGTGCTTGTGCTAAGTGTCTTCAATACCTGGAAATGCATTAACCCCAGTGCTTATAAAATGGGCAACCTGAGAAACAATATAAAAATCCCACAACATGCATACTTTTTTCACATGAAAAATAGGAATTTTCTTTTGTTGAAAGTAACTAGTAACAAAAGAAAAAACTCTCCTTCCCCATCCATCAATTTTTGTTTATTTATTTGTACATCAGTTTACAACCTTTGAGTCAGAGGCTCATTTCCAAAGGTACCTCGTCACATTGAAGACAATACAGAACAGACACTTTGTTACAGCATACGAGTTACATAGCTTAGCAAGTACAGGTGGTTACATATATTTATACAAACAGTTTAGTTACAATGGTACATTCTTGTAAGAGGAGAAAGCAAAACAGTTGGATAATAACAGTGGCAATAGGCAATGGGGCAAGATTGAGTGAGTGAGGTGTGGTGCCGCCCAGTGAGCTTTGTCAGTTACGAAGTGAGCTATGCCTCATTTAGAGACAGGAGCAGCTGCGAGTATTAAATAGTTGGCTCCGAAGTGCGGTTTTGAAGTTGGAGATCATGGGGGCATCAGAGATGGGGGCAGGGAGCGAGTTATACCAGGATGGGGCTCTGTAGCAGAAGGACCTCTTTCCATGGGTGGTCCTGGATCTTGGGACCAGTAGATTGGTCTTGCAGGAGGTTCGTGTAGTAACTGAGGGTTGGGTTTGGTGGATGGAGGCTGTCAGTCCGGGAGGGAATAGCCCGAGAAGAGTTTTTTTTTTCGTGATGAGGCAGGTTTGGTATCGTAGTCGTTTGTCTAGATTAAGCAGTATTGCCTTGTCATAGAGCTGGCACGTATGACTGAGCCTGGGGGCCCCAGTAATTTGCCTGCATGCCTTATTTAGGGTGAGGCAAATTTTATTGAGGGCAGTGGTGTCAGCAGCACCGTATACTGGTAGGCCATAGTGAACAAGGGACAGTATTGAGGATGTAACCGCTAGTCGGAGAGCATCAGGGGGAGACAGTTTTTATAGCGGTAGAGGATACCTAGCCGCACATTAGTAGCTGATGCAAGTGCATCAATGTGGGTGTAGTAGGTGAGGGCTGAGTTGAAAGAGACCCCAAGGTACTTGTACGAGCAGACTTGTTCAAGTGGTTGTTTGGTGCTAGGGAGGATATGGAGTGGGAAGTTGCTGGCTTTGTTTTGGGGGTGGGTGAAGAGCATTGTTTTTGTTTTTTTGAGATTAATGACAAGCCTGTGCTCTTTGAACCAGGTTTTGTCATCATTATAGGATTGTTGTAGGGTGTTCTGGAGGGAGATGGAGTTACGGTGGGCGGCAAAGATGATGACATCATCTGCATACAGCAGATATTTACCAGTGCATGCACTGGGCAGGGTGTTAAGGTGGAGTGAGAAGAGTAGGGGTCCCAGGATGGAGCCCTGAGGAACCCCTGAGCGGATGGGACAAGTTTTGGAAAGTGCCCCATTGATTTTGACACATTGGGAGTGGGCAGATAGGTAGCTAGTGCACCAGGCGAGAGGCCCAGCAGAGAAACCAGTGGGGCAGAGGGCATCCAGCAGAAGAGGGTGGGAGAAAGTGTTGAAGGCCTTTGAGAGGTCGACGAACACTGCACCGGCTAGGGAGCTAGAATCCAGGGAGGAGTGTAGGAAATTTGAAAACTCAATTACTGCAGTGCCGGTACTGTGTCCTGCACTGAAACCGTGCTGTTCTGGGCATAGGATGTTGTCTTTGGTCAGGTATTCGGTGACTTGAATGCTCACCAGTTTTTCTAGGGCTTTGGAAAGGGGAGGGAGGATGGAGATAGGTCGGTAGTTCTCGGCAGAGGACCCGTCACCTCCTTTATGTATGGGTGTAACTATGGCAGTTTTCCATGCCGGTGGGAATTGCCCCAGGCAGAGGGATTTGTTAAGAAGGCTAGTGAGCGGGGCAAGGACTTGATCCAGCACCAGCCGGAAAATGCTGGGGTCCAGGGAGTTGCTGCCGGGACTATTGCTCTTTAACGCTTTGATCAGGTGAGGTCTGGCTTCCTGGGCGGTTACCCTACATAGGTGGAAACTGGGGCGCTGGAGGACTGGGACAGGTAGGGAGGGGTGGAGGGTCAAAGAAATTACTAGGGAGGACAGAGCTAAGGTCAGTAAAAGATGTATTAAGGTAGTTAGCTATGCAGGCAGGGTCGGTAGAGGTAGAGCCATCAATGGTGATTTGGAATGGGGGAAGGGAGCGCGTGCTCCCATTTAATTGTTTAACATTGTCCCAGAATGTTCGGGCACACCCCCAGGAGGATCAATCATCTGTGTTTCCAAACATTTAATAGATGAAATGTTTATCATGGAATACATTAATTCAAACTTCTGCTGAATTCTTCTGGCAGAATGCTCACCCCCTCACACACAACAGAAGGCCATATATGGAGCCAGTATCTCAATTTTGTTAGTGGCAGGGTGAGGAGCAGAGATTTCTCTGGCAATCTGGTAAGGATAGGAGGGTTATTTTTCATGACCACTAAAGATAACACAAGGAATTAAAACTAAATAGTACTTCATTTTTGAAATGTGTGTGTGTGTAGGGGTGTGAGAGGAAATTATGTTTAATGAATTATTTATTTTAAACATTTTTAAGGCATATTACTTTCTAGGGTAATTCCTCATTCCAGTGTATGAACTTGTTCCAACCTGTGCACTTCTAGGAAATTAGCATATGGATCTCAGAACTTATTCAGCCAGTCAAAAAACAGAACATTTCCAAACCACTTTTCGTCAATCAGGAAGCAGGACATTTCTAACCCATTCTATAATGCTGCTTTAATTGATACAGTGGGCCCAATTCACAAAGGATGACGCAGGGTTTACATCTAGCCCTGCATCAACCCTGGTGGCTGGCACAGCTGCGCTGAATTGTTTGCCGCAACCTGCACCTAATTCAAGATCAGGCACATTTGTGATACCTTTCCTGATTTACGACAGCATGTGTCAAATACTTGGTGCAAGCCCTATTAAATGGGTATCCAAGATTACCACAAGCTAGGCTAGAAAAAATTATCTAACTTGCGGCAGTTGGAACACAGGACTGAGAATCCCAAGTGTCAGCCAGAGAATGCTGCATGTCTGATACGCCAGATGTGTCATTCCCAACATGTTTGTGAATCGACCCCAGTATCTTCATATGTTTGTATGTTTGAAAGATGACTTTAAGCAACACGCTCTGTTTAATGTGTATAGCCTACAAATGCAATGATAATTATAAGTGTGGGACTGACTAGCAGATATGTCATTGAATAGATTTTCAAAACAGAAAGCTTTCTAACCTCCAGACTATATCACAGGCATAAGATCCTACAGGTACAGCTCCAGCCCCATGAAGATTTGACAGTTCAGCATGGAGTTTCCTTCAGCAAAACCTATTTTCAAATCACCAATTATCCTCAGCCCTACCAGAGTTACAATAGATAAACATTTACCTACTCTATTATGACAGGGCTGAGTATTAAGTGACTACTTGCTAAATAATCTATTTAGAAAATAATTTTGCCCATATTATAAAAATAATCTTGAAAATGAACTTTTGAGTTGAATAAACAAAAGCAGAACTTTGCCTTTTGTCAGCCCAGCCATCTGTTTGTTATTCTTTGTTCTGAGATGAAATAGATACCTTAAACATCAAAACAACATAGCAGTCCGTTCTGCTTACATGCCTCTAACAATACCTCTTCCCACCTGCAGGTCACTAGGTCATAGGTGAAAGGGTCAATCCTGTCAGCTCTTCAAAACTAAATCTTAGAATCCTTAATGCTTAAAGTTTTTGAGATCAGCTTCTAGAAGTGACTGAGCTTCCTTACCACAGGTGCATACCTCCATTGTAACTAATTGCTACAAAGATCACTGACTTTTTTTTTCCAAGTGATACTCCTTTGATGTTGACTTCTGCACTTCTCTGCTGCCTTCCTGCCATTTTAAACCATGGATTAAAGTTGTGAAATCCTTCTTTCAGTCACTCACTCACTCATTCATTCACTCACTCAGTGAGTCACTTAGAAGGGTAGCAAAAATCTATTTTTGCTTTGTGGGTATAAGTCACTTTCAGTACAAACATATTACGAGAATGGAATAACCATAACAGACTCGGCAATGCATATTTCACATACAGTAATTTAACACATTCGTATTTTGAGCACATTTATAGTAAACAAATAACAAAATGAATGCTTATTAAAATCCTTTTGTATCTGGCTAGTGGATGGTTATACATGTGAAACATAGTAACATGGAAATTAAAGTCTGGCAGGGATTTTAGGTCCATTATGTTACCTGACCCAGTCCCTTCCCCAGTTCATACCCATATATGAATAATTATAATATGCTAACATGTACCCATTTAAGGTTGAAATAATTATAGGAGATAGTATATATATTACTTCCTAACAAACAACAATTAAGAATTTAGTAGATCCAGTGATCCTTAAGAAAATAATTGGGAGGAATAAGTTATAGATGACATCACTTAAATTGTAGTGTTAATGGCTTAGAAAGTTGACAGCTTGCCTCTAGGGCTGGAAGATTATAAGGTCATGGGTTCTAGTCCTAAACTAGGAACTTGGTCTAATACCCAATACTGGCACAGTAGTGCAGTGCTAGGAAGGGGCTTACTACACTGTTGAGGTGCCAGCCTTTGGATGGGATGTTAAACCAGGGTCCTTTTGTTCCATTTCTGGTGTCTTGATGGAAGTTAAGTATTCCATGGCACCTATCCTAAGGAAAGGGCTTCTTCCCCAGTGTGATGGGCAACATTCCACCTGTCAATAGAAAGACGAGAACATATAACCTACCCCCAAGGATGCACCTGGACATGAGCTGCCACTGCTCTGCTGGACACAAAGTACAACTACAGTAAATATAAACATTGGAAGCATATTGCAGTTTCCAAGTACCAGAACAAGACACTTAAAGAACATCCTTATTTACCAATTTCTATAAATTTAGTTTTAATTAGCCAGATTTATAACTACCAAATGTTCAATAAATGGTATTGTCTATGATGTAGTCAAAAAGCCATCTTCATAATCTATCTGCTGTCAAATGATATATAGTCAGCTCTTTTGTGCAAAGAAGGAAAATGATAAAATAATATTTTTGACACTGCCTGAGGGATTTTTTTATGTGTGGTTAAATACAATGACAGAAAGGAAGTTTTAAGAATGTGTGCTGCAAAATACTTCACTGCCTAATACTCCTATCATTCTCTTCACTAAAGTCAACAAACAAACCAGGGTCTACAGCCAACCCTAAGGATTTTTTCAAGAGCTCATCTTTGCACCTGGATCCATCAGCTGATTTGACACTTATTACAAACAAAAGAAGTTCTTCTACAAGTTTGGCAATGACCCGCCTAGACCTGAATTGGCTCTTTACAGACATGCTTGGTAATGTCAACACCTCCCCTCCCCACCCTGATAAGAAGAACTAGGAGGCATACATAACATACTAACTAGTGCTGACTTAATGCTTTCCATATGGAGGCAGTGCAACTTGATACTGTAACGTTTAGAATTAAAGGAAGAAAAATAACTGTCAAATCAAAACTTATTTCAATTAGATGTGTTTTCAGTAACAATAACAGCTGGGGTAAAGTTCCATTCACTTTATTGAATTCAGCTTGCAGGATATATATATATATATATATATATATATATATATATATACATATATTTATTTATTTATTATTTATTAGCTTTTGGTAACCGGGTAAGTGCGCCAGGCAACAGACCTGCCTATTTTCAGGCATGACCCGGGAGAGCACAGGACATTGGTTACAATATGCAGAAATGCACAGACATAATATAGGTGTACAGGAGCAAAACAAGATATACATTGGGTAGCACAGTAATAGTTACATAAGGGTACATTTTAGGCATAGATCATAATTCCGTCTTTCAGATGAGACGTTAAACCGAGGTCCCATCTGCCTGGATTGGTGGTAGTTCAGGTGGATGTTAAAGATCCCATGGCACTTATCGAAAAGAGTAGGGGAATTTTCCCGGTGTCCTGGCCAAATTTCCCTCATTCACTAAAAATACCACCAACAGCTTAATCTGGTTCAAGGTCAGTTGGCATTCATCTGTATCCCCCTCCCCCGGGTCGTGCCTGAAAATAGGCAGGATTTGTCTAGTGCACTTACCCGGTCAACAAAAGCTAAATAAATAAAAAATAAATAATAAGGATGTAAAATAAAGCAATTAGGGTAACCATAAGACAGCTGAGGACAGTAAAGACATCAAGGTTCATAGCCACCTAGACAAACGTATTGCATGGGAGAACATTAGTGTAGTACTCAGGGTCAGACCCGACAGCCTGCAGTGGGACAAAGCAAATTAAGAGCATTTGCATTGGCCAGAGGCTAGGAGGTAGGTGAACAGCGAGTTTTGAATTCTGGATGGGAGGCCAAAGTTTTCTACCATAAGGGGAGTGAGTTCCAGAATTTGGGAGCAAAATGGGCAAATGCCTGTACACCCATTTTGTCATGCAAGGTCTAGTGGAGAGCATGGGGCAGAGGAAGACCTGAAGTGCGGGTGTGTGAGGCAGGAGTCAGGGAGGTTGGCAAGATAGACAGGGCAGGAGGTCTGAACAGGGAGTCGATAAGCAGCCTAGGAATGAAGCTTGAATATCCTTAGGCTGTCACCTAGGGATATTCCGCCTACCCCTGGGCTGCTTTATCGACTCCCTGTTTAGACCTATATATATATATATATATATATATATTTATTTATACATATATATATATTTATACATATACTATATATATACATATATATGCAGTATACAGCTAAATAGCTATAGATATATAAATTGTAGTCTTTCTGTCTGTCTGTCTGTCTATCTATCTATCTAATACACACACACACACACACACAACTATTGTATGATCCACTAGCAAGATATTAGTACTATCTTGCAAGTTGGTTACATCACAGTTACTATGCTAGCACACTTGGTGCATTACATTAGGAATTTTTTGCCAGTGTCTTGGTTTTTAATCATAATCATGTTCTTTGTGCCTTGTATACATATACAGTCTTGGTGGTGCATTCATGCCCATGTCTATGGTGCCAAGGCACTGCCATACACACATTCAGATTTATGTACACATGTGCACATGTGTATCTGGATACATAGTACTGTGCATACAATCCTGTAAAGAACAGTTGGGACTTTTTTCAATAAAAAGGAGGAGGAGGAGGAGGTGCCCAAATTACAGCAGAGAGCAACACGTGAACAGCATGGCAAGAGTCAGAGTTTGTGAGTATTTTTTTTCTTCAATTGTTTTATTGGCAAGGTTTTTAGTTTTTTGTTCCATTTGCTGCAGAGCTTTAAAGTTGCTGCTGTGCAAAGGGTGTGCTCTAGGTTTGAAAGTTTGTGGTTTGTAGCTTTAGAGTTTGGGGTGTATTACGTCTGTTTGTCAGTTTTTGTATCTAGTGATGTGTGTCTGGGACAAAAGGAAATAGGTGTTCATAGGTTGGAACTGTGCAGAACTTTTTAGTGATGTTTATTTTGTAGGTTTTTACTTAGTGTAGGGATTACTTGGTTAATGCTGTTTTAATATGTGAATTTAGTATGTTTTTCATGTTTTAATAAGATGTTTCTTTCATATGTTATTAATGTGTAAATGAGGTTGTTGTTGCAAGTATGAATAAAGTTGTAATTTGTAATAAGGTGGTTTGTAAATGTGTTGTTAAGGTGTCTATAGGTTGTTAATATCATAGTAGTTTTTAATTGGCTGCACGTTTGGCATTTAATTGGCTTGCTGTTTGAAGAAAAAAAACAATGTTTTTTCTTTGTAGAAAATGGTCCATCCATATATTATATCAAGCATTTGTCAGTGTCTGTTTGCTGCTGGTATGCACCTGTTGTTTTTATTTTTTTTATTTATTTTTGATGCTTGATGATGAAGTTTTGAAGATACTTGTTTTGTTTTTCATATAAGGATAGACTAGAGGACCTCAATATGTATAATCTGGAAGAGAGGAGACGGAGGGGGGCTATGATAGAGACCTTTAAATACCTCAAGGGCATACATAAGGTACAAGAGGGTAGCATCTTTTAGAAGAAAAAATGTTCAAGATCACTGGGTCATGATATGAGGCTGGGGGGTAGACTCAGGGGTAATTTGAGAAAGTATTTTTTCATGGAAAGGGTGGTGGATGTATGGACCACTGTCAGAGCAGAGGTGGTGTGGGCGCAAAAGGTAGTGGAATTCAAGAATGCATGGGATATGCACAAGGGAACCCTAGCAGTAGGAAAGAGAGTGTAAAACCCAGAGATCAGGTAGGATCTGTGGTATTGCAGTATATGCTGCTCCCCTCCCCCATGGTGCAAAACCCCATTACATCCTGGTGCGCCACCTGTTCTGAAGCGCAAGGGGTGGTGCAGGAACAGTTTTGGTCATGTCATCCTATTTCAAGCGCAGCCTGTATTTGAAAATCAGGATTGCTGCAACATCTGCAGGCGTGTCTTGGTCAAACCCTTTTGGTGCTGGCACCTTGTACAAAATTTTGGTGTTTGAAAATTGGACCCAGTATTTTAATTTTTGTCACAGTAAGTACTTAATGTACTTAATGTAGCAAGCTCTAATGCTTTTGATACTATCACATGTAGCTATATGGCAGACAAAGTAAGGGCTAAAAGAGTGAGTTTCAAGAAATATGAGGGGACCCAAATGGAGGAAGACAGGGAAGTGTACCTTGAATGTCTAAGGGAAGCAGGGAAAGCTGTTAGAGGAGTGCTAAGGTGCGGACAGAGGAGGGTTTAGCAAAGACTGTGAAGAAAGGGGAGAAGACATTCTATAGGTACATCAGCAAAAGAAGAAAAACTGTGGGGGAGGGATTGTGAGGCTGAAAGGCAAGGAAGGAGACTGTAAGGAGGGGGATCTGGACAAGGCAGAAATACTGAACAAATACTTCTGCTCAGTATTCACTAAGGAGGGAGAGGGACAAGGACCACAGTTGGGTAGCAGAGGCAATGGGGGGGGAGAGAAGTGGACACCAGTTCATTCACAGTGGAGAGAGATCTGGAAGAACTCACAAAGCTGAAGGTGGATAAAGCCATGGGTCCAGTTGGCATACACCTGAGGATATTAAGAGATCTGCGAGGGGAGCTAGTTGCATCTCTGGTCATCCTGTTCACAGAGTCACGTAACACAGGTGTGGTTTCAGAGGACTGGAGGAGGGTGCATGTAGTCCCACTGAACAAAAGCAGCAGTAGGGAGGAAGCAGGGAACTACAGGCCAGTTAGCCTCACCTCAGTGGGGGGAAGATCATGGAGACACTGCTGAAAGAAAGGATAGTAGCACACCTGGAATTCAGTGGTGCCCAGGATCTGAGGCAACAGAGATTCACAGCAGGAAGGTCATGTTAAACGAATCTGATAGATTTTTTTTGATTGGGTGACTAGGGAAGTTAATCAGGGAGGGTTAGTAGATGTTGCCTACCTAGATTTCAGCAAAGCCCTCAACATCGTCCCACACTGAAGGCTGGTTAATTAGATGAGTAGCCTGGGCATGGGACAAAAGGTGATACACTGGGTTAATAACTAGCTGATGGATAGGAGGCAGAGGGTGGTGGTAAATGGGATCCAATCCAGTGAGACAGGGGTGACCAATGGGGTACCACAGGGATCAGTACTGGGACCAGTCCTGTTCAATATCTTCGTTAGTGACATTGCAGAGGGGCTGGAAGGAAAGGTCTGCTTATTTGCAGATGACACCAAGATCTGCAGCAAGGTGGATACTCCAGAAGGGGTACAGAAAATGAAGAGGGACCAGGAGAAACGTGAAAGATGGTCGGAGGTGT
The DNA here is from genome assembly GCA_016271365.2 of Neoceratodus forsteri. Taxonomy (NCBI): domain Eukaryota; kingdom Metazoa; phylum Chordata; order Ceratodontiformes; family Ceratodontidae; genus Neoceratodus; species Neoceratodus forsteri. Next base: position 777,363,580 of record CM028137.1, read on the forward strand.
GGCAACTGAGGTTCAATGCAAAGAAGTGCAAGATTATGCACCTGGGTAGAGGGAACCCTGGGGAAAGCTACAGGATGTAGGGGGAGGTGCTGACTGTCACCAAAGAGGAACCTAGGGGTTATCATCTCTGATGACCATAAGGTATCAAAGCAGTGCATAAAGGCTGTGGTGAGGGCCAGTGGCATGCTGGGGTTCACTGGCAGAAGTATCACTAGCAGGAGGTAGGAGGTGGTGATGCCATTGTATAAAACATTGGTAAGGCCTCACCTGGAGTACTGCATGCAGTACTGGAGATCACACATGTGTAAGGACATAAACAAGGTGGAGGCTATCCAGAGAAGTGCAGTAAAGATGATCCATGGCTTGCACCACAAAACACATGAGGAGAGACTAAGGGACCTCAATAGGTACTCACTGGAGGAGAGAAGAGAACTGGGGAACATGATATAAACTTTCAAGTACCTCAAGGGCATAAACAGGGTTCAGGTGGGGGACCTTTTCCAATGTAGAAAAGGTACAAGAATGAGGGGGCACTGTATAAAATTGAAGGGGGGTAGATTAGGAGGTAATGTGAGGAAGTTTTTCTACACAGAGAGGGTAGTGGATGCTTGGAATAGTCTGCCACCAGAGGTGGTGGGGGCAAGCACAGTGGAGGGGTTTAACCAAATCTGGGATAGGTACAAGGGAACCTTGAGAGGGGAGGGAGTGTGAAAAGCCATTGATCACATAGAGTCAGTGGCCGCATACATGTATAGGGCCTATGGGCAGACTGGATGGGCCTAGTGGTTCTTATCTGCCAATAATTTCTATGTTTCTATAGGTTTGCTTCTCAGCACTGCCACTCAAGCTGGTATTTAGAAATACAGCATATTTTCAGAGGCCTGATTCTAGAACACATACAAACAGATTCTAGAACAGTAAACTTGATTTTAAAAGCCAGTTTAGATCAGCGCATTGTGCAGCGAACCCTCGCCTGCAGCAAGCTCAGATAAGCCAGGGCCCCAGCACCAGATTTTACAAAAACAGGGTGCCAGCACCAAAATCCTCAAATCTGCAGTAAGCCAACCTGTGTGTCAACCAAACAGCGCACAGAATGGGAGTGCTGCAGGCTGTGGCACAGGCTTGCAGCATCAGTGGCCAGTGATGACAACCCACCGGCCAGTCACCCTGGTGGTGAGCAGGTCATCTGGAGGCTATTCTGGCTTGTGGGGTGGGAGGGTCCAGCTGTGGGACAGCAGGGACAGTGTGGGTCTGTGGGGAGGGTGGATGCACTAGAACCACCATGGGGGGGGCTTGCAGGTTCTCATCTGCCACTGATCACTGGCCACTCCAGTGGTGGTCTAGCAGGTGTAAAGGGCTGTCTGGGCACCTTGCCCATGGGGCCACAGAGTCACCTCCGACCAGCGAGGATTGCAGCAGTGGTACCTGGCAGCTTAGGCCAGTTCTGATCTGGTCTAACTGCAGGGTCTGTCTGTTCCTTGGGGGGAGGGACTTGCAAAATTCCAATATAAGGGATATTGCAGCCTTGCCCCTGCCCTGCGCAAGGCCTCTTTTGTCATGGCACACCAGTGCAGTTGTCTCAAGGATGACGCAAGCCTGGTTGATGCAGGCAGTCTCCCTTCAGTTGCAGATAGTCCCTTACAAAATTGAGACTGGTGGAAGGAGCCCTTTGTGCCATTTTTCCTTGTCATAAGCCCCATGTGCCAGTCCCGACCTTTTGAAAATCAGGCCCAGTGTTTCTCAAATTAGGCCACCATAGCTGCATTTAGCTACCAGTACAATATTGTACTGCCACAGAGCTCTTTAGAGCTCCATTCGCAAAGGTAATGAAATGGAATGCAAAATGTCTTTTCTTTACATAAACATGGGAGATACACTTCAAGTAGAAATACACCAGGGACTTGATTTCATTTATTCTGTGTGAAAAGAAATGTGTTATAGGAACGTTGGTGTGTATCAGGGGGTCTGGGGTAAAAAATCAGGAGTGATGTCACCAGTAGGTTTTGGTGACTGCATTTTATGACCTTTTCAGGCCACCAGGATTTGGGGCTTGAGAATCACTATTCTAGAACATACTGTAAAACACAAATGTAGTAAAACATTACATCATGTGCCACACTTGTGGCAGTTTGGTGTTAGTAGCAGTGTTGGAAAAGTAGAGGTGAGCAAGTCACAGAAGGCTGGATCCTGACTTTAGCTTAGTGCCTGGCTTTGCTCGACTTGACCTCTATAAGCCATTGAGAGGCAAAGTTAAGCCGAGCCAGTTATCATTAATATAAGCAGTTTTCCCAGCCTTAGTAGTTAGTGTAGTGTTTGAAATGTTGAACTCCTATGTGGAGAACAGACTGCAGCAACCAGGGCCCGGCTCGTTTTGGTTTGTAGAGTCAAGCCAGATCCCTGGCTCAGCTCTGGCTTAGCTCTAGGTGAACAATTCCTGGCTTGCCTACCTCTAGGGAAAAGACTACCAAATGTATCCATTTCAGCCACTTACAAGCTCTTACAAGCATTTGCCAATGCTGAACGTTTGGTAGTGGTATGCACCTCTGTTTTTTTTTTTTATTTTGTCCTCAACTTTTGAAGATACTTGTTTTAGGATTCCTGTTATAGACATGACATCTACCATTTATGGTATATTGGCCGAAATGTTATTTTGCACAAGAGGTGCAAAAACAAATCTCAGCTAGGATTTTAAAAATCACACGTCACATTTATGAGGTTTTCTAGAAAAATGGCTATGTTGAAAGTTTGGAGTCAAAACTAGAGGAAAGGAGAGGCAGGGGAGATATGATAGAAACCTACAAATATCTAAACGGCATAAATAGGGTGCTGGAGGGTGGCATCTTTCAGAAAAGGAGATGTCCAGGAATGAGGGAGCATGACATGAAGCTGGAAGGGGGTAGACTAAAGGGTAGAGTCAGGAAGTATTTCTTCATGGAAAGGGTGGTGGATGGATGAAATAGACTCCCAACAGAGGTGATGGGGGCAAACACAGTGGGGGAATTCAAGCATGTATGAGACAGGCATAGGGAAACCCTAGCAATATAAATAAGGCGGTAAAGCCAGAGATCAAGTAGTTTCTGCTGCTTTTACAGTTGGCAAGGAAAATGGGCAGACTGGATGGGCCTAGCAGTCTGTATCTGCTGTCAATTTCTATGTTTCTTAAACACTGAAAATTAGAAAAGTTGTGAGTGAACACTGAAACAGTGTAAAGTTCAGTTATAATTTGGGCATTTTGCTGTATTTGTATACCAAATCTTCAGCATAGCCTTCGTATTACCCTGCCTAATAAACCCGACAGGTGAAGATTTTCAAATCCTCGCCAAAACGTCATTCCACACCATTGAAATGTCATTCCACGCCACAGGTATGAAAACACATTTTGGCCAGGATTTGAAAAATGACAGCTCCCACATTCATGAGGTGCTGTGAAGAAGTGGCTATGTTTAAAATTTGGGGTCAAAATATTGAAAATTACCGAAGTTACAAGCCTGCATTCAAAAATTTCAATGTAGGCTCATAACTGTGTTGCTTTTTAATATGTTTGCCCCAAATTTTTGCCATTGCCTTTTTATGATCCCACCTCATAAAGAAGTGCAGAGAAAGTATTCAACTCCTGCCCATAAGGTAATTTTGCCCAACAACTGCAAAATCACCTTTTGGGGCACAAAAATACATTTTGGCCAGGATGTGAAAAATGACATCTATCACATTCATGAGGTACTGTAAAGAAATGGCTATGTTGAAAATCTGGGGTCAAAATATTGAAAATTACCAAAATTATGAGCCTGTGTTCTCAAATTTCAATGTAGGCTCATAACTTTGATGTTTTTAAATAGCCTTCTTATGCTCCCTCCTCATGAACAATAGCAGAGAAAATATTCAACTCTTCCCCAAAAGGAGATTTTGTGTAGTGACCCTGAAATCACCTTTTGGGACAGATTTACCTAGTGTCACTTGCACTGTTCATGAGGTGGTTTACCAAACAAGGTATGTGGAAAATTTGGGGTACAAATATTGGCAAATGGCTAAGTTCAAAACCCCATTGAAATACATTGAATCGCATACCTGATTTCCTCAGTTTGCTGTCTGGCATTGAAGAGTGAAGAAGTGTCTGCTGTCCAGAGAAGATCATGGAGTGAAACCCCTGGTGGGTAAATAAGGGCTTGGGGCAGTGTGGGGTGGTGGCTGCTGAGTGGGAGGGTCAGGTGGGGGGGAACTAATGGTGCAACAGACATTGATGGATTGTTTTATTTTTACAGGCTTAAAAAAAAAGAAACTCAGAGGGAAGGTTTTCTAAATTGGGTTTGGAACACTGGGGAGTTAGGCACCCACAGTGTCAGTGTTATGTTGGGGGTGGGTGCTGAGTGGAAGGGTGGGTGGGGGTAGCAGTTATGGGGGCACCAGCAGTGGACACTGGGGGATTGGGCACCCCCAGTGTCAGTGCTAGAAATGGTGGTGGGGGGATGGTGGCCACTGGAATAGACATTGATGGACCATTTTCTTTTTTACAGGTGTTTAAAAAAATAAAATAAGAGGGGGGCTGAAACAGACATTGATGGATCATTTTCTAATTTGCAGGGAATTTAAAAAAATGCAGAGGGACAGCTTTCTGTATTTCAAGTTTTGACACTGGGGATTGGGCACCCCCCAATGTCAGTGTTATGTTTGTTGGGGGGTGGGTGCTGAGAGAGAGGGTCAGTTGAGGGAGAACAATTAGGGGGCATAAGCAACAGACATCAATGGATGGATTTCTTCATTACAGGCAAAATATTTAATAAAAACAACACTGGGGGATTGGGCATACCAGTGTCAGTGTTATGTTTGTTGGGGTGTGTGGGGTGGTGGGTGCTGCCAGAGGAGGGTTGGGTGGGGGAAGAACAGTTGTATGAGATGCCAGCAACAGACACTGATGTACATTTTTCTTTGTTGGAATGTGAGGAATTTCCATGACTTTGGGCATGCGCATTAGCATGGATGCTAATGTGCATGTCAGAGTCATAGATCCAAACACTGGCTCCCGAAGTTGAAAACCGCTCAGCTGTTTGTTGACACGGCTTCAAGCAGATCAAAGGACTGAAGCCCTCTCTGATTGGAGCAGCTTCAGTCCTTTGAAGTACAAGACGTTTCTGCCTACGGACCTGAGAGTTGCATCACGACCACAATGCATGGTCATTGATCTAGACTGCCAAGCCCCTTGCAGTTGCAACTACAATGGGCTTGGCAGTGACACACCTCCCAAATCCTGATGCACTCGGTCCCAAAATGTTTGGTGCGCAAGCGCAGCAAATGCAGAAATAGAAAATGATACTACATGGTGGTGGCTATCTTGACTCACTTTATAATATCTGTCTGTCTGTCTATCTGTCAGTTGGCACTGGGTCAGAAAAGCACAGACAAGAATGGCATCAGCATCATGAGTGCAGCAAAAGTGCTGTCAGTTTTGTTTTAGGGCACTGCCACCTGCACCCTCAACACGGGTGGCTCCGGCCCCGCACCTCTGGACTGAAGGATTCTCACTCGGGGGGGGGGGACAGATCATGGAGAAAGTTAAAAATCATGGAGCCATGGAATACTGTTTCCATGGCCCCACATAAAAAACTTGAAGTCCGAGTGCACAAAAAAAATAAAGACCAGGATTAGAACCCTGGTCTCCAATGTCATTGGCTGAGCTGCTCAATGCCCCAGTCCTCCATGCCATGGGAGCAGCTCAGCCAGCCTCCTGGATCCTGGTGTCCTTGTGTGCCATAAGCACCATGGACAGTGACTAGGTGAGCGCTTACTGAAAGTGCTATAAATCCTCTCCAGCTGTCCATGTTAGCACTACAGGGACTAGCGCTCTCTTGACTGGTGCTGTTCCTATAACACTAATCAAACCATGTACCCTATCTATCTATCTATCTATCTATCTGTCTGTCTGTCTGTCTGTCTGTCTGTCTGTCTGTCTGTCTGTCTATCTAGTAATACCCAACAGGGTGGGAGGTATTGGGGCTATACTGGACTGTCCAGGGGTGTAATGAGGCCTAATGCTGCAGGTGGAGGGCCTTACAGCCCCTGGAAAGTCTGGTATAGCCCATACTGACCACCCTGGAGGGCATTATTGCATACAGAAAATGGGTTATTTGTGAAATTTTAATAAAATAATTGAAAACTGAACCCCCTAAGAAATCAGTAAAAATGAATAGAAATTAATTTCCTTGTAAAATAGTCGCTCTGCTAGTATATCTGCCAGTAGAAGGCACTGCTGTTTTGAATAAAGCTTTTTCAGTTTTGTATCTGTGCTTGTTCCTTTGTGGCCTGCCTCCTCCCCCACCCTGCCTGTAGGACACCTGCAGTTTTAAAATATTTTTCACTTTTTTTATATAAAAATCTTACGTGATCCAGACATTGATTTATGCTGCTTTGTTGTTTTGTCAGCACAGTTATTTTGGCACCATTGACTAGCTGACAGAAGTCATGATTGCCATGACATGGAGATCTAAAAATTGTTGCAGCTATCTTCAGCTGCACCACCTAATTCATTATTTCTTTCATTTCTTTTGCATGCTTCAGAAAAGTTGGTGGCCAGCCAGTGGTTGGGTGAGGTGGTGGCGGGGTGTGTGTGTGTGTGTGCTACTTACTTTCACTCATGCATACTGCTTACTCTCACTCATTTCCTGCACTGCTTCATTGAAAAGATTTTCAATACTTATCCCATGATATCGGTGATTCAAATTGAGCTACTCAATAAGAGCAACTCAATTTGAGCACCTGCAAAAAGGGTGACAGTGCAAAAACAGTATGTGTCAGGACTGCAACCCTCCCCAGGCATTGTGCAGTCTCGGAGTTAGTTATAAAAAGTTAAGGGGGGGCAGGTGTGTGTGAAGCCTCCCCATATCATATACTGCCGGAGGTGGGATCACAGTTCTGACAGTCTCCAAAATTGGTCTGTGCTCTTTTTGTGTTCGATGTTTAATTTTTGCTGATATACTCCTTGCCCTTATTGTTTCACTGAAATCACATAGACCTTTCAATAGGAGTTTTGGGGGCGGTCCATCTCCTGGAGTACTAGTACATCCTACTGCTAATTTTTTATGTTTAATTGACATCATGAGCAGCAGACAGATGAGTAAGCATGGTTGGGGTTGCACGTAACTTAGTAAAGATGTAGGCAGCATGGCAGGGATGAGTGGCAGTGTCAAGCAAACATGCAGAAGGTATGATTTTAAACTAAAATATGAGAAAAGCTTTCAAAAGTATTCTGTTTGTGGGTGTTTACTGTTTTTTTGAGCTGGTGGGATGGCCAAATTAGCATCACTGTTTAAGTTAAGTAAGTGGGGAAAAATGGCTGCCAGCTAGTTTTTTAAATTCTTGGGATTTTTTCAACCCATTTTCTATCTGTCAGTCTGTGTGTCTGTCTGTCTATCTTAGGGTTGACATGCAAAGCTTAGAAAGTAGGAAAGTGGCAAACTAGGGTTAAATGTCCCTGGAACCTTGGAGAATTTTAAATGGTGTTCCTCAGGGTTTGAATAAACATAGAGCCATTACAGAGCAGGACATGTAAAAATTTAGTTAATCATTACCTGCTTTGTGCAGGGCCCTTATGGTCCTGCACAGAGTAGGATGAATAGGGCCCTTTGGGCCCTGCCCAGCACCAGAGCTGAGTCTTAAGCTGCTTTCCATAGCAAGATATGCATCCTAACTTGCAAGCCCCACATGAACTATGTACAAGTTCTAACTTTGTTTAGGACATAGTACATTTTTGTGACTGTTTTGCTGTTTCAAACTTTTTGTTTTTGTTACACTTATAAAATTTCTCACAATTTTTTTGGTGTCTAAAAAACTAAGCCCTGACCTGTGCATACTGTGCATGGACCTGGTTAGTGTCTTGAACTTTTCTTCTTTTACTCATAACTTGACCAGTTTTGCCATTTTGAGCCCAGATGTTCAGTGTGGCCAAGTTGCCACTCACTTTCACAAACACATAAGTGACACTTTTTCAATGTGCTCCACAGTGTGTTTTTTGGGGTTGACCCCCAAACATATTTCAGGTCAGACTTACAAAGTGCAACTTATATGGTTGTGAGGTGACATGGTGACTTGGTCACTGTGATAATGTTGGGTAAAAATGGCTTGAATAAGAGAAGTTCCATCTGTCTGTCTATCTATCTATTTCTGATAGAAAAATTTTGCATAGAAGAAAATAATGCCATCAAGGGGCTGTAATGGTCTCATAAATCTGAAGGGCAACTGGTATTATTAATTCATTAAAGTCCCAAAATGAGATTCTTTTTAAATATATAACTTTTCCATGGTTTTTACCTTGTTTCTGAAATTACATTTGGGTAGTCAAAAATGTCTATATTTTAATTTTTTTAAGAAATTAAAAAAAAATTACCTGCTCTGCAGAAATAAACTTCACTAAACTGCAGGCTAGCTTTATATGGGTGTGGATGAAGTGTGTTCTTGAAGAAACTGGGCAGGGTGTGTCTTTGAGTTTGAGGCAGAGAGCTGAAAAGACTGAAGAGGCTGAATTTTGCAGCTTACTGACTCTACCCTCAAAGAGATGGATCAGGGACTGTTCACATATACTATCTTTCTCTACTTAAAAAAGGCATTAAACCCTATTTCCGTCACCTACTAGATAAATCCATGGAAGTAGGTCTATCTGACCTAGCATTCAGTTGGTTTCATTCCTTCCTGCTTGACAGACACCTGTCAGTCCAAGTTGGTGGTGCCCTCTCTCCCAGTTTTCCTATCTATGTATGAGTCCCTCAGGGTTATATCCTTGGCTCCATCCTATTTTCTTTCCTTGTAACCTATCACCTTCCAGTATGCATCATCTCCCACATCCAAAGATAAGCAGACAACACCAGACTTTTTGGCACTGCAGTATAGCTACCACTTGTGATGCCAGTGATAAGGTTTGGAAGCAAGCCTCAGTCATTGGCAACTGACTGAGGTGAGGATACCTGAACATTCTAGACGATGGTCTTTTCCTCCAGGAAGGGAGGGAGGTTAGCTACCTTTGCTACAACACTGCCACCTTGGTGCCAACATGTGGAATTACAGAAGAGGTGAAGTGGGAGGAGAACATTGACTGTGCTCCTCTCTGGCATGCACCGCGTACATGGGCTTGGAGCACCTAACATGCCAGTATCTCAAGCGGGTGGGGGGATCAACAAAGAGGAGAAGCCTAGTTCTAGCAGGATGATCTTGGGCATGTTCAGGCCAGGCATCTTGCCACTAGCCACTCTCTACACCATGTGTTCTCCTGACTCTGTATCCTAAAAGAGGTGGAGGATTTGAGACAGTTTGGCCAGACCCCACCTTGGGGGTAAGCTGATAGGTTTGGAAATCAGGGAGGCATGTGCCATGGATGCAAGGTGACAGGGCTGGACCTGACATGGAGGAGGAGGAGGGACAAGCCAGAGTGTGAACATAAAAAACAAATTAACAATAAATAAATGAATTAATCAATAAATAAAAGTGATGACCTACTAACTGCAACAGCAAGTCCTAAACAGGGAAAGGAGAGTTTGTTAGAGAAAGAAAGTACTTTAAACAAAAATTAGTTACAGTATTGATGACTCTTGTTTTTGAGGGTGACCAAGATGCTACTTTAATAACAGCTCCAATGAATGGACTCTTATACTGTATATGCATACAGTTCATTTATTTCTGGATGTTAGCCATACTACTACACTAGCAGGCAGCAACGGATTCACACTGTGCAGTATACTGCTGATGTACAGGACTTAGGATTAAAGTTCTGATCTCACTTCCAATGTAAATCAAAAAAAAAAAAGTTTTTTCTGATGTGGACCACTTAAGGTTTGTTCATCAGTGGTCAGCAGAATGAGAGGCAAACATGGCTCAAGTTGTTGATTTTACTGTAGACTAATAAACATCTAATTCAGGTCCTGATAAGGCATTTTCTCCTTGCTCTGCAGCAAGAAATAAGACAATAAGGACAAGTGAAGCCATCAGTAGTTACTTCCCTTTCTTATCCTGTTGATTATAATGTCCAAAATGCAATTATAGTACTGTGTGTTGTTGTTGGGATAAAATCTAAACTGTGACTTGGTGACCTGAATGACTTTGTGATATGTATGTCTATGTAGGTTTAAATGCCATTTTGGCAGTTACTGGTATTATTATCATTTTCCTAAGTACTGTACTTAACTTTGTTTATTGGCCAAGGATGGTTCATCCTAATACAAACACTTAATGTCTGTTGTAATGACCAACCAGCTAGTATAAGCATTCAGCTTTGAAAAATGTTCATTCTTTCTTAGCAAAACAGTAGCAGTATCTAGACTGTGCCAAAGTGACCTTCTTCTGCAGTGTGATTCTTTTAACTAACTTTGAACTATGTCATAATTGAAAAGCCTATTGATTAATTTTCCTACTTCTCAATTCCATTACCTATGGACATATCCTTTATTTTGTTGAAGCTAATATACATAATGGCGATATATAATGAACTCTTTCACAGCCAAGGTGGCTACTTAAATCAAATATTGCACTGTGTTTCTTATTTTTAAAGTGTATATCCTGTAATATGTGATGCCACAGTTAGTATGAATTATGTAAAAACCTTTATTTTTTTGTCATGTAATATGATTTTAAATTTGCCCATGAAAAGTTTAAATTACATACTGAAGTGTATAGCTGCTCTTTATGTAACCTCTTTGTTACCTGGGGTTACTAGAATCCCAGTAAGACCTAGTGGTAGGCAGGGAAGGCAGTTTGTGAAACTCCAGTTAAATGGGTTTCACAATGTCTCACTCTGTCCTCAGTCACAGCTGAGACTTGAGAGATGACATCATAATAGAACTGTCGCAGCTGCATGAGCCACATTTGGAATCTTCAGCTCAGAGAGTGAAGTTTAGAACTTTGGGAAATTCAAAGGCAGTCTTCCGTTTGTCCTTAAGCATGAAGGAAGCATTAGTGTGCAGTGTGATTTCTCACTCAGAAAAAGGGAAGTGTTCCTGTATTTTACCTTTTTAAAGTGGTGGAGACCGCTCCCCCGGTCTCAGTGCCCCCCTCCCTTGGGGGGGGGGAAAGTTCTCTGTGGGTTCCAGGGGCAATCCCCTTCTCCCACCCTGGGAAGAAAGCTGCCTGATTTAAGTTCAGTCTGTTCATGTATAACAGCAAAGGTTACAGTACTTCACCTGTGGGGCACCTGCAACGAATGGGTGAGTGTTTGGCTCCATTGGAAGGGGCAAACATCTTGTTTTCTTCAGTTGGATTTCAAGTATTGGGGACTGCTATTTGGGAGGACTATGTCAACTAGGACAAACAAATAGAGCAGTCAACTGTTTAAAGTGTTAAATGGATTTAAAGTTCGCTGTAGAGGGGGTGCTTCAGGTCATCCACTGTTCAATCTACATTTTAAAGTCTAAAGTTTTCTGTGTGTCCAGAGAAATGGCCGGGTATGGACTGTGGGAGCTGGAGGTGGGAAAACCCCCCATCTTTAGTAACCAGGTCCACCTCTATGGATTTCTTCTGTGTTTTTGCTACTTGCCTCATGCACTTGGCCAGTGATGGGGTGGGTACCTAGACGTGGGTCGCAACTTGAAAATCTCTCTAGGAGTCACAGACTCTAAGTGGTGTGGGGAGCCACAGGATGGGAAAATTACTCCTTGTTGGATGGGAGTTTCGATTGGAAGTACGAAAACAAAATCTCTCTAGGAGTCGCAGACTTCAAGTGGTGTGGGGAACCACAGTTTGGGAGCCTCCTTGTTTGATGGGATGTCTTTCCAAGTAAAGTTTGGGTTCATTCGCCAAGTGGACCATCACTGAGTGGCCGCAGGGACACGGGTCAGTCGGGCTATGTATCCAATGCGCATGCAAAGTCCAGGCTGAGTGCCTGCGGGTCCAAAGCCAGACATCTGTAGTAATGTGTTCATTCCTCAAATGGACCGCTGTGTTTAACCTCTAATCTGCATTACAGTAACGTAGCCCTTTGGGGGACCATGCAGTGCTTTGTTTATGTTCAGTGAGTTAATAAATAAAGCCACACTGAAAAATCCCAATTCTGGTTCTGGACATTACAGTTATTGCTTCCTGTAGTTGGATTTACTTGGGTGCCCCTGTGCAGAGTAGCCAAACCTAGGTCTCTTGTGCCAGGTAACCTCATCCTTCCCCGAACCCGTAGATACATATGTGAAGATAAGTGGTACAAAAATGGAGGCACCGCTTTGGATTTGTTTGGGAAGGAAGGTGCTTGGGCAAGTAGGCTAGCGTTTTGGCTATCTGGCAGTCGGTAGCCCAAAAAAGTTGAAGCAATTTCCCTAGTGTGTGCTGTGTGCTGTGAATCTTGTGCTGCTGTTTAAAAAATGCCAACTGTTTACCAAGGAGCTGTAAAGCCAAAGTGTGTGTCCTTGTCCTGCATCAACATAGTTTACAGCGTTTGTCAGTTTTAAAATAAAGTTCTGTGAAGGAAAGTGTGGAAAACTAGGGGTAGCAACAGAGAAATTATGCCCTGGACATTGGAAATGCTTTCTGTGCAATACTAGAGACTGCAGAGTTAATGGCAATGTTACATGGTTGAAATAGGCTCCTGCCGTGGAGTCAGTTGAAAAAAAAAAAAAGTGCATCTTTTCAGTTTAAATTTGCCTGCTCGACGATCGCCGTGAGGAGAGGAGCCCTCATGAGAAAGAAGAGGCTCATTTGCATGGCATCGTGTGGTTGGTCAGTTTGCCATTAGTCCCGCTCCTCAGCCAGCTCTTCAGAGTCTGCTTCAGCATTCGAGAGGGAGACAGAGAGTAGTGCGTGTACTAGCAGTGGAGGAGCATTCGCAAAGTGTTCACAGTGCTGTAAACAGTAAAAAAGAGTGACTTTCCAGTTAACAATTGGGCTCAACCCACTTATAGATCATGGGATCAGTGAATAGTGTGGTTAATACTACAATCGTGGAGACTGTCCGCCCGTTTGCAATCTGAGGCCTTCAAAATCTGGCTGCAGGCCGTTTTACCCCATCGCAGCAATCTGCTTCAATAACAGTGAGTAAACGATTTAAAACTGCTCAAATCAGTGATTTTCAGATAATGCCATATAAAATGTGTGTGCAGCTGTATAGTCGCTTTGCAAGTAGCGATTGTGTGATGTCCTGCTGGCAAGTGCAAGTCTGTGAAGCCATTAAATGTGTGCATAGCAATGAAAGTAGCCTCAGTTTAAAGTTTGCAGCCAGAGAGAGACTGTGGGTTGTAAAATAAGTGCAACACTAGTAAAAGCAGGCAATCCTGTGCTGAAACCTGAAGTTTTAAAAGGGACTGTAATTAAATGAATGTTGCCAGCAAGTGAAAAGTCCAAGGAAAATCCTGTAAATGTGTGAATAGCCAGGACAGAGCAAGTTGTGCAGTTTGAAATAAAAGTTATTAGTAGCTGATGTAAATAGGTGCGCAGTGGCTTGACCCAGAGTCTGAATGTTGATGCACAGGAGTGCTGCTGCCGCCATTACAGGGTGGGGTAGTAAAGTAAACACAGCAGCAGAGGAGCCATTTTAAAGCTACAGAGTGTGTTCATTTAAAGTGGGACTTTCAGTTACAGTGAACTTTTGTTTGTTTTTCTGCAGTTATGGCCTCAGGACCAGCTCGTTACCCGGATCATGCCCGGGTTGCAGTAACAGCAGCAGTAAATAGATTGAGAGATATTGAAAATTGGTGCTATAGAGGGCAACTCCCTCCTGATGTGGCAATTCCTAATTATCCAGTGCGTTATGCCAGATGTGCTTGAGTGCTGGAAGGATGTCTTCATGATTCCTCACTGTGCTGGATGTCTATAAAAATATGGCTAGTATAAAGTGCCTCAAATTCGTTTGGCTCCCACATGGACACAACTTCAAGAATCTGCAGTTGGCAGCACACAGCATCAGGCGGAGCCTATGGAGGAAGGTCCCTAGGGGGAGTGTGGCACAAAGTTAGAGAGTGCAGAATTAGAGACTGAATCTGAAATTGAAGCATTGGATGCTGGATCTCAGAAGGCAAGTTCAGCTAAAGCATCAATAGTCCCCTGGGTGGGGGGGCCTAGCCCAAGTCTCGAAGGTGAAGATGAGGTGCGGGAGGCCTTTGAATGGAAGGTATCGACCTCCGCTCCCAGTGATGAATGGAAAGTCTCAGGGGTGAGAACTACTGCTCACTCCTGGGCTCAGATCCTCAGTGAAGAGGAAGATGAGGGGGAACCTATGTGGCCTTGTGAGAAAGGAACGGGTACACAGCCTCAAGATCTTGCCTTGGAGGAATGTGTTCAAGAAGGTGGTGATGTCACTGCCCTGGCTTCACCAGAAGAAGATGTCAGGGATCCTTTTTTAATTTCATTGAGGATGCGAAGCTGGCAGAACCAGGACTGGCCACCCCCAAGCCAGGCCAGCGGTCTCAGATTGACCAAAGCAAGTAAAGAGGAGAGACTGGCTCATAGAAAGGCCAATGAAATCTTTGGTATGACCTTTCCTACCTTTCCTCGGAAAGTCTGGGAGGAGGTTGAGAACTGCAGGAAATCCTGGATCTGTGATGAAGCAATAAAACATGTGCATCTTGGGGCTAACCAGCATGTAAAGAATAGACTGTTCCACGAAAAGTATACACAGTGGAAGAGAGGCAGGACACTGTTTATGGACAGAGTGAGAATAGTGGATGGAGAGGGACCCGAAGTCTCCCACTGTGTGAATTATGTGCGTCCAGACGGAGTAATAATTCAAGCCCCTGACCCCCTCTACTATTGGCCTCAGTGCAAGGACCTCCCAGTAATTAAGCCCATGCGTACAAAATGGAGAGCCGAGCAGTGGTAGTCAATACTGCCACATCTAGACTGTGAAGTGCCCTTATTGAACTGCCAATATGAATAAACAAGGAATCAGGTGCCCCATATTCTTCAGTCCACAGTGTACTGCCCTATTCAGCAACCATCTGCTGGTACCACTAGATGACTTCAGATCCAGAGAGGACACCATCCCAGCTGTTTTCCTGTTCATCGCCTGGTAATCGGATGACGCCGGACCAGCTGTTTCTCTTTTTGTTCCTGTTCTAAGGTTCCTTCTCCAGTTATGACATCAACCCAGTTGTTTCCAATGTGCACTCCTGTGGTTCGGAAGATGTCCGCCCAGCTGTATCAGAAAAGCGCTGCCAGGAGAGTCTTGGAAGGACCAGGTTTGTGATCCGAATACTTCAAGAGGCTGGTAAGTCCGCAAAACCCTTTTATTCTATCTTTATGACATTGCAATACACAACCTGCACTACAGACTTCAAACAGTGTAGGAACTGTCACAAAGACTCTCCCTTCGGGATTATTGCCTTAAAGAACTATGCTCAGGGGTTCCGCCCAGGAGAGACTCTTTAATGGACTGGCCTTGGGCCTTGTAGTCACTAGTGGGACATTTAGGGCATTCCATCCCCAAAGGTGTGTTGCTACCAATGTCATTGTACTTTAATGTAAATACTGTTTTCTACCTTTTTTTCTAAAAAAAAAAAAATCTTTTCTTTTTGGGATTGTTCAGTGCTTTTCTGTATGGTAAGGGTTGTTGTTGTTGCTTAGATAGACTGTACATGCAGATTAGGATGTGTTTTTTTTGTTTTTGTCTTTTCTTACAGGTGTTCCTGGAAGACAGAAGAGAAGACAAGAAGAGGAGGAGGGGCTCATCGGAGTCCCTCGTCAGTGCTTATCGTGTAGAATTTAAATGTACTGTGTTATTATTGCTAAAGGTTGTAGTTGCAGGCTGCCCAAGGTCGGGGAGGTCGCCGGGTTTTGTTTTTGTTTGGGATGTTATGTTAGAGGCAGATAGGTTTTCCCTAGAGGGTTAGAGGGGATGGACAGGCTGTGGCCCTGACCTGCAGTAGGGGCCGCAGTGCTGATCTATCAGGGCTATGCTCTGGATGGTTCTACCAGAGCCACTAGGTGTCCATAGTAAGTGGATAGAGTAGAGGCTGATATGTCAGCTATAGGCCTCTAGGCCCTTAGTGTTGCCTACCTGTGCTTGCACATGGTAGGAGGGGCCTGATCACCCCCTCCATGAGTAGCACATAGGGTGGGATGGCCTGGGCGGTGCATAATAGGACAGTCATTTCCTGGTCAAGAAGCGAGTGTAACCCCTTTGTTGCAGGTTACTAGAATCCCAGTAAGACCTAGTGGTAGGCAGGGAAGGCAGCTTGTGAAACTCCAGTTAAATGGGTTTCACACTGTCTCACTCTGTCCTCAGTCACAGCTGAGACTTGAGAGATGACATCATAATAGAACTGTCGCAGCTGCATGAGCCACATTTGGAATCTTCAGCTCAGAGAGTGAAGTTTAGAACTTTGGGAAATTCAAAGGCAGTCTTTCATTTGTCCTTAAGCAAGAAGGAAGCATTAGTGTGCAGTGTGATTTCTCACACAGAAAAAGGGAAGTGTTCCTGTATTTTACCTTTTTAAAGTGGTGGAGACTGCTCCCCCGGTCTCAGTGTCCCCCTCCCTTTGGGGGGAGGAAAGTTCTCTGTGGGTTCCAGGAGCAATCCCCTTCTCCCACCTTGGGAAGAAAGCTGCCTGATTTAAGTTCAGTCTGTTCATGTATAACAGCAAAGGTTACAGTACTTCGCCTGTGGGGCACCTGCAACGAATGGGTGAGTGTTTGGCTCCATTGGAAGGGGCAAACATCTTGTTTTCTTCAGTTGGATTTCAAGTATTGGAGACTGCTATTTGGGAGGACTATGTCAACTAGGACAAACAAATAGAGCAGTCAACTGTTTGAAGTGTTAAATGGATTTAAAGTTCGCTGTAGAGGGGGTGCTTCAGGTCATCCACCGTTCAATCTACATTTTAAAGTCTAAAGTTTTCTGTGTGTCCAGAGAAATGGCTGGGTATGAGCTGTGGGAGCTGGAGGTGGGAAAACCCCCCATCTTTAGTAACCAGGTCCACCTCTATGGATTTCTTCTGTGTTTTTGCTACTTGCCTCATGCACTTAGCCAGTGATGGGGTGGGTACCTAGACGTGGGTCGCAATTTGAAAATCTCTCTAGGAGTTGCAGACTCTAAGTGGTGTGGGGAGCCACAGGATGGGAAAATTACTCCTTGTTGGATGGGAGTCTCCTTGTTTGATGGGAGTTTCGATTGGAAGTACGAAAACAAAATCTCTCTAGGAGTCGCAGACTTCAAGTGATGTGGGGAGCCACAGTTTGGGAGCCTCCTTGTTTGATGGGATGTCTTTCCAAGTAAAGTTTGGGTTCATTCGCCAAGTGGACCGTCAGTCGAGTGGCCGGCAGGGGGAGCCAGCCAGTCGGGCTATATATCCAATGCGCATGCAAAGTCCGGGCTGAGTGCCTGGTGGGTCCAAAGCCAGACATCTGTAGTAATGTGTTCATTCCTCAAATGGACCACTGTGTTTAACCTCTAATCTGCATTACAGTAACGTAGCCCTTTGGGGGACCATGCAGTGCTTTGTTTATGTTCAGTGAGTTAATAAATAAAGCCACACTGAAAAATCCCAATTCTGGTTCTGGACATTACAGTTATTGCTTCCTGTAGTTGGATTTACTTGGGTGCCTCTGTGCAGAGTAGCCAAACCTAGGTCTCTTGTGCCAGGTAACCTCATCCTTCCCTGAACCAGTAGATACATATGTGAAGATAAGTGGTACATTTAAACTTGAGCAGGGTTGCACCTTATTGGTAGTAGGATGAGAGACTTCAGATGAACACAAGGTGTTACGGGAAGTGGTGATGGTGGTTATGCAGGGAGTACTCTAACCTAATACATATAGAGTTACATAAACAATGATGGCAGAAAAAAGCCTGTCAGCCCATCCAGTCTGCCCACTCCGTCTAACTACTCAGCTCTGGCTTTAGTGGCCATCCCTCCCCTATACCTTGGTTAAAGGAAACCATACTTCTACCCTACTTATGCCCAATTGTGGTGTTTGTGGAACACTGTGCTGTCACAGGTACCATCTTTTGGATGAGATGTTAAACTGCGGTCCTGTCTACCTGTTTTGGTGGTTGTTTCAGTGGAGGTTAACAATCCTATGGTTAAATCTCCCCGTTTGCTAAAAACACCAACAGCTTAAACTGGTTCAACATCAGCTGATTTGCATCTCTGTCCCCCTCTCTGGGACAAGGCTGAAAACAGGGAGTATTTCCCAGATCTTCTTTACCAGTCAGCAAAAGCTAGATTGAAAAACAAACAGAGAATCTGAATGCAAATGCATTGAAGCAAGGGTTACCCAGGATGGGCATTTGTAACAGTGCTAAATTTCACAGAAATACAAAATTATATGTACCCCTCAAATGCAAAGCATGGGAAGTATATGTAAATTACCACAAAGGAAAGAAGGCTTGCCCACTTAAATCAATGTTGAACGTTGCCCAAATGCCTCAAAGCAATCTGCAAATGCTGAGAACAAACACAGACGTGTTTTTTTCCTTTTTCATACTTAGCAGCATGCCTCACCTGTATTTCACCCCAGGAAGGGCAGAACGCCTTATATGATCTCATAGGTTTTGATCATGTGAGCCCAAACCAGGAAAGCAATTTAAAAGACAAAAGTCATCAGCCACCATAGTTTGTCCTCAGATCCTTATAATTCTTTTTTAGGGTACTGAAGGAAATCTACACAAATCTCTCTAGAGGCAGTTCCCCCAAAAAGGAATTCTGTTAATGTCTCAGAATTTCCACAATTATAATATTTTTTTTCTGTATGTAACGTATCACTTTACATATGGTTCTGTGACACTACTGTGGAGATTACTGGAATGGGAAGGCTATCTGTGGTAAAACTGCATTTGTTTTACTTCACATATTACTTCACAATTGATCAGTGAATGTCACCTTAAAAGACCTCATGTGTGAAATAATTACAAGGCTATCAAAAGTCTTCACCAAATAACTGAACCATAAATGCTTTTACAAATCATGCCCTTCAGTCATGCACATGTGTACATATTAGTTTAAGGTTTTTTGGTTTATTTTGGCAACGCAGGCAGTTATGTTTCAACAAATTGTTCAAATGCAGCATGTCCTGTTTTGTTTAAACAAGGTAATTAGCTGATGAAATCTTCATATTCTGCTGTTGGGCACCAAGAAATCTTACATAAACTACTAGACCACAAGTACTTTTTTCCTTATCCCTCCCTATTTTCACTTTCAACTGTTACCAAAAATCTACAGGTTTACAGTTATCCCCAGAGTTACGCTTTTATCTTTGACCTGCTTAGAGATATTACTTTTGAAATGCCTGACCTTTTGAAGATTAGAAAAAGCTGCAAAAACCAACAAATAAAAGACAAGTTTTATGCTGCATCTTCCTGAAGTAGCTCTTCAAAGCTATGGCAAAAAAAAAAAACTTAAAGTGATTACTTGGGGCTGTGTTTGCACTGAGATTACTATACCTTGGGAAAATGTTTTTCCCAGCAGAAGACTTACAGCTAGAACAAAACAAGTGCTGGCAGAGTCATTAAGGCTGCTAATGCATTAGCTTGATAAGTGTGTGTCATGGTCTTAAACATAAAATTAAAGTGCCATGCATGGTGGCTGCCTTATTTGGCTTTGTGAGTTTACAAACATGATGCACAGTTGTGAGATTGATTCTGACATTAATGAACACATCTGCACTAATCATCTTTTGCAAATTGACTGGCATTCCCTTTGCCTTTATCCTTCTGCATCAACTGAATGGGATTTTCATAAATCTAGTTTTCTTTAATTTTTTTTACAAGCATGTACCCCTGAAGAAGTTCAGAAATTGGGCTACATTTTCCCCCTGGTTCAATTCAGATATTTTCACTTTAAATAGACAACACAAATGCTTATGCTTTTGTATGTGAAAGTAAATTAGCTGATTACTGGATTCCCTTATGTGTTCTATTATAATCACTGTAGTTCTGCAATCAAGGCTGCTACAAATAATTGTCTTTAATCTCATATACCTCTTTTCAATAATAATCCTCATGGTCTTTGGCATAACATTAAACAAATCCAGTGTGACTGTCCTCAGGAGGGCATTCATACCTCTTTATTTGATGATGATGTTGTCATCTCTGATAAACACAAGTGATTTGATGCATTAATTTGCATTTTCCAGGGTAGGATGTGCATTTGAGAGGGCTCATCATAATTTGAAACCTCTTACCTTTACTTCTTCTTGTTCAATTCTAATTCTTATTCATGTTTTTCTTTCAGAAAAGTTAGCATTTTTGAGGTAAATAAAAGCCTTACCATTAATTGTAATAAGGCCTTGGATTAAATCAGCTTAATTCATCAACTGCACAATAGCTTTCTCAGTTAGTTCTGAACATCTTACATATTTGTTTGTCCTCTTAATTTCAGAAAGGGTTTTACCAGATAATTGGAGATCAGCTGATGTGGTTAGAGTTTTCAAAGGGGGTACTTCTTTTGACCGCATATGATACCAGCCTAATTGCTCTAAAATTGTAGAAAAGCTTGTTTTTGAAATAATTTAACTTTGTATCTTACTTCTCATGCTTTGCTTTCCTCATTTTAGTCCAGATGCATGCCCAGTTATAGTGCAGTTCGTACAGTGATCCCAGTTGTGAATAATACACACACCTGTTTTCATGAGACAAAAATTTTGTTCTAATCTATAGCTTTTGTGGACCTCACTAAAGCCTTTGAACCTGGTGATCACACTATTTTGATTAATCAGATTTTGCCTATTGGCTTTAGCTTTAATTCAGTTTATTGGTTTAAAATGTACATTTTTAACTGTTTACAAAATGCTGCTTCTTTCATCCATTCCTCCGTCTTGTTTGTATCAACAAAAGTGTCCCACAAAGCTCAGTCCTATGGCCTTTTTTATGTATATCAATGACTTGCCTACTAAATGTAGCAACAACTCTTTCATGTACCTTTATGTGGACAATACTGTGCTTTCTTCCTTCTCTCAGACTACTCAAGTACTGTAGCTGTCACTATTAGACTCAATGGGTGCTTTTAAAAACAAAATATGATTAATAACAGACTTTATTTAAGTTCCCTTCATATATACCATCTTTGAAAGAGTATATTATTATAAATGTTTGAGCATTTTCTTATATTCTTCCCTTGCTTTTCAGTATCACATTACTCCTTTGGTTGACTTTAATTGCACTTGCTGCATGTTGTGGCAGTGTTATATGTATGAAACTTCCAGCTTGTGAATATTTTAAATATACCTAACTGCATTTTAATTGTGTGTGCTTTACAAATTGCTGGAGCCCTATTCTCCTGTGAAAAGAGGAAATAGGAAGAGAAGTGTTAATTTTCTAGCTATCCTCAGCGAACTACATCTTATTGGGCAAGTAATCTTTTTTAATGGGACAGTGCTACAGGGCTTCCTAGGTGTTTTAAGTACACCTTATACACTTCTGCAGATATTTAACACCAAAACACAGCCCTTTACTTTGTAACCCCGTGGAGTTCACTTCAGGGTCACGAGAGTGCTATAACTTAGTGTTAGGTGCCTGGTTCTCAGTTTGACTTTAATTGCACTTGCTGCACATTCTGGCAGCATTATATGTATGAAACTTCCAGCTTGTAAATCTTTTAAATATACCTAACTGCATTTTAATCATGTGTGTTTTACAAATTGCTGGAGCCCTATTCTCCCATGAAAACAGGAAATAGGAAGAGGGGTGGTAGTTTTCTAGCTTTCCTCAGTGAACTACATATTATTAGACAATTAATCTTTTTTACTGGGACAGTGTTACAGGGCTTACTAGGTGTTTTACATACACCTTATATACTTCTGCAGATATTTAACACCAAAATGCAGCACTTTAATTCATGACTCCGGGGATTTCATTTCTGGGTCACAGGAATGCTATGAATTTGCTGCAAAAGCGAGCAGGGTAAGCGTGAGCAGGGTGAGCATGCTGTAATGCTTGCGAAGACATGCACAAAGACATGCATCTGTGCATGTTTTGCATGTCTAGCATGGCTAGTGGGGTAAGTTGGAATAAGTTAGTAAGAACTACAGTAGTATAATGAGTTTATTTAAAGCCAAGTATGTCCTGTTATTAAAATCTAGAACACATAGATATCCTATAAGGTCTATTATCTGTAATATTTGATTTATAAAAAGTATTAAAATGGCTGCTATTATTAAGATAATTGATGGAACTATTGGCATCAGATGTGTGGGTTGTAACATGTACATGTTGACAGATACAAACTTATATAGTTCCATGTTTCAGTGTAAAAAATGTTTACAAAACCATGAAATGGAGAAGGAAATCCCGGAGTTTAGTATTAGGCTATCAGCATTAAAATCCAGCCAAAAAGATATGACCAAAAGATTCCAAACCCCCATTGGTGAAACAATAACATTAGTACCATTTAGCAATAATACAGTTTTACTGACTGGAGAGCAACAAATCAATCTAGTACAGAATGAATGGGTACCTGATATTAATATCAACAGTAAAAAAAGGATCAGAACAGAGGATGAAAATGCTACATTAGATACAGAATGGTACACTGTACAGGGTAAACAATCTGCTAAAAGAGGGCGTAAAGCAGAAATCTATACCACACCACTGTTAAACCATTTTGATCCTCTCATTAATTTAATTGATTCAGAAGACCCATTAAACTCCAGTGCTATTCATATGGGTATAATAAACCATGAATCACAATCATCAGTTATTGAATCACAACCAATGGCAAATAAATTAATTACACAAAATGTGTTAATGATGTCTGTAACAACCTGTCCGATTATACCATCTACAGAAATTGATAAAATACTTCCCTCCACAATGGAAGTTGAGTACATAACTCCCAACAGAGAAATAATAGTATTGGGAGATTCTATAATTAAATATTTGGTTAGAGTAATATGTGAACCAGACAAGACTACAAGGACACTATCAAGTTATAATGGGGCTAGGATTTGGTAACATTACCCAAATGACTAAAACATTTACTAAGAACCTTCCTGAATATCTACTTGTTATTGTACATGCCGGTGCAAATGATACCTTCAATAAATCTATTGACAATATAAAGCTTGATTATGTGGCCTTAACTAACACATTTATTGAGCTCAATTGTGAAGTGGTAATTTCAGAAATTCTTCCAATCCCTAAAGCAAGTATAGAACAACAATATAAAATTAGGGAAATATATAATTGGATACGGTATTGGTGTTTGAAACAGGAGATTGATTGAATTACAAATTAGGAAGAGTTTAATGACAGACCTGAATTGTATTGCTGGGATGGTTTATATCTAAGTAAAAGAGGTAGCAGGCTTTTGGGAGAACAATTCTGTAAATACATAAATATGCATTTAAACTAGATTGCGAGGGGGGGGGGAGCATTATAGACACTTCTGCTCTAGAAAATGTAGCCATCTCTCAAAATTCACACTACAGAAATCGAAACTTGCATCAACCTACTGATAATAGAAACTGTGTTAGTAATCGGATAACAATGTTATTAGTAAATGCATGTAGTTTAATAGCTAAAAAAGATGAACTTTCTTACATACTCTATCAAAGTGATATTGCTTGCTGTAGGGTAACAGAAACTTGGTTCAAAGATGAAGACTGGAACATGGAAATACTGGGTTATCAATTAATTAATAAAAATAGGTCAGATAAAAGAGGTGATGAAGTAGCATTCTATATTCATGACAAATATTAAGCATATGAAATAACTAACGACACACCGACTAAAAATGAAATTATATGGATCAGGTTAGCAAGCCCAACTAAAGAACTTACTCTGGGGCTAGCATACAGGTCACCCAGTTTAAACAACAAAGACGTATTAACATTTCTGTCAGAAATAGAAAACATAAATACACAAGGTGATATTATTCTAATGAGTGACTTCAACTTTCCAACTATTAACTGGAAGTCTCTAAAGGGGGCTAATAGTGTAGAAAATCAATTTATTGATATCACCATACTGCACAATTTTGAACAGTTAGTAACAAAGCCAACCAGAGGAAACAATATATTAGATCTAATACTGACTAATAGTTCTGAAAATATTAAAGATATTCAAATATTACCACCATTGGGAGACAGTGATCATAACATCATATTATTGGAGTATAACAGCATTTCTAAGTACTCCAGAGGAATTACTGTTCTTAGGGACTTCAATAAGACAAACCATGTTAAAATTAAAAAAATATTTCAGTAAATGGGACTGGAAAAATGAGCTTAGAAATCAGGACTTAAAAACTACATGGGATATTATAAAAAAAAAGAATCGAATACAGCATTGAACAATGGGTTTCTTTAAGAACAAAGTATAAGATCAACAGGAGAACTCCTTCATGGTGGAACAAAACTATTAAAAAACTGATTAAGACCCAAAAGGTACTTTATAAAAGATACAGAAAAAAATCCAACTCAAGGTACTCATTTAAGCTCTAGAAATTCAGCTAAGATCCTTAAAAGGGTGATAAGAAAAGCTAAAGCCAGATTAGAATTAAAACTTGCAACAAAAATTTAGGATAAATATAAACAATTTTGCAATTATGCTGGCTCTTTAAAAGGTAAGCAGAAAAACATGGGCCCTTTGAATATAGGATCAAGTACAATAACAGATGAAAAAGAAATTGCATGTAAACTAAATGAATATTTTGTAAGTATATTCGAGTCTAAGGAGAATGTTGACAGACTACACTCAGGGATAAATCTAAATATTCCCACTTTTTCACCTGAGGATGTAATTAGTGTAATATCTAAGCTTAAAAGTAATAGTGCTCCAGGTCCTGATGATATCACTGCAACATTCTTAAAAGAACTTAGTAACAAAATTGCTGGGCCATTATCTTGATTATATAATAAATCGATAAAAGATGGTAAATCACTGACAGTTTGGAAAGATGCAATAATTACCCCATACATAAAGGTGGTGTATTAACAGATACAAACAATTATAGACCAATAAGTTTAATGTCAACAATCTAGAAAATTATGGAAAGACTTCTCCAGATAATTATATTACAACATATACATAATACTGAAATTGTGGACTCCATACAACACGGTTTTACTAAGGACAGATCATGTCTGACAAACCTTATTCATTTTTTCGAACCAATAAGTGCTGCTCTTGACAAAGGGGTCTCTGCGGATGTTACTTTTCTTGATTTTGCTAAAGCATTTGATAAGGTTTCACATGGTACTCTGCTACCTTTACTTAGGAAGATCAAAATACACCAGAACATAATTAATTGGATTAACTCGTGGCTGGATTCCAGCAGACAAAAAGTTGCTATCAAAGGTTATTATTCTAACTGGATGCCAGTTACTAGCGGGGTCCCACAGGGGTCTGTATTGGGCCTGATGTTATTTAATTTACTAATATCTACATTACAGGCTCCTGGAAATGCATGGCTCTGCAAATACGTAGATGACTGCAAACTAGGTGGATTAGTACAAACTCCTATGGATTATAAACAGATGCAGGCAACATTTGATTTAAATTCTGCATGGGCCACTAAAAATAAGATGAAATTCAATGAAAACAAAAGTAAAGTAATGCATTTTGGTATTAACAATCCAAAGAACAAGTATACATTAAATGGGATAGCATTAGACGCTATAACAGAAGCAAAGGGCCTTGGAGTATGGGACCTTGGGGTATGGATTAGTAGTAACTTAACATTTGAAAACCATACAAGAACAAAAGTTAAAAAATGTCAAAAGATATTGGGGTGTATGTTGAAAAATGTTAAATCAAGAAAAAAAGAAATACTTTTACCACTGTATAAGAGTTTGGTACCTCCACACTTGGAATATTGTACGCAGTTTCATGCACCCCACACAGTAAGAAGCAACAAATTGATGGAGGGAGTTCAAAGAAAATTAACAAAAAAAATTTATAACATTAAGAATCTGAGTCATAACCAAAGGTTAAATTCCATGGAGTTGTATTCGGTGAAATATAGGCAACTAAGAGACGATCTTTGTTTAGCTTATAAAGCCATCCAGGATCCAATTTTGAAAGAAACAATTGGCTTAGTACAACATGACATGCAGATACAAACAAGAACACATAAACTAAAACTTATCAATCAATCAAAATCTTTATTTATCCAGGTGGGCACCATTGAGCAAGGCTCATTCGCAAGGTGGACCTGGTCAAGAATACAGTACAGGAGCAGGTATACAAAAAGCAATAATATACAAGGAAGAAAAAGTATATACAGTGTATACAGTACAGTACAAGGTTGAAATAAATAAAAAAAAGCATTATTTTACAATTGAAGAAGTCAGCAGATGTACAATCAACCACAGGCATACAGGGGTTATAAGCAGAGATCTTTTGAGTGAGGCAGCTGGCAACTACACATATAGGGGAAAGAGGCTGTGTATGAGGTGGCAGGTTAGAGAGGTAAAGAAGAGGAGGGATATATTACCGATGACTGGGGGAAAAATTGAGCTAAAACCACAGAAAGTGATGATGCCTGTCGTGTACTTGTTTATTATGATAAGACGGAGGAAGGGTAGATAACTCGGACACTACTATGGATGGGGTGGGAATTAAGCCAGGCTGGAGTGGACAGGGAAGGGTGGGTGCAACAGGAAGAGTTAATAGGGAAAAAGTAAGAGCCAGGGGTAGAAACATAGCGAGCGTCAGGATGGAAAGGGGGAGTTGCGGAATTAGTGGGCTAGCGGTGAGGAAAACATTTGCAAGGTACTTTCATGTAGCGAACATAGGGCGCCTTGAAGATATTCAGGCTAACAGGCAGCTCAGCTTCAAGTTCCTTTGTAAATTGTTCCACAACATGGGTAAAGAGAAGCTTAGAGCAGCTTTGCCAAAATGAGTTTTGACCCTTGGAACTTGGAGGGCAATTAGGGAATAGCTACTTAGAGCGTAGGTGCCTAACACACTCCGGGGAATACAATCTGAGACATATGAGGGGAGCTTGTTGGTCACCGCTCTGTAGGCCCATAGGGTGGCATTTCTATTCCTTCTATAGTGAAGGGAAGTCCAGCCTTACAATGAGTACAGGGAGCAGTGGTGTGTGGAAAGTGGAAGGCCAGTAATGAACCTGATAGCTCTGTGGTAGAAGGTGTCCAACTTAGCCAGTGCAGAGGCAGTGCAGTGGCTGTAGAGCATGTCTGCGTAATCTATTAAAGATAGGAAGGTAGCTTGAACCAGTTGAATCTTGGCCTCCTTTGTGAGCAGGTGGTTAATCCTATAAAATAGTCGTAATCTTTGTCTTAGTTTCTTCTGTAGTTCTTTGAGATGGTCAGCGAAGGAAAGTTTATAATCGAGCCAAACTCCTAGATATTTGAATTTAGCTACATACTCTAGTGTTTCTCCAAGAATAGTGGTAATTTGTGGTATAGCTCCCCCCCCAAGCAGGAATTGCCGCATGCAAGGAGGGGAGAAGAGCATGGTTTTTGTCTTTTTTGCATTGAGCAAAAGCTTTTTGTTTATGAGCTGGTATTGTAGAAGGTTAAATTCAGCTTGGAGGTCTTCATAGGCTGCTTCTGGCGTGGGACGACTCAAGTACAGTACAGTGTCTTCCGCGAATAAGTGGATGTTGGCTTTTTTGATGGGGTCATTGATGTTGTTAATGTAGGCTGCAAAGAGGAGGGGACCAAGGATACAGCCCTGGGGCATGCTCCTCAGCATAGGTTTTATAGGTGAGAGATGTGAAACAAAAAAGAATTGGAATTTTTACCCAATGAATAGTTAACTTATGGAATACTCTACCTCAAGATATTGCAGACAGCCCAAATATAACTATATTTAAACAAAGATTAGAGAAACATAATGGAAAACATGTGTTAGACTTCCACCCATGATTACTGGGTGGCGAATTCATAAAAGGCATTCTTGTCTACTGAATTCGTAAACAACTATGAAACTATGAAACCTTAAACAGAAACTTTGCATCTTTTACAGGAATAAAATTATTTTTTTTCTGAAAAAAAAGCATTGGTTTCAGCTTTATTTATTTCTACTTTAGATTACTGTGATGTTATTCATCTTGCAGCCTCATAGAAATGTAGAATCTGATGTCAGGTAAGGCCTGCTTGGCCCATCCAGTCTGCCTATGTCTCCCACTCTACACTATTACCACTGGCAGTGCCTGATCTACAACTTTTTCTCCCTTCCCCTTTCCCTTCCACTACGATCCCCCAATGCCTCTTGTTTATTTCTTGAATTATTAGATCCATTGTACCACAACACTGTGTGTTGAGGTAAAAAACAAAATAGTGTGCAATACTGGTGCCCCTGAAGCAGCTTTGAGTTTGTCCCCCTACAATTGACCCATAGCAGAACAGAAAAGCAAGTTATGACACTAATATTTATAGATTATAGACTCTGGGTGAAAAGCTTATTTAACTGGTGATATATAATTCTGAAGGCCCCTGTATATAAATGATGCTTTATGACTTACGATCAACCATAGTTCTTTTACCCTGTGCTAAGTCATGCATTTTTAAGGAATGCTTTTAAAAAACTGGAAGCAGCTAAAGGTTAAAATTCGAGTACCCCCTATTTTATATTTAATGTCTTTTTTATTTCATGCAGACATCTTGAGGATCTGAATTCTTAAAATTCTAAATGGGGATGGCATAATGAACTTTTATAGTCATACTCCATATTATTAATATGGAAATATATTATTTTTTTTTTATCTGGATAGCTAATTATGTAGCTAACAAGAATGCACTTGTAGTATTTAAATTTAGTTGTGACTACTAAGCAGCAGGCCAAATTTGACCCTGATTTGTTTTCGCTTCTCATCTTGGGAATAGTTTATGTGGGTCAGGGTCTTGCTGTGATTCTGCTCAGGATAAGGGAAAGTGCCTTTGTTTAAATATTTTAGGTTACTGCCATAGTTTTCTAAGTATGAAAATTATGGGGCAAAGCAATGTTCACAGGGAAGTAATGTACATTTTGGGACAAGACCAATAGTGGACCTATGACCAGTTAGTCACTGGGCTACCTGGGGACCCTTTCCATCAGTTTGGTGATTTAGGACCTCAGATGGCCTACTTGGAAAGTCAGTCTGGGAACTTGTACCCAGCAGAGACTACTTCTTTGGCCTATTCTGGTTCAGTAAGGGATTTAGGAGACCATATAGATTTTGCCCTTTTGTCATACTGTGGGTCTCTCTGTAACCCCCTTGTTACCCGGGGCTACTAGAATCCCAGTAAGACCTAGTGGTAGGCAAGGAAGGCAGCTTGTGAAACTCCAGTTAAATGGGTTTCACACTGTCTCACTCTGTTCTCGGTCTCAGCTGAGACTGAGGGATGACATCACCAATAGAACTAGCGCAGCTGCATGAGCCACATTGGAATCTGCAGCAAAGGGAGTTGGTTAGAACGTTGGGAGGTTTTGAAGTTAGTCTTCAGTCAGTGTGTGTGAAGTAGGGAGCTTGCTGAGAAAGCAGCTCAGTGAAGGCTCTAGGAGCCTCAGCCCTGGCAGAGGGCTAATTTTAAGTAGAAGGGAGTGCGGCTTCACCTTAAAGAGAGACACAGAAGATAACTGAAGTGGTGGAGACTGCTGTTTTCGGGTCTCAGTGCCCCCTCCCTTCGCGGGGGCAGGAAAGGGTTCCCTGCAGATTCCTGGGGCAACCGCCTAGTTCTGCTTGTGAAGGAAAAGCTGCCTATGTGTTCCAGTGTTTATTTTGGAGAATAAGAAGATTTGTGAGTTGCCTGTGGGGCACCTGCAACGTGAGGGTGAGTGTCTGCTCTTGCTAAAAGGGCCTATGTTTTTTCACCCTGGGACTTTTGTGACAATGTGGGGATTGAAGTACTAAATATTGGGAAGCCTAGAGTAATGGGCTAAGCAAAGTAAAAGTAGGTTCAAGTCCAGAGCTTGTTGGGATGCAAATGATATGTAAAGGAGATGTGACAGACGTCTACCCAGAATCTACATTTGAAAGTTCAGTAAAGGAATTGTTCAGTTTCCAGAGAAATGGCCGGGTATGGGCTGTGGGAGCTGGAGGTGGGTGGCCCCCCATCTTTAGTGACTAGGTCCACCTCTACGGATTTCTTCTGTGGATTTCTTCTTTGCCTCAGGCACTTGGCCAGTGATGAGGGAAGTACCCAGACATGGGATTGTAAGGAAAATTCTCTCTAGGAGTCGAAGACTCTAGTGTGGTCTGGGGAGCCACAACAGGATAATTGGTTCATTCCTCAAATGGACCATGAATGGGATAATTGGTTCATTCCTCAAATGGACCATGGATCAAGTGGCCAGCAGGGGAGCCAGGGCAATGGGGAAAACCCAAGTAGTGTACAAGTCGGGCTGTGTACCCAAAGCTGCATGCAAGTCCGGGCTGTGTGCCTGGTGGGTTTAGAGCCTGAGGGCTGGAAGTAGTGATAAAGTGTTCTGTAATCTCTAATCTGCATTACCAGGAATGTAGCCCCGTGGGGGTCCATCTATACTTTGTTTTGTTCAGCTTGGATATGAATAAAAGCCACACTGAAGAATCCCATTCCTGGTTCTGGACATTACAGTTATTGCTTCCTGTATTCAGATTTACTTGGGTGCCCCTGTGAAAAGTAGCCAAACCTATGTCCCCTGTGCTGAGTAATCTCATCCTCCCTGAACCCAGTCCCCACCAGGTACTGCTGTCAGCTTCAACAGCATGCCACCTGTCGTTTTGGCAAAAAAGGCAGGGGAGAGGGGTTACATCTCTATATATAGGAGCCCAGGTATTGCACTTAGTACCCATATGACATAATGTGCCCCAGAAGGGCACCAGAAATGGTAATTGTGTTATGGTAGCAGATGTATGTTTGATAAAGCTTCTTTTACCTGAATTTTGGACATTTTCATTAGATACATAGACAGTGTCGGCAGATAAGGGCCTACAGCCCACCCAGTCTGCCCATTTGAGCTTGTAAGTTTACTTTATGTTTTCCTAGAAGTCTGTTGCCCCTTAACCCTGACCTCCAGAATTCCTTTATGTCTATCCCATGCATTCTTAAATCCCATGATTGTTTCAGCCCCCACCACTTCCTCTGGCAGGGTGTTCCACTTGTCCACCACCTTCTGTGAAGAAATTCTTCCTCATGTTTCCTCTAAATCATCCTCCCTGCAACTTCATCCCATGCCCTCAAGCCTTGGAACATCTTTTTCACTTAAAAATAGTGTCTTCCTGCACCCTCTTCCTCCCTGTAAGATACTTGTATGTCTCTATCATATCCCCTCTCTCCCTCCTCTCTTCCAGGGAGTACATATTCAATTCCTTCAACCTGTCCTCATAGGACTTGTGATGCAATCCATGTACCATCTTTGTTGCCCTCCTCTGAAGCTTCTCTACCGTGTCTATGTCCTTACGTAAGTAAGGTCTCCAGAATTGTACACCATACTCCAGGTGGGGCCTCACTAGTGACTTGTATAGTGGAATTATGACCTCCCTTTTCCTGCTGGTGATGCCCCTGCCTATGCATTCCAGTATCCTATTTGCTTTACCTGCTGCCTTGTCACACTGTTTCCCTACCTTGAGGTCATCAGAGATGATAACCCCAAGATCCCTTTCCTGTTTGGTGCATGCTGTATCCTCACCTCCCAACTGATATATTGTGCCAGGATTTTTGTGCCCCATATGCATTATCTTGCACTTCTTTGCATTGAATTTCAACTGCCAAACCCCTGACCATTCTTCAAGTTTCTGCAGGTCCCTTCTCATTCTGTCTACACCCTCTAGTGTGTCTACTCAGTTACAGAGCTTTGTGTTATCAGCAAACAAGGAAATTCTGCCTTCTAGGTCCTGTGCAATGTCACTGATGAAGATGTTGAATAAGACTGGTCCCAGCACTGATCCCTGTGGTACCCCACTGGTCACTCTTCCCTCTGTGGAGTGACAGCCATTTGCCACCACCCTCTGTGTCCTGCTGCCCAGCCAGTTACTTACCCACTGCACTACTGTCCTGCCCACACCCATATTCCCCAGTTTATGTAATAGTCTTTTATGTGGCACAGTGTCAAAGGCCTTGCTGAAGTCCAGATAGACCATGTCCACTGCCCTCCCCTGATCTACCTCCTTTGTCACCCTGTCAAAAAATTCAACGAGGTTGGTCTGACATGACCTCCCCCTGGTGAAACCATGCTGCCTTTGGTCCTGTAGTCCATTGACAACCAGATGTTCCACCAATCTCTCCTTCAGTAGTGCTTCCATGATCTTCCCCACTACCGAGGTGAGGCTGACTCATCTGTAGTTCCCCACGTCCTCTTCATTCCCACTTTTATATACGGGGACTACATCTGGTGTCCTCCAGTCTTTGGGTACCTCCCCTATTTCCAGCGATCAGCTGAACAGAATTGCAAAATGTTCAGCCATCACCTCTCTTAGTTCTTTAAGGACCCTGGGTGCACCCCATCGGCCCCACAGCTTTATCAACTCTTATTACTTCCAGTTCCTTCAGGACCTGATTCCTGTCCCATTCCCATTAATGCCTCTTTCAAGCATCTCCCCATTTTCCCAAAGTCTGTCCCCTAAAATGCAGGATACATGTTTTTGTGTGGTTTGGTTCTGCTCCTTCTGTGATTTCAAACCACAATGACTGGTGGTCACTGTTCCCCAGGTGCTCCCCCACTGTTATCCCTATCACACTGTCTCTGTTTGTGAGCACAAGGTCCAGTATTGCCTTCTGCCGAGTTGATTCCATGACCAGTTGCTTGAGGAAGGCACCCTGAAGGGAGTCCAGGATAAATCTGCTCCTAGTTGATGCTGCTGCTGCTGGGATGCTCCAGTCCATGCCTGGAATATTGAGGTCTCCAACCTGCACTACCTCACCCTTGTCTGCCATCCTTTGGATGGCTAGCATCAGCTCCCTGTCTGTTTCTTCCTCCTGGGCTGGTGGTCTATAGACCACACCTGTGCGGATGGCTGGCCCCATTTTCCTTTCCAGCTTAACCCACAGTATTTCTCCCCCATTTTGTTCCTCCTGGATCTCTGTGGCCCTTATGTCATTTTTCACATACAGTACCACTCCTCCTCCCTTCCTACCTGCCCTGTCTCTTCTGAATATGGTGTAGCCAGATATGGCCATCTCTCAGTCATGGTTATCATTACACCAGGTTTCTGTGATGGCCACACTGTCCAGGTCTGACTGCACCATGACAGCCTCCAGATCCTCCATCTTGTTGCTAAGGCTCCTGGCATTGGCACAAATGGCTTTCCATGATTTTACCTCCCTAGACTGCTTAGCTGTTCTACTCCAGCCCCTTCCCTGGTTGTCCTTTATCCCTAGTTCTCCTTGCTGTCTGCCCTTCTGTTGAATTTTGCCCCTTTTCTGCCTATCCACCTCTTGGGCACTTATCTCCAGCTTTTGCACACTGCTTTGTAGAGATATCCACTCCTCCAGTTCACTGGTTCCATTGTTAGCTGTGGGGGGTGGGCAATTAGGTACCCTTCTTGCTGGCCAGCCACCCCCCTTGGCTAGTTTAAATGCCTGTCAATGTAGCATTTAAACTTATCATTGAGTGCTTGGATTCCCCTCCAGGATGGATGCAGGCCGTCAGGCTTGAACAAGCCTCCATCCCTCCAGGTGGGTCCCCAGTCACCAATGAATCCAAACCCTTCCTCACAGAACCAGTTCTTCAACCATGAGTTAAAGTTCCTGGTGCATGCACCCCTACGCTCTCCCATGCCTCTCGCAGGTAGTACTTCCGAGAAGGTGACAGAAGTTGCTACTTCCTTGAGACTTCTCCCTAATTTCCTAAACTCTTCCTGAACTTCCTTTGGCTCCCCATTTGCCAGGTCATTAGTACCTAGGTGGATAATTACATCCAGCTCACCCTCCTGTCTTGCCTTCCCTGTGATCCCCAGGATCTTCCTTCCATCCCTCCATGCTGTGGCACCTGGTAGGCACCTCACCTCCCTGTCCTACCCCTCCTGTGTTCCTAGCTGGATTCCTCTTATGATGGAGTCCCCCACCAGGATTCACTTCTTCCTCCTCCTCTGGGGTCCACTGCTCTCCCCACTGAGGTCACCTCCTTGGCTAACCTCCACATCCTTTCCTTCCACTTCTCTGGGTACCTCTATTTGGTTGTCCCCATTTGCCAGTGTGGCATATAAGTTCTTGAGTGGAATACGATCTGGGATATGCCTCTGCCTGACCACCCAAACCCTCCCTGAGCCCACTGTCATCCAAGTGCTCCTCGTTCTTGGCATCCTTTGTGGCAGCAACGTTGGACTGGGTGGTCTCTGGATAGCGGTGATGGTACTCCTGACCCAGTTTACATCCACTTTGAGTCTGGCTACCTCATCCTGCAGTCCAGAGAGATGCATGCACATAGGGCAGCACCTCAGCATCCAGAAGGTGTGCCTGAATATGGCTGCCCCACAGCAACTGCATTGCACCACTCCCCACATTATACTACACTTATACTGCTATTCCAGTATTTGTCTGTTACTGAAGCTCTCCTAGTTCCCTTTTTATTAATTTACTGTCCTAAAAATCCTGCCACTGCTCCTCAGATACGTTTCTTTAAAAAATTAAAAAATAAATAAAAAATGAGCCAAAACACTTGTCATGCTGAGGGCGGGCTTCTTCCCCCTTATGCCCCTATCCTGTGCTTAGCTCCTGTCAATCAGATTTAACAGGGCATATAATTAAGAGTTGGGGGCGAGGGGGGGAGGTGGGAGGGGGTGAAAGTTTGCAGCAGTTAAAGACAGCAAAGAAATACACCACCACTACAAGCACAACAAACTAGGTTTTAAATTTTCAACAGCCCAAAAACAATTCTAAGTAAAGACAGCAAAGAAATTACATTGTAGTTCCTTTGGACCAGGATATATGCCCCCATTAGATGGGCTGAAACATGCGTGTTGGGTTTTATCTGCCTGTTATAATAAGTGGTGCTAGTGGGATTATCAATGAGAATATGATTTCCGTGGTCAGTATTTAAAAAAAATTGTATAAGACTGCATTGATGAAGCTGTGGCTGACCATGGATGATAATAATGTGGGATGATTTGCTATCTTTATTATAAGAATAGGCTTATATGGGTTACATATTAGTTGGTTGTTGTGCCCCCATTTGTTATAATGATCAGAGTATATAGTGCCTGTATTACTCTGTATCTGTATTTACTGTGTTTGCAATGTGTCTTTTGTATTTCATTTATTTATTTATTTATTAACTTTTGATGACTGGGTAAGTGAATTAGGCAATAACCCTGCCTATTTTCAGACATGACCTGGGAGAGTACAAGATACAGTATTGCAAACAAATTCAGGTAACATACATGCAGTCCTTGAATGCTTACAACAGATATCCATGCAGAGATAGTCAGGGAATTATACATACAAGCAGAAACCATTCACGAAGAGATGAAAAAGACAGACAAAGACAAGCCAGGTGATCCACTTGGAGTTCAGAGAACCAATATGTCTAGGCAGGTAAAAAGCAAGAGCGGAGGGCCAAGGAAGGTTAGGCACAGTCACAAGTATCAAGTTCATAAAGGTGAGAGAAAAGTGCAGTCTTGAAGGAGGAGTGAGATAAGGAGCACTTAAAACTGGGAGGAAGGGAATTCCAGAATTTGGAGGTGAAATGAGAGAATGCTTACTCCCCAATTTTTGTTGAGCAGTGTGGGACTGAGAGCAGTGGAGAGTCTGAAGATCTCAGAGAGTGGGAGTGTAGCACGGGGGTAAGCATAGCCCCAAGAGACTCAGGGTGGGGATTTCTGGTCATGTAGTCAATGAAACGTTCCAGAGAGTAGGAGTGAAGGGAATTGGGAGACAGCCAGTGCAGGACAGAGTAGAGAAGACAATGATGAGTAAGGCGAGTGGCCGATAGGGCAAATCTACAAATGTTGTTGTAAGTGGTGTCCCACTTTCAAAGAATACAAGCATTGGCCTGGGAAAGGATAGGGAGAGTGTATAATAGCCTAGGGATCAAGATACCTCTAGCCACTGAGATGCTGGCAGCAGGGGTTAGGGAGTGAGACAGCACCAGTCTTCATGTTACCGGATCTGCATACCTCATTTATGTGGGAGGAGAAATCAAGTATGGGATCCAGCAACACTTCAAGGTATTTGAAGGAGTCAATGGTCAAGACTGCAGACCCATCACAACAAAGCACATGAAGTTTGGGGGACTTGGCATGGACTTTTCTAGAGGACTCAAAGAGCATAGCCTGAGTCTTTAGTAGATTGAGGATTAGGAAGTTAGAGGAGAACCAGGATTAAAGTTGTTGGAACGCAGATGACAGATAAACATTAAGGTCAGTGATGGATTGAGAGGCAGCATAGAGCACCAAGTCATCTGCATACATGATGAAGTGACAGTGGCGTATGGAAGTAGGAATAACATTAACAAAGATGGAGAAGAGCAAGGGTCCCAGAATGGACCCTTGTGGGATGCCACAGGAGATATGGGTAGGAGATGAAAGAACCTTACAGAAGGAGACAGATTGGATCAGTTATCAAGGTAGCTGCTGATCTAGGATAAAGTGGATCCAGAGGCACCAAGTGAATGCAGTTTGTTCAAGAGCAGTGGGTGATTAACCAAGTCAAATGCTTTGGTGAGGTCTATGAACACAGCACCAGTAAGTAGGCCTTTATCCATGTTGGACTTAACCTCACTGGTGAATAGGGTGAGAGCAATAGTGGTGTTATGACCAGGCCTGAAACCATGTTGAACAGGGGACTGAAGTTTGAAATTAAGTAAATAGGATTTTGGGGTCTCCTTTCTTGAACACCAGAATAGTCCTAGCAGACTTCCAGGCCAAAGGCACTGTGGAGGTGCTGATGGACAGGTTAAAGAGTCGAGTAACGGGGGTGGCTAGAAGAGGAGCAGCAAGTCTTAGGATCCTGGGCTCAAGACCATCTGGCCCAGTTCTGCCATGAGAGGGAATGGTTTTTAGTAACCTCAGAGCCTTCTGATGTGTGACCGGGGAACGCACCAGGGCAGGAGGTGCATCAAGAGGAGCTGGATGAGGGGACTCGGGGCTGCAAGATGCAGGAGGGGAGATATTAGGAACCTTGGTAAACAGGGTGTTAAAGGTACTGGCAATAGTGCAGGGATTATTGCAAAGGATATCTATAATTAGCATGTCATTAGGAGTCTGTGACTTGGTATTCCCCAGGATCTCATTAATCTGGGTCCAGTATCTCTTTGGGTCAGAGGCAAAGGAATTAAGGAGTTCTCAGTAGTAGTTACTCTTGGCTGTCTGAACCTTCTTCTTACAGGTATTGCGCAAGGCGCGATACTCATCAAAGTCAGCCTGAAGAGAGGAGGACTTCCATTTTGACCAAAGATTGTCACGATGTTTGAGCTGTTGCAGGAGAGGCCGCTTCAGCTACTTGGTCATCTTCCCTCTGACCCTACACATTGAGAACAGAATGTGCTTGTTCTGAATGGCTAGTAAAGTCATATTGAAATAATCATTAACCAGGTTAATGTCATTGGTAGTAAAAAGAGGAGACCAGTCAGCATGTTTGAGATCATATAGGAACACAGCCGGGTCAAATTTGGAAAAGTCAGCAAAGGATAGAACTTTGGGAGGATGTGAGGAAGGGGAGGCACCCCTCACACAGCAGACTGGGCAGTGACCACTAATTGAGTCGGGTAAAACCCCAGCAGGGGAGTAACAGTCCTTCCGGTTAGTGAGGATCCAGTCTATCAGAATACGGCTGGGACCATTCTGCGAGATCCTAGTATGAGACAAGCTGAGTTGAAAAAGGTTGGCCTTGCTGATAGTAGAGGCAAGGAAAGAGGAGTAAGTGCCGAGCCAGTCGAGGTTAAATCACCCAGACAGATCACCTCATTTTTCTTGGACACCGAAGGAATCAATTCTGTAAGCTCCTCGAGACCAAGCTTACTATTTTGAGGTGGTATATGTATGTCGAAGATGTGTAGTTTCTTGGCACCACCAAGGAGTAAGAGTGAGTGTAGTAACTCACTATTATTCAGAGGGTGGGTAGGCAGGAGAGAAACGTTCAGGTGAGACTTATAATACAGTTCCTAACCCCCACCTTTTTTGGAGGAAGGTCAGTCAGCCTGCTACATGTCATAGCCTGGTAGTGTGCAGTTAAGATCAGAGACAGTGGGTTTCAACCAGGCTTCAGATAGAACAAGGATAACAGGATTGTTGACCTGAACCCAGGCCTCCAGCTCGGGGAGATTGGCTATAAGACTTCAGATATTAAGATGGGCAAAGGTCACGCCAAGGGCCTGGGGCAGGAGATGGGTGGAGCAAGAATAAGTTTGGTTAGGACTTGCCAAAGGGCCAGAGTTGGACTCAATGTTCCAGGCTAGGGTAAGGAATAGCGTGATAACCCATAATGTAGCAATCACAATGGCATGAGAGACATACACAGGAGAGATAAGTTTCCTGCGTACTATGTGCCTTAGCAGTGACCCTATGAGTTTGTAGCTAAGGTACACAGAAAGAACTGGTGTGGAGGAACTTTCAACCAGCATGTTGGAGTAGGTGACGTTACTGGGGAGTGTCTCAGACAGGTGCATAGGGGTCCCTGTAAATAAGGAGTCTAGGGCATATAGGGCAAAGAATGTGCAAGGAAGACAGCACATGGACAATCTAGACATCCTAGCTGGAGAGACAGAGCAAGGACTGGCAGAAAATTAATGAATAACTAGAGCAGGGGGAAAAATGTACAATCTGAATAAGTGAGAAGTGGATCTTTGTAATAACTTCATAAGTCAAAAATAAACCTTTGATGACAAAGATGATGATAATGTGTAACATGTTGGTATCCAGGATGTAGTGCCAGCACACATTGTCACACACATCAGCCAATGTGCCATGGACTATGCAGTCACCAGAGGCCACTCTCCAAGTAGTAGGTTCCTCAATTCTACCCGAAAGGAAAGCATTCTCACTGCTGCTCCACCACCCTCCCTGCTGGCCTCCATTCCTGACATCTTGGCCTTGGGTGCAAATCTGGGTCACTAGTGTGCCATGGACCCAGCATGGAATAAAAGTGTCTTTTATTTTCATGTGTGTTTTTGCTTTTCCACTCCCATGAACATGAATTACTGAAAATATTGGTTT
Organism: Neoceratodus forsteri; assembly: GCA_016271365.2. NCBI lineage: Eukaryota > Metazoa > Chordata > Ceratodontiformes > Ceratodontidae > Neoceratodus > Neoceratodus forsteri. The sequence goes on from CM028137.1 coordinate 777,402,483, forward strand.
GATCATGTGCTTTTCCATCAACACCTATCAACTTCTATTGTTAGGGTGTGTGGTGATGTCACACAACTGTATTTGTGATATTGAAATGATTTACATAGCAAGAGATTGTGGTGTCCCAAGTACAAAATTGTGACTTCACTGGCATACGGTGACCACAGGTTGTCAAGGCTAATGCTCCTGAGTTAGGTTTTCAAGGACTCGGCTCTGGAACAATGTGAAGTTACCCACATTTTGGCCCAGTTTATATCTGCACTGCATCTGAGATTTTTAAAGATTCTGTGGCCTTATCAGGTATTCAATACACTTTTTTCACTTCTCCCATCTACAACAGCTGTTGGTCATGTGTGAAACAAGTGTTCCTTTAAATTACCATAAAGTGCCTAGAATATCACAAATGTCACAGTTCTATGAAATCAGATGGCATAAAGTCATAGTTGTGCACAAGCTGATTAGTATGGAAGTAATGCTAGGGTATGCTGAGGCAGAATCACACTGTCATTAATGCAAATTGTAACTTGTGTTCCTCGGTATACCTCAGCACTACCATGAGGTAGTCAGTTTTTAGATAACTACCATTGTATATCAATACAAGCATTTGTCAATGCCGAATGTTGTCTTGCTGGCATTGGCATTGGTAGTGCTGGAGTTAAAGAGATGCATAGTAGGAATTGCAATGAAGTATTGAACCGATGACAACCCCACCCCACCCTGCAGAGAGTGACATGCATTGGGGTGTGCCTTTAGGTCATTGGCCGTAACGTTCATGCCATTTCACCTCATCCTACCTTGCATACACTGACAAATTTCACTTAGTGCCTGCCTTTGGGCCTTATGTTCATTCCATTCCATAAGGAAATACGCTGAGATGGGTGCAGTTTAGGAGAATGGGGTGAACTTTGGGGCCGAAGAGTCCAAGGTACACCTCGATGCCTGTCACTGGCTGCAGGGTTGGGGGGGTGGAATGGCGTGAGCATTACAGCCGACAATCCCAAGTCACACCCATGACACCTGTCAGCCTCTACAGGGTGGGGCGTTATGGTTGGAAACCCTAATGCCCCAGGCATTTGTTGATATTTACACTCCAAATTTTAAACACGGGCTTTTTGTGACCGCACCTCATGAACAGAGGCACTATCAGTTCATTAACTGAAAGGTGATTTTGGTGAAGTCACAAGCAAGTGTACAAACTGTGTAATGCACACCTGTAATGCAATTATTTTAACCAAATTTTCAACATAGGCATTTTGGGACCTCCACTGTGATTTTGGTAATCTGTCCCGAACTTTGATTTTCCACAGTGACTGCGCCATTGTGATCCACATGTGTGAAAACACATTTCAGGCAGGATGTGAAAAATGACAGCTGTACTGTTCACAAGGAGGTGTGAAAAAACGGCAGTGTTGAAAATCTGGAGTAAAAATATTAAAAATTGTCGAAGTTACAAGTGTGTGTGGAAACTGCGCAATGCATGCTTGCAACACAGTCATTTTTTTGAATTTTGTCACCAAATTTGCAACATAGGCTTTTTGGGACCCCGCCTCATGAACAGTGGCACTGTCATTTCATTAATCTGTCCCAAAAGGTGATTCCGCTCAGTGACCATGAACTGACCTTTTGGGACTGAATAATGAGATGGCAGTGCATGTGTTCATAAGATGGGGTCTCAAGAACCCCATGTTCAAAAAGATTTGGAGCCAAAATTCAAAATAATGGCTGAGATATCCACCTAACTTGACACCCCCCCCCCATTTATACCATTATGCAGCTTACCAGCATTTCTTCATTTTTGCAGTTCAGCTTGGAAGAGTCCAGACGTGTTCCCGCTCCACCAAAGAGTGCAGTGCCGGACCTCCAGAGGTAAGTATGGGTGTGGGGGTGTGGGGAGTGGTGCACAAAGGGTGAGTGCGGGTTGGGGAAGGGGGCACTGCTGGCAACAAGGGACCATTTCCTTTTTCAGGTACAAAAAAAACGGACCTTGAGGGACCATTTTCTTTCTTTACAGGTGAAATAAAACAAATGTTGGGCACACTGGTGGGAGCTTTCAGTGTGCCCCATAACTTTCGGGGGGCATGATGTTGGCCACACTGGGGTGGTCTCCCAGTGTGCCACACAATGGGGGGGTGCGAACATGCCGACATGGTGATTGAACCCCCGATGTTGGCTTTCTTTGGGGATTGTGTGGTGGTGGCAGGAGCGGCTGCCATGTTTATTGAAATGTTACACCAGGAAAGGCATGCATATGAGGTGTGTCATCTATGCCGCTGCATGACAAGCTTGTCGCTGATTGCAGCGGCACATTTCTTTCAGGCTGGTGGCACTTTACATAATTCTTCTGTCAGCACTAGCATGCTGGCTAATTGAGGAATGAGGGACACACCTACTAAAACATGCCCTTCATTTGCCATTGCTGACACACCTCTGCATGTCTGCTACTACCACAAGATGTTGCTTGCGCACGTGCAAGACAACACAAAAATCAAAGGAAGAAACAGCAAATGTTGCCCTGCATTCAAGAGTTTGTGGTGATTTTAAGTCCCTGGAATTCTGCACCATTTTATAAACACAAATGTTTCAATAATTTCAGTAATCAGAAGACAGTGTGATCTAGTGGTTAGGGCACCGACTTGAGAAACAGGAAATCACAGGTTCAAACCTCACCAAACACTTGTTGTTTGACCTTAAGCAAGTCACTTAACTTTCCAGTGCTCCAGTTCACCAAGCTGTGCAAATGGGTAAATGCAGGACCCCCACTGAAAACAAGAAATTGAATCTCAGTTGGGTCAGTCTGGGTAAATAGATTGTAAAAATATGAATAATTATTAGAAACAGTGGAAGGACGGGGAGGCTGGCAGTATAGCCTAGAGATTAGAGTAATGAGCTGGGAAGTATCAGGGTTTGATTCCCAAACCTCCACTTGCATATTGTGTGACTCTGAACAAGTCAGATAACCACCCCAGAGATCCGGGTCACCCCTGAAATCAGGCACTTGTGCCTAGTGGGCCACACCCAGTAAAAAATGAAAAAGTGCCCCAAAAACCTAAATGGGTTTACCTCTAAGCATTACATTTTTTTGGAAAGTCTGTTCTTACAGAATGCCCCAGTCTCACCATGCAGTTCACCATTAATGTTCTCCTGATGTCCATTGATTGTAATACAGCAACATTTCTAAGTTCTAATTTATGACTGACTCCTCTAGTGTAGTATTTTAAGTCAAATTGGAACAGCCTGCCTTCTGATATAAGGAACATCAAATCTGATAACATCTTAAATTAACTTTGCAAAACTATTTAGACTTTAGAAAATGGGCACTGCAAAAGCTGTATCCTGATTGGATGAAACACCCTTGCACCCAGGCTGTTATTTCTTAACAACGCCCTGCAAATAACAAGTTCCTCCTGGCAGCACCCATCACCACCTGGTATCCCTGTGCCCACCCAAAAGGCAATAGCTGCCAATTTTTTCACCTAGGTTAGCGAGACAGTAATCCAGAGCCCCTCCCAACTCAGTCCTCAGAATGGTCCCTACACCTGCTGTCACAGTACCATATTAAAAAAAAAATCAATAAAAAAACCCTACAGTTTTCTTTTTTTTATTTATTTTAGTAACATAAGCAGGACACCAGCGCTGCGACCACTCCCATCCTCCGATCGGCACCCCACTCTGGCAACTAACACTAGCCAGTAGTGCAACTCCATATTCGGTACTGATTTCAGGAAAGTCCTGCTCCTGTCACTGCTTCTGTCCCTGCCCACGTTCAAATGCTGAACAGCACTAATGCAGAAAACAAAAACCTGCCACCTGGCCACACACAAATCATCCCTACATCAAGAAGTTGCACAATTCCCAATTAAATCAAAATACCTTTCTTTTTTTTTCTTACTAGCAGAGCCGAGTTCTATGTTTCCTGTATGATCGCACCATTCTCACTCCACCGCTGCCACTCGCTCCTTGCTCACACTATGCAAACAAAACCACTTTTTTCCCTATACAAAACAATCTATAAGGATCCAAAAACCTCACATGGGGGTACTGAAAAGCAACAATAACAAAACACTACAATCTACAAAATAAGTCTCATAAGCAACAACACCCTCTAGTGGCACCAAAGGGACTATTTTACAGAACCTGCCACTTCTGTACATTTTTTTTCATATTTCACCCTATTTTTATAAAGTTTATTATAAAAAAAAATTATATTAGCCCATTTTCTAAGCTCAACAATATCCTCTAGGGTGGGCGTTATAGGACATAATGAACCTTCCAGGGGCTATAAGGCCCTCCGCCTGTGACGTCAGGCCTCATTATGCCCCTGGGTGGTCTGTAATATAGTGTAGCCCACTTAAGTGACTACCCTATTTTCCAGAATAAAATATTCACTTAACCGGGTTATTCACTAAAGCAGAGTTGCAATATGTGTTATTCAAATTACACTGAAAATGCACAGGAGACACTCGTATTTGGTACAGAAACAATTTAATAGTTAAAAACAGGATCCATACAGGAACTGGGTACTGTATTATTATTAAAAACATGAGCAATAAATACAGAGATATTAAGAGAACATCTTGGTTATGGTTAGCTGTCTTTTCTTTGCACAAACTGCTTTGAGACAAATGTCTTCTAATTGATAATACGGCTTGAAATCATCCTCGGTGGAAGCATGGCTCTCCATAAATCTGTGCAGCCATTGCAGGCATTTCTGCACCTCAAGAGCTGTTGTTGGTGGTTCATCTACATCACCCTCATCACATTCTTCTTCCTCTGAGGCCGTTGATTGTGATGCCAAGATTTATGCTGCAATTTCATTTTCAGACATCTCTCCGTAGCATGGCACATTGTCACCTGAGCTGACAAACTGCTTGAAAACAACAGGGTCCATATCTGGGGGGAGGACATCTGACAGCTCTGCAAGTTTTGAGAGATCTGTGGTGTGAAGCATTGTGAAGTCTGCCTTTCTGTAGCAGATTTGTGGCTGCGAGACCCCCAATGGCGAGCAACAGATGACTGAGTCATACCCAGCTCTCCAAGCATTTTTAGGGCTTCCACCTTTTCTTTCAGAGTCAGCTCTTTCTTTCTTCGTGGACTGCTCTGGCTATCAGGACTCCCCAGGCTCAACAGTGCTGGCATTGTTCTGGTGTGAGGTCACAGATTAGCTGCTACATTGCTGCTACATTTAGGGATGCAGTTAAATGACCTGCTAATTACCGGTTTCACACCTGAACACGCCTGAGCAGTCAGCAGTTATCGACAGCAATCGACTGAAACACAGGCAAAAGACTTAATGGGAATAGCTAGGTAGCAGCAAAGACGTCTGGAGGGCAAAAAAAATATTTATTTAAATGGGCTTATTTATGCATTTATGCAGGCATGTTAATGAATGAAGTATAGTGACTGAATCCACCCCTTTTCTCTGCCTTATTCCTCCCATCCCCCTTGAACCCCTTCCCAGCCTGACTACTTCCTACTGGGCTTCCCATTTCAACCTCCCCTCCTCCCCTGCTGATTTCCAACCCCTCTCCTATCCCCATTGTTGTCAATTTAGAGCCCCCATTCCCTTCGACCCCGATAGTGATGCCCCTCCCATTCTTCCCCTTCTCATTGCCTTCTCTTCTCCAGTCACCCCCTCCTTCCTTACTATTCCCCTTGTACCCTTTCATCCTTGCTATCTCTTCCCCTACCTGTAGTCATCCCTGTCATGCCCCGCTTGTCCTTCCCCCCCTTCACTATGTTCCTGCTCTCCCTCTCTCTCCCATAGCAGAGGCTCAAATCTATTCCTAGTCGGTACCCCTCCTAAATCTCTTCCCCCTACCAGTTCCTCCCTCTTACTCGTTCCCCTCTGTGGCCCCCCTAGTCCCACCCCTGGTCCCTACGTACCTGCAGCCATCTGCTCTCTCCCCTGGTACTCCTTGTGGTCTCTTTCTCCCCCATCAGGAGGCCCCCCTCACCTCGGGCACTCCCTCCCTTCTCCTGTCTTTTCTGCTAGTGCCTCTGATACTGGGGTCAGTTTCAGTCCCTAGTTGTTCTTCCTCCGTCCCCCTTTGCCATCCCCTATCTCCCCCCCCAGCTAGGATGCCTACCATACTCATCTGCCCTACCACTTAGACTCCTCCCTAACCTCCACAGTTCCTCCCTCAAACTAGCCAGTTGTCTACAGATCATACACCCCCCCATCCTCCAAGCCTAGTCCAGGATCATGGCAGACCCACACACTGTACACCCCACCACCCTTCTAAAGATGCCCGCCCTATTGACATGTGGCACCTGCCCCATTTTGGCCCCCATCTTATGTTACGGGCTCTTACTCCCGGTTTCTGTATCCTACAACAACTGTTAGGCCCCTATTAACTCAAATTCCTGTTCCCCCCACCCTAGTCCCCCTACTGCCCCCTTGCCGACCAGGTTAATTCAGTCTCAGATCTCATCCATTAGATACTGTATTACTGTAGCAATCCTAAAACCTACTTGTCTGTTTTTCACCCCTTAGCTACTATACGTTTTGTTCTCAGCCCTCATATAGTTTCACTTAGCCCAGTTAGAAATCCTATTGCACTCCAAGTATTACTCAGCTCAGTTAGAGAAATAAACAGAACAACTAAATCTGTATTATTACAGCAATCCTAAAAGTATCCAATCATTGCTTTGTCTCCAACCTAGAGACCCTGCTGTAATATAGAACCACATAGGACCCTGGGCGGGAAGGTGGGCAACTCTAAAGTCCTGACAGAGCTCTGTTGAGCTCAGTCACTCCCTCTCTCTCACTCACTCATTGTATTTCTCCTGGCGCTGCAGGCTGCCCTTTTGTACTGGGTTCCTGCCTGTGTTGGCACCTTTTTCTGCCCACAAAGAAATCTGCAGCAGTCCCAATAGAGCTCTGTTGAGTTCGCTCACTCACTCACCCTCTCTCACTTGCTCATTATGTTTCTCCTGGTGCCGCAGGCTGCCCTTTTGTACTGGGCTCCTGCCTGCATTGGCACCTTTTTCTGCTGACAAAGAAATCTGCAGAAAGTTCTAACCAGAGCTCCGTTGAGCTTGCTCACTTCCCCTCTCTTACTCACTTATTCTGTTTCTCCTGGTGCTGCAGGCTGCCCTTTTGTACTGGGCTCTTACCTGCATTGGTGCCTTTTTCTGCCCACAAAGAAATCTGCAGGAGTCCCAACAGAGCTCCATTGAGCTCGCTCACTCACTCCCCCTCTTTCACTCGCTGTTTCTGTTTCTGTTGGCGCTGCAGGCTGCCCTTTTGTACTGGGCTCCTGCCTGCATTGGAACCTTTTTCTGCCCACAAAGAAATCCACAGCAGTCCCAACAGAGCTCCATTGAGCTTGCTCACTCCCCCTCTCTCACTCGCTCATTCTTAATCTGTCCCAAACACTGACTTCCCACAGCGACCGTGCTATTCTGTGCTGGCAGTGCGAAAACACATTTTAGCCGGGATGTGAAAAATGACAGCTGTACTGTTCAAAAGGAGGTGTGAAAAAAAGCCAGTGTTGAACATCTGGCATGAAATTATTACAAATTTGCGAAGTTACAAGGGCGCGTGGAAACTTTGCAACGCACACTTGTAACACAGTCATTTTATGGACTTTCGTCACCAAACTTTTATCATAGGCATTTTATGACCTCTGCTCATGAACAGTGTCACTGTCATTTTCTTAATCTATCCTGAAAACTGATTTCCCACAGCGACCGCGCTATTCTGCGATGGAAGTGCGAAAATACATTTCAGCCAGGATGTGTAAAATGATAGCTTACTGTTCATAAGGAGGTGTGGAAAAATGTAATTGTTGAAAATCTGGAGTGGAAATATCACAGATTTGCGAAGTTACAAGTGTGCGTGAAAACTGCGCAACGCAGGCTCATAAAACAGTCACTTTTTTTTATTTTTTTCACCAAATTTTCAACATAGGCTTTTTGAGAGCCCACCTCATGAACAGTGGCACTGTTGTTTCATAAATTAGTCCCAAAAGGTTATTCCACACAGTGGCTGCAAAATCACCTTTTGGGACCGAATAACACCATGACTGTGACTGAACTCATGAGGAGGGGTCCCAATAACCCCATGTTGAAAATTTGGTGCCAAAATTCCCAAAAATGCCCGAGATATGCACCAAAGTTGAAAAAACCCTATTTATGCCATTATACAGCTTACTGGCATTTCTTCAGTTTGCGGCCGGCTTTGAAGAGTGCAGATGTGTTTCTGGTCCACTGAAGATCATTGTGCTGGGCTCCGGAGATAAGTACGGGGTGAGGGGCATGTGGGGAGGCAGGATGCGCAGAGGGTGGCTGTGGGTTGGGTGAGGGGTCACGAGACACTGCAAGGGACCGTTTTCTTGGTTTCAGAGAGAAAAAAAAAATTGTCACGAGAAGGTTTTTGTTTTTCAGGTTTGTTTTTTGCACACTGGGGTGAGCTCCCAGTGTGCCACCTGCATTTTGGGAGAAGAGGGGCTGAAGCCAATGGGGGATTGGGCCCTTCATCAGCGAAGAAAGACTGTTTGGGGGGCATGATGTTGAGGGGGATTGGGCACCCCCCTCAGCACAGAACAAATGGGGGGGCATTATGCTGACAGGGAGTGGGCTCCCACATCGGCAAATGAACTAGGTAAGGGGCATGCCAACAGGGCAATTGGGCACCCCCACTGGCTTTCATGGGGCTCTGAGGCAGCATAGCCGCCACCTCACTGATGAAATGTTACACCAGGCAAGGTAGGTACTGCCCTGCAATGACGGGTCACTCCCTCATTGCAGCGGAATGACTGACGCTGCAATGACAAGGTGACCCCTGATTGCAGTGGCAAAATCGTTACAGGTTGGTGGCACTCTGCAGAACCAGTGTCATCAGGACACTTGGCCTGCATTGGTTGAGCACTGCCAAACCCAACAATGCAGTACCAGCATTGGCCACCACAGTGCTGCACCTCCACAACCCGCTTCTCTCCTAAGCTGCCACATAATGTTTCTCTCGTGCATGGGTGCAAGCAAACATAATAAAGTTCTGTAGCTTAACTGATCTGGTATAAAATTCAAAATTCTGTGAATTTTTTTTTTTTTACCAGTAAACAGGCAGTCCAGCTTCCAGAATCTCACCAGGTTCTCTGGCAAAAAAAAGAAAATCAGTGGTACAGGAAACATTCTCAAGCAAGGTACCATTTTAGGAAATTATGTTTGTGGTGGTGCTTATTTAACCACTGTTTCAGCCGAAGAACATAATGGCAGTTTTCGTTTGGTTAACTACTAACTGGATTGTGAGGAATCAATTCTGGATATTGACAGAGTGAAGCTGCAGGTTAGATACAATGACAGAGGTGAATGATCCAGAGGTGTACAGTACTGCATCATATTCATACATACAGTATGGATACTGCAGTCGTTCATGGCAACAGGGAGGTCTCTGATAAAGTCTGAAAAGTGTGAGGGACATGGGAATAAACTTTGGACTTCCCCCATCTCAATGGGGAAGAATGTTCTAATTTATCAGACGTTCAACCTATTGTTTTAAATCTATTTTCAGATTTTTAGCCTATTGTCGGGTTATATAAACAGGATCCAAGGAAATAAATCATAAATCTCAAATGATGGTATGCAGCACACACCTCTGCCCTACCTCCATATCATATAATGTTCTTCTTGGTTTGGATGGTTTTGCCTGTGAAAGGATCAAAAGATAATTATCAGATGTGGGCTTATTCACCCATACTCTTACTCATTCTGTATGTACCTCTGATACTTGTCTTTGAAGTGTTCCTTCTGCTAGGTTCTCTACTGTTTGTGGTCATTCCTTTTCTTCTACTGCACCTTCTATTTTACCAGTTTCACTGCTCCTGTCTGCCTTCTTGATTCTATTCCACTCTTTTAATCTTAGGTAGAAATAGATGTTCTCCCTTGCCCTTGATAATTAAACTTTTATAGAGATGCATACAGTGCCGTGCTGTAGTTGGGAAATGTTTGCCTCCATTATTGTATTATAATTGTTGATGGTTTTGTTGTTAGTAGTTTGCCTATTTGTAAATCTGTTGCTAATAATATTGCCTATTTGCAAACTTGTTGTTAATAATATTGCCTATTTGTAAACCCTGCTTCTACTAATAGCTTATGTTAGTTTCTTCTATACTTTTAGTTTGTATCTCCTTTATTGGTACTCTGCAATGATTTCTGTGATGTTTTGTATGAAGGACACTATTTAAAATGAAATTGTTTTATGTGAGAAATATGGGAGGCCCTAATCAATGAAAATAAAATAATTATAAACTCCAGATAACACTATTGCAATCCTATGGGTGGTACTGAAACTGAACTGAACATAGGAAAAGGATTATTTGAACTTATACACATGGTGGTTTGACTACCCATTATCTTTTACAGGATTTTCAGAATAAAAGAGAGTTTGGAATCTAGTCAAGAATGAAGAGATGTTTTTCTTCAAGACTGGTTTGATACCTGCAGTTTTGGAGGCAAATGGAAATGTGCCTACCAAAGGAGAGAAATTTATGAGATTAGTGACGTGTGATGCTACAATGTCCAAAAAGTCATGGAAAAGCAGAAAGGAATAGAAAATAATGATCTTTTGGAGCCTTAGGTCTCGAGAATGTGGGATTCCTTGAGGGTAGTCATCAGAGGGGAGATGCCCGAATATCCGAGGACTCTGCCCAACTTCCACCCTGCAAACTGTAAGTGCACTATGGACTATTATTGCCTATTACTTAAAATGTACTGCTTTTAGTCAGTTATCAGTATTGGGCTCCAGTTGTATAGTTTCTATCTGCTGTGTTGTTTTATTGCCACTAGGGTTTAAACAGGAGGTCTCTGATTAGAGGGTAATCTGCTTCCTGCTAGTGTTGTCCTAATGGCCTGACAGTATGGCCTAGAGATTAGAGTAACAAGCTGTGAATGTGTTTGGTACCTGCAGAGATGGATTTGATTCCCACAACATCCACTTGCATACTGTGTGACTCTGAACAAGTCACTTGACCAGCCCAAAGCTCCTGGGTCACCTCTGGAAACAGGCACTTGTGCCTAGTGGGCCTTACCTGGGTAACAAAGACTAAAATAAAACTGAATTGAAGAGACCTATTGCACTGTGGGCAGCTACCATCCCCACCCACTTAGTTATCTGAGTGCCTCCTGCATTCCCCCCATGTGGTTTGGTTTAGGATTCTTCCCTATCTGGGTGAAGCTGTATTTCCAATTTGCCTTATTGCAGAGTTCCTCCCTATTTGGGTGGAGCCTGCATCCACCCCCAATTGTGTAATTTCAATTTCCTCCCTCCATTTGAAGCCTGTACCCCCCCACCAAATTGTTTAATCTAGGGTTTGCTCCATATGATGAAAGCCCCATTTTCCCCATATAATTGTATTTAGGCTTTCTCCCCACCTGGGCAAAGCCAAAGAGGACTCTATTAATCCAATTTACTCCCTACAAGGGTCAGGTTACTTTCCCACCCTTAATTGATAAAGTTCAGGGTGACAATTGTTTGTTGTCCCTTCAGTATGCTACTGTTAACCCTACTACTTCTCCCTTTCCGATTTTCCCTCACCTACCTCTTCCCTACTGCTTATCCTTGCCTTCCCCTTCCATCTACCTTTCCCCTCACCCTCACCCATCCTCTGTACCTCCTGCCTTCCCACCCTATCCCATTACTCCCAGCATCCTAGATGCAGTCCCCTTCCTTCACCCTGGCTTTGCCTTGAAGCCCTCAGGTGCCTCCTTCCCTCTTACCCTTCTGATCCTCCTCACACAACCCTCCCCCTCCACTTCTCACAAGTGACTCATAGGCTCCCTCAAACTCCTTGTCTCCTTGTTGCCTATAGTAGCAGGTGATATTGATCTCAATCCCAGACCCTACCCAGCCATCCACCTCTCCCAAAGGATTCGGAGTAACTCACATAAATATACAAAACCTCGTCTCCAAGACTGAACAGTTGCAGTCACTCATAGTAAATCTCCAGCCTGATGTGCTGGTGATCTCAGATCTTGGCACTCCCCCAAGATGGGTTTAAATTTCACAGCTCCCACTTGCATACTGTGTGCCCCGAGCAAGTCACTTAACTTGCTTGTGCTCCCAGGTCATATGTGAAAACAAGCTTTGCCTTAGTCTGCCTTTCCTGGTTAAAAAATTCCCTTCCCTTCCTTCCCCTTCCCTTCCCTTTTCCTTCTCTTCCCTTCCCAGATTACTGATACAGCTGCTGCCATCCTTTGGTATGCTATCATCTGGCAGGATCATGCTAAGAGGGGCAGAGGAGTTGCAAGCTAACTCTCCTCTAGTATCCAGTTGGAGCTAATGCTCTCCATCATCTCCCCCTCTGCCTATGAGTTGCTCCTCCTCCCCTTCATGGTCTTGATACTCATAGCAGATGCCTACTGCTGTCCTGACAAGTCTCCAGCTTCAATCACAGAGCTCCTTACCACTATCTCCTCCTAAGCTTCCTCTGCTGAGATTCTCATACTTAGTGATTTCAACCTCAACTGATTCTCCCCCTCTCCAAATAAATTATGCCAAAAACTGTATGTCCTTCCAACTTTCTCAGCTGATCACTGTCCCCACCCAGCACAGTCACAGATCCCTCAATCATTCATAGAAGCATAGAAATACAGAATTTATCAACAGAAAAAGACTGCTTGGCCCATCGAGCCTGCCCCGATGTTCCCTGTCTAATTTGTCTCTGAAGACCCTAACTGTTCTCCAGTAACCCTCCCTGCCTATTTACTAATAGTTCTTTATGTCAAACCCACACATGCTTGAAGACCCGACTGTGTTTTCCTCCACTACATTTGCTGGGAGTCTGGTTCAGGCATCTGCCACCCTTTAAGTGAAGTAGTACTTCCTCATCTCCCTCTTAATGCCCCCATTCAGCTTCATTTCATACCTCCTGGTGTTCTTTCTCCTTTGAAAGAGAATCCCCTCCTGCACCCTGTTCACCGCCATGAGGAACCTGTAAGCCTCTATCATGTCCCCTCTTGCTCTCCTCTCTTCAAGAGTGTACATAAGAAAAAATAGCAACATAGACAACGATGGCAGAAAAAGACCAAAGGTCCAACTAGTGTGCCTGGAGTTCCTTATCTGCCCTGGGACCTATTGTCCATATGAGATTTTATCCCTCCTGTTCCACCCCCCACCACCCAATGTTATCAACTTGAGCAACCAGCAAACCCTTTACTCTGTCCCAGCCATGCTTGAAAGCATTTATGTTCTTGGTGCCCATTACCTCTGCTGGCAGACTGTTCCTTGGCTCCACCACCCTTTCCATAAAACAGAACTTCACATTCCACTTAAACCTTCCCACCTCCAGTTTCCACTAATGACCTCAGTTCTTGGCTATGTACTCCTGTTAACTAGTTTCCCACAGTTCATCTTGTTTATTCACTTTAAGAACTCAAAGGTTTCTATCATATCTCACCTCTATTGCATGGTCTCCAGTAAGTATGTTCATTGCCTTCAGACAATCTTCACAAGATCTACCCTGTTAGCCCTTAATCATCTTGGTCATTCTGCGTTTCACAATCTCCAGCTTGTTCCTGTTCTTCCTTAGGTGAGTACACCAGAAATGATCACTGTATTCCAGATGCGGCCTCACCAGCAACCTATACAGATGTAATAGTACCTCCTTCTTCCTGTTGTCAACACCCCTTCTGATACACTGCAATATCCTATTAGCCTTACCATAGGCTTTTGCTACACTGGCTTGATTGTTCAAGGGAGTCACTAATGATTACTCCCAGGTCCCTTTCATATGCCGTAGTGCTCCATTTAACTCCTCCCATCCAGCACTTTGTCCTGGGTTTGCTTTCCCCTAGGTGCATAATCTTGCATTTTGTGGTGTTGAATTTCAACTCCAAAACCTTAGACCACCTCTCTAGCCTTTGTAGATCCCTTAGTATCTCCCTGATCCCTTCATCACTATCTATCCTACCATAGAACTTTGTGTCATCTGTGAAGAGACACAACTTGCCCAGATGTCTTCTCCAGTGTCGCTGATAAACATATTGAAGAGGACAGGACCCAGGATTTTATTTATTTTATTTATTAGAGTCTAGGATTACAATTACCTTTGAGCCAAGGCACTTATACAAAGATTCCACATCAGGATGAGAACAAACAAGCAGGACATTAATTATTACAGGCTAACAGGTTACAGTTGTTTATCATCACATGAGTATATACAGATTAGGTGGTACTAGGGGCATGCAGAGTACAGGGATAACATTGATAACGAGAACTTGGTGAGACACGAGAAGAAGATGCTGCCAGAGGCAAATGTCAAAACACACAGGAAGTACAAGTGGAAAGTACAAGTAGGAGGAAGAGGAGGGGAAGGTAGAGGGGGAGAGTAGTGCTTGTTTTGTGAGCTGCAGAAGAGCATGGCCTTTGTTTTTTTATAGTTAAGGACAAGTTTGTGTTTACTGAACCAGTTTTCAACTGAGGAGAAGCCATGCTGTAATTTGCTTTCAGAAGGTGGGGATCCTTGTGGGTAGAGTAGATGACAACATCATCAGCGTATAGGAGGAGTTGCTCTGGACAGGATTGTGGAAGACTATTTAGGAAGATGCTGAAGAGAAGAGACCCAAGGATTGACCCTTGTGGCACTCCAGAGCACACTGGTCTGGAAACAAAGAGAAAGTCAGCTATTTTCACTCTTTGTGACCGGTTTTCCAGGTAGCTCTTAAACCAGGATATAGCTTCAGGGGACAGTCTGGTATTTAGCAGCTGAGAGAGTAGTAGATGATGATGGATGGTACTGAATACCTTCATCAGATCAATGAAGACCACCTCTGTAAGAAGGCTATTGTCCAAAGAACTATGGATTGCACCAGTGAATTCAAGGGGGGCTGAGGTGGTACTGTGACCTTTTCTAAAGCCATGCTATTGAGCACACAGAACATCATATTTATCAAGGTATTCCGTAAGCTGGTCTGATACTATATGCTCTATGGCCTTGGAGAGTGGGGGTAGTATGGAGATGGGCTGATAGTTCACAAGGAGGGCTTTGTCCTCGCTGTTGTGGACCAGTGTGACAGAGGTGGATTTCCATCTGTCAGGGAACTGGCCAAGAGAGAGGAAGAGGGAGAGGTTGATGTTTTTTGTTAATGGTAGGAGCACCTCATCAAGGGTGAGGGCAAGCAGCTTGAGGTCAAGGGAGTCCCCACTTGATGTGAACCTAGCAATAGCTTTACTGATGTAGTTGCGAGCTTCGTACGGTTTGACTGATTTGAAGTAAAATGGAGGCCAGTTAGGAGAGAGGGTGGGACTTGAGGGGAGAGATTGGGAGTCAGCTTTATTGAAATAGTCAGGTAGAAGAACAGAGTGAGGTCAGTGAAAGCTGAGTTGAATGAATTTGCTATGGTAGTCGGGTCCAGCATTGTGATGCCATCTACGACCAGCATAGTGGGTGAGGTTTTTGCCTGCTTTCCGATAATTTCTTTAATATTGTTCCAAAATGAATTCCCCTTGCCCCAAGTGTTTGTCAGGGCATCCTTACAGTAGGTACTTTTCTGCTGGTGGACTAATTTTGTGCAGTTATTATGAGCTTGTTTATAATTCTGTATGTCAATTTGCTTTCCAGTTTCCCGAGCCCGTACCCAGAGATGGTCCCTGGATTTTAGTTGTGCTAGTAGTTCGGAGGAGAGCCAGGGATTGCACAGGCCTTTGAAGTTCTGCTTTTTGAAAGGGGCCTGAGAGTCACAGGCAGCATTAAAGGTTTTGATGAAGAGGTCAAGGGCAATGTTGACATCCGGAACGTGGAAGATTGGGGACCAATCTTGCAGTCTTAGGCGGGATTTTAGGTGTTTCAACTGCCCACCTGGAAGGACTCTGCTAATGATTAATTTGGGGGGGGGGTCATGGTAAATTTATTTGTCCAGACGCAGATTACAGGGGAATGGTCACTTAGAGTGTCAGGAAGGACAGAGACGTTTGAGATGCGGGATGGGTGACTGGTCAGTATCCAGTCCAGGAGAGTACATTTGCCTGTTTTGTAATTTTGCCTAGTAGGGGAGGCAACCAGTTGAGCAAGGTTTGCTGAGGAGATGGCATCTATGAAGCCCCCTGATTCCGGAGTAAGCCAGTTGATATTGAAGTCACCCATGAGGATTGTCTCAGAGTCAGGTGGTTGGGATTGGATGAGGTCAAGGACTGAGTCAAGGCCTTGTCCTTGTTCTTTTGGGGAGGATGTAAACTGCGGTAATTGACAGGGCTTTATTGTAGGCCCCTAGTAGAACTTTGACAGTGAGAATCTGGGAGGAAGAGTCAGAGACAGGTGTTTTTAGAGGGTGGCCTTGGAGATAGTCTTTGAGATATAAGGATAGATCTGTGTAGCACCTGACTCATGACCTCCCTTTTTTCTGATTTAACCCTGTCTATGACCATCCTCTGCTGTCTCTCTTTCAACCAGTTTCCTACCCATCTATGTTCCTAGCCATGCCCAGGTCCTTCTGCTTATTCAGCAATCTTCTGTGTGGTACCGAGTCGAGAGCCTTGCTGAACTCAAAGTAGAGTAAATCCAAAGTATGGCCCTTATCTACTACATTTGTTCCTGACTCAAAGAAAACTGTCAGACTGGTCTGACAAGACTTCCCTGCCATATAGCCTTGCTGTTTACTGTCTTGTAGACTGCTGCCCTATAGATAGTCCACAAAGTCTTCTTTTTTTATCAGTGACTCTATCAGTTTACCCACTACACAGGTAAGACTGACAGGTCTGTAGTTCCCTGGTTGCTCCTTGCCCCCTCCACATGTGTAGCGGGACTACTTTGACTACCCCCCAGTCTTTCAAATGTCCGCTTGTCTGAATTGAGCTATTGAATTGTACTAATAGGGGTTAATCCAATTCCACATCCAATTCCTTGAGCACCCTTGGGTGCATCCCAGCTGGCCATAGGGCTTTATTTACATTTAGGGCTTCAAGCCCTTTCTAGACCCTTCCTCTGGTAAACACTGGCTGCTCTATTTCAGGAATAGTCCTGAGAGCTGCGATGATACCCCTTTCAGGCAGGGGCCCACTGTTTTCATGCCTACATGTTTAGATCTCTAGGTCTCTCCTCTTAGAGCTTTTTGTGCAACTCCTGCACCATTTTTGTAGCCCTCCTTTAGACCGCCTCCACCATGACTATGATCTTTCTGAGGTCCAGCCTCCAAAACTGGACACAGTACCAGCTTACCAGTGAGTGATACAGTGGCAACACCACCTCTCACTTTCTGCTGCAGATACCCCTCCCAATGCACCCCAGCATCCCACTAACCATACTCACTGCTTTATCACACTGTCCTACCACTCTAAGGTTGTCACTTCTGATAACCCTAAGGTCCCGTTCCTGCTTAATGACTGTCATTACCTCTCTCCACATCCTATACTCTGCTCCTGGGTTCCTTTGCACTAGGTGCAAAATGTAGTATTGAACTCCAACTGCCATGCTCTTGACCAAGCCTCGAGTTTCCCAAGACCCCTGCATATTTTCTCTTCCCCCTCCTGAGTATCAACCTTATTACAGATTTTGAGATCATCTACAAAAAGGCATACCTTCACTTTCAGGTTTTCTGCAATGTCACTTATGAAGACACTGAAGAAGACCTGTCCCAGTACTGAGCCCTGGGGCACCCCGCTGGTCACTGTCCCATCATTAGAGTGAGTGCTGTTAAGCACCACCCTCTGATGCCTATCTGTTAACCAGATTCTAACCCAATTCGCCACTTTGCATCCCACCCCAGACTGTTCAATTTCTTAGTGAGAGAGGTCATCTCAAAGATGTTACCCCCCATCTTCGACTATGGTGACATAGTATGCAGTGCTGCTCCCAAGTCCACCCTGGTTAGACTGCATCCCCTTTTTTACTCCTTTTGCCACTTTACCATGCAATGTCCCTCCCCACCACAGTGTTCAGACAATTATCTCTAAACCCTGGCTTGGATCCTTCCCCTACTACCTTGCTGCCCTTCTCACTTC
Organism: Neoceratodus forsteri; assembly: GCA_016271365.2. Classification (NCBI taxonomy): domain Eukaryota; kingdom Metazoa; phylum Chordata; order Ceratodontiformes; family Ceratodontidae; genus Neoceratodus; species Neoceratodus forsteri. Next base: position 777,420,409 of record CM028137.1, read on the forward strand.
CCTCCTACCAGCTCCTACTCCCCTTACTACTCTTGCTCTCCCTTCAAGGAAATCCATTCTTTGTCAAGTTGCCTTCTCTTTCCAGTTCCCAAAACCTTGGGGTTCTCTTCCCCTTACCATCTGCTCTGTACCTTTCCATCACTTTTTCACCTCTGTTCTCCATGACTTCAGTATTCACTCCTGCAGTTGTCCCAATACTGTACCTTGGAATGCGGCCCACTACCCTCTTTCCCATGCTCCCCCTTCACCCTGCACCTACACTAGTGCAGTTCCCTCTTCCTCCCTTCCCATTCCACAGCCATTGTATCCATCCTGAACTCAAGTTTGCCTTATGCACATTTCAAATGTTGTTATTCTCCAGCACTTTATTGTATCCTGTACGCATTACAAATGTTGGCATCCTCCAACACTTTATTGTGTTAGTGTTATTTTACTGGCACAGAATCCTTGTCCTTGCATAACTGTTATTTATTCTGCTTATTCCCTTACTATTTGTATTGCATTATTGTTCTTAGTGTACCTACTGCTCCTGCCTTCCCCCTCCCCGCAAGACATATCTGGAACTGAGCTGTTACCAGCTCAGCATGGCTTTCCTGGTAAAACATTCAAAATGAATGAATGAATGAATGAACCAATAAATAAATAAAGCCATCAATGTAAGTTACAATACAGGGTAGAGAAATTAAAGGGAATGAATTATTGCTAAAGTGTGTTTAAGTCATCCATCTGATCAACTATATTAGAAAGGAGACCTTGTTTTGTTTTGTTGAATTTTGTTGACCTGGTAAGCCCACTGGGCCTAGAAGTCCCTTTTCAGGAGGCCGGAGAATACAGATGGTAAGCAACTGAAACTGAACCTGATTAAGCTGTTGGTAGTATTTTTTAGTGAATGAGGGAATTTGGCAGGACACGGGGACATTCCCTACTCTTTTGATAGGTGCCATGGGATCTTTAACATCCACCTGAACTACCACCAGTCCAGGCAGATGGGACCTCGGTTTAATGTCTCATCCGAAAGACGGCACCTCAGAAGTGCAACACCCCTCTCATGCTGCACTACAGTGTCAGTACTGGGATATTAACCCAAGTGCCAGATGTGGGAACTGAACCCACAGCCCTCTGATCTCCCGGCCTCAGAGACGAGTGTGCTACCTGCTGAGCCACTGACACTACTGTAACCTTAACTTACTGTATGAGTCAAATACTGGTATAACTTGTTGGGCATAGTGTTAACTTGTCAGCATTTGGTTGAAAAGAGTAGCAAGGAGGCTCAATGATGGACAGAAGCTTCTTAGGATTATACTAGTTGTTAGCAATTAGAGAAGAGCTCAGCAGGGCCTCGGGTTGCCCCCACCTCCCACAGCAGTTAGTATTACACAGAGTTGGTGAACAGGATTAATGCTATATAGCATTTCTAGTGAATCTTCTGGTAGTATATAACTGAATATACAGTGGCATAGAGGAGAGGCAGGTTGGACAAATGCCCGACCGTCATTTTCAGTGAACGACTTCTGTTGGGAAATTGACACATTCTGATTCCTCAGTGAATCCTTGCCTCCATGCTCCTCCCCCGTCAGCCCGGATGCATGTGCACACTACATCAGAAAATGTTTTTTTCCTTATCAACAGTGTGCACCAGTGCTGCAGCATGCAATTGACTTAGAAGACAGTAGCAGTGTGGGGATGGGGGGGCGTCACATGGTGAGCCACCGCTAACTTACCACATGACTCTATAGCGGACCGCTATAAAAGTAATCTGGTAAGTTAGTATGCCCAAGTACAGATGTCAGCACTGGGGAAATAGCGCCATGCACTGTCGTTGTGAAGATAGGATGATGTGTGTGTGTGTGTTTGTGTGTCTGTGTGTGTGTGTGCTAGGCAACTCACCTGGCTCATCTCGCTTGTGTTTGCTGCAAGTTTGCAAATTAATTAATTTAGTCTCAAATAAAATATCACCATACCATTTAGAAATAGCAGGTGAATTGAAAGTTAGCAGCAGCTTAAAAAACAAATTCTGGTCAGATCCACCACAGCTGCATAATGAAGTTAGTGAAGTTGTGTGGAATTGTTAAGGAGATATGAAGAAATAACACAATGATTTATAAGTAGTAAGGTTTGTTTTAGTTTCTGTTCTAAGGAAGGCATACACATTATTAGGCAAATATATGGAGGTGTACATTCTAATGGAAGGAATAGGAAGCTTACAAAAGAACCCCAGAGCAAATGCCACTGATGCATGTGTTATCCCAGATGATATTGGCTGGACACATTTTAAAGAAAACATAATTGCACATATCCCAATAAGCAAAGCATCAAGGGAAACATATGCAAATCCCCATGATGGTACAGAAGGTGGTAGTACATGAAAAAGTAATGGCTGGCATATGTTCAGCCTTGGGATTATTTACACATTTATTTATTTACTTTTTTTTAAGAGAAATAGGGTTTTTGTCCATGAGGCGATGTAAGTTATATTTATGCAACGTGTTGATGTCAGGAAGTCAGGTGTAATGATGATGGACTTTTGGAGAAAATGTGATATTAACTTTCAGAGGTGGTCGCTTTTGATAAGGGCAAGGTAGTTATGCTTGTGATAATGGGAATATTAGGAAAGTATGAGGTCTAGGCAGAAGTGGAATACAAATATGCATAGTTTCATAAGTATGTGCTCAGAGTGCGGGCAAATGTGATATGCAGGTTTGTTTTAGAAATAGATAAAAATAGTGATACATGCAATTAATAGAAAGATAGATAATTACATAGACATATATATATATATATATATATATATATATAGAGAGAGAGAGACAGACAGACAGACAGAAAGGTAGAATAGGAATGGCAGTGAAGTACTGAAGTGACGCCAACCCCAACCCCACCCCACAGACATGGACAGGCATTGGGGTGTGCCTTCACGTCATTGCCCATAACGCTCATGCCATTTCACCTCACCCTACCCTGCAGACACAGACAAGAGTCGAGGTGTGCCTTGGGGTTTTCAGACTTTACACTCACCCTGTTCCATAAGGAAATATGCTGAAATGGGTACAGTATATAAGAATGGAGTGAACTTTGGGGCTGAAGAGTCAAAGGCACACCTCAATACCTGTCACTGGCTGCAGGGTGGGGATGGGGGTGGAATGGCATGAGCATTACTGTTGACAGTCCCAAGTCACACCCCTGATGCCTGTCAGTCCCTACAGTGCAGGGTGTTATGGTCAGAAACCCCAATGCCCTGGGCGTTTCTTGGTATTTTCACTCCAAGTTTTCAGCATGTGCTTTTTGTGACCCCACCGCATGAACAGTGACACTATCAGTTCATTAGCCGGAAGGAGATTTTGCACAGCGACTGTGCCATTTGGCACCATAGGTGCAAAAACACATTTTGAACAGGATGTAAAAAATGACACACGAACATGCCAGAACACAGTGACAAAATGATTAGATTTGTCTACAAGCACTATTTTCTATGCAAGTTAGAGCATGGGGGGGGTTAAGGTTGGTGATCAGTTATGGTCCATGACATAACCACATGGTCAGAATATTAAATATTTTAAAATATACATAAATGCAAAAGTAACCATTTCAAGAAGAAAATGCAAACTGTGACACTTAACAGGTATGGGGTAAAGTTAGCACATCTGGACTTATTTGCTACATATGCATCTCAATTGCTAAGGGGTCCTGACCATGTTCACCCTTCCTCAAGCCAAGCTAGCTACAGTATGTCTAACAATAACATGATGGAAAACGTATGCCATATTTTCAATAAGAAGTCAGCCTTTTAAAAAGTGCTGTAGACTGAGAAGCAGCTTGTGTAGGTGCATTCATCATGCTAGCCAAGATATGTTCTGGTTGCGTAACATTCCATAAGGCTAACCAGTAGGAGAAGTAGGGGAAAAGGACAGAAATTTAAAATAGAACCATTTAACCCATTTGTGATTTAAAGTTGCATGACAGAAATGGCGGCTTCCAGAACTGGACACTATATTCCAAATGAGGCCTCACCAGTGATCTACACAGTGACATCATCACCTCCTTCCTTCTGCTGGTAATACCTCTCCCTATGCATCACAGCATTCCACTGGCTCTCCTCACAGCTTTGTTTAGCCACCTTTAGGTCATCCAATATGATTACCCCAAAATCCCTTTCCATTTTGATGACCATCACCCCCCCCATAATCATTCCTTGGGTTCCTGCAACCCTTCTTCATTCAGCAGGCAGTTAGCGCATCTGGACTTATTTGCTGCATATGCATCTCAGCTGCTAAGGGATCCTGGCCATGTTCACCTTTCCTCAAGCCAAGCTAGCTGCAGTATGTCTAGAAATAACACGAATGGTAAGATTATGCATAATCAGTGGGAGAAGTAGGGGAAAGGGATAGAAATCTAAAATAGAACCTTTGAACCCATTTGTGATTTAAAGTTGCATGACAGAAATGTGGCTTCCAGAAATGGATACCATATTCCAAATGAGGCCTCACCAGTGATCTACACAGTGGCATCACCGCCTCCTTCCTTCTGCTGGTAATACCTCTCACTAATGCACCACAGCATTCCCCTGGCTCTCTTCACAGCTTTGGTACATTGTTTAGCCACCTTTAGGTTATCCAATATGATTACCCCAAAATCCCTTTCCATTTTGATGACCATCAGCCCCCCCCTTCCTTTTAATCATTCCCTGGGTTCCTGCAAACCTTCCTTATTCAGCAGGAAGGTAGTGCATCTGGACTTATTTGCTGCATATGCATCTCAATTGCTAAGGGGTCCTGACCATGTTCACCCTTCCTCAAGCCAAGCTAGCTGCAGTATGTCTTGCAATAACATGAATGGAAAGATTATGCATATGAAAACATTTTAATTATGCTTTACATACCTTAAGACTCAAAGTGTGTCTCCCTTGGCTGACATGATGTCTGTGGTTAATTTAAAACAAAAGACAATGTAACAAGACACTGGCCTCCACTGGCGATATTAAACAATAGAGCAAACTGCACTCTGGGATGATTGCCTGGGACAAGATGCAATAAAAAAAACCTGAATAGCAGGTTCCAGTGAGTATAAAAGCACCAGAAATGTTAGGAAAAACTACCCCTCCCCACTCATTCACAGGTGCCAATGAATGTATTTGTTAACCATGCTGGTTCATCTTCTTGCTTCCCTCATAGTAAAAATGTGAAACTACATTTGTGTTATTTTAAATGAGTGATAAATGGCATGCCCAGAGGGTGACAGCTCTGATAGTTGTTCCAGTCTTACTTTTTTCCTGGCTCAGTTTACATCAGTGAAAAGAAAGTAGGAAAAAAAAAGCAACTAGCCTTTTGTTTCTACAAGTAGTTGTTAATTGCAGCTGGTATTTTTATCATGCGCATGGCAACTCCACTTCTCAAACGTAAACAAAAATACACTTCATCAAAGGCTCAAATACTGTGCCCATGATTAAAATAATTTGAACCCCCTCCCAAAAAAAGTGCCCTCACATGAAACTGCATGATTAACTGTAAAGACAATTAAAAACTGTATTTCTAAATGCATTACTAACACCAATGCTTTCAAAGTTTTCAAACTACTAAAAAGACAAACTATATATATATATATATATATATATATAGTGGGGAAGGGTAGTTTCATTTATTTTTTCATTTTCACCATAAACCTCCATCTCTGTCTCCTTCCCACACAGTTGTCACATTTCAGCCTTCTTACTAGGCCCTGTTAATTTGTCCCCACCTGGGGACTTCCCTAGCTCTTTCATTCCTATTATGCTTTATCTTTCCCATTATCAACTTTTTGTTTCACAGATTCTCTCTTAATCTTGCCATTTATCACTTCTTCTCCCTGAGCCTCCCTTTTCTTTTTCCATATATATATATATATATATATATATATATATATATATACACACACACACCTCATTTTACCTCCCTCTACATTAACTTTGTTTTTTTTCTTCTAGATATTTCCTGAAGAAGACCTAAGGTAGGAACATAGATTTTAACTCTATTTTCCATTTTCAGCGTAATTTAATATAACCATTTTGTATATATATATATATATAGTATATATATATATATATATATATATATATAATATATATACTGTATATACAGTATATATATATATTGAATATAGTAAACAAATATTGTTAATCCCAAAAGCTGAACTTTATGTTTTTAGTATCTAAATGTTTAAGAACAACCTGTGGCTCTTTTAACCAGAATGCTGTGTCTATTATTTTCCTTGGGCGCTGTACTTTCAGACACTTCTTAATTACTCTTTCCTTTTGAGACACCAGGTGGCTCTGATAATCATTTGTTCCAAGGGTTTTTAAGTTAATTTGAAGGCATTAGGTATCTTCTGTTCTCCTAGTCCTTAATAAAGGCATTAAGTATCTTCTGTTCTCCTAGTCATTAATAAAATGCAGAGACTCCATAAACTTGTTCTGTTCCCTGGTCCAGATCCCAAACTAGTGTATCTTCTTTTAACATGATAGATCCACCTCATGAATCTCCCACATGAATCAAAAAAAGGTGGAGGTGGATCTTTAGGAGCTTCTCGGGTGGAGGTGGGGTGGATCTTACTCCCCCAAAAAACAATGCTGCCTCTCACTACTCAGGTTCCCGTTCTTGTACTGCCCATTTAAGAAAGAAAATAGTACCCTGCAACCATTGACTAACATGAAAGCATATTTATTTGAGGGCAGAAAACATTTCTTGGAGGAGGGTAAGGCAGAGGAGACTCTTTATACCTTCAGTCAGTTTCACAGACAGAAAACATAACATCACACCTTTTGTACATGCAAGACATCTACGGGCTCTGCCTACTGCAGCCGTAAAATTGCTGACATGAGCTGCAGCTGCTGGAAATGGAGCAGGACAGCATGAATCTAGGACAATGTCTCTTTCTTTGAGAGGACTCAAAGGAAAGATGTGGAATGAATTCTTAACTCCAGGTTTACCAGACAGTGTATTTCAAAAGCTCACATACCCAGCAAGGGAAAACAAAATCTTTATATTTCTGGAACAGAAGTTTCTCCCTGATCTCTGTGAATACAATAATCTCACTTTACTCCAGGTTTACCAGACAGTTTATTTCATTATAAAACTCACATAACCAACAAGGGAAAAGAATCGTTATATATCTGGAACAGAAGTTTCTCCCTGACCTCTGTGAAAACAGTGAATCTCACTTTTATTTTAGAGTCATTTCTCCTAGTCAGCCCTGTAAGTTGTTACTGGGCATGTGGCTGGGTTAAGGTTATGCTTAGGACTGCAAAAATGAAAGTGCAGGGAGTGATGGGTTACAAACAAGTTTCATAAACTCGTAGCCAGTACAGTCATCCCCCCTTATGAAAAATCTTTAATTTATCTGCCCATGCTATGGACATGGAAGCTCAAAACAGCTGTATCATTTTTTAAGGGAAAGAGATCAACCTAACTGATATTTATCAGCCAGTCTCAATGATTTCTTCTTTACATAAGTCTCTGGGGGAAACAAATGCTTTTACCCAGGTTAATGATTATCTGAATAAAATACAATACAATCTATTGACCCAAGAGCAGCATGTCCAGTATTACTTTAACTGAGTTCTAGTTTGTGGGCTTTTGATTTGGAGGGAGCCCCAGTGGAAAAAGTCAGTGTATGATGTTATTCAAATAGTTGGGGTCTATTTGGATCACCATCTCTCTTTTATAGAACATATTACAATATGCTGGTGTTACATTGCCAGTAGAGTTAGGGTCCCTGCAGTGCTGTTATATGTTAAAGCCTGTTGTCCTGAAATTCACAATGTCTTAGAATATCTTGAGCTTGGAGTACTACTAAGAACAACTGTCAGTGTTTTGCTGAAAACTAGAAAATCACTTCTACTAGGAGTTGTACTAGGGATTTATTAGATGTACAGTAAGCCATAGGCCCATGAACATATATCTCCAGCAAAGCTGTGATCTATTTAACCGAATCGTTGAGTAAGTATTTTTTAAGTCTAGATCTGAAACTATTAAAAGGAATTCACATCAACAACATGTCTTGGAAGGTAGTTTAATGTGGGTATTATTCTTTGTGTGTAGAAAAAATGTCTACTGTTTCTCTTAGGGTATGTTAGCATTAATTGCTAGCTATGACTTCTTAAGCAGCAATCCCATATGTTCTTTACCAGTCTCAAATTGGTCATAAGTTGTTCATCACAGGATATGCGGAACATTTGCAACAGGTTCCCCCTGGTTCCCCTGAGTTCCAGTGGGTACAAATTTAATTCAGCCAGTCTTTGCTCATAATTTTTATTGTGCATGCCATCTACAGTATAAGTCTGGTGACTCTTCTCTAGACACCTACTAATTTTATGACATCCCTTCAAAGGTGAGAACTCCATAGAGGTGAGCAGTAGTCCAAATGTGGACTTACATATGCCTTATAAAGAGACAGGATGCATGTCCTGTTTCTAGATGTGAATGCCCTTTTTACACATCCTATGATTTTATTAGTTTTGCTGATCACCTCACTGCACTGTTTACTAAAACTAAGGTCACATGAAATAATGATCCCCAAATCTTTTTCAGCATCAACTGATTTTAAGATTCTGCCATTCAGGGAGTAATTATTTTGTATATTTGAATCACCTAGATACATGATGACACATTTGTCAGTGTTAAAAGTCATGCTGTCAGTTTGCCCAGTCTTCCAAGATTAGTAAATCTTTTTTCAAAGATTGTATTTCAAGGTCACAGCTGACTTTTGCAGCTATTTGAGTGTTATCCCCAAACATGATTGAAAAATTACTGAGTTTATCAGTCATGTCAGAGATAAAGATGGAGAATAACACTGTTCCCAACACGGAGCCCTGTGGTACCCCACTCGTCATTGGTCTCAAACCAGATTGATGACCTTTGATACATACTCTCTGGGTTCTATTACTTAGCCATGCCTCAACCTATCGCAGTGAAGTTGTTTAATCCCATACGGTGCATTTTGTCTATCATAACTGAGTGTGGGACTTTGCCAAAGGCCTTACACAGGTTCAAATAAACAATGTCTAGTGGTGATTTTTTTTTATCTAGCAATGCACTCACTCTTTCATAAAAAAATAAATTGCTAGTAAGACAGGAACTATGATTTTTGAACCAGTGTTGATTATCTCCCATATTTTTATTACCGATTTCCAGTTTGAGACTGTCTTTAATAAGAGGATCAAGGATTTTCCACAGGATGCTTGTTAGACTAATAGTTATATAATTCATCATATTTCCCTGTCTCTCTTCTTAAAAATGGCTGTCACCGTTGCTGTTTTCCAGTCAAGTGGGACTTCCCCTGAGGCAAGTGACAAATTGAACATTTTATGGAGGGGACATATTAGCCAGGTGGCCAGTTCCTTTAATATTCTGGATATACTGTGGTGTCCCTAAACTCAGTAACCCGAGCCTCAGGATACCAACCCCACTGGCCCAAAATGCAGCCTGTCGAATCAATCAGATGTCTGAAAATACAATTTTGGGCATCTCATTGTCAAATCATTTGGCACATCGGGGGAGCTCTGCTCCCACACCCCCCCGTAACTAAAATATCTAACTCTGAGGGAGAGTGGACCTCAGAGTTAGAAATGAAACAGTTACAGTGGTAGGAGCAGTAAAATGACATCCCACCCACAGCACGGATCAAACTCATGCCCACACAGGATGCCAGCCAAGCTGCCATTGTGTGGCCCACAATACCAGTGGGGGCAGCTCGGCAAGCCCTCCGATTCTCCGTCACCTTGAATCCCAGGGACAGGGGTAAGATAGCAAGCCGTCACATCCGCTACCTTACCCTGACAATGTCCCTCCAGATTCCTTATGCTGGGATGCTTACTGTCCGGATACTGAACCTGTCGGGTGATGCTGCCCAGGCAGATCAGTGTCAGGACAGTGAGCCTCAGCATAGTATAAGGGTACCAATATTCTCAGGTGTAGTTTGTTAGGCCCTGGTGATTTGTTTGTTTTTATTTTCCTTAATTTGTCACTAATTTCTATTACAGAGATTTCAGGTAATGTCTCAGTATTGATAACCTGTCAGCTGAAGATGAATTATGGTGCCCTCTGCTGAAAACAGAACAGAAATAACCATTAAATTTATTGGCCATCTCCTGGGGGTCTGATATCTCGGTGTTGTTAACTATCAACAGCCCAATTGATCTATTGACCTGTTTTTTGTCGTTAACATAGGCATAAAAACTCTTTCTGTGGCACCGGCCCGGTGGCCTGAGGGCTGAGGCACTGGAAGTCACACCTCACGTCATGCCGGCGACCTGGGTTCTGGAACGGACTCAGGTCATCGGGGGTCAGAGGGAGGGGAAGGAAGATCGAGCATCCCAACAGATGCTCTCCTCCTTCTGGGGTTGGTTCCTGGGGTGCTTACAAGCACCCGAGACACCTATGCCTGTGGAAGCATTGGCATCGGGGCACAGGTGGCTCTTCGGAGTTGGGGTGGGGAGGATGGCATGGGCACTTGACAATGGTGTGCATCAGCATGCCATCTGTTTCAACATTCAGCCTGTGTGCCGATGTCCTCAGGGGGATGGGGGAGGAAAAAGGGGAGAAAAATGGAAAAAAAACCCTCAGCATTCCTAGATGACAACTGATCTATGCCTCCCAGTCACCTACCCATGGGCAAGCCCCACTGTGCAGGCTTTCTTATGAGGGTTGAGGAAGGGGACAATGGAGAAGCCTGGCACTCTAGGGGCAGACTCCGTGGCGGTGGACTGAGGGGTTGACTGGTCTGAAGGAGTGGACGGAGAGGGTAGACAGGCAGGATAAAAAGAAAGTTAAAAAAAAAACTCTTTCTGCCATTCTTAATGTGTGCCAACTTATTTTTTTCCTTTTCTGTTCTAATATTTCATTTACATTTCTTCAGAATTGTCTTATATTTGTATATATTGTAAATGTTATTATCCCTTTCTAAAGCTCTATAAGCCCTCCATTTGGTAGCTAGGAGTTTTTGAATTTTGGGTGTCAACCAAAGGAGTACCTTACCTTTTTTATTATACAGTATTTTATTTGGAATGCATTTATCTTCCAATTCTAGTATTTTGTTTTAATTTAATTCTGAAAGTTGTGAGGGTATGTGAAGACGCTCAACAGTCAGGACTTTGGAGATTTAAAAGTTTCACATTCTCTTCTCTATTGCTAAAGTGTGCACGATTTTGTATTTATTGGATTTTTTTGTTAGTTTGTTACTGACAGTAGTGCCATTGCTGCAGAGTAGAGCCTTTGTAAGTAGCCTGCCTGCAGCTCTGTTTTGAATTGCTTGCATGTATCTTAAATACAAATGAATATAATACATTACTTATTTGGGGTGCTTTTAGGTATCTAGGATACCTGCTAATATCTGTTCCAGTACAGCAGATCATTTATCACTCTAGGTCAGCTGTACTACTACACAATTCACTTGGAATCCTTTAAACTTTGAGAAGTATTCGACAATATTAAGAGAAAAAAAAAAGAACAAAATAGCCTGACTGCTCAATTTTGGAGTTTTCCAACCATGAAAGTTAAAGTAGTAATTAGGAATTACCTTCACAATGGTAGCCAAGTTTAACTATTTCAGTCTGAAACATGAAAAGACATGACTCCTTCTGTAATGTCAGTAAGAAAACATTTTCAAGAACAACATTTTCTCCAGGTCCTTTTAGGCCTGGATTTAAGGGTACACTATTTTGAATCTTTAAAACAAAGGATGAAAACTGGAAAAAAAATATGGAATGATTCCAGTATGCATCATAGGTAACATCTCCAAATTACCCTTATGGTACTAATGTTGTCTATGTTTTAAGTAAGATGTCAAATGGCTTCACAAACATCTGTGAAAGCTAAAACAGCAACCAAGAGACGAGCCATGTATGAGGTTATTTGGTATAGAAACATGGAAACATAGAATTTGTCAGCAGATAATGACTGCTTGACCCAGCTAGTCTACCCATTTTTTTCTGTCTCCTCCCATTCTTTTCCACTATGATTACCTTATGCCTATCTCATGCATTATTGAACCCCCACCACTGTTTTTGCTCCCACCACATCAGCTGCTGGGCTGTTTCAGGAATCCATCACTCTTTCTGTGAAGAAGTACTTCCTCTCATCTCTGATCTCGCCTGAATGTATCCACTCTCCAACTTCATAGCATGACCCCTTGTTTTTGTGCACCTCTTTTTTAAAAAACATACTTTCATCCTGTACCTTATTTACCCCTTGAGGTATTTAAAGGTCTCTGTCACATCCAGTATTTCACTCCTCTCTTCCAGGGTGTACATATTGTGTTCCCTTAGTCTCCGAGTATGGCTTTTGATGCAGACCCCACAGCATTTTAGTTGCCTTTCTATGGACTGCCTTCACACTGTTGATGTCCTTCCAGAGATGTGGCCTCCAGAACTGTACACAGTACTCTAGATGAGGTCTTACCAGCAATCTATACAAAGGCAACACCACCTCCTTCCTTCTGCTGGTGATATGGTCGTATGGGTAGCCATTGTCCTAGCCAAGCAATTTAAGGGATATAGCCAATGATGACATGTGTCTGGATCATAGTGAGTTCAAAAAGAGTACACCTTTTACAAGAAGAAACTTCATTGTAAATTGTAGGAAAAAGAGCTTGCGCAAAGCATGCTGGCAATGTGCCTAGCTTTAAACATAAGATAACTAGTGCCATGTGGTTGTTATTTATTTATTTATTTATTCAGTCTTGGATTAAAAGTACATTTGAGCACAATGCAGCTCATTTTCAAAGGTTCCACATCAGTGGGAAGGGATACAAACAGGCATGGGGGAGCTAAACAATTGAGTTTCTAACATACAGTGGCAACACACATCCTAGATAAACAGCAATATTTAAAATAGAGAGAGAGGAATTTTAAGTAAAACTAGAGGGAAAGAAGAGGGTAGTAGGATTTTAAGAAACAGGAAGAAAGGTAGCACCCAGAGGCTTGGTCAATTTTCTGAAAAGGGGTAGGAAGGAAGTAGGGAGTAGGAATAAGGGAGGGGGAGGAAGGGCAGGGGAAGAAGTAACAGCCATGGGCCTTGTCTGGAATAAACACATGCTGAAATTAAGGTGAGGAGGGTGCATGTAGGGGGTGAAGGGGATGAGGGCAGATATGCCTAGGATTAGGTGGTACAATCACAGGAGCTTTCAGTTGTGAGATGCTGCCTGAGGATATGCTTGAACTGGCCATGTTTGGGTTATGCAGTCAGCATGGCACATAGACACAAACCCACAATGCTGCATGCAAACAGGTATGCACACAGACACACTCACACCCACACACTCAAATGCACCAATGCAGACAAAGGCATACCAATACAAACATAGACACACTAGCAGACCCAGTGGGTCTGCAACTACTTTCCTTGGGGCCTTGTGCTTCCTTCATTCCTGCTTGAATAAAAAGCTGGAACACCACTGAGTGGACATCACGTGTCTTCTGGGTGTGTGTATTTCTGCCTTTCTCTCCACCAGTATTATGCTTGGACACTGGCAGAGACATGGTGTCTCAATGGGGCCTACATACCTTGACCTTCCATCCCCACCTATAGATAAAGCATGGACACCAGCAGGAGATACTGCAGTTCTTAAGGGCTTGCCTACCCTTAGTAGATTAGGTTTGCTAGCCAAGCTACCTAGCTTCACCTGAGGTCTTTTCTTCTAGGTTGCTTGAAAGGACAGAGCAAAGAACCTTACCAGAGCAAGGATAAGGATTAAGGCTCCTTTTGACTAGGCAGATTTACTGTGTGTTATTTTTATTTTGTACTCACAGGGATTGTTACTGTTTGTTGCTAACATTTTAGTGCTTTATTTTCTTTTATTCAAATTGTTGTTGCTGGGTATACCTTCTGCTGCATTACTACAGGGTATGCCTACAGGTGTGTGATTACAGATTAATGCTGTAATCTTCTGATTCAAATTGTCTTTTGCAAGGTATATCTTCTGTTACTGCTTTATTTTTCTCTGTAGCAAAGTGTTTCTTACAGGGTATAACTTCTGTGAAATTATTACAGGTGGTGCTTTATAGGTTTTATAGTTTTATCTATCATTAGGATAAGCTGTCAGGGCTACTGCATTTTTTGCTGGCTGATTGTTTCTGCCCTTACCACCTTGTTTCTTTCATCCGTGGTTCTTCTTTTTCGGCAGGGGAAAGGCCCAGCCACCCACTCCCATCCCCAACCACTCCACACTACACTCCTTTTATAGGGTAGCACAGTCGTGACATTTCCTGTAGCAAAGCAGGAAGGGGGTGGATCAGAGGGGTATCCACACAGTGACCTCATTTTCAGAGGCACTAGTACTTTAACTTATTATAACAAGTTATACAAAAACAAACAAATAAAACACAAAATCAAACTTCCTTCTAATTACTCTGACCAGGTTATAAACTCAGCAACTTATCTGGAATGGATATCATTAACTGCAGGTACCACAGAACAGTTTTCAGAAGGGAAGTTTTACAGGATTTAGGACACTGTCCTACATGCTGGTCCATTGGAGATCTTAGGACTCAGCTCCAGGTAGCATGGGCAGAGATTGCGAGCCTCAGATTGCATATTCAAGAGGAAATATATTATAAGAACTGCCCACCATTTCCCCAACATCCAACAGAAGCACCTTGACCGCTGAGGGTAGTTGGTTCAGGAGGTTGGCAGGTGGTTAGGAGAGGCAAATCGGGTGACCCATCACTCGGTGCTCTCCAACATATTATCTCCTCAAACTAAATGAAAACTACAAACAGGTATCTGCTTCTATCTCCGAAATCAAACAAAGGGGCAGAGGACACTGCAGAGCAGGAAAATGCAGCACAGGAGCTAGCACAACAAAACTCACCCAAAACAGGAACCAAAACAAAAAAAGCAAAAAGGAAAATCCAAAAAACTTCTGCTCATAGGGGACTCCATGATTCGAGGAGTTGATATGTATCTCCAGCCAAGGGTAATGGTCAGCTGTCTCCCAGGTACATCAGCATGGAGAGACACTGACCACATTACTAAAATTGTTCAGGAAGCGGGAGAAAACATTGATGTCCTGGTACACATAGGGACTAACGATCTAGCCAGCCGGTCAGTTGTGGAGACCAAGGAACACCTGACCAGGCTGGGTAACAAACTATCATCCATTTCATCCAGCATCTCTGTCTCTGAGATCCTGCCAGTCTGGGAGAGGGGGACAGATGGATGAAAGGTCAAAGAAGGGCAGATGGGGAACTAAACATGTGGCTCAAGGGCTGGTGCCAGGAAAAAGGACACAAATTTTAGGGAACTGGCAACACTTTTGGGAGCGAAAGTTCTTTAAATTTGATGGACTGCATCTGACTAAGGAGGGAGTCAGTGCATTGGGGCAGAAGTTTGATGTCTTTGCAGAATATTTAAACTAGCAAATGGGGAGAAGGGTGCAGCACTCCATATGTCGAATGAGATGAACACCCCTCCCCCCTCAGCTAGTGGTCAAACAGGAGTTCAGCATGTTTGTAGTTCATTTGCAACACCAGGTAAAGAAAAAGGTCCAGCTCCCCATACGATGCACAGGCAAAATGCCGGATCTCGGCCAACAACTAACACACCGAAATCTGGCCAATGGAAAATCATGTACACAAATGCTCGCAGTCCAGGAAACAAGATCCCAGACCTGCAGGTAATAATGATAGAGGCTAAATTGGACATAGTAGCCATTAGTGAGAAATGGTTTACCAGTAACTACACGTGGGAGACTTCAGTACCTGGCTATGTACTGTTCAGAAAAGACCGAGGTGAAAAAGGGGTGGTGGAGTGGCCCTTTATGTTAATGAAAATATCAAAGCTACAGAAATTCAGAATACACATAAGGAGCCAGAAGAACTATGGGTCAGCCTAGAAACAAGAAATGGGACAGCCATATGAACTGGGGTTGTGTACAGTCCTCCAGACCAGGGGGAGGACATAGACATGTTACTACTGTTAGAAGATATACAAAACATGACAGCTAAAGGTGAGGTTCTGATAATGGGAGACTTCAACATGCCTGATACAGATTGGTCATTACCAGCAGGGACATCTACCAGAACTAGACACATGGTAGATTACCTGCAGGAGGAGGTCCTCAAGCAACTGGTACAATAACCCACAAGAGACAAGGCTATCCTAGATCTAGTACTGACTAATAGGGAAAGGATCACAGATCTCCAGGGAGAAGGTCACCTGGGTGCCAGTGACCATCACATGGTATGGTTCAATTTGGCCACTGAAATAAAATCATCCCATTCCAAGGCAAAAATATGGGACTTCAGAGGAGCTGACTTTAATAAAATGGCTGACAGAGTTAAGTTAGCCCTGGCAAAAAGAAATACAGGTGAGGGGGTACAGGCAAAGTGGGCATGCATTAAAGATCCAATACTTGAAGCAACATCCCATTGTGTTAGTAAGAAAAGGAAGTGCAAAAGAAGAAGGAAACTACTTTGGTTCTCAAACACAGTAGCAGAAAAGGTCAGAGCCAAAAGGCTGACCTTCAGGAAATATAAGGGAATGCAGCAGGATGAAAATAGGGAGGCATACCAAACTTCCCTAAGGGAAGCAGGGAAGGCAGTAAGACAGGTAAAGGCCCAAAACTGAGGAAACACTAGCACAAACAGTAAAAGAATCATACTAGGAATCTGAATGAGGCAAAAAGGCTAAATGCCCATAAAGGCCTCAGGCCTACATTTAACAATTTGGCTTTTTTTTGATTTCATGAAAATATCAAGTCTGTTCTTGAAAATGTACTTATTATCACTAATGATTACAGCAGTGGGAAGTTTATTCCATTGTTCAACAATCCTTTGAGAGAAAAAGTGAGCCCTTTTGTTGGTATTATATTTATTTCTGGTCAGTTGAAGTGGGTGACCTCTAGTATTGACCTTAATTTGTTTAAGGTCAAGACCACTTTCAACAAACAAATGTTCATCATTAAGGAGGTCCCATGAAAGCAAGAGATCGCCCCTTGCCCTTCTATATTCCAGTGACATTAGATCAAATTTTGACAGCCTGTCTGGATATGGATAAACCAAATCAATGCTCTTTGCCCACTCTCAAAACAAAGCCAGTAACTTCCCACTACACATCTTCCCCAGCTCCAAGCAACCCCTTGAACTAGTCCGCTCGTACAAGTACCTTGGGATCAGCTTCGACACTGCCCTCTCCTTCCACACCCATATTGAGGCACTTGCCTCTGCTACTAATGTGCGGCTAGGTATCCTCTACCGCCATAAAACTGTCTCCCCGCTGCTCCCTCCAACTAGCAGTTACATCCTCGATACTGTCCCTGGTGGACTACGGCCTACCTGTTTACGGTGCAGCTGACTCGACCGCCCTCAACAAAATCTGCGTTGTCCTGAATAAGGCATGTAGGCTTATTACAGGGGCCCCCAGGCTCACTCACACATGTCAGCTATATGACTTGGCAAGGCTACTAAATCTGGACGAGCGACTTCAATACTAAACCAGCCTCATTATGAAAAAAAAAACCTTTTAGGGCTACTCCCCCCAGGGCTGACAGCCTCCATCCGCCAAGCCAAACCCTTGATTAATACCCAAATCTCCTGCAAAATCACCCTTCTGATCCCTAGAACCAGGACAAGCCATGGACAGAGATCTTTCTGTTATAGAGCCCCAGCCTGGTTTAACGCGCTCCCACCAGCCATCTCTGACACCACTACTACCTCCACCTTCAAAACCGCACTGCGGAACCAGCTATTTAATGCACGTGATTGCACCTGTCACTAGTCGTGACTTAGTCCACCACATACTGACAATGCTCACATGAGCGGCACCACTGTAACTAGAATGGTTCATTAGCTCTTCAAATATTTGTAAATATACATGGCTGTCAATTTAATTGGTTGTCATTTTATTACAACTTAAAACTCTGTGATGTAACAATGAGCCTGTAATATAATGTATTTGTCCTCAATGTGATGTAACAACGAGCCTGTAATGTAATGTATTTGTCCTCAATGTGACGAGGTACCTTTGGAAATGAGCCTCTGGCTCAAAGGTTGGAAACTGATGCTCAAATAAATAAAAAAAATATGAAATTGTTTTGGAGGATACTAGATGTTTAGTTATCCTTCTCTGAACTCTTTCAATTCTTGCTATATGCTTTTTTTTGTATGGACTCCATAATTGTGAACCAAAATCTAAATAGGGTCTAACATATGCTCTGTATAAAGGTAACAACACATCTGGGTTATTTGATGTAATATTATGTTGTATTGCCCACCATATCTTATTGCTTTACTTACTGTGTTAGTGATATGGGAATCAAATGTCATCCGTACATCAACTGTAATTCCCAGGTCTTTTTCACTGCCCTTACTGACTAATACCATGTCATAAAGAAAGTATTGATGCTTAGGGTTCTTTTCTCTGAAGTACAAGACACAACATTTAGAGGTATTAAAATAAAGATTCCATTTTAGGGACCAAGTTTGAAGCAACTTTAAGTCTTCCTGAATTACCTCAAAGTCAGTCTCACTACTACAGATATTACAGATTTTACAGTCATCAGCATATTTGATAGAATTACTTTTGATGTTTGTAGATAGATCAGATATAAAGACCTGGAAGATAAGCAGAGCCAGGACTGATCCTTGTGGAACACCACTTCTAACATCTTTCCAGCTACTAACATGGCCATCTATTACAACTCTCTGCATTTTATTAGATAACCAATTTGTAATCCATCTAACAAAAACTGGTTTAGTGTTGTGGAGCGGTAATTTTTGTATCAAGGCCCAATGAGGTACAGAGTCAAAGGCCTTTTTAACATCTAAGAAAATAATGTCACAACGAATGCCTTTATCCAAATTTTGACTAACATAATCATAGAAACATATTAAATTAGTTATACAAGATCGTCCCTTTACAAATCCATGTTGAGTTTGATCTAATCTTGCAATGGCAAAGGTTAGATCATCCTTAATGATTTGTTCTAGAATTTTGCAACAAATTGGAGTTAAACTAATGGGAAGGCAGTTATCTGAGATACTTTTAGATCCTTTTTTATATAGTGGTATTACATTGGAGTGCTTCTATCCAGTTGGAACCAGACCAGTATTTAGACTTGTGTCAAAAATAATTTTTAAAGGAATACAACCATGGTTCTTCATTAGATTAATTAAATCACCAGAGATTCCATCTGGGCTGGCAGAGGATCCTTTTTTTACTTCCGTCAATTTGGATTTGATAGTCTCTAATGGTATATCTACATTATAAATTGGTTGTTCAACTAATGTGGCATTATAACTTACATTATTATTAGAAAGGCCTCACAAAACTGCAAATTAAAATATTCAGCCATATCGCTAGGATGGTATAAGGTCTTAGTACCAGAATTAATATCGCCAACCTTGCATGTTTGTTTTTTTAAAGAATTGATGTAACTGAACATTAATTTACAGTTTCCCTTTTGAGCTTGTTCGGTTAGTGATTTTTCCGTTGATATTTTGGCCTTTTTAATTTCTTTTTTACAAAATTTTTGAACATGCTTGAATACAGTAAGGGTTCTATTACATTTTTTTAAATGGCATTTTTTATATAATTTATTTTTCTTTTTAATCAGTTTCTGCAATTTTAGGTTAAGCCATTTTGGTTGATGACTCAGTTTCTTTTTTGTAACCTTAGGTATGAATTTATTAGTAGCAGTCAGGATTGCTGTGGTAAAAAAGTTCTACATATCATTGATATTATTATTGTTTAACATAACTGACCAATCAATAGCTGCAAGGTAGTTATTCAAAGCAATAGTGTTTGTTTTATGAAAAGCAAATGTTTTTGTGATATTGTCTGCTTCCCATAGAACATGATGAGTTTTGAAATTAATAGTACAATGGTCACTGTTACCCAGAGGAGCTTAAGGTTGACAATTTTGAATAGTTATAGGATCACTACCTAAGACAATGTCCAAAATATTTGATTCACAGGCTGGGAATGTAATGTGCTGAATTAAGCTCAACTCTAAACAAGAGTTCAAAAAGATTTTTGATGAATTAGTTCTGGCAGAATTATTTGACCAATTTATGTCACCTAAATTAAGGTCACTCATAAACAAGATATTTCCTAGTTCTGCGGCTGATGACATTTCCTCAATAATATCATTTAATATTTCTGGTTTTGAGTCAGGTGGTCTGTAACAGAGACCCAAAATTAAATCAGTGTTTGGTTGTTTAAGTTGAAGCCAAACAGATTCCACCACAGAGTGATTTTTTTTAATTTTGGGAGACATTTCAAATACACACACAGATGAGGCTAGAAAGAATGCTATACCACCACCTCTCCGGTTTGATTTGCTGTGATGGAATAATGAGTAGCCTGGGATACAAGTTTCCCATGCCTGCTCACTGGACCACCAAGTTTCTGTAATGCCTATAACATCGGGCTTTTCAGTAATGACTTTTAGAAGTAGTTAGTTTGTTTTGTTAACCAAACTTCGGGCATTAGACAACATAAATTTTAGGTCTTGTTTATTTTTGTTATCATGGACAGAAAAAGGTGGTAATGAGGAAACAGTTGCCTTTATATTTTCCTCCTTAGATGCTAGTTTAAAGTAATTGAGGGAATATAAGAGCAAAAGGAATTGCATAGATTCATGGCTCCCAGTCAATTTAAATGCAAACCGTCTTTAGCAAAATAACTTGGATTAAAAATAAAATGCTTCCAATGATCAATGAAAATTAGATTGCCCAGAGGGCACCAATTTGAAAGTCTGGCATTAATTCTTTCTATAGTGTGATTCTTTTCTATCCTAGCTCTTGGAATAGGTAGTAAGCTGGAAATAAAGACATTACAGTTTTTAGCTTTTATTTTATTTCCTAATTGAGTTAATTCTAGACAGATGTCCTTCTCATGAGTGTGGCCAACATTGTTTGTACCCACGTGTAAGATAACATTAGAGGGGCCTGATATAAGTGAATCTATCTGGTCTGCTATATCTTCAATTTTGGCTCTGGGAAAAGAAAACACTGACACTTTATTTTCAGAATTTGTCATATAAGAATTGATATATTTCACTATGGAGTCTCCAATGATAATAGCTGGCAGATTTGTAGAAGATTCAGCCAGAATTACATGCTACATTTGTTCATTTGACAAACAAAAATATCTGTTATTTGTAATATGGTTATCTTTATTTAAATTTACTTCAGATGAAACTGTTGATGGTGTAGGGTGAACAAAATCAGCATGTCTGCCTTTTTTGTATTTATGTTTGGGAACATTTTCCCAACCTTCCTCATGTGAGTCTATCTGAACATCTCTCCTTCTTTTATTAGAAGATTTTTGATTAACTATGCAATTTTCTTAACTAGTAGCAAGTGAAAAATTGCCAAACTGAGGAGAACTATTGCAATTAAGATTTGTTGACTCTGCAAAAATTTCCTCGTGAATACAAATATTTGAGTCAGGACACTCAACCGGAGTTTGTATTTGAATAGTATTAGAGCCTAGGTCTTGAATAGGTGGTATGCTAGGAAGATTTCTAAACATGTTATCTATATAATTTTCTAGCTCCTTAATCTCTTTTACCACATTCAGTTCACTAATAACAACTTCTAAGTCTTTTTTCATCGATTCAATTAACATGCAATTTGAACAGTTTGTTACAATTGCCAAATTACTAGTATCAGGCGCGTTACATATTACATGCCCACAAACAGTGCAAATATGTAAGCTAGATCCAGAATGGAGTGTGTAAATAATGGTTTGAGTTGATTCAATATTCATTTTGAACACAGATTAAGTGTCTAAATAAGGACCTCAAAAGAGAGTGTATTCGCTTGCCGTACACAGAAATTTATAAACTGACCTGATGTCCAGCTAGTCACTGCTAGACATGCTTGCCACATGTGTCTCTGCACGTGTCTCTGTGCGCTTGCCCACGGTCTGCTCGCTCTGTTCGCTACCGCGAGTGTTTTGTAGTCGGGACCCTGGAGTCACGTGACAGGCAACCAGGCGTCCCTGACTACAAACTTTGTACAAGAAATAAAGCAGCAATTTATGATTAGCCCCTAATCCAGAGACAGGTCAGAACATGAACCTGACACTGCTGGCAACACCAATTACATCCAATTACAGAAATTACACAGCCCTTAAAAGGACTAGTTGTAACACAGACGTATTTAAGCTGTTCGCTAATGTTTCATGCAAATAGGTTTTAAAAGGAATAGGACACTGACACAGCCTTCTCCCACAACTGTTGCCTGTCTTGCAACTTTTGGCTGCCTCACAGGTCAGGTGCTGGTACCGGCGTTTTTCAGTTGCAGTTTGCTAGGTTTAAAGGTGACAAGACTTTCTATAGATACATTAGTGAAAGAAGAAAGTCCAAAGGGAATATTGATAAGATGAAAGGGGATAAGGGGGTGTGTGAGGAGAGGATCATGTAAAAGCATCTATCCTAAATAGATACTTTTGCTCAGTATTTACTGAAGAGAAGGTAGGGCAGGGCCAACAGCTCAGCACCATGGACACAGGAGGGAGGGAGGGAGGTGTGCACTAGTCCCTTCACAAAAGAAAGGGTCCTACAAGAGCTCAATAAGCTTAGGGTGGAAAAGGCAATGGGACCTGATGGCATACATCCCAGGGTACTAAAGGAGCTAAGGGTGGAACTAGCAGAGCCATTATCAGAACTGTTTAGTGAGTCTCTGAGCACAGGAGAGGTCCCAGAAGACTGGAGAACAGCTCATGTGATCCAACTCCACAAGAGTGGTAGCAGGGAGGAGGCAAGGAACTACAGACCAGTCAGTCTTACCTCAGTAGTGGGCAAGATTATGGAGACACTTCTTAAGGAATAGATAGTGCAACACCTGGAATCCATAGGAGCACAGGATCCAAGACAGCATGGGTTTACAAAAGGAAGGTCCTGTCAAACTAATCTCATAGATTTCTTTGATTGGGTAACCAGAGTGGTGGACCAAGGGGGAGCAGTTGATGTTGCCTACCTTGACTTCAGCAAAGCTTTTGATATTGTTCCACATAGAAGATTGATTAATAAGCTGGGTAGGCTTGGGGTGGGTCAGATGTTGGTCAACTGGGTGGCAAACTAGTTGATTGAAAAAAAGAGAGTGGTGGTAAATGGTATACAGTCAGAAGAGATGCAAGTCACAAGTGGGGTACCTCAGGGATCAGTCCTGGGGCCAGTCCTCTTCAATATCTTCATCAGTGACATTGCAGATGGACTGGTGGGTAAGGTTTGTCTGTTTGCAGATGACACCAAGATCTGCAACAGAGTAGATGATCCAGATGTGGTGGGCAGAATGAGAAGAGAGCTGGATAAACTAGCAAAATGGTCGGAAGAGTGGCAACTGGGGTTAAGCGCGAAGAAGTGCAAGATCATGCACATAGGGAACAGAAACCCTGAAGCCACCTATAGGCTGGGAGGGAAGTTGCTGGCAGTCACAAGGCAAGAAAGAGACTCAGGTGTCATCATAACTGATGACCTGAAATCATCCAAGTAGACTACTAAAGCAGTAGGTAAGGCTAGAGGGATGTGGGGTGTATTAGCAGGGGTATCACAAGTCAGAAGAGGGAGGTAATAATCCCTCTTTACAAGACTCTGATTAGGCCCCATCTGGAGTACTGCATGCAGTACTGGAGGCCACACCTTCACAAGGACATTAACTAAATTGAGGCAGTCCAGAGAAGGCAACCAAAATGGTGCTGGGACCGCATCAGAAAACATATGAGGACAGATTAACTGAGCTCAATATGTATACCCTAGAGCAAAGGAGGGAGAGACGTGATATGATTGAAACATTCAAACACCTTAAGGTCATTAACAAGGTGAAAGAGTCTAACATGTTTCAATATAAGAAAAATAGCAGGACAAGAGGACACAGCATGCGATTAGAGGGAGGCCAATTAAGGGGTAATATGAGGAAGTTCTTTTTCACAGAAAGGTTGGTGGATGCATGGAACAGCCTACCTCAGGAAGTGGTGAATATGAATACAGTGCAGGGCTTCAAACAGGCATGGGATAGGCATAAGGGAGCAATACAGGTGAGTAAGTATAGATGGGCCATTGAAAGAACAAAGGCCAAGGTAGAAAAAGAAATGGGCAGGCTGGATGGGCCTTGAGGTCCTTATCTGCCATCAACTTCTATGTTTCTATGTTACCCCAAACACTCTTCTTATAGACAAATAAAGCTGGGACAGCAACCTAGAAATAATGATATTTCTTGCAGCTTGCACGTCTTCTCCTCCCAAAATGCTGGAGAACCAGGAACAAATCCTATGTGAATAAAAAGGGTAGGGGCTAGGTAATGGCTTCACAACCTTGGGTAAAAGGGAATGACACCATATTAGATATGGGAAGACTGGTAAATTGATAGATTTTGAATTCCAGGTGCAGGGGGTTAAAAGCCCAAAGCAAGGAGGGAGACAACTGCAATGTTAGAATTTGTTATTGTCAGTTTTATATATTAGTAGGTATCCTGCCTTCATTTGATCATTTATGTTATAATTACTTATGTTTCCTTTACCATACCTTGATCACTTAAATTCCTGCACTATTCAGTTCCTACAGTAATGTGAATTGGCTGTGAGAGTCAGAAGGAAGCTGGCTGTGGTCGTAAGAGGTGGGAGAGTACCAGTTGCCATGGGGATGTTGAACTGCCAAGGTGGTACATTGAGAGTATACCTATATATGAATACTGGCAATTGAGGGTGGGGGTCACTAACTAAGGAGTATACCATCAATTGGGGGGTAGGGGTCCCTAACTGAGCTGGACACGAGCAACTGAGGGGTGCATGTCATGAATGAGATGGATATCATAGATTGGTAGTCACTAACTGAGGTGTATACCTATGATTAGGTATAGGGATCACTAACTGAGCAAGGATACCAGCGATTAGGGCAAGGCAACTAAACCACCAGGGCATGGTGTTGGTTGAATGGATGGACGACTGGGGAGTAGGGGACCACTAGACTGCCAGTGCATGGTGCTGGATGAAAGGAGGGGTAATCAGGTGGAAGGGAACCTCTAGACTGCCAGCCAAGCTGTGAGGTTGGATGAATGGATGGGAGATAGGGGTTGGGGGTCCATGAGACTGCCACAGCATGGTGTTGGATGAACTGACAGGCAATTTGGGGAGGGGGGGGAGTGCAGTGGCATAAGACCAGATTTGGGAAGGTGTTATATAGTGCAGCACCAATGGCTGTGCAATGCCTCTCCAAACCTTCAGATATGCCTGTTCACCTACATTATGTGCAATTGTGGTCAGCTGCTTTGCATAAGAGTACTGGCATCAGTTTGTGCTACTCTCTGGTGGCTAGTGTCAAACTAACAGTACTTTTCAATATGGCACATTTAGTGAGTCCCCTGCTATGGAGCACTAATCCAGTGATAACAGTGAGGCACCAAGCCGGTTAGCTTTCACTAAATACTTTAGCATATCCTGGTCATTTTATTTTAAACTGGCTTCTTAGAATATTCAGTTTAATTGTGAATGCATTTCTGATGCAGTGCCTGTAAGAATGTAAAATGAACTGTACAATTAATTGACAATTAACTCATTGCTGTTACTGCTGTCAGAGCATTTATAGATCAGAATTGCAGTTCATTACCAGTTAAATGCAGAATTACTTAAATGCATTATGTATGGTACTGAATTTTAAAATAATAAATAAAACAGCAAAATAAGGTACATATTGTCTTGCTGACCTGCGTTTACATTAAAATATGTTTTTTTCTCCAGCTGAGAAGTAGTCCTTGTTTCTAGACATCCTTAACCAGTATCTAAAGTGGAAGTCACCAGTCCTTCAGGCACTATCTGACAAGGGAATGTCATATACAGTACCTAGCTGCCTGAAACAAATGTATTTAAAGTGGTTGTTTTTTTATGATGCTTGCTAAACAGAGCCCCTTCAACCAGAAGCAAACCAATTTTAGTTGCCCAAATTGTATCTGATTATCCCTTAACATAGAAACATAGAAACACAGAAACATAGACTTTGACGGCAGATAAGGACCACTTGGCCCACCTAGTCTGCCCATTTCCCTACCTATTGGATAAGCTGCAGATTCTAGTTAACCAACAGCCTACTTCCTGCAACCCCCCACTATAATTGCCTTATGTTTGTCCCATGCATGTTTGAATCCCCCCACTGTTTTAGACCCCACAACCTCTCCAGGAAGGCGATTCCATGCGTCCACCACTCTCTCCGTGAAAAAGAATTTCCTCACATTACCCCTGTAGGATGATTTCCACAAACCCATCATCTGCTTTTTTTTGTTAAATTAGACTCAACTAAAGGAGTCAAGATGTTTATCAATGAAACATCAACTACTTCTGTCTGAGTTCAGTCTGCTGTAGAAAACTGGAGGCAATAGAATATTTTGTTTAGAAAATGCCTTTCATTTCATACATGCCTACAGCTTTAGGTAATAAAATACATTGGTCAGTTGACTTCCTCCATCCACCGAACTCTGTGGGGATACCCTGTCACCCTTTTCTCATCAAAGTACTTTTCAGTTCTGAGCTTCATGGTCATTATAGTATCAGCTAAAACTGCCTGCTCTGGAATTCTATTCCAGGTGTCCTCCACTAGAGCTGTGCAGAATGGCAATTCCACTCCTGAAATGCTTTTCAGAATTTTCTTTTTCAATTCTGCAGAATTAAAAAAAAAATTTCTACAGAAACCACGGAAAAGCATTCATCAGATTACATAATCTCTGGAACATTATTCCATGGTTCACGGAACATAAATCTGCAGTTTACATAAATTGCTGGATACTAGTCTTCTGTTTTTTGCAATTTATGGCTTACTAATGCACTATTTTTTTTAAAATGTATCCACTGCTGATGGAATTCTGTGGAATTAGGCAGAACGCCTGAAATTCCATGGAATTCCAGCAGAAGCAGAATTTGAAAATTCTACATAGCTCAGCCCGCCACCATGCATTTTGTGAAATAGTTGTTTCTGGCATTCCCCTTGAATCTTTCTCCTTTCAGTGCTGCTCTGTGTCCCTTTATCCTTTTGTACTGATGCATTATGGAGAGCTTCATTTGGTTTGAGGGTACCTATTTTAGATATTTAAAGTCCGCAGTCATGTCCCTCTGATATTTCTTTATTTCCAGGGGAAAAAACTAAATTCTAGCTGCAGTTCTCATAGATCAGATTTTCCAAACCTCCAACCACCTTGGCTGCTCTCTTTTGTACTTTCTCAATAAATGTTTGTATCTTTCCTAATGTATAGGGGTCAGAACTACACAAGGTATTCAAGGTGTGGCCCTACTAATGATCTGTATTTGGGCATAATACATCAAAACCAGTTTTCAAAATTTTGCTTGATGCATATCATGATCTTGCTCACCTTAATTGGTAGCTGTTGCCCCACATTGTCACAACCATTGAAAGATACTGCTGATCACTACTCCTGGGTCTTTCACTGCTTGCCTTCGGTCAGCTTTGTGTCATTTAAGTAGTTTTCATCACCTCACAAGCTATTTTCCTTTGAAAGTAGTAAAGCGTATTTGAGACAATTACCTAGTACTGAAACCATTAGTAAAAATGGAATGTTTTGACCATTTGTTGGGTTCTGTCCTCAGAGCTGCTCACCAAAAAAATAGTCATAATCACCTCTAACACTTCAAATAACTGCCATTAGCTTTACAGAATTGATGTGTGTGACATGCAAGTTGTATATGTGTGTGTGCTATTGGAAGGGCAAGACATACTATATATGCAGGGAGACAATGAAATCTGTATGTGCATTATCATAAATTAAAGAGGGATTATGGAGATTCAGGCCCCATATCTATACAAAAAGCTGACAACATTAGAATAAGTTCTCATACTGACCAGTGTTAGCTTCCAGTTTGGGCAGAAGATGGATTAAGCTAATACCTAGACAGAAGAGTCCAAAGGATAAATTGTAGACCTTCGAGATCAAGGGCAGGATTATTGAAACCCTTGATGCTGGCACAGTTGCTAAATCTGGGCATCTCCTGTGTAATATGTACAGGAAATGTATCAAAATGTTTGATTGCTATTTTCAAACATATTGATGCACTTGCAATAGTTTACCTGCTTTACATTAAAAAAGATACATGAATCATTTATTTTTATTTTTTTGTGTGTTTTGTGTTTATTCCCCTCGCTCCACACTTAGGTACCCTCCTCTCCTTCAGGCCTCCTATGGTCCTTCTGCCATACCTCCCTATTACCTCGCTTTAGTCCTGACCCCCCCCTGCAAGCCCCATATCGCAACCCTCCTGTAGTATCTCGGCATTTCCCTTTGTTGAGCAGCTCCCCCCCCGGTGGGGAATGCACCAGTGGAGGGGTGGCACTAGCACCTACCTTATAGGCCGCAGGATGCTGCTGGGACTTGTGGGCAGCTCCCTTGAGGGTTCAGAGGTGCAGAGGACATGGATGCCATCATCTGGAGAGCACCCAGCCATTTTTCCTCCTTTGTGACGTAATGGCTGATGCCGACATCCACCCCTCCCCGATGATGTCCGTGGTCCTGGTGTCCTATAATGCTTCCAGCCTCTGCTAGGAGCCAGCAGGTGCCAGAGCATCCCCAGCCCCCCTCAGAGAAGGAGGGCTGTCCTTAGGATGCTGAATCCTCCCCTTCCGGCCAGCCCTCCTGTGACCCGGGCTTGTTCCCGAACCTGGGTCACCGGCATTTCAAGTGGAAATCCAATCACTGCGCCAATGGGCTGGCCATATCATTTATTTGATGCATGTGAAATTTTTTATGCCCAACATATGGCACTTGTGACAAAACATTATGTTTTAGATGGTTTTATGGCAAGTGCCGAAAGCTGGCGTGCACATTGGAGGCTCTTTGAAAATGCTGTAACAAGTCTTTAAGATACAGCAAAAAGCTGATTTCATTGATGCTATTACTTCAATCAGTGTGTCTGATAAGAATGAGAATGAATCAGAAAAGATATGATGACAGATTAAAGGAGCTCAATATGTATACCCTAGAGAAAAGGAAGGAGAGAGGTGATATGATCGAAACATTCAAACACCTTAAGGGCATTAACAAGGTGAAAGAGTGTAACATGTTTCAATATAATAAAAATAGCAGGACAAGAGGACACAGCATGAAATTAGAGGAAGGCCAATTAAGGGGTAATGTGAGGAAGTTCTTTGTCACAGAAATGGTGGTGGATGCATGGAATGGCCTACTTCAGGAAGTGGTGGATATGATTAGAGTGCAGGGCTTCAAACAGGTGTGGGATAGGCATAAGGAAGTAATACAGATGAGTATGAATAGATAGGTGATTGATGGAGCAAAGGCCGATGGCACATTCATAAGGTAGAAAAAGAAATAGGCAGACTGGATGGGCCTTGCGGTCTTTATCTGCCACCGACTTCTATGTTTCTATGTCATCTTCTATGAAAATGGAGAATTGGGAGAACACACAGATATATTTTGCTGTAAAGTTAGGTTTTTGTGTGACAGGGCTCTGCCTCTTTTCAGCTGTGTGTGTGCATGTGTGTGTGTGTGTGTGTCTGCACTCTATTATTGACTTTCACAAAGCAGTGTGGATTCCTGGAGGTCCTGTCTCTTTTCTAGCAGTCCTAGAATGTGTCCAGAATCTCTGGACAATAGCTGGTACATTCTGAAGGTTATATACCCAATTAGCTGTTAAAGACAGCCCCCGATAGCTCAAAGAAAGTACGGTATTTTTGTACAAAATATAAATCCTTGTGTGGATTGCCAAACTGGAAGTCTTTGACCAGCGGCACTTCCTATTTTGCCAGCTACTTAAGCAGATGCCTAGCGGGCACTGATGAGTGCATGTGGAGGCGAAGCATGTCAGAGAGAAGTACATCTGCCTGTGTCAGCCGAGGTAGATGGGTACACAGCCTACTCCCTTTAGTCTTCCTTCTGAGCAGTATCCTTCATTAAGAAAATACTTAAATTATCAACTGTCTATAAATCAAAATGGACCCAACCAGGGATATACTGGAGCTTCTATGCAAGGAGGTACTATTGTTAAATGTCCAGAATGTCTCATGTATGCCATTACCCCCTCATATGAGATCTGTGGAACATATATATGTGGGAAATGCTTGACCTAGTCAACCGTAACTAAAAAGCTGCATGAAGTAAAATCAGATTTGAGAAACATGATGGAAAATAAACAATATCCAAAAACTTTGTTGATCAAATCTCTGAAGAAAACCCATTAAATGTCATAAGCTCCAAAGAGAGTTAAAAATATAGTCGTCGTGAAAGTGATGATATGATTAATTCAAATGAATTGCAGAAGACCACCAAAACAGTTAGGGATGATGATGAAGCTGATGATTGGTCATTAGTAATATACTCCAGGGATAATAAAAGGGGCAGACGGGCAATGTCAAATACACATACCAATATTACTGTGTCAGACAGATTCATCATACTAGACAAAGAGATAACCACAGAGTCAACCACCACACAGCCGTCAGATTAATGAAAACCTAGTTGATGGGGATTCAATTCTTGGATATATAGATTCTACTATATTCAAAAAAAAGAGACAAACACTGAAGTGACATGTTTGCCAGGTGCCAGGATACAGGATGTGGAGTCCAGACTGACTAAACTCATGACTTCAGAAAACAGCTACTCAACTGTAATGTTATATCTTGGAGTGAATGACGTGAGAAAATTCCATTAAAAAATACTGGTCATGACATATTAGACCTAGCAAAAAACATCAAACAAAAGGGGTGTAAAACTGCAATTTCTGGCATTCTCCCAGTCTCAAAAGCTCATACAGAAAAAACAATAGAAAGAACTAATGTTAGGCTTTCCAACTGGTGTAGAAGGAAATATTATCTTTCTAAATCATTAGGCACCTTCTCAAGCAATCCTAGTTTGTACTCGAATGACGATATCCACCTGAATATGTGGGGGCAAAAGAGCTAGGTTAATTCACTAGAAAGTCTGAATGTAAACTAAATAATAAGGGGGACAGAATAAGCCAAAATTGTCATATACAGAGTCGGAAACGAAATATTGTGGGAAACAAAACAAACAATAAAAAGTGCATTTATCAATGTGCAAAGTTTAACATCCAAAATGGATGAGCTACAGATTCTAGTTAATGAAAAATAACTTGATTTAGTTGCTGCCTCTGATGAAGCTTGGTGGAGTAATTCACTCACTTGGGTGAAACCCTCAACAGATGCAATGTGTATCATAAAGATCACACTCATAAAAAAGGGGGGGGGGTAGCAATTTATTTTAGGTAAAATTTTCAGGTTATCAATAACACTGAACAAATTTCTGTTGATTCAGAACTAATAGAGACATTATGGCTAAAAATAAACAATAACAAAAATGAACAATTTATAGTGGAATATGCTACAAGCTACCTGATACTGTACCTGAAACATTATAACAATAATTTGATTAACTTAAAAAAGCTAATAACATTAGAGATATAAGTTTTGTTTGAGATCTGAACTTAGGTCATACTGATTGGGGGAATAAAAAGGCAAGCATGTATGTAAGTAAAAAAATGTGTTAGTACAGTCAAGCAGCAAAACCTGGTATAGCATGTAAAGGATAACACAAGGGGTGACAATTTATTTCAAATTGTCATCCGCCCAAATACTATATCCATCTCAAACTATACAATAAGTGCACCCTTAGGAAGCATAATATGGTATATTTCTTCACCATTAAGCACACTGAAGGGTCATCTGACATCACTGAAATTTGCTAGTTTCATAAAGCAGATAAGATTAGAATAAAAAAAGAACTAGGAAAAATTTATTGGGAGGTGCTTCTTAACAATAAAATTGCAGACGTTATGTGGCAGACTATCAGAGATGACATTATGCAAGCATGTAACAAATATTATTCCTAAAATAAAGAAATACAGAAAATGAAAATACAGCCAAAGTGGTTAAGTAAAAAAAATAAAAAGGCTCATAAATATGTAAACTGTATATATCTACAAGACAGAGAACAATCTATTCTGGCCCCTTGGTGTGGAGTGCTGAGGCACTGGCACCTTACATCTAGCCATGCTGGCAACCCGAGTTTAGAAATGGACATGGAGCACTTGAGGGCTGGCTGGGGGAGGGAGGACTGAGCACCAGTAGGACCGCTTGCCTCCTTCAGGAAGGGGGCAAGTGCAACTCACTGCCTGTCTGCTACCCGGAGGTATCGGGGTGGAAGTGCAGTTTGGGAATGCAATAGAGGGAAGAACCATGCACAGGACACAGGGGCATCTCTGCAGAGGCAGAGCTCACAGGTTGTGCCTATTGCATGTGTGTGGTCCTGGGAGAAAATAGAAGGAAAAACCCCTCTGGCCACAGGATGACATATGGTCCTTCGCAGTGACTAGGCAATTTTTATTGACCAGGTAAATACACTAAACAATGAAATACCTATTTTCAGGTACAACCTGGGAGGTTTCAATAAGATAATATAAAACGATGAGTTACAGTTCATATGATAACCACAGGAACAAATAGTAGGAAAGAAGCAAGATCAAGGTACGTAATATGAATCTGTACAGTTAGAAGAGACAATATAAAATTTGGTGCAATACTAGCACAAGACCTGAGATAAAGAGCAAAACACACATAGCACAAGGAGCACAGCATGATCCAACAGGTAAAACCCAAGAGGAAATACTTTGGATCCCAGTCATTAGATTAAGGGAAAGGCCAGTCAGCCCAGGCAAGTGCAGGCAGAGGAGTCTTTTAAGTAGCCCCATAAAGATCTTTTAAAGAGATAGTGAGATGAGACACCTTGATCAGATTGCAGGAATGAGTTCCAGATCCTAGGAGCACACATAGCAAAGGCCTGATCTCTCATAGTAGTGTGAGTTTTAGGGACAGCAAGCCGGGACAAGTCACTGAATCTTAAGGGGTAACCAATGTTAGTAGCCCTTAACTTCTCAGCCTGGATGAGAGGGGTGACAGTTCAGAGTGCCTTATCTACAAAACACCCCAGGGAAAAAGCATGACTATTGAGGGGATAACCATTCAAGTTTGTTGTAGAGCTCACTATGGTGTGAGAGGTGGGCTGCTGAGAGGGCAAAACAACATATATTATTATACACTACATCCCATTTGGACAAAAGTGACTTAGAAGCATTGGTATAGAGAAGGAGTCCATAATTAAGGGAAGATTATAGCATTCTCTTTAGCAAGGACCAGAAATGCAGCAGAAGTGAGGAAGCTTTGTACATTATGCCAATTATACCCTTCACAACACTACACACTTTAGAGATGTGCAAGGAGAGATCCAGTTGGTGGATGAGGGTGACTCCAAGGTACTTGAAAGAATATGCAGTGGTCAGCGACAAACCACTGATACTGGACACAGCCAGGGGCTCAAGGCATGACCTGATTTTTGCCAGATAGCCAAAAAGCATAATTTGAGTTTTCTTTAAGTTAATTAATGGACATCAATCAAAAATTGGATGTGCCAGCAGTGGCGTCCCTCAGGGCTCAGTTTTGGGTCTCATTCTATTTCCAATATTTATATATAACCTCATTAAGGGTCTTAATAACTGGCCATCAAAATATGCAGACAACAACAAATTAGGAGGCCCATGTGCAACACCCAAAACATTTTTTTATTCAGTGTGATCTAGATAAAATATCCAACTGGACAATGCAGTGGGAAATAAAATTTAACACTGAAAAGTGTAAAATCATGCATCTGGGTAGAAATAACATTCAACAACATTACATGCTATGCAGGAAGCAGTTTTCAAAAACAACTTTTAAAAAAGACTTGGAGATGATAATAAGTGAGGATTTATTGAGTGTCTGAGCCAAGGAAACAAAGCTATAGCTAGGGCAAATAGGGTATTTTGTTCTATTAAGAAGAGTATTATTAGATCAAGGAACCAAAATGTTATCTTCCCCCTGTAGCAGGCCTATGTAAGGCCACACCTCGACAATGCCACACAAGTTTGGTGGCTGTACAAAAAGAAGGAACTGTCACACCTGAAAAGGGTTTGGAGAAGGGCCACTCAGATAATCACTGAATTTAAAAATATGGATTACAAGGAGCGTTGTGAAAATTTACAATTTATGTCTCTTGAAACCCACTGTATAAGATGAGATCTATTAATGATGTTTAGTATTATGAAAGCTCCTTATTTGCGAACTGAAATTAATGTTGACAATGAGATGTTAACACAAGGAGTCATCCACTTCAATTATGGGAAGAAAATTCAACTTTTGTAAATGCAAGTTCTTCTAGTCCAATAGAGTTATTAATCCATGGACTAATCTTCCTATATACATTATTTTATTAGTAAAAATAAGACCAAATTGGACAAATATATCTCTCTGGGTGGACATTTAAGCTATTATTAGACAGAATAGTGCAATATGGCCTAATGGCTACTGGCTCTTATTCACTTAGTATGAATCTTAGTTGATTTGACTGCCACACTATTTCTTCTGAGAACTGTCATCAGTATCAGTGCTGTTGACGATTACTTTTCACTAATGCTCTTGCCTTACCTTTAGAAACTTTTTCTAGTCAAAAAGCCATTTAGGGTCCTACAGTAGATCATTCAAACCAAGGAGCAACAACATAAGTAAGTCAAGAACAATTTCTTTCACAGACTTCTGAAAGAAAAAGTGCCATTCTAATTTGCCTTCAATACTGACAGAACATTTGTTAGTAAGACAGGTAGGTGAACCAGTGTCACAGAATATCATAATAATGACATAAAATAATATAATTTTTCTGGATGTTGAATACACCACCCAGCTAGGATGTAAAACATTTCTAAACTGTTAAGTGGATGCATTTGAATGGATTGCAGACTTTTCTTTTTTATATTCTGTGAAGAGCAGGATTATCTTGCAGGAGAAAACGTACTTATTTTATAACATGGATCAGGTGGTTTGTTGCATACTGTAAATGACCAGCAGTGAAATCTATCTGAAGTAGAGTAAGGATTATTGGATTCCTGGAATGAGAAGTGACATAAAACTGAAAATGAAGGCACATAAAGTAGCAGCTCTCTAAACATAATGCTGACTATTAAATATTTTTGGTGCAGTATTAGCCACTGCTAAGCAATTTAAACCACAAGAGAGAAAGAATTAATGTGACTTACTGGGAATTGAACCCAGGTCCTCAGAATACCATCCTGGTGCTCTAACCATTGAGCTACAGGTTCACATAGTTGGACCTGGGGTTCAGGATACACTTACTTTCTCTGATATTGCATATCCTGAAACTAGGAACAATCAAGATGGCAAGTAGATTTTTTTTTGGTGCAGTATTAGCCACTATATATCTTCAAATATAAAGTCAAAATTCCATACTCATCAGACTCATGCGTCTTAATGTTTTGGGGTATTTAAGTAGCAGTCACTTTGTTTTCTGTTGTAGTACCCATTGTTAAAATATGAAGATCATAGAGTGATCATAATCTGTATTGAGATGAGCAGTTGATCCCACATTTTAATTTTATGAAATATATTTATGCTGCAAATGTGTATATGCCCTATTTTCTTTTCAACTAGGTATTTAGATCTCACTCATGTGTTATTACCAATAAATTAAAAATGCCCTGTAATAGGATGGATCTAAGTCGGTAAAAAAAATTCCCAATTTGTACTTAATATAAAAGTAGTGGATACTGAGCTGTGTATCTTCAAGATATAGACTCTAAATGTATTTATTTTTATTCTGAAGGAGGAAGTGGGTTATCCAAGCTTAATGCATACAG
This sequence comes from Neoceratodus forsteri, assembly GCA_016271365.2. Lineage (NCBI taxonomy): Eukaryota > Metazoa > Chordata > Ceratodontiformes > Ceratodontidae > Neoceratodus > Neoceratodus forsteri. Next base: position 777,456,090 of record CM028137.1, read on the forward strand.
CTAATTAAACTAAAAAGGGTATGTGCAACTTATTATTGCAGTTTGGCAACTTCTGTCTGAAGATATTGAGCTCACGTATGATTCGTATTATATTGTTTCCCCAACCTCAATCTTATACTTGTGGGCTTACCTTTTACAATGCATATTTTTTTTCTCACTATTGACCTAGATGTAATATTAATTATTTTGCATTTGGTTTTTCTGTCATTCTGGTGGGCAAGAGAAGTGTTTAATCTTTTTGTGTTCTTGGCTAAATGTGATTTATTTTATTTAAATATATGTTTTATAACTTCAAAAGAAAATTAATCAAAGGGTCACGTTGGCACTTCAGGAGTGTGTGTAACTACTCATGCAAGGAAATGTGTAAAGTTGCACTCTCTCTCTCCACTAAATCCTACAGACAGTGGGTTGGATTCATAAAATAAAATGGGACTAAGTCCCACTCTGCAACTCCAGTTGTGGACCAAAATCTATGCAGATGCAGCTGCAGCTGCAGAGATTGGCATTCATAGTCCCCCGCAGCTGAGGGAAACGTTATGCCTGGTTCCACTGTTCATAACATTTTCCCCCAGCTGTGGGGTAAAACACCCACAAGCTGCCACAAATTGTGGAGTTGGTTGCAAACTGGCTCCACCTTTGTGAATACGACAGCAGCTGGAAAAACTAGCACTGCAAGTGACAACCCATTTGCACTGTGGTTTTCCCTCAGCTGTGGGATTTGAAGGGACTTTTAGAATCCAGCCCAGTATGTTTATACACCTTGATGTATTCTCCCTGATGAATGCGCATTCTGAGCATATTGACATTTCAGTTCATGTTATTAAGAGAAAAAGTCCACATTTTGAACAGCTACGTGGGTGTGGCATCTCAGTTGCCACTCTAAAGCCTTAGTGCTGTACCTGAAATGAGATGTTGTGGGGATTTAGTTTTGGGTGAAAATCCTGATGCTCTTAAGCTCTGCCATCCCTACATGCCACGGCTATTATTTCATATGGCATCCTATGGCCACTGGGCACACAGCAACACAGCTTATGTTTTAGATGGATCAAAGGGTGTAACTGTACAATGTGAGAAAATGACTTTGGGCCATTACTGTGCTGCAGCTACATGCAGATTCTTTGAGAATAGAGCCCTTAATCAGCTCGGAAGAACAGCACATCACATCCTTGAGTTCCAGATTCTGGGAGTATTTGATGCAAAAAAAATCAGAGATTTCCTTGATTGTAGGGTCTGCCAGCATGGTTATTTCCTCTTCTAAATACATGTTACTGAAAAAATCTCAAAGTACATATTAAGACAGAATCAACATTTGTGATATCCTTCCATTATACATCAGTTTTTGTCTATGAGTTTATAACCTAATCTGTAGGATACCATTTTATAAAATGGTGTCTGGTCAGTTCCGACTCCTCACTGGTTAGGACCCCATCACATGGTACTGCCTTAACCTAGCATATACTCCTGCTCCGAAGACATGATAGGGGGCATTAATCATGAATACAACCAGTTGGGTTCAAAAAGATCAATATAGAGGATAGTGGATGGGCAACAGTGAACAACATCACTGTTGTTCACTTCAAGAGGTTGTCATGACAACCAAGAAAACCTCGAGAGCGAAGCTCAAGAGGTTTTCAGTTGGCATGAAACCCTCGAGAAGTGAACCAGTTTTGTTATTTACTGTTGCCCATCCAGTGTCTTTTATAGTGTATGGGCCAAAGTAAATCAAGAATAGCTTGTGCCTTCATCCTTGGTCACGCCCTGATGTCAGAGACCCACCCCGCCATGTCCAAACACTCCGCTCATTCCCGGTCCACAGCGGTATTTATTTGTAACTAAGTGCCGGCAAAGATTTAAAAAAAAATGGCACTTACTATCTTCTCCTGTGCCTTCGCATTCATCCATTGTACGACCGCCTGCAATGCGCGAGTGGCGCATGCACAAATGTCATCCATGCTGTTGTACCATCGATGTGACGTACCCATGATGGTACAACAACATTGTGACGTCACATCGATGGTACAACAACAGTAGGGAAACCTAGATTTTTAACGAATAAAATGTTCTAACATACACTATAAGCTTATTACGGATCCTCAGGATCAAAAAGGTCACAATGCAAAATTAAACAACACAGCAACCTCAAAAAGAAATCCTAAATAAAAAAGCACATTATCTCCCTCCTCCCAGCAACATTGCTCAACAATCACAAACTGTAAAAGGAATGCATCCAACTTTGAAAAAACATAATCTGTTTTCTACTCTCAAATTCAAACCCCAAAAGCCTTAGTGCTGCTCACACAAGAAAAGCAGGTTAAACACCTAACAAAAACACAAAATATGCTTCAAAATTATGATTCTACAAAACAGAAACATGCGTTTGTGCATACCTCACTAAAACATCAGCAATTTTTTTACAAACATGTTTCCAAAAGGAAATAACATATCCAAGTACCTAGAAACATAGGGCAGCTCACTTTCTGCTTGAATTACAACTGCCCAGCAGTTCACCTGAATGAGGTTATATGTCTGACTCAGAGCACATGGAAAGAACAGGAAGCACAGCCCAAGCTTCCAGCTTAGCCTCACTGATTACATGGAATGTACAGGAAGTTAAAAGTCAGGAATAGTTATTTAAAGCAACAGAATAACCGCCCTTGCAGTACAACTGTACCCAACTAGTGCAGCATACCACACAGAGTTCAAGAGATACATGGAGAGAGGCTAGAATGCAGACTGACACTGGCTTTCTTGAAGCCACGTGTCTACCATATTACTGGAGGATTGAGTTGCCAGAAGATAGCAGGAAAAGCATCCTCTCACCCGGATCCACAAGACATTGTATTGTTTGAAACTTAGGTAGCCGGCAGATGCATACTGTGGTGAAAACAGAAGGTATGCTTGTTTGTCTTTTGCGTCTATACATAAGGATAAGAAGTGCCTTACTTGTAGAGGTGTCAGACCAGTGTTCAAAGTCCACCTTATCACAGACTTTTTCAGACCCAGACGGTGAGTACAGACCATACAGGAGACTGTAATGTGTTTTGAAACTGTATTGTGTAAATAATAATATTTATGAAGTCATAAAGATAAGACCATGAAGATGGAGGGGTGTTAAAGGGGGCTGGAAATAAATAAAGATGCCATCCCAGCAAGGGATGGTTCAAAGGGGGCTCAAAAGTAATGCGATGCAATCCTGTCAAAAGGAAGGTTGTAAAGGAGGCTGAACAGAAATAGAATGCCATCCCGACAAGGAGGGGTTCAAAGTGGGCTGAAAATAATTAAGATGCTGTCCCAGCAAGATGTGTGTATGTGTGTGTGTGTGTGTGTGTGTGTGTGTGTGTGTAAAAGGGCCTGAAAATAAATGACATTCCAACAAAGGGGGGATTCAAGGGTTGCTGAAAAAATAAGATGATATCCAGGCATGGGGTGATTCAAAGAGGGCTTAAAATAAATAAGATGCCATCCTGGCAAAGGGGTGTTGTAAAGGAGTCTGAAAGCAAATAGGGTGCCATCCCATCAAGGTGCGGACAGAAGCATTAGGCCATTCAGGCAGGGAGTAGTGAAACATGGGTAATATGAGGGGGCATGAGGTGGCATATGTGGGATAGGGTAGTGGGGGCAATATGCACCCTAGGTGCCTCCCATACCATCTCCCCAGACATGGACAGTATGCATGCACTGTACCTGTACCTGGGAGGATTGGGGGGTCCTCATTCATGCAATGGGGGATGAACATTGGGATGGTGTTAACTGCCCAAGACCACAGCCTGGGGGTTGGGGTACTGACACTGTCGAGGAGCAAACCATGGTCAGAAGTGCATGGTGTCCTGGACATCCTGGGTGTGCTGAGCATCCCAGGCATCTGGATGCCAGTACTTCATGGTGTGCTGGTATACTGAGGCATCCACTGTGGAGTAATAGCCCTCCCACTGGAACAGCTGGGGATCTGGCCATCCCTGTGGTGCCTCACACTGTGACCGCAGCATCCCGCATAGCAGCACACAGCCCATCCATGCTAGTGGACATGTCCTGCCGCAGTTTAGAAATGGCTGCTATGTGGCAGGCCTCTGCACCCTGCTTGGCATGCTGCATGTTGTCATGCAGCATGTGGCATATGCATGCTAGTTCTTCCTGCATGCTCTCCTGTGCCCCCAATGACTGTCTGCAGCAGCTTTCACTTTACCACTGCTTCCTGCAGTTGCCACAGACTGTCCAACCCTACCTGGTCGAGGGTGGACTCCTCTCTACCCCACACCTCCACATATATATGGGTAAGTTCATGAAATAGGGGTACCAATGTGCCCAATACTTTGTATGTTGATTTAAAAAAAATTAACCACAGCCATTGCAGTCATGATAAGTAAATTTAAAAGATAGCCACAAGTACAGATACATTTCATAGTTTGAGAAACCTAGGTGCAACCATTTTATTTTTATTCCATGTCCAGCTCCAGAATGTCACAGATTTTCCCAGCAAAATGTGACATGCAAAACCACAGTACATTCCATTGCTTTTATGAAGACTTTATTTTAGTTGCACTTCAGTAAATTTATATTAAAAACTGCATCGGGTGTTGTCTTTTGTTAATGAAAACATTTTCACCCTAGGTTTTCAATGCGTATAAAATTTCTGGTTCACTCAAGTTTTGCGTGGCGCGTGCAACTGTGGTGTCCAAGCAATTTGCACTTTTTACATGTTCCCAAATTTTCAGGAAAAGCATCCAGCTTTTTTGAGTGGGTGATTTTCTTTTCGGATTGGGTCTTAAAAGTATTGCAGGACATTGGTGAGAGAGGGGTGAAGGCAGTGCTTTTTTCTGTCTTAAACATTTGTGTGGTGTCCACTGTTGCACATGCAATGCTCGGTGTCCCCGTTGCACTTGCAACACAGAAGGTGATTTTTCTCAAATCCCTGCTAGGGAGTTGTCTCATAATCTGGTTCCTTTTTGACTCTTCAGTCACAGTGTCTTGACAAGCTTATTAAAATTGAACTATTGTTGATTTGAAAAATTCTCCCTCATGTCACACTTTGGTAACCTTGTTTCATGAACTTACCCATATCCTCTTCATCATCCTCTGTTCCTTCCTCCTCCTTAATGGAGATAGTGTCATCTGCAGCACAGGAAGAAAAACAGGGGTAGCCACCACTGTGATGGACCCAGAACATCTGGGACCGTGCCTACCATGATGGACTGAGCTGTCAAGAGGAGAAGAGAGGTGTATAGAAAAGCAATGTACATACCTGTGTACTGACCATGGGAGCATGCTTATCCAGCATGCTGTGTCTTGAAACCCATGCTACCTCTGCAATGCAGTACCCATACACCAGCGGGGCTGTATACACTCCACACACCTTCACCAGTAATTGTGCAGGTGTTGACACGTGACACTGTAGGGGATTACCCCACAGACGGCTGGCAAACCAAGATATATGGATACCAACTCATAGCCTACAACTAATGTGTCACACATCCAATTGCCAGAGACATTCAGGGATGCTAGTGGCTCAACAGCCAAGCTGATACAGTGGGCAACTCATGGTATCAGTAGGAGAGAGACCAAGGAGACATACCCATGTGAATATTACATGCAACTATGATACAGTAGTTCTTTGTGTTCCTCATAACTATACCACAGAATGACCAGAACTTCCAGGTTGGCCTGTCTAGCCTTGCAAACATGTACACCATGACAGACAGGGCATGCAGCAGTATTGACTCACATGTGCTATGTCCCATGGACCATGCAGGATGCATGACTATGCCTATGCCTATGATTGGATTGTTATACATATCACAGATCAGTGACTCCCGTAACCAGCTACTGGCACACCCATCACCTACATGGCCCAGATGGTTGAGACTCTTGCCTCCTCTGCAGGGGCCAGAGGCGCAGCTGCTGCTTGGGGCCCACTACCTGTGGCCTGCATATTCTGGCATGCCTTTGCAAGTCCCTGTTTTGAATGGCACTTCATGTCATCCAGTTTCTTTTTCACACCCTCCACCCCGCAGTTTTGACTATTCATGGCATTCATGGCCTCAGTAATTGCCACCCAGGCCTGCCTGATCTTGGCCTTGGTTCCCCTGGTCCTCCTGAGATATCATAGACCTGTAGTTCCTCTGTCTCTCTCAGTCCTCCATGGTTGCTGTTGGAAATGGAGTGAAAGAACAGAATGGCATTGCAGACACACAGCAGAGCACAGAACAAAGATACATTGATGTGAATGCTTCACAGACCCCTGGCAGAGACACGTAAGTGTTCCAGCATTGCTGGACACAACACACAGCCAGTCATCTGCCTAACACAGGCCTTGCACATATGCAGTTACAGCCATATTCTAGTCCAGATACAGCATAAATACAGCTCTATGATCACCTATATCCCTTTGTAAGACATTCTACAATACATTAACCTCTAGCTGCCTGCAGTTCTGCTGTGGAATCTTGGTGGTGTACTTTGCCCTATTTATATGCTACATGTGCAACTAGGCATGCTAATGAATGAATACAATCCAGTAATGACATGCTAATATGAATTTTGCCCTCTGAATGTGAAATTATCTCATTTGGGAACTCTGAATATTGCAGTTTTGCTCCCAGCACTATTGTAATTGTGCTACTGCTGAAACTGAGCTAGCGCAACATCCATATGCAGTACTGACATGATGTCACATGTTGTAGACAATATCATCATATGGTGCAGGCATGCATGCTATGTTGCTGTGCAATGGTATTGCACAAGGCTGTGCAGGTGCACAATGCACATCTGCCGCCCAATGCTTGCCATATGCTGAAGCCCCCTTCCCCACCAGAAGCACACATTGATCTGTGCAAAATGATGTTAGTGCAGCACTAACGGTGAAATGTGTTGTGCAAACAGAAAGGTCACGCCCATACAGCCAGGATACTGTCACCTGCCTGGTTTCAGTGCTTTGGTGCTGTTGCTAGATCTGTGCCTTAGCTACAATGGCAAATGGGAGGAGTCCGGGCCTGCAAAGGGATTCTAGGTGGTAAACCTGTGAGCTGGACAACTTAGTTGAACTAGTAGTTGCCAGGGAGGAGCAGTTGCAAGTTGAGGGGGGGAGGTAGCTTGCCAGGTGAGAAGTATGGGAATCTGTGGGTAGAACAATGACCTGTCCTGGAGGGACCACCACCACCTGCAACAGCTGAAGGCATAGTGGAGAGTGGCACAGTACCAAGGCCAAGTTTGTAGCATGCTCTATGTATGTTTTTGGTGGTGACCTATGTGTAGTACTGTTTCCAGGTCTGAGAGAATGTGCCCTGGACCATTGTGTCCCTGCAGTGTCCCTCTGTTGTATGAGACATTCTCAACTGTACATCCGGATCCTACCAGTGCTGCTGTATGGGAATACTGCTGCGATGGATGTCCTCAATGCGCTGTACATTACTGGACCTGTTGTGGATCCCTGAGGCATGCATCTGCCATAGCAGAAAGGTTGTATGCTACCATATTGACATGGCTGCAGTGTCAGGGTGGATGACTAGGTAATGTACTATGTGTTCTACATGTAGCTTTGGTGGGAGATGTGCCCAACAGGATTTGGATGTATCCACCATCTGTTTCGTGTGCACTGTCTGTGTTATGCAGCATGGATGCCAGTATGCATATGCCATGTAATGCATGGTGTACTATTATACTGCACAGAGTGTGCCACTGTTATCCTGGCCACTGTGTTGGGCTACACCCATTGTACCATGTCCTCCCTAGCTGTTGCACAGATGTGCTTCTTGTGCCCCTGTTGTATGAGACGTCGTGATCCATGCATCCTAGGGCATACTATGAGCTGTACATGGCCTGTTGCTGACCTGGGTGGGTATGTTTGATAGGGGTAGAGAAGAAAACTGGATATGGGCACTAGACAGGCTGGTGTACATTGTGCTAGGCCATGGCTACCACAGTGTGATGTAGCTTTCTGGCTTTGACTGGGCCATGGTGCCACAGTTGTTCTCAATAGTAAGATATGGCCCTGCATGGGCCTGTCCATCCACGCCATGAACATGTGGCTGCTGGTGCATAGTACTGACATGTGGGCATATATACTGTCTAGAGTTTATGATACTGTTCCATGTGTTCTGTTGCATGCTATTGATCACGTCTCTTTTGTCCTCCTTCACAGACTTCTGCACCCAGCAGGGCCAAGCCAGGACCTGGATGCATCAGTGGCACCAGAAGCACCAGGGGCAGGACACACCAGGCCATGACGGTGCCCAGCAAGACCAGTCTGTGGACAAATGTCAGCAGAAGTACCCTGCATTGTGTGTTTTGCAGTCTGGTTTGCATGTCTACACTATGCTGCATGATTCTTTGGCTAGAGATAGATGTCCATGTGTGCCTCATCATGCTGCATGCATGCCTGTGGGTCAGTTGTGCTTGGGGACATTTGGTGCATTGTCCCACCATTGACACTGTAGTGTGTCAGGGACTGTGCAGTCTACTATTGCGCATGACCTTGTGGCAGGCATGCTGCCCTGTGTGTCTGTGTGTGTACTGTACCTTGGCATGCATTACACTGTGCAGTGGCATGCCTCTTGTGCCACCAGCATGGTGCACCAGGGAGTGCTGGTAATGCTCACAACCATGACTGGTACACCCCTCATTGTTTGTCAGGTTTGTTGTGCCACATGCTTGAGACTATGTATCTGCTGGAGGTAGACACGGGCCCATGTTGTATCAGTACACCACTCCAGGACCACTGCTGATCTTCTCTGTTTTCATCTTTCTGCTATTTTTAATTTATTCCTTTGTTTGTCTAACTTCCCAAAAATTTGGAAAAACTCTGTTGTTGTCCCTATTTTTAAATCTGGAGACATCACAGGTAAAACACATTTTTGTTCTATCTCGTTATTGGCCCCAGTTTCGAAGGTCCTAGAAAGAATTATATTTGATCAGATTATGGAGTACATGTCCAAATATAACATGCTTATGCTGGCACAGCATGACTTTAGTCCAGGACGTAGTACCACAACTGCCTTGGTGGGGTTCATGAGCATGGTTCATATGGCCCTTAATAATGGGCTTTTTTCTGGGGCCGTGTTCATGGAACTCACCAAGGCTTTTGATTTGGTCAGTCATGGTCTTCTGCTTCCTACACTGACAAAGCTAGGGACATCTACAGAGGTCACACACTGGCTCAGGAGTTACTTGAGCAACCGCACTCAGGAAACAAAAATTAATAGGCAACTTTCACTTCCTGTTGCTGTTTCACTGGGTGTTCCACAAGGTTCTATTTTGAGTCCCCTTTTGTTTAGCCTTTTTCTCAACAATCTTCCTCTTGTGTGCACAAAATCACAATTTTTTTTATATGCTGATGATGCAGTGGTTCACGTGAGTGGGTCCCATTTTGGGGAGGTACAGAATAATATGGCAGATAACTTTTAAGAGGTCCAGAACAGGTTTAAAAGACATGGGTTAAAGGTATACTGTTCTTTAACTAGTAGTTGAGAAAATGTTAGCCATATTCATTACTGTGGAATTGCTAGTTTGAACCAGCCTGCAGTCTGATTCTAGGATTCCATTTTGTTTATTATAATTTTGTTGTTCATTTTGATTTGTTTTAAAATGAATGTGTCTGTGAAGTGGTCCGCTCATCTATCGTCTTTCAGCGGTCTTTGTTTACATGACCACGAGACAGCACCCAATGTATGGTGTTGTTGATGTGCACTTTGCTCGCTCATGAGTCTTTCTCCTGAGCGAGTGCTGCACGCAGTAAATAAGTACAAACTGCAGGCCTGTTACCGGGTGTGAACAACTTCATCAATTCTTACAAAAAAGAAAATTAGTAAGGTTGTTGAATGTTTAGTCATTTGCGAAACTGAAATGTGATTATAATGCTGAATCCAAATCTCTCTACATTTAATGAAATGATTATTTGTTTAAATCTGACAGTGCCATATTACGTTTTCAAAGTATGAGGATGATTAGTGGATGTAAATTAGCTAATAAAAGACATCTGAAATGCTGATCTATGCTATGTTTCAAATAGTGGTTATTTATCAGTAAAATTCAAATGCCACTCGTGTTTTATAATGTTGACACCTCATCCTGCATTGTGGTTTAACCCCACTGCTCACACTGTCTCATCACTGTCATGTTAATATTTACCTTTGTTCACGTTATATTTTGTTTTGTTTTTAATCTGTAATCTGTTTCCCACTATTATTTTTTTGTTCTCAGTCCACCTTTTCTGATGATCTTAACAAGCCAACATATGCATATTAGAGTTTTGTGTTCTAAACTTCATATTTCTATATTTCTTATCTCAGTGTATACGTCTTCATCCTTCTTTTTTTAGCATATTTATCATTGTTTATCTCTGGTGGATCAGCCTTTGCATTTTCAATTATGATTATTAAATGAACTGGTAGAAAGATACACGTCTCTCTCTCTCACACACGGGTTTCATAATGTGCATGTTTGTATAATAGTTATTTGATCTAACCACTGTATTTTTTTACTTTTCATTTGTTGAGGATTCGAAATGTGTGCAGCGTCTTTTTTGTTGTTGTTGTTGTACAGAGGTGCATCTCCTGACACTGTGAAATTCATACCCTGATATTTTCAATCCTGTTAGCCTGCACCAAGTTTTAAAAAAAATAAAATGAAAAGGTTCAAAATTGTGTGCAATGTCAGTGTTGGTCGAACAGTGTTTATGAATGAGGCTTATATATATACTATATATATATATATATATATATATATATATATATATATATATAATTTTTGGGGAGGTGGTTGAACAGGAGTAATCTATACATCGCTTTGTATGGAATGCATTTTTTTTATGTTCGATCAATGCATCATTCGTGTCGTGATTTTGATGCATATAGTTTGTTTACAGCTCTTCCTCATGATTTATAAATTATTCTCTGTTTATTGTTGCATTCGAACTGTGTGTAGAAACTGATACTTTATTTGATATGTACTGAAATTCTCTTTTTTTATTTGTAAGGTCCACATTGCATATGTACCTCATGCCTCTGTCATCATAGGTTATATTGTACAATGGTGTTTTGAATGTTTTGTGATTTTTTTCTTATTTTGGATTATGTGTGACAACTAGATATGTTTTTGGACAGTAATGTTTATAGAAGTGCATTACTTCCGAGACAGTCAGAAGTGATGGTTGTGTTATTGGTACAACAAAAATTCATGCTGTAATGATAGCATGTTCGGAGATGCTGTGTTTTATATTTTTTTCTCATAAAATAATGATTCTGCTTAATCATTCTCAATCTGCAGTTCATATTTGTATGTGTTATGTGTAACACCTACTCATATTGTAAAGTGACATAATATGATTATATCTTGATACCCCATTCCATCGCCCAATATAAACTCACACTCACTTCAAGATTCATTGTTAATACTGGATGTTATTTATTTTACCAATTAGTGTTTTGTCTAGGTTGATGTTGTGAATAAAACCGTATATGTTCTGCTATGTTTATTATTGTATTGTACTGCTGTCTACTTGGTGTAACATCATCTAGCATAAGAAAAAAGTAAAAGTAAAAAAAAAATCCTGTTATGTCCTAGGATTAGCCACAGCTTTACAAATCCTGACATCTCAAATTAAATTCACATCGCCTACCTGTAGATTGAATCTATCATCTAACCTTGTTTGCATTTTTTGTTTATTTTTATTCTTTAATGTGTGAACAGCATTGTCAATTTTAGTTTGTTAGGTGCATTTTATGAAGGGTACTAACATCTGCTCCTCTCCAATCCTTAGGTACCATACCATCTTCCCATGATTTGTAAAAAGAGGTAGTCGGTGTTGTCACTAGTTCTCCCCACATCAAGCACCATTCCACATTAGGCATCACTGTGTTATTTACAGTGTGTTTTATGAGTTATCTCAAGGCCCTTTCTTCTGTGAATAAACTTATATTGACTCCTCTATTCACATTGCTTATATTGTACATACTAACATACTACGAAGCCTGCAGATTAGGCACTATTACCTATTGAGTCTGCTCAATGGTCAGTGCCTTCCCATGGCACCATTAGTAGCCCCCTCTCTCTCTCTCCCTACAATATCCCCCATTTCCCAATGGAGCTCCAGGATGCACCCTCTCTCTATACCTATCCCAGTATTTTTTGAATCCCTTCATAGTAGTAGCAGCCACCAAGTCCCTAGGCAGCACATTCCAAGACTCCACCACCCTCTTAGTGAAGCAGTGCCTCTTTGCTTCCCTGTTCAGCCTCCTCCCCCGTCCAGCTTCATTACGTGTCCCCTGGTGGCCCCCACCTCCCTCATCTGAAAGACTCCCTCAAGCTTTACCCTATTCATTCCCTTGACATACATGAATACCTCTGTCATATCCCCCTGTTCCTTCTCTCCTCCAGCGAGTACTGATTAAGCTCCCCAGTCACTCTTCTTATAGGGAATTTACCTAGCCTTATAATTGAAGTCAAATAGAAGAGGGTCTCGGTCTCCCCTCCCTAAAGGAATAGAGGGTATATGATAAAAAAAATAACAGGTAGGGTCTCTTGGTGTTGGGGAGAGCATGTGGCCACACAGAAGCATGAGGGTGGTTCCTATAGCATCACTAACTTTTTTACACTTAGCTGGCTAGGTGCAACTTCCCTGGAGGTGAGCCTTTAAGAAATATTTAAATGAGTGTAGGGCCAAGCCAATCAAAAGACAGGAGGGGGTGTGAGCTGAGTGAGAACTGTTGAATGCTTCAGAATTTTTTCAAGGAAAAACGAGGGCAAATGCCCTGAAAAAGAATCAACAGGATCCTAACAACATGCAAATGTCCACCAAAGTGGAAATAGAAACAACAGCAACATGAGCTAAAAACTCATCAATAAGAAACTCCAAATTTGGTAAAAGGTGACATAAGATCCCTTCTCTGACAGCAGAACCGGGGAGGAAGGGTGGGAGCTTACTGATGCTAAAGGACCCCTTGGAAGAAAGAAGATTACTGTGGTGAGTAATTTTTTCTTCTTACCCCAGGAGTTCTTTAGCATTAGTAACTTTTTTGAAGACTACCCAGCAGTACGAAGTGGGAGGTGGGCAGAGAACAGACTTAGGAAAGAAGCTCTGCAGAACCGCACTTCCAAATTTGGCATCAGACCTGGTCTGCACATCCAAACTGTAGTGTTTCACAAAGGTGTGCACAGATTTCCAGGTAGCTGCTTTGCAGATATCCAGTAGGGGAATGTCCCTTGCTGCTGCAGGTGAGGCTGCAGTGCCCCTGGTGGAGTGGGCCCTGAGCCCCACTGGAGGTTGTTGACCAGCTTTCTCATAGTAGAATCTAATACAAGAGACCAACCAATGAGAACTAGTTCTCTTGGTAGCTGGTCTTCCTCTGCCTACATCCCCATAGGTGAGGAACAACTGAGTGGAAGAGTCTCTGGCCTGTCTAGTAAGCTCTAGGTAGTGAAAGATGGCTCTTTTGACATCCAAGCAGTGGAGCTTTTGCTCACCATGAATGGATGGTTCAGTAAAGAAGACAGGCAGAGTAATGGACTGGTTCAAGTGAAACTCTGAAATCACCTTTTGCAAAAATTTCCTATTTGTCCTGAGCTCAACTTTATCGTTGTGTGGGATGATGTAATTTGGCTTAGTGCACAGGGCCTGTAGCTCTGAAATCCTCCTGACAGATGTAATGGCTACCAGGAAGACGGTCTTCCAAGTTAGAGACTTAATGTGGGCCATGGACATAGGCTCGTAAGGTGGATTCATGAACCCATCTATGCAAAGGTTCAGGCTCCAAGGAGGAACAAGCTCCCTGATTGGAGGCTGGAGGTGCAAGAGGCCTTTGAAAAACTGTTTAAAAATGTCATGGGAAAAAATTGATTTCTTCTTTCCCATTAAAAAGGTAGGCTGAAATTGCTGCCAGGTGTAGCCTGAGTGAAGATATTTTCAAGTCTGATGCCTGTAGGTGTACCAGATAGTCTAGCAGCTGAGGGTCTGAAGCTGATAGGGGTTCAACCTTTTCACTCTTGCACCAGAGGGAAAACCTTTTCCATTTGGCTGCATAAGTCTTCTTAGTGTTCATTTTTTAGCCATCCTCAGTATCTTAAGAACCTGTTCATAGTACTGTGAGGATGGAAACTCTAACTCCTCAAGAACCTGGCCTCGAGGTGAAGAGAGTGTATGTCTGGGTACTGCACTCCCATCTGAGGAAGGATCAGCAGGGAGTGAGTCAAAGGCAGGTGAATGGGCCTGTTGCAGGACACTGAGAGAAGGAGAGGGTACCAGGCTTGCCTGGGCCAGTCCAGAGCCACTAGGATCATCAATACAGGCTGCTGTCTGAGTTTCAGCAAAACCCTGAATATCAGGGAAAAGGGAGGAAATGCGTATAGGAACTTCCCTGACCAGTTCAGGATCAGGGCATCCAGAGGAAGAGTTCCCAGAACTGGGAGCCTGCAACAGTACTGAGGAAGTTAAAAATTGAGAGGAGAGGCAAACAGATCCATGTCTGGTGTGCCTCACCACGTGAACACTGTGGGTAGTACTGCTTGTTCAGTGTCCATTCGCTCTGACCTTGACTGATACGGCTTAGAGCATCCGCCAGAGTATTGAGTTTGCTTGGGAGGTAAATAGCTGAGAGGCTGACTCCCAGGGGAGAATGCTAGAGACCAGAGCTTCAGAGCTTCCAAACAGAGTATTCCTGATCTGGTACCACCCTGCTTGTTTATGTAGAACATTGCAGTGGTGTTGTCCATTCGAATTTAAACCGCCTGCCTTTCTATGCTGGGAGCAAAAGCTTTGAGAGGTAGTAAGACTGCTCTGAGTTCCAAAAGATTTATGTGCAACTGTGACTCTTCAGGAGTCCAGTTGCCACTTACTGAGGCACTGTCTAAATGAGCTCCCCAGCCCAAAAGGGAGGCATCTGTGGTGATCACCTTTGTGGGAAGAGGAGCTTGAAAAGGAACCCCCTGCCTGCAAATTTACAGGGTTCTTCCACCACAACAAGTTTTGGAGGAAATGCTCCAACACAGGTATCAACTTTGAAAATTTGCTGCTTCTCTGAGACCAGCGAGCTCTGAGGTAGGCTTGCAGGAGTCTCATCCTGTACCTGACCCCTGGGACTACTGCAGTCATAGAGGCCATATGTCCCAGAAGTTTGATAAAATGTCTGGCTGGTCTTGGCTGTCCCTGGGCGAAAGAATCGGCCACTGAATGGAAACTCTGAATTCCTTCTTGTGGGAGGAAAGCATATCCCTTCTGAGTGTCCAGCTGGGCCCCCATGAAGGTGAGCAGCTGGGTGGGTTCCAGGTGAGATTTCTTTATATTTACTAGGAAACGCAGAGACTCCAGAGTGTGTTCTGTGAGGGAAAGAGATGCCTTGACCTGGCAAGGAGACTTTGCTACTATGAGCCAGTAATCCAGATAGGGGTAGAGAGTGACACCCAGTCTACTGAGTTGTTACCACTGCGAGACACTTGATAAAGACTCTTGGGGCTGAGGACAGACCAAAGGGTACTGCGTTGAACAGATAGTGGCATGAAGGAAGTTTTAACCTGAGAAACTTCCTGTGAGATCTTCTTATGGGTATGTGGAAGTAGGAGTCCTTTAAGTGGAGGCAGGCTAGCCAGTCTCCATGCTGTAAGGACTGTATGACTAGTGACAGAGTGACCATTTTGAATTTGGGTTTTTCTAGATGTTTGTTTAAATATCTGAGATCTAAGATAGGTCACCACTCCCCAGTTTTCTTTTGTGTCAGAAAATACCTGGAGTAGAGACCCTTGCCCTTCTCAGGGGTGGGGACCCTCTCCACTGCTCATAAAGCCAGAAGGTTTTGTATCTCCATATCCAACAGGGGTATCTGTGTTCAAATCAAATCAAATCAAATCAACATTTATTTATAAAGCGCTTTTCAATAAATCAAAGTGCTGATACAAAACAAGAAATAAAACATCAACAATAATAAATAAAGACATAAAACAATAAAATAACCATAAAATAAACTAACCAAATGCCAGTGAAAACAGGTAACTTTTTGGGATCTCTTAAATGATTCCACGGACAGGCACTCTCTAGTCTGATGAGGTAGAGAATTCCACAGGGTCGGGGCCATAAAAGAAAAGGCCCTTGCCCCAGATGATTTAAGACAAACCCTGGGAATCTCTAGCAATCCCTCGCCAGAGGAGCGGAGTGGGATGAGAGGACAGTAGGGGCAAGGGAGATCTTGCAGGTAGCCTGGTCCCTGACCGTGTAGGGTCTTATAGGTCAGCAATGCGACCTTGAAGGTGATTCTCCATCGCACTGGCAGCCAGTGCAGTTCGCGCAGCACAGATGTGACATGACAAGTTCTTGGTAGCCCAGTCAACAACCTAGCTGCCGCGTTCTGCACCAGCTGCAGGTGACGGAGATCTACCCCCGGCAACCCTAGATATAAAGCATTGTTGGGGACAGAGGTCTTGACACCTGGGTATGATTGAGGTCTGGCAGCTGCTTGAAATGTAATGACAAACCCTTCTCCACTATCTCCAGCACCCACTTGTCCAACGTGATGAAGGACCAGTGCTGAAGATGGTGAGAGAGTCTGCCTCCAATCAGAAATGCGGAGGTGACCTGGACACTCATATCAGGACTTAGATTGAGAGGTAGATGGGTGGGTGGGTAGAGGTGGCTCTTCTTTGGCACCTTCTGCCCCTGTCTCTGAAAGACCCCCTGAATTGGCTAAAGTCAGCTTGGGGTTAGGGATTGTAAGGCCTGGGAACAAAACTTTTGCCCCTACAGCCCCTGGGATGGGATCTCTGAGGGGTGGCGGCTTTAGGCTCGGATGAGTGGCTCTGCCAGGAGGCCTTGTACTTATCGACCTTTTTCATGTAGTCAGTGGTTCTGTAATCAAACAATATATTTTGATCACAGGGAAAATCCATGGCCTTGTTCTGAGTGTCTGTGGTCAGACTGGCTGTTCTAAGCCAGGCAAAGCATCTCATAGAGATGGCAGGGCCATCACCCTAGAGGCTGCATCATTGTTGTCATCTGCCATGTGGAAGTTGGTAATAGTAGCTTCCAGGGCAGTTTTTGATGTATCCACCAGCTCCTGCACCACAGAATCTGATACGTTGCGGGGCGATAGCCTGGACAGATTTCCAAAGGACTTTCTGATATTTGGCTGTGAATGCCATATGAGAAGAAAGCCTGAGAAGCAGGGAAGCTGTGGCATACATTTTCTTTGCTATAAAGTCAATTTTCTTGGAATACTTGTCAGGGGGAGAGGGGCAACAAGGAGACTTCAGCTTTCTCAAAAGCTGCCTGCTGCACTATACCTTCATGGCTAGGGTGTGCAGACAGGAACACGGTACCATTTTTAGACAATTTATATTTTTTCTCAAGCTGCTTATCAACCCCTAATACTGAAGTGGGGTGTTGAAGCACCTTCATGGTATTTTTTCTAAATGCATTATAGATAGGGACGACCAGGGTCTTTGAGGATGAAAGACCCTTCATCTCCCTATAATCTTCATCTTCATCAACATACTGGTTGGGCTCCTGTGTAGGGAGGTCCAGGGTCATATTTTGTATAAATGTAAACATAGAGGAACAAAAAAAATAAAATAAAATGCAACTTTGTGGTTCCACGTTTTCACCTTGTGTTCTGCTCTGCTGAGTGACAGATCATGATAAAGTGTGAATAGTGAAAGCGAATGAGTGGCGCTTCTGCAGTCAGCCCCCCCAAACACACACACACACATACACACACACACACACGCACTCACACACTGGATCCGAGGTCTTTTCCAAAGTGAAAATGCAGACGTGCAGTTCCTTATTTTTTTAACTGAACAATGTATTTAAAATACCTTCCCCTCCCTAATCTGATTTTTTTTAAATCAAATGGATCTCCAATTGGCAGACAGACCATTCCTTCACCAATTGATCTACAGTTCTGGTTTCAAAACAATAACTTTTTTATTTTCTCCTCATGCTCTGCTCCTTACTGGCAGTTCATCTATACCTTCCTCGAATTTACTGTCAACTAAATTTTACAGAGAGTGATTATCTAGCAGCACGGGTCAGGGTCGGCATTTTCATTTTTGAGCTGGAAGGGAGGGATGCAGGTCTGGAAGCAGGAGGAGAGTCAAGTCAGTGGCTGCGCACACACAGACTTGGAGTACATTAGATGTCAGGACCGTCGCTACAGAGGATCATCATGTGGAGTGTGGGGGGAAGGGTGAAGTCCAAAAGGGAAAGGGAGCAATTGTGATGTAAGGCCCCACCAGTAGACTCAGTTTGTCAGTCATTTGCTCCTCAGCACATAAAAAGTGAAGGTTGTGTGCCAAGCACAGATGCATGCAGCTGCTAAACAATAAAAAACAAATAAATAAAAAAAGATTTTGCCTCACTTTTTTGTACCCCCTCAAAATTGGGGATCTGGGCAACTGCCCTTTCTGCCCAGTTGTTAATCTGGCCCTGAGTGCACATTTAATAGTTAAAACAAACTTGAGCATCACTTTAGATAGACTGCTTTGTGTCATACTGAACAGTGTGGGGACTTGAGAGTGTAAGCTACCAGGATGCCCTGATAAATTAAAACATATCGTATCATTTAAAAAAAAGAGAGATTTATAGGAATGAATTTAGTACTATGCTGGGCCAAAATGTACATTGAGTCTACTTTTGGTTCTTATGTATCAAGAACAAAAAAGAAAAGCTGCGTGTACTCAGGTGGCGGAGTGGGGAGGTGGTTGTGAACGGTTAGAGATGTAGAGAAAAAATATACGTACATACATTAGATTCAAAGTATATGATCACCTATTTGACATAAATATAGCATTCAGCTCAATTTAAGGAACTCTGATAAAATCATATTTTTTTAACTGATACAGAAATTGATAAAAAAAAGTGTCATAAATGTTAATGCTGAGTTGGCCTAAGGAGTAAAAAATAAAATTTTAGGAAATGACATACAAAAAGAAATCTGTTACTCTTTGGTTTAAGACTTAAATGAAAACAACTTTGGAACTTTAAATTAGTTTACTGCAAACAGAGAATGTTGCATTATATATCGGTACAGAAAACAGCAAATACACAGATTTGTTTTCTTTATTTTGTATAAACAGTGATCGGTGGAATATTTGTTAATTTTTTCTTAAAGATGATGGCATCAACCTCAATTTATGGTTCTAGGTGGCTGGGTGTTAGTGTTTGTCTCTGTCAGTAGTTTACTTTTGTGGATTTTCATGTGTTTTGGCTTGGAGGAACTAGATCATTCTTGGATATGAGATCTATGAAAGTTTCCTGGACTAAGAAACTGGAAAACAACACCAACAGATATTGGGATTCTCATTATAAATCAACTTTTTTGGAAGCCATCACAATCAAAGTAAGTACAGCTAAGAAATTCTACAAGCTCTGACCTGAGGAGTGCAAACTGAATCCACATTTCCATCTACCTTGTTGCAAAAGGGAACTGCATGTCTTTGAGAACCAGTCACAACTATTTAAACAAAGGGAAGACACTGACAAAGGGTTTTAACCCCCTGCATATGCCCCAGGCCAGTGTTCTAGGAATTTAACACATCCTTTGTCTTGTTACTGTAGATCAAACAGTTTACTGGTCCTTTTCCTGTGGATTTGATTATTTTACATCATTTGGCAATGGGGCAAATCCTCCCCCTGGAGGCACACCACCGAAATTGATCTAACCCTGCACATGTGTGAGACTTGGGCACATTTAGCCACATTTATACAACTATTACAATGTTGCATTTTCAACATTACCACCTGGCATACTACAGTTCAAAACAGAAATGCAGCCTCTCTCTGACTGAACTCCACCTATGCACCCTGAAACTTGTGCTGCTCCTCCTCCTACTGTTATCAGGGACTGTTCACCCTAACCTCGGACCAAACACCTCCAACCAAAACAAACCAACAGGCACTCTCTCAATCATGTGCCTGAACATCTGCACTTTACTTCCTAAGCTTGATGCACTGCAAGCCTTTACCACCCAACACAACCCAGATATTCAGTCAGTAGCTGAAACTTGGCTCACCCCAAAGATTCCTGACCATACAATCACCCTTCCTGGCTACAATGTCTTCCGGGTTGATTGTACGTCCAAAAGAGGTGGAGGGTGTGCCTTATATGTGAAGGACACTTTCTGAGGACACCCCATTGATTCTAATCTTCCAGCAACACCTGCTCAGATTCTTCACATCAGACTCCTATTAGGCACCCACAATAAGGCCCTTACAGTTGTCACTGTTTACATACCTCCTAAGAAACAGGGACCTGGTCTAACTGCTGTCCTTGACTTTGTCAAATCCCACCCATCAGACTCCAAAATCATCTTTCTTGGTGACTTTAACATTAATTGGCTCTCAGCTGAAGGTGGGTCATTTAAGGACTCCGTTATATCAGCTAACCTGACTCAAATGGTTGACTATGCAACCAGAAAGAACTACAGAACTGGGACCTGCACCCTACTCGACTGGATCCTAACCAACCAAGCCTCTCGGATCACGAAAACCTCAGTCCTCCCTTACTCACTCAGTGACCACTCTCCCATCAGCTGTACCTGGTCAAACAAATTCTATAAGCCCCCTTCAAAAATCATCACCAGCAGAGTCCTACCCTGTGGTCAGCTACCCCACCTCAAATCGCACCTCCGTCTGCAGGACTGGTCCCCCATCTTCAAGACAACAGATACTAATACTGCACTGGAGGAATTTATTGTCATTTTCAATGAAGTCTATAATAAATTTCCCCCCCTCAAAAAAACGTAAAGTTAAATCGCTCAGTAACCCATGGCTGTCAGGAGACCTCCTAAAAAACTTAAATCCAGGGACCACCTCTGGGAACTGGCTAGAAACTCCGGTAAGCAACTCGACATCCAGAATTATAAACAGGAACAGAACGACAGCACCAAATCCATTCGGCAACAGAAATCTGACTACAATAAAAATGCCCTCACTAACTCCTGGGGAAATGGGAGGGATTTCTGGAAAAATATTAAAGATGTCACTGGGAAGCAGACAAAATCTTTGCTGAACATACTCAACATAAATGGGCACACTACACTCAACCCTAAAACTATTGCAAACATTTTTAACATCGCTTTCACTGACCTTAGCAGTGTTCTCCACTCTGACTTCTTCCAAGATGCATCAACTCCTACCGCCCCAACTCCTCCACCCATGCCTATCACCCATCTTTCTACTTTAAAGCACTAAAGAAACATCAAGTCTGAAATTACATTGCCAAAGCCATCAGCAAATCTAGAACAAGCAATGACAGACTTGACCTCGAGCTACTGATCCTAACGCTTGACGAGGTACTTGGGCCCCTCACCAAGATCTTTAATCTCTCTCTTTCCCTTAGCCAATTCCCGGACAAATGGAAAATGGCCACTGTTACCCCGATTCGCAAAAGTGGTGATAAGACTGACCATGCGACCTTCCGCCTATCTCCATTCTGCCTCCCCTATTGAAGGTACTGGAACGTATAGTAGCAGACCAATTTACCAAGCATCTGCACAATTATAATATTCCCTGTAAACAGCAACATGGCTTTAGAAAAGGTCATAATACATCCTGTACCTTACTCGAATTCACCGGCTCCATTCACAGCTCCGTCGACAATGGACAACTAACGGGTGCTATTTTCATCGACCTGACCAAAGCCTACGATACTATCCACCACTCCCTCCTGCTGAGAGAACTAAAAAATGCTGGTCTCTCCAATGATTCAATCTCTTGGTTCAAAAGCTGTCTTGAAAACCGCTCCCAGCATGTAAGAATCAGGGATGTGCATTCTGATTCCAAAACTGTCCTCTCTGGAGTCCCCCAGGGTTCAATACTGGGCCCCCAACTCTTCAGCCGGTTCCTTAACACCCTACCGGACTCCTGCATTGAACATATCACTCTGTATGCCGATGATGCAGTTATCCTTGCCCCTCACCAGGACCCGAAGAAATTGCAAGTAAATCTCCAACTCGGCTTCTCCTCGGTTGAGAACTGGTTCACAAAGCACAAACTGATCCTTAATCAAAAAAAAACAAAGGCCATGATCTTCAGCAGCTCCCATAATAAACATAAGCACTCACAACTCTCTGTTATCACTAGAGAAGGTGCCACACTGGAACAGGTCAAAAACTTTAAATACCTCAGGATCCCCCTTGACCCTCACCTCTCCTACACTGCCCACATCGACCATGTTGCCAAAGCCGCTAACTCCCGGCTAGGCCTGCTATTCTGTCATAGGAAACACCTGACACCCGAAGCCCTTGCTGTTGCTGTCCAGAGCTCCATCATATCCATCACTGATTATGGCATTATCATTTATGGCTCTGCTACAACCACCGCACTCAAACGTGTATCCACCGCCCTCAACAAGGCCTGTCGACTTGTCACTGGCTCCCAACGCCTAACTCACACTTGTGACCTCTGTTCTCAAACTAGATGGTTGAATCTTGCCAATCGAATAAAACACCAAACTTGTATTACTACTAAGAAAATCTTGCTGGGTCTTGCCCCCCCCCCGGAGTCGGTGCCCTCATACAACCTAGAATCCACACCCGCCATACCAGGGGATCGAAACCTCAGCTTCTTCAAATCCCGCATTTCCGCACAACACAAGGCCAAAGATCCTTTGCTTACCAGGTCACTAGCTGGTACAATAGTCTTCCCAGTGACTTCTCATCCTCACTATCGCTCAGCACTTTTAAGACTCGGCTCCGCTTAACACTCACTGCCTCCAACCTCTGTGACTGTTGTGGCTAAACATATCTTTTGGTTCCATAGCTGAAGTTGCCCTTTTGGATCCACATCTACTCCTGTACTTTGCCAGCACCCCCCCCTCTTATCTTCACCTCTCCTGCTGGCCCATGTCAAATGTTACCCGGCTGCAGTACCTCTATTTTTACCCACCTTCCACCTCTCCTCTCCTCTCTCTGTCCTCCCCACCTACCTTTCCTTTTCTCCCATGCGCTTAATCTCCCTGATTTCACCCTCCTCCTTTCCCTTTCCCCTCCCCAAAGTTTCACCTTATTCTTCTTTTTTCCTCTACAAGACTATGTTTTTTTTTTTTTAATTTTATAAACTGTTATATTTGCTTATGTTTGTCTCAATTGTACCAGTGATATGGAACCTTTGTAAAGGAGCCTCGGCTCAAAGGTATTTGTAATCCTAGAACAAATAAAAAAAAATGGTTCTATGCATGTTAGTATGAGCATTAGGCTTCTTTAGATAAAACAATTTAAAATGTGAAGTCACATCATCTGCAGTATCGGTGATTATAGGAATCTGGACCATGCCAATGTCTTATCATTATTGTATCTAGTTAAGGGTTGTTAACTTAAGTTCTGTGTGACTATTGAGGGAAACACCGCTTTCCTATATTTAAAATGAAATCTAACACAAGGAATAAACTAGGGATCAACAAGCGATGAACAGTTAACCTTGCTGATGGGCACCCAGGCAAATGTTAGGCTCCTGTAAAAAGAAATTAAGTCACAGTATATTTTTTGAAATAACATGCAATACTGTGTTTTAGGATCACGCTGTGCAAAACATTACTAGTGATCTATGGATCTCATGAAAATGTCAGCTTGCAAGATGGTGCATTTCCTGATTTGGCATAATGTTAGCTTCTGATCAGGAGACTTTAGAGCTTGGGGTTAGGTGTGTGTGTGGCGGGGGAGGCCTCAAATAAATAATGGCTATTGAGAGACAGTATAGAACCAAAATATAGTTCAAACAAATGGAAAAGGTCCGTTAAAAGAAACAGCTTAACCCAAAATATATTTAAAAAAAACAGTTTAAACAAAATTCATTTCAAGGATGAGGCTAAAAATAATGTACTTCACGGGGAACATAACAATATGTTAACTGGCAAACCATAAGATGAAGATGTTTAAATTACCTCAACAAGATCCATATCCACTATGGGTGGGATATTCAAAGGGGTTGCACATGGTGCAACAGTGTTGCACATGGTGCAACAGTATTGCACCACGCAACCCACTAATCTATGCAGTGTGATATTCAAAGGGATGGTGCGCCGCACAGATCCTGATCCTACGGGAGCACAAGTAATGTACGTGGCACAAGTGCGGGGGGCATGCCCATGCATATTTTGCACATCACGATATTCAGCCTGGGATGTGCGGTGCATATGTTGGTGCAACCCCTACTTGCGCCGCACACTGGTGCTCAAAGTTGAGGCAAAAAGATATAGGAGCAATGGCTGGCCACCCACAGGTGAGCTGCCATATTGCAGGGTGCAACACGGCAGCTGCAAGCTTTGGGTGCCCACCCGAGCTCTGGGGCCAGGGCCTGTCTGCGTTGCGCCCCCCCACGCCCGATCACAGGCATAAGTAGAGTTAAAATCACATCCAATATCCCTGCTGGTCCAGTGGACTGCTTCTAGCCCAATCACGGGCATCAGTACATTTAAAATCATTGTACATTATCCCTGGTGCTCCAGCAGTACCCCCCTTCCCACCCGACTACGGAGCCCATTCACCCCGCTCCCCCCCGGTCAGCGGTGGGCGGCAACTCCCCCCCACCATAAGCCGCCCACTGACTGCGACTGTACGAGCTGGATGCCCATTGTCCACAGCGTAACCAATGGGCTATGAGATTGTTATGTTGATACATAGTCCAGATATGTGAATGGAGCCATTCACATATCTGGACTGTGTAGTATCAATATAGTCTCATGCCCATTGGCCCACGCTGTGGACCAATGGGCATACAACAAGTAAAGTATGCAGTCAGTCAGTGGCGCGTCAAGCAGCTTGCAGGTAGAGCAACCACCCGCCCTGACTGGGGAGTGGGGTATGGGCTCAGTGGGTGGGTGGGGGAAGGGGTACTACTGGACCACCAGGGATAATGTTAAATTATTTTAAAAGTACTGATGCTCGCGATCTGGCTGGAGGCGGTCCACTGGACCACCAAGGATATTAGACGGTTTAAAAATACTCATGCCCACTTTCTGTGACGTCACCGACCCGAATGGAGGTTTGATTCTACCTCTCTACACCCACCCAGGACAAAAAAACAGCCATCATGCCAACACAAGAAGAAAGACAGCACAAATATGGCACCAAAAAAAACAGAAAACAGTAAGGGTCTGAAAAATCGAAGATAAATGATCCAAAAATACCCTGATGACAACAGATCGTTTGAGCAATCCAAGCGAGCGGACAGAGATCCTACTTCCACATACCCATAAGAAGATCTCACAGGAAGTTTCTCAGATTAAAACTTCCTTCGGGTCACTATCAGTTCACAGCAGCGCCCTTTGGTCTGTCTTCGGCCCCAACAATCTTTATCAAGTGTCTCGCAGTGGTAACGTCTCAATGGACTGGGTGTCACTCTCTACCCCTATCTGGATGACTGGCTCATAGTAGCAAAGTCTCCTTGCCAGGTCAAGGCATCTCTTTCCCTCACAGAACACACTCTGGAGTCTCTGGGTTTCCTAGTAAATATAAAGAAATCTCACCTGGAACCCACCCAGCTGCTCACCTTCATGGGGGCCCAGCTGGACACTCAGAAGGGATATGCTTTCCTCCCACAAGAAGGAATTCAGAGTTTCCATTCAGTGGCCGATTCTTTCGCCCAGGGACAGCCAAGACCAGCCAGACATTTTCTCAAACTTCTGGGACATATGGCCTCTATGACTGCAGTAGTCCCAGGGGTCAGGTACAGGATGAGACTCCTGCAAGCCTACCTCAGAGCTCGCTGGTCTCAGAGAAGCAACAAATTTTCAAAGTTGATACCTGTGTTGGAGCATTTCCTCCAAAACTTGTTGTGGTGGAAGAATCCTGTAAATTTGCAGGCAGGGGTTCCTTTTCAAGCTCCTCTTCCCACAAAGGTGATCACCACAGATGCCTCCCTTTTGGGCTGGGGAGCTCATTTAGACAGTGCCTCAGTAAGTGGCAACTGGACTCCTGAAGAGTCACAGTTGCACATAAATCTTTTGGAACTCAGAGCAGTCTTACTAGCTCCCAAAGCTTTTGCTCCCAGCATAGAAAGGCAGGCGGTTTAAATTCGAATGGACAACACCACTGCAATGTTCTACATAAACAAGCAGGGTGGTACCAGATCAGGAATACTCTGTTTGGATGCTCAGAAGCTCTGGTCTCTAGCATTCTCCCCGGGAGTCAGCCTCTCAGCTATTTACCTCCCAAGCAAACTCAATACTCTGGCGGATGCTCTAAGCCGTATCAGTCAAGGTCAGAGCGAATGGACACTGAACAAGCAGTACTACCCACAGTGTTCACGTGGTGAGGCACACCAGACATGGATCTGTTTGCCTCTCCTCTCAATTTTCAACTTCTTCAGTACTGTTGCAGGCTCCCAGTTCTGGGAACTCTTCCTCTGGATGCCCTGATCCTGAGCTAGTCAGGGAAGTTCCTATACGCATTTCCTCCCTTTTCCCTGATATTCAGGGTTTTGCTGAAACTCAGACAGCAGCCTGTATTGATGATCCTAGTGGTTCCGGACTGGCCCAGGCAAGCCTGGTACCCTCTCCTTCTCTCAGTGTCCTGCAACAGGCCCATTCACCTGCCTTTGACTCGCTCCCTGCTGATCCTTCCTCAGATGGGAGTGCAGTACCCAGACATACACTCTCTTCATCTCGAGGCCTGGTTCTTGAGGAGTTGGAGTTTCCATCCTCACAGTACTATGAACAGGTTCTTAAGATACTGAGGATGGCTAAAAAAAAATGAACACTAAGAAGACTTATGCAGCCAAATGGAAAAGGTTTTCCCTCTGGTGCAAGAGTGAAAAGGTTGAACCCCTATCAGCTTCAGACCCTCAGCTGCTAGACTACCTGGTACACCTACAGGCGTCAGACTTGAAAATATCTTCACTCAGGCTACACCTGGCAGCAATTTCAGCCTACCTTTTTAGTGGGAAAGAAGAAATCAATTTTTTCCCATGACATTTTTAAACAGTTTTTCAAAGGCCTCTTGCACCTCCAGCCTCCAATCAGGGAGCTTGTTCCTCCTTGGAGCCTGAACCTTTGCATAGATGGGTTCATGAATCCACCTTTCGAGCCTATGTCCATGGCCCACATTAAGTCTCTAACTTGGAAGACCGTCTTCCTGGTAGCCATTACATCTGCCAGGAGGATTTCAGAGCTACAGGCCCTGTGCACTGAGCCAAATTACATCATCCCACACAACGATAAAGTTGAGCTCAGGACAAATAGGAAATTTATGCCAAAGGTGATTTCAGAGTTTCACTTGAACCAGTCCATTACTCTGCCTGTCTTCTTTACTGAACCATCCACTTATGGTGAGCAAGAGCTCCACTGCTTGGATGTCAAAAGAGCCATCTTTCACAACCTAGAGCATACTAGACAGTCCAGAGGCTCTTCCACTCAGTTGTTCCTCACCTATGGGGATGTAGGCAGAGGAAGACCAGCTACCAAGAGAACTAGTTCTCATTGGTTGGTCTCTTGTATTAGATTCTACTATGAGAAAGCTGGTCAACAACCTCCAGTGGGGCTCAGGGCCCACTCCACCAGTGGCACTGCAGCCTCACTTGCAGCAGCAAGGGACATTCCCCTACTGGATATCTGCAAAGCAGCTACCTGGAAATCTGTGCGCACCTTTATGAAACACTACAGTTTGGATGTGCAGACCAGGTCTGATGCCAAATTTGGAAGTGCGGTTCTGCAGAGCTTCTTTCCTAAGTAGGTTCTCTGCCCACCTCCCACTTCGTACTGCTGGGTAGTCTTCAAAAAAGTTACTAATGCTAAAGAACTCCTGGGGTAAGAAGAAAAAATTACTCACCACAGAAATCTTCTTTCTTCCAAGGGGTCCTTTAGCATCAGTAAGCTCCCACCCTTCCTCCCCGGTTCTCCTGTCGGAGAAGGGCTCTTATGTCACCTTTTACCAAATTTGGAGTTTCTTATTGATGAGTTTTTAGCTCATGTTGCTGTTGTTTCTATTTCCACTTTGGTGGACATTTGCATGTTGTTAGGATCCTGTTGATTCTTTTTCAGGGCATTTGCCCTCATTTTTCCTTGAAAAAATTCTGAAGCATTCAACAGTTCTCACTCAGCTCACACCCCCTCCTGTCTTTTGATTGGCTTGGCCCTACGCTCATTTAAATATTTCTTAAAGGCTCACCTCCGGGGAAGTTGCACCTAGCCAGCTAAGTGTAAAAAAGTTAGTGATGCTATAGGAACCACCCTCATGCTTCCATGTGGCCACATGCTCTCCGCAACACCAAGAGACCCTACCTGTTGTTTTTTTTATCATATACCCTCTAGCCCTTTAGGGAGTGGAGACCGAGTCCCTCTTCTATCAGACTTCAATATAAGGCTAGGCAAATTCCCTATAAGAAGAGCGACTGGAGAGCTTAATCAGTACTCACTGGAGGAGAGAAGGAACAGGGGGATATGACAGAGGTTTTCATGTATATCAAGGGAATGAATAGGGTAAAGCTTGAGGGAGTCTTTCAGATGAGGGAGGTGGGGGCTACCAGGGGACACTTAATGAAGCTGGACGGGGGGGAGGAGGCTGAACAGGGAAACAAAGAGACGCTGCTTCACTAAGAGGGTGGTGGAGTCATGGAATGTGCTGCCTAGGGACTTGGTGGCTGCTACTACTATGAAGGGATTCAAAAAATACTGGGCTAGGTATAGAGAGAGGGTGCATCCTGGAGCTCCACTGGGAAATGGGGGATATTGTAGGGAGAGAGAGGGGGGGGCTACTAATGGTGCCATGGGAAGGCACTGACTATTGAGCAGACTCAATAGGTAATAGGGCCTAATCTGCAGGCTTCGTAGTATGTTAGTATGTACAATATAAGCAATGTGAATAGAGGAGTCAATATAAGTTTATTCACAGAAGAAAGGGCCTTGAGATAACTCATAAAACACACTGTAAATAACACAGTGATGCCTAATGTGGAATTGTGCTTGATGTGGGGAGAACTAGTGACAACACCGACTACCTCTTCTTACAAATCATGGGAAGATGGTATGGTACCTAAGGATTGGAGAGGAGCAGATGTTAGTACCCTTCATCAAATGCACCTAACAAACTAAAATTGACAATGCTGTTCACACATTAAAGAATAAAAATAAATAAAAAATGCAAACAAGGTTAGATGATAGATTCAATCTTCCGAATTGGAGACCCGCTCCTCTACCTCCTGCATTCGGGTCTCCACAGCTGTAAGTTTAGCATTTAGATTTTTGAATTCTATTTGGTTATCAAATCAAAATTGTTGGATCTCATGTATGATTGTCTCAAATCTTGTTCTAGTTAAAGTCTCTCTTTCCGTGTCGGTGTCAATCTCGGAGGCCTGCTCGCTGCATGGAGAAGCATCTCTGTCCACTCCTACTTCCACATACCCATAAGACAGGCTAGCCAGTCTCCATGCTGTAAGGACTGTAAGACTAGTGACAGAGTGACCATTTTGAATGTGGGTTTTTCTAGATGTTTGTTTAAATATCTGAGATCTAAGATAGGTCGCCACTCCCCAGTTTTCTTTTATGTCAGAAAAAACCTGGAGTTGAGACCCGTGCCCTTCTCGTGGGTGGGGACCCTCTCCACTGCTTGTAAAGCCAGAAGGTTTTGTATCTCCATATCCAACAGGGGTATCTGTGTTGGGGACAGAGGTCTTGACACCTGGGTATGCTTGAGGTCTGGAAGCTGCTTGAAATGTAATGACAAACCCTTCTCCACTATCTCCAGCACCCACTTGTCCAACGTGATGAAGGACCAGTGCTGAAGATGGTGAGAGAGTCTGCCTCCAATCAGAAATGGGGAGGCGACCTGGACACTCATATCAGGACTTAGATTGAGAGGTAGATGGGTGGGTAGAGGTGGCTCTTCTTTGGCACATTCTGCCCCTGTCTCTGAAAGACCCACTGAATTGGCTAAAGTCAGATTGGGGATAGGGATTGTAAGGCCTGGGAACAAAACTTTTGCCCCTACCGCCCCTGGGATGGGATCTCTGAGGGGTAGCGGGTTTAGGCTTGGATGAGCGGCTCTGCCAGGAGGCCTTGTACTTATCGACCTTTTTCATGTAGTCAGTGGTTCTGTAATCAAACAGTATATTTTGATCACAGGGAAAATCCATGGCCTTGTTCTGAGTGTCTGTGGTCAGACTGGTTGCTCTAAGCCAGGCAAAGCATCTCAGAGAGATGGCAGGGCGATCACCCTAGAGGCTGCATCATTGTTGTCATCTGCCATGTGGAAGTTGGTAATAGTAGCTTCCAGGGCAGTTTTTGATGTATCCACCAGCTCCTGCACCACAGAATCTGATACGTTGGGGGCGATAGCCTGGACAGATTTCCAAAGGGTTTTCTGATATTTGGCTGTGAATGCCATATGAGTAGAAAGCCTGAGAAGCAGGGAAGCTGTGGCATACATTTTCTTTGCTATAAAGTCAATTTTCTTGGAATCCTTGTCAGGGGGAGAGGGCGACAAGGAGACTTCAGCTTTCTCAAAAGCTCCCTGCTGCACTATACCTTCATGGCTAGGGTGTGCAGACAGGAACACGGTACCATTTTTAGACAATTTATATTTTCTCTCAAGCTGCTTATCAACCCCTAATACTGAAGTGGGGTGTTGAAGCACCTTCATGGTATTTTTTCTAAATGCATTATAGATAGGGACGACCAGGGTCTTTGAGGATGAAAGACCCTTCATCTCCCTATAATCTTTGTCTTCATCAACATCCTGGTTGGGCTCCTGTGTAGGGAGGTCCAGGGACATATTCTGTATTAATGTAAACATAGAGGAACAAAAAAAATAAAATAAAATGCAACTTTGTGGTTCCACGTTTTCACCTTGTGTTCTGCTCTGCTGAGTGACAGATCATGATAAAGTGTGAATAGTGAAAGCGAATGAGTGGCGCTTCTGCAGTCAGCCCTCCCAAAGACACACACACACATACACACACATACACACACACACACACACACACACACACACACGCACTCACACACTGGATCCGAGGTCTTTTCCAAAGTGAAAATGCAGACGTGCAGTTCCTTATTTTTTTAACTGAACAATGTATTTAAAATACCTTCCCCTCCCTAATCTGATTTTTTTTAAATCAAATGGATCTCCAATTGGCAGACAGCCCATTCCTTCACCAATTGATCTACAGTTCTGGTTTCAAAACAATAACTTCTTTATTTTCTCCTCATGCTCTGCTCCTTACTGGCAGTTCATCTATACCTTCCTCGAATTTACTGTCAACTAAATTTTACAGAGAGTGATTATCTAGCAGCACGGGTCAGGGTCGGCATTTTCATTTTTGAGCTGGAAGGGAGGGATGCAGGTCTGGAAGCAGGAGGAGAGTCAAGTCAGTGGCTGCGCACACACAGACTTGGAGTACATTAGATGTCAGGACCGTCGCTACAGAGGATCATCATGTGGAGTGTGGGGGGAAGGGTGAAGTCCAAAAGGGAAAGGGAGCAATTGTGATGTAAGGCCCCACCAGTAGACTCAGTTTGTCAGTCATTTGCTCACATAAAAGTGAAGGTTGTGTGCCAAGCACAGATGCATGCAGCTGCTAAACAATAAAAAACAAATAAATAAAAAAAGATTTTGCCTCACTTTTTTGTACCCCCTCAAAATTGGGGATCTGGACAACTGCCCTTTCTGCCCAGTTGTTAATCTGGCCCTGAGTGCACATTTAATGGTTAAAACAAACTTGAGCATCACTTTAGATAGACTGCTTTGTGTCATACTGAACAGTGTGGAGACTTGAGAGTGTAAGCTACCAGGATGCCCACAATCGCTAAAGCATATCGTATCATTAAAAAAAAAAAAGAGAGATTTATATGAATGAATTTAGTACAATGCTGGGCCAAAATGTACATTGAGTCTACTTTTGGTTCTTATGTATCAAGAACAAAAAGAGTAAAGCTGCGTGTACTCAGGTGGCGGAGTGGGGAGGCGGTTGTGAACGGTTAGAGATGTAGAGAAAAAATATGCGTACATACATTAGATTCAAAGTAAATGATCACCTATTTGACATAAATATAGCATTCAGCTCAATTTAAGGAACTCTGATAAAATTATATTTTTTTAACTGACATACAGAAATTGATAAAATAAAATGTCATAAATGTTAATGCTGAGTTGGCCTAAGGAGTAAAAAATACAATTTTAGGAAATGACATACAAAAACAAATCTGTTACTCTTTGATTTAAGACTTAAAAGAAAACAACTTTGGAACTTTAAATTAGTTTACTGCAAACAGAGAATGTTGCATTATATATCAGTACAGAAAACAGCAAATACACAGATTTGTTTTCTTTATTTTGTATAAACAGTGATCGGTGGAATATTTGTTAATTTTTTCTTAAAGATGATGGCATCAACCTCAATTTATGGTTCTGGGTGGCTGGGTGTTAGTGTTTGTCTCTGTCAGTAGATTAATTTTGTGGATTTTCATGTGTTTTGGCTTGGAGGAACTAGATCATTCTTGGATATGAGATCTATGAAAGTTTCCTGGACTAAGAAACTGGAAAACGTCACCAACAGATATTGGGATTCTCATTATAAATCAACTTTTTTGGAAGCTATCACAATCAAAGTAAGTACAGCTAAGAAATTCTACAAGCTCTGACCTGAGGAGTGCAAACTGAATCCACATTTCCATCTACCTTGTTGCAAAAGGGAACTGCATGTCTTTAAGAACCAGTCACAACTATTTAAACAAAGGGAAGACACTGACAAAGGGTTTTAACCCCTTGCATATGCCCCAGGCCAGTGTTCCAGGAATTTAACACATCCTTTGTCTTGTTACTGTAGATCAAACAGTTTACTGGTCCTTTTCCTGTGGATTTGATTATTTTACATCATTTGGCAATGGGGCAAATCCTCCCCCTGGAGGCACACTACCGAAATTGATCTGTCCCTGCTCATGTGTTAGCCTTGGGCACATCTAGCCACATTTATACAACTATTCCAATGTTGCATTTTCAACATTACCACCTGGCATACTACTGTTCAAAACAGAAATGCAACCTCTCTCTGACTGAACTCTGCCTATGCACCCTGAAACTTGTGCTCCTCCTCCTACTGTTATCAGGGACTGTTCACCCTAACCTCAGACCAAACACCTCCAACCAAAACAAACCAACAGGCACTCTCTCAATCATGTGCCTGAACATCTGCAGTTTACTTCCTAAGCTTGATGCACTGCAAGCCTTTACCACCCAACACAACCCAGATATTCAGTCAGTAGATGAAACTTGGCTCACCCCAAAGATTCCTGACCAGACAATCACCCTTCCTGGCTACAATGTCTTCGGGTTGATTGTAAGTCCAAAAGAGGTGGAAGGTGTGCCTTATGTGTGAAGGACACTTTCTGAGGACACCCCATTGATTATAATCTTCCAGCAACTCCTGCTCAGATTCTTCCCATCAGACTCCTATTAGGCACCCACAATAAGGCCCTCACAGTTGTCACTGTTTACATACCTCCTAAGAAACAGGGACCTGGTCTAACCGCTGTCCTTGACTTTGTCAAATCCCACCCATCAGACTCCGAAATCATCCTTCTTGGTGACTTTAACATTAATTGGCTCTCAGCTGAAGGTGGGTCATTTAAGAACTCCGTTATATCAGCTATCCTGACTCAAATGGTTGACTATGCAAACAGAAAGAACTACAGAACTGGGACCTGCACCCTACTCGACTGGATCCTAACCAACCAACTCTCTCGGATCACGAAAACCTCAGTCCTCCCTGACTCACTCAGTGACCATTCTCCCATCAGCTGTACCTGGTCAAACAAATTCTATAAGCCCCCTTCAAAAATCATCACCAGCAGATTCCTACCCTGTGGTCAGCTACCCCACCTCAAGTCGCACCTCCGTCTGCAGGACTGGTCCCCCATCTTCAAGACAACAGATACTAATACTGCACTGGAGCAATTGATTGACATTTTCAATCAAGTCTATAATAAATTTGCCCCCATCAAAAAACATAAAGTTAAATCTCTCAGTAACCCTTGGCTGTCAGGAGACCTCCTAAAAAAACTTAAGTCCAGGGACCACCTCTGGGAACTGGCTAGAAACTCCAGTAAGCAACTCGACATCCAGAATTATAAACAGGAACAGAACGACAGCACCAAATCCATTCGGCAACAGAAATCTGACTACAATAAAAATGCCCTCACTAACTCCTGGGGAAATGGGAGGGATTTCTGGAAAAATATTAAAGATGTCACTGGGAAGCAGTCAAAATCTTTGCTGAACATACTCAACATAAATGGGCACATTACACTCAACCCTAAAACTATTGCAAACATTTTTAACATCGCTTTCACTGACCTTAGCAGTGTTCTCCACTCTGACTTCTTGCAAGATGCATCAACTCCTACCGCCCCAACTCCTTCACCCATGCCTGTCACCCATCTTTCTACTTTAAAGCACTAAAGAAACATCAAGTCTGAAACTACACTGCCAAAGCCGTCAGCAAATCTAGAACAAGCAATGACACACTTGACCTCGAGCTACTGACCCTAATGCTTGACGAGGTACTTGGGCCCCTCACCAAGATCTTTAATCTCTCTCTTTCCCTTAGCCAATTCCCAGACAAATGGAAAATGGCCACCGTTACCCCGATTCACAAAAGTGGTGATAAGACTGACCATGCGACCTTACGCCTATCTCCATTCTGCCTCCCCTATTGAAGGCACTGGAACGTATAGTAGCGGACCAACTTACCAAGCATCTGGATATCTCAAGGAGATGGGATGGGTTGACATATGGAGGACACTTAATCCTTCCAAAAGAGAATATACCCATTATTCAGCCCCACACAAGATATACACAAGAATAGATTTATGTCACATCTCAAGACAACATGTGCACTTGCTTAAAGAAAGTGGCATCATGCCATTTGTGCCCTCAGATCATTCCCAAAACCTAATTTACGAACATACGAACATATGAAATTTGCCAGCAGATAAAGGCCTAGAGGTCTATCAAGTCTGCTCGAATGTGCAGCTAGCACCCCTTATTCTGCAGCTGCCCCTTCCTTCCATCCTTCACCTTCATTAATCCTCCCCCTTGTCCTGTCCCATCCTCATTTGAAGCAGTCCACTGTTCTACTGCATACCACTTCAGCAGGTAACGCATTCCACCCAGCCACCACCCTCTCTGCAAAAAGTGTCTCCTCATCTCCTCCTGAACCTTCCTTGCTCCAGTCTCATATCATGGCCCTGTGGCCCTCCCTCCTTACTTTGAACAGCCCTCTGTACCCGTCTTGTTTATTCCTTTCATGTATTTAAAGGTTTCAATCATGTCACCCTGTCTCTCCTCTCCTCCAGTGAGTACATGTTCAACTCCTTCAACCTCCTCTCGTATGATAAGTCCGCAGCCCCTTGATCATCTTTGTCACTCTGCGCTGCACCCCCTCCAGTAACTTAATGTCCCTCTTCAGATATGGATGCCAGTACTGCACGCAGTACTCCAGGTGTGGTCTAACTAATGACCTATACGGTGGCAGAATCACCTCCTCCCTCCTCGAGGATATACCCCTTGCAATACAACCCAGCATTTTGTTGGCCTTTGCAGCTGCCTTCCTACATTGTGCCGAGTTGTGCATTGACCCTGTAATGAGCACACCCAGATCCTTCTCCTCCTCTGTCTGGGCTAGCTGCACTCCCCTAGCTGGTAACTCCTCCTTGGATTCTTCATCCCAAATGCAGCACCTTGCACTTTTGGCATTAAAGCCCAGTTGCCAGGTGTCTGACCAGGTTTCAAGCTTTGCCAGATCATCCTGCAACCCCTGCCATCCCCTAGGTCATCCACACACTCGCCTACCTTGGTATCATCAGCAAACAGACTGATCTTGCTCTTGATGTCCCATGATATGTCTGCAATGAATATCCCAAACAACACTGGTCCCAACACTGAGCCCTGTGGAACACTGCTCGTCACTGCCCTTGGGTGTGAGAGCTCCCCACCCACCACCACCCTCTGTTGCCTTCCTTGCAGCCAGTTTCCTATCCATTCCACCAGCTTTGCACCCGCCCCAGTGCCTACTAACTTCCTTCCCAGCCTTCCATGTGGCACTGAGTCGAATGCCTTACTGAAGTCCAGATACAGGACATCCACTGCATGGCCCCTGTCCAGTTGCCTAGTTACCCAGTCATAGAACTCGACCAGGTTGGTTTGGCAGGATCTGCCACATATGAAGCCATGCTGTCTGCTGTCCTGTAGTCCATTGGCCTCTAGGAGGGCCACCAGCCTCTCCTTCAGGATAGTCTCCATTAGCTTACCCACGATGGATGTGAGGCTCACTGGTCTGTAGTTTCCCGGTTCATCCTTGGGGCCACTATTGTGGAGGGACACCACATGGAGGGACACCACATGAGCCATCCTCCAGTCCTGAGGTACACACCCCGAATGTAGTGAGGCATTAAATAGGTCTGCCAAAGGTCCTGCAAGGACCTCTGCCAGCTCCTTCAGTACCCTGGGGTGAATGCCATCTGGGCCTGGAGCCTTGTCCACCCTCAGTGCCTTCAAACCCTCTAGAACTCTGCTCTCCATGATTTCCCCATCTGTCACCACTTCCCACCCTGCTTCTGCCATTTCTCCCACCTTGGGTGTCACCCCTCTTCTCTTTAGTAAATACTGAGCAGAAGTAATCATTTAGTGCTTCCGACTTATCGCACCCTGCTTCCACCCAACCCCCCTCCTTCCTAATCCTTACTATGTGGTCCTTACAGCTCCTTTTCTCCCTGATGTACTTAAAGAAGTCCTTCTCCCCCTTCTTAATACCTTGTGCCAACCTGAGTTCCGTAGATGCTTTGGCTCCCCTTACTGTCCTTGTCACCTCCTTCTATTCTGTCAAGTACCCCTCCCTGTCCTCTCCCCTTCCTGTTTTCTTGTACTTCCTAAAGGCAGCTCTTTTCCTCCTTACCTTTTCCATGACTTCCTTGCTCAACCAGATCGGTTTCTTAGCCCTAGCCTTCTTGCTCTGGGCTTTGCAGCAGGTTTTGGTTGCCTCCACTATCCCCAGCTTTATGAGCTCCCACCTCTGGTAAGTGTCCATACTAGATTGAATTCTGACCAGGTACCCTTTTACCACTTCCCCCATCCTCCCAAAGTCGGCCTTCCTGAAGTCCAGCACTATTGTGCCAGATTCCACTCCTTCCTTGCCCATATCCAATGTGAGCCCTACTGAGCGGTGGTCACTCCCTGACAGCGGTTCCTCCACTGTAAGTTCTCTCACAAAGTCCCCATTTGCTAGCACAAGGTCAAGGTATTTCCTAACCTGGTTGGTTCACTGACCATTTGCAGCAGGAAGCTGTCCTGGAAGGCATACAGCAGTACCTGCTCCCTTCTGTTCCTGGTTGTTGGGGTGCTCCAGTCCACTCCTGGCATGTTGAAGTCCCCCACAATCACCACGCTACCCTTCTCACAGGTCCTCCTGATCTGTCCCACTAGTTCCCTGTCTAACTCCTAAGTCTGAGATGGTGGCCTGTACACCAATCTCATTCTAAGAATCCTATTCTTGGAATCCTGGATTTGCATCCAAAGTGACTCCATACTACCTTCCTCCCTTACACACTTCAGTCCTTCCTTCACATATAGTGCCACCCCCCTCCTTTCCCAATCACTCTGTCCCTACGAAATAATCTGTACCCTGGTACAGACAGGTCCCAGTCATTGTATTTGGTGGCCCATGTTTCCATGATGACTGCAATGTCCACCTCTCCTCTGCCATGAGAACCTGTAACTCTGCAGTTTTCCTCCAAGACTCCTAGCATTAAGGGTAACCACCTTCCACCCTCCCCCATCCTGCCCTCCTTTCCTAGCATCACCAACAGTACTTGCCATTTGTCCTTTGTCACTGTTATGGGGGTAAGCTCATATGGTTTCCCAACCTGTGGTTCTGCATATCTCTTCCCCAACTGCCACCCCACTCTTAGTTTAAATTCCCAACTTCCTCTATGTACTCCTCCATCCTCTGTTTCAACACTTTCTTTCCCTCCTCACTCAAGTGTAGTCTGTCCTTGGCATAGAGACTACTGTCCTCCCAGGTCCCTCCCACCCCCAACAGCCCATACCCTTTAGCACAACACCAGGTTCTTAGCCATCCGTTAAATTCCTCTATTCTCAGCTTTCTTGTTGTGCTTGCCTTTGGCACAGGAAGTATCTCTGAAAAAGTTACTGATCTTCCTGCCCCCACACATAATTGTGCTAGTTCCTCAAACCTCCTCTGGACTGTATCTACTGTCTTGTCAGCCAGGTCATTTGTCCCAAGATGTTTAATTAAATGAGGCTTGTACCTACCCCTTCTAGCATATTTCAGAACAGACTGTCCCACCCTTTCCGCTGTCATTCCTGGCATGGCCTCCACCTAAATGAGACTATGCCTCTCCCCCTTGCTACACCACCTAACTCCTCTTAGTATTGAGCCCCCCAGCACTAAGATTCCACCCCT
The DNA here is from genome assembly GCA_016271365.2 of Neoceratodus forsteri. NCBI lineage: Eukaryota > Metazoa > Chordata > Ceratodontiformes > Ceratodontidae > Neoceratodus > Neoceratodus forsteri. Next base: position 777,494,470 of record CM028137.1, read on the forward strand.
CTTGCTCCCTGCTTGCTTCCATTCATCTCCTCTCTAATTTCCAGCTCCTCTTCTTCCTCCTGCACATTATTTCCCCTTTACCCCTGTTGCAATTCTCCCAGCAGAACTTCCCCGCTCCAGTTTGGTCCAGGCATTTATCAATTACTCCTCTAATTTCATCATTTCCTCCTCCACTTCTTCCTCTCTAGCAGTGCACACTATTTTCTGAAGCCCTTCACAAATGCCCTTCCTCACTCTTCATAGTAACCTGTTCTCTCCTTTCCACTCCATGACTTTTGCCACTTCTTGCCTCCCCTCACAGTCCCTATCTCCTCCTTCCATTTGTCTTTTGTCTCCTGACCTGGTTCCCGGCAATTGTTCTTCCTGGCCTGGGCCCCTTTGTCTCTGCTTCCCTTCTTCTGACCCTCTCCTCACCACTGTTGGCTTAAATCGCCCTCCCTCATCTCCCCTTCTTCCTCCCTCCAGTATTGGGCTAAATCCACCCCAATCTGCCTTGCCTGTCTTAGTTCCTCCTGCAGACCCTCAATCTCCTTTCTAAGTTTTTCTATGTGGTTGCACACTAAACATCCTCCCACACTCCAGGCAATTTTTAGAAAGATTGGTGCACCACAGTTGTTGCAGCCTACCACCCTACCCATTGCTGTCGTTGCCCACCAGCGACCCCCCCACCTTTCCAGATGCAGGATACCAAACACTCCCTCAAGTCTCCCCTCTCCCTCCTCTATCAGTGCAAAACATTTCACTTGATTGGGGGGGTATGGAGAGAAATCCACGTTATGGCGGTTCAATAACTACCTACTTAATGGGAAAGAATTCCAAGAATTAATCAAGACTAGGATACCTCAGATCCTACAGGAAAATGATTCACCCGAGGTGAGCCCTTCAGTATTGTGGGACGCACTAAAAACTGTACTTCGAGGACACATTATAAGCTATGCATTGAGGCAGAAAAAGCAGCAGGCTGAACAGTTTGATAAACTACAGAAACAACTGAAGGAACTTCAGAAGCAGCATATGTTGGGGGACTCTGCGGTGCTCCCCTTAGTGGAAACTACTAGGGAAAAAATTCAGCAGATATCGGATATCAGAACCGAGCAAGCCTTACAATTTATAAGGCGAAGGTATTATGATGGTGGACCTCGGGCTACCCGCATCCTGGCCCACCGGTTAAGGAAGCATGTAATGCAGAACCCTGTAACACAGATTAATTCTCCCCAAAAGGGAAAAATTATGAAACAACCAGCTGAAATACTAAATGTTTTCAGAACCCACTATACCTCCCTTTACACCCCAGATACACCATATCAACCACAACTGGGAAAGCAATTCCTGACAGGGTTGAGGTTTCCCCAGGTTACACAACCTGAGGCAGAATGATTGTCGGCCTCAATAACACAAGCAGAATGGGAAAATGCAATACAGCAATTAAAGATGGGGAAATCACCTGGACCAGATGGGTTTATGGGTGAATTCTATAAACATTTTGGGAAAGTGCTTCTCCCCACATTGAAGAGAGCATCTCAGAAGATCCTGGAGGGTGAACCTGTTCTGCCAACATGAGAATTTGTGGTAATCGCAATTATCTTAAAACCTGGAAAGGACCCTAGTCATTGTGGCTCTTATCATCCCATATCGGTGCTGAACACCGATTATAAGATGTTTGCATACATCATAACTAAAAGACTGAGAGAATTATGCCCAAACTTATTAACCTAGACCAGTAGTTCTTAGACTTTGTCACAGTGAGCCTCCCCAAATCCATGGAAAAGATTTTGAGCCTCCCCTAAAAACTTGAAATAATCTTGGGCCTCCCCAAAGAAAACTAACATACTGTTCTTTGCTCAGTACACCATGAATATATTGAAACCCCTTTGAGTACTAGGCTCACATTCAGTTCTTTGTCTTATATTGAAGTGAAACCTTTGAAAAGAGCTCCTGTGCTCAAAGTGTTATCTGAATAAAAATAAAATCAACAAATATTGTTATTCAGCTTATTACTTTTGCTCCTTACTGCTATTGCTCTTAGCACTTCTATGCTCAGCCCTTGTATTTGGGCTGTTCTGCCATCAAGCTACAAACTGATCAATTACCACCACTCATTATTAGTTTATTGTTCGTATTTGTTTGCACTATTGTTCACTGTGTATTTCTTGATTGTTTTGCAGTTACCTTTGGAAATGTATTCACTCCCTACCCTTCCTGGGTACACCTGAGATGAACATTGGCTCATTCACCTTCCCTTATCACCTATTAGTAAATAAATACATTAAATTCACCTACTATTATCCTCTTTCAGTTTGCTTCATCTCTTCACACAAAATGTATAAAACTCAGAATTTAAGTACAGTACTTTTTCAGACTTGCTTGAGCCTCCCCTGGAACAGGTTGGGGCCTCCCAGGAGAGCTGGCCTCCTCATTGAGAACCCTGACCTGAACCAATGCGTGTTCATCATGCCAGAGGCAGACGCGAATAATGTGAAGCAGATACTTCACCTGCTACCGTTGCCTGGTCGAGGGCCCTTTTTGTTAGTGAGCTTTGGCACGGAGAAGGCCTTCGTCCGGGTAGCATAGCCATTTTTACTGGAAGCTCTTAGCACGTTCGGCTTTACGAAGGAATTTCAACAGCTAATAAGGGGTTTATATAATCAACCCAAGGCCTATATTAAAAATTAATGGAAATACTGCCCCACCAATATTGTTACATAGAGGAACAAGACAGGGATGCCTGCTGTCTCCCCTCTTATTTGCACTATATCTGGAACCCTTGGCACAGGCTCTGAGGCAAGCAGAGGAAGTGATGGGGATAGAGGCAGGGGGAGAACATCACAAGCTGGACTGAGTAGTACGGTATGGGCTGCACACCCATTGGCTCATGCTGTGAACCAATGGGCATGCAGCCCTACCGAGCTGTCAGTCGGCAGACGGCGAGGCGGCAGGTAGGTGGGGTGCTGCTGCCCGCCGGCTGACGGGGAGGGGGTGGTGGGGCTCAGTGGGCGTGGTGGGGTGGGGGTACACTAGGCCACCAGGGTAGTGGGAGTCTTTGATGAGGTACTGATACTCGCGATCAGGCAGCGATCAGTCCACTGGACCACCAGGGATATTGGACTGGGGGGGGGGACTGTACTGATGCCCGTGATCGGGCACATAGCGGTCCACTGGACCACCAGGGATATTGGATGTTTTTTTGTTTATATTACAGGAATGCCCATGATCGGGCTGCAGGGGGCGTCGGTCCCCGATGGCTGCTGCCTGGCAGGGCGCCAGGCACAAGTCGTCGGGGATTGGCACACCTGCATGCTAATGGCATGCAAATGGGGCCATAATGAGATGCAAATGGCCCCTGTGTGCCTTGCATAAATTATGGCCCCATTTGCATATCTCTATTTGAATATCGCAGGTGCTGTGCATGGCGCAATGGCACTTGCGCCAGCGCATCTCCATGCTCCACTCTGGCCACTTGCGCTGGCGCAGTGCCACTGCGCCATGCACACTTGGGGTGGCCAGGGTGCGATATTCAAAGCTGCTGCGCCATAGCGCACCTCCGTTGAATATCTCCCAGGCCACTCCCCTGTGCAACAAAGTTGAGCTGTGCCCAGGCTTGCGCCACAGCCTGGCGCAGTTTGAATATCCGGGCCTGTATCTGTAACTCTGTATTGTTTGTCACATGAAAGTTTGAAAAATAAATAAAGAGTTATAAAAAAAAAAATACTCATGCCCGCGATTAGGCATTGGGGCACTTTGTCGCGATGTGCAGGGGGTGTTGGTTCCTGACAGCTGCAGCCTGGCAGGGTGCCAGGCAGAAGTCGCCAGGGGATTGGGCGCACCTGCATGCAAATGGAGCCGTGTGCTAATGGCCCCATTTGCACCTTACTGTCGTATAAGCCCCATTTGCATATCCACCGCTGAATCTCATTGGCTCCTGTGCCTAGCGCAACTGTACTTGCACTGGCGCATCCCCCTGCTCCACTCTTTCCACTTGCGCTGGTGCAGTACCACTGTGCCATACGCAATGCAGGAGGCCAGGTTGCAATATTCAACAGTGCTGAGCCATGGCGCAGCTCCATTGAATATCGCCCAGTCCACGCGCAGGCACATCCCAGTTGCGCTGCGCCCTGCTTGCGCCCCTGCCAGGTGCATTTCTGAATATCCCACCCTATTTCTATATCTGAAACTATTTATTTTCCAGACTTCAAAACTATCTCAAATAAATTGTTATCTGAAATTAAACTACAGGAACTCTATAATTATAAACTACTGCTTGTCAGGTTGACAGCAAGCATATCAACACTGACATGAGATGAAAACCACATGCGGACAACAGTCCATCCGCGGCCCCGCTTGTGAATCCTGTGGACTGTAACGAGCATATTTACGTGCTCATCCCGTGCGGACCACCTCTACAACGTGGATGTCCTTTCACTAATGGCGGCAGCTTCGATGTCACAGTGGGGTTTTGGCTGGTCATTATTTTTTTAAATAAATCAGGAAGACACTTAGTTTTTTTTAATAGAACAAACTTTAATTTAGTTAAGACATAAAACAAAACAAGTTTTAACATAAAATTAAACACATTGTCATAACAAATCCTACTCTACTATGATGTTTTCAGACAGAGCCCCTTTAATGGAAAAAAAAACAAAACACATCTATGGTGTTTGCCAATTCAGGAAAAAGACTGAACTCAGAGCTCTCTTTATTGATTCACACTATTGCAGGTATGGATATTGAACAGGTTAAATAATTTAAATACTTAGGCCTCTTTAACTGATGAGGGTCTAACGAGCCACAGATATATTAATATGACCAAGGTAATACATCAGAGACTTGGGGCGTTACATAGATTATCACCATTATTAAATACTTCAACCTGGCAGTTACTAGTTCAAAGCTTCTTATTAACTGTAATTGATTATGGACTGCTGTTCTGTTTCTCTGCAGGGGAGGGTTTACTATCTAAAGTTAAAGTGCTCCTCAATTAGATTGCTAGGTTCCCCTATCCAACTACCACGTAGGACACATCACTGCAACCTGCTTGAACAGGCAAGCTGGCTTTCCCTTGAATGTAGATATAAACTACAGGTAGGTTTATTAGCCAAAAAAGTGATACTTTTTTTTTTTTCGAACTCTGTTTATCGCCCACACAGCTGAACTCTCTCCAGCGACCTTCCTTACCGCACTCTCTACCTCCTTGTATTGCTCGGTATCCTTCTCCACTACTCCCCGGCGCCGGGCATCCCCTGGGTCTGCCCTCCTGGGAAGGGTCGTCCCCACCCAGGGCACTCTTTCTATCAGTATTGAGCCACCGGGCCAGAGAGGGGAGGGGAAGTGGAGAGGACCGGGCCCGACTACAGGAGTGTGGATTACGGGGGAAGGCGCCATTGCCCATCAGCGGTGGAGGAGGTTTTCTTAGTTATTTCTCCCCTGTGGAGCCTGGCTGTCATGGCAATGTGCTGCCGCGGCTCCACCTCCAGGCTGACACCATGACGTTACTTTGTGCTCCCTCTGGCCACCGCCAGGGGGCGCACTTTGTGCAGTCGTATCCTCATCCCTCCCCTGGGCAGAAAGAGCAGTCCTATGGATGCTTGATCTCTTCCCTCCCCACCGACCCCCGGCTCCCCAGGCTCGTTCCCGAACCCGGGTCACCGGCGTGACACGAGGTAGTAGAAAGTAGTAGAAATTTTTTATTTTTATACAGGAATAATACATGTCATTTGGATAAAATAATCCAGTTTTCAAGACAGTCCTGTGCAAGTTATCCAAGTTTCACATAAACACATCAGATTCAGACCATCGATACAAATTATAAACACAAGATCACAAAAACACACACAATAAACAGTATAACCAACTTAAATCAAAAACATTCACATGAATATACAAAATACATCTTTAACCCTTTAAGAAATTTATTTTCAATTTTCTTAATCGTAATGTAGAAGGGAGTATATTCCAACACATTGATGCTTGTGATGCCAATGTTCTATCCCCAAATTTATTTTACGCTATCTGGATCTATTCTATTTTGGTACAAAACCCTAGCTGAATGTTTTCTAAGAGCAGAATCTTTATCTGCCAGTAATTTTGATATATTATGATTCAAATAAATTGTCCCATATTTAAATATAAGTAAGGACCAACTATACTTATATTCTAAATCAAGTGGTAACAATTTAACTTGGTCAACAACTCACAATGATGAGTCCTAAAACTACAACGTAAAACATATCTTGCCACCCTATACTGTAATTTATCCAGCTTAGTCAAGAGTTTTTTTGACGCAGTCCTATAAATAACCTCTCCATATTTTATTACTGGAAGTAAAAGCTGTTCAGCAATAGTTTCCTATCCTGCAATTTTAAGAACTTAGATGTTCTCTTTAAGGCTCCCAATTTTTTATGTGTTTTCGTAATAACAGACTCTATATGACTCTCAAAAGTTAATGAAGAGTCAATATTAACTCCTAGATAACAGTAGTTTATAACTTGTTCTAATAAAATTTGATTCAGTGATGTGATCTGCACACCCGAGGCACCCTGTTTTCTAGTACTGAAGCACATTAATTTTGTCTTATTTACATTCAATGTCAATTGTGACTTGGCGAACCACTCCTGAACCCCAGTGAAGTCAGCCTGCAGACTTCCCTGTAGGTCCACCAGACCATCACCAGAGGCCACCAAGACCGTATCATCTGCATACATTCTTATATCTGTATGCCTGATCACAGATGGTAGATCGTTAATGAGTATCAAAAATAACAAGGGTCCTAAAATGGACCCCTGTGGGACTCCCCTTTTAATGATCCTGGAATGTGAAAGATGGTTTTCTATCTGTACTCTCTGGAAACGGTCTGTCAAATATGAAATAAACCATACAAGTGGATCACCAGAGAAGCCCAAACAGACCAACCTCTCAAATAGTATAGAGTGGTTCACCAAATCAAATGCTTTTGACAAATCAATGTAAATAGCTGCTGTATCCTTACCTTTGTTCAGGGATGTACATATCAGATCATTGAATTCAAGCAAAGCTGATGTAGTTGAAAAACCCTTTTTGAAACCCGATTGATATTTTGTTAATAAATCATATTTCTCCAAATAAACTCCCATTTGATGATTTACCAACCTCTCCAAGCATTTAGACAAGACAGGCAGGATAGTAATAGGACGATAATTATTAGGAGATGATTTATCTCCATTTTTATAAATAGGTACTATCTTCCCTGTCTTCCATAAAGTAGGAAAATGTCCCTCCTGCAAACTCCAATTGTGGTGTCCAGCGCCTCAACCCTCAGCGCCACTGGGCCAGGGCAAAAAAGTGATACTTAATAAGGTGCCTGTCTCCCTATTATCAATTTTTAAGAAGCAGAATACTTCTGTCACGACTCGATCGTCAGCCTTACATTAGTTTTCTATTCCTAGAATACATACAATAATGGGCCAAAAGATACTACCTTATTTTCTCCCATTCTTTTTTTAACTCTTTGCAGTTAGTATTCAACTGCATCAATGTCTCATTTTCCACTTTTAGACACAAGCTGAAAGAGTACCTCTTCGCTAAACACAAATGTAAATGTTTTGCATAATTGGCCTATGAATGACGTTTTATGATTGTAATGTATTCATATACTGCTACTGTTCGATCTTTTATTTTGTATTGTATTGTTGTTACTTGTGTGCTGGTTGCCCATGTAAATGGGTCATCTGGCCCATGGTATTATTAGTATTAATAAACAAAACAAACAAACAAGCAAACAAACACTCTGTCATGCCATGCATGTCATACATTACCCATAGCAGTCTGCCTACAGAAGTGCCATCTCTTTTGCCATATGCACTGCTTGTCACTTCATTGCATCTCTTTTCTTTTTTTTTAATTTTTGTGAATTCTATTTTTCACTGGAGGTCCCAGGGCATCTCTTCAGGGTACCCACATGACACTGCCGCTACTCCCAGCCGGAAACCTCCTCTACTGGTCTCCTACCCAGCTCCCTTGGGGAGGACCCACCCACCCTTGGTGGCCTTTCTGTAATTAGAGGGTCAGCTGTGGGACCGGGGTGTGGGTCAAGAGATACAACGAGGCAGATCTGGCATCGGGATATGGGCAGGTCTCCAGTGCCTCCTTTGCCTCCACTGGACTACCAGGGTTTTTCCTTCTTGTTGCTCCCCTCAGAGCGTGGAAGTGTGATGACATCAGCACGCCTAGCATGCAGACATCTGCCGCCACTCCGCTCCCCAACGTTGTATTAAGCCTTGCTCCCAGTAGGGTCCCTTGTCTCCACCAGGTATCACTATGGAGTGAGGCTTACCCCAGGATCCACCTCAGGAAGGGAGAGCAGTGCTCCAGATGCTCAATCCCTTCCCTCCCCTGCTGACCCCTGTCAACCCGAATCCGTTCCCAAACCCCGGTCACCATCATGGTATGAGGTGTGGCATCCAGTGCCTCAACCCTCAGCATCACTGAGCCAGCCTCTTCATTGCTTCTCAACAGTTCCAGGCTTATATGGCATGCGGTCAGCAGCTGGGGGCATTGGTGTTGTACTTTGCCATATGTGATCAACATTGTGATACATAGTCGATAATGTCTAGCCAACACATTGATGACCAGAGTGTGATTATTCCACTATACATGGGCAGGGACATGCATACATTTGGACACAACTGTGTCTTTGCAGGGCCACTGTCCTGCACTGTCTCTGCATGAGTGGGAACACTGTACCTAGTGTGACGACAACAACTGCTGGGATGGGGTGCCGCCAGGTGGTTCTACATCCCACACTGGGATGTGCATACCCAGAGTGACTGCTTCAATTTTCAAAATGCAAAATAACAGGGTGAGAGTGCCTGTTTGCATTAAAGAGTAACATTGCTTAACTCAGGGTCGCAGCTTATATCAGAAGCAGTGTTTATCTACTACAATTTGAAAAATGTAAACTCATTCATGAACAAGTTTACCCATGGCTCAGTGCACCATCACACTTAGGGATACATGGAAGTATCATCTGGGGGTCTTCCCAATAGACTGCTTAAGTTTTCATTTTGTACCAGAAAAGGTATAAATTCAATTATTTGTAGCTCCTGTTGGCATGAAGGCATTTTGTGGGGTTACCATGCAAACAGGACACATGCTACAGTGTACCTAGTAAAATAAAGAAAAGCTGACAGTATCCATTTAAGAGACTGAAATGTTTTACATTGTTATAAGTTCACTAGTTGTCCTAGTCCGTAAAGTCCATGGTGCCCCCTTATTTTAAATACTGGGTAAATTGCCACTGGTGTGAAATCTGAGGCTAGGTATATATGAGTTATTTTTGATCATTTTTGACCATTTCTGACATAGCTTATGTTCTTAGGAAGCAGTATAGCTCTGTGGTTTTGGACACTGAGCTGCAAACCTGGAGACCTGGGTTTGAATCTCACAGCTCCCACTTGCACACTGTGTGACCATAAGCAAGTCACTTTACTTCCTTGTGCTCCCATGTTGCACCTGGAAACAAGCTTCAGCTTAGTGTGCTTTCCTGGTTAAACAATTCCCCCTTTCTCTTTCATTGTTTGGCTCCAGATTTTAAGACTTGCACGATTGATTTGGAATTCCCACGTTAAGTGATCAGGAACAGTTCTTGAACAGCTATGAATTATTCATGATTATTTCATTAACTGAGTCCATGAACACACATCAAAGTTTAACAATCATGTTTATGAATGCTTGTTAATTATGCAAGAACAACAAATGGGCAAACTGTGTTCATGAACATTCTTGAACATAACGGTTCATTATGGTCCATGAAAGTTCATGAATTCCTCCACTGAACTTTTATGAACACAGCCCATGAATATTTTTGGTGACCAGAAATACCCTGCTTTTATAATATTGTCTAATCCATCAGGCAACCATTTTAGCCCTCTTCTCAAAATGTCATTGCCCTCTGTACAAGAGGCAGACCCATTCTACCCTTAGTTGTTTTATCACATGACCTAAGCAATTTACTTTTTACTTTTTACTTCAGAGCAGTCAGGACACATGAAGTCCATATATACATTTGTAAAGCAATTGCTGGATCTAGAATAAGTGGTGACTCACTTAACCTCAAACTGTTGTCCCTTACTCTTGATCTAGTGCTATCTCCTCTAACCTGGATTTTCAACCTCTCTCTCACCCTTGTCCAGTTCCCTGACAGAAGGAAATCTGCCACCGTGACACCAGTCCAGAAGAGTGGGGACAAGGCCCTTCTTGGAAATTATAGGCCTATATCCATACTACCCCCCCAAAGCCATTGAACGTTTGGTATCTGACCTGCTAATGGAATATCTGGACAAGTACAACATCCTTTGTAAACAACAGCATGGCTTCAGAAAAGGCCACAGCACCACATCTGCCCTCCTTGAATTCACAGGAGCAATTCACAACTCCCTGGACAATAATTACCTCACTGGTTCGGTCTTCATAGACCTGACCAAGGCCTTTGATACCATCCATCATCGAATACTCCTCACAGAACTGCTAAAAGCTGGGCTCTCCCCTGAGTCTACAACTTGGTTTAAGAGCTACCTGGAAAACTGTTCCCAAAGAGTGAAAATTCTTGATGTCCTCTTAGATGCTAGATCAGCACACTCAGGAGTCCCCCAGGGATCCATTCTCAGGCCACTCCTCTTCAGCCTGTTTTTGAACAATCTTCCACAATCCTGTACAGAACAAATCCTACTCTATGCTGACGATGCTGTCATTCATGCCACCCAATAGGACCCCGACCTACTCCAAAACGAGCTTCAGAAGGGTTTCACCTCCATTGAAACATGGTTTAGTAGGCAAAAGCTGGTTCTCAACGATAAGAAAACCAAGGCAATGCTTTTCTGTGGCTCCCACAACAAACACAGGCTTCATCCCCTTAATATTACAACCTGCCTTGGTGCTGTCCTTGAACAGGTTCACTCCTTTAAATATCTGGGGATCACCATAGACAGCAACCTATCCTACAGCATTCACATAGATAGCATCGCCAAAGCTACAAACACATGCATTGGTCTCCTCTACAGGCACAGGCAATGCCTTACCTTGGATGCCTTAAGGATAACAGTACAGACCTCAGTGGTCACTCTAATCTACCATGGACTGATTATTTATGACTCTGCAACTGACACAGCGCTCAGGCGCTTATCCTTGGCCCTAAACAAAGCTTGCCGACTCATCACAGGATCCCACCGACTCACCCATACGTGTGACCTCTATGCCCAAACAGGGTGACTCCAGTTATCAAACCGTATCAGATACCAAACTTGTCTAATGGCTAAGAAAATTATGCTACATCTTGCTCCCCCCGGAGTCCAAAGTCTTCTCCACACAGCACGCAACCCCCACCTTACCAGGGCTTCAGAAAATGAAATGCTGCACATTCCTCGGTGCTGCACCACACAGGGTCAAAGATCCTTTGCATACCGAGCTCCTAGCTGGATTAATGGACTCAACAAAGACATCTCCTCTCTGCAAAAGCTAGGCCCATTCAAAGCAAACCTTCATCTCCACCTAGCTGCCTCTAGCTCCTGCAACTGTCCCTCATAATCTGATCTCCCTCCTAGCACTTCTACTCCTACCCCCTCTCTTTCTCTTCCTATAGCCTACCCTCCACTCCTGTTTTTTCCCCCTACTCCAAACACTTTTTTGAGGCCTGACAAATGCCCACGGCTGCACTGCTCTTTTTGTGTCCATTCCAAGCCTCAGTTACCTCTGGCTACCCTGCCCCCTGGTACTCACTTTCCCTCAATGTAATGTATTTCAGCTGCTTGAAAATGTCTGTGCACCATTTCTACATTGTTACTCAACTCTATGTAATGTTTGTATTGTACCTCAATTGACGTGGAACCTTTGTAAAAGAGCCTTAGCTCAAAGGTACTTGTAATCCTAGACTCTAAATAAATAAAAAAATTAAAATAAATTTATCATAACAATTGGTTTTTATTTTATCAGAGTCAACATTTCCTAATCATTTTTCTTACAGTGCACTATAGAATTAGTAACTTTGTACTGTACATTCTTTTCCCCTTATTATTCAATCAAATGGAATCACTGCTCACTTTCTTTTTATGAATAGAAATGCTATTTATGTCAGTGAAATCTGCAACTCTTTTAAAATGTGGCAAATTAAAACTGTAATCCTATAGAGTGCTCTCAAATTGTTATTTACCTTGTAGAATATATATGTTCCACTTCTCAACTAAAGAAGTTCTGATTTTGTGATGTTTTCTAGCTTTTATAGTAGGAAACAGTACACTGTGGTATGCAAATTAGTAATGCAAATTATTTTTGTCTCTGTTCAGAGATTGTATCACAGTTTTTTTTTATCAGAATGCTTTTTTTTTTAATTAGAATGGCTACACCTACCCTTCAGCCTGTGGAATGGGAGGAGGAGCACACATGTCCAACCCAAGACCTTTTCAATTTGGCATGATCAGCTGGTGTCGGGTCTGGTTCCTGCATTAAAGGCACAAACTGGAACCACCACCCCAGAGCTAAGGTGTGCAATTGAAAAGGCTAAGCAAGGAAACATTCGCATTTCCAGCTCCACCAACTGCAAGTAACAGTCCAGACAGCACATTTCAAGCAAATCCACACATTTATTGGAATATGGCAGTGTGCAGCATACCTCTTGTAGGGAGCACAGAGGACTGCCCAAACCACCTCCTACCTCTTTCCCTTATGCAGCGTTCTCAGGGAGTGGTGACCACCTGTGATTAGCAGTTATTTAAAATAGGTGCTCAAAGGGGTACATACTTAATTCTGAAAATGTATCAGCATTAACTTAAAAATAACATCTGAACAAAGCTCTATCTTTTACATAATATCAAAGTGAAACAAGCAAAAACAACCATAGAACTCACTACATCAATTAGACATATGCTTTCTATTTTATATGGAACTTAGACTCTTCTAGTACACGCATATGTCTAATTAATGTAGTGTGTTCTATGGTTGTCAGTGTTATTCACAGATAGCTGCACTTGAGTAAAGGGGGGTTATAAGTTTATTAACAGAGTGTGGATTTTTGCTGTATTCACTTTAATATTTGTGTAAAAGATAGAGCTTTGTTCTGATGTTATGTTTAAGTCAATGCTGATACATTTTCAAAATTAAGTATGTAACCCTTGATGCATCTATTTTAAATACTTGCTAATCACAGGTGGTCACCACTCCCTGAGGGCGCTGTGTAAGAGAAACTATACGCTCCCTGCAAGAGGTACGATGCACACTGCTGTGTTCCATTGAATGTGTGGATTACTTGCAATTTGTTGTCTGGGCTGTTATTTGTGGTTGGCGGTGCTGGAAATTTGAATATTTCATTGTTTCCTGCATCAGACAGATGTCATAGTCCAGTTTCTTAACTATGAGAGTATTTTGGCTCTTTTATTAAGGGGGTAACTCCTTTAACATTGCAGGATACAGTCTTCAATGTATCCATTTTATACTGGCTTCCAAAATGTCTAATTTGTATCTTTAACTAGTTCGTAAGGTTGCAGTTTCCTTCCAGATCTTACTGCACCAAAGTACTTACTACAACATATTGCACTGACTTCTCCAACCATAATTTGTGTTTTAATATATGGCAGCATAACTCCAAACAACACAGTTAACTCTAAATATTTGTAAATAAAAGCCATAAGAGGTCTGTAGCAATATAGCAACTTATATACACATGAGCTTACAAGGTGAGTATCCTACGTATAGGGGTTATGATGCCCACTCTGAGGTTGCTCTTACAACACCTGAACCCTTTTTCATGGTGATTTGCATACACTTCCCATAATGCTTTGAATTATTGGGAATCTATATGTGTGATTTTGTATTTCTTTGAAACTTGGCTTTATTGTCAATTTCCTTCCCAGGTAGGCCCTGCCTCAGCGCTTTTGTGCTGAGGTTCTTTGTCTTTTAGATTGCCATGAAGTAATTTTGCAAGCCAAAGACATATATCCCTCTAGTTCTGTTTGGTGTCTTCCTCTGGTCTGCCAGCCATGAACCATGTCATTTTTATGTTTTCTTGAATGCACGTGCAAGAAACATAGTGCCATCATACGAGTTTTCGTAGGTGTGGCACCCCCGCTTCCAGTGCCCTCACTGTTTTTGCAGGCGTGGCCGCACTGCACCAATGAATGCCCCAGCTGTCTATGACAGCAGTTCAGATTGCAGTGGCATGCAGTTGAAAGCAAATGACCACTACAATCAGCAGTGGTAACATGTAGGCAATTTGCAAACTGCCCTGCCATCAGCAGTATGCAAATTGCCTCCACGCCACCACCGCTGATTGTAGTGGTGGTTGTATGCGCACACCCCCCCTTTGTTGTGTGCTGAGGGGGTGCCCAATCCCCTTCAGCTCATGTGCACTCCCCCCCAAGCACACTGTATGTCCAATGGGGGTGCTCAATCTCCATTGACTCCAGTGCCCCCTCCCCAAAAAAACAAACCTCCAGGTGCCATGCTGGGAGCCCACCCCAGTGTGGCAGAAGACAAGCATCCTCATGTGTCCCCCACACACAGTATGGCCAACGGGGATCCCCAATCCCCCGCTGGCTCCACTGTCCCCCCAAAACTTCCAAAGTCCCACGTCCAACTTGTAAAATAAAATAAAAAAAACAACCGTAACAAAAGAAAACAGTCCCTCATTGACTCTCTTGCCCCCTCCCACAACCTGCATCCACCCTCTGTGTACCCCACCTTCCCACACCGTCCTCACCCCATACTTACCTCCAGAGCCTGGTGTGATGATCTTCAGTGAACCGGGAACATGTCTGCACTCTTCAAAGCTGACCGCGAACTGAAGAAATGCCGGTAAGTTTTATAATGGCATAAACAGTTTTTTTTTCGACTTTGGTGCATATCTCGGTAATTTTTTTGAATTTTTGCACCACATTTTCAACATGGGGTTCTTGGGACCCCATCTCATGAATTCAGTGACCGTCATTTGGTTATTCCATCCCGAAAGGTGATTTCATGGTCACTGCGTGGAATCACCTTTTGGGACTGATTAACAGAATGACAGTGTCACTGTTCATGAGGTGGGCTCTCAAAAAGCCTATGTTGCAAATTTGGTGAAAATATTCCCAAAAATGACTGTGTTACAAGTGTGCATTGAGCAATTTCCATGCGCACTCGCAAATTCATGACTTTGTAATATTTTCATTCCAGATTTTCAATATTGGCATTTTTTCACACCTCCTTATGAACAGTACAGATGTCATTTTTCACATCCTGGCTGAAACGTGTTTTTGCACTTCCGGCGCAGAATAGCACGGCCACTGTGGGAAATCAGTGTTCAGAACAGAGTAAGAAAATCACAGTGACACTGTTCATGAGCAGAGGCCCTAAAATGTCTTTGTTGAGAATTTGGTCACAAAAGTCCATAAAATGACTGTGTTATGAGCGTGCATTGTGCAGTTTCTATGCACCCTCATAACTTCACAAATGTGTAATATTTTCACTCCAGATTTTCAACATTGGCATTTTTCCACACGTTCTTATGAACAGTACAGCTGTCATTTTCGCATCCTGGCCAAAATGTGTTTTTGCACTTCCAGCGCAGAATAGCGCAGTCGCTGTGGGAAACCAGTGTTCAGGACAGATTAAGAAAATCACAGTAACACTTTTCATGAGTAGGGGTCCCAAAATGCCTATGTTGAAAATCTGGTGAAAAAAATTCCCCAAATAATTGCATTACTGGTGTGCGTTGCACACTTTCTATGCAAACTCGTGACTTCACCAGTTTTTTTATATTTTCGCTCCAGATTTTCAACATTACCATTTTTTTACACCTCCTCATGAACAGTACAGTTGTCATTTTCCACATTATGTTGGAAATGTGTTTTCAAACCTGTGGCGTTAATGGCGCAGTCACTGTGCAAAATCACCTTTCGTCTAATAACTTGATAGTGTCACTGTTCGTGCGGTGGGGTCACAAAAAGCCCATGTTGAAAACTTAGAGTAAAAATACCAAGACATGCCCAGGGCCTTAAGGTTTCTGACCATAATGCCCTACCCTGTAGGGTCTGACAGGTGTCTGCCGTACCCTGTAGGGACTGACAGGCGTGAGGGGTGTAACTTGTGATTGTCGACAGGATTGCTCATGCCATTCCACCCCACCCCACCCCTCCTGCAGCCAGTGGCAGGCATCGAGGTGCACATTGGACTCTTTGGCCCCAGAGTTCACACCATTCTCCTATACTGCACCTATTTCTGCATATTTCCTTATGGAATGAGATGAGTGTAAAGCCCAAACACCCCAAGGTACACCGCAACACTTGTCAGTGTCTGCAGGGTAGGGTGAGGTGAAATGTCATGACCGTTATGGGTGATGACCCAAAGGCACAGCCCAATGCCTGTCCATCTCTGCAGGGTGAGGGTGGAGTTGGTGTCAGTTCATTACATCACCGGCATTCCTATACTGCATCTATCTAACTCCTGCACTTCCACTGATAATGCCAGCAAGCAAACATTCGGCATTGACAAATGCTTGTTTTGTATGTCCAGTGTAAGTACTTCATTCTCCATATTGGCCACAAGAATCCCATGTTGTTTAAAGGGTACTGCCCCCACAAGTGATCTGAATTATTTTATTCCTTCCTTCACACAGTAGCAGCTTGAGCTTTTCTAGGAAAAGTACCTGGGTCTAAATATTCTCATCTTTAAGGAATTTCAACATGCCTCAAGCTTTTTTTTCATCACTGTAATAGTGGCCTGGAGTATTCACTGTCACTGCTAAAGTGGTGTCCCTGGAACTGGAATTATTTTTTTCTTCAGTGCTAATATGGTTATCTTTTGCTTTGTATAAAAGAATGTAAATTTCATTATGATTGCTTTTGGGCTAACATCTTTTGTTTGCTGTCTGGCACCCAAGGTTCTGTGGGTCCTGTCTATAGTCAGGTTGCATGTCTTGGGAATCTGCAGGCTATCCTTCAGCAACTTTTCCCCAATACCCCACAGTCTTTTTCCTTCCTGTCTGCACCGTTTGCAATACCAAAAATGTGAATATTGTTGCATCTGGATTGTCCTTCTGTATTCTCAAGTTATTGTTTTCACTGTTAAGGGATTGTTAGAATCCATTCTGCCATCAATGTTTGTCAAGACAGTCAGGGATAATGGACCACTGTTTCAGTTTCCACTTGTGCTGTCCTTAGTCAACATACAATATATTTTAGCTTGGTCATTGGTTTCGGTTGCAACTTGGTTCTTTGGAAACCATACTTATCCGACACCAAACTGTATATTTATTTCACTGATTGGTATAGTTTAAATTGCCTATTTATTAAGAGGGTTGAAGCAGAGCTCTGTTTTCCTACACTTCACAGGCTCATGATGATACTGGAAGTCCCGTATAAAAGTTTTTATTGGCACAACATCTGTTTAAAATAACAAACAAAATGCATGTCTCAGTCATGGTTCTGATAGTAAATTCAGATTTTGGACTGGACAGTACTGTACATGGCACCAAAAATTCTTAAAATGTATCAAAGAGTCTTTAGCAGCAAAATATCAAAAGATAGAGGATTGTGTATGGTCGTCTATGCACGACAAGGCTGTGTCTGAATCAAGAGGTTGCCGTGACAACCAGAGACTCACTCTAGAGGTCCCCAGGTTCCACAGCAACCTCAAGATTCAGATACAGCCTTGTTTGTATTTGGAGAACCATACACAATCTTGTATAGTATATGGTTTACTATACACACTTGGAGAACAAGAGTCTGTTTCTTAAATGCTAAACTGCATTTGTTTAACTCAGTGAGACATTGGAGAACATACAACAACACGCTGACTGGCCGTTCAAAACAGTCTGATCAGAGTCAAAGTTTGTGCCACTTACAGCATTACTGCCCTTTTTCTACTGTAGCCCCCTTGCAAATTGGGGTCCCTTTAAATGTCTGCCTGGGCTTACCTTAGCCAGGCCCCTCTTTCTCCTCCTGGTCTTCCCAGGCTTCTCCCTTGTCCTGCCCCTCTGGTGCTCCAGTCTGCAGCCCAAATAAAAATCCAGCCCCTCAGGGCTCAAAACATCCACCACGATCTCCCACTGTGTTTGTTCTGTCCTCAGGACAGTGGGAATCACATGGGCAAGAGCAGCACCTTTCATCTTCAACCACTCAAAATTGTGGTTGTATTGGGGAAAGTTCCATCAGTCCTGGGATCCCCTCCACCTAAGTGGGACCCAGTGACCATGGACAGGCCATTGAGAGGCCGCTCTTCTAAATATTAAAGGAGTTTTGCGAAGGGGTTTGACTGGGGCTCATTTGAATATTCATGAGCTGAGCCCCAGTCCTGTTTAAATATTCAGAAGTGCCTGTCTGCCCCCAGGGCAGCTGTTCTCAGCTATGGCTGAAAAAAATGAAAAAGAAATGTTTTATTATATTTTAACTGATGCATGTGTGTTGGGGAAAGTGTGTTACATGGGGGGGAAGTATTGAAATTAAAATTAATGCTTTACCCTGGCTGTACCAGATAAATATTGGGACTCAAAATGTCAGCCTGTCTGCTGCTGCAAGAGAGCTTAAACATTTGCAGTAGAAACAGGAAAACGAGCAGAGCAACACCCTTCATCTGTGCAGCGATAGCAAGTATTCCACCTGGGCTACAGAACTGTGGGGTATTAAGGCAAATATTTGTTCATCCCTGTCTGCACCAGAACTTTATTTAAGGACTGTATCTGATCTGCTAGAGGGACAGTGGGTTGAGCAGCCATTGCAGCAGCCACAGCCAATTGGAAAACCAGGAATACAAAGCCAGGACTTGTGGGACATTCTCAACAGCTCATGGGTAAATGCCAAGTGCTCATGGGGATTTACAGGGACCTAATTCTAGGTACCAAAACACCAGACCAACAGTGCTTCGAGTAAGCTTCATGCATTATTCATTTCTGTGATTGACAGGTCCTCCAGCCAGTCAGGGGCCAATCACCCCATCACCACAGCCAATCTAAAGCTTTGAGAAAGGCCTATGAGAGACAGTGTAAGACAGCATTTTAGCAGATCGAAGGAGAGTGAGAGCAGATTCCAGCCTGCTGGGATCCCCCTACAGGTGGGGGCTCAGGCCCCTGCCATGCGTCTGGGCCTGGGCATTCCAGTTAAGCCCCTCCAGTCTGGAGGGGATGTTTGTTATTTTAGTTAAATTAAAGTTAAAGTAAAGTACTTTAGTTTTGTTTCACCTGCTAGCCTGGAGGTTGCCAGAGATGTCCTTCAGGTGCTAGCTCTCCCTCCCACATCTGGGAAAGATGTGGACCGAAGACCAGATGTCACCAAGCAGCAGTCAGTGCACTGACCAGACCAGATGACATCATGCAGCAGTGAGAGCACTGACCAGAACCTCAGTCGTGAGAGGACTAAAGATGCCAGGATGTCTTCTATAGCAGAGACCAACCATGGAGGACCTGTGTGTGTACCTTTGAACCCCCCGGTGCAAGGGAGAAGTTCCGAAAGTAAATCTATGGGTCTGCTGGCCCTTGTAATTGTTTATGCCAGATAATAGAAATAAGTAACCTTGGGGCCGACATACCCTTTATTGTCTGAATTGTGAGAGATAGTAAAAGTAATAGTCTGTGCTGCTTTGCCTGAAGAGACTGTGACCACTAGTAGCTATCTTGTTTGCACCTTGCCTGCTGCCCAGATGGCCCAGTGCAGGTGTATGGAGTTTTGTGTAGTGAAATCATATAAATGTGCTGATATCTAGCTGTACCCTCTATGGGTCAAGATTGCCCTGTTGAAGTTGCCAGCCAAAGTCATGTTGTCACTTCAGTGGACATGAGGCCCTAGAGTTTGCTATTTTTGAATTATTCGCCTGGAAATGACATATTTACATCTTGCCTGATTACATCTAAGGGTAAAGATGCTTGAGGAAAGTATTGGTATATAAATGTACTGGAAGAGACTACGTCTCAAAATGATATGCTTGAGAAAAGTATTGGTATGTGAATGTACTGGATGTGACTACAATTTTCATTGTGCTGAATGTTCAGGATTTGTGAATCCAAGATCTTGCCAAGGTAACTCAGATCAGTTGCCTTTCTGAAATGTTCAGTTCAGCGACAGGCAGGGCAATCCCTGCCCATCTGCAACAAGGAGGGAAATCGCTGTATCCTAGAATATTCGACACTCATTGTTGTAAGTGCTTTCCAAGTTTGCCCCTCCCTTCTAATCAAAGCCGGCCAACTCAACCATCTGTTATATCCACCAGGCCTGCAACATCCAGGACTTTGGTATCTGGGTGGGCACCCAGTGTATAGTGTGAGATTGCGGGGTTTCATCTGTATCTGTGACTGGCACCAGTGGAAATAATTATTGTGTAACATCTGATTTAGTCAGCAGCTTAGATAGCCAGGGCTCTGGGTATCAGTGTTGGATTGAATTGTGATTGCCTTTTCTATTAGTCTAGTAGCCACCAGCTGGAGGGTTCACCAGCAAACCAAACCAAAACCTTGTACATTTTGTAAATACCAATCAGCATAACCTCTACTCCTCCAGTTTTGTCATTCTCACTCCTGTGTCCCCCAAATAAATCTGTTGTTACTGTTTTTGAAAATCATTGTGTGTGAGCATATTATTAGAGAGAGTCATTATTTACAAAATTGTTAAAATGTGGGGAGATATCTATTGGGTCATGTCTGGGAAAGGTAAATGGTATTTGTGGATAGCATAATATCTCAGGGGGTTATACTTGGTAACAGCTAGCCCATGTAAAGCATACTCTGAGTGGAGGCACTGTGCAGTTCTTTAGACTTGTGATAAGTTAACGAACCCAAACCCCTCAGCCTTGCTTGTAAGTAGTCGACAGGGGTATAACTCTAGGAGTAGCGCTGTCTAGGGATTACACTACTCACTCAGAGGTGTCCTTCTTTATATTGCGTACACTTACAAAAACCTTTAGAAATGCAATTTTAACTTTCAGTGCTAACAACAGCAGTCGTAGCTCGAGCATAACAGCTGTGTGGGAGCATTGTTTTCTGTTGTGCTACAGTAGTGATGTTGCTAGTGCAGCACAACAATATTGCAAAGTCCCTAGTCCAGCAAAGCAACACTGTTCCAGGCATGGATTTCCACGCACAGCAGCATTCCACCATA
Organism: Neoceratodus forsteri; assembly: GCA_016271365.2. NCBI lineage: Eukaryota > Metazoa > Chordata > Ceratodontiformes > Ceratodontidae > Neoceratodus > Neoceratodus forsteri. Next base: position 777,515,547 of record CM028137.1, read on the forward strand.
CCCTATAAAATGACTTCATAATCTGATCTTTGCTGAGTTAATCACAGCTCTTGCAGCATATGAGTGAAATTGTCAGATTTTTCTTTAGCAAGTCAACAAATAACTTATTGCCTTTTTGCACAGCCGCAGCCTACAACTGATGAAGTAGGACAAGCAATTCATAAGCATTAAGATGCAATAATCTAGCAGTGAAAGAATGTACATAGGAACCAACTTTCCAACTATAAATAAAGCAAAGAGAAAGTAGAACTTGTAGCTGTAAGCTAGAAAAATATTGTTGTAATTGACTGTTGCAAATGCTGTACAAGTGACACCACAGATCACATCAATAGTCTGAGACTTCAGACTGCAGGTTTAGAAAGTATTGCATCTATACTCTAGGGGTTCATGTTAAGTCCTACATGCTATAAACCTGTAGAGGCCAAACAATAAAACATTACAATGCTTCAGAATTCAAAATACTAGAATTACTTTCCTGAATCTTTTCATGGATTTAAAAAAGGCAATTTGCTCACACTGAAGTCATATCCTCTGAATCCTTAGTTACTGTGCCATAATTTTGGGTGTCATCAACATAGTTATAAGGACTAAGGCCATGTTTTGAAATGATGTCAGCCAGCAGTGACTTAGAAATTGAAAACAAACTAGGGCTTAGGACTGAGCCCTGAGGGACTTCCAGTTATAATAGGATGAAACTGGGAGTTAGTACCACCCAGTGCAACTGACATAATACAATAAGAAATGTAAGACTTAAACCACTATAAAAGTGACTTAATCAAGGCCAGATACAAATGGAACTAATTGTTTTAGATAGTATGATCAAATGCATTCACTGCTGCACATGGATCAAGGAAAAGGAGATTTGAGATATGGCCGGCATCTGTAGTCATCCAGCAACTATTAGTTTCACAAGTGTCGGGTGCCTCAGTGCTAGGGGCAGGCCTAAAGCCTGACCTATTCATATGGAGCAAATCTTTTTAAAGCGATGACTACCAACTCTTCAGAAGAACAAAAGTTGCCTGAAAATAATCTTTTTTTATTAGTTCTAGTTTAGACTGAGAACAATAAACAACATGTGATCAGGCCCTGGGGGTGGTGCTTCCCAAGATCTGAGGGTAGCCAGTGAGGGTTGTTTATTTAATGTATTCTTGACAAAAAGGGGAGGATTAGGGAACCCAAGAAAGACAACATAAATTACAAGATTCACTCCCAACCCCAGCCACCCCACCCCCAGTGTTTACTGAGTGCATTCTAAGCTGGCTCACCATCACCTTACGAATGTCTGGGCTGCTAGTCTTGCTTAAGAAAAAAGCTCTGGAGATGTAGATGCTTTGGAAACACCAGTGCAGTACCTTAGTTTCATGATCACAGGACCTGCAGGCTTGAGTCGGATTGCGGGGTACAAGTACCGCTCAGTGTGCCTAGGGGCAGATACTGTTCTAACACGAAGCAAACTATGAAAACCTTTCAAGTTGAACAAAACATTTCACTTCAGTTTGGTGATGGGGGGGGTCTCACAGAGAACCCCAAACTTGGAATCCCCAGGCATAGTCATGCTCAACAAGTGTCTTGCTGTTTGATGGATACAGCATGTCCATAGCAACCCAACCCTCTCTGGCAGATGGTTCCCTGTAGCACTGAGAAGACGGGACCCTGGCAAACCCTTCTTGCCCGAGCTTCCAGCAGGGGGCTCTGTGAAGTCATCAGTCACTCTCTTCAGGAACTCAGTCCAACTGGCAAAACTTCTCTGTTCAGTGTCCAACATCCCCCTTTCCTTCCCTTCTTATGAGGCTCTGATGGAAGTCCTGTTTTATGGAAATCTAGCCACCTAGTAGAGAACTGGCAGTAGTGGTCTGGTAGAGACCAGTTGAGGCATAATGCTATCTATCCTGGAGACGTCTTTAGCAAGACTTCCACATCGCACCCAGAGACTGGTGTATGACAAGGGCTAGGTGACTCAATTCCAAGGCCCTGTCACACAGTCACAGTTGGGTGCTTGCCACACCACCCCAACCCATTCACCTATTCTCTCTGCATCTCCAGCTCACAAATTCCATCTCCCACTTTGCCTTCACTTTCTGCATGTCTTTTATATGCCCATCTGGACCACACTAGTCCAGCATGACAAATCCTTAGCCACGCAGGCACTGGGCATATTAACCTGTACCCAGACATAGTGGGCTGGGTTACATACAGACATGCATTTAGTCCTGTTGGGACCCCTATGTATAGGTCTGTCAAAGTCTCAGCCTGGGTTTGAGCCTTCAGAGTGCATGCATGTAGTTTTGAGAGACACACAGAAATACGGTTACCACCTTTGGATTAGGTGAAAATCAGACACTAAACCACACCCCAAACTCTACCCTAGTCCCATCCCTTTTATTGACTTCCTTCAAAGCCATTTGCAATGTCAGAGAAGACTTTATTGGATAAGTATAGGATGATACTTAAAACACAGAGTAGAAAAGTTTTGTTTACTTTACTACTAATAGTTCTAATTGCTGTACTTTGTGCCTTCCAGACTGACTGGTTTTACAAGCAAAGGCCAGTGTAACATTTTACTCCCCTGAAACCCAGATATGCAGTAAAAATGGTGAAATACATGATAGAATCTGCTTTACAAAAATGAGATGGGGGGAACAGGAGGTAGGGCGAGTGGTGGGGAGAGAGGTCAGGTAAGTCATTGGAGTTGGGGTGAGTAGGACAAGAGAGGAGAGTTGGGCCATACAAAGTAGTCAAGGTGGGTGGGGAAGAGGGAATATGGAGAGTGGTGTAGGCAATGGAGTGAAGAAAGGGGCAGTGTGACAGGAGGGGAAGGGAAGGAGATGGTGTATGTGTGCGTAGCCAGAAAGGGAAGAACATGGGGGGAAGGAAAACAGATGGAGGGGTGAATAGAGGCTGTAGAGGTGTCAGGCAAGCAGATCTTGGGGAGAATAAAGATGGGATGGTAACCAGGATGGAGGTGGAGCAGTTAGGTGGGGGAGAAGCTTGTATGGTAGTCAAAGAAGGAAGAGATGGAGGCAGGAATGGAGGAGGCTGTGGACGTGTGGGTCTCAATAAACAGATCATACAACCAGTGAGGATGCATAAAAAACGCATAAGTCTGCGTTTATCATTTTATTTTGAATCAAAAAAGCAAAATAATAATAAAAAAAATTCAACATTTACAGAAAGGAAACAAACGATGTTATATCTTCACATCAGTCAAAACGTCAGGATATATTTCTTGCTTCAAATGCTATAAAGAAAATTCCTGTGTTCTCTCCTTCCTCAGTTAATGTGAAAGCCTGCACAGTAACTTCTTGCTGAGATCCTTCTCTCACCTCAGTCAGAACCCTACTGACCAACCTATCTATCTAAGCCTCCTGGTGGAACATTTTAAAGCTGTCCAGGATGACTCAGGGGTCAGGTGATCACCTTAATTAACACAAAACTGTATTTTTTAACCCTTCATTTCATTAAACACAGGACTTAGACTATCTATTAGAATGTTCTCATAATTTCTCTTGTACAGAATATTTTCTAATTACTCTCACTAGAACATAACAGGCAAAAACTTTCTAATTAGGCCGGGGTGACATCCCAGCAGTAATTAAGCTCCTCCTACTGTATGGCATCACTCCCCCTACTACTATAAAACCAGACATTTCAGGGGCTGCCAGCCCTATAGGAGGAGCATACAGAATGAGACAGACCTCTAGGTAACACAACTTTTCTTTCCAAATGTGAAACGTATAAGGATAAACAAAACCTGTTAAAGAACAAATAACGGTCTACAACCTTAGCATGGAAATGAGAGATGAAGGGGCGCGCCCCCTATCTGCCTCCATATAAGGTTATAGCTTTTTATTTGTTTTTTGTTCACATAAAGAAAACATAATTATAAAACCACTGAAGTACCTTAATTTTACTTCACATAATATGGTATTCTAATCTTTGGACCCGCATTATTTACTTCACAAAAACCTTGTTTTTATACTTCCATAACCTTTTATTTTTTTCTCAAACAGCTTATCTGGCTGCTGCATTTACAACCAACAGCTTGCTGAGGAACTCAGCCGTCTAACAATCAGAAGGCTTAACTTCAGTAATTACAGCTTCTTTTTGGATATTTTTAGACACTACAGAACTCCAATTTATCTGCCTGTAGTGTCCTTGATTATACTCTTGTACTGTAGACCATTTTCAAAAGTTTTTTAAAATAAGGCTACATTTTCAGCGCCTCAGGGCTTATTAGAATCAGTGCCATGGCAACAAAGCACAGTTGCTCCTATTTCCTCTTAATTTTAAGCTTCCGCCTAATCCCCTGCAGTATCGCAACAAGCCGTTGCCTTTTTCACTTTCAGGAGCTCTCACAATTAGACCTGCACTGCATGAATGTGCACAGGTCCTGCGCAAGTGTCTGGCATGCGATGGTGCGATCATGCGCACACCTTCGCCGCACACACTCACTTGCTTACTAAAGTGCATAGTGCTATTTCATAAACTGGAAGGACCTGTCCGTTTATTTAAACCAAATTCTGAGGCTCTGATTTCTGCAGGGATCAGGGACAGGGGAAGTTTAACTATCTCTTTATAAGAAGGGACTATTCTTTAGTAGCCACTGACATGGCTATACGTTTGAATACATTTTTAACCAGATGCAATTATTTAATATCAGAGCAAAAGTGACAGTAAAGGCAAGATATAAGATTGCCAGTTTGGCCACCCTGACAAGAAAATATAGGATAGATACATAAATATAATAGGAGATAGGACAGAGTGAAAAGAAAATTAAAGAGGGGGGGTTTCTATTGCATCTGAATAAATTCTACTTCCCTGTTACACTCCTCCCACCACAAGTCAACATACTATTTGTTGTGTTGACAGAGACCCCTCACCCTATGAAGGGTTGGAACTACAGCCCACCCACTCCAGAAGTTCCCCCCAGGGACCCTTAAGATAAACAGTATTCAAAACATTCCATTCCAAAACAGATAATACTGTTTATATATCATTCTATTTCCCCGGGTTGTGCCATCTAGGCACCTTGTAATGCTATCATCCAACTTTACAACAGAGTCACTAGCTGGATCAGCACCAAAGCGTGATAAAAAGTCCACATTCTGATGCTGAGAACCAGCTCTCTGGCGCACAGCAAATGTATATGGCTGTAAGGCTAGATACCATCGTAATATGCGAGCTTTCTTGTCCTTCATTAAATTCAGCCAACATAAAAGATTATGATCTGTCACCACTGTAAATTGGTTTCCCCAAAGATAATATTTTAGGGTCTCCACTGCCCATTTGATAGCCAGACATTCCTTCTTAACTGTTGAATATCTTCTCTCTCTCTCTTTCATGTAATTTCCTACTAAGATATAAGATGGGGTGTTCCTCTCCCTGACTATGTTGAGTCTATACTGCCCCAATGCCTGTGTCAGGGGCATTGGTCTGTAACTCAAATGGCTTAGAAAAATCAGGGCTACATAACACTGGGGCTGAGCATAAGATGGCTTTGATTTTATGAAATGCCTCATCACAGGCTGGAGTCCACTTTACTTTATTTGGAAACTGTTTTTTCATTAAATCTGTAAGGGGGGCAGCTATGGCAAAAAACTCCGGGATGAAGCATCTATAGTAGCTTGCCAAACCAATGAAACTCCGGGATGAAGCGTCTATAGTAGCTTGCCAAACCAATGAAACTCCGGGATGAAGCATCTATAGTAGCTTGCCAAACCAATGAAAGACCTGACATGGTGCTTTGTCGCTGGTATGGAACTATTAGCCACTGCTTCAATTTTGTCTACTTCAGGCTTGATTCTCCCATGTCCAATAATAAAACCCAGATATCATGTTTCTGTTTTAGCTATAGCACACTTTGAAGGGTTTATGGTCATTCCTGCATCCTGGATGCTTTGTATTACAGCACTGAGATGAACTAAATGAGTCTCCCAGTCAGGGCTATAGATAACAACGTCATCCAAGTAAGCAGCACTGTAACTTTTATGAGGTCTTAACACGAAATTCATACACCTTTGGAATGTGGCCGGAGCTCCATGCATGCCAAACGGCATCATGGTAAAATGATAGAGACCAAGCGAGGTACAGAATGCAGTTAATTACTGGGTTTTTGGGGCTAATGGAATCTGCCAATAACCTTTGGTCAAATCTAATGTGCTTATGTACCTAGCAGACCCAATCTGATCTAGCAGATCATCGATGCGAGGCATCGGATATCCATCAAATTCAGAAATTTCATTAATTTTCCTAAAATCTAGGCGTAACCTGATGCCACCTTCCTTCTTATGTACAACTACCAAAGGACAGGACCAAGGACTGTGTGAAGGAACTATCACTCCGGCCTGCACCATTTGTTTTATTTCAGCCACTACTTCTGGCCTGATTTTTTCAGGTAGTCTCCATGGCTTCTGGTGAATGGGCTTATTTTGGGTAACCCTGATTTCATGAACCACACCCTTAGCTCTCCCAGGTTCCTTTGTGAATGTGCTTGAGAAATACTTCAGAAGATGATCAATTTCTAATCTCTGTTCAGGGGTCAACTCAAAATTGATATGTACCTCCGTATCATTAATAGATTTATCAATTCTGTCATAAGCTATGTCTAGTTCTGCTGTACCAGGATTTGTTTGAACAAACAGTATTGGTGACTCTGGTTTTTCTACCCATTTTCTCAGAAGATTGGCATGATATACTTTCTTCACTGTTCTATGTCCTGGCATCTCAATGGCATAATTTACTGTGCCTACCTGGTGTAAAACTACATATGGCCCTTGCCACCACATAAGCAATTTATTTTCTGTGGAAGGTAACAATAGCAACACTTTTTCTCCTGCATTAAATGATTTATGTTTCAGACCCAGGTCATAGTGTTCTTTTTGTTTAAGTTGTTTCTGGTCAACATTTTGATGGGTGATAGTTACATACTTTATCAACCTTTTTCTCAGAGCAGTCATATATTCCTATATTTTTTTACATGCTAAATTAGACCCCTGTTTCCAATGCTCCTTCACCACATCTAAGGGACCCTTAGGGTTACGCCCATATAGCATGGCAAAGGGTGATAGCCCTGTAGTAGCCTGAGGTACCTCTCTATAGGCAAATAGCAAGTAAGGTAAGTACTTGTCCCAATCTCGACCTTCCTCCTGCACATACTTCTGCAACATGCATTTCATGGTTTTATTAAAACGTTCTACTAACCCGTCAGTTGGGGGATGATATGGGGATGTTCGAACTGCAGATACACCTAGTAATTTGTAAAGTTCTTGTAACATGATGGATGTAAAATTACTCCCCCAGTCTGTCAGGATAACCTTAGGTATTCCCATCCTGCAAAGACCTTTACCAGTTTCTCTCCAATACGAGGGGCAGTAACCATCCTCATTGGTATTGCCTCCAGATACCTGGTGGTATAATCACAAATGACTAAGATATACTGATTCCCCTTAGAACTCTTTAACAAGGGTCCCACCACATCCATTGCCACCCTGTCGAATGGGGTAGTTACATACTGTATAGGTTTCAGGGGCACTATATCTTTTTTCCCCTCCCTTGGCAACCAGCTGGCATTGTGGACAGGACCTATAATAGGCTGCCACATCCTGATGGACCCCTGGCCAACTGAAATGAGATAGAATTCATTGGACTGTTTGGTCTCTCCCTTCATAACCAGCCATAGGAATATCATGAGCCAAATGCATGATTTGTTCTCTATACTTACTAGGCACAACTAACTGTTCAAGCTCCTCATTAGTACCTGGTTCAACAGTAACTCTATATAAGATATTTTTTTCAATGAACTGTGATTGACCCAGATAGCGGAACAGCTACCGGTGTCAAAATCCCGCGCATGCACAAAAGCGGAACATTCCTGCACATGTGCGGGATTTTGGTACCAGCTGATCCGCATTCGTGAGATTTCGGCTCCACATTTTAAACTATATTTTGTGGCATTAGTACCCCTCGTTTTTGTAATTCAAAGGCAAGAAAAGCTTAATTAGAGGTTGATTTGTCACATAGATTCCTTTCTAACATGGTCATGGCAAAAAAGTGAACTTCGGGACCGCGCTCCCAAACAGACGCCGTTCTTCCTGGTGATATGCTTCCGGTGGATGGCGGACCCAACTGAAAGGTAATTAATGCAAAAAAATAATAAACTAGGTAAAAGCTGTCATTTTGGGCTTTACAGATGCATTCTGTGCTACTTGCTGGAAATGTATGTACCTAGAGGCACAATGGTTAATTTTTTTTGAGAAAAGCAATACAAAGCTGACAGTGCCCCTTTAAGACATGTTGTAGGGTATCGGTGTACATCCCTGTGCACACACCAAACAGTTGTATCTGAGTCACTGTGAGGCAGATTCAGTGCTAAATTAGTTCTAATCAAAGTTTGTATACTGCCAGAGTCCAGTAACCCAAAGTTTGTTGTTCCCCAATACCCACAGAGGTCACATAACCAAACCTGGCTAGGGCAAGATGTGCTAGGTCAGACCTTTTATTGGGGCAGTTTCGGACAATATGCCCTTTTCCAAGACAACCGTGGCATATTATATCTGTATATGGAACTCTCCCACCTCTCTCCCTATGATAGAACTGTCTCTGATTAGTGGAAGTATTAAAAAGGTGGTCTTACCAGTGTATTAGATGGTTCTGGATTGCCTAGGTTACTTCTGGCTCAAGTGCTCCGTGCAGTCAGATAATCTTCTGCCAGCTTGATAGTATCTTCAGCTGTTTCAGGTTTATGTTCTTTCACCCACAATTGCACATCCATAGGTAATATCTGTATAAATTGTTCAATTATTATGAGTTCCATAATTTGATCTACAGTTTTGGTGGTGGGCTGTAACCATTTTCCACAGCAGTCCTTTAAATGGGCATAGGTTTCCCTTGGTGTATCTATGCTGGACATCTTCTGGGAATGGAATTTTTGCCTGTAGGTTTCTGTGTTGATATTATACCTGCGTAGAATTTCCTCTTTCACTCTGTCATAATTGGAACTATCAGCCCTACTCAATTGGCTGTAAACTAAATGGGCTCGGCCAGAGAGGTGGGGGACCAAATAAATCACCCATTGATCCCTGGGCCACTTACAAGTTTGGGCCACCCTCTCAAAAGTAGTCAAATAGGCCTCAATATCACCCACTTCAGTCAGCTTATTTAATTTAATGTCTTTAGGAACAGACCTTTCCATCTGCCCCGGGTCATGTCCTGGATAGCTTTCAATGTTGCTGTCTATTTCTCATCTTGTTTTCTTCTTTCCTCTGCCTGTATCCTCTGGTCTTCGTCCCTCTGTCTCTGGTCCTCTTCTTTCTGGTGGTCCATCTCCAGTTGACATAAACGGAACCATTTTAATAACTGTCTAAGTGTCAGTGGCTCAGTAGGTAGCACACTCGCCCCTGAGGCTGGGAGATCAGAGGGCTGTGGGTTCAGTTCCCACATCTGGCACTTGGATTAATATCCTAGTACTGACACTATAGTGTAGCATGATAGGGGTGCTGCACTTCTGAGGTGCCGTCTTTCAGATGAGACATTAAGCCAAGATCCCATCTGCCTGAATTGGTGTTAGATCAGGTGGATGTTAAAGATCCCATGGCACTTACTGAAAAGAGTAGGGGAATTTCCCCGGTGTCCTGGCCAAATTTCCTTCATTCACTAAAAATACCACCAACAGCTTAATCTGGTTCACTGTCAGTTGGCATTCATCTGTATCCCCCTTCCCCGGGTCATGCCTGAAAATAGGCAGGATTTGTCTAGTGCACTTACCCGGTCAACAAAAACTAAATAAATAAAATAAATAAATAACTCACTTGGATCCTTAGGTGCTGGGGTTGTCTGGCCTTTCTCCTTCTTTGGATCACCAGCTGCAGCTGTGGCTTCTCCTTCCATCATCCTTGGTCTGGTTGCAGGTTCAGTTTCTGGCAACAACTGAACACCAGTCTTCAATCGTACAGACCTGGTCAAATGTAATACATCCACATCCTCCGCTTCTGGTTGTTTCATCTGTCAGGGTATTTTCAGTGCAACACCCCCTCTTGAGTACCTTCTGACACACCAGAGGTTGAAATACCACTTCTAACACCAGTTGTGGAAGTGAGAGTCTCAATAAACAGATCATACAACAGCAAGGATGCATAAAAAATGCATAAGTCTGCATTTATCTTTTTATTTTTAATCAAAAAAACAAAATAATAAAAAAAAAACAAAATTCAATATTTACAGAAAGGAAACATATGATGTTATATCTTCACATCAGTCAAAACGTCAGGATATATTTCTTGCTTCAAATGCTTTAAAGAAATTCCTGGGTTCTCTCCTTCCTTAGTTAATGTGGAAGCCTGCACATTAACTTCTTGCTGAGAACCTTCTCTCACCTCGGTCAGAACCCTACTGACCAGCCTATCTATCTAAGCCTCCTGGTGGAACATTTTTAAAGCTGTCCAGGATGACATCGGGGTCAGGTGATTACCTCAATTAACAAAAAAATGTATTTTTTTAACCCTTAATTTCATTAAACACAGGACTTAGAATATCTATTAGAATGTTCTCATAATTTCTCTTATACCGAATATTTTCTAATTACTCTCACTAGAACATAACAGGCAAAAACTTCCTAATTAGGTAGGGGTGACCTCAAAGCAGTAATTAAGCTCCTCCTACTGTGTGACATCACTCCCCCCTACTACTATAAAACTAGACATTTCAGGGGCGGCCAACCCTATAGGAGGAGCTTACAACATGAGACAGACCTCTAGGTAACACAACTTTTCTTTCCAAATGTGAAATGTATAAGAATAAGCAAAAACCTGTTAAAGAACAAATAACAGTCTACAACCTTAGCATGGAAATGAGAGATGAGGGGAGCGCTCCCTATCTGCCTCCATATAAGGTTAAAGCTTTTTATTTCTCTTTTTGTTCATATAAAGAATACATAATTATAAAACCACTGAAGTACCTTCATTTTACTTCACATAATATGGTACTCTAATCTTTAGACCTGCATTATTTACTTCACAAAACTCTTGTTTTTATACTTCCATAACCTTTTATTTTTTATGTTGCTTGAGTGCTTGCATAAGAAACATATTAAACAACTCTCAAAGCAGGTTGTGGGCATATGGCACTATTGTGGCCAATGCCACCACAGCCTTTAAAGGCTTGGCCTGCTTCCCCCAATGCCGTGGCATGCTGCTACTGACACTAGTTCAGCCAGTGTGCCACAACTTTATAAAATTTTAGCTGCTACAATCAGGGGCCACCTTGTCATTGCAGCATCAGCCATTCGCTACAATGAGGGAGAGACTCATCAATGCAGGGCAGAAACTTGAAACACTGATATTGTTTGTGAACATGGCGGTATCTCGCCACCGTGTTCACAAACAATATTAACCCCCCCACCAAGGGGGTGCCCAATCCCCCTCGGCAGCATGTGCCCCCCTCCACCATGTTTGTTTGCTGATGGGGGCCCCAATCCCTGTCAGCTTCAGTTGCCCAAGGCTTATATTTGCCAACAGAGGAGCCCTCCCCGTCAACATTGTGCCAACCACCCACTTTTGTTGTCTCGATGAGGTGCCCAATCCCCATTAGCTAATCTCCCCTTTTGTTGTGTGCCAATGGGGGTGCCCAATCCCAGTCAGCATAATGTAAACCCCCCCTTTTGTTGTGTGCCGATGGGGGAGCCAAAATCCTCCATCAGCTACAGCTGCCCCCCAAAAAAAGACTCCATTGGCATGCTGTGAGCCCACCCCAATGTGCCACATGCCCCTGTAAAATCAAAAATGGTCCCGTGATGTCTTTTTTTTTAACCTGTAAAAAAGGAAACAGTCCCTCGGCGGTCTCCCTGGCCTCCTCCCACAACTTACACCCACCCACTGTGAAGCCTGCCTCCTCATGCTTACCTCCGGAGTCTGGCGTGATGATTTTCGGTGGACCGGAAACATGTCTGCTCTCTTCAAAGCCGACTGCAAACTGAGGAAATGTCGATATGCTGTATAATGGAATAAATTCGTTTTTTTCAACTTTGTTGCATATCTCAGGCATCTTTCGGAATTTTGGCACCAAATTTTCAGCATGGGGTTTTTGGGACCCCTCCTCATGAATTCTGGCACTCTCATGGCGTTATTCAGCCCTGAAAGGTGATTTCACAGTCACTGTGCGGAATCCCCTTTTGGGACAAAGTAATGAAAAGATAGTGCCGGTGTTCATGAGGTGAGCTCTCAAGAAACCTATTCTGCAAATTTGGTGGAAAAAATCCCCAAAATGACTGTTTTACAAGTGTGCATTGTGCAGTTGCTATGCATGCTCATAACTTAGCAAATCTGCAATATTGTAACGCCAGATTTTCAACACTGGCATTTTTTCAGACCTCCTTGTGAACAGTATAGCTGTCATTTTCCACATCCTGGCCGAAATGTGTTTTCACACTTCCAGCGCAGAATTTTTTTTATTTATTTATTTCATAATTCGGATTTACAACCTTTGAGTCAAAGACTCATTTGCAAAGGCACCTCATCACAGGGAGGGTAGACAACAATTGCTGGTGGAGTACAACAATGGAGAACATTATAGGTGAGATACAATAAAATAACACGTAAAGCAATTCTAGTAATACAAAGGTGTACAAAGGCTTCAATTAGTTACAATTAGTCTAGTATATAAATAATAAGGTACCGCTAGGGGTTCTAGGGAGCGATACCTGGGGGGCAAGGGGTGGTTGATGGGGGAGAAGGCAGTCCGGAAGGACATTGTCTGTAAATTGGGCCAGGCAGAGCACTAGGTATGGGCCAGTCAGGGGCATTTACAGCTCCAAGTGTCAGTGAGGTGGTTTTGGAGGGCAATTTTGAAGGGGCTGATTTTGGGGATGTTTATGATATGAGTGGGGAGGGAGTTGTACCAAGAGGGGGCTCTGTGGTGGAATGATCTTTTTGGCGAGAGAGTTCCTAGCTCTCAGGACCTGGAAGGTGGCTTTGGTTGCGCTTCGGGTGGCGACCGAGTGGGAGGCCAATTTTAGGAATATAGCAACCCCCCGGGGGGGAGAGCCCAAGTAGTGATTTTTTGCCAGTATACAGGTGTGGTAGCGCAGGTGCTCATCAAAGGTGAGTAAGTTCAAGGAGGAGTAGAGCTAGCATGTGTGCGTTCTGCTGGGGGCACCACTCAGGAGCCTGCAAGCCTTGTTGATCAAGGTCTGGACTTTGGTGAGGGCGGTGGGGTCAGCAGCCGCATAGATAGGGAGCCCGTAGTTGACCAATGATAGGATGGAGGAGGTAATAGCCAGTTGGAGGGCATTCTGAGGGAAGCAGTCTTAGTGACGGCAGAGGAGTCCAATCTGCGTGTTTACGGCAGTGGACAGGGAATTAAGATGAGAGTGGAAAGAGAGAGAGACGAGTCGAAGGTGATGCCCAGACATTTGTATGCAGACACCTGTTCAAGGGGGTGTAGGGTGATGGGGAGGATGAGAAGGGTGGCATTTCTGGAGTTACTCTGGTGGCGGGAAAAAAGCATAGATTTTGTCTTCTTGAGATTCAGAACTAGACGATGGTCGAGGAACCATTTATCAGCTTGGCTGAAGGTGAGTTGCAGAGAGTTCTGGAGGGTGATGGGGTTGGGGTGGGAGGTGATGAGAACTCCATCGTCGGCATATAGGAGCATACTGCCTGAGCAGGAGCTAGGAAGAGTGTTTAGACAGAGATTGAACAATGTGGGGCCCAGGATGGAACCCTGGGGGACACCTGAGTGAACAGGCAGGGCAGTTGATAGGGTACCATTTATCTTGACCCATTGGGATCTGGCATGGAGGTAACTGGAGAACCAGGCAAGAGGGCCAGATGAGAAGCCTAGCTGATGGAGGGAGTCAAGTAATAGTGGGTGACACACATTGTCAAAGGCCTTAGATAGGTCAATGAACACTGCCCCAGCAACGTCCCCAGAGTCAAGTGCAGAGTGTTCTGGACATAGTATGCTGTATTTGGTTAGATATTCTATGAGTTGGGTGACTACTATTTTGTCCAGGGCTTTAGAGAGTGGGGGGAGGATGGAGATTGGTCTGTAGTTATTTGGTAATGTGCGATCTCCATTCTTATGAATTGGGGTAATTTCAGCTGATTTTGAAGCGCTCGGGAATTGACCAAGGTACAGAGGCTGGTTTAACAGGTCAGTGAGTGGGGCTAGCATGACATCTAGAGTTACATGGAGAATCAATGGGGTCACAGCTGGGGTTGAGGCTGGAGAGGGCTTTCAGTAGGAGTGGTTTAGCTTAATGGGGAGATATGGTGCAGAGAAGAAATGGGCGATTCAGGGTGGGGTGTAGAGGTAGGGATAGGGTCAAAAAGTGAACAGGAAGGACTGTTCTTAGATCAGAGAAAGCTGTGTTGAGGCAGTCAGCAATATGTGGGGGGGTCAGTGGTAATGGCACCGTTGACAGATATCTGAGATGGGGGAAGCAAGTTTTTCCATTGAGCTCCTTAATATATCCCAGAATGCATGCGCAGAGCCCCAGGAGGCAGCCAGGGTGGTTTGGTAGTATTTGGACTTGGCTTGCCTTATGGCCTAGGTGCATTGGTTACATGTGGCATTATAGGCCTGTCTGTCCACTGTCTTGCTTGACTCGACTGCAACATGCCAGAGGTTGTCTCGCTGCCTCTTTGCACCTTTGCTGCAGGTACATCCAAGAGCAGGGTCATTCTTGATGCCTTACAGGGGGCATGCCTCAGACAGCTAGTATTGGAACCCACTTGGGAGGGAGCAATCTTAGACCTGGTACTCTCAAATGGGGATGGAGAAAGAATCTCAGATTTAGAAGTGGGTAGCCATCTGGGAACAAGCGACCACCAAACAGTGTGGTTCACGATAAACACAGCCATACAATCAAGCCATACAAAAGCAAGAGTATTGGACTTTAGGAGGGCTGACTTTGGGAAAATGAGAGAGTGATTCAGAAAAGCACTAGCAAACAGTCAAGAAGGAGGGGTGGAGGAACAATGGGGAATAATCAAAACAGCCATCACAGAGGCAACAAGCATTTGTGTAAAGAAAATCAATAAAACACAACGAAGGAAAAAAATGCTATGGTTCTCAAAAGAGGTGGCAGGGAAAGTTAGGAAGAAAAGGATAGCATTCAGGAAATATAAGGAAACACAGAAGGAGCAGGACAGAGAACTTTATCAGTTAAAGCAGAAAGAGGCTGGGAAGGCAGTCAGAATAGCAAAGACCCAAACCGAGGAAAGGATAGCCAGTTCTGTTCAGAAGGGAGATAAGACCTTTTATAGGTACATTAGGGAGCAAAGAAAGACCAAAGGAGGGATACTGAGGCTTAATAAAGGGGAAGGAATGTGGGTAGAGGGTGACAGTGAAAAAGCAGGGATACTGAACGAATACTTTTCAGTATTTACAAAGGAAGAGGAGGGGGAGGTACCTAAACCAAACAAGAGAAACACTCTGAAGTTGGGGGTCGATACCATTCCATTTACAGAAGAAAGGGTTCTGAAAGAACTAATAAAATTGAAGGTGGACAAGCAATGGGGCCTGATGGGATTCACCCAAATTCTAAAAGAACTAAGGGTAGAACTAGTGACACAGCTGACTACTCTAGTTAACAAATCATGGGAGGATGGTAGTGCCTGAGGACTGGAGGAGGGCAGATGTGATTCCTCTTCACAAAAGTGGGAGCAGGACAGAGGCAGGAAACTACAGACCAGTTAGTTTGACCTCAGTGGTAGGGAAAATGATGGAATCACTTCTGAAGGAAAGAATTGTTGAGTACTTAGAGGCCAGTGGGGCACAGGACCCAAAGCAGCATGGATTCACAATGGGAAGGTCGTGTCAGACGAATCTAATAGATTTCTTTGACTGGGTGATCAAAGTAGTAGACCAGGGAGGGGCTGTGGTCATGGCCTACCTAGATTTTAGCAAGGTATTTGATACAGTCTGTCGGAGGGAAGTGGTCAAGGATGGACGCAGAGTCAAAAGGTATCAGGTTGGACCAAGCAATTACTAGGCAAATTTATTTTAAGCCAGCATGATAAGCAAAGCAAATAAACAAAAGGAGAACTGAATATGACAAAAAATAAACAGAAACAAAACAAAAAGAATATATCAATATACACTTCTCTAGAAATTGCTAGAGCATAACAGCAGGTCAGTGTACTACCAACCTCTCCACTCACTATCTATCTATCTCAGGAGATGCATAAAAGCTGCTCCTTTTATCTCAGTGGGGGTCAGGTGATTTACTTGAAGCTCCGCCCACTTGCTTCCAAAATCCTTAATTTTAAAACTAACCATCATTTTCATATTTTAAACACAGGACAGCTTCAATTCAGCATAAGACTATGTAACATAGCTTTTAACATCAATAAATATGCTTTATTTCTTTATTGTAATGCTGTTCCTGGTAGCAGACTCCTCCCCTGAATGACCCAAGGTATAAGTATGGAAAAGAGAGGGCCGGCTGACTCCTAAGGATCCATTCATAATGATCCTGCAAGGAAAAAACCCTTCTAGAAGATTTCCCCTGTATACCTCGGTAAGACCTTCCATTCTTAAGTAACAAATAAACTAACATTGGAATTGTATACATTCTTTTAACCAAAAGCTGAAAGTTATGTAGAATTCTACACATTTAGGTACAGAAGTTTCTTTTTTATATTTACAAACGTGCTGCAGCACAGGGAAACACAGAGCTCTTAAAAGCATTGTGTTGCTTTTGTATGGCCATTATCATTCTTACTTTATGTTTATTCAACTATAATACTTCTGGAAATTCTGCAGAAAACAAACATTAAAACCATGTTTCTAGAATTCATTTCACTGGATTACTAACAGAGAGAACTTCATATCATTCAGTGTTATGCTTGGATGCCTAGGCCTAAAAAAAACAAACAGAAAACTGTGTTTGTTTCAGTTTAGGTTTAAAATACAGCTTCTACAGAGGTAAATTCAACAGTTTAACAAATACCTCCACATGGAGGTCTCTTTGGATATCTCACAAGCGGAAAAAAAAAGGAAAAGGGGTTTCACCTCACAAGTGTGGGGGAGGTTCACTTCTTGGCAGCTTTAAACCACTGCTTTACTGAGTATACTGTGTGCAGGTTTCTAAATGAGGCTAACGGGGCAAACGCCCATACGGCAAAATCTCACTGCAGAATGCACTGTGCATAGAAATTCTAGCACTGTCAAAGTGCCATAATATTGCAAATAATGGGACACAATTGAAGATATATTAGCTACATTAGCTACCGGGGGGGGAGGGGCATGAAGACATTTTTCTTCCTGAAACCATAGAGAATCACAGGGATAGTACAAAGAGCTTTCCCAGGTGGCCTGTCTGGGAAAGCGGAAATAAAGCAATGTCAATAGAGACAGGATAGATACAGAAGGTGCTGCTGCATCAGACTTGAAGCAGGAGAAAGAGAAGAAGGTTCCAGAAATACAAATGGTCTTACAGTACCCTGTGACAGTCGCCTCCCCACTCAAGCAGAAACCAGGGGAAGAAGTCTACGGGTTTCTGTAACTACCAAGGCAAAATACACACAGACACAGTATCAGATCTCTCCGAGGAGAGATGGAGCTTCAGCCCACCCACTCCCAAAGCTCCATCTTGGGGTCCCTCTTAAATAAGCAAACAAACAAACAAGACTCAGAGACATAACCTTATCTCTGAATCTACTTATTTTTACTTACCCTGAGGTCTGACTGGTCTGACTGCACGTCAGCCCCATAACGGGACAAGAAATCAGCATTCTTATTGAGGGTTCCTGCCCTATGTTTAACAGTAAAGGTATATGGTTGTAGCGACAGATACCAGCGCATGATGCGTGGATTTTTATCTTTCATCACATGTGACCAGCAAAGTGGATTGTGATCAGTGATGACCTCAAATTGAGCACGCCATAGATAAAATCTTAGTGCCTCGACAGCCCATTTGATGGCTAGGCACTCTTTCTCTATGGTCGAGTAACGTGTCTCTCTCTCTCATGGAGTTTATGACTCATGTATATAACAGGGTGCCCCTTCCCCTGAAATATTTGTGACAAAACAGCCCCAATACCTGTTTCTGATGCATCTGTCTGAACCATAAAAGGCATATAAAAGTCTAGGCTTCTTAGCACAGGCGAACCACATAATTGTGCTTTTATGTTACAGAATGCTTCTTCACAGAGTGAGGTCTATTTTACTTTTGTGGGATGACTCTTTTTAGTGAGATCTGTTAGGGGCGTAGCTAGTGTGGCAAAGTTTGGAATGAAACGCCGGTAATACCCAGCTAACCCCAAAAAGGATCTCACATGTTTTTTGGTCTCTGGACGGGGACTCCTGGCAATGGCATCTACTTTACCTACATCAGGTTTGATGTAACTGTTGCAATATAAAAGCCAAGATATTTAGTTTCACTCATCCCTATGGCACACTTTGTTGGGTTGATCGTTAAATGAGCCTGAGTGATGGTTTGTAATACAGCCTCGAGGTGCTGCAGGTGCTTTTTCCATGTTTTACTAAAGACCACCACATCATCAAGATAAGCAGCACAATAGGCCATATGTGGTTGTAATATATGGTCCATGTATCGTTGGAACGTAGCGGGGGCACCATGCAGTCCAAAAGGCATTGTATTAAAATGGAACAAGCCAACAGGGTTATAAAGCTGTTTTCTTTTGATCCAGCATCCAGAGGAATCTGCCAATAGCCTTTAGTCAAGTCAGATGTAGTTATGTATTTAGCATTCCCAAGTCTGTCAATTATGTCATCTATCCTAGGCATAGGATAGGCGTCAAACTTGGATATAGTGTTTAACTTCCTAAAGTCTAGGCAGATTCTAATACCCCCTTCCTTTTCCTAACAATAACTATAGGAAAGGCCCAGTCACTTCTGGATGGTTCTATCACTCCCAGTGTTTGCATTCTTTTCACTTCTTGAATAACCTCACCACGAATGTTTTCAGGTGTTCTATAGGGTTTCTGTCTCACTGGCGTCTCCTGAGTAACCACAATTTGGTGTTGTACACCCTCTGCCTTCCCGGGGTAGAGGTAAATGTATTTTGAAACTGCAAAAGAACCATGTCTAGTTCCTGCCGTTGCTGTGCAGATAGTGTTGAGTTAATCACTAAGTCCCTCAATTCCCCATGTTTCTCCAACCTACCATATGCCATTTCCATGTCATTTTCCTTCTGGTCAGGGCAGATATACAGTCCAGGATTGGTCCTCTGATACCATCTTTTTAACAAATTTGCATGATAAATGCTTTTGGTTTTCCTTCTATCAGGTAGCTCAGTCTCATAATTAACAGGGCTAGTCTGCCTGAGGACTGTATATGGACCCTGCCATTTCATAAGCAGCTTTTGATCAGAACTGGGCAACAGCAATAGAACGTTATCACCAGGTTGAAAAACCTTCAAGCCTACCCCTTTGTCATAGTACTCTTTATGTACATTTTGTTTATCACTGTTTGTCTGATGAGCTATTTTACTATAGTTGGTGAGTTTTGTTCTTAACTGGGTCATATACTCCAATGTGCTTTGAGCTGTTTCCCACTGATGGTCCTCCCATTCCTCTTTGATAACATCCAGGGGGCCCCTGGGGTTTCTCCCGTACAGTAATTCAAAGGGGGAGAACCCAGTTGACGCTTGGGAAACCTCCCTGTATGCGAACATGAGGTAGGGCAGGTACTCGTCCCATCGTTTCTCTTCATCCTGCACAAATTTCTGCATCATCTTCTTTATGGTTTGATTAAATCTCTCAACCAATCCATCTGTTTGCGGATGGTAAAGAGATGTGCAAAGGGCTTCCACGCTAAGAGATGCATACAACTTTTTCAATAGAGTGGAACAAAAGTTTGTACCCGGTCAGTTAGAATTTCATCAGGGATTCCAACTCTACTGAACAGTTTAATCAATTCATTTGCTACCTTCTCAGCAGTTACTGTCCTTAAAGGTATAGCCTCTGGATACTTAGTAAAGTAATCACAGATCACCAAGATAAATCTATTACCCTTAGAACTTTTCTGTAAGGGTCCCACTATATCCATGGCTATCCTTTTGAATGGTATGGGGATCACCAGTAGGGGATGTAAAGGGACCTTCTATTTTTTTTTCAATATTGCCACCTTTTGGCACTCTGGGCAGCTTTGGCAATAAGTTGTCACCTGTTCATGTATTCCTGGCCAGTAAAAGCATAATAAGAGACGACTGAGAGTCCGGTCTCTGCCCATGTGGCCAGCCAAAGGAATATCATGTGCCAGGTGCAACAATTTCTCTCTGTAGTCCTTAGGAACTACTAGCTGTTCTATAGATTCTCCTGTATTGGGATTAGTACATACCCTATACAACACGCCCTTATGCATTTTAAACTGAGGCCCCTGTTCAGTATTCTTCCCCACCTGTTTAAATAAGTCATATAATGTGGTATCAGATTTTTGTTGTACCCCAAACATATTTCCCTTTTCATCAAGCAGTAAGTCCTTATGCAAGTCCTTTTGACCCAAAGTCCACTGAGTTTTTTCTAATCTTCTCTCTCTCTTAGACTTCTGATCTTTACTTGGTAACCCATAGAGTTCTGAGTCAAAGGGGAACAGTTGTGACCATTGTTCTTCTTGCTTGCTTTGTGCTCTAGTGGTTATGGCACTGAAATCATATAAATGTGTAACAAATGTCTTAAAGTCTGGATGATCGTGTCCAATCACTACAGGCACGGGAAGACATGGGACCACACCCACATTCATCTGTCGCTCAATCCCCTTGACAGTCATTTTGATGTTGGACAGAGGGTAATAATGAATGTCACCATGCACACATGTTACACCAGCTTTGGACCCATTGGTGGTTACTTTGCCCAGCACATCAGTTCTAACCAGGGTCTAGTTGCTTCCAGAGTCAATTAGGCCATCCACTACTTCTTGACTAATAGTTACTGGGAGAAGAAACTGCCCCCAGTTAGCTAAAGACAATTGTGTGGGAACAGGTCTCTTTTTAGGGCAGAAACATGCAATGTGTCCTTTGCCCTGACATTCTCTACAAATTATATCAGGATTGTATGGCTTTATTGATGTACTGGTCTGATTACCCCCTAAAACAGTTCTAGAAGCAGTAGAAGAGTTTGTATTGTATCTTACCATGCTGGTGGTCCCAGTGCCTGTGGCAACAAATCCCCATTGTCAATTTGGCCAGGCTGCAATGTAGTCTTCAGCAAGGGAGATGGCTTTTTCTGATGTCTCTGGTCAGTGTTCCTTTACCCAGGTTTGCACATCCCCAGGCAACACCTTCATGAACTGTTCTAAAATAATCATCTCTATTATCTGGTCAGGTCTCTTAAGTCCAGGCTGTAACCATTTATGACAGAGTCTGAAGGAAAGAATTGTTGAGTATCTAGAGGCCAGAGGGGCTCAGGACCCAAGGCAGCATGGATTCAAAGCAAGAAGGTCATGCCAGACAAATCTGATAGATTTCTTTGACTGGGTGACTAAAGTAGTAGATCAGGGAGGGGCTGTGGACATGGCCTACCTAGACTTCAACAAGGCATTTGACACAGTCCCACACAAAAGATTAATATACAAGTTAGCCAGCCTGGGAGTGGGTCCCAAGATGACAGCCTGGGTAAAGAATTGGCTGGAGAATAGGACACAGAGAGTAATAGTAAATGGAGTCCACTCTGAAGAAAGGAGGGTTACTAGTGGGGTACCACAGGGTTCAGTATTAGGACCGGTCCTCTTCAATGTCTTTATAAGCGATATTGCAGAGGGACTGGAAGGAAAAGTGTGTCTCTTTGCAGATGACACAAAGATCTGCAACAGAGTTGATGCACAAGGTGGGGTGGAAAGGATGAGAAGGGACTTGGCAAGGTTAGAGGAATGGTCAAACGTATGGCAGCTTAGATTCAATGCTAAGAAGTGCAAGGTAATGCACCTGGAAACAAAACCCAGGGAAGAGTACACAATGGGGGAGATACTAACAACAACAAAATGGAAAGGGACCTGGGGGTAGTCATATCAGATGACCTAAAGGTGGGAAAGCAATGTGAGAGGGCAGCAAGGAGGGCTGGGGGGATACTGGGATGCATAGGGAGGCATCACCAGCAGAAAACAGGAAGTTATTATCCCTCTGTACAGACAGTTGGTGAGACCCCATCTGGAGTACTGCGTGCAGTTCTGGAGACCCAATCTCTGCAAGGATATAGACAGGATGGAGGCTGTCAGAGGAGGGCAACTAAAATGGTGCAGGGCCTGCACGGAAGACATATGAAGAGACTTAGGAGCTGAATATGTAGCCTCGAGGAAAGGAGAGAGAGGGGACATGATAGAAACTTTCAAGTATCTCAGGGAATCAACAAAGTCCAAGAGGTAGCATCTTTCAAAAAGAGGTGTGAAAGAACAAGGGGCACAATGTGAAGATAGAGAGGCGGCTCAGAGGTAATTTAAGGAAGTATTTTTCTCAGAGAGGTTGTGGATGCATGGAATGGCCTTCCAGAGGAGGTTGTGGAGTCAAAAACAGTGGTGGAATTCAAGCATGCATGGGACAGTCATAAGGCAATTCTAGGGGGTGGGGGTAGGAAGAAGTAGGCTGCTGGTTAACTAGGATCTGCAGCTTATCCAATAGGTAGGGAAATGGGCAGACTGGGTGGGCCAAGCGGTCCTTATCTGCTGTCAAAATCTATGTTTCTATGTAAGTTCTTTCAGTCTTACATATGCTTCCCTTGGGTTGTCTGATGCATGGTATTTGAAGGTTCGGAACCTTTGCCTGTAGGTCTCCAGGCTTATGTCATACCGGTGCAGTATCTCCTGTCATACTGCATCATAGTTGTTGGCCTGTAGACTGTCCATGTGACTGTAGGCGAGCTGTGCTTTACCAGTCAGATAGGGTGCAAGGCGAATGACCCACTGCTCTCTCGGCCACCCACATGCTCGCGTCACCCTTTCGAACGTCGTTCGATAAGATTCGATATCATCTGACTCACCCAACTTCATCAGCTTGATGTCTTTAGGGAGGTCAGATGACATAGAAGAAGGTCGGGATCCCATGGCTTGAATTGCTCTCAAGGTTAATTCATGTTTCTTATCCATTTCCACCTATTTGATGCACAGCCACTGCAGCAATTCTCGAATGTCATCAGGTGGAACATCTTCAGGGGGTTCCTGTACCAGAGTCACATCTTCAGGAGGTCTTCCAGTCACCCCTTCTTCTTCCTTAGTTTCTGTATTTGCCGTAAACGTTTTTCGTCGCACATCTGGTGGGCCGGTCAGGAGCGGTTCTCCCAGTTTCTCTGCCATGGTGCAGGTGTGAACACCTCTGGGCTGCTCAAACTGCTCCACAGCTGCTGGTTGCCACCTTCAGTGTCCACCTGGGCAGAAAGCACTACCCTACTCTGACAAGCTCCAAGCCTATCCCACTGCTGACACCAGTGTCGGAGGGAAGTGGTCAAGGATGGACGCAGAGTCAAAGGGTATCAGATTGGACCAAGCAATTGCTAAGCAAATTTATTTTAAGCCAGCATGATAAGCAAAGCAAATAAACAAAAGGAGAACTGAATACGACAAAAAATAAACAGAAACAAAACAAAAAGAATATATCAATATACACTTCTCTAGAAATGGCTAGAGCATAACAGCAGGTCAGTGTACTACCAACCTCTCCACTCACTATCTATCTATCTCAGGAGATGCATAAAAGCTGCATCTTTTATCTCAGCGGGGGTCAGGTGATTTACTTGAAGCTCCGCCCACTTACTTCCAAAATCCTTAATTTTAAAACTAACCATCATTTTCATATTTTAAACACAGGACAGCTTCAATTCAGCATAAGACTATGTAACATAGCTTTTAATATCAATAAATACGCTTTATTTCTTTATTGTAATGCTGTTCCTGGTAGCAGACTCCTCCCCTGAATGACCCAAGGTATAAGTATGGAGAAGAGAGGGCTGGCTGACTCCTAAGGATCCATTCATAATGATCCCTGCAAGGAGAAAACCCCTTCTAGAAGATTCCCCCTGCTTATACCTCGGTAAGACCTTCCATTCTTAAGTAACAAATAAACTAACATTGGAATTTTATACATTCTTTTAACCAAAAGCTGAAAGTTATGTAGAATTCTGCACATTTAGGTACAGAAGTTTCTTTTTTATATTTACAAACGTGCTGCAGCACAGGGAAACACAGAGCTCTTAAAAGCATTGTGTTGCTTTTGTATGGCCATTATCATTCTTACTTTATGTTTATTCAACTATAATACTTCTGGAGATTCTGCAGAAAACAAACATTAAAACCATGATTCTAGAATTCATTTCACTGGGTTACTAACAGAGAGAACTTCATATCACTCAGTATTATGCTTGGATGCCTAGGCCTAAAAAAAACAAACAGAAAACTGTGTTTTTTTCGGTTTAGGTTTAAAATACAGCTTCTACAGAGGTAAATTCAACAGTTTAACAAATACCTCTACATGGAGGTCTCTTTGGACATCTCACAAGGGGAAAAAAAAGGAAAAGGGGTTTCACCTCACAAGTGGGGGGGGGGGTTCACTTCTTGGAAGCTTTAAACCACTGCTTTACTGAGTATACTGTGTGCAGGTTTCTAAATGAGGCTAAGGGGCAAACGTCCATACGGCAAAATCTCACTGCAGAATGCACTGTGCATAGAAATTCTAGCACTGTCAAAGTGCCATAATATTGCAATAATGGGACACAAGTGAAGATATATTAGCTACATTAGCTACCGGGGGCAGGGCATGAAGACATTTTTCTTCCTGAAACCATAGAGAATCACAGGAATAGTACAAAGAGCTTTCCCAGGTGGCCTGTCTGGGAAAGGGGAAATAAAGCAATGTCAACAGAGACAGGATGGATACAGAAGGTGCTGCTGCAGCAGACTTGAAGCAGGAGAAAGAGAAGAAGGTTCCAGAAATACAAATGGTCTTACAGCACCCTGTGACACAGTCCCACACAAAAGATTAATACACAAGTTAGCCAGCCTTGGAGTGGATCCCAAGGTGGTAGCCTGGATAAAAAAATTGGCTAGAACAACAGGACGCAAAGGGTAGTAGTAAATGGAGTACACAGTGAAGAAAGGAGGATTACTAGCGGGGTTCCGCAGGGTTCTGTACTGGGACCAGTCCTTTTTAATGTCTTTATAAGTGACATTGCAGAGGAACCGGAAGGAAAAGTATGTCTCTTTGCAGATGACACAAAGATCTGCAACAGAGTTGATACACAAGATGGAGTGGAAAGGATGAGAAGGGACTTGGCAAGGTTGGAGGAATGGTCAAATGTATGGCAGCTCAGATTCAATGCAAAGAAGTCCAAGGTAATGCACATGGGAAACAAAAACCCAGGGGAAGCATACACAATGGGGGGTGAGATACTGACAACAGTAAAAATAGAAAGGGACCTAGGGGTAATTATATCAGATGACCTAAAGCCTAAAGGTGGGCAAGCAATGTGAGAAGGCAGTAAGGAAGGCTGGGGGGATACTGGGATGCATAGGAAGAGGCATCAATAGTAGAAAACAGGAAGTTGTTATCCCTCTGTACAGACAGTTGGTGAGACCCCATCTGGAGTGTGCAGTTCTGGAGACCCCATTTCCACAAAGACATAGACAGAGTTGAGGCTGTTCAGAGAAGGGCAACCAAAATGGTGCAGGGTCTGCACCAGAAGGCATACAAAGAAAGACTAAAGGAGCTTAATATGTATACCCTTAAGGAAAGAAGGGAGAGAGGAGACATGATAGAAACTTTCAAGTACTTTAAGGGAATCAACAAAGTCCAAGAGGGTAACATCTTTCAGAAAAAGAGATGTGCAAGAACAAGGGGGCACAATTTGAAGATAGAGGGGGACGGCTCAGAGGTAATGTGAGGAAGTATTTTTTCATGGAGAGAGTTGTGGATGTATGGAACAGCCTCCCTGAGGAGGTCGTGGAATCAAGAACAGTAGGGGAATTCAAGAATGCATGGGACAGACATAAGGCAGTCCTAGTGGGGGGTAGGAGGAAGTAAGCTGTTGGTTAACTAGGATCTGCAGCTTATCTGTTAGGTAGGAAAATGGGCAGACTAGGTGGGCCAAGCGGTCCTTATCTGCCATCAAATTCTATGTTTCTATGTTTCTATGCCTCAGTTGTTGAATAAGGGAAGGGGGAAATCCAGGCGGCATTATGTCTTTTGGAGCGGCTACTGGTAAAGGGGGCAAAGAGGTCACAGGCCTTGCAGAAGGCTCTGGTGAGGTAGGCTAGCGCATTGTCTATATCAATCGTGAGTGAGCTCGGGGACCAGTCAAGTTGGGCTAGGTACTGCTTCAGTTTACTGAGGCCCCCTGGGCAAAAGCGTTGGTGGGAGGTGACTTCGCACATGGGTTTTTGCATGGGGAGGACCAGAAACAGAGGCTAGGGGAATGGTCGCTGAGGGAGTTAGCTAGGACATTAACAATCTTGATTTTGTGGGGGTGGTTGGAAAGTATTATGTCAAGGAGGGAGCTGGTGCCACTTGACTGGTTAAATTGGGTAGGAAGAGTGACTAATTGAGCTAAGTCAAGGGCAGTGAAGGAGTCCTTTATGCTTACGGCAGTGGAGCCTAGCCAGTTGACATTGAGGTCACCTAGGACAAGCTGCTCAGCTTTGTGGGGCAGGGTAGAGAGATAGTATGGGAGTGGATTGATGGTCCTTGGGCCCGTGGGGGTATGTATGTAGTGGTAAGATAGAGAGAGCCCCTGCCTGGGTCAGGGGAGATTTTTAAGGTGATGGCTTGGGCACCATGACCGAGCTGGGGGGGCAGGGGGAGCATGGCTAAGGAGAGAGTCACGCAAGTAGACTGCACATCTGCCACCATGCTTACCAACTTGATCTTCTCGGAACAGGGTGAAACCAGGAAGGGAGACAGCCGAGTCAGGGGTTGATGCAGAGAGTCAGGTCTCCACTATGGCAATGATGTTGGGCCTGTGTTGTGTGACCCAGTACTGGAGTGCAGCAGTTTTCTTTGGGAGACTGCAGATGTTCATTGAGGCAATGCGGAGGCCACACCCAGCAGGGTGCAAGAGGGGGGTAGAAGACCCAGGACCAGTGCTGGGGTGGACATTCCTGGAGAACAGAAGAAGTAAGGTGATAAGTCTGAGGAGTGGGCTGCGACGGTTGGGGTTGATACATTTGAGCTGATAAAATCTTGGGAACAGAGTGTGTGATGTGTCAGATAGGATAGGAGCTCCTAGTGGCAGTTGCATGTAACCTGCTAATAGAGGAGCAGACACAGAAAATGTCACTGCTACGAGAGATATTGCCCTCTAGTGGTGAGAGGCAATAATCTGCTAATGGAAAAGTCAGCAAAAAAAAGTAAAAAAACTGGGGTTTTAAAGGCTGGAAGATGAGGCTTGTTACATCAGAAAAAAGAGAACAAAAGAAGTGGACAGGGACAGAGAGCACAGCAGACTGTTTGGGGGTTGGGGTAGACACAGAGTACAGGCCAAAGAGCAGGAGAAGGATTTACACAGTCAAGGCTCAAAATTCACTTCTAATATCAACTCAGAACTTAAAATGACTGTAAGGATTAAACAAATTATTAAACCCTGACACATAAATTCAACTAGAGAGACAGAGGAAGATACGGTACTTAGAGATGTGTTCAGCAGGAGGTAGTGCGGGCCACTTGGAAATCAGCTTCCACTGGTACCAAATCCAAAAGTCAGGGCTAGTACCTTGCAGTATCAGCTGAGCTGTAGCTCATGGAGGATTTCTGAACCACTGTTTAGGTTCAAGAAATTGAGGGATCCCTGGCCTAGTCAAAGCTTGCTGGATCCCTTGCAGTATCAGCTGAGCTGTAGCTCATGGAGGATTTCTGAACCACTGTTTAGGTTCAAGAAATTGAGGGGTCCCTGGCCTAGTCAAGGCTCGCTGGATCCCTTGAGTATCAGCTGAGATGTATCTCATGGAGGATTTCTGAACCACTGTTTAGGTTCAAGAAATTGAGGGATCCCTGGCCTAGTCGAGGCTCACTGGATCCTTTGCAGTACCAACTGAGCTGTAGTTCATGAAGGATTTCTGAACGACTGTTTAGGTTCAAGAAATTGAGGGATCCCTGGCCTAGTCAAGGCTCGCTGGATCCCTTGCAGTATCAGCTGAGCTGTAGCTCATGGAGGATTTCTGAACCGCTGTTTAGGTTCAAGAAATTGAGGGCTCTCAGGCCTAGTCAAGGCTCGCTGGATCCCTTGCAGTATCAGCTGAGCTGTCTCTCATGGAGGATTTCTGAACCACTGTTTAGGTTCAAGAAATTGAGGGGTCCCTGGCCTAGTCAAGGCTTGTTGGATCCTTTGCAGTATCAGGTGAGCTGCAGCTCATGGAGGATTTCTGAACCACTGTTTAGGTTCAAGAAATTGAGGGCTCCCTGGCCTAGTCAAGGCTTGCTGGATCCCTTGCAGTATCAGCTGAGCTGTAGCTCATGGAGGATTTCTGAACCACTGTTTATGTTCAAGAATTTTTTTTTTGCAGTTAATCTTTTTATTAGGAGATTTCAGATTATTACATATGTAGAACCATTAGACCAAAAGGCTGACAAAGTGGTTACAAACATGCCACTTTATATATGTTCAAGAAATTGAGGGGTTCCTGGCCTAGTCATGCTGGATCCCTTGCAGTATCGTCTGAGCTGTAGCTCATGGAGGATAGCACGGTCGGTATGGGAAATCAGTGTTCAGGACAGATTAAGAAAATGACAGTGGCACTGTTCTTGAGCAGAGGTCCTAAAATGCCTATGTTGAAAATTTGGTGTCAATACGCCATAAAATGACTGTGTTACGAGCGTGCATTGTGCAGTTTGCATGCAAGCTTGTAACTTCATGAATGAATATTTTCACTCCAGATTTTCAACATTGCCATTCTTCTGCACCTCCTTATGAACAGTATAGCTGTCATTTTTCACATCCTGGCCGAAATGTGTTTTTGCATTTCTGGCGAAGAATAGCGTGGTCTCTGTGGCAAATCCATGTTCGGGACACATTATGAAAATTACAGTGACACTGTTCATTAGCAGAGGTCCTAAAATGCCTATGCTGAAAATTTGGTGACGAAAATCCATAAAATGAGTGTGTTACGAATGTGCATTGCACAGTTTCCACGTACGCTTGTACCTTCACAGCTTTGCAAAATTTTCACAACCAGATTTTCAGTATTGCCATTTTGCCACACCACCTTATGAACAGTGCAGCTGTCATTTTTCACATCCTGGCCGAAATGTGTTTTCGCTCTTCCAGCACACAGTAGCGTGGTCACTGTGGGAAATCAGTGTTTGGGACATATTAAGAAAATCACACTGATACTGTTCATGAGCAGAGGTCCTAAAATGCCTATGTTGAAAATTTTGTGATGAAACTCCATAAAATGACTGTGTTGCGGCGTGTGTTGTGCAGGTTCCTGCACACTTGTAAGTTTGCAAATTAGTAATATTTTCACGCCAGATTTTCAGCACTGGCATTTGTTCACACCTCCTTATGAACAGTACAGCTGTCATTTTTCACATCCTAGCTGAAATGTGTTTCCACGCTTCCGGCGCAGAATACCGCAGTCGCTGTCAGAAGTCAGTGTTTGGGACAGATTAGGATCGAATGACTGAGAGGGATGGGAGTGACCGAGCTCAACTGAGCTCTGTTGGGACTGCTTCGGATTTCTTTGTGGGCAGGAACAGGCAACAACGCAGGCAGGAGCCCAGTACAAAAGGGCAGCCTGCAGCGCTGGGAGACACAAAATGAGCGAGTGAGGGAGGGGGAGTGAGTGAGCTCAACAGAGTTCTGTTGGCACTGCTGAGGATTTCTTTTTGGGCAGAAAAAGGCAGCAATGCATGCAGGGGTCCAGTACAGAAGGGCAGCCTGCAACAGCAGGAAAAACAGAACGAACGAGTGAGAGAGGGGGAGTGAGTGCGAGAGCTCAATGGAGCTCTATCGTGACTTCTGCAGATTTCTTTGTGGGCAGAAAAGGGCTGCAATGCAGGCAGGAGCCCAGTATAAAAGGGCAGCCTGCAGCGCCGGCAGAAATGGAATGAGTGAGTGAGACGGGGGAGTGAGAGAGGCCAACGGAGCTCTGTTGGGACAGCTGTGGATTTCTTTGTGGGCAGAAAAAGGTGCCAATGCAGGCAGGAGCCCAGTACAAAAG
The DNA here is from genome assembly GCA_016271365.2 of Neoceratodus forsteri. Classification (NCBI taxonomy): domain Eukaryota; kingdom Metazoa; phylum Chordata; order Ceratodontiformes; family Ceratodontidae; genus Neoceratodus; species Neoceratodus forsteri. Next base: position 777,545,640 of record CM028137.1, read on the forward strand.
GGCAGCCTGCAGCGCTGGGAGAAACAGAACAAGCAAGTGCGAGAGGGGGAGTGAGCGAGCTCAACAGAGATCTATTGTGACTTGCAGATTGTGGGCAGGAAAAGGCAGCAATGCAGGCAGGAGACCAGTACAAAAGGCTAGTCTGCAGCCCGGCAGAAATGGAAAGAGCGAGTGAGAGAGGGGGAGTGATCTACCTCAATGAAGCTGTGTTGTGACTGCTGCACATGTCTTTGTGGGCAGACAAAGCCAGCAATGCAGGTAGGAACCCAGTACAAAAGGGCAGCCTGCAGCAGCGGGAGACACAGAACGAGTGAGTGAGGGAGGGGGAATGAGTGAGCTCAACAGAGCTCTGTTGGGACTACTGCGGATTTCTTTGTGGGCAGAAAAAGGCAGCAATGCACTCAGGGGCCCAGTACAAAAGGGCAGCCTGCAGCGGCAGGAGAAACAGAATGAACAAGTGAGAGAGAGGAAGTGAGTGAGTGAGTGAGTGAGCTCAACAGAGCTCTGTAGTGACTGCTGCAGATTTCTTTGTGGGCAGAAAAGGGCGGCAACGCAGGCAGGAGCCCAGTACAAAAGGGCAGCCTGCAGTGCCAGGAGAAACAGAATGAGCCAGTGAGACAGGCGGAGTGAGCGACCTCAAGAGAGCTCTGTCGGGACAGCTGCAGATTTCTTTGTGGGCAGAAAAAGGCAGCAATGCACTCAGGGGCCAGTACAAAAGGGCAGCCTGCAGTGGCGGGAGAAATGGAACAAGTGAGTGAGAGAGGGGGAGTGAGCAAGCTCAATGGAGCTCTGTCAGGACTGCTGCAGATTTCTTTGTGAGCAGAAAAAGGCGCCAACAGAGGTAGGAGACTACTACAAAATGGTAGCCTGAAGTGCCAGGAGAAACAGAATGAGTGAGTGAGACGGGCAGAGTGAACGACCTCAAAACAGCTCTGTCGGGACAGCTGCGGATTTCTTTGTGGGCAGAAAAAGATGCCAATGCAGGCAGAAGGCCAGTACAAAAGGGAAGCCTGCAGCGCTGGGAGAAACACAATGAGTGAGTGAGAGAGGGGGAGTGAGCGACCTCAATGGAGCTCTATTGTGACTGCTGTGGATTTCTTTGAGGGCAGAAAAAGGCGACAATGCAGGCAGGAGCCCAGTACAAAAGGCCAGCCTGCAGCGCCGGCAGAAACGGAATGAGTGAGTGAGAGAGGGGGAGTGAGCTACATCAAGGGACCTGTGTCAGGACTGCTGCAGATTTCTTTGTGGGCAGAAAAAGCTGCCAACAGAGGCAGGAGCCCAGTACAAAAGGGCAGCCTGCAGTGCCAGCAGAAACAGAATGAGCGAGTGAGAGAAAGGGAGTGACCCACCTCAATGGAGCTCTGTCGGGACTGCTGCAGATTTCTTTATGGGCAGCAAAACATGCCAATACAGGCAGAAGCCCTGTACAAAAGAGCAGCCTGCAGCACCAGGAGAAACAGAATGAGCGAGTGAGACAGGCGGAGAGAGCGACCTCAACGGAGCTCTGTCGGGACAGCTGCAGATTTCTTTGTGGGTAGAAAAAGGTGCCAACGCAGGCAGAAGCTCAGTACAAAAGGGCAGCCAGCAGTGCTGGGAGAAACACTATGAGCGAGTGAGTGAGGGGGAGTGAGCGAGCTCAACAGACCTCTATCATGACTGCTGCAGATTCCTTTGTGGGCAGTAAAAGGCAGTAACACAGGCAGGAGCCCAGTACTAAAGGCCAGACTGCAGCGCCGGCAGAAACAGAACAAGCAAGAGAGGGGGAGTGAGCTAGCTCAACAGACCTGTATCAGGACTGCTGCAGATTTCATTGTGGGCAGAAAAAGCCGCAAACAGAGGCAGCAGCCCAGTACAAAAGTGCAGCTTGCAGCGCCAGCAGAAACAGAATGAGTGAGTGAGAGAGGGGGAGTGACCCACCTCAACTAAGCTCTGTCCGGGCAGCTGCAGATTTCTTTGTGGACAGAAAAACATGCCAATGCAGGCAGGAGCCCTGTATAAAAGAGCAGCCTTCAGCTCCGGGAGAAACAGAATGAGCGAGTGACACAGGAGCAGTGAGTGAGCTTAACGGACCAACGCAATCAACATTCAGCATTGACAAATGCTTGTTTCTCAAACAGCTTATCTGGATGCTGCATTTACAGCCGACGGCTTGCTGAGGAACTCAGCCTTCTAACAATCAGAAGGCTTAACTTCAGTAATTACAGCTTCTTTTTGGATATTTTTAGACACTACAGAACTCCAATTTATCTGCCTGTAGTGTCCTTGATTATACTCTTATACTGTAGCCCATTTTCAAACATTTTTTAAAACAAGGATACATTTTCAGCACTTCAAAGCTTATTAGAATTGGCACCATGGCAACAAAACACAGTTGCTCCTATTTCCTCTTAATTTTAAGCTTTGGCCTAATCCCCTGCAGTATCACAACAAGCCGTTGCCTTTTTCCCTTTTCAGGAGCTCTCGCAATTAGACCCGCACCTGCACGAATGTGTAGAAGGTCCTGCGCAAGTGTGCGAGCATGCAATGGCGCAATCATGCGCACACCTCGCTGCCACAACACTCGATTGCTTACTAAAGTGCATAGCACTATTTCATGAACTGGAAGGATCTGTCCTTTTATTTAAACCAAATTCTGAGGCTCTAATTTCCATAGGGATCAGGGACAGGGGAAGTTTAACTATCCCTTTATAAGAAGGGACTATTCTTAGTAGCCACTGACATGGCTATACATTTGATTACATTTTTAATCAGATGCAATTATTTAATATCAGAGCAAAAGTGACAGTAAAGGCAAGATATAAGATTGCCAGGTTAACCACCCTGACAAGAAAATATAGGATAGATACAGAAATATAATAGGAGATAGGACAGAGTGAAAAGAAAATTAAAGAAGGGGGGAAGGGGTTCCTATTGCATCTGAGTAAATTCTACTTCCAAAACAGGACCCATGTTACAGAGACAGAAGGGTAATAAACCTAGGGGACACCATAATTAAGGATATTCACTGGGGAAGGGGGCCCAAATGCAGGTAGGAAGGTGGTTTGCATGCGAGAGATGACAGCGGAGTGCGTGTGCCAAAGAATTGGGAGTTGGAGAGGGACTTGGGGGAACAACTAGTACTTCTACACCTAGGTACCAACAACCTAGCTAGGTAGGAGGGAAGGGCAGTAGAAGAAAGATTCAGGATGATAGGGAGGACCTGTAGGGAGGTAGCCACATTGCTGACATTCTCAGAGTTGTTGACAGTACCAAAGGCCAGCATAGGTAGGAAGAAAAGGATAAAGGAAACCATCACAATGTACTACAACACTTTTTATAATGATTGGGACTACTCTCCCTAAGATATCAAAATGGATACTACCACATGAAGACAGAACAAGCTGTACTCAGTCTCCTATCCAAAGAAGTTCCCTGAAACTATCAATTAGGTGAGACAGTAATATCCAAAAACTATTACCTAGTAGCTTTGTGTGAGGATGTGAATTGTTTATCAGTGTAATTAAAATATTAAACATAAATAAAAAAAAGGATAGAGGAGTTCAGTGACTGGCTGAGAGAGTGGTGCAATTAGGAAGGGTACAAATGTGCTGGGGGCTTTGAGGAGTCATAGACAAATAAAACACTTTTTGTACTAGACAGACTGCACCTCAGTAATGGAGACTCAAGGGTCCCTAACCCAAAAGCTTAATTCAAACTACTGGGGGGGAAGTGGGCCTGCAGGCCCCAAGACTCCAGGGGGAAAAGATCAGCAGACCTCTCCCAAAACCAGTAGTGGGGGACTGGTGCATGGAGGGGGAGTGAAGGGGTTAACAGTGGAGTGGGGGTTGGGGTAGAAGCACCATGAAAGGATGAGAAAGGCAAATGAGGGGGAAGGGAATGAGGCTCAGACTATAGGTGGAAGGTGGTATCCCTGAATACGCAAAGTCTTGGAAACAAGATGGATGACCTGCAGGCAGTGTCAGCAGAGAGGGTATGGACATTATGGTGGTCACAGAGACATGTACCACACCTAACCATGACTGGGACTTCTCAATCCCTGGGTATAAAATATACAGGAGGGTCAAGATGGTAGGAAATGGGGGAGAGGTGGCAGTTTACATCAGGGAGAGCATTATGTGTACAAGGCAGGAGTTGGAAGAGGAGAGGGAAGCAATGTGGATTCAATTACTGTCAAATAGAAGGAGGAAGGTGAGGTTGGGGTGGTTTACAGACCACCCAACCAAGAGGAGGAAAGAGACAGGGAATTGAACTTGCAAATATTGTATGCTGCATGGAAGGGAGAAGTGGTAATAGTGAGAGACTTCAACCTGCCCAGGGTGGATTGGAGGGTACCAGCCATGACCTGCACCAGGAGTGAGGTGATTCTAGATGCACTGCAAACTCGATTCCTGATTCAGGGCATCACAGAATCCACCAGGGAGGGGACAATCCTTGATCTGGTGCTGATGAATGGGGACCACGTCATGGATATAAAGGTTGAAAAGCCTCTGGGTGGATATGACCTTCACACAATGTGGTTCTGGTTGGACATGGCAGGGAAAAGGCCCCCACTAAGACTAAAGTCCTGGATTTTAGAAAGGTGGACTTCAGAAAGATGGCTGAGAAGCTAAAGAGTCACCTGACAAGCATCCAAGTGGATATGATGATAGAGCAAAGGTGGTCTATCATCAAGAAGGAAATAACAGTTGCCATAGAAGAGTGCATTAGTCTCAAAGAGAAAAATGTGAGGGCCAAATCACCCAGCTGATTTAATGCTGAGCTCACCCATGCAGTAAGGGATAAGAGGTTACACAAGAAATTCAGAAGGACCAAGCAGGAGGAAGACAGGGAGGATTACCTGAAGATGGCTAGCTTAGCAGGTAAGGTAGTTTGGTGGGCTAAAGCTGAGAAGGACCTGCAGCTAGCTGAGGGAATTAAGAATGGGAGAAGGCCTTATTTTGCTATATTAGTGAGAAAAGGGCCAAGAAAAATGGGATTATCAGGCTCAGGAAGGGATAGGTGGATGGAAGAGAATGGGGGCAAGGCGGAGGTACTGGAGTACTTCTGTTTGGTCTTCACCAGGGCAAGAGACAGAGTGGTGCCAATAGTGGGAAGGAGAGAGGTGGGGGGGGGTGGGGGCACAGATGTTTTCATAAAGGTGGATAGGGTGAGGACAGGGCTAGAAGCATTGAGGGTAGGCAAATCCCCAGGCCCAGACAGCATGTACCCAAGGGTGCTGAGGGAACTGGCAGAGGAGCTTGCAGGTGCATTGGTTGACCTGTAAAATAGTTCACTGTGGCATGATACTACAGGACTGGAGAATGCCACATGTAGTGCCCCTTCATAAGAGCAGTACCAAAGATGACCCAGGGGACTACAGACTGGTCAGTCTGAGCTCAATTATGTACAGGCTCCAGGAGACCATACTTAAGGAAAGCTTGGTAGAGTATCGGGATGAGCATGGTCTCCAGAATGAAAGGCAACACAGGTGTATTGGAGGTAGGTCATGTCAAATGAGTCTGACTGACTTCTTTGACTGAGTCACTAAAAAAGTGGACAGGGGCCAAGCAGCTGGCATCCTTTACCTGGACTTCAGCAAGGCCTTTGACTCTGTACTACACAAGAGGTTGATCGGGAAGTTGGAGGATCTCATGGTTGGAGAGAAGTTTACCAGATGGGTAGAAAACTGGCTGGGGGCAGGACCCAGAGTGTGTTAGTGGGGGGGGGTGAGCTATTAGCAGCAGGAAGGTCACCAGTGGGGTCCCACAAGGCTCAGTGATTGGATCAGTGCTGTTTAGTGTCTTCATCAAAGAAAGAATGTCATACTTCTTGGGGACTTTAATCTACCTGGAATAAACTGGGACGAATGTAAAACCAATACAGCTATGGAAAGGGAATACCTTGAGATTATTAATTTAGCTGGCATGGACCAATTTGTGCTGGAAAATACAAGGGACTGTCATATACTAGATATAGTTTTAAGTAACATGTGGCATTTAATTCAAAACTGTACTGTTTTAACCCCTCTAGGAACAAGTGATCACCAAATGGTCAGATTTAATTACTCTGCACCTATTAATAAAGTTATGGTGAAAACCCAGATATACAGGCTCAATCTAGCTGATTTTGAGGCCATGCAAAGCGATTTAGCTATGTGGAATTGGGACACTGAGTTTAAGGGTAACACCGTATCTGACATGTGGGAAGTGTTAATTACTAAAATTAAAACCCTAGTACATATGTACGTACCCATTTTTGATAAATATAGTACAACCAAAAAATCACTTCCCCTTGGTTAACAGCAGAGGTTAAAAAGTCCATTAAAAATAAGAATAAGTTGTTTAAAAGAGCCAAACAAAGCGGTAAGGAAAAAAGTTGAGGAAGTTATAAAAACTGTCTTAAGGATACAAAAAAGAAGATAGTGTGAGCCAAAAAAATTATGAGCTTAAATTAGCACATAAGGTAAAGGACAATTATAAGTCCTTTTATACATATATCAATAATAAGTGGGGAACAAATAAAACAGTAGGACCTATTTTGAATCATAACTTGAGCCTCTTAACTGACAACGTAGAAATGTCTGAAGAATGTAATAAGTACTTTACCTCTGTCTTTAATTCGGGTAACACTAATAGTACTACTAACCATAGGGATTTTGATAGTAATATTATATTAGATCAAGTTGAGGTAATGAATAAACTTAAGCTGCTCGACCATAACAAGGCTCAGGGCCCAGATGCAATACACCCAAGGATACTGCAGGAGCTGGCCGAACATTTAGCAAGCCCCATAACCTTTCTCTTTCAAATTTCAGTCAACCAGGGATTAGTCCCTGATGCTTGGAAAGTGGCGGAAGTTATCACAGTTTTTAAAAAAGGTTATAAACATGAGGTTGCCAATTACAGACTGATTAGCTTGACCTCTATACTGGGGAAACTTTGGAAAGTAGTCTTAAGGAATATATCACCAAGTTCCTACATGTAACGGGAAATGTGGATCCAACACAGCATGGATTTGCAAGGGGGAGGTCCTGTCAGACTAACCTTCTAGAGTTTTATGGGAAGGTTAGTAAAGCTCTGGATGAGCGCATGCCAGTGGATGCCATCTATCTGGATCTGGCTAAGGCATTCGATAGGGTTCCCCATGATAGATTAATTAAAGTTTTGATCAAGATGGGCTTACCAGGCAATATAACACAATGGATTGAGTCATGGTTGTCAAACTGGAAGCAGAGAGTATGCATAAAAGGGGAGTATTCTGGGTGGCTGGACATGACTAATGGGGTTCCGCAGGGCTCTGTCCTGGGTCCAATTTTGTTTAATCTGTACATAGGATCCATGGGATCACTACAGGATGTATGGATCTCCAAATTTGCAGATGACACCTGCATTGGGCACATAGTGAAAAATAGGGCCGATCAGAGGTCTTACAATCTGCCCTTACAGACCTAGAATTATGGGTTCTGGAAAATGGTTCAGTATTTAATAATTGTAAATGTACCATGATGCATTTTGGTAAAAATAATATAAACTTTCAATATAGACTGGGAAACATGAATTTAACAGTGGTAAATGAAGAAAGAGATTTGGGTGTTAAAATTACCGACAACTTTAATTTTAGAACTCATTGTAACCAACTTACCAAAAAAAAAAGCAGTAGTATTCAATACTCCATACATAAACACATAAGCAGCAGAAGTAAAGACGTGCTACTCCACTTGTATACTTCCTTGGTGTGCCCTTATCTTGAGTATTGTGCCCAATTGTGGGCTCCCGGGTGTAGGGGAGACATCAAAAGTCTTGAAAGGGTACAAAAAAGGGCTATGTGTAGGATAAATGAGGTACAGGGGCAGAGTTATGGGGAAAGGCTGAGGACCTTGGGACTGTATTTCCTGGAATACAGAAGAATGAGAGGAGACATGTGCTTTATATTTAAAGCCTTAAATGATAGTGATCTATAGGAACAACTTGGTCTGGTTTTGAAGGACCAGGTATATAATACCAGAGCCCACTCATTGCAAATCTGGAGGGAAAGGGTTAATACAGTTAGGAGAGATCATTGGTTAACAGTTAGAGTCACAAAGATTTGGAATGAACTTCCAGTTGAAATAGTGACCAGTAAAACCATCAACGAATTCTAGAACAAGTTAGACAGATACTTGATGGACAACAAAATCCTGGGGTATTAACATATATGGATCTTTGATCTAATAAATTGCTCTGATACACCTATGATACCTATGATATGAGACCTATGATACTGGGGATGGCATTAAGGGCAAAATGCACCTAAGCGCAGACAACACCAAGCTCTGTGGGTAGGTGGATAGAGCAGAAGGGATACAAGACCTAAAGAGAGGACAGACAGAACACCAGGAGGAAGGAGCTACTGATATAACTAAAACTTCTCTACTGGGACTAAGAACTAGAAATCTTGTACTGGGACCTTCAATTTAGGGTAAAAAAAAAAAGTGTGTTTGTCAGAGGTAGTTGAAGTAAATTGTTATCTGTTATCTGTGTAATCTGTGTACTTATCTAGGTGCTTGTCTCAGGTGTCAGAAGGGGATTGTTATCTGTGAAATTAACTAAGTGTAGCAAGATTTGCAAAGTAAGGGGAGTGGCTTAGCTAGAAGGAGCCAGGTTAAAACCAGATTTAAGCACTACCCCAGACAGCTTCTATCAGAGAACAGACAGAACACCAGGAGGAAGGAGCTACTGGTATAACTAAAACTTCTCTACTGGGACTATATTGCCCTCCTTCCCTTCCCTCTACCCCACCACCCTAAACCAGTTCTACTTTTATAGGAACTGGATTTAACTGACAACAGGAACTTCCTGTTTGGGAGCAGGAAGTGAGTGATCACAGATCCACCAAAGCCTCACCATCCTAGAAGGGCAAGAGTAGCTCTCCGCCCCCCCCCCCAGCTGCTGGAGGTCTGACTCTGAGCAAGTAAGGAGACCACTGAGAAATATTGGAACTTCTTGTCTTAGAACTGGAAGATCAGGAGTTAAAAGGGCACAAAGGCAGTAAGTAAGTAGGGGAAGAAAAAAGAAAAAAAAAAAGAAAATAAACAAACAGAAGAAAGAGTAAGTATTCCAAACAACAGTTAGGGGTCCAGAAAAAAGACATGATGGGAGTGGTGCAGTGCAGTGGCTGTGGAGCAGCAGTCTTCTGGAAGATGTTCTGGAGGATGCAGTGTTGTCCCATCTGCAGGCACCTCTCTGGGCTGAGGGAGGAGGTTGCTTATCTCCAGGCTGAGTTGCCCAGGATTTGTGGGACCTCCTCTCCCACCCAGGGACCACCAGAGTCACTGCCATTGCCTCAGAGGTTGCCAAGAAAGAGGAGCACTTGGACCACAGTGGGCTCAGGGAGGGTGAGGGTGGTGGAACAGAGGTGCATCCCTCCAGTTGTACCTCTCCACAATTTCTATGCAGTTCTGGAAAAGTGTGGTTCCTCTATGGAGGTACCCACAGTGGAGAAAAAGGAGGATGCTGGGAACCTCCACAAAGGAGATGCACAGGAGGGTGGCATGGGACCCCACAGGGGAAGGAAACAACTCCTGGTGGGGGAATCCATTGTTAGGAAGGTAGAACTGAGGGAGGAAGCGGAGAGGGAGGTAAGGTGCCTGCCTGGTGCCATGGCTTGGAGGGACAGGGAGAGAATCCTCAGGATCACAGGAGCAGCTGCACAGGGGAGGGAGCTGGATGTCATTGTCCACCTAGGGACAAATGACCTGGCTAAGAAAGGGATCAGAGCAGTGCAAGAAGCATTTGTGGAGATGGAGAGGGGCCTTAGACAAATAGCACACACGGTAACCTTCTCGGAGGTGCTGCCTATCTATGGCATGGATGAGGCTAGGGTGCTCCACACCATGGGATTCAATCAGTGGTTGAAAAACTGTGCAAAGCTCAGGGATTTGGCTTCATTGGGGACTGGGGGTCCACCTGGACAGATGCAGGCCTATATTGGCGTGATGGTCTGCATCTGGATGGGAACCAGGATCCTAGGTGATAGGTTTAAATACTTCATGGGCAAGCATTTAAACTAGCCAAAGGGGTGGCACTGGAAAGGAACAGGGAAATCCTAGCCCCCCCCAAAATCAGGGTACTAAGTGAGGTAGATATCAACATACAGATGTCAACAGGGAGAAGCACGGGGTAAATGGAGAAAGTGACAAACGCAATAAGGACAGGGATGGGGAAAAAAGGGGTAAGGCCATCAAGAAATGGAGGATAATGAGTACCAATGCCCATAGTCTGGGCAAAAAGCTCCCTGAACTGCTGGCCTTGATGGAAGAGGGATGCCTGGATGTCGTAGCAGTCACAGAAACATGGTACACAGAGAACCATGACTGGGATGTTAACATACCAGGGTACACAACCTACAGGAGAGACAGGGAGGGCAGAAGGGGGGGGCAGTGGCTCTCTGTGTAAGGGAAGGGATAAAAGCAACTGAACAAAAGAGTAAACAGGGAGGAGAGGAGGCACTGTGGGTCACCTAAGAGACTGGAAATGGCACCACAATCTGCACAGGGGTTGTATACAGGCCCCAATGTCAGGGGGAAGGAATGGACAAGGATATGATAGAAGGCATACTTAGGATGGCAGAGAAAGGGTAGATACTGTTGATGGGGGACCTTAATATGCCAGATGTTAACTGGAGCACCTTTGCTGCAGCCACATCCAAAAGCAGGGCCATTCTTGATGCCCTTCAGGTGGCATGCCTCAGAAAGCTAGTTTTGGAACCTGCTCATGAGGGAGCAATCTTAGACATCATACTCTCAAATGGGGACAGTGAGAGGATCTCAGATCTAGAAGTGGGTAGCCATTTGTGAACAAGTGACCACCAGACAGTGTGGTTCATGATAAACTCAGCTACAGAGTCAAGCCATACAAAAATGAGGGTTCTGGACTTCAGGAAGGGACTTTGAAAAGATGGGAGAGTGCCTTAGAAAAGCACTAGCAAACAGGCTAGAAGGAGGGGTGGAGCAACAATGGGGAAATATCAAAACTGCCATCACAGAGGCAACAATCCTTTGTGTGAAGCAAATAAATCAAAATGAAAGAAAAAGCCACTATGGCTCTCAAAAGAAGTGGCAGTGAAGGTTAGGGAGAAAAAGATAGCATTTAGGAAGTATAAGGAAACACAGAAGAAGCAGGACAAAGAACTGTACCAGTTGAGGCAGAAGGAAGCAGGGAGGGTAGTCAGAATAGCAAAGGCACAAACTGAGGAAAAGATAGCCAACTTGGATAAGAAGGGGGATAAAACCTTTTATAGCTATATCAGGGAGCGTAGAAAGACAAAGAGAGGGATAGTGAGGCTGAATAGAATGGATGGTGGGTGGGCAGAGAGTGACAGTGAAAAAGCAGGGATACTGAATGAATACTTTGGTTCAGTATTCACAAAAGAGGAAGTGGGGGAGGTGCTAAATCCAATTAACAGAAGCACTCTGGAGAGGGGGGTCGATCCCAGTCCTTTCACAGAAGAAAGGGTTCTATAAGAACTCCTAAAACTGAAACATAGAAACATAGACTTTGACGGCAGATAAGGACCACTTGGCCCACCCAGTCTGCCCATTTCCCTACCTATTAGATAAGCTGCAGATTCTAGTTAACCAACAGCCTACTTCCTGCAACCCCCCACTATAATTGCCTTATGTTTGTCTCATGCATGTTTGAATTCCCCCACTGTTTTAGACTCCACAACCTCTCCAGGAAGGCAGTTCCATGCGTCCACCACTCTCTCCATGAAAAAGAATTTCCTCACATTACTCCTGAGCCATCCCCCTTCTAACTTTAAATTGTGCCCTCTTGTTCTTACACATCTCTTTTTCTGAAAGATGCTACCCTCCTGGACTTTGTTGATTCCCTTGAGGTACTTAAAAGTTTCTATCATGTCCGCCCGTCCCTCCTTTCATCAAGGGTAAACATATTAAGCTCTCTCAGTCTCTCTTCATATGGTTCCTTATGTAGACCCCCGCACCATTTTAGTTGCCCTCCTCTGGACTGCTTCCATCCTGTCTATGTCCTTGTGTAGATGAGGTCTCCAAAACTGCATGCAGTACTCCAGATGGGGTCTCACCAACTGTCTGTACAGAGGAATAACCACTTCCCTTTTTCTACTTGTGGTGCCCCTCCATATGCAACCCAGTCTCCCCCGTCTCTCCTTACTGACGTCTCACATTGCTTACCCACTTTTAGGTCATCTGATATGACTACACCCAGATCCCTTTCCATTATTGTTGTTTTTAGTACCTCCCCTGCTATTGTGTACTCTTCTCCTGGATTTTTATTTCCCACAGTGCAATACTTTGAACTTCTTTGCATTGAATCTAAGTAACCATATGTCTGACCATTCCTCCAACCTTGCCAAGTCCCTTCTCATCCTTTCTATTCCCCCTTGTGTATCAACTCTGTTACAGATCTTTGTGTCATCTGCAAAGAGGCATACCTTTCCTTCCAGACCCTCTGCAATGTCACCTATAAAGACGTTAAAGAGGACTGGACCCAGTACTGAGCCCTGAGGTACTCCACTAGTAACCCCCCTTTCTTCAGAATGTGTTCCATTCACTATTACCTTCTGTGTCCTGTTGTGCAGCCAGTTTGCTACCCAGGCTACCACCCTGGGACCCACTCCCAGGCTGTCTAACTTGATTATTAACCTTTTGTGCGGGACTGTGTCAAATGCCTTGCTAAAGTCTAGGTAGGCCATATCCACAGGCCCCCCCCCGGTCTATTACTTTGGTCACCCAGTCAAAGAAATTGATTAGATTCATCTGACATGACCTTCCTGCTGTGAATCCATGCTGCTTTGGGTCCTGTGCCCCGCTGGCCTCTAGGTGCTGAACAATTCTTTCTTTTAGAAGTGATGCTATCATTTTCCCCACCACTGAGGTCAAACTAACAGGTCTGTAGTTTCCTGCTTCTGCCTTGCTCCCACTTTTGTGAAGGGGAATCACATCTGCCCTCCTCCAGTCCTCAGGTACCACTCCATCTTCCCATGATTTGTTAAAAAGTGTGGTTAGTGGTGTCACTAGGTCCTCCCTTAGCTCTTTTAGGATTCTAGGGTGAATCCCGTCAGGCCCCATTGCTTTGTCCATCTTGAATTTTAGGAGTTCTTTCAGGACTCTTCTTCTGTAAATGGACTGGCGTCAACCCCCCTACCCAGAGTGCTTCTATTGTCTGGTTTAGGTAACTCCTCCTCATCTTCTTTTGTGAATACTGAGCAAAAGTATTCATTCAGTATCTCTGCCTTTTCACTGTCTCCCCCTGCCAACCTCCCCTCTCCTTTATTAATCTTCACTATCCCTCCCTTAACCTTTCTATGCTCCCTAATGTACCTATAAAAGGTTTTATCCCCCTTCTTAACAGAGTTGGCTATTTTTTCCTCGGTTTGGGCCTTTGCTTTTCTGACTGCCTTCCCCACTTCTTTCTGCTTTAATTGATACAGTTCCCTGTCGTACTCCTTCTGTGATTCCTTATACTTTTTGAATACAGCCTTTTTCTCCTTAACCTTCCCTGACACCTCTTTTGAGAACCATAGTGTTTTTTTATTCTGCTTTGTTTTCTTTATTTGTTTCACACAAAGGCTTGTTGCCTCCATGATGGCAGTTTTGAGTTTTCTCCACTGTTCTTCCACTCCTCCTTTCTGGCCATTTGCTAATGCATTCCTCAAGTATTCACCCATTATGCCAAAGTCAGCCCTTCTAAAGTCCAGTATCCTTGTCTTTGTATGGCTTATCTCCATGGTTGAGTTTATTGTGAAGCACACTGTGCAGTGGTCACTTGTTCCCAGATGTCTACTGACTTCTAAATTTGTGATCCTCTCTCCATTTGAGAGTACCAGGTCTAATATTGCTCCCTCTCGAGTGGGTTCCACCACTAGCTGTCTAAGGCATGCCCCCTGTAGGGCATCGAGAATGATCCTGTTCTTGGATGTGGCTGCAGTCCATGTTGTCCAGTTAATATCTGGCATATTCAGGTCCCCCATCAACAGTATTTCCCCTTTTTCAACCATTTTGAGAATGCCCTCTATCATTTTCTTGTCCATTTCCTCCCTTTGAGACAGGGGTCTGTATACAACCCCTGTGCGGATTGTGATGCCAGTCCCTGTCTCCAAGGTGACCCAGAGTGCCTCTTGTCCTCCCCCTTTACTTTTTAGTTCTGTAGCTTTGATCCCTTCCCTTATGTAGAGAGATACTCCACCTCCTCTTTTACCCTCCCTGTCCCTTCTGTAGATTGTGTACCCTGGTATGTTGACATCCCAGTCATGATTCTCTGTGCACCATGTTTCTGTGACTGCCACAATATCCAAGTGTTCATCTTCCATCAGGGCTACTAGCTCTGGAAGCTTGTTTCCAAGACTACGGGCATTGGTACTCATTGCCCTCCATTTAATGTTGGCTTTATCCTTTTTTTACCCCCATCCCTGCTCTTATTGCCCTTGTCTATTTTTCCATTTACCCCTGTCATGCCCTCTGTCAAGCTCTGTACCTGAAGGTGGACAAAGTAATGGGGCCAGATGGAATTCACCCCAGAATTCTAAAAGAATTAAGCAGAGAACCAGTGACACCACTGAATACCCTTTATAACAGATCATGGGGGGATGGTGTGGTACCTGAGGACTGGAAGAAGGCTGATGTGATTCCCCTTCACAAAAGTGGGAGCAAGACAGAGGCAGGAAACTACAGACCTGTCAGTTTGACCTCTGTGGTAGGGAAAGTGATGGAATCACTTCTGAAGGAAAGAATTGTTGAGTACCTAGAGGCCAGTGGGGCACAGGACCTAAAGCAGCATAGTTTCACAATGGGAAGGTCATGTCAGCCAAATCTAATTGATTTCTTTGACTGGGTGACCAAAGTAGTAGACCAGGGAGGGGCTGTGGACATGGCCTACCTAGACTTTAGCAAGGCATTTGACACAGTCCCACACAAAAGATTAGTAGTCAAATTAACCAGCCTTGGGGTGGGAGCCAGGGTGGTATCCTGGGTAAAACAATGGCTGAACAACAGGACACAGAAGGTAATTGTACATGGAGTCCACTCTGAAGAAAGAGGGGTTACTAGTGAGGTACCACAGGGTTCAGTACTGGGTCCAGTCCTTTTTAATGCCTTTATAAGTGACATTGCAGAGGGACTGGAAGGAAAAGTATGCCTATTTGCAGATGACACAAAGATCTGCAACAGGGTTGATACACAAGGAGGCATGGAAAGGATGAGAAGGGACTTGGCAAGGTTGGAGGAATGGTCAGAAGTATGGCAGCTTGGATTCAATGCAAAGAAGTACAAAGTAATGCACATGGGAAACAAAAACCCAGAGGAAGATTTCACAGTTGGGAGGGAGGTAGTAACAACAACAAAAATGGATAGGGACTTGGGGGTAATCATATCAGATGACCTTAAGGTTGGCAAGCAATGTGAGAAGGCGGTAGGGAGGGCTGGGGGGATACTGGGATGTATAGGGAGAGGCATCACCAGCAGAAAACAGGAAGTTGTTATCCCTCTGTACAGACAGTTGGTGAGACCCCATCTGGTGTACTGTGTCCAGTTCTGGAGAACCCATCTCCACAAGGACATAGACAGGATGGAGGCAGTTCAGAGGAGGGCAACTAAAATGGTGCAGGGTCTGCAAGAGAAGCCATACGAGGAGAAGCTAAAGGAGCTTAATATGTATACCCTTGAGGAAAGGAGGGAGAGGGGGGTGAGGATAGAAACGTTTAAGTACCTCAGTGGAATCAACAAAGTCCAAGATGGTAGCATCTTTCAGAAAAAGAGATGTGCAAGAACAAGGGGACACAATTTGAAGATAGAGGGGGGACAGCTCAGGGGCAATGTGAAGAAGTATTTTTTCACAGAGAGGGTGATGGATGCGTGGAACAGCCTTCCTGAGGAGGTTGTGTGGTCTGAAAACTGTGGGAGAATTCAAGAATGCATGGGACAGACATAAAGCAATTTTTGTGGGGGGTAGGAAGCAATAGGCTGTTGGTTAAATAGGATCTGCAGCTTATCCTCTAGGTAGGGAAATGGGCAGACTATGTTGGCCTAGCGGTTCTTATCTGCCATTAAAGTTTATGTTTCTATGTTTCTATCTGGAAAAACTAGAGAGGTGGTTCAGGAGTTGGCAGCTTGGCTTGAATGCAAAGAAATGCAAAGTTATGCACATTGGAGCCAAGAATCTGAAGACTGAGTACAGCCTGGGAGGTGCCTGGGTATCTGCATCAGAGGAGGAAAAGGATCTGGGAGTGATGATTATCACTAGTGACCTGAAGCACTCCATGTAATGTTAGAAAGCAGCAGAAAAGGCAAATGAAATGTTGGGCTGCATTTCCAGAGGGATCACCAGCAGCAGGAGGTGGTAATTCTGGCCTTGCACAGGTCATTAGTGAGGCAGTATCTGGAGAATAGTGTACAGTACTGATGCCCATACCTTAAAAAGGACATAAAACAGCTGGAGATGGGACAAAGGAGGGCAATAAAGATGATCATGGGCCAGTAGAGTAGGACATATGAGGAGAAATTGGAGGTCCTGAACATGTACTCCCTGGAGAAGAGGAGAGAGGGAGGGGGACAGGATTGAGACCTTCAAGTGTTTGAAAGGACTAAATATGGTGGATATAGAGTGTCCTTTCAAGCTTAGTGGAAACCAAAACATGAGGGGATGCAGTCTAAAGTTGGGGGGAGAAGGTTTAGGAGAGAAGCTAAGAGGCACTTCTTCATGGAGAGGGTGATGGCAGGTTGGAATGTGCTTCTGGAAGAGGGGGTTTCGCTGAAGACAGTGGGCACCTTCTAGAGAGGCTGGGACAGAGTTAAGGGGAAACTAAGGGCCAAGGGAGGGACAGACAAAGGGGAAGGGTGGTTTGGGTAGGGGAGCAAGGTCAGTAGCTTAAGCTGAGGACCCTGCAATACAAGCAAACTAGACAGGCTTAATGGCTTTATTCTGCTGGCTTCTTCTTATGTTCATATGTGAGAACTCAAAATGGCTCAAAAAAACTGGACTACCTCTTAGCAAAACTGGACAACTGGATAAAGACTCTAATAACTGGGTTATTTGGTCCAAAACCAGACAGGTGGCAACCTTACACAGAAAGCAAACAATTTGAACACTAGATTTTTTCCAAAATATTTAATGTTTTTTTTTATTTGAAAAATATGCATTCATGAGGTAAAGAAATTTACTTTGTATGAGTTAGTAATACAAAAACTTAAAACACGCACTCATTTTTGCTCACTGACAACAGAAAATGTAGGTGCAAGAGTAATTTTGATTTCTTGGTGCCGGCTCTGGTCCCCTGTGTATCTGCAGCCAGATGGACTGTTACCTTGGCACCATGCCCAGAGCCCCTGCACTTTCACAGCCAGTTATCTTGGTGCAGAGCCCAGGGTGCCTGTGCATGCCCACAGCTGGACAGATTTGTACCTTGGCACAGGGACTTGGGGGGCTGCATTCCCCCAGCCATGTGGACTGTTACCCTGGTGCAGGGCCCAGGGGCTACTGCTCATCTTCTGTCAGACAGACTGTTACCTTGTCAAAGAGCCTGGGTGCCCCTGCACATCTGCAGCCAGAGGGACTGTTACCTTTGTACAGTGTCCAGAAGGGCCCCTGTGTGTCCACTGCTGAACAGACTGTTATCTTGGTGCAGGGCCCAGAGAGGCCTCTATGTGTCCATGGTCAGATGGACTGTTACCTTGACACAGGGTCCTGGAGGGGCCACTGTTTATTGGTGGATTGACTGTTACCTTGGTGTAGGGTCTGGAGGGGCCACTGTACATCTGTGGCTAGGCAGACTATAACCTTGGTTTAATGCCTGGAGGGGCCTTGTGCATCTGTAGCCAGACAGACTGTTACCTTGGTGCAAGGTCTGGAGATGGCCATGTATGTCTGCAGTCAGATGGACTGTTACCATGGGGCAGGATTTCGAGGGGATCTCTGTGCATCTACAGTCAGAAAGACTGTTAACTTGGCACAATTCCCAGGGACCCTGTTCATCTGCAGCCAGACACTTAGCTTAGCACATGGCCCAGTGTGCCCATGTACACCCACAGCTGGATGAATAGTTACATTGGCACAGGGACAGAGGGCCCCATCATGCCCAAAGCTAGATGGACTGTTACCTTGGCACCTGGCTTGGGGTGAGCCTGTAGGTCCATAGCAAGATAGACTGTCATATTGGTGCAGGGCCTGGGATCCCTTCACATCTACAGCCAGAGGGACTGTTACCTTAGTGCAGTGCTCAGAGAGGCCCCTGCACATCTGCAGCCAGACAGACTGCTATGGTGGTACAAGGTCTGGAGGAGCCACTGTTCTTTCATGGCCAGATGGACTGCATCCTCAGCACAGGGCTAGAGGGTCCCTCTGTGTGTCTGCAGTCAGACTGTTTCCTTGGCACATGGCCTGGAGGGTCCTGCATGTCCATGTATGTATTGTTACTGTAGCGTTCTGCAGGGCAGAGCCCTGCATGTCCTGCCATGGTGATATTTGGTACCACAATATTTTAATTATCATTACTGCTATAAATGCACAAGACAACTTTTAACTGTTAACCATAACCATGAATGCAATCATTCTCTATGTAGTAGTTTTAGTAAATATGTATTTGTTGTAAGTCATCTTTATGTTGAACAACTAGTAAGGCATTTATTCACTGACCTGTTTTATTCTGCATTTCTTTCACAGAAATAACAATCACTATATACAGTTTATTATTTAGGAGGTGTAGTGCCTGTACAGTACATTTGGGTTAAGTAGGCACTTTAAAGTTAAAACTATATTTACACCTTACTAGTGCAACTGTCGTTTGATCAATTCACTTGTAAATTGGCATGTATGGTATTAGTGCTAGGTTCTCTGGATCCTGTGAATTTCTTAGCAATTGGTTCAGCAGGGGCAATGACTGAGAAGGTTGAAAATACACAAATGAACCAAAATTGAGACTTGTTTTGTTCATTAATAGACCAAAAATCATTGGGATTTGAAATCTGGAACTATCGGGCTTTATAGAGTTTGGCACAAGGAGTCTGTGTTTATAACCATTTTTGCCTAACTTACATCATTTTTGAGATATTAGCAACAATGTGTTTTGTTTTTTTGCACATGTTTAGTAGGGAAACCGAATGTTTCAAGGATAACTGGATTATTGCAAAACCATGTTGTTATGGTTTCATATGAAGAAATGCTTTTGTGAGGTAAACAGATTTGTTTCCGTATGAGTTAGTAATATGAAAGCTTACAAAACCACAAATTTTTGCTCACTGTATAAACAGAAAATATAGGTGGAGGTGTATTGGATGAGGGAAGCCACTGACGCTGACCGCACTCTAGATGGCCTGGTCGGGTCAGGACACAAGTCCACCCAGCTACCACTTGAAGGGAAAAGTACATTCTGAGATGCTTACCATGCAGAGGTAGATTTTTCAGGTGACACCTGGCCAGTGGATGTCGGGGAATTTAGGGGAAGGGGGCCCCGGTCAAATACCACTAGTTGGAAATGTACAAATGAGAGGTGTGAAGCTGACTCAAATGCAAACAAAGAAAGTGTTATTAAACATACCTAAATAACAACAACGCACTAAACATCTAAACTCTAAAAGCCGAAAAGATCTGTATCATTACCAAAGTATTACTATTGCTGTACTATGTTCTATGCATAAGATGAATTACTATTATGGCTGTACAGTCTATACTCTTAATTTCTCCTATGGCTCTATGTTCATTCTATACTTTAAACAAGACATGACAACATTTTGTATTTCATATTGGAAGCCAGTCACCATTGTCTCTGTCTAGACCTTCTCCTACTCTTCCATCCATCTCACTATTGCTTCTGGATTCTAACAGCATCTTGGCTCTGTTCCTCCTCCAGCTTTAGGCTCTTTGGAGAAGATGCTCTACACCCTGCGCTCTGCACCAAAAATATGTATAGAGGTGGAATGATAAGGTGGTGTGCTGTAGTAGTCCAATTATAGTAAATGGTGACTAGATCAAAAGTGTTATGATGACCCAGGTAAGTTGCCCATTGTTTACCAACATTAGTGTCATTCCCAGCAGGTGGAATGGTGGGAGGACACTACAGGTTCTGTGAAGGTGGATGATGATATCACCTGACATAGATAGGCGGGAGTCGAGAATGAGTTTCAGATGCTGCATCGTATTTATTAATAACAAGGTAGGAAGGAAGACACAGTCAAAAGGGCATGGGGAAAATGTAGCACTAATAGATTCCTATAAGAGGAAGACTCTAAAACTGTAAATTCTGGTACTGTTACTCCAAAACTATACAAGCCTCTAAAAACTGTGAACGTACTCTAGATACTGAACAGGTAACTGTATCCTGACCCTGAGGTGCACCTCTATGCACATGGGACTACCCCTTGAGTACTCCAGAGACAGGAACTATTACAGTAAGCAATAACAATACTCTAAAATGGTACAATTTGCAATCTGTGCAAGGTTTTCAAAGTCTCTGTCCATGTGATGGTTGATCGTGCAGTCAGAAAGGGGAAACAAAGGAGAATCTGGAAAGGAGGGGCAAGCAGGCTCACCAATTGGTGTGGCTAATAAAATTTCCATGGGGTCTATAGGGATGTGGAGAGGCTTTTTAAACAGGCCATGGGTCCATCAGCTACACCCCCTCTCCTGGATTGCCAGAAACAAGAAATAAGCACAAGAACTCCATGGCACAAACCCTTTGTTGGGCTGCCAGAATGTAGCAATGAGGAACAAACACAGATGATCCTGCCTCTGGTCCTCTGGTAGACTGCCAGGATGAGATGACAGATGCAGAAACAATCCAGCTACAGTCCTCTGATGGACTGCTGGGATGAGACGACAGATGCAAGAGCAATCCACAGTCTTTCTGTGGAGAGCTGGGATGAGGCAACAGATGCAGGCACCACCCAGCCACAGCCCTCCATTGGCTGCTGGATGAGATACCAGATGAAGGAATCACCCAGCCACAGCCCTCTGTGAACTGCCGGGACAAGATACCAGATGCAGGAACAGACTGAAAGACCCCACAGAAACTGAGAACCAGGATGAAGATATCTTGGAAAACCAGACAGACGGTAGATTTCTGGGCACCAAGACCAGATGAGCCAAGGATAAGCCTAAAAATAAAAAATAGGACATTGATTTGGAGATGGGAATAGAAGATCTTGAAGAAGCTGGGATGAAGGAAAAAAACAACAAATCGGGTGATCAGATCTGCACAGGGCCTGAAAGTAGACTGCTACCAATGGAAAACAACAAATGGGATGTTGATAGGGCTGTGAGATGTGAATGAGGATCTTCCAGAGGATCCCACTGCAGAGCCACGCTGCTCAGGCCAGATACAGATGCTACGGGATGCACCAGTTGAACATCTTTCTGGAGCTGCTGAAGACTGATTCTGGAAATCATTGCTATAGTTCCGGGAGCAATTGACTAGGTGCAAGGCCAAATGAACAGTTGTGGGGCAATTGACCAGTTCCAGAGGTAATTGACAAGCTCCAGGGATAACTAACCAGTTGCAAGGGCAAATACATGTGTTTGGGGCAATTGACCAGTTCCAATGGCAAATAAACAGTTGTGGGGCAATGGACCAGTTCCAAGGGAAACTGACCAGTTGCAAGGGCAAATAAATGGTCTTGGAGCAATTGATCAGCTCCAAGGGCAATTAATTAGTTCCAGGGCAATTGACCATTTGCAAGACAATAAAACACAGTTCAGGTAGTTGCAGGCAATAAAATATAGTTCAGGTAGTTTCAGGCAATAAAACTCAGTTCAGGTAGTTGCAGACTTAATGCCACACTAAGTGCCCCAAGTGCCTGTTGCCCTATGCTAGCCTGATTAGGGAGCTGCTAGCCAACTCTTTCCTCAGATGCCTCTATGGGTGACCCGAAACCCCTTCCCCACCAATGCTATCTCAGTCGCTGTCCTAAAGCTCAGGCAAACAACAGGTGTCCCAGAACCAATCTCCCTCTTACTGGGATGCTGAACCCCTTTTCCAGTAACTCAGGAACTAGGGTGTGCTAATTGAGGTGCAGGGCACCTGGGCTTGCTAGCTCTTCCTTTACTCTAGCCTTGCTGGGTTCTGAAATGCACTGGGGCTTGTCTTACCCCTTTAATCTCCCCTGGAGAATTGCCATTTTAAATATTGCCCCCTAGGAGCTGCCTCTTTTAAATAATTATTTACTTCAAAGAGGGCCTTTCTGCCCTTAGCCCCACCTTATCTCTACCTCTTGGGCTCTCTTTATAAATATTTATGAGCTTCCACTAAGGGTCTCTATGCCCTAGCCTCTCCCCTGGGTGTTGCAATGTCCAAACTCATTTAAATATTTAAATACTGGGCCCTACTTCAGCCCACCCCCTCGGCTCTCAGCCGACCTTCCTAGGTGCCCTAAGTGCTTTTAAACATATTTTTTTCCTTTTCCGAACAGTTTAAATTTGGGCAGACAGCAAACTGGCTCTGGTGCTGTCTCTGACTCACCACCCCAGCCCAGGGAAAGAAACTGCTTTTGAGAGGCAGAAGGCTTCTGGCAGAGTGATGGATTTCTTTCCAGGTGGGGACTGGATGACTCAGGTGACCTCACGGGGCTTTGCGATGCCAATCGCTTCTCCCCCTCTCTCTCTCTCTCTCTCTCTCTCTCTCTTGATGGGGCTTCTGGGGCACCAGCATCACTGAGGGACCAGACAATTTACTTTTTATAATTCAAAATAAAAAAATGGGGCTGAACAGAGCCCACACTGCTGTCGCTGACGCTTTCTTCTCTTTGGAGACCTATTGAAACTTATGTCCACATGACAGTCCTCAAGACTGGTGACCTGAGGCAGCGGAGGACCACAGACGAGCCCCAGGGATGGCTTCATCCTCCAGGTAAGCTCTCCAGTCCTGCTGCACTCTCTGTGTCCTCTCTCCTCCACAGTCTCAATCAACTGCCAGAAAAATTATACTTTTTGGAAAAAGGAGACTTGGAGTTCTGGAACTAGAGCCATTAGTCACTGACTTCTTTCTTTTAAATGATAACACCATGTGCTGGGCAAGAAGAGTAGTCCCAGTATGTGTGTGGCCACAGTTCAGGCTATCTGCTTGGGGGGGCGGGTTCTGAGAGATGGAGCAGGCAGCAAACACACATGTTTTTCTATTAATCAGCAGCTCTGCTCTACTACCTGGTGATGGGAAGAACACACTGCAGGCGGGGACCTCATTACTACTCCCCTATGCTGCCACACTAAATGGGGCCCAAAGGGGCATTTTACTTATTTTTTTAATTTTTGTTGTGTTCCCAAACTTTGGTGCACTACAGAGTGGTGGTTTGTGGTTTCTATGGTTGACATATTAGCCTGAAAGGAAGAATCCCTTGGTATCTGTTATGGGTAGATATTCACTTCTTTAGCTGGAAATATGAAGTTTTTTTAAAATCACAAGTGATGAAAGAATCAATAGTTTATGATTTCATGAGTATACTTTAGTCACTCATGTTTATGCTTTTGCATGTTATTTTGCTTTTGTGACTGTTTCAAATATAGGCAAATTATTGTGTAGTAACAATTTGAAAACAAGGTGGATTTCACAGCTTTAACTAGGTTCATGTGTTTGTTTTTTAAAAAAAGATAAGTTTTCTGTATTTTCAGTGTTTGTGAGTTTAACTAGACAAAACAATGGTGGCCGTCATCACTGGGTATTTGTTTTAGCACAAGAGGTATATCATGTAAATAATCACTTGCGACAGTTTTTTTAATCGTTCAAACTTCATTGTTAACTCAAAAATCATTATAACTCTAAAACAGTATAACATTTTTTTCACCAAACCTTCAAAAGGCACATCTTTGGCACAGACCCCTTCAGACCTGAAAATTTCATGAAAAAATTCAACACTGTCGAGGCTATAGGTGAGAGCAAAAAATATGCAATGTTAAGTATTGTTTTGTTTCTTTTTTTGGTGCTGTATATCTCCAAAATGGTACAAAATGCCGTCACAAAACCTTTAATGTCTTGAGACTCTGACAGCCTGAAGATACATGCACAATTTTGGCCTATTTCATCAAATGATAGCAAAGTTATTAAGGTGTAAAAACTGGGGTTTAATATTGAACAGCCAACTCAATCCTAACTATAGGGTGCTACTGAGCCCTTATAATGTATACATACAGTACAGTATATGGCCCCCATGTTCAAAGCCTGTGTCTGTACCAAACATCTAGATGTGCCACCCAAAAGAAATGGGCTGGCACAATACAATGCTATATTCAAATGAGATGTGCGATCGCATCCCCCTATTTGGCCTGAATACCTGGAATGGTGATGCGCCATGCCCGAACTCCAGATATTCAGCCTGAAACCTGGTGCCATTTGCATGTCATTATGGCCCCATTTACATATGTGCAGCAGGGATGCACCTGGCAGGATGTGCCGGGTGGCCTGCAAATCCCCCAACCCTGGCCAGTCCCGTGCTGTGTGCCCACCCCACAGCACTGAACACCAATTGCTGCAAATGTAGTACTCATGATGGAAATCCCTCCCTGGTAGTCTAGTACCCCCCAATCCCCAAACCCCGATTGTTCTGTAGAACTACAATCACCACATTCCCTGGTAGTCTAGTGGCCCCACTCCCAACCCTGAACCCCTTATGCTGCAAGAAAACCATAGAAAGAAACAGAAGCCATCCATGGTAGTCTAGCAGCACCCCCCCATCCCCAAACCCCGATCACAACTGAATAAATGCATATCCATTTCAATGGTAGTCTAGTGTTCCCCCTAACCACTGAGGTACCCACACCTCACCCTGCTCCCCCTGTCCCTGCATGGCCATGAAGCTGGCGGGCAGCACAGCCCACCGCACACCTCCATGGCTGCCGGCCGACTGAGCTGTTACTGAATGACAGCTTACTGTATGCACTACAATCCCATTGGTCGACACTGTTGATCAATGGGCTTGCAGTGTGTACTATAAGCTTTCATTCATAAAGTTGTCAACTTGTCAACAGAAAATGATGTTTTGAGTTTATTTTGTAAAAAGTAAGTTTCAATCATTTAGGTATTTGTTGGTTGCTGTGGTGTCCATGGCTTTTATTGCTGTTGCCAATATGTAGTCACTATTTAGTTCACTGCTGTTTTTGGTGGGGTTATCACATACTACCATGGAGGTGTGTGGTGGGTTGTGCTGCCAAAATGTGTGGGTACCTCAGTGGGTGGGGGTTGGGTGGTTCACTGGACTACCAGGGAAAAATATGGATTTATTCAGATATGATCAGGGTTCAGGGATGGGTTGGGGGGTGCCACTAGACTACCAGGGAGGGCTTCTGTTTCTTTTCATGGTTTTCTTGTAGCGACAGGGGTTTGGGGTAGGCAGGGGGGCCACTAGACTACCAGGGAATGTGGTGATTGTAGTTCTACAGAATGATCAGGGTTCAAGGATGTGGGGGTACCACTAGACCACCAGGGAATATGGTTCATGCTTTTTTTATGATAAGATCAAGGTTTGGGGATGGGGGGGGGTACCACTAGACTACCAGGGAATATGGTTTGTGTTTTTTATGATAAGATTGGGGTTTGGGGATGGGGAGGTACCACTAGACTACTAGTGAATATGGTCCATGATTTTTTATAAGATCGGGGTTCAGGGATTGGGGGGCTAACCACCCAGGGGCTGGCAGCTGCTGTGCTGCTGTGTGCAGTACAGCAGCATGCCTGTGGGTGGCTACCAGTTAGGCATGTTTTTTACATGTCTAATTTTTTGTGGCACATCTCTGAGATGTGCAGGCAGATGCGCTGCACATCTCATTTGAATATAGAGATGTGCTGCATATTCATGGGCATGCCCCCTGGAGATACGCCGCATACACTATCGCTGTGCTTCAGTGCAGTCGGAGACGCGTGGTGCATCTCCAGCCTTTGAATATAGCACAGCAGTGCATTTCTTGAGATGTGCATCTCAGATCCTCCAGCGCATCTTCTTTGAAAATGTCGCCCTATGTGTGTGTATATACAGTGTGTGTGTGTGTGTGTGTGTGTATGTCTGTATATATATATATAGATATATACACACACACATATATATATATATATATATATATATATATATATATGTGTGTGTGTGTGTGTATATATACATATTCTTTGCAAAAAACTTTGTTAATGCATCGGTTAGGATTGTTGTCACAGTGACAAAAGTGTGCAAATTCAACTTAAGGGTTACCTACCCTAACATCTCCTGCCCTACCCCCCACCCTCACACAACTACAGGCATTGGGGTGTTCACTGGGATCGTCGGCCTAACTCTCACCCCATTCCATTTGTAAGTATGCTGAGGTGTTGTAGTATAGGAGAATGGGGTAAGAGTTAGCGCGATGACCCTAATGAACACCCCAATGCCTGTTGTTGCATGAGGGTGGGGGGTAGGGCAGGAGGTGTTACAGTTGATAACCCTAACATTGAATTTCCACACTTTTGTCACTGTGGAAACAACCCTAACTGATTCATTAACAAAGATTTTGCTAAGAATTTCCTTACTTTTTGAAAAACTGTAATATAACTAGTAAATGGTATGTGTTGGTGGGAGTGCAGGGCCTGCACCAAGCTGCCCATTTGAGCATAATATGTATCTGTGGGAGCGTGGGCCCTCCAGGCTCTGTGCTCCCCCTTACACATAACTATGGAGCCATACAGCAGCCCTATAGGCAAGGAACCCTTGTAACACTAATTTGACAATATCTCAGCAACCGTAGCAGCTATGAAAAAAATTCCAGTGCTGTTGTAATCATGACAGCAAGCCCTCCATGACAGATAAATCAACTAAATCCATATCTTGCATAGCTTTTGATATACAGGCACTGAAAAGCACTGTGGGTGCTAACTTTGAGGGTGTAATACTGGCCTATGCACATGAAAATGAGCCGTTGGAATACTAATTTCCAAATATCGCAGTAACCATACAAGGCAGAGAAAAAATTCAAAATTCATTGTATTCATGACTTTCCAAACTACATCTATAGGGAGACTAAGAATTTTTGCAAAGAAAAATCTGTATCTCAGACCGTTTTTGAGATATGGGTGCCAAAAGTCATCACAGGTGCCGCAGTGTTATCCTATGGGAAATTTCTCAAATTTGGAATGCTGTAACTTTGGGCCAATTGAATATTTTGGTACCAAAGCACTAAAAGGCACATCTGTGGGACCAGGGCTTGCCACCATGCAAAATTTCAGGCCAAAACCACAATCCACCTTGGCACAATGAAGTGTCAAAGAAAACAACACATTAGAAAATGTGTTCGTGCAGTGTTATCATGATTACTTTAATGTTTTTGCTGCAGTCCTATCTCTATAATGGGAATGTCGCACACAGAAAAATGTTGTTAAGGTTACTTCTTTTTATCGTCAATGTTTTTTCGCAGCAACAAAAAATGCCGTGATCAGAAAATGGCAGAATGGTGAAGCAAGTTTGAAAAACATATTTCCAGACCAGCTGGTGAAAAACTAATGCTAGGGTCATGTTCCTCAGGGCCCGATTAGGTAAACACAACTGTTGGTGTTTGCCAAAGGGCATTATTTTTTTACTTACAGCATTTTTTGTGTCTTGCTGACTGAAAACAAGATGGTGGCAGCACGAAAACAAATTCAGTGAGCATGACAACAAAAATGTGTATGTGAAGCTTTTCGTAATGCACGTATAAATTTTCCCATAGGCTATAATAGGACATGAAAAAATTGAATAACTTTTGAACGCAGCAGTATTTTTTCCCTAAATCTTCAAAAGACACCAGTTCAACCCAGGCCACATGTAGACAAACACATCTGAATCCATTGAAATGCATTCTTCAGTCCATTATGGCCAACTGAAGAAATGTGCAAAAGTTGACCCTTTTACATGCTTTGAATGCCCTATGGTTTCGCAACCGTACATCTGAATGAAACAAAACCTTCCAGATCTAGAGATATATAGTTGGCAGTTGAGCATGCAAGATTTCAGGCAAATTGGAGAAACAGTTCCAAAGTTATTAAAGTGCAAAAGTTTAAATTTAACATAGAAATGCCGGTGCAATCCTAACTATACCTGACCTATCAGGCAGGTATAATATATCTATATCTATATCTACATATTTTTTTGCAAAAAAAAAATGTTAATGCATTAGTTAGGGTTCCAGTGACAAAAGTTGGGAAATCTGCTGTTAGGGTTGGAAACCCTAACACCTCAACCCCACCCTGCAGGCAGGAATAGGTGTGGAGTTTGCCATGGGGCTGTCAACCCTAATGCTTACCCCATTCCAGGTGTCTGCAAGCCAAGATGTGTACAGTATATGAGAATGGGGTGAGCGTTATGGTTGATGACCGCACAGCACACCCCATGCCTCTTCCTACCTGCTAGGTGGGGGTGGGGTATTTGGGTTAGGGTGGGGTGGAGTGTTAGGGTTGGAAACCCTAACAGCACATTTCCCAAATTTTGTCGCTGGAACCCTAACTAATGCATTAACAAAGTTTTTTGCAAAGAATTTCCTTACTTTTTGAGCTAGTCTAATCATATCCTTATTTGCACGTGGGAGCACTTGGCCCGGAGGGCCCTGCTCTCCCATTCATGCATAAGTTTTGAGATATTGTAATCATATTATTATTTCCCTGTACATCAGTACATAATGGTATCCATATTTGCATGGGGTAGTGCAGGGCCTGACATCCATCCATAATTTTTGACATACTGTAATCATATCGTTATTTCCTTGTGGGAGAGCAGGGTCACACTAGTATCTATATTTGCACATGGGAGTGCAGAGCCCTCTGAGCCCTGTGCTCCCATCAATTCATAATTTTTAAGATACTATACTCACCTCCAATCTATGGTGTGCAACTTCAAAGAAACACCTCACATTACAATGTTATCCTATGGGAACCGCAGTAAGGTTGGAAACCTGTATAACTACACACCAAATGAATATATTTTCACCAAACCAGCAAAAGGCACATCTCTTGGGCAAGCTCTTCGTACCCTGAAAGTCTCAAACAAAAATTGCTAGCCATGTCTACACAGTGGAGTGAGAAAGAAATGACTGCATGCACTTCACAATACAATGTTAACCTATGGGAAATTAATGAAAATTTAAACCATACACTTCAAGAGCAAAGTAATCTGCCTTCACCAAACTAGCAAAAGGCACATCTGTGGACCAAGCCCTTTGTACCCTGAAAATTTCAGACTAACATACCAAACCATTTCAGTTCAGTATGTTCAAAAAGCACATTTCCAGGAGGTTTATAAAAAAAATTAACACCGATAGAACAGGTCCCGATTACTAGAACATATGTGTTGGTTACTCCAGAAAACATCATATTTTTCTGCTTTTTAACTTTGCTTCCCTCACTAAGAAAAAATAAGATGGTGGCAACATGAAACAAGCATTTGTCAATGCCGAATGTTTGCTTGCTGGCATTGGCATTGGTAGGGTGTGTCTTTGGGTCATCAGGCATAACGGCCACACCATTTCACCACACCCTACCTTGCAGACACCGACAAGTGTTACGGTGTGCCTTGGGGTCTTTGGCCCTTATGCTCACCCCATTCCATCAGGAAATACAGTGAGATGGGTGCAGTATAGGAGAATGGGGTGAACTTTGGGGCTGAAGAGTCCAAGGCACACCTCAATGCCTCTCACTGGCTGCAGGGTGTGGGTGGAATGGAATGGTATGAGCATTACAGGTGACAATCCAAAGTCACACCCATGATGCCTGTCGGTCTCTACATGGTGGGGTGTTATGGTGGGAAACCCTAACGCCTCAGGCATTCATTGGTATTTTCACTCCAAATATTCAACATGGGTTTTTTGTAACCCCCACCTTATGAACAGTGGTAATATCAGTTTGTTAGCTAAAAGCTGATTTTGCACAGTGGCTACGGCATTTGGCACCACAGGTGCGAAAACACATTTCAAACAGGATGTAAAAAATGACAGCTGTACTGTTCATGGGGAGGTGTAAAAAATGGCAATGCTGAAAATCTGCAGTGAAAATAGTAAAAAAACTGATGAAGTAACAAACATGCATAGAAACTGCACAACACACACCCTTAATGTAATTACTTTGGGGATTTTTTACAGCAGATTGTCAACACAGGCATTTTGGGACCTCCGCTCATGAACAGTGTCGCTGTCATTTTCTTAATCTGTTCTGAACAGTGATTTCCCACAGTGACCACGCATTTCTGCGCAGAAAGTGTGAAAACACATTTTGGCCATGCTGTGAAAAATTACAGCTGTACTATTCATAAGGAAGTGTGGAAAAATGCCAGTGGTGAAAATCTGGACTGAAAACATTACAAATTCATGAACTTATGAGGGTGCGTGGAAACAACGAAATGCTCGCTCGTAACACAGTCATTTTATGGACTTTTGTCACCAGATTTTCAACATAGCCATTTTAAGACCTCTGCTCATGTACAGTGTCACTGTGATTTTTTTAGTCTGTCCCAAACATTGATTTCGCACACCGACTGTGCCATTGTGCACTACATGCATGGGAACACATTTTGGGCAAGATGTGAAGAATGACAGCTGTACTGCTCATAAGGAGGTGTGGTAAAATGGCAATGTTGAAAATCTGGAGTGCAAATATTAAACATTCGTGAACTTACGAATGTGCATAGGAACTGTGCAATGCACGCTCATAAAACAGTCATTTTTGATAATTTTTTCACCAAATTTTCAACATTGCCATTTTAAGACCTCTGCTCATGAACAGTGTCACTGTGATTTTCTTAATGTGTCCCAAACATTGATTTCACACACCAACTGTGCCATTGTGCGCTACATGTGCGGAAACACAATTTGGGTGAGATGTGATGAATGACAGCTGTACTGCGCATAAGGAGGTGTGATAAAGTGGCAATGTTGAAAATCTGGAGTGCAAATATTAAAAATTTGCGAACTTACGAGTGTGCATAGGAACTGCACAACGCACGCTCATAAAACAGTTATTTTGGAGAATTTTTCCCCAAATTTTCATCATAGGGTTTTTGGGGGCCTACCTCATGAACTGTGACACTGTCATTTTGTATATCAGTCCAGAAAGGTAGTTTCATGCAGTGACCATGAAATCACCTTTCAGGACTGAATAACAAAATGACAGTGCAAGAATTCATGAGGTGGGGTCCCAAAAACCCCATGTTGAAAATTTAGTGAAAAAATTCCCAAAAATGCCTGAGATATGCATCAAAGTTGAAAAAGCCTTATTTATTTCATCATACAGCTTACCAGCATTTCCTCAGTTTGTGGTCAGCTTTGAAGAGTGCAGACGTGTTCCCAGTGCACCGAAGATCATCGCGCTGGACTAGGGAGGTAAGTATGGGGTGAGGGGGTGTTGAGGGGCAGGGTGCGCAGAGGCTGGGTGTGGATGGGGAAGAGGGTCAAGACATTCAGTGAGGGAACGTTTTTTCTTTCTGTTTTTTTTTCTTTGAGGAAGATGACACGGGACATTTGCCACGCTGGGGTGGGCTCCCAGTGTGGCAGCTGGAAGTTATTTTTTGGGAGGCGGAGGAGCCGATGGGGGATTGGGCACCCCCATTGGCCATAGAGAAGTTTGCCATGCTAGGGTGGGCTCCCAGCATGGCACCTGGAAGTGTGTTGGGGCAGCAGACGGACGTTTGCCACACTGGGGTGGGCTCCCAGCATGGCACCTGGAAGGCTGTAAACTCTGTTGGGGGGAGTGCAGTGCAGCTGATGGGGGATTGGACACCCCTGTTGGCCATACTGTGTGTGTGGGGGGAGTGCATGAGCATGCTGGGGTGGGCTCCCAGCGTGTTACTTGTTTGGTGGGGAGAGAAGCTGTCTATGACAGCTCTTTCACTGCAGTGCCGACGTGTAGGCACTTTGCATACTGCTGATGCAGTATGCAAATTGCCTACATACTGCAGTGCTTTTCTTTCAAATGTATTCCACTGCATTTGCAAACGCTCTCATAAACAGCTTTTACATTCATTGGCATGTTGGGGCCATGCCTACAAAAGGCAGCAGGGCATTGGAAGTAGGGAGGCACACCTTCGAATTCTCATATGGTGGCACTATGTTTTTTGCACATGCATGCAAGCAAAATAAAAAGATTCCCCATTTGCAACAAAGGATTTCCCATTTGTGATAAAGGTTTGCCCATTTGTGACTAAGAATCCTTTTTCAAGGTGAGCATCTAACTTTTCCCATTGAAAATAAAGGGAACTCTTAAAAGGCTCATCTATGACCCAAGACCTTTATGCCTTAAAAATTTCAGACCCAAATCCCAAGCCATTTTTTCTCAGCAGCACGACAATCAATTTGACCAAAAACAGTAATTTTCACATTTTTTGACACTCCATATGTCTTCACCCACACGTCCGAGCACAAGAAAACCTGGCACATCAAGAGATCATTGGTCCCTGATGGTGCATGCAAAATTGCATGGAAATCAGTTGAACAGTTACAAAGTTATTAAAGTGCAAAATTTTGAGTTTAACATAGAAGTGAAGAATGAACCCTAACTATAGGGATGCAATGGCACCCCTAAAATATATATTATGGTATGGTATTATATGGTATTGATATGGCATGGTATTATAGGGGCACAGTTGTGCCCCTATAGTTATGGTTGAATAGCCTGTTTAATGCACCCACACATTCGACCACAACACAACTTGGCACATCAAGAGATCTTTGGTCCCTGATGCTGCATGCAAAATGTTATAGAAATCAGTTGAATGGTTGCGATGTTATTAAAGCACAACATTTTGAGTT
The DNA here is from genome assembly GCA_016271365.2 of Neoceratodus forsteri. Classification (NCBI taxonomy): domain Eukaryota; kingdom Metazoa; phylum Chordata; order Ceratodontiformes; family Ceratodontidae; genus Neoceratodus; species Neoceratodus forsteri. Next base: position 777,578,336 of record CM028137.1, read on the forward strand.
TAGCAAAGAAGTGAAGAATGAACCCTAACTATAGGGCACAACCATGCCCCTATAATAAAATTATGTATCTCTGCACCCAAACATCTGACCAGAATGACATCTGGCATATCAAGAGATCTTTGGTCCTGGATGGCATGTGTAAACTTTCATGCAAATTGGTTGACTGGTTGTAAAGTTATTGAAGTGCAAAAAGCATGAAAAAAGAGTCCCCATTTGTGACAAAGGTTTGCCTATTTGCAACAAAAAATCCTTTTTTGAGGTGAACATCTAACTTTTCCCATTGAAAATAATGGGAAACTTTAAAATGTAATAACTTTTGAATGGATCCATGTTTTCTCACCAAATCTTCAAAAGCCGCACCTGTGACCCAAGAGCTTTCTATTCAAAAAATTCAGACCAAAATCCCAAGCCATTTTTGTGCAGTAACATGACAAAGAATTTGACCAAAAATGGTAATTGTCACATTTTCTGACACTCTGTATCTCTACACCCACACATCCGACCACATTGAAACTTGACACATCAAGAGATCTTTGACCCCGATGGCACATGAAAGTTTCATGGAAATCGGTAGAATGGCTGTGTGTTATTAAAGTGCTACATTTTGAGATTAACATAGAAGTGAAGAATGAACCCTTACAGGGGTGCAACCATGCCCCTATAATAACACTGTGTATCTCCGTACCCACACCTGCGACTGAAATGCAAAATGGCACATCAAGAGATTTTTGGTCACTGATGGCGCGTGCAAAATTTCATGCAAATTGGTTGAATGGTTGTGAACAATGGCGTCATGCCCATGGGGCCCGAGGGGGCATGTGCCCTCCCCAAATACTGAGTAGCAGATTAACATAATTTCATTCTGCGCATACACTTTTTTAAGGTCCTGGGGTCCTAAAAACAAAAGTAGTGTTTTTCATGCTTTTTATCGGGGAGGGGCAGGTTCAGAATCAACTGTGAATGAGTGCGTCGTGCAATGAGAAATGGGAATAAAAGACATCTGAATGGGACATCGGTTTTCAAAACAGCCACTACTATGTTGTTGCTGACTGGATTCAGTGTTTAGCGCCTTGAGGCTCGAAGACAGAGCAAGCGAGATGAGACAGTGACAACAGACAGTTGATTGGTGGTAAATTCTGCAAACCAGCAGCAGCCAATCACAGTGCTGGCAGTTACCACCAATCAACTGTCTACAGGTGGCACGGTAGCTGAGGCGTGAGCAATAGATCCCCACGAGAGGCGACGAGGCGTCAAGTCTGTTAGCGCCACTCTGATGAGTAGCTTTACTAGCTTCCATCACCAAAGTCGCAGACAACGAGAGGCAGAGGCAGTGACTGTCAGTCACTCAGTATTCAGTAAAGAAATAGACAGAACTCAGTCGGTCCAGCCGGTTGTGTTCAACTTTCAAACCAGGCTTGGAGATCTGGACAGGCGGTAAATAATTAAAGTAACCCTAGGCTACTGGTACACCCGCCAATGCCTCTGATCCGATTATAGCCACAGCTACATCAACATAGAATGCAAGTGAAAATGGGATCCGGTTTAAATAGCTCAACCAAAACCGCACGTTCAATATTAGCGCTGTCAAAATAGCTTAGTGTTAAATAGCGTGTCACTAAATAGCGCTTACATTTATAGCGCCAGTCATTACCAGCAGCGTGTCCTCCAAACAGCTGGTGTATCAATGACATGGGAGAGGTTCTTATATCTTATCAGTGTCATCCTGACATATAGATGTGGGCAAGGTTTATAAAGATGCTTATAATACCCCTGAAGACAGCCAGGAGATTTGGGGCTTACAGTACGATAGAGAGAGAACAAGGCTCTACTACTGAGAGTAGTTAGTTGTGAATGGGGAGGAAGGCAGCCCACCACAACCACACACACACACACCTTTTTGCTGGTCACTGGTTTCTAATACAGCTGTGCTGAGGTGCAGCGAGCATATGGTGGAAGTCTAGCCAGACAGCTCAACGTGCAGCCGCCAGGTCCGGGCACCATAGATGATGGAAGGATCGGGGTACTGAAGCACCTAGCAAGTGCCTGCTGTAGTCAGTGCATTCGGACAGGAGAAAGGGACGGGAAGGAACCAACCACAGCCACCGACGTGGCAGTGCACCCAGCAGCCTAATAAATAAGCAATAAATTAAACTCATTGGAGCAGCAGCAGCTCCCGCATCTGTCAGGCAGTGCAACCCGAGTTAAATTGTCAGCTACACAGGGAGAGAAAAGGAGAAACTCAGGCTGCTTCGCAAGCTCTTCTAAGGGTGCACAACCCACTCTCAAGTAAGTAGATACTTTAATTAATGAATTAGTGTTCATTCCCTGTGCAGAGGTAGCAGCAGCAGTGGCTGACTGGGGCTCCTTGGCCATTGCATCAAGGTTTGCTGGGCACTCCTGCGCCACCCGAAACCTTGGAGCACAGTTGTGAAACCTGAAGCTGCCACCTTCCACTCATTCCATGCCATAAGATCAAGACCTATGTGTATTTAAGCACATACTATAACTTGTATCATCACATTCAGAATTCCGAAAGAAATCTTGTTCTCCTGCAGATACGCTATTAGCACACAAACCCAATGCTTCCCCCTAGATGGTGTCTGTAAAGTGTGTATTTGACATTCCTTGAACTGGAGACAGGTTTCTCAGGCGGCAACTTAACAGAAGGTTAATCCTCAATGGGAAACAAAAAAACAATGCTGCATATCCCCAAGCCAAAAAAATGCTTAATCTGGAGAACACAGTTGTATTCGTTAGTCACCCAAGAATTGTAGGCAGTGTAGAACTAACATAAAAAGAATGCCACTGAAGAAAAACTCCCCCTGTGAGCATGTACAAACAATTAAGTAACAGCAAGGCAAAACAGCTCAACAAGGTGCAGAGTGTGCGGAAACAAAAAAGGTCAATGGAAAGCAGCAAGAAACCGCACCACTCATTGTTGGGGTTGTGTATTGTTTCGTGGGACGTTAATTTAGCATTAGCAAGAAAACACGTTGCGGAACTGGTATGAGTGCTTGCAGAAGGCATCTCAACTTCTGTGGTCCCTATTTGTAAGGGACTTTCACTTCGGTTTCCGAGCTTGACTTTTCAACTGTCATGCAGAGCTGCTCCGTTCAGCTGATTGTTCCTTCTAGCTGCACTTTGGCTCCGCAGGTCCCTGCAGCCTTCAGGTTGGGTTACATCTCGGACTCGGGGGTACTCAGGTCAGGTACGCAGGCATTTAGCAGATCGCAAACCAGATGCATGGCACACCACTTATGCAAAAGGTAATCTGAAACTGACCATAATAGGCACTTATAAGGTGCCCTGAACTGAAAGCAGAAAAATAATTCCTTACTTTCAATGAGAAGATTACTTTAAAAAGAAAATAAAGTTCAGTGAGTAATTTAATTAAAATAAATCTAAACAAAAGAAAAATGGGACTTGGTTGTAACTATCTAAGAGACAATGCCTTTTAGAGTGTGTAAAATGGCAAATTGCCCTGGTCAGAAAGCTGTGTTACAATGAAAGGTCCTAAATTAGGCTTCTAGAAAGTTATTTAAAGGTGAAAATCCTAAAAAAGTATTAAAAGAGCAACCAAATTGAGTTGGGGGGGGTTCCATCATACTAAACCCTCTATGCATCTCCAAAGCAGAGATATTCCTGTACAATTAGTATTAGCCATAATGTACTCGGTCCATCGAGACATCTGCCCCTTTCTAATAGCCAGTTTGTTTCTGGCTACTTTCTGTCCACGTGTATGTACAATTGCCATACTCTGCTTGGGAAGCTTGCTGGATTACACTGCTAGAGCTACCAGAGCATAGGTAGTTATAATTTCTTGAGATGAATTGTGATTGCTATTCCATATCTAGCTATTCAGCAGCAGCCTTATTAACATATATGCTTGTGTAGCCTGTGAACTTGTAATTGACTGTCATTTGGGTTGGTCTTTAGGGTTAGTCAGCTCTTATTGGAGATAGTCGACTGAGTGATCTGTAAGGCAGACAAATAAAATTATTTTAAAAACTTAAGTAACTTTGAAATACAGCTACTGACCGAAGGATAAAGGCTGTTCTGTTCTGTACGCTATTGTGCTACTCGGCTAATTTTACTGCGCTATATAGAAGGCTTGCGATATTTTGTGCACGCTAATTGTTCTTGCACTATTGATGACACGCAATTTTAACATTAAACCAGTGAAAATACGCGGTTTCTTTGGTTTTGGTCTAAACACACACAGACTGCAATTATAGAACAAAAGTAGAATAAATCGTTTAAAAACAAGATGTTAAACCATTTATTCTACTTTACAAGGATGGCCCACCTTTTCTGTTGCATCATGTGGAGCTCATCGACTCCCAGCTGCTCCTCCTCACTCCCACTGTACTCCAGAAGTCAGACTCGATCGAAGCTTGTTGCTCTAGATGGAGAGAACCTCCCCAGTCTGGGAAAGGAACCCCATCCTCAGCTTCTTGCCCCCCTGCTCCTCTCCCTCCTTCTTGGTGGTGGCAGCAGCAGCGGCGCACAGATGCTCTACACTTAGCTGCATGATCATGGGGGTGCCGTGTGTGCAGTCCTGTCCTGGCAGTGTCACCCCCTGCAAAGTGCCCGCTCAGCTGCTTTTAGCAACACATAAAATTTGGGACATACTTTGAGAAAAAAAATACTTTTTTCCTTATCGTCCCACCTTCGCTATTTACTTTACCCCCATCAAGCAAAGTCAATCGATCCATCTCCATGCTTACGTGCCTGAACAATAACAAAAAAGTGTGTTATCCCCTCATCCGTAAAAGTTATCTCTGTGCTGCCTTCTGGTAGCTGGTCAGCTGTTTCATTCTGTCCTGGTCCTCAGTCAAACTCGTTATTCCTTCTCACCCCCCTCACACTTTGCTTCATGAAAATTACATGTAAAAATGGGAAGATGGGGCACAGATGATTGTCATTATTTTCCATCAGATTCGGTTTATATAGCCAGACCATAGAAGGTTTTAGAAATTGTTTGAAGACATATTTATTTAAGCAGGCCTTCTCAGGAACATAATGAGTTGAAATTTATATGGATTTTTTTAAATATGTTTTATATGCTTTATGATGCGTGGTGAATTTTTAATGTTATAAGTGTAAAGGCACCCTGAGCTGTTGAAGGGTGCCTTATATAAATAAAACTTACTTACTTACTTACATGTATGTAAGTCTGCATAAAATGTACATATGCTGGCTGTATATTAGGATTATTAGAAGAATGAAGTATAATGAAGGTGTAAGAACCACCCACTAAATTGAACCTTGAACAGAATGTATTTTTTTTTTCAGCAGTGTTCATTCGATGACTATGAAGTCAGTTCCAGCCCTGCCCATTGCTCAAGCTGATCTCCAAAACTGGTGTCTGCAGTTCTGCCAAGTGCCCGCTTCATCAATTATTCTTGCATCTGTACATCATGTTGCTCACAGTAATGCCCTCCACTGCCCTGGGCCCCGGTTCCGACCAGCACCATTAATGCTCTGCTTTGAACGATGCCTGTGTGTGCGGAGGGGGTGGGGGTCGGCCATGTGGTAAGCCTGCAGATGCTGGGTTTCTGCTGCTGTGACCCTCAGGTCGCTTTCCATACTGTTGCCTGCTGTCTCACATTGTCCTGGAGCTTGCAGCCCTCGCTCACTTAGGTGTCCACACTGCTTCCCACTACTCTGTTAGCCAGGTGGTGGTAGCTGCTGTGATCCCTGTTCCACGATCCATTATGGTGGCTGTGACTTCTGCTAACTGTCATGCTGTCCTTCTGTCACTGCTAACATCCATGTTGGTGAGTACCACCTGATCCATTGTCCCTGCTGCAGCACACTCCTGTCATTTTTCTCATTCTCTCACTCCAGGTGATACACACCCCTCTGGTTCTGCTACCTACAAGGTGGCAGGTCTTCTTCGTCACCTGTCCCACAGTCTCTCATCCCACTGGCCTGATCCTGCTGCCTCTTCTCCAGTACCTCATTGCCCTCTCCTCCCACTCTCTAGCAACCACATTCTCACTCCCTGGACTTTCACCACGTAAACAAGTGCTGACTACCCTATCGAGATAAGTGCCCCATCCTATGAACCTGCTGTCAGGAAAGACTACAATGTGTGTTCAGTGAATGACGTTGTCATACAGGTAGTCTTCCCTGACACTGGATTTTTTTGATAGGGATAGAAATCATGGTTACATTGTAACAAATAACTGTATAACTAAGTAACCTTTAAATACTTAATGTACGAACCTAGTTTGAGCTTTTAGAATGGGGGGGGACAGTTGAAGTTGTTGTTGTTTAGAAATGTCATACTTCATTGTGTTTAAAAATTTTAATCTCGCTGTGTAGGTTTACATTGCAGTAACTTTAACTTTTCCATTCTGTATGATGGTAGTGTGATGGGCATACATTCAGTTCTTCAATTATTCAGTACACAGTGTACCGAATAATTGAAGATGTTACACAGAGCAAATGATGTCTTACTGCTGGCTATTCATATATTGGTTCACAGTCACTGTCAGTCTTTCAGGTCAGTCATGTTTCAGGTCAGTCTTCATGCATGTGCATCTATCAGCTCCTTACATAGTCCATTATGTGTCTATGTTTTCACAAGCCACTGACACAGCAGTCCTCAGTCATCTCATCTGTCCTGCCATGCTAGTACCACTGTGGTGTTTTTTTTGGCAGTCACGGTACTGCTGTGAAAAATACCTTCTGCAGGTACAGATAATATCTCATGTCATCCAATGTATGTATTATGTTGCAGTACTGGTATATTTGCATGATCTATGGCCATCATATCCTTGCCACCTGCTTGCAAGTTAAAGGTGACCTGCAAAGACAATTCACAGCCTGCTCACGTCCACACCTACCTTTTAGATACAGCTGCGAGAGTTCAGGGTTGCAATATTCAAAACTTGACATGCAAATGGGGCCATAATGTATGCAAGGCACACATAGGGCCATTTGCATGTCTTTATGGCCCCATTTGCATGCAGGTGCGCCGATCCCCGACTACTTGCGCCTGGTGCCCTGCCAGGCAGCAGCCGTCGGGGACCGACGCCCCCTGCAGCCCGATTGCAGGCATCTGTATCTAAAAATAAATCGTTCCAATATCCCAGTGGACCTCTATCTGCCCGATCGCGGGAATTTGTAAAAAAAAAAAAAAGAATACTTCGTCCTATATCCCTGGTGGCGAAGGTAGGAGTTGCGCATGCATGGCTCTGCACATCCCGGGCCTGCATACATTACTGATGCAGTGTGGTGCATTGGGATTTGTGCTGCGCACTTTTCCCTTTTGAATATCACACCGGGGCACATCAGTGGGTTGTGCATGGCGCAACCCTTTTGAATATCTGGGCTTTTTGAGATTGCGCTCTCAATCCCTGTGGCAGATCACAGCAACTCCAGGGTAGGGAGGGAAAAGAGAACTGTCAACAAAATCTTTTTGTAATGTTGTTTTGTCACACTGATTACACATCAAAACGGGTGGCAGCTTTATTCAAATGTCCATTCCTTTTGCGATTGTAATCACTGTCCACATAATGGGGGCCAAAAAAAACAACTGTGACAGACACTCGGGATGTAGTCTGTGACAGAAAACCACAAACCCCAAAACACATCGTTCAGTTTTTCTCACTAAGTGCAGTAATATCCTCCAGGATGGGCAGTATTGTGCTATACCGGACCTTCCAGGGGCTATAAGGCCCTCCGCCTGTGGCGCCGTGCCTTATTATGTCCCTGTGCGGCCCAGTATAGAACAATACTGCCCACTCTGTTGAGTATTATTGCTTAAGTAGTCCACCATTTTTGTGATATTTTAATCACCACTACCCCATTGCTGCAGCTTTTCATTTATTATATGCTATTCTCTCTGTTTCTCCAGTCTTCATTCAGCCAGCGTAGCAGTAATAGTCATATTGTCATTTTGTCAGGTGTTATCATTTAAATTGTGCTCTGTTAATGTGCTCTGCATCAACTTCAAGTGAATATATTCCTATCCCTATTAGTGTTATAATCAGCCATGCCCAGCATGTTGGTTGAGCATTGAATTCCTTCATTGCCTGTAGTAGCTGATGCATGTCACAGGCAGAGCAATATGTGTAGGGCTAATAGTCTTTACTCCAAGTGTGCTAATAACCCCACATCGTGTGCATTTAGATAGAGCAGGTCACAATCTATAATCCTGTTATCATAAAGGTGTGGTGGTCATTTGTGTGTCATTGGGTAACTGAAGTAATATAAATGAATGTTAGTGAGAAATCACCTGTTTGTATCACAGCTGAGTTTAGTCACTCCGGGACAACAAAAAAAATAGGAGGGACTACTGGTTGGGTGATGAGGATGGGAATCACTGAGGAGGAAAAGGACCTTGGTGTGTCAGTTACAGGGAGCATGAACAGTTTGGCCAGGTGCAGGAAAGCAATGGGCAAGGCAAACAGGATGCTGGGTTATATCGCAAAGGTTTGCACATCCAGATATAGGGAGGTGATCCGGCTTGGTATCATGTATGACAGTATGACATTTTAAGAAGGAGTGGGATAAAGCAAGAGGAAGGGTCTGCATGGTGGGGACAGTAACAGGTAAAGGAGGGACAGTGGGGGAGGAGGTTGGGGTAGCTGCAATCTAGGGTACTAGCTGCACACTCTAGCACAGTGTTATAGACCAGTTGGTCTGTTTCTGCTGATAGATTCGTATGTTCATATGTATTTAATATCCATTGCACAAGCCTGGATTATTTATATAAGCAAATAACAATTCCGAGTTTTTATGTGACACAACTCAGCTGGGATACAGACAGAATATTTCGGACAAACATTGATTTATACCACTTCAGTTACCAACTGAGACACAAATTACCAACTCTTTATGGTGCCGCTCCTCTGAATATCTCCCCTCCATATGTGTTTTGAATCTGGTGTGTATTCATTTCACAAACTTCCAGTTTTATATGTAAACAACAATCAAAAACACACAGACTCATTAGTCAAATAAAATTATTTTATTTCTTTACTAGGAAGAAGGAAGACAGTTTGAGGTGATAAACAATTCAGCAAAGTAACATTTTTACATTTTTCAAAACTAATTCCAGTACTTCAAATATACAAGGGCAAGATAACATCATTAACTAACATCGCATCAGTCAGCATAGCAGCAGTGCAGCTGTTACTCATGTTGGAGATAATGTAGAACAACAAGGTATGTCAGTGTTAAGAGTTAATCGCTAATACAATAAATAATTTGCCACTCCCATTGTTGGATGGTGTGGTTCAACTACAGATAGATAGATATCTATAGAGAGAGATAGATATAAATATATATATACATATATATATATATATATATATATATATAGAGAGAGAGAGAGAGAGAGAGAGAGAGAGAGAGAGTTAAGACTATGTTTATCTTCTTTAACAGACGCAGCTGCTGACATGCAGATGGAGACACAGTTTACAGTACCTAAGGATCATCTAGCTAGGGAGGAGTATATAAATAAAGGGCCGATTCAGAAGTGTTTACACAAGTACCCACAAACACACTTTGGAAACAGGAAAAGATCTTTTAACAAAGGACGGTTCTCAAAATATAATTGGTTAGAATATAATAGTGCAGCAGATGCAGCTTTCTGCTTCCCATGCAGAGTTTTTGGTATTGATACAGCAAAATATGACACAACATTTTCTACTGAAGGGTTTAAAGACTGGAAAGTAGCCTTGGAGTCAGGCAGAGGTATCAGTAGCCATGATAGCAGCAAACACAATCTTGAAAATGTTGAAAAATGGCACCTCCATCTTGTTACTAAACCGCTAGATGAGCAGTTATCTGAACAGAGGACAAAACAAATGCATCTAAAATCAAATCAGAGACAGAATAGGTATAATGCTGTCACCCGACTTGTTGATATTACTGCTACGCTGGCTCACTTGAGACTGCCATTTAGAGAACATGATGAGTCTAAGGAATCAACAAACAGGGGTGTATTCAGAGAAATAGTATCTTTACTTGCAAGATATGACCCAGTGCTGAAACAACACTTAGAATTGGCTTCTAAAAACCCAAAGGGCTACCCAAGTTACCTGTCAGCTCAAAGCCAGAATGACTTAATCATGAGTATTGCAAGACATGTGAGGACTACAATAATTGATGAAGTAAAACAGTCTGTATATTTCGCAGTTTGCCTTGATACAACTCCAGATGCTTCAAAACAAGACCGGTTATCTGTGGTTTTACGCTATGTTCGCAGAGATGCCACAATTCATGAATCATTAATTAATGTCATTCATGCAAAAACAGGAACAGGTGACAGTTTAGCAAACTATCTTTGTGAAACACTGCAGCAATGTGACCTTAGTATTTCTAATGTAAGGGGGCAAGGATATGATGGCTGTGCAACAATGTCTGGGGCTTACAGAGGGGTGCAGGCCAGAATTAGAGAAACTTGCAGCAAAGCATATTATGTTCATTGCTATGCACACCGTTTAAATTTGGTCGTTGTTGACACTTGCAGCAAAATCACCCCAGTCGTAATTTTTTTGGTGTCCTTGAGCAGTTATACACATTTATTGAAAATTCCACTAAAAGACACAATCTATTTCTTGCTGTACAGGAACAGTTCTTAACTGACAGTGCTTCACATAGTTCTCATAGAACGTATACTCTTAAGCCACTTTCTGCGACTCGGTGGCCTAGCAAAATTGATAACTGTAGAGCACTGCTTGCAACCATTGAGTCTGTGATGCAAACTCTTGCAAAAATTCAGGAAGATGGCTCTTTTGATAGAGAGACTGCTAGCACAGCCATGGCCCTCAGTAGGTCAATAGACTTTCATTTCTGCTTCTATTTGATACCATTTGACAAGATTTTGTCCATTACAAATGTAGCCTCAAAATATCTTCAGTCTATTGAATTAGACATATCTGTGGCAGCTGAGATGATTGAGGACTGCAAAGCTGAGCTACTGTCATTGAGGACTGATGAAAGCTTTGAGCAGATATGGCTTAAAATGGAGATGGTAGCATCCAAAACAGCTGTAGAATACGTTGAGCCACGTATTAGAAAGGTGTCCAGAAAAGTTGACGTAATGTGGCAAAATTAATCAAATTCATCTGGAAAAGATAAACTCCGATATGAGTTCTACGTTGCAACACTAGATCTTTGTATACAGGGAATAACTGACAGATTTAGCTCTGAAACACTTCCATTGCTAAAACATGTTAGTTGCCTAACAAATCCTTCTACTGAAAAGCTTGACGACCTGAAACAGTTAGTAACATATTATGCAGGAGACATAGATGCACATTTGGTAGAACAGGAGTATAAACTCCTGATTCATAGACTATCTAGAGAAACACCACCACCAGTTACAGTAGTTGATGTGTATCAATTTATATGTGATTGTAACTTGCAAGATGTATACTGTCAAATAGAAACACTCTACAGACTGGTTCTCACTCTCCCTGTAACATCATGCAGTAATGAAAGAAGCTTCTCTGCTTTGAAATTTATTAAAAATCGCTTAAGAACAACAATGGGGCAAGAACATCTTAATGACCTTATGGTTATTGCTGTGGAAGCTGAGAGATCTTAGTCTGTTCAGCTTGACAAAATCAGAGATTATTTCTGGAACTTGACCCATAGACGGTAGGTCACACAGTTGACCACAACTTAAGACAGATGCAAGCACAAGACTGGCTAGTTAACACTGAACTAAGGGACTGACAGTGGGCAGATCATGACACAGTAGTGTGACATGAGGTGTTAGCCAGCAGTAACATCATTTTAAAATACTACCCCAAAAGTTACAAATATTATTTCAAACGACAGGACGTCTTGCTGTATTGTGACTCCTACTTCTGTATGTGAAATGTGTGTACTATGTAGCTAAGCCCGGGTTGCCCCAGAAAAGGGGGCCTTTGGGCTCAGTGGGCATACCCGGTTATAAAAATTTAATATATATGCCACAAAGCAAGCTGCATTCTTACTATTTGCATTTAGACCCAGCACTTGAACTGCTCCAGAGAGGAAAGGGTTAACTCTATCCAAGACCATAGAACGTTGTGCTCGAACTCAGATTTCAAACCTCTACCTCTAGCCCATGTCAGTGCAACCATCAGATTCTTTACTCCGCCTAACTGATATTGCACCGGATATTTCTCCTACTCGCCTGTATGGTTTTGGTAAAAATCAATTGGTTAAATCAACCGTTTTTCTTTATTTTCAGTATCAAATCTCTGTCTATGGTATGGATAGTGTAGCTATGCAGATAGTGGCAGATTTAGTGTAGAAATTGCTTTTTCAGTTCCCATCAGTCAGCACGGTTGGGAACTGAAATACATTTGATTCTTTTGCTTATTTGTTTTTTTTCCCTAATTCTCTTGTGAGTCCCAGTTACGATAGTTTCTCTGTGCTTTCTCTCCTTTTCCTCTAATATTCAGAATTCTGACCAAGATCAGGTATCAGCCATGCACTAGTAGTCTGGTAGCATCCGATTGGGCCAGACAACCTTGGTATCCTCTGCTTATGTCTCTAGCAGTTTCTCTCCCTTGTTTCTGCCCAGCAGACATTACCTCCTGACCGCCTCTTGGGGAAGAATTTGGTATCCCAACCTTCACTCTCTCAGGCTCAATGCCTGGCTCTTGAAGAGTTAGAGTATGCAGATCTGAATCTCTCACAGGGAGTAATGGATATCCTTAAGGTTTATAGGAAACCTTCCACTCGAAAAACGTACAATACTGAATGGAAAAAAATTCACTATCTGGTGTTGTCAGAAACACACACAGCCAAATTCAGCGAGTATTTCCACAACAGTGGACTATCTGGTTCACCTTAATGGGTTACGCCATAGGCCTGCTGCCCTCAAGGCTCACTTAGCAGCTGTGTCTGTTTTTCTGTCTGCAGGGGAGCAATCTTCCCTTGTATCTCATCCTGTTTTCATTATGGTTTTCTTAGGTCTGTTTAAATTTACCCCCCTCCCTTTATAGGAATGATTGTACTTAGTTATGGTGAAATAGGTAACGGTAGGCCTGCCACTAAAAGATCTATTGCCAGATTGATTGTCTCCTGTATCCACTTCTGCTATTTAAAACTAGGCAAACAGTCACCCTCAGGCCTGAAGGTACACTCAAGCAAGGGTACAGCTGCTTCCTTCGCAGCTGCCAGGGATCTTCCCTTGGTGGAAATTTGCAAAGCAGCCACCTGGAAAATGGTACATACATTTACCAAGCATTACTCCATAGATACCCATGTGAAGCTAGGTTTGACACAACAGTACTGCAGAGATTGTTCCAAAAGTAAGGTTCTGTTATCCCCTCCTCCAGGGGGGTACTGCTTGGTAGTCTGCATATGGTCCAAATACAGCAAGACCTCAAGTTGTTTTAAGAAAAAATTACTCCCCCAAAGTAATGTTGTTTCTTCTAATGGAGCCTTGCTCAATTCTGACTTCCCTCACTGCCTCCCCTCTCAGAACCTAATCTTTTGGGTTGTGGGTTTGCAGGTACAGTGTTGCATCCCAGAGGTGTACCTTGTACCGTTCAGGTGACTTTTTTCTTTCTGAAGTGAGTTATTGTCATTGTATAGATATTTTCACTATCTACAAAGATTTTTTATTGTGTTCTCGACTTCAGTCTTTTTTAACCAAGCATTGTTGCCTATGGCTTACAGATTTAACACAATTTCTACAGCTGTCAGTATTGCTCATAAGAATCTGATGGTTACACTGACATGTGCCAGAGACAGAGGTTTGAAAACCATGTTCTAGCTCAATGCTGTATGCTCTTGTATACAGTTAACCCTTTACTCTCCAAAGAAGTTCAAGTTCTGGGGCTAATTGCATATAGACATAATGCAGCTTGTTTTGTGGCATACCTTTCATATGCATTGCTGTAACAACATACTGTTTTAAAAAGTGTATATGAGATGGTGCACCAACTTAAGCTGTGCAGTATTTCATGAATTCATATAGGCAGGCCAATAAAGTTTGCAATGTATCATACAGTACCTGCAGTATCAAGCAGCAGTACTAATCAGTGCAGTACTTTCATATGCTATATATGAATATGAATGTGCAGCACCATGCTTCTCTACAATTACTATAAAACATTTCTCATTTAATGTTTAGACCCCCTGAGTTCAAGGTGCATCACACACACTGAATGTATCTGCCATGTCCTACCAAATAATCCCTCATCTGCTACAGCGAGTACATATTGAGGTATTTTAATGAATCTGTATTCATGGTTTCAGCCACTGAAACCCCTGTAACGTGTACTCGCCATTCTGTGCAGTGAGTGCTCCACCCTATCAAAGTCGTTACAAAGATGCAGCCTACAAATCCCACACAGTACTCTGTATGAGGCTTCATCAGAGTTCATACAATAACTAAATCAATATCTCTCAATATCTGCTAGTGATACCGCTGCCTCTTTGCACAACAGTATGCCGCACACCCTCCCTGCAACTTTATCACTCTGTGTAGATACAATGCAGGTCCCTTTCACATCACCTTCTCCAGTCTGCCTGGAGTATCCACACTGTTGCAGATGTTGGTTTCATTTGCAAACAAGTAGACCTTTCTCACCAGCCATTCAACAATGTCAAGTAACGAAGACATTAAACAGAATGGGCAAAAGAATTGGTCCCTGGGGATCACACACACACACACGCACAGACACACACGCATGCATCTTACTGCCACCCTCTGCATCCAGGCAGCCACTTCTTACACCAGTTCATCACATTCTGCAACATGTCCAGACTACTCCTCTTGTTGAGTAACCATATGCAGTATGTGAGACAGTGTTAAAAGCCTTGTTTTACCATGTTTATACTGTTACCATACTTGACTCACCTGTTAATCAGTTATAAGATGACTGATTATTATAACTAATGTAAAATAATGAAAATATCAAGCTGTAATTGTAACTACCTGTCCTACTTCAAAAACTTCTGTTTTCAATTTGTATCTATGTTATAGTATGGTAGAATGTTGATACATAAATCCATAGCTACAATGGAGTTGTTATGCTGCAGTAGCTATGTCATCACTGCTGTTATGCTGCACAACATACCAGGGTACACAGTCTACAGAAGGGATGGGGGGGTATAAGAAGAAGTGGAGTAGCTCTACAAATAAGGAAAGGGATCAAAGCTACAGAACTAAAGAGGTCACGTCAGACGAATCTAATTGATTTCTTTGACTGAGTGACCACAGTAATAGACCAGGGAGGGGCAGTGGATATGGCCTACCTAGACTTTAGCAAGGCATTTGACACAGTCCCACATAAAAGACTAATAATCAAGTTAGCCAGCCTGAAACTGGGTTCCAAGGTGGTAGCCTGGGTAGCAAACTGGCTGCACAACAGGACACAGAAGGTAATAGTGAATGGAACACATTCTGAATAAAGGGGGGTTACTAGTGGAGTACAACAAGGCTCAGTACTGGATCCAGTCCTCTTTAACATCTGTATAGGTGGCATTGCAGAGGGTCTGGAGGGAAAGGTATGCCTCTTTGCAGACGACACAAAGATCTGTAACAGAGCTGATACACAAGGGGGGTAGAAAGGATGAGAAGGGACTTGGCAAGGTTGGATGTATGGTCAGACATATGGCAACTTAGATTCAATGCAAAGAAGTGCAAATTAATGCACCTGGGAAACAAAACCCAGGAGAAGAGTACACAATAGCAGGAGGTACTAACAACAACAAAAATGGAAGGGACTTGGGGGTAGTCATATCAGATGACCTAAAGGTGAGTAAGCGATGTGAGTAGTCAGTAAGGAGAGCCAGAGGATACTGGGATGCATAGGAAGGGCATCACAAGTAGAAAAAGGAAGTGGTTATCCTCTGTACAGACAGTTGGTGAGACCCCATCTGGAATACTGTGTGCAGTTTTGGACACCCATCTACGCAAGGACATAGACAGGATGGAAGCATTTCAGAGGAGGGCAACTAAAATGGTGCAGGGTCTGCATCAGAAACCATATGAAGAGAGACTGAGAGCTTAATATGTATACCTGATGAAAGGAGGGATGGGGGACATAATATAAACTTTTAAGTACCTTAACGGAATCAACAAAATCCAGGAGGGTAGCATCTTTCAGAAAGATGTGTAAGAACAAGGGCACAATTTAAAAATAGAGGGGCGGATCAGGGGTAATGTGAGAATTTTTTTCATGGAAGAGTGGTGGATGCATGACACTGCCTTCCTGGGAGGTTGTTGGGTCTAAAACAGCTGGGAATTCAAACATGCATGGGACAGACATAAGGCAATTGTAGTGGGGGGTTGCAGGAAGTAGGTTGTTGGTTAACTAGAATCTGCAGCTTATCCGATAGGAAGGGAAATGGGCAGACTGGGTGGGCCAAGTGGTCCTTATCTGCCGTCAAAGTCTATGTTTCTATGTCAGTACTTCAGCATAACAACTTGGAATGTTGCCGCATAGTTGACTTCCTCAATCCAGTTAAGATGGAAATTGCTGTTTTTTTTTTAATAAACTTGAACTTGCAGAAACATCTGTAGCACACTGTGTCAGTTAAGCAAATGAAAATGTTAAACATTTCTATTCTCTGTTGTCTTCTCCAGCTGGTTTTGCATGATTTTCTGTGCTGTGACTGCCCATATACTATAAAGAGTGTGTATGAGCAGTCATATACAAACAAGGAAATTATTGTATCTTGAGGTTCCCCTGGAAACAGAGTACCTCTCAAGTTGCGCTCTTGAGGTCACCTGTTACCAGGGAAACCTCTCGATACAAGAATATCATTGTTATGTATGAATGCTCATACACAATCTATATCATTATTATTTATTTGTTTCCTTACTTACATTACTATGACTGTAGTTCTATACTGTTAAACTTTTTATTGTTAAAATCTACCCTTCCCATGGTTGAACCTGGAAGCACTGTGCTTTTTCCAAAGTACATAATTTAACATAAATAAAAAATAAATAAAACAGATGGCTTGTCATTATTATTCTAATCTAACATTTCTAGTTTACTACAATGAAATGAACATCAAAATGGTGAATTCCTGTCATGTAGAAGTTACTGGATCAGCTACAAGTGGACTAAGTGGTTATGTGATTAATATATGGTAAAACTGAACTTGTGCATTTTGTGAGTCTTTCATGATAAAAGACTTGCAACATGCACAAGTTCTTATTAATTCTTAAAAAAATTAATACAAAAGGTAACACTATTAGTAGAACGAACAAGGTACAAAAACAACTGATCATTCATCTAACCAATATCAGTATTATGGCACTTGGCTGGTTGGGGAACAGCTTTCTGGAATACTAAAAGTCACCAAAATGCACCATTTGGCCTCAGTTTTTCAAAATTTTTTCTGGGGGGGGGGCATGCCCTCAGACCCCCCTAGAGAGGTTGAGATTTTGTGCCCCTCCGTAATCTGTGACTGCATGACGTCCCTGGTTGTGAAGTTATTAAAGTGCAAAAAGCACAAAAAAGATTTCCCATTTGCAACAAAGGACTGCCCATTTGCAACAAAGAATTATTTTTCGAGGCGAACATCTAATTTTTCCTATTGAAAATAATGGAACACTTTAAAATGTAAGAATTTTTGAACAGATTAATATCTTTTCACCAAATCTTCAAGAGGCACATCTGTGATACAAGATCTTTCTACCCTAACAATTTTATACCAAAATCCCAAGCCATTTTTGTGCAGCAGCCTTATTTTTTGTGATTACAATAAAGGATCCCTACTCACAAGAAAAGATTTCGGACTTTGTTTTTTTTTAAATCCTTTTTTGCAAATTCTTTTTTGTGATAGCAAAAAAGAAACCCAGCTTGTGAAAAAGGATTTTAGACTTAGTTTTTTATAATCCTTTTTCACAGATGAAATATGGTTTCATGAGAATGGCTAAAGACTTGCAGAAAAGGAAGTTAGCGAATCACAAATAAGGATTTAAAAGATGAAAATGAACACCTTTTTAACATACTATTTCAAACAGACAACCACAGAATGCAGCCAATGGACTCCCGATGATCAAGACTGATGTTGGCATCTCTTCAGCACAGTTGGTATCTCTTCAGGTGTTCATTTTTCTGGGTTTTACATTTTTTATTTGAAAAAAAAACAGAAAACAAGATGGTGACTCATGAAAAAGGAATTTTTTCTCATGAAAAAAGATCAGCCCCTCGCGAAAAAGAATCCTTTTTCATAAGACCAAATTTCTTTTTCGTTCCAGGAAGCTCTCCAAAAGACTGTACTGAGCATGCTCAGAACACAAAACTTTAAAATTAAATAATTTTTGCAATGGATTAATATTTTTTCA
Source organism: Neoceratodus forsteri (assembly GCA_016271365.2). Lineage (NCBI taxonomy): Eukaryota > Metazoa > Chordata > Ceratodontiformes > Ceratodontidae > Neoceratodus > Neoceratodus forsteri. Next base: position 777,596,610 of record CM028137.1, read on the forward strand.
CCAAACCAGTGAAAGGCACTTCTGTGGGACAATCCCTTCATACCCTGAAAATTTCAAATCAAATACCATAGGACGGTGATTGGAGAATGGGGGAGGGGCAGGACCACTAGGCTACCAGGGAATAAAAAAACAATACATGAGATGGCGATCTGAGAATGGGGGAGGGACCACTGAACTACCAGGGAATAAAAAGCAATACACGGGATGGTGATCAGAGAATGGGGAAGGGTAAGGGACCACTGGACTACCAACGGGAGCATAAAATAATATACAGGATGGCAAGTGGAGATTGGGGGGACCACTAGACTACCAAGGAATAGAAAACAATACACAAGATCAGAGTATGGGGGGAGGGGGGAAGGACTGCTAGAGTACCAGGGAATAAAAAATAATACACTGAATGGTGATCAAAGAATGGGCAGGGGGAGGGATCACTGGACTACCAGAGTAATGTTTTGGGGGTATGGGGACAGCGATCAGACATAATTTTCCATTCGATAATAAAGTTTGAACTATTAATAAGTGTATATGGTTATTTACTGTTCAAACAGTAAAGTTCGAACAGTTAACAAATTGAACAGTAATTACTTAATGAGTGATGGGGGACATGATTGTCAGTAAAAAAACACATATTTGCCCTGTAGAAATACTAATTTTAAGACAAAGGTCAAATTAAGCAAATCACTGAGACCTAAATACAGGTGTTGTGCTGTCTTTATCAGGCAGAAGTTGTGCACATCACTATTTTTCAAATTGTTAGAACAACAAGATGGCTGACACCACAAACAGTAACTTCTCTGAGCAGGACCGGTAAATTTATAGTTCGAACAGTAAATTTACAGTTCATGCAGTTTTCATGTACCTTTCTGTCAGGCAGCTTTCAATAAAAATCTTTACAATTCAAAAATGATAACATTTTTCACCAACCCATCCAAAGACACACCCCTGTCACAGATCCCATCATCCCTGAAAATTTCAGAGAAAAATTGCAATCCATCTGGTCTGTAGATGATGGCAAAAAATTCGGTTCTATGATAGTGGTGTGACAATGGGAATGCCGACAGCCGCAACAGTGCCACCAGTGCAGTGAACATCGAATCACCACAGGCATCACAGGGATCACAGAGCTCAGGGCAAGACAGCAACAGCCCGCACTGCAAGTGACTCACGGTGCATGCCATGATTGGATGGCAAGCCTCGGCACTCCCCCAGGAGACACACAGCACCTTGGCTGGCAACACACTCCCTGGAGGTGCAGAAATATGCAGAAGGCAAGGAACCCACTCCCAGGAGACAGACAGGTATGTGAGGGGGGGTTATCAGCCCACCCACCACAGGACACATGGCCATGAGGCTGGCATGCAAATGAGTCCCCATCACAGCTGAAGTCACGACAATGTACTGGGAACCCAGGAGATGCAGTGCCATACCCCCAGCCCACATCCAGGGACATAATGGACCAACGTCCCTCCCAGTTCCCACAACAGCAGGGACCCATTCATGTGTGCCCCTCCACCCCAAACTCCCTGAATGTCAATCCCCCTGACACAGGACACAGAAATATTGCAGTACACATATTTATAGTGAAGATGCAAGGCATATATACACACACACACACACACTCACGTACAAGTGGCCACCAAGGCAGGAACAACACACCACAACATCCACCACCACCACCACCACCCACAGGCCCACAGAGGGTGACAGTCCAGTACTACACAGGTTGGGTGTCCATGACAGGCTCCTATGGTCAGGGGCAGGGAGTCACAGACTTGTGATCTGCTAACCTGCAGGCGGATATTTAGGGTGATATCCAGCAGGTAGTCCTGGAGGGTGCACAGCTTGTACTGCTCCACTATTTCCATGATCCTGGCACTGCTGTCCTGGTCCTCCACCTGCTGGCACCTCCATCCACACCATGCAGAACTTGCTGCATGCACAGCTCAGTGAGGCACTGCTGTCCCCTGAGCACCTCGATGAAGCACCACACTGTGGGGCGTGATGCCTACATCAGGGGATTGATGCCATGATGCCAGCCCTTGATGTTGTTGTTGGTGCATGGCATACCCTCACGTGGAGTGGCATAGCAGTTTCAAAAGTCCACTGGGTATGGTGGGCTCTGCTGCACACCACTGCTGACCATGCAACCCAGCCAGGAGTCCTCAAAGTAGTCCATGTGGGTTGTCATCTCCTCCTCATGGGTGACAAACACCTCCCAGATGCACAGCTCCTCGTAGGCATTACACACATCCCCTGGAGGCATAAACGCCATGGCAGCCAGCATCCTCAGATGTAAGGCAAATTAATCATTGGTGGCATAGCTGCACAAGGGTGCCATGCTGCTGCAGCTTCCACCATAGGCACTGGGAGAAGTGGAAAAAGCACCCTTGCAGCCTGGCATATGGGAACACGGCATGCAGTGCTCTGAACGCAGCCTGTTCAAAATCAATCAGGATGGTGTGTGGGTGTAGGCCAGGGCACAGCTTCAACAGCTTGCCCAGGACCACATTATAGCATACCACAGTCCTGCTGAACATGAACATGAACACAGTCTGCATAATGCTGTCGACTTCCATGCCATGTATGATATACATTTGATGGAAGAGGCGTGGGCAGCAGCGGAAGGTACCATCGGCAAACCATGAGGGGCACCATGTTAGGTATTCCAGGTTGCGGGTGGTGCTGAAGATCAGGAACCATGCCAGCCCCCAACCGGAGTCATGCAGCAGAAAAGGTACCCCGTGTCAGTGGTCCTGTATTCCTCAGGTATGGCGGCTGTGCTAGGGTGGTTGGTTCAATGGGGGTTTACAGCACTGCCCACCAGGCCCTCTGTATTACCCGCTTCAAGTTACTTATGGATGGCAGGTGCACCCCCACAGCACTGGATATTCTGCTGCAGCATGCGGCCACAACCTGCTGACTACTCTCTGTGGTTGCCACAGCCTGCTCTTTCACAATTGCATGAATCCACCTCACCTCCACTGCAGCACTGTCCAGCATATGGTTGTGGCACCCTGAGAGCAACACATCCTCGACATGAGCAACCATCCTGGCACATTGGAGGCACTGGCCGGTGTGGTAGTCCATACATTTCCAATAGGACATGGACTCACAGGTTCACTCCCATGGGTACAGGTACCCGTGATGGGTGAGTTGCTCCTTCCCACTTGTGCTCTTCACGAGCATCAGTGGCATTTCCTATGGTTCCCAGCACTGGCTCAGGTATGCAAGCCATTCTCCATGGCCTACTGGTCCCCCTATTGTGGGCACCCTCCACTGGTGTTGGTACACTGGGTCCTGTCTGCACAGGTGCTTCTGTACACCTGGATGCAGGTGCACACCATAACACTGTTGTTACCAGTGGGCCTTCCCACTGGGGAGGTGTGTTTCAGTCACTATCACTGTCTTGGATTCTGTGGCACTGCACATGCCTCTGTCCACCCAGTTTGGGTGCTGCGTCCACCATTGCTGTGATGGGGCTTAGCCTCCCTGTAGCTGCTACAGCCCCTGACTCCCAACCTGCCGACATCTCACACTACCAGTCATGCCGCTGTCAGTGGCCACATCCTCCACACTGGCATACATCACTGTCAGTCTGGGATGCCTGTCATTGCATTTTTGGTGCATTGTCTGTCACTGTTGGGGTGTCACTAGGTCAGGTGTTGTGGCATTGGTGTTGACAGATGATTGGCTAGTGAAAAATCCCATGTTAACCAATGGGAAAATTTTTTTTTTTTTTAACACTTTATGTCTCAAAAACCATACAAGATGCCATCACAAAACTTTTCACGTCTTGCGACTCTGGCAGAATTACCACGCATGTCAAATTTTGGGCTATTGCTTTGAATTACGTAAAAGTTATTAAGGTGCAAAATTTTGAATTTAACACTGAAGTGCTGTACCAACCCTACCTATAGTGGTGTCACTGCACCCCTATAATAGATATATGTGTGTGTGTGTGTGTGTGTGTGTGTGTGTGTATATGTATGTATATATATATATATATATATATATATATACATATATATAATTAGAGCAAAAAACTCATTTTAATGCATCAGTTAGGGTTGTTCTACAGTGACAAAAGCAGGAAATTCGGTGTTGGGGTTGAAAGCCCCTTGAACCCCCAGCCCACCCCAACTGGCATCAGGGTGTGCGTTGGGTCCACAACTAACTGTCACCCCATCACATCGTAAAGGAGCAGAGGTATGGAGAATGGGGTGAGAGTTCGACCAATGACTTCAGCGCACCCGATGCTGGTGGGGGTGGGCTGGAGAATCCCAGGGGCTTTCAGTCTAACACCATTCAGCTTTGTCGCTAGAACTAACCAACTGATACGATAATATCGAGTTTTTTGCCCTTAATTTCTCTTCTTTTTGAGAATGAGGACGATAAATAGTGACTACCATGAGATGTCTTGTAACATAGTAACAGGATCAGCAATGCAAATGCAAGCACCAACAGTTACAGAGATGGTAATGCAAACGTAACTAGTAAAGCAAACATTAATAGAAACGCTAGCGCAAAGTGATGGAGAAGCAAACAGTGACGCAAACGGAGAGACAAGCGTGTACGAAAACACAACTGGTAACATGCACAGTGATGGCACCGATATTTGAAATGCTAATGTTAAGTGTTACAGCAAAAAGAACGGCAAAGGGAACAGGAGCGGAAACATGAACACAAGCGCATACGTAAATGCAAACCGTAACATGCATGGGCACGATACCACAATTGTAAATGCAAATGGTAAAGGTAATATGAAGAATAACACCAAAGAAAACAGAAATGGGAACAAAAGCGCATACAGAAACGCAAACCATAATGCGTATGGTCATGGAACCACAATTGTAAACACAAATAGTAACGGTGACAGCAGCAATAACACCAAAGGAAGAAATGCAAACGCAAATGCAAGCGAGTACAGAAACGCAAACCATTACATGCACGGTCATGGTATCACAATTGTAAACACAAATGGTAACAGTAACAACAACAATAATGCCAAAGGAAACAGAAATGCAAGTGTGTAAGGAAATGCAAAGCGTAATGCACGGGCACGGTACCGCAATTGCAAATGCAACTGGTAATGGTAACAGCAACAATAGCACGAAATGACACAGAAACACAAATGCAAGCACAGGAAAATACAAACCGTGACACATACAGGACGACGGGAACGGTCCGCCAATAACAGAAATGCAATTGAAACAATACGTGGCACAGTAATGAAAGGGCACACCCTTCTTTTCCCCCAAAACTGCATTGACAAGCACAGTGAAAACAAAGAATGTATACATAACAATGAGCCTCAGAGGAGAAAATGAGGACTTGGACTACTAAATTGCCTATATCTCAGGAACCGTACGACGTAGGAAAAAATTTAAATTTCAAATGAATTATGACTTTCGTGGCTAGTTTTGTGCTTAGCCTCCAGTCAGGGGGCTAAGCATTTTTGTGATGAAAAGTCTGTATCTCGCACCGTTTCCAAGATACGGGCCCCGAAAGGCGCGAAGGATGCCATAATGTTATCCAATTGGAAAAAGTGTCAACTTTGGAGTGCCGTCACTGTGCTGCCTTGTAATATTTTGTCAGCAAACCACCAAAAGGCACATCTGTGGGATGTTGGCTTTCTTCCCTTCAAATTTCAGCCCAAAAAACCAAAGCAGTATTTTGCAGCAGTGTGGCAAAGAATTCCTGTAATGTGGCAGATGCCGTAATGTTATCTTATGGGAAAAGTGTAAACTGCGGAGTGCTGTAACTTTGCTGCCCTCCAATATTTTTTCACCAAACTACCAAAAGGCACATCTATAGCATGTTGGCTGTATTTCCTCCAAATTTGAGCCCAATAGACCAAACCGTTCTTTTGTAGCAGGGTGGCAAACAAGTCCTGTCATTGTCGCTTATAGTCTGAAAAAGTACTGGAGCATAGTACTTTTATGACACTACTTTTTCCAGAAATTTGAAAACATATTTCTAGGGTGTTTAACCTCTAAATAAAGACATGCCTAGCATCCTCAGGGTCCAACTAGGTAAACACAAAAAGAATTGTGTTGCTGGAGGGTCCCAAATTTAAATGACAAGCATTTTTCTGATCACCAGCTGAAACAAAATGGCAGATTTGCAAAAGTAAAAGGGCCATTTGTGAAAGTAAAAACTGCATTTGAGACACTTTTGAACTTTTTGTTAACTTTTCCTATTGACTTATAATGGGAACTTGTTTTTTGAATAACTTTTGAACCGTTTAATATTTTTTCATGAAATCTTCGAAAGGCACATTGGGGACCCTGGCTGCATGTTCTCTGAAATTTTCAGACCTGTCACACAAACCATGCGACCTGTAGGCATGAGCAAAGAATTCACCAGAAAGCATAAATGCGCACAAAGATCACACTTAATAACTCCACAGCCGTATAATTGACTGGTATGAAAGTTGCCACATCCCAAGATGTATAGTTTTTGACCATGCATTCCAAATTTCAGGCAGATCTGTTCAACAGTGGCAAAGTTATTAAGGTGCAAAGTTTGACCCTTTAACCTTAAAAGGGCTACTCAACCCTAACTATGGTAGCACTACCGTGCTACCATAATATATCTTATACGGGCACAATCACACCCCTATATTTAGGGTTATGAAGGCACTTCTATGTTAAACTTGAAATTTTGTGCATTAATAACTTTGGACCTGTTCAACAGATTTGCATGAAATGTGGTATGTGTGGTGGGGCATGGTAGATCACTTGATTTGCCAAATTTTGTTTTGGGCGGACTTGAAGTTTTTGAGCACCAAAACGCTGAAAAATGCACTTCTCACCAGTTTTGTTAGCAGTTTTTTTTTGGATTTCGTCTGTGGCACTGCACGGCCATTGTGTGGCATGCCAGTCTGTAACTTGGCACATAGAAAGAGCTTGGGTCAAGGAACATGCCACTTTTTGTTTGGTGAAAACATATGAATCCATTCAAAAGTTATTAAACTTTTTAGCTCCCATTATAAGTCTATGGAAAAAATTATATGGTTATTTTGCAAAGAAGAATGGGGTTTTGGCCATCTGGTCATTCCTCATGATCAAAGAATTTGCAGGATCGTGAAAAAAAAAGAAAGAGAGAGTCAGTGTGTGTTTCTGTGTTGGGAAGGATACTGTATCACCTTAATTTGCTAAATCAGTAGGGGGAGAGAGAGGTTAATTGGGGTGTGGCTTAGGCAGTATAAAATCAGGTGACTCCAATTACAACTTCCTGCTGCTAGCTTTTGGAAGACATAAATCTTGCTTGTAGAGCAGAAAGCAGCTAACTAAAAAAGCTACCATTTTTCTTACTAATTGCCCTCCACCCTCCATCAGTTCTACTTTTATAGCCACTGGATTTGACTGACAACAGGAACTTCCTGTTTGGCAGTAGGAAGGGAAGGATCATAGAGAAACATTAGTTTTGTCAACCCTAAAGGAAAAAAGTAGCTCTCCCCCCCCCACCAGCTGGTGGTGGTCTGACTCTGAGCAAGGAAGAAGGAGGCTACTGAAGAATACAGGAAGTTGCTGTCCCAGAACATGAAGGGTGAGAGTTATAAGGAGAGGAGAGAGTAAGCATACAGAGAAACAGGAGAGGGGATACAAAATAAGACATGATGGGAGTGGTGCAGTGCAATGGCTGTGGGGCAGCAGTGTTCGGGGAGACATTCTGGAGGCTGTGATGCTGCCCTATTTGCAGGCACCTCTCTGGTCTGAGGAAGGAGGTTGCCCATCTCCAGGCTGACCTGGCTGGGATTTGTGAAACCTCCTCCCCCACCCAGGGACCACCAGGGCCACTGCCACTTCCTCAGAGGTTGCCAAGAAAGAGGAGAGGCTGGACCAAGGTGGGCTTAGGGAAGGAGATGGTGGTGGAACAGAGGTGCATCACTCCAGCTGTACCTCTCCACAATTCATATGCCGTTCTGGTGGATAGTGGTTCCTCTATGGAGGCACCTGCAGTGGAGACCAAGGAGGATGCTGGGAACCTCGACAAAGGAGACCCACAGGAGGGTGGCACGGGACCCCACAGGGGAAGAAAGAAACTCCTGGTGGGGGACTCAATCATTAGGGGGTAGAAGTGGGGGAGGAAGGGGAGAAGGAGGTAGGTGCCTACCTGGTGCCATGGCTTGGAGGATAGGAAGCAAATTCTCAGGATCATGGGAGCAGCTGCACAAGGGAGGGAGCTGGATGTCATTATCCACCTAGGGACAAATGACCTGGCTAGGAATGGGATCAGAGCAGTGCAAGAGGAGTTTGTAGAGTTGGGGAGGGGCCTTAGACAAGTAGCACATATGGTAACCTTCTTGGAGGTGCTGCCTGTCTATGGCAAAGGTGATGCTAGGGTACTCCTCACCATGGAATTCAATGAATGGTTGAAAAATGGTGTGGAGCTCAGGGTTTTGGCTTCATTGGGGACTGGGGAGCCACCTGGAGGGATGCAGGCCTATACTGCCATGATGATCTGCATCTGTCTGGGGGGATCCAGGATCCTAGGTGATAGGTTTAAATGCTTCATTGGCAAGCATTTAAACTAGCCAAGGGGGAAGGCACTGAAAAGGAGCAGAAAAATCCTAGCCTCCCCCCACAAAACATGGTAATTAGTGAGGTAAACACCAAGGTAGAGAAGTCATTAGAGAGCAGGACAGAGGTAAATGCAAAAAAAGGCAAAGGCAGTAAGGACAGGGATGGGGCAGAAAGGGGTAAGGCCATCAAAAATTGGAGGGTGATGTGTACCAATGCCTGTAGTCTGTGTAACAAGCTCTCTGAACTAGTGGCCTTGATGGAAGAGGGATGCCTGGATATTGTGGCAGTCACAGAAACATGGTACACAGAGAACCATGACTGGTATGTCAACATACCAGGATACACAGTCTACAGGAGGGACAGGGAGGGTTAAAGAGGAGGAGGAGTAGCTCTCTATGTAAGGGAAGGGATCAAAACAGCAGAACTAAAGAGTAAACAGGGAACAGATGAGGCACTCTGAGTTACCCTGGAGACAGGAAATGGCACCACAATCTGCATGGAGGTTGTATACAGACCCCCATCTCAGGGGGAGGGAATAGACAAGGAAATGATAGCAGGCATCATTAGAATGGCAGAAAAAGGGGAGATATTGTTGATGGGGGACCTGAATATGCCAGATGTTAACTGGAGCACCTTTACTGCAGGCACATCCAAGACCAGGATCATTCTTGATGCCCTACAAGGGGCATGCCTCAGACAGCTATCACTGGAACCCATTCAGGAGGGAGAAATCTTAGATCTGGTACTCTCAAATGGGGACAGAAAAAGAATCTCAGATTTAGAAGTGAGTAGCCATCTGGAAACAAGTGACCACCAAACAGTGTGGTTCACAATGAAGACAGCCATAGAGTCAAGCCATACAAAAGCAAGAGTATTGGACTTTAGGAGGGCTGACTTTGGGAAAATGAGACAGTGCCTCAGAAAAGCACTAGCAAACAGGAAAGAAGAAGGGGTGGAGGAACAATGGGGAGTAATCAAAACTTCCATCACAGAGGCAACACACCTTTGTGTGAAGCAAATCAACAAAACACAATGAAGGAAAAAAATGCTATGGTTCTCAAAAGAAGTGGCAGGGAAGGTTAAGGAGAAAAGGATTCAGGAAATATAAGGAAACACAGAAGGAGCAGGACAGAGAACTGTATTATTTAAAACAGAAAGAGGTAGGGAAGGTAGTCAGAATAGCAAAGGCCCAAACTGAGGAAAGGATAACCAACTCTGTTAAGAAGGGGGATAAGACCTTTTATAGGTACATTAGTGAGCGAAGAAAGACCAAGGGAGGGATACTGAAGCATAATAAAGGGGAGGGAATGTGAGCAGAGGGTGACAGTGAAAAAGCAGGGATACTGAATAAATATTTCTGCTCAGTATTCACAAAGGAAGAGATGGGGGAGGTACCTAAACCAAACAAGTGAAACACTCTGGAGATGGGGGTTGATACCAGTCCATTTACAGAAGAAAGGGTTCTGAAAGAACTAGTAAAATTGAAGGTGGATGAAGCAATGGGGCCTGATGGGATTCACCCAAGAATTCTAAAAGAACTAAGGGTAGAACTAGCTGACTACTCTCTTTAACAAATCATGGGAAGATGGGGTGGTACCTGAGGACTGGAGGAGGGTGGATGCGATTCCTCTTCACAAAAGTGGGAGCAGGGCAGAGGCAGGAAACTACAGACCAGCTACTTTGACCTCAGTGGTGGGGAAAATGATGAAATCACTTCTGAAGGAAAGAATTGTTGAGTACCTAGAGGCCAGTGGGGCACAGGACCCAAGGCAGCATGGATTCACAGCAGTAAGGTCATGTCAGATGAATCTAATATATTTCTTTGACTGGGTGACCAAAGTAGTAGACCAGGGAGGGGCTGTGGATATAGCCTACCTAGATTTTAGCAAGGCATTTGATACAGTCCTACACAAAAGATTAATAAACAAGTTAGCCAGCCTTGGAGTGGGTCCCGAGGTGGTAGCCTGGATAAAAAATTGGCTGGACAACAGGACACAAAGGGTAGTAGTAAATGTAGTCCACAGTGAAGAAATGAGGGTTACTAGAGGGGTACCACAGGGTTCAGTACTGGGACCGGTCCTTTATAATGTCTTTATAAGTGACATTGCAGAGGAACTGGAAGGAAAGATATGCAGATGACACAAACATCTGCAACAGGGCTGATACACAAGATGGAGTGGAAAGGATAAGAAGGGACTTGGCAAGGTTGGAGGAATGGTCAAATGTATGGCAGCTTAGATTCAATGCAAAGAAGTGCAAGGTAATGCACCTGGGAAACAAAAACCCATGGGAAGAGTACACAGTGGGGGGTGAGATACTGACAACAATAAAAATGGAAAGGGACCTGAGGGTACTTATATCAGATGAGCTAAAGGTGGGCAAGCAATGTGAGAAGGCAGTAAGGAAAGCTGGGGGGATACTGAAATGCATAGAGAGAGGCATCAACAGTAGAAAACAGGAAGTTGTTATCCCTCTGTACAGACAGTTGGTGAGACCCCATCTGGAGTACTGTGTGCAGTTCTGGAGACCCCATCTCCGCAAAGACATAGACAGAGTGGAGGCTGTCCAGAGGAGGGCAACCTAAATGGTGTGTGGTCTGCACCAGAAGACATGAGAAGAGAGACTAAAGGAGCTTAATATGTATACTCTTGAGGAAAGAAGGAGAGGGGACATAATAGAAACTTTCAAGTACCTCAAGGGAATCAACAAAGTCTAAGAGGGTAGTATCTTTCAGAAAAAGATGTGCAAGAACAAGGGGGCACAATTTGAAGATGGGGGGGACGGCTCAGAGGTAATGTGAGGAAGTAATTTTTTCATGGAGAGGGTTGTGGATGCATGGAACAGCCTTACTGAGAAGGTCATGGAGTCAAGAACAGTGGAGGAATTCAAGAATGCATGGAACAGATGTAAGGCAGTCCTAGTGGGAAGTAGGAGGAAGTAGGCTGTTGGTTAACTGGGATCTGCAGCTTATCCATTAGGTAGGAAAATGGGCAGACTCTGTCGGCCAGGCGGTCCATGTCTGCCGTCAAATTCTGTTTCAATGTTTGATTTTGAGAACTTTATTGGTCGCGATGGTCGCCATCTTGTTTTCAGTTTGAGATTGAAAGAAACCAAATATCTCAGCTCAGGGGTGACTTCTGAAGTAAAACTATGATGGGTTTTGCTCAGGTGACTTCCTTCTATCAAGCCATGGCTGTGGTTTAATGTAGTTACGTCAAAAAATAGAGTTTTAAACTTTAAAATTCTTTGATCGCGGCTCGCTAACAATTTTTGATCGCGAGCCTGCAATTTCTTTGATCACAAGATTCTTTGATCATGATCTTCATTCATGAGGGAGGGATGAGATGGCCAGATTTGTTGGTTGGAAAAAATTAAATATCTCAGCCCAGGGGTGACTTGTGAAGTCAAACTAGGATGGGTTTTGCTCAGGGGGCTTCGGTCTATCGAGTCTTGCCTGTGGTTTAATGTAGTTCTGTGCAAAATGGAGTTTTATATTTTTTTATTCTTTGATCATGAGCCTGCAAATTTTTTGGTCATGAACCTGCAAATTCTTTGATCACAAGATTCTTTGATTGCAATCTTTGTTCGTGAGGAAGGGACGAGATGGCAAGATTTTTCGGTTGGAAAAAATCAAATATCTCTGCCCAGGGGTGACTTGTGAAGTCAAACTAGGATGGATTTTTGCTCAGGGTGCTTCCCTCTATTGAGCCATACCTGTAGTTTAATGTAGTTGTGTCAAAAAATGGAGTTTTAACATTTTTTAATTCTTTGATTGTGAGCCTGCAAATTCTTTGGTTGCGAGCCTGCAAATTCTTTGATCGTGAGATTTTTTGATCGTTTTGGAGGGAAGAGATAGCCCAATTTGCACAACCAGATGTCCCCTCATGATCAAAGATGATCTTTGATGGCAAATGCATGGTCTATTCTTAAGATCAAAGAATTTTTACAGATGCTAAAACTTTAAAATTAAATATCTTGGAAATGGTTTGGTGTTTTAACTTATAATTTGGGGGGTGTTGAGAGGATGTCCAGTAGATGTGAATTATGGTGTTTAGGTGTCAGAAAATTAATTTGCTGTGGAGATATTGCATCACGCACTTTACGTTTTGCAGATAGTGTTTTCCATTGTGGTACTGGCTTGACATTTATAGGACAGCTAGCCCTACTGTCACGGAGGTAATTTTCAGTAGGCAGGTGTGTAAAATGTAAACAGGTGTGGAATTATGCCCCTTCGATGAATGAAAATTTGTTTTGCTTCATGCTGGGGGGAGCCTCATGCCCCTGCCAATATGCACTCCCACCAATATGTATGATATTCAGTACTTGTACTGTTATGTTAGGCAGAAATTTACAAGTTGGTGGGCCCCACGCTTCCACCAACTTGCATGGCTTTGTACTTTTCTATGCTTTATCAAAAAGTAAGGAAATTCTTTGCAAAAAAACTGCATTAATGCATCATTTAGGGTTAAAGCACAAAAAGTCAGGAAATGAGACCTTTAGGGTTGCCCTCTACCCCCCTTGTATACCCCACCATCCTCCCCAGACTGACAGAAGCCAGGGTGTGTCATTGGGGTTATGAGGTTTAAATGTCATCCCATTCTTCTTTACTGTGGCATGTCAACCTGATTACACATGGAATGGGGTGACATTTAGGTCTCACAACCCTAATGACACATCCCAGGGTCTGTCAGTCTGGGGAGGATGGGGGGTACATGGAGGTAGTTGGCAACCCTAAAGGTCTTATTTCCTGACTTTTTGTGCTTTAACCCTAAATGATGCATTAACACAGTTTTTGCAAAGAATATATATATATATATATATATATATATATATATATATATATATATACCTACTGGGCTGGTATAGTTAGGGCTGCAAGGTCACTTCTATGTTAAACCTCAAATTTTGCACTTTAATAACTTTGCAACCATTTGTCTGATTTGCCTGAAATTTGGAATGCACGACTGCCTACCATAGATCTCTGGATCTGGAAAGTTTTGTTCCAGTTGGATGTACAGTTGTGGAACTGAGGGGTGCTCAAAATGTGTAAAATCATGCTTTTTTTCCACATTTTTTGGTAAGCAATAATGGAGTAAAGAATGCATTGGAGTGGCAACAAATTTGTTTGTCTACATGTGACCTGGGTTGAACTGGTGCCTTTTGAAGTTTGGTGAAAAAAATATTGCTGCGTTCAAAAGTTATTCAATTTTTTCATGTCCCATTATAGCCTATGGGAATATTTATATGTGCACTGTGAAAATTTTCACAATCACATTTTTTGTTGTTGAGCTCCCTAAAATTGTTTTCATGCTGCCACCATCTTGTTTTCAGCTAGCGAGAGAGAAAGAAATTTGTAACTCAAACAATAATGCCCTTTGGTAAACACCAACAGCTGTGTTTACCTAATCAGGCCCTGAGGAACATGACCCTGGCATTAGTTTTTCACCAGCTGGTCTGGAAATATGTTTTTCAAACTTTTTGCACCATTTTGCCATTTTCTGATCACGGCAACATTTTTTATTGCCACGAAAACAATCGCAATCCCCCCAAAAAAATAACTGACATTTTTTCTGTGCACGATTACGTTTCCATTATAGAGATAGGAGTGCCACAAAACCATTAAAGTAATCATGATAACACTGCACAAACACATTTTGTAATATGTTGTCTTCTTTGTCACTTCATTGTGCCAAGGTGGATTGTGCTTTTGTCTTTACATTTTCAGGGTGGCAACCCCTGGTTCTACAGATGTGCCTTTTGGTGCTTTGGTACCAAAACATTCAATGGGATCATAGTTACAGTGCTCCAAATTTGAGAAATTTTCCCATAGAATAACATTGTGAAGCTCGTGACACCTTCTAGCGCCGATATCTCAAAAATAGTTTGAGAGACGGATTTTTTGTCGCAAAACTACAGAAGTACAAAGTACAAAAATACAAAGTACAGAAGTAGGTTGGAAAACCATTAATACCATGAATTTTGAATTTTTTTTCTGCTTTGTATGGTTATTGAGATATTTGGAAATTAGTATTCCAGTTGGTCATTTTCATATCCGAAGGCCACTATTATGCCCTAACAGTTAGCACTCACAGCACTTGTCTGTGCCCCATCTCAGAAACAATGTGAGATATGGATGTGGTTGATTTATGTTGTGTGGATGTCTCACTGTCATAATTATGACACTTAAATTTTTTTCCTAGCTGCTATGGCTACCAATTTATCAGCAAATTAGTGTTACAAGGGTTCCTTGTCCTATAGGGCTGCTACTGGCTCTGCAGCAATGTGTAAGTGGGAGCACAGGGACTGGAGGGCCTGCGCTCCCACAGACACATATCATTATGCACAAATGGGCAGCTTGCTTTTGGGCCCTGCGCGCCGAGCAACACATATCATTTATTGTTTATATTTAAATTTTTTCCAAAAGAAAGGAAGTTCTTTGCAAAAAACATTGTTAATGCATCAGTTAGGGTTGTTTCTACAGTGACAAAAGTGTGGAAATTCAGCGTAGCGAGTTTCCACCACCAACCCACCCCACCCCATGCCCCCATCCTCCACACACCAAAAGACGTTGAGGTGTGCCATGGGTCATCAGTCCTAACTCTCACCCCATTTTCCTATACTGTAGCATGTCACCTTGCTTATGCATGGAATGGGCTGAGAGTTGGGGCTGATGATCCCATGACACACCCCGACATCTGTTGGTGTGTGGAGGATGGGGGCATGGAGGTGGAGTGGTGACTGTAACATTGAATTTCCACACTTTTGTCACTGTGAAAACAAACAACCCTAACTGATGCATTAACAAAGTTTTTTGCAAAGGATATATATATATATATATGTATATAGAAAATACAAAATCACACATGCCTCCACAATGCAAAGCATCATGGGTTGCATATGCAAATCACCACAGAATGTTATGCTGGTCCAACTTTAAGCAGAATTGCATGGTGCCGAAAGGCCTCTCACACAGTTTGCAAAGGGTGCTAACAGAAGACATAGACACGTGTTTCGTCCTACCAGGATATATGTATATATATATATATATTTATATTTATACAATAGGGGTGAGCATGTAACCTTGACAATAAAAACATGTATTCTCACTGCAGTGGAATAACTCTGTGATGACATAGACACTGTGGGTTTATTTTCTGATAAACCCACAGTGTCTACATCAGCAGCAAATATACTCACAATGGTGATGTCACCAGACTCAGACTATCTACACTGCAGCCTGCATGTAACAGCTTCACAGTTTCTTTCTTACTGAATCCTGCAACTAACTCAATTAGCATTGTAAAAGAGAATCACCTGTGTCCCATAGTTGTTCTGACAATCCTAGCTCATAACTGTGCTGCTCTAATCTTCAACCAGCCTCCTTCATAAACCAGTTTATCTTTCTGGGTGCTGACTGCAACAGTTTCTCTGTCTCAGTGAAGCCTGCAACTTACTGAATAAACAGTCTGTTTCTCACTCCTAGTTGCAGGTAACACAATTATCATTGCAAATCACATGCACCTGTTCCTCATACTATCTAACACGCCCAGCCTATTCAGAAACACTTACACACACACTCAGACCACACACAAACAGTGCTGTCAGTATAGCCTAGAGGCTAGAGTAACAAGTAATGAAGCAACTTCCTACATCCAGCAGCCCAGACCACTGTTTAATTCTCACAACTTCCATTTCAATACTGTGAGACTCTGAACAAATCACTTAACTGCCCAGTGCTCCCAGGTCCCCCCCCCCCAAAAAAAACTTACCCAATTACCAGAATAAAGTAAACAGGGAGAGAACACAGAAAAAAATGTTCCTAAAATGTACTAGCCCTATTGTATAAATTGCACACATGTTGTGCGACTCGTGATATTATCACAGTTCACTCTGCACTCATGCAAATATTTGCCATATTCCACAGTCACCCATCGTGTATCCTCTCTCTCTCTCTCTCTATATATATATATATATATATACATATTTAGCTAACTTCAAGATATCATGATATCTTGTTGGCAGTGTTGTCATAACTGATATCTTAAAGGCTAGTTTTATCACAGTGGCACACTGAATCAATCAAGGAGCAACAGTCACAATGCTGATGATATCATAACTGCCTAGTACAGCTTTGAAGCCAGCAGTTGATATAAAAAAGAAACTCATCTTCAAACAGCAGATTTAAAAGCTTTAACTAAGCAGATGCTTTATAAATTGAATAAACAATGGTCTGCCTTAAAATATGCAGTTTATCATCACTTGTGAGGGGACAAGGCTTTCATAACTAACTCATGGCTCTGCCACTCATGAGTTATGGTCCTCCCCTCTTACACTTCAAGATAAAATTCATATTTTTTAGCCAGACCATTGCATGTCCTCATAAATATATTATACTTGTGCGGTAGTGCCAGTACAGTTAGGGTTGAGCTACAGGTTCTGTGTTAACACCTTAACTTTGCACCTTAATAGCTTTGGCAGTGTTTGGCAAAATTAGCTGAAATGTTGCATACATTGTCTAACAGGCAAGGTCTAAACATGTGGAAAGTACTGTGACAGCAGATTGTGCAGTTTCTGGGATATGCATATGTCATTTTCATGTAGACGATTAATTTTTTCCTATACTCAACATGGGTTTTTAGTTTTGTTCTCATGTACAGCTTACATGGAATGAATATTTTTCCCCAAAATTTTCAGGGTAGAAGTGTACTGTGCCAAGATAGTGTCTCTGGAAGGTTTTGTGAAAAAAAGAGAAAACAGTTCCAGAGTGATAAGGATGTAAAGTTTTTTTTTTTGCAGTTCTGAGCATGCTCAGAAGGGCTTTTGGATAATGTTCTGATACATCTCATACACCCATTTTTGTTTTCTTACCACTTGCTTCTCCCAGCACAAAAAAAAACACATTTTCCTGTAGAGGCGGTCGCCATCTTGTTCCCCCAAACTAAAAAACATGAAAGAATGCATAAAATTATGTCATTTTAAAAAACAAACACCTGAACCGAGCTAAATGGACCTGTTTACCTAGATGATGGTGCTTGTTTCTTAAACAAATTCCCCAAATTAACCTTTTTTTTAAAATTTGCTATGCTTTTATGACTTCTGACTACCAGCTGGCTCCCATCAATTTGAACCCTCCACCCAGCTTCATCACCAGCCTTCTCTGGGACTTACCAGCTGCCCTTTAAAGTGAACCCTGGCTTACCCCCAGGATAGGGCCACTGGGGAGACCCTCCTGAATGTAGAGGATTGATTTGGGGACAGAGTGCCTTGATCAATGGTGTGGGGCCTGCAGTATGGGGGTGGACATCCTCCTGCAGAGCCTGGTGGTTTTCCTCTGTTTCATCTCAAAAACAAACAAACCCCTGGGGTGCTGAGAAAGCTATGTGATGTGTGTGAATGCAGTGGCAATCTTCACACCACAGTGTGGCGGTGTTCCCACACTCTATCATCTGGGCTCCAGTGCCCCATCCCCTGTGGTCACCCAGGGAGAGGTAGAGCAGTGGGAGCTTGAATGCCCACCCTCCCCAAGGTGAAGACTGTCCTATGGGATGCTCATCCCACCTCCCTCAGCCAGCCCTCCAATATCCCAGGCTCATTCCTGAACCCAGATCATTGGCATTGTGGGTGGTAGTGCTACCACTACACTGCTGGGCCAGTGAAATAAACTTTTCTGATCACCCCAAAATCCAAGGTGCCCAGCTTAGCAAGAGGAGCAGTTCACCTGCATTCTCTATATGAGAACAGTGGGATTTTCTTGAATGCTGAAGCCACAGATGAAGTTATGCTGCCAGGTTTACTTTAAGCAATGAGCTGGCAATGCCCTGTTCTCTCTAGCTCTGTCTGTCTGTCTATCTGTCTGCCTGTCTGTCTATCTGTCTGTCTGTCTGTCTATCTATCTATCTATCTATCTATCTATCTATCTATCTATCTATCTATCTATCTATCGATCTATTGTTTGTGTTAAGCTGACCAGGGTGCCCACCCCGGTACCATTTTTTTCTCCCACTCTCCTCCAGGTCACCCACCCCCATTCCCACTAAGTACATGGTGCCACTGGTGTGTCCAACCCTGGTGCCACAAAACAGTAGTCTGACCCTGGGGTGCCCAATTTCCAGTGCTGGAATATCCCTTGAAATAAAGAAAACCATCCTCCAATGATTTTTTAAACCCTGTAAAAAAGAAAATGGCCCTCGCCAGTCATAAGAAGGCTATGATGAAAATCTGGGATCAAAACATGTAAAAAAAGACAAAATTATGATCATACATTGACATTTTCTACACTCCATCATAAATTGTTCAGCATAGCCATTTTTTATACCACCTCATGAATGTGACAGCTGTCATTTTTCAAATTCTGGCCAAAATGTGTTTTCACACCTGTGGTGCAGAATGATGCTTTGGTGGTGATTTGAAAATTTTTACCTACCAGGTTCGTGAGGTGGTGTAATAAGAAGACTATGGTGAAATTTTGGTGTACAAATATGGTAAAATGCCCAGGTTATGAGTGAACACTGCAGTATTTCAGTGTTCACTCATAACTTCATTAATTTTCAATATTTTTACTCCAAACTTTCAAGATAGCCATTTTCCACACCTCCTCATAAAAATAAAAGGTGTAATTTAAAAAAAATCCTGGATGAGATGTGTTTTCTCACTTGTGGTGTGAAATGATGTTTCAGACAATATAGTATAAATGCTACATGTCATGTTTATAATGGGAGTCATAAAACAACTATTTTGCAACTTTGGGGTCAAAATAAAAAAATATATAATTATTAAGAAACCTTTTCTGTGTAGTTGCAGGCTTCACCCCAGAGGGTATGCTTTGTGATCCTGTACTAGTGAACTGAGCTTGGGGGCAAGCTCTGAGACCAAGCTTCATGGGGTGAGGGTTGGGGATGATGCTGTTATGTGACACCTCCCGGCTAGGGTATGAAAGCTGCTGGGTTGCCCGCATGGGCTCAGTTACCAT
Source organism: Neoceratodus forsteri (assembly GCA_016271365.2). Lineage (NCBI taxonomy): Eukaryota > Metazoa > Chordata > Ceratodontiformes > Ceratodontidae > Neoceratodus > Neoceratodus forsteri. The sequence goes on from CM028137.1 coordinate 777,616,110, forward strand.
ATAGTGGAGACAACTGTCCTCTTGGCATACAGCCCTGTACCTCTGCACCCATGGGTGTTGGAGGGCCTGTGCCTTGGCTGACAGATGGACTCTTTGCCCTCTACATCTGTATCTGCAGTTACATGGAAGCACTGGGCCCAGAGGGCCCAGATGGCCCTGGCTTCTGTAGTACACCTGACAGCCCCATGAATTCTTGACATCTGTCATCCAAAGGGCCCTCCATGTCTGCATCTGTTTGCCCAGACCCTGAAGGGGCTGAGGATGTGATTTTACTATCTCAAAAAGAAAGGAAGTTCTTAGCAAAAAACATAATTAATGCACCAAGTAGGGTTCCAGTTAATGCCACAAAAGTAGGGAAATGTGGCATTAGGGTTTCCAACCCTAACTCCCCACCACCACCACCCCCAGCAGCAAATGGAAAAAACATTAGGGTTTTGGGTCTCTGGGGTCTTGGAGAATCAGTAGTGGGGTCTTCATTGGGGTTGTCAACCCTAATGCCCCCCGTTCCCTGTGCAAACAAGGTCAGACATGATGTCCTTTCTTCATGCAGGGCCCACAGGGTCCAGTGTGAAGAAAACTACAACAGATTGTGTTGGCAACATGTGGCAAGACATCATTTTTTACCTTTGAAGAGTGTCACATGATGAGACACTGTCTTAGAGCTGTACCTTGTGCTTCGGACAAGAGGCTATGGGCTGGGGTGTAGGGGCGAGCATTAGGGTTGACAACTCCAAGAAAGATCCCACCACTGATTCGCCAAGACTTCAGAGATCTCAAACCCTAACTTTTTCCCCCTTTTGCTGCTTGGAGGGATCAGCAGTTAGAGTTAGAAATCCTAACACCAATTTTCCCTACTTGTGTGGCGTTAACTGGAACCCTAAGTGGTACATTAAAGACATTTTTTGCAAAGTATATATACATATATACACAACAGGAGTGGGGGTAAACATGAGAAAGATAAAAAAAAGACATCTTGGCTAGTAACATCAGTAGTAGCAACAAATAAACAAGCATTTGTCAATGCTGAACGTTTGTTGCTTACTAAGCATTTCTTTTTGCAGTTCTGAGCCCAGATTTTGAAGATTTCAACTCCTACCCAAAAAGTGATTTCGTGCTGTGATTGCAAAATCACCTTTCGGGATGCAGAAAAACATTTTGGCCAGGACCTGAAGAATGACAGCTATGAAATTCATGAGGTGCTGTGAAGAAATGGCTACGTTGAAAATTTGGGGTCAAAATATTGAAAATTGCCAAAGTTAAGAGCCTGCATTCACAAATGTCAATGCAGGCTCATAACTTTATTGTTTATGAATATTTCTGCCCCAGATTTTCAACATACCTTTCTTATGACCCCACCTCATGAACAAGTACAGAGAAAATTTTCAACATCTGCCCGAAAGGTGATTTTGCACAGCAACTGTGAAATCACCTTTCAGGATGTAAAACAAAAATTGGGGGGCAGGGTCTAAAAAATGACAGCTGTTGCATTTATGAGGTGTTGTGAAGAAATGGCTATGTTGAAAATTTGGGGTCAAAATATTGAAAATGTCCTAAGTTATGAGCCTGTGTTCAAAAATTTCAATGCAGGCTCATAACGTTGTTGTTTGTGAATATGTTTGCTCCAAATGTTCAACATGCACTTCTTATGACCCCATCTCATGAACAAGTGCAGACAAAAATTTCAACTCCTGTCCAAAAAGTGATTTTGTGCAGCAACTGCAAAATCACCTTTCGGGATGCCAAAAAAATTTTGGCCGGGATCTAAAAAATGGCAGCTATCACATTCATAAGGTGCTGTGAAGAAATGGCTACGTTGAAAATTTGGAGTCAAAATATTGAAAATTGCCAAAGTTATGAGCCTGCATTTGCAAATTGCAACACAGGCTGATAATTATTTTGCCAGCCCGCTCTTGCCCTGTGCACACACACAGCCATGCTGGGGCCAATGATAAAATCTATATGTGATTTCTGTGACTATAACATTTCTCTTTGGCCCCCAATAGTCTCTTTCTCTCTTTTCCTCCTCCTCTGGAAGGTGGCACAAGTCAAAGACTTAGTTGGCCTGTCTGCTGTTTCCCTGTGTACACACATAGCCACACTAGGGCAAAGAATAAACTTTATTTGTGATTTCTGTGATTATAAAATTTATCTTTGGCCCCCAATAGTCTCTCTCTCTCTCTCTTTTTCTCCCCTGGATGGTGGTACAAGTCAAAGATTTATTTTGCCAACCTTTTCTTGCCCTGTGTACACACACAGCCACACTGGGGCCAATAATAAACTTTATTTGTGATTTCTGTGCTGTAACATTTCTCTTTGGCCCCCAATAGTCTCTCTCTCTCTTTTGATAGTTGCAGTAGGAGTGGCAGCAGAGGTGGGGGTGTCAGAAATGGGGCCAGAATTTTTTGTATGCTAATTTTTAAAGATCTCAGGGGGCAGAGCTGTGCAATGATGCCAGCATCTGCCTTGCCCTCCTTTGCATGAGGCATTAGCAGCAGTGGTACCCCCAGTCTCCATCAGAGGTGCACTCTTCTCCCCTTTCCAAAGAGATGGACAGCACTCAATCCTACTACCCCCGGCCGGCCCTCCAACTCCTGATTCCATCTCTGAACCTGGGATGTAGGTTCAGCAAGCAGATGTCTGTATGTTGTCATGATAACTTTGTCATTTTTTTACATTTTGCCCCCAAATGTTCCAACATGCTGTAGTCTTCTTATCACCTTACCTCATAAACCCCATAGGTGAGCATTTCTTAATCTGTGGCAAAATGCCATTCCATGCCATAAATGCAGAAAGTTGTTTTGGGCAAAATGTGAGAAATGACAGCTGTAGTCTTCATGATGTGGTGTGAAAAAATGGCTATGTTGAAAATTTGGAGTGAAAATACGAGAAATTGGCAAAGTTACATGCATGTGTAGGAAAATGTCAATGAGTGCGCATAACTTGGCCGTGTTTTGGTATTTTTGCTCCAGATTTTCAACATGGCTTTTTTGGGACCCCACCTCATGAACAGTGGCACTGCCATTTTGTTACTTAGTCCCAAAAGGTGATTTCATGCAAGGATCACACCATTCCATGCCACAGGTGCGCAAACACATTTTGGGCAGGATGTGAGAAATGACAGCTGTACTGTTCATGAGGTGGTGTTAAAAAATCTGTATGTTGACAATTTGGAGTGAAAATATTAAAAATTCACAAAGTTATGTGCCTGCCCAACATGGGCTTTTGGGGACGAAACCTCATGAACAGTGGCACTGTCATTTTGTTACTTGGTCCTGAAATGTGATTCCACACAGGAACCACAAAATCACCTTTTGGGACCAAGTAATGAAATGACAGAGCCAGTATTCATAAGATGGGATCCCAAAAAGCTCATGGTGAAAGTTTGGTGTACAAAAGACCTAAAAATGGCTGAGATATCAACATAAGTTCAGAACGCCATTGACTGCCATTATACGGCACTTACCTTGATTCTTCAGTTCGCTGTTTGTCTTTGAAGAGTGCAGACATGTCCCGATCCACAGAAGATGCCTGTCGCCAACCTCCAGAGGTAAGTATGAGGCAAGAGGGGGTGCAGGGAGGTGGTGCGAAGAAGAAGAGTCGGGATGGGGGGATGGAGAGATGATGAGGAACTGTTTTCTTCTTTACAGGTTTAATTAAAAAAAGTTGGGGGACTATTCTTTTTTTCAGGGATAAAAAATGTTTGAGAACACTGGGGGTGGGCTCCACAGTGTTCCAGAGTGGTGGGAGGAGAGTAACAAAACTGGAGACACTGGGGTGGGCTCCCCAGTGTCCCATAGTACAAGGGATCACTGACATGGGGATGGGCACCCTGATGTTGGACAGTGCTGGGGGTGGGTTGCCGACATGGGGGATTGGGCACCCCAGTGTTGGACAGTGCCAGGAGGGATTGCTGACATGGGGATTGGGCACCTCGATGCAGGACACTAGGGGGGGGAGTGGGATCACTGACATAGGGATTGGGCACCCTGGCTGAGCTGAACGGTCATGCAAATCAAAGGGCCAAAGCTCTCTTGGATTAGAGCAGCTTCAGTCCTTTGAAGTGCATGACTGTTGAGGTGCAAGTGGAGGTAATGTCCCTGGACAAAATGTCACGGACAAAAAGAAGCGAATAACATGCCGCTGTGACAAGTGGTTGTGCACATATTGGTCGTATAATTAAAATATCTCCAGACCAAATGTTGTGGCTATATTCTTACTCTGTCCTCCTGTAGATGTGCATAACAGGTCATATTGGGTGTACAGATGGCGCTACCAGGCGCAAGAACTCTAAGGCAGCAAATTGCCTACTGTATTAGAAACTGCTGTCTGGCAGCAATTCCACCCCCAGGAGGCCACCCCTTATGGCAGTCAGAGTGCTGGCATTATGCAGAATTTGCCACCCTTTGTGCACTCATTCTTTGCATGGTAGTCTGGCAGCAGAACCACATTTCCACACCTGCTCTATGATGGCTACTGGGGACAATGTGCAGTCGGGGTTTCAAGTAGCAGAACAAGATTGCCAGAATTGCACTTTTTCTTGATATTTTGCCAGCTGCTTCTGCATTGCTGACTTGATCTGTCTGTATAGTTAAAGCTGTGCACAACTTTGAGATACAAAATAATGATCCGTCTTGGCATTGTGACCCCCACAATGCCTTGGGTGTTGTTGGCTGCACCTCCACCCTGTACTTTCTCAAAACAGGGTCCCACTCAAGATCTGCCACTGGCCTGCCTGGGCTACTTATATTTCCAGAAGTGAGATGGTCACCAGGAGATAGTATTAGGACTGAGGACACAAGCAGTTGCATTTCCTACCCAGGCAGAGTACTCAATTGGGGGAGATCCCTCTGTGACTGCATTGAAATGCCCACGGTGTGTTCATGTTATGCAGTAGTGGGGGGGGCAAGGTGGTGATTTCTTTGCAAGTTAGCGTGATCCACTGGGAGGTTGCCTAAGGGTCTGTCAGTGCTGGATAGTGGGGATCTGGGGGAAGGGACTGTACAGCACAGCCTCCATGGCATTACTGAGACCAGAAGATCAGAAATGGAGCTACAGTAATTAGTCCCAAATCACACAATTCATTTATGTATGGATCTAGGTGACCATGGTGGGGCTAGGAAAGTGGAGTTTTACACTATAGATGAAACTGCAGTTTCTAAAAGTGGAGGTAACATCACTGTTTAAGGGTGCGGCAACATTACTACTATGTTTCATCCAGCAATGAAATATCCATGTGGCATTTAGACTGTGACGCATTTACCACTACATTTAATCTGGTGACATTTCATCCTAGTGCCCTGTTCAGGCCACCCAGCAGAGAGTTGTGTCAGTACCACACCTAGTGATCATTGGGGTAGACTGCTGAGCCCCTGGTTCTGTGAACTGGAATGAGCTTGGAAGTAACACCCGCCCCTGAAATCCCATATTGCCACAATATGTTGGCTTGTGCAAGTGCAATCAATGTAAAAATATGCTGTTGTAACTGTTGTCACAATGGATATTTTTTAAGTTACTGTCATCACAGTGGAATACTGAAAGAATCAGTTAGCAGCTTTCACAATGCTGTTGATATCATAATACAAAGTGCAGCACTAAAGCCAGCTGTTAAAATCAGAGAAAAACAGCAAAACCTTCCAATGAACTGCAGATTTAAAAGCTATAACTTGTAAACTAAGGTTGGCATAAGCCAGGAGTGATGAGCCCAAGGTCAAACTGCTTGAGTGTTGATAAATAACATACAGTGTCACACATTTGTCCCCATTGTATGTCCACTTTGTACAATAGACTGGTGCTTTTTTTGGGGGGGAGGTGGATGATTGACAGGTAGTGTTTATCCAACACATACATAATAAATTCTGGGTTCTAAAACTTATCACACATATGTGAAAATAGCATTTTATGACATACTGTATGCATCCGGCGGTGCACACACACACACACACACACACACGCATGCACGTGCATGCATGCACACACACACACACACACACATTCTTTGCAAAAAACTCTGTTAATGCAACAGTTAGGGTTGTTTCTACAGCGCCAAAATTGAGGAAATTCGATGTTAGGGTTTTCAACCCTAACTCCAAATTCCTCCCCCACCCACACATACACACAACACACATACAAGCAGGGAACTGTACAAGGCAACACAACCAATCAGAAACAAACACCATGAGGTAACAGAAAGAACATACAACTTTGTAAACATACCACAAGCGGCATCCATCATCAGGTTTCAGTAACTGGATCACTTCTGCTGTCATCCCAGTGTCTTGGGGGGGTACACTCACATGGCGGGCAACAATGTAAGATGGTCACTGCATGAACTGTATATCTACATGTAGATACTGCAAGAGTGCACATGACTCATGGTAGGACCAGAAAGTGAGTTGAACCATGTTATTTCATCCCTCCATTGAGATAGAACAACACTGTGCATATGTCATGCTGTGACACCAGGATCCTATGTACTCTGCCCTCCCATCCTTGCATCAGCATAGTACACCACTGCATGTGTGTCAGTATGTCCATATGTGAAAAGTGTGACATCATGGTTGTTCAAATACTGCAGTATCATCCCTCCATCAAGCTATAAGTACAATGTAATCTATATGTCACAATGACAGTATAGGGTGGTTTCGATCCTGCATTCCCATTCCTCTTTCGACATACAACAACACAATACATAAGTCACACTACCTATATCTCACAATGAGAACAGTGCAGCATATGGATAGTGTGACAGATGGATTGTGTTGTGCTACTTCAATACAAGTATGGTAGTGCACAGTCCAAAGGACCCTGTCTTTTCACTGTTACATATGGACAATGTGACATATGGGTAGCACTGCACTATGTTGATTTAGTACTGGGAGGGCAGAATTCCACAGTGACATGTGAATAGTGTGCTGTATGGATTGTGACATACTATGTGAATGTACAGATGAGAGTACATGGTCCAAAAGACAGTGCACTGCCAGCCTTACATTGCCAAATAGAACAGTGTCAAAATGTTATGTTGAGAACAGTATTCCTCCATCTAAATACTACAACAGTCTGCATAGATGAGGTTCAGAGTGTAGGGTTATTAACTGACCTGTCACATGGATACACACAGATAGTAGAAGAGTGCACATACAGTACCTAACAGCAGCACTGCATCATACTTCACATCCTGAGCTTATGTACCTCCATCTATATAGAAGAACACTGTCTATATCTCACAGTCACACTGTGGACTGCTTTACACCCTGCACTGCTATACCTCCTCAGATAGACATATGTAAGTATCTGAGCAAATGAAGTAAGGTATAGCCCTATATTTCGATTCATTAAGTTATGAGTAGGTGCAGCAAAACAATAAGGTATAGTCATAACCATCCCATACTAGATAACTTTCATTTAAAATGTTCTATATCTCCTTCTTAACACCTCACCGCATCTTTGTACAGCATGTGGGTGTACCCCCCAAGACACTAGGATGGCAGCAGAAGTGATACAGTTGCTGAAACATAATGACAGATGCCTCTTATGGTATGTTTACAAAGTTGTATGTTCTTTCTGTTACCTGATGGTGTCTGTTTGATTGGTTGTGTTGCCTTGTACCATCCTCTGCTTGTATGTGTGTTGTGTGTGTGTGTGTGTGTGTGTGTGTGTGGGGTGGTGGGGGAATTCAGGGTTAGGGTTGAAAACCCTAACGTCGAATTTCCATGCTTTTGTTGCTGTAGAAACAACCCTAACTGTTGCATTAAAAGAGTTTTTTGCAACAAAATTCCTACCTTTTTAACACATTGCAATAAAGTAAACACATACACAGCTTTCAAAGCATATTTTTTTACAGTGAGAGCATAAGCCCTCTACACCACCATTGTATCATACCCTAGAAATGTACCAAACATTACTGGTAACTGGTATGCAAACCTTTGTTTTACATGCCAAGCTATAGCTCCTACACACATCTTTGCATAGTACCATTTCATTATATTCATTTATACTTATTTGCAAACCTGAATCATGTATCATTCATATACAGTAATCAAGAAACACAACAGACACAGAAAATAAGTTCTTTAAAAAAATTATTAATCATTAAATTCCAGTTCTGTTTTAAAGAAGGCCAAATTGCACAACTCACTCAGTCTCATACCACTACTGTGCAATTCATCACAGAAGTTTAAAAAAATGATATAAGGCTGAGCAAGTCAATGTTCCTGGGGTGGGCAAAAACCAAATGCATTAAACAATTAAAAAACTACGGACGCCAAAGCAGCATATCATAAGATTGCTGCAATAGTGCATCACTGTGTTGTAATATTTTAACATTACGTGCATCTAGAAAAGTTTCTCACCTGACCCCTTAATAAAGGTGATCAGAAAAAAAAGGAACATACCTTGAACTGATATTGAGCAGAGTGTGTGCTTTACAATGCTCTTCCATAAATAACAAACAAGTAATATCTCACTACACATAACAAACCTTTCAAATAAATTAATATAATGCAAAAATAAATAATTATTCAGTTAAATATTTGTTAGCAATCTGATAGTTAACAGTGTTTTTTAAGAATTATTCATAAGAAAATCTGAATATTAAACAGTAACAATTCACATATTTATAAAAATGGTAGATACTAAATATTATACATATTCATATTCCCATAAAACATCAGAATACATGCCATTCAGACACTGCAGTAATAACATCTAACAGGCTATGATGCTGAAGCTATGTGTAACACAAACAAGAACATAGATATGAAGTACTATGTAACTGTCAGTATTTAAAACAAATTATATTACAGTTTTCACACAAAAACAGTACAGAGAGTTTACAGGGATGTACATAGTTCTAGCAAATGTTAATTTTTTTTATACATATACAATATTAACAGTAACTATTTATCAGAAGTCATCCATATCATAGACCTACATAGCAATGTGCTGTTCTCACGATTACGTAAAGTTGGCAGAAAATATGTCACCTCAAGTGGACAGTATACAGATATTAGTGAGAGACACACCGTAGATATTGAATATCAGGCATGTCCTTCCTGTACTTGTAAAGTATTGCACAACAATATGTGTGCAAACACATACAAAGCTGCAGTGGCAGTTTTGTTGCACAATCTGTCCTCGTGCATCACTAGGTGGATGTGTGGCATGTACATAGTGCATACAATGAACACGGAACATTGCTAACCAACATAGTCAGGTTTCTTAATGTATGTAAGATACACAGCATTGACATACAATGGTGTGACAGCAGTCAGACCACATTCTATGTCACATAGTGCAGCAATGCAGAAATGAGCAGATTAGTACATCAAAATTGCACAGTCCTGAAATACCAATGTACAGGTAATAAGATTGCTCCCCAGTCAAAGCTATTGTTGCATGTAATGTGATCATGCACACAGACCACACCGATTAAGGCCCACTTAGGCTGTATTGAAGCAACACCTACCTTAACTGTTTCCATCATAAATACCTGCATCTACATAATCTGTTACTGCAACAATTTATAAACTGATACGAAAAGAGCTGCACATGTCCAGGAAAGGTTGCACGGTACAGTGTTATGACTACTACAGTCTGTCAAACAGTTAAACCAAATTTACATCTACTACTCTTCTACCCAGTGAAGGTCATTGCAATTTTTGAGACCCAGGACAGAAGCATCTTTTAGATTATGAGGCAATTTCTGTATAAAAGTGCTCATGTAGTCATTGCATTCCATTCAGTCATTGCTGTACCTGAGCCATGTTACATAATGTCCTGAATGAACAGATGCTCCATGGTGGAATATCACAGCCTAAGTATCAAAGCATGCTCCCATAAATTATACTCTTCCAACTACAAAATCAGTGATTGGTGTGTCAACTTGTAGTCCATTTGCATCAAATCTCTGCAAGACTAAAAGAAGATGCTGAGAAGAGGTTTGAAGTTGAAGTTTATTGTTCTAGGAACTAATACCTTTGAGCCAAGGCTCTTTTACAAAGGTTCCATATCATTAAGTACAAAAACATAGTAGACAGTGTTCCAAACAATCAGTAAGCTGTTTAACAAGGCTACAACTTAAACAGTAACATTTATGTACAGAAAAGAAAAAGTAACTCAGAGGCAGTGTCAAGGGCAAGGAATAAGGACTGGAGAGCTTGAGAGGGAAGAGAGGGAGAAATAAGAAGTTTAGGAGCAGACAGAATCAGGTTAGTGGTACTCAGGTTGTCTTTGTCAAAAGGAGACCATGATGGTTGAGTGAAACAAATGTAAGTGCACTCAGTGGGATGAGACTTTAGTCAAAGCAGTCACAGGAGCTGGACGCTGTGAGGTGAGCACATAAGTATGGATTTGAAAGCTCCAATGTCATGGAGGATAGGGAGGCAGGTTAAGGCCATTGTACCAGGTAGGAGCACGGTATGTAAAAGATCTTTGTCCCTGAGCAGTCCGGCATCTAGGGACAAGGAAAGGTTGGTGGTCAGATCTTCTGGTGGTATGAGTGCCATTGTTCAGGCAGGGCAGGTCCTGGATACATGGAGGAGTGAGTCCCAAGATTGATTTTTTTGCCATCACACAGGTGAGATACATGAGGCGATTGGAAAGATGCAACCAACCGGTTTCCATGTAGAGGTCACAAGTGTGGGTCCATCTCTGTGCTCCAGTGAGGAGTCAACAGGTTTTGTTTAGTGCTGCTGAGATGTGCTTTAGTGCAGTGGTAGTAGCTGAGCCATAGACAATTAGACCATAGTCTATGATTGAGATGATGGAGCTTTGAACAGCAATCCTCAAGGCAGCTTGGTTGAAAAATTGATGGTTCTAGTACAAAATTCCAATGTGTTGGTGCACTGTTTTTGCAGTGTTATCGATATGGGCCACAAAAGTAAGACAATCGTCAAAAGTGATACCAAGGTATTTGAAGGTTTTCACTTGTTCTAGTGTATTTCCAAGAGAAGTTTTTATGACGAGTGGAGTATGCCTATTTCTGTTTTGAGGACTGGCGAAAAGCATGACTTTTTTTTTATTTAGGACCAATTTGTGCTCAAGGAACCTCTTTTCAACACATGAGAATGCAAGCTGAAAGCTCTGTCATAGTGGATTTGGATCCTTATGGGAGGAGAGAATTACAGCGTCATCAGCATAGAGTATTCATTTTTCAGGGCAGGATTTGGGAAGCAAGTTTAGAAATAGGCTGAAGAGGAGAGGACCTAAAATTGAGCCCTGGGGGACACCAAAGAGGACCGGTTTAGAGTCAGAGAGAACCTCAGAGATTTTTACTGTTTGAGAACGTTGTGCCAGGTAACTTTTTACCCAGGCTCCAGGTCCCTTGGCTAGCCCAATGTTGAGCAGAAGAGAGATTAGAAGGCTATGGCGAACAGTGTCAAAGGCCTTTTTGAGGTCTATGAAAACAGCTCTGGTTAAATAACCCTTATCCAAGGCTTTGTGAGTTTCACTAGAGAAATCAAGTAGGGCCTTCGACGTACTGTGTCCTTTCCTAAATCCATGTTGCTGAATGCAGAGTAGATCATACTTTTGCAGGTAGTCTGATAGTTGATCCGCCACGATCCATTCAAGAGCTTTGGAGAGGGGTAGAAGTATAGATATGGGCCGATAGTTCCCTGGTATGGATTTGTTACCCCCTTTATGCACTGGTGTGACTATAGTGGCCTTCCATGTGTTGGGGAATTGACTTTGGCACAGGGAGAGATTGAGAATTTTGGTGAGGGGGTGGATCACTTCTTCCAAGCTGAGGGACAGAAATTTTAGATCAATGGTGTCACTGCTATTTCTAGATTTAGAGAAGGCCTTTTCTATGTATCTGTAGGCTTCATATGTCTTAACTATTTTAAAGTGAAATAGCGGTTTGTCTGGCGAGGTGGTTTGGGATACAAGTTTTGGAACTGACAAGTCCTGGAAGAAGTCTGGTGAGAGGACACCACTGAGGTCAGTGAAGGTTTTATTTAGGGCATCAGCCATAGTCTTAGGGTCATGGGTAGTGGAGCCATCAATGTTGATTGCCATGGGAGAGAATTTAGACTGTTTGTCCATAATATTACGTATATTGTCCCAGAAGGATCTCCCATCACCCCAGGTGGTTTCTAGAGCATTCTTGAAATAGGAGCTCTTCATTTGCCTGATTTGTGAAGTGCATAGGTTGCGCGCCTGTTTAGAGTTAAGTGAGTCTGTTATGGAGCCTTTGGCCCTGGCTATAGCCCAAAGATGGTCACGTGCTTTAAGCTGAGCCAGTAGTTTGGCTGTTAGCCAGTCATATGGACTGTAGACACTCTCCTCCACACTGGCTACACCTCCAGCCATACTCTGCATTCCTGAGCAGTTGTCTGAATTGAATAAAATATGCCTGTGGAACATACAATGAAAACCACAGCATGTTTTCTGTTACTTCTGCTGTCTGCATTCAATGCTGGTCTATCTGTATGGTACCTCTTTTTCATGCCAGATACTGTCATTGTAGCATTGCGGTCTGTCACATTCATGGGTAGTGGTATAACAGGCAATGTCAGCTGGTGTAGAGAATGTAGTCTGTTGTACTCAGCGATGCATCATCTGTCAGCATGTATTTTATGTGATGCTATGCAAATGATATACAAGCCAGCCAAAGTCTGTACACATGAAAGCGCAACATAGCTCATGCCATCTTTGAAGATGCCAGTGCCTATGCTGACCATTGCTGAGTCCAAACTTAAGCCTTGTGACTTGTGTGTGGACACAGCATATGCAACACACACAGGAAACTGTTTTCTAGTGACATATATGTCTTTCATGATCTAAAATTTTACAGTTGTCCTGGAAATAGGTAATGGCTGTTCAGTGTTGTCAAACTTGACAACGAGTGCCGCTATGAATGTCTTCTGAACATTGTACTGGAAGTCAATTATATGCCCCATAGCACCATTCACCGTGCCATGCTCTGCAGCAAGATTTTGATGTAGCATGATGTGCGCATTCATGCACACAGTTAGAAGTGCTTCTAATCCAGCTGTGTAAGACACATCTGACTTTAGCTCAGACAATCGTTCAGTCAACTTCGCTACCAGATTCCAACTCAAGACTGCACCATCAACGGTGTAAACTGCATGCAGAGTAAAGATTTTCTGACCCTGTCTCTGCAATATAATGCTGTTAAATTCAGCACACTGCTTGAGTCAAGGCATGAGACACACAATACAAGCAGAGTCTGAGTACACATTACTAAAAACATCACATGCTGCAGTAAGAGAACTGCACTCACTGCTGATACGGCATGTGTTCAACAGAGAAACATTCTGTTGTGACAATGAGCCAATGTGAGCCTGATCCAAAAGTATCTTGTACACAAGATCACAACTCTGCTGCATGTTTTCATACAGCTCAATGTAAAGGAACAATTCCCAAAGATTTATTCCTCCAAAGCATCCTATTGGGGTTTTTTGCTTGCTTCACAGTCAGTGCTGTAAAGGCATGCTCTCCATTCACAGTTGCAAGCTGCAGAGGGTCCCCAAACACAACATCACTCTTCCCACCAAATGGCTCACCATGATCAGTTCCAAGTATCTCTTGGAGATGTAGATGGATACATGCAAGTATGACATTTAAGACCATACTAATCTCATCGATGATCAGCAGTTTCATCTTGACAAACGCTGGTAGCAGCTCAGCTGCCACCTTACAGGAAAGTTTTTGGTACTCTCCTGTTTTGCCATGCTCTACAGGTAACATAAACAACTGGTGTAGAGTTACACTGCCAATGTTGTATGCTGCCAAACCTGTAGAAGCAGTCACAGCTATAGTCATCACTTCTCCTGTATGTTTCCTTATCTCCACTGTGATAGCTTCGATAACAAAACTCTTGCCTGTGCCAGTAGAACCACTAACAAACATTAGCAATGGTTCATACTTTCCACATGCATATTGTTTCTTCCCATGAATGATGCCATGTCTGACAGCTCCAGTGACAGCATCATAAGCAGCAAACTGCTGCCCATTCAACTGGTCAATCAGTACACTAGGATCCTTTATCACATGAGAAAAATTTTCCATGGCCCTTTTGACTTCACTCATCAGAATCACAGGATTATTCATTGATAGAGGAGCTCCAAGAGTGCCCTCTCCTTCAGGGTCTATGTTTTCCTGAGAATTTCCTGGAGTATTTTCCTCAAGCTGTTTCTTAGCTTGTTCCATCAGCTCCTTCTCTAATTCCAGTTTACGAATGTATGTCTCAGACTGCTCACTCTTATAGTTCTCATATGCAAGGTAGGTCTGTTGCTCATATGTTTCACAGTCTCCTTTCAGTGTCCTCTCATCTCTCCATGGCTTAAAGAGGAACTTTAGAGCAAAGTAGTAATGTTCCTTGCTGTCAGTTGTAGAGAGACTGAATTTACAAAGGTCAATTAGCCATGGTTTCTTCCTTTTAGAAAGGCACCCATCAAAGCCTCTAACTTTGTAAATCTCTCGTGTTTCATCAGGTGCTACATCAGTCTTGTAGTCGTACCACTTAGCAACATGGTACAGGCACATGTCATCCATCACAGTAGCCCAATTTGGGTAGTACGTCTCAATCAGATTATTCTTCAAAATATTTTTTGATGAGGGGCAGTTCACAGCCAGTTCTTCAGTCTCATCATGAGACTTCAAAACACGCTTTTGTTTCTCTTTGTAGTTAACACTAAGAAATCGTACAGCATCAGACTTGCCATACAAGTGTGTCCCAATCAAATGATCACTGGCCTCATATGCACTGCACTCCCTGTGAGACAATGTCTTTAGTCCCAGTGACAAGAGCTGTGAGCTCAATAATGAGCTGGAAGTAGCTATATCTTCCCAAAGCTCAAGTAAACTGGTCTGCTCATGTTTTGTGATGTACGATGTGATGTACCACACAAGAGACAGAGAATTATCTGCCACAAACTGCACATCAATGTTTGCCTGCCACATCAGGAGAAGAGTAGGGTTGTAATCATTGATGAACACCTCATTCTCCTGTCTGGGTAACTCATACACCCTTTTAGTGGACTTTGGCTTGAGATAGTGATGCATGGCTGAGAACAAGTCATTCATACGTCCTTGCTGGCAGACACGTCTAGAGAAAGCAAATCAACACCTGGTGTACCACTCATTATGACTCTTGACTGGTCAATGACAGTACTTCCCACAAAGATGTTGCTAAAATGTTTGGACCAGCTTCCACAGTGTTGGACTGTCATACTTGTCAGGGATGCGGCAAGTGACATAACGTTGAATGAACTTCAGCATTTCAGCTGCTTCATTCTTGCCAATATGAAGGAGCATCTTTAATCCATAACAGTATATATATGTATGTGTGGTGCACCTTGTGCCTGGTACTCCATCCTCAAAAAGTAGTGCTCGACTAATCCAAGAGGAGGATTGTCCTTTGACAAAATGAATTTCAATATCTCATGGAAATGATAGTGAAAATGTAAAGGACACAGAACCTGGATCAAATGAACACATCCCACCAAGTGTCATTGATAAAATGCCATCAACATCAGCATTGGCCCACCTCAACAGTTCAAGAAACTCATCCAAGCTGTACTATGCACAGCTCATAGTTATGAACTAATTAGCTGCACCATACTAGAGCAGCATATTCATAACCTCTGAGTGTCTACAATACCAGCACTTTTTTGTGCCATGCAAACTCGAGAGTATAGATGTCAAATTCACCAGTAGCATTTTGTCCTTTTCTCTCAGTCTTTGCAGAAACTTAACTGCTGTAATCCCATTTAATGGACTAGTCAAGCACAGTGTATGTGTAATGGACACAGAAAGTATATGAAGCTTACTCTCCCACTGCAGGTGTAACAAATATTGTATGTTCCTACAGAATTTGCCATCCTTGTTTAAGACTCTCAATGTATGATATTCAGCACCTTGAACATACACCTCATGTGCATCCAGATGGACTTCTGTACCTTGAGGGAATGAATATGGAAAGCAACGTGCTTCAAGTTTTTCCTCCCATATGCTGACAGGACTCCTTTCGACCTGTTTCATCTTGTACAGGTCAGTGTTATCACCAACTGGATCTCTGCCATGTAGAGGGTGAATTATGTACTGCTCATACACATCTTCATGAGTTGCAACATTGATCTTCTCAATCACTGGCTTCCTAGTGTCCATTAGTTCAAATGGAGCACTCATATCTGAGAGCTCATCTATGTCAAACTCATCATAGAAAGGATTATTGCTCTTCAGATAATGTAGAGCACTTTTCACTTTCTGCACATTGACAACATCTTGCTAAATGACCTTGGACTTTGTAGGTACATCATTTACTAGTATAACAACACTGCTTTCCTTTGAGATTGTCTCCACATTCTCTTTCAGAGGAACTGGTAAATACATCACAGCCCCTTTCAGAGACTTGACAAGCTCTTTTTGGGGGTACTTTATGTGTTCTTTATTGAGGCATAGAATAGTCTGAAATGGTTTCATGGTTTTTATGAGTGTCCATTCAAACATATTCAGTGCAGCAATCTCAATAGGTGTGAAATCTGCCTCTATATTGTTCAAAACAGATCTTGTTGGCAGACTGTTATTTTTCACCTTTGTCAAACAGTAGTGATACATGATGACCACTGGGTCCTGGTCAAAGTCATTCTTTAGCAGTAGGTAGGCCAACAGTCATGCCCACATGTCATTAAAAGATTTAATATTTTCCAGATCAACTGTAATAGCCTGCAGCCTGTAAAGTAGTCTGTGACATGAAACACACACAGAGTCAAGCTCCTCTCTCTTAGCCAGTTCAAACTTGGCAATGAGTTTCCCAAATGTGTTCAGTATGTCAGATTCCTGAAGAGTGAGAGTAAGTGATACAGTGGCAGGCATGTCATCACAAGGTGTATCATAATGTTTACTATTACGCTGCACATCCTGTATCATAATTTTTGCAGCTTTCATATCTCCTGCTTTCAATGACTCATCAAGCTGTTTGTATACTGATACGGCTTTTCTCGCCTGGTATATTTTATGCACAAAGCTGAGCATCACAGGGTTGTACACAGCAATCATACGCATATGATGAAATACACTCTTGCACACACTGCTATCTAAGCAAACCAAGGAATACCCCAACAGGCCTTTATGCTTGCAAATTTCACAGAGATCAATCTTATATAATATGCTGCATTTCTGTTTCTTCTTTGTGGCAAGAAAGTGATTCCCAAACTGTGCAATAGCATCAAACGATGCTTGCCTGAAATTGTCTGTCTCATCACATCTCCATGATGTACAACTTTTGGTCGGCATCTCAGTTGTTGAGTGTGTTTCATCATCTGTCACACTTAGTTCTTCACTGTCTGTCACACTCAACACATTACAAACCTTACCAACCTCGTCAACAGAAATTACAAGTTCCTTAGAAACTGGTTTGTAAGACTCCTGCCAAAAAAAAGCCTCTGAGTGCTGTTTGCATAGCCATATGCCTTGAAAGACTTCACAAAAGTTGCCTCTGTTCAGAATGCCAACATTTTGTAGCCTACTATGAACAGACTGCACTGTAGCAGTGAACCGTTAAATCTCTCTCATCATTTGTTTCCACAAACATGAAAGAACAGCAAATGCCATATTCACAAATCTATGAACCCTAAGTCATAGTTTCATCAAGAACAGTTGACTCTTTAGTCACTTGTCTTAATGTCTTATTAGTGTAAAAATAATCTGATCAACCTTAGCCTTTGAAAATAACGTTCAGAAAAATGTTAACTTGCTAAAATAGCCACAAATAACAGAACTGTGCTTCTGCTTACGGGCTGCAGTAGAAATGTCTGCAACCTGGGCAGCTCTCCTGTGCTGCACAATCCCATCAGGATGAGGAAGAGGGTACTCTACAGTTGTTTTTAAACAACAAACTGAGGCAGGCATCTCATAATCAGCAGGTGACCTTTTCCTATTAATAGACCTTGCACTGTCCTTAACTTTCCTTGCGGCATTTTTACTGCCTACATTACTCTTCATCAATTTAACATTACAATAATACTTATCCCTTCTACGCATATTTTGTTGTCTATGTCTTGTAGGAATTCTCTCTACAAAAAAACCCCACAGGTTTCAGGCAATATAACGATACAGGATCACACACACCTGTAAAACAAAAGAAAAATGTTTTATCAGTTTCCTATAACCATTAATATTTCCCAATAAACATTTCAAATAAATAACAGTACAATAATATTTTACTGTGTACATTAAATTCTTAAGAAAAAAATACAATCTCTTAAGTTTTCGACCTATGTGAACAAGCCCCATTGAAATGCATAATGTTGCCAAGGCAGAAAAATGTTACCGCAAAAGTTTTCAAGCCCTGTGAACAAGGCCCCATTGAAATACAGTGTGTTGCTGTGGGAAAAATTTTTTTCTGCAGATGTTTTTGAGCTCTGTGAATGAGGTCCATCGACATACACTATGTTGTTGAGGTCAAAAAATGTAACCGTGAAAGTTTTTGAGCTCCATGCATGAACCCCATTGAGATACATTATGCTGTTGAGGTCAAAAAATGTTACTGCAATAGTTTTTGAGCTCCTTGACTGAGGCCCATAGAAATCCGTTACGTTTTTGAGGTAGCAAAATGCAACCGCGAAGGTTTTCAAGCTATGTGAATGAGCCCCATTGAAATACATTATGTTATCGAGGTTGAAAAATTTAACAACGAAAGATTTTGAGCTCTGTGAATGAGGTACATTGAAAAACTCTATGTTGTCGAGGTAAAAAAATGTAACTGCGGAAGTTTTCGAGTTCCATGGACGAGCCCCATTGAAATACATTATGCTGTTGAGCTTGGAAAATGTAACTGCACTAGTTTTCAAGCTCCATGACCGACCCAATTGAAATTCATTATGTTTTTGAGGTCAAAAAATGTAAGCGTGAAAGTTTTCAAGCTCTATGGATGAGCCCCATTGAAATGCATTATGTTCTTGAGGTAAAAAAATGTTATTGCAAAAGTTTTCGAGCTCAGCGAGCAAGCTCCATTGAAAAACACCATGTAGCCTGGGCTGAAAAATGTAACTGCGAAAGTTTTCGAGCTCCATACAGCAATCACAATAGAAAAGCAGTAGCCTCTGCTATACATAACATTGCAATATGTTCGCAGTCAAAAAAATGTTAGAGCACATTTTGTTGTTGAGCTACTGTGACCTTCTACCTTTGCCTACCATGATGCTTTGCAGCCAGGAAGTTGGTTAAAACTGTTTATAGAAATGCTAGCGACCAGAAAATGATACATAAAAGTAACACACCTGTGGTATATTGCTAAAAGCACACAAATCCAGCATACTAATTAGGAAATTGGTCACAATGAGACCAAATTATTATCTAGCTTCACTAAGAGTGGCCATGTTTTTTTTTTCTGTAAAAAATGCCCACACACCACATCTAACCAATCACATACCAGTGACAGAAGACTAATACTTCACAACAGCAAATGATACCACACCACCAATGTGTGCAAAAGTAAAATGTTTTTTAAAGAAATTTGAAGTACCACAGGAAATACTTTAACACAGCCAATCATATTTTAACAAAAAAACAAGAAGAAAAAGGAAATAGCATCATTTTGACAAAACTCCTAAACTGAAAAGGATTGACAGTAAGTACATCACCTCAAAATCTATTTTATTTAAAAGTTAACTTACAGATATTGTTAGTGGCTTAAAATAGTACTGTTTAAAAGCTAATATCTTCCTGTGTGGATTAGTGCAAGTCTGATAATGTTCAATCATTTATTTAATTCTTAATTTTAAGAGTTTAACACACACTTTGAAACAGTACTCACCACCACACATGTCAGCTCAAAAGGGAGTTGTACCACAGCAATCATGTGAGTATCTAGCAAGCTAGCAGCAAATCATAATGCCTCTTCTGCTGTGTTCTTTCAAAGTATCCAATCTGAAAGGCATTAATTCCCGCCCAAACAAAACTGTTTTGTCTATGCCACAGCCAATAACAAAATATTTTCTGACAGATATGAAGTGTAATGTTTCTACTGGCACCCTAGAAGTAATATCAGTCAATAAATAATTAGTTTGCCCACTGTTGTTATCTCTTTCAGGAAGAATAAAAAGCCATTAGAAAATTGATGCTACAGTTGTTTAGATGACACTAGCCACCAACAGACTCAGACTGTCTTATTGAGCTCTCTGTCACTCCTTTTTGCAAGAAACTGTTAACATGGCAGAAAACTCCAGAATCACAGTGTGGATAGTAGGCAGGGGTTTAATTTGTTGAGGTGGTGAATATGCTCAGAGAAGTCATTTTGGTACAGACTTAAGACTTCCAAATTGCAAAGTTTACTGGTTTGGCAAGGAAGGCATGAGATGGGAGCAGCTGATGCCAACCATGCTACATCTGTTGAGCAACCAATCTGCACCAGACATACTGCTGATCCATCTCATAGGGAATGATTTAGGCAACAAAAGGTGGATAGATTTAGTTGGCGAAGCAAAATTGGACGTAGCTTCACTTTCAGAGATGTTACCTGCTTGTAAAATAATCTAGTCAGACATTACAGAGCGTATGGTCTGGCGTGCAGCTCAACACATGTATCTGCTCGACAGGGCAAGGAAAAAAATAAATATACACATCTCTGCATTTTTACAGGATCTGGGCATGCACACAATCTGTCATCCTGAAATCAAGTATTTTAAAGATTGGCCGCATCTAAGAGACGGTGTGCACTTCTCTTATGCTGGCAATTGCTTCTTTTTGGGAGACCTCTGACATGGCATCCTCTCTGTGATCTGAAGAATAATGTGTCTTGTCAAAGTGTTCAGCAAAAAAAAAAGGTTATTTTAAGAGCCAACCTGCTTTGGTCAAAAAATAGGACAAGAAATGCACACAATGAACAGAAAATTCAAAAAGAAAACCCAACAATGCACACTATGCACTCACTACACATATTATTTACAACACAGAGGCCACGTATTTCCAACAATCATACCAAGTCTTTAAACAGAAAGTACACAAGGTGATGCATGTGTGTGTGTGTGTGTGTGCATGTGTATGTGTGTGTGGGGAGGGGTTAAGTTAAGTAATAAGGCACAACAGGGTGTTGTTTATTAAGTATTTTCACACATCTTGCATGGTATGTCTTGAAGCACTGGTGAGTGATGTAAGCACAGAAGAAGCTGGTAAATAAACTAATAACTCACACCCAGGGGGTTCCTTAATAGGATTATTCAATGGACACGTGTGAAATAAATGTTAACTGTGTCTAATTAAGCAATATACCATGATATAGTGTGGATGATGGCACGAGTGGTGTGGTTTGCTCACGAGGTGTAGCCAACTGAGGAAATCACACCAGAAGTAGGTTATCTTGCCATTACCCAGAACATATCGTGGCATATTGTTATTATACAATGTAGAAATAAACATCAGGGAAGTTTTCATTTTTTTTTTTGATTTTCAAGGTTCCCAGTTAGCGAGAAAAAAAAATGTGCTGCCCTCCAGCTTTGAAGTCTGGTATCCTGATCGGCTGGCACTTCTACCGTGGGGTGATGGCACAATTAACACATTGTAAATCATGCCAGCCAGCCAATCAGGAACCGGCATTTTCTTACCCATTGTATAATTATGTTTTTAATAAATGGCATTCCTTAGTTGTGGGTTATGCAGAATTTACCCACAATTGTGCAACATGTTTTTCTCAATGAGTTTACAGAATTTTCATATACCATAGTAATGTTTAACAAATATATTAGTATTATACTGCATGCATAAAGCTACATATGCTGTTACTGATGTATATGGCTTAGCCACCTAGATATACATATATTATAATATTTAAACCCTTTTTACCTTATGTCTGCTTCTCTTACAGAAATGACCAAATATTGGACTGTAGAACAGCTGCCTCTGCTGCTGGGGGGCTGTTACTAAAATTGGTGACCCCAGAATAGTAATGAGGGCCACCAACATGCCTCTAAAGGAGACCTGGATGGGGGTGGCCAAATACCTCAGACATGAAAAGGATCTCAAGGACAAGAGGTGGAGAAAGTGCAGGGGAAAGTGGAATTTGGTCCGACAAAAATTCTATAACTTGAAGAAGCTGGGGAAGGTACCAGAGAAGGACCAGGGCTGGTATGACCAAGCATACCAGCTGTTGCTCCAGGCAGGGAAGCCGAATTTTAGAGAGTGAGTACTTCACCGTAAGTAAAATTCCACATTTTCATAAAATACTGTTATTGTTCAATTAAGTAATATGGCATGACAGAAGGGGGAAAGGGGGGGGTTAGGGTGTGATAATGGCCCATCTCAGATGGTTTTAAGTACAAGGCATAGCCAAGTGCTTACACCACCCAAAAAGTGGCATCAGCCCAACATAAACTACCCCATGAAGTACCTTACTGTAACTATGCAATAGGTATTTATAAGTTTATTTAATGCAGTTCTTATAGATATTAATTTCAGGTAGGCCATTGTTATGGGATAATACCCCACTGAAAACAGTTTCTTCGCCAATCAGTATCCAGCATTGTTCTTACCCATTTAATAATTAATCAATAACAAGCTCAGAGGCATAGGCACAGTGTATAGCATGTTATTAGAATATGTTTTTTTTTTCCACAATGAGACCAAGTTGCAAGTTGTCAACAGATGATATGATAGTATGCCACCCACATATTGAATACACGAAAAACAACTGTTGCAGCAACTTCAAGTTCTTCTACCGCAGTGCCAACATCAGAACTACAGCAGAATAACATTGGCATGTCAAAACAGCAAGAAAACCAGCATATTCAATGCATGACATTCCGTGCATAATAGCATACAACATCACAGTAATCTGCCTTTAACAAATATTTATATATCTGTTACCTATGTGTATCCCCGTTAACAACCAATGACACCAATACTTGTGTCATGCATTTAATGCAATATAGTAGCATAATACAAACTTACCAAATGTTATCAGTAATATTACTTAAACAAATAATACAATAAAAAATGTTACCTAATTATAACACTTTGTAAAAAGAGAAATTTTGCACACTTTAACAGCACATAATATTACACAGTGAAATAGAAAGTACTCATCATATTTTTTTCTTTTCACAACAGCAACTAGAGCCACAGCTGAGAGAACACCAGCTAGCCGAGGCCTGGTCCTTGAGGAGGAGGGGACAGAAGAAGTGATTGATGATGACGTTATCATCATCACCACAGAACGTAAGTACCAGCAAATGCACAATTACAATACAAGATACACATATGAAGTAGGACATTATAGTCATAATATGGTCTTTCATTCTTGCAACAAGGAAATAAAAATGAAATAGAAAAAAAGACAAATCTTTCAGTGATGGGCAAAATCAGTAATGTTGTATTATTACCACACATATATTCATATTCATATTATTTTATGTGCATATCCGTATGTGTTTGTTAGGTGTTAAGAGGTACAAGTAAGCAATAACCCTACTGTGTGCGGTTACTATCAATTAATCAACACCCTGGAGTGGGTTATTGAGTTTATGACATGGGCTCAAAAAGTTTGAGAAATTCTATTTACTCGTTACAAAATATAACAAACTTTACTGTTTGAATCTGGTGTTGTGTTTGCATTTGTCATTTTTCTTGATTTTCTTTCAATTTCATATAGTTTTATTAGTTCCATAACCACTGATTTACTGAATTCATTATTTCACTAATTCAAAAAGTTATTTGTACACATGTACCTCTTGTTTTTGAGTTTGAATCGGAGAGAAATCTCCATCTCCGTTGCCACTGCTCAGCTTTCCTTCTTGTACTTTATGAACTAAATAACTGAACTGAATACTTTTGATCACTACTGTAATACACCCATTTAAACATTTATTGCTGAGCATTGAACAGGTTGCTCTCCTCAGTGCTGCCCTGTTTTATGGTGCAGTGCACTGTGTTCACTGCTTTTCACCAACCCTGTTGACCCTCTCATTCTGTAAACACTCCCTCCTCCACTATCCACATCTTTGCATCTTGCCGCTCTCCTTCTCTAACTGTTACATACTCCACGCTCCATCTGGGTGGGTGGATGGGTAGCACCTCTTTCCTGTTTCCTTTGCTACCCATATGGGTGGATGGGTTACTCTCTTGCTGGATAGGACATACCGCCTCCATGATCCATCTGGGTGCATGATTGGATAGTGACATATGGGAACAAGTACACCACATGTTCCCTGTTACTCTCTTGCTGCTCTCCTTGTCTGCCCACTCCCTTCTCCACAATCCCTCTGGGTGGATGGATGGGGTAGCACCTCTTCCGTACTCTCCACACTTACCTTTAGGAAGGACCAACCCAGTACTGCTGCTGCTTGCAGGAGCACCTGCTGCTGTATCCCTAGCCCTCACCGATTCCACTCTCTGCAGTGCTGGCCATTGTATGCTGCTCTGTTCCCCTGTCCAGTGGAGAAGAGCACCTGATGCCCTGTCTACTGATCTGGCATTGTTGCTCTCCTTCTGTGACCAGTTCCTACACATGTGTTGCCACTGACAGGAGCACCCAGTGCCTGCTGCCCTGTTGTAGTAAACATGCCAGGATGCTGGAAGCCACAACGGGGAACAGCAAATCGCAAATGGGACTCCCTACACCTGAACAAATTCCTACAACCGTTTCCATATACCTAACAGCTAGACATTAGTAGGGCTTTCACCTAAAACCTACTCTCTCTTCCTGTTAGCATAATATACATAAATGCATGGCCACGCACAGTCTCTCCAACAATCACCTTGCACGTTTTAAGATGCCCATGTCATAAATGTGATGAATGATTTCTTAACGCTTGTAGATATTATTAATTTTTAATATTAACTCACCTCTTGCATCAAATGCGCTTATTAGTTAAAATGTTTGTCTACACTGGTAAGTACAGACTGGTACCTCTTTACATGGTATGGCACAATGGAAACAAGACCATACCATTCCTGTTGTCATGGACAGCAAACCAATCAGAGTCAATGACTGTTTCTTGTTATAGCATAAAACCCTTATTTATTGTTGATATTTTTTTTCCTTCTTACAGAACCACTGGAGACCAGGACCTTGTCTGTAATCAAAGAAGAAGAAACAGAACCCGGACCATCTCACCGTATATACTCTGCATATAACATCTACAAAATATCTTAAAGATTTACAAGTTTATAAAGCAAACTGAATGTCACAGACAGTCTAACCATTTTTGTATCCCAAGTGACATATACAGAGCTGATTTCTCATAATTTATAATACCACTTTTGTCATTAATTGTTTACCCAATAAAAGTGCAGTCTTTCCATATTGCTCAAGTAAGAAATAAGACACAACAAGGTGTGGTTTATGGGCTGATAAGAGCATGCCCTAAGTGTGTAATGAGGCATGAGGCACTTGCAAAGAGTGCCTTTGGCACCTGGAAGGTGTTGTTATCAGTTCATAAACCAAACCTCAGAGTTTCTTATTCCACTTATAAAATGAGTCCCCCCATAGAAACCACTGGTGTATACAGGTATATATATATATATATATATATATATATATATATATATAATATGTATATATATGAGATACATGATGGGCAGGAGTGAGATATGGAAAATGTTCTCACTCCTGCAGAGTGATCTCTGTATTCTCACGAGTGCCGAAGGCACGAGTAAGAATGCACAGCTCACTCTGCAGGACTAAGAATATTTTCCATATCCCACAATCTGCCCATCATGTGTGCAATTTATACCACAGGGATGAGAGCTTTAGGAACATTTTTTCTGTTTCTGTGTGTTTCCTGCTTATTCTGTGTGTACTGTCAGTGTGTGTGTGTGTGTGTGTGTGTGTGTGTTCTGAATGGTCTGGGGGTCAGAAACACTGTGAGTGTGTTTTAAAAAGCTAACTGAGTGAGTCAGAGGCTCAGTGAGAAAGACAAACTGCTGCACATAGCACTGAGAGAGTGAAACTGCTTTGTAAAAGAGTTTCATTTAGAATTCAGTTTGTTTTGAAGCTGATATCAGCACAGTCAGGGGCTAGGAGTGTTAGAAACACAACTGGTCACAGGTGAGAGTGTTTTGCAAAGCTAATCGAGTAAGTTACAGCTTCAGTGAGAAAGAGAAACTGTTTTCTGAAGCAGTTTCAGTTAGAGTGCAAGCTGCAGTGAAGATTTTTTTACTCTGGTGACATCAGAAGAGTGTGGATAATGAAGTTTGCCCTTTAAGGGGCAGACCAAATTGTCCTGGTGGACCCCTTCCCTTGTGGCAGAGATGGTTTGCTCAGAAGGGAGGATGTAGGGGCGGGAGAGGGAGTCATAGGACAAGGGACAGGTCAGATAGGAGGGGGAGGAGCCAGATAATGGCAGCAGGATAGGGATAGGTGAAAAGGGGAGTAGGAGGTGCAGAATTTACAGGGTATATAAGGGTCAGCACAGAAGGATATAACCTCTTTTGCTGAAGATTTTGTTGCCTCCCACCCACCCATCAAAAAAGAGGATGGGGAGAGGGGCCTGGGGGACTGAAGATGGTCTGTCATAGTTGGATGGCAAAAGGAGTCCGGTCAGGCTGTGATGGACTGCCATAGGTAGATGGCAAGGGGGAAAAAGGGGGAAGGAGGAGGGTAGGGGAATGATAAAGGAATATGAGGAGAAGAAGAAGCAATAGAAGGAGAGAAAAGCGGACTTGGTTTTCACTATTACCTACAAGAGGAGAAGAGAAGAAGAAGTCACCCAGGTTTTCACCTGGGGAGGCGAGAAGAAGAGGAAGAAAAAGGATGGATGGACAGACATTGAAATGTATTGCAATATAAACAAGGACCTTTTGTAAAGACAATAATGATGAATGGAGAGACAAGTTTGGGGTTGAACCCACGCAGGTTATCACGGCCGAGGTCAAGGGAAAACAGGAGGGTTTGGAAGCGAGTGAGCTGAGCAGGGGAGCGAGCAATTTCAGGGGTGATTTGGCATGTTTGTTCATTTGGGTGTGAGGGCAGAAAAGTGCTAATGAGGGGCGAGTGAGGAGAGGGACAGTTACAAGGCCCTGCCTGGGAGGTGAGGGCACTGTCTCAAATGGGAGGAGAGGCACGGAGAGAGCTCACAAGCAGAGGGTAGGTGTGCATGAAAATGCACCACTAAACCCACACCTGTGCTGTTTTTGGAATGAGAGGTGGAAGTCGGCCTGCATGTAGGGCCTAGCGAGGGAGGCCATGTGGTCCAGGAATGGCGTCTGATGTCACACCGCATGGCCATGCAGAGTGAAAGATGCAGGGCTTTGGGGGCTGTAGACAAAAAGGGATTTTTGGGCAGCAGCCTTCTGTGTTTCCTCATATGGACTGGTGAGTCTACAAGCAGCAGTGGTCAATGAATTTTGAGCGTTTTTACCTGGTAATTGGTACAAGGTTAGGGGGAGACTTTTGGGCAACAGCTGTGGCGAGGGAAGTCCAGTTAAATTCCCCACGGGCAACTAGTGATTTTGTTGGCCAGAGCTGGCCTAAAGGGCATTAATTTGTATCGTGATGTCATAGCATGTGGTAGGGCCTGCATTATTGCAGGGACACACAACGTTGTAAGGGTGCTGGGGATTTCCAAGGGGGTGTTGGGGGTTCAAGCTCTGGAATGGAGCAGTTGGCAAGGGATGGGGGGTTTCAAATGATGCAGGCAAGTTGGGGGAGCAGGGTGGGGGATGTTGTAGCTTTGAATAATAGGGTGGAACATAGAGGAGGAACTGCAGAAGTGGGGGTTGTATTATAATTTATAGGGCATGACTGCATGGTGTGGTATGCAGGTTTGGAATTGGCACTAACAGAGGCACCTTGTCAGTTTTTATCCACAGTTTTGTGCAGGCAGTTTTGAGCAAGGATGGCACTGAAGAAGAACAGGCCATCAAAAGAGGAGGCCTATAAGGTGATTGTAGAGTTGGCGGAGAAGGCCAACATGATGTGGCAGCTGGTTGAGGGAGAAGAACCCGAGAGGTCAGGGGAGAAGAGGAAAGTGGAGAAAGGAAAAGGGGGCAATGGGAAACGACTGACAGGGAGACCACGCAGTCCAAAAAGGCCACAGCCTCCAGCGGTGGTTCCTCCTCAGGCGATCAGTCCAGTACCACTGCAACCCTGTTTACCTGAACCGTTAGTATCTCCCCTGGAGCCAGTTGTGGTTCTGATGTCAGAACCCAGGCTGGAGCCTCTGGCCATAGGTGTCCCACTGCCCCATATGTCTCAGCCATTTGTCCCACCACAGAAACCCAGACTGGATCATCCCAGTGACATCAGGCCACAAGGAGCAGACAGGCCTGCAAGTAGTGTATCAGGTTCTGTAGGTGATAGTATCAAAGAGTACATTGGGCAAATTATAGTGGCTCTTGGGACAGGTGGGTTAGGGCAGATGGAAACCGCACTGGCAGAGATCAGGTCAGATAAAGACACGCTAGGAGGGGTGGAAAAGGTGGCAGAAGGAGTAGGAAAAGGAACGAGGGAAATAGGAGCCTTGGGTATGAGAATAGGGGAACACGTGCCACTGGCCACGAAGGAGAAAATATGGAAGGGAGAATATGTGGACATATTTGCTTTAGTGAGTAGAGAGGCAGAAGCCAAATATGAGGAAACAGAGAGTATAGGGAAGAGTGAGAAGGCAGCGGCTGTGGTTTTATTGGGTAAGAAAGAGGAGGATAAGTTTATGAAAGGAAAGCCGTGGGATGGGTGGTTTGTGGGGTTTGCCACATATTCAGCCATAGTTATGGAAAAGAAACCAGAGTTGGGCATCCCACTCATCACATACTCCCTAATCATACGGTGGGCAAAGGCTAAAGGGAGGGTGGGGTGGATATATTATGACAAGTTCTTCCACCAAAGGATGGCAACATACGGGGATGTGAGATGGGACACAAAACAGCTGGATTTGTGGACGGATTATGTTACTGATCAATCCACTCTGGAGGGGAAGATGGGGAGAAGGGGGGGCTACCCAGAAGTGTTGTTGGGGATATAACAGGATGTTTTGTTCATGACCTCAATGTCATTTCTGACATGAGTGCTCAAGATATGGGGGATCCCACCCGGCGACAAGATGCAGGACCACATGGACCCAAGGCGTCCAGGTGGGGGGAGCACAGGGCACAGGCCAGCAGCCCTTTCATGAAGGGACAGGTTATCGCGGGCAGACATGGAGTACAGGGTTGAGAGACAGGGGTTATGGGAGTAGGGGGGCCCAGTCCTATTGAGGAGAGGAAGAAAGAAAAAACAGCTGGGAGGTTAGTGGGTTTTGGGGGATGGGGAAGAGAACAATTCAAGGCTGCAAAAAAACCTATCAAGATAGAGGCCTGGGAAAGGTGGCTCAGACAGTATCCAGATATCAGGATGGTGGAAACTATAAAAAGGGGCTTTAGAACAGGTTTTCCTCTATAGTGCAATGGTCCAAGACAGGCAACAAAGGCTAATAACTTGGGGTCAGTCAAGGGAAAGGAAGACATTTTGAAAAGAAAAATAGAAAAAGAAAAAGCCACAGGGAGGGTAGAGGGGCCGTACCTGGTTCCTCCTTTAGACAACCTGAGAATTTCCCTTTTGGGTTTGGTCCCCAAAAAACAGAAAGGAGAATACAGGGTGATTCACCATCTGTCATTCCCAGAGGGAGACTCAGTCAATGACTTTATAGGGGAAGAGCACAGCATGGTGACCTATGCCATGTTGGAAGAAGCAGTACAGATTATCCGAGCGACCCCTGATGCATGGCTGGCCAAGACAGATATAGAATCAGCTTTTAGGTTGCTCCCAGTTAGAAGGGAGGACTGGGACTTATTGGGGTTTTAAAGTGGAGGACAGGTATTACTTTAACAAGGCTATGCCTATGGGCTATTCCATAGCTTGTGCTACATTTGAAAAATTCAGTACTTGCCTGCAGTGGATCTTCCAGCAAAAAACGGGTTACAAGATGGTCATACACTATTTGGATGACTTCTTGCTAATAAGCAGTAGATGCTCAGAGACAGGGAGGATGCTAGCTAGTTTTCAAGAAATGTGTGAGGAACTCGGAGTGCCACTGGCACCGGACAAAACAGAAGGCCCAGTAAGGTCACGGAGTTTCTAGGGGTTGAGGTGGATGCAATGGAGGAAGTATTTCGGTTACCAGACAATAAAGTTCAGAAGCTAAAGGGTCTGATTCAGGCACATACTAGCAGGAGGCTGGTGTAGTTAAGGCAGGTGCAACAAGTTGTGGGGCATTTGAATTTCGCTTGCAGGGCAATTGGGCCTGGGAGGACATTTACAAGGTGGCTAGCAAGGGCCACGGCAGGGATAGTAAGACCACATCACTGGGCGGGTATAACAAAAGGGGTGAAGGAAGATTTCAAGGTGTGGGAGGAGTTTCTAAGCAGTTATAATGGCTATTCTTTTTGGCAGCAAGAGTGTGTTTATAACACGGACTTAGAATTGTATACGGATATGGCAGGGGGCCTAAGAATGGGGGGGTATTTGAGAGGAAAATGGTTTTCAGAGCCATGGCCAGCAGATTGGGTAAAAGAAGGAAGGACGAAAGACATCACATTGCTGGAAATCATGCCAATTTGGGCCTGCACCCTGGTATGGGGAGAAGCGTTGCAGAATCAGAAGGTTACATTTTAGTGTGACAATAAGGCAGTGGTGGATGTTCTTAACAACAGGGGAGCTAGATCCGATACAGCCATGCAGGTGCTGAGACAGCTAGTACTAAGAGGCTTACAACTGAATATGTCATTCAGGGCCAGGCACATAGATAGGATGAGAAATATCCTAGCTGACAGCCTTTCCCGTCTGCAGCTGGATCGTTTCCGGGCACTTGCACCAACAGCAAAGGAGCAGAAAACGCCCATTCCAATGAATATCTGGGACATTGGCAAGAGTGAGCTGAAATGCTGTTTCACAACTCATGGGCACCACGGACCTTGAGGGCCAATGAAGGGGCATGGCGGGCATTGCAAACATTCAGGGAAGTACACCATGTGGAGGTAAGTGGACCAGTTACAGAAGAGCAGTTAGGAAAATTTACAGTACATCAGTAGCAAAAAGGGATGGCTCACACCACAATGGGTGTGTACCTAGCAGGGATCAGCTTAGTTTGTAGTCTGAAGAAATGGAAGGACCCCACGAAGTCAATGCTGATACAGAGGGTAATGCAAGGTTGGAGTAGGTTAAAGCAAGGGACCAAGGATGGTTGGCATCTGATAGCAGACCAGTTGTTAGACAAATTAGGGGGAATATTGCCTGCAATCTGTAAATCCAAGGAGGATGTGCAGCTGTTTCATACACTTTACCTAGTGATGTTTGCAGGGGCCTTGAGAGTGAGTGAAGCAGTAGGATATGGCAGGAAAGGAGTGGAAGGAGGATTGGAATGGGGGGACATAACCTGGGGAACAAGGGCAACACAACTCATAATTAGGAGGTCCAAGATGGATCAGGAAGGGAAGGGGTGTGTTGTAACCATCAAGGCACACCTTGACGGGAAACTGTGCCCGGTAAAGGCTTTGTGGGCTTACGCCGCAAAGTGTTATAATAAGGAAGGGAGACTATTTGTGCATGGAGACAGGAAGAAGGAGAAGGTGTCAAGTTACCAGGTGATGGCCATATTCAAAAAAGGCATGGAGTTCCTGGGGGAGGACCCAGATAGGTATTCCTCCAATTCCTTTAGAATAGGAGCAGCATCAAAATGGGTGGCGGAAGGGGAGCCCGTGACCAGAATGTTGGAAATGGGACGCTGGCGGTCGGCCAGTTACAAGAGGTACATTTAGGCTTTAATGGATTGAGATTAACCTGTCATCTGTTGTTTTGTTTGCAGGAACAGAACCAAGAGTGGGGGGGAGATAAGGTGACTGTGGGGTAAAAGGGAACAGAAGAATGAGCGGGAATAAGATGAATTGAGAGATTAAGATATATTTTGCTTTATTCAACAGGTGGAGGGAGGATCACAGAAGTATGGATCTGCGGGCACTCCTACATTTACTGGGTGGAAAGGAGAGCAGAAAAGAAGGCCGAGGGAAAGCAGCGTTACCAAGATGTCAGTCAATGTAGGCTGGTATGGTGTGGCATTCAAGGGATGAAATGGGCACAGTTACTCCCGACCTTGATAGAGATGAGAGAGAGGTGACCCACCCCAGATTTAATTATTATACATCTCGGGGGTAATGATATTGGGGGGAAGCCATGGGTTGACATGTATTTATGGGTCAAGCAAGGTCTTGAGATAATAAAGAGATGGTGGCCTGGTGTGAGCATGGCATGGTCGTCAGACATGATACCAAGGAGGGTGTGGAGACACAAACACAGCCACATAGCAGTGGATGGGGCCAGAAGGAAGATGAATAGGAGGGTGGGTAATGTTGGCAAAGAGCACGGGAGGGCATATAATATTGAGGGGGGTGGAAGAGTGGGTAGAGGATTTTTACAGCTCAGATGGGGTGCATTTGTTGGAACTAGTGATAGACAGGTTCAATACTTAGATGATGGGTTTTATTGAGGCCTGGAGGAGATAAGAAGGAAGATGGGGGAGAGCGAAAGAAAGGGGGAAGGCCAGTCATCCAATGCAAGCTGGAGACAGGCTATGGGGAAAAAGGGGGTGGGAGGAGGGGAGGGGGGAATGATAAAGGAATATGGGGAGAAGAAGAAGCAACAGAAGAAGAGAAAAGCGGTCTCGGTTTTCACCGTTACCTACAAGAGAAGAAGAGAAGAAGTCACCCAGGTTTTCACCTGGGGAGGCAAGAAGAAGAGGAAGAAAAAGGATAGGTGGACAGATATTGATATGTATTGCAATATAAACAAGGATCTTTTGTAAAGACAATAATGATGAATGGTGATGGAATTTATAAATATAAATGTGAAATACTCAAGTCAAGTCAAACTTTATTTTTATAGTGCCTTTCCAAGCCAAGGCGCTGTACATAAAACCAATTACAACCAATATAAATAAAATTTAAACAGTAATATATATATATATATATATATATATATAAAAGTATGCCAGAAAGTGTTTAAAGGTAAAACATACAGAAAAATTGTCCATCTGTACTGAAGAGTTAGCAAAGCATACTGTATATAACATTCAGCCACTAGATGGCATTAGTGTCTGACCCCCCCACACACACACTTTTTTTTTTTTTAATTTAATGTAATTTATTTTACTTTTATTGAGGCTTTGCTGTTAAGTTGCAGCTCATCAAGCATGTCCATTAGCAGACACCGTATAGAACACTGTCCTGCTTCACGGTTTTGAAACTGTATCCCTGCTTTATGTTGCTGTCGTTGCTAGGGTATTTCAAGTTTATTTTGCATGATGGAGTTATACCTGGTAGGCTGTTTTGGTCACAGTTGACAAGGACCATAGGGCTGAGGAATGGAGTGGGTAAGAGAGAAGATCTGTATGGAGGTGAAGTGAAGGAACACAGCAGGAAAGGGAGCTGCAGCTGCAAGAGTATGTGGGAGAGTGCAGCCACCATAGTAACGGTTTTCTCTGAGAGCTTCCATGAATGAGTGGATGTCAGGAATTCGCTCAGGGTTGTACAAAAAGTAAAAGAGTTGATTTAGGGCATTTTTTCTAGTCTGTATATAGTGTTTTAAAGACATGGTAGTACGGATGTTTTTGGTTTCATTTGACAGCCATTTCTCGGCAACACGGCATCGATGGTGTATTGAGGGTGGCTTTTTTTATTGTAACTATTTCAGCAGCTTTTTCAAACTGAATGCCAAACACTGGCTAGGGTAATGCAGGGTACTTGGGTTGCTTTTTACAGCATGTGGCATGGCCGAGGCAGCAGCAGCTCAGCCACTACAAGTTGCCATGGCACGATGATCAGTGAAGTGGCTTACCGGCTGGCATGTCTATGCTTCAACAGGAATGGAATTAAAGGTTGTGGAAGCCATGGATCTTTGGCTATACTGCATCCTGATTGGCAAAAAAAGTACCAGCTGGCACAGCATGCCCTGGTAAGGACACGGCCAGAGGAAACTCTTAGCCAATCACGATGCAGAAAACTACCAATCCATTTTATAATTGTGTACAAAAAATTGCTTTCTTAATTATGGTAGTCTACAAGCAATATTAACAAGCAGATGGGGGGGGGGAGATAGTACTCCCACACAATTTGGCAGAATAAAGTCACCTAGAGGGATACCGCATTCAGCACCAGATATAACACACTGTAAGAGCATTACAGGCAAATCTTAGTGTTTTATTTCACATAGTCGAAACTAGCATATCTCTTCATTAGTTAATGCAGTTATTTGTTCTAAGAATTTCAACAAGTAAAGCTTGAAAAGAAATATACTGAAGAAGCACGTTAACTATAAAACCAGCACAAAATACAGTAACACTTATGATCTGTATCTGTTTCTTTTTTTTTCACAGACCCACAAAGTACCCATGCACAGGCTATTTATGAGTGCCTGGACAGTCTGATTCAGGCCCAAAAAGAAAGCATTGAAAACATTAAAACCCTGATACAATTAATAACAACCCAGAACAAAACCCAAGACAACATATTCACCAAATTAGACCAAACTGAGAAAGCAATCCAGGCAAACACAATACAAATCAAATATCAAAATCAGACAATCCAGGCACTCACAAAGAGCATCAGAAAGATGATGGGTGAAGAAAAGGATCCGACAGCTAAGCCTGCAGCCGAACAGCAGGGTCCTAGTCTCCAGTAACTACATCTCTTGACCCCTTCTCTGCTCTCTTGTGCACCTTCTCCAATCGAGGAACCAGCTTCCACTTTCTCCTGCACCTTCCTACCTGGCCATCCCCTTTCAGGTCTTCTCACAGCCTCCAGCAGCAGAGGCAGCTGTGACGCCCCACTCTCACTCTCTCCACCAGAATTTTTTTGTTCATTAAAATACCATTTTTTATGTAATTAACAACATATTTTTATAGGTGAAGAAACCTTTATTTTCTGTTAAACTTAACAAAACTGGGTAGGTTGCAGTTAAATTATATATTTATTTTTGCAAAATTTATTTTTCCATGTAAAAGATAATATATTTTGTGACAATGGTTACAAATATTTATTTTAAAAAGTAAAATGTAAATAAGATCTATTAAAAAGTATAAATAAAAATAAATAACTTGATATTTTATGTAACAGCAAGTTTTTTATATTTTAGAATGTTTAGTTCAACATGTATAAGCATTTACTTTTACATAAAAACAGTAAACAAACATCGAAACCATCCAATAAAGTGTCTTGTTACTCATTTGTAATGTTTCATGTATACACATCCTATTAACTGGTTAACAGGAACATGGCCCAGGAGAAGTGTGTGTGTGTGTGTGTGGCGGGGGAATGTTAGTGATCTGTGTAGAGTGTGGGGGAGAGAGAGGTGCAGGAGTGAGGTAACCCTAAGATCACATTTGCAAACTTCAGTTGCTGTGCTATCATCCCAAACTGATGCATTAACATATTTGGTTGCAATCAATTTTCCGTATGATTGGGAGAAACTGTAATACAAGTGATTAGTGGTATGTCTTTGTAGAAGTGCGGGCCATCTGGCCCCTGCACTCCCTTCATATTGCCATTACTTTGTGTAATGCAAAGCGTATGTTGAAGCATGGGCCTTCCAGGCACTGCACTCCCACTTACACATAACAACAGAGCTATACAGTAGCCCCATAGGCCTACAAAGGAACCCTTGTAATATTATCCCATAAGTCCAGTATTATCAGTTCTGCATATTACTGCATTAAATTTAACTGTTCTAGGGGGCACAGGATATCCATACCCTGCACTATCATCAACCACTGTGACTAATACTGATCAATATGTACATTGTGAGCAGGGACCCTACAGGTCCTGACTTCCAGTGTGTCTACCACAATGTAAAGTTTACTGGTTGACAGGAACATGTACCCAGGAGTGGGGGGAGGGCAATGGCACTGTGTATGGGCTGGGGTGGGTGTGTGTGTGGTATGGAGTAGTAGGGGGTGGAGGGAATGGTAGTGGTATGG
The DNA here is from genome assembly GCA_016271365.2 of Neoceratodus forsteri. Classification (NCBI taxonomy): domain Eukaryota; kingdom Metazoa; phylum Chordata; order Ceratodontiformes; family Ceratodontidae; genus Neoceratodus; species Neoceratodus forsteri. The sequence continues at coordinate 777,652,010 of CM028137.1, forward strand.
GCCCAGGAGGTGTATGTGTGTGTGGAGGATGTTAGTGGTGTGTAGGCGGGGAGACATAATGGTACTAGTGTGTGGGTGGTAGGGTGGCGGTGGGACGGAGTGCTGTGTATGGGGTATGGGTCTGGGGAGGAGTATGGAGTGTTGGGGAGGGCAATGGTAGTGGCGTGGGCCTGGGAGGACTTGTGCATTTCTGGTGGGGGAAGGGGAGGTAATGGTACTGAGTGTGGCCTGGGGGTGTGGTGGTGGTGGGAAGGGGTATGGAGTGGTAGGAGAGTAAGGGGAGAGTGGAGGGAATGGTAGTAGCATGGGCCTGGAGGGTGTCTGTGTGTGTGGGGGGTGTTAGTGGTGTGTACAGCAGGGGAGAAGTAATGGTACTAGTGTGTGGGGTTGGAGGGTGGGGGAGTGGTATACATGTGGTGGGTGTCTGGGGGAAGGGGCATGGAGTATTAGGAGAGAGGGAGGGAATGGTAGTGGCATGGGCCCAGGAAGCCTGTGTGTGTCTGGGACAGGGGTGGTAGTGGTGTGTGAGGGGTGGGGGTGAGGAGTAGCAGGTACTGGTGTGTGGAGTGTGGGGAATGAGGGGTATGGAATGGTGAGAGGGGATGGGAGGGAATGGTAGTGGCATGGGTGCAGGAGGGGTGTGTTGTGTGGGTGGGGAAGGTAGTAGTGTGTGAGGGCTGGTAATGGTACTCATGTGTGTGGATGGGGTGGGGATGGGGAGAGGCGTGTGGAGTGAGGTAGGATAGAAGGAAGAGAATGTTATTGTCATGGGCCCATGAGGTGTGTGTGTGTGTTTTGGGGAATGGTAGTGGTGTGTAGGGTGGGGAGAAGAGTAATGGTACCCGTGTATGGGGTGGGGAGGGAGGGTGTATGGAGTAGTAGGAAAGAGGAGGGAGGTGGGAGGGAATGGTAGTGTCATGGGCCTAAGAACAGTGTATTGTGGGGGTATGGTAGTGCTGTGTAGGGCATGGGGGTGTGGGGGTATGGGAGGGATGGGAAGTGGACATGGTACTGGTGTGTGTGTGTTTGTGTGGGTGGAGAGAGATAATCCTGCTGGTGCTGTGGGGTGGGGAACGTGAAAATGAGCATATGTAGTCATACAAGAGAAGGAGTGTAGGGAGTGAATGGTAGTGCAATGTCCCGGGGTTGGTGGGTGCATACGGATGGTATGAAATATTATGAGATAGGGAATTGGTGTGGATGGGGCCAATGGGATGGTAGCAGTATGGGCATAGGATAGCTGTGTGTGTTTGTGGGGGTGGATGGTACTTATGTATAGGATGTGTGCTGGGGAACGGGGAGGGGGAGAGTCTAATAAGTAATGCTACTGGTGTGTAGGGGTACAGATGTGGGAAGGGGGTATGTAGTGGTATGACAGAGTAAAGTGAGCGTGGGAGGAGAATGAGGAAATAGTACTGCCATGGCCCCAGGAGGGGTGTGTGTGTGTGTTTCTCATGGGAAGGGAAGGGGGGTATGTAATAGTAGTAGACACAGAAGATGGGGAGAGCAGGGGAAGGGAGGAATGCTAGTGCCATGTGCCCAGTAGGGTTGTGTGTGTGTAGGGGGTGGGGTGGGGGAGGGGACAGGTAATGATACTGGTACTGGACTTTAAAATCTACATCTGTACTTAGTCCCTATAGAGGGACCAAGTTTTATGACAAAATCTGTATCTGGACTGTTTTCGAGATACAGATGCCAAAAGGCGTCATAGGCACCGCAATGTTACCCTATGGGAAAATTTCTCAACTTCTGAACGCTGTAACTATGAGCCCGTTAAATGTTTTGGTACCAAATCACCAAAAGGCATATCTGTGGGACCAGGTCTTGCCACTCTGAAAATTTCACGGCAAAAGCACAATCCACCTTGGCACAATGAAGTGACAAAGAAAACAACACATTAAAAAATGTGTTTGTGCAGTGTTATCACGATTACTTTAATGTTTTCACAGCACTCCTATCTCTATAATGGAAATGTTGTCATGCACAGAAAAATGTTGTCAAGGTTACTTTTTTTTATTGTGATTGTTTTTGCAGCAACAAAAAATGTTGCTGCAATCAGAAAACGGCAAAATGGTGCAACAAGTTTGAAAAACATATTTCCAGACCAGCTGGTGAAAAACTAATGCCAGGATCATGTTCCTCAGGGTCAGATTAGATAAACATAACTGTTGGTGTTTACCAAAGGGCATTATTTTTTGACTTACAATGTTTTTTGACTGTCACTAACTGAAAACAAGATGGAGACAGCACGAAAACAAATTCAGGGAACATGGTAATAAAAATGTGATCGAGAAAGTTTTCGCAATGCACATATACATTTTCCCACAGGCTATAATGGGACATGAAAAACTGGAATAACTTTTGAACGGAGCAATATTTTTTCACCAAATCTTCAAAAGGCACCAGTTCAACCCAGGCCACATGTAGACAAACAAATTTGAATCCACTGAAATGCATTCTTCAGTCCATTATGGCTTACTGAAAAAATGTGCAAAAGTTGACCCTTTTACACATTTTGAACACCCTACGGTTCCGCAACTGTACATCTGACCAGAACGAAACTTTCCAGATCCCGAGATATATGGTTGGCAGTTGTGCATGCAAAACATCAGGCAAATTGGACAAACAGTTCCAAAGTTATTAAAGTGCAAACATTTAGGTTTAACACAGAAGTGACCGTGCAACCCTAACTCAGGTATATAAAAAAAAATATATATATATATATATAAAATACTGGCACGGTAGTGCCAGTATAGTTAGGGTTCAACAGTTCAACGGTCACTCTATATTAATCCAAACTTTGGACGTTAATAACTTTGCAACTGTACAACCGATGCCCACGGAATTTTGTGTGCGCCATCAGGTACCATAGATCTCTTGAGTGATAAGTTCGTTGTGGTCGGATGTGTGAGCTGAAGAAGAAGCAGAGTATCCACAAAAATGTAAAATTACCATTTAAGTGCCAAAGTCCTTTCGCACACGCTTCTGAAACGGCTTGGGGTTTGGTCTAAAATTCTTAGGTTTATGGGGTGGGCCTAGATGTGCCTTTTGAAGGTTTGGTGAAAAATATTAATCTGTTCAAAAGTTATTAAAGTTTGAAGTTTCCCATATATCCTATGGAAAAAATTAGATGTGCTGTGCAAAAGCACTTTTTGCTTTTCTAAATGGGAAAGTAGTGTTGTGCTTCCACCATCTTGTTTTCAGTTAGCAACATGGAAAAAACAATATCATTAAAAAAATACTGCCCTTTGGTAAACACCAACAGTTGTGTTTACCAGATCGGGGCCTGAGGAACATGATTGTGTCATTAATTTTAAAAAATACTGACCAGAAATATGTTTTTTTGATTTGGCCGCTGGTAGTGTCACAAATTTGAGACACTACTGCTGCAAACTGCAGCAGTACATTTGCAAAAATACCACAAATTGCAGCACTACCTTTGCAAAAAATGCAAATGGCACACTATTACAACTACACAGCAGCTGTTGCCCGGAAACTACGAGGGGAGCTTAATGGCACTACTTCTCAAAACATAACTGTACATTTAGGGGCAAACAGACCCCAAAATCTGATTCCTTGGCCCCCATTTAGGTAAACACCTATTGGTGTTTACCTAAATAAAGCCTCTTTTCCCTTTTTACTGCCTCTAAAGGGAAGGGGCAGAAGAATGTTAATATAAAATATATGTATGGACATCATGGTGCCCAACTTCATGTCGGCAGTATAACAGCCCCTCCCTCCACCAATGTGGGACACTGGGGAGCCCACTTCCAGTATCCCCAGATATGTATCCCTTAGCAGTGTGGGACACTGGGGGACCCACTCCCAGTGTCCCAAAATCTGTATTTAAATGATCTGCCGACAGTAGGGTGCCCAATCTCTGTGTTGGCACTAGCAGCCCTCCCGCCAGTGTGGGACACTGGGGAGCCCACTCCCAGGGTTCCCAGATATGTACTACCCTCAGCATTGTCAGACACTGGGGAGCTCATACCCATTGTTCTGAAACATTTATAATTTGTACCTGTAAAAACAAAACAGTCCCCAACATCTTTTCTATCCTGAAAAGAAAAATGGTCCCTCATCACCTCCCCCATCCCGACCCTCCACTAAGCACCTACCACCCACACTCCCCCTTACCCTATACTTACCACTGGAGATCTATGGCTGCCATCTTATTTGGATTAGGACACGTCTGCACTCTTCAAAGCTGAACTGCAAACTGAAGAATCAAGGTAAGTGCCATATAATGTATTTCAATGGCGTTTTGAACTTATGGTAATGGTGATATCTTTGGCATTTTAAGGAATTTTTTCACCAAACTTTCAACATGGGCTTTTTGGGCCCCACCTCATGAACACTGTCAATATTGTTTCGTTACATGGACCCAGAAGGTGATTTCATGGTTGTGGCACAAAATCACCTTTCATGCCTGATTAATGAAATGACAGTGCCAGTGTTCATGAAGTGGGGGTCCGAAAAAGCCCATGTTGAAAATTTGGTGAAACATTCTTTTAAAAATGGCTAAGTTAGCTGGCCCGGTGATGCTGAGGACTGAGGCACTGGCTGCCACACCTCACTCCATGCCAGTGACCGGTGTTCGGAAACGAGCACAAGTCACTGGGGGAAAGCTGAAGAGGAGAAGGAGTGAACGTCTGAAGGACTGCTCTCCTTCTCCAGGGAGGGGGGTCCACAGCAGTCAGTGCATGGTTGCCTCCTGGCAGAGGCTGGTAGACTGTACGCTCGTTGCACTCAGGGGTGGAGCTGAGGGCAGACATCTGGAAGGGAGCATGTGTGGACGTGTGTGCCCCCCCTCCTTTGACATCATTGCATGTCCTCGGTTCCGAGAGGGCAAAAAAAAAATTGGCTCCCAGTTGAGCGGTTTGATGGCTATCCATGAGCTTCGCCCAGTGGCCAGGCACCCAGGCTGGATCCATGTTCCGTGGGGAGTCTGGGGGGCTCCCTGCAGCCCTGCTGCAGAGGGTACAACTGCAGGGGCATATGGGTGCCTGGGACCAAGAGGGTAGAGGTGGACAGTGGCTGGAATCCCTGATCAGATGTGGGGACAAGGGGAGCAGACTGAAGGCAGCCGGGAAAAAGGAGAAAAAGCAGTAGTCAAAAAAAAAAATGGCCAAGTTATGTGCAGTCATTGAAAATTGGTTACACCCTTGCATAACTTTGGTATTTTTTAATATTTGGACTCCACATTTTCAACATAGCCATCTTTCCACACCACCTCATGAACAGTATAGCTGTCATTTTTCACATACTGCCCAAAATGTGTTTTCACACCTGTGGCATGAAATGGCATTTCGGCATGGATTTTAATATTTACACATATGGGCTTTGTGAGGAGGGCTCATAAGAAGACTATGTTGAAAATTTTGGATGAAAATATAAAAAAAAATACCAAAGTTATGACCAGTCATTCCAATTTCACTCCACCTGCTCATAACTTTTGAAATGTTAAATATTTTTACCCCAGATTTTCAACACAGCCTTCTTATTACCACACTTCATGTATGTCATAGCTGCCATTTTTCAAATACTGCCCAAAATGTGTTTTCCCACTTGTGGCGTGGAATGGAGTTGCAGTTGTGCACAATTAGGGTACATGAGGTGGGGTATTAAGATGGCTATTCTGACAATTTGGTCACTTTTGTCATATGAATGGAAGCACAGGACCAAGAGGTCCCTGTGCTTCCACAGCTACATACATATACATATGTATGGAGGCAGACGAATAGGGATATGATTATACTATCTCAAAAAGTAAGGAAATTCATTGCAAAAAACTTTGTTAATGCATTGGTTAGAGTTCATATTAAAGCAATAAAAGTATGGAAATGTGGTTTTAGGGTTCCCAACCCTAACACCCCACCCCTGCACACACCTACAGGCATCGGGATGTGGCCTAGGGCCATCAGCTCCATTCTCCTATGCTGCACCATCTCAGCTTCCTTACACATGGAATGGGGTGAGCGTTATAGGGTTGATGACCCCAAGCATATCCCAATGCCTGTTGGTATGTGGAGGTGGTGGTGGTGTTAGGGTTGGGAACCCTAACACCACATTTCCATACTTTTGTTGCTTTAATATGAACCCTAAATGATGCATTAATTAGTTTTTTTGCAATGAATATATGTATATATATAACATAGTTTTTTGCCACTAATTTCCATTCTTTTTGTGATAGAGGAACTGTATCCTCAAAATGAGCAAAATGCAATATTGGAGATAGTCCTGATACAGTGCATTGGCCCAGCAGACCCCAACACACATGTCGATACCTAGTGGGTGAGGTTCCCTGACCCACCACAGGGTGTGGCATCTGCGCCAAAACACTGCTCCATCCCTACCCGGGCCATGACTGGTACTGCATGCTGCAGCATCTTTCTCATCAGCCTTGTTTCAGTAAATCTGCTCACTGAATTCACATCTGAACTCAGCTCACTGACATGATAAGGTAACCTGTTCCCCAGAGGTGAAACGGACATCACTGCAAACAATGTTACTTATTAATTTTTTAGTTTTGAAATATTTTGACCCCAAACTTTCAACATATTCTTCTTGTGATCCCACCTCATCAACCCCATAGGTGAAAATGTTCAGATCCGTGCTGAAACACCATTCCGCGCCACAGGTGTGAACACATGTTTCAGACAGGATCTGAAAAATGACAGCTGTATGGTTCATGAGGTGGTGTGAAAAAATGGGTATGTTGAAAATCCAGCTTCAAAATATTGTAAATTACCAAAGTTATGTGCTTGCATAGATTATTTTCTATCCACGCTCATAATGCTGCCATTTTTTTCACATTTTAAAACTAGATTTTCAGCATGCCCTTTTTGGGACCCCACCTCATGAACACTGCCACTGTCATTTTGTTAATCAGTCCTGAAAGGTGATTCTGCAAAGCAACCATGCCATTCTGCACTACAGGTGCAAAAACACATTTTAGGCTGGATGTGAAAAGTGAAAGCTGTACTGTTCATGAGGTGATGTGATGAAATGAGTATGTTGAAAATCTCGAGTCAAAATATTGTAAGTTACCAGAGTTATGCACCTACATAGAAAATGTGCAATGCATGCTTGTAACATGGTTATTTTTTGTAAATTTTTCACCAAATTTTCAATATGAGCTTTTTTGGACCCGACCTCATGAACACTAGCACTATTTCATTAATCAGTCCCAAAAGATGATTCTGCACAGTGACCATGAAATCATCTTACAGGATGTATTAACAAAATGACAGTGCCAGTGCTCATGAGGTGGGGTCCCAAAAAGCCCATGTTGAAAGTTTGGAGACAAAACACCTAAAACTGGTAACGATATTAAGATAAGTTGAAAACCCCTTTGAAATATATTATACGGCATTTATCTTGAATCCTCAGTTTGCAGTTCAGCTTTGAAGAGTGCAGGCGTGTCCACAGAAGATGGTATCATACAGTTACAGCAGGTAAGTATAGGGTAAGGAGGGTATGGGGTGGTGGGTGCTCAGTGGAGGGTCAGGATGGGGGAAGGGACAGCGGGGACGATGATGCATGGTTTTCCTTTTTTATAGGTTACAAAAAAAATCAAAAGATGTCAGGGGACTGTTTTCTTTTTTACAGGCTGACTTGCATTAAAAATATATATCAGGACACTGGGGCTGGGCTCCCCGGTGTCTCATTAAACTGGGGGGAGATGTATTTAAATCTGACATGGGGATTGGGGTCCCCGGTGTTGGTAACAATAAAACAAGGGGCTGAAAGGGGGACTGGGCATCCCAGTGTCAGATTATATTACATTTGTAAAATAAACTATTTCAGGACACTGGGGGTGGGCTCCCCAGGTGTTCCACACTGCGGGAAGAGAAGGGAGAGATTTCATAAATGCTGACCCGGGGGTTGGGGCCCCTGATGTTGGCAACCATTTATTTAAAGAACTGGCTGGGGGGGCGGCACCTTAACTGAGTGCCGTACAATGTATTTGGCATAGGAGTCGGCAGAACTATATAACACAACTGTCGTTTAGTAAAGGACAGCTGTTTCATATAATTTGCACTATAGGACACAGCTGTCCTTTACTAAATGATAGCTGTGTCATATAGTGTGACTGGCTCCAATGCCAAATACATTATATGACACTAAGTTTTATTTCTCAGTTTGCAGTTCGGCTTTGAAGAGTGCAGACATGTTCCGGTCCACAGAAGATAACACTGAACCATCTCGGAGGTAAGTATAGGGTAAGGGGGGGGTAAGGGGAGGTGGTTGCTCAGTGGAAGGGTTGGGAAGGGGAATGGGGTGAGCGGGGATGATGAGGGACTGTTTTCTTTCTTTCAGGTTTAAATAAAAATGACAGACGTCGGAGGACAGTTTTCTTTTTTGCAGGTATACATATCAAATGAATCCATCTTGGGACACTGGGAGTGGGCTCCCCACTGTCTCACTCAGCTGTGTGTGAGTGTGTGTGTGCATGTGGGGGGGATTACATGAAACAACAGCACTGGGGCATCCAATGCTGGGGGTGGGCATCCCGGTGTCAGATAGTACAAATAAATAAACAAATACATTGCCACCAGGGATTGGGGCCCCCGGTATGCAGATATTTAGTTGCAGGTAACAGCACAGTCAGGATGGCAGGGCTACAATGAGACCCTGCCCCTGACCTACGAGTGGTGAAAGCAGCAGGGGTTGCACTATATGACACAGCTGTCATTTATTAAAGACAGCTGTGTCATATAGTGCAAACTGCTGCTTTTGCAAAAATTCAGTTATGAATAGAATGCTCATGTTTGAACTGAGCATGCTCAAAAATGAAACATTTTTATTAAATATTTTAAAAACTACTTAACTGAGAAACCTAAAAACCACAAAAGCACACACCTTGGACCATCCTCTATTAAACCTGAAAGTTTCAGGTTTCAGACACTCCTATTTTTTAAGTTATCGAGTGGCAAAAAAAGTTTTACAATTTAAAAAAAAAAAAAACTTTTGTGTTTTTTGCACTTCTGTAACTTTGCCTCCCCTGAACCAATTTACTGAACTTTACAGGATCAAGAGATCTTCGCACAGAGGTTGTGCTTTCCAAATGTCATGTAAATCAGTTGAATGGGACAAAGTTATTAATGTGCAAAAATTTGTGTTTAACAAAGAGGTGCTTGTAATAACCCTAATATACAGGCATAACTGCACCCGTATAATATACAGTATATATATATATATATATATATATATATATATATATATATACACACATATACATACATACATATGTCTATATCTATTTATTATAGTGTCTCCATTGTGCCACTATAGTTAGGGTTCAGTAGGCAGTTTAATGTTAAACCTCAAAATTTGCACTTTAATAAGTTTTCAACTGTTCAACGGATTTGCATGAAATTTGGTATGCTCTGTTCCATGGGGTAGATCCCTTGACATACCAAGTTTTGTCCCAATTGGATTTGTGGTTTTCGTGCTGAGCATAGTGAAAAAAGTGTAAAAGTCTGTTTTTTTTTCACCAGTTTTGGCTGTTTTGTCCTCATCGCACTGCAGTCACGCTGTTTGGAATTTTTATTTGCAATTTTCAGGGTAGAAAGAGCTTGTAACAAAGAATAAGCCAGCATTAGTTTCGTGAAAAAAATATTAATCCACTCCAAAGTTATTCAATTTTAAAATTTTGGGTTCTGAGCATGCTCAGTTCAGTTTTTTGGATAGCTGCACAATGACAAAAAGGGATTTGGGCTCACAAAAAGGGATTTTGACAGCTCATTTATTTCTGATCTTGGATTAAGCATTTGAGCTCAGAGCTCTTTACATAGGTTCCACGTTAGTATATTTGGAACAAGTAGGTGATTATACAGGGGATTGAGTCAAACAAGACAATAGAATTAGAATGAGAACATTTAGGTACATTTGGTCTTTAAATAAAAGAATGCAAAAAATACAGTGAAAACTAAAAGTGGAATAAGTAAACACAGTCAGATAGATACAGGAACAGACTAAAAAACTGTGCCCAACAGGGAGCCTGTTAGTTGTCTGCAACACGAGGGGCTTAGAGCATAGAAGTGCTGGAGAGACGGGGTGGGGGGTTGAGCCGCAAGTGCAGGGTGTCCGAGAGAGATCTGTTTTGCAGAAGGGCAGATGGTAGGAGATGCCTTTGTTAGGTGCTAGCGATGGCAGACACATTGAGATTCCTGTATTAAATGGTTCTTTAGGTTCTTTTTGAAGGTTCACAGAATGGGCAGGCGAATAATGTTCTCATGGAGGAAGTTGAACCACAACGGTGCCCGACAGGCAAAGGACCTTTGTCCTTGAGATGTCTGACATTTTGGAGTCAGAAAGGACTGCAGTTCTGAATTTCATGTGGGCCTGGGATTAGTGCTGGGAACTAGGAGTTGTTGGACCCCAGTCGGGAGCTGACCAGGGCAGATCTTTTTGGCCAGGAGGCAGGATTCATATTTTAAGTGACCAAAGAGCATTAGCAGTGAGCCTTTGCATAGAGATTGCAGGTGTGGGTTAGTCAGTGTGCCCCTAAGGTGAGCCTGCAGGCATTGTTAAGGGCAGTTTTTATACGTCAGAGGGAAGTATCTGTGGCAGAGCCACATATCGGCAGTCCGTAATCCACTAGGGAACCCACAGAACTGTGGACCACTATGCTGAGGGCTTCAGGGGTCAGGCTCTGCCTATGGTGATAAAGTAGCCCTAAGCATTTGTTGATTGCTTTAGCTGTGATGTCTATGTGGAGGGTGTAGGACAGCGAGCTGTCAAGAGTGATTCCGAGATATCTGAAGTGATGAACACGTTCAAGAGAAACACCACCCCTATCACATATTGATAGCGGGTAGTTTTTGTGCTTGTTCTTAAGGCTGGTGAACAACATGGTTTTTGGTTTTTTGTAGTTCATTATCAATATATGATTTTTGAACCATGACTCAACACTGGTGAAATCACATTGTAGCTGTTGTTCAAGAGCAGTGGGGTCAGAGCCGTTAGAAACGATAACTGGATCATCCGCGTAAAGGAGGATATGGCACTGACTGGCTGGGGAAACAATTCAGAAATAAGTTAAAGAGGAGAGGGCCCAGTATTGACCCCTGTGGAATGCCTGAGCACACAGGCTTGGTGTCAGAGAGAAAGGTATCTATCCTGACTTGCTGTGAACGGCAGTGTAGGTAGTTGCGGAACCATGCAGCCACCTCAGGGGCAAGGCCAATGGCAGCAAGTTGGTCAATTAGGAGGGCATGGTTGACCATGTCAAATGCCTTTTTTAGGTCAATAGCTCATAAAGAGGGATTTATAAAATCCCTCTTCATGACAAACAAATCCCTTTTTGCGAGCCGCCATTTTGTTTTCCATTTTTGTGCTAAAACAAAACGTTATAACTTGCCCTAGGGATGTCTTCTGTACACATACAAGCATGGGTTTTGTTCATGGGGACATCCTGCACACTTCTGTACCTTTGGTTTACTTCATTCAAAAATGTTTGTTTTTAAATTTAAAAATCCCTTTTCGCGACTTGCTTCTGATCTCTTTTCGCAAGCTGTCAGAATCCCTTTTTGCAAGCTGATCCATTTTCGCGAGCTGTCGAAATCCCTTTTGTGAGATGATGACCAGATGGCCCTACCTTGTGAAAAGGGACTGGCTCATGAAAAAGGATTTTGACAACTCACGAAAAGGGATTGGCTCACAAAAAGGGATTTTGACAGCTCTCGAAAAGTGATTACTTTTTATAATCCCTTTTCACGAGCTGTCAAAATTCCTTTTCATGAGCTGTCAAAATCCCTTCTTGTGAGATGACTACCAGATGGCCCTATAATCCCTTTTTACGAGCTGTCAAAATCCCTTTTCATGAGATGACAACCAGATGGCCCTACCTCAAGAAAAGGGATTGGCTCATGAAAAGGAATTTTGACACCTCACGAAAAGGGATCGTCTCACAAAAAGGGATTTTGACAGCTCACTAAAACAGATTACTTATTATAATCCCTTTTCACGAGCTGTCAAAATCCCTATGAGCCAATCACTTTCTGAGGCTGTCAAAACCTTTTCATGAGATGACAACCAGATGGCCCTACCTCATGAAAAGGGATTGGCTCATAAAAAGGAATTTTGACACCTCACAAAAAGAGATCATCTCACAAAAAGGGATTTTGACAGCTCATGAAAAGGGATTACTTATTACAATCCTCTTTTACGAGCTGTCAAAATCCCTTTTCATGAGCCAATCCCTTATCATGAGCTGTCAAAATCCCTTTTCGTGAGATAACGACCAGATGGCCCTACTTTGAGAAAAGGGATTCGCTCATGTAAAAGGATTCTGACAGCTTGCAAAAAGGAATTCATCTCACAAAAAGGGATTTTGACAGCTCAGGAAAAGGGATTTCTAAACTTTACTGTTTCTTTTCCACTTCACTACAAAAAAAAAAGTTTGAAATTAAGGGCTGAGATTTTCAGGGTATGAAGTGCTGGTCCCACAGATGTGACTTGTACTGGTTTGGTGATAAAATTTATATTGTTTCCATAGTTATAACATTTTAAAATTAGAAAATTTCCCATAGGATAACATTAGCGCGGATGCCTATATCTTGAAAATGGTTTGAGATATGGATTGTTCGCTAAATGCAGCTTAGTACACATTTAGGCATACTAAGCATGTGCACAGGGTGCCAGGAGTGATTACAACTGCAGTGGAATTTTTTCTAATGGTGCTATGGTTAGTGAAATATTGCACCATTTGCATCACAAGGGTTACTTGGAATATCTCTAGGTCTGCACTGTGCCTCGACACTTATGGGTAGGTGGGAATGCAGGGCCCAGAGGACCCTGTGCTGCCACATATTGGTACCATTTTGCAGTAATGGGAGTGCAGGACCCTCCATTATGTAGTACTGGGAGCACAGGGCCTGGAGGACCCTGCGCTCCCACAGGGAGAACACAGTTCATTACACTGTCTCTACACTTATGGATGGACCACAAATGGATACCATTATTGAGTGATGGGAGCATGATGGGAGTGCAATCCCCACAGGGAGATGCAACCATAACACACTATAGAGTGATGACAGCGCAGGGCTCTCCAGGGCCCAACGCTCTCACAAACATATAAGGGTAAGATTATGCTTTCTCAAAAAGTAAGGACATTTATTGCAAAAAACTTTGTTAATGCATCAGTTAGGGTTGAAGCAATAAAAATATGTAAATGAGGTGTTAGGGTTGGGACCCTAACACCCCTCCCCCATGCAACCCTACCACCCCAACCCTCCACAGACCAACAGGCATCGGGGTGTGCCTTGGAGTTTTTGGGCCTAACTCTCACCCCATTCTCCTATACTGTACCATTTCAGCTTCCTTACACATGGAATGGTGTGAGGGTTAGGACCGATGACTCCAAGGCACCCCTCTATGCCTGTTGATCTGTGTAGGGTGGGGTGGTAGGGTTGGGTGGGGGAAGGGTGTTAGGGTCTCAACACCAACACATTATTTCCCTACATTTGTTGCTCAACCTAACTGATGTATTAAAAAGTTTTTTGCAATGAATATATATATATATATATATATATATATATATATATATATATATATATATATTCCTTGAGGTTTGAATGATCATCTGAAGCAGTGTTAATGTTACCCTAGTTTTGGCACCCTGTATGCAACAATAGCTGTGTTAGTATTTTAATTTATCTGACTAGTCAGTGATAAAATTAAGGAGACACATTCATGCCCAGTGGCCATCAGAATTTGAAAGCCCATGGAAAGCTCTTTCAAATTATGTATTGCTCTGATCTGTAGCTAGAAGCTCTCCAGAGATGTAGATGACACAGCCGGTTCAATATTAATACTACATTTGCTTTATTCAGTGTAGTTAGGCACAGTTTCTTCCTTGATGACATCACAATGTTTTACAAATGGCTGTGATGTAGTAATAACTGATGAGCAATTTTTTTCAATGGGCTGAACCAATTATTATTTGCCATAATAACTGATTTTGTTTTACAGCTAATACACGCTCACACTGTCAGCAGTAAACGAAAGCCATAATCAGACAGTTAAAGCACATACACCCTCACAACCTGGTCACGCTCCTCACAATAAACCAAGAAACAGTCACTTCTCTGAGACACATTAAATCAAAAGTTAATCATTCTCTTATCAGAGAAAATGTTTAATTTCAGTAAACACTTAGTAAAGTGACCACAGGAAAAAAAAGGAAAAAAATGACTTTGCGCTTTCAAGTCACCACAATGCATCAGAGACAGACATTTGTTGTCACAGAAAACCATTACTGGAACAAGAAAAGAAGAATCAAGTCTACATAAGCACCAAAACAAAACCTTTTTTGAACTAGAAAACTAATCTACCACTTTCTTTAATGTTTTGCCTAAAGGAATACTGTATTTCAGGCACATTCATCTGACATATTGTAGCTCAGATTTGCTATTTCCAAATGCTTCATTCCTGTAAAAATCTTTTCTTAACCCATATATCCAACAACCTGTAAAAAGTCTGTGTAATCCGGTAGGAAAAAATTGCTCCCCGATAATTATTAAAAATAAGGCATGGGTTGGCATTCATACTCAAATGTAATGCAGACCGTTTGTGTGGGATGCTTTTGTAAACCCCTCAGGCTTTGCTCTTGAGGCTTATGTTGCATCCAACACCTTGGGTGTGCATTAGAGCTAGGTGAAAGTGAATTCCGCTTTAGTGGAACTTCCATGAAATTTCACAACTTTTGCAGACCTTTCTGAAATTCTTCATTTGATGAAATTGGAAATCTTCTGAATGTGTTTGGAGAATTCCCTGTTTCACAACACTTTCTCACTGAACTGCGGAATGACACCAATGAACTACAGAACTAATGCATTAATCCGCAGTTCATGTAATTATTCCTTAGTTCAGAGAGCAATCAGTTATGGGTGGTCCCTGGTAAATGAAAAAACCTTTCCCTGATGTCTAGTGGCACACCACCCACTCATTGCTGTCCTTCTATGAAATAAATGTTTCCCTGGTGTCTAGCAGCACCCCCCACCCTCTGATCGCTGTCCCCCTATGAAATAAATATTTCCTTGGTGTCTAGTGACACCCTCACCCTCTGATCACCATCCCGCTATGAAATAAATGTTTCCCTGGTGTCCAGTAGCATCCCTCACCATTCAATCAACATCTTCCATCTGTTGCATAAATTGAATATAGGACAGGGGAAGCTGTCAGATAAAGGATTTATATTTATTAGTTTACAGTGAACTCGGGTAACCTACAGGATAGGGAACACCTTCTCCCTCTACACTGCTGCTGTGATTTTTGTTTCTCTGTGAGTTATATATGTTTTAATAATAAACATTTTTGCAGTCACACTAGTACCTAGTTTCTCTGTTGGCTGCTTGTCCTTTGACTTGGGCACAGTGGGAATTACTTGTGGAGCATCCCGGCATCCATAACCTATAGGATATGCCATGGCCCTTATGAAAATATCACCAATATTTTTCCTGAGAGTAGTTTGACCTTCTGACATCTTGAGTGGCGAAGCCGCAAGTAATGGCAAAAGGTCAAACTGTATGAGGGAATATCTTGAGGGTCCAAATTGCACTAAATAAGGCATGCCACCAGACCCTGTGTGCAGATCAATACACTCATACTTGCACCCTGTATGAGCGTACAAACTGGCTCAACCTAAAAAGACAGGATCAACACCAAACTTGTTCCTAGAAAGAAGGCACTCCTTGGAAAAACCCCACCCTGCGTAGGAAACCTGCTCGAGGCCTCTATCTCATCCCACATCACCAGAGGGAGGAAGAATGGAGCACTGTCCATCCCATTCCGGTGAACCTCACTTGGGCAGCATACTTGCTCCTACTGAGCCCCCCTCTGGTTAAATGAACTCCCGTTGAAACTACAAACAAACAGCCTGCCCCAGTTCAAAACAGGCCTCAAACAGCACCTAAGGTCTAGCTCAAAATACACCTGCATCTCAGGCCCTACTCGAAAGACTAGCCTACACCTTAGGTAGCACCCAGCACAGAAACCTAGAAAAACCTGCCCCATCCCAGGCTAGCCAGGGGCACAAGTAAGCTATTAATCCTCTTTACCGCTCTTGGTACTGCCTCTCTCAACCCTCCTCACCCACTTTCTCAACCATAGTCTATCAATGGATTTTGGTGATCTCCAGGGCTGAGCAACCCAGGGTAACATCTTAGTAATAGCTTGTATCCTCTTACAACTGCTTTGTTTTTCTCCGATTTGTCGAAAATTCTCATGTAACTGCTCTTAAATGACTAATGTGTTGAACCCTGTAGCTACTGTATTTGTGTTTAGTATTATTGTCCACCCTGACATGGAACCTTTGTAAAAGAGCTTACGTTCAAAGGTCTTTCCGATACAACAAATAAATAAATCTTACTGTACCCATTGCATCCATCTCCATTTAGAGATAGCTGATGCTATTTTTGATACCACAGTCAGTTGCAACAATAGAAACACAGAAGTTGATGGCAGATAAGGACGGCAAGGCCCATCCAGGCTGCCCATTTCTTTATCTACCTTATAAATGTGCCATAAGCCTTTGCTCTGTCAATGGCCTATCTACTCATACTAATCTGTGTTGCTCCCTTATGCCTATCCCATGCCTGTCTGAAGCCCTGTGCTGTATTCATATCCACCACTTCTTGAGGTAGGCCGTTCCATGCATCCACCACTCTTTCTGTGAAAAAGAACTTCCTCACATTACCCCTTAATCAGTCTCCCTCTAATCTCATGCTGTGTCCTCTTGTCCTGCTATTTTTCTTATATTGAAACATGTTAGACTATTTCACCTTGTTAATGCCCTTACGGTGTTTAAATGTTTCGATCATATCATTTCTCTCCCTCTTTTTCTCTAGGGTTTACATATTGAGCTCCATTAATCTGTCCTCATATGTTTTCTGATGCAGTCCCTGCACCATTTTGGTTGCCCTTCTCTGGACTGCCTCAATTTGGTTAATGTCCTTGTGAAGGTGTGGCTTCCAATACTACATGCAGTACTCCAGATGGGGCCTAACCAGTGTCTTGTAAAGAGGGATTATTACCTCCCTCTTCCGACTTGTGATACTCCTACTAATACACCCCAACATCCCTCTAGCCTTACCTACTGCTTTAGTGATCTGCTTGGATGATTTCAGGTCATCGGTGATGATGATACCCAAGACTCTTTCTCCCCCTCCCAGCCTATAGGTGGCTTCGGGATTTCTCCTCCCTATGTGCATGATCTTGCACTTCTTTGTATTAAACCCCAGTTGCCACTCTTCTGACCATTTTGCCAGTTTATCCAGATCTCTTCTCATTCTACCCACCCTGTCTGGATCATCTACTCTGTTGCAGATCTTGGTGTCATCTCCAAACAGACAAACCTTAACCTCCAGTCCATCTGCAATATCACTGATGAAGATATTGAAGAAGACTGGCCCCAGGACTGATCCCTGAGGTACCCCACTTGTTACTTGCATCCCTTCTGACTGTATACCGTTTATCACCACTCTCTGTTTTCTGCCTGTCAACCAGTTTGCCACCCAGTTGACCAACTTCTGACCCACCCTAAGCCTACCCAGCTTATTAATCAATCTTCTTTGTGGAACAGTATCGAAAGCTTTGCTGAAGTCAAGGTAGGCGACATCAACTGCTCCTCCTTGGTCCATCACTCTGGTTACTCAATCAAAGACATCTATGAGATTAGTTTGACAGGACCTTACTTTTGTAAACCCATGCTATCTTGGATCCTGTGCTTCTATGGATTTCAGATGTTGCACTGTCCTTTCCTTAAGGAGTGCCTCCATAATCTTGGCCACTACTGAGGTAAGACTGACTCGTCTGTAGTTCCCTGCCTCCTCCCTGCTATCACTCTTGTGGAGTGGGATCACATGAGCCCTTCTCCAGTCTTTTGGGACCTCTCCTGTGCTCAGAGACTCACTAAACAGTTCTGATAATGGCTCTGCTAGTTCCACCCTTAGCTCCTTTAGTACCCTGGGATGTATGCCATCAGGTCCCATTGCCTTGTTCACCCTGAGCTTATCGAGCTGTTGTAGGACCCTTTCTTTTGTGAAAGGACTAATGCACACCTACCTCCCCCTTGTGTCCATGGTGCTGAGCTGTGGGCCCTGCCCTACATTTTCTTCAGTAAATACTGAGCAGAACTATTTATTTAGGATAGATGCTTTTGCATGGTCCTCCTCCTCACACGTCCCCTTATCTCCTTTGATCTTAGCAATACCCCCTCTTGACTTTCTCCTTTCACTAATAAATCTATAGAAAGTCTTGTCACCTTCTTTTACTGTTTGTGCTAGTATCTCCTCGGTTTGGGTCTTTGACTGCCTTACTGCCTTCCCTGCTTCCCTTAGGGAAATTTGGTATGCCTCCCTATCTTCATCCTGCTGCATTCCCTTATATTTCCTGAAGGCCAGCCTTTTGGCTCTGACCTTTTCTGCTACTGTTTTTGAGAACCAAAGTGGTTTTCTTCTTCATTTGCATTTCCTTTTCTCTCTAACACAATGGGATGTTGCTTCAAATATTGCATCCTTAATGCTTGCCCACTTTGCCTGTACCCCCTTACCCATATTTCTTTTTGCCAGGGCTAGCTTAACTCTGTTAGCCATCTTATCAAAGTCAGCTCCTCTGAAGTCCCATATTTTTCCCTTGGAATGGGATGATTTAGTTCTAGTGGCCACATTGAACCATACCATGTGATGGTCACTGGCCCCCAGGTGACCTACCTGGAGATCTGTGATCCTTTCCCTGTTAGTCAGTACTAGATCTAGGATAGCCCTGTCTCTTGTGGGTTGTTGTACAAGTTGTTTGAGGCCCTCCCCCTGCAGGGAATCCATCATGTGTCTAGTTCTGGCAGATGTTCCTGCTGGTTTTGACCAATCTGTATCAGGCATGTTGAAGTCTCCCATTATCAGAACCTCCCCTTTAGCTGTCACATTTTGTATATCTTCTAACAGTAATCTGTCTATGTCCTCCCCCTGGTCTGGGGCCTGTAGACAACCCCAGTTCTTACAGTATGGCTGTCCCATTTACTGTTTCCAGATTGACACACAGTTCTTCTGACTCCTTATTGTATTCTGAATTTCTGTAGCTTTGATATTTTCATTGACATACTGGGCCACTCCACCCCCCAAATATTTGCACCTTGGTCTCTTCTGAACAGTACATAGCTGGGTACTGAAGTCTCCCAAGTGTGGTTACTGGTAAACCACATCTCACTAATTGCTACTATGTCCAGTTTGGCCTCTGTCATTATTGCCTGCAGGTCTGGGATCTTATTTCCCAGACTGCAAGCATTTGTGTACATGATTTTCCATTGGCCAGATTTCGGTGTGTTAGTTGTTGGGCGAGGTCTGGCGTTTCCCCTGTGCGTCGTATGGAGAGCCGGCCCTTTTTCCTTATCTGGTGATGCAAATGAATTACAAACATTCTGAACCCCTGTTTGACCACTAGCTGGGGGGGAAGGATGTTCTTCCCATTCAATGTATGGGATGCTGCACCCCTCTCCTCATTTGCTAGTTTAAATATTCTGCAAAGACACCAAACTTCTGCCCCAATGCACTGACTCCCTCCTTAGTCAGATGCAGTCCATCAAATTTAAAGAACTTTCTCTCTAAAAACTGTTGCCGGTTCCCTACAAATTTGTGTCCTTTTTCCTGGCACCAGCCCTTAAGCCACATGTTTAGCTTCCCTATCCCTCCCTTCTCTGACATTCTGTCCATCTTCCCCTCTCTCCCAGACTGGCAGGATCTCAGAGAAGGAGATGCCAGACAAAATGGATGATAGTTTGTCACCCAGCCTGGTCAGGTGTTCCTTGGTCTCCACAACTGACCGGCTGGCAAGATTTTTAGTCCCTATGTGTACCAGGACGTGAATGTTTTCTCCTGCTTCCTGAACAATTTTAACAATACGGTCAGTGTCTTTCTGTGCTGATGTACCTAGGAGACATCTGACCATTAGTCCTGGCTGGAGATAGGTATCAACTCCCCAAATCAAGGAGTCTCCTATGATCAGAAGTTTTGGGGATTTCCTTCTTGCTTTTTTTTGTTTTGGTTCCTGTTTTGGGCAAGTTTTGTTGTGCTAGATCCTGTGCTGCAGTGTCTTGCTCTGCAGTATCCTCTGCCCCTTTGTTTGATTTTGGAGATAGAGGCAGATACCAGTTTGTAGTTTTTATATGGTTTGTGGAGGTAATATGTTGGCGGGCACTGAGTGATGGGGCACCCGATTTGCCCCTCCTAACCACCTGCCAACCTCCTGGACCAACTACCATCTGTGGTCGAGGTGCTTCTGTTGGATGTTGTGAAAATGGTGGGTGGTTCTTATATTTCCTCTTGAATATGCAATTTGAGGTGTGCAATCTCTGCCCATGCTGCCTGGAGCTGAGCCCTTAGATCTCCAATGGCCCAGCATGTAGGACAGTGTCCCAAATCCTGTAAAACTGCCAAACAATGAGCAGCTTGTGTCCAGCTGGAGCCACATCTGCTGATCAGGACTAAGTCAGATTAGATTTAAAAAAAAAATTATCTCAGCAGACTCAGTCTCCTGGCCATACAGCACTTCACTGCTGGCAGCATTCTGCCTTACAGGGCACAGGCTGATGAACCCTTTAGAAATTAGTCTGCATGCAAAAGGAGTAGCTCAGCTTTGAAAATCCAGCCCCAAGTTGAATCCTCAGCATAGCCAAAATATTAATTGTGTGACCTTGGTATTGGACAAGTCAGTCTCCAGTGCTCCAGTTAATCCAGATGTGGAACTGAGTAACAGCAGGACACCCATTAGAAATGAGATGTTGCCTCTTAGTTGGACTATCCTAAGTAAGCAAAATGTAAAAATAATGTGTATGAGGTCCTTATTCCTCATAAATGGGGATAAATGCATATTCTCTGTCTGGTGATTGTATGCCTGGTTATACTACACATTTTCAAATGGAAAGCTTTTAAATTAAATTTTTGTATGCTTTAACTATTTATTGTACTACGTAGCTTTATTAAATTGTAAAAGGACTTTAATAACATACTTTTTTTACACTTCTGAAGAAGGACTTGTTGGTCCGAAAGCTAGAGCACTTTGTTCTTGTTGTTACATCTATGTTGGTCCATTAAAAGGTATCAAATCATTTGCTTCTGGATCTGTTCTTACAAGGACCAATACGGCAAATACTAAATCTAGCACAGACATACAGTACCAACAGACACTAGGATTCAGAACTAAAAAGAATAATATGAACACTAATTACGATGCTTGTGTACTCATATGGAACAAAATGCACCATACAATACCTGCAGTTCATTACTAGGATTTAAGTAATGATTCAAAAAAAAAAAAAAAGTAAACAAAAATAAGAAACACAGAGCCAACAGTGAAGGCAAAAATGGTAGCATATTGCATTAGCTGTTGCTTTAACTATTTATTTTTGTTTCAGTGTTCTGATTAGAATTCCTGGTTAGAATGTAGCATTGCTCCTTTCTGATGCCATCAAGTATATAAACTGGTCTCTCCCATATGCTCAGTGGGTTATTTCTATTTTCAGAACTTCCAAAAGTCTAGACTTTTTTTCCTTCTCTCAATGGATCATTCCACTGTTGCCATGCACACTCAAATGAATGAAGCATTCCAAATAAATGCCAGTAAGGACTGTCATCATTTTAAAATGCTGACAGATGTTTAGGAATGTGATGCGCTCCTGGAATGGAACTATCCATTGATTAAGCTTATGGAGTGGAAATATGATTTGTTTCCAACCCAGAAGCATTATCAATGGAAAAACATGTATTTTTCAGGCAACTGTTATTCTCACAATCATGATAGATACAGTATATAGACAGGTGATAAATAGCAAGACAGACAGAAAGACAGGGAGGCAGACAGACAGACTGACAGAGATAGATAGATAGATAGATAGATAGATAGATAGATAGATAGATAGATATAAAACAAACATTGGGGATGAGTGAGCTACAAGATAATAAATCAGTCAAGGGGTTTATGGAACATTATATTCCCTAAGGCTGAAGGCCGAGTGAAGTGTGATGTTCCGTAAACCCGAAGATTGAATTGTCACTTTGCAAGTCACACTTACCCATTGTTTAATTTTTTTATATTATAGGGAGACTCCAACAGCATTAGAGGATACATTTTCAGTTGGAAGGACATTTGGGAGGAGTTTTAGGGGAAAATTCATTACTGGGTTCAAAGTGTTTATTTTTTGGGTGCCAACAGCATAGATGTAAGTGCCTATTGTGGTCATGCATGCTTTTTTTTTGTATTTAGTCAAGTGCAAAGGTATATTCAATGTAAGTTATTCAGTTGCATGATGTCATTGATGATGTCAGTGATAAGGCTTTCAGGTCTTAGCGTAGGGTTTCAAACCTACACAAGCCTGAGATTGATCCCCAGTGTGGAACATTTTTTTCCTTCTCACTACAATTTATGTAGTATTAGAGAACTTCCTAGATGTTATTGCTGATGTTAGTGATATACCTTAACCAAGGTTTGTAGTTTTATATTGCTAATAACTTGAAAAGTTCCAGCTCAGACTTTGAGGTTTAAATGCAGCTTTGGAAACACTACTTCAAATAGACTGATTGTTAATAATTAACATTCAGCACAGCTGTGTAGGGGAGATCTGCACTCAGTGCTTGAAGTCCTTTGCAACAGTTTGCATCTTCTGTCTAGGAGGCTTAGTACAGTGGTAGCTACAGGCTACCATAAAGTACAGGGTAAAGGGCCTGGTTCCACCCCCAGAGTGGATCTTTCTTTTCCATTCTCACTACACTATATGAGATATGAGAGAAATTGCTAGATGTCATTTCTGATTTTAATTCTAGACTTTCAGCAAAGTTTTACATTCTATATTGCTGATAAATCAAAAATTTCCAGCTCATGCCAGCCCACTGGTGCTGCAGTAGCACTACCACTTGCGATGCTGGCAACCTAAGTTCAGTAGCGATCTTGGGCCATCAGAGGGCCAGCTGGGGGAAGAGGACTGAGCATCTGAAGGACCACTCTCCTTCTCCAGGGGGAGGGATTGCAGAGCCCCGGGTACACCTGTCACCTTGTGATAAGCTAGGAGAAAGGCACCCAGGGCTGCCACAGAGTGAGTAGGGGGTTGGAGGATGCCAGTGCACGGCATGTGGGTGTGTGGGTCATGCATCACAGCATCATTGTATGCCACCCACTTGGGGGAGAAAGGAAACAGGGACTCTTCAGTGGCAGGATGGTGCACAGACTCTCACAGGCCCTGCACCTGACTAGCTAGGCTCACTGGTGGAACTACTGGACCCGGTTCATGGCAGTGGATTTATGAACCCTACTGATCCCACTGGAAGCAAGCCCTGGGGTACTGCCCAGTGGTAAGTCCCAGTGGACATTGGGGTGATGGGTCCAGTGGATGGGGGCCATATGAAGTGAGGGGAAAAAATGTAAATAAAATAAAATCCACTTCAGACTTTGAGGTTTAAATACAACTTAGGAAACATTATTTCACGTAGAGAGACTGTTCATTATAAAAATTCCCAGCAACTGTGTGTGGGGGGGGAGGGGTCTGCACTCTAGTGGATGTCCTTTGCCACACCATACATTTCCTGTCTAGGAAGCTTAGTACACTGGTAGAGCTGCATGCTACCAAGCAGTAGAGGGTAGGGGGCCTGGTTTTGATACCCAAAGTGAAACATGTTTTTCTTTCTCACTACATTTGATTTATGTTGCATTTCAGACTCCATCCCCAAAGCCATTTCCATTTTCATTGCCATGGGAAGCCTGTCAGCCTTCTTTCTGGCCACATTTTTATTTCATACAGACCTTCCTCGGAGCTTTTAGTATATTGTTACTTTGAGTACTTTTTGCTTTGCTACTAGAAGCTGCACCTCCTCTGGGACAAAGGGAGGCCCTGGCTTCTGAATATCCACAGAAAGTTGCTTTCCACCAGGAGCAGGGTCAAAAGAGATGATCAACTGGTTGGCTGAGGCCTCAGTACTGTACAGCCTTCTTGATTCACTGTATGAATCAGGACAAAGCCTGCCTGACTTACATGTGATTGACAATTAGCTCCTTGCAGTCCAGCCAAAGTCCCCAAACCTCAGCCAGGCTCAGAATCACCTAAACTAACTTGAGAGCATGAGGAGTGGGACTGGCTTACTTCATGGCGGTCCACATAATTATAGACCGCTGAAACCCCCTTTGCTCTGAAAGGGATTTTCTAGCTGCTGTGAACCAGCAAATTCTGAACCTGATTGAGTCAAATATACATAGAAATCATGAGAAAAGTGAGTTGTCTGGTGCTTGAAAGTGCAGCTTGAGAGCTCTTGACTATCAGCTTGTGATAATGTGTTGTTTGTGACTGATAGCTAGCACTAAGTGATGCTCAGAAATGTATTATTGCTACCTGTTGATCACAAATCATGGAGTATCACATTTAGAATGCTTGTCCAAAAAAGTTGGTTACTGGCCTTAGTCATATAATATAGATGGATAATACATGGGTAGACCTTTTTTCATAGGAACAGTGCAGATTTACTAGCCCATACACAGTGAACCCTGCCTGGATGATACACCCTTATCACAGTTTCTGCCAGTTCTGCCAGTGATATCTTACAGGCACGTGCAGGAATGCAATGTAATCACATGGTAGTTAGTCCAATTTATCCTGCAGGAAATTACTAGATCAGTATCACTGAGTGCTTCATCCTTGTGGGTTTATATACATCATCACTACTAACTATTTAATTATCGACTACTAATTAATTAGCGTACATCATCACTCTTTATAATCCTCTGCCTTAAACTTTATAAAAGTATATACCTACCAACAATTATATCTAAGAAGTGCATAATAGACACATGTAATACTTAATCAACACAAAATAAACAGCATTTTCTTTCATGAAATAATGAAAAGCAACCAAGGGTAGCACTCAGTAAGGTAATAAGGTGAGGAAAAAATGTACAAGCTCAAACTATCCAGGAAAAGTGTGAAGCTGAAACCACAGCACTAACTCCTTCATGAAATACCTGTCACACCAATCACTGAGCAAGAATTCCTTAAAAAGGTCAACCCACAACATTCTTAGTATTCCTAGCTTAATCCTAATTCCAGTACTCTCATACCAAAAGGCTATGAAAAAATGTTAAATTAAATTCCCCTTACTACAAACACAACAACTGACAACCCATTTTAAAAAAGGACATGGACATTCAGCTTTCAAAACCTGGTTATTTAAATACAGACAAACAAGCAATGAGTCATGGCATGTAGTGTGTCCTGTAGTTAGAGTTTTGGCTTGCATTCAAGCTAGCTATAGCGTGTGGACTACAGTATATGAAATGTCTGTTTCAGGTTCTATTTGTTCTTGCTCAGGCAGAAAAAAATAGAACAAACCAACACCTTGAGAGTAATAATACATTATTAATAATACACTAACTTCACCCCACCAGTAGTTTGACAATTTCTGAAACAGAGGAGTCTCACATTCCCATTCTAATCAATTAGTTCTACACTCACTGTTCCTGCATGGATGTTTGCAACATGTCCATGTACTCTGTTCTCGACAATTTCAGCTGCTTAAAGAGGGTTGGTAGCTTAGTTATCAGGGTTTGCTTCACTGTCTTTGGTGGCTCAAATGCCTAGATATTAGGTGGAAGGTTAACTTTCTGCCTAGCTGGATGAATATGGGAGGATTAGATCTTGGCTGCATGCAGTTTGGACTTAAAGAGCAACTATTACGCTTTTTATCAAATTTCCCTCCAAGAAGCATAAAGAACCCTTACCTGTCCCCAATTCAAATGCTGCTAATCTTTCAATTTGTAATTGCCCCTATTTAGGAAGGGAAGGGATTGTATTTTGACTCTATGGAGCACTACTGCACAGATCCCTTCCAATTCCTGGTACCTCCTGAAACTGTGATCCGCCCTCTATCTGCCCCTGCACTAGCATATTTTGTGAGGTCATTTTATTGAGAGAGTGGGGGCGCACTCCATAGGCATGAATGGGGCCATTTTTTAAAGTTGATTTTTTGTGGTTTAGATGGCCATTTGGGACAAATCAAAGCCACCGCTTAACTAATAAGAAACTTGTTAATTAAGCGGTGAGTTACAAATTGAAAGATTAGCAGCATCTGAATTGGAGGCAGATAAGGGTTCTTTATGCTTCTTGGGTGGAGCACCTTTAAATTGCTCTTTAAATAACTGAACCTTTTCAGGTGTTGAAGAAGAAGCACATTTAAAGGAACACTACCAACCTTTTTTGCATTATATTCCCTTTGGTTGAAAATCCACAATTTATAATTGCTAACCTTGTCTAAAATTCATTGATGATGCTGGTTGTTTTATCTGCTGCCTTTCTTAGCTGACCTGAAATGTATGTTAACAGTGTAATTACATACAACTTTGTTTTGTTTCTGATCCTTGATCTACACTTATTGCACACTTCCTGAGTATTAGAAACAACCCCAAACAATTCAGCCACTGATGATGTAGTAGTCCACTCTTCTCCCACTGCAAAATGAGTGTCTAGACTGTGTTGGGGTGTTCCCAAGTCCAGGAAATATGCAGTGGGAGTTGATCAAGGAACGTAAACAAACATGTTTTGTCTGGTAATACCAGTGTAGTAGGCAGTCTGTTTTTCATTTTTTAAAAAGAAAAAAAGGAATCAGAATCAAACTATGATCTACAACAACAGACTTTACAGAATGTGACCAATCATAATGTGTTTATTAAACTAGGGACACTTTGAGGCATAAGTGGGTTGACAGTGTCCCTTTAACCTGCAAGCCTGTAGTTTTCATAGCAGATGATGTTCAATTATCAGTTTGTATTCTTTAATAATACCTTCATTACTGGCCTCTTGTCTTGACAAATTCATTGACTGTGTCTGAATTGCTATTTATTGCTAAAGACAATTTTAAAACTCGACGATTAAGCAATAATGCATGACAGGGTGTGTGTTGGTGTGGGATTTACACATGCCTTGTGTGGTGTGTCATGAGGTGCAGCTGAGTGACTTTAACCACAAAAGAAGTGTGTAAATCCCATTATAACATGGGTTCAAAGAAACGTGCAACCCGATTGGGTGAGTCACTTTGCGAGGCCGTGGATTAATTTAACATTAATTCACAACTCCACAGAGTGACTTCAGAGATGTGGTGGTGGGTCTCATTATCTCCACAGAGGTGAGAAGTGTAGTGGCAGCCATGGAAATGCCCGAGAGAGAGTGAGCGGCAGTGCAGCATATATATTGTGCCTTGTGTGAGCCATCCCACTGGTCAGGGAGTTACCGGCTGTGAGCCAGTACTGTGATTGGCATCCAGCCCATGTTTCTGCAAGCCTCCTCCCCTCCCCAGGTGAAAATGAGAGGCAAGTGGAGCACACTGTGCTCCAGAGCAAAGTCTGTCCAAACCATTTCATTCTTCGATCCCACCAGTACTGCTTGAACCCTCTCCAGCAACTGAACATCTAAGAGACCGCAGAGCTGGAGCAGATGGGCCCCACCCCCCCAATGATATATGCTTCCCATCCAGTGGCCCGGGCACAGTTGAATTCCCCCAGTATGTGTCCTGAGTCCATGAGCAATAGTGATGTTGTCCCAGGGGAAAGATAGAGTGACCGATCGGGTTGGCCGCAGGTGTTCCCGATGCTGCATTGCTGTATGTCCCCAGTCTGGGCAGTGGAAGAGAGACAGAGAGAGAAGCAGAGCTCAGTGCTCACAGAGAGAGAGATTAGTACAATGCGCTCTAGAAACAGACCGGCTGCAAAAGGTCAGGCATGTGGTATGTAGAGCAACAGTTGGGAATGTCTTCTGTCTTCCTCTGTGTGTACCCCCCCCCCACTGACTGGCTATAGATGCAGTTACCCTCTGTGGGATAGGGAGCGGGAGACAGCAAGTATACCACCCTCAATGGGAAGTGGGAACAGAAAGCAGGATGCACAGCAGGAGAGAAAGATAGTGTGACTTTCAGAAGTCGTGCAGTGTGTACAGTTATAGTTGTCAGTGGGCTAGTTGTATTGTGTGGCTGCAAGATGAGGAGAGAGAGAGAGAGAGAGAGAGAGAGAGAGAGAGAGAGAGAAAGCAAAGTTCCCCCACTGTGCATGAGAGAGAGGGAGCTATGACAGGCAGGTTGTAGTTGTCAGATTGTGATGACAAGTGAGAGTCCCCCTGTGAGCGCAGGTGGCTGTCCTGCTCCCAAATGAGAGAAAGAGAGAGAGACACCAAGACCTATGTGCCACATGGGGACCCGAGACAAGAATGATAATATGTGCAGCTTCAGTGACCCCCCCCCCCGAGAGTAAGCAGAACAGTGCGGTGAAGAGAAAGAGAGAGAGAGAGAAACATACAGTCACTCCAACTTAGGGACTTGTAGTGCACAATTTGTATAGTGTTGTGTGTGTGTGTCTCTCTCTCTTTCTCTCTGTTGACAGTGTCAGCTCTCTCCCCTTGTTACTGCAGCATGGTGCAGCAATCAATCTTGAGCAAGAGAGATACAGGGACAGCGAAAGGCAAGTGCGGCATATACAGAGGGACATCGGGATTGGGGAAGTGAGGAGGCTTCTTTGTAAAGTCAAAACTCCCATTTGTCAGTTCAGTAATTAGTAGTTCTCCTCACTGCACTGACAACTGTTTCCCTGTCTTGTGTTTAGAAGTGCTGCAGCCTACAAATGCTCCACTGTGTTCACCAGTGCTGGGCAGTGGCTTTCGGTACTCTCAATGCTCTCTGAACTTGTCAGGGCAGTGAACTTCTTGTCCATTCTCCTCAGGAGCAGCAGGCAAGTGTAGCTCGGCTCCAGTATGCAAGTGTGTATTCATGGCTAGGTGACAGAGGGAGAGAGAAAGAGAAAGAGAGAGAGAGAGAGAATGAGAGAGGTGAAGAAGGGAGAGACATACATTCTGACAGCTCCCTTTGAGTTGAGGTGTGCATGTGTGTGTGTGTCTGAGTGGGTGGGGGCCAGCCAGTAAATATTGTAAGAAGTGAAGGACAGTAT
Organism: Neoceratodus forsteri; assembly: GCA_016271365.2. Taxonomy (NCBI): domain Eukaryota; kingdom Metazoa; phylum Chordata; order Ceratodontiformes; family Ceratodontidae; genus Neoceratodus; species Neoceratodus forsteri. Next base: position 777,680,975 of record CM028137.1, read on the forward strand.
GTTATGCAGCTGAAATTGTGAGAATCCATGTCAGTACTGTCTGTCTCACATTTCTATTTGCATAACATCACTGATATATGGATTATTTGTTGGGGACTATTTTAAAAGTTGGCAGGATACAGTCCATTTTTTGCTAGTTAAGTAGGGGAAAAACCCTTTCTCTTTTTTTTCTGTTGTTGTGCGCATAATTCATGCTATAAGTGCAATAATCCACTCCAGGGTGCGCGGTTATTGGGGATTACTCAACACCCCGAGTGCTGTGAGTACACTCAGCATGCATCCTTATGCCTCACAACACATAGGGGTGTTAATTAATCCCCAATAACTGCACACCCTGTCATGGGTTATTGCTTACCTACTACATACGCTCTGAAGTGCATTATTGCGATTATAAAATGAATCTGTTATTAAAAATAAAATAAAATAAAATAAAATAAATGAATTAGGTTTAAAGAAAGTAAACATTTGGTCAGCAGGATCTTTCCTGGTTGTCTGTTGCAGGATTTACACACAGTCATATGACATGTTTTGACCAGTGAGGCTACAGGATTTTTAAAACTCATTTTATGATGTGGCTTATATCCATGTTAAACTCTTAGATTGTTGACATAATGCATTTATGTTCTACTATAAAACTATATTTAAAACTGAGGTAAATTACACCAAAGAGTTCTAAAGTGATATTTACCACTAGTGTATAAACAAGAAACACCCACTGAGTTTACTAAAAACACAAAAAAGATGGAGCAGTAACATAATTGGAACCATTATTTAACAAAGCTTCGATGGGACTAGATGACCTCTAGGTTCAGCACAGTTCTTTAAACACTTGGTCCAAACTTTATCATGAAAATTTAAGGGCTTCAGAATTCTGACTCTTAGCATTTGTTCTGGCTGTAGCATCGGGTTGAGTAACCTCTTTACTCTTTCTATTGGATAGGAGTGCTGTCTAATAAACATACAAGCCAAACCATGCTTTTTGATTTGGACTCTGCACTAGTGAGAGTATTCATTTCAAGCCAGCAAAGAATGTTTGTCTCTACTCTTCCTGGCAGTTGCAGAATTCATATGCTTCTATATGGTTTGTCTTCATTTTGTAAATGATATACAGCATACTGCCTGTACAGCTAGAGTATCTGTACATACATACTACATGTCGATCCTGTTATGTACAAGCATGGTACTTAGACTGCCAGGATGTTAGCAATTATCATTCAACTTCAAGAAAAATCAGGACCAGTGTTCAACTGGTTTAAAACGAACCCTTTATAAGGAGCTTCCCTAGGCATCCAGGTCATCTCTAGAACAGCTCAGTATGCCTTTGTGCATTACCACTTCTGGGATTAGTCTTCACCCTAGCATTTACCTCCTTATATTTTGGGTATATATGTACTGGAGGTAGAGTTTGAAGGGGAGAAGGGGTGATATTCAATCATCAAACACAATCCTCCTTTCTTTGACCTAAGACCAGATACAGTATTTAAGACTGGTGCTGCTCTGCATGTTAAAACACTTTTTTTTAGCAAAAGAGAAATGTCTTTCAAGAATTTCTTGGGACCTCACCAGAACAATTTTAAAGTCTGTTTATTCATACAGAAATTTTGAGCAGGCAGGCCTTCTGCCAAAAGCATGCTTTGTTCATGAGCAACCACAGTGCACATGCAAATGCTTAGAATATCTGATCCTAACTTTATTCAATTTTATTGATATTTAACTGTGGTTACTGTTCGTTGATGTGTGTGAAGAAAAACCATAGCCCATTTTCACAAAACATGATGATTGCATTCAATTCATAATTCAACAGATACGTGTACGTGGAACTGCAACTTCCCTTATAGCTGTTTTCTCTACATCACTCTAACCCCAGATTGCTATTTCTTAGCTGAAAATAAACAAGCAAAGATAGATGGACAGTGTTGAAACCTATCACAGTTCCAAAATGTGTTACTTTGAAGATACAGTAACATTCTGATAAACAATTTAAATGCCCTATACCCTCTAAAACCTCATAAAGACATAACATCAATTACACTCAAAACAAAAACTCTAATAAAGGTTGTTGTTTGTGGGTTTTGTTGTACATGTATAAATGACTGGATCACCCTAGGTTTTCCTTCAGCTATTCTTTCAGTGGACTGGACCTACTCATGGTGCTAGAAAAATAATCATATTATACCTGCATAGCCAGCCCAGTGGTACTGAAGGTTGAGGTGCTGGAGGCCACAGCTTATGCTATGCCGGTGACCCAGGGTCAGGAATGAGCCTAGGTCATCGGAAGTTGGTTGGGAGTGTGGGACCTGGATTGAGCAGCTGCAAGGCAGCTCTCTTTTCCCAGGAAGGGACCTTGCTGCTCCTGCCACACAGCTGCCACCAAGTGGAGGCCTGGAGGTAGTGCAGAACAGAGGGTGACACAAAAGGTTGGGCACAGTGGGACTGCAGCATGCAAATGCCTCCACATGTGTGTGAGCAACTGCAGTAGCAGGGAGAAAACGGAGCTGGCAGGCTCCATGATGGTCCAGTGGTGTTCCTGGCGATGGGGACACTGGCTGCAAGCAGATGCAAGCCCCCGGGGGAGAAGGAGAGCCCACCTGCCAGCTCCACAGAAAATTGAGGCATAAAATGTGGATTTAAAAAAATATATTGGCAGAATTATGCCTTTTGCCTTGCAGGTGCAAAAGTCATAAAGTGAACTACTTTTAAACTTACAGAGTCAGCTACCTGCAGCAGTTAACCTCCTCTTTATTTTTATTAAATTTCATTTGTTATGACAAACTATTTTCCTACAATTTTACATGTATGTATGTGGACTTTTTTTGCTTACTGTACATCTCAGAGTGCTGGCCTCTTGGATCAACTACCTCACCTTCAGGAGACTCTTACAGCGCTTTCTGCAGCCATGGTAACCCTGATCCATACCTTCAAATAAATATTATCCACAGTTTAATCCTGTTGCCCTGGCTAGATTGCAGCATCCACCTGTGATACTTGTTTTCCCTGATATCCTTTTGACACTGGTTGCTCTTGTGCATCCAACATTTAGTGGCAATGATAGGGATTTTGGGGTGATGTCACAGCCGAGCCCATTACAAAAGCAGGGGCTCGGCAGTCTACATCAATGGCCACTGGCTGTGGTCCTGACATCACTCCTGCTTGCTGGGTGGAAACTTTGTGTACTTCAAAGGACTGTAGCTGCTCCAATCAGACACAGCTTTGGTCCTTTGATTTGTATAAAGCCGGTCAGCAAACAGCTGAGCAGCTTTCAATGTCATAAAACCCTCCCACTGACTCACTCTGTGTGCTTTCCCACCCCCACCCTCCGTTCCTGTCCCCCACATAAACAAAATGAAAACCGTCCCACTCCATCCCTCTGTGTGCTGTCCTACCCCACCCTCTGTTCCCGACCCCCACAAAAACCAAATGAAAACCCACCGACTGCCACCCTCTATGTGCTGTCCCACCCCACACTCCATTCCAGTCCCCCATATAAACATGGAGCTGGCGTTCGCTCCAAATAAATACAGTTTATAAGCCCACCTCCCCCCAACAGTTTGGGACATTGTGGAGCCCATCCATAGTGTCCTGAAATAATGTATTTAATTCCTGTAGCCTGAAGAAAAAAACAGTCCCCCGATGCTTTTTTTTTTAAACCTGAAAAAAAGAAAATGGTCCCTCATCATCGCCACTGTCCTCTTCCCCCATCCCAACCCTCCCACTGAGCACCCACCACCCCACACCACCCTTACCCTATACGTACCACTGGAGGTCATATGATGTCATCTTCTGAGGATCAAGACATGTCTGCACTCTTCAAAGCCGAACTGTGAACTGAGGAATAAACATAAGTGCCATATAATGTATTTCAATGGCATTTTGAACTTTTGTTGATAACTTTGCCATTTGTTTTAAATTTTTTCATCAAAGTTTCAACATGGCCTTTTTGGGACCCCACCTCATGAACACTGGCACTGTCATTTTGTGGTCGCTGCGCAAAATCACCTTTTGGGACTGAATAATGAAGTTTCACCTTCACTGTTCATGATGTTGGGTCCCAAAAAGCCCATGTTGAAAATTTGGTGAAAAAATTCCTTCAAATGGCCAAGTTATGCTCATTTGTTGAAATAGTTCTACGCACATGCTTAACTTTGGTAATTTTCAATGTTTTGACTCCAAATTTTCAACATAGCCATTTTTTCACACCACCTCATGAACAGTACAGCTGTCATTTTTTCTCATCCTGTCTGAAATGCGTTTTCGCACCTGTGGCGTGGAATGGTGTTTTGGCACGGATTTGAACATTTTCACCTATGGGGTTTATGAGGTGGGGTCATAAGAAGACTGTTGAAGGTTTGTGGTCAAAATTTTAAAAAACAAAGAATTTAATATTTATTTAAAAGTTTTACCAGGAAGGCATGCTGAGCAGAATACTACTCGATTCCAGGTGCTTCCTGGGGGAGGGGACTGTGGAGAATAGACATGGCATGTATACAGAATACAATTAGTGTTAACAAAGGGCAACATTTACACAGAACACAATTAGACCTAACAATGAATATAATAGCAATTGGCAGTCAAGAATGGTAGGTATAATTGAGAAGTACATATCAACACATCTAGTGCAGTAGCAAGGTAAAGCATGGATGATGAAGCATCAGTCAGCCAGGATCACTGAAACAGGACAAAAATAGAGATGTATGCCAAAGTGCGTGGACAGTCTCATCTTAACCACAGACACAGGTGGTGGAGAAATGTGCATTGATGAAGGAGTTGAGGTGCTGAGTTGAGGGCATGTGTTGGATGTCCATGGGGATGGAGTTTCACAATTTGGGCAAGCGATGTCTGAAGGCTGACTGGCCAGCCAAAGAGGACATGTGCGGCACATCCAGGAGACGGGTGTCAAAATTCCTAAGTGAGTATGCATGAGGGGCATGTGCTGTTAGGGTGGAAGCGAGATATGTTGTCAAGGACTGGGACCAGAACTTGGCCACTAGCCTGGCACAGTGAGACTGTCTATGATCCTGGAGTGAGGGGAGGTTGAGAGACTGGTAGAGAATGCAGTGGTGAGTAGAGGGTGGGCAAACAAGGGTGAAGTGGCAGAATAAGTGGAAAAGGGGGTTCAGTCTGGCTAGGGTGGACTTGGGAGCAGCACTGTAGACTACATCCCCATAGTCGAAAATAGGGAGAATCACTTTCTGTACTAGTGTGTGATGGACTGGCAGCAGAATGCAACCACAGTTGTGATATAGGACACCCAACTTGGGGTGGAGCTAAGTAACATTGTTTGCAGGGATGTTTGTTTCACTACTGGGGAAAATGCCGCCTTACCATGCCAGTGAGCTGAGCTCAGGTGTGAATTCAGTGAGCCAGTTTACTGGGAAAAGGCTGATGGGGAAGGTGTTGCACCATGCAGCACCAGCCCTGGCCTGGGTAGGGATGGAGCAGTGTGTTGGCACAGACGCCACACCCTGTGTTGGATCGGGGAACCTCACCCACAAGGTATTGATATGTGTGCCATGGCCTGCTAGTGTTTTCATACCTGTGGCATGGAATGATGTTTTGTCGGGGATATAAACATTTTTACCTACCCCATTCATTAGGTGAGGATAATAAGAAGGCTATGCTGAAAATGTGGTGTGAAAATATGGTAAAATGGCCAGGTTATGACTGAATGTTACACTATTTCAACGTTCACTCAAAACTTCACTCATTTTCAATATTTTGATTCCAGCCTTTCAACAGAGCCATTTTTCTACACCACCTCATAAATGTGGCATGTGTCACTTTTAAAATCCTGGACGAGATGTGTTTTTGCACCTCTAGTACAAAATGACATTTTGGCCAATATATTATAAATGGCACATGTCATGTCTATAAGGCGAATCCTAAAACAAGTATTTTCAAAATTTGCAGTCAGAATTGCAAACAACAAATTGTTTAATAAGCAGCCAATGTTTGGCATTGACAAATGCTTGTTATGGATTGGTCTCCTATCCTTCAGCACATGCAACAGAGACTCTCCAATGACTGACATCTATAATTATACAGTGTGTTACTGTAAAATGCATTTGGTTTAACTTCACATAGGAATATTTTCAAGTCTAGACTGGATCATTATATTGACTTTGCCATTCAGGAGGCAGAATATCCTAGAGGTTACAGCACCAAGTTGTAAACTCAGAGACCAAGCACCCACAACTGCCAGTGGCATACTGCGTGGCCCTGAGCTGGTCCCTTAACTTCCTTATGCACCCAGGTCACACTTGGCATCAAGCTTCAGTTTAGTCTTCCTTTCATGGCCAAAAAGTGTAAAGTTAAAATTAAAAAATTGCCTGGTTAAAGAAAATTAGCAGCACTTAGTATTGTAATTCCTGGGAAATGAGTTACAATTTGCAAATAAACATGGATGGAAGGAGCAAGATATTTATACAGTAGATAAGTATTAAGGGACCATTACTGACAGCCCTACATCAGTGAGTAGGGCTAGTATTTGCCAAGGAGTTTCCCATCCACTCATGTGTAGCTCCCTGCAGCATATTTCAACCCCCCACACTTCCAAAGACAAGGTTCCCAAAACCCATGTCCACAATGTCACTTGAGCTAACTAGGCAGCCAGGCTGAGAGGCAGGCAGTGGATGAGGTTATACTCAAAGGAATGTCCAAAGCCAGGTACAATGCAGGGAATCCATGGCATAATCTCGCTGCACACCACCCTTGCAAGACTACTCAGCATTTGGGGAAATGATCTACTCCTGACCCCCCACTACCCCAATACAACCACCCTCTGTCATGGCAAGAAGAGGCAGCAGGCAAATTGTTTTTGGTTTTTGATCTTTTCCAACAAAACCAGAACAGAATGGAATAAGGATCTACGCACCAGGAATAGGTGTTAATATTTATTCAAGACATCAAGTATTTACAGATGAACAAGCCAGAAATGGTGTGGGTTGGTATCAACAAAGTCAATAACTGGCTCATGCATCAAGATCCAGTATTTCATGACCAAGTGAGTCTTTTCATCAGGGCTGACTTTCTTTACTGATTTTAACTAACTAACTAACTAACTAGCTAACTAACTAACTAACTTCAGCTGCTTAGATAAGTTCTCTTATTAAAAAAAAGTTTCTTAATGAAGCTGATTACATTGAACTTTATACTATTCCCAAATCAGTTTAAATCAATGTATGCTTAAATGCCAGAATCCATATTCCTTGGCTCCACCTTTGCTCCTCTCTCACTCTCTGGCATTTTGTAGAGGGGGTCATACACAGATTTATAGGTGATCTATAATCGAAGATACATGGTAACTTTCTTAATAGTGTTAAGGCCCTAATAGGCCTACAGTATTTTAGGTCACAGTTGTTGTGACATTATTTTCTCTTGGTCACCTAACCTCGGCTGGATGTGTCTCATCTTTTTTTGTTTTCAATTGCATACAACCCCTGCATTCAAAGAGTGTATTCAATGCATCAGTCCCTTTGTAGTATTTGTCAACAGCACCCTCTGTGTAATTCTGGCAAAGAACTGACATGGGGTACACATTTCACCCTGTAGTCAAGCACCAACACTGGAATGTCTCCATGTGTTTCTCTTCCTAAGTGAATAAATTGCCTCTGCTTCTTGGAAATGAAAACAAGATGCATTCGGATCTTTCTCACAAATATAGCTTTTTATTCAGGCACAAAGAAGATACTATAAGGGACTTCTTGTTACACAGAACAGCTTGGTTACAGATGTAGTGAAGTATCAGTTCTCAGAGGTACTGTACAGTTTTCCTCTCAAATTCGGGTCTAGATTGCAAGTAAAACACAGAACTGCCCTCTAACAAAGGCTTCTTTAATTTAACCCTGCCTACCCTAGCAATTATGTGATTTATTGTTTGCTGAAAGAGCACATTTTACATTACCCCCTGAAGTGTTTGTTCTTGTGATCTAGACACCATGTCTGTCCCTGGATCATGGATTTGGGTACATAAACAAAGTCACAGGTCTCTGGCACAAGGCACTTATGGTTTCTGTCTCCCATTCAAGCAATGAAAGGTAATGCTGAGTATGTCAGGGTATGTATTTCCTTTTTATATGCTGCCCTGGAAGACTTTGCAAAATATGAAAAATGATTTAGCCATCCCCCACCTCTTCTTTTTTTAAAGGTAAATATGTCACACCACAAATATCTTGGATTATTTTTTCATTTGTCCTGTTTCATGCTACCAGGTGAGAAAGAATGTCTGGGTTGCTAATAGACTTTCTTCCTTACTTGCTATGCACTGTCTCAGCACAGCTCCAACACACCTGTCCAAAGCATTTGCATGTGCAATACCTTCCTGGGCATAGTTTTGACTAGCCAATATAGGTGAATGACACAGCTCAGCTTTAAGCTGACTGAATACAGCTTTACCTAGATCTGTCCTGCCTCACCTTGTCTGGTGCTTTTTCACATCTATGTAGAACCAAGTTGATCCACCCTGTTCAGGGATCTGAACCACCATGGATGCCTGTGCACTGCTGGCCCCCAAGATGGCTCCCAATGCCTCCATTTGCTGTGCCACTTGGTGCATGTGTTGTGCAAACTCCCACTTGCGGGTACCTGAGAAATGGTAGTTGGTGCTGGGTATCGTCTCAGTTACTACATATTGTTTGTGCCCTGGACTACTGATATTGCTTCAAAACTGATTTGTAACATGAAGTAAGTCTTGTATCATCAGAACATTCAATGTACTTTTGTTTCCACTTCAGGCATTCCTCTTTGACTGGAATCTTACCTTTAGGCTGCAGGTCATGACCGCATCATTTTAAAAATCAAACTTGCTTGGATGAATCAGGATAAATTATTTTGTAAAATAAAAATGTGGTTCCACAAGCACAATGCATGCCTGGAAGATAGGTAACCAGACACAATTGAGAGATGGAAGCTTAAGGACCCTAAAGTAACACCCTTACAGAGATACAGATTTTCTATCCCCTTTACTGAAGTATAGCACTAGTAACCTACTTATTTTAATTCACAGAACAGCATTTATTGATTACCTTGTATTTCTCTTGCCTAACCTTTCACTTTTTATTTGGCTGCTCAGCCCCCTCCCCCTTAGCCTCTGCCTTTTTACCATCGTGCTTGTGTATTTTTGCACATTTGTTGTCCATTCTATTGTTCTGCAATGTGTATTAGAAACACAGAAACACAGAAAATGATGACAGAAGAAGACCCATGGTCCATCCAGTCAGCCCATATTCTCTATTTAACCCTGGGTCCAACTGTCACTCCAGGGTACTAGCCCTCCCCAACCTTCCCCCCATTCTCCTCCCAGTATCTGCCGACCCAGGCAAGCACTATACCCTTCATTCTGTCCCAACTGTGCTTGGAACCACCAACAGTTTTTGCATTTACCACTTCAGCTGGTAGACTGTTACATGGCTTCACCACCCTTTCTGTAAAATAATGGTTCCTCATGTCCCTCCTGAACTTGCCTCCTGTTAGTTTCTACTCATGTCCATGTGACCGCAAGCTAGTATTCAAGTTAAATAGTTCCCCACAATTGATTTTGTTAATTCCTTTTAAGAACTTGAAGATCTCTATCATATCTTCCCTCTCCCTTCTAGTTTCCAGTGAGTACATGTTCAGTGCCTTAAGGCACTCCTCATAGGACTTGTCCTATTGGCCCCGAATCATTTATGTTACCCTTTGCTGCATGTTCACAAGCCTATTCCTATCTTTCCTGAAAAAGGAACTCCAGAACTGGGTGCAGTACTCCAGGTGTGGCCTCACTAAGAATCTATATATGGAAGTATTACCTCTTCCCTTCTGTTATCATTACCCCTTTTGATACAGCCTAGCATCATATTCACTTTTGTATATGCCTTTTTGCACTGCCTCAATTGTTTTAGGGAGTCACTAATTATAACTCCAAGGTCCCATTCTTCAGACATAGTGCTAAGTCTCACCCCCCCCCCCCAGGATTCTTGTCCCCAGGTGCCTTATCCTGCACTTCTTGGTGTTGAATTTCACCTGCCAAACCTTAGATCACCCCTATAGCTTTTATAAGTCTGTATGCATTTCCCAAATTCCCTTGTCGCTATCCACCCTCCCACAGAGCTTAGTGTCATTTGCAAAGAGACAACAACCTGCACTAGACTCCTTCACCAATGTCACTGATAAAAATATAGAAGAGTACCAGGCCCAGGACAGATTCCTGTGGTTCCCTGCTCGTGACCTCTCTCTCTTCTGATTTTACCCTGTTGACTGCAACCCTCTGCCACCTCCCCTTTAGCCAGTTATCTACCTAGTTTACTATGACCTTAGCTGCACCCAGATTCTCCAGCTTCTTCAACAAGCATCTGTGAGGTTCCGAGTCAAAAGCCTTGCTGAAGTTGAAGCAGAGCAAAACCACAGCATGGCCCCTATCCAATTCCCTCATCACTCAGTCAAAGAAAACTATCAGGTTAGTCTGACAAGACCTCTCTGCCATGAATCTGTGCTGTTCACTATCCTGGAGCCGTTGCTCTCCAAGTAATCCGTGAGGTCCTCTTTGGCCAGTGACTCCATCAGCTTCTCTACAATAGAGGTATGACTGACAGGTCTGTAGTTCCTTGCTTGTTCCCTGCCCCTCCCTTATCAAGTTGAACCATGTCTACCACTCTCCAGTCCTTTGGAACCACCCTGTCCCCAGTGAGCTGTTGAATAGACCTACTAGGGATTTGGCCAGTTCTGCTGCCAGTTCCCTAAGTAACCTCAGATGCAGCCTTTCAAACAACATGAAGTCTTGCTATATTATGACAATTGCAGTATGACCGCAGGTTAGAACTGCTCCGGAGGTGAAATAGTTAACTTTCCATGCAGGCATGGAACTTAGAGCACGAGCTCGGTTGAAAACTCTGTCTGTTGTGCTTCAAACACAAACTGTCAGATTCTTTACTCCGCCTCACTGAACAGTCGCTCCGGAGATTTCTCCTTCTGCTCGGTTCATTTTGTCGGTTTAAAAGTATTATTTTTCATTTTTAGCTGAAATTAAACCGCAACCGGTCGGTTCAAGCTCTGTCTGTGGTAATGTAAGTAATAGATAGGTTTTACATTTATTTTTCTGTGTGGAACTTGTAATTCTTTATCGGTTCGGTTTGAACCGATCAGGTTATATTTAAATCTACTAGTCCTTTTTAGAGTGCGGTTCCGGTTCTTATCGGTTCTAAAAGCAGTTTCATTACGGTTTTCCACGCCCGTGACATGGTTGGGAACCGACAGGTGTCTTGCTTGGTGGATTGCCAAACAGGCAAGTTGGTTAGGCTGGCATTATGTCTGAGAAACCCAAAAGAAAACCGGACCCACTGGTTTCAACACTGTAGTGTTTGTGGAGAAGCTTTTGCTAAGGCTGACCCACACACCACATGTGTCTATTGTCTGAGGTTTGACCACCTCAATTCAGACTGCCAGCTTTTGTCACAATTTTCCACTGCTGCCACCATAGATAAGAGAGTTGGTAGGCTCCGGGAGGGGCCAAAAGTCCGCTGACCCGGATGGCCAGCCCGGTTCAGTGCCAACCGAACTAGAGGGAGTGCCCTCTGACCAGTGCGATACTTCCTCGGGCAAACGAAGAGCCTGTTCTGAGGAGCCGGTTCCAGCAAAAAGGACTAGAAAGTCAGCTAGTGTAGAGCCAAAAGTTCTCTCCCCAACTGCTGAGGAAATAGCTAAAGCAATTCAAATTGTCCAGTCTCTCTCTCTCCGGTTCCGACCGAACCGACACCTTCAGGTAAGCGTTCAGTTCGGCCGGTTCCACCGGTTCAAGATTATGATTTTGAGGATTTTTATGAACCGGGGGAGGGGGAAGAGGAATATGAGGAGAGTGAATATGGTTTTGAAGATCTGGATGTGCCCATTGATCCGGACATCTCTCCAGATAGACCCCTAGGGGTTTCTCCTCCAAGGCTTTCTGAGTCCCCTTCTCATTTCATGTTTTATAAAAAAGTTGTTGAAACTCTCCAGCTCCCTGTTGAGGAAGCTGTTGATGACCAAGAGGAGCCAGACTATGTAGAAATGATGGATATTCCAGAGTCTAGGAGACTGTCTATTCCTTTGCATAAATCTTTTCGGAAACAGACAGTAAAAGTTTTAAAAACTCCTCACACTATACCTCCTGTGGATAAAAGGATGGACAAGAGGTATACCTTATCAGGCTCCGACACTGATTTCCTCACTCAACAATGCAGCCATGTGGGGGTAGTGCAGGCTGCAGCCTGTGACAAGGCTAATATTCCCCTAGCTTCACACCCCGCTGAGAAGGACTCCAGGAAGATTGATGCTATGGCAAAGAAACAGTACATGGCAGCATCTTTGGGACTTAGACAAGCAAATTATATGGCTTATGCTGTTAGGTACCAGAAATCCAGATGGGATACTGTGCTGGCCCTAGCGAAACAGGTCCCTGACCAGCTTGCCAGGGAGCTGGAACAGGTGGCTATGGATGGTATTAAGGCATCCAAGGTGCAATTTCATGCTGCAGTGGACTCTAATGATGTTTCATCAAGAGTCATGGCTACATCTGTGGCACTTCGCAGGATGGCTTGGCTCAGATGCACTACCCTGTCTCAGGATACCCAGTCTAAGGCCATGGATTTTCCTGTTGTGGGAAATTCTCTATTTGGGAAGCAAACAGAGAATTACATGAAGAAAATGGATGAATATAGGACCATCTATAGGAGTGCACAGGCCAAGGAAAGGCAGGCCACTCCTCAAAAGCAGCTTCCTAGAGGCAGGGGCAGGCCTTTTCATAGGCCTTTTTTCCAAGCCCAAGCTTCCTCCTCCGCCTATGCTCAGAGGGGGTTCTTTAGAGGGAGAGGCAGACGGGGTACAAGCAGGTCTGCTTCACCCTCAGCCCAAAGCCCCTGCCAAGCAGGCACCCTGATGGGATTGCCAGGGCGGTTCTCCTCTACCTGTAGGGGGCAGGCTGATCACTTTGTCCAGGACTGGAAGTCTTTAACATCAGACAAGTGAGTCCTGGAAGTAGTGTCAGGGGACTGGTTCTCAGCTTCAAAAAATTTCCAAAGCTGAGAACCAGATCTTTTCCACCTGCAACTCCATCAGAGGCACTCGCCCTAGAGGCAGAGGTCTCGACCCTCCTGGCTCTCAGAGCTGTGGAAAGGGTTCCTCCCCTACACCAGGGCAAAGGTTTGTACTCCAGGTACTTCCTTACCCCAAAAAAGACAGGAGAATGGCAGCCCATCCTGGATCTCAGATATTTAAACAAGCACCTTTTAAAGCCAAAGTTCAAAATGGTGACTCTGGGAATTATCCTACCTTCTCTAAGGCCAGGGGACTGGCTAGCTTCCCTGGACCTCAAGGATGCCTACTTCCATATTCCCATCAGAAGGTCCCATTGAAAGTACCTCAGGTTCGAGCTGCCCTCAGGCCACTACCAGTTCAGAGCAATGCCCTTCGGCCTCACTTCTGCCCCAAGGGTATTCACCAAATGCCTGGCTGTAGCAGTTGCCTACCTAAGAAGGCAAAGATTGCCATCTTTCCTTACCTGGACGATTGGCTCTTAGCAGGCCAGTCCCCAGACCAGGTCAATTTACACCTTCAGATAACGCAGCAACTGCTTACCTCTCTAGGTTTCCTTCTGAATCTCTCAAAGTCAGTTCTAGAGCCTGTCCAGCTTCTTACCTTCATAGGCGCAGAACTGAACACACAGGAAACCAGGGCCTTCCTCCCCTGGACAGAGGCAAAGACCTAATCTCCTGGCCTCCTCATTTACCCTGCAGGTCTTCCGGCCAGCAAGGCATTTTCTGCAGCTCCTAGGACACATGGCTGCTTCCACAGCAGTTGTGCAAGAGCAAGATTTCAGATGAGGGACATCCAGTTCCATTTGAGAGCTTTTGGTCTCAAAGAAAGGATCCTCTTACCAAGTTGATCCCAGTAACTGAACCCTGATCCAAGCCCTACAGTGGTGGCAGGATCAGAGCAACCTGAGACAAGGGGTTCCTTTTGTCACTCAGTCTCATTCTCTAATCCTTACTACAGATCGTCCCTCTTGGGCTGGGAGCTCACATGGGCGACCTCACCACCCAGGGTCTGTGGTCTCCCAGGAATCTCTGCTCCACATCAACCTGTTGGAGCTCAGAGCAGTTTTTCTAGCACTTCAAGCTTTTTCCAAATCTGTTCAGAACAAGAGTATTCAGGTCAGAACAGACAACACCACTACAATGTGGTACATCAACAAGCAAGGGGGCACTCGGTCTACGGCCTTGTGCACCGAAGCGATGAAGTTGTGGTCTCTGGCTTACTCCCTGAACACCTCCCTTACGGCAGTTCACCTCCCAGGCAAGGACAATGTCCTGGCAGATGCTCTCAGCAGGATTTCCCAGGGCCACCACGAATGGTCACTGGATCCCCTGGTCTTGGGAGTAGTATTTGCCAGATGGGGCACCCCGCAGATAGATCTTTTTGCAGCCCCAGACAATCACCAACTTCCTCTTTTTTGCTGCAGGCCCCCAGTGTTGGGCTCACTCCCCCTGGATGCCTTAGCCCTCAGTTGGGAGGGGAAGCTTCTCTATGCCTTCCCTCCCTTTCCTCTCCTGTTCAAAGTGCTAGTCAAAATCAGATCCCAATCATGCAAAGTCATTCTGATAGCTCCGGATTGGGCCAGACAGCCCTGGTATCCACTTCATCTGTCCTTAGCAGTCCATCCTCCCCTGTCCCTTCCCAGGAATCACAATCTGTTAACCTGTGCCCAGGGAAGGGTCTGGTACCCGAATCTCAAATCTCTCAATCTCAAGGCTTGGTTCTTGAAGAGTTAGAGTTGCTGATTTACACCTTTCCCAAGGTGTAATGGATATATTGAAGGCTGCAAGGAAGCCTTCCACCAGGGCTACTTACAATTCCAAATGGAAAAGGTTTTCCATATGGTGCTCGAAAAGCATATTTCCCAGTCTCTGCTGATCTACCCACAGTCCTGGATTATATGGTCCACCTGAATTCTTTGGGGCTGAGACCAGCTACCCTGAAGGTGCACTTGGCAGCTGTGTCTGCTTTTATTTCAGCAGATAAATCTTCTTCCTTTCAGCTCATCCTGTATTTTCCAAGTTTTTAAGGGTTTGTTTCACACCAACCCTCCATTCAGGATCCTGCCCTGCCTGGGATCTTAATGTTTGCATTGCTCAGCTTATGCAACCCCCCTTTGAGCCCTTGTCTTCAGCTGAGCTCAAGTACTTGACTTGGAAAACTGTGTTTTTGATAGCCATCACCTCATCCAGACGCATAAGTGAATTACAAGCATTGTCAGTGGAGCAGGAGTTTCTCTCTTTTCACAGAGATAAGGTGGTCCTTTGGACTAACAGAAAGTTCCTGCCTAAGGTGGTTTCAGATTTCCACCTTAATCAATCTATTTCACTTCCAGTGTACTTCACTGACCACTCCTCCTCTGGGGAGAGGAGGCTGCACAGTCTAGATGTGAAGAGAGCCCTTAGTTACTACATAGAGCGTACCAAGGGTCATAGGTTTGACTCCCTCCAACTGTTCCTCACCTATGGCGAGGTTGGTAAAGGGAAGCCAGCTACTAAAAGATCCATTGCCAGGTGGATTGACTCTTGTATCCAATTCTGCTATGAGAAGTTGGGTAAAGTTCTCCCCTCAGGCCTGAGGGCTCACTCTACCAGAGGTACAGCGGCTTCTCTGGCTGCTGCCAGAGAGATTCCTATTCTAGAAATATGTCAAGCAGCTACTTGGAAAACAGTTCACACTTTTACCAAGCATTACTCCCTGGACATCCAGGCTAGGAGTGATGCTCGGTTTGGCACAGCCGTGCTTCAGAGCCTATTTCCTAGGTAGGTTCTGTCCCTCCTCCATGGGGGTACTGCTGTGTAGTTCGCAATTGTCTAAAATAGCAAGACTTCATGTTGTTTGAAGAAAAATTACTCACCTTAGTAATGTTGTTTCTTCTAATGGAGTCTTGCATATTATAGACCTCCTCCCTGCCTGCCCTCTCAGAACCTCTGTTTTGGGGATGTGGGTGGGCAGTACAGGGTTGGCACTTTTTTTGATGCCCACCTTGTTGTTTTTCACCTACCTTTTTGGGTGAATTGGTGTTGTGTTTTTGCATTTTTGGGTCTCCTGACTTGAGTCTTTGTTTTAGGCCAAAAATGAGTGTTTATGTTAGTAGCCAGTTGGCTAGTGTATGTTTACAGCTTCCACACAGAACCTTAGTGAGTTTTAGCTCATAAAGATCTGACAGTTTGCGTTTGAAGCACAACAGACAGAGTTTTCAACCAAGCTAGCGCTCTAAGTTCCATGTCTGCATGGAAAGTTAACTATTTCACCTCCGGAGCAGTTCTAACCTGCCGTCATACTGCAATTGTCATAATATAGCAAGACTCCATTAGAAGAAACAACATTACTAAGGTGAGTAATTTTTTCATCTGGTCCCAGAACCTTATCTATCTTTTGGGCTGCCAGCCCTTTCTGGACCGTTTTGCTTGTAAATGTTGTCTGCCTCATCTCCTGGCCACCTTGATGCCACTCTCTGGCAAGGGCCTACCGTCCTCCCTAGTGAAAACTGAGCAAAAGTAATCATTAAGGAAGGTGGTCTTTTACCTGTCCTTCTCTATCATGCTACCCCTCAATTAGCCTTACAATTTCCCCTCCTTTCTGCTTTTTCTCCCTAATATAGTGGAAGAACTGTGTTTCTGTGTTTCTGTGCCCCTGACCCCCTCTTCAGTATGCAGCTCTGTGTGTGCTTTGGCTTCCCTAACCACCTTCTTTACATCCCTGTTATCCAGTAAATATTCTCCCATTCTTCCTCACTCTGTTTTCCTTTATACTTGCTAAAGGCCTTTTCCTTGGGCTTCACCACTTCCTTGGCCCTTGCTAAGAATCATAATGGTCTTTTGAACCTGTTCTTTTTACTTACCATTCTCATGCATAAGGTTAGATGCCTCAAGAATGACCCCCGTAACTGTCCCATCTCTCTTTTACCCCACCCATGTTGTACATGCCTGTTAACTTTTCCCTGATCAGCTCCCTCAGTCTATTGAGATCTGCCCTTCTAAAATCAAGGACATCAGCTCTTGATTGGGGTTTTCTGGACCCAAGGGCTAATTTTAACCAAATAAATTTATACGAACATACAAAAAATGCCAGTGGATTAGGCCTTGAGGTCTATCACGTCTGCTCGAGATGCAGCTCACAGTTTGATAACTGCTGCTGCCCCCTCCCCTCTCCCTTCCATTCCTCTGCCTCCACTGATTTCTATTCAGTTCTCCTGGTTTCTACCCTCCCTACCTGTCCATGTATCTATCCCATCCCTTCCCTTCTTAAAAATCCCCACTGATTCCCTTGATACCAACTCCTCAGGTAGCACATTCCAAGGCACCACCACCCTCTCAGTGAAATAATGTTTTATGGTCACTATTTCCTATTGGCTCCCTACTCTCACAGCTCCTACCACCTCCGAGTTGGTGAGCACCACATCTAGAATTAAAGTCTGCCTGGTGGGTTCCTTAACTAGCTGTACCAGTAGATAGTCCTGTAAGGCATCCAGCAAGACCTGGCTTTTGGTGCTCCTGGCCACTGGAACCTCCCTACTGTAATCAGAGAGGGGGCATGATGTAGACCTATTAGTACCTCATGGGGGTCTCTTTCAAATGAGGAAGAGCACCAGGACTGGAGGACATGCAATGAAGCTGGGAGGGGGGAGTTTAATAGGGATGTGAGGAAGCACTACTTCACTAAAAGAGTGGTAGAGACCTGGAATAAATTGCCAGTGGAAGTGGAAGAGGTGAAGACAGTAGGGTCTTCAAGCATGTGTGGGAAAGACAAAGGGGCATATTAGTAAATAGGCAGGGAGGAATGAGGGTCACCAGAGACCAGTTAGGGTCTGTGGAGACAGACAAGGCAGGGACCATCTGGGCAGATTGGGTGGGCCAAGTGGTCCTTTTCTACTGACAGGAAAAAAATTCTATTATTAGCAAGTTTGTAACACATTTTATTTCACACATGATTGATTTGTTTGATATTCCAAAAATCTGTATATTGATTTTTGCATTGTTACTGCTCTTGCAGGTGCTCCTGTTGTTTCTAGAAACATAGAAACACTTAAACATAGAATTTGTGTGCAGATAAGGATCGCTTGACCCACCTAGTTTCTCATTGTTTTTGCAGTTTTACTCCCTCTTGTAACCCTCTTCTGGGTCATACCTGGAAATGAGCTCTCTTTCTGTGTGCCTGTCTCAGTTGTCACATTTGAAATAAATAAATAAATACAACTAATTCACTACTGTTTTTTCATCAGTCAAAAAGTCCCTTATCTTTGTGATAGTCTTTGAAGCCCAAATTTAATTTTTTTGCTAAGCCCCTTATGGGAGGGAATGGATCATGTTTTGGCTCTGAGAAGGCAATTAGCCAATCCCTTCAATTTCCAATATGTCAGCCCATCCCCACACTTAGGCATTTTATGCCTTTTAACCAGGTACAGTGCAGAGGTGCACTCCATTGAAGTGATTAATTACTGTTTGATATATATCAGTTAGTATTTAGACATTAATCAAAGTCACAGCTCAACTATCAAGGGCCTTCTTAGTTGAGTGGGTGCTTTGATTAATGATAAAATACCCATTAACATACATAAAAAAAAGAAATTAAACATTGCCCTTTCACTTCAATGGAGCGTGCCCCACACTTTCACTGGTTGAACTTCACAATACATCTGAGCATGGAAGTTGGGCTGGCACATGGAGAGGTGTAAGAGATTGGCTGGTCATCTCCTTGGGGCCAAAACAGGATTACTTCTGTCCTAGCAAAAAAAAGTCTAATAAGGGCTTCAAAGATTATGGCAATGGTAAATGTACAGGACTTTGTAACTTGTGCAATACAGCTATGACTATCATCTTATATGGTTCCTTTCAGATTGGAATGGACTCTAGGTCCATCATTCCTGCCCCCCAAGGCTTTATTAGCAAGGATGAAAAAGTACTGTGGGCATAGCTGTGCAGTGCAAGCATGTAGTAGTTACAAGGATTACCTACCCACTCTATTAAGAATAGCCCAGTGGGGCCTAGTGACCCGGTAAAATAGGAAACACGGTGAGAGGACTCCAGTCCAGTAAAGATCAGAATCTGAAGCACTGCAGAAGAGTGGACAAGCATCTCAATTTCTGTGCACATATTCTCCTTCCCAGAAAGCACTCATATTCAAGCCCAAACACAGAGGAGGTGAACAGTGCCATTTTAATGCTCTGTTAGCTTGTATTCAAAGTAGTGAAAAGGTACAAGATGGTTTGTTACTTGTGCTTTCATTTCTATAACATCACCATAGTACTCTGAATTAATTCGGTCTTGGCAAACCTCTCATGTGGGTTCAGTCCTTAAGGCCTTCCGTGCCTCTTAATGTCTAATATGCCACTGGTGTGTTTTCAGATGGTAGGTTTCTTAGCTGAAATCAGATTCAAGGTCTCATGGCTCAAGAAATTCCTCTATCCCGTGACATTAGGACACAGGCAGAGAAAAAAGAACACTAGCAAATAAATCTGTGAGCAATACTTCATTTTTAAATCTGTGTATGTTGTGCAAGGAGGGGGTTGTGAGGAAGAAGAACATCAGATCATTTTATTTTGTTTTACATTTAAGGAAGTTTTGTTTTTTGGGGGCATACTTGAAGGACTTTAATGAATTAAGGTGGAATCCATGTTTGCGATGGCAGGCAGGGATGAGTGAAAAACTGGCCAGAGAGGCATTGATAATCAATGTGCTACATCCTGGTTGATAAAAGAAGTCCAAAACATGAATTGTCACTTTGTAAACATATGAATATATAATAATTTCAGCCAATCAGGATGCAGGGCATTCCCTACTCATTTTAAAAATGTTTAGTTCATATGGCAAAAGCCATTGTGAAATGAACTTGACTTTTATTATTAACCCCTAGAGTGCCTAACAGAAAACCATGTAACCAACATACCATGCATGGAATTATGCGGCCTCGCATTGGGCCAGCAGGGGTTAGTGACTCCCGGCACTGTGCTTCTTGCAGGAGTGGGTATGCGGTGCACAGTTGTGTACCTCTGTACACCCCCTTACTGGCATGTACTGGGCCCCATAGTGATTAGGGCCTTACAGTATATATGAGACAATTATTTTCCACTTTAATGTGTTCCAGTTTTCTTTCATGATAGTGGTCTTCTAAATAGTTCGAATAGTGCAGTATTTTTTACCATAATATCTTTCAAAATGCATCTGACTATCCCCATCTAACCTTAGAATTGCTAAGATTGTATCACTGAAATGTTTGTTATACCGATTTCTTAGATTGGCTACCAAAATGTGCTAAACCTTGGAAAGGAAAACTAAAAATTAAAAACCAGTATTTGCTAAGAGATTGTTGGAGCTATAGCATTATGTTTTTCAAAGTACACACTGGAGTGGATACTTGATATTTAAGAAACATAACAGTCCCTTTTGGGATGACATCCTAATTGCTATCTAGGATCCTTCAATTCTGAGTCTCTTTGTTAATGAAAGCTATGATATCAACTGTAAGAATGTGAGCTGAACTATATTATGTGTTGTGATTTGTGGTGTGGGTTTCTTAAGAAATAAAACATGAATAGAATGTGTATAATCTGCATAGCAACACACTACAGTGTGGCAGAAGGGGCAGATCAGGTGGACCCTAAGTCACTGCCACAGTACTGTCTTATGTTATTATGTATACCCTGTAGTGTCTCATTGTCATTTGGACTATACTGCCCAGTGACTCACCAAATGTTGAATTTCAAACCTCAATAAAGAGGTTCAGAAAAGTCAGGCCAGTGCAGTTGTGCTGCTATAATACCCAGCTATGTGATAACACTGGGCTAATTAGTACCTTATTCATTTTATAATAACTGACCATCAATTCTGTTGAGATGACCAGTTATTATTTGCCATAATAACTGGTCAGTTATTATGGCAAACACAAGGACAGTGTGAACAGCTGCACTTGAGGCACTCTTGAGTGCAGCAGGGTAGTGTGAACCTTGTGGTGGTTTCAACAGTTTTAGTTAACCCAAACTATCAGTGGTGTCAAAGGCAAAACCTTAAAAAAAAAACACTTGCACAAGTAAGTTATTTAATTCTGCAGTACAATCGCGTCCTCTGAAAGAGGCATTATGACTCATTACCAGTATCAGAAACATGTCAGCACTCACAAAAACACATCAAAGAAATGAGTGTAAAAATAAAAAAAATATGGTAGCTCATTTTTTATTGCAGTCTTTACCAGAGCATCAGTGGGACAACCCTCTTACTACTGCTGCCACACAAGTGGCAACATAACTCTTCCTCTCTTCTTCTGCCATCCAGCCTGGCTACAGAATCAACCCCTTCCACTGCTGGGGGAGGGGGGAGGAGTGAGGAAAAAAATCGATGGACAGTGCTTATATAAAACAAAACATGGGGTGCAGTGCTTGCTTGAATTTAAGGATCCACTTAAAAAAAAAACTAAAAAAAAGACAGCCCAGCAACAAATCTTGTTTATCAGGAGCATTCTTTAAAGATCATTAGGAAAAATGACAAAACCACACAGACTCAGTTCAGCATTTGTCTACATACATTATTACACCACTGTGGACCAAACAGAAAAATACACAGTACGAGCACAGTATTACTGAACAGAAAGTGTATACAGCCCAAGGATTCTTTGTTGATGTGCAGTATTTATTTCAGTTAGTGAATGACTTTGTGGCAAATCAGAGTATTAATAATTAAATAAAGGTCCATCCATCAGGTCATTTATAGACAGCAATTTTTTTCCCAATCAGAGTTCTAAAGTGTGAACACAACTTGTAGACATACTGTAGGTATTTAGATTTTTTTGGTGCAAGTAGTTTATTTGGAAATTCTACAGGAAATGCATACAAATGTTGCACAACACAGGCTTGGTAAATCCCCGTGATATCTGCCTTTGGAACATGTGACATATTTTAGTATGCTAGTAATCTATACTAAGCAATTACTTGATATGCAGTATGTGAAAATCCTAATGTTTCAACTAGTATTGATAGCTGTAGACACATAACAGTAGAACTCTGGGAAATATCCCAGCCATTTCATACACCATGGGTTTTGGGGAAATTCTATATATGGTGCAAACTACAATGCAGCATGAGTGCTGTGTACCAATACAAATTAAACATGCTTCTAACAGAAACTGTCATTTACTCCTGTGAAATGTTTTCTGCCCTCGTACCTCCCTAGAGTGGCCATTACCAAGCAATATCCAGGTGTTGCTGAGCCTTAACAGAAGAACACTCACGGAATGAGTGGAATTCTGCTGTATTGCCCGCCACAGCTGCCACTGCCTTTTGTTACACTATATCCCCATTTTCTCTCAACTACAGCCATGTCCTGTTTCTGCACCAATGACAGACAGCTCCCAAAACTTGACCACCTGGCCTATATCAATAGGCAAAACCACAAAGCCCCCAGGACCTGAGCCAGATGGAAAGTAAAATTCAGCAGCAACAGTCAACAAAAGCACTTAAACATTACAAAGTTGTTGTCATTCTCAGAGAAGTTTGGCATTATTTACTGACAGGTTACTGCTGGGGGGTGGGGAGAAGCACCTTCTCAAGGGACTTGTGTCAACACTTCTTTACTCCTTGCTAATTGTTACTGTATACATATGTCACGTTCAGATGTCCTCTTTGTAAAAATTCAATTTGTAAATTATTCATGTTTAAGGCAATCAGTCAACTTCCTGTAAACAAGACACTGATGAGAGGCGTGATGTGAAACAACACTTCCTGTGAGCTGCCAAACAGGCCAGCTCTTTCCAGTCACCTAAGTCCAACAAAATAACATATTATGTTTACACAATATTATGAAATCTTGAACTGTGATTGGAGGAATCCAGTCACAGGACCATGTGCTAAATACTACATATAAAATGGGTAGAGAGTTTGTTGCACCCTGATTGGCTGGGAGGTTCCCTGGCCTATGTCCTTACAGAGCCGTAAACTGTATACCAGGTACTATTATGGTGACCAGTATGCAGTGCACCCACATATCCATGCCTCCTAGAATATTTAAAAAATAAATTCTGCAACCATGTTGGTAAAAAAAAAACAACCTTGACACCTGTTACTTGCACTAATCCATTTACTAACATTTCTACTCATCTTAATAAATACCCATCTCCTTCCAACACCTAACAAACACAGCACACATATTAAAAAAAAACATAGCATTAACTAACTACCATCGTTCAGTGCCAAATGGCCCTGGCAAACTAAACTGCTGTCCTTTATGTCCTTTGCAGTATATCCAGAAACTAGTTGATGGTGGGGAGGGCGGGATAAAGAGGAGCACCAGTGTTAAGGAACATGCTGGTCATCCTAGTATAAAGCACCCTCTACTGGTACCCACAACTTGAACACTGCACTGCAATTGCAGATTAGGAACTACTCTGCCATAAAAGAGAAACAAATAGTTCTTTTAAAAACAAATCTTTAAATTTTTTTTAAATGTGTTCAATTTTTGTGTTTTCTACAATATTTTCTTGTTGAACCCATTTTATAAGTGCAATTAGACACTCCTGGATGTTTGTTGTTGTGTAATAAATGCACTCCCCTGGTGCTGAAGGTGCTTGGCCCAAGCTGCCTCACTACACACCAGTGTTGTTCATTTATCACATAACACCTCACACATCATTGTGTCTCATTGCTTACTAAATGCACTGTGCAGTTTTTAACTAGCTAATAAACCTTAATTTGCTCAAAGAGCAACTTCATAAAAGTATTAACAGACTCCAAAGTGTGCATTAATCTAAATTGTAAAATGAATGAGAATAATGCTGTAATCTGACTGGCTGAGAGGTACATTCAGCAGTGCCATTATTCCAGCCCAACAGCCAGGCGGAAAGTTTTGGCTTAAAAGGTTTAGCACTGACTAGAGATCCAGGTACTAGTCTTCTGTACACAAGGTGCCCAGTTCCATTATGTCTGCCCTGGCACCTTTCCAGTACAGACCGTGCTGTATCTGCCTCAAATCCCAATGACCACACTGCTGCATTAAATGGCATGACTGTACCACTTAAACTGACACTGACTGAATTGCTTTAAAAACCTCTGACGAGCCTCATCAAACTGCCGCCACCCAGCTCCCAAAAGTGCCACATTAGCTGCTGTTATTAATGTAACATTTTTGTCTCATTAAAGTCAACCCTAAAAACAGGCTTGGTTCACAGTGACCGTGCCTGGTTACCAGAAACTAAAGAAATAAATACCACAACAAAATGCACTTGGTCCCTGCTGCCATGCTTCACAGCCAGAAATCCTTTTAGGTAAACCTAGCTTCCAGCTACCTGTCTAGTGAACCGTGCTCCTGGCCACCACACTAAACAGGCCACTCAGTGAACTCTTCTTCATGGCCATCATGCTACACAGGCCACCTGGTGAATTGTGCTGCCACCAGTGTCATTGACACGCTGAAGCTGACAATGTACTGGTCAACCTTAAATATGACAGTAGAAGACAAAAACTTATGAACATATGAAATCGCCAACAGAAGAAGGCCTTATGGTCTATCAAGTTTGCACGATTGTGGTACCCCTGCATCAGAGATCGCAGTAGGCCCTGCCCCTTTCCCCAACTCTGATCCTCCCCTTAACCCTATTCCACCCTCTTTTGAACCCCCCCATTGTCTTTTGTGTGACAACCTTAGATGGGAGCTCATTCCACCCTGACACTGCTTTCTCAGTAAAGAAGTATCTCCTGACCTCCCTCTTGAACATTCCCACCGTCAGCTTAAGACAATGTCCCCTAGTGTTTTTCTTATCACTGAGACAGAAAAGTTCCCCACTATCCACCTTGCTTATGCCATTCAGGTACTTGAAGATTTCAGTCATGGCCCCCTTCCCTCTCTCTCTTTCTCTCTCTCCTTTCTTCCAGTGAGTATACATTAAGCTCTCTCAGATTTTCCTTACATGCCCTGCCCTGCTGCCCCTGAACCATCTTTGTCACTCTCCTCTGGATTGCCTTGAGCTGGTTGATGTCCTTTTTAAGGGAAGGGCTCCAGAATTGTATGCCATACATCAGGTGCGGTTTCACTAAGTATCTGTGCAGTGGTAATATAACCACCTCCCTTCTGCTCATGCACCCTCTAGCAATGCAGCCTAGCATTCTATTTGTCTTGGCCACAGCCTTCCTGCACTGCATGGCCTGTTTAAGGTTGCTGATGATGGCTATACCCAAATCTCTTCCTCCTCTGTTTCAGTGACCCTGACACACCCCAAGCTGGACTCTGCCCTCAGATTCTTTCTTCCTATGTGCATGATCTTGTTCTTCTTTGCAGTGAATTTCAGCTGCCAGATGCCTGATCACCCCTTCACCTTAGCCAGGCCCTTTTTTAGGTATTGCACTCCTTCATCCCAATCCACCCTCCCACAGAGCTTGCTGTCATCTACAAAAAGGCAGAATGAATCCTTTACTACGACCCCAATGAATTTGTGAACACATTAAACAGCATTGGTCCAAGCATGTTCCCTGTGGGACATCACTTGTAACTTCCCTTGTACCTGAGAGTCCCTCCTCCACTACTACTCTCTAGGTACTACCACTGTGCCAATTTGCCATCCACCTGGTTAACTTGCACCCTGCCCCTGGGTACACTAACTTCCTGATCAGCCTCATATTTGGAACTGAGTCAAAGGCCTTGTGGAAATCCAAATACAAAATGTCAAACATCTGCCCCCTGTTCACCACTCTCATTACTCAGTCAAAGAATTTAATTAGGTTGGTTTGACAGGACCTCCTTGACATGAACCCATGCTGTCTTTCATCCTATAGCCCGTTGACTTCAAGGAACTCCACTTTTCTTTCCTTCAGAATGGTCTCCATCAGCTTACACAAAATGGAGGTTAGACTGACCATTCTGTAGTTCTTTGGGTCGTCCCTGGACCAACTCTTGTGAAGCGGCACTACATGCACTGTTTTCCATTCCTGTGATATCACTCCCATATCCAAAGAGCTTTTGAACAGGTCCACCAATGGTCCTCAAATCCAGATAGGAGCCATGCAGCTACTGTGGAAGTTGGTACTGATAGTGGGCGGCTAGCCCAAACACAAGTGGCAGTTCTAAGTAATCAGCACTCAAAGAAGAAAATAATGCCAGTAGACTTAAATAAAGTGCAAAATGCTGTGATTTTATTCTCGGCAGAGCCAGAGCTGCACCAGAAAGCCCCAGTTCTTCAACAGTCAAGCCTTCGTCAGGGGGTGTGTGACCTGAGAGCACACTGTGCTTATTTAAATACAAAATAATTGATGACATCACCAAGAAAGAAAGTGCAGTGCAATATAGAGAAACCATACCATATCAAAAATCTAAGAAATTATTCTCTACGTATTTTCAAGGTAATACTCTGTAGTTCATATTTAAATCTGCAATTAATTCCATATCTTTACATTTTTAGCCAAAATAACATCATTGTGGTTTATCTTTATCACTTTTACTAAACTAATTTTCAACTTTTAAAGTGACCCAATGAACTGTCAGAAAATTATATATAGTACAAAAAATTACAATTTAGTATGATATAAATGTAACCCCACCTCTTTCCTCCTCCCTTGTGGCACTGATTCATCCTTTTCTTTAGTAAACTCAAAGCAGAAGGGTTTCATGTCATAGCGGCGATTGCCGTTACAGTGAGTGTACATTGCCAAAAATGAATTTCGGCGATGCACACTAGAGGCGAGGAGAAATAGGGTGCCTAAGACCTACAGGTTGTTTTCTTAATGCAGGGGACTATGCCCCCGCAGGGTGCTTTGTCCCCCTTGCCTCCCTACTTATGGATTCTCAACTCCAGGGGGGTGAAAAATTTTAAAAAAGTGAATGCCGCCTGCTGGCAAACAAAAATCCGCGCTGTGCTGGACTTGAGCCCTGCACCCTCCACCTCTCAACTGTCCACCCTCCCCACCACACTAGTGGACCCACATACCATTCCTCCCCTGCCTCTCCCCCCATGCGTGTGTGCATGCATACACACATGTACATCCTGTAGCTGTATGTCGCTCACCCCGGTATCCAGTCGTCCCCCCCACCAGGTAGCCCTGAACACAGACACCGTAATTCAGTCACTGTTTTTGTAGGCGCCCAATTGCGGTCACCTTGTTCATGGGTACCTGAGCAGAAATACCCATTCAACATCTCTCCGGTCTCTTTACTATCTTCCATTTACTTCAACATTTTCTTTTTTATTTCTCCCTTTATTGGAACACTGGGCTGCCATCTGTAAGGGGGGAGCATTTCTTTTAACACTTTTTTGCTTCTACATATGCTTTAATTTTAACTTTAGCTAGGATTTAGATGTAGGGTGGGAGTGTAGCTAGGGATACAAGTGAATGAGAGGTAGATGCCAGTTTTTTTTTAGGAAGGATTCTCTGTAAGGTGACATCCCTACCTGTAAACTGGAAGCAGCACTGTGGTTCAAAGGCAGTGGAGTGATGACTGCAGATTCTTTGTGGTTCATCTTGAGGTCTGTGGACTGGCAACAAAATGTGAAGACTTCCTGGAGCTATTGCTGGAGTGAGTAAGTGAGAGTGTGTGGCTGGCCGGTGCTTGGCCGGAATCAAACTGCCTCTGTCAGGAGTGATGTGAGCCTCCCATGCTCTGTGTGGTGTTTGTTGGCCAGACTGTTTCAGTAAAGGAGTTCAGATGCCCTTGACCCAGAAGACCTACAGTTTGTGGTGCGACTGTGCATTCCCCCGAAGTGAGAGCAGAGAAGAGAATGCCGCGCTGTTTGATGTGCTCTGAGGTGACCAGGAAAGACTGTTCGAGTTTATGGAATGGCATATTGGTGTCACTATCTTACGGTGGTAGGAGGTGAGTGGAACGTTTTTGTTACCATGGTGCTGGACTTGAGTGGTTGGAATCTGCTGTTTTAAGTCTGAACTTGACAAAATGAATGCTGGCTAATACTGCAAGGGGGCTCAAGATACTACAGTGTGGGGGTTCAGTCGGTTTATTTTTGTTTGGTTGCACAATCAAGAGGGTGACTGTCAGTATATAAAGTGCTGTCCAGCATTGTGTATTGGGCCCAGAACGGAACTCTCAACAGTGAGAGGGTCAGAGGGCCCTAAGCTCTGGAACCGATACAAGGAAATCTAAAAGCAGCTATAGCAGTGGGAGCCTTATGTTGCTCTGGCTGTGACTGTGTTTGACTTTTCCTTCTTTTAGTCACTGTTATGTATAGGACTTGCTGCTGCCCAGTGACTGTTGAGCATTGTAAAGGGATATGTCCTGTGAAAGGGGAGAGTACCCCTCTTATGTTGCAGATATTGTGGTTCTGAAGATCTCAACTAATTTCTATTAGGAGACAGCCTTACAGACCCTTTTAACTTCCCTAATTGAACTTTGGATTTTATTGTTGGGAAGGCTGTGAGTGGGAGGGTTAAGGTGTTATGTTTCAGTCATTTGTGTATTATTTGGGGTTTTAATTGTTGGGATTGGGGAGGGGGTTCTTTATTTTTAGTAATCTATGTTGGAGTGAGTGATTGTGTGAGTGAGTGTGGTGTGTATGGTATGGTAATTTGTTGTATTTTTAAAGCTAGTGTAGCAGTGGAATTTTATAAGTGGTAGATCTCAGAAATGGATTTTCTGACTTAGGTTCCTGGGCTCTGTTACTCTCCCTCTCATTTAAAAGCTTTGCTCCCCTTCCAAGATCCAACACTTATGGCCATAGTCTCCTAGCGATGTAGGGAGTTGGGCATTGATGGGAGGGGCAGAAGATGGTGGGGGTGGGAAGAGGGATGTAGCCACTCTGGGCATGCTCTTGATCTAGTGTTCTCCCTGGGGCTCGAAATTGACACCATTGAGATTGATCCGGTCATATGGACAGATCATTGTACCATCAGGTTCAGCTTCAGAGCCCCCCTGAATGTCCCTTCCCCTGTAGAAATAGTTAAGTTCCGCCCTTTGAAAGGGTTATGACCAGAGGGACTGATGGCAGAACTGAACATTTCGTCTGTGCTTGAGGCCTGCACTGACGGTCTAGGAAATGCCATGATGGCCTATAATAGAGCTGTCATGGAGGCCCTGGATCACCTGGCACAGATCTGTGTACGCCTGCTAGTTTCACACCTCAGCTTGCCTTGGTTCGATGATGAGCTGAGAATGCTGAAAACCAGGGGGAGGAGGTTAGAGAGGCGTTAGAGGAAGACCAGATCCCAGGAGGACAGGCTGGTTCTGACTACTCATTATTTATTTATTTTTTTAATTCTATTTATTCACCTACCTATCTGGAGCATCTCTCAGGCAGTCCTCACTCAGCTTCATGGCTCTGTACCGCCTGCCTGAACCACAGCTCCCTGACGACTATGTCGGGATCAGGACTCCCTCTCTTCTGCCTCCTCGGAGAGGCCCAGGGTCCCCATGGGGAGAGTCAAGGAATGCGGCCAACACTGGGTGTGTGGGCCTGGGCTACTGGAGGATGCCATCACCTCACCCAGTGGTAGGGGCTTTTTCTTGCACTTTTTTCTCCCTGCCCCTCCTTGCCTCTCTGGAGCGCGGACAGGCACTGATGTCCCTATGTCCGCCAAAGCTCCTCCCCTGCAGGTTCCATGGCTTGCCCCTGATTGCCACCAGAGGCTGCTCAAGAGTGACGCAAACCCTACACCCTCCCTGGGAAGGGAGAGTAGTCCTCCAGATGCTCCATCTCTTCCTGCCCCAGTCGACCCCTGGCGGCCCAGGCTCATTCCTTAACCCAGGTCGCCAGCATGGTGCAAGGTGAGGCAACTAATGCCTTAACCCTCAACACCACCGGGACGATTTGACTGCTCATTATAATGAGTATCAGAATGCAAGCATCCAAAAAAAGGCAGCTTTTATGTCTAGAATCATTGCAGCTGGGAAGAATCGACTGGCTCAGCTCTTTCAGTTTGTAGACAAGCTATTACAACCGGCCTGTCTGGAACCCATGAGAACTTTTTCAGCTCACAAGTGTGAGGAGTTCACTCAGTTCTTCTCAGACAGAGTGTCCTCTGTTAGGGCTGGTATTTCTCAAAGCAGAATACCATTCTCTAGCAGTGGTGGACCTCGGGTAGGTGGATGCATTCGATCACCCTGGGGAGAGTTCCGGCCAGTGACAACCATAGAGGTCTGTGGGGTGATCTCAGAGCTTTTAACCAATGTTCTGCGGCCTTTTTTTTTTGTTCCCAATTGTTTAACCAGGTGAGACACACTAAGCTGAAAGCTTTTTTACAGGTGCAACCTGGGAGCACAGGGACATTAAGTGACTTGCTCAGGGTCACACAGTTAATGCAAGTGGGGGCTGTGGGATTCAAACCCAGGTCTCCAGATTTGCAGCTCAGAGCCTTAAACCACTGCGCTATACTGCCTCCCAACCTTGACTTGGGTCCGACACAATTAATTGCTGGTTGCATTGGGGTCCTGGGTCCAGTTTTTGCCGAAATTGTTAGGAGTTCCCTTGAGGTGGGGGTCTTCCCAGAGCCCCTTAAAGAGGCTCTGGTAAGGCCCCTGCTGTAAAAACATCTTTGGACCCTGACATCTTGGCAAACTACCATCCTATCTGTAACCTCCCCTTTCTAAGGAAGTTTCTGAAAAAGGTGGTCGCAGAACAGCTTAAGAGTCGCTTCATGGACTTCCGTCTTGTTCCAGTCTGGGTTTAGGGCTATGCACAGCATGGAAACCATACTGGTTAAGGTGTTGAATGACGTGCTTAGGGTGAGGGATAGAGGAGAGTGATCGATTCTCATTCTCCTTGACCTGTCGTCAGCGTTTGACACTGTGGACCACTGGGTGTTGCTGGATAGGCTAAGGGATTATGTAGGAATCTCTGGCAAGGTCATCAGTTGGTTCAAGTTCTTCCACCGGGGCAGGTCCCAGAGGGTGGTACTAGGGAACTATTGCTCAGGCTCGATGGCCCTGCCCTGTGGAGTACCCCAAGACTCTGTCCTCTTCCCCATGTTGTTCACAGTGTACATGCTGCCCCTGGGCGAGGTCATTAGTTGGTATGAGCTGAGTTTTTATTGCTATGCTGATGTTACTCAGCTCTACCTGTCCTTCACATCAGGGAGATCTGATGCAGTTGATGTGCTGAATAATTGCTTTTCCGAGATCCAGGCTTGGACTTCATCGAACTGATCGGGACTCAGCTTGGGGAAGACTGAAGCGCTGGTGGTTGAGCCGGGTCAAGGGGGGGTAGTGGGGGCCTCTGGGGATAGGTTGGGGCTTTTTATTGGTCTGACCGAACTGGAGGCCTCCCCTAAGGTGAAGAATTTGGGGTTGTTCTGGACAATGAGCTGACACTTGAAGTTCAGGTGTCGGCTGTTGTCCGGACCAGTTTCTACCATCTCCAGAACATCACCCAAATTAAATCCCTTATTCCTCATGACAACCTGGCCATGTGTTCGTCACCTCAAGGCTTTACTACTACAATGCACTTTACCTCATGGTCAGAGGAGGTGCAATGCGGCCCCTGCAGCTCTTGCAGAACATGGCGGCCTGGTTGTTGACTGGACACTCGAGGTTCAGTCACATTACACTGGTGCTATGCTAACTGCACTGGCTGCCTGTGCACTGGCGCATCACCTTTACAATAGATCTTTTGACCTATAAGGCCCTACATGGGTTGGGTCCAAGCTACCTGAAGGAGCTTTTGTACCCCTGCACCTCAAGTCACTCGCTTAGATCGGCTAGGTTGAAATCTTACGGGGACCTGGCATTTGAGGTGGCCACCCTGGTCCTTTGGAACTCATTGTTGGGGTACCTCCAGGAGGCACCTTCCCTAGAGGTCTTTAAAAAACATCTTAAAACATTCATCTTCCAACAGGCCTTTGGGGCCTAAGGAATATACCACAAAACCACTAGACAGCATAGGAATTAGTCTGCATAGAATTTTAATGGGTTGTATTTATGGATTGTACACATTTGTACTGTGAGCTTTTCCTACTGCTGTTTGTTTATAGTTTGTAAGGGCACCCTGAGCCTACGGGGAAGGGTGCCCGAAATAAATAAACTCTACTACTACTACTACTTTGTTCTCCATGTTACACTATTTTAAGTCACAAAACTATATTTACTTTATTTATCTATTCCTTATTAATAGAATCCATTTTATAATCACAAGAAGACACTCCAGGGATGTGTTATGGTGGAATAATGACACTTCTGGAAGCACTTGGTTGCACTTCATGCTTTAACATACCCAGGGTGCACCATTATCCCATCACAGCACACTCCACATTGTAACTTATTTCTTAATTAATGTATTTCCTGAGTACTTAACGAAAACCTGGGACATGTGCTAATTAGCTTACTGTGCACCCTGTTGTGTGCTATTGCTTACTTTAACAGTAATACAACCTTTACTTATCTACAGTACTCAAAAATAATATTGTTTGAATCTCCTAATCAGGAAATTGTATGCTAAGAGTTCATTGCCTGTTTATGATAAGGACCCCATCCACCACACCACCACCAGTTCAGCAAGCCTTAGCTACTGGGGGACAAAGGGTGTATTTTATGCAGAGACAGAGAACTACCACAGTTCGAATTCATATCCAGCCCACTCACCACCATCACCACCACAGTGAGGTGCCTTGGATTGTCCCGCTTCACCCAAGTCAAAATCTTGGAGATCCAAGCCACTCCAGACATGATCTCAGCCAGGCCACTGAGGGGTTACCTATACCCTGATATGAGGCCTGGCTTAGATGCACATTTGGACCCCTCCATGCTGGGTGACTTGTATTGGTTCAGGTATCACAGGTCTAACAGAGTCACATCCACTTTGCCCGTACATAGTTTTATACTTTTTTTTACATCTGCTTTTATTCAACTCTGTTTTGTACTACCTGCAATGTAGCTCTATTTGCTTGTGACCTCCTTTCACCATGGTCAGGGCCCCTGCCCATCCAAGGAACTACTCCTTTTCCAGATCTCCAGGGAACATAGAATGCCACACTCAACCCACTGACATGATTCCCCCCCACAACATGCATTCTAAGGTGGGGTCCAGGCATTCAGGTCCTAGACAGGAGATCCCCTAAGAATCTAAATTGGTTACCCCTAGCTGCTGTATTATGCTATTAAATCAGAATGTTTTATTTTATTGTGTTTTAATAATATTGTCAAATTGAATTGTTATTTGCTACTGTGTGCATCCTGTACAGTGCCCTGAGACCCAGGGATAGGGTGTTTTATAAATAAACTTTTACTTACTTACCTAATTACTTACCAATCAACAGTGGGGGAGGGTGGATGCATGGAAGGCTGACCCTTGGGGTGGAGGGAGGAAGCCTTTTGATGTTTGTGGAGGCAGAGCCAAGCCTCATCTGCTCAATCTGGGATAGCTGCTTTCCCAATTACTCCCCTGATACCTAGCTCATTACAGTACTACTAGCATTTTGGCACTGAGATGCAATTCAAGTAACCTCAATAACTACAGAATGCCCAATAGTCCAAGCACTGTAGGCTGGGGGGATTTGTAGGATGGTTGGAATTGTGGTGGGGATTGGTCCTCCTCCACTGGGCTTGTCATTGGTCCACCTCTGTTATGGGGTTGGCTAGGAGTGGGTGCCTGGCCCCAGAAGGAGATTGCTAGGTTCACCAAGGAGGCAGGGGGAAAAGGAACCAGTTGAGTAAGGAGCAGGAGTGGAATTGAAGCCAAAGAGAGGCATCCCGTCTTCCTTTCCAGCTCTGTTCTCAGACCCGACCAGAATCCCACTCCCACCCATCCCTTCATAAAAGCAGGGCAGGGCAATAACACAGGTTAAGGTCCCTATTATGGGGTATGTACTAGGGCTTAGAGAAGAAATTTTCTGTTTTTTGTTTTTATCATGAACATTTCCCAGATGTTTTGCCTCTCACTAGAGAATTAGGCAGGACAATTCTTAAAGTCACAGGCATTGTAAACAGAGTGCTGTGGCATAGCAGTCTCTTTCAAGGGAATGATAGAGAAGTGGGGAGACCAGCCCCTGGTTGTGACTGTCTCCCCAAGGTCAGCAATTGGGCATGGAGCTAAGAAGTCCCACTCCCAGTCTGGATGGGTCTTGCCCCCCCATAGCCTTGTTTTATTGATAATAGTCATAGTTATCATGAAAAATTGGAAGCTAAATAAAGATATGTGAAATATAGGCAGTATTATGTCTAAACATTATATTTTCCCTAAGTTGTTCCTGTGGTTTTGTGGTAGTAGGGTGCTTTACAGCGTAATGGTTAGAGTGCAGAGCTGTGAACCTGGAGACCTAGGTATGAATTCCTTCTACTGCCACTTACTGTGTGCCCCTGGGAAAGTCACTTAACCTCCCTGCATGATCAGTCTCTATATTCTGCCTTTCTAATCATTCTCTGCACTGTTTGAATCTAGTTGTGCAGCAAGCAGCAGCAGCATTTTGTCCCATTCCTCTCCTGGGCAGCAAAGCATGTGGGAGTATAGTTTGTATGAAAGGCAACATATAATATCAAACTCATTTCTTTACCTCTTTTCCTTAAATGGCCGAAATGTGCATAAATGATATCACCTTATGGAGGACTGGGGTCACATTTATTGACAAGGCAGCACCCACAATCAGAGTAACACATGATGTTTAGGGGTACCAGTATTAAAGGTTTAAGAAACACATTACACATATTGTCTTTGCTGAATTTCCAGAAGTGCTATGCCAAACTGTGTTTGAAATAATTAAAGTCACAGAAAAGTACCTCCAAGAAAGCATGATATTCCTACTTAAATGAAAATGGTGCTATTTTAAGAGTACAAGTTCCACTATCCCTGTGAATAGGCCTAAAAATGGAGAAAACAAAGTCTAGCGGTTGGAGCACACAACTGGGAAGCTGGAGACCCTGGTAGGAATCCCACCACTGCCACTTGCACACTTTGTGACACTGAGCAGGTAACATATAGAAGCAGTGCATTATAGCAGTGAAAATGTATTTCAAACAACATGAAGTCTTGCTATATTATGACATATGCAGTTTGTCCCAGCCTTAGAACTGCTCCGGAGGTGAAAGAGTTAACTTTCCATGCCAGGCATGGAATCTTGAGCGCGAGCTCGGTTGAAAATTCTGTCTGTTGTTCTTCAAACTCAAACTGTCAAATTCTTTACTCCGCCTCACTGAACAGTCGCTCAGAGATTTCTCCTACTGCTCGGTTCATTTTGTCAGTTAAAAAGTGTAATTCTCGGTTTTTAAACCGCATTTTGTTTTTATTTTAACTGCAACCGGTCGGTTCAAGCTCTGTCTGTGGTATCGTAAGTAATAGATAGGTTTTACATTATTTCTGTGTGGAACTTGCAAACGATATTATCGGTTCAGTTTGAACCGATCAGGTTGTGTTTAAACTTTGTTAAATTGCCTTTAGAGTGCGGTTCCGGTTCTTATTGGTTCTAAAAAAGCGGTTTCATTACGGTTTTCCACGACCCGTGACATGCTGGTAGAAACCGCGGTGTCTTGCTTGGCGACTGCCGAACTGGCAAAGTTTTGATTAGGCTGGCACTATGTCTGAGAAACCCAAAAGAAAACCGGGCCCACTGGGTTTCAGCACTGTAGTGTCTGTGGGAAGCCTTTGCCAAGGCTGACCCACACACCACATGTGTTTATTGTCTGGGGTTTGATCACCTCAATGCAGACTGCCAGATTTGCATAGATTTCCCTGCAGCTACCCTGGATAAGAAGTTGGTAGGCTCAGGGAACGAGAGGCCAAAGTCTGCTGACCCAGATGGCCAGCCCGGTCAGTGCCAACCGAACGGAGGGAGTGCCCTCTGACCAGGGCAAGACTTCTCGGCAAAGCGGAGAGCTGACTCGGAGGAGTCAGTCCCTGCAAAAGGACTAGAAAATCAGCAGGTGTGAGCCAAAATTTCCTTCTCCAACTGCTGCAGAGATAGCCAAAGCGATCAAAATTGTCCAGTCGCTTTCCCGGTTCTGACCGAACGGCACCATCAAATGGTAGTGTTGGTTTGGTCGGTTCCACCGGTTCAGGAATATGATATAGAGGATTTTATGAACCGGAGGAGGGGAGGAAGATTATGAAGAGCGAATGTGATTTTGAAAGTCTGGATGTGCCCATTGAACCGGACATCTCCCCAGACAGACCTTCAGGAGTGTCTCCCCCTAGGCTTTCTGAGTCCCCTTCTCATTTTATGTTTTATAAAAAAGTGGCTGAAACCCTCCAGCTCCCTTTGGAAGAAGCTGTGGATGAACAGGAGGAGCCTGACTATGTAGAAATGATGGATATCCCAGAGTCTAGTAGACTGTCTATTCCTTTACATAAATCTTTTAGGAAACAGACAATAAAAATTGTAAAAGCTCCTCACACTATACCTCCTGTGGATAAAAAAATGGACAAGAGGTACACATTGTCAGGCTCTGATACGGAGTTCCTTTCACAGCAATGCAGCCATGTTAGTAGTGCAGGCTGCAGCCTGTGATAAGGCAAATATTCCCTTGACTTCACACCCCCCTGACAAGGACTCCAGGAGGATAGATGCCATGGCTAAGAAACAGTACATGGCAACATCCTTGGGACTCAGACAGGCAAATTATATGGCCTATGTTGCAATTACGGCTCTAACGGAACAGGTCCCTGACCAGCTTGCCAAGGAGCTGGAGCAGGTGGCTGCTGATGGTATTGAGGCATCCAAGGTGCAATTTCATGCTGCAGTGGACTCTAATGATGTATCTTCAAGAGTCATGGCTACATCTGTGGCTTTTCACAGAATGGCTTGGCTCAGGTGTACTAGCCTGTCACAGGATACCCAGGCTAAGGCCATGGATTTTCCTGTTGTGGGTAACTCTCTGTTTGGGGAGCAGACAGAGAAATTACATGAAGAAAATGGATGAGTATAGGACCACTTATAGGAGTGCACAGGCCAAGGAAAGGCAAGCCACTCCTCAGAGGCAGCTTTCCAGGGGCAGGGGCAGGGGCAGGCCTTTTCACAGGCCTTTTTACCAAGCCCAGGCCTCCTCTTCAGCCTATGCCCAGAGGGGGTTCGTCAGAGGGAGAGGCAGGCAGAGTGCACAGCAGGCCTGCTCCCACCCTCAGCCAAAAGCCCCTGCCAAACAGGCACCCTGATGGGATGGCCAGGGCCGATTCTCCTCTACCTGTAGGGGGCAGGCTGGCTTACTTCATCCAGGACTGGGAGTCTTTAACATCAGACAAGTGGGTCCTGGAAGTAGTAAGCTAGGGACTGGTTCTCAGCTTCAAAAAATTTCCAAAGATGAGAACCAGATCCTTTCCACCTGCAAATCCATCAGAGGCTCTCGCTTTGGAAACAGAAGTCTCAACCCTCCTGGCTCTCAGAGCAGTAGAAAGGGTTCCTCCCCTACACCAGGGCAAAGGACTGTACTCCAGGTACTTCCTTACCCCAAAAAAGACAGGAGAATGGCGGCCCATCCTGGATCTCAGATACCTAAACAAGCACCTTTTAAAACCAAAATTCAAAATGGTGACTCTAGGAATTATTTTACTCTCCCTAAGGCCAGGGGACTGGTTAGCGTCCCTGGACCTCAGGGATGCCTACTTCCATGTTCTCATCAGAAGCTCCCACCGAAAGTACCTCAGATTCGAACTGCCCTCAGGCCATTACCAGTTCAGATCAATGCCTCGGCCTCACCTCTGCCCCAAGGGTATTCACAAAATGCCTGGCAGTAGCAGTTGCTCACTTAAGAAGGCAAAGATTGCCATCTTTCCTTACCTGGACGACTGGCTCATAGTGGGTCAGTCTCCAGACCAAGTCAAATTACACCTTCAGGTTACCCAGCAGCTGCTTACATCTCTAGGTTTTCTTCTCAATCTTCCAAAGTCAGTTCTAGAGCCTGTTCAGCTACTCACCTTCATAGGCGCAGAACTGGACACAAAGCAGGCCAGAGCTTTCCTTCCTCTAGAAAGAGCAATGACCCTGGTGGCTCTGGCCTCCTCCTTCACTCTGCAGGTCTCTCGACCAGCAAGGCAATTTCTACAGCTCCTAGGGCACATGGCTGCCTCCACAGCTGTAGTGCAAGGAGCAAGATTTCAGATGAGGGACATCCAGTTCCATTTGAGAGCCTTCTGGTCTCAAAGGAGAGATCCTCTAACCAAATTGATCCCAGTAACTCAAACCCTGATCCAGGCCCTGCAGTAGTGGCAGGATCAGAGAAATCTGAGACAGGGTGTTCATTTCATCCCTCAATCTCACTCCTTGACCCTTACTACAGATGTGTCCCTCTTGGGATGGGGAGCTCACATGGGCAACCTCACCCCCCAGGGATTGTGGTCCCCTCAGAAATCTCTGCTCCACATCAATCTATTGGAACTCAGAGCTGTTTTTCTAGCACTTCAGGTTTTTTCTGCATCTGTTCAGAACAAAGTGGTACAGGTCAGAACAGACAACACCACTACAATGTGGTACATCAACAAGCAAGGGGTCACTCGTTCGGCCTTGTGCACCGAGGCAATGAAGTTGTGATCTCTCTGACTTATTCCCTAGAACACCTCCTGTGGCAGTTCACCTCCCAGGCAAGGACAACGTCCCTGGCAGATGTTCTCAGCAGGATTTCCCAGGGCCATCACGAATGGTCACTGGATCCCTAGCACTGGAGGTAGTATTTGCCAGGTGGGGCACCCCTCAGATAGATCTTTTTGCAGCCCCAGACAATCTCTTTATGCTGCAGGCCCCAGTGTTGGGCTCAGTCCCTCTGGATGCCTTCCTTCTCGACTGGGAAGGAAAGTTCTTCTATGCCTTTCCCCTTCCCTCTCTTGTTCAAGGTGCTAGTCAAAATCAGATCTCAACCTTGCAAGATGATTCTGATTGCTCCAGATTGGGCCAGACAGCCCTGGTATCCACTCCTTCTGTCCTTAGCACTCCACCTTCCCCTGTGCCTTCCCAGGAATCACAATCTGTTAACCTGTGCCCAGGGGAGAGTTTGGTATCCGAATCTCAAATCCCTCAACTTCAAGGCCTGGCTCTTGAAGAGTTAGAGTTTGCTGACCTACACCTTTCTCAAGGTGTACTCGATGTCTTGAAGACTTCTAGGAAGCCTTCCACCAGGGCTACTTATAATTCCAAATGGAAAAGGTTTTCCATATGGTGCTCTGGAAAGCATATTTCCCCAGAATCTGCTGATTTGCCCACAGTCCTGGATTATATGGTCCATCTAAATACTTTGGGACTGAGGCCAGCTACCCTGAAAGTGCATTTGGCAGCTGTCTCTGCTTTTATTTCAGCAGGAAAGCCCTCTTCTGTTTCTGCTCACCCTGTTTTCTCCAAATTTTTCAAGGGATTGCTTCACACCAACCCTCCATTCAGGGACCCTGCTCCTGCCTGGGATCTTAATGTTTGCATTGCTCAGCTTATGCAACCCCCCTTTGAGCCTTTGTCTTCAGCAGAGCTTAAGTACTTGACTTGGAAAACTGTGTTTCTAATAGCCATCACTTCTGCCAGATGCATAAGTGAATTACAAGCTTTGTCAGTGGAGCCTGATTTTATCTCCTTTCACAGAGATAAGGTGGTCCTCAGGACTAACAGGAAGTTCTTGCCTAAGGTGGTTTCAGATTTCCACCTTAATCAATCTATATCTCTTCCAGTGTACTTCACTGACCATTTCTCCTCTGGCGAGAGGAGGCTGCACAGTTTAGATGTAAAGAGAGCCCTTAGTTACTACATAGAGTGTACCAAGGGTCACAGGTTTGACTCCCTCCAACTGTTCCTCACTTATGATGAGGTTGGTAAAGGGAAACCTGCCACTAAAAGACCCATTGCCAGGTGGATTGTCTCTTGTATCCAATTCTGTTATCAAAACTGGCAAGGTTCCCCTTCAGGCCTGAGGGCTCACTCTACCAGAGGTAGGCTGCATCCCTAGCTGGGGCCAGGGACATCCCTATCTTAGAGATATGTCAGGCAGCTACCTGAAAAACAGTTCACACTTTCACCAAGCATTACTCCTGGACATCCAGGCTAGGAGTGATGCTCGGTTTAGCACAGCTGTGCTCGGAGCTATTTCCTAAGTAGGTTCTGTCCTTCCTCCATGGAGGTACTGTTGTGTAGTTCAGATATAAACATAATATAGCAAGACTTATGTTGTTTGAAGAAAAAATTACTCACCTTAGTAATGTTGTTTCTTCTGATCGAGTCTTACTATATTATGACCTCCCTCCTGCCTGCCCTCTCAGAACCTCTGCTCTTGGGATGGGTGGGCAGTGCAGTGTTGGTACTTAATAGATGCCCACCTTGTGTTTTTCACCCCTCTTTTTTGGGTTGTTTGGGTGTTGTATTTTATTTTTTGGATCCCCGACTTGAGTCTTTGTTTTGGGACCAAAAATGTGTTAATATTTTAGTAGTCAGTTGGCTAGTGTAGGTTTACAGCTTCCACACAGAATCTTAGTGAGTTTTGCTCGTAACGATCTGACAGTTTGAGTTTGAAGAACAACAGACAGAGTTTTCAACCGAGCTCATGCTCAAGATTCCATGCCTGACATGGAAAGTTAACTCTTTCACCTCCGGAGCAGTTCTAAGGCTGGGACAAACTGCATATGTCATAATATAGCAAGACTCCACTAGAAGAAACAACATTACTAAGGTGAGTAATTTTTTCTTTTGACCTATACTTTTTTATTCTGTTTTAGAATGGCCCTTGCTTCCTGTCTTGTATGACACCCTGCTTTTCCCATTTTGCGTCTGCTTCAGCACTTTTTTCACATTTGAAATAATAAAAGGAACACTCCTTTCAATATGGTTCAAATCAGGTTTTCATCAGTATTCTTAGCTGTTTTGTACACTTTTGGTCCAACAGGTTGAGAAGCAGTATTTGCTGCATGCTTGTTCATTATACTCACAAGAAGAGTGAACTTAAATGGTGAGTGTTCAAAAACAACAGAGAATACTGATGAAAACCTGCTCTGAGACATATAGTATTTATGTAAAAGGGGCTCTCCTTTTATTATTTCAACTACAAAAAAGTGATAAACTGACTCAAAATGTGGAAAAGGGTATCATACAAGTCAGAAGACAGGTGGTAATGTAAAATAAAATAAATCAGAGTCCCAATGGTACTAAAGGTATCAAATAAGGTTTGTAAAGTGTGAAATAATTATGTATTAAAATACAGTATATTGCTTACTTGTCTGGATATAAGCCATTGATTATTTGTCTGCTAAGCAAACACACATTTAGTGTGCCACTGTGCTGCAGGTATTTGAGTTGCAGTTCCTATGGTGTAGAGGTATACCACAACCTGAAAAACAGGCATTTGGGGATCTAATCCCAGCAGGCAATATACCTTTACAAATTGTTGTTCTTAGCTAAATTTATTTATCATATAATTTACTATTTGAACTCCACTCCACCATGAATCACCACTCAAGTGAGTTTACAGCTTTCAAAAAACCAAAACAAATATTTAATCCCCTGTCAGGATTTGAACCACTGGCCCTTTGCTTGCTAAATGAACACACATTCAGTGTGCCCCTGAGCTGCAGGTAAGTGAACTGCAGTTGCAATTCTTATCATATAGAAGTTGGGTCACAGCCTGCAAAACAGGGTCCATAGCTAAATTTACTTCTCATATGATTTACTATTCTCTCTCCACACCATGAATCCCCATTTAAATGAGTTTCCATGTTACAAAAAAATTGAAACAGATGTATAAGTCACGGCCAGGATGTGAACCACTGATCCTTTGCCAGCTAAGCAAACACACATTCAGCAGGCTACTGAGTTACAAGTAAGTGGACTGCATTTCCTGTAGTGTTGAGGGTATGTCACAGCCTGCAAGACAGAGGAGTGGTGATCTAATGCCAACAGGTAATTTGCATTGACAATGTGTTGTTCATAGCTGAATGCACTTATATAATTTTACCAGTCCAACTCCACAACACCAAGAATCGCTACTCACATGAGTTTCCATCTTGCAAAAAAAGTTGAAAAAATGTTCTAGTACCTGCCAGTATTCAGATTATATCTAGCTGAGTTTAAACCACTGATATTTTTTCTGCTAAGTGAATATGCATTCAGTGTGACACTGAACTGCAGGGATTCCATGTGATAATCGTGAGCAAAAAAGGGTGAGGATGAAAACAGCAAAGGGGAAACAGCGTGGCCACATAAGGCGAGTGGCAAAGAACAGCGATCACTGAAATGGTGACAACAGTGCCACAGTGACTTTATGATGGCTGCACCCCCTTACTAAATGTAACCTACTCTGTGGGGATGCAACATAGGGAGGGGAAAAAAGCCATAGGTCACCATTTGGGCAATCTTTGCCAGTGATTTGATTTGTTCTTTGCCAGTCAACCTATGTGGCCTGGCTGTTTTGCTTTGCCATTTTTGGTTTCACCCTTTTTGCGATTGCCGTCTTCATGTGATACCAACTGAAGATTAGTGAGTTGCATTTACTGTAGTGTAGAGGTTATGTCACAACCTGTGAAACAGGTGACTTGGGATCTAATCCTAGCAGGAGATTTAACTTCACAAATTGTTCTTAGCTAAATTTACTTCTTATATTCTCATACAGTTTGCTATTTCAACTCCAAACTACCATGAACCAGCACTCACGTGTGTTTCCATCTCCAGCTTACAAAAAGAAAATGTTTATGTCCCTGCCAGGATTTGACCCACTGATCATTTGCCTGGTAAACAAACACATATTCAGTGTGCCATTGAGTTATAGGTAAGTGTGTGGAAGTTCCTGTGGTGGAGAGGTTATGCCACAACCTGCAAAATGGGTGTCTCAAATTGTATTTAAATCTGGACAAGCCTCAGCTGGGACTAATTTAATTGACTACAACATACTGTAGAATTAAGTTCAGTTATTTGAAAACCTGATATTTAGCTCTGCTGAAACACTTTA
Organism: Neoceratodus forsteri; assembly: GCA_016271365.2. NCBI lineage: Eukaryota > Metazoa > Chordata > Ceratodontiformes > Ceratodontidae > Neoceratodus > Neoceratodus forsteri. Next base: position 777,723,757 of record CM028137.1, read on the forward strand.
CTACAGCAGCAATGACATCTAATAATTTCTCTCATACAGCAAAAATTGTAGTGAGAAAAAAAATGTTCAATACAGGGGATCAAATTTAGGCTTGTGTAGGTCTGAAACTCTACACTAAATGCTGAAAGCCCTATCACTGACATCATCAGTGACATCATGAAGCTGAATCATTCACACATAAGGCAACCTTAAACTTCACTAATAGCACAAAAGAGTACACATAGTCTGGGGTCCCAAATGGAAAACCCTGCCTAAATTTGAAATTGGTAGCACCCCCTACAGAAAAGGTTTAACACTCTTTTATGAAGGAATGAACCCCCAAGAGTGATTTTAGGGGGGGTGTGGTATTATGCAGTGGGAACTTTGAGAAATATGGATGTTTTTCTAAATCATGTGAAATTGCCTTCATGAATGTCTTGGAAAAGTCAGAATAATGGCTCTCTTTAAACATGTGTATACTTTTACAGTGTTTTCATAGTATATTTATTTCATTATGATAAATTTACTTTAAATATGTTGTCTGCTTGTTGTTTTGTCTTTATGTGTAATTTATGAACTGCTTACACTATATAATTTATAAAAAAATAGCTTATTTCAACATCATGTTTTATAGCTATAAAACATGGACAAAGGGTGTTTTCTTTTTATAATTTTACAAGATGAATAATGTACTAATGAAAATATTTCTAATAGTATTTCTCTTTTTTTCATGTAATAATAACAACTAAGAGGCAACAAAATGGCTGAAGACCCTACTGAGACTTTGACCCTCCTCACCAAAAAACCCCACCTGACTAGTGACTGATTCAAGTGTATCATCTGCCAAATAACAACACAGGATCACCTGAGGACTGCAACCCCTGAAGGACTAAAGACATTTTATAATGCATGCCTTGTTAGAAAAGATCATGTTTATCAGCGAGTGCAGCCATTAGACATTGATGCTTTATTAGCTTTGCCTGCAGTAAATTATCATGCACGATGTCATCAGTCCTACACCAGTGAAACAAACTTGAAACATTTTGAAGGTTGAGGGAGAAGCTCAAGTCCTGGTTTTTCTATTGATACTGGTCAGTGTTCAAGCTCGCAGAGTAGGTGATCAGCTTGCCAGCCTGTTAACTGGAATTTGTGTATAATATGCCAGAAGGTGTATCTCAAAAAAGACAAAAATCTATTACTGACTGTAACCTTCAGAAGTCAAGAAACTCTGTTTGATGCAGCTAAAGCCAGAGAAGACGACAGTCTTAAAGTGAATAGCTGGACTGGACTTAATTGCACTTGAAGCAAAGTGCCACAAAGACTACCATAGTACGTTCACCAGCAAAGGAAACATACAGCCAACATTTTCACTATCCAGTGACAAGTGAGATGAGTCTGTGTATAAAGCATGTTTCAGTGAACTGATTTCTGAAATTGAGTATGACCTTGTTACCAGCAGAAAAGCCTTGTCCATGTCTTATCTATTACAGAGATATTGGGATATTCTGGAAGGCAACGTTCCTAGCAGTGAGAGTTACTGAAGTGAGAAGCTAAACAAGAGACTAACAAACTATTTTGGTGACCAAATCATTTTTGAAATGCAGCATGACCCAAGTAAACCAGAGCTTGTGTATAGCAGTAGTGTGTCTTTGTAAAATGTCATCAACATAGCTTCCCGGTTGAAGTCAAAGCAACAGTTTGAAGAGAAAAACACTCTCCCTACTTCTGAAAATAAAGATAAATATTCAGCCACATCTACCCTGTTTTCTGCAACACAGGTCTTCTGTAGTGAACTCAGAAAGTGTGAGGGACTGAATATCAATCCAATAGATAATTCCACTATCAATTTAGAACAAACATTAGGCATAATTCCTGACAATGTGTATAGGTTCCTAAAATGGGTAGTCCAAAGGGATGTTGGTGATGAACCTATTGAAGATGGCAGACGGCGGTCCTTTAGTAACAGCCACTAACAAGACCCTCCACAGACAAATATTATCAGTTGATCAGGACTTCATTCATATAGTAACCAGAGGTGCAAAGTGTACATCTAAACATGTTGGGCTTGCCATGTCCATACACCATATGACAGACTCTAAACAGGCAGTAACAATAGTGCACAACCTAGCACACTGTGACAGTTATAAAGCCCTAGAGAGAACTGACACAGTTAGTGCAATGGATCAGCATGAAAAAGCTGCCAAGAACAATATCACAATTCCATCAAACATACAGCATAAGGAGTTTTTTCAGTTAGCTGCTGACAATAATGATACATTTGATTGAAAGCACACAACCATGCCAGAACTGTAATAGTATAGTGGCATCAGACTTCCACAATTCTGGAAGGCAGCTTTGGCACAGTGGCAGCTCAGGCTCAAACAAACAAAATAGCACCACAAACATGATTACTTGAAACTCCTGCAATGTGCCAAGCCTTTCTGGAGTACAATCCTCATGGTAAATGCCCTACACCAAATCTTATGGGAAAAGTAAAAAGTAACTGGTGTGCTGATGTTAAGGTTTGCCAACAAGCTGACAATCTTGATCTGCAATGGCTAATTCCAAGATGCTGCTCAACCAAACTATTTGAGGTTAAGTTTGAAAAGGTGACTGCTCAGCAAGTACCAGGATGGACAGCATTTAATGTGATGATTTCATCTACCATACCAACAGTAACATCTTCTGGGTACTGTCCAATGATGCCAGCATCACCTACTGAATGGAATACTGCTTTCACTGTAATGAAGAACATCTGCAAGACATCTAGGACACTTGGCCAAGATTACAGTGTCTTGACATTTAACAAGGCTATATATTGTAAGGCCAAAGAGATTCAGTGGAGGTGCCTGGAGGAATTTCAGAAAAAAGTCTTGAGAATGGGTGGTTTAAACACAGCACAGATATTTCTGGCTGTAATTGGAAAGAAATCTGAAGATAGTGGTCTGGAAGACATCCTCATAGAATCACAGGTGTATGGTAGCAGCACAGCAAGCAATCTACTTAAAGGCAAATCATGCAACCGTGGAGTGAGGGCCCACACGCTTGTAATGGAGGCTCTGTCAAGGCTGAGATGGCAGGCATTTAGTAAGTGGGAACAAGACAATGAGATTGATTGTGATGTAGATCTCATCAACAGCAAGCTCCAGGAATGTCAAAATGTGGTATCAAACAATGATGAAACAAGCCTAACAGCAACACTTTCCTAACTCAGTGATGCCTTCAAGAATGTACAGGATGCATTGCACAGATTCCACAATTTTGGAAAAGCAGCTTCCCAAACTTTTGCATTCTGTAATGCTTATATCAAAATGGTTAATATCCTAATGCAGTTCATTAGAACAGAATGTGAAAGCAACTGGGATCTTCATCTTGCAGTGGTTGTAGAGATGCTATGATCACTATGTTTTGCCTCTCACTGCACCTACTATGCCCACTGGGTATCTGTGTACATCACTGATATGAAGCTTCTGCCAGACTGTGCCCCCAAAGTTCATGAGCAGTTTGTGCAAGGAAATCATGCTGTAGCTTGGTCTATAAATAAATTCAGCAAAGTCTGGACAGACATGGCACTTGAACAAACAGTAAACTGTGATAGTAAAGTAAAAGGGGGTATAGGGGGTTTCACTTTGAAAGCAGGAGCCTTGGCTAGATGGTTCACCACTGCTCATGAGTGCTCAGCTATCACAACTTCCATGAAGGTAATGTGTGATATGGTAGACTCAGACATTTCACAAGAAAAACATAAGGAGGCTGTACCACATCGCATGCAATGAGATGAAGGAGATGTAAATAAGATTGTTAACACAATCACCAACTCCGTGACAAACCCATTTGATTTGAATGTTGACTTGATAGCACTCACCAACATTGCAACCGGCATTGTTGCACCTGCAGAGGTTGCCACCAAGCTGGTTACTGTGAATGATACAGGAATAAAAGAAATGAAACAGTTCATGAAAGACAGGCTAAATTCAAATACCACTAGATTCTTTGCACCACTGAACAAGCTCAACATCAAGATATTTGCATCTCTAAGCAAGAAGATAAATCGAAAGTTAGTAGTGATAAGACAGTGACTATCAATGCAGACAGGAAGTTGTTTAGCTGTCTTGTAGTAGCTGCACAAACAAAAGAGATTGATCTGAAGGAAGTTTTCATGCATGTGCTTTCCACAGTTCCATATGCTCTAGCACATTCTGATGGTACCTTGAACAAAACTGCAAAGAGTAAGCTGTTGCCTGAATTAGAAAAAGAAGCAGAGCCAATATCAGCTACCAGCATCCAACATGCCCACAACTTGGATAGCAGATTGCATGGCTGTTATACAAATGGTTGAGCAAGGAGATGCAACTAGCCTTGGAGAACTTGATGAACTGGTCTTCAGAATTGTACGACAGCCTCTACAGAGTTATAAGAACCCAAAAGGGTAGATATTGTCTTTGATCAATATGATGTCAAAGATTAAATTAAAGCTTTTGAGTATGCATGAAGGCAATCCTCACAAAGCAATGAAGTCAGAATCCATGGTCCCAAAACACCCATCCCAATGCAGTGGAGTAAGTGCTTTGGAAAGCCCAAGAATAAAGAACATCTGGTAAAATTTCTGTCAGAGCCATGGTGTGATATGACAGAAACTTTTCTTGGCCCAGATCAGGAAATGGTTGTTGCAGGTGGATTTAAGGATGGCCTCATTGTTCACATGGTCACTTCAGATGGATTTGTAGGCCAAGTAGATCTATTCTTATTGCACAAAAAAACAGATACTCGGCTTCTACTTCATGTTGCACATGCTTCACAAGAAACCCTTGTGTAGTGGTGTGATCTCCAGACACTGATGTTGCAGTTCTCGGTGTACATTTTATTCACAAGTTGGAAGCAATGCAAGAGCTTTGGTTTTGTACTGGTGTGAAGGATAAAGCCAGGTTTATACCAACCCACACAATAGCAGCTGAACTTGGCCAACAACTATGCAGAATGTTGCCAGCAGTATACACACACACTGACTGGGTGTGATTCAACCAGCAGTCTTGCAAGGGTTGGCAAACTAAATCCATGGAAGCTTGTCAGAAAGAATCCACACCAATTCAGAAGTCTTACTAAGTTTGGCACTACAATGGATATTCCTCCTGCACAGTTGAAATCACTAGAACATCTGATAATCCTTCTCTGTGACCCAATGGCTAACTCAATGGATATAAATGGTGTGCAATATAAACTTTTCTGTCACAAACAGTCCCAGAACAAAGCCCCAGCTTCTGATAGTCTTCTGCATCATGCCAAGCATGCAAATTACCAGTCCCTTATCTGGACCATGCCCTGGAGGCTCAGCCTGACATCCCATCCCCAATTGGAAATGGTTGGCATCATGACAAAGGTGGACACATTTCTCCAACCCTAATGACACAGACACCTTCCCCTGAAGCACTCTTGGAACTCATTACATGTGGGTGTAAAAAAGCCAAGTGTGAGCACAATTGCAGTTGCTTCAGGAAGATCATGGCATGCACACAGGCTTGCTTGCATACTGGTGGTGAGAACTGTTACAATCCTCATAAGGTTGCCAGTGTAGATCCAGATGAGTCTGATACTACAGATGATCCAGACTTAGACATGTAGCATATGACAAATATATTGAAAAAGGCTAGACACACATATATATATACAGTACTGTCATATTGCCCATCACTGAGAGGGAGTCCATTGGATATTAGTGTTTTGCTAGCACCACAGTGTGCAATAAAATACCTGGCTTTTATTATAATGAATATGGTATTTAAAATGTTTGTGTCAATGAATAATCTGTGCATTTATCAATACAAACCCCAAGGTCAACATTCTTTAAGAAATGAGCCTTATTAATCATTTGCATCAAAGAAACCTTTTGTATGACTAAAATTTGTTTTTGTCTTTTAAAATAAATTGTTTAAAACCCATTTCATTGGTCATTTTTACTTTAAAACTTGTCTTGACAACTTTAATTCATTTTTGTGGCCTTTTCACTTGCACAAAATGTTTTGACATGGATACAAAAATCTTGCAATGGCATATCTTGCTACCACTTTACAAGACCATATCCACCCTAGATAAGTACCTAAGGAACACTTCTATCAAAATAACATAGTTGTTGCTTTCTGTACAGGTGGTGCTACATTTCCAAACATTTCAGGCCTGGGCTCCCAGACTAGCAAGACCATAATACGTGCTGCTAGCACCTGAAAGTACCAATGGTGCTAAAGGTGCTAAATGAGGTCTGCAAAGTATGAAATAATAATTTATAAAAATGCACTATATTGCATGCTTACCTGGATTCAAGCCAGTGAGTCATTGCCTGCTAAGAAAGCACATACAGTATTCAGTGTGCCACTGTGCTGCAGATATATGAGTTGCATTTCCTATGGTGTAGGGGTATGTCACAACCTGAAAAACAAGCAACTTGATCTAATCCCATCAGACAATACACCTTCACACATTGCTCTTTTTAACTACATTTTTCCCTCATATAATTTACTATTGAACTCTACACCACCATAAATCACCACTCAAGTGAGTTTCCAGCCTTCAAAAAAAAATGGAAACAAATATTTAAGACCATGCCAGGATTCAAACCACTGATCCTTTACCTGTTAAGTGAATACACATTCAGTGTGCCACTGAGCTGCAGGTAAGTGAGTTGCAGTTCCTATGGCGCAGAGGTATGATACATCCAGCAAAACATGACATGGTAGATCTAATACCAGCAGATGATTTTCCTTCACAAATGTTTTTTCTCAGCTAAATTTACTTATCATATAATTTACTATTCCAACTACACACCATCATTATTTATTTCTCATATAATATACTGTTACAACTCCATATTATTAAGTCCCTGCTAGTATTCAAGAGTATATCTACCTGAATTTAAACCACTGATAATTTTTCTGCTAAGTGAACGCACATTCAGAGTGCCACTAAGCTGCATGTTAGTGAGTTGCATTTGCTGAAGTGTAGAGGTTATGTCACAACCTGTGAAACAGGTGACTGGGGATCTAATCCTAACAGGCTATTTACCTTCACAAATTGTTGTTCTTAGCTAAATTTACTTCTCATAATCGTATACAGTTTACTATTCCAACTCCACATCAACATGAATTACTACTCAAGTGAGCTTCCATCTTACAAAAAAAAGGTTTAAAAATATTTAAATCCCCATTAGGATTCAAACTATGTCTACCTGAATTGAAATCCTGTTCTTTTTTTCTGCTAATCAGACACACATTCAGTGTGCCACTGAGCTGCAGGTAAGTGAGTTGTGAGTACTATGGTGTAGAGATTATGTGACATCCTGCAAAACAGGCAATTGGGACTCTAATCCCAGCAGGAGATTTATCTTCACAAATTATTGTTCTTAGCTAAATTTACTTCTCATATGATTTAACTATTCCAACTCCACAGTACCATGAATCATCATTCAAGTGAGTTTCCATCTTAAACAAACAAACAAAAAAAAGACGTTTCTGTTCTTGCCAGGATTTGACCCACTGTTCTTTTGCCTGGTAAGCATACACACATATAGTGTGACACTGAGCTACAGGTAAGTGAGCTGAAGGTCCTATGGTGGAGAGGTTCTGACACAACATATAAAACAGGTGTCTCGAATTGTATACAAACCTAGACAAGCCTCAGCTGGGACTAATTTAATTGACTACAACATACTGTAGAACTAAGTTTAGTTATTTGAAAGCCTGCTGTTTAGCTCTGCTGAATCCCTTTACTACAGCAGCAATGACATATAATAATTTCTCTCATACAGCAAAAATTGTAGTGAGAAAGAAATAATGTGCAATACAGGTGATCAAATCCAGGCTTGTGTAGGTCTGAAACCCTACACCATGCGCTGAAAGCCCTTTCACTGATATATCAGTGACATCATGAAGCAGAGTCATTCACACACAATGTAACCTTAAGCTTGACTAAATGCACAAAAGAGTACACATGACCATAATAGGTGCTGTTGGCACCTGAAAAGTACCAGTGGTGTTAATGGTGCCAAATAAGGTCTGAAAAGTGTGAAATAATTATGTATTAAAATACACTATGTTGCTTGCTTGCCCGGATTCAAACCATGGCTTCATTGCCTGCTAAGCAAACACACATTCAGTGGGCCACTGTGCAGGTATGTGAATAGCAATTCCTATGGTGTAGGGATGTGTAGCAATCTACAAAACAAGCAACTGGGGATATAATCCCAGTAGGCAATACACATTCACAAATTGCTGTTTTTAACTAAATTCTCTCCTCATATAATTTACTGTTAAAACTCTACACCACTATGAATCAAATGAGTTTCTAACCTTAAAGAAAAAAAAAAGAAACAAATATTTTAGTCCTTGCCAGGATTCAGACCACTGATCCTTTGTCTGTTAAGTGAATATACATTCAGTACACCACTGAGCAGCAGGTAAGTGAGTTGCAGTTCATATGGTTTAGGGGTATGTCACATCCTGCAAAACAGGACACTGGGGATCTAATCCCAGCAGGTCATTTACCTTTACAAATGGTTGTTCTTAGCTAAATTTACTTCTCATGTAATTTACTATTCCAACTCCACACCATCACGATTTGTTTCTCATATAATTTACTATTTCAACTCCACACCATCATGAATCATTACTCAAGTGAGTTTTTATCTTACCAAAAAGATGTTTAAGTTCCCACATGGATTTGTACTGCTAATCCGTTGCTTGCAAAGTGAACATACGTTCAGTGTGCCGCTGAGCTGCTAGTAACTAAGTTGCAGTTCCTATGATGTAGAGGCTGGGACACATCCTACAAAACAGGGGACTGGGGTTCTAATCCCAGCAGGTGAGCTACCTTTAGAAATTGTTGCTAGTAGCTTAATTTACTTCTCAAATAATTTACTATTCCAACTCCACACCACCATGGATCCCCACTCAAGTGAGTTTCCAACCTTCATAAAAAACCAAAATTGAAACAAATGTGTAAGTTCCTGCCAGGATTTTAACCAATGATCCTTTGCATGCTGAGAGAACACACATTGAGTTTGTCACTGAGCTGCAGGTAAATGAATTGAATTTCCTATTGTATAGAGGTTATGTCACAACCTGCAAAACAGGATACTGGGGATCTAATCTCAGCAGGCAATTTACCTTCACAAACTGCTGTTCTTAGCTAAATGTTTTTATATAATTTACTATTCAAACTCCACACCACCATGAATCACTATTCAAGTGAGTTTCCATCTTGCAAAAATATTTTATGTCCCTGACAGAATTTGAACCACTGATCCTTTACCTGCTGACAAAAACATACATTCAGTGTGTCACTGAACTGCAGGTAAGTGAACTGCATGTCCTATGGTGTACAGGATATGTGACAATCTGCAAAACAGGGGACTGGGTATCGAATTGCCAGTAGGAGATTTACTGTATCTTCACAAATTATTGTTCTTATCTGAATGCACTTATATAATTTTACTATTCCAACTCCATACCGCCATGAAGTGCTACTCAAGTGAGTTTGCATCTTACAAAAAAAGTTGGAAAATGTTTAAGTCCCTGCCCATATTGAAAGTATATCTACCTGAAGTTAAACCACTGATCCTTTTTCTGTTAAGCAAATACACATTCAGTGTACTGCTGAGCTGCAAGTTAGTGAGTTGCATTTACTGTAGTGTAGCGGTTATGTCACAACCTGCAAAACAAATGACTGAGGATGTAATCCCAGCAAGAGATTTACCTTCACAAATTGTTGTTCTTAGCTAAATGTACTTCTTATATGATTTCCTATTCCAATTCCACAGTACAATGAATCACCACTTAAGTGAGTTTCCACCATTCAAAAAAAAATGTTTATGTCATACCAGGATTTGATCCACTGATCCTTTGCCTGTTAAGCAAACACACATTCAATGTGCCACTGAACTACAGGTAAGTGAGATGCACTTCCTGTGGTGGACAGGTTATGTCACAATTTGCAAAGCAGGTGACTCAAATTGTATTCAGTCCTAGACAAGTCTCATCTGGGACCAATTGAATTGACAGCAACATACTATAGAAGTAAGTTCAATTATCTAAAAGTCTGCTATTTAGTGCTGCTGAAACCATTCACTACAGCAGTAATGCCATCTAACAAACTTCTCTCATACAACAAAAACTGTAGTGAGAAAACATGTGCAATACAGGGAATCAAACACAGGCTTGTGTAGGCCTGAAACTCTATGCCAAACCCTAAAAGACCTATCACTTACATCATCAATGACATCATGCAGGTGACTCACTCACATGGAATGTAACCTTAAACTTGACTAGATGCACAAAAGAGTACCCATGACCACAATAGATGCTAACAGTTATGCTATTGACACCTAAAAAGTATAGGTCAAAATGTTCACCGCTATCATTCGGTGCTGCTCTGTCATGATCTCTACAATATATGATGAACTGTAATGGCTGTATAAAATACAGAAGCTTTGTAAATTATAACTGGTAAGCACTTATTGTACATTTGCACTGAACAATGTAAGAGGAGATGTAAGCACTGAACATTTATAAGCTTGTAATCATCCAGACGTGAGTAACAATGGGGGATATATAGAGGCTGGATGGTCCACATGGCAAAAGGAATTGAGGTTCCATTAATTTAATTTTATCCCTGTAAAGGTTTGTGCTGCAGTTAACTTTGGTTGCTTACAGGGTTGGACTAGCCTGGCCGGATACCTGGAAATTTCCGGGTGGGCCCCCCTCATATGTGTACATACATGTACACTGTGCAAACGGGGGGAGGGGCAACAAGTTGTGTTCTGAACTTCTGACTGCCGGCTCATGAGTCGCGCAATGCTGACTCCACCACCTGCTGATCACCTTTCTCGCTCTCCTCTCTACTAGTCTCCTAAACACTCATGTGGTGATGCACGCCAGCCAGCCCACCTGCAGTTTGGAAGACACTCGGATGCCAGTGTGATTGTCCAGTTACCTAAGTAAGCTACTGCTGGCTACCAATAAATTAAGTTTTTTATAGGCAGTCTATCTCAGTCACAGGCAGTGCAGTGTCTGTGGGGGCTGGGCCCCTTTGTCTATTGTTTTTCTTGCATACTATACAGAGTGAGTGGGGTAGCAGTGGCAAAGTGATGATGCAGATGCACAGGGTAGTAATTAGAATAACTAAAGAAGTCTGCCTCACAATTTGCATTGCCATGGAAGATTGAACTGATAAGTAAGTTGCAGCATCAGGAGGGGGGTTGGGCACAGGACTCAAGAGACAGAGGGCAGGAGGTGGGACACTATTGGTTGGCAAACATTACTACAACTGTAAGTCATCACCACATGTCGCTCTGTCTATGACATGGCAGGGCACGCCGTGTGGGCGCTTTAAAAACTGGCCCAAAAGCAGGGTCTAGTTTCTTTCTTCTTTGCCACACTCTTTTGAGCCCAGACAGACATTGGCTAAGAGATCAACAGAGATGGTTGGAAGAAATTTAAGCACTACTGTGAGCAGTTTTCATCCCAGACAGCGGCTCTCCCAAAAACTCAGAGGAGACGGATGTGAGTTAAATCCATTCATTCTGGAGTGGCCTGGGAAATTGGAAATGGAAAGAATGAGGGTTGGGGATGGAACTCGGGACAAGGTGGGAGAGTGGTGGGGCCTGGTTGTGGTATGGTGGCGTGGTGTCCATGACCACGTGGCCTTGGTGTGTGAGTTGGCATCTGCTGTCTGGTGACCAGCATGAGTCACTTACCTTGCATTCCCATCTTCCTTCTTTTACCCTAGCAGGGGACTGGGTTAGCTTGCTATATTATGTTGTATGTTGTTCTAAATTAAATAAATTGTATTCTGATTAAGCTGTGTTATTTCAATAAACCATCCTCAGTTCTGGTAGTGAGTGAAAAGTTTCCTGAGGCCATTCCCTTCTTTCCAACGGGACCGTGCGGGTATCAGCAGGAGGTATCCTTAGTTGTTTCTGCTTAGCTCCCTTGTCTCTTTCTGGTCTGGATGTGTTGTAAGTAATGTTACTTGATACATGTATAGCGCTCATGCTATACACCATTCAAGAAGGCCAATGTGTGCATTGTACTGTGGTTTGAATGGAAATTAGTATTAATAATCAAATGCTAAAATGACTCCATCCTGATAGCTATGTTTATTGAGTTGTGCAGCTGCTTTAGTTCACGCTTTAGTTTTGTAAACTCTTGCACATGTTCTTTTTTAAAAAAGGTTGTGTACATTTTACTCATTCTAAAATTCTTTGTTTTCACTTACTTGATTGTTTAAAAATGGTTACCTGTACTTCCTCAAACCATATAAATGCTGGAAAGGTGTCTGTAATGTCCTTGTTAAGAGAAGAAATGTCTGATCAATGTATATCTTTCTGATGGTTCTACTGTACTTGTCAGTTGTGCTTGTTAACGCAGAAATAAAAACTAAATATATATACACCCAAACCCTACAAAAATAAAGGTGTGATGTTACCTTAGGATTTGAGAAACATATAAAAATCGCACAACCAACAATCAATGTCTTCAGAACCCACTGATTAAAGCCTTATTACAGTATATATGCATTGGTGTACTTCATTCCTTATACAATTTCACTCTTATCTATCTCTGTGCTGTTATCTGCCTGAGTACCAGATTCATGAACAATTTACTCCATCCCCTCTCCTGGATTGTAAAATGCTTTTGGATACAGCCTGTATAGAAAGTGCAAGATACAATCAAATTATCTCTTTTTTTCCTTTTTTTCTTTTTGCTTTCAAGAATCCTTATTGAACTTTTCAGTATGATGTACCTTAAAGCAGCACTATTAGTTGGCAGCAAACAATTTTTTTTATAGAGTTTTTAGTAATAATGCATTTTTAGCAAAAACGTTACTACAGTATATCCATTTTTCTCATACTATTTCATTTGTCTATTGAGATATGTGGTTTGGATACAAAGGAAAAAGAGGGTAACAAGCATAGTGAAAACAAAATCTGGAAGGCCATGTGTGTGAATGCTAGAAGTCTAGGAAATGAGATTCTGGACCTGGAGGCCATCGTGGCAGAGGACAGCCTGGATATTGTGTCCATTACTGAGTCACGGTGCACTGAAAACCATGACTGGGACATAGCCTTATCAGCCTATTCTCTGTTCAGGAAGGACCAGGTGGGAAGGAAAGGAGGGAGTGTGGTGCTTTATGTGAGGGAAAGCATAAAACCAACAAAGATACATGGAATATTGGGGAGGCAGAGGTACTGTGGGTCCCCCTGGAGATGGGGAATGGAGTCGCTGTTCACACTGGAGTGAATTACAGACATCTAGCACAAGGGGAGGATTTAGATAAAGCAGTTTAGTTCAGAATGGAAGACAACAAACTCCAGTTCCATGTGCTGCTGAGAAAGCAGGCAGCCAGCCTGAAGTACAAAACAGGAATCCAAATGTACTCAGCACTCTTAAGGAGAACACAATGCACTTTATTGCAGAATGCCAGTAAGGCCATTTATTTAGCCTGAAAATAAAGTGTGATCGCACACTTTGCTGCAAACCTTTGCCCTGGCACTTTGAGATTGCTGTTTTCATCAGGGGGCTGACTAGGCAGTTAGGAGGGCTTATGGGATGCTGGGGTACATAGGGATGGGGTATTACAAGGAAGGTGGATCAGTGGAGGGCAGTGGACATGGCCTGTTTGGACTTCAGCAAGGCCTTTGACACTGTGCCACATAGAAGGCTATTAAACAAACTGGGGAATATCAGAGTGGGCAAGACAGTAGTGCGGTGTGTAGGTAATTGGCTGGGCAGCAGGACACAGAGGGTGGTGGTAAATGGCTATCACTCCACAGAGGGAAGGGTGACCAGTGGGGTACCACAGGGATCAGTGCTGAGACCGATCCTATTCAATGTCTTCATCAGTGACATTGCACAGGACCTAGAAGGCATAATTTCCCTTTTCGCTGATGACACGAAGCTCTGTAACAGAGTGGACACACCAGAGGGTGTAGACAGAATGAGGAGGGACCTTCAGAAGCTTGAAGAATGGTCAGGTGTTTGACAGTTGAAATTCAATGCAAAGAAGTGCAAGATAATGCATATGGGCACAAAAATCCTGGAACAACATATCAGTTGGGGGGGGGTGAGGGTATAGCATGCACCAAGCAGGAAAGGGATCTTGGGGTTATCATCTCTGATAACCTCAAGATAGGGAAACAGATCAACAAGGCAGCAGGTAAAGCAAAAAGGATGCTGGGATGCATAGGCAGGGGCATCACCAGCAGGAAAAAGGAGGTCATAATTCCTCTATACAAGACACTAGTGAGGCCCCACCTGGAGTACAGTGTACAGTTCTGGAGACCTTACCTATGTAAGGACATAGACAGGGTAGAGAAGGTTCAGAAGAGGGCAACAAAGATGGTACAGGGATTGCATCACAAGTCCTATGAGGACAGGTTGAAGGACTTGAATATGTACTCCCTGGAGGAGAGGAGGGAGAGAAGGGATATGATAGACACACAAGTACCTTACAGAGAGGAACAGGTGTAAGAATACACTATTTTCCTGTGAAAAAGATGTTCCAGGATTAGAGGGCATGGGATGAAGTTGGAGGGAGGGCGATTCAGAGGAAATGTGAGGAAGAATTTCTTCACAGAATGGGTGGTGGGCAAGTGAACCACCCTGCCAGATGAAGCAGTGAGGGCTGAAACATTCATGGGATTTAAGAATGCATGGGATAGACATAAGGAAATTCTGGAGGTCAGGGGTAAAGAGCAACAGACTTCTAGGAAAACATAAAGTGAACTTGTAAGCTCAAATGGGCAGACTGGGTGGACCATAGGCCCTTATCTGCTGACAGTGTTTATGTATCTAAGTATTACCAGAAGAAAGAGGGAGGTGGTTTTGCCTCTGTAGAGGTTGATGGTAATACCCCACCTACTGTAGAGTACTGTGTCCAGTTTTGGAGACCACATCTCTGGAAGGACATAAACAGAGTGGAGGCAGTCCAGAAGAGGGCAATTAAAATGGTACAGAATCTGCATCAAAATCCCTATGAAGAGAGACTAAAGGACCTTAATATGTACACCCTGGAGCAGAGAAGGGAGAGGTGGGCAATGACAGATACCTTTAAGTAACTCATGGGGCTAAATGAGGTACAGGAGGGAAGTATTTTTCAGAAGAAAATGTGTTCAAGAACAAGGGGACATGCTATGAAACTGGAGGGGGTAGATTTAGGAGAGATGTGAGGAAATACGTCTTCACAGAAAGAGTGAATTCCTGGAACAGCCTTCCAGTGGATAAGGTGGGGGAGAAAACAGTGGTGGGGTTCAAGAATGCATGGGATAAGCATAAGGGAATCATAGTGGAAAGGAAGGAGGAGGGAGAAAGAGCGGTAGATGGTAATGATCTGTGGTAATAGTGTAGGTAAGGAGAAATGGGCAGACTGGATGGGCCAAGCAGTCCTTAGCTGCTGTCAAATTCTATGCTTTTATGTTTTGAAGTTTGCAGCAGTACTTGTTTGCTTGCCACACCCACCTTGAATAAATTTAACATTCAGTATTGGTGTGATGTTGTGATGTTTGCCGTCAAAAGCAGGTGTTATCACCATCCAGATACAATCACAGCATAAATCTGGTTTGTACAGTACAAAAGTAACCTCAGTGAAAGTGATTCCTAAAAATTAACCATGGTGACCATCTTTATTGACCTGCATCATTTTAAAGTGACAATATTTGTTAGCAAAAATTTGATCATATAGTTTGTTGGCAAAAAAATTGTTTTTGTCATAATAAGATTCATCCTCAGTGTATGTTTAGATTTTTTTAGATATTTTTAAAATAACTTTTATAGCTAATGTTGTAGTTAATGACTCACATCATTACAGATGGCCACCACTTACAATTTTTTAAAAATCTTTAAACTGAGTTCACCTGTTACATGACTATGCTGGATTCATAATTGCACCTTGTATAATGTTTGCTGATATTATAACTGTTTGTTATCCTTATACCTTGTGTGCCTACTATATGTAGTGTACTACACAGCCTCATAATGCATGTTATAAAATGGGCAGAAAGACTGCTGGCTCCTGATTGGCCAAGAGGTACTTTCAGCCAGGCCATTATTCCAGCACAACAGCTCAGCTGAAAGTAGCTCAACAAAAATATGTTTAAAAATGCATCAATTTTACTAAAAGGACCCCTTCCATGATTGCAATAAGGCACTCCAGGGGGTGCGCTTTGATGGGCTAATGACCCTTCTTGGGTGGTGGAAGTACTCAGCTTCACTTCATGCTTTAACTCATCTGAGTCAGGCCATTATCCCACCATAATGCAGCCCTATCATGCCTTATTGCTTAAATTACACCTTGTATAATGTTTGCTGATATAATCACTGTTTGTTATACTTGTACATTGTATACCTACTATCCCATCATGCACAATTGTACCTTGCAAAATGTGTGCTGATATTATCAACGATTGTTATTTTTCACCTTGTATACATATGTTGTACACTATGCACTGTCTTATGATGCACAACTGCACCTTGTATGCTGATATTATTTAAGCAATAATGCCCAACAGGGTGTGTGTCGTGCTGGGACAACGTCATGCCTCAGGTGGTTGGGCACAAGGCCGCAGGCCGAGTGCGTCCAACAACTGAGGCGTGACGTTTTCCCAAACGACACACACCCTGGAGGGCATTATAGCTATTATACAATGGCTTGTTGTTATATATAAAATAAAAAAATAGGTTTAAAGAATGTTTTTATTAGTATGGAAAAATATTTTTGTTTCTTAAGAGGAGATGCAAAAAAAGGGATCATCAATGGCAATAAGGTCATCTACATTGGTTCACAGTGAGGCTGAGACTAGAGCCATGATGTTGTGCTGGGATAACATTATGGGTCCGGTCCCAGACTGACCAATCAGAGACCAGGATTTTTTCTTGCCATTGTATAATGTTGATTGTTAGCTTTGCAACTCTCTTTTCTCTCTCCCCCTAAGATGCACCTGGAAATGAGTTTCAGTTCTGCATGCCTTTCTCAGGCACCAACTTTTAGATAATTATAATAAAATCTAATATAAAAATAAATAAATTGTAAGCTTCCTGAAGCAACACCAACTGGTGCAGTTTTAAAAGCATATCCTGGAACTTAGAATGAGTTACCTCAGTGTAACAGATAAAGATGATATCATTTAAGAGCCTCTTTGTATTATTTAATTAAAACATGAAAGTATTTTTTGTCTGTGATTAAACTCATGTTTCTGGAGGAAACTGGAGACTAAAGTCATCTGTTTATCCACAGGTCAACTGTAGTGTTGACCGAGACTGCACATCGCAATCTCCCCAACATTGCCGCCTTGTTCACCCTGACCCTGACCTGGAGGGGCCACCCTCACTGGGGGTGAGGGCATAAATCATTCCCCATGTATATTCATGTTTGGGCCTCTTCAGTGGCATGGGCTACCAACTGTCACAAAAATGTGCATAACTGTGGGATAAAGACTTGTTTTGTAGGCTACTGTCCGCCAGGGACTGAGTCAAGACCACTAAAACTCATTTCACCCCAAGCCTGAACTGCTTGTTTGTCACAGTCCCAAAATGCTATAGCACAGCACATTAGTCATGACCCCTCATTATCATTGTTTTTGTTAAGTACTTATAAGTGCTGCTCCAGTAGCATAATAATTTGCACAAAACTAGTTTTTCTTCTAAAAAAACACAAAGTCCATTTTTAGAGTAAGAAAAAAAATACTTTTTAAGCAGTCACTAATGTGAAACTCATTGAGCTAGACTTTACATTGTTTTCAAGTTTCCAATTTATGCCTGTCTTTTATATCCTGCAGTCCATATGTAAGTGCTCTCTATTTACAGCTGCAATGTGTCTTTTGTTACATACAGACCTTTACCTTTTAGAATTCCCAAGTGGATCTTGCGGTTGTAGCCTTTAGTTAAAATCTGCAGAAACTTGCATTTGTGAAATTTACATGTAAAGGAGGTAAGACTGAATTTATTTACAAGATGTTCAAGCCCAGCATATTATCTCTAACCTTTGGTTGTGCTGGCTGGCCTTTGTACTAGACTAAAGAAAAGACCTTGTCTGTCAGAAATAAAGCACATTATATCTCTGTTGCTTCAGAACTCAATTTTCTAAGTAAACTCTTCCCTTACATATTGCTTTTTAGAAACTGATCTTATTGCAATTGTTTCTATGGGATAGGGTCACAATGATGTAAGTCCCATTTTCAGGAGCCTCCTCTTGATAGTAGAAGAAAGAGGAGAATTTAAAAAATGGAAAACAAGTGTTTATCTTTGCAATGTTATTTATGAACTAATACTGAACCTAAAATGTCCCTGGAGTTCACAGGTTGAGCCAGGTTCCAGTCTTTCACTATTGTTTTTTTTAACTAAAGTTTTTATTTAGACACATGTGGTATACAGTACAATAATGCACATTATTGCTTCACAGATCATAATACAGAAGACAAATTACAAAAACAAATAACAAATCTTAATGTGGAAGACTAGTAAGGAACTCCAAGTGGATTGCTGAAGTCCCAACATACAGAAAATAGATCATCAGAGGCTATATAAATGATATTTTATGTATATATAGGCCCAGACATTCAAAAATGTGCCAAAGACCTGCGCAAGGCCAGTGCAGCACAAATCCAATGCACCATGGCACAACAGGAGCCATATTCAGAGGTTGCACAGGCTGAACTGCGCCAGTGCAACCCAGCTGAATATGGCACTGCTGCACCATGGCGCAAACAAAGTTACGCCATGGTGCAGAAAGAGATGCTCCAGCACAACTGTGGGAGCAGAGCAGCAGAGCAACAGAGGGGGGCATGGCACAGAGCCAGGGAAGCACAGTGACAGGCCACAGGAGGCCTCCACCAGCAGGGCACAGCAGTGAGCACACAGGCACCCAGACACCTGTCCCCAGAACACAACAGTGGCACAGATAGCAGACAACAGGAGATGCCAATGGAGGGCCACCAACTGAGCCCCCCCGCAGGCTGCCGGCTGTGCCCCCTCCCTCCCAGACCATAGCAGGCCACAACCAGGACCATGCAGCCAAGAATCAACATGCCACACAGGCACACAGGAAGTCCACACAGGGGGCACTGAATGTGCCGGGAGACAGGTAGTGTGGTAGACCACATAGGACAGGCCGCAAAATGCTAAGCAGGAGCCCCAACACAGTGTGTGGCCAGCACCCTACCAATGACCATGGCCGTGTGCCACCATCATGCACACACCCACCACACACCCCTGACAGCTGCCGCATGGGCATCCCAAGGCACAGCCACCGACTGAGGGAAAGGACACCACCACCACCACCACAGTGGGACACACCAGAGCACACAGCAGTGAACCACAGAAGCACAACACATGCCCCTACACATGCACACCACATGGACAGACACTGGGCCACTGCAGCATGGCTCCTCACACCACCAGTAAGCAGACACTGACACAAGCAGGTAAGTTAAAAAATATATACTAATGAACAAAACCAGTTACAAAAACAAGGGACTGGGAAAAGGTAGGTAAAGCAAGGGAAGGGGACAGGGAACAGGGACTATACAGTGGGAAGAGGGACTGTAGGGGGAGGTACAGCAGGGGAAACAGGTTAAAGCTGGGGCCAAAAAAATGGCGGCCACATCCTGCCACCACCACTTGGAGTAGTCGCTGCCTCCTCTTTGCCAACAGCAGGCACCTAATCTGGAATACTGCCTCCATTGTCATGGAGGTGATGAGGATTATCTGCCGGAGCAGTCATCTGCATAATGTCCGCCTAGGTCTCTGCTGCTGGACACCTATAACAAGGGACAGGACAGGTGATCAATGCAATGTCCCAAGGAACCATGCCCACCCACAGTGCACAATGGGCAGTGGGAACACACAC
The DNA here is from genome assembly GCA_016271365.2 of Neoceratodus forsteri. NCBI lineage: Eukaryota > Metazoa > Chordata > Ceratodontiformes > Ceratodontidae > Neoceratodus > Neoceratodus forsteri. The sequence continues at coordinate 777,743,623 of CM028137.1, forward strand.
CCCCTGGAGGGCCCATACCGGCCACCCACAGGGGGGTGGGCCAATGCCTGCCAGCATCTCAGCACACCATGACATTGCACAGAGTTGGTACCCAATGCACAATAGCCACCTGACTGCACAATGACAGTCACATGGCACAGTGCACCGGCAGCACCACAGCAACAACAGTGGCAGCTGGGCACACACCCACCCCACCAACAGCTGGCACACATGTCCAATGGATGTGCCACAGTGACGTGCACCATGCACAGTGAGACACAGACAGCTGCTACAGCACATGGCACAGGTGACTATTCCCATGCCAACTCCCCTGCCACCCCCCATGTACAGTGCGAAGGACCATGACAGTACCTACCTGTCCTCTGCGGCCCTGCTGGTGCCGGTCCCGCTCCACCTTGGCCCACCACGGCCTGCTGTACAGCTGCTGCCTGTGCCTGGTGATGATTCTCAGGCCCTGGGAATGGAAAAAAGACAGGTACACATCAGGAATCAACCACAGCAGCTGCCCACCACCCTCACCCCTGTGCACAGGGTGTGCCCCTGCCTGACACGACCAGCATGGCTGCATTGCAATGCAAGTGGCAGCTGGCAATGCCACTCCATGATATGCATGACAACAGTGTAACCCTCTGTAGGGCATACCAGGCAGCCTAGCCAACACCACAGTACAGCACCAGGGCACACATGCAACATGGGAAGACATACCTGGCTGTGGCACAGCCCCTCACCTGATGCATGCCTGGAGCCTCCTCAGGTGCTCTGAGTCCCACCGCATGAGGTCCCCTACCGGTGGTGACATTGCTCCCCTGTTCTGGCCACCCCAGTCCCCTGCTGCAGCTTGGCAGAAATCCCCTGCCAAACAGTGACCCTGGTCTGCTGCAGGGGCACCTGTCCAAAGAGTTGGGGGGGCGTGGGGCTCGACACAGGCCACCAGGTTTACCAGCTCCACCTGTGACCAGTTCTGGGCATGCCATACTCATCCCTGTGCCATGTTATCTACTGCAATCTCAGGGACGAAAATGGCAGCAGAGGACGCACATGTCCACGACATGCACCTGATGTGCGACGCAGGGGAACATACGCAGTGCCCTCCTATCGCGCAGTGCTGGAGATGTATGGAGTGGGTATGGCTAAACAGTGTCACAGGGTCATAGGTCTGCCCCAGGGGTCAAGGGTCACTGCCATTGTGCAGTCCACATGTGCATGATAGGGCACGGTACACCGTGCGCGACCATGCACGTAGCAGGCCAGGCGCAGCATGCACCATGCCACTGCATCACGCTGTCAGTCAACGGTGCGTGACTGACAACATAATACCATGATGCGCATGTGCACTGCAGGCCTGCGCATCGTGCATGTGTGCACATTGCACCACTGTGACTTGCTCCGGCACAGTCTCATATCATGATATTCAGACACCACATGCAAATGAGCAACCTCATTTGCATGAGTTGCGCCTTAAAAGCGCCACAGAACAGCACAGGCCATGGACCAGTATTGCATCCTTTAGAGATAAGTTGTGCATGCTGCTGCAGCTCACTGGGAGCAGACAGCACTGCAGGGTGGGATGGACCAGGGAGATGCTGCCACTGACACATTGTGCTGTCCATGTCCACAGTCAGCGACATGTCGGGTCAGGAAGAGGGTGAGGAAAGTGGGCCTGCATGGAAGCGCAGACCCAATTTCACAAAGGCCAAGACAGATGTCCTGTTCAAGGTCTACCTGGACAGAGAGCCCCTGTTGAGTGGTGCCATGGGCACACCACAGGTCAGGGCTGGTGCATGGGAGGAGGTGGCAGCATACATCAACCAGCATGGCAGCCACCAGCGGTCGGTGCAGGAGTGCAGGAAGAGGTGCATTAAAGAGAAGGTGGCAGCCATCCATGCAGCCCGGACAGCCATCAGAGGGGGTTGACAGATACACCAAAGCTATTGCTGCAGGAGGGGTTGGTGGCAGCCACCATGCACTGCACCATGGTGGAGGGTGTGCCTGGAGGTGGATTCCAGATGGGTGGCATCCCATCACTGCATGGTAACTATGTCAGCCACACACAGCTGGTGGCATGGAGGGTGCATGTACGGGCATGCTGGCGTGCATGCAGCCCACATGCATGTCATGTGCATGTGTGTGCACCCACATGCATGCCATGCTGCAGGACACATGCAGCGGCAGTGTGGGGGAGCATATGTGGGCATCGCACCACTGACATGCCATTTTTCCCTTGTAGCCCAGCATGGCTCCATGCAGATGATGGGACACCGGCAGCATCTGTGGATGCTGGTACAGCCCCAGAGGACCAGCTGTCCACCTCCACTGGGATCCAGGGGCCCAGCAGGCTGCAGCTCAGCACTACAGTGCAGGCAGATGTCCTGGACCTTGGATCAGATGAGGCCCTGTATGTGATCTTCCAGGATGCCAGCCTTGGTGTCCTGTGTGTGGAAACACAGATCAGGGCAGGGTCTGACTCCAATGAGGACTACATGCAGCTCCTGGACAGAATGGGTGACATTGTGGGTGTGTCGCCTCATCTGGCATCTGACACAGGCACCATGCCCAGTGCTCTGCCGGCAGCAGAACAGCTGCCTGCCACCACTGCGGGTGCAGCGGTGTGCTCTGCCACAGCTGTGCCCTGTGGCTGTGGTGGTGTGGCTGTGCAGGTGCTAGGCTGCATACAGTGGCTGGACAGGTGATGGCAGCAGGCTGCAGGTGCCACCAGGAAGCCAGATGCAAAGTCCACCGCTGGTGCACCTGCTATGCCCATTCCCCTTGCAGACCCCACTGTGCAGCATCGACCAGAGAGGGGGGCTGTACAGAGTGGCTGGTCACCACATGTGGATCGGCATCCCACCCAGGAGCCCCAGGACGCCGACTGGCTGGCTGGCTGAGCACACCCATCTGCTGTGGGCATCCATTCAGCAACAGGTGCTGCTTGCCACTGGGGTGCATGCACTGCGTGTGGAGGTGCACCAGTTAGCTGAGCAGCAGGAGAGGGGCACTGCACAGATCCTGGCAGGGATGCAGCACATGCAGGAGGCCATGACTGCATCCCTGGATCACATTGCCACTGCAATCACAGATGGCTTTATGCTGCTTTCTGCCACAGGGCATGGCCATGCACAGATGACCCCCCACCGTGTGCTGTCCTCCCCATGAACCTGGCATCAGGTGACCCCATCACAGTCAACACCAGACTCTGATATAGGCATCCCAGGCGCACCCGGGGTTGGTCTGTTTGGGTGCCTGCACCCCCCCACTCGGACACGGTCATGGTGCTGTGGTTCAACCTCTGGGGGGCTGTTGCAAACCCCCCCATGGCTGATGTGCAACCTGTGGGTGCTGATTGGCCCTGGTGCAGCAGCCCCCATGGCCGTGGTGGCCATGGTTCCATGCAGCGGACCTGAGGGGCAGGCTGCCCTGACCGCAGTCTGCAGCTGCTGCTCTGTGCGCACATGGGCGGTGTGTGTGTGCCTACCACTGGTGTGGTGCCTGTGTGTCATGCCACATGTTGTCTGTATGCATGCTTGCCTGGCTGCTGGACTGTGTGGTGTGGGTGTGATGAGGGCAGTTTAGCACCGGTTGCGCCTGTGCACTGGTGCAATGTATCTGATCCATGCCACATACCAATGCCTGGGGGTGTGTGTGTGTGTGTGTTGCTGTGTGTGGTTGTGTGCCACTGACACCCCCTACCCCTGCATCACACCTCTGTGGGTGCATGCCTGTTGCCATGCATGCCCCTGTATGTGTGCTGTACCTGTTTGCATGTGTATCACACCACCTACAGTAGCTGTGTGCACCGTAGTGCTCCTGTGCAATGGAGTCCCGGTGGCATCACGCCTGCTGTAGCAGTCGGGGATTCCTCCACCCAGGGGGTGGCTGTCCACCACCCTCTGGCCCATTGCCTCCATCATCCCTACTACTGTTGCCCTCATCAGCCTCGACAGCTATCCCACAATCAATGGCCATGTTGTGCAGTATGCAGCAGGCCAGGAATAGGCCATAGACTTTGGAGGGTCTGTACTGTAGGGCACTGCCTGACCTGTCTAGGCAAGGAAAATGTGCTTTCAGCATGCCAAAGACACTCTTGATGATGTTGCATGTGCTGGTGTGTGCCTCGTTGCAGCGTTCATCTGCTGGGGACGACGGGCACTGGTAGGGGGGGAGCAGCCAGGGCCTCAGTGGATATGCACTGTCTCCTGTGTGGATAATGACATGGTTAACCCTCTGTTATGCTATGCTGCACCCCTTGCCTGTCCCTGGCACCCACACCAACATGTACACCCTGTCCTCCCCCATCCCAAGGTCTGCCCATTGCCCCTTGCCCGTGCCGTACTCACCCACTAAGTGGCCTGTGGGGATGTCCCCACATTCAAACTTGTGGCACAGTGCAGAGCTGTGCCAGATTCATGCATCATGTGCACTCCCAGGGTGCAGATATTGGTGATGCACCCTATGGCATCGCACACCACCTTGCAGTTTATGCCGGGGCTCCCCTTCCGGTTTATGTATGTGACACCCTCGGGGCCAGTTGGCATGTGGATGGCCATGTGGGTGCAGTCAATGTCCCTAATCATGCCAGGCATACATGCAACCCTATGAAAGTCCTGCATGGTCGCTGTACTCTCCACCTGTGTGCTGGGGAAACAGATGAATTCTGACACATGTGGCAGCAGAGCATTGAGGAACTGTGTGAGGAAGTGGGACCTGGCTGACTGGGTTATGCCTGTGGTGTCCCCTGTTGGTCTCTGGAAGGTGCCTGTGATGAGCAGGCACATGACGGCTGTCACCTTCATCTCCACGGACATGGCATGGCTCCATCTGGTGGGCGTCTGCATCTCCTCACTGCACAGCTCACTAAGCTGCCTCAGAATGGCCCTGTTCAGGTGGTACTAGACCACAATCTTTGTGTCACTGTCATTCTCAAAGGTGTTGCAGGCACGGTACCACCTGTGTCGGGCATACAGCCGACTGGCCTTTCCTCTGCCACATCGCAATTCCTCCTGCCCTCTCACACTCCTCATTATGGCCTCCATCATGAAGGGTGCACAGTCCATGGCCATTGCTGTCCAATGTCCCCCTTGGTGGTTGACTGCTGCTGGCTGTGTGCCACCCTGGTGCATTGTCTGTCAGTGTGTGTCTCTCTCACTCACTCTCTCTCTCTCTCTCTCTCTCTCACTCTCTCTCTCTCTGCCCCTCTCTTCCTCTCCAATGCCACTTCTGTCCCTCTCCTTCTGTGTCTGCCTTGGCCTGTCTGTCTCTCTCTCCCACTCACTCTCACTCTCACCCTGGTGCAAGTGCTGTCTGTGTGTTTGCACCCTGTATTTATAGGATCAAGTCTGCTCAGAGCAACTTTGCTTTGCTCCACACTTGCGCCATGGTTTCACGGTTGAATATGCCACTGCACTGGATATTCATGGGAACGCCCCAGGCACTTGCACCTGAATTCATTATAGTTGTGCATTGGCACAATGGATTTTGTGCTGTGCAATGGCACACACTGAATATAGCTCCTTGGCGCAAGTTCACACTTGCACTGGTGTAACTGAGTTGTGCAACTGCTCTGAATATCCGGGCCATAGTAAACAAAGATCAAATGGCAGACAGGGTCATGAGTCAGCTTGATACCACCATGGTCCAGTTAATTATGATGGGAGAATTCACTCCATCCCCCCTTTTTTCAATTTATATGTCTGCTAGTTGATCTAAGATGGTAAAGACTTCTGTTTCCTTCACATAGCACATAACGGGATACCATGTTTTTTCATAAGTGTCTTCTCTAAGATGAAGCCAGGCAATAACCTTTGCTATAGTTTGTACTTACATTTAGCAATCTAGATCAGGACTGTAGGAGTCTGATCTGTCAGCAAGACTTGAGTAATACATTTTGCTGTGGCTGCAATACAAATATTAAAAAGTTTGCTTTGTTTTCTGAAATGCAGTCCTGGAGGTGGGAGACCTAATATAGTATTAAATGTGTTGCTCCCAAATGCTGTAAATTGAACATTTTTCTAACACTGTCTGGACTTCAGTTTAAAACACAGCAAGCTTTGGGCAAAACCAGAATATACTGTATGTACATGTGTACCTTTAGCACTTCAGTTTCTCTTAGATGCATCTGTATAGCTGGTATGAAAATGTTGAGTGATTACTGGTGCACAGAAGAAATGCTGTACCATGCCACCTTTCAATGAAACTCTTACCAAATGGGTGCTGATGTAGGGTTGTGTATTTTTATATATCTTTTTCCAATATTGGTCTGAAAGAGTTACTGCAACTCTTGGCCCTATTGGTTCCCAATAGACTGTGCATCAGGAAGCTCACTTTCTTCTAGTAGGTGTATCGACACGTGATTTGCTATCTCTGATCAGGTGTACCAAAAGTGAAACAAAAGTATTTATGAAGTGGTGTTTCTTCTTCATTTAAATAGGAGTTCTGCAGTTCAGCCATGAGAAAAGTTTATACTTTAAATGATGATAGAAATTCATGGGTGGTAAGTGAAGTTTCTCTTGTAGGGTTGCAAAACTAAAAATAGCAACATCTTCAAAGAACTGTCCAAGTTCACGTAAACCCATTGTATACCATCATGAAAAACTCTTGACCAATTTTGCTGGTAGGAATCCTGGACAATGTATCAATGGAGTAAGTTTAAATACAGTTAAGTCTAGTTTCAGAGTAGCATGTACCTCTCGCCAAATTGCCATCGTTGTTCTAGTCCATGGATTCTGTAATGCCTTAACATCCAATCTTGTCAGGGCCATCAAGGTAACATAAACGTATGAAAATCTTGGAAAGCTCTCATCTCCATATAATACCATCCACTGCCTGAGTTCTGAGAGATGAAGTCAGCTATTATAACTAGATGTACTGCTCTATAGCAGGCTTTAAAGTTCAGGACACCAAATCCTCCATGTAATCTAGATTCCATCAAAAGATTCCATTTCATAAGAAGTCTGTCATTATTCCAAAAGAACTGCTGATTATACTTATGAAAGCAGCCTGGAATTACTAGTGGGCGTATACTAAACAAGAAAAACAGTTGAAGTAGTACATTCATTCATTCACGCCATTTCAATATGCCCACTTAAAGACAAGGGCAAAGCCATCAATTGGGTACATATCCACTTTGATGACATTTAGTAGTTTAATGTTGTTTCAGGTATACAGCTATGTCACATTCATTCCCAGACAGTCAAGCAACATATGTGTGTATTTGTCCCATGGATGAGAATGAGATTCCTAATTTTCATGCATTTTCTGCCACTCAGCAGTGGGATCTCTGTCTTGGAGATGTTAATCTTGTAACCAGAAACCAAACCATAATCATCTATAATTGCTTGTGAAACTAGGTAGGTGGTCATATAGGGGCAATAAAAAAAACATGGTGTCATCTTTATATAATGATATTTTAGTTTCACACCCATGGACCATAACACTTTTCAGCATAGTAGTTTGTCGTACCAGAACTGCCAAGAGTTCTATAGACAAAGCAAATAAAAGCAAAATAATGGACATCCTTGGTGTGTACCATGTTCAACAGACAATAGACAAAAAAGTGGAAAGATATCTTTTGGCTTTGACATGTGTTGGCGTAGCATACAATGATTTAATGCATTACAGATTTGATTTCCAAATCCAAACTTTGCTATGTAGCCAACAGGAATGACCAGACTGAGCGATGAAACGCTTTTCCCGCATCAACTGATATAGCAATATTAGTGTATTGTGCTGTCTTACTACCTGCCAAAACATTAAGAAACTTTCAAATGGAATCTTTGAGGTGTCTTCCAAGGAATGCATCCCATCTGATATGTATGGATTAACCTGGGGAATGGGGTAGAAACTCTGTTGGCCAAAATCTTGGAATATAAGTTTGCAATGATGTTCAGCAATGAAACTGCTCACAAAGTCCCACATTTAGTAATGTCCTTATCTGGTTTAGGAATAACCTTATCAGTGCTTGTGTCCAGGCATCTGGTAAATCTCCTTCAGCAGTACAAATATTCATAGTCTTCCAAAGCAGGAATAACAACTCTTCAAGAAAACCTTTAAAGAATTCTCCAGTATATTCATCTGGGCTTGGTGCTTTATTGTTTTTAAGTAAACTATGAACTGAACACATGGGGAACCCTAACGATACAAACAAGCATTTGTCAATGCCGAGTGTTGTCTTGCTGGTATTGGCATTGGTAGTGCTGGAGTTAGAGAGATGCATAATAGGAATGGCAGTGAAGTAGTGAACTGATGCCAACTCCACCCCCACCCTGCAGAGACTGACAGTCATTGGGGTGTGGCTTTGGATCATCGGCCATAATGCTCACACCATTTCACCTCGCTCTACCCTGCTGACACCAAAAAGTGTCATACACTGCAGACACCAACAAGTGTCGCAGTTTGCCTTGGGGTCTTTGGGCCTTATGGTCACCCCATGCTGAGATGGGTGCAGTATAGGAGAATGGGGTGAACTTTGGGGCTGAAGAGTCTAAGACACACCTTGATGCCTGTCAGTGGCTACAGGATGGGGGTTGGGGTGGACTGCATGAGCATTACAGCCAACAATCCTAAGTCACACCCCGATGCCTGTCAGTCTCTACAGGGTGGGGCATTATGGTTGGAAACCCTAACGCCCCTGGAGTTTGTTGGTATTTTCAATCCAAATGTTCAACATATGCTTTTTGTGACCACACCAAATGAACAGTGGCATTATCAGTTCATTAGCCAAAAGGTGATTTTGTACCATTTGGCACCACAGGTGCAAAAATACATTTCGGGCAAGATGTGAAAAATGACAGCTGTACTGTTCATGAGAAGGTGTGAAAAAATGGCAGTGTTGCTGTACTGTTCATGAGAAGGTGTAAAAAAATGGCAATGTTGAAAATCTGGAGTTAAAATGTGGAAAAGTGGTGAAGTCACAAGCGTGCATAGAAACTGCGCAACATATGCCAGTGACGCAATTATTTTGGGGATATTTTTAACCAAATTTTCAATATAGGCATTTTGGGACCTCTGCTCATGAACAGTGTCACTCTGATTTTGTTAATCTGTCCCAAACATTGATTTCCCACTGCAACTGTGCCATTGTGCACCACATGTATGAAAATGCATTTTGGGCAGGATGTGAAAAATGACAGCTGTACTGTTCCAAAGGAGGTGTAAAAAAATGGCAATGTTAAAAATCTGGAGTAAAAATATGAAAAATTGGTGGTCACGAGCGTGCAAAGACACTGCGCAATACATGCCCGTAACACAATTATTTTGGAGATTTTTTTAACCAAGTTTTAAACATAAGCATTTTGGGACCTCTGCTCAAGAACAGTGTCACTGTGATTTTGTTAATCTGTCCCAAACATTGATTTCCCACAGCAACCGAGCCATTGTGCATCACATGTGTGAAAACACATTTCGGGCAGGATGTGAAAAATGACAGCTGTACTATTCACAGGGAGCTGTAAAAAAACCGCAATGTTGAAAATATGGAGTGAAAATATTAGAAAGTTCTGAAGTTAGGAGCGTGTGAGGAAAAAGGGCAATGCACACTCGTAACATAGTCATTTTTTTGGAATTTTTTCACCAAATTTGCAACATAGGTTTTTTAGGAACCCACCTCATGAACACTGTCACTGTCATTTTGTTAATCAGTACCGAAAGGTGATTCCACACAATGACCGTGAAATGACCTTTTGGGACTGAATAATGAAATGACAGTGCATGTGTTCATGAGGTGGGGTCCCAAGAATTTGGAGCCAAAATCCAAAAAAATGGCTGAGATATCCACCTAAATTAAACCCCCCATTAATGCCATCATACAGCTTACCGTGATTTTCTTCAGTTTGCGGTTGACTTTTCAAGAGTTGAGACTTCTCCAGGTCCACCGAAGATTGTGCGCTGGACCTCCGGAGGTAAGTATGGGGTGAGGGGGGTGCAGGGAGGTGGGGTGTGCAGGGAGGTGGGGTGTGCAGATGGTGGGTGTGGGTGGTTGGGCAGATGGGGCAATCCTGGTGACAAGGGACCATTTTCTGTTTTACAGGGACAAAAAAAAAAAAAACATTTGGGTAGGTTTTTTTTTTACAGGTTTGCAAAAAATACATTTGGGCACACTGGGGTGGGCTCCCAGTGTGCCACATTTTTTTTGGGAGGGCTGAAGCTTACAGGGATTGAACACCCCTATCAGCAAACAAATTAAACTAGGGGGAACATGATGCCAACGGGGATTAGGTACCCCCATTGCAAACAAATTAACCTGGGGGGCATTATGCTCACGGGGATTGGGCACTCCCATTGGCAAACAAATTGAACAGGGTAGGGGGCATGCTGACAGAGGGACTGGGCACCCCCGAAGTTGACTTTCTGGAGATTGTGTGGTGGATGGTGGGAGCTGCTGCCATGTTTATTAAAATGTTTCACCAAGAAAGGCATGCACGGGAGGTTTGCCATCTGTGCTGCTGCATGATGAGCTTGTCTCCGATTGCAGCGGCACATTTCTTTCAAGTTGGTGGCACTTTGCATATACTTGTGTCTGTACTAGCATGTTGGCTAATTGGGGAATGAGGGCGCACCTTCTAAAGCATGCCCTACATTCGCCAGCACTGACACACCTCTGCATTTTTCCTACTACCACAAAATGTTGCTTGCACACGTGCATGACAACTTAAAAAGGAGGTAAAGCCAGAGATCAGGTAGGATCTGTGGCTAATGTAGTAGGTAGGGAAAATGGGCAGACTGGATGGGCCCATTGGTTTTTATCTGCCATCAATTTCTGTGTTTCTGTGTAACTGATGGCCATCTCCCACAGTTATTGGAGCCTCTAGTATAGTACCTTCATTTGCGGTCAACTAAAAAAGGTGCAGTCTGTTAAGAAAATTATCTGTAAATTGTTGTACATTTATCACTTGATCATTCCAGTATAATGTTGTATAGAAAGATTCAAATTGCTCAGTAATCCATTTAGGTGTTATTGCAAGTAAACCAGATCCACTTACCATTTTTAACTTTGCAATATGTTGTTCTGATTTGTTTACACAGTATAGCAACCAAAAGCCTGCTTGTCCTGATTCTGTCCTTTTCTGGTTAAGAAAGCTAAGGTTGCCCTCTACATATTTTTTAAACAGAGCAACAAGTTCTCGCTTAACTTTCAACAGGCAGGTATATAAGTCAGCCAAAGGTGATTATTTATGGACAATCTCCAATATCTGAAAGTGAGTAAGAAACTACACTCTCCAACTTTGTCTTTATTTATATTTGTAGGATGCACAGGAAAGGATTTCACCTTATAAAACGGATTTAAAAGCATCCCATACATACTTCATGTCAGTGTCCACACCTTGCTGTCGATCCCAATATTCTTGAATAACCTGCTATCTCTTATCTTTGAACACATCATCCCAATGCAAGACAGCATTAAATCTCCAAATGGCATTCTTCTTGGGGATGTTCAGTGAAATGTTAACTGTAATTGAATAATGATCAGACTGTGTTATGGGATGTAATGTGGGATTTACAAAGTAACATACAGAAGATGTAGGAACCAATAACACACCTATTCTAGAGTATGCTCTGTGGGGTGCTGAACGGAAAGTATAATCCTTGGAGGTCTCATTATAAAATCTCCACGCATCCAAATGACCATGTTACATCAAAAGATTTTGCAGCTTATAAGTCATCAGATAATTAGTGTGACTCTTTTTAGTAGATCTATCCCTGTATGCATTCAATGCACTATTAAAATCCTCAGCTATTAAAGTAAAAACATTAGAGTCATCTGGAATGTTAAAAAATTTGGGTCAAAAATTCAGGACTTTCATGATTAGATGTATGTATGCTCACTTACTTGCTGTCAGTATAGACTAGAAGTAACAAGCTTTTGATGAACTTGGTACATCCAGCAGGCCTGAGTTTGATTCCCACAACCTCCACTTGCAAACTGTGCAACCCTGAGCAAGTTATATCATCTCTCCAGTGCTCCCAGCTCACCACTCAAACAGGCTTTGTGCCTAGTGGGCCTTACCTGGTTACTTAAGTGATAACATATATTTAGTAGGAGTATACTCCCAATAACCGACTTCTGTGGAGGATTAAATGCCGAGGCGAAGCCGAGGTGTTTAATCCTCCACAGAAGCCGGTTATTGAGAGTATACTCCTACTAAATGTACGTTATTACTATTATGCCACTAGGAGTTAAATAGAATTTTTTTATGTAACTCCTAGTGAAAAGCAAGCTCTGTTAGATGTTTAATTGAGGCTTTAAAGTAAAGCCATGAGTCTGAATATGCACAATACTGCCGGACTTAGTGTGCATGCCTACAGTCATGGTTTTATTTTTTGTGCGCTATTTGAAAATGTTGTTTGTGTGTCTCTACTTTATGCTCCCATTACGCTATCGCCATCATGTTGTGGTGATACTCAGCTCACCTGAGGTAGAAAACTGTTTTGCTCCTCACTCCAGTTACACTTAGGTTCATTTTGGTTGCTGACTCTGCTGAAGAACAAGAGAGCGTGAAACAACGAGAAGCGAGAGGTCAAGTGGTGAGACAGCTGTAGGACGGAGCGGAGCCGCGTGTATATTCACATGAGATTTATTGTTGTCGATAGAAACTTTGCTGTACTGTAGAAGGGGCAAGGTTGAAACATGAAACTAGAGTGTAGAAGGGCTAATATTAAGTGTGAGGAGATGGCAGCATGAAGGGATGATGATTAACCGACTGTGAGTGTGCTTAGAGGGGCATTAAACTACTGTGGGCATAGCTAGAGGGCCATTAAATGACTGTGGGTGGCTTTATTTTGAATAAATGAGTCTGTGTGTTTGTATGTGTAGTTTGTGAGGGAATAACTGATAGTAGTTCTGTGTTGTGATTGACTGAGAAGACATACCTGTAGTATATAATAAGTAAACAAACAAGGCACATTTTCAATTCATGGAGACTATGGAAAACCTGAACATGTTGCTCTTCCAGAACATCCTGATGTTAAACATATTCAAATTAAGTTTATCTATCAGGATCCCCACTCCATACTATTTTTTTGGGGGGGTTACCGTTTATTTAGTCAGGATAGTCTAGCTGTGATGCAACCTCTCATTTCCAGTGGGGCTAATGTTTCTACCCATTTTTGCAGCTGGGTGAACTGAAGCACTGAGAAATTACATGACTTGTCCATGGTCACACAGTGAATACGTGGATCAAGTGCAGTTTGAATCTGCATTCTCCAGGTTCCCTAACTGGTGTGCTAACCACTAGAACATATTGCCTCAGTCTAGTCTAGCAGTCAGTTTGCTTCACAGTTCTCTCACCCAATGAACTTGAGGAGGCAGTCTTATAAGAAATGCTGGAACTGCACTTACTGTACAAAGATACAGGGCTGTATTTTTTTGCCAGGTGTCATGGACTTGCGGTATGTTCATCCTGTATCCCCAACGCTTGCGCCAATATGTTAGACCTTCATAAAGGTAGTCTGACTATTGTGCACAACTGCCATGACAAGGCTGTTTTGGGGCTTTATAATGATGGCTGCATCATTCTATGATACATATGTTATTATTTTGCAGTAAAGCAGTGCCAGCTGCTGTAAATATGGCAAAACAGTTGAAAGTGGCTATCAAACATTTTGCTGCCTTTACTCTGCCTCAGGTACACACCAAAGTTGGAACTTGTACCTGTGACAGGATGTCTGAAAATGCAGCTCATAGTGTAAGGCATCACTGTAGACTGTGGGCTGATTTTAAAAAAGTCTGTAGATCGCCGCAAGGGGGCTTGTGGCAGGGAGTTTGATGCAAGTGGCAACTTGCGCCAAGCACTGCGGCAATTCCAATTTTACAAAAAACTCAGCTACAACTCCCTGGGGCCGAATGCAGGTCTTAACTCTGCCCCTACCAGTCTAAATTTGCACCATGAGGGAAGCCATTTTACTGGGCGTGTGCCAAACCTTTGGCGCAAGCTGCCACAAGGTGGAGTGAATTGTTGCAACTGTGCCAAAGGTGCTAAGATTTCATGCAAGTTGCGGCAAACAGTAAGGCACAGCTACAGCAAACTTTGCAGTTGATGCAGGTCTCGACTCAAGCCCTGCATCCACCTTCTAAAATCGGGCCCCGTGTCTCCATAATCTAGGATGGATATGAAAGTGCTCAGCTCCTGTTGTATCCTTTTTGCAGCACAGAGGCAGGCATTATTTCTGAAGAAAAAACAGCTTTATTCTAAAACCTCTTTACCCTGTGGATCAATGTGAATTTTAAAATCCAAATGGCTACAGTATTTAACCAAAAGTCAAGACACTGGTACCTTTGTACTATTCTAAATACTCTCCACATTTAGTAGAAATGAGCAATTTATCTACATTTTCTATGGAAGGATTTTAGAGTCTAACACAGATTATACACTTAGTGTTCTTGGGATTCAAAAGCAACATTATTAGGTCTAGCCAGCTTTAAAAAATAATCTTGAAAGCACTTTTTGAGCCTTTTTTAAAGAGGAACCCAATATGTAGTTAACAGCCTCATCTGCATATAAGTGCAGCTGTATGTCACCAATGTGAAAAGGAGAACTGACCATATTTTAGATAATGTACATTATAAAAATGATCTGAGAAATAGAGCTTTCTGATTGTCTGTAAGCATTTTATCAGCCTTATGTTAATATTTTATTAACATACATCTAGAGCGTAATCATAGGCTGAACAATTTTTAACACTGTTTAAAAAACATTTTCTATTATAACAGCAATAAGACACTCCCATGGGTTATGTTAATTCTGGGTGCGTTGCTCACACACTTCAATTAATAGTTCATGATGCCATTTTGAAACAGTGCTCCATAGGCGACTGATTAGCTACGGGCAAGGCAATGGTAGGCCATTTTAAACATTCTGCATTGGCTACTGAAAAAATGGCAGAGCTTCAAAATACACTTAAATTGCCAGCACACTGCCTCATTCAGGATGTGCCTACTAGATGAAACAACTTGTTTTACATGTTGGAGAGGCTTTTGGAACAGTGCAGCTTCTTAACCACGTACGCTGAGCAGTGTAAGTCCTGCACCTTCAGCACTACACAATGGTGCTTAGCTGAAAATGTCTGTAACTTACTACACCCCTTTGAACTGAAAACTAGGTGACTCAGTGCGGGCAGCACCTGTGTCTCTGATATAATTCCTACCTCAACCATTCTGTATCATTCTATTGAAACATTACTGTGACAGGGCTGCAAGTTATGAAGAATGCCATGTTTCTGTCAATGGATAAACGCTTGCTGCAGTATGAGTCAATGAAGGATCCGATTGAATAAAGCATTTCATATATCCGGATCTGATATCCATTCAAATTTAGAGATCCGCCCAACCCTAGTTAATAGACAGTTAATCACCCTCTAGAGTCATGTGGCTCATAGCTATGCCTCATGCAACATTACACTCCTAGAAGGTGATTAACAGACCATTAACATAAGCTCTGGTCATGCCTTATTGCTTAATTATTATAATGCAACATTACGTACAGATATATGATTGGTTGCCAGTGTTCTAGCATGGTTACATTAACCAATGTTACCCTACCATGTAGATCCTCTTCACAGCATCATTTTATTTGTCAGAATTAATGAATGAAGTTCCAGCTATTTTAGTGAAACTTTCACTTTTAAATGACAATAAAATGGCTATGCTATGATCAGTGACCCCGTTATTAACTCCCTTTCCAATTTTTAAAAGAAAACTGATTGGAACTGCTGTCATGCTGAATTGTATGCTCATTCCACAGGATAACAATAGTTAAATCAGCTGTACAGTACATTTTGTGTGTTCCCTGCCCCCCTCACCCTCTGCTCCATCGGTCAGCTCCTGTCTATGAAAATAATCAAACTGTAGCACTTTCCAGTTGTTTAAATAGGATAAAGAGAGAAAAAATAATTATTACAAAACTATTTGCGGTAGCAGGGATAACTAATGAAGATAACGCACTTCAGCTTAAGTCGCGCTTTGGCAAGATCCAATTTTTTTAGGCAGTTTCCATTTATGATCACATGTGAAAGACCATGCCATTCTGTCCAAGAGTATGCATTTAGTTTTTTAAAAAATAGCATTATTAGTGTTATTTTCCACAGTTTTAAATTCTGTACTCTGCCAATGAGCATGTGCATAACTGTCAGCTCAGCTGCTTGCCTGGCTTAAATGTGCATGCAAATTCCCAAAGTCCCAATTTCAAAACTGCTTAAAATAGCATTTGCGCTGCTCATTTTATTAAAAGTACATCATCCATGGTGACAACACCCAGTTTGCTCTCAGAATATGCTCCTTCTACATAACACATAAAAAAGTTGCGACTCACCAAAGTGTGAGTTAACAACTGACAGCAGAGGTGCGTTCACATATTTTTCATTTCATTCAGTGAACTGCATGCACTCATTGTGAGCACCCATTACAAATGCTGAAAAATAGCACTTATAACACTCACTATTGATTTTAAATACTTGACTTCTATACATGAACAATCTGACTATCTGGTGTCAGCTGTTATAAATCCTGCTTGAGAAATTCACAACTAACAGCGAATGCATTTGTTTTCCTGCTTGTGACATACTCATATCCACATCTACAGCACAACAAATGGTGGACGGACTATTTAACATCACAATGGGCCTGATGGAATATGAAATGAAAATATGGGAGTTCATTATTTCAAATTTATAATAGTAGCAATAAGGTATGTACAGGGGTTAGCTTAACAGTTAGTTAATCACCCCCTTGGGGCAATATGGCACTTGGCTGCACCTCGTGTTACATTATGCCCCAAGGGGGTGATTGATAGACTGTTAATCTGACCCATGTACACACCTTATTGCATAAATAAAAGCTTCTGTATTGAGCCCTAAGGGCCATATTTCAGAATAAGTTATTTTTTTTTATAAACCTTTATTGAAGAACGAGGTCTAGTACAGACAGCCAGCAGCCAGATAAGTTAAAGGTTTTGATAAACCAAAATCTATAACATCAAAAAGAAATGTATTATGTAGAATATATTGTAAAGCAATTGAGAGCCTTTTTATCAATGATTTAAAGGCCTAAACCCTATAAATGAAATTATACCCAAATCCCAAAGGTGGAAGACTAGGTTTGCTGGAAAAGGCACATGGCTTCACCTGAGCTCTTTTCTTCTAGGTTTGCTTGTAAGGACAGAGCAAGGAACAACATTATCAGAGCAAGGAAAAAGATTAGTGCTTCTTTTGGCTAGGCACATTTACTGTGTGTTACTATTTTCTTTTGTGTTCACAGGTTTGTTACTGAAATTTGCTTACATTTTACTGCTTTATTGTTCTCTGACGCAAATTGCTGTTGCGATTGTATACTTTCTGCTGCCTTATTACAGGGTGTGCCTACAGATTTGTTACTGTTTTGTGCTTACAGATTACTGCTGTAATCTTCTCTGATTCAACTTGTTTTTTGCAAGATATATCATCTGTTCTGCAGGTTGTGCTTACAGGTTTTGTTACTTTTTAACTGCTTTATTTTTCTCTGTAGCAAAGTGTTTTTTGCAGGGTATATCTGAGGTGAAATTGTTACAGGTAGTGCTTATAAGTTTTACAGTTTTACCTATCATTAGGCTAAACTTTCAGGGCTAATTACAAGAGCACACACGAGATACAGATTGAGGGATAGTGACTGCATTTGTTGTTGGTTGATTCTTTCTGCTCTTACCTCCTTGTTTCTTTCATCCGTGGTTCTTCTTTTTTATCAGGGGAAGGGCCCAACCACCCACCCCCATCCCCAACCACCCCATGCTACACTCCTTTTATAGACTAGCACAGTCATGACATTTCCTGTAGCAAAACAGGATGGGGAGGATCAGAGGGGTATCCACACAGTGACCTCACTTACAGAGGCACAATTAATTTAACTTATTATAAAAACTTATACAAAACAAACAAACAAATATATATATAGGGGATACATGATGGGCAGGAGTGAGATATGAAATATTCTCACTCCTGCAGAGTGAGCTCTGTATTCTCACGAGTGCAGAAGGCACGAGTGAGAATGCGCAGCTCACTCTGCAGGAGTGAGAATATTTCCATATCTCACGATCTGCACATCATGTGTGCTATTTATACAAATGGGGTGAGAGCATATGAAGTGTCATGTTTTGCTGTATCTTTTTTTTTTTTGAGTTTTAGTCTTTAGTAACTAATTTTTGGTAGGCAGGTGTGTTTTTTAAGAGTACTGGGGAGTTAAGTGATTTGTTCAGATTTTCACAGTATGCAAGTGGAGGCTGTGAGAATCAAACACAGGTCTGGTCTGCTGACTGTATCAAGCTTGTTCAGAGCTCATTACTCCAAGGTCTAGGTTATTGAAAGCAGTGTTTGTCTATGGTCTGAGAGTGTGGGAGTGTTTCTGAATGTGCTGTGATTGTTAGAAGCACTGTGAAACACAGGTGATTGTGTTTGGCTGTGCTAATTGTGTTAGTTGCAGCTTGCAGTGAGAAAGAAACTGCTTTAGTTTCATTTGAATTTAGGTTGCTTTTATGTTGAGGGTAACACAGAAATGGGTTAATAGTGTTGACCACTTTGGAACACAGGTAAGTGTGTTTTGCTATGCTATTTTTTTTAGTTGCAGCTTGCAGTGAGAAAGAAACTGCTTTGTAAATGAGTTTCATTTGAATTTAGGTTTTTTTTTTGAAGCTGCGTTTACCACAGAAATGGGTTAGGAGTTTTGGAAACTTTGGAACACAGGTAAGTGTGTTTTTCTATGCTATATGTGTTACTTGCAGCTTGCAGTGAGAAAGAAACTGCTTTGTAAATGAGTTTCATTTGAATTGTTTCTTTTGAAGCTGAGTTTACCACAGAAATGGGTTAGAAGTTTGGAACACAGGTAAGTGTGTTTTTTTTCTGTTATATGTGTTTCTGTAGTTGCAGCTTGCAGTGAGAAAGAAACTGCTTTGTAAATGAGTTTCATTTGCATTCAGGTTGCTTTTTTGCTGAGATTAGCACAGAAATAGCATAGGAGTGTTGGAAACTGTGGGACACAGGTAAGTGTTTTGCAATGCTGAGTGATTTGCAGGCTTCAGTGAGACACACAAACTGATTTTTGAAGCACTTTCATCTGGAATGCTAGCTTGAGTGAATGAGTGAGTCACATCAGCAGAATATATCTCACCCACTGATGTCATCAGCATTTATCTCACCGCAGCAGGATATATCTCACTCCACTGATGTCATCAGCATTTATCTCACCGCAGTGAGCATTTATTTCACTGCAGTGAGAATATCTCAATTTATTGCACTGGAATAGCTCTCACCCCCCATTGTATAAATATATATATATAATCTTTTGCTTTCATTTTCCTTCTAATTACTTGGACCAGGTTATAAACTTGCAACTCAATTGGAATGGATATTACTAACTGCAGGTATTGTGGAACACTTTTCAAAAGGGCAGTGATATAGGATTTAGGA
Organism: Neoceratodus forsteri; assembly: GCA_016271365.2. Lineage (NCBI taxonomy): Eukaryota > Metazoa > Chordata > Ceratodontiformes > Ceratodontidae > Neoceratodus > Neoceratodus forsteri. The sequence continues at coordinate 777,763,042 of CM028137.1, forward strand.
TGCTATCCTACGTGCTGGACCATCGGCGATCTATGGGCTCAGCTCTGGGTAGCATGGGGAAGAGATTGCATGCCTCAAATTGCATATTCAGGAGGAAATATATTACAAGAACTGCCCGCCATTTCCCCAACATCCAACTGAAGCACCTTGACCACAGAGGGTAGGGCAAATCGGGTGCCCCAACACTCAGTGATCACCAATGTATCACCTCCACAAACCATATAAAAACTACAAACAGGTTTCTGCCTCTATCTCCAAAATCAAACAAAGGGGCAGAGGACACTGCAGAGCAGGACACTGCAGCACAGGAGCTGGTGCTGCAAAACTCCACCAAAACAGGGACCAAAATGAAAAAAGCAAAAAGGAAATCCCAAACACTTCTGATCATAGGAAACTCCATGATTGGGGGGGTTGATACCTACCTCCGGCCAGGGGTAATGGTCAGATTTTTTCCAGGTAAATCAGCATGGAGAGACACTGACCACATTGCTAAAATAGTGCATGAAGCAGGAGAAAGCATTGACATCCTGGTACACATAGGGACTAATGATCTCACCAGCCGGTCAGTTGTGGAGACCAAAGAACACATGACCAGGCTGGGAGACAAACTGGCATCCATTTTGTCTGGCATCTCCTTCTCTGAGATCCTGCCAATCTGGTTGAGGGGGCAGACAGACAGAAGGTCAGAGAAGGGGAGATAGGGGAGCTAAACATGCTGCTCAAGGGCTGGTGCCAGGAAAAAGGACACAAATTTGCAAGTAACTGGCAACAGTTTTGGGAGCAAAAGTTCTTTAAATTTGATGGACTGCATCTGACTAAGGAGGGAGTCAGTGCATTGGGGCAAATGTTTGATGTCTTTGTAGAATATTTAAACTAGCAAATGGGGAGAGGGGTGCAGCACCCGATACATTGAATGGGAAGAACACCCCTTCCTCCTCAGCTAGTGATCAAACAGGATTCCAGCATGTTTGTATTTAATTTGCATCACCAGGTAAGGAAAAAAGTCTGGCTCCCCATAAGACATGCAGGATAAACACTGGACCTCACCTAACAACTAACACACTGAAATCTGACCAATGGAAAATCATGTACACAAATGCCCGCAGTCTGGGAAACAAGATCCCAGACCTGGAGGTAACAATGACAGAGGCTAAACTGGACACAGTAGCCATTAGTGAGACATTGTTCACCAGTACTCACACTTGGGAGACTTTAGTACCTGGCTATGTAGTGTTCAGAAGAGACCGAGGTGCAAAAAAGGGGGGGGAAGGCCCTTTATGTCAATGAAAATATCAAAGCTACACAAATTCAGAATATACATAAGGAGCCAGAAGAACTGTGGGTCACCCTGGAAACAGGAAATGGGACAACCATATGAACTGGGGTTGTGTACAGGCCTCCAGACCAGGGGAAGGACATAGACACATTACTATTAGAAGATATACAAAGCATGACAGCTAAAGTGGGGGTTCTGCTAAAGGGAGACTTCAACAATGCCAGATACAGATTGCTCAATGCCAGCAGGAACATCTGCCAGAACTGGACACATAGTGGATTCCCTGCAGGGGGAGGGCCTCAAACAATTGGTACAACAATCCACAAGAGACAGGGCTATCCTGGATCTAGTACTGACTAGCGGGGAAAGGATCAAAGATCTCCAGGTAGAAGGTAACCTGGGGGCCAGTAACCATCACATAGTATGGTTCAATTTGGCCACTAGAACTAAATCATCCCATTCTAAGGCAAAAATATGGGACTTCAGAGGAGCTGACTTTGATAAGATGGCCAACAGAGTTAAGCTAGCCCTGGCAAGATGAAATACAGGTGAGTGGGTGCAGGCAAAGTGGGCAAGCATTAAGGATGCAATACTTGAAGCAGCATCCCATTGTGTTAGGGAGAAATGCAAGAATGAAAGAAGGAAGAAACCACTTTGGTTCTCAAAAACAGTAGCAGAAAAGATCAGAGCCAAAAGGTTGACCATCAGGAAATATAAAAGAATGCAGTGAGACAAATATAGAGAGACATACCAAACTTCCCTAAGGGAAGCAGGGAAGGCAGTAAGGCAGGCAAAGGCCCAAACTGAGGAAATACTAGCACAAACAGTAAAAGAAAAGGACAAGACTTTCTATAGATACATTAGTGAAAACAGAAAGTCCAGAGGGGGTATTGCTAAGATCAAAGGGGATAAAGGGGAGTGTGTGGAGGAGGACCAAGGAAAAGCATGTATCTTAAATACATACTTACTAACATATTAAAATGCCAGCAGAATAGGTCTAACGGTCTTTCGTGTCTGCTCGTTTGGTCAGCCTCCACCCTGGGTGCTGACCTTGCTGCCCCCCTCGCCTCCTCTGGCTTCTCCCTTCCCAGTTCCAGATATTCTTGCTGCATTGGATTTTGCTTCCAGAACCCTTCCCCTGTACCTGTCCCACCCCATCTTGAACCCCTCCACTGTCTCTGCCTCCACCAGGCCCCTAGGCAGCACATTCCATGGCTCCACCACCCTCTCAGTGAAGTAGCACCTCCTCCTTTCTCCCCTGAATCTTCCCCCCCTCCAGCTTCCACCCATGCCCTCTAGTGGCCCCCTCCTCCTTTCTTCGAAGCACCCTGACTGTTCCTCCCCTATTTACCCTCTTCATGTACCTGAAGACCTCTATCATGTCCCCCCGGTCCCTTCTCTCTTCCAATGTGTACATATTTAGCTCTTCGAGCCTCTCCTCATAGGTCCTGTCCCCCAAGTCCCAAATCATTTTGGTTGCCCTCCTCTGGACCCTCTCCAGGAGGGTAATGTCCCTCTTTAAGTGTGGCCTCCAAAACTGCACACAGTACTCAAGGTTCGGCCTCACCAAGCAGTTATACAGAGGGAGTATCACTTCCCTTCTTCTGGAGGTGATCCCCCTAGTGATGCATCCCAGCATCCTGTTGGCCTTGACTACTGCCCTCCTACAAGTCTCCGAGTTGTTCATCTTGACATCCACCACCACCCCCAGGTCCTTCTCAGCCATTGAGACTTGTAGCATTTCCCCCTCCCAAGGTGTACACTTGGCCTGGATTTCTGGCCCCCAGGTGGAGTACCTTGCATTTCCCCTGCATTGAACCTCAGCTTCCACTTTCTAGACCATCTTTCCAGAGCCTCCAGGTCCCCCTTTAGGGCCACCCTCCCCTCCTCCCCACTTCTGCTCAGTATTTACTGAGGAGAAGGTAGGGCAGGGCCCACAGCTCAGCACCATGGACACGGGGAAGGGAGGGTGCACAAGTCCCTTCACAAAAGAAAGGGTCCTACAAAAGTTCGCTAAGCTCAGGGTGGACAAGGCAATGGGACCTGATGGCATACATCCCAGGTACTAAAGGAGCTAAGGGTGGAACTAGAAGAGTCATTAGCAGAACTGTTTAGTGAGTCTCTAAGCACAGGAGAGATCACAGAAGACTGGAGAAGGGCTCTTGTGATCCCACTCCACAAGAGTAGCAGCAGGGGGGAGGAGGAAGGGAACTATGGACCAGTCAGTCTTACCTCAGTAGTGGGCAAGATTATGGAGGCACTCCTTGACGAAAGGATAGTGCGACATCTGGAATCCATAGGAGCACAGGATCCAAGACAGCATGGGTTTACAACAGGAAGGTCCTGTCAAATTGATCTCATAGATTTCTTTGACTGGGTAACCAGAGTGGTGGACCAAGGGGGTGAGGTTGATGTCTCCTACCTTGACTTCATCAAAGCTTTTGATACAGTTCCACATAGAAGATTGATTAATAGGCTGGGTAGGCTTGGGGTGGGTCAGAGTTTGGCCTACTGGGTGGCAAACTGGTTGGCGGGGCAAAAAACAGAGAGTGGTGGTAAATGGTATACAGTCAGAAGAGATGCAAGTCACAAATGGGGTAACTCAGGGATCAGTCCTGTGGCCAGTCCTCTTCAGCATCTTCATCAGTGACATTGCAGATGGACTGCAAGGTAAGGTTTGACTGTTTGCAGATGACACCAAGATCTGCAACAGAGTAGATGATCCAGATGGGGTGGAAAGAATGAGAAGAGATCTGGAAAAACTGGCAAAATGGTCAGAAGAGTGGCAACTGGGGTTTAATGCAAAGAAGTGCAAGATCATGCACATAGGGAAAAGAAACCCTGAAGCTACCTATAAGTTGGGAGGGGAGTTGCTGGCAATCACAAGAGAAGAAAGAGACTTGGGCATCATCACAGATGACATGAAATCATCCAAGCAGTCCACTAAAGCAGTAGGTAAGGCTAGAGGGATGTTGGTGTGTATTAGCAGGGGTATCACAAGTCATAAGAGGGAGATAATCCCTCTTTGCATGACACTGGTTAGGCCCCATCCGGAGTACTGTGAGCAGTACTGGAGGCCACACCTGGACAAGGACATTAACAAAATGAAAGCAGTCCAGAGAAGGGCAACCAAAATGGTGCCGGGACTGCATCAGAAAACATAAGAGGACAGATTAACGGTGCTCAATATGTATACCCTAAAGCAAAGGAGGGAGAGAGGTGATATGATAGAAACATGCAAACATCTTAAGGGCAATAATAAGGTGAAAGAGTCTAACGTGCCTCAATATAAGAAAAATAGTAGGACAAGAGGACACAGCATAAGATTAGAGGGAGGCCGATTTAGGGGTAATGTGAGGAAGTTTTCTTTCACAGAAAAGGTGGTGGATGCATGGAATGGCCTACCTGAGGAAGTGGTGGATATGAATACAGTGTAGGGCTTCAAACAGGCATGGAATAGGCATAAGGGAGCAATGCAGATGAGTATGAATAGATAGGCCATTCACAGAGTAAAGACCTATGGCACATTCATAAGGTAGAAAACAAGCATTTGTCAATGCCGAACGTTCACTTGCAGGTATTTGCAGTGGTGTTTGGCATGTATGGTGCTTTACCCTAATGCCCTGTGCGATTGCTGGTATTTGAACAATAAATTGTCAGTATGACCTTTTTGTTACCCCCATTGTGCGCTACATAGGCGGAAACACGTTTTGGGCAGGATGTGAAAAATGACAGCTGTACTGCTCATAAGGAAGTGTGATAAAATGGCAATGTTGAAAATCTGGAGTGGAAATATTGAAAATTCGCAAACCTAGGGGCGTGCATGGGAACTGTGCAATGCACGCTGGTAAAACAGTGATTGTTAGGAATTTTTTCACCAAATTGTCAACATTGGCATTTTAAAACCTCTGTTAATGAACAGTGTCACTGTGATTGTCTTACTGTGTGCCATACATTGATTTTGCACACCAACTGCGCCATTGTGCACTACATGGGCGGAAACACGTTTTGGGCAGGATGTGAAAAATGACAGCTGTACTGCTCATAAGGAGGTGTGGTAAAATGGCAATGTTGAAAATCTGGAGTGAAAATATTGAAAATTCGCAAACTTACGAGCGTGCTTAGGAACTGCACAATGCACGCTCGTAAAACAGTTATTTTTAGGAATTTGTTCACCAAATTTTCAACATAGCCATTTTAAGATCTCTGCTCATGAACAGTGACACTGTGATTTTCTTAATGTGTCCCATACACTGAGTTCACACAGCGACTGTGCCATTGTGCGCTACATGGGCGGAAACACGTTTTGGGCAAGATGTGAAAAATGACAGCTACAGTGCTCATAAGGAGGTGTGGTAAAATGGCAATGTTGAAAAGTGGAGTGAAAATATTGAAAATTCACAAACTCACGAAATGCGAGCATAGGAACTGCACAATGAACACTGTAAACAGTCATTTCTAGGAATTTTTTCACCAAATTTTCAACACCACCATTTTAAGACCTCTGCTCATGAACAGTGTCACTGTGATTTTCTTAATGTGTCCCATACATTAAGTTCGCACACGGACTGCGCCATTGAGCGCTACATGGGCGGAAACACATTTTGGGCAGGATGTGAAAAATGACAGCTGTACTGCTCATGAGGAGGTGTGGTAAAATGCCAATGTTAAAATCTGGAGTGGAAATATTGAAAATTCGCAAACCTACGAGCGTGCGTGGGAACTGTGCAATGCATGCTCATAAAACAGTCATTTTTAGGAATTTTTTCATCAAATTTTCAACCTTGCCATTTTAAAACCTCTGCTTATGAACAGTGTCACTGTAATTTTCTTACTGTGTCCCATACATTGATTTCGCACAGTGACTGCGCCATTGTGCACTACATGGGCGGAAAGACGTTTTGAAGGATGTGAAAAATGACAGCTATACTGCTCATAAGGAGGTGTGGTAAAATGGCAATGTTGAAAATCTGGAGTGAAAATATTGAAAATTCGCAAACTTACGAGCGTGCATAGGAACTGCACAACGCACGCTCGTAAAACAGTTATTTTAGATTTTTTCTGCCAAATTTTCAACATAGCCATTTTAAGATCTCTGCTTATGAACAGTGACACTGTGATTTTCTTAATGTGTCCCATACACTGAGTTTGCGTACCGACTGTGCCATTGTGCGCTACATGGGCGGAAACACGTTTTGAGCAAGATGTGAAAAATGACAGCTGTACTGCTCATGAGGAGGTGTGGTAAAATGGCAATGTTGAAAATCTGGAGTGCAAATATTGAAAATTCGCAAACATACGAGCGTGTGTAGGAACTGCGCAACACACGCTCGTAAAACAGTCATTTTTAGGAATTTTTTCACCAAATTTTCAAAACAGCTATTTTAAGACCTCTGCTCATGAACAGTGTCACTGTGATTTTCTTAATGTGTTCCATACATTGATTTCGCACACCGACTGCGCCATTGTGCGCTACATAGGCGGAAACATGTTTTGGGTGAGATTTGAAAAATGATAGCTATACAACTCATAAGAAGGTGTGATAAAATGGCAATGTTGAAAATCTAGAGTGAAAATATTGAAAATTCACGAACTTACAAGCCTGCGTAGGAACTGCGCAACGCACGTTCATAAAACAGTCATTTTTTGGAATTTTTGCAGCAAATTTTCAACATGGGGTTTTTGGGACCCCTTCTCATGAATGATGTCACTGTCATGGCATTATTTGAGCCTGAAGGGTGATTTCACGCAGTGACTGTGCAGTGCCTGTGAAATCACCCTTTGGGCCAAATAACACCATTACAGTGACATCATTCATGAGAAAGGGTCCCAAAACCCCATGTTGAAAATTTGGTGCAAAAATTCCAAAATGACTGAGATATGCAAAAAGTTGAAACTCTCTATCTAGCCCATTATACAGCTACCGCATTTCTCAGTTCGCAGTCGCCTTTGAAGAGTGCAGATGTGTTCCTTTCCACAAGATTGTCCTGCCAGAGTCCGGAGGTAAGTATGGGGTGAGGGGGGTGTGGGGAGGCTGGGTGCGCAGTGGGTGGGTGCGGGTTGTGGGAGAGGGGGCTGGGAGACGTGCCGCGGGACCATTTTTATTTTACAGGTTAAAAAAAAACGATGACGTGGGACATTTGCCACACTGGGGTGGGCTCCCAGCATGGTAGAAGATGGCTGGGGGGGCCAAGGAGCAGACAGGGGATTGGGCACCCACGTGACAAACTATGCGGGGGCGCAGGGCGACGGGGATTGGGCACCCCATTGGCAAACAAATCGAACATTTGCCACGCTGGGTGGGCTCCCAGCGTGGCAGCAGGATGGCTTGGGGGGTCATGGAGCCGACGGATTGGGCACCCCGCCGGCAAACAACATTTTCCATGCTGGGGTGGGCTCCCAGCGTGGCATCAAAGCTTTGGGGGGGTGGCATGACACGAGGGGGGGACGGCATGACAGCGGCACTCAGTATGGCAGTGGTGCTTTTCTTTGAAGCAGAGGAACACCGCTGTCATACAGAGCTCCTGCACCCATTGGTGCAGGACCGCCATGCCTGCTCAAGGGAGCAGTGCATTGGATGGGAGAGGCACACCTCCAAGTGTGCTACTCTCCCAAAACATTCCTTGCACATGCGCACAAGTGAACGTAAAAATGGGCAGACTGGATGGGCCTTGTGGTCCTTATCTGCCATCAACTTCTATGTTTCTATGTAAATCAAAGGTCTACACAGATGGTTCAGGAAACATTATATGTCAAAGCACATACACAAAGGGATCCCATATAATATGGAAGGTTTCTACTCTGTCTTTCATGAAATAATGAATTCGTTCTAAACATTAGCAGTCAGATTTTCCAATGTGAATGAATGCTGCAAGCCCTCCGGGCACTGAACATACGGCACATGGGGCTTGCGGAATTCGCCACTGACAATTAGAAATGTCTATCCCTTGCACCCGGCATAGGTCCTTAGACCACAATATTGTGGTCTTGCTTGCGCTGTCCCTCCAGGACAAAGTTACAGTGCTTGTGCCAGAGCATTGGTGCAAGCAGCCATAAAGCATGGAAACTGTCACAACAGCACCTGAGAATGGAAATTCAGGTGCAGTTTCAGCAAAGGGGATGGTGCACTGCAATATTTAAAGCCCCATGTTGCAGGGCTGGACACAAGCCCTGTGCGTCCTTTGGAAAATCGGGCCCTATAAGTCCACCATCAAATTAAACCAGGTTCTTAAAGAAGGAGGACTACTGTTTTTCCAGACCATCAAAATGCATTTCTTAGCTAATAAAAATGATAATAAAATAAATTTGTGTTGAGAATCCAAGGCACTGCGGTCATTTAGCTTGTGGCCTCGAAGAATTATAGAAGGATCCTTTTTTTAATTTAATATCGGTTGCACGCTTTAAAACCTCAAAGACAGAATCCCAAATTTTTGTTAATTTTTTACAGGTTAAAAACATGTGCATAAGGGATCCCTGATTGTTTTCCATCTAGGGCACTTTTTGTCCAAATTGGGTTGAATTTATGTAATCTGGCTGGTGTTGAGTAAATTCTGTGAAGAATATTGAACTGAATCTGTTGTGGTTTAGTTGAATAAAATTTGAGTTGAGGGTATATGGTAATGCTATCCCAATCAGCCTGACTAAATTCCACTCCAAGATGTTGTTCCCACTTTGCTTTTAGCCCATCCAGATTAAACAGTGGTTAGTCAAGTAGTAGTTTATAAATAGCAGATAATGGTTTGAGATTAGGATTTTGAGTTAACAAAATATTCCCCACCAGAGAGTGAACATGGGAAAAATTGGACTTTATAATATAGTCTTAAATTTGCAAATAACAAAAAAGTGGTGGGTTAGCAAGTTCTATTTATCCTGGATTTGGTTAAAAGACAGCAGGTTTTTGTCCTCAAGTAGGTCCTGTATTTTCTGGATGTCCTGTTCTTTCCAAAGTCAAAAGCCAGGGTCAGAGACTGATGGTTGAAATCCAAAATTACGATAAATGGGTGTATAGTATGAACGAGGTTCCTTCCATCCAATAATCCCAAGTATTTGTTTCCAACAATGCCAAGTGGTATATGACGCTAAGAATCCAGATCGGAGGGGGCTTACCTTTAGTATAATGTTGTACATATAAGATACTTTTGGGATTGGGATATTTATGGAAATATTGCAAAACGAATTAGCTGCTGATAGATTTGCCTTGAATAAGTTTCAGTTTGTATTGGTGGTACAGTAGTTTACTATTACGCAATCTCTTCTGTCAAGCAGACAGTGGTATAACTAGTATTCAATTGGCAGTGAAATCACACTCACGTCAAAACACCATCAAGAAATCTCTTGAAGATCATTTAAAAGTATCATATATTGGGTCTGAGTCTCATGTGGCTAGTTCTGAACAGGTTATAATTTTTTAGGAATTAAATATTTGCTAGCTCACCGATGCAGCGTTAGCACTACTGCTTGCAACGCTAATCACCCAGATTCAGGAATGAGCCTTGATTATTAGAGGTGTGGCCTGGGGAGATGATTTTAACATCCTAGGGATGCTCTGTACCTCAGGGGAAGGAGATATCTGATCTCCACTGCAGTACCTTATCAGGGTGACCACAGGTGGCAGTGCAAGCAGGAGCCAAGGCCGAGGGTGGGAGGATGCCAACATGCTGTGGCTCACATGGCATGTACCAGCATGTGTGCTATGCAGGGATCTGCTATCTGCATCCAGGAGAATTGGGGAGTAACCTGGGAAAATAATCTGACTGCAGCAAAGAGGACACCCTCCCCTCACTTCAGGCCTTGCACTGCCGACCATGGCTGTTTCTCAGCACTGAACTCAAACTCTGCTTGGGTATTACACTCCTAGTAGACCTGTCCTTGGGGGTAAGCCAGGGAAGAACATGAGAGAGATAAGTTCCAGTGAAGGTGAGTGACTGGGCTGAGTAAGTGGGCAGGATTAATGCTAGGCCAGTCTAGTATGGGAAGATAAAGGATAGTAAATAAAAAAGGAATGTTAGCATTAGGCAATATCATATTTACAGTATATATGCTGCTGACTCAATATTTGTAATCTTTTGTGAAAGTGCTGTAATTCTTGTGTAACTGGCACTTTAAAAATAAAACTTATTTTTATTAAATCAATCAGTCTGTCTCTTTGCCTGTTTGTCTATCTGTCTGTCTGTCTATCTATCTATCTATCTATCTATCTATCTATCTATCTATCTATCTACCTACCTACCTATCTATCTATCTATCTATCTATCTATCTATCTATCTATCTATCTATCCATCTATCTATCTAGTTTCTGTTAACCAGGTAAGCACACTAGGCAGTCATTGCTGATTTTTGAGGTACAACCCTGGAGATTTCATAAAAGATTCCATACAAGGCCATACATACAGTTAAATACATTGTAATACAGTAGACAGCAAGGGAAGGAGACATGAAAACATGGCATTGCATCATGGAAGGGGAATATATGTAAGGTGGTGTAATTAATGAAATGATCAATACGGTAAATACTACAAAAAATATACAAAATCACTGTGTAAAGTAGAATAACATAATAGTACTTTGTAGTACAATGAACAAGGAAAAGATGAAATATATTAAATAAACATCATGTCATAGGAAGGGAACATTTGCGTAATAACTAGGACTTTTCTTAGTTCAAGGTAAAAACCTTCAACTAAGAAAAATCCTAGTTAACACAGTTCTGGATGGCAACTATTCTGTTCTCTCTAATCCAGCATGGTCTTCTCTTTTCAAGATTGTATATCTTCCCAAGGGGTTTAGCCTAATATACAGATTTATACAAAATCCTGATGAAGGTTTAACTGAACATGCTAGGCTGAAGTAGCAGAGTAATTTAGGCATCCATATTTCTATTGAATCTTGGAATAATCTCTGGAGCAATGCTGATAAGGCCTGTAGAGAAACTCAAGGTAAATTAATCCAATTCAAAATTCTCCACTATTTTTATCCCCTCAACAGATGTTTGATTTAGGCTTTTCTCCAAGTGACACCTATTGGAGATGTGGTGAATTGGATGCTGGGTTAGCTCACCTCCTTTGGTCTTGTAAGAGAATTAACAAGGGCCGGAAGCAATTACATGGTTATTGTCAAATGATTATGGGAGTATCCATCCCCTTTTCCCCTGAGTTATTTATTCTAGGAGATTTATCTCTTTTTGGTAATATGACTATGACCCCCAACCAGCCCCCTGTTTAACTAGCAGGGCTGCTTCTCTCACCAGCGCCTAGGGGTAAAAGAGAGGGGTTGGGGCTTGCATAAGTTAAAATTACACTTTTTTGGACTAGAGAAGGTGGCCAGCATTAGATTCGGTGGACTAGACTGTTATTTAAAGGAACAGTCAGCCAAGTGTGGCTACTACCTGGCACACACCTGGTGGGACCATTTACCATGGCCAGCAACCCGGGCCCCTGGGGGAAAACATTAGCTCAAAGTCATGCTAGGTTTGCACTTCTGGATAGGGGCACCCAAGTAAATCCACAAACATGGAAGCAGTAACAATACTGTCCAAACCAGGTTGGGATTCTAGAGTGTGGCTTTTATTCTCATAACAGAGCAGGAATAATCACAAAGTGAAGATGAACCCCCACAGGGTTACACATACTGGCATTGCAGATTCTCCAGAGTACAGAAATTCCTGACATTCCCATTAAGCATAGGATGAAGGCACAAAACAACAAACTCTCTGGTTCTGAAACTGAATGCTGGCACAACTGCCTGACCTAGTACTGTCCCCATTTCCCACAGGGATGGAAGTGGTACTTATGACCACACTGAGCACATCTAGGCTCAAAAATCTTTCAGCACCCACTATACTGGGGTAAACTGATGAACAGAGAATCCAAACCCACATCTCAGGGTAATTATTTCCATTAGGCACTGGCCACATGCACTGAATGAACATGTACTGGTGCCCAAACAGAACCCGGAAAGGTAAACTGGTTACTCCAGATGGGGGGGTCTCCCACCTTTTACTTCCAAGTTTATACTCGCCCATTCATCTGGTTAATAACACCCTCACAGAAGAAACTTGTAGATGCTACCTTGAAATGTTTTTCACACTTAACATACTACTGACACACCTCTGGGTGTCCAACTAAAAGGTTCTGTACTTGGACAGTCACATCCTTGGACTCCAACGTAGGCAGACACTTTTAAATTAAAACTGGGTGACTAGTCCCATGATCAGAGAAATTCACCCTACTGGGTTTGCAGATGCCCCTGGGCTTTCACAAAACAAAAGGTTTGTACTCACAACCAAATGAAGGTGCCCATGGCAGCTTCACCAAAGAAAATGGATCAAGTGGACTGCCCCTGAATCCTGGAGTTTGCCCTCATCCCTCCTGGGATGGGGCACTGGGAAAACCAAAAACAATCACTGGAAATAGGGGAGGTACCCAAAGACTGGAGGACAGCAGATGTAGTCCCCTTATACAAAAGTGGGAACAAAGAGGAAGCAGGGAACTACAGACCAGTCAGCCTCATCTCGGTAGTGGGGAAGATCATGGAAGCACTACTGAAGGAGAGCTTGGTGGAACATCTGGTTGTCAATGGACTACAGGACCCAAGGCAGCATGGTTTCACCAGGGGGAGGTCATGTCAGACCAACCTCGTTGAATTTTTTGACTGGGTGACTAGGGAGGTGGATCAGGGGAGGGCAGTGGACATGGCCTATCTGGACTTCAGCAAGGCTTTTGACACTGTGCCACATAGAAGACTATTACACAAACTGGGGAATTTGGGTATGGGCAGGACAGTAGTATGGTGGGTAGGTAACTGGCTGGGTAGCAGGACACAGAGGGTGGTGGTAAATGGCTGTCACTTCACAGAGGGAAGAGTGACCAGTGGGGTAACACAGGGATCAGTGCCGGGACCGGTCCTATTCGACATCTCCATCAGTGACATTGTGCAGGACCTATAAGGCAAAATTTCACTGTTCACTGATGACACAAAGCTCTGTAACAGAGTAGACACACCAGACGGTGGAGACGGAATGAGAAGGGACCTGCAGAAACTTGAAGAATGGTCAGGGGTTTGGCAGTTAAACTTCAATGCAAAGAAGTGCAAGATAATGCATATGGGGCACAAAAACCCTGGCACAATATATCAGTTGGGGGGGTGAGGATATAGCATGCACCAAGCAGGAAAGGGATCTTGAGGTTATCATCTCTGATGACCTCAAGGTAGGGAAACAGTGTGACAAGGCAGCAGGTAAAGCAAATAGGATGCTGGGATGTATAGGCAGGGGCATCACCAGCAGGAAAAGGGAGGTCATAATTCCACTATACAAGACACTAGTGAGGCCCCACCTGGAGTACAGTGTACAGTTCTGCAGACCATACCTATGTAAGGACATAGACAGGGTAGAGAAGGTTCAGAGAAGGGCAACAAAGATGGTCCATGGATTGCATCACAAGTCCTATGAAGACAGGTTGAAGGAACTGAACATGTACTCCCTGGAGGAGAGGAGGGAGAGAGGGGATATGATAGAGACATACAAGTATCTTACAGGGAGGAACAGGGTGCAGGAATACACTATTTTTAAGTGAAAGAAGATGTTCCAGGACTAGAGGGCATGGGATGAAGTTGGAGGGAGGACAATTCAGAGGAAACATGAGGAAGAATTTCTTCACAGAACGGGTGGTGGACAAGTGGAACACCCTGCCAGAGGAAGTGGTGGGGGCTGAAACAATCACGGGATTTAAGAATGCATGGGATAGACATAAAGGAATTCTGGAGGTCAGGGGTAAGGGACAACAGACTTCTAGGAAAACATAAACTGAACTTACAAGCTCAAATGGGCAGACTGGGTGGGCCATAGGCCCTTATCTGCTGACACTGTCTATGTATCTATGTATCTATGTCTCCACCACTTCAACTACTATCTTTTTTTGTTCTTCCTCTAGGGTGAGAACAACCAACCACTAAAGAAAATGGGGTAGCTCTTTATCAGAGCTAGGTGAGGAGTTGTCCAGCAGCTACAGCTGTCTCCTAGATCTCCTACTTCAGACTCACTCCTAACAGTCACTGAACATTCCAATTCACTCTCTAAGCCAGCTGGACAAATGTGGCTTATGCTGCTGTGCGAGTTCCAAAGTGACATCACCACTTCTGCTCAGCTGAGACTGAAAAAACAGAGTGTGACTGTGTGAAACCCATTTACCTGGCATTTCACAAGCTGCCTTCCCTGCCTGCCACTGCTCTAACTGGGATTCTAGTAACCCCAGGGAACAAGGGGGTTATACCCAACCTCAGCCAGGAAAATGACTGTCCCCAGTCATTACCTACCCAGCACCGGGCCATCCTACCTTATGTGCTACCTACAGAGAGGGGTGATCAGACCCTCTCTTACCATGTGCCAGGCACAGGCATGCAACACTAAGGGCCCAGAGGCCATTGGCTGACGCATCAGCCTCTACACTACGATTTTACTACGGATAATCAGTGGCTCTGGAAGAACTGTCCAGCGCATGCCCTACTAGACCAGCACTGTGGCCCCTACGGCTGGTCAGGACCACAGCCTGTCTTTCCCCCTAGCCCTCTAGGGAAAACCTACCAAAAAAGCGGAACCTCCCCCAACCCAGGACACCTGCAAACCAAACACACAGCTAAGACTTTACCTAAGCATTACACTCCCATACTCCCCCACACATATACACCTGTAGAAGGAAAAGGTTAACACATGTTAACTACTACACTATACTTTAAAAGCACTTTAAAGCACAGAGGAACTCTGATGAGCCCCTGTTATCCTCTTCTTGTCTTCTCTTCTAGCTTCTTTAACAGGAACCACCTGAAAGAGAAAAGAGACAAAACACCCCAAATATGCAAAACACACAGTATAACAACAATAACCCCTTCAGTCAAAACACTGGAGAATCCCCCAAATATTTTTTTAGAACAGTAGAAAAGTAGAAAACAGTAGAAAATACCAACATTATGTACCATAGTACAATACACCTTTTGGGGGGATGGAATGCCCTAAATGTCCAAACTAGTGACAACAGTTATGCCGAAGGCAAGGGTTCATAAAAGAGTCTCTCCTGGGCCGGAGCCCGGTGAAGCACTGTTCTTGAATTACTGTAATCCCAAAGGGGAGAGTCTTTGTGGATAGTTCAACAGTCTGTAGTCTGCCAGGTGTAGGATGTGCATTGCAATGTCAATAAAGTAAGAAATGCCTAGAATTACCAGTCCCTTGAAGAACAAAAAATGGACATTACCTACGTCGAAGACTCTCCCTGACAGCATTTTTCAGATACAGCTGGGTGGAAATCTTCCAGAAAACAGGATGATGAAACTGGAAACTGCTGGGTTGATGTCATCTAGGAGATGGAACCTTGGAACAGGAAAGGAACAGCTGGCTTGATGTCATCCAAAATCCCAGGTGATGAATCAGGAGAACAGCTGGGCTGATATCATCGCGGCTATCTGGAAGACTAGGCAATGAAATTGGAAAGGCACACTGCAGGGCTGATGAATCTGGATGCACCTCGGGTCCTGGAACACCAGACTGGCGGAACAAAATGGGTACGGCAATGGTTGGATGGCAGACATTTACTACCACTGCTCTGCTTCCCTCTGGGTAGGCACAGGCATATTTTCAGGAGGATAGTAACATTGAGGGTAGTACCATAATGGGTCAGGTGCATGAATTATGACCCCATCTGGGTGCTCATAACTGACAAAATGAAAAGTCTCTTTCCCTGTGTTGTCCGCATATCATACAGTGTCTATGAACAATGTCCTGCTCAACTTCCAAAACTGCAGTCTGTCTCTTATCACTTTGTTTCTGATATAATCCATTGCACCTGAATGCATGTTCTGGCTTGCTTCCTCCACTAGCCGGGCTCTCCTGTTTTGCTCAATCTCCTCCCAGACTCTCCAAGGAAAGATAGGAAAGGACCACTCATAGATGTCATTGGCCCTGTCTTTTCATCTTACTGCTCTTCATCAGTGTATGACCCTCAGCCTGGCTTGGGGGCGGCCAGTCCTGGTTCAGCCAGTGTCACATACTCAAAGCAATGTAGAATCTGTCCCTGACCATGTCTGAGGGCAGGGCTGTGGTGTCACCAACTTCTTCATCTTCTGGTTCCTGTGAGACAAGAGCTTGAGGCTGCAGACTGGGCCCTTAACAGAAAGATACATATCTTCCTCATCCTCTTCCTCACTCAAGACTTGGGCCCAGAAGTGAGCAGTCATCCTCACTCCTGAGACAGTCCACTCTTCACTGGGTGTGGAGGTAGACACCTTCTGTTCTAGAGTCTCTTGAACCTCATCCTCTCCAATGAGTCTAGGACTAGGACCTTCTCTCCATGGATCCACTGACTCTCCCTCTATACTGTCCATCTGCAACACAGGCATGGAGACACCATGAGGAATCTGCTCTGGCAGTATATCTACACTCTCTTCCTTTGTGCCACACTCTGCTGGGCCTCCCCAACAGGTTCAACCTGCTGCTGTGTGCTGCTTCATGCAGGGTCTTGTACTTTTGTCCAGGTGGGAGCCAAACAAATTTGTGATGTTCTAGTCAGACCTTGCTTCTCTAAACACCCTGAACAGTAAGAAATCAAGAATACGTCCCTTCCGGCCTTGAGGCACATTATGCATACTCTCACGGGGTAGTTGGGAATTGCAACATATGGAGGCAAACTTCCACCCTAGAAACATTGCTCAATTTCATTAAGCTTGGCAACCTCCTCAGCTATCATAGTTCGGGCATGATTCGGGTAGTGAGATGGTCTCGAAGCCATGTCTGTAAATAAGCACACAAAAGTTCACCATTACTACTGAGTTCACTATACTTGGAACAGTCTCTCAAAATGGATCCCTGCTGCTGTATTTACATTACTGCCCCACCCTGTAGCACTCCTGGTGCATCAACAAATCTGTATCTGACTCAAGCCACTGCGTATCCGACTTTCTGCATACTGAAAATTTACTCAAACTGTAATGATTACACTGTTCTTTACTTTCCTCAGCACATCTATATGATTTTTGGGACTTTACAATTAGCATATCAATCAATTTTTACTTGCTTAAAGTTACTAAAGCCACAGTATTTCTAGGAGCAAGATTGCCTGCTTGTTGCAGCCTCTCATACAACTCACAGTCTTTCAAATTGCTCAGAAAATTATACTGTTGCTGAATCCATAATACATGCTCACAGTCTATTGCTCAGAATTCTTATTTGTTTTTGATTTTACTTTACAGTCCTTCTTTGCAAAAACAATCACACTGTTGCTGGCCCAGTGGCGTAGAGGGCTGAGGCACTGGACGTCTCTCCTCATGGCACGCTGGCGACCCTGGTTCAGGAGCATGCCTGGGTTGTCGGAGGTCAGCACGGGGGGTAGGCAGAGCTGGATGGAGAGGCTGTCAGGCAGCTCTCCTCTCCGGGGAGGTGGGGTGGCATCCCTTGCTCATGGCTACCCCCTGATGGGGAGGCCATACAAGCAAGAGGTGCTGGCAATAGGCAAGGGAGGGCAGGGGAGGCCGTTACCGGGCTTTAAAGGCGCATCGTGCCTCTACACGCATGCATTCTTTTCCTGGGGTCCTCGGGGAAAAAATGAGGAGAAAAACGGAAAAAAAATGGCGGCTGGATGGCGACTGACTCTCCACAGGCACCATTCCTGGACTGGGCATAAAGTAAGCCCCGGTAATTCCGGGGGACGGAGCTGGGGGAGTCAGTCAGATGGGGCCCTTATGGGGGAGGAGAATACAGAAAGATGTGATAAAAAAACAAAAAAAATCACACTGTTTACACAGAGATCCAGCTGGCTTTGTTAAATTACGACACAGTTTGAGCTCAGTTTTGCTGAATGGTACTCACTGAATCAGTAGCTGGCTTGCTCCATTGGAAAATCTCAACCTAAAGCTGATCCTGGAAGGCCTCTGGGTTGAAACTGGCTGGCAATCCTGACGATTGTCAATACGAACATCACGCTGAAGCATAAGGGGTGGTTTAGAGCCATGTGATGTGTGCACATCTCCATCAGATGGCATTTCACATGTGGGCTATGCCCAAAGAGGGTGTGCCCAGCCATCAGAGCCTCACCTCCTGCCAGCCCTAGGAGGAAGCCTTCTGTGACAGAAGCAAAATCCCCCTCATTACCCTTTTTGTACACTCCTTGTGAGACTACCACACTGCCAGAGTGATTAAAGTCTCTCTCCCCAAAGCAAGTTACACTACCATTTCTCCAATGCACCATGTAGATCTGCTAGGAACCTACTGTAACCTGCATCTGACAAGTACACATGATCCTATGCATACAGCTGGGGTAACCTCATGAGCACCATCCACCCATTAGTGTCCATAAAGCTCTGCAATGTCATGTTTATCATTATGCAGGCCTTCTCAGTCTCCACAAGATTTCTTGTGTGATGCCATCTCTGCCTCTGAATGATATGTGACCAAACCAGCACCACTCCCACTTAGGCTTTCTAGAGCAAATAGAGGTCATCCTTCATCAACATTTCCAGGCCTAGATCATTCCCACTCGGGTGGACCACTAACACTCCAGGTGGGCCATGCTGCCATATTTCAGCTGTGACCCATGGTAGGAAGTCCACCACCTGATCCCCTGATGCACCATCCAGTCCACCAGCTGATATTGTGGGTCCAGGCACAGGTTTGCCTCAACCACTTGGCTTCCTTGTGAATAAACAAGTGCCCACATATCGGTAACCCAAAACAAGAGAGTTACATTCAGTGCAGTAGCATATAACCTTCAAATGCCTGTGACCTCTGCCACTCAGCGCCTGAACCTGGTTGTCTGAAAAGCTTTGTTTTTGCATGGATAGCAGCTGCAATGTGAAAGGAGTGAGTATTGAACTCCACTGACTTCAAACACAACCCTTTTATTGCTCGGCCATGTCAGAACTGAAGTGCTGTCAAAGGGGTTCTGTCTCTGTGTCAGAGGAACATCCCCCTTCCAGGCCTCTGAGTTACATAATCCTGTAATTTGGCCTGCACGTTCCACCTTTACTCTGGGAGTGGCTTCAAGATGCAGCAGCAATCCCTTGCCAGGCAGTCTGTTCTGCTCCTCTGGAGCCACACAAACACCTTAGCCCAGGCCTGTTGGAGCAGGTATGGGGTGAATTATGGCTCGGCCAAGGACATGTCAGAACTGAAATGCTGTCAAAAAGGTTCTTTTGGAGATTGTTTTTACACTGTTATCACATGCATCTTGTGTGCAACGTTTTTTCTCTCCCCCGGTCGCACCTGGAAATGAGCCTCAGCTCAATGTGCCTCTTCTGGTTAAAAAAAGTTTAAATGAATAAATAAATAAATACATACATGCACACATACATAAATAAAATAAACACCCTTCCAGTGTCACTGCCTTGTCCTCATCTGCCAAGATCACCTCCACCCCTGCTGTCTTATTTGGCTGGGCCAATTTGGACACCTGAAGTACCCTGCAGAAGGCACTAGAAAAGCTGTTTGAAACAACACTACTTACAATGGGGATGAGCACACGTGCTGCAATTCACCTCATACCTGCTCCAACAGGCCTGGGCTAATTGGATGCAGACCATCAACCCTTCTTGGTCCTCCCCTGGACCACACATCCAGCATATTACACAGCTGTAAGGCCAGTGTGTTGTCTTCAATATCAGTGACCATGGAAAACCAGGCTATACTCACCAGGTGTTGTCTGACTACCCTTTGCATCAAACTCTACTGTTTCATTTGGACTACATAGTGGTATAACTGGTCCTCTGGCACTGGTCATGCATTACACACCTCACACTCAGAAAGTTCTCAGCCCTCCTCCTGTATGCTGCCTATGTACTTGGAGGTAAGGAATTCCTGAATAGCTCCCAGGCTTTTGGCTCACCAACTCCCAGAGGAGGGCTGGGACTTCCCCTTGATGTTCCTCTGCTTTGAGTGACAGTTCCATGAGTCTCTGCCACTGTGAACAAGAAAGAGCATCAGTGATACCATTATCTGTACCCAGCACATGCAGCACTTTAGTTGGATATTCTGTAAAAGGCACCTCAGTACATAGAACCTCATGATGTCCCCATCTTACCTTTTGCCATAAATTGACAATTAATGGTGTAAACGAGCCCCATGTTATCTGTCCTGAAGATGACCTTGCTAGGCTTAAACTAGTCAACTAGATCTGGAGAACGACCCCTACTGAGAAGAATTCAAGCAAGGTGATGTTCTTTGTCAAACATGCCTTGCACCAGCTTGGTGGCCATTCTCCTGAGTACCAAGCACCTCGGAAATACATCCCAAACTCAAAGACTCCAGATACATCTATGTAGAGTGCCAGTTCTTGGCTGGTTATGACCATTGACCAAATGGACACCCTGTTAATGCACTTCAGAAATACTAACCACACTGCCAAATCCTCCCTCATGTTCTCAGTCACCCACAGCCTATGGTGCAGTCTTTGGCACCCAGAGCCACCTTCACCATGCAGTGCAGGAAGGTTCAGCCTATTGTAATTACTTTGCACACAAAGTTGAGGTGACCAAGAAGTTGCTGGAGTTCCCATAATGTTATCTTGTGTGTGCCCACCACCCTAGTCAGTAAATTCTGCAGGCCCTGAACCTTCTCTGCTAAAAAAACTAAAACACAGTGGCCTGGGCATCAATTTCAATGCCCAAGAATGACAAGGTGGTGCATGGCCCCTACATCTTAGCCAGTGGCACCCTAACATCTGTGCACACCTCCTTAAACACCTGCAGTAGGTGCCCACATTCTCCAGTGCTAGGTCTCCCTACAAACGGAAAGTCATCCAAGTAACGGACGACCTCCATCCACCCTGCCTTGCTGACTACCACCAATTGTAAAAAGGTACTGACACTGTACAAGTCACTGCACACCCTACTGGCATGCCCTTGTTGACATACTGGTGCTCAAACTTCATCACCAACAGATCCTTGTCATCTGCATTTACCAGTAGTAACTGAAATACAGTTTCAGTATCTGCCCTTGCCAACAAAGCCCCTTTTCCTGCTGCCCTCACCATGTCAACTGTTCTGTCAAACAATGCATTTGATACTGTCGTGTAGCAAGGATTAATATGATTATTGATGGAACCCCCCTCTGAGTAAGACAGGTGATTTATCATCCTAAACTCCCCTGGGGACCTCTTAGGGACCATACCAACATGATGAGGGCAGGGCTGAAAAAGGTTGATAATCTATCCTGCTGCCACCTCCCTGCTTATCTTTTCACAGAGAAGGTCTGGTCGCTCCCTGGCTGACTTTAGATTCTTGGCCTCATACCTCCTATGAGGGCCCACATGTGGAATCCTAAAGCCAATCATGAAGCCATCCAACAAGGAACAAGCAGATGACTGACATGGGTAGCTGGTCAACCATGGCCTAATTTGGTCCAATCTTACTGGCACTGGCAGACTTGTCGTGACACATCTGAAATAGCTCAGGGGTGGTGCTACCCGGTCTGCACTGGGTAAAAGGGTGTGGCTGACCACAGGCTATGCACTGATATGTTTAAGCCAGCAGCAGTCAGTCTTGCACCCTCCCTGGTTGAAATTATAGCTATGCCCAGGCACTGACCTCCCAGTGAGATAAATCCCTGTGACCCTCTCTTTGTGGATGGAGCCTATCTTACTGGAAAGCTGCTGGATGCATGCTGAATGGCCCTGCCCTATGGCCCACAACAAAGGCATGTTCAACATATTCAATGACAAAACTCCTCATCATATTCCAATTACCTGTAACCTGGTTCACTTGCATGCACTGCCACAACCCTGCTGTGAAAAATTCATAGCCCATTCCCCTTCTTTGGGTTCACCTGATTTATTTTCCCTGCAAAAATTGTGAATTCTCCAGACCAATTCTCCCAGGTGTGGTGGATCTGGACCCTTCCCTTTAGTTCTACCCCATTGTCTTTCTTTTTCTTGTCCTTCTCGTCTCTTCTTCAGGCTCCTTGGACCCATTCAAGAGTGTGAAAATATCCATGAACTCCATACTCAGAATCATGATCAGAAGATGGCAATGGCTGACTGCTGAGATGCTGTGGAGGAGTCACTCAGTAGCTGTTGAAATGCAGTTTTTTTATTGCCTAAGGTATGCCATCGTTGCCTGTTTTAATGCACATCAATCATTTTTAGTTGTGTGAGCTTGGAACATACTACCTTGATTCAAGCTTTTCCCCCCATCATATCTTGGCAGACTGTGTGGAAACAGAGTGCTCCATGGTATGTTTTGTCCAAGGAGTGTAGGAGGAGGTGGGCTGAGGAAACATGGAGCTGTATAGCTGTGGAGCTGGGGAATGGTGAACTGAGCTGCTGAGACGTGGAGAAAGATGTGGCTAGTAAGAGGAAGGAAAACCAAAGACTTCCAAAGTAGAAAGAAAGCTGAAAGAGCTGTACTTTAAAGAAAACAGGAAAATAAACAGAGACAACGTCTAAAATATCTTAGAATATTTTGAAACTGAAACACTGCAACACTGTATTGCTGTCAGGCTGTAGGGCTGATGCCCATTGTTTACACTGTGATACCCTCTGTTACTTTTGTTTCAGCGGTTTGTCTGGTGGGTCTGCTAGGCAATTTTAGAGAGGTTTTGGGACTGTGTTGGTGGATGGTCCTGCCTGTAACAGTTTAAGTGTCTAAATTATTGGGGGATCCACATAGATGTGAATTGTGTGGTCTATTTGCAGAGACTGGGTGGTGTACGCCTAGTGATTATTTTGCCTACTTTTGTTTCTTTCTTTTAATTCATTATAATAACTGGCTCTCACTTTTTCCCATAGGGAAACCCGTGGCATAATTTGCCATTATAAAAGAATGTTTATAATGGCAAACACGTGCCAGGTTTTCCTGGCCCTGCACATGCACCAGCCGCAGCTCTTCCATGTTTTTGACTTGCCACCCTGCCTTCTAGCCCGAAACTGCACACCACCACTCTGACTCGACAGTAAGTTATTTTTTTTTATCAATTCTCTTTAGAAAAGCAACTTCCAGATGGAAAAAAAAGGGAACAAAACCTAACTGTCACAAAGCAACCATGGACCGCACTAAAAGCTTACCAGACTGTGGCCGCACCAGAACTTCACTTATTTTATATAATTGCTGTGGCAAGAAAGCGAAACCCAGCAATTATATAAAATAAAATATGAGGTGGTGTGTAAACTTGAATTTTACACACACCCTCAGTGTTGGATGCCTAAATAAACCCCTCGAGCTTGGCTCTCAGGGTTTATGTAGCATCCAACAACTTGTGTGTGTAAAATTCTTGTTACACACACCACTCCATATATTCTTTATTTAATACATTGGATTTTAATTCCCCACTCATTATTTAATTTACAATTTAAATTTGAATTCAGGGCCTTCATTGGCTACTCGATCTGTTACCCATCATGTGTGCACAGGTTGATGTGTATAAAAAAGGGGCATTGGCAGGTGTGAGCCAGCCTTGCAGTGCTGCTTGCAGTACAACTTGTAGTACAGCAGTATGGTGCTTTCAAGAATGGCACTATTTGCAGAATACACAAGAGCTAAGCTTGTGCCATGGGCTGCCTAGCTGGAATGATGCAAGAGGAGTTTTTCTTCTTGAAATGTTCAATATTCAAAGGAATGAAATGAGTTTCCTTCTGTTGCTATCTGTAGTTGACCTTATTAGTGAGCACACTTGATAGATCACTTTCGTATGAAAGCAGCATATCACCATGTGAATTAAGTGATGCTTTTTATTAAGTCTGCTAATTCTAGTTTAGAATTTCATTTTATTGCTTGTTTTATAGTTTGGAAAGTTTGGGGCTGTGTTTTATTGTTGAAATTGTTGTTTTAATAATATTTAATAATATTATGAGATGTTAATTTTGTATTTGTAGGACAGACTCTGCTATAGCCCCAAAAGCCCCTTACACTTGTGTAGTTGAAGTGCCGTCTATGAGTATTTGCTGGAGTGGGTTCCTAGTATTCCTACAACTGTTATGATTTCTGCTGGACCATGTTGCTGACATCTCTGCCTGTGATGCTCAGCACTGAGGGAAGAAGGATTCTCATAAATTTAATAACATTTTGTAATCTGTGGTCGTTTGTGGACACTGCTTCTGCTACACCATTCCCTCCCAATTTGTGGGAGTATTGTACTGTAATTATTTTAATTTCTGTATTGAGAACTCTGCTTGTAACTTTCATTCTGTCTAAACACTCTGATTCTACTCCTGATAAATTCAAGAACAAGGGGTTAAATCTATTGGGGTTACTTATTATATACAATGGTTAATACTAGGAGACAAAAACTATGAAACAATGGGGAATGCTTTGTTGTCAGAGGAAAGTCAGGATCCAGAGAACAACCAAATTAAAAGAAAGAAAGTGAAAAATAACAAGAAAAAAAAAAACTATACTTGACAAAAATCAAACTACGATCACAAGAATGGTAAACTCTAAACAATCTGGCCATGTTAGGGATGATGATAGATGTGCCCAAAAGAACGATAATCTTGAAGATTTTGTCTTAAATTCCCAAACTAAGACTTCAACTCCCAGGTTGCAGAACTTAAAGCCACCCGCTAGGGTGATGGCTCCTTTTATAGAAAATAGTAAGGAGGATTCTAAAGTCTGTAGCCTAATGAAGGCTGCAGATACAGAAGGGATCTTGGATGCAAATGTACTAAAAGGCTCACCTGAAGTTCAGGATGACTGTAAATTGGCCAACTCTGGTGTAAGTAAGAGGGCTCTTTTACAGAGCATTATCTGTTTTCCAGTTAGCCCTCATATTGATGCCTTTCAGGGTAGGTCAAAAGGCAAATAATTTGACACACATGTGGTAAAGAAATGTGACCTGAAGAAGGTATTGACAGATCTTCACAACACAATATTAGGTCTAAAGGACCTGGATATATCATAAAGAAAAGCTGTATAACACTAAAAAGAGGCTTCACATGTTACCCTAGGTAGATCATTTTGATATTCAGCCATCACGTGGAGCTGATGTTTTGATTAATCAGGGTCAAGATGGTGAAGAAATGATTTTCAACAAATCCTTGACATACTTTCCTTCATACTTAAGTGCAGATATTATTACGGTTATGAAAAATCAATGTGCTACAAGTTTAATGTTAATGGAACAACTGGTGATAATTAGGAATGATATTGAATCCTTGAGAGAAGATATAGCTACTAATGGGGCTAGAATGGATGATGACCTTAGGCTATTAAATGCTATCCATCCCCAGAGAGTTTCATCCTCTATAGAACTTTCTAATATGGAGGTTTAGACTAATGTTACCAACCCTGATTATAGCTCAATTTTAGCAACTAATAATATGGGAGTATCTAAGCAAGGGAAAAGAGAGAAGGAAAGGATAGAAAATTGTACCGGGGAAACTCAGTCATAGAAGAAGGTGCAAAGAGGGCACAAAAACTCAGATAAGGAGAAATCAAAGAGAACAGAGGTTTTTCCCCCCTAGATATTTTCTCCTCTTTGGGTGACCACAGGCAGGTACTTGCACCCCTGCTCCGCTATCTATGTCCATCAACCGCTCCCTCCAGTATCACAGATCCCCATGTCCCCCATGAATTCCCCCTCTCCATGGTGTGGCCAGGCGGGGAGGGCTGTCCTCCTCCCACCCAGGACTAATCATCCAGATTGGGACTTCTGATGAGCCAGGAGTGGAGTGGGACACCAGTCAGCAGGTAGGGCTTCAAACAGCTTGTGGTTGCCTCCCTTTTTCCATCTCTCCTCCATTGCAGTCATATACATTTATGTTTGCATGTGGAGGTGTGCATGCACCACGTAGCCCCTCTGTGCCTCCCTAACACCTGTGTTGCCCCCTGATCTCCACCAGGAGGCAGTCAAGGAACAGGACGACCTTCCCTTTCTCCCCAGGAGAGAAGAGCAGTCCATCGGATGCCCAATCCTCTCCCTCCCCAGTGCATCCCCAACAACCCAAGCTCACTCCTGAGCCTGGGTCATCAGCATAGCACAAGGTGTGGTGTCCAGTGCCTCAATTCTCAGTGCCACTGGGCTAGCTGAGAACAGAGGGTTTGAAGGGTAGTAAACAAAGGCTGTGTGGTGCTGGAAATAACAATAAGATGGTGGGGTCAGAATGTTCACAAAAGACTTTAACTCAGGAGTCTTCTAAAGAGGTGCCTAAGAACAACTTAAAGGGACATAGTAATGTTAAATCTGTGAAACTGAATGCTATTATGCTAATCAACTTTTTGTCAGACTTTATGGTTCAAAAAGAGATGGAAACAAAACTTCTATGATGTTGAAAGGAAAGACAAGTTGTGAACCTACTGTATATGGAATAGACCTGGATTTATCAATTGCTGAAAAATTCACACAAAATGTTATTAGGAGCACAAATGAGTTCGGGGCTGGTTGTGTTGATATCTACTGTGTACCTCCAAGAGTAGTTAATTACCTCTGGATTAATAGTCATCTGCTGGAATGTTATAATTTGAATGCAGAATTTATTAATAAAGACAATAAGCATTGTAGGATTACACATAATGTTAAGCCTGACCTCAAATCCATTATTCTCAGTTTGTTTGGCTTTGGGAAAATGCATGGGGAGAATGACCTTAAATTAACTCATACTTTGTGTGATTTTCTAAGCCATTTCCTCCAGATCTGTTTAGGCAGAACTGGGGTTCTTCATGCTCATAGGTGAGAAAGCTGTTTTGATGGAGGGCAGATTGACATTGTTTTCAAGAATAGAGAGATTACAAACAGAGTAATGAAGAAGGCAGGAATCCTAGACAATATGGATCTTTATTTAGTGGACAATTCCATATGGATCTGTCAAACAAATACTCAGACTGAGAATAATTCAGGGACATTGGTGTCTGGTAATGAAATATTGAATGTAAATAATATGGTATATCAAGTGGCAACAAAAAATTATTTTAAGTACTTACTGAGTACAATAGTTGATTAGGTTATGTAGAAGAACTTGGAACTCCTTTAGCTGATAATACCTCAAATCGAGATCATAATACTTCCCTAAAAAATCAGTTGATAACAAATGGATTTATTATCTCGTGGAGTATTTCTGGTATTGGCACTAAGTTTGTGGATAAGGATTGGGTTGTTTTAATTAGGAAATTTGATATAATCTGTTTACAAGAGACCTTGCATAATTCTCAGCAAGTATTTGAACTAAATGGTTATCAATTGTTTCATAGACCAGGGAAAAAGGCGATAACAGCTGGTAGATGGGAAGGAGGTCTGATGGTGTATTTCAAAGTTGAGGCCTTTGACACTGTTAAAGGTTTAGGCGAATCTGATCATTTCTTGGTCTCTCGAGTAAAGAGGAATGAGAAAACCTTAATTTTATTTAACATCTACTGTACATTCCTCCAAGTAGCTCCAAATTTTATACAGATAAAATATAGAGAGTCTCCAACATGAGATTATGCATGTCCAAATGTGCAAATGAATTTTCTAGATTCATACTCTTCTAGTTACTGACAAACTCCAGAATTGCATCTTTTGATGGTCTGTCTAACGTAACAATTCTAAATTGGAGATTCCCTGATACCAACAATATTCCTAGAATGACTACTGACAATAAGATCAATTCTAATGATCAAAGATTGACTCACATAATGAAAAGTAATCACCTTTATACATTGAATGGGAGAATAAAGGGTGACACTAATGGAAACCCAACCTTCTTCTCACATCAGGCTGTGTGAATTTTGGATTTAGCACTATGGAACGGCCCCCCTGAGTTATAGTCACAGCTGTTGATTTTGACCAGGAGTGAAAGTGACCATTTCCCAGTTGTTCTGAATAGTGAATATTAACAACTTTATATTACAATTCCTTCAACTAAGTTGATAGCCCCTCAACTAGAGATAAGATATCTCAAGTGGGTTAGATGGCATGATGAGCTAGAGATAGACATAAAGAATGAGATTCAAGATTTCTTGGACCGATAGACCTCTAATCTTAGGGCCAGTGAAATTGTTTCAGGTTCAGTACAGGAGCTGGGAGAAATAAAACTCCTTTATAAAGAAGAGAACCATAAAAAAAAGACACAAGGATGGTTTGACCAGGAGTGCAAATATAGAAAGAAAAAAACTGATGGCATATATAAGAGCTATTAAAAATCTCCAAATAAATATACATTTCAAGAACTAAATTATGAAAGGAAGCAATATAAAATATTCTTGGACAATGAAAAATTGGAATATTACAAGGCTCAGTGGGACCACAGGTTGACAGCTGTCTCTGAAAAGAACCAACATTTGGTCATTTGGTCCTAGTAGTGAGGGGTTGTAATGATTACAAAGAGGAGCTGGATACCTACATTACTAACAAGATCTGGGTCCAATATTTCTTGAATATTTTCTATGACCCTTCAGTTTAAATAATCTCAGGTATTAGTGATCCAACAGAGATAAAACTAGCTTTTAAGCTGATTAAGAGGCATGACGTTCTTTCAGTGATAACTTCTGTCAAATCAAAAAAGGCATGTGGGCCCAATAAAATCCCAGCTGAAGTGTACTTACTCTAGTGGATCAATGGTCAAACAGTTTAACAATTTTCTTTAATAAATGCATTCTAGAAAGGAGCATCCCTAAATTTTGGAGAGGCTTAGAAATGATCCCAGTTTTTAAAAAGGGAATTGTTATGATCCATAAATGTACAGACTGATTAGTCTGCTAGACATTATATGTGAACAGTGTGACTGCACCAAGGAGTAGCAGTGCCAGAATCAAAATCTTAAATATAAAGTCAGCAATGAGGGGACCGGCACCTGCTGAAGGCCTGGAGTGCTAATCAGCTACTTCCAATTAGCTCTTTTTGAACAAAATACTGTGCTAGTGGATAGTTTTCCAAAACAATATAATGCTTTTATTGAACATCAGAAGACATACTCACACATGAGCATCACAAGACAGTATAAACAGATCTTCAGAAAGTCCAGTACAATGCACAAATCCACAGGTTTAAAATCCCACTCCCACAAACAAACAAGAAGCTCCAGGTCACCTGATGTGCTTCACACATGATGTGCTTTATCAAAGGATGATGTAGCCGTATCCCATCTTGAAAATGAGAGGCTGCCAGTATAGCCTAGAGGTTAGAGGAACGAGGTGTGAATGAGCGTGTTACATCCAGCAGACCAGACCTGAGTTTGAGTCTCACACCCTCCACTTACATACTGTGTGACTCTGAACAAGTCACTTAACCACCCAGTGTTCCAAGGTAGCCCTTGAAAACAAGCAGTTGTGCCTAGTGGGCCTTACCCGGTTACCAAAGACTAAAATAAAAAAAATACCCAAAACTCTTAAAGTGACAGTATCATTATATGCAGCAAGTTCATCAGTTCTCAAGATTACCAAATACATGTATAGTTATCCAGAACATTCAGAATTCATGAATTAATAAATAAGGAACCCAGAACTGCATAGATCAGAAAAAAGCAGTGACCAGTGCACAACTTTGAAACACTCCAAATTTGTTAAAGGGTACCTGGTCACTGGCAAACCTCAGTTCACACAATGTATTAAAAACAAAAGTTAAAATAAGATAGAAAAGTTTTCACAAAGTTTTACTTAATAATAAAACTGGCAGCAGGCAAGAAGTAGTTGCTGGTGCAAATCTGTAAGAAAGAAAGAGACAAATAAATGAGCATGACACTTCAAATACCATAACATAACACATTTCATCTTTTCTTCTTTAAAAAGGGTTTCATTTCAAATCGATCATTTAATCCTGGATATTCTATAGCTTTTAAAAAGTATATCCAATATTGTTCCCTTCTCAGTAGAAGGTTATCATAGTCCCCCCTCCCTTGGCATAACAGGCTTTTTAATTCCTGTGAACACAAAATCATGTTATATCTTATTCCTGGCTTTTAGCACATGCGTGACTAATGTGTTAGTCACATCTCCATTTTCATTTTTGAAACTTCAAGTTTATTTAGGTAAGACATCTTTAGAAATCAATTTTTACATTAGATTCAGCATACTCAATTACACATCTTAGTCTAGTAGAAGCATTAGATTTAGTTGCACTGGAAGTCCATAATGGTAAAATGACTTTCTTTGTTCCAGACAGGTTCCACGCTGTTCAATGAGATCAGGATCATAGCTTCAAATCCAAGAATCCAGTGTACTGTGCAGACCTAATTATTACTTCTTACTACAATGTGCTAATCCTTCAGAATAGTCTACCTATGTAATTTCATCTTTTGAATAAGAAAAACAAAGGGGGTGATCCCCACACTTAAAACTCAGCGTTAATTGTAAATACAATAACTAAACAAAATAAAATAAAGAAGCATGGCTACTAAATTGTATGCCTTACATCTCATCATTTAAACATTTGTACCTTAAATTTGTGTAATGACATTATTTCATTTCATTTTCCTAGTCTGGGGAAAAGCTGGTTGAGTCCACAATTATTGAGGAAAGGCTTGCTTTGAAAGAACTGAGACCCCTTCCAGTCTCTCCACCAGATGCATGAAGGGTAGCCACATACTACTATATGTGTCTCCTCTCAGCCTAATTCTGCTGTTATCTTTTCCATACTTACCATTTCTTTTATAATGTTTAACCATTCCTCCAGAATGGGTGGCTCAGGATTTAACCATCTCCTAGTAATTGCTTTGTTTGCAGTAGCTAGCTGAATTTGTAAGAAGGAGACCTTGGTGTTAGATCTTTTACCTTTTGGAAAAGAGCCCTACATCAAAACTGGAAAGCCTGGTGAGGTCTGGATACCTGACATTTCCTAGAAATGGGTATCCACCTCGTTCCAAAAGGAGCTAAGTTTTGGACAATCCCAAAATATGTGATAGGGAATCCCCCCCCCCACAACCCCTCCAGCAAGCATCAAAGGCTCCAGTCTTATAGTGTTTTGCTATAGCTGGGGTAATAAAAAATCTAATCAAAACCTTCCACCTGAATTCCCTCCAGGTGTTGGAGGCTGAGGTACGAAACCCTCCCTCCCAGATCCTCTGCCATGTTTGCATGTCTAGTTGTAGTCCCATTTCTCTCTCCCAAGCCCTTTGAACTACTGACAGAGTTACTTCCATTGCCACCTTATAGGTGGAAACCAACTGAGATATCAAATATGCTTCCTTTGGGATATCTACTGCTTGCCATAGTACTTGCTATAATGGGTGAAGGTCCCTTTGGGCCTCCAGAATGTTTGTACCAGAGTGCAGAAAGGAGACCACCTGTAAATATCTAAAAAGTGTGAGGTAGGGATAACAAAGTCCCTCTGGATTGATCTGAAAGTTTTTATATGGCCTTGATTGAGGAACTGAGCAAAGTGAACTAGGCCTCGATGTTTCCAACCTTCAAATGAGTGGTCTGGTCTAGGTGGGGTAAAATAGGTGCATTGTGTGATTTCTGTTCTGTTGTTTAGGTGGGCTCCTATTCCTGCCACTTTCTAACAGCCTGCCAATTTTTATACATTTGTTTTGTCCAGGGGTTATCTATGTTTAGTCCCTTTAGGTGTTCCAAGGGCCCCATGAAATCCAATTCAGGTAGTATTCCAGGGTTGCCCCCATTTCCTGTGTGATCCACACATTTTCTGGGTCTTTCTTCAAATGCGTCACCCAGGGAACCAATTGGGTCATTTGATAATAAGCTTTCAAATTTGGCAAGCCCATCCCTCCTTGTTTTTTGCCAGCATCGGGGTGTCCCAAGCTATCTGCGCTCTCTTCCCTGTCCATATAAAATGATGCAGGGCCTTATTTATTTTCTTCCATTCGAGACTCGGAATATGTAGTGGTAGAGTGCTAAATAAAAATAAAAAACATGGCAGGATATTTGTCCTAAAAGTGTCCACCCTTCCCATCAATGAGAGGGGGAGAAGCTCCCATCTTTTTAAGTCAGTGAACACTGCTTTCATCAATTTCACATAATTAACTGAAAACAACTGGTTTAAGTTAAGTGGTATATAAATGCCAAGGTATCTTATGGTGTGAGAGACCCAATGAATAGGTACAAACTGTCTTAACTCTGTGGTAAGGGGGCCACTTATCAGTATGATTTCTGTCTTGTCATTATTAATTTTAAAGCCCGAAAGGTCCCCATATGATCTAAGTATTTGGTGTAGCACTGGAAAATTTCTCATGGTATCTCTAATATACAACATTGTGTCGTCTGCATAAAGTGAAATCCTACTTTCTTCACCCCTATTCTGATTCCTTCTAAGTCTGGATGTGTTCTAATTATTGCAGCCAGGGGCTGCATATAGAGAGCAAACAAAATGGGGGACAGAGGGCAACCCTGCCTAATCCCTTTAAAAATACTTAAACTATTTGAGATTGTGCCATTCACTCAGACACTGGCCATCGAGTTTTGATATATGGCCTTGATCCAGGTTTTGAGTTGATCCCCAAAACCAAATTTCTCCAACACTCCATGTAAAAAATTCCAGCTCAATCGATCGAACGCTTTCTCTGCGTCGATTGCTATAACCAATTGTTGTTTCTTACAATATTTACCATTATGTAAAATGTTCAGGCACCTTCTAATATTATCTCTGAGAGGTCTATTGGGCACAAACCCGGTCTGGTCTGGGTGAACCAAATCCGGTAGAATCGTATTTCTCCTATTGGCCGATATTTTAGTAAAAATTTTGGAATCCACATTAAGGAGGGATATGGGCCGGTAGGAGGCACAGGAGTTGGGGGAAGGGTTACCCTCCTTCGGAATAACCAATATGAACATTCTCCACCAGGAATGGGAGAAGGCATCATCATCTTCACATGAATTAAAAAGTTTAAGTAAAATGGGGGACAGCTGGGATCTAAACTTTTGATAGAATGCAATTTTAAAGCCATCTGGGCCTGGCGATTTACCTGGCTTCATGTCCCTAATTGTGCCTGTTATCTCCTGGGATGTTATGGGGGAATCCAGCCTCAGTTTAATGTCTTCTGTTACTTCATGTAGTGGGATCCCATCCAAGTATGCCTGTATTGCTTGCTTTGAGACTAATCCCTCGGGGTCTCTAGCGTACAAGTTAGAGTAATACTGCTCAAAAGTGTCTGCTATTCTTTTTGGGGTGAAGTGAGTTATCTCCGATCCTGCCTTGCCTGCTTTTATTTTTTTCACATACCTATCAGCCTGGTCCCTTCACAACCTGAAAGCCAGGAGCCGGCCTGCCTTATTACCATATTGGTAATATTTTTGATTCATTTATCTTAATTTACCTTATAACTGTGAATCCATAATGTTTTGTAGTTCTTTCCTAACATTCCTAACATTGTTAGCTTGATTAAGTTCCCTTTAGATCTGTTCTGCTTGTGTTCATTTTCTAATTGTTTCAGTTGTGATTCTAAGGCAAGCTGCTTCTCCCTTCTTCGTTTTTTTTTAATCTGGATGCATATGATATCACTTCACCCTGAATGACAGCCTTGAGGCTGTCCCAGTACCATTTCGGCCCTGGGTCTTCTATTGTGTTATTTCTTTGATAATCCTGTATTTTTTCCATTATCTGATCCCTGAAATTCTGTCTCCTCAAAAGGGAGGAGTTAAATCTCCATGATGTCAGTTGGCTTCAGTCCCCCAACTGCACTTCCAGGGTCACTGCAGCATGATCTGAAACTACCCTGGGGTGAATGGAGCAGTCCTTCAACCAGTATAAGTCTGAGTTACTACATAAAAAGTAATCCAATTGAGAAATGAAGTTATTGGGGTTAGAATAAAAGGCAAAGTCCTTTGTGGTAGGGTTGAATTTATTTATTAAGCTTTTGTTGACCAGGTAGGTACACTAGACAATCTGTATGCCTATTTTCAGGTACATCCTGGGAGAGTACAATGAAAATACAGGTTCAAACAAGGTACATAACAACAAGAGGGGCAATGTACAAAGTTACAACAGGGCAAGATAAACATAGATAGTCTACAGTGAGCAGTAACAGGTAAAATATACTTATACATACAAAATAAATAGACTAACATATTTAATGGTAATTACATGAATTCTCTCCAAACATTCAGCAGTGCGAGTTCTTGCATGCCCCCCCACCACTGTCTTACTCAATTGTTTATTGGTGGTACTATTCTGGGATGAATGATCAAATCTGGGGTTGATGATACAATTAAAGTCTGCACCTAGTAATATCAGGCCGTCCCCCAAGTTTGAAATCTTATTAAAGAGTCCCCGGTAAAATAGTGGGTCATCATTATTAGAGGTATAAATGTTAATTAGATGTAACTTCTGGGAAAACAATTCTCCTGTGAGTAACACTCCTCTATCATTCTCCTAGGTATAAACTTTTAGAACTTCCAAGGGGATGTTTTTCCTGATCAGTATGGCTGCGCCTGTTTTTTTCCCCCAAGGTATGCGATGAGCTTATCACTTTACCAACCCATGATCGTCTGAGTTTCATGTGTTCTGTCTCAGACAGTCTAGTCTCCTGCAAAAAACAGACATCAGCATGGAGCTGGTTTAAGTAATGCAGAATCTCCATTTCTTAATGGGTGAGTTAATTCCTTCAACATTCCATTCAAGGAGGATATCTTTATGGAACCCATTTATAATCCCCTGTTTTCATTCCAGAACCACCCCTTCCTTCTGCATATGCCCCATCTCTTCATTTAACTGTTTAGCTTTCCAGATAGTCCCCTTACTTCGTACATAAAATCAAATGCACAACCGGTATGTATAGAATCAACATTTGAACCATTATGAAACACAACTTGAGAAAAGATGTCACAGTACGAGCCCAAGTGCTAATGCACTAGGAAATAATAAATCGTTTTAATATTATGTACTTTCTAGGTAATGTAGATGGAGTCCTGCCACTCAGCAGGGTTGTGTAGCAATAGTTACTTCACCTGTAGTTACTACAGGTCTGATCTAAAAAGATTAGGTTCTGTATTGGATGTCATGCTGAGAACACAGCCGTGGTAGGTCACATTCAGTTATATGAGTAAAATATTGGGGGGGGGGCCACCCGTGTTATAACCTTTTTTGTGCTCTACTAGCCCCATTAGTGAGAGGAAAAGCTGTTAGGGGGAGGTGAAAGGCCCCATTGAACTGGGAGGGAGGAAATCCCCAGCTCCCAAAACCCCCACCACTGACCCTTTCATATCTAGATGGTCATTCAGCAATATGAAAAGTGGGGGAGCCATATGAAATTTTGGTATATCTTACCTGCTTGTTACAGTCCTTCATAAAACCATGGCCCCCATGTGGGGAATCAAACTCTCCCCCTTCCTCTACCACAAACCCATGTCCTGAGTTTGGTTGTTAGAATATCTTTATATTGGCACATGGTGGAGATCAAGACTAAGTGTAATCTAGCCGGGGTATGTCCTGAGTCACTACAGTGTTTGGTCTGGAGTCATAAGTTCAAACTAAATTAACCCAGTTCAGTTTCCAAGTGATGCACAGGCCCCTCCATAGTTTCACCATGGGAAGAAGAAATCAATCCCCTTCCAAAAAGGCAATGGCAGAGAACTAAACTAAATTCTCTTCAGGTTTGACTTCTTTAATGCCATCCACTGTCTCCGCATGATCTTGTTGTGGAGTCGCTCCGTCCCTCACCATTATCTCCTGTAAGTCCCTTCCCAGATATGATGGCCACGATACTGTTGTTGACTGGAAGCACTTGGGTTTCCCCGCTCTGCACCATGCTGCTCTTGAAATTTCATGTTCCAGTATGTCTGATTGTAGATCAGGGCACGTCAGGCCTAACTGATGCAGAGTTGGGGCTGCCTCCCTCAAGGAATCGAACAATTGTGGGCCTCTTTCTGTATGGACTCTAAGGAACGCTGGATAATACAGTTGAATTTTAATCCTCTTCTCCCTGGCTTGTGTTATAACCTCCCTGACCTGTCGCCTCTTATCATTCATAAAGTCTGAAAAATCTTGGTCGAAGAATATTTTTTTGTTATCGAGCTGCAGATCTTTCATTGTCCAGGCTGTTTGAAGTATGAGCTGGTAATCCTGGTAGTTCAGCATTTTGGCCATGATAGACTGAGGTCTGACTGCTTGGTCTTTAGATTTTTAGGCCATGAAATTTCAAGAGCAGCATGCTGCAGAGCGGGAAAACCCAAGTGCTTCCAGTCAACAACAGTATCGTGGCCATCACATCTGGGAAGGGACTTACAGGAGATAATGGTAAGGGACGGAGCGACGCCACAACAAGATCATGTGGAGACAGTGGATGGCATCAAAGACAGTCAAACCTGAAGAGAATTTAGCTTAGTTCTCTGCCATTGCCTTTTTGGAAGGGGATTGATTTCTTCTTCCCATGGTGAAACTATGGAGGGGCCTGTGCGTCACTTGGAAACTGAATTGGGTTAATTTAGTTTGAACTTATGACTCCAGACCAAACACTGTAGTGACTCAGGACATACCCCGGCTGGATTACACTTAGTCTCGATCTCCACCATGTCCCTATATAAAGATATTCTAACAACTGAACTCAGGACATGGGTTTGTGGTAGAGGGAGGGGGAGAGTTTGATTCCCCACATGGGGGCCATGGTTTTATGAAGGACTGTAACAAGCAGGTAAGATATACCAAAACTTCATATGGCTCCCCCACTTTTGATGGGGAGGGGGGTATCTGCTGGTATTCGTAGAATGTCCCTCAGGATGTGCTCCACAAACTCCTCCATAGTCTTAAATGATCTTTCCATATCTTCGGGGACCCCATAGATCCTGAAATTATTTCAACAGGCCCTGTTATCTTAAACATAGAAACATTGACTTTGACTGCAGATAAGGACCATTTGGCCCACCCAGTCTGCCCATTTTCCTACCTATCGGATAAGCTGCAGAGTGTAGCTAACCAACATCCTACTTCCTGCAACTCCCCACTATAATTGCCGTATGTCTGTCCCATGCATGCTTGAATTCCCCCACTGTTTTAGAACCCACAACCTCTCCAGGAAGGCAGTTCCATGCATCCACCACTCTCTCCGTGAAAAATAATTTCCTCACATTACCCCTGAGCCGTCCCCCCTCTAACTTTAATTTGTGCCCTCTTGTTCTTACACATCTCTTTCTCTGAAAGATGCTACCCTCCTGGACTTTGTTGATTCCCTTGAGGTACTTAAAAGTTTCTATCATGTCCCCCTGTCCCTCCTTTCATCAAGGGTATACATATTAAGCTATCTCAGTCTCTCTTCATATGGTTTCTGATGTAGACCCTGCACCATTTTAGTTGCCCTCCTCTGGACTGCTTCCATCCTGTCTATGTCCTTGCATAGATGAGGTCTCCAAAACTGCACGCAGTACTCCAGATGGGGTCTCACCAACTGTCTGTACAGAGGGATAACCACCTCTCTTTTTCTACTTGTGATGCCCCTTCCTATGCATCCCAGTATCCCCCTGGCTCTCCTTACTGACTTCTCACATTGCTTACCCACCTTTAGGTCATCTGATATGACTGCACCCAGATCCCTTTCCATTATTGTTGTTGTTAGTACCTCCCCTGCTATTGTGTACTCTTCTCCTGGATTTTTATTTCCCAGGTGCATTACTTTGCACTTCTTTGCATTGAATCTAAGTTGCCATATGTCTGACCATTCATCCAACCTTGCCAAGTCCCTTCTCATCCTTTCTAACCCCCCCACTTGTGTATCAACTCTGTTACAGATCTTTGTGTCATCTGCAAAGAGGCATACCTTTCCTTCCAGACCCTCTGCAATGTCACCTATAAAGACGTTAAAGAAGACTGTACCCAGTACTGAGCCCTGAGGTACTCCACTAGTAACCCCCCATTCTTCAGAATGTGTTCCATTCACTATTACCTTCTCTGTCCTGTTGTGCAGCCAGTTTGCTACCCAGGCTACCACCCTGGGACCCACTCCCAGGCTGGCTAACTTGATTATTAATCTTTTGTGCGGAACTGTATCAAATGCCTTGCTAAAGTCTAGGTAGGCCATATCCACAGCCCCTCCCTGGTCTATTACTTTGGTCACCCATTCAAAGAAATCGATTAGATTCATCTGACATGACCTTCCTGCTGTGAATCCATGCTGCTTTGGGTCCTATGCCCCGCTGGCCTCTAGGTACTGAACAATTCTTCTTTCAGAAGTGATTCCATCATTTTCCCACCACTGAGGTCAAACTAACAGGTCTGTAGTTTCCTGCTTCTGCCTTGCTCCCACTTTTGTGAAGGGGAATCACATTTGCCCTCCTCCAGTCCTCAGGTACCACCCCATCCTCCCATGATTTGTTAAAAAATGTGGTCAGTAGTGTCACTAGGTTCTCCCTTAGTTCTTTTAGGAGTCTAGGGTGAATCCCGTCAGGCCCCACTGCTTTGTCCACCTTGAGTTTTAGGAGTTCTTTCAGGACTCTTTCTTCTGTAAATGGACTAGCGTCAACCCCACTACCCAGAGTGCTTCTATTGTTTGGTTTAAGTAACTCCTCTTCTTCTTCTTTTGTGAATACTGAGCAAAAGTATTCATTCAGTATCTCTGCCTTTTCACTGTCTCCCTCTGCCCACCTCCCTCTCCTTTATTAATCTTCACTATCCCTCCCTTAACCTTTCTATGCTCCCTAATGTACCTGTAAAAGGTTTTATCCCCCTTCTTAACTGAGCTGGCTATCTTTTCCTCGGTTTGGACCTTTGCTTTTCTGACTGCCTTCCCCACTTCTTTCTGCTTTAATTGATACAGTTCCCTGTCGTGCTCCTTCTGATCATCTAACTTATTTTGCAGTTCTCTTTCCCATGCCAACAAGTATGGAATAGCCCGGTCATGCTGGCTGGTGGAGTCCGCTAAATCCTTGATTGCATTTTCAGCCACAAGTGGTCTGAGATACAACTTTCTTCATGGCGGCTCGCAAATCGGTAACGGATGACTCCACGTGGTGTAGAGTTTTTATTATGCTGTCTAGTTTCATCATTACAGTGTGCTGCCCATTCAGCTCCATGTTTTCCTCTGAATCAGCAAGGCTGGAAACTGGGGACCCCGATCTGGAATCAGGTAATAGGCACTGACTTTTCTCTCAGTCCATCATTGCTTTAATCCATCCTGTGTGTGTAGCTTTTCCATTAGATTTCATTTGTTCGATGTCATTTATAAAAGATACAGTTCAACGCTGCTATGATTCAAAGTACACATTCGGCTAGTTTTTACTTGTTTCTTTAGAGCGGCCCCTGGAGCTCCCAAATCAAGCTGTTACCCCCGGCCATGACATCACCGGAAGTCCCCACATCTCCATTTTCAATAGCCCAGATGTGCTCCCCACTCTTTAGCTTGAGTGCCCTTTTTGTTTTGCCTATATAAAAGCATCCACATTTACATTGTGCCACATAAATCAAACCATATGTGCTGCATGTCATAAAGCCTCTTGCAGAAGTATCCCTTCCTGTTACTGGGTTAACAATGTTTTGGGGTTTTTCACCATGGGACAATATTTACAGTTTTCCACATTTGCTACTGCCTTTGCTCCTGTTAGGTAGCCACATACAGGGGTTTTCCTCTGAAGGTTGTACAGAGTGTACAATTACATTACATATACTTTTTCCTCTTCCAAAAACAATCCTAGAGCCCTCCCCCCTAAGTCTCTTAACCCAGAGTCCTGAGATACCACGTGTCAGTGTTTTCTAACTATCTCAGCTATCTGGTGAGACTGGGGGTTATAGGTACTGATGAAAGTCAGCTGTGGTCAGTAGACTCATTTCTTACCCTTTCCTGTAATAGTGCCTCCCTTGGTGTTTCATCAACTATTTGTCTGGCATTCTGTATGAGGGTTTCATTGTAACCTCTATCCATTAATCTCATTGTTAACTCATCTGCCCTTTTCATATACAGAAACTGTGCACAATTTCTTTGAGTCCTAATGAACTGTAGTTTTGGAATGGCTCTAATAGTATGGGATGGATGACTACTACTGACCAAAAGTACAGTGTTAAGGTCAATATTTTTTCTGAAAAAGTCCGTCACCACTCCATCTTGCCATCCTTCATGATAATTAAATCTAACAAGCATTTGTCAATGCCGAATGTTTGCTTGCTGGCATTGGCATTGGTAGTGCAGAAGTTACAGAGCTGCATAATAGGGATGGCAGTGAAGTATTAAACTGAAGCCAACCCCACCACCACCCTGCAGAGAGTGACAGGCATTGGGGTGTGCCTTTGGGTCATCAGGCATAACGGCCATGCCATTTCACCACACCCTACCCTGCAGACACTGACAAGTGTCACGGTGTGCCTTGGGGTCTTTGGCCCTTATGCGCGCACCCCATTCCATCAGGAAATATGGTGAGATGGGTGCGGTATAGGAGAATGGGGTGAACTTTGGGGCCGAAGAGTCCAAGGCATACCTCGATGTGTCTAACTGGTTGCAGGGTGTGGAATGGTATGAGCATTACAGGCAAGAATCCCAAGTCACACCCCTGATGCCTGTCATTCTCTACAGGGTGGGGCGTTATGGTTGGAAACCCTAACAGCTTAGGCATTCGTTGGTATTTTCA
The DNA here is from genome assembly GCA_016271365.2 of Neoceratodus forsteri. NCBI lineage: Eukaryota > Metazoa > Chordata > Ceratodontiformes > Ceratodontidae > Neoceratodus > Neoceratodus forsteri. The sequence goes on from CM028137.1 coordinate 777,803,691, forward strand.
CTCCAAATTTTCAACATGTTTTTTTTGAGACCTCCACCTCATGAACAGTGGCAATATCAGTTTGTTAAGCCGAAAGCTGCTTATGCACAGCGACTACGGCATTTAGCACCACAGGTGCAAAAACACATTCCGAACAGGATGTGAAAAATGACAGCTGTACTGTTCATGGGGAGGTGGAAAAAATGGCAATGTTGCAAATCTGCAGTAAAAATATAAAAAAACTGGTGAAGTCACGAGCGTGCATAGAAACTGTGCAACGCACACCCGTAATGTAATTAGTGTCGGCATTTTTTACAGCAGATTGTCAACTCAGGCATTTTGGGACCTCTGATCATGAACAGTGTCACTGAGATTTTCTTTATCTGTCCCGAACAATGATTTCCCACAGCGACCACGCATCTCTGTGCTGAAAGTGTGAAAACACATTTTGGCCATGTTGCGAAAAATGACAGCTGTACTGTTCATAAGGAAGTGTGGAAAAAATGCAACTGGTGAAAATCTGGACTGAAAATATTACAAAGTCATGAACTTACGAGGGTGCGTGAAAACTGCGCAATGCTGACTCATAACACAGTCATTTTATGGACTTTTGTCACCAAATTTTCAACATAGCCATTTTAAGACCTCTGCTCATGAACAGTGTAACTGTGATTTTCCTAATCTGTCCCAAACATTGCTTTCGCACACCGACTGCACCATTGTGTGCTACATGTGTGGAAACACATTTTGGGTGACATGTGAAAAATGGCAGCTGTACTGTTCATAAGGAAGTGTGATAAAATGGCAATGTGGAAAATCTGGAGTGAAAATATAGAAAATTCGCAAATTCTGACGATAGTAGGAACTGCAATACCTTTCGTAAAACAGTCATTTACAGGAATTATTTCACCAAATTTTCAACATAGCCATTTTAAGACCTCTGCTCATGAACAGTGTCACTGTGATTTTCTTAATGTTGTCCCATACATTGATTTTGCACACCGAATGCGCCATTGATGCTTCGTGAAGCGAAACACATTTTGGGAAAGATGTGAAAATGACAGCTATACTGCTCATAAGGAAGTGTAATAAAATGGCAGTGTTGAAAATCTGGAGTGAAAATATTGAAAATTCGCCAACTTACGAGCGTGCGTAGGAACTGCGCAATGCATGCTCGTAGAACAGTCATTTTTAGGAATTTTTTCACCAAATTTTCAACATAGCCATTTTAAGACCTCTGCTCATTAAAAGTGTCACTGTGATTTTCTTAATGTGTCCCATACATTGATTTCACACACTGAATGTGCCATTGTAATAGCTACATGATGGAAGCGTTTGGGCAAGATGTGAAAAATGACAGCTGTACTGCTCATAAGGAGGTGTGGTAAAATGGCAATGTTGAAAATCTGGAGTGAAAATATTAAAATTCACGAACTTACGAGCCTGCGTAGGAACTGCGCAACGCACGCTTGTAAAACAGTCATTTTTTGGAATTTTTCCACTAAATTTCAACATAGGCTTTTTGAGAGCCCACCTTATAAACAGTGGCAGTGTCATTTTGTTACTCAGTCCTGAAAGGTGATTTCATGCAGTGACTGTGAAATCACCCTTCGGGCCCAAATAACGCCATGACAGTGCAATAATTCATGAGGAGGGGTCCCAAAAACCCCATGTTGAAAATTTGGGCCCACAATTCCCAAAAATGCCTGAAATATGCAAAAAAGTTGAAAAAACCCTATCATTATACGTTATACAGCCTACCGGCAATTCCTCAGTTCACGATCGGCTTTGAAGAGTGCAGACGTGTTCCCGGTCTACCAAAGATCGTCCCGCCGGAGTCCGGAGGTAAGTATGGGGTGGGGGGTGTGGGGAGGCAGGGTGCACAGTGGGTGGGCACAGGTGGGTGCAGACACAGCGAGGGACCATTTTTGATTTTCAGGTTTGTTTGTTTTTTTAATGACAACGACACGGGATGTTTGCCATGCTGGGGTGAGCCCCAGCATGTGAAGGAACGACTGGTTGAGGGCTTGGAGCAGGCGAGTTGGCACCTCAAATCGGCTATCTGAGTGTCGCCATGCTGGGGTGGGCACCCAGCGTGGCATATGGACCTGTGTTTCGGCGCAGCACAGCCGTACGGGGATTGGGCACCCTGTCGGCTATACAGTGTGTGTGAGGGAGCAACACGCAGCCTATATGTGTGTGTGTGTGTGTGTGTGTGTGTGTGTGTGTGTATATGTGTGTGTGTGTGTGTATAGGGGGAGCACGCATGAGCAGGCGATATCTAATCGCTGCTCACTGAAGCATAGCTCCCCCTTTCAACTGTACGCCATTGCATTTTGGAGCTGTCATAGAAAGCTCCAGCAGGCATTGGGGAACTGCGGCCGGGCATGCAAACACACTGACTGAATTGGAAGAGGGCTGAGACACCTCCGAAAACTCCAATGATGGCACCATGTTTCTTGCACATGCGTGCAAGAAACATAAAAAGCTAACCTGTTTGTCACTGAATGCCACAATGAATCTCAAATTCGGGTTACTATTTTTCAAGTATTTCATAAATGCAAACAATTCAGTTTCTGGTCCCTTCCACACCAATAGTATATCATCAATAAAGCTCCTCCATGGATTAGTTCTGTGGAGAAAAGGGTTATTGTCATTACACATGGCTTCTTGTTTCCACTTAGCCATCTACAAGTTTGCAAAGTTGGATGCAAAGCTGGCACCCATGGCAATCCCTTTTTTTGTAAATAAAAATCAGTTTTATAGAAAAAAGTGTTGAATTCAAATACAAATTTGAATAGTTAGAGCAAAACATCCATGGAGGGTGGGGGGGGTCTAACTTTGTACACATGTCTAGGTAAAATCTCTATGCCTCCAAGCCCTCCCTGTGGGGGATGTTTGTGTATAGTGATGTCACGTCTATTGTTACCAGCAAGCTGTCATCTTTAATGTGTAAATCCTGTAAAACTCTTAGTACCTCTCCAGTATCTTTTATGTATGAGGGGATAATTTTCACCAGATTAGCTATGTAAAAATCTATGAGTTTGGCAAGAGGTTCTGTTAAGAGTTGTTCCCCAAAACTATGGGGCATTCAGGAGCATGTATTAGATCCTTGTGGATCTTGGGTAAACATTAGAAGGAGGTTCTTACTGGGTGGTCTACTGTTAAATATTCAATAACCTGGGGAGGTAACCATTTCTTTTCCCTGACCAGTTTCAAATAACTATCTATAGTTTTTTTTTTTTTGTAAAGTAGTGGGGTCACTTTTCATGTTTTCATAAAAATCATTGGCATTTAGTTGTCTGTTTATCTCTCTTTTTATACTTTCCACTCTTCAGCACCACAACAACCCCCCCCCCCATCAGCAGGTTTTACTTGGCCGTGAGACCCGACCCTCCTTCTTCCTGCAACAGGTATCTACCACACAGACCCAGAGGCTGCTTGCTAGCCTCTCCCCTCATACTGGGGCAGGGCACGACAGCCTCGAGCCAAAGCTGCTCAAGCTAGGAGCTCACCTTCTCACCAGGCCCATAACGCATATATTGAATTCTTCTCTAACCACTGGTGTCATCCCAGATGTCATGAAAGTGGCCAAGGTTACCCCTGTTCTTAAACAAGGAAACTCCAAAGACCCCCTGAACTACCGACCTATAGCTATCCTGTCGGCCGCCTCCAAAATTCTGGAGAAAATTGTGGCCTCTCAGCTAACTGAGTACCTACAGGAACACAACCTCCTCTTTCTGGCCCAACACGGGTTCAGGAAGGGACACAGCATGACTACCGCTCTCACTGTAGTCACCTCGCAGATCAGAATTGCAACTGACCAGGGCTACCTCACTGGAGCGATCTTCGTGGATCTCTCCAAAGCCTTCAACAGGGTAGATCACTCCCTCCTTAGCTCCACTCTTCTCTCCCTCGGACTCTCAAACTCCGCCCATACCTGGTTCCTCAATTACCTTACTGGTAGGAAGCAATACACCAACTTTAACTGGACTCTCTCCAACCCCACCACCGTGCAATATGGAGTCCCACAGGGATCTGTCCTCGGTCCAACGCTCTTCTCCCTTTTCATCAACAAGCTACCCTCTGTCACCACCCATGGGCTTACCACCCTGTATGCCGATGACCTTGTCATTCTGGATAGCGCACATGACATCGACACCCTCAATTCCCAATTAAACTCCGACTTCAAGCGGATCCAGTCATGGCTAGTGGAACACAAGCTTACCACCAATCTTAAGAAAACCCAGGCTATGCTCTTCGGCTCCCTGAACAAAACAAAATCCATCCCTACCCCCCTACTAATCTACAGGGCTGATGGTGCGCCCCTGCAGATGGTGACTGCTGTCAAATACCTGGGCGTCGCTCTGGACCCTCAGCTGGATCTCTCCTTGCACATCCATAATGTCTGCAAGTCTACAAGCATCAAACTTGGTCTCGCCTACAGAGCCAAAAACTGCCTGACCCTGGCTGCTGGGGTGGCCCTAGCTAGGGGTGTTCTCCCCCCTCTCTGCTATGGGCTAGTGACCTTTGCCCCCCTGCCAAAATCCAGCCTTTCCAAATGGGACACGGCCTACAACAGCATCTGCTGCTTTGTGCTATCTGCTCCACCCCTGACTAACCACTGCAACCTCTACACACGCCTCGAGTGGCTCCCTCCAGAGAAACACCGCACCTTTGTAGTAGGGAACTTCATTGACAGCATTGTAAGATCAGCCACCCCCACTGCCCTCACCCTTCCCCTCAACCCTGACACCTCTTCCTACCACCTTAGGTCAAGCACGACACTCAACTGTCTGGTTCCTAGGACATACACCCAAGCGGGTGATTGGGCCTTCGCCAACTATGCCCCTAAACTATGGAATTCATTCCCAGCCCTTACTCGGTCCACCCCCTCCCATCCAGCTTTAAAACTTCCCTTTGGAACTTCCTGAAGGGCTCCTCCACCTGTCTATGCACCTCGTAGCCCCCTGCACTATGAAGGCATGGGGGGGGGTCTCTGCACCCTCTAGGGTCTACCGCACTTATTCTCCTGTCCAGTGATCAAGTAACGGCTGCCCCCCGTCCTACCTCCCGAACAAGGTCACCAGGCTCTCCCCCTCCTCGTCAGCTCTTCCCTAAGCCCCCCCCCTCCACATGCAGGCACTTATTCGGCTTAACATATGACTGAACCTGTGTGCACTTGTCCCAACCCTTTTGAGGACTGTCAACTACCTACCCAAATCTTTCTAAAGCACACCATCTCCTCCTTGAGTGCCATATTGGTTTAGCCTGCTCTCCCGTTATATGTAAATCTTGACTCACTCATTGTTTTGTGTATGCTCTAGCTTATAACTCTCCCCGGTCACCTGTAACACCCCCCGGGTTCATGATTTGTTACTGGTTGTCATTCTATTCCATCACCTGTTATCCCACTGTATGTAAAACTGATTTGTCACCGTACCTACCTACTTAAGTTTGTAACTCTCCCGGGTCGCACCTGAAAATAGGCACTTGGCTGTGTAGTGTGACTTACCTGGTCAACAAAAGCAAATAAATAAATAATAAATAATGTGTTTATTTTTACCCAATGCCTGCAGTGCTTCTGATTGTTCATTACTCAGATTATGGTAAAATATGTTGTCCACTTCTATATAGAGTTTATTGCTGTCACTCTCACAGTTCCTAATAAAATTCTGTAGGGCTGGTGACATGAGAGGGCACAAAAAGGACTGTGGTGTAAAAATGTTTTTATCATATGCCTTATTAGTCTATTTGTTTATTTATTTGAATTTTGGTAACCGTGTAGACCCACTGAGACCATGCAGTTCCTTTTTCAGTGACGACCTGGGAGACAATTACAGTACAATACAACTTGACAAATACATGGAATTATTGTGTACAAAGAAATGACAATGAGTTCAAGGGACACACAGAGACTTCAAGATAGATTAAATAAGCAACCTTAAAATTTACATTGCACAAGGTTAAATAAGGTTAAAGTATATATACAATTTAATACATTGGAATGTACATATTTACAGAACACATGAGCAACACAATGTTTTAGCATCAAATGAAATGTATGCCAAGTGACATATGGTGCAGAGAAGGTAGTGATTAGCTAAAACAGTTGCAGTGTGGTGTATGTGTTGTCTCACCTTTGTCCAAGTCCAAATTAATATCTTCAGTAGCTCTTCTTGTAAAGAATGATTTCAGGCTTAAATTACTTCCAAGTTTGTTTACATCCATGATTGTTTGGAAAGGGTCAAATTTCCTAGTTGGTGTGAAGGCCAGTCCCTTGTTTAATACAGAGATTTCTATTTCACTGAAAGGGTAGTCAGACAGATTTATTACATTCACCGGGGGATCCTCCCTCGGCCTCATCTGGCCCTCCAGATTCTTCCTCTGTTTGTTCCTCCTCTTCCACCCTCTCTTCTTGTCTCCTCATCTTGCCTGCTTTGGCCTTCTGGATTTCATCTGTTCCATCATTAGCTTCTCCGGGGGATGAAGGAGTGCAGATGTGGCAGGGTGGCACATCTTTCCACTTCCCCTTAAAAAGTCTCCATCAGATTCACAACCTTTACTCTCCCTTAATATTGAATTTGCCCCAGATTCCGTGTTGTTTCTTAAAATAGGTTTTTGTTATAGCTTGTCAGTATCCTCAGTTTGTTTAGTGGTCCAGTCGAAGGTCTTACCATCCTGAAAATCACATTCGTCTCTCTCATATTTGTTCATTTTGGTAGCCTTTATTTTTTCCTCATATTTTCTGAGATTCTTAGTAAAATTCTCAAGCATTTGTTCATATTGTGGACAGCTTGTGTATTCTTTCAGTGCTTCCTCACGAGTGTTCAGTTCCAGCTCCACTTCTTTCTGTTTTAATAAATTCTCAGCCAAAATGAGTTTAATGTATTTCTGACTGGATTTATGACTGATCCTCTGCAATTTCTCCAAGAATCCCTCTCTATTTAGTCCACAGGTTGGTTTCCTAAGTTCTCGTAGGCCCCTCAGCAGTCTGACCACCTCTAAATAAGCCCTCAAGGAAATTTACTAACTACTTCAATATTTTAAATGATGTTTTGAATGTGGTGCCTGGTCTTTTTAACATAAGGCAGGCATTCAGTCAATTTGAGAAATCTGCCCACAAGCTTAAAAGTCTTCAGCTGGAAGAAATTTCCTTGAGGGCTTATCTAGAGGTGGACAGGGTGCCGAAAGGCCTACGAGTACTTAAGAAAATGACCTGTGGACTAAATAGAAATCTCTAAAAATCTCCATATTAAACAAGGGACTGTCCTTCACACCAACTAGGAAATTTGACCCCTTCCAAACAATCATGAAAGTAAACAAATGTGGGCATAATTTAAGCTTGAAATAGTACAGTTACACAGGAACTTACTGTAACAGTAGCTCTTCAAGAGAGGTTCCTTCAGTAGGTCATTACATATAGGACTAGCACCACCTGGTGTCTGGGCCACATGGCAGACTTTTCTAGCAATACCTGACATGGGACCGGCCACCCGACATCATGTGACCAATGTCAGCGTGACCGTATATAGTGGGTAGTCCCCACGCCTGCCCTCCAGTTCTCCTGCCGGAGCCTGGAAGAGGCCTGACAGCAGGACTAAACAGGATTTGGAGTCCCTGTGTATAAAATAAAAGGGGAAAGGAGGAAGGGAAAATATGACTTACTGACGGAACCTCTCTCGAAGATCTACTGTTATGGTAAGTTCCTATGTAACTGTACTATCTTACTCCGAGAGGGTTCCTTCAGTAGGTCATTACATATAGGACTGAATCTCAAGCAGTCCCTCAGAGGAAAGACTGAGAGAAACAAGGGAGGAGGAAAGAAACAAACTCAAACAAAACTGGAATCTAGAATGGACCCAGCCTAGGACAGAAGGCCCTGTAAAACAGCTAGGCCAAAACCTACCCTCTGCCTAGAAGCAATGTTCAGACTGCAGAGGTTTGTCATATTTTTGTTAACAGTAGCGAATACAGTTACCTAATCAATTGGAAAGGCACTGCTTAGAAACAGCTTTGCCCTCCAACCTGGGGACAAAGGAAACAAAAAGCTGATTGCAGCTACAGATACCTTTTGTTCGGTGTGTGTAACACCAAAGGATCTGATGGACGTCCATGGTGTGCAGGAGTGCCTCAACTCTGTTTGCAGGGGACAGAAAGAAAACTGGAAGCTCCACTGATTGATTCAGTGTGACTTCTGACGCCACCTTGGGTAAAAACTTAGGATTTGTCCTGAGGACTGCCCGATCTTTGTAGAAAATAAGATAAGGCTATTTACATACTAGAGCCTGAAGCTCTGAAATCCTTCGAGCTGAAGTAACAGCAACCAAAAATAATGTCTTCAAAGAGATGAAGCATAAATCACAGCTCATCACTGGTTCAAATGGGGGGAGAGTAAGTTTCTCCAACACAAAGTTCAAATCCCAAGGGGGTGTAGGGCTGCGGATGGGGGGGTTTCAGATGGAGAATCCCTTTCAGAAAGGTTTTTGAGACTTCCAACTAAACCACGGGTTTACCATCCACCAGCTCGTGGTACACTGAAATTGCTGAAAGGTGGACTTTCAAAGAAGAATACGACAGACCTGAGTCTGAAAGATGGAGGAGGTATTCCATGACTTGTGGGGCAGAACAAGAAAGTGGGTTACAATCCTTGGAAGCCACCCAAATGGAAAAACATTTCCATTTCATGGCATAAATGGAATGAGTAGAGGGTTTTTGAGCCTCTACTAGGACTTGTGTGACTCGAGAGGAGACCTTAAAGCAGGAAATCGCAATGTCCGTAGGAGCCACGCATGAAGATGGAGTGTCCTGAGCCCTGGATGAACAAGATGACCTTGATCCTGGGTCAAGAGGTTGTGAGTCACTGGAAGTGGAACCGGTGGTTCTCTCGCTAGCTGTTGCAGCAGCGGGAACCAAATCTGTCTCGGACAGAGAGGGGCAATGAGAATCATCCTCGTCTTCTCTGCTTGAAACATGAGGTGAACCCTCTGGAGAATGGGAAATGGAGGGAAGGTGTACAGAAATGTCCCTGTACAAGAGAGAGACAGAGCATCATGCCAGAAAGCACCATGCCCTGGAATGAGCGAGCAAAAACTGGGAAATGTCGCTTTGGATTGGAAGGCGAAGAGGTCAAGTTCCAGATGCCCCCACTTTAGGAAGAGAGACTCTGTCACTTCCTGACTTAGTTCCCATTCATGACTTAGGGTCCAAGACCTGCTGAGACTGTCTGCCAGGACATTTTGAATGCCTGGATCATGCACGGCCACTAGGGCCAGATTGTGCTGGACCGCCAATTCCACACCCGCATTGCCTTCCTGCAAAGGGGGTATGAGCAAGTTTCTCCTTGTTTGTTGAGGTACCAAACTACTGACATAGTGTCCATCTGGACAAGCAGTGATCCCTTGGGATGGAGGGTCTGAAAGGCCTGTAAGGCATACAAGACCGCCCTCATCTCCAGAACATTGATGTGTAACGATGCTTCCAAGCTGGACCACAGTCCTTGGGCTTGGTCCTCCCCTAGGTGTGCTCTCCATCCCATATTTGATGCATCCATAGTCAGGGATGCAGAGGGGGCCGGGTTCCTGAAAGGAAGACCCAAGGAGAGGTTGCAGGGGTCCATCCATCACAGCAATTATTTCTGAACTGCTGACAACACCAGGTCCAGGTCATCCAGGAGTTGATCCCACTGCACCCACAAGGACCACTGAGTAACTCTCATGTGTAGCCTCACAAGGGAAGCAGTGGTGATGGAGCCTGCCATCAGGCCAAGAAGGTGAAGGACCTCCTGGGCCGGGATGGTCCTGGACGAAGCCACTAAGGAAGCCTGATGGACCAGTGTCTCCACCCTGTCTGGAGGAAGGAAGTCTCTGCATTGGACCGTATCTATAACTGCCCCAATGAATTGACGTTTCTGGGATGATATCATGGATGATTTGGGAATATTGACAGTAATCTCCAGTTTGCCGAAAAGGTCCAGAGTAAAGGACAGAGACACCAGTAAGGAAACTCTGTAGGGGGGCCAAAATCAGCCAATCATCCAGGTAAGGGAAAACTGCAATACCCTGGCAGCGCAGAAAAGTCGCCACCACTGCCAGGTACTTGGTAAACACCCGAGGTGCTGCGGACAGACCAAAGGGGAGGGCCTGAAACTGGAAGTGCTCCCCCTGGAATAAGAACTGCAGGAATCGGCGGTGGCTGGGGAAGATCGGGATGTGCAGGTAAGCATCTTGCATGTCCAGAGTGCACAGCCAATGGTTCTACAGAAGAAGTGGGAAAAGGATCTGGAGCATCAGCATCTGGAACTTTTTGTACTCAACGAACAGATTGAGACTGCTCAAGTCGAGGATGGGTCTCAAGTCTCCTGTCTTTTTTGGAACCAGGAAAAAGTGGGAGTAAAACACCCTTCCCCTTTGCTGGAGGGGAATACCCTCCTTTGCTTCCTTGAGCAAGAGGCTTTGAATTTCTTCTTGAATGAGAAGAGTCTGATCCCTGGAGTAGGAATACCTTTTTGGTGGAGAGTCTGGTGGGATCTCCAGAAACTCTATGGTGTGTCCAATGGACAACAGTTGCAGGACCTATGCATCTGAGGTTACGTCCTGCCAGTCCTGTGCGTGGCGGGCGAACCTCCCCCCCACCGGCTCCTTGCCGTGAGGCTAAGGAGGAGATGGTGGGGCTAGGGAGTCAGGAGGTTGCAGGGCATTCAGGAGGAGGACCTCCTGAGCGTCTCTGGTTCTTGGAGGTAGGAGGAGTCGTGGAACCCTTGGCCTTGCATTTCCCCTGGCATCGAGCCGAGGCCTGCTTCCTCTGCCTCCAGGTCCTTTTCTGAAAGGGCTGCTGCTATTGTTGAGTGCCCAGTCACTACATGGACCACACTGACCTCAGGGCAAGGCCTCTATCCTGGAGGTCAATGATGATGTCTTTGGTATCGCCACCAAAAAGCACTGAGCCGCGGAAGGGGGCATCATGAATCACAGACTGCACCTCATTGGTGAGGCCAGAAATGTGAAGCCAGGCATGCTGTCTTAAGGTGATAGCAATCGCTGAGGCATGGGCTACAGAGTCGATGAAGTCGTATGTAACCCGCAGAGCATGCCTATAGGAAACACATGAGAGGTGAAGATCCTTGGTGAGCTCCTCCTTGAGGCTCGATGGGTCCATAGCCTGGACTCAGGCCTTCAGCCTGGTTAAGGTAGCTTTCTAGTGTGACACCATGTGGGCCACATAATTTAGGGACTGGAGTGTGAATGTGGCCGAAGAATAAACCTCTCTACTGAACTAGTCCATCTGCCTCGACTCCTTATCTGGAGGAGAGGTGCTCATGTGCTTGGGTGCAGACGAGTGATCATGAGCACTGAAATAATGATGGAGTCTGCCTTTGGAGGCACCTTAAGAAATGGAGCCTCCTTATCTGCCCAGTACACTCTGTCCGCCCTCTTGGGGACAGTGGGGATGGAATGAGGCATCTGCCAGACCGTAGAGGTGAGGTCCTGGTGAGGTCCAGTCCAAGGAGGAATCGGTACCAGGGACAGAGGCTCTAAGTCCAGGTGTTCGGCAAGCCTCTGTCACATGGGGTTCTGATTCTCCAACTGCCAGTCAAAAAAGTCTTGCATGGACCTCAAGAGGTCTGAAAAGGCAGGGTCCTCTGGGGGGGACTTGGGGGAAACCTTGCCCTTCAGAACTTCAGGTTCATCAGAGGGCTCCTCCACTGACTCAACAGCATCCTTGTCATCATCATCATCATCATCATCATCATCCACCACCTCATCTGGTAGGTCACTAAGGGTCCGGAAGAACAACGGTTTTGCAGACCATCCCCGAGACATGAACCATGGATGGAGGAGGAGAAGAACTCCTCAGGGATGGAGATCTGGGAAAGCGTGAGTGTGGGAGCCCGCGTTCCAGATCTGACACCAACTCCGAGCGTGCCCCCTGCCACCAAGACTGAATTAGGTTCTTGAAGTCTGGCATGGCTGGAGCTGGTGGAGGGAGTGGGGGAGGAGGTTGAGATTGGGAGGGGAGGAGGAGGGTGGATTACCAGGGGAGGTGGATAGTGATACTCCTGGTAACCTGGAAAATGATAGCCCTGGTAGGGATCGAACCCAGGGTAGTACTGTCCTGTAGTGCTCAATCAGGAGGAAGACCAGCTGGGTAGTGGTCCCCAAGGTACCCTGGGGGGCAATGAGGGACAGTGCGAGGTCTGGAATAAATCCCCAATGTCAGGGAGTCTGACGGAGGGGAGACCCACATCAGGCCCGCCATCGTATAGATCGGCGGTGGTTCCAGCATCAGGATAGCCAGCATCTGGGGTACCAATGTCAGGACCAGCATGACCCGATCTGGTGCTGGAAAGGGATCTGGCATCAGAACATCCGGCACAAGAACTGGACGAAGAGGACCCGATGGAGGGACAGCATCTGGTGCCAGAGCCAAAGGCTGGGGCAGACGGCCTGGCCCAGGCTCTGAAGCCATCATCAGATGTTCTGGCATTGGGTGAAAGTGAGCTGGATCCAATGGTGGGATCGGGACTGGGAGAGTTGCTGGATCTGGAGAGATCCCACCCGATGGGAGAGGAGGGGCCTCCACAACAAGGCCGGATGGCTGAGGAGGAGCCTCCTTCCTGGTGACCCTGTCAGGGGAGTGCAGAACAGACCCCGAGGAATGATCTTGCACATCGAGGGGCTCCGCACTGTCTTCACCTGAAGTACCCACCTGGGAAGGAAAGGGTACCAGCGGAGAGGGGGTAGTCTCCCCCTAGCTCTTCTGGATGTTGGGTGAAGTGCTGTCAGGCCCCGAGGGGAGAGCCATGCATAAGCGCCCATCAGAGACAGACATCTTACCAGATGGAGCCGGGCAGGCAGGGGAGTAGATCGCAGATGACTTATTGGCTGCAGCCGTGCAGGTCCCCGAGGTCTGGGGAGCTAACTTACCGGTGGCCAGGCAGTCCCCAGAAGAGCCGGGGGCTGACTTAACGGCAGTGGTGGTGCGGCCATTAGAGGGACTGGTGACTGACTTACCTACGGACTTACCATCAGAAGTCTTTACTCTAGGTGACAGCAGAGAAGCGATCTTGTTCGTCGAGGGCCAAGAGGCCTCAGGCTGGGCCTCAGTGGAGTGCTTCTGCTCCTGAGGTTTCTCCTTTCACTGCTCTTTTTTAGAGGAAGAAGACTTCTCTGTAGAGGACTCACAGATCCTGTCCATTTGCTTTTCCAACGAAGTAAGACAGACTTTTAAAAGATGGGCCTCTAAAGCCTGCTGCCTCCTTTTTCTGGTGGCCTGGTTGAAAGGCTGGCACTCTGGGCAGGATGAGACAGAATGGTCTGGGCCCAGGCAGATCATGCACTTTAGGTGTCCGTCCTTGTGTGGTATTTGTGTGCCGCAGGACGAGCACTTTTTCTTAGGTGAAGACATAAGCGAGGAAAAATGTGAACATTTGTCAAAAAAGGCTATGGAATAAATCTGATGCAAGAGCTTACATGACGATCGCTAATGGAAGTCTGCAATGTGACTGACATGAGGTGACGGTGGGAAATAATTGGAGGCGGGCGTGGGGACTGCCCTCTGTATACGGTCACGCTGACGTCAGTCATGTGACGTTGGGTGGGCGGTTCCCCATCAAGTATTGCTAGAAAAGTCTACTGTGCGGCCCAGACGCCATGTGGCGCTAGCCCTGTATGTAATGACCTAGTGAAGGAACCCTCTTGAAGTAAGATCATTCTTTGCAGGAAGAGGTACTGAAGATACTCATTTGGACTTGGACACAAGTGAGGCAACACAGACTAATAAGGCATATGATAAAAACATTTTTACACCACAGTCCTTATTTTGCCATCACATGTCACCAGCCCTACAGAATTTTATTAGGAACTGTGAGAGTGACAGCAATAAACTGTATACAGAAGTGGACAACATATTTTACCATAATCTGAGTAATGAACAATCAGAAGCACTGCAGGCATTGGGTAAAAATAAACAAAATACCATAAAACCTGCTGATAAGGGGGTGGGGCTATTGTAGTGCTGAAGAGTGCAAAGTATGAAATAGAGATATACAGACAACTAAATACCAATGATTTTTATGAAAAGATGAAAAGTGACCCACTACTTAAAAAAAAAAAAGAGATAGATAGTTATTTGAAACTGGTCAGAGAAAAGAAATTGTTACCTCCCCAGGTTATTGAATATGTAACAGCAGACGACCCAGTAAGAGCCACTATTTACTGCTTACCCAAGATCCACAAGGATCTAATACATGCTCCTGGATGCCCCATAGTTTCAGGAAGCAACTCTTTAACAGAACCTCTTGCCAAACTCGTAGATTTTTATACAGCTAATCTGGTGAAAACTATCCCCTCATACATAAAAGATATTGGAGAGATACTAAGGGTTTTACAGGATTTACACATTAAAGATGACAGTTTGCTGGTAACAATAGATGTGACATCAATATACACAAACATCCCCCACAGGGAGGGCTTGGAGGCATTGAGATTTTACCTAGACACATGTACAGAGTTAGACCCCCCCCCACCCTCCATGGATGTTTTGATCCCACTACCCAAGTCTGTACTTGAATTCAACACTTTTTTCTATAAAACTGATTTTTATTTATAAAAAAAGGGACAGCTATGGGTGCCAGCTTTGCACCCAACTTTGCAAATGTGTACATGGCTAAATGGGACCAAAAGGTCATACTCAGGGACAATAATCCTTTTCTCCTCAGAACTGATCCGTGGAGGAGGTTTACTGATGATATACTGTTGTGCTGGCATGGAAGAGACCAGAATCCGAATTGTTTGTATTTGTGAAATACTTGGAAAATAGTAACCCGAATTTGAGATTCATTGTGACAGTGACAAACAAATTAGCTTTTTAGATTTAATTATCATGAAGGATGGCAACGGGGAATGGTGACGGACCTTTTCAGGATAAATTTGATCATAATACTTTACTTTTGGCCAGTAGTAGCCATCCATCCCATACTATTATAGCCATTCCAAAAGGGCAATTCATTAGGACTAAAAGAAACTGTGGCATGGAGGCTATGCACATAAAAAGGGCAGATGAGTTAACAATGAGATTAATGGATAGAGGTTACAGTGAAACCCTCATACAGAATGCCAGACAAATAGTTGATGAAACACCAAGGGAAACATTATTACAGGAAATGATAGGGAATGAGATTATTGACCCATAGCTGACTTTCGTCAGTACCTATAACCCACAGTCTTACCAGATAGCTGAGATAGTTAGAAAACACTGGCACATGGTATCTCAGGACTATGGATTAAGAGACTTAGAGAGGGAGGGCCCTAGGATTGTTTTTAGAAGAGGAAAAAGTATATGTGATATAATAATCGTACACTCTGTATAGCCTTTAGAGGAAAATCCCCCATATGTGACTATCTAATACAGCAGAAGCAATGGCAGTAACAAATGTGGAAATTGTAAATATTGTCCCAAGGTGAAAAACACAAAAACATTTTTTAACCCAGTAACAGGAACATATACTTCTGTAAGAGGCTTCATGACATGCAGTACATGTGGCTTGATTTATGTGGTACAGTGTAAATGTGGATGCTTTTATATAGGCAAAACAAAAAGGGCACTCAAGATAAAGATTGGGAAGCACATTTGGGCTATTGAAAATGGAGAAATGACTAACACATAGTTATGCATGTCCTAAAAAACAGGAATAAGGAAAAAAGAACATGATTTTGTGTTTACAACAATTAAAAAGCCTATTATGGTGGTGTGGGTGGGGCAATGATAACCTTCTACTGAAAAGGGAACAATATTGGATATACTTTTTAAAAGCTATGGAATACCCAGGATTTAATTATTGAACTGAAATTAAACCTTTTTAAAGAAGAAAACATGAAATGTGTTATGTTATGGTATTTGAAGTGTCATGCTCATTTATTTGTCTCTTTCTTTCTTACAGATTTGCACCAGCAACTACTTCTTGTCTACTGCCAGTTGTATTATCAAGTAAAAAACTTAGTGCAAACTTTTCTGTCTTATTTTAGCTGTTTGTTTTTAATACATTGTGTGAACTGAGGTTTGCAGTGACCAGGTGCCCTTTAACAAATTTGGAGTGTTTCAAAATTGTGCACTGGTCACTGCTTTTTCTAATCTATGCAGTTCGGGGTTCCTTGTTTATTAATTCATGAATGTTGAATGTTTTATACAAATATACATGTATTTGGCAATCTTGAGAACTGATGACCTTGCTACATATAATTATACTGTCACTTTAAGAGTTTTGGGTATTTAAGAGAGGGGATTTGGACACTACGTCATCCTTTGATAATGCATATCATGTGCGTAACACATCAGGTGACCTGGAGATTCTTGTTTGTTTGTGGAAGCAGAACTTTAAGCCTGTGGATTTGTTTGTATCATACTGGACTTTCTGAAGATCTGTTTATACTGTCATGTGATTCTCATGTGTGCGTATGTCTTCTGATGTTCAATAAAAGCATTATATTGTTTTGGAAGACTGTCCACTAGCACAGTATTTTGTTCAAAATCTTATTTGGAAGTAGTTGATTAGCACTCCAGGCCTTCAGCAGGTGCCAGCCTCCTCATTACTGACTTTACATTATGTCTAAATTGATTCTAGAGTCCTATTAGTAAGTTTGAAAACTGAGCTTAAAAATGCTGGTGACATTTCTCCCTCGCAAGCTGGCTTTAGAGAAGGCCACTCAGCTTTAGGTAATTGTTTCATCTTACAGCATCTCTTGGAAAAAATATATTAAATTAAGAGGACAGAAACTTTATGCTGCCTTCACTGACTTCAGCTCAGAATTTGATTCTGTTGACAGGAATACATTATGGGACATTATGAGGGGATGGGAATATGCCCATTTTGATTAGTATTATCAAATATCTATAAACAGATACATCGGCCCAAGTTAGGAATGGGACTTGAGGCCAACTCTCAGATAGATTCCCTATTATTAAAAGAGTTAGACAGTGCTCCATTCTTGCCCCTGCCCTTTTCTTGATGTATATCAACAAGCTACTGAAAGCCTTAGAAGCTCATGATACAGATTCTCCTAAAATTGGCTCGTAGTTTGCCCTACATTGGTCTACATGGATGACTTAGTCCTTTTTTCACTCTCCTGTAGTGGGTTACAAAAGAAACTTCATATTTTAAAGAAGGAGTCCAAGACTCTGTTCCTTAATGTAAACATATCTAAGAGTAAGATTATTGCATTCAGTGCCTTTAGTGACATATCAATGGAATTTGGATTCGATGACAATTGACACAGTTAAATCATATTGTTATTTAGGTATAACCTACTCTTAGAATCTTTCTTGGAAAAGTCATCCTGATTATATTCTGTCTAAAGCAAAATTATCTATCACTGGTCTAAAAAGATTCAACTATTTATATGGTGGACATTCAATATAGCCCCTGGTTAAGGCTATTTAGTCAAACTATAACATACAAATTCTCTATGGTGCTGAAGTCTGGGTTCTGTATCCTGTTGAGAAGCTGGAAAATCATTTAGATAAATATTATGCTGTGCTTCAGGTTTTAATAAACCTACCCCAAGTTACTTTGTCATGGCCGAGTTGGGTTTAAATGGTATCCAAGCATCGCTGATAGTAAAAGAATTAACCAGTGGCTAACAATAAATAGTCTATCAGAGGATAGACTTGTAAAAAATGTTTACATGAAAAGGATCATTGGAAAGATCTTGGCTTTAAGTCTTCTTATTAACTGGAGCATGTCTACAAGCTTCTACAATCTTATGGAATTCACTTTCCAGTGAGATATGTCAATAAGAATATTATTCTAAGCTATAAATATAAACCATACTTTCTAAAGAAAGTCACATATGTGATTTGAATGCCATCAAGCAGTCTGAAGTTTCTAGATGGTACAGTGATAACAATTGCAGACATAGCTTTAGGTATTGTTTGGAAATCCTGGAGGACACTGTTCAAAGGAAAACTTTTGCAAAGTATAGAACTGCTGTGTATGACTCAAATGTTCACTTCACCAGATTTAATAAATACTCCAATTCTGGTGATGAGCTTTGTAAATACAATAACAAATCTAGGGAAAATTTGCTCCACATAATGTTGCAATGTCAATGGTATAATAAAGCTAAGAATTACTGGATAGTTCCAATACTTGACTC
This sequence comes from Neoceratodus forsteri, assembly GCA_016271365.2. Lineage (NCBI taxonomy): Eukaryota > Metazoa > Chordata > Ceratodontiformes > Ceratodontidae > Neoceratodus > Neoceratodus forsteri. Next base: position 777,821,822 of record CM028137.1, read on the forward strand.
ATTGAAATACAAGGATGAGAATGATATTTTAAAAATTCTATTTGCTGTGGAGGATGAATATATTATAAGTAGAGTTTACATTATTTAGTGACAATACAAAAAGTTAGAAAGAGAATGGGAAAAATACTTGATCACTCAGTCCTGATCTGAGTCTAACTGAAATGAGATGAGACGTCTTATTTATATACATTTTAGCATTTTATCTGCTGGTGTATTTATACTTGCTGGTGTATTTTAAATGTAACTTAAATGTATATTTTGTATGATTTGCTACTGTTTGTAATGCTCTCTGTTTATAATTGAACAATAAAACTATACCATACCGTACGACACAGAATCTGTTGCCACAAATTTTCAGAGAGATGAGACCCGACTGGCTCCCCAAAGCTCACAAAACCAGTTATTGAGGGATGGTCACCACCTGGATCCCCACTGCTACCACCTGGGGTGTGGTTGTATCAGGGATCTACAGCACCACCACCATCTTGCATGGGGGCTGTTGCCATCCCTGGAGTCAAGGGTCTGATTTTCCCTCATTCTTGGGAGTTGATAAATACCAGAACCCAGGCAAGCATCTGTTACAAAGCTGATAGCTGTGCATCCCCCAGAGGTGTTCCGTGACCCCACTGCCATTCCCACCTGGGTTGCAGGCAGCTGAGCATGGGCTGAAGCAGCTGGGATCAGGGTCACAGCAACCAGGAGCAGTCCACCGAGCTGGGAAGGGGCAGGGTGAACCAGAACCTCACCTGTCCCCCCTTGTCCCATCACAACTGGGTCTCTGGGTGATAAGACCAGAACGGAAAGGGCTGAATACAGGTCCTGGATGGATATGACTGTTAAGAAGGGGACCAGTGAATTCAATATGGCTGCCACCGAGTAGATTGCTTTGTTTAGAGCACCTTACTTACGAGGTTAAAACGCTACATGGAAGCTGTGTTCTTCTATTTCCATCTTCTGTAATGGATATATAACACAAAGAGAGAGGATCTCCATCTTCAGGGGATATTTTTTTATTAGATTTGGTCCTTTGGATAAATTCTTCAAAGCTGGAACAAATAGCCTGGGTTGTGAGGAGGTAAAGACTGGGGCTGCAGCAAAGCCTTAACCCCCCCCCGCCCCAGACAACAAGTTTAAACAAAGCCTCTCAACATGAAGCATCAGAAACATTAACAAAGGATTCCCGGACAATACAGTGGGGAATGAAGCTGAATATGGATCAATTCAAGCCTTCGTCATATTCTGAAATCCAGTTATCATCACAGACTTTGACTTTTGAACACCCTTTTTCTATAAAAGATTCGAGTACACCTATGTCAGGTGAAGGCCGGGAAGCACAAATGATTAGGGCACTTGAGAATGTAAGTGCTTGCATGTCAAAACTTGACGCAAGAATGAATAATGTCGAAAACAATTTGCAGCAGTTATTTGTGAAAACAAGCTAAATGGATACAGACTTAAAAATATTGAAAGAGAACACTAAAGAGACAAAAAATGGACAGATATTTGTGAAAACAAAATTACAACATTAGACACTAAAACAAATGCAACTGTGGTGGGTCACTTTGCAATTAACTGCAAATTGGAATCTCTGGAAAATGCCAACAGATATAGTAATTTGAGAATACTAAGAATTCCCAAAAGCTTCAATGTAGGATATCCCACTCTTCAAGATTTCGCCAAAACTTTATCATTAGAAACTTTTCAATTGCCTGAAGAAAATCCCCTAATAATAATAAAACCCTATTGAGTAGCCACTAAACGGAATCCAGATGATCTGAAGTCACCTATGCTAATCTAATTTGCGTTTAAAACCTATAGAGATTTAATTATGAACATGGCACTAATTAGGAAAGAACCGATTTTTCAGGGATTTAAGTTTTCAGTTTTTCTGGACTACATGCTGGCAATGTAGCAGAGAAGATGATGAGTTTTATATCTAAGAGATGTTTTGCCTATTGGAGCAATGTTTACACTGTACTCACCAGTGAAAGTTAAGAAAATTTACAAAGGAACAACATACATTTTCTTTGATGCTGATCAGGTTGTGGAATTTCTATGAGCAAGACGTCAGGATCAGGGACTAAATAACCTCTCCTCTAGTAACTCAGAATTGGAACTCCTGGCTGCAGTAAACACTGTGGAAGCATCTTTAGTAGCAATGTAAATTAATGTAATTATTATGTTGATTGCATGCATGCACAAGAAACACATTGCGGCAGGTTGCCAGAAGCAGGTTGTGGAGGCACGGCACTGTTGTGGCTAATGCCCCCACAGCCTTTAAAGGCTTGACTTGCTTTCCCCAATGGTGTGGCACGCCGCTGCTGCTGACACTAGTTCAGCCAGCGTGCCACAACCTTGAGATGTTTTAGCCACTGCAATCAGGGGCCACCTCGTCATTGCGCATCATCCGCTGTAATGAGGGAGTGACCCCTCATTGCAGGGCTCCCTTGCATTCCCCACCTGTTTGCCGAGTGAGTGCCCAATCCCCCTCAGCATCATGTCCCCTCCCCTGGTTTTTTTGCCGACGGGGGTGCCCAATTCCCGTCAGCATGTACCCCCAAATTCTTGTGTACTGAGGGGTTGCCCAATCCCCCTTGGTTCATGAGACCTGCCATACCAGTATGCGCCGACAGGGGTGCCCAATCCCCATTGTCATGATGTGGCCCCCCCTTTTGTTGTGTGCCAATGGGGGTGCCCAATCCCCCGTTGGCTACAGCTGTCTCCCATAAAAAAGAGCCTATTGGCACACTGGGATCCCACCCAGCATACCACATCCTTGAAAAAAACAGTCCCAATGTTTTTATTTTTCCCCTGTGAAAAAGGAAACGGTCCCTCGCGGTCTCCCTGCCCCTCCCACAACCTACGCCCACCCACTGTGCATCCTGCCTCCCCACAGCCCCTCACCCATACTTAACTCCGGAGTCCACTGCAATGATCTTCAGTGGACCGAGAACACATCTGCACTCTTCAAAGGCGACCGCGAACTGAGGAAATGCCGGTAAGCTGTAGAATGGAATAAATAGGGTTTTTTCAACTTTGGTGCATATCTCAGTCAATTTTTTGGAAATGTGGCACCAAATTTTCAACATGGGGTTTTTGGGACCTCTCCTCATGAATTCTGTCACTGTCATGGCGTTAATCTGCCCCAAAAGGTGATTTTGCGTCACTGCATGGAATCACCTTTTGGGACTGATTAACAAAACAACAGTGCCAGTGTTCATGTGGAGGGCTCTCAAAAAGCCTATGTTGCAAATTTGGTGGAAAAAATCCAAAAAATGACTGTTTTACGAGCGTGCGTTGCGCAGTTGCTACGCACGCTTGTAACTTTGCAAATTTGCAATATTTTCACATCTGATTTTCAACATTGGCATTTTTCCACACCTCCTTGTGAACAGTACAGCTGCCATTTTTCACATGCTGACTGAAATGTGTTTTCGCACTTCCTGCGCAGAATAGCACGTCCGCTGTGGGAAATCAGTGTTGAAGACAGATTACAACAACCATTTGTCAATGCCGAATGTTGCTTGCTTCTATGTGCTGTTTAGGTATTTGGAAGTCATTGGAGTGCAAATATTGAAAATTTGCGAACTTACGAGCGTGTGTAGGAACTGCGCAACGCACGCTCATAAAACAGTCATTTTTAGGAATTTTTTCACCAAATGTTCAACATAGCCATTTTAAGACCTCTGCTCATGAACAGTGTCACTGAGATTTTGTTAATGTGTCCCATACATTGAGTTTGCACACCGACTGTGCCATTGTGCGCTACATGGGCGGAAACATGTTTTGGGCAGGATGTGAAAAATGACAGCTGTACTGCTCATAAGGAGGTGTGGTAAAATGGCAATGTTGAAAATCTGGAGTGAAAATATTGAAATTTCGTGAACTTACGAGCCCCTGCGAGAACCGCGCAACGCACGTAAAACAGTCATTTTGGAATTTTGCACAAATTTTCACTGGTGTTTTGGGACTTCTTCATCGAATGATGTCACTGTCATGGTGGTATTCAGGCCTGAGGGGTGATTTCGCAATCACTGCGCAGTCACTGAGCAAAATCACCCTTTGGGCCCGAATAACACCATGACAGTGACATCATTCATGAAAAGGGGTCCCAAAAACCCCATGTTGAAAATTTGGTGTAAAAATTCCCAAAAATGCCTGAGATATGCAACAAAGTTGAAATCCCCCTATCTAGCCCATTATACAGCTTACCGCATTTCCTCAGTTCGAGGTCGGCTTTGAAGAGTGCAGACGTATTCCTGGTCCACGGGTTCGCCGCGCCGGAGTCCGTAGGTATGGGGTGGGGGGGTGGGGAGCTGGGTGGCTGGTGCACAGTGGGTGGGTGTGGGTTGTGGGGGTCGGGAGACGCTGCTGCGGGATCGCTTTTGTTTTTCAGGAAAAAAAAGACGCTAGGGACCATTTGCCATGCTGGGTGGGCTTCCAGAGTGGCACAATGACATTGGGGGGGCATTCAGCCGCCGGGGGATTGGGCGCCCCCGTCGGCCATGGAAGTTATTGCCACGCTGGGGTGGGCTCCCAGCGTGGCACAAGGACGGGGGGGGGCATTCAGCCGACGGGGGATTGGGCACCCCTGTTGGCAAAAGGACTGTTTGCCACGCTGGGGTGGGCTCCCAGCATGGCACCTGCTACTGGGGAGGCAGGACGAGCTCAGACGACGGGATTGGGCACCCGTCGCTATACAGTGCAAGGTGCGATGCTGCACGCAGCGGCAGGGGGGTGCGCCAAGAGCAGCCAATATCTTATCGGTGCTCACTCAGCCGTGAGTCCACCTTTCAATTCGTATGCCACTGCATTTTAGAGCGTGTCATAGACAGCTCCAAATGCATTGGCTTACAGGGGCCGCCTGCCAGCACACTGACTGAATTGGAGGAGGAGGTGACGCACCTCCAAAATCTCCGATGATGGCACTATGTTTCTTGCACATGTGTGCAAGCAACATAAAAATGACAGTGACACTGTTCATGAACAGAGGTCCTAAAATAGCTATGTTGAAAATTTGGTGCCGATACTCCATAAAATGACTGTGTTATGAGTGTGCATTGCGCAGTTTGCATGCACACTCGTAAGATCGTGAATGTATAATATTTTTACTCCAGATTTTCCACATTATCATTGTTCTGCACCTCCTAATGAACAGTACAGCAGTCATTTTTCAGATCCTGGCCGAAATGTGTTTTCACACTTCCGGTGCAGAATAACGCGTTCACTGTGGGAAATCCATGTTCGGAACACATTATGAAAATGACAGTGACACTGTTCATTAGTAGAGGTCCTAAAATGCCTATGTTGAAAATTTTGTGAAGAAACTCCATAAAATGACTGTGTTATCAGCATGCATTGTGCAGTTTCCATACACCCTCATAACTTTTCAAATTAGTAATATTTTCACGCCACTTTTTTAACACTGGCATTTTTCCACACCTCCTTATGAAGAGTACAGCTGTCATTTTTCACATCCTGGCCAAAATGTGTATTTGTACTTCCAGTGCAGAATACCGCAGTCGCTGTCAGAAATCGGTGTTTGGGACAGATTAGGATCGAGCAAGTGAGAGAGGGGGCAGTGACCGAGCTCAGCTGAGCTCTGTAGGGACTGCTGCAGATTTCTTTGTGGGCAGAAAAAGGCTGCAGTGCACATAGGGGCCCAGTACAAAAGGGCAGCCTGCAGCGGCGGAAGAAACAGAACGAGCAACTGAGAAAGGGGGAGTGAACGAGCTCAACGGAGCTCTATCGTGACTGCTGCAGATTTCTTTGTGGGCAGAAAAGAGCAGCAATGCATGCTGGAGCCCCATACAAAAGGGAAGCCAGCAGCACTGGCAGAAACAGAACGAGTGAGTGAATGAGTGAGCGAGGCGGAGTGAGTGAGGTCAACGGAGCTCTGTTGGGAGTGCTTCAGATTTCTTTGTGGGCAGAAAAAGGTGCCAGCAGAGGCAGGAACCCAGTACAAAAGGGCAGCCTGCACTGCCAGGAGAAACAGAATGAGTGCGTAAGACAGGTGGAGTGAGTGACCTCAACGGAGCTCTGTCGGGACAGTTGCGGATTTCTTTGTGGGCAGAAAAAGGCGGCAACGCAGGCAGGAGCCCAGTACAAAAGGGCAGCCTGCAGTGCCGGAAGAAATACAATGAGTGAGCGAGAGAGGGGGAGTGAGGGAGCTCAACGGAGCTCTATCATGACTGCTGTGGATTTGTTTGTGGGCAGGAAAAGACAGCAATGCAGGCAGGAGCCCAGTACAAAAGGCCAGCCTGCAGCGCTGGCAGAAATGGAATGAGCGAGTGAGTGAGTGAGAGGGAGTGAGCAAGCTCAATGGAGCTGTGTCAGGACTGCTGTAGATTTCTTTGTGGGCAGAAAAAGGCAGCAATGTAAGGAGGGGCCTAGTACAAAAGGGCAGACTGCAGCACCAAGAGAAACAGAATGAGTGAGTGAGACAGGGGAGTGAGCGACCTCAGCGGAGCTCTATCATGACTGCTGCAGACTTCTTTATGGGCAGCAAAAGGGGCAACACAGGCAGGAGCCCAGTATAAAAGGCCAGCCTGCAGTGCCCACAGAAATGGAATGAGCGAGTGACAGAGAGGGAGTAGGCGACCTCCAGAACTGTGTCAGGACTGCTGCAGATCTCTTTGTGGGCAGAAAAAGGCGCCAATGCAGGCAGGAGCCCAGTACAAAAGGGCAGCCTGCAGCAGCAGGAGACACAGATCGAGCAAGTGAGGGAGGGGGAGTGAGTGAACTCACCGGAGCTCTGTTGGGACTGCTGTAGATTTTGTTGTGGGCAGAAAAAGGCAGCAATGCACGCAGGGACCCAGTACAAAAGGGCAGCCTACAGTGGTGGGAGAAACAGAAAGCAAGAGTGAGAGAAGGGAAGTGAGTTAGCAAGCTCAGCTGAGCTCTATCATGACTGCTGCAGATTTCTTTGTGGGCAGAAGAAGGCGGCAATGCGGGCAGGAGCCCAGTACAAAAGGCCAGCCTGCAGCGCTGGCAGAAATGGAATGAGTGAGTGAGTGAGAGGGAGTGAGCAAGCTCAATGGAGCTGTGTCAGGACTGCTGTAGATTTCTTTGTGGGCAGAAAAAGGCAGCAATGTACGCAGGGGCCTAGTACAAAAGGGCAGCCTGCAGCAGCTGGAGAAACAGAATGAGCGAGTGAGAGAGGAGGAGAGAGCGAGCTCAACAGAGCTCTATCGTGACTGCTGCAGATTTCTTTGTGGGCAAAAGAAGACGGCAATGCAGGCAGAAGCCCAGTACAAAAGGGCAGCCTGGAGCAGCAGCAGAAACAGGATGAGCGGGTGAGAGCGGGGAATGAGCAAGCTCAACGGAGCTCTGTCGGGACTGCTGCAGATTTCTTTGTAGGCAGAAAAAGGTGCCAACAGAGGCAGGAGCCCACTACAAAAGAGCTGTCTGCAGCACTAAGAGAAACAGAATGAGCGAGTGAGACAGAGGGAGTGAGCGACCTCAGCGGAGCTCTATCATGACTGCTGCAGATTTCTTCGTGGGCAGCAAAAGGCGGCAATGCAGGCAGGAGCCCAGTATAAAAGGCCAGCCTGCAGCACCCACAGAAATGGAATGAGCGAGTGACAGAGAGGGAGTGAGCGACCTCAATGGAACTGTGTCAGGACTGCTGCAGGTCTCTTTGTGGGCAGAAAAAGGCGCCAATGCAGGCAGGAGCCCAGTACAAAAGGGCAGCCTGCAGCAGCAGGAGACACAGATCGAGCAAGTGAGGGAGGGGGAGTGAGTGAACTCACCGGAGCTCTGTTGGGACTGCTGTAGATTTTGTTGTGGGCAGAAAAAGGCAGCAATGCACGCAGGGACCCAGTACAAAAGGGCAGCCTGCAGTGGTGGGAGAAATAGAATGAACGAGTGAGAGAAGGGAAGTGAGTGAGCGAGCTCAACGGAGCTCTATCATGACTGCTGCAGTTTTCTTTGTGGGCAGAAGAAGGCGGCAATGCGGGCAGGAGCCCAGTACAAAAGGTCAGCCTGCAGAGCTGGCAGAAACAGAATGAGTGAGTGAGAGAGGGGGAGTTAGCAAGCTCAATGGAGCTCTGTCAGGACTGCTGCAGATTTCTTTGTGGGCAGAAAAAGGTGCCAATAGAGGCAGGAGACAATTACAAAATGGCAGCCTGCAGCACCAGAAGAAACAGAATGAGTGAGTGAGACAGGTGGAGTGAGCGACCTCGAAAGAGCTCCGTCGGGACAGCTGCAGATTTCTTTGTGGGCAAAAAAAAGGTGCCAATGCAGGCAGAAGCCCAGCACAAAAGGGCAGCCTGTAGCAGCGGGAGACACAGAATGAGCAAGTGAGGGAGGGGGAGTGAGTGAGCTCAACGGAGCTTTGTTGGGACTACTGCAGAATTCTTTGTGGGCAGAAAAAGGCACCAACAGAGGCAGATGCCAACTACAAAATGGCAGCCTGCAGCACCAGGAGAAACAGAATAAGTGAGTGAGACAGGGGAGTGAGCGACCTCAACGGAGCTCTGTCATGACTGCTGTGGATTTCTTTGTGGTCAGAAAAAAGGCGGCAATGCAGGCAGGAGCCCAGTACAAAATGCCAGCCAGCAGCGCCGGCAGAAATGGAACGAGCGAGTGAGAGAGGGGGAAGGAGCGAGCTCAACGGAGCTGTGTCAGGACTGCTGCAGATTTCTTTGTGGGCAGAATAAGCCACCAATGCAGGCAGGAGCCCAGTACAAAAGGACAGCCTGCACCAGCGGGAGACACAGAATGAGCGAGTGAGGAAGGGGGAGTGAGTGAGCTCAATGGAGCTCTGTTGGGACTGCTGTGGATTTCTTTGAGGGCAGAAAAAGGCAGCAATGCACCCAGGGGCCCAGTATAAAAGGGCATCCTGCAGCGGCGGGAGAAACAGAACGAGCAAGTGAGAGAGGGGGAGTGAGCGAGCTCAATTGAGCTCTATTGTGACTGCTGTGGATTTCTTTGTGGGAACAAAAAGGCGGCAACGCAGGCAGGAGCCCAGTACAAAATGCCAGCCAGCAGCGCCGGCAGAAATGGAACGAGCGAGTGAGAGAGGGGGAGTGAGCAAGCTCAACGGACCGGTGTCGGGACTAATGCAGATTTCTTTGTGGGCAGAAAAAGCCACCAACAGAGTCAGGAGCCCAGTACAAAAGGCCAGCCTGCAGCGCCAAGAGAAACAGAATGAGCTAGACAGAGATGGGGGAGTGACCCACCTCAACGGAGCTCTGTCAGGCCAGCTGCAGATTTCTTTGAGGACAGAAAAGGGTGCCAACGCAGGCAGGAGCTCAGTATAAAACAGCAGCCTGCAGCACTGGGAGAAACAGAACGAGCAAGTGACAGAGGGCCAGTGAGCGAGCTCAATGGACCAACGCAATTAACATTCGGCATTGTCAAGTGCTTGTTTGTAAACTGCAAAGATACTGAAACAAATATTTTTTATTTTCTTTTTCCTTTATTCTATAATGGGGCTTGTTCAGACTCTTATTGTGAACCGGCATATTGCTGGGGTCCCTTCTTTACTCTTAGGCTAATTAACTACAAACTGTTATGTTGCTGAGATAAATAATGAAAAAGAGGTACATTACCAGCTATATTAGGTGACTACTAGCATTTTTTGATTTACTGTTTCTTTCTGACCTTGCAATGGGTTTGAATCTCCCTGATGGGGACTGTAGCGTTACAGGTGTATGGACATTATAGGCATTAATTATTTTTCCTTTTTTTTTAATCTTTATGAATGTAGTGCTTGTTTCTATTTTTGTATCTAAATTAGATACTTAATAAAAATGTTAGTACCAAAAGGACCAGTCGATAAACCAGAGTGGTGAGCACCCCCCACCCAGCTCCACAAAGCCTCTTCTGGCAGGAACTGACCAGCTGATCCAGCTGAAAGGGTGGCTGCCACCCCCTATTCATATCTGAGTGTCTTAGCCACTGGCTCCCCTTGGATTACTATCTTCAAATGTTCTGGCCAGCAATGCCCTGCTCTGATCAGGGCTCCATTCCTTAAAGATGGGCCTACCTTAATCTAGGATAGTTGGTGCTGATGGTGTCTGACAATGCCTCTTCACTTTGTTTGGCTTTTTGGCCACAGGCTGCCAGGGTGCTTGTGCCTTCTTGTTAGGGTTCTGAAATACTGTCTGCTGAGGCACTGTTCTCTGCCCCGCTGGCTGCCCTGTAGGAGTTGACTGCATCAGAAGTACCAATGGCCCAACTGTACCCCGGTTCACAAAGCCTGAACTAGGGTCACCAGCTGTTTCTCAACTCTGCTGTCCCCTTTTTTTTGCAATAACCTTTACTTTTCTGGGCATCTTAGTAGCCACCGCTACTTGAAGCTGCACTTCAGGACTGCTCTATTTTAACCAAAAATATATCACTATATATTCATGAATTATTACCTTAGTCTTGTATACAGTATATCTTTTTGTTGTATCCCCCCATGACCCCCCCCTTCTTTGACCCACCTCTGAAACTCAGGCCCTCAGAGGAGGGCCTTGCCATGGCAGCCCAGCTCTTTGACCAACACTCCCTTTCTGCTACTACCTTTCAGGGTTGTTTTTCGGCATTTTACCTCAAACTTTGGCTGTGCCTCTGGGGCCAGCCCCATGATCAGTGCATTGTTCACCCTAGCACCCATGCTACTTTGCTCATGCATAGCTGCTGCCATGCAGAAGGAGGTGCCAAATTTCTGCACATGTGCCAGCCACTCCATTGTCTGCCACATGACAAAACACCATGCCAAAAATGGTGGCTGCTCTGTTACACATGTGCCAGACACTCTCAAAGGCCATCCCATGGCAGTCACCATTTCCAAAATGGCAGCCACTCCACTGCACATGCATGGCTCTTTCACGCCAACCTCATGCTTGCCACGCTGCTGGTGGGCCCCTTCTGAGCACGGATCCCAGCAGCAAGTGTAAAGTGGCAACTACCGCCCATGCCCTTTGGTTCTGAAAGGCCAACAAACACTCCAAATGTCCACAGCATGGCAGACACAGTACCTAAAATGGTGGCCATTCTGCCATGAATGCACAGCTTGCGAACACCACCCATGTACTTTTCTGCTGCTGGCAGGCACCATCTGAGTGTGGATCCTAGCTGGGTCATATAAAATTCAAACATTCCTATCAAATAATTACACCACCTACCTTGCGCTTGCCTGCTACAGGTGGACCATTTCTGAGTGTGGATTTCAGTTTGACTCCTCAAAGCAGCAACTACTGCCTTACTGTTAATTTTTTTTTGTGTGTGATCTTAATAAATTTAGTCAATCATTGTGGTAATGACAACCAACCAACGATCATATCCCACGATTGTAATCTCTACTGTAATTAGGGATTGTGACTAAATTGGTGTATAGGCCTAGTGGTATATATCAATGTTTTTTGTCCCTCTTCACCACATGGGCATGCTGGCAAAAGCCAAGCCCCAGTGCATCACATGTTCCTGGGTCCTCCTCGCACTGGCCAACCACTATGCTGTTTTTATGTTGGCGCACTTGCACAGCCAACATCTTGGGACAGTGCAGCTTTGGAGGCATGGTCGCTGTTGGGCAAATGCAGGGCATGCATCAATAGGTGCATCCCGCATTCCCCAATCAGTCTGCATGCTGGCATCACACCATGCATACATAATGTGATGAGCACATCTAAGAAAAGGTCCGCTGCAATCCGAGCAAAGCTCGTCAGATGCAGCGGTCCTTTGCGATGCTCACTAAATTATGTACATGGCATACACTGGGCATGAACTGCCAATTTGGGGGTGCTCAATCCCCTGTCGACTGCCCTGCCCCTGTGAATGTGCTGACGGGGGCCCACTCCCCGTTGGCATAAAAGCATCCACCATTGTGATATGCTGAGGGGTGCCCAATCTCCTGGCTCTTACCCGCCTACCTTTCCTTGTGTGCGATGGGAGAGCCCACTCGTTGGCAGAAATAACCCCCACCAATTGTTTGTTGGGATTGGGCACCCCTCGGCTCTGCACCCCCCTTATTTGTGTGCCGATGGGGTGCCAGATCCCATCAACATAAATTCTCCCCGTTGTTTGCCAATGAGGATGCCCAATCCCCGTCGACTACAGACACCCCCCAAACAGTTAGGTGACACACTGGGAGCCCACCCCAGTGTGCCAAATCCTACAAAAAAAAAAACTGTCTCGTTGTTTTTTTTTTTTTCTTCAACCTGTAAAAACTTGATCTCTCGTAGTCTCCGTGCCCCCTCCCCCACCCGCACCCACCCACTGTGCACCCTGCCTCCCCACACACCCCCACCCCATACTTACCTCCAGATTCTGGCGTGACGATCTTTGGTGGACCGGGAACACGTTTGCACTCTTCAAAACCGACCGCGAACTGAGAAAATGCCAGTGAGCTATATAATGTAATAAATAGGGTTTTTTCAACTTTAGTACATATCTCAGGCATTTTTGTGAATTTTGGCCCAACATTTTCAATATGGGGTTTTTGGGACCCCTTCTCATGAATTCTTGTACTGTCATGGCATTATTTGGTCCTGAAAGGTGATTTCGCAGTCACTGCACGGAATCACCTTTCGGGACTGAGTAACGAAATGACAGTGCCACTGTTCATGAGAGGGGCTCTCAAAAACCCTATGTTGCAAATTTGCGGGAAAATCCAAAACATGACTGTTTTATTAGCCGCAGTATAGCAACTCCGCGCACGACGCTCATAAGTTAACGAATTCACAATATTTTCATGCCAGATTCCCAACATTGTCATTTTACCACACCTTCTTGTGAACCGTGCAACTGTCATTTTTCACATCCCGGCCGAAATGTGTTTTCGCACTTCCGGTGCAGAATAGAGTGGTTGTGGTGCGAAATCAGTGTTTGGGACACATTACAAAAATGACAGTGACACTGTTCATGACCAGAGGTCCTAAAATACCTGTGTTGAAAATTTGGTGACAATACTCCATAAAATAACTGTTTTACGAGCGTGCATAGCAACTGCGCAATGCACACTCATAAGTTAGCGCATTCGCACTGTTTTCATACCAAATTCTCAACATTGGCATTTTACCACACCTTCTTGTGAACTGTACAGCTGTCATTTTTCACATCCTAATTGAAATGTGTTTTCGCATTTTGGGCGCAGAATAGCACGTTTGCTGTGCGAAATCAGTGTTTGGGACACATTACAAAATTGCCAGTGATACTATTCATGAGCAGAGGTCCTAAAATACCTGTGCTGAAAATTTGGTGACAATACTCCATAAAATGACTGTTTTACTAGCGTACGTAGCAACTGCGCAACGCACACTCGTAAGTTAGCATAGTCACACTATTTTCACGCCAGATACTCAACATTGGCATTTTACTACACCTTCTTGTGAACTGTACAGCTGTCATTTTTCACATCCTTGCTGAAATGTGTTTTCACACTTTTGGCGCAGAATAGCGCGTTTGCTGTGCGAAATCAGTGTTTGGGACACATTACGAAAATGACAGTGACACTGTTCATGAGCAGAGGTCCTAAAATACCTGTGTTGACAATTTGGTGACAATACTCCATAACATGACTGTGTTACGAGTGTGCATTGCAGTTTGCACGCACGCTCGTATGTTCGCAAACTTCTAATATTTTCACTCCAGATTTTCAACAGTGCCATTGTTCCGCACCTCCTAATGAACAGTACAGCTATAATTTTTCACATCCTGAACAAAATATGTTTTCGCAGTTCAGCGCAGAATAGCGTGGTCACTGTGGAAAGTCCGTGTTCGAGACACATGATGAAAATGACAGTGACACTGTTCATTAGCAGATGCCCTAAAATGCCTATGTTGAAAATTTGGGAACGAAAGTCAATAAAATGAGTGTTTTATGAGCATGCGTTGCACAGTTTGTATGCACGCTCATGACTTTGCGAAATTTGTAATAGTTTCACCCCAGCTGTTCATCATTGGCATTTTTCCATACCTCCTTATAAACACTACAGCTGCCTGAAATGTGTTTTCGCAGGCCCGGCACAGAATTGCACGGCCACTGTGCGAAATCAGTTTTTGGGACAGTCTGAGGAAATGACGGTGACACTATTCATGAGCAGAGCTCCTAAAATGCCTATGTTGAAAATTTGGTGCCGAAACTCCATACAATGACTGTGTTGCAAGCATGCATTGCGCAGCTTCCACGCACCCTTGTAACTTCGTCCAACTGCAATATTTTCATGCCACATTTTCACCACTGGCATTTGTGCACATCTCCTTATCAACAGTCCAGCTGCCATTTTTCACAGCCTGCCCAAAACGTGTTTCCGCAGCTGTGGTGCACAATGGCGTGCTCGCTCTGCAAAATCACCTTTTGAGACACATTCACAAAATCACAGCACTATGCATCTCTAGCTCTGCCACTTCCAGCGCGACAACATTCAGCATTGACAAATGCTTGTTTTTAAATAAGCTGCTAATCTCTTCAGACTCACCCCTAAAACAAGAAAACATTACTAACACAAATGAAAATGTTACTTCTAGCACACATACTTGCCTCTTGCAAGGCAGGCTGTAATAAGAGGCACAAGATCTGCCTTCTATTTTTTTCTGAAGCAGTGTATACTCCTGATCCCTAACCTTATTCCCATATCATGCCTCAGTTATTCTCGCCTCAGGTGCAAATCCTAGCAGCCTGCTTTTCTTTCTTTCTTTTTTGTTAAAACATGCTGCTGCTGATGGAGACTGCAACCAGCAGCCCTGCACCATGAATTGCTGCAGCTGAAGAGGCCACCCAAGATTAAACAAAGCCCCATAGAAAAACAGCACTGAGAGCAGCACAACTCCTGTCTGCTGATAATTTGTTTCACCACAGGGAGCACCAACGCACTGCCTTGGCTGCCCGCATTATGCCAGGTTCTGCCTTTCTTTTTACTGTGGCCCACTTTATGAGGAGGTCAACAGGTGCCCTGAGGAAAGTGCCTCATGGGCAAACCAGCTCCGGGATCCACATGGATCTTGCACTACGCCTTTATTAAACACCATAGGCACCACTTGAGAAAGGTCTCCAGTCCCCAGGCTGTCCCCTGTTCTCTCTCTGTGCGGCTATGTCTGCCAAAGCTTTCCTCTTCCTTTCATTTGTTTTACAACCATAGCCAGAAACATCCCAACTCCAAAATCACATGGGCTAGCAACATCCCAATCTAAGCTATGCCTACAGGCATTGAGTTAACTGCAATCCCACAAGCCATAGAAGTTACAATTTGTTACTTGCCAAAGATATATGAGAATCAAAGAGCTTCTTGCTGGGACGTGTGGCTTGGCCCTGGACTGAATGGCAGCTTAAGTGCCTAGCTCCCTGACCGTGGGGACTGCATCCTTCAGCATCCAACCTTAGGGGGATTGATTTTCCTGACCAGTTCTGCAAAATACAGAAGAGGGACCTTCCTGCTGCAGTTTGGTGTCCTCATTTTCTTCAGCAAAGGGTTGCTTCTCACCCATACTCAAGAATCCTCCTCAGCTCACTGTTGGCCTGCAAGATGGCCTCCTCTCCTCTCCTTCAGCTACTGCAGACACTGCAAAAATGGAACATTATGTTCAATCAGTTGATGGCTCAAATGGCACAGATAACTATAGCAATGAATAATAATACTCAAACTCTGTAAGTCATTGAAACCCGGCTATTTCACACTGAAAGGCATCTTAAAACCCATGATTCTGCAATACAGGACCTCACTGCTACAGCCAGAGAACAGGCCTGTCTAATTCACATCTTACAAGACAAAGTAGATGACTTAGAAATTTGCAGCCGATGTAATAATCTGAGATTTATTGGATTTCGGGAAGGGGCTGAACAGCAAGATATGGTTGCCTTTTTACAAGATGTGCTCCCTAATATCTTGGGCCTCCCACCAGCCCCTATCCTACAAATTGAGCGGGCTCACCATTCACTTGCTACCCCACCCAAACCAGGAGAACTCCTACATCCTATCCTGGCCTGCTTCTTTGATTTTAGGAAGAAAGAAATGATTGCAGTGGCAGCCAGGGACAAGGGCCCACTCTCCTGGAATGGGAGAGCCATCCAAATATTTCAAGACTACTCTAAGGATCTCTCCGAAAAATGGAAAGCCTATTCTGACTGTCGGAGGATCCTGCATGCTCACTGGATTCAATTTCTTTGCGCTACCCGGTGACCATGCGGGTAATAGTAAATGGGGACCCCATGTTGTTTGCCATTCTGGAGAGCTTAATAGACTACCTCCAGAGAGAGTTTCCTAGAGACTTCCAGGACCCAGGACTCTTTGGCTCTCCTAATGGCTCTACAGACACCAAGCAGTGCATCAGTGATTCACCTGGCTTGCCCACACAGGATTCGGGGCCCCCTGTCCACCGTTCCGAGGCTTCTCTCCCTCCCCACAGTGGAAAGTGCTGCTCACCACATCGTCATGAGAAGCGCCAGCATCCACTAGACCAACAGTGTGAGGGGCAACATGAAGACCCAAGCTACGACAGCCTTGCACATTTCCATTCCCCGAAAAAGTTTTCCCCCTTGCTCACATCGCCTGAAGACACCCCAGAGGAAGGAGTGCCGCCGGCCCCTCATCCATCACACAAAGCAGAGCAGTCATGGGCTGCAGTGGTGGTGGGGGATGTGCCCTGGAAACACAGGGAGACCCAGCTCCTGACCCCTCTCAGCCCTTCGTAGCAGCAGCCACATGGTCGGGAAGCTCCAGTGCACCCCTCTACCCCACAGGTGTCAGTCGCACTGCCATGATGCGCCAGATAAGTGTAGTCTCCCCAGTGGGAGAGATACGGGATAAGATCTACCCGAGGGCTCTGACTTACTTTCCTCTGCCGCGATCCGCTGGCCCTTGGCCTAGGTCCTGTTTTATTTTATTTTTTTCACTGTGGAAGATGATGCAAATGACCCCTGTTTCGGACGTCCGCCCTGAATGCTGTCGGCAGGACTCCTGGGGATACGGACTTTGACAGCGCTCCACCGTCATTAGACTAATTACTGCTATGCTCCCACCTTGCCAACGCTGGAACTTCGTGCTTATTGTGGAGTGGACGCTCTCTGCTTTTTTTTCTCCAGTCCCAACCAGAACTGCCTTACAGTGCTACTAAAATTGCGTAAACCCTATGGAGTGCTTTTCCTTTCTCTTAGAATCTCTCAGGCTCTTGGATATGTGTTTTACCCCTCTTAACTAGCCTTCTAGATAGCATGCTTGTTGTTTTTATGTGAGGTTAATATTTTAAATATCCGCTTTCCTTCCTTACAGGTGCCTGGTCGTTTTCTCTACCCCCATGCTACCAGAGCTACATGGGCGCTGCCTTCCCCTCTCTCTCGCTCCACATCCTGCCTTGGCACTGTATTGTAGTAGTGCTCCAACCCTCCCCAAGTCCAAGGCCTTTTCATGAGTTGAGAATCAGTGAACAGGCAGGGGGAACCCCGCGAATCCCTCATTAAACTCTATACCCATGCGGCCTGGGCCACCCTAATTTTTTCTTTTTCACACTTTGACTAATGAGCCTCCTGCCCAGATAGTGAGTGGGCCTTCCATCAGAGGACATCTGTGGAGCTGCCATGTATTTAGATGATCCCCCCTTATGATGGCAGATAAGACCCCCTCTCCTGCCTCCCCGTTATGATTTTTTTTTTCCCCACAGTGGGATGAGGCAGGATAGGCTTCCTGCAACAGTAGGGTGAATATGTTGCTCTTGTTGTGGCTCACCTGCTTTCTTCTTTCCCTTACCCCACGAGGGGGACTTAGGTGGCCTTGGCAGTGTGCCTGCTGGCCTCACTATTCCCTATGCTCAAGGTTTGCTCTTTTATGAAAGGCTCAATTGTAAATGGTTTAGGTTTGTTTCGGACCTGTTGCTGATATATAGGTATCTTGTTCTATGTTAATCGGGTTTTACATTGGTGCACTATCTTAACTGAAACTGTACGTTATAATAGCTACAGTCTGCAGGGATCTAATGGGAACTTCTTGGGGGAGAGGTTTGCCGCCCCCTCAGCCTTGACCACATTGTCTATCTGCTTTTCACCTAGCACCCTGCTCATTTTCAGAGACCATGGGTGACTTACATGCTTACATCTGGAATGTGCGGGACCCAAACACCCTGATAAAATGTAAACAGGTGCTATCCCATTTGAAAAGGCCACGCTGTCCTACCTGCAAGAAACTAAACTGACTGCACAAGACCATGATCAACTGAAAAGAGACTGGGTGGTTCAAGCATTCTCTGCCTCCCCCTCCTTCTCTAAGAAAAGAGGGGTGGCTATACTCCTTCACAAGTCCATTGTCTGGTCTTCCACTCAAGTCTGAATAGACTCCCAGGGTAGGTGGGTTTTAGTCCTGATGAATACTCCAGAGGACCCTCTGATTCTTGGATCTATCTATGCACCTAATGAAGACACCCCCACTTTCTTTCATGAGGTGGCCCAAGAACTGAACTCACTAGCCTCCAGACCCACACCAAGCATTCTGGGGGGGTGATTTTAACCTTGCCCTGGTACCTTTGCTAGACTGCAGTGCTCCATCCGCTAAGCAACATCCTAGAGGCTGGCTGGCACTGCAGCAGCTAATGACTGAATTGGGTCTGATGGATATATGGAGAACCTTACATCCCAGGGAAAGGAACTACTCCTTTATGTCATCGGTGCATGGGTCGCATAGTCATCTGGACTTCTGGCTGGTCTCTGAAGAGATCTGTCAGAGTGTAGTCAACTCCGAGATAATGCCCAAGGTCATCTCCGACCACGCTCCAGTTCACCTGCATATCCTATGGGGCCCACCATCTCCTAAATCAACCTCATGGAAATTAGACTCCCTCCTTCTTAAGGACCCTGATTTTACATGATGGATATGCTCAGAGATGATGCTTTTCTTGGCAGAGAACCCCCCCCACAGGACACCTCCCTGGGAACCACATGGGAGGTGCTGAAAGTCACCCTACGGGGTGCAATAATGGGACATGCCTCTAGGCAGCATAAACAGTGAGAACACCACTTAAAGTCCCTGGAGGTGCATTTAAAGACCTTAGAGTCCCAGGCCAAACACACTTTTAGCCTACAGCTGGGCTCCGCACTCACTAATGATATGCTTAGGATCTGCTTTGAAATTAATGACCTGCTGTCTCGTAAGGCTGAGGCTGCTGTGCTGCGGCTCCGCATCAGTACTGGGGAGGAGGGGAAAAAAGCTGTAAAACTGCTGGCTTGCCACCTATGTAAGCAGCGGGCTGATCGCCACATCCCAGGCCTAAAAGACCAGGCCGGCATAATCCAGACAAACTCTCAGCTAATCAACTCTATCATGAAGAAGTTTTATATAGCCCTCTACTCCTCCACCAGGGAGCAGGAGTGTGAAGCAGCTGCACCCTTTCTTTCTGCCCTACATCTCCCCACTCTCCAGCCCTCCCAGGCAGAGGACTTGGACCGACCCATTACACCTTCCAAGGTGAAAGCTGCTATCAAAGCCTTAAACTCAGGCAAAATCCCCAGGGGAGATGGTTTCCCCATAGAGCTCTGGCAACTCCTTGCCCCACAAATTGCCCCTTTCTCTTCTCATTATATAATGAGGCCCTCGACAACGGTTTCTTCCCCTCTTCCCTGTGGGAAGCCATCATTACTGTCTTCCCAAAAAAAGGCAAGGACTCCATGCTTCCCTCGAGTTATCAGCCAATATCGCTTATAAACATAGACAGCAAGATCTTTGCTAAAATCCTAGCCTCTAGACTAAATCAGCTGCTTCCCTCCCTCATTCACCCCTCATAGGTGGGCTTCATCCCTGGCCACTTTAGTCAAGATCATACTCGGTCCCTGGTTAATGTTATCCATCACACCCAGACCTTCCCTACTGCTGCGGCAATGGCCATAGACTTTGAAAAGGCTTTTGATTTCCTGGAGTGGGACTATTTGGGGCTGGTGCTTCAACACTTTGGCTTTGGGCCAGGTTTCACGGGTGGATACAAGCACTCTACCAGCAGTCTATGGCCAGCATCTGGACCAACATGGTGACCTCCCCCCATTTTCAACTGAGCAGAGGCACACAACAAGGTTGCCCACTGTCCCCTCTCCTTTTCTTCTTGGTGGTAGAGCCCCTAGTGGCTGCTATTAGGCAGCACCCTAGCATTAAGTGTACCATGATTAGGACTTGTTTATTCTCCACTTTTATGTACGCGGATGATCTACTGGTCCCAGTGGAAGATGTAACAGCTTCCATCCCTGCACTCCTCTCCCTCCTTGCGGAATTTGCAGACATGTCAGGTCTCAAAGTAAATAAATCCAAAACTGAAGTGCTTCCCCTAAATTCCAAGTACACCCAGAATATGATAGCCTGCTTGGGTCTCAAGTGGGTCTCAGGGGTTCTTGTTTACCTTGGCATACATATCTCCCCTGACCTTTCAAAAGTCTGGGATCTCAACATGAAACCTCTAGTCGCAGACCTTAGAACAGAGCTGGACAGGTGGTGAATGCTCCACCTTACTTTAGCTGGCAAGATTTCAGCCCTAAAAAACAATTTCAGCCCCTAAACCTTTGTACCCCCTCTCTCACATCCCCCTTGTCCCTCCCCCCCCCCAGTCAAATGGCTCCACATCATTGATAAGACCATAGAGAACTTCTTCTGGGAAAACAAGAAACCTCGGTACAATAGGAGTAAATTGCAGTCCCACTGGAAGGATGAGGGGGTGGGGCATCCTGTGGCTGGAAGACTATACGTGGGCCTATCTCTAGACCAATCCCTGAAGTGGTTCTCTGCCCTGTCTGCCAAATCCTCACAATGGTTACACATGTAAATATCCATCGCCCAGGTACACAGTCTTCCTATCTTAATTTACAACCCCCTGCCCAAGGCCCTGTGAGAACACCCTACGATTGCCCCAGCTGTCCAGCTATGGAACAAGGTACATGCCAGACTCAAGGCTGACCCCAGACCTCTATCTCATACTCCCATATTTGGTAAAAAACTCATCCTGGTCAATAGTAAACCCCTTTCTTGGCCTCAATGGGAGCATCAAGACATCCAGATAGTGGCAGATGTCCTGGACAAGACTGGACAGAGAGTTCAGTCCTTTCAGGAACTTGCCAACATGAAAGGGATCACCAAGAGAGATTTTTGGAGGTATCTGCAACCACACAGTTCACTGACTGACTATCTAAAAACCCTCCCTCCCTGCTCAACTAGTTTGCAGAAGCTTCCTGGCTGGCTCAAGGTTCCCAAGAGCCTGGCTAGCAAGACATACAGGGACATATGAGAGAGCACTCCCTCACAGTCTGGTGAATCTTAGTGGAAGTGGAAAAGGGTGCTGAACTTAGAGCTAGATGAGGCCCGCTGGTCTTTATGCTGGAAATTGGCACATTCAGACTACCTAGATATGTGCAGTAGACTTATCCAAAACAACATTTTGCACCATTGGTACAGGACCCCAGAGGTGTTGCATAAGGCTAAGCTCCTGAGTAACAACCTCTGTTGGAGATGTAATGCCCACCTTGGAGAGCTGTATCACATTCTCTGGCAATGCCCCCAACTGGCCCCATTCTGGCAGATGGCAGCTCAGCTAGCCTCCCAAGTCCTGGGCTGTGTGATCCAGCTAGACCCACAGGTATGGATTCTGGGCCTCCCTCCTCAAGGAACCCGACTAAAGTCCCAACAACTCTGCTGGCTTGTGCTTTTTGGCATCTCAGCCAAGCACCTTATCCTATGTCGCTGGAGAACCACTGAAGTCCCCTCTGTCCCAGAACTCCACCATGCACTTATGCTGCTGGCATCGCTTGACCATATGTCTTATGTGGTGATCAGCAAACTTGCTGTATATGCTGCCTGTTGGGCCCCCTTCCTCACATACCTGAAGCCATGGACTGGAATTGGGTGAGATTTGCATGGTCTGTGCTCTTTTTTCTCTCTATGCACTCTCATAGATATATCCTTGTAGTAGGCTAGTATCACCATGCACCCAGCCAGCAGTTTTGTACCACAATAGATGACTCACCATATCTAAACTCCCAGTTTCTAGATTTTGCCTCTATTTGATGTTTACTGTTTTATGCAGCAGGGAATGTACCCCACATAGCCCCATGGGGCATGGCCCAGACCCCTTAGTTACCCTGCTTCTTATTTTCTAGCTGAGGTGTATACTAGTGTGGCCGTCCCCTTCATAAGCCATGCTTCATGCCCTTTTGCTATTTCTGATGTATTGTACTACCTAATAGAACATAGCTATATCTGTATGCTTGCTCTTTCTCTGCTAGCACCTTGAATGTCTTGTTTTCATGCAGTATTTGTATGTTTGTGTGGAAAACTTAATAAAGATTATTAACTGAAAAAAAAGAGCTTCTTGCTACTGCTGATGAAGAATCTCATCCAGAAAGCAGGAACAAAAGAGACTGCTTCAGTGTGCTGGCCCCTATATACCCCTGTCACTCCTCCCCTCTGGCCATAGACTTGCCTTGCTCCCACCTCCTGGCTTCTTGACCTGTTCAGATGTGTCAGGGAAAGCGGCCACAGACAAATGGTTGCTTGTTACAAGGTTCCTTTTGGGGGCTGTCTATTCTATTTATGTGTAAGTATGCTAGTTGCATGCTAATTTCCTTTTAATTTCTTTTCAGTTCAATGTTTTATAACTTAACAGGATCTGTGTGGGGAATTTAGGTCAGAAATGCAAAGAATTTAAACTTTCTGGAAAGTTCATGTGGGGTAACTTTGCAAAGCTTTGTGAAGTTTGCACCTCCAGCACTAACTTTGCACTTCATCACTCTTCCCCATGTCACAAAGTTTTGCCAGGCAAAGTGACACTCTGCCTGGTGAAGTCTATGTGTAGTGTTAACTTCTTTGGCAAGTACACTGGTGAAGTTTCCACTATGCCTAGACTTTGCTGGGAGAAGTGGCCCTTCACCTGGTGAAAACATTACAAAGTTGGCACTTTGTGCTACGCAAAGTCAACAAACTTTGCAATGCACTATGCAAAACAGAGTTTTGGATTACCCACGTCTAAGTTAGATAGAACTGGTTTTGTTGATCATCTTTCATCTATTAAAAAATGTAAAGTGTGTTGGCCAGTGGCATAGAGGGCAAAGGCGCTGTGCATCTCGCATCCTGTCATGCTGGTGACCCATGCTCGGGAGCAGACACGGTTCTTCAGGGGTCAGCAAGGGAGGGAAAAGATTAAGCATCCAGAGGACTGCTCTCCTCTCCCAGGGAGGGTGGGTTGTCAGTCCTACCAAATGACTGCCACTAGGTGAAGGCCTGCCGGTAATGCAGGTCTGGGATGACAATGATGGGAGGGTGCTGCAGGACTCTGCAGCATGCACACACCTCTACATGTGCATGCTGAAGTGAATGCCCCAGCAATAGGGAGGGAGAAAATAGAAAGGGGCACTAGCAGGCTTCATGAAACCCTGGCCATGCTCCTGACTACAGCGCCACCCTGGCTATTTGGATTATTCATTGGGGGAGAGGACAGCCCTCCCCTCCCTGGCCCTGCCACGAGGGGAATCTGTGGGGGAGTCAGCCTGGAGGTGGAACCAAGTTGGAGAGCCATGTGGTCAAGGGTGGAATTGAGCCCCCTCAAGTGGGAGAGCCGAAGCCCTGCCTGCTAGCCTCCCACCAGGGAAAAAGCAATATGGGAAAAAATAAAATAAAAAAAAATAAAGCAACCTTTATTGTTCATTGATACCATAAAAAAGCGAAGAAATTCAAAGTTAAGGATTAAAAATGTGAGATCTACATTTATTCCACTGCTTATGATCTTAACTCAATGCATTGCATGATGCCTAGGTAATTGTTTTGTGATAATACAATGCACTACACTTTTAAAGTTCATGGGTAACATGACAACTGGTTATTATAGGATCATTGGAATTAGGAATGCCCCTCGAGAATGTCCACTACTTACCAGCAGCTGCAGGCTGAAATTCTACTTTGTCTCACAAAATCATCAAATTTTTTTCTTAAGAGTTACCAATGTCTTCCTTGCAATCACATTGGATGGTAACTGATTCCACAATGAGACATCTATTTGGCTGAACCAGTGACTTTTCTTTTCAATCTTAAGGAATTTCCCTTTTAACCTTCACAATGCTGTAGGCTTGTACATACGGCCAGAATTTAAATATATTCTAAACATATTCAGCACTCAAAGGGTTACCCGATAATTGTGAGCTCTAGCTGAGAAACTACTTTTGCTGTGTTTAAGCCCAAAAAAGTTTGTGAGATTATCATTATTATTGCCTTGTATGCATTGAAGAGATCTCCTCTCAGTCCTCTATATTCAAGTTTATAGAGACAGAGTTCTTCTAGTCCATGTTCATGTGAAATTCCTCATCCTCTTGATAGATTTTGTGAACTTTTTTCTGTTCTATCCTTTTTATCTTGGTGATCAGTTGTGGGGCCCATACCTAACTACATTATTCTAATTGAGATCTAACCAAGAATTTTTATAGGGGTATCATAACTTCCCTGTTCCTGTCTACAACGTTCCTTTTAATACTGTAAGTTATATTTACTCTTTTTGATAACAGACTCACACTGTGCTGCTGATTTAAAGTTAATAGAGATAGGCACCCCCGAGGTCTTTTTTTACAATTAGTTTATTTTATGCTACTTCCATTTAAAGTATACAATGCCATGTTATTGTGCTGCCAAAATGTACTACCGTGCACTTGTCTGAATTAAAGATTGTTATAGCCTTCTTTGGCCAACCTGAGATTTTGTTTAACTGGTTTATAATATCTGGTCATGAGTATCAACAATAAGTCCAAACTTAACATAACAGACAGTTGTAATGGTCAACTGATTTCTCAAACCAAATATATTAAATCTATTATAGTTTTCTTTGGCTGTAATGGACAGAAACATTGCTTATCATGGACACTGTAAAGTATTTATGGGCATTTCAGGTGAATTTTGGGGAGGGTAGACTGCTCTGAGATGGTGGGTAAAGTTAGCAAGTTTACAACTGAGATGCAGGAGATACAGGAATTCAATTACTTACAAAATAATTCTCCACAAGCTGCATTAACTTCTTTAGTTGATTAAATCCATTAAAAGAAAATGATTTTATGTTTCAACAAAACACAATAACAATTGCCTTTTTCTTACAGTCCTGAAACCTCAGCAGTCAACCACTAGATTTATTGTTGTCTTATTATATTCAGAAGTGAATTTCCTTAAGAAAACTTATGCTGTCTGGCATTAACATGTTTGTAAATAACGAAAGAATACAGAGACACATTTGATAGGAAAGATTTGTGTAATCATTTAAGTTTTACACTCGATTCTCTTTCATTCGATGTCCCGCTCACTCACAGACACTTTAAATACTGTATTGGCTCTGACTCCATTGGATATAACAGACTTTTTATTAGCGAAGTGCTGGCAGATTTTTAAGAACCCATCTGGTCATTGCTGCCAACCCAGTGTGGCCCATTGCCACCCCCCCACCCCATCACTGACCTCCCTGTGTGCCCCACTCCCACAATTCCCAGGTGGCCTACTCAGTCCCCCACTGCTAAACATTTGAGTTAACAATTAGACAAAATGTTAGACTGTTTTTTACATATTTTTATATAAAAAGTTGAGTTACTTATCTGTACCAAGAGCCAGCCAGCTGATCGCAAACCCAACCCCCAACTCCATCATCTGATCCAATACAATCACCCCAACACCAACCTTATCCTATCATCTGATGCAATTTTCTCCTCCAACCTTATCATTTAATGGAAGGCATATACTCCCCCCATCACCACTGTCCCAAATATAGAAGGCAGAGACAGAAGCAATTAGAGCCACTAGAAAAGCCTGGGGAGTGGACTTCCAGAATTAGAAAGGCAACAGCCCTAGTTGTCACACAGAGAGCAGTTTCTCTTTAATGATGTACATATGATTTAAAACAGTTGAATATACATGTTCACCATAGCATCAAAGAGAGCTTTTCTTTTTGAAAATCCAATAATAACAGGACTATCTTGCTAACACACAAAAGGGGGGTTGTTTGCAGGTTATTTTTTTGATCACGCAGTAGTTCACTCTGAGTGACCCCTAAGTGGTATATCATGCCTTCCCTTCCCATACTTCACTGACATTTTATTCAAGAGACAAGCACTAAGCAGTCAACACCCCAGCTAGCAGAAAGAAATTAAGGCAATAAGCAGCACGTCAACATGCACTGAAATGCTGAACCTCCTAAGTAAAGCAGCACAGGCACTGAGCTTTCATTTTTAAGTTTGTTGTGCAGCAGTGTACCTGTATCTGCTGATCTTGAAGGTCTTACTAAGGAACATACTAAGGCAAGTAAGGAGTGAGAAGGCATAGTTGCCCATAAATGTTCCTGTAACTAAAATGGGTAATACTGTTGTATTCCACCGGAAAGAATGTAACTGTCCATATGGTTCTTAAATTCATCTCTAGTTTTACTGATGAACACCTCAAGTGGCAAATTATTCCAGGGGTTAGCCATCCAAAGGGTAAAAAAAGTATTTTCTTGATACAGTTTTGAAGGGTCTACCAATAATCTGAAGAGGGTGCCCCCAGTGTCCCTTAAATTGTTTTTGAAATCAATGCCTAGTTCAGACATATGGAATGGGTCATTTATGATGTTATATAGTAAAAGTAAATCTCCTCTTAGTCTTCTAGTTTCAAGGGGTATGAGGTTAAGTGATTTTAAATGCTCTTTTTAAGTTACAATTTTTAGACCAACAATATATTTGGTGTATCTCTGCTGTACCCTCTCTAACTGTTTGCATTCAGACTTTCTGAATGGACACCACAACTGAGAGGCATACTCCAGTTGTGGGCTTGCATAAGATCAAAACAAGGGCATCAGAACTTTTGCATCTCTAGAGTTGATATTACGCCTTATAGACCAAATAACTCTGTTAGTCTTATTTATTGCTTCATTTATTTGCTTAGTACTACTTAAATCCTGAGATATACTGTATACACTCCCAAATCCTATTCATTACTGGTAGTGCTAAAGGTTACAGCTCCCATCATGTACGAAGCGTTTGGATTAAGATGGCCCAGGTGCATTACTTTACACTTGTCCAAGTTTAGCTTAATTTACCATGTACTGACCCAGGCAAATATTTTATCTAGGTCACTCTGTATTTCAAAGGCTGGTTCTGCTGTTTTACAAGGGCCACCTGTTTTGACATCATCTGCAAGCATTAACTGAGGGTGATAAAGTGTCTTTGGTCATGTCTGAAATAAATACCTGAAACAGTGAGGGTCCCAATACAGAGCCCTGTGGTACCCCACTAGTCACTCTGCTAATGTTTGATAAGTAGTCATTTATCATAACTCTCTGAGTTCTATTAGCTAACCAATTTCCTATCCACCCTACAATAAGCTTATTGATAGTAGTGTTTTTTTAATTTTTCCATCACAGCCCAGTGTGACATTAAATAGAAGGTTTTGCTAAAATCAAGAAACACTACATCACATGATTTCTTTTTGTTCAGTAATTTACTAATGTTTTAATAAAACAGATTAGATTTTTAAGGCATCCTCTTCCTGAGTTGCCGAGGGAAGTGAAGTAGTTGGCATTGCCGCTGGCATGGTGCTTGCTCAGATGATCTGACCATTTTACTGTTTGATGTTTTCTAGGTTCGCCGGTCTGGTGGGCATTTGGCTTCTGATGTGCATCACTATGCACTGTCTCCAGAGTTCTGAGCTGGGCCCACCTCCCAAATGCTACCATCACCAACCACTGCCATGCCAGCCTAGTCTAATCCCTAACAGTAACACATCATAGTAGAAGCAGTAGTGAATATTTTTATTTTTATACAGGTAAACACTGGTACAAAACACCATTAGGGCTAAAACTGCCCTATTTAGGGATACAGGAGATTGTTTAAGGAAAGGCACACTAAGCTATAACTTGTTTCCAGATGCAACCTGGGAGCACAAGGCAGTTAAGTGACTTGCTCAGGGTCACACAGTATGCAAGTGGGGCTGTGGGATTCAAACCCAGGTCTCTAGGTTTGCAGTTCAGTGCCCTTAACCACTACGCTATACTGCCTCCAAGAAGGTTCTGTTGAAACACAAATTTTCAAACACAAAATGATCATTACCAACAACTAGAAGGGAAAGAAGAAGGTTCATTTGTTTGATGTTTCACTGTGTAGCAGGCTGCATTTGCAGAGGTCTATTTCTTCTGATTTAAACCCTATTTGGTGTGATTTAACAGGGGCTGTTTCCTTGAATCAGATACCTATATATTCTAATTTCAAGCCTATTTTGATGTGTTGTTGGTGAAAATGTCTGAATTGGAGACCTGTTTCTTTTGGTAGCAAACCTATTTTGGGGGGCTTTGAGTAGAATTGTGATTCATTTTTGCTGGCTTCACTAGCTGCAGAGGTTAATGCATAGTGGGGGAAGGGTGCTAATGGTCTGGCCAGGTCTCACTCAGCTAGGGAGGCAGAGCTGAATCAGGTATGGTGTCAGTTGCTTTGGCTTCTCTCAGAAGGAACTAGAAGGGAAAGGATCAGATTTGTTACAGTACAGTAGCTTCTTGTTGTTTTTACATTGTTTCTTGTGGATTTTACTTGGTAGAAGGTTATTTCTTTTCTTTCTTACTACTTCTAAGAGGCTAGCAGGGTATTGTTTTGGGGCTGTTGGAATTTTGAAAACTGTTTTGGTGGCTATAAGTGGGCTCATTTGTTTGATGTTTCACTGTGTAGCAGACCGCATTTGTAGAGGTCTATTTCTTCTGATTTAAACCCTATTTGGTGTGCTTTAACTGGGGCTGTTTCTTTGAATCAGAGACCTATATCTTCTAATCTCAAGCCTATTTTGATGTGTTGTTGGTGAAACTGTTTGAATTGGAGACCTGTTTCTTTTGGTAGCAAACCTATTTTGGGGGCTTTGAGTAGAATTGTGATTCATTTTTGCTGTCTTCACTAGCTGCAAAGGTTAGTGCATAGTGGGGGGAAGGGTGCTAATGGTCTGACCAGGGGCCTCAGCTACCTGATTGTTTCTGAAGACTTGGGTTGGTTCCACCCCCCCAAAACCTCACCCCATCTGCCCCTGGTCCATGATTTCCTTTATACCAGGGGTTCTGACATCACTTCCTCAAATGGGCAAAAGATATGCATCAGTCATAGTAGAAGCAGACATCCAGGAAAAGAACAGCAGTGAGTGAATAGCTGATTGCTATCCCAGTGGAAGGGAAGTAACTGCAAATCTAGGAGCTTTTATTGTTACTTCTTTGCATTGCTATTGCATTGTGGAAAGGAGGAGTAGAAGTTTGAAGAAGGTTGTGCAATAGCTACTTAAAGTCTTTTTTTGAGTTTGGATAGGAAGGTTAGGAATATAAAAAGCAGTTGCCCAATCTATCTAAATGTGTACAACAAAGGGGGTAAGGGAAATTGAGAAAAAAATGTTTTGCACTGATGGGGGGGAAGGGAGACTTGGGGGAGTGTTTGGTATCCTGCATCTGGAAGGGTGGTGGGTTGTTGGTGGGCAATGACAGCAATGGGTAGGGTGGTAGGCTGCAACAACTGCGGTGCACCAATCTTTCTAAAAATTGCCTGGAGTGTGGGAGGATGTTTAGTGTGCAACCACACAGAGAAACTCAGAAAGGAAATAGAGGGTCTGCAGGAGGAACTAAGACAGGCAAGGCAGACTGGGGGTGGGTTTAGCCCAATACTGGAGGGAGGAAGAATGGGAGATGAGGGAGGGTGATTTAAGCCAACAGTGGTGAAGAGAGGGTCAGAAGAAGGGAAGCAGGGACAAGGGGGCCCAGGCCAGGAAGAACGATTGCTAGGGAAACCAGGTCAGGAGACAAAAGACAATTGGAAGGAGGAGATAGGGACTTGTGAGGGGAGGTAAAGGAGTGGCAAAAGTCATGGAGTGGAAAGGAGAGAAAAGGTTACAATGAAGAGAGAGAGAGTGGGCATTTGTGAAGGGTCTTCAGAAAATAGTTTTGCACTGCTAGAGAGGAAGAAGGTGGAGGAGGGAAATGTTGAAATTAGAGGAGTAATTGATAAATGCCTGGACCAAACCGGAGCAGGGGGAAGTTCTGCTGGGAGAATTGCAACGGGGGCAAAAGGGGGAAATAATGTGCAGGAGGAAGAAGAGGAGCCAGAAATGAGAGAGAGAGAGATGAATGGAAGCAAGCAGGGAGTAAGAGTGGTGGAATCTTAGTGCTGGGGGACTCAATACTAAGAGGAGTTAGGTGGGGTAGCAAGGGGGAGAGGCACAGTCGCATTTGGGTGGAGGCCATGCCAGAAATGACAGCGGAAAAGGTGGGACAATCTGTTCTGAAATATGCTAGAAGGGGTAGGGACAAGCCTCATTTAATTATACATCTTGGGACAAACGACCTGGCTGACAAGACAGTAGATATAGTCCAGAGGAGGTTTGAGGAACTAGGACAATTATGTAAGGGGGGCAGGTAGATCAGTAACTTTTTCAGAGATACTTCCAGTTCCCAAGGCAAGCATAATAAAGCTGAGAATAGAGGAATTTAACAGATGGCTAAGAACATGGTGTTGTGCTAAAGGGTATGGGCTGTTGGGGGGTTGGGAGGGACCTGGGAGGACAGTAGTCTCTATGCCAAGGACAGACTACACTTCAGTGAGGAGGGAAAGAAACTGTTGAAACAGAGGATGGAGGAGTACATAGAGGAAGTAGGGAATTTAAACTAGGAGCAGGGGGTGGCAATTGGGCAAGAGACATGCAGAGACCACAGGTTGGGAAATCATATGAGCTTACCTCCATAACAGTGACAAAGGACAAATGGCAAGTACTATTGCTGATGCTAGTAAAGGAGGGCAGGATGGGGGGGGAGGGTGGAAGGTGGTTACCCTTAATGCTAGGAGCCTTGGGAGGAAAACTACAGAGATACAGGTGCTCACGACAGAGGGAGAGATGGACATTGCAGCCATCGCAGAAACATGGGCCACTCAATACAATGACTGGGACCTGTCTGTACCAGGGTACAGGTTATTTTGTAGGGACAGGGTGATTGGAAAAGGAGGGAGTGTGGTACTATATGTGAAGGAAGGACTGAAGTGTGTAAGGGAGGAAGGGGAGGAGGGTAGTACGGAGTCAATCTGGATGCAAATCCAGGATTCCAAGAATAGGATTCTTAGAATGGGAGTGGTGTACAGGCCACCATCTCAGATGGAGGAGTTAGACAGGGAACTAGCAGGACAGATCAGGAGGACCTGCGAGAAGGGTAATGTGGTGATTGTGGGGGGACTCCAACATGCCAGGAGTGGACTGGAGTACCCCAACAACCAGGAACAGAAGGGAGAAGGTACTGCTGGATGCCTTCTAGGACAGCTTCCTGCTGCAAATGGTCAGTGAACCAACCAGGTTAGGGAATAACCTTGACCTTGTGCTGGCAAATGGGGAGTTTGTGAAAGAACTTACAGTGGAGGAACCACTGTCAGGGAGTGACTACCACTCAGTATGGCTCACATTGGATATGGGCAAGGAAGGGAGTGGAATCTGGCACAAGAGTGCTGGACTTCAGGCGGGCCGACTTTGGGAGGATGGAGGAAGTGGTAAAAGGGTACCTGGCTAGAATTAAATCTAGTATGGACACTAACCAGAGGTGGGAGCTCATAAAGCTGGGGATAGTGGAGGCAACCAAAACCTGCTGCAAGCCCCAGAGCAAGAAGGCTAAGGCTAAGAAACCGAGCTGGTTGAGCAAGGAGATCATGGAAAAGGTAAGGAGGAAAAGAGTTGCTAAACCTCACTTTCAGGTTCTTGACAATATTGGGAATGCAAGTAATCACAGTCACGTTGCATTAGAGTAATAAATAAGTTTATTACTACCAAAAGGATAAATCACTGTTGCCCTAAGCAGTTCTTACCAACACGAGCCGGGAGCCAATGCTAAACGTTCCCTATACCTTGAGGTTTCTCTGTGTCTCTTGGGGTCTCTCCTGAGGTCTCCGAAGTATAAGACTTGTGCATTACATTATATATCTATGATAATTACTATGGTTACTGTAAGATAGAAACATTTCTTGTTACAGAGATGAGCCCTATTGGCTAAATTAGAGGTGGCTCCACGGTCCAAGATAACATTATACAATTCTGTAAAGTCATCAGTTTGAGAACAAAAGAGTTCTTATACAGAGTCTTACATAACTCAGTGTAGTAGTACAAATCACCAGAAGGTGGCAATGCCATCTTACATATTATAATTATTCCAAGGACACAGGTGTTTTGGCATCTTACAAGTAAGAAATACACAGAAAATACAAAGCAGAATATATGTATTAGCAAGCAAAGCGTATTACAACAATATGCATTCATATCCTGACATCTACTGTTGTAAGGTAGATGCCCTTAGCCCTATATGTTAGTATAACATATGCTTAAGTGCTAGCTGTCTACAGTGTACCTCTGAGGGTACCAATTAGGGTGCAGGGACCTCATGTAATATTCCCCCCTTGTTGCCTCCAAGGGCAACACAGGCAAATGTCTGGGGAAAGGACAGGAGCAGTGGTCGTTTACAAACCCGATATGCAAGCTTTGTAAAGGAACTCAAGCTGCTCACGGAGTTGGCGCAGTGTGCGCCGTAGGCAGCAAAGCATAATAATCAAAATGAAGATTATAAATGCTTGTATAATAACAAAACCTTTAAAGGTAATTTCTAACCAGGTGTTAGTCAATGCGTCATTCATATCACCATCATTAATCAATGCGAGAACAGCTTCATTGGCTTTAGTCATAGTATTGCTGATGTGGATGAGGTGTGTGTCTTTCCTGTCTAAAAGTGATTTTAATGTGAGTGTGAGTGGGTCTATGGGTACATTAAAATATGGTAAGTATTCAGACAGTGTGAGCAGATAATTGGGGTTACCATCAATAATGTCTGCATCTAGGAGTTGTATGGGGGTTATGACGGTATGTCCAATGACAGTCTTCTGGTGGGGAACAAAACAGAAATTGGGGTAATCAATAGCACATGTAACAGATCCATAAGTATGTGACTTGTAGTTGGTTACCACGCAGTACTCTCCATCGGAATTGTACTGTGAGCGCACAGTAGGGAGTCTCAACTTTTGCAACTGGACAGGGCAGGTGTAGGTCGTCTTCGAAATCCGTGTTGACCCTCATCACGATATGAACTCAGCTCAGCAGCGGAGACTGAATTCAGGGATTGCCAAAGCCTGTAAGAGGTAAAGTGTCCTGCACTACAGCTTGACTGTTGTGAGGCACTTCCCACCCGCACCACCCTCCCAGTGTCGGAGCTTCATTTATTGCTGCTGGCAGGTCACATGTTACATCACGTGACCTACCTCCTTTTTACTAAGTGTCCACTTTCCCATTTGCAGCTTATAGACACCTACCACTATGGGTCACTGCACTCTCCA
Organism: Neoceratodus forsteri; assembly: GCA_016271365.2. Taxonomy (NCBI): domain Eukaryota; kingdom Metazoa; phylum Chordata; order Ceratodontiformes; family Ceratodontidae; genus Neoceratodus; species Neoceratodus forsteri. The sequence continues at coordinate 777,855,075 of CM028137.1, forward strand.
CTCTAGCTCCTCTTTTAACTCTCTACCCCTCCTAGCCACTGCTTGAAAGCTGACCCACTAGAGGTCATTGCGGTTCCCTTTGAATCATTCTACCATCTACTCTCCTCACTCCTCCCATCAGCTTATCACTAAGCATCTGCCAGGTATCAATCCTGGTACCCTTTTGTCCAAAGTCTACTGACTAACCACTAAGCCAATGAACCAGGCCAACATCCACCTCTACTTTCAAACTCTTAACCCTTCCTCCCTCCTTCTCTGAATTAAAAAAACTTTCTACACTCTGTCCCTGAGCTGTGCTCAAACCCAATACCCTTGTAGTCAGAGTCAGCAGCTCTGCCTCTGGACCACATTGCCTACCTATTTTAGTCCTACTTTCTAAGCCTTTTAATCTCTTACCCCCCCCACCTGCCAAAATATAAGTTTACCACTTCTCTCTTGCTGCCTTTGAACCCTGCACCCTCACTTCCAAAGTCAGCAATCCCACCACCCAGCTAGCACACCTGTCTATTATTACTGCAGGATTTCAAAACTCTAAAAATGCTCTAACCCTCAGACACTGCTAAAGTGTTATCTGAGTGCCTCAGCGGACCTTGAACCCAACTCCTTGCTGCTACCCTGGTCAAGGCTTGAACCTACTACTCTGTGCATTTCAGGCACCAACCCTGCCACAACACCATAACAGCAACTAGGCTTAGAAGTGACCTTTCACTACTATCTCCCCTCTATCATCCTAGTACCCCATTCGTTCTTCACTTCAGCTCCCCCACCCTTACCGAATATGCATGTACACCCCCTGCTCACCAGCCTCTCTCTTCTCCTCCTCCTCCTTCTTTTGCCTTCCACCAACCCTATTGTCCCTATTAACCCTCAGCCTCTCTATTCCAGTGTTCCTACCTACCTCCTGTCTTCCCCTCCTCTACCACTGCTCCTCCCTCCCTCCTCCTCCACACACCCCATATGCTCCTCTTCACCTCACCCCCATCCAGACATTACCTTTCCTCCCCAGCTCCCTTGCACTTCTGATCACACAAGCCTTCTCTGCCTGTGCATTTTTACCCACCCCTGTTCTACTAAACCCCCTTCCTCAACCATTATCACTCCCGGCGTAAACTCTCCATCTGGCACCCTCTGACCAGAGCACTTCTCCTCCTTCTACTCCTAACAGGAACATACATCCCAACCCAGGCCCTGCCCTCCCACCCACCCACCCGGCCCATTGGTCTTCAAATAGCCTCCATGAACATATGCAGCCTGCTGAAGAAATTTGACACCCTACAGTGCTGGGCCTTGGCTCATCAACCAGACATCATAGCCCTGGTTGAAACATGGCTGTCCAAATTCACCCCTGACTCATTTGTTTCCCTCCCAGGCTATACCTTATACCGGGAGGACCGGGTAGGCAAGCGAGGGGTGGCTGCTGCAATCTACACTAGGGACAATACTTGGACGCCTCCCCACCCCTGCCCTTGTAAATGGGGCCCAGGCTCTACCTCAAACTCACCCCAGACCCTCTAGGAGCCCTCTCTATCTCACCACAGCTTACTTCCTCCAAAGAACCAGCACCCAGCCCTGGTATCTTTAGACGACTACCTGGCAACCCTCCACCATAAGGCAGAGCAAATCCTAGTTGGGGACCTTAATGTAAATTGGCTCAGTACCTCCTCATCTGCGATCAGAGACTCATTTGCCGCCCAAGACCTGACGCAACTCGTCACTCAGCCCACAAGAATAAACCCTAAGAGAGGTACCAGCACCCTTCTGGATGTTATTATAACTAACTGACCCCATAAAATCCAAAACATCCAGGTCCTCCCAGACTCCCTAAGTGACCACTCTCATATCCTATTTCATTGGGCTGTCTCCAATCCCAAACCCAAAGCCCAGACCACCCTCTGCAGGCGCCTCCGCCCTGGTGGGCTGAAAAAACTTAGAGTATTCCTCACCCAGATAAACTGGTCCCCCATTCATCATGCTACTGACATTGACACTGCCCTCACCTTCTTCACTCACACCTTCAACATGGCCTGTGATCTCTTTCGCCCCTCACAAAATCCGGTCCAAAAACAGAATGCACCCTGGGTTAGCCCGGCCCTTCTACAATTACTAAGGAATCGGGATAACCTCTGGCACCTTGCCACTGAAACGGGTCGTCTGTCTGATAGGCAGGCTTACAATGCAGCCCAGAATAAGTGCTCATGGGCCATCAGGAAAGCCAAGGCCGACCATTATCAGGCCTCCCTTACCTCCTCCTGGGGCTCGGCCCAGACTTTCTGGGATAATATTAAGCAACTTAAAGGAAAAGCTCGCTCCCCTGCCCCATCCCAGCTCACTAGAAATGGCACTACCACCACCGAGTGTACCACCATAGCTACTTGGTTCAACACCGCTTTCACTGACCTTAGCCCAGTCCTCCCTAGTAATTTCTTTGATCCTCCCCCCAACCAACCTCCCCCTATCCTCCAGCGCCCCAGCTTCCACCTGCGCAAGATTTCCACCCAGGAAGCCATACCCATCCTAGTCAAAGCTTTGAATGGCAACAGTCCCGGCAATGACTCACTGGACCCCAGTATCCTCAGGCTGGTGCTAGATGAAGTCCTTGCCCCACTCACCAGCCTAATTAACCAGTCACTCTGCCTGGGACAATTGCCCACAACATGGAAAACAGCCATTATCACACCAATTCACAAAGGGGGCGACAGGTCATCGGCCAACAACTACTGGCCAATCTCCATCCTCCCCCCCATCTCTAAAGCCCTGGAGAAAGTGGTGGCCATTCAAATCACTGATTATCTGGCTAAGCATAACATTCTATGCCCAGAGCAACATGGCTTCCGTGCTGGTCACAGTACCAGCACTGCCCTAATTGAATTCTCCAACTTCCTACACTCCTCCTTGGATACCTGCTCCTAGCTGGTGCAGTGTTCATAGACCTCTCAAAGGCCTTGACACCATCTCCCATCCACTTCTGCTGAATGCACTCTGCCACACTGGTCTCTCGGCTGGCCCTTAGCATGGTGCACAAGCTATCTTGACTCCGATCGCAGTGTGTAAAAATCAATAACACTCTCCAATACCCATCCCATTCACTCTGGGTCCCCAAGGCTCCATCCTGGGCCCCTTCTCTTCTCACTCTATCTGAACACCCTGCCCAGTGCTTGCCCTGGCAAAATCCTACTGTATGCAGATGACGCTGTCCTTTTTGCCACCCACCGCAATCCCATCTCCCTCCAGGACACCCTACAGCAGTCTTTCAACAGTGCCGAAGCCTGGTTTAAGGAGTGCAGACTCGTCATCAATCTTAAAAAGACCAAAGTTATGCTCTTTTCCCAACCCCAAAACAAAGCTAGTAACCACCCACTCTACATCCTTCCAAGTACCAATCAGCCACTGGAACAAGTCTGCTCCTACAAATACCTTGGGGTTACCTTCGACTCAGCCCTCACATTTCACAACCACATCGATGCCCTAACATCCGCCACTAACATACGGCTGGGCATTCTCTTCCGCCATAGAACCTGCCTTCCCCCAAATGCTCTCTGGCTCGCTGTTACATCATCCGTTCTGTCCCTTGTAGACTATGGCCTACCAGTGTATGGTGCTGCCGACACCACTGCACTCAAAAAAATTCACTTAACCCTGAACAAAGCCTGCAGATTGATTACTGGTGCCCCCAGGCTCACTCACACCTGTCAACTGTATGTTGAGGCCAAATTGCTTACCCTGGATGAACGGCTCCAATACCAAACCTATCTCCTCACAAAAAAAACCTTACTCGGGCTCTCCCCCCTGGGGTAACGGCATCTATCCACCAGAGCCCTTCCACTATTGCAACACTGTCTTCCAACAAGACCACTCTAATGGTCCCCAGATCAAGAACCAGCCATGGCCAGAGGTCCTTCTGCTATAGAGCCCCAACCTGGTTTAACTCTCTCCCTGCCCCCATCTCCAATGCCACCACCATCTCTAAGTTCAAAACCACCCTTCGAAACCACATCATCAACACTCGTAACTGCTCCTGTCTCTGAAAGTTGCCTCCACCTCTACTTCTCTTGACAACGCCCTCTGGGCGGCTCTCCACCTAGCCATCCCCACCACCACTTCCCTGTACACCATGCTTATGTTTAACCTGGCCAGTACCAGCTGTTTCAGTGTTTACCTACTAGATTGCTCACTATTGATACCAACTTGTGTTAACCTGTTCTCAACTTACATGTACCCTGTAACCCAAATGTATTTGTCTGACCACAATGTGACGTGGCGCCTCTGTTGAACGCCTATTGTTTTTGCAAACCTATGCTATGTAACCAAAAACACAATGTATGTCTTTATGTGATGAAGTACCTTGGAAATGAGCCTCTGGCTCAAAGGTTGTAAACTGATTTTACAAATAAATAAAATAAATGATCGGTAGAGCTTATCTGGAACCAGAGTTGAGTCAAAGGAGTCGGTACCATTTGCTATGATTCATCATCCATGGTGAAAGTCCAATCAATGCTGTCTGGAGAATAACCACAAACAGGTTGAATAACATCAAATACATCACATCGGCACAAGTAAATATGATGCTTTTTCGTACAGCAGTCCATGTGCGGAGCCACCCAGACGTTCAGGAAAGGATGGTAAACCAGTAGAGGCGGTAGATCCAGGCGTTCTCTGTAGATGTCTTCATCCAAATGCCCAATGGAGTGAACCAATGCAAGCTTGTCGAACAAAGCTGTAGTGGGATCAAAGCACGGTAAAGAGACAGTAAAAGAAACAAACATGGTATCTGTAATGGAACATTTCTTAGCAGCGAAGCAAGGACCAGTATTAGGGTGTCTGATCACAAACCCTAAATTCCTAGCTGTAGAAAGAGTAATTGTGAAAGTTTGTTGCATACAGATAGAAAGACAGCTAGGGGTTTTACATCGTGGACATTACCATTTGGAGATGCATCTGTCATGTATAATATCAGGGATTCTTCCAGATTCTAGATCACGGAAGAGATTGTTGATGGTAGTGATAATGTATGAGCCATATGCGAGCAAAGTATTTCTCTAGCAATGTATTGTTTATCTGCTTCTGTATGAGTGCGTTAATCTTATCTTTTGAATCAGTGAATGCCTTAGCAATGTTGTGCATGTTGTATACAGTGTATCTTTCTTCCTGACTAAGGCCATCCACATCATGCAATAATGGGGGTAGTATGTTGTTGACCAAACCAGTGGAGAACTTGGCAGAATGAGCTTTGATAGCAGCAATGTCTGCTTTATTCCAAATAGACATAGCTGTACCAAAAAGGCCTGTGACAGTACCTGTTGCACCTGTAACATCAGAACTGTCAACTTCACGTGTTTAACGCTTACGAGATAGATCATCAGCAGAGGGCTTTCTCCTGAAGTTGCCTCTGTGTTCAGTAGAATGTACCCCGGAAATAAAGTCTTGAGTACGAATCTGAAATGCAGCTAAACTATCAAGCAATAATGTACTATAAAATGCTAAAGTGTTAGTATTGTGACACATACCAAATTCTTTCATATTCCAGTAAGTAAGATTAAACAAAACAGGTATATGCATAAACTGTAAGTTATTAATTAAAGAACCTGGGAGGGCAGTGGCTGTTAGGCCACTATGGGGACCAGGGGTATGCGTTGGACATTCCAAAAGCTGTTTATCAGTGGGTGATAACACAGAGAGGTACATGGCTACAGAAGCCATGTGGTGTATAGCACAAAATTTCCGAGCAGCATCTCTGGATAAAGAATTACAGTATGAAGGATCAATTACTGCAGTTATGTTGTACAAACCCAAATGTCTTAATGCAGTTTGTAAGAAGGACATCTAACCATTTGGGGATAATTTAGCATTGAGTCAACCTTGGAAAGTTCCTTTGGAGAGTTTGGCCACAGGGAGAATTTGTCCTTGTGATGTGGTTTGCCACTCAATTTGAAGGGTAGATTTATCAGGAGCAACAACCGAGGCAGTGAGGTAAGCTTCGGAACCTTTCTGGACAGTGATCATACTATCTGGTATATTGATGGATACTCCCTCTGGAGGAGGTGCTGGAGGATCGAGGTGTCGTAGGAGGTTCGGTACCATGCCTTGGATGCAGGGGATAACTCCTGAGATGAGGAGATAATGGAGCAAGATAGCCATCTTGTCAGTATATCTGAAAAGGAAAATCAAAGATTAGTACGTTAGTACAATTCCACCTGATGGGGTGAGGAAAAGTAGTTTAAGCTCCTTTATACAGTTTCAGCTGGTTTGCATGTAATCTTTTGTCAGTCAACTTGTTGTTATGCAGGAGTCTAACTTGATAGACTGCTGAACTGAGCTTGTTGACAATGGGCTATGGGCCTTCCCACTTGTTGGAGAAGGAGTGGGTGGGATGTGCAAATTGAAGTACCATTACCTGATCTCCAACTTGCCAATCCACTTCTTGTGTGTGTTTGTCAAACTGTATTTTGGATTGTTGCTGGGCCTTGCCCATGCAGTTGGCAGCATACAAGTGTGTGTGTATGAGGTCTTTTCTGAGTTTTTCCACATATTGGTAAACAGACACACGGTCTGCAGTGGGGGTGTGCAGGTCAAACAACAGGTGTTCAGGTAATCTCATCTGTCTACCAGTCATCACCTCAAAGGGTGTAAGCTGGGTGGTGGCTGAGGGTGTACCCCTAATTGCCATAAGGAGTATCGACAATAGGGAATCCCAAGTTTTGGGATTATCCTCAATGAATTTGGAAAGCATTTGCTTAATCCGCCTGTTGGCTCTCTCTACTTGACCTGAGGATTGGGGGTGGTAGGGTATGTGGAACTTCTGCTGAACTCCAAGGAGTTCAAGGGATTCTTTCATCAACTCACCTGTAAAGCTGGTTCCTTTGTCAGAGTCTACTTTTAGAGGTAGACCCCACCTGGAGAAAATCTGTTCCATCAGGATTTGGGCAGTAGTTTTTGCAGTGCATGTCTTAGTGGGGAAAGCTTCGACCCACTTAGAGAAGAGATCAGTTACCACAAGAGCATACTTGTTATTTCTGCTGGTATTGAACAGAGGACCAATAAAATCAATCTGTATGGCATGCCAAGGGCCAGAGTGTCATTGTGGTAAGAGTTTGGCATTTTGTTTGGTAGGGATGGGGTTGTTTTGTGCACAAACAAGGCAGTTGTCTATGTATTGTTTAACATCTTTGGTGATACCAGGCCACCAGGCAGTGGTCTTGAGTCTTTGGAGGGTATTCTCCACTCCCTGGTGTCCACCAGGGAGGGCATCATGCACTTGGTGCAAGAATTCAGATCTTAAGTGTCTGGGAACCACCCACAACTTGGTGGTGGAGTCATCTGGTTGGAACCAGATGAGCTTGTCATCTGGTGACAAGCGTAGCTTACCTTCATGCCTCTGATAGGGGTTCTGTTTGGGTAGTTTCTCTTTAGTACCCTTGTAAAGGAATCTGAACACCTCTTTAAGTTCAGTGCCAACATGCTGGGCTGTGGAGAGGTCCAAGGGGGAAAAAGGTTCAGGTTTCTTCCTGAGTGCTGCAATCTGTACAGCTGCGTTGGCCTCTGGATGGTCCATCATCCAGATGTCCCCCCCTCAGGCCCTTTTCTTAGCAAGGGTGTCTGCTGTGTCATTAAAGGCATGGTAGGGGTCATGGAGAGAGTGAGCTTTGACTTTGTGTACATAGAGTTTGTGTGCAAATTTTTGTGCCAGTGAATGTATGTATATTACCAATTCCTTGTATTTTACTGGGCTGCCATCAGAGGAGAGGAAGGAGTTCTTCTGCCAGAAAGGAAGAAATTCTGTAAGAGAACAACAAACACAGTTAGAGTCTGTAAAAATGATGGTATCCTCGGTTCCATGCTGGATGAACTCGAGGGCACAGACCACCGCTGCCATCTCTGCATATTGTGATGATGCTACACTATAGCGCTTAGATATTTTGACAGTGTTCCCATAAGGGTAGATCACTAGAATGCCCGTCCCTGCAATTTGTTCTTCCTGATAGTAGGATGCTGAACCATCAGTAAAGACACGACACAAAGAAGTGTTGTTAAGTATTTGTGGCATGGCAGGGAGGAAAGGACCTGGATCTGGAAGATCAGATGACTGTAGTGTACAGTCATGGGGTTCTCCCTGGAAAAGGAGGCCATGAGCTAACATAGATGGAACTTTAGTTGGTTGTATCTGTATGTCTCTGTACTGGAGAAGAAGTGACCAGTGTGTCAGTCTGGTATTAGAGACTGACCCATCCTTCACTCTATCTGAGAGCAGAAAGGTAGTTGGGGTGTGGTTGGTGTTGATGATCAGTGGTGAGTACCCAATGATATACAGGAAGTGCTTGACAGCTCAGTAGGTGGCCAGAAGGTTCCTTTTGCAAAGGCCACACTTCTGTTCCACTGGGGTCAAGAGCTGTGAGGCATATGCAATGGGTCTGAAGCAGGGACACTGGTTTTCCATTTTTACCGGTAACACTGGTAACAATCATGGAATCCTGCTTGGTTTGAGGATTTTTAATTCTTGTACCGGTGCCTCACGGAAATTGCATGTCACTGCACAGAATCTCTAAGATTTCAGTATCTTTTTAAATTTTATTTTCTCTTTCTATGTCCCCTTCTCACAGCATCGGTATCCCCTAGCTTCACCCCCAGGTAATGCTCAGGAGCTCCTGTGGGCAGGCCCCTATCCTGCTTGGGTTGTACCACCCCAGGCAGGAAGGGAGGGGACCCTAGGTCACCCTTCCACACACCCTTGGTGTGTGTCAGGCAGACCAGTGGGTCCCTCATGGAGCCTGGTTATGAAGTCTGGGGCACCTGGATCCCTTCTAGCAGTGGCCGATGTGGAGTGATTGTTCCTGGTTTTCTGGTCTCTGTCCCTGAGGGCACCGGCACTAGAGATCCAAGGAGGTAGGTCACATAGAGACATGCCACTGCTCCAGATCCTGGCTAGCGTCCTGCCCTCCTGATCACTCTGCAGCACCATTGCACCACCACCACTCGTGGTCACACTGGTGGTGGTAAAGAAGCAGGACCTGCAGCCCACCCACACCGGCGGAGGAGAGCAGTCTCCCAGGTGCTCAATCCTACTCCCCTGGCCAGACCTCCAGCAACCTGAGTTTGCTTCTGGCCCTGGGTCACTGGCATTGCAAGCAATAGTGCTATTGCAGCACCAGCGGGCCGACCCAGATTTCAGCATCTTAAAATAAGTGCTGCTGTGTTTTGCATTCTTTCTGCTTTGCTGCATATAGAAACAGTAAGGAAATCACCCACAGTGCTTTGTTGTAATCAGCCATTCAGTTTAACCACCCATGCCTAGTAGTTAGAGTAACAAACGGTGATTGAACTGGGTACATCCAGCAGACTTGGATTTGAGTCCCACATCCTCCACTTGCATCCAAGCAAGTCACTTAACCTCCAAAGTGCTTTTAGATCACTCCTTTAAACAGACAGTTCTGCCTAGTAGGCCTTACCTGCTTTACAAAGAAATATAAAAAAAAATACCAATATATGTTTACTACATCATAGAATAGTAGTCAGGGTACCATGTAATTTACTTGAGTTTTACTTGGGTTGCAATGATTTTGTATAGGTAAAGATAAATATTCAGATACATTTTATAAGCTTGTTTTTAGCTTTTAGTCAGGTTTTTATTGTATTCTTTACATATAAGCATCTAGGTTGTAGATTGCTAAACGTAGGATCACTGTTACCAACTACCTTATTCAAGTTTATAATCAGTAGAGCGATCCAAAATCCTCAATTGTTTGAATGAAAACTAGTCTGAATGAAAGTATATTCACAAAGAAGAAACTGCCTTACTACTTATGAAAAGACTTCACAGTTAGCACCCCATTTAGGTGAATTGGATCATTTTCACCTTTTCTCCCACCTGCTGGTTCTGTCTCTGTGACAACAAAATGTTTTCTGATAGACTGCTTCAACAAAAAGCAAATGTTAAGTATTTATGAGTACTTAACAAGGTAAGACCCCATGATTCTGGTGGGCAGAGTAGTGCTCAATTCACATCTGAACAAAGACATGAAAACTGGGAGACACCTTTTTCATGGACACCAAGTAGGAAAAAAAAGCATCCACATGTCTGGGAGATGCATGAATCCATTTGAAGGTCCTCCACTAATCACTTGTGGATTTTTTAGGTGAAAACACTTTATTTCAAAGAAGCAAATTCAAGCAGTTTTTTTTTTGCTCCTCCTACCCCCTGGCCATCCACTCTTTCAGGCCTGCCAAGGCCCCCTACCACCACTGCTGAGTCCTGACCGCTATCCACTGACCCTTACTGCTGTGCTACCAGGTAACCCAAAGTAACCCTTCATTGAGTGGGTCCCTACCCCTGTGGGAGGCTACCAGGGGAGGAGAATTGCCCCAAAGAACTTCCTGTGCATCCTAGGCATGTTGGGGGTCAGAATGGACACATATCTGGGGCTTCTGGTATATGCTGGGACCAGCAGCCATCCTTTGGTTGGCCAGAAGGTGTTTTCCCATTTTCTTGGGAGCATGACAGGCCACATGATGTCAAGGCACAAGCCGACGTCCATCATGCTCCCTCCTGCAGTGAGGGATGACATGTTGTTGTGCCTCTGGCCTCCACCATGGGCCAGCAAATGCTGAGCTATGAACCCACCCTTCCTCTCAGGAGAAGGGAAGTGGTCATTGGACACTCAAGCCTTCACCCACCAGCTGGCCCTCCAACACCCAAGTCTGTTCCCTAACCCTGGTCAGCAGTGTCACAGGCAGATATCCAATTCAGGCAGTTAAATTATAGCTAGGAAAAAACAAAGGTAGTCCACCTTAGTGGTGATGGTTCAAATTAATTCACATCTGAGTTCTAACAAGCAAAGAGACCAAGTCATTTGTAACTTGTGCACGTGGGGTGTGAGTGTTGAAACGGGATCATAGAGCTGTCACTAATGCCATCACCCCAGAGGGATGTGTACTGCATTGTTGCTACTGCCATCACACTGAAGGGGTGGGGGCTGTAGTGATTCTGCCATCACCACTGGTGGATGGGGAATGTAGGCCTGCTGCTGTCCCACCTGAGGGATACGGGCCATAGTGCTGATACTGCTATCACACATGAGGAATTATGACCATAGTACTGCTGCCATCCCACCTAAGGGATGGGGGCCATAGTGCTGCTGCTTCTGTCACACCAGAGGGATGGGGGCCATAGTGCTGCTTCCATCACACCTTAGGGACGGGGCTGTAGTGTTGTTGCTGTTATCACATCTTGTACCTAAAATAACTTTAAATTGGTACAAGGATGGAAGGATGTGTAATAGTGGAGGTCAAAATTGCTAAAATGCATGTTAGCAGAGTTAAAAATTGTTAAATAAAGTACACAAAACCAAACACTGGTAAAACCGGATTTTGGCTTAGCAGACACCGGTGACAATACCATTTTTTACAATGTGCAAAATGGAATATGCCCTTTCTCAATTCCGGTAAACCAGTGTCCCTGGTCTGAAGGTGCCATGCACCTTCTGGGCCAGCATTGCTGACATGGCAATGTCAGAGGTGGTACATTCCAGATGGAATGGTAGTGCTGGATTGGGGTTGACCAGAGCTGGGGCGGAGGCCAAGGCCTGCTTCAGTGACGTCACAGCCTGGGTGTGTATGGGACCCCAAGTCCAGGGTACATCCTTTTTGAGTAACTCATACAGAGGAGCAGCTTTCTGAGCAAAATCACAAATAAAATCTCTCGAATAATTCGACATACCTAGAAACCTTCAAAGAGTTGCCACACTGGTGGGTAATGGCAAGTCTTGCAATCCCTGTACTTTCTTCCAGGTAGGGCTTCAACATTGGTCAGTTATTTTTAGACCCAGAAAGAGTACTTCTTTCTGACAGTTGTGCTTTTGCTGGGTTGCATTTCAGGCCTGCTCTCTGAATGAGAGTCAGTAGTTCGTACAAGAGATCTAAATGTTGTTCCTGTGTGGCTGTTGCTAGCAACAGGTTGTCCACATATTGCAAGAGACATTGGGGAGTAGAGAAGCTCTCGAGGGTATCCATCATGTGGAGATGGAACAGGGATGGACTGTTATGGAATCCTTGTGGTAAGCAAGTCCACTTGTACTGTCTTCCTTCAAAGGTGAAGGCAAACTTATAATGACTCTTAAGGGCCAATGGCAATTACCAAAAACCATTGGAAATGTCCAGGGCACTGAACCATTTCAGATCAGGGGTCAGATGTCGTAGCACATCTGGTGCTGATGCCACAGTTGGAGAATAGCTGGGGGTGACCTGATTCAGTTTCCTGTAGTCAATAGTAAGTCTCCATGCACCTGTGGGTTTCTTCACGGGCCACACTGGGGAGTTGGCAGTGGAAACACAAGTTCTGATTACTCCTTGCTTGAGGAGTGACTTGATTGTCTCTCTGAGGGAAGGCAAGGCCTCAGTTGGGAAAGGATATTGCCTTTGCCTTTCATGTGCTGGGCCTGGCACTTCGATGACAGTGTGCATTCTACCACAGTCATGCTTGTTGATTGCAAACGCTTCTAAATGTCATTGCAAAATAGGGAGGAGCTTTGGGAAAAGTTCATGATTCTTGAACAAATCTATGACGTCATACTCACTGTCGTTGGCAGATATAGTTGCCACAACATGTGAATCAGGAATCAAAATGGTATGATATTGACCCTGAATCTATATCAGTAGCATGTTAGCTAGGTCCACCACACAGCTGTGTGGTGCAAGGAAGTCAATCCCTATGATACTAGGATGATCATGCAGTACCATTAGTTGGAAAGTGTGTGAGACCTTTAGATGGCCTAGCTCTACTGGTAGGGGTAGAGAACGGTATGCAGGTAGCTTAGTACCATCAACTCCTGACATGTTGGTTCTCTGTCCAGTGGACCAAGGAGCTGTGTCTGGGTGTTCATCATGTAACACAGATACAGCTGCACCTGTATCTAACAGAACTACTAGTAGGCAGCCCCCGACCTTGGCCTCTGTGCAGGGCCTTCCGTTTGTATCCAAGACTTAGCTTGTTTACAATCCGGACTGGGGCCTGTAATTGTCAATCTGTACTGCTGGAAGCATGGAGAGGTTAGGTCTGACTCTTGTGAATCACTTCACCATGCTGTACTGATGCTATATAGGGAGGAGCCTCTGGGTTCAGGCCAGAATGGGCCTGAGGGCCTGCACCGCCAGTGTCCCCATGACCAGTTAGGGCCTGGGTTGCCGGTTGTACTGCTGCAAGGGCCTGTGCAGGAACAGCATCCACCACAGAGTGTACTTGTCCCAGGAGCTCTCAGAATTTCTGATTCTCTTCAGCTATCTCCCTATATGAAGGGCCCGTTCTTTGCTGTTGTGGTTTACCTTTACCCTAATGCTTTTTATACTTATGCCAATTCCGGTTCCCACCCCATTGCTGTTGCTGTTGTGGTTGTTGTTGATGAGCCTGTTGGGGGTGTTGGTTATCAGCTGGAGGGGCCTGCTGATGTTGGGCCTGTTAGTGTTGAGCCTGCCCTTCCACTGTGTAGTGCGTCGTGGCCTCCGGAGTGGGCTCCATGGCAGCTACTTTTTTGGAACCGGAGCCCAGATCATGGATATAGAGTTGGTACACTCTCTCGGTTTTCCAAAGTATGTTGGCAAACCTATCCATATTGGGGTGTGTGGGCGGCTTTACCTTTTCTCTTACTGCTGGAATCATGTTCCTAAGGAACAGGGTCTTATATTGAATAAGATCTACATCTGCAGCTTCTTGTGCCAGGTGCTTTCCTGCTTGGTAGGCCATCCAGAGTCTCTGGTGGTAAGTCACTGGACTTTCCTTTGCATTCTGTTTCACAGGATATGCAAGCACCACTCCTACTACACCTGGGCTGTGTGCAGAAATGAGCTCAGCTGCAACCTCGTCAAAGGTGGCATTCCCATTCTGGCAAACGGCATCGGGGAGTTTGGCCAACAAACCAGTATCGATGGTCTGGCATAGTATTTGGACTTGATATTCTGCAGTGAGGCTAAGCATCTTGCATTTAGAATGCACCTTTTCCAAGTGACAGCTGAGGTTGTCGGATGGGCTCATCCGACCGATGCTGTCAGCAATTTGCTGAACAGAGTAGGCCATTTGTAGGGGATTACTGGGTCGATCAGGCAGAGGTAGATTGTCTCGAGCACCATCCAGGGTGGTCTGAGCTGCAGCCTTGGCCACAGTGTGGACAATACCTTCCTGAGTGCCAGCCTCTTGCAGAAGCTGCCTAATCTGGGTTTTAATGGCCCGTTTATTCCTCTCAGGAAGGGGTACATTGCCTATCGCAGTTTCAATCATGGTTTCTATCTCTCGCCTGTCTTCCACATTAATAACGGCTACCAGTGGTGCCGTTTTGACCTGGCCTGGGCCTGCTCCCCCCTATCATGGGGGCCGCCATGTTGGCATCTCCCTTGATGGGCGTCACGATGTCGATGACGTATGACATGGTGAGGGTGGAGTGGGGACCCGCCATGTTGTGGATGGCTGGGTGGGGGGTCTCTGGGCCATAGTAGGGGTGTGACTGGGCATTGTACTGTGAAACATCATCATTGGAGAACTCCCCTTCGGATGAAGTATGTAAGGCAGGGGCTACGCCTCCCATTGCCTTAACATGGCCAGCCAGAACTCTCACTGATGACACAGTTTCATCATCTTGGTTCTACATTCATTATGACTCACACTTGCAACATCCATATCAACCTCATCTTGCTTTTTCTTTTGTAGCACTCTATACGCAGCGCTCAATTCGTGATTGCCCCTGTTAGACAGTCTAAATCATTACGTACCTGGTTTATCTCGTACTGCAGCTCACCCATTTTCTCACTCAACTGAGTATTTGCAGCACTTAGCAAATCATTTATTTGCAATGCCTGACTCTTATCCTGTCTCAAACTTTCACACTCCTGCTTCAACATACACAGTTCCTGTTCTCCAGCTTGAGCTGAATGATGCAATAGTGAATCCTTTTTATTCCGCAGAGTTTGGAGCTCAGACTCCAAGTTCTGCTGCAGTCTTATACATTCTGTTTCCTGCAAACCCATCTGTTGCTTAAGAGATGAAATCTGCAGGTCAAGGGTTCAAAACCTCGCTTCGGAGGCTTCCAGAGCAGCGTAGAGAGCCACGACCATCAACTCTTTAGCTTGTCGCTTATTGGCTGATTGTCTCATCTCTGTGTACTGGGTTGAAATCCCCAGTATAGGGGTTTCGGATTGACTTGCATCCTGCGTGAAGTCAGCCCATCCTCCATGGGAGGCAAGGAAGTTTGAGACATCGAGTCTCAGTTCTGCACAGATATTTGATACGTTGGCCATTGTGTGGGAGGGAACAAAAATTGAAACTGTGAAAAGGGCACCGTGTTGCATAGCGATCCACAGCAGGAGCACTTTATACACAGCTGGGATACTATATAAGTTGTAGGCTTGCAATTCAAAGCTGCTATGGAGTGGGTCGAGACGGCATCGACCACACCCGAAAAGACAGCCAGACTTTGCAAGTTATTACAAACTGGTTTTAAAATAGGAGAGGTGATATGGGAATGTACACCTACCGTCCCTGTGGGAAATGGAAAAGTTTCAGCAACAAGTGAAAACTTACAAATATCAAATATCGCCTGCACACGGTCGCCAATTTGTTAGGAGGTCTAAACCTCACTTTCAGGTTCTTGACAATATTGGGAATGCAAGTAATCACAGACACATTGCATTAGAGTAATAAACAAGTTTATTACTACCAAAAGGATAAATCACTGTTGCCCTAAGCAGTTCTTACCAATACGAACCAGGAGCTAGTGCTAAGCGTTCCCTATACCTCGAGGTTTCTCTGTGTCTCTTGGGGTCTCTCCTGAGGTCTCTGAGGTATAAGACTTATGCATTACATTATATACCTATGATAATTACTATGGTTACTGTAAGATAGAAACATTTCTAGTTACAGAGATGAGCCCTATTGGCTAAATTAGAGGTGGCTCCACGGTCCAAGATAACATTATACAATTCTGTAAAGTCATCAGTTTGAGAACAAAAGAGTTCTTATACAGAGTCTTACATAACTCAGTGTAGTAGTACAAATCACCAAAAGGTGGCAATGCCGTCTTACATATTATAATTATTCCAAGGACACAGGTGCCTTGGCATCTTACAAGTAAGAAATACACAGAAAATACAAAGCAGAATATATGCATTAGCAAGCAAAGCATATTACAACAATATGCATTCATATCCTGACATCTACTCTTGTATGGTAGATGCCCTTAGCCCTATATGTTAGTATAACATATGCTTACATGCTAGCTGTCTACGGTGTACCTCTGAGGGTACCAATTAGGGTGCAGGGATCTTGTGTAACAGTGCGATAAGGCAGAAGCACTAAATGAGTACTTCTGCTCAGTATTTACTAAAGAGAAGAGGCGGGTGACACCCAAGGGGGGAGAAATGGCAGAAATGGGGGGAGGGGGTGACAGGTGGGGAAATCATGGAGGGCAGAGTTCGGGAGGGTTTGAAGGCACTGAGGGTGGATAAGGCGCCAGGCCCAGATGGCATCCACCCTGGGGTACTGAAGGAGCTGGCAGAGGTCCTTGCAGGACCTCTGGCAGACCTATTTAATGCCTCACTACATTCAGGGTGTGTGCCTCAGGACTGGAGGATGGCTCATGTGGTGCTCCTCCACAAGAGTGGCCCCAAGGATGAACCTTGAAACTACAGACCAGTGAGCCTCCTATCCATCATGGGTAAGCTAATGGAGACTATCCTGAAGGAAAGGCTGGTGACCCTCTTAGAGGCCAAAGGACTACAGGACAGCAGACAGCATGGCTTCACATGGGGCAGATCCTGCCAAACCAATCTGGTGGAGTTCTATGACTGGGTAACTAGGCAACTGGATAGGAGCCATGCAGTGGATGTCCTGTATCTGGACTTCAGTAAGGCATTCGACTCGGTGCCATATGGAAGGCTGGGAAGTAAGTTAGTAGGCACAGGGGCAGGTACAAAGCTGGTGAGATGGGTAGGGAACTGGCTTCCGGGAAGGCAACAGAGGGTGGTGGTGGGTGGGGAGCCCTCACACCCAAGGGTAGTGATGAGCAGTGTTCCACAGGGCTCAGTGCTGGTACCAGTGTTGTTTGGGATATTCATTGCAGACATATCATTGGACATCAAGAGCAAGATCAGTCTGTTTGCTGAAGATACCAAGGTAGGAACAGTGGTGGATGACCTAGGGGGATGGCAGGGGTTGCAGGATGATCTGGCAAAGCTTGAAACCTGGTCAGACACCTGGCAACTTGGGTTTGATGCCAAAAAGTGCAAGGTGCTGTATTTTGGGATGAAGAACACAAGAAGGAGTTACCAGCTGGGGGGAGTGCAGCTAGCCCAGACAGAGGAGGAGAAGGATCTGGGGGTGCTCATTACAGGGGTCCAATGAACAACTCGGCACAATGTAGGAGAGCAGCTGCAAGGCCAATAAAATGCTGGGTTGTACTGCAAGGAGTTATATCCTCAAGGAGGCGGGGTGATTCTGCCACTGTATAGGTCATTAGTTAGACAGCACCTGGAGTACTGCATGCGTACTGGCCGATATCTGAAGAGGGACATTAAGTTACTAGAGGGGCAGCGCAGGGCAACAAAGATGATCAAGGGCTGGGGACTTATCATACGAGAGGAGGCTGAGGAGTTGAACATGTACTCACTGGAGGAGAGGAGGGACAGGGACATGATTGAAACCTTTAAGTACATGAAAGGAATAAACAAGACAGGTACAGGGGCTGTTCAAAGTAAAGGAGGAGAGGGACACCAGGGTCATGATATAAGACTGGGAGGAGGAAGGTTCAGGAGGGAGATGAGGAGACACTTTTTACAGAGAGGGTGGTGGCTGGGTGGAATGCGTTACCTGCTGAAGTGGTATCCAGTAGAACAGTGGACTGCTTCAAAAGGGGATGGGACAGGACAAGGGGGAGGGTCAATGAAGGGGAAGGGTGGAAGGGAGGGGCAGCTGCAGAATAAGGGGTGCTAGCTGCACATTCAAGCAGACTTGATAGACCTCTAGGCCTTTATCTGCTGGCAAATTTTTTATATTCGTATGTTCATAACATGTTAACAGGATGTGCTGCTGAAGATTTTAAAAACTCATATTGTGCAAATACAGCATGTATTCAGTTCTTGGTTTATTGCAGTATTGAATGCTACTGAATTTGATGCCAGTAGTTTAATGTGTGAATCAATATCATTTCAAAATTTTGATACTGCTTGAGAGAATACCATGTTCCCATACCTACATTTTGGGACAGATTTTTCATATTCTCTATTTGTTAAATCTTAAATCATATTTATGTTTAGCTTTCTGCAATCTTGTCTATTAAATTTTACCAGTTTGTTTTGATTTAATATATTATTTACCAAACTTGCCCAAATCAATTTTCATCTGTTTTCTATTGTAAGCCAGCCCAATTTCTCATACATTACACAGTGGTGGGTCTTGTAATCATAATGCAACACAAAACTAGCCAAATTACCATAAGTAACATCGACTTTTTTTAAACTTGTTACATTTGTATGACTGTAAACATGACCACAAGGAAAATGAAATGGTGCTTTGTCATCAGCCTACAAGTCCTGACTCCTGCGCAATGTGCTTAGGCAATGCATGCATATCCTGTGACTGTTGGGGGACAGGCTGCTGGTAGTTGGTGTGTAATGGTTTAGACTGAGTGGCTGGCATCAGTGTGCAAGAGTGTGAAAAAGTGGAGGAAGGTGGGCTGCAATAATTAAATCAGTCTCCATTCATGGGTCCATGGCTGCCCTGCCTATAACGATATGAACGTGCACAGTACTGCACTACAATCTGCTTAGTAACTGACTTTAGTCATGTCACTCCCATCCTATAGGGGGTACATGTGAGGTTATCTTGTCACTTCCCCTAGTTCTAACTTAAGTCTGCATAATTGACGATGAAACAAATAAGAAAAAAATGAGTTATACATGATGCATGTTGAAATTAAAATATCAGTTGCTTGGTGGCTTCTTACTACCAGCTTGCAGGAGTGGGTGAAACAACGTAAGAGTCTTAACTACTGAGCTGGCCCAGTAGCGTGGAGGGCTGAGGTACTGGATGCCTTACCTCCTGTCATGCCAGTGACCCATGTTCAGGAGCGAATGCGGGTCATCGGGGGTCAGTCGGGGAAGGAGAGGATTGAGCATCTGGAGGATTGCTCTCCTTTCCCGGGGTGGGTGATTCATTGCTCCTGCCAAATGATTGCCACCAGGTGGAGGCCTGGTGGAAGTACAGGACTGAGGATGACCAAGATGGGAGGGTGCTGCAGAACTGTAGCACGTGCGCAACTCCATGTGTGCATGCTGACGTGTGCATCAGCAAGGGGATGGGAGAAAAATGGAAAAGGATGGCAGGCTCTATGAAGCCCTGGCTGCTCTCTCAGCTCTGGCATCCCCAGACAAAATCTGGGCTGTGCTTCAGGGGAGAGGATAGCCCTCCCTTCCCTGACTCCGTCACAGGGGGGAACCTGCCCGGGTGTGGGTACTGCATTGTGAGGCATGCCATGGGATGAATCAAACCTTCTGAGAGAGGGCCAGAGCCTGCCCGCTAGCCCAAGTAGAAAAAACTCTATAAAAAAAAGCTGCTGCACGCGGGCTCCTGCACATCACTGCTTTGAATATAATCAACAAAACTTGAATGCTCTGATACATACATTATAAAATGTTTAGACTGTATTATTAATCTACTAATGTGTGATATCTTATGGTACAATGCAAATTATTAATGCATTGAGATAGGTACATAAACAGTGGTCTGAACATAGATCACAAGTCTTTAAATCCTGACTTTGAATTTCCTTTCATTTTTGATGCTGTTCATGAGTCCATTCATTAAGTTATAGTAGTTTTTTTTTATGGAATATCCTTATTTGCTCAGTAGTCACATGCAGTTAAGCAATAGGCCATTGCAGGGTGTGCTTTGTTGGGGAATAATGGAATACCTCACGTGTATTGTGAGGTATGAGGCATCAGTGACTACCTTCAACTACCTAAGACATTCTGCTTATCCCATAACAACCTCCCTGGAGTGTCTTACTGGAATTAAAAAATAGATCCAAATTTAACAATAAGTATAAGAAATGTTTTGGTTTAAAAATATTTTCTTTTAATTGTAGTATTAAAAGGTACCATTACATCACAGAGAAAATAACCCTCTTACATTCCTTAATTCTACTGGTGGGTTGTACACCCCTCCCCCCAAAAAAATTCACAAACAGACAAGCCTCATATGGAGCCATGGCCCGATTTGATCTGTGGTAGGGCAAGCAACAGAAAGTTTCCTGGCAAGCTAGTAAGGTGATTTTTCATAGCTACCAAAACAAAAAAGAAAACACCAGAAGTTGAAACTGAATAGAATTTCATTTGTAAATTTGTTTTTGTAAGTAAGAAGGGGATCCTGAGAGGAAAGGACATAAGGAAATGTTACTTGTTAGGGCCTAGCTAAAGGTTTTCAGTGAGTAAAGCTGACAGTCAATAATAATTGGCAACGCTGGCATTAATATTGAAAACGGAGATACATTTACATCTTAAACTGGCAATTAATAGAAGTTTAAAAGATCATCAAAATGGCTTTACTAAAAACAAACAAAATTAATGTACTAAAATATGGGAGAGATATCTTCCTCTTTAGCGAAGTGAGTTGAAAAATGCTCGCTTTTGCATCATATTTCTCCTGTATGTTAATCTGGAATTTTTGAATAAACTTAAGTTTAAGAAAAAATGAGTGTTCTTATATTAGAGCAAGAAGTCCATAACTAAAAAAGTTTGTCTTCTTGTTTTCAAACAGGTACTGATGCCAATGTTAGATTATGGCAATTATTTGTTTCCAGTCTTTCAGAAACTACTTTAAATTGCTATCAGACTGCTTTGAATAACATAACTTGATAGGTATTAGTACCTCAAAGCAGAATCCATCATTGTAATTTATACAGTGAACTGGAACTAATAGGTTGGAATCAGGATTCCATGGTTTAGGGCCATTTGGTACAGTGCATGGAACCCAGTGCTGCCTCATTCCCATTGGATAAATGACCATGGCCCCTGACAGTGGCATGCAGTGCTAGGTGTAGCATGTCTCAGACTGTGCTGTTGCTCATAAATATTCATGAGCCCATCGCATGCCTTGCATGTCTCTCTCTTTCATGACATGCTGGTGTGGGCATCTGACCCGGAGGACTGCCACATGTACTCATCTTGAATTTGCACAAGGAAGTAGCTGCTAAACATGTTTCTGCCATATCATCACCACCGCTAAAGAGACATGCCAATACATCGCTAGCAGGTGGTCTGCTGGGAAGTGCTTTCAGGCACACTGGACCCGACTCCAGAATGACTTGCACATGGCACAAGGTGATTTACGTTGAACCCCATGGTGTAAATCGCACCTTGCACCATAAAATACGAAAGTTACAATTCCAAGATGAGGCTTGCACCAGGCCACATGCGGGTTGCACCAAAGGTGGACTACGCCACCCACTATGCCCACAACCCACTATGGCATGGCACAAGGCTGGGTTATAGCAGCAACTGCACCCTATTCTGAAAGAGTGGCTGCTGTAACCCACCTACACAATTCCAAGACCCACTATGGCACTGTGGAGTTAGACCAGCATGGAGGTGGTCTAAGGGTCATTCATCCTCGCAAAATGATGGATGCCCCCCCCCCACAGCACAGTGGGAAGCACATAGTCCTGCTCCATGTTCCCCCCAGCATCTGCCCCCACCCCCAATGTCAGGGACCCCAGGGTCCATTTACTGCACTGCCCCAAATGCCTGTGCCACTGGCGGCCCCAATGCCCACAGGTGATTGCGGGTGTGTTTGAACAGGGGGGTCTGGGGGGCAGTAATTCAGTACACCTGTGCCCCAGGTCCATTGCACCACCCCTGTGGTGCTAGCCTGCGGCTGCCGCCATTCACAGGACATAGGTGCCAGGGATCCTGCCTGTCTTGGAATATGGCACATGGTCTATGGCATAGCACCACATGGCACAACTCGCATACACCCGAAAGCTGCGCTAAGTGACTTGGAGTCAGGCCCAATGTGTTTTTTTCATGTGTGGTTGATGCACAATGTGTTTTGGATGCTGGTGGACAGCTGAAAAGATATTAGTTCCTTTTTAAGTATGGCCCACATGTCCACTGGCAGATCCTGCCCTGTATACAGTGTTCATATATGGAGTACATGCAGAAGAACCTAGCAGTCTTGGACACATAGGGGTCTATTCATGAAAGGGCAGGAATTACATATGAAATGCATGTAACCCACCTGCACAGCACTACACCCCTGCACAGGCATGCGCCAGTCAGCATTCACAACCACTGTCTGCCTGTCCGCACTGCCGCCCACCCAGCATATAGCTGCATGGCTAAGGAATGTGGCAGCAGAGGGGTGGAGTGCGGGCCATGCATTGGTATCCAATAAGATGCCTGTCCCGGTTCCTCTAACTGGATCCGTTATGCACCAGGGGCTGGGGAGCCTGGGATGGCACACAGCCCACCTGGATCAGACAATAGGCATTTGCCTGAACAGTCACCCCTGCCCAGTGAGCTGCAGCAGCCATGTGCAGAGGAAGTCCCATTGCTGCCACACCCCACAATCAACCTTTGGGGGGCATGTAGTGACTTATGGCAGGTTGCCTCCTCATATAGAATATCCACACCAGCGTAGCATGCAAGTGGCATCGTGCATATGAGTGACATGGGTGCATCCCCCAGGAATTCCCCTGTCTTTCCCCCAGTGCAGAGCCACATGTACTGCATGTGGATCCCTCACTTAAGGCGTCCGCATCCCTTTGGTGAATGCCACTGTGGGTGCACAGTGCACTACTGCATGGCATTTAGGTGTAGGACTGCCTACGTGCTGCCCTTACGCAGCGCATAGGCATTTGTGAATAGGGCCATATGAGCACAGCTACTGCAGTTCCCACAATGATAGCCAATACTCAGCTTGGGACTGTTAGTGGGCTCCACCATTCTGCATTGGACAGGGTATAGCCACCAGTTGTGAGATGCATACCATAGGAAATACCTGAGTATTCTTCCTGAATTCAGCCATCTATCACCTTCTACTCAGATATATTGGAAAGTAATAACTCTGGCTCAAAGGTTTACCAAAGTCAAATTCCCAATTTTTTTATTCAATGATTTTACTACAGCAACAAGCTCCTGCAATGCAAAATTCTCAAATGTAAAACTATTGTATTTTGTGAAAAACCTACTAAATTGAACATCAGTAAGTGGTCCTTTTCTTATTATGGCTATTACATACTGTGAGGTCTGCCACTGAGAGACTGTCTGGAATAGTTTCTCCATTTGGTGGATCACTTTAAAGTCGGATTACTGACTTATAAAGTCCTGCACGGACTTGGCCCTGACCACCTGAAAGAGCTTCTGTCTCCTTAATGCCCTGAGCGAATGCTCCGCTCAGCTGATGAGGGGTTGCTAGAGGTCCCAAGGGTAGTTTTGAAATCTTGAGTGGCCCATGCATTCATGTACGTGGGCCCTGCCCTTTGGAATTCTCTACCATGCCGGCTTCGGGAGTGCACGTCCATGGGGGAGTTTAAACAGGCATTGAAGACCCATTTGTGGAGCAAAGCTTACTGTAATTAGTATTGTTATTCTCGGAGTTTACTGTGTTTTATAAATTGAATTTTTATCTTTTGTTTTAAGTTTTGTAATGTGCCTTGATAATTGAAAGGCGCAGAATAAATAAAGATTATTATTATCAATATTATTATTATGATTATATTATTATACCGAATGGTCTATCTCCTTGAAACTGTATTGTGTATTCCCCTGTATCTATGGACAGCCTAGTGTAATGACTAATTTCTCCCATACAATAGGTATCACCGTGTCTGTCTATACTGTAATGTGTTTGACCCAAGTCTGTATTATGTAACAGTAACCACTGTGATGTGATGTACTTTTACCTACAGTATGTCTGTAACTCTCCTGGGTCGTGACTGAAAATAGGCAATTTCTTTGTCTAGAACACTGTTATATATAGTCTAGCACCCCTAATTGTACCCCCACCTCGTGGACAGCAATACATATGTAGGTACATGTACTAAACTTAGGGCAGAGGCACTTATCATATAAGCATAAGTGTCAGGATCTGTGTTCAACTGACTGCTATAAGAGATGCTTTTTACTCTGTTTTCTCAATATTATCAAAAGTAAGGCAATAGTGCCATCTTTAGTTATTTTACTGCTATTATGACCTTGGGGGCTTACAGTAGCCCATTGTTAGCCTAGTAATGCAAGCTAAGCAACTTCTCAAGTTAGTTAAGATAGTTACTCAGGCCACCTGTTACTTTCTAATTATATACTTTTTATGTATCTTCTTTAGTAGTTACCATAGCAGTTATCAGGGTATAAGGCCCTGTGTAGCACATAGCTTCTCTGAGACGAGTGACTGCGTTACCTAGGTAAGGAAAACTGGCTAGTTCTCCCAGTGATAACACTGTTGGTAGTAAGTCTGTATTACTGATCTGTAATCAATTTCATTTATTATATGACACCACTTGTCTGTTGTCTCTTCCTTTGTGCTGTTCCACCAAGAACCTGAGAAAGGTAATTTATTATCACCTTACATTTGGCTACCGCGTGCAGGTTGGAAGGTACAAAAGAAGATTCCATTTAATTTATTTGAATATTGAGTAGTGTAGTGTGATATTCGACTACTTGGACCTACTCGTGCTTACAGTGGTAACGGTTGTGGCCAACCCACACCAGACCCCATTACACTCCCTCTGTGAGTGACAGTGTACTGCCTTGGCATCAGCGTTTGCCCACCGGGGATCAGAAAGTGGTTGGGTGATGGTGCCAGGGATTTTGTCCAGTTTTCCAACTGCTTCTTTGTTTGTTTGTCTACCCCTTATTTGTCATGCCTGAACTTTGCACTGAACTGAGTTTCGACGTCTCAAAATACCTCACATCCCATGGCAGATGGACAGATTTCGCACTGGATGCAAAGTCTGCAGACAATCCATTGCTGCTCATATCAGAGTAATACTTAGAGTCCAAACAAACAACCAACAAATACCACCTCAAAGTTCTTTTGGTTGCGGTTCTGTACACCGCTACTGAGGGTCTCACAGCGAGGTGTGCCTCCCTTGAACTACAAAATGCATCTCTGAAAAAAGAGATGGGCTTGCAGGCATGAGAGTTACAGAAAAAGGAAAAGAAACTCGTGAAACAGACACAGCCATTTCGCAATGCCAATAACAGACTGTTGCACTGTACTGCTAAGGACACTGAGCATGAAATTTGTATGTTGAGAGATGATTGTGAAAGGTTGAAACGTGATAAGAAACAGTTAGCGTATCTGAATGATATTTTGAGTGACACGAATGAAGGCTTCAGAGAGGAGAATGCTGAGTTGAAAGAAAAGTATCAGAGACTGAATCGTGAGTTACAGAAAGAACTTAGGGGCAAATGTTGAATTGGGCACTGCATATAGAGTGTTGCAACGTGAGATTGAAAAAGTTATTGAGCAGGGCACTGCAAGAGTTTGTCACAAGAAGTGTAGAGAAATGATGGTGAAGTTGCACCATCAATGGGAGGTTCGTGCTGGCCATGTTAAGGCCATGAATGGGTTTCAGTATATGCCCATTGAGACTGCATCATCCAGCAATGACGACTCTGACTTTCATGATGAGGCATGCCATGTCACAAGCAAGTCCAACCCCCATGGTGGAACAAGTTCCGCCAGCCATCCCCAAGATGGCACCTACATCGACATGCACTCTGCGTCACCATGTCTACACAAACTTGGTAGAAGCCATGTATACCGCCAAGATGGCGGACCCCTTGACACAGGCAGAGGGCCTGTATTCCATAGTGTGCCTCCTCTCACTCCTCTGACTAGGGGCAATGAGTGGGAGATTCACAGCCTAATTCAGGAAGCTATCAGTAAAATTACTGTACCAGAGGACCAAAAGCAGGCCATCTGGGACCAAATTGACAAAATGTCCAAGGAAACTGTTAATCAGGACCATGCATGTCGAGCAGTCGCTGATGCAGCAGTGGAAGCTGCTCTTCGTGGCACCATGGAACGTATTGAATTGAATGCAACTAGGCATACTTCCACTCCCCTACAAGTCGCTCATTCTGTCCAGCAAATTGCCCAAAGTATTGGACAGATAGGCCCAACTGACAATCTCAGTTGCCACTTGGAGAAGGTGAGCTCCCTTTGTGAGAAGCTCTCTCTTCAACCCGAGTACCAGGTTCAAGTCTTGCGACAGACAATCAAACCTACCCTCTGGGCCAAGCTCCCAGAGACAGTACATAACTCCGAAGACCTCGTTTATGATGATATTGCCGCGGCCTTCATCGCTGCCAACTCCCCGGGCATTATGGGAGTCCGCTTGTCCTACAAGGTTAAGCAGAATGCCAAGGAAAGCCCCATGGCCTACCATCAATGATTATGGCTTGCGTACAATACTGGCAAAGGTCTAGCAGGAGAGCTCACAGACCAAGATCAAATTGAGCACAAGGACTTGTACATCCGGAACATGATTCCAGCCTTGCAGGAAGAGGCTGAACTCAATGTTTACCCAAATACTGGCTCCTTTGTAAATATTCTCATGAAAATGGAGCATGCTTATCAGGTCTACCTCCGTAACCTTGTTTCCAGCAAAATCAACAAGGTTGCTGCAGCACAAGTGGCTGCAGTACAGCCCACCCCCGATTCACCTACCTACTACACAGTGGAGGATAACAACCAGAAACCTGACACCCCTTCTGAAAGCAAGCAGTCACACAAGGGGGGGACCAGAATTATAAAAATAACAGGAACAGAGACAAAAGCAATTGGAAAAATTCAAATGCCCAACAGGATGGCCGGAACTGCAATGGTCCTAGCTATCGAAGTCTCAAAGATGAAAACGAGACCCTCCCCAAATTACTGGAGGAAATCCACGCTGAAAGAGCAGCTAAGCCTACATGTACCATAGCAGCTCTTGCTCTGGCTGCTGCACAATCATGCAGTCAGGGGAACCCTTTCCTGGCCTCAACTGACAAACAAACGAACAGCCGAGGGAAGAATTCTTTTGTGGCACAGGTTACTGGTCAGGCCAATGCAGCGAACAAGGAGGAATTATCCATGTAGGCCGCTGTTGCACCTGTGATGTCACAGGTACATCTGTATCCTGTGCAAGACATACAGGAGGCCCTGAGAGATCATGCAGGCCTCAAATTTCAGGAACAGGATGATGATGATGATGATTCTAAAAATGCCGATTGACAATTACAGGCCGCAGTCTGGATTGTGAGTGACTTGATTGTTGACACAAATGGATGGCCTTGTGTAAAGGCCACAGTTAGGGGCCACCAACTTACTATTCAGTACCCATTCCCTGCTGAAGCCTTGCCATCACTAAGAGAGACCATTCAATCACTGCTACAGCAAGGAGTGATTATGACCTGTGTCTCCACTGTTAATTCACCTATTTGGCCTGTGAAAAAGCCAAATGGAGCCTGGAGACTCACAACTGATTACAGGAAACTTAACCAAGTTACTCCCAGCTGTGCCTCAACAGTAGCATCAGCACCTGATGTGCTCAAGTTGTTGACACCTGATAAAAAGTGGTTCACAGCTGTTGACATCTCTAATGGATTTTGTTCACTCCCATTAGCACAGGAAAGCCAATACAAATTTGCTTTCACCTTCGATGGACACCAGTACACCTGGACCTGCCTTCCCCAGGGCTTCCACAGCAGCCCTTCCCTCTTCCATCTCCACATGATGGATGCCCTGCAGGGGTTCTCCACACTCCAGTGTCTCCTGCAATACGTGGATGACTTGCTTCTAGCAACCACCATGAAAGAAGATCATATGACTCTTCTAGACAAACTTATGTCTCTCCTCAAGAGAGCAGGCCTCAAGTGCAACCCCTCTAAGGCACAATTGTGTGAAAAAAGGTAATTTTCCTTGGCCTACATATTACAGACCAAGGCAGAACCCAATTGTCAAAAAGGTCCAGGGCTTGCAAGATCAGCCACTTCCTACTAGCGTGGCAACACTCAGACGCTTTCTTAGGAATAGTAAATTACTCCAGGGATTTTATTCCTGACTTTACCTTGAAGGCCGCTCCCTTGTTTGAACTTCTAAAAAAGGGTGTCCCATGGACATGGGGTCCCACTCATACTGAAGCTGTCACACGGCTCAAGCAGGCCTTAGCCTCAGCCCCAGCACTGATCAATCCTAACCAAAACTCTCATTCCATTTGGAAATTGCCACATCTAATGAGATCATGTCTGCAGTGCAGGCACAAAAGTACAATGGGTACTTCAGGCCCATTGCCTATGCATCTCAGATGCTGTCCCTAGTAGAAAGAAAGTATAGTCTCTGTGAAAGCACACTCTTGGCAACCTACTGGGCTGTCAAACATTTCATGTACATCATTGGGTAGGCACCTTGCATACCTGCCACACCCCAATCAACTTTCTGCTTTCAGACAAAGATTGTTCAGTTTCCAACACTAGACTCACCCACTGGTCTTTGCTTTTGCAGGACAGGGACATTAAAGTACTGCCTGCAAAGATGCCATCTATCTTGGCCCATGGCCTACTCTACACAGGTAAGCCCCATAACTGTACACTCCAACCTCCTAATTTACCTGAGCCAGGACCATTCTTACTGACTACACCATATGTTTTAGAGGATACCAGCATGTATCACATCTTTACAGATGGCTCCGCCTCCTATGTGGATGGAGAGCAGGTAGCAGGATTTGGTGTGCTCAAACAAGATCAAGATGGCGATTTCAGATGCATATCCAGGAAATACACTGTTATCTTCTCAAGGTATGGCAAACTGGCAGCTGTGGCCTGTGCTTTAGAGGTCATGCCCCATGGTGACGAGGATGCCATCCTCTTTGCAGACTCCATTTGGGTCTGTTCATCCCTTACTGAGTTTTTACCATTCTGGGACAAAAACAGCTTTACATTCTCTGATGGCACACCTGTCAAATACAGGAATCTGTTTGTGTATATACACACCCTGACACAACAGATTACTCATAAACTGTGCATTCATAAGGTAAAGGATCACTGTAAATCTGACCCTTACCATGAATACAATGATCAAGAAGACTTGCTTGCCAAAACAGGCACTCGGGGGGGCATGGACAATGACTCACCCAATAGCTGTGGCAGCTATTTTCTTAGCCACTAACACCAGGCAGAAACCAGTACCAGAACCTCCACTGGACCTTTTTGCTGTACAGAAATCTGACACAGAGCTGAAAGATGTGTTGGAATTCCTGGACAAAGAGATTGAACAGGAACTACTGGCTAGTAGTCCATACAAGAGATACTCAGACAACATACATTTGTCTAGTGATCAGAAGCTCATCTGGTATCGAAAAGAACATACAGGTGACAAACTGTGGGTTGTACCACAATTTTTGCGAACCAAATTCATTTGTATGGTTCATAATATCCCCACTGGTGGACACCAGTGTCAGACAACACCCTCCAGAGACTCAAAACCATCATCTGGTGGCCTGGTATTGCCAAAGATGTAGAGCACTATGTGGACAACTGCATAGTGTGTGCCCAGAATAACTCAATTTTGGTGAAAAGAAACACCAGAATGTTGCCACAAAGGCAAACTGGACCATGGAATGTGATACAGATCGATTTCATTGGCCTCTTGACCAACTCCAGCAAGAACAACAAGTATGCACTTGTCACAGATTTGTTTTCTAAGTGGGTGAAAGCATTTCCCACTAAGAATAACATGTAAAAACAACTGCCAAGATCCTGGTGGAGCAATTGTTCTCCAGGTGGGGCCTACCCCTAAAGGTAGACTCAGATCAGGGAACCAGTTTTACAGCTGAACTGATGAAGCAGACATCCCAACTGCTTGAAGTAGATCAGAAATTCCATATCCTCTACCGTCCTCAATCCTCAGGCCAGGTAGAAAGAGCAAACAGAAGAATCAAACAGATGTTATGCAGATTCATCAATGACAATCCCAAGGATTGGGATTCCCTCTTGCCACTACTGCTGATGGCAATCAGGGGGCACTCCTGCAGCAACCACCCAGTGCAGACCCTTTGAGGTTATGACTGGTAGAACCATGAGATTACCTGAGCACCTGTTGATTAATCTCTACACCCCTACTGCAGATAGAGTAGCTGTAGACAAGAATGTTGAAAAACTTCATGATGACATCATGAAGATACACCTATTTGCTGCCAATAATATGGGTAAGGCTCAACAACAAGCAAAAGCCCATTTTGATAAGCATGCCAAAGAAGTCGACTGGCAAGTTGGAGATCATGTCATGCTTCTCCAATACAGACCTCTGGCTCATTCATTCACCAGCAAATGGGAAGGCCCATATCCCATTGTCAACAAACTCAGTTCTGCTGTCTATCAGGTCAGAGTTCAACAGCAAAAACAGACCAAGTGGCTCCATGCTAATCAGCTCAAGTTGTATAAAGGTGAATAAAACTACTTTTCCTACCCCACTTAGGGCAGAATAGTACCCCTCACTTTACAATCCTTTTCTGTTTCTTTCGGGTACACAGGCAAGATGGCTATCTTGCACCTTTTCATCCTGGTGGGACTACTTTCTTTGACTGACTCTCAGAAAAAAACCCTATTGACTGCACACAAGCAACATGTACAACATTTGCTTAGCAAACACGAACACTCAGCCCCAGTAGGAGTTCATATTAATGTCCCCAATAAAATTATTACTGTTAAGAAAGGCTCAGATGCCTACCTTAATGCCATGGTAGTAGCTCCAGACAAATCCACATTACAAATACAATGGGAAACTGATCTTAATAGTTACACGCTCCCTGTAGCTCATTTATCCAAAGGTACATTCCACGGATAGCCTAACACAGGCATCTCACCAAATGGTACACTCTCTATTCGACAGATTTCTTCCCAACATAGTGATCACTACAACCTTACTGCTCTCATAGATCCTGCATTTTGTTGGAGCCTCAAGACAATTGACCCCCTACCCCTGCCCAGAGAGCCCTTCAGGACTTTTTGTTAATGTTAGGGCTATGTGACCCCTGGAGACTTTCGAACACCTCTTTTCTGGCTTTCTCTTTTCTTTCCCAGCCGCATAGTTCAAAATCGAGAATAGACTATGTACTATTTAGTAACACTTTTCTTCCTAGTCTTCTTCAGTCTGGTATTGATCCAATTATTCTCTCAGATCATGCCATAGTTTGGATCAAACTTTCCTTAGATCCAGATTTTTGTCGGGATACCACATGGAGGTTAAATACTCAGCTGCTTAAGGACCCCCACACGGTCTCGCGTATTAAATCTTTGATTTATTTCTTTCTTGCGGATAACCTTGAGTCTACCCTGAGACTTGATATAGTTTGGAGTTCATTGAAATGTTATCTCAGGGGTGAGCTAATAAAGATGGCTTCCGCAAGGAAGAAAGCCAGGCTTGCAAAATCTCTTGCTCTGTGGAGTAAAGTTAATGAGTTAGAAGCAAATTATTCTTCAACCTCCTCGCTACTGTCTCTCAAGGCTCTCCTGGTAGCTAAGAGTGAGTACATGGATCTCCTGAAAGAAAAAACAGAGTACTGTCTTGTGAGAACTCAAGCTAAGTATCTTGACCATGGGGAAAAGGCTGGGAAGCTTTTGGCCTTGCACCTTCACAGACTGGAAGGCTCCAGGATAATCCCATCCTTGCTTTCTCCAACGGTTCCATTGAAACCTCCCTAGAGGTATTGCCCGTATTTTTGAAAAATACTACCGGACCTTTATAGTAAACCCTATTGTCTGCTCCCATTTGAGTATCACCACATATTTAGGGACATGGATATCCCCGTTTGTCAGCGTCCCATCATAAAACCTGATGGCTCCTATCTCTCTGGAGGAGATAGGCGGACTATCACCTCTATGACTCCAGATAAGGCTCCAGGGCCTGATGGCTTCCCTGCCAACTTTTACAAGGTCTTTTCTAAGGAGCTGGCATCTGTGCTCCTTAAATTATATGAGTATCTCTCTATCTCTAATGATATAGATCCCACCTTGTTTGAAGCCACAATTATTTTGATTCCCAAACCTGATAAAACTCTCATGGATCCGGCAAATTACTGGCCTATCTCCCTTCAGAATTTTGACATGAAAATCTTCACTAAGATACTAGCCGAAAGAATTAAAAAAGTCTGGTCTGGTTTACTTAGCCCCGAACAAGTAGGTTTTGTATCTGGCAGGTCCTCTGCAGATCATTTAAGAACCTTATCTCATATTTCCCAGCAAGCCCAATCAGTCCCTTACCCTGCGGCATTGGTCTCATTGGATGCAGAGAAGGCCTTTGACCGAGTGGACTGGACTTTTCTTTGGGCTGTGATGGAGAGGATGGGATTTCCGATGCCATTCTTAAAATGGGTTCAGGCTTTCTACTGTGCTCCTTCAGCCAAAATTTATTGTAATGGGGTTTTTTCCTCCCTTTTCCGTTTATATACTGGTACCAGACAGGGATGTCCTCTCTCGCCTTTATTGTTTAATTTATACCTGGAACCACTTCTTATTAAACTTAAATCCTCTCCGTATTTGAGGCTGCATGCTACAACGGCAGGAATTGGTGCTTTCAGCTTATGCAGATGACATACTTCCTGCATCTAGAATGCCGCTGAGTCCCTAAAAGCGGCGATTGATGTTATTAAGCAGTTTGGAGCCTTCTCTCAATACAAATTGAATATTTCTAAGTTTGAAATTTTCCCACTAAATGTTCATACCTGTAAACAGGAGTTTATTTCCTTTGGGATGAGGTGGGCCCCCAAATCCATCAAATATTTGGGGATTCATTTTACGACTGAACCCTCGCTTTTGAGGAAGCTTAATTTGGACAATATTAAAATCTTGTCCATCAGGATCTACAACAGTGGTCTACCCTTCCATTTCTCTCTGGGGCCGGATCAACATTATTAAAATGAACATCCTCCCCTGGGTCTTTTACCCTCTTAATTTGTTAAATCTTGGTTCCCATTACATACCTTCAGCAATTTCATACTATGTTCTCCAACTTTATCTGGCGTGGAAAGGGCGTTGACGGCTCATACGCTAAGTTATCTCTTCCTAAAGAAAAAGGTGGTCTTGGCTTCCTAATCTTTTACTTTATCATTGGGCAGCCCACCTCTCTAAACTAGGAAGTGGTTTTCTATAGACCCCAATCTACCATGCCCGACCTGGCTCCAGATTGAGCGCTCACTTCTTTCGGGGACTAAACTTGATACCTATGCTGTACTTTTTACTCCACCAGCAGCAGTTTTGCACTGGATGACCGATAACATGATTCTGACATCCCTTAAGTCACTGGCTCAATGTTTACTGTCTTTTAGCATTCCTGTTGTCTCAGATCTGGGCCAGCCGGTGATCCTTAATCCCAATATCAATTTGGGTAACTCATGGCTTACTCCTGATTGGCTCCCACAGCTTAGGGAGGCCAGATTGGAGCATTTTTATAATCAGGGATCCCTTCTTTCTTCTGGTGGTATACTTGATAAGTTTGGCATTCCTAGGAGGGAGATCTTCAAAGTGTATCAATTAAGACATCTTATTGCCGGGAAATTTGGCACCTCTTTTAGTGAATCAATGGCCTATCCCTTCCTTTCTCAAATCATAAACCTTGCTTCTCAGCCACACCCTATCTCCTTAATTTACTCCTTCATTTTAAATTATAAATTTCCCGAGATTGTGAGGGCTCTAATGTCTGGTCATATCTGTTGCCTGATGCTTCCTAAGTTGGCCCTGTATGGAAGGACCTTCATAAATATTATACTCAGGGATAGATTAAAGGCTAACTCAATACTATATTGTAAATAATTTGTACTATACCCTGTAAACTTTTAAGCTAAAAAATTCCCTACCCTACTTGTTCTAGGTGCTTGCAAGAAGAAGAACCTCTTCATGTGTTTTGGGCCTGTACCAGTTTGCTCCCCTGTGGTCTCTTATCCAGGATAAGCTGGACCCCCTTCTGGGTTTTGTCGAGGTTTTTCACCCTGAGATTTGTATTCTGGGTGAATAATCTACTATAGATAGGTGTGAACATGCAGCTACCATATGGCTTTGGTGTCCATGGCGGTCAAGAAGTTGGTCCTGAGACACTGGACTGATCAGTTGTACAACCTATGCAGAATGGCTGATCGAGCTCACTGCATTTCTTAATTAGGAGGTTTAATTGCCAGTCTGCATTGTCGTGTGGACCTGTTTCAGAAGAGATAGGGTAAATGTAAGGCTTATGTCTGCATTAATAAGCCTAGGACCAGATCCCTACAGTCTGCACAGATAATGTATTTGGTCATCTGTTGTACTTAGTAACTTTTACTGTCATGGGAGATTTCAGTTATCAATGATGGATGTTAGATATATCCAGATCACAAGAAATACTGAGAAGGCACACCTGTATAGGGGTGAGAGGGGAGGAGGGTGGGTGAGTAGGGTGGGTATGTTAAGTTTGTTGCTTTCTTATATACGCTGACTGGGAGGGGGGTGGGGTTCTTTGATTGGGGGAGGTTTGGGGGTTTGGGGGTTCCTGGGTGGTTTTGGTTGTACCGGGTATTTTCATGTTTTATTTACCGGGCATGTTTTGTATGTTTTGTAATTTTGTATTTGAAAATTCAATAAACTTAAATTTCAAAAAAAAAAAAAAGATCCTGCATTTTGTGATCGCCTCACCTCTGAGGAGACACGTGCGTTCTGTCTTCATAACTATGTAGCTACTGAAGTTCTTTTCCTTTCTGTAGTCCCAGCAACTGAAAAAGAAATGACTGACTGTCCTCCCTAGGAGGCTGGTCCTGCTAGTGGCTTGACCGCCACCTCCCTTCCCAGAGCCTTGCTTAATAATGTACAGATTATGCATGTCCCAGTTATTTTCAATCTTACACATTGGAATACGACTGAGATTGGTCTGTTACATGATCAATGCTTCTAAAATTTTCAGTATGATGCTTACTGATATTGTAGCTGCTTACCAAACATGCACAAATGATCCCGTTAGTGGACCCCATACCATTGATTATGTAGGAGTCTTTAGACCTGCACCTAATGCTAAAGCTAGACTATGCACTAGGCGTGACACTGCAGATGTTACCGGTGTATCAGGCACCATCTCTGGCCTTTTTGGCTCAGGCATGTCTATCTGGAATAGGGCAGATGTAGCTGCTATTAAAGCACAAACACTTAATTTTCAGCAGGCTGTTAAGTATGCTATCCTACCCCCACTGTCACATGGTGTAGATGATTTAAGGAAAGAGGAACATTTTACTGTATATAATATGCAGGAAATTTCCAAAGGGTTCAATGATACTAGAAATAAGATTAATTAACTGATTTTTCAGAATAACAAGGAGGCAGACAAGCAATACAATGCCCATAAACCTTTATGTTCCACTTGTAGTTGTTACGTAATTGCCACTATTAACAATCTCTTCAGGGACTTGGAAACAGGATGCATTCCAGATCTTATCCATGATAGGAGAATGGCTAAATGGTATTGTCCTCATTGCAAATCGAATGGCTGCATTACTATGTGTATGCTGAATTCTGTTAATATTTCTATGTCTACTGCTAGAAATCTTGAGTATGTTTCATGATCCAATCAAGCACCTTGTTATTTTACTAAGACTTGCTCAATTCATGACAATATGTTTATTACTTTTACTGTGTCACTACCCCGCTTTGACCTACAAACTTCCGTCTTTGACAAATTGGCTGCTATTAATTCCATCTGACATCTGGATGATGGCAACTACCAAGAAAGAACTGATCTACCCTCCTTGTTGGTCTACTTGGGTAGCACCCCATGTGAACTGTTGCGCCAAGAAGAGATACTACAACTTGTGGCACTGTGATGTCTTCGATATTATGAAACCTGTTTGTGGTTACTCCCTGAAGCACCTTGACTGGTCCTACACTTTGGGTGATGATCTGCCGTCCAACCTAACTGACATTGATGAGGATGACGAATCCAAATCTTCACAAGCTGCATCTTCAGCACCTGTCACTGAAACAGCTGCATTCCAAAGCTACCTGGAAGAGGTACATCGCTTCACTTCATGGCTCACCAACCAGTCCTTTACTTGTCCCATATGTCTACAGCGCTGGAGGGTTCCAACTGTGAGAGTTACTTACAATTCCAATGGGCAGTATTGTGTAGTAACAAATCATAACTATTTTGCTTATGGTGAAAAAACATGTGGTATTTCAACTCTTAATTTCTGTTTTACTCCACAGCAGAAAACAGTAGTTGGTCACACAGTCATTACTCCTGTTCCTTTCCCTGAACCAGATATTATTGATACAGATCCGAAAAACTTGCTTGCCTTATCTCAGTATTTGCCCGTGTTTCATGTTCACGTTGATTCTTTGACTCTTTCTTTAAAGTCTCTTTTAGCTAGGGAAATACTCGCATTTCATTTATATTAGCAATAATATTTCTAAGGCTGGGGATGCTCTTAATGATCTTATTCATGATGGTGATTTAAGCACTGCTGTATCCCATACTTGGTTAGAATTTACTTTTAAAGCTTTTGTTATTATCCAAGGATTTTTCAGTTTTTCTCATACTCATCCTCTGCTGTCTGCGACGTACTCTAAGACAACACCGAGAACAACTAGAATTCCTTTACAAGGCTCATGCATCGGGTTTGTAAATGACTTTTAAGCTCCATCTCACTACTTTCCTGGGATTTTGAGGCAACACATGAGGGTAATGTTATCCATGATCCAGCACCCCTGAATGTACCCCCCACCTCAAGGACATCAATACATATGAAGGTACATGTACTAATTTTAGGGCATAGGCACTTATCATGTAATCATAAGTGTCAGGATCTATGCTCTACTGACTGCTATATCTGTTTATTAACTCAAACTCCCAGCCAATAACCACACTTGGGGTGCTCCTATTGATTGCTCCACTTTCACTCCTACTGTTCTCTCAGCCTACTTCTACAGGTCGGGTGCACCTGGCACCATGTCTTTACCCTCTTTTAAACTGTTGCTGCTCCTTTTCACCACATTATGCCTCCCCCTCTTAACTAGCCAATCCCCATCTCCCTCCACTAATCCTCCCCTCCAATATGACTAAAGAAACTTGCCCTACACATCCCCTTCCTGCAGTGACCCAAACCTTAACAGCTTCCACTTGGTCTCACTACCCTATCCACCCTGTTCCTATCTCTACTCCTACACTCATCTATGGTCTACCCTGCATTTAATTGCTCTCAGTACTACGCACCCTGCCCACACTCAAGTGCAGCCCTACAAGGTGTGCACCTCACATGCAGTGCAAGCAAATACTCACTCACTATCTCACTGCCACCCTACTTCTCCTAGCAGCTGGCAACATACACCCAAACCCTGGCCCTGCACCTACAATTACCCCACCCAGTTCAAGGACTTCACCCCCTACAATAGCCACCTCTATTATTCAAGGAGACCCTCTCCCTCATGGGCTGTGCATGCTACACCTGGACATTCACAGCCTAGCCCCTAAGCTCAATCAGTTACAGCTGCTAGTGGTCCAGCAAGCACCTGACATCATCATTCTAACCGAATCCTGGCTATACCCCAAACTTAAGGACTCAGCTATCACCATCCTAGGGTTCACTATCACAAGGCAAGACCACCCCACCAGAGGTGGTGGAGTTGCTATATACACCACTACTAACTTGCATTTTTCCATAACCATAGCCAAAATGGAGCCCCAAGCCTATGAGCTTCTAATGCTAAAACTGTCCCTTCCCTTCTTGCTCCCTATTTTTGTTGCTGGACTTTACTGTTATCCCGGAACCCCACTAACAACCATCTCCAACCATATAAGTAACTTAGTCACTGTCGCCCCCACCGGTGAACTATATATTTTGGGTGACTTTAACCTCAACTGGTCCTCACCCACGCTAAACAAACTTCTCTCCCAAATCCTATCCTTAAATCTCTCACAGGTCATCACTGAGCCAATGTGTTCAAACCACAAAACAGGCAACTACACCCTAATAGACTGGGTGCTCACCTCACATCCTCACCATGTCCTCAGTTCTGGCTTACTGCCTGATGCTATAAGTGATCACCACATTACCTACCTTGTCCGTAAAATCCACTGCCCTAAAACTCCTCTCAAATTCCTGCTACAACATTCTTATAAATCTCTAAATCTCAACCCCCTGCTGGAAGATCTTGCCAACACAAACTAGGCCTCAAACCCCTATAACTTGGATATTGATGCATGTCTTATACATTTTCGTGATACAGTCCTCAAAGTCTGGGCCAAGCACGCTCCACTGAGACGTACCAGGGTATGCAGCAACCATCTACCGTGGATTTCCCCTGAACTGATAGCCTGTCAAAATGTCCAGGACAAGGCATGGAAAAAGTACAAATCCACACTCCTACCTTGTGATAACATCACCTACCATACACTCCAGAACAAGTGCACTAAGGCCACCCGTCTCGCCAAAGCCAAATATTTTAACTCTACTTTTAAAGCCAACCTAAGCAAACCTTCCAAATTTTGGAAAGTGATCCACTCACTTTTCTCCCCCTTCGACAAATCCCATCCCACTGTTAATTTCTAATGGCTCCCTTCTCTGCGATCCTCTTGCAGTTGCCTCAAATTTCAACACCTACTTCACATCTTGTGTTTCCACCCTCCTCGCCTCTCTACCCAAAGATGCTCCGCCTGCCCCGCATATCAAAAGTACAGTAACCCCTGGACCTCCCTCCTTCTCCTTTGGTAACATTACTGCTACTGAGGCCATAAATGCCCTACTGTCACTTAACGCTTCCAAGGGTAAATCCCCTGATGGGTTGGACAACAAGCTCCTCTATCTGTCAGCCCCTACCATTGCTTCTCCACTAGCTGACCTTATAAATCAATCTTTTACCACTGCAACTGTTCCCTCAGCCTGGAAACATGCTGTTGTCATACCTCTACCCAAAGGCAGTGACCCTACCTCTCCATGAAACTATCACCCTATCTCTCTCTTACCAGCCCTCATGAAACTCCAAGAGCACCTAGTCCTACCCCAACTTTCTAACTTCCTCTTTGACTCCAACTTCTTCACTCTCTACCAGTCTGGATTTCATAAGAACCACTCTACTGGCACTTCCATACTAAGACTCACAGAATCCATCCTCTCTTGGATGGACAAAGGTCATATCACCTCTGCCATTTTTGTTGACTTAGCTAAATCATTTGATACTGTTTTCCATCCCCTACTGCTCACCTGCCTATCTGCAGCTGGACTATCAGAATCAGCCACAAGCTGGTTTAGTTCATACCTGATAGGGAGAACCCAATCAGTAAAAATTGCTGATTCTATCTCCCCTCCCCTCTTAATAGATACTGGTGTTTCTCAGGGCTCAGTTCTTGGCCCTATCCTTTTCTCCATCATTCTAAATGACCTGCCAAAAATCTGTACACCATCCTCCATACACATGTACACAGGTGACACTGTCCTATTTACCACTGGCTGATCCCCTGAGGAGGTTGCTACCAGCCTTCAGGCTGACTTCAATAAAGTTCAGCTTTGGTTTGGTACCCATCAACTCTCCCTTAACACCAAAATGACAGTCTCTATCACCTTTGGCTCCAGACAAAGACTATTCAGGCTCACCTCCCTCCCTAACTTTCACACCCATGATGAGTCGGTCCTTGAAGATGCAACTTCATTTAGGTACTTAGGAGTTTGGCTTGACCAACACCTATCCATTTCTGCCCACATGGACGCTATCCAGAAGAAACTGCACCCCATGCTCGGCACCCTCTACAGGAACCGCAGTAGCCTTCCGCTATCAGTGAGATGTGAAGTGGTGCAGAAGATGATCCTACCTACTTTTGACTACTGCGACGTAGTCTACAGTGCTGCTCCCATGACTACCCTATCTAGACTGGATCTCCTCTTTAATTCTTTCTGCCACTTTGCCTCGATCCCCCGCACCCACCACTGTGCTCTACTGATGCTGGCCTTCATTTCCCTTGGTGACCATCGATTACCCCATAGTCGAATTTGCTTCTAAATTCTGGCTATCCTCACTCCCTCAATACCTTACTTCTTCCCTGTCTACCCCACCCACCCACCCCAACGCTCTCAGATCTACTGGTACTCGGCTGCTGGCTATTCCCCACCGCCAGACAACTGCTGGCCAAGTCTTCTTCTCCTACCCCTACCATCTCCCTAAACTCTGGTAGGACCCCTCAGCTCAAATTTGTCACTCCTCCTCCATACAATCACTTTCCACTGCCCTGTCCAATTTCTTCATGGTAAATTGCACCTGTGACTGATACCACCCAGCTCCTATCCCCCCATCCCTCCTCTTCCCCCTTACACCCTTGCCTCACCACTTTATGCAACCTATTCACCCCTAGTGGCGTCTTACTCCTAGAGGCTCCCCGAATGCCTCCTTACCTTAACTGGCCTGACCAGCGGAGCTAGATATGCTATAAATGCTGGCATATATCTTCAACGTTGCACTTGCCCATATCAGCACTTTTAATCTCATCCCCTGCAATCGTATTGTTGAAGTTGTACTCAACCAGTCTATTCTAAATTTTTACCTACATGTTAAATATTCCCTATGTATGTAATACTCCTTTATTGTGTTGTTTATTCCTGGCATTTTTGAAATATTGATTCTGTAATGTCTCTGTGTCTGCTACCTGCACTCCTTCTGTAACCCCCCTTCCAGGCTGCACTGTGAGACAAGCATCTTGTTGCCTAGTGCACCTTCCTGGTGAAACATTTCAATAAATAAATAAATAAATAAGAGATGCTTTTTACTCTGTTTTCACTGTATTATCATAATTAAGGCAATAGTGCCATCTTTAGTTATTTTACTGCTTTTATGACCTTAGGAGCTTACAGTAGCTCATTGTTAGCCTAATTATACAAGTTAAGCAACTTCTCATGTTAGGATAGTTACTCAGGTCACCTGTTAATGTCCAATTATATACTTTTTATGTATCTTCTTTAGTAGTTACCTTAGCAATTATCGGGTTATAAGACCCTGTGTGGCCAGTAGCTTCTCTGAGATGAGAGACTGCATTACCTAGGTAAGGAAAACTGGCTAGTTCTCCCAGTGATAACACTGTTAGTAGTACTGTAAGTCTGAATTACTGATCTGTAATAAATTTCATTTATTACATGACACCACTTCTCTGTTGTCTCTTCCTTTGTGCCGTTCCACCAAGAACCTGAGAAGGGTAATTTATTATCACCTTACAGCTCTTACCCATTAATCAAAAATTAAATAAATAAACACCATATGTCTACTGCTCTTTAATGAATTAATCATGAATTTATACAGAATGCAGTATTTATCAGTACTGAAGTAAAGCAAGGTGACAGTATAATTCTGAGTATGCTTCATAATCTTTATCTAGGGCTTTCAGGGGTTGAAATCTATTGCCTGCAGCTAGTGCAGAATGCTGCAGCCTGGCTTTTGACAGGTTCTAGTAAATCCTGTCACATTACTCCGGTGCTGCGCGAACTGCACTGGCTGCCAATTCGGTGGCGGATCACCTTTAAAGTCGGTTTGCTGACTTTTAAAGCTCTACATGATCTGGGCCCAGTCTATCTGAAAGAACTTTTGGTTCCTTATCACCCTAATTGATCACTCCACTCAGCCAATGAGGGGTTGCTAGAGGTTCCAAGGGTGAATTTGAAATCCTCGGGCACACAAGCTTTTGCGTATGTGGCCCCCACCCTTTGGAACTCTCTACCCCATCAGTTGCAGGAGTGCACTTCTGTTGAGTGCTTTAATAGAGGTTTGAAGACTTTTTTTATGGGAAACTGCATTTTTAGAACACTGATTGTTATGAATGTTTTGATTTAATTGTATTTTTTAATGATTGTTACTGTTTTGATTTGTTAATTATGTACGGCACCTTGGCAATTGAAAGGCGCCTTATAAATAAAATTATTATTATTATTATAATTAGAAGTATCTCCAAAAGTCCAGTTGTGCTAGATTAAATTAGTTTTTCAATTAAGTACAGTAATTTTATTTATTTAAAAATTGGCATCCAGGAAATTAACACTGAGCCAAAGCTTGTTTCTAGGTGTGACTGAGGGGAGGTGTACAAAGGGGAGTCATGGTAAAGGGCTCTTAATACAAAATACTGCACCCCAGCAGGGGTAAGGTGATAAACCTAATTCAGTAAGAGTAAGGAAGGGAAGTAGGGAAGAGATCACCTAACAAATACACTAAGAAAAGGGAAAGTGGGCAACACCCTTTCTGGGGTAAGGAGGTACATCAAACTCCAAAAGTGAAAGGAAAGAAAGGGATAGGGTATAGGAAGGAGGCAGAAAGGGTCAGGCTTGGCTCTGTGATAGAAAAGAAAGGCAGGAATAGCAGTTAAAAAAAGCAAGTGGGTAGGGTTATGTTGTACCAAAGGGTATAGGTTTGGTTTAGTGGTTTTAAAAAGGGCAAGAGTGCAGTGAACAATGAAGGTGGTGCAGTGTAATTTGTGTGGAGCTGCAGTTTTCCAGGACACATTCTGGAGACTGAGGTGCTGCCCCATATGCACGCAGCTCTCTGGGTTGAGGGCAGAATATGCTGGACTCTGAGCCAAGCTGACAAGGATCCAAAGAACTTCTTGCCTCTCCCACAGGTGACCAAGTATGCTGCCTTTGCCTCAAAGGATGCCTAGACAGAGGAAGGAAGGCTGGACCTTGGTGGATTTTTGAAGGATGAGGGTGGCAGTTGAGGTATACAATCCTTATCTATGCCACTAATAAATTCCTTTACTGTTCTGGCTGGACTGAGCAGCCAGGAGGAGGCACCAGAAGTGGTGACAAGGGAGGATGTAATGGATCCCAGATGGGAAGGCCCCAGTGTGGGTGAAAAAGGCCCACATCAGAAGGGGAAGTAGCTGCTGGTGGGGGCTCAACAGTGAGGGGATAGACCTGGGAGCAGGAAGAGAATGGGATGGTGCTTTGGCTCAAAGAGATGGAGAGCAGATCCTAAGGACTGAAAAGGTGGCAGGTCACAGGAGGGAGCAGGATGCCATTGTCCATCTAGTGACTAATGACATGGTGAGAGATAGAGCAGAAGTAGTGCAGGGGCAGTTCATGGAACTGCAGAGGGCCTTAAACAAATAGCATGTGTGGTAGCATTTGCTGAGGTGCTATCTGTATATGGCTGAAGGGAGGTGAGGACACTCCACACCAGGAACTTCAACAATTGGTTGAAGGCATGGTGCAGCATGAAAGGATTTTGCCTTACTGGGTACAGGGGGCTGACCTAAAAGGTTATGGGCCTATACAGAGGTGACAGCCTGCATCATTCTGGGAAGGGGACCTCAGTACTCAATGGAAGGTTTACATGTTAGCGGGGGACCTCAGTACTCAATGGGAGGTTTAAATGTTACTGGGGGACCTCAGTACTCAATGGGAGATTTAAATGTTACTGGGGATGAACATTTAAACTAACAGAGGGGGGAGGCAGTAAAAACCAGGAAAGCATAACTGCCCCATCCACAGAGTAAAGCAACAGGGAGGTAGAATTCAGCAGGAGAAAACTACCCCAAGGCAGGTGTGCATGAGGAAGGGAGGATAGACAGGATGGAGGATGAAGGTGGTAAGAACAAGAGATAGAGGAGGAGAGATGCAATGATCAGGAAACAGAGGGAACAATGAAGAAAGAGGGGAGTTAGGGAGAGTCTCACAGAGCATCACAGGCCAAAAGGGGGAGGAAAGGGGGCTGCAGGCAGGAAAGGAACAAGATTTGGAGAGCCATGTGCCAAAACAAGGAGTCTATAAAAAACATTTTCAGACCTGTGGGCTATCATAGTGGAGGGGGGGGCCTGGACACAGTGGCCATAACTGAGTCATAGTACAGTTAAAATCACAAACAGAATATAGCCATGCCAGATTACTCTCAGTTTAGAAGACATAGGGAAGGAGGGAGGGGAGGAGGGGTTGTTTTGTATGTAAG
Source organism: Neoceratodus forsteri (assembly GCA_016271365.2). NCBI lineage: Eukaryota > Metazoa > Chordata > Ceratodontiformes > Ceratodontidae > Neoceratodus > Neoceratodus forsteri. Next base: position 777,899,004 of record CM028137.1, read on the forward strand.
AGAGGATATCAAGGCTATGGAAGTGCAATGTAGCCTAGAGGTAAGGGAAGGGCAGGAGGTACTCTGGGTCACCCTGGAGACAGGAGCAGGGGCCACTGTTTGCACTGGGGTGATATACAGGCATCCAGCATGGGGGCGGATTTGGATAGGGCATTAGGCAAAACCATCAGCAGGATGGTGAACAAGGTAGAAGTGGTATTAGTTGGGGACTTCAGTCTGGCTGATGTGGATTGGAGCCTTCCAACTGCAGCTTCAACAAGCAGGGCAATCTTAAACTTCCTGCAGAGTGTGTTTTTCAGGCAGCAGTCAGTGAACCCACTAGAGACAGGGAAATACTAAACCTGGTGCTCAGTAACACAGTTGGCAGTCCTCTGAGGACCAGTAATTACCATACAGTGTGGTTTGACATTAAGATGGGTGTGGAAGCCACCCATATGAGGACAAACGTTCTGGACTTCAGGATGGTGGATTTTAAAGAAATGGGAAACTGCCTGAGAAACATCATAGCAGAGGTGGATTTCCAGGTTGGGGAAGAGAAAAAATGTAGTAAAATAAGGGAAGGTATAGTAGTAAGTAATTCTTTATTGTTGTTTAGCCATATAAGGCCATTACAAAAGAGAAGACAAGCATAAACTACAATATAAATAAAAAACACATTTTTACAAATATATTTTAGAAAATGGCTAAACAAATGCTGACATTCTGATTGGCTGGGAGGGTAACTTCAGTGGGCGGGTATCACTCGATAGAGCCCGCTAAAAAACAAGTACAAATTCAGGGTGCCCCATTACTTGGGTTATTATTAGGCACCCCAAATTGTCGAACTGACCACCCACCATTTTTTGTATGCCGCTTACCGGATGAACTGGTGGCTAGCCAACACCCCCCATCGGACTTCGTAAAAACCCAAACATACAAAAAAAAATTCAATTCACCTCATATCTCCTCGCCATTGCCTTCACATTGTAAGTCCAGATCAACCACATCGACCCCTGTAAAGCCACATTTTACTGATCACCTGCCGATACGATCCACCACCAAAAATGGAAACACTAATGTTGTAACAGTACATATTTTATGCCTCAAATAAAAAAAAAGCTGCTCCTCTTTGTAACTGAACAGTTAAAAACAAAATGGCTCTCATTCCACATTGCCACTCCCACAGTGCACTTCAGGTTTTTACCCAGGGTCACGCAGGGTTGCACGTATAGTAACACCCCTCTACTCCCAAGTCAGCAAATCCAATAAGAACACCAGAAAATGACCCCCCCAAAAAAAAACCAACCATAGTAAGATACTGGTGGGTAGGGAAACTATATAAAAATCTGAATCTTATGCCTCAGCTGCTGTTCGCAGGAGGGATACATTCAATGGAATGGCTCTCTGATGGGGGGGTGCAGCAGGAGATACAATAGGAGAAATAAAGGGACTACTTTACAACAAGGAGACATAAGACTCATTGTTACTGTATACTTTCAATTTTTTTATTTTTTTTTTAAATCCCATTTAAATGCCACAGTTAGCCATTTTCTAAGTGCAATAATACCATCTAGGGTGGGAGGTATTGGGCAATACCGGACCACCCAGGGGCTATAAGGCCCTCTGCCTGTGGCGTCGGGCCTCATTATGCCCCTAGGCAGTTCGGTATAGCCCAATACTGCCCTCCCTGTTGGGTATTATTGCTTGCATAACAACTCCCTTAATTCAAAGCTCATTCAGCTTAGATATAAAAAAAATCAGGATAAAAATGTGAAGGACCTAATTCACACATTCAATTAATAGACAAAAAGGAAATGGGGACTCCGACAATCTCATATAAAATATCAAGAAAGCAGCATACTTATTGTGTTAAGCAATATCAGAAAAATGTCACACTAACTAACTCATTTCATTCCAATGTAAAGAACATATCGAACAACATTAATAAGCACAAAACAAGTAAACCATCCTTCATAACACAGTATGTCCTGATTATAGTAATAGTTCTAGTACTAAAGAGTCTAATCAGATCCATTATATGATCTAACTTATATGAACAGTAATATCTCTCTGTTTTTCTTTTCTAATTTTGAGAGCATATTTAAGATAGTTTACAATTTTCTTAATAGTATTTTCATCACTTGGGTTCATAACAACAAGTGTGAGTTCACTTTTTGTTATATCAGGCCAGTTGATGAATGGTTCTAACCAATACTGTTGAATTATATTATACCAGGGACAGTACCATAAGACATGAATAAGATACTCCCTATTTCCCATCTTGCAATCACAAATGCCATGCTCCCTAGAGAGTTTATGGTATCTAGTTCTCAGAATATTGTTCTCAAAAAGTTATATTCTAGCTTTAAGGAAAATATTCCTATGTACCTTATTTTCCAATATATCCCAATAACTCCTATACTCAAAGTCATCAATATTTAAGGCATACCAACTGGAAAATCTAGATAAATTCATTTTATCTAGATGCTGATTATTCCAATATTCATTAACTTTTTTTTGGATAAATGGCTTATAATTAATGCTAATCTTAATATTCCTCATAGACTATGGCCCAGATATTCAAAAGGGTTGCGCCATGCGCAACAAGGGTTCTTAATGCGCAACTCCAAAATCATCATTCTGCGATATTGAGAGAGGGCCAGTTGCGCTTGACCGAAAACACGCTGAGCCACAGCGCAATGGAAATGAAGGCATGCGCAAATCAAGGGGCGGGTCCATGCATAAAGTGCGCGATGCGATATTTGAACACTTGGCAATGCGCAAGAGTGGCTCAGCCGAAGTTGCAAGAGTACTCAGATTTGAGCCAAAATAAACGGCTCAAGGGAGCGAGCAAGAACCTCGAGCAGGCGCAAACCGGGGAGAGAGACAGAGAGAGAGAGAGAGACAGAGACAGGAGCAGGAAGGACAGAGAGGGACAGTGGGTCCTGGAGGACAGAGAGGCCAGTGGGGTGCCCTGCAGTGGAACAGCAGTGGGGCAGTGGGGCAACACAGGAACAGCAGCCGGGGGGCAGAAGCCAGGGAGATGGACAGTGTCAGCTTCCCATGGAAGCTGTAATGAGGGGAGAGACAGCATGCTGCAGGGGGACGTGGCCGGGAAGGGGCCGTCGGTATGCCCCGACAAGGCGATATCGCGCCCGCATCAGCTACGAGCTGTACAGTGATGTTGAGATCGTGGCCCGGTACCGCCTGAACAGGGCAATACTGAGATGGCTCAGTGAGCTGTGCAGTGATGTGATGCAGGCACCCTCACGACGGAGTCACGCTCTGTCCGTGGAGACCAAGGTGACAGCCTGCATGTGCCTGCTCACCACGGGCACCTTCCAGAGGCCGACAGGGGACACCACAGGCATCACGCAGTCGGCCACGTCACGCATCCTCACCCAATTCCTCAGCGCACTGCTGCCTCATGCTGCGGAGTACATCCATTTCCCCAGCACCGTGGCAGAGCGTGCAGCAAACATGCAGGAGTTCCACAGGGTAGCACAAATGCCTGGCGTGCTAGGTGCCATAGACTGCACCCATGGCCATTCGACGCCCACCTGGCCCCGCAGACAGAGCATATCGAACCGAAAAGGGCTACCGGTGTCAACTGCCAGGTGGTGTGATGCCACTGGGCGCATCATCAATGTCTGTGCCACACCTGGCGGAGCAACATGATGCCTTCATATGGCACCAATCTGCACTGTGCCATCGATTTGAGAGTGGGAACATCCCCACGGGTCATCTAGTGGGTGAGTACACATGTATGGAATGCAAACTCTGTGCAAGGGTGGAATGACACAGGTGCCATGGTAGTGGCACACAAGGATATGGGCAATATTTACCTGACCTAACACTGATCTCCACTATCTCCACACAGGTGACTGTGGATACCCTCCGTCCCTGGCTGCTCAACACCATACCGGTGCCCCACGACCCCAGCGCCAGCACGTTTCAATAGAGGCTACACGCTGCAACACGGAACATCATAGAGCGTGGTGTTCGGGATACCAAGGCACGCTTCCGATGCCTGGACACCTCCGCCGGAGCCCTACAGTACAGCCCCAAAAGGCCTGTGGGATATTCCTGGCCTGTTGCATCCTGCACAACATGGCCAAAGACCATGGGATAGCCATTACAGGTCCAAGAGAGGGACAGCGAGGGGCGCCAGTGGCGCCGTGATATGGGTGATGAGCCGCCCCCTAGGGACGAGGGACCCCCGACTGACCCGCTGGCCCAGCTGCACCGGGACAGCATTGCAGAAGAGCACTACGCACAACACAGGTAAGTCAAGGGGACATGTGCAGGCAACACTGTCTATCGCGCAAACCACAGGCACACAGGGAACACACCGTGCATGAAGGTCAGAGAGTTGAAGGTCACGATACCAACACATTAGCAGAGAGGGGTGAGCACTCAATAAACACACACACACACACACCAGGCAGCATGGGGCAGCAGCAGCAATGCGGAAATTACACGCTATCACACAGCACCGCAACCACCCTCACCACCTGGACTGTCCACGTATGTGTCAGGACCTGGGCAACCTTGCACCTTGGTGTACAGTGCAATGCAGGCATCATCATCCACACGCACCTGTGGACAGCAGTTGGGAGAGTGTGCAGGTGGTCCGTGTGTCAGTTTGGTGAGCAGAGCACCCAGCAGTGCACTGCCCACCATGACACACATTGCACACAGGGCAGCACCAGACAGGGCCTGCATTGGGAGACAGCTCAGTCAGGAGCACTGTCCCACGCCACCACGGATGCGTGGGCGGCCCCGCTGCGGCCTAGCAGCACTGGCAGGCTGCGCAGGGCCATCGGGTGGCACTACTGCACCACCAGGGGTCCCAGTGCGAGACCGCGACCTTGCCCGCACAGGGGTCTGCATCCCGCGAAAGAAACTTGCACCGGGGTGCTCGGGATGCCCACAGCAGAACCCGGCGTCGACAGGCCTGGTGTCGCACGACGCCGGGAACGGGGAGTGGAGTGTGCACTGTGTGGGGTGCGTGGTACAGGGTCACCAGACAGTGTGGTCAATGCGGTCGCCACAGAGACCACTGCCTGGGTCAGCCTGTCGATGGCAGCGGTCACATCCGTCCGCATATGGACCATCTCGGCCCGGGTCCGAGCACACTCCTGCTATGCCCCCACGGACACAGTCAGTGCCTCCACGGACCTTGCAACCCACCCCTGCAGCTGTACCGACTCCTGCAGCAGGCAGGTGTGCACGTCCAAAGGTACTGTGCCCCAATGGCATCGTGACCCCCAGGGTGTGGATGGTCCTGGTGCACAGCACCCTTGAGGTGGCCGCTGTTCACCAGGACCAGGTATGGCTGATCCAAGGGTGGTGGACAAGTGCCACTGCCTGACGCTGTCCCCCAGGCCTGGTGTGCAACTGCTGCTGCTTCCTCCAACTGCTGAGCCCCCAGGTCCACCTGTTCCACCCCTGTGCTGTCAACAGTGCCAGACACCTGCTCAGCCACCAGTGCTGCCCCACCGGTGCTGACAGGCCCAGCCTGTGACTGTGCCAGCATGCTGGTACACAGGTGTGGAGCTGGACGGCCCGGGGGCACGTGCTGGCCTGCCGTGTGTCCCTCGTGGGACACACACCTCTCACTGGCCATTGCAGGCCTGCCATCATCAATAGTGCCAGTGCGTAGCCACTGCCATAGGCACAGCATGCTGGCACACCTGCATACCAGACTGCTGTGACACAGGCTGTGCACCCTGCACCCGTATCACTGCCGGGCGGAGTTGTCAGCCCACCGGCCTGCTGCTGCAGTGCGTGCAGGCTGCTGGCGGAGGTGGAAGGTCCTCCTCCTGGTCCAGCAGGTCTGCCTCACTGTCAGCACCCACCACCACCGTCTCCTGCAGACGAACAGGATCTGAAACAGAAAGAAAGTACATGTAGGTGCATGTGAACAACAGCCGCCCCCCAACAACATCACCATGACATACCTGCAGTGATGGGCTTCCACCTGTCTGGAATCCTCCGCCAGGAACACCCCCAATGGCACTCCGGCTGCATGGCGCGACCAGTGTCTCCTCGGTCGGGTCAGCTGCAACACCACTGGTGGTCCCCACCAGTGGCAGCACGCTACCCTGAAGGCCACCTTCTCCTCCAGCCTCCTGCGGTCAGTCCCCATCTTCTTGCGGCACTCCTGCAAGGCGCTGGTGGCTTCCGTGCAGGTTGGACGGCCAGAGCTACCCCTCCCATGCAGCTGCCTGCTGAGGGGTGCCCTCCGCCCACTCAAAGTGGCTCATCCTCCAGGTAGGCCTGGAGGAGGGCCTCGATCTCTGCTGTGGTGAAGTTCGGCCTCCTCCGCCCGCCGTCCACACCTCAGCCTGGTTCTCGTCAGTCATGCTGATCTGTATGGGTGGAAGTGGACACCTGTCACTGCAGTCCACAGCATTTCCCATGAGCATAGCTGCAGGCCGGGGGCGAAGCCCCCTCTTCCCTCGCTGCCTGGGAGATACTGATGGAAAGGTGCCTCTGCCCCTTCTAAGTGCCCTCATCATGCTACAGCCCCCTCACTCCGTGACACCCTCCAGCACCCCTGCCCATGTGCATTGTCCTGAGCATCACACAGCATGTAACTCACCTCTCAGCTGCAACAACCAAATCTGCCGCCACAACCCAGTGTCGTGTTTTATAGCGCAACACATGCAAATGAGGTGTGGCGCACTTTAATACACATGCTAATCGTGCCCACAAGCCTTTGAATGGCTGATCGCTTCTGCTTTGCATATGTCGGCTGAATATGGCGTAAATGGCACAGGCGCAATAGGGAAGGTCGGCTGAGCCGATGGCGCATGTTTGTGGTTGTGTGCTACCATTGCGCATGCCCAGATGGAGTTACGCATGCGTCGATCGCTGCAGAACTGCTGGCGCGATAGGCTATTCTGGACATAGCCACCATTGTGCCAGTGGCGGCTGCAGCACTGGGCACTATATGGTGCTGTGCGCACCTCTGGCGCGATAGTCCCTGTGGCACTGGTGCTGTGCCGCAGTCGCAAGAGGATACCTATGCATCCTATGGCGCTGTGCGTAGCCTTGCGTCATTGCCGTGAGCCGTGGTATGCCCTCTGCCCCTGGCGCTGAGTGCATGCTGTACGTACATCCCTATTGCGCTGTCTGGCTACAGCGCCATGTAAAGTAAGTGACGTGCATGCTAACAGCGCGATAGGTGCCTGTGCTGGTCTATTGCGCAACAACTCCACGTGGGTCACAGCGCAGCGTGGCGCCCATATTGCCTGCTGTAAAGTTGGTGCCATGGCTAGGAGGAGGCGGTGCCGTGGAGCCAAGTTGAGGTGGCCAACCTGGTGGCCCTAGTGGAGCCCCACTATGACCAACTGTATGGTGAGGCCCCCTCACGGACCGAGGACCCATGTGGCAGCAAGTGGCCACTGACCTGGTGGGGTCACTGGCCGGGCGGTCTGCGGGCAGTGCGGCGCACCGGTTCAGTGATCTCCCGGAGGACCAGGTGTTAGCGTGGCTGCGTTCCCGTGCCAGGCGGGGCCTGATGCCCAAACCCACGTGAGTGTACCATCTATTCACCTATATTCTCTGTAGGGTGTGTGTGTGTGCCTGGGTGGCTGTGCATCGGTGTGTCAGTGTGTGCAGCTGTGCGATGGATGGTTATGGCTGTGTGGGCAGGCAGTCTTACTGGGGCAGGGGCACTCTGCTTTGAGTCACACTGATGTTTATCTCACCATATGTCTCCCACAGGCCGGATGGTGATGGCGCGGACGCGGCTGATGTGGGCCATGCCAGGGCCCCAGTCCCACAGGCCGTCCGGCCCGCGGCGGCAACAGCATCAACAGCAGCAGCAGCAGCGGCAGACTGAGCTGCTGGAGGTGTGTATCATTACGTCATGGATGCTATTGCATGCTGGGGGCAGGACCACAACCATGATGGACACAACCAGATGGGTGGTAGTAGTTCCACCATACGTAATCACTAGTGAGTCCCCACACTGGAGTACAGTGGCAGTTCCGGAACACATAGCTGCGTATGGACAGGGGACTGGGTGGAGAGTGTTCACAGGAGCGACATGGATGGTGCATGGATTGCATCACATGTCCTATGCAGACAGGTTGCGGAACTGAACATGTACTCCTGGAGGGAGGAGGGTGTGGGGATATGATGGGGTCATCACAGTATTGTACAGGGGAACAGTGTGCAGGAACCAATATTTGTCAGCGTGAGGATGTTCCAGGTGTAGAGGGCATGGGATGCAGTTGGAGGGGCTGCGTTTAAAGGAAACATGCGAATGTGTTTCCTCACATTATGGGTGGTGGACGAGTGGAACACCTAGCCAGAGGATGTGGTGGGGGCTGACTTGGTCACGGGAGATCTGTATGTGTGGGCTCGCCATGAGGGACTTCTGGAGGTCAGGGGTGAGGGGAATGGACTTATAGGACATGAGGATGATCGATACAGAGCCAAATGGCCAGACTAGGTGTCCATAGGCCCTATCTGCCGACACTGTCTATGTATCCATGTATGTAGGTGTGACACAGGTGACCTGCATCACAGTGCAGCATCACGACACATCTGTGTATGCATCACAGGTGGTCCAGGCATGCACTGGGCACATAGCTGTGTGACTGGCATCGCACCGCGTTGCAACATCACATGACAGCCCAGGTTTGTACTGTGATTGGCGTGGGCAGTGTGTATGGGCGGTGGTGCACATGGCTGGTGCCGCCTGTTTGTGATGGCCATGTGCATGTTCACTGTGGGTGGGTGCATGCCATCACATGTGCAGCACATTGGGTTAGCTGGGTTGCAGGTTGGGTGGTGTTCGGGTTGTGGTCAGTCTCAGCCATTGACTGTGTCCCATTTTCCTAGGCCTCAGTGTGTGCCGGCGCATGGCACGATGTCCGGCGCCTGACACAGCTGGCAGTGACAACAGAGACTCCTGCAAGCCCCTACCAGCAACAGGGGGAACAGCGGCACAGACACAGGAGGGAAGACGGCAGGGGAGGAGCAGGAGCCTGCTGGGTCGGAGCCCACCTTTTATTTGCCCTTCCCCATCCCTTTCACCCTGACTTCCCCTCTCCAAGTTGTTTCTCCTCCTTGCACACCCTGCGCTTTTACCCGTCCCCAAACTTGTACATAGTTTTAGCTGTTTGTTACCTCTTTTGTTTGAATATAAAATTCTATTTGGTACAACTGCTGTGTTGGTGTCTGCTTTGCAACTGGCTCTGGGTGCTCCGTTGCGAGGTGTACATGCCATCTGAGCTACTATGGTCCTGGATATATGTGTGTGTGTGTGTGTGTGTGTCCATGGGGAGGTATCACCAGCATAGCATTGCCTTTCTGTTGCTCTCGCCATCTGCTGCCACCCACTGCTGGTACAGGGTGGGTCTGGGTGGTCTGCTTCTCTGCAGCATGGGGTTGACGTGTGGCACGGGGGTGCATGGTGTTTCCTGCAGTGCCTGTCACTGCACATGAGCGTGTCTTGGGGGCACGGTGCTGCACGCTGTGCTGTGCGTACAGGGGGACTGATGTGCACTGTGGTTGTCAACCCCTGGGTGTGTGCACTCTGCCTGCCAGTGGTTGTGCTGGGCGTCATGGCTCTGCTATGCTTTAGTTGGTTTGTCCCCATGGGCACGTGGATCAGCCGTCCCACCCCAAGTGATGCTGTGCTAGGGTGTGCCAGTGTGGTGTGGGTTCTGCAGTGAGTTCCTGTGCCCATATGTGGCATGGCTGGCGTGAGCTCCAGCCTGCCTCCCTGGATGTGCAGTTCCATTGCTCTGGGGGGCTATGCTTGCGCTATAGCTCTGCACTGCTCAGCTGAGCTTCCATGGTTGCGCCATAGCCTCGGCATATTGGCTCAGCTTCTCCTTCCTGGTTGCGCGATGGCGCAGTATGTGCGATATTCAGACGTTGGTTGCTTGCGCAATTTGCTCTGCTCCATGTTTGAATATCGCACCTGTTGCGCATTTGCGCAACTGGTTTGTGCTTGCTCCTGCTGTTGCGCCAGTTTTGAGCGCAGTTTGAATATCTGGGCCTATGATTTTAAAGATGTTATCGCATACTGATCTAATTTACTATAAATATTTTGCAACCAGCATTTCTCCCCACAGTCATTTTTAATCCAGGAGAGTTGTTATAAAAAACACTTCTTTGCTAATTTATCTTTATCTAATATAGTTAAGTATAACCAATATTTACGTTTTCTACCTTCCATAAGTGCATTAACATTTATCAGTCCAAATTCAGCTCGTAAATAAACTGATGGACAGGACTGAGGAGCCTGTAATTCAGCCTGCAATACTATGTACACTGGGGCCATGCATATTTCAGCATTCTTGCACTTCCAAACTTCAGGTGCATAAGTTAATTGTGCCCAACCTTTAGCTTTGATAGCTCTAAGTAATGGTTTTAATGAGAACTCCCCCCCATAGGAATAATTACATTTCCTTAACCCATTCATAGTTTTTTTTTATTTTATTGAGTACCATCTCTTGCTGTTGTTTCCACATATTATTGTTTGTGAACAATCATCCCAGATATATATATTGTTTCACAGCATCTATTATATGATTTCCCAACTTAAAGCTAGGTTCAACAGAGTTGGAACCAAAAGTTATAGTTTTTGTTTTTGATAAATTTATTTTTAATTTCAAAAAATGAGTGCCCCTTTGTAAAGTATTTAGTTGTCTTTGAAGACCACTTTAGTTTGAGAAATCAACACTAAATCATCTGCATATGCTAAAATAGCTGTCTGCCTTAAACTGATTTTTGGAGCTTCATTGTCACTTTGTTCTAGCTCCCTAATAAGAGGATCCATATATAAATTAAACAGAGTGGGAGCTAATATACATCCTTGTCTTACACCCCGATTAATTTTAAAAGGTAAAGATGTCTCTCCCGCAATACCAAATCTGATCCTAGCCCAAGTATTATTATACAGTGCAGAAATTATTGAAATTAGGACATTATCTATTCCTCTATCATATAGAACGTTCCAAAGCTGTGATCTGCAAACCACTTCAAAAGCAGCAGATAAATCAATAAAAGCTTTATATAATTTTTGCTTCCTAATTTTAACATATTTATGAATTAAATGATTCAAGATGAAACAGTTATCTATTGTTGATGTCCCACTATGAAAGCCCAACTGAGCCTCACTTAACCCTCTTGTTAGTTGAATCTGAAGCTTTAAGTGGTCCAAAATAATATGTGAAAAAAATTTAAGACTAACATTCAATAAACTAATAGGACGAAACATAGCTGGATCTCCAATGTCTCCCTTTTTGTGTATAGATATACTTTCTGCACCTTACCAAGACTAAGGAAAGTAAAGTGTTCCAGTCCATTTGTTAAAAAAAACCCCAAAGAATTCTACTCCAAAAGTTGGGATTACATTTATACACCTCCGCTGGAATTTTATCTATCCAATGGGCCTTATTTGATTTCATAGCATGTATCACAAAATAAACATCTTTAATAGCAATTTTATAGGAGCTATTTGTATTGGACACAATTATCTCCGGCTCCTCCATAGCTAAATCATAACAAATATTTTCAAAATGTTCAATCCATCGTGGCTCTGTTATATGACAATCAGCATTAGCTTTACTATTTAATGAACCCTTAGCTACAAGCTGCCAAAATCCTTTATCATTCTTCCTTCTAATGGTATCTAACATTTGTACCCATTTCATTTTTTGAAAATCCCTTCTCTTACTTTTTAACAATTGTTTATATTCCTTCTTCCTTATCTTAAGCTGTTTAGTCAATTGTAATTTTATTTTTTGTTCTTACTTGTCTTATTAATTTCCTTAGATCCTTTTTAAATAAGAGACATTCCTGGTCAAACCAGGTTTGGTTTCTTCTCTGTTGACACAACTCCACATATTTATATAACCTTATTCTCAAATCTTTAAAAAGTTGTTCTACTATGTCCCGCATTCCCTCTACATCTTGAATCAACTCTATATCTTTAATCAATAAATGATCATATAAAAGGATCTGTTCCCTCACATTCTCCTCTAAATAACCATCCCAGCTAATGTGTATCTTAACTCTACATTCTAGTGGCACCACACAAGACACATTTTTATCCTCCCTTCCTCACTGTTCAGTGCTTAATAATAATTAATAAGGGAAAGTGGTCACTTTCTGCTTTTGTTGGAATATGTAAAGAAGACCAAAATTTTATGCCTCCTGACCAAAAGGACAGATCCAATAATGTTTTATAATGGGCTTTAACATAAGTAAAGTTCCCCAATTCATCTCCCTGAATTCGGCCATTTAAAGGGTATAAATCAAATTCAGAAATTAGATCAATCAAGATCTTACCTGATTTATTAACAACCAGATCTTGAGAGGATCAAATTAAGGGGGAATAATTAGAATTATAAGCAAAAAAAGAATTATTTATATATCCATCAAAAATACCTATTCTAGCATTAAAGTCACCAAGCAGTGAAATATTTGTATTGGGAAAAGTTTGATTATATTTGATTATCTCATTTTTTAATATAGACCATATTCCATCCTTATAGTTCACAGAACTGTGTGGTGGAATATAAACATTAACAATAATAAATCTTTGCTCCAAGTTTTCCACAAGCACAGTAATAAAATTTGGCATAATACAAAGAGGAGTCACCTTTAAATCAGGGGAAACTCTACAAAGTAGGGCAAGCCCAGCAGAATTCCTACCAAAATTGGCCCCCCTATGGCCATGATGTGCAAATGTTGCATACCCATTAATATTAATTAAATCATCAGTCCCATGCCAGGTTTCCTGAAGATATAAATTTTCAAATTGTGTAACATAACTAATCCAAGTGCTATCTACTACTTTTGTAAACCATCCAGCAATATTCCATGAGAGAACTAAGGAATTCCCTGCTACAACAGGCATGTAATCACTTCTATTAAAGGAATCACAGATCTCAATTTGGAGTCAGTCTGATAGACCAGTCAAGGTTTGGAATTTGTTAGATGTTTCAATTTGACAATTTACCAGAGTATTAGACTCTCCCATCTTATTTGGTGGAAGATCCACCCAAATATCCTTCATCCTTACCATATGGAAGCCCATATTATCCACAATTCCTTATTTGGCTTGAATCAAATCAGCCATTTGTGAGTTCTTAATTAATAGGTTTATCTGACTTCCATCTGGACATCTAATCACTTTTAGAATTCCATCCCTACCCAAGGGTATTCACATCAAATTATGAAAGTAATTACATAGAACACCCTTTAGTTTCCTGTTGGTCTCATTATAAATTTCAAGGATACCAAAAATGCTGAGCCAGATTGTACCTGATTTTTTTTGTTCTATGCTTAACCTATCAGAAATCTCTTTGGTAAAGAAATTTCTGTTCTCAAAATTTAAGGATATCCCAAAAGCAGTCAATATTTCACCATTGTACCAAATATCATTGGCCAGTCTCAGAGAAAATAGAACAATATTGCAAACAGAATTTCCATCTATATCAACACAAAGGTTTACACTTTGTATATCAGTTTCAACCATGAGAATCCCCATGTTAATCCCAAAAAGTGAAACTAGTTGTTTGTTAAGTTCCAGCTCTGAGGCTTGTATCAAGGAGGGAGGCCCTTTTAGTCTAATCCTGGGCAGAATAACTTCAAAGTTTTTATTTCCCCCAACTGTCTCTACTCCTGGTCCAAGGGAATCCACCCTAATTTATACTAAGCCATCAATCTCTCTACTTTGTTCACTTTGTCTATCTGTTTGAACTGGTTGATCTTTATTTCTATCCAAAATCATATTAGGCTCCTTCAGTACCCAGGACCATTCAGCCAGAAAGCTCCCAATTTCTTTTTTAATGATATTCAAATTGGCCACCAAATTACTTTCTAAGTTGTTATTAACATTTACAGTATCCAAATAAGATCCAAGTGGATACTCCGGAGCAGGCCAATTATCTTTTTTTCCAACAGCAACCATATCAGCTTGTTTGATCTCTTTCACTGTATTGATGTAAACCAAACTGTCCTGTATAATATCTCCTGTATCTGGCAAATTATCTCCAGTAATTAAAGGAACACATACTCCATCTTTTGAATTTCTCTTTTTTCCCCCCTTTTTTAGATGGTTTAGGTGTGTCTGGAATGATTACTACAGAGAATTTTTCCTGTATATCCCTTGAATTTTTCCCCTCTTCATCTAAAATTAAAGGAATAAAATCAGATTTCTCTAGGGGTAACTTTATTTTATCTAACTTACTATTTATATCTTCAATCTTAATCTGACTGTTAAATAAACCAGTTTTAACTATCCCTAGTTCCTCTCTAATTGCCACTAATTGTTCCATAATAAGTACATTTGCTGAGAAAGTAGTTTTAAGTATCTGTAATAAATCACTACTCAGGGATGTGGGGTATTTAATATTGTTATCAAAATCAATCATACTATCATATATGGATGATTTGGCCCTAGATTCCCTTTTAATTATCCCAGATACAACAGAAGAGAAAACAGGATCATCAATTAAGGCTTGAGATGTATTAAGCAGTTTTAGGCCCTTAACTGTAGCTTGGAGGTCTGCTGAAATTGCTTTAAGTTTATTAGTTATCCCTTGGGAAGGGTCCATAGTCGTATAATCCAATCCTAATCTGTTTCCTAAGATTTCTGAGTTTCCAAGGCCCAATAAGCTTTGTAGAAGGCTATGCTGAGGCTGACAATGAAATATCTAAAGGAGATTCCATAATATCAGCCTCACCACATTCGTTACCCTCATTACCCTTATTGTCATCATTACCCTCAACACAACTACCATTTAGACCATCAAGCTCGTCATTAGAAACATCATCAAAATACAATAAAGGTGTCTGTTCCAAGTCTTTGTTACAGATTGATAAGTGACTTGGTTTAATAGGTGTATTAATGTCCATAACAGCAGAAAAAGTGTCCCATGCATCAGTCAATTTGACACTATACTGAGTTTTAGGAGTAGAAATTTTCCTGTGTAATTTGGCAAATGCCAAATGGTCCATAATGTTAGATTGTTTCAAAGATACAACACCAGGTTTAGACCTTCTACGCAACTCTCTTACTGATGTTAGTCATATCAGAAAGGGTCATATGGGCCTACTGGGCCTGTTTTCTAGTGAAAACCATGTTTAGCCTTGCAGTAGCTGGTACACAATTCAACAGAAAAAAGGCTGCTTTAAGTTCACTTTAAATCCCTCTTCGCCTCTTTCAAGCAATTCCTAAAAGATCTACTGATCGATGATAATGGAGGCTGTATATATTCAAGTGGGCTTAAGATCTACAAAAGTTATCATATTTTTGGCCCTCACTTCAAACGAACACCAGATCTTCCCACCTTCCACCTTTTACTTACCACTTTTCTTTCCAAGGAAAAAATCAAACAGCCATCACCAGGTAAATGCCAGATAAAAACCAAACCAGGTAATCCCTGGATGAAAAACGAACCAGGTCCTGGTAAAAAAAAAAAAAAAAAAAAGAGGTCAGAAAAAGAGAGAAAAAAATGGACCAGTAAAAAAACGCAAACACAGTACACAATAACAGAAATAATTAACTAAAACTGCAAACTGAAAACACCTACTCTACCTTCGGGCACATAATGTAGAATGGATACTGTAATCTCCAATAGAAAACTTTCAAAGCACAGCCAAAATATCCTCACAGAAAAGAGAACAAATAAGTGAACTACAATGACTGCTCCGTGCCCACTGAATGGCAAATGGCGACTCTGATGAGAGAATGCCACGCATGCGCTTATATGCTAAAAGGTCATGTGACCGGGGAAATCAATCACAAACTATGTATAATATAAAGGAAAAAACACCTTTAAAAAGTAATAAAATAAAAAAATCTATGGTTATTAAACCTGAGGACAAAAATAGAGCAGAACGTTTAAACGTAACCTAAATAACATAAAATGGTGAAAAACACTGCTTGTTTGTTTACTTACGCGCTAAAACACATTAAAAATGCAACAACATGCACAACATAGAAACCCCCCCCAAAACTCTGCAACAATAATAAAAAAAATTATTAATTTCACAACAACTCAGCAACTCCACTCTCTGTATCAAACTCAGTAGTTAAAAGATAACAAGCAGTCAACTTTCCCTCTCTCCGTGAAGATTCCAGGCGGCGTCCCAAACACTCAGGCCTTTCTGAAGGGCCTCTCCTAATCTCCCAGATCCCGCCACCACCTCTGGCGTTCCTCCTAAGGGTAAAGGAGAATGTATATTGAGATTACCAACCGAGTCGATAGACCACACAAGATGCACTGGCAAGCTCTATTTTAACATAGGTGGCATACCTGTTAAAAATAAAATATAGACAAAAATAGAGCCTGCTAACCAAACTTCCCCTAGAATGGCAGCGTGCAGTGTTCCATCCACCTCCAACGAGCTCCAACCAGTTCCTCTCCAAGGGAAGGTATAGTAAAGGCAACCAGCTTCTGTGTGAAGGAAGTAAGTAAAAACAAGATGAAAAAAGGCCTCTATGATACTCTTGGGAGGTGGCCAAGAAAGTAAAGGAAAAAAATGCAGCATTCTGGAGTTACAAAGAAACACAGAGGGAGGAGGATAGGGAGAAGTACAAGATAAAACAGAGGGAGGCAGAGAGGGTAGTGATGCAAGCAAAGGCACAAACAGAGGAAAGAACAGCAAAGGAGTGGCAGAAGGGGACAAGACTTTCTTCAGGCACATAAGTGAGAAGAGGAAGGTAATGGGAGGGATAATGTTGAATAAGGAGGACAGTAGATGGTGACTGCGCACAGGAGGACCAGGAAATACTGACATCATGAACAGGTATTTCTGTTCAGTCTTCACAATGGAGAGAGATGGGATGGACCAACAATAAGCAGCAAGAACATAGGAGGGGGTAGTGAATGCAAGTTGCTTTACAGAGGAAAAATTCTTGACTTGAAAACCTGAAAGTGGACAAGGCCATGAGACCAGACAGGATATATCCAAAGGTGTTAGGAGAACTCAGGGAGGAGCTTGCTGCACCATTGACAACCTTATTCAACATATCACTGGAAACAGGAGTGGTTCCAGTGGACTGGAGGAGAGCTGATGTAGTTTTGTTCTATAACAGCAGCAGCAGGGAGGAGGCTAGCAACAATAGATCGGTCAGTCTCACATCAGTAGTGGGGAAATTAATGGAAAACCTGTAAAAAAAAAAAAAGGGACTAGTGAAATATCTTGAATCTAGGGGGTTGCAAGACCAAAGGCAGCATGGATTCATCTGGGGGAGGTCATTACAGACAAATCTGATTGATTTCTTTGGTTGAGCATCCAGGGAACTAGATCAGGGAAGAGCAGTGGATGTGGTCTACTTGGACTTCTGCAAGGCCTTCGATACTCTGCCACATAGGAGATTGATAAACAAACTGGACAGTCTAAAGGTGAGATCCCACATGGTAAACTGGGTAAAAAACTGATTAATGCAAAGTCAATAAAGGGTGATGGTAAATGGCTCTCACTCTAATGAGGGGAGAATAACCAGAGGGGTGCCGCAGAGCTCAATACTAGGACCAGTTCTTGTTAATATCATCAGATGTGTCATCGCAGAAGAGCTGGAGGGAAAAGTAAGTGCCTTTTTGCAGATGACACCAAGAGCCATAATAGGGTGTATACTCAGGAGGGGGTGGAGGGAATGAGCAGGGACCTTAGAAAACTTGAGGAGTGGTCAAGGGTATGGCAACTGGGATTCAGTGCCAAAAAGTGCAAAATTATGCACCTGGGGCATAGAAACCCAGCAGGTGAGTATAAAATGGGGGGAGGTACTGTTGGTCATTAAGCAGAAAAGGGACCTCGGGGTTGTAATATTTGATGACCTCAAAGTAGCAGGGCAGTGTGACAAGGCTGTGGGCAGTGTGAGTGGCATGCTGGGGTGTATAGGAAGAGGGATCACCAGCAGGAGGAGGGAGGTGGTAATATCACTGTATAAGTCATTAGTGATACCCCACCTGGAGCACTGTGTTCAGTTCTGAAGGTTGCATCTCAGAAAGAACATAGGCAGGGTGGAGGCAGTCCAGAGGAGGGCAACTAAAATGATGCAGGGGTTGCACAAAAATCTGTATGAGAAGAGACTAAGGGATCTCAACATGTACAACCTGAAGGAGAGGAGGAGGAGGAGTAGGGGAGACATGATAGAGACCTACTAGTACCTCACAGTGGTGAACAGGATACAGGATTAAAGCCTGTTTCAAATGAGGAAGTGCTACAGAGTAAGAGGGCATGCAATGAAGCTAGAAGCGGGGGAGTTTAGGAGGGATGTGAGGAAATACTACTTCACTGAAAGAGTGGTGGATGCTTGGAACTGCCTGCCACCAGTGATAGTGTGGGTGAAAACACTGGGGTAGAGGGTGGGGAGATCAAACACACATGGGATAAGCACAGGGGAATAACTGTAAATAAGCAGGGAGGGGAGGGTCACCAGAGTCCAGTTAGGGTCTGTGGAGAAAGAATAAGCAGGGAACATCTGGGCAGACTGGGTGGGCCAAGTGGTCCTTTTCTGAACAACAGATTCTATGTTTCTACAGCAAAGCAAGGACATAAACAAACTCAGCATTGTAGGTAAGGGTCTGTGCAAACATACATCAGGTACCCCACTGGTCCAGGTCAGGGGAGTTGGCTCAAGTTACGAACCAAGGTCTCTCACATGGTGGTGCAGTGCACCATCACCTGGTGCTACCAGGTGTGGAACTCACCACTGTCTTAATACATATTGGCCTGTATTCACAAATATTATCTTCAGTGCAAACACCACATTACAGAGGGTGGTGGTAAACGGAGTTGACTCCGGAGAAGGAAGGATGACCAGTATCAGTATTGGTACCAGCCCTCTTTAATGTCTTTGTAAGTGACATTGCAGAGGAGCAGGAAGGGAAGGACTGCCTCTTCATGAATGACATCAAAATCTGCAATAGGGTTGACACTCCGAGGGAGCAGGGGTGAAAAGAATATAGCAGAGACCTGAGAAAACTAATTGACAGGTCAAGGGTATGGCAGTTGGGTTTCAACACAAAAAAGTGTAAAATCATGCTCTTAGGGCACAGAAACTCAGGGGCAGAGTACAAAATGGGTGAAGAGGTAGTTACAACCATCGAACAGGAAAGAGACCTAAGACTACTCATATCTGATAGTCTAAAGGTGGCCAGGCAGTGCGACAAGGCAGTTGGGAGGGCTAGTGGGATGCTGGGGTGCATAGGGAGGGATGTCACCAGCAGAAAGAGGGATGTGGTGTTGCCTCTGTATAGATCACTGGTGAGACCCCCATCTAGAGAAATGTGTCCAGTTCTGGAGACCATATCTCCAGAAGGACAGCGGTAGAGTGGAGGCTATCCAGAGGAGTGTAACTAAAATGACACAGGGTCTACATCAGAAACCCCATGAGGAGAGACTAAGGGATCTCAATATGTACACTCTGGAAGACGGGAAGGAGAGGGAGGATATGACAGAGACCTTTAAATACCTCACAGGAGTAAATAAGGTACAGGAGAAGAGTATTTTTCATTAAAAAAGATGCTCATGAACGAGGGGACATGCAATGAACCTGGAGGAAGGTAGGTTCAGGAGAGATGTGAGGAAGTACTTCTTTACTGAAAGACTGGTGGATGCCTGGAACAGTCTTCCAGCAGATGTGGTGGGGTGAAAACAATGGTGGGGTTCAAGAATGCATGGGATAGGAATAAGGGAACCTTAGTGGAAAGGAAGTGGGGGGGGAGCTGGAGATCAAGTAAGGTCTGCAGTGACAGTGTAGGTAGGGAAAAATAGGCAGACTGTGTGGGTGAAGTGGTCCTTATCTGCCATCAGATTCTATGTTTCTAAGTTTCTAGTACTTTGGCTTAAAGAGCAGGTGTCGTATAGCCCCTAACTGATGAGCCTTTCCCCACAGCTGCAGTATAAGCATTGCATTCAAATGACAACAATGTTAATCACCCCAAAAAAAGAGTTTTAATCCACTTTACAAAGTCGTGACTATGAAAGCATGGCTCACATGCTGGCAAATGATGTATGCATTGTGCATCGCTCTGCTATGACGTGAAGTGGGGACCACTAATAGTGTGACCCTGCAGTTTACTTGCAGTGCATTTCTGGGAGTTCCACTCATGCTGTGCATTCTGTAGTGCTGATTTAGTTAAAGCTTGCTCATTTGAGGCAATTGTTGCTTTCTCATGTAATACGGAAATATCTTCTGTGCATAATAGTGCTGATCACTGACTGCAGGATAATCCTGAGCATAGAGATCAGCAAACTGTGGATGTTTCAAGTGTAGGGAGTGCTAGTGGTGTTATGTCAGCATCCTTGCTGTCAGTCTCAGGTGTCATTGTAGATGAGCATTCATTAGCAGGTGGCATGGAAGGGCATGTTAATGTCATTGTTGTCAGCAGTATTACTGCACCTGTGTTCAGGCCTGTTAATGCAGATCTTGGTGGCATGTCACACAGTACTTTCGGTATGTCACATAGTGAGGATATTTGTGAGTCTGACAAGTCAGATGTATGTTCTGCGGTAGTGAGACATGGACAGATTGATGTGCTTAGTTAAAACTAGTGATTTAGTAATGGCTGACAGTATTGTGGATGTTACTCAGCATATGTCTGAAGAGTCTTTCAGTATGAAGTCAGTGGGCTAGATTCATGAAAAGAAATACCACACAGTAAACACACGCTACTTCAGGCAGTGCGTGCTATCTCATACCTCCTGATTCAGGATACAGCCTCTAAAGGAAACAACAACAATTAGCAGGGACACAACTAAACTCCAGCTAAACTATGGTAGTTTACTCACCTGGTAAAGGTGATTGTGGGGGTATACATCTCTGAGGCAAGCCACATTCCTTACACATGGGTTGTGTCCACCTGATAGGTTGCTTGATGCACATGTGACTTCAAAGAAGTCCAATCCCCTTTCCCTGTGGTGCTGTCTCTCCAGGATCAGTTCGAATTCTTCCCAAAGATGTACCTAATCTGTAACCAATAACTCTGGACTTGTTAGTAAGCAGCACAATGTTTCTTGATATGTATCTTAGTGTGTTAAATAAATTATAGTAGAGGCATTTGTTATGTTTTACCAAAAATTCTGTGGCCCAGGAGGGTCCTCTCTTTATTTCTTATTCATAGAAATCTAAAATTTCGGGCCCATACGGCATGCTGATTGTTACTTCTTGAAGCTCATCTGTGAGTCCTTTGTCTCTGACTGACTACCTGGGTGAGTCGTGGAGTGCCTCAGAGATGCAAACCTCCACAATCACCTTTACCAGGTGAGTAAACTACCATTGTGAGGGATAATCTCTGAGGCACTCCACACTCCTTACAAATGGATTTCAAAGTAAAAAGCAGTACCCTAAAGAGAATGGTGGGTAGTCAGTCCATTATGTAATGTTCAACCTTGCTGCTAACAATACTACTTAAATAAAGTTAGATTTTTGCTTTCAGGGCTACATCTACCCTGTAGTGTTTAGTGAATGTGTGCATCGATGCCCATGTAACGGCAGCACAAATTTTCTCTACTGTGGCCATGTTTTTCTAGGCCCATGATATGGCTATTGCTGTAGTGGAATGGGCCTTGATTTTCACTGGTGGTGTATGATTTGAGGCCTTATACGCCTCTGTGATGGCAGATTTAAGCCAATATGCGCCATATGTCTGCCTTTCTTGTGATGTAAGTTGACATTAGTCTCCTCATGGCTAGTGGCTGATGTTGAGGGTCCCTATCTACCTTGTCTGCAGGCATATAGTCAGGTATTTTGATATCCTGTTTGGTGTGAAAAGGTATGCATATTTTAGGTAGAAAGGAAGGGATTGTCTTTAAGTTGATCTTGTCACCATGAGATACCAGATAAGGCAGTCTGTGGGATAATGCGTGTAGTTTGCTTATGCATCTAGCTGAACATATAATGGCCATAAGGATTGTTTAAGTGTTTGCCATTTGAGTGGTAGTGACTCTAGAGGTTCCAATGGTGAGTTGGTAATTGCCCTGGGTACTAAGTTGAGATCCCAGGGAGTGGTCCATTGTTTTATCTTAGGATATAGATTGGATATAGATTGGATCGACTGCTGCCACTTGCACTGTTAGGGATGCTGGAGATAGTCCCTTATCTAGACCTTGCTGAAGGAAGAGAAGTATGTTGGGCACTGTGGCCCTTAGAAGTTGTATGTTGTTTTCTTCACACCATCTGAGGAATATTCTTGAATGTCTCTGATACTTTGAGGTAGTGGGATTTCTCCATAGTATCGACAACCACTGGGTGGTATCCCTCTCTTAACAGTCTCTTCTTTTCAGGAGCCAGGCTGTTAGTTTGAGATTGTTTGGACTGAGGTGACATACCAGTCTCTGAGTGAGAATATCTTTCCTGAATGTTAGTGTCCATGGGTGGTCTAGTGCCATTGTCACTATCGTGGTGAACCATGCTCTCCTGGGCCAATGAGACTTGATGATTATCGCCCAGGTTCTGGTTCTGCATATTTCTTTCAGAACCTTTAGTATTGGTGGAAAGATGTTAGCTGATAGTGAATCCACTCCCATGGATTTGTGATCCCTGAAGCGGGAGTAGAATCTGGGGGCACTGATTGTTCTCGTTGGTGGCAATTGAGTCTATTTCTATCAGTCCCCAATGTCTTTTGATCATTTGGAATATGTTGGAATGGATCTTCCACTCTCCTGGATGTATTAATTAGCAACTTAACCAGTCTGCGGTGGTATTCAACCTGTATGCCAAGTGTATGGCTGATATGCTTGCCAGATGTTTTTGTGTCCAAGGAATGAGTCTTTGAGCCTCTCTTTGCATGGCACCGCTCTTTGTTCCTCCTTGCCTGCTGATATAGGAGATAATAACCTGGTTGTCCGAGCGTATGAGGTAATTTTCAATTTTCCTGACTAGCCTTGTGAAGTGCAGTGGTGCATGGAATATTGCCCTGATTTCCAGAATGTTTATGGCCATTTTGGACTTTTGCATGTGCCACTTTCCTGGGCTTCTCAGTGGAATGGCCACTATGTAGAGGCTATTCAAGAGTGTATGGCATTATTAGTAGGCAAATGCCATGGGCAGTGTGCCATTAAGATGTGGGGATTAACTTGGGTAGTGGGGTAGGAGTTGTTGTGTCCAACCCCACCTTAGTCATTGTGTTTCACACTAATGCCTGTATCTGATCAGGCAAACATCATTTGGATGTTAGCATTTGTGTAACCACCTCCATCTCTGTTTCTAGATCGGAGTGTGTTTCTGAGTCTGGCTGTGGTGAGTGGGGTTCATGCCCTGCCAGTACCTGACCTTATTTCACATGGTGTTTACAATAGTTGTGCCTGCATCGGTTGATTATTTTGGTGAGGAATTGTTGCTGTGCCTAAATCCTGCCCAGCAGAGGATTTGGGATTGCAGGTGGCATATTTGTTTGTGCCTTGTCTTTTGTGTTTTCATTGGTGTCTTTTCCAGCATCCTCCTGGTCAGATGGCATGGGTGCATCTTCTGCATCTGATGCACTCACTATGCTTAGTTGTTTTGGGGCCAGCAGCACTTTGCGTTGGCTGCAGCTTTTTGTTTTGGCCATTGTAGTAGGTTGAGAAAGGGTACATAGAGAGGGTGGTGTTGGGAGGGGTCGAATTAGATATATTGTTTTATTTATTTATTATTTCCCTTAATTCTTCCCCGTACAGTAATCAATAATGTTCTGCACTGTACAGGCTATTGCTGTGCCTATGCATTAATGTGTGCACTGTCCCTTTAAATGTGGTTAGAGTGAGTGAGAGACTCAGTGTTATGCTGCCTTGCCCACAGCTGTGGTAATAGTGCTGCCTCCAATGTATTTTCTCCATTGTTAATTGATTTTCAAATTGTTGCCTTTGTATTTAATTATTCGCATTGTGGTCTGCTGTTGCAGATCAGTTGGTGCTTTTAACAAACGCCCTCTGTGCTGGTCGGACATTTGTGAGCTTAGTTGCGCTCTCCACAAGATGGCAGCAGTGACTCTCAGTCAATCTACACTGTCTGGCGGCCACCTATACCCTTAAGCCCGCATAGATAAGGCGTGATGGAGAGCTTTTCCGAGATCACAACAGCAAGTCTCAGGATGATATTTCTCACAGCTGCTGATCTGGATAGGCAAGTTAGGTTAGTCTCTCAATGCTCCTCCTCCTCCTTATGGGACCTACTTTGTTTATGGTGTTTCAGTCAGGTAGATGATAGAGGAGTTTCCTCTACCTTTTGATAGAAGAAGGTGGTGAGTTTGAAAGACATAATGTGCCATAAAAAAAAACTCTTGAAAGCACGCATGTCATTTTGAGGTGAGGCAGAGAGGTACTGAGAAAATGCTTCAGAGACCACTGTGTAGTGATGTCTTGAGTGAGTGCTTCAGGTGCTACTATGCTTGTAATGGGGAACTGTGGCACATTACTTAGTATTTAGAAGTCCAGGGCACTGGCAGGGTACTCCAGATGTTCTAAGGTGGCCACTTGCTCATTTAATCATGGATAGACTCAGGAGCTGCTGGCAGGGGCTCCAGGTCATCAGGCACCTTAGTACGATGGTATGCTTGTTCCGAACAGCACGTAGGGAACTCAGAGTATCTGTCCAATTAAAGAATGAGGGCCTTTAATTATTTAGTAGCCCCTGATGTACTGAGTTCCTGGGACTGATGGTAGGGGCTTCCAGGTAACTGGCTGTGGAATCTGTTTGGTCATCTGTGAAAGATCTCAGACTCATGGCTCTGTTAGCATCCTTTAAATTTAGCATCCTTTAAATTTCATAAATGTGATCAGTTATCTTTTTCAAGCCCTTTTTTGTTAAATTAATAGGGCTAAGTCATGCATTCACATTAGTATGCATTACTTTGTCGCACACAGTACATAGTAGCGGCTCCTTAATTAATATGTGACTATGCCTTTAAGAGAGAAAAACAACTGTGAATATCAGTGAAAGAAATGACTCTATTAAAGTTCACTATTTCCCAAATAGTTGCTATTTTATTTTAATTAAACCTTCTTGTATGTTGACCCAATATAGTACAGTGCTGTGTATTATTTTTGGCCCCTTTTGTATGCCTTGGTTATCTCTGGCATAATGAAGGCATGTATCTTTAAGAGGGGGGGCAGGTGGTCAGGATGCCTTAGCTAGTCCTTGCCTTGCTGTGGTAAGCTAAGTGAGGAATCATCTGCATTGCTGCTTGTATAATAGGACACAGTTTGGGGCAGAAGCATGTTTTGTTCTTTAAAATATGTTTCTTCAGTTCTCTCTCATGGTCAGTATTAAAAGTTAGGGGACTTAGACTTGAGGAGCTGTAGCAGTTGCTTCCTCCATTCTCCACTGCAAGATATGCTGGATTTAGCCTAATGTTGTTTGTTTATCCTCCTCTAAGATGGTGATCGAGATCTCATGACAGCTGAGAGCCAGTCAGCTTGCAGCTCTCATGTATCAGGAGATTTGGAAACTAGGTAGAAGCAGGGAGAATGGCCATGCTGCTAGGAGTTGTTTGAGAAGTTGGAGCCATAAAATAACATTTGGGTAGCTCCATTTTGGTCCGTAGAGCTTCCTTTTCTCTGTGGAAGTGTTTTTGGGTAGAAAATAGAACAAAATGGTCACGGTTGCTTTTATTTAGTGCCACTGAATTCCAGGAATGTCTGAATTCAGCGTGAGCATTTTAAGCACTTTCCAGTGCAAGGCAACTTTTCTGGATGAGTTTGTGAGTACCTTTTTACAAGTTAGTGATGCTAGCAGGGTCACCAAATTCTTGTTGGTGATTAATACAAATCAGGAACGGCTGACAGGGGAACCAGGTTAATTATTTATTATATTACTGCCTGTAAATCATTGCATAGATTCTGTGTTCATTTATGTGGGTCAGACATTGTTCTAGCTCCTGGCACCACTAGCAGGGGTGTTCAGGTAGCTAATAATCTCTATGCTTGTACAATGTGATACTGCTCATAATTTGAATACTGTGCTGGCAATTTCTCAGCTAATATTTTTCCAAATAACCAAAGTTAGTAGAAGCTGCAGTGCTAACATCTCTAAGACTACCAGTTTTGTAATTTTAAACAGTTGCATATCTGCAGAAACATACTCTGGAGCTGCTGTGTTGGAATATTTTACAGCACATCTAAACACAGGTACCGCTAGCAGGGGCACCAGATTTATTTTGCAATAATGTTATCGTTTTATTGTCTGCCCCCAAGGATAATCAGTTACTGTGCCAAGTCATTATTTTTTCTGGTAATTAGTTCCTGGGACTGCTGGAAGGGATGTCCAGGTCATCACAATTATCCTGATTTAACACTGATGTCAGTCACTGTGTAGGCATTTGAAACTACTTTTATTCTATGCTCATATTGTTATATTAGCAGACACTTTCAGCTCTTTTGCTATCATATGCTCTGTATAATGTAGTTTTCTTACCTGCATTTTGCAAACTTAGATTTTATCAGCATGCTGGGGCTATAGAGTGTGCTTGAAATATTCACTTGCTGCAACAACCAAACTCCTTATAGAAGTTGTTTTAAACATATGTGGTACAGCACTCCTGTGGCTGCTAGAAGGAGCCATAGGGTGTTCCCAATCCCACTAGAGTGTAGTAGTGGGTGCAGGCTGAACTGGGACTGCTAGCTGGGATCCCAGAGAGCTGCAAACTGCAGTCATGAGTGCTTAATTCATCTTAGACTCACTGAGAGGGAATCTAAGGCATCTGGAATGAAATTGATGGGCATGACACAATACCCTGAGTTGACCACCTGTAGTGTGCCTCTATCAATAATTTAAATGTAGGCTGAGTGATTGTCTTTGTGATTCCTAGTCAGATACCATGAATTGGTTTTGAGTAACACAAAGGAAGTTATTTTAAACAGCAAACTCTCTCTCTGGAATCTAGATTGAGCCATATATTTTCACGACATAATCCCATAAGACGCTTATCTATGTTAGTATATCCTAAACTGCCAAAAAAACCTTAGATATAAAATTGTTAAGCCTGGTGGCCTTACCTTTTGTGTAATATTCTCGAAATAACTGCTTGGGAGTTGTTGTTATGTGCTGCAACCTGTACAGATGCACATTCAGAATTGATCCCAGAGAGGCACCACCACAGGGAAAGGGTGTCAGACTTCTTTGAAGTCACATGTGCATCAAGCAACCTATCAGGTGGACACAACCCATTTGTAAGGATTGTGGAGTGCCTCAGAGACTATCCCCCACAATGTGAATGTAGCACAGGCTAACTGTAGGGGTCTATCAACTGAAGGATAGCAGAGCAGGACACCACTGCCGCTGAGAACAAAAACACAGCCAGCAGTGCATGCAAAGGGAAAAGACATGCACACGTAATGCAATTCAAGAGGGATGCAGACTCTGCAGCACACAAAACTGCTGCAAATGGAGCTTCCCAGAACTCTGTAGCACAGCATTCAGGAAGCAAATAGCACACTGCCCATGCTATGCTAAATAAGGGGGTTCTCAAGCACTCTTTCAATAGCACAGTATTCCACAAGGGTGTAGTAGTGACACAAAATGGCAAATGTACAGGCTGCCTACATACCGGCAGCAGCCCATGAAGAGAAGGAAAGGGATGCAGAGGTTTATTTTATTTGTTTTTATTTAGACAGTACTGACCCAGAATAGCCCAGCTGAGATGTAACATATTGACTACAGTGGTCCTACTGTACCTCTACACTTCCACAACTGGGTGGTCTGGAGCACTGGTAGGTTAAATGACTTACCCAAGGTCACACAGTGATAATTTGGCTCTAGCAGCTTTTGAACCTATGTTCTTCCAGTTTCCAAGTCAAGAAGTCAAGGGACCACAGAAGATACTACAGCCCTGGGTGTCCAGAAAACAGACTGACTACTGCATATTGGATTACTATGCTTTTAAAGGGAGATAGTGTCTGCTCTCTGCCCATCCTGAATCACATAGTGCTTGCATTATGGCAGGCTCCTATGTAGTAGTGCTTATGATGTCATCTTCTGCAGCCCAGACAACAAGCTAATGATTTCATTAATATTACTATGCCATCTGCAAAACTGCACTATGTGATTCATGAGCACAACTACCATGCCTGTTAGTAGTGCTCCTGTTGTACTGCAGAAACCATATTGTTATCTTTATTTACTGTGTGCTACTTTCACCTTCATGAATCTAGCCCTATGAGTGGTAGGTTTTTAGATTTTTCTGATTCTGACTCCAATACTGTGGATGTCACTTGTGGCATTGTAGTGAATCTTCAGCATGTCATGGTGCATAATAGTGCTTCGAATGTGTTCAGGATTGATTCTGCAGATGCACATGTCAGTACTGCTAGTGTTGTGGGTGTAAATAGTGTTGGTGTGGGCGTGAATATGGCTGATTCTTTCAGTATGGATGCATTGAGCAGATTGGGTGTTGATGTCTGAGATTCTGAAGGTAACAGCTGTGATGTAAGCAGTGACGTTTGCAATACACACTGCTATGTGACGATGGGAAATTATGTTACGGGCCATACCCAGGGCCATGTGTGGCTGAGTAATGATGTTGTTGTTGACATGGGTGTTATGTCTGAGTCACATGCACCAGTGACTGCCAGTGGTGCCATTACTGTTGTGGTGGAGTCTGCTTTAAATAGTGCAAGTGTACTTGTGTGTCTGGATCTCTTCGTATGACAGCATTGTTTGTGGTGTGTGTGTGTGTCTGATTTTGAGTCTGAAAGTTTAGATGTAACTCATTGTGCTGCCAGTCCAGATAGGAAGATGACAGTGGGCTAATGGTTGTGATGATGATAATAAAGTGTTTTCATTAGGGATGGGCAGGTCGGCTGTGACCCAGTTCTGATTCCTACTCTGATTTTTTTCCAAAAGGTTCTGATTAACTTTGATTTATTCTGATGAACTGTAGACCTATTTTAGTCTATTGGAGTATGAAAAATGAATCAGTATTATTCGTTTAGATCCCTCTATTAAAAAAAAATCAACCTTTTTTAAAAATAATCTTGTGTCCGTATTTTTGTGTTGTTTTTAAGGTCAGCAAACAGCCAACAGCAACAAAATAAATTGACTGTTGTTCTTGCCAGCCCTGTGCATCAGCCACCACATGACATTCATAGAAAACAGAGCAGCTCCTTTGGGACTTTGCAGTTAAGGGAGGCAGTGTGTTAAACGTTAGTCAGAGAGAGAGAGACCAACAAATTCAACAGCAGACAGACAACAGCTGAATGCAGACCTTCACTGAGTCTGGTATGCTTTTTGGTGGGAGACAGGCAGCATGAGCAGAATATGTGATGGGGCCCCAGCCATCCCTCCCACCCTTTTGACTTGAGATGTTATTTTTTTTATTTGTAATTTATTTGCTTGCCTACTTGGGCCCCCATATTCAAAATGTGTGGGATGCAGGGCGCAACCAGATGCACCACCCAAAACATTACTCCTGCACAACCAACTGCTATATTCAGACAAGATGCATGATCCTAACAGATCATGCATCCTATTTAAATATTACAACATGGGCAGGTAGTGCAAATGGGAAGGGGTCGACTAATAATGTGCCCTGTGCATCCTGGGGATGGGCTGAACACTGCCAATGGGGGGTGCGCAGGCACAGCCCAGATATGCTGCACCCCCAAAGGTGATATTCAACTGGAACATGAAAATGAGCCTATTAGGCATGCATGGAGTAAATAGCCCTCATGCATGCCCATTATGGGCTCATTTGCATGCCTGTGCCCAGCAGGATGTGCTTGGCTGGCCACCCCCCCAGCCCCGTAGCAAGCTGTCTAGGCAAACATGTCAAAAAAGACCCCACAATACAGGGGCATAGTGGACTCCCCCAACCAATCCTGTTCCCTGATGCCCATCCATGTAGTACCCCCATATATCCAGTGTTCCGTGGACCCACACCCTGTCCCCGATCCCTGAACCCTGATCGGTAATACAGCCAGCTTCCCGGTCCAAAATCCCCCTTCAAATCATGAACCCACACCAAACATATACCAAAGTGTAGTGGCACCACCAAAGGTTGCCCGATTTCCATCCATGCCATACACACACCGCGTACCTGTCCCATAGTGTTGGGTCCCCCCAACCTGTCTCCGAGCACCAAAATCAAATTGCATGACACAGATGGCCCACTGGTCACAAATCCCTGTTCGATCCATACTCTCCTGCCACATCTTTTCCATAGTGTAGTGGCCCCCACACCCTGGTAGGCAGGACCCCTCCCTGCACCCCCCAGAACACCTGTGCCGGTGACTGGCACAGCACTCTGTTCACCACCACAGCCAGCCACTGATTGAACAGTCCAGGAACATCACTGGACAGAATACATGCTCATTGGTTGAGCGCTTATGCTGTACAGTACTGTTCCTGGATGGTTCTATCGGTGGCTGGTCATGGTGGTAAGCAGAGGGCTGTGCCAGTCGCTGGCATGGGTCTTGTGGGGGGTGTATGGGGAAGGTTCCTGCTTACTGGGGTGGGGGGCCACTATACTATGGAAAAGATGCTGGACCAGGCAGGCTGCTGTGCACCTGCCTGCTCTTCCACATCCTGCCTGTGGGCTGCCAGCAGGGTTAAGCCTGCTATTTACAGCAGTTCTTTGCATGGCTCAGGTCTTGCCCTTGAGGGAAGCATTCCCTATGAATATGTCCATGTGTAGCACATTCTTGGGAACGTCCCCTCTTCTTGCACTGCATACATTAATTGTAGGCCATGGCCCATTCTCCTCTGGGCTGCACAGCGCCCCCCTCTGAACATCACATTTTGGTGCAGTGTGTGGGATGCACAACACATCTCTGTTTCTGCCTGGAAGCTTTCCGCATCTCCTCCGAATATGTGGGCCTTGGTGTTATAGCAAGCACCATGGGCCCCAGACCATCCCACACACACTCCTGCCTGATTAACCAATTATTTTTTATCACTTGTATTTCGTGACATATGTGGTTGACCTTGCCCCCCCCCCCCAACCTGGCATTGCAGTTTTTGGATATGGAAGGGAAAGGAGATTTGTTTAACCAGGAAAGGCGCACTAAGCTGGAGTTTGTTTCCAGGTGAGACCTGGGAGCACAGGTAAGTTAAGTGACTTGCTCAGGGTCACACAGTACCCAAGTGGGGGCTGATGGGATTCAAATCCAGGTTTGCAGCTCAGTGCCCTTAATCACTATGCTATACTGCCTCCCATACCTTACAAGCTTCCACAACTAATAATTGCAGTCAATTTTGTTTTGTTTTATAAAGCTGTTTGGTCCTGACCACCACCTCCTCCTGCCATGAAGTCCACCTGCCAGTCCCCAGCCCCATTGTCACTCCCCCCATTGTCAAGCGAGCGGGGATCTGCATGGCGTGGGACCGGAGGACCGGGGGGGCCAGCACTCATGGTGACTGTGTGTGCACATAGTATTTTTCCTTTGTGTTGTCTCCTTGGTCCCGCCCTCTACTCCAGACATCCAGCAATCCACTGCCTGTGCCATGTTTGTATTTTTAACTTGCTTAATAAACAAATTACACTCCTCCTGGGTTTCCAAATTGAATGTGAAAAACACATACAGCAATACATATGATGTCATATACACCGTGACCTCACAAGAAGGAATTTGTTTTACTTGATCCTTCTGTTATGGTTTCTAACCTTTGTCCTCTAAATTCAAAGAAATAAATCATTAAATTAAATAATATCATCACCACCATCATCTTGAAACACCACCAAGGAAGCCCCATTATTAGGAGACACCTGTTGCAGCTGTTCATCATCATCGCTTTTATGTTCCTGCCACTGTTCACGGAACTGGTAAGAGAATTTGCTGAGACTTACTTTTAGAAAGGTAAGGCGCTGTACATTTTCAGGAGTAAGCCTTGTGTGGCCATCAGAGACAACATTTCCAGCTGTGCTAAACATACGCTCACAGTAAACACAAGTGGGAGGGCAACTAAGAAGCTTAATAGCAAAGGCAGATGGTGCAGGCCAGATGTTTTTCTTTTCCAACCAGTACTCAGAAGGGTCATCATTTATTTAATTTTGTTTATTTATTTATTTTTGCCAGGAGAGACACACTAAGCTGAAAGCTTGTTTACAGGTGTGACCTGGGAGCACAAGGAAGTTAAGTGACTTGCTCGGGGTCACACAGTATGCAAGTGGGGCTGTGGGATTCAAACCCAGGCCTCCAGGTTTGCAGCTCAGAGCCTTAAATTACTGAGCTATACTGCTTCCATCAGTAATATTAATGAACGGTTCTCATAAATAGGCATCCACAATATCAGGCAAAGACAAGGAAGGCAGCTCCATGACAGACACAACTGAATAATCAGTTTCCATGAGTTCTGACCAAAAAGTGTGAGAATCATCTGTGTACTTTTCAGAATGACATGCCTTTTTTCAAGGGCTGTGAAAGAGGACTTTGTGCAGGACTGCCCAGTGTTGATGAAAGACATGGTGGCACTAAGTGGAAATTATTGCTGTCACCACAAATGGATGTTGCATCATCAGATGCAGCATCCACATCATGTGAATCACTTGTATTATCAAATACTGTTTCTTCCTTTTCATGTGCAATTGCTGAAATCAGCATGTGCCACCTGCAGCAGGTGTCTCCTAATAAGGGTGCTTCCTTGATGGTGTTTCAAGAGGATGGTGATGATATTATTTAATTTAATTTATTTATTTGCATTCAGAGGACAAAGGTCAGAAACCATAACAGAAAGATCAAGTAAAAACAAAATTTCTTGACCTTCGGTTTAAGTTGCAACATCTTTTAATTTGTCTATGTACTGTTCCCCTTGTGCACCTTTAATGCATCATTATTCCTAACTATGCAACCATTCCCCAGTATATGTCTTTGTACAAATGTTGTATGCACTCTTATTCCAGACTTTGTAATGCTTAGCAATTTGTATTATTGTACCAATTTGTGTCACTGGATGCTTGTGAAAACAAGCAATTTTGCTCACATGCTTTTCCAGTATAAACAGTAAATGAAATAAATGACGAGTGGAAAGAAGAACAGTTTTTTTCTGTCGTGATATAATGAAGTAATCTGCAATTCTGGAATTGCTGTATCATTTGGTTCGTAAGGGATACACCAGATTTGTCTCTTTTATGGTCAAAACTTCTTCACAGCCTCCTGAGTTCCTTGTATCAATATATTTATGATGGGAATAACCTGGCTTAGAGTAGCATTTTCTTTGCTAATCTGTCGAGTTGCTTCCTCAAAGGGAGTCAAGAGCAATGTAAGATGCTCCATGAGGCCCCACTGGCATGAATTCAGCACAGCACCATCTGCTACATTGTGTTCCATGGTATGTTCATGGACTGCCTTCTTTTGTGTGAGAATTCTCTCACACGTGTAAAATGTTGCATTCCATCACGTCGGAACATCTTGTTTTAGTTGCTGTATTGGCAAGCCTTTTTTTTGTAGGTTAGCCAAGATGCCAAGTGATTTTGTAGAGTGACTAAAATGGCCACAGATTTTCTTTGTAGCTCCCACTAGTGTAACTATACTTTTAGCACTGGAACAGAAAGGTTGCACTAACAGATTTAATGAGTATGCAAAGCGTGGGATGTGAGTAAAGCCACCACATTTTAATGCACTAACAATACTGGTGCCATTGTCTGAAACCACAAATTCAGTAGTGAGTCCCAGGGACTCTAACCACTCAGAAAGTTTGTCATGCAACTCTTCCAAAATATTGTCAGTGGTGTGATGCTTGCCAAGCATGCTAACGCAAAGAGCTGCAATTCTTCATCTTCCTTCCCATACACTGGTACATGTGGTGGTGTTTGAAGACAATTGTGACACCCAATGTGCTGCACATATAATCAGTGGTTTGAGAACTTGTCCACATGTCTGTGATCAGGTGCACAGAACCATATTCACTATCTTGAAGAGACAATTATATTTTTCTTTGCATACATTCATACATTTTGGGAACAGCCACAGTCACAAAATATTTACAGCTTGGTATGTTGTAACATACCTCTCAGCTGTCCCAATTTTTTTGGGATTTCCCAAATTCAGCCCTCTTGTCCCAAAGTCCCAAGCATCCTGCAAATGCTTGCGAATTTGGAGAGTGACAGTGTTCTCAGCATTGCCTCCACAGCTTAAACTATCTCTTCCTTGTTTTAAGACACCCATTGGCATCTGACCTCATGTACCTGCGGCAACTGCCAATCAGAGTAGCGCTATACACTGATGCAGTAAATGAAAAAAAAAGCCCAATAGCTGTATTCCTGCCACAAGCACTGTGAAAGTGATTATGGTCCCCACACCATGCCATGTCCTGCTACAGTCCACAGTTGATGACCCAGTAAAAGCCGATTCTTGGATGCTGGCCACAAACCTGGAAGTTGCTTGCTCAGCTGTTGGGTTGACTTTAAAAGCTGTCTGCAATGGTAAGTTTGCTTCTTGTGACCTCTTCTAGTGTTTTCCATACTGCTCCTCTCACAAGCCACAAACTCCCCCATCTCCCACAAGACAGATGGAAATGATAAAAAGGTGGTGGCTGGGTGGGCAAATCCCCCAGCAACCATCTGTATATAAATATAAAATTAAACCCTGTAGAGAGTGAGGTAGGAGCAGGGGCTACATCCAGGTCTAGTTCTTCTAACACTGTTGCAGCCAGCTTGTGCTGCTGTTACAGCAGCAGCTGAGCAAGGAGACAGCATCAGGCAGGGTCATAAGAAATATTACAGGCAAGGTAAGTGCTGTCTGCTTGTGGCTTTGACATTTTAAGTTCTGCTTTAATTTTCTGCTGATGAACTGTTAATGAAAATGAAGGGGTGTCATTGATAGGGTTGCAGAAGGTTGTTTAGTTGACATCCATAGCAAGCACCATGTTTGGGCAGTGAGCAAGTTTTTTTGGGGGAGGGGTGTTGATTAATACAAAAAGGGAGTAATGTAATATGGAAATGGATTGCATGGTCTGAGATTGCCAATTGTAGATATGTGTGGCAGAGTGAAGAGGGGCAAGCAAACTGACAGGAGGGGAGAAGTTGTTGCAGCAGGTGTTCTAGTAATGTGATTCAAAATATAAAAAATACATACTGTTCAAAGATTGGTGATTTTCATTGGCTATGATTGGGGCTACTTATTGGTAGAGGGCCAACGGCAGCTTCAGGGGCTGAAGGTGACTAATAACTGTGAATGAAATACTAAAATGTTAGAATCAAAAATGTGTATTAATCAAATATGCTAAACTGACAGCAATCTCTATGAAACACAGTACCTTTCCACAGTGGTGTACATTTTGATTTGTCCCCAAAAAAATGTTTTCCCCTCTCCCATATCGAATGGCAAGTGCACTAGAGAATCTAGATATTAGCAATGTAGCACTCCCTACCCTCTTAGGCCAGCAAACAGTAGCTGTTTTAGTCTAACAGGGGTTGAAATTGGCACTGGACCACTAGCCAAATGCTGGTTGATTTCTGTATTGGTCTAGTAAGATTTTCCTTTAATTACTTCTGCAGGCTTGTACTGGAGATGGTAACATTTCAATACATACACCAGCTGGACCAGTGGAAAAGTCTGTGGGGGCTAGTGGATGTAACCACTCACTAGCCCTACTGGCTAGAGGCTGCAAAACTTAATTTCATCCCCTGCCTAATCTGAGCTTTTTAAGGGAACATTTTAAGGGGTAAGTGCTACTATCATCTTGACAAAATTGCTACCTCCTTAAAAATATTCTAGATATGTCCCTAGGCCAGTGTACCATATTTCAGCAAAGAATGATTAAGACTAATGTAATTTATGCTACTGCAGAAATCACATACCTTTGTGGTGATCTTGCACAGCTATAAAGCACTGGTTGATTAGTACAAAGTAATCAAGTTCGTCAAGTATTCTCCAGACTCCCCACCCCTCCTTCCTCCCTTTTCACGGCTGCAGTTGTAGCTGGAAAAATGGGATACTGAAGCACAAGTTAGGAGTTTTCAGAGTATTGTCCACAACTACACATAACTATGCCAGTTGAATGAAATATCCCCCTCTCTTTGTTCAGTAGACCAGTTCCAGAACTATTTTTTCAGCTTGTTTGTCTCTCTCATCGGGCCTGCTTTAAGTGACCTGACAGCTAGTGTCTCAGAGTAGGCACAAAGGCAAGTTACTTACACCACTTCTTTGAAGCAGTTTAAATGTCTGCAACAGTGCAATTAGAAACTTTTTTTGCACACTAGTGTCAAAAAAAGCCTTTGTTGAGTAGCCAGCTACTGAGAGAGAGAGAGAGAGAGAGATCTCCATTTTGTAGCCAGAGATGTACCAGGCAATTGTAAAAAGAAAACATCTGAAGTCTATTTGACCTGTTTTAAAACAGGATTTACTATGTTCATTTGCTGGTTTGTTAATTTTATTTATTATTGAAATGTGATTTGCTAGTCTCTGGAACCTGAATAATTTACTGACAGAATTTCCAACAGAGGACACAGCAAACTTTTAGAAGCAGTAACTCCAGAGGAGTTTCAAATTACTTTCTCTGTCACTCCCAAATATGTGTATGTACGTGGCAATGATTTAGCTTCTCTGAAGAGCTGGTTTATGTTAACCCTTTCAGGACCTATCTAATTGTTAGTGGCATTGGAACTCTCATGGCTTTATATTTGTAGAAGGGGTAAATGTTAAGCAACTAATGTTTTAGGGGTGTCCATGGGTTGCAAGGGGCATCATAGGGGATTTCAAAGAAATCATAGAAGCAGGGCTGTGCCAACAACTGTATGGGCCCCCCTGCAAAATATGTTGTTGAGCCCTACCTCCCCCACCAATAAATGTGCAATAACCATTAGGGCATTTGAAATTTTTATAGCATTATTTTTTTTTATATTACTCCTGCTAAGCATCCATATTTTTTGTCCATGCTGCTCTCCCCCCGATCCCTTGCTGGTGCCATGGTCAAGGAACTAAACAATTTAAATTGTCCCTGCTCCTCTTGGTGACACAAACATCTGGTGTTGTAGTTGCTGTCCAGCTATGCCCACAAAGGTGGAATCTGTATGCTGCAAGGAGCAAGAGAACGTTGTGTCAAAACGTTTGGCATTCAGTTACATGACCGTGTATCTGGGATTTGCAACTATGTGTCTGGCTGTGTTTGTCTTAGAAACTGCATACTACAAATTTTGTTAGCAGTATGGAAGACTTTGTGACACAGCAATACATGAGTATATATGAAATGTGTTGTGGTGTTGTTTAATGTGTTTCATTTTTTCTTTTTTTTTATATATATGTTTTCATGCACCTCCAGTCCTGACCATGAGTCCTATCAACCCTGTGCTGCTGAAAAACACTGACTGGCAACAACCTGCCCTAAGTGCTGCATGAAGAGTATGCCATGGATCCCCCCCCCCCATTGGTGCAAAGAGGGGTAGGGCCATCCTACCACCAACTGCAGAAACATATTCAGATCACTGGCCTTAGCCCATGGGTGGTTGTGCATGCTGTGGTCAGATTGCAGGGCTTCACAAAGCCCTATCAGCCTATTTACCACTATTTATGTTTCCCTTTATGTCTAGTGTTTGCCAGTTTAAGACAGTGTGTGCTGTGTTGAGACACACACACACAGTGTGTAGCACTGCAGCCCCTCGTTTTGTGCAGTCCTACTTGCACTGCCAACAGACCTCCATCTGCTGCCAACGTACTGCACATTAACAAAGTCTCCCTCTCTCAGGACTGAAGACCATTCCATTGGATGGTCCTATGGATGCTCAAGCATCTCCTCCATGGAGACCAGCAGGGAACGAAGTCATCTCCAGAAACAAGGTTGCCTGACTATTGTTTAGAAGTGAGTAACATTTATTATGGGATATTAGTTGGTGACCTGAGCCTCAGCATCCAATGATGCAGTATCATAGTGCACAGGTACACAGTGCTGGCTATGCAGGAAGACACAGCATTACCTTGCATGCTCTGCTGCTCCACTGTAATACCAACAAACACATTATGGAAAAACATTTCCCATCAAAGCTGAATACGTGGATGACAATGTGTGTGGCACTGAATTTTGTTGGCTGAAAGTCACATGAATTGTGGTTGACAGGGTTGTCGTGTAAGCC
This sequence comes from Neoceratodus forsteri, assembly GCA_016271365.2. Classification (NCBI taxonomy): domain Eukaryota; kingdom Metazoa; phylum Chordata; order Ceratodontiformes; family Ceratodontidae; genus Neoceratodus; species Neoceratodus forsteri. The sequence goes on from CM028137.1 coordinate 777,936,950, forward strand.
AAGTAATGGTGTGCTATTGCTGTTTTACCACTGTCATGGATCTACAGTATGCCATGCAGTAACATTTTCTGGTTATTCACAGCAACCAAAAAAAAAAGCAATAATTGTTCTGTCATATTTATTTCATAGCATTCATCTTAATTTTTTTTCCTTTTTTTAGGCGCTACAGTTATACTGCCTATCAACAGTTTGTATACTGGTGCTGGGGATATCTCAGTTGTCAAATCCATGTTGCTGTTCCATCGTGTGCTGTCAACTGCATCCATCAACAATTTCCCTCAGCTCAGTATGCAATCTTTCAATATCCTCCACTGTGATAGTATCACATTCGTTATTGATGTGATAATTGGTTACGGCATCATTTTCAAATGCCAGCTTCACTTTTTTCTGATGTGGGCTTATGACCTCCCACAAGATAGTTTAACCCCAAAAATGTTGTCTAAATTATGTTCAACATTAACATCGCTTGTGCCCTCAGAATGACCAGTGCTACAAATGTTTTCCCCATTCATCATTTTGTGGACATAAATACAGGCAACTGCTACAAATGCATATGAATGCAAATATGTAAACATGACACAATCATACTGATGCATTTTTATGGAGGGAGGAGGTGTCAAAAATATGGGTGTAAATTCTATGTCCATCTCTTTAAAAATCAATATCTAACCATGTTTGGCTTTTCATGATATAGTGTTCTTGTTCAAGCACAGCAGTTTGTCATGTTTAACAATATTGAATGTTTTCAGTGAAGCAAAACTGTTTGTCTGTATGATTTAATAGCTTAAAACTATAATAAAATGTTAGCGCTGTGGTTTCACAAATCTTTTATCACCTCTCAAAGTACTCATTAGCTATTGCGTGTCTGTTTAATAAAGAAATGTTTCCAATGCATATTTGAATGCAGTGTAGTTTTTTCAGTATTTTTGGTTGTAAAAAATTCAGAAATACTAAAGATGAATTTTTATTTATAAACTTTATGCTTTGGTCAATCGTAATTGACATACAATGTAAAAATCACAGCACTTGCATGCAGTTAATCTATTTATTAGAAAAACACAGTGGTCACAAACTTTACAAGGTTAGCAGGTGTATAACACACTTACTGCTTATGGTGACCTTAATTGCCCATGGTGATCCTTGACTATTAATACTCACATGCATGCTTAGCACATCCCAAACATGGCAGCAAAATCATGCTAACCAAAATGTGTTGCAGATGCAAATGAGGCAGTAACATCACTGTGTCTTAACTCAGGACTCATGTGGTGTGACAACACAAGTATGGCTGGTAGTCGGTACTCAGTGCTCATGCTGCAACACCTCCCACCACCACGTACAGTGTGTTAACATGCATACAGCATGCAGTGCTTTATAGTGGACACCACTCTCCCTGACTGGCACCGTTAACATGTATGGTAGAGAGCATGTTACTAGGGGTATGGTGATTGCCACCATCATGTGACAACAATCAACCACTCATGCATGAGAACAACAACACTTCCACCAACTAATAATGACCTCACTGGTACAACTGTGACACTGTGCACCATTCACTACTTTGGTAGTGTATTGGTGAATGGATCAGCACTCTGATCTTGTCTTTTCCAGTCATGTATCTCACAGTCACAAAATGTACTACTGTACATGCTGTCAGTCAAGCAGTTTCCCCATCAGTCATCTGCCGGCACAGAAGGTGAGTGCATGACTGATACTTTCAAAGATCAGTTCACACCAGAAGTGGTGAGTTGTGCCCAGTGTGATAGGCACGACAGGGCGTAGTTTCAAAGGAGGTGTATGGGTGTCTGTTAGCAATATATTTTTTTTTTTTTTTATTTATTAGACTCTAGGATTACAAATACCTTTGAGCAATTTCTGCTTGTTTACAAAGGTCCCACGTCAAAGGATGGAGAGAAAACATACATACAGAAGTAGACCATGGTTACAGGCATAATACTGCGATGGCAAGACTTTAAATTTAAAGTACATAGTGGAGAGACATAATGAGCCAGTATATGAGAACAAGACATTTCAGTGCAGACAGTACATTATATAGAACAGATAGTGATTGTAGGGTTAAGGAAAGGGGTGGGCAGGCTGAAGGGCCATTGTCAGAGGGTGATGGATGGGTAGCATAAGTGCAGGGTAGGTAGGGGTAAGGGGACCTGAAAATCTGAAAGTGGCTACAAGAGGGGAGGTGGAGGGTGAGGCAGGGTGGCGGTGGGGAAGGAAAGAGGTGGAAGGAGGGAAGGTGGTGACCGGGGAAAATGCTGGGGTGGGGGTAACAGGTCACCTTAACCTGGGGTGAGGGAGGAGGCTGCCACTAGGAAAGCAGTCACATTGCGTGGTTGTTGTAAGGTATAGTCGGAGTTGCCTTTTAAAGGGTTCAAGTGTTGCGGGTGTAAGTGCTTCATTGTTGAGGGCATTGTACCACTGAGGAGCTCTATGGGTGAATGACCTTTGTCCCATTGTGGTCCTGCATCTAGGGACCTGGAAGGTTTGATGTTGAGCACTACGTGTATGTTGGGTACTGCTGTATGTAGTGAGGAGCCTTTGAATACCTGGCGGTATGAGACCCAAGAGGACCTTCTTGGAGATCAGGCACATCTGATACTGAATTCTACTATGAAGTGGAAGCCAACCAGCCTGTGTGTACAGGTCACAGGTGTGAGTTCAGCGGTCAGTGCCTGTTAGGAGCCTGCAGGCTTTGTTGAGGGACACTGATATCCTGTGAAGTGCAGTAGGGGGAAGCAGAGCTGTAGATAGCTAGACTGTAGTCAATGATGGAGGTGACAGAGCTGTAGATAGCTGGTCTAAGGGCATCCGCAGTCATGCAGTGTTTGTGCCTGTGGAGCATACCGATTCGTATGTTGGTGGCCTTTGCTGTAGTGTCGATATGTCATGCATAGGAGAGGGAGCTGTCCAGTATGATGGCAAGATATTTAAACTCGGGGCACATGTTCAAGTGAAGTCCCAGACTGGTTCTTGATGGTGAGAGACTGAGATTTGTACTTGCTCTGAGTGTTGCAAAAAGTCATGACCTTGGTTTTGGTATAATTTAAGACAAGCTTGTGAGATTTGAACCATTCTTCGACATGACTAAAGTCTCTCTGCAACTGACTCTCCAGGTGTTTGATGTCATGATGGTTATTAAACATGACTGCATCGTCCGCGTAGAGTAGTATTTTCTGGTGGCAAACACTAGGTTGGTTATTCAGGAAAAGAGAGAAGAGTAATGGGCCAAGTATGGAACTCCGGAAAGGACTGGTTTATCATCAGAGGTGACACTGGCAATTCTGACATGCTGGACCTTTCCCCCGAGGTAGCTAGCGAACCAGGGCAATGTGTCATTGGAGAGCCCGATGGTTGACAGCTGCTTAAGTAGAAGTGGGTGGTTAACAGTATCAAAGGCCTTAGTAAGATCGATGAATACTAACCCCACAGTGACCTTGGTCGAGGGTGGCATTTATGAGTCCTGTAAATTTCAGCAGTGTGGTGGTGGTACTATACCCTTTTCTGAAGCCGTGCTGATCCGGGCATTGGATGTCATACTTGTCCAGGTAATCGACTAGCTGGTCCGAGACTATACATTCAGGCGCTTTGGATAAGGGAGGAGGATGGAGATATGGATGGTGCTATCTGTAGCACCCAGTGTATGTTGCACCATTGCACAATGAACAGGTGATTTTTCATAGATGAGAATGTGGGTAGTGGTAGAAAATGTAGTCTGACACACAACAGTGAACTGTTACTGGTTCCGTCATGCATTGTTGGAGAGGGGTGAATTTATATTTGTGTGTCTATTTTATATCCTGTGAAAGGGGATTTTATTTTGTTTTCTGGGTTCGAATTTTATCCAATTGTGGGAGGAGGGCAGATTTATATGCTTTTTTGGGTTGGGATTATGGTTCAAGTTTATATTGTTGTGGGGGTTTTAGGATTCTAAATGTTCATGGTTCTGTTTTAGGAATTTGGGGTTTTGTGTGCTTTCTCTATTGTTTGGTTATAATTGTTGGTGGAATGTGCCTGCTTGTCCCCCTGTCCTGTGCTATTGGCCTCGCTCTCCGTGCCCTCCTTGGTTCTCTTCTCCCCTGCCTGCTTTCATCTATCAAGCGCTGTCGAGTGCTGGGATTGCTTCGCGAGGGGTGGGTGTAGCGGTTGGAGTGCGGGGTTCGGACAGCAGAGCTCTGAAAGAGTGGCACTCTCCCATTGGGGTGATTAGGATCAGAAGATGCCCTGGGGCAAAATGGTGTCTGGAATGTGGGGATCCCGTTCTGGTTTCCATACCCAAGGGCACCTCCGTTTTGGGAGGGCAAGTAGATGGGACGGCTATCAACCTCATCCAACTCGGGCGCTGTTATGCGATGCCAGATCTGTCTGCAACAAGATTGCTCTTATTGCAGATTTTGTGGCTACAGCAGATCTGGTTTGCATTACTGAGACCTGGTTAGATGGGAATGTTGCCCCTATTTTGGAGGCAGCTATCCCTACTCGGTACTGGGTTATACATCGCCCAAGATTGGACCGCGGGGGGGGGTTGCTGTCTGTTTTAAGAAGACGAATGGCCTAACTGGTGTTTCAGTTGAGAAAACCAGGTCATTCGAGGGTACTGTGGTAGCTGGTGTGGGGTGCAGGATAGTTCTCATTTACCATCCACCAGGGGATGAGAAGTTGTTCCTGCAGGAAGTAGCAGACTTCACCACCAACATGGCGTTGGAGTCACCCAGACTGATGGTTCTAGGTGACTTCAATGCCTGGGTCTACGACGAATCCTCACTTTTTGGACAACACTTCCTCCAGGTGATGACTTCTCTGGGCTTCACATAGGTTGTTTACTCAGCTACCCACAATGGTGGTCACTCCCCTGATCTGGTCTTCCTCCTGGGGATCGAGGCCTCTGACTTGGTGGTGGAACCGGTCGGTTGGTCTGACCATTTCACCGTTGGGTTAAATATTTCGGCCCCCCTGGGTAGGTCGACCCCTGTGGAGATGGTCAGTTATTGCCCTTTACGGGATTAATACAAAAAGGGTCCTGATTACTTGAAAGAGCTCCTGGTTCTTACACTCTCTGCTACAGCTCATTTCGACTGGCGAGGGGTTCTGGAATTCCAAGGGTAAGTTTAAAGTCATCTGGTGCGCGTGCCTTCAGGTTTGTGGCACCTACCCTCTGGAATTCTCTGCCCCGTCAGCTATGGGAGGGCAGGACAATGGGGTGCTTTAAGCAGGCACTTAATACCTATTTGTGGGGAAAAGCGTACCCTGAATTGCTTTGATTTTTATCTGTATTTATTGATTGTTGTTTTTATCTTACTGTACAGCGCCTTGAAGCGTGAAAGGCGCTATATCAAATAAAATTTATTATTATTATTATTATCTTCAACAGTAAAGAATTCTTTAAAAACATGGCATACAAAAGGTATTACCATAACAGAAAACATTTCATTGAATTACCACAAAAGTTATTAAATGATTTTTAAAATATTCTGCCCATATAACAAGCCATTCGTCACAAACAAAATTGACCAATTGATTAACACATTGCACAGTGACCAAATGTCAATGCACATTTAAACTATGAACGTGTAAACATTACATTCTGTGCATAATATAGTGCATGTTATGTATTGATAACTATATTCAGTACCTAATGAATACAGAACTCATCCTTTATTGGAAATATATTGATTATCACTGTCTGCTGGCCTGTATGAACTATATTGAAATGTCACCACAATTCTTGATACAAAGAGGACAGTCAAACAGTTGAGTCACACTCTGTGCACCATACCTAATTTGTGTGTTTGACTGCACTTCTGCTCGTACGTGTTCTGGTTTTTGTTCCGGCCTTGTATAGATTGCAAATGCAGTCAGTTATCATCATTGAAGGCAACTGATATTACACATGATATGTGTCACCCCGTTATATCCTATTATGTGAAAGTCTATTCAGTGAACATGTGCAATGCACCAAAGTTGATGTTCACTTATTGAATCTAAACATATGACCTTGAACAGCAGCCTCCTTCTCTGGGTGTGCAAATGAAGAACACATTGTTTCTGGGGTTGTAACCAGTGCTAAGTTTGTGTAATCTCCATCTGCCAAACATTCACATAATCTCAGTAGTTCTTTCATCAGGTCATATGCTTATTCTGAAAGGAAGAAAACATATTCTTTGTCAAACATATTGCACATGATTCAATACTCAGTAAACTGCATTTAAGTGCTGTATCACATCCATAGTACTATTATCAGATTATCCCCATTAATACTAAAGTCTTTATGCTCCTGTCTAATCGTTATGATTTCGGTCCCATCTAAGTAGTGCTGTAGCCCAAAGACCATCATACATCTGTGTCACAGTCCTTACCTATGCTCAGTTTGTGACTACAATTTAACAAGTTTTAGGGTCAAACACTTGTAACAGTAATGTCATGAGCATTTTTATAGTAAGACAATTGCAAACAGAAGGTGGCCATTTGTGATACCTTGAGTATACAACTCTGACCACTATTACAACCATTAAACTTGTTTTTTTGCACATAGTGCTGTATTACTGATCAAGCTGTATCAATAGTGCTTTTATTATTTAAAACATTACCCGACTGTGGGATTTTTACACACAGCTGCACATGACACACTCTTGACAGAAGAGCAAGCAAGCAAGCAAAACTTTATATTAGGTGCCCTTCCAAAGCTCAGGGTGCCTTTACAAAAATAGAGCATAAAATTCATATTCCAATAACTTTCAAATGATAATATAATCAGTTAAAATGATTAAAATTCAGTTTTAGTTTCAAAGTGCAGCAGCATAATCAAATTTCCATTAACCCATCAAACATCTGTGCAAATAAATGGGCTTTCAGGGAATTTTTAAATCCCTCTATGGTCAGGCTATCTCATATCTGATGAGGTAGAGAATTCCACAGGGTAGGAGCCATAAAGGCAAATGATCTACCTCCAGATGTTTTCAGACATACCCTGGGAATCTCTAGCAATCCCCCATTGGAGGATCGGAGCGAAAGGGAGGGGCAGTAGGGAGACAACAGATCTTGCAGGTATTGAAGTCCCTGGTCATGTAGGAAGAGTGTCTCACAAACAGATCAAATGAACTTTCTGATTTGTTGTGAGCCCACCTTCAATCTATAGTTGCAATTACAGATACAGAGTATTTAAGATGGTAAATAAATGTGAAGTACTGTGATGTTCAGTAACTCACATCCATGCACTGTATACCAAAGAGAAACCAAAAGAAATTATAGATCAGAGCACTCCTTTACTCTGTGTGAGACACTCTTATTCTGTGAAGTGTCTTACACACATCTACCCTGGAAATGGACACATTCAGGAATATGTAAAAAAAATAATATAGTATTGATTGAACTTGATCAATAATATATTAATACTGACACAGTTGTAAGAGTGGTGTCACTTACATTCTTAGGGTATCAGAACTGCTCACCTTTGGATCACAGGTCTCATACCCTAAGAATACAAGTGAGATCACTCTTACAACAATAAGAGTGGTCTCTATGATGGTATTAACAAACAATCTATCCCGCTCTCCAGAGTTTCTCCCCTGCTTCTGTAATGACTAACACGACACAACCCTATCGTGGACTGTATACAAATTAATACTCACCATGTGCTGCTGACATAGATGTTTTATGAACAACATATCCAACTTTTTAAAATTTTGATTAGTGGATGCTGTACTAGAAGGCATCTTCCACTGTTTGAGCTTGTGTCCATCGTGAGTTCTCATTGTAATGAAAGGCCACCAGCAGTGCTCTGTTAAGTAGAAGAAATTGTAGTATCAATATTTTTGTTTACATTCCATCTGCATTCCATCTGCATTGCCTGTCCCTTGAAATTGTGTTTTATACATCTTTAACCTAATCCTCCCTGTAACAAGTCACCATATTGGGCTCTAAATAATTGAAAAACAAACAATGTTGTGTTCTTAATCTCAGAAACAGAGTTTTTAATTATTTGATATTCTGTTCTTTCCATTTTTGAAATGTGGTTTGTTAAACACCATCTTAACCTATTTTTAAACTGAAAATGTTCACCATGTCCAGCAAGACTGGGTGGCTCAATCACAGATGCTGAAACCATCCTAAAAATTGCAGAAAGTTATTTAATTACTGCAGACATAGCAATCCTATGAATATGTACATTTTACAATAATGCTGTACAGCAAGACATGGAACTAGTACCTGCACTTCATTCTACTGTACGAGAAGGCTACTGATTTAGGAACAAATTGATTTAATAAACTGTGGAAGGCCTCAAGTTCTGATGTTTGATAATGGCCTGGTGGTTTAAGCACATCCTTTTTCAGTCTGGTGTCAGTTATGATGTGTTCAGCTCAGACTGCTGCATTTGGCACTGCAGTCAAACAACGTTAGTTGTTATAATTAATCTTGTTCACCCATCTTTTTACAATTGTCAAATTCTAATTTGAAAATTATTAGATTACACTAACTAAGAGCATGCTCTTTGCCAACTCCACTTCTCGAGCACGCCCTTCCCTGATCATTCAATCATGCTCAGGAGCCGTCCTTGAATCGGTTCAGTCTTTCAAATACCTGGGAATCACCTTGGACCCCTCCCTTTCACTGGACGTACATGTCACAACCCTTACCAAATCTCTCAACCAGAGGCTAGGCATCCTCTATAGAATCCACCCATACCTCTCTCTGACGTCATGTCACAAGATAGCAGAGGCCACTCTCCTGCCTTGCCTCCTGTACGGTGCCCCATTGCTGCTGTCATCATCTGCAATCCTAACCTGCCTTTCTCAGTTATATCACAGGGTGGGTAGGGTTGCCCAGGGAACCAATGCATGGCATCACCATTGCAATGTCCTGCCTACCTTGGGCTGGCTACCCTTTGAGTCTAAACTATTATATATTACCCTTAGCTTAATACACAAATTCATCTGTCACTTCACTCCCCTTGCCTATCTGTGATAATCCAACACAAATTCACCCATACAGCCCTGAAGTCAGCCTCACTGCCCCTTCTAGCTGTTACAAACCTTAGACTCTCCTCAGCCTGGAGATCATTTGCCTACACTGCTGTGTCCTCCTGGAACTCTCTGCCTCCCCCAATCCTGGCCTGCCCCTCCATTACTCAATTCCAAAGTGCTATGTTATCACATCTTGAAGTTCCTACTTTTTCTTGCTTTCAGTAACTCCCTGAGTTTACCTACTCTTCACTGACTGCTAATTATAGGCTCCCAAGACCTACCTCTGCATCTCTGTCTCCATCCACCAATGTTTGTGGACTAGAGGGATACAAGCTTGCGGCCTGGGAATAGTTTCAATTATATTATTCTGAATTGTACCCCTATTGCATTAACTTGTGTATCTCTGCTCAAAGTGTTGTACCTGCTTACCGAAGTAACTTTATCCTGTTCAACTTGTATTTCTAATACTGCACTTGCTGCTGAATGTGTTATTCTGTATGAATGTTGTATCTTGTACTAATGTTGTATCAACCTCTGCACTGTTCAACTGTACTGCTCTTCCCTGGTCCCCCCTGAAAAAGAGACTGCCATGTCTCAGTGGGCTTACCCAGTTACCAAAATTCAATAAAGAAATAAAATAAATTACACTAACATAGTGCAAGCCATTGCTTGTGCAACTCTATTTTACCATATACACACTCGGAGAATATTTTGGAAGTGTGTAGAAGCACTCATCCATTTAGCCAACACCAGATTAGATGGTTAATGATGCTTTGTATTGGTTACCAGTCAATATGCTGTATGAAGTATGGCTAAGAAATAATAGTGTGTCAAATATAGCATTTGCATTTATAGTGCCCCAATTTAATTGGTGTGTTAACTATAGGGTGGACTGGAGTTGTTATATATATATATATATATATATATATATATATATAAAACATATATATATATTGCAAAATACTTTGTTAATGCATCAGTTAGGTTGATAGCACAGTGACAAAAGCATGGAAATGTGATGTTAGGTTACTCTCTATCACCTCCTTCCAGTCCCCACCCTCCACATCAACAGACATTGGATGCATGTCAGTCGCACCCCTCACTCCCATTCCATGTCTAGGGCAAGCTGACATGCTACAGTATAGGAGAGAATGGGGTGAGAGTTAGGCGTGATGATTCTCATGGCACACCCCAATGTCTGTTGGTGTGTGGAGGGTGGGGGTGGGATGAGGTGGTAGGGGGTAACCTAACATCACATTTCCATGCTTTTGTTGCTCTGCTATCAACCCTAACTGATGCATTAACAATGTTTTTTTGCAATGAATTTCCCTTCTTCTTGAGAAAGTGTAATGTAACTGGTAACTGGTAATGTTAGTGGGAACTCAGGCCCTCCAGGCCTTGCACTCCCTTCACGTTGCCCAGTTTTTGCATAATGGTATGTGAATGAGGGAGTGTGGGCCCTTTGGACCCTGTGCTCCCACTTACACATAAGTACGGAGCCATACAGCAGCCCCTTAGTACTCAAAAGGAACCCTCGTAACTCATATTTGGCAATATCTCAGTAACCGTAGCAACTATGAAAAAAATTCTACTGCAGTTGTAATCATTATTGCCAAATCTCCATGCATGCTTACTCACCAAAGGTGGAGTAAACTGCAGATAACAAATCCATTATCTCAAATTGTTTGCTAGAATCACAGTATAAGGCACCATGGGCGTCACAATGTCATCCTATGGGAAATTTCTCATCTTCGGAGCACTGTAAACTTGTAACCACTTTACATTTTTTTACCAAACCACCAAAAGGCACATCTGTGGGGCCAGGGCTTGCCACCCTGTAAATTTCAGCCAAAAAGCCCTAACCATTTAGGTGCAGTGGTGTGGCAAAGAAATGGCATTTTTTTGGTGCGGTAGTGTCACAAATTGTGACAGTACAGATGCAACAGTGTTGTGATTTGCAACAGTGTCGCAAATGTACTGTCATGATTTGTGACACTATGGGGGAACCAATTTTAAAAAAGGTATTTCTAGGGGGTCCTAGAAAAACACTGATGGCACCGTTGTGTTCCTCAGTCCCCATTTAAGTAAACACAACTGTCAGTGTTTACCTAGGGACAGTAGAATTTGAATTACAGACATTTGTCTTCACCACTAACTGAAACAAGATGGCTGCAGCATGACAATAAAAGGGTCATTTGCAACAGTGAAATGTACTGGTGGCAGCTTTCGTGAGGCACATATATTTTTTCCCATTGACTATAATGGGAAAATTAAAATTTGAATAACTTTTGAATGGATTAATATTTTTCACCAAATCTTCAAAAGGCACATCAGTGACCCAGACTGCATCTTGCCTGATGATTTTAGATCAGTTGAATAACTCATGTGGGCTGCAGCCATGAGCAAAGAAACACACAAACCCCCATTTTTGTGTGTGTTTTGGTGCTCTGCAGCTCTGCAACTGCTCATCCGACCGTAATGCAACATGCCAGATCCAGAGATCTATGGTGCCCCAGCACACATGCAAAATTTCAGGCAAACCCATCGTATGGTGGCAAAGTTATTCAAGGGCAAAATGTGAGGTTTAACATAGAAGTGTCCGCAGCAACCCTAACTATAGCTGCACTGCTGTGCAGCTATAAACTATATATATATATATATATATATATATATATATATGTGCTTCAGCCCTGGTTACAGTTGTTTTCTTAGGCATGGTTCCTTGGACTGCTTTGCGAGGTTTTGACTGCTCGGCATTTTATCAAGTAGATGTTTTTGCTGTAACTGTAGTTTATTAGTGGCAGAACCTGGCAGTCCTTAGCACTGGATGTTACTATCAATTTCTTCTTTATCCCTTAAAAAAGTTAGATACGTCTTTAAAAGTAATTTGAGAAATACATTCCTTGTATTTCTACAATGGAGCAACATTTTATAAAATTGCTACAATCAACATATGTTGGTTTGTCTGTATAGTTTAGCAATGGCCAACAAAAACAAACTAACAACAATAAGTAAAATGATCTTATTAATTTTTATCAGAAACTATCTGAGCAGTAGATTATGATTGGTTGTTAACATTCTATCCACCTTATGTGAATCTTTTATTAACATACCTATAGAGCATAATGATATGTTAACCTAGATTTAACACTATTTAAAAAAAAAAACATGATAATAGCGATAAGGTACTGCAGTTTTCCCTCACTATACTGAACCTTGTTATACCATCTTCCGGTTATAATGAATGGTTTCCGTGGCTCCCAACTGTAGTCAGCTATTTTCAATTGCAGAAAAATATCCACACATAAACAGATGCAATTGAAATCTAATTAACTAATTGCTGATAGTTCTGAAACCAATTCCCAGTCCATCTTTCCCAGTGTTGTCAGCAGCTTAGGTTCACTATTGCTGCTGATTCTGAGTTTGATCCCCAATCACTGGCTCCCAATGTTGTCAGCTGCTAATGTTCACTGTCTCCACTGTCGCTTGCTGATCCCGTTTCATTCCTTAAGAGAGTTGAATGATGAGTGTGACTGTTTTTTATAAGATGTACAAAATAGGTGATTTAATACCTTTTACTGGATCAACAAAGTTTTACAAAACAATGTTAAACTTTTAAACTTACATAGTTCTTCATCAGTAAGGTAATGACAGACCTAAAAAACTCAGTTTCATTCTTCACATGAATGCCTCAGTTTTAGAGAAGTAATTAGCTGGGATGCACAACTTAGAGATGAGGAAAAACTCCTTGGAAATGTAACAGTGTGATGGTCAAATGTCACAAAAGGAATGCTATGCAGATGTACCAGATCCATAAAACATCCAATGCTAAAGTCTTACTAAACACTAGAAAAACTGAACACTGTGTGTGTGTGTGTGTGTGTGTGTGTGTGTGTGTGTGTGTTTGCAAGCCCTTTATGGAACTAGAGACACACTGCAATTACATGTTTAATGCTGGCACTGGGTAAACATGTTTCTACCTGTAACTATGTGTTCATTTTTCAATATTAGTAATATATATTCAAGCTTGCACTGTTTAAACATGTACTATCTATAACTTTGTGTTCATTTGTCAATATTATTTGTAAACACTAAAATTATAACTTGAAACAAGACCATCTAGCAAATAGGACTCTGTAACCCTAATGGTGTCAGTGCACCAACATATGCCTGTATAAACAAAGTCTGGCCAGAGCCGATAGGGCTGCAGCCACGGAATGTGGTGCACAAACATTGAAAATTGCCAAAGTTAGGAGTCTTCATTAGCAAAATGTGATGTAGACTCCTAAATTTGTTGTTTTGTAATATTTGTACACAAATTTTTCAACATAGCCTTATTATGATTCTATCTTATGAAGAAGGGCAGAGCAAATGTTCAACTCTTAGCCTAAAGGTGATTTCACACAGGGACTGCAAAATCAACTTTCAGGATGCAAAAACACATTGTGGGCAGGAGTTGAAAAATGACAGCTGTCACATTTATGAGGTGATGCAAAGAAATGGCTATGTTAAAAATTTGGGATAAAAATATTGAATATTACCAAAGGTATGCACCTACGATAGCAAAAATCAACATAACCTCATAACTTTGTTTTTTTTTTTTTAATTTTACACCAAATTTTCCACATAGCCATCTTATGACCCCACCTCATGAACAATGACAGTGAAAAATGTTCAACTCCTGCCCAAAAGATGATTTCATGCAGGGACTGTGAAATCATCTTTCAGGTTGTATAAAAACATTTTGGCCAAGATTTGAAAAATGATAGTTATCACAGTCATGAGGTGCTATAAAGATATGGCTATGTTGTAAATTTGGAGTCAAATGTTGAAGAATACCAAAGTTATGAGCCTGCATTCCCAAACTGTAATGTGGGCTAATTTCTGTGTTGTTTTTTAATATTTTTGCACCATATTTTCAACATAGCCATCTTATGACCCCCGCTCATAAAAATGGTAGAGAACATTTTTAGCTCCTGCCCAAAAGGTGATTTCGCACAGCAACTGCAAAATCATCTTTCAGGATGTAAAAGAAAAACATTTTGGCCAGGATTTGAAAAATAACAGCTGTCGCATTCATGAGGTGCTATAGAGATATGGCTATGTTGTAAATTTGGGTAAAAATATTGAAAATTATCAAAGTTAAGAGCCTGCATTTGCAAAATTCAATGTAGGCTCATAACATTGTTGTTTTGTATTATTTTTACACCAAATTTTTATTTGTTAAATGTATTCTAGCAAACCAGTTTCTGGATGTTTATAGTAATTGTTGAAACAATCTTATAGGGAATCATACACATCACATTTCCTTTAACTGCCAAGTGAACTGTCTTTGCTGGGGTGCAGCTTGCAACTCCAATGCCACTGGGGCATGATCTGAAGTGGTAAGTGGTAATTTTTTTATAGTGCAGGTTTGCATGTCATGCAACCCCCTTTGCCTGCATTAGTGATCTCTCCTTGAGTAGGAACTGTCTCTGGCTGAATAAAAGGTGAAGTCACAATCTGTCAGGTGTGTTAAGCACCAGACATCTCACAGAGCAAGTTCCCCTATTAATCTGGTGAGCTGTTTGCTTGAGTGGGATCCCCTGTATTCTCCCTCCCCACTTCTATGTAGCTTGTCAGAAAATGGAACAGAAGTTGCCTCCAAGGACATGAAAGTATACTTCCATGTGCATAGTAGTCAATAGCACCTTCTGGAAGAAAGGCCACCTCTCACCCTCTTCATTGGGGGCATATATATTTAAAAACACTTTCCTGTCTTTATACAGGCATTTCAGATGTGCAAAGCATCCTTCCACATCAACCTCCTCTTGCAGCATCTTAAGTGGTGAATTTTTCTGTATTAATATCACTGTCCCTTATCTATGTGGTTTAACCTTCCAGGAGGAGGAATATTACTCTCCCACCCATGATCTCTACAGTTTCTTATGCTCTTGGAATTTAAGATGCATTTCCTAAAGAAATGCCACCATAGATCTTTCTCTGTTTAAATGACAAAACAGAACTTCACTCACCACTTGTATATGCACAAAGGAATAAGGCCGACCAGAGGAATGGAAAGGGGGTCAGAGGACTCAGCTGTTCCTTCTGAGCACAGCTTGTTCCTTGTTACAACAGCCAGACAGAGAGTGGGGAAAAGCCAAAGGCCGGGAATGTCAACTCCTGCACACAGAGCTAACTTCATTCTATATTGCAGGGGTGAGCTGAGCTGGGAAAGTGGCTACCATGGAGTGAGCTGAGAGAAAAGTAGCACACTCGGTACCACAACTTTGGGTGAAACACTCTTTTCTTTGGGGAAGTTCACAGAGGTCAAAATAACAGATTGATTTGCTTTTTCTAACATTTGTTTTGTTTTTTACAGGGTAAACTCTACAGGTTGTGGCTTCACGGAGCACTGAAATATGAGTAATTTTAAAGGGGACAAACAACTCATCTACTTACAGAAATTTGCTTTTCAGTTTGAATTTTACACATACAGGGAGCTGAGCTGATTGTTTTTTCCACAGCTTTTACAGAGGATTAGGCTCGCCCTACCCTACCCCATCCCACCCTCCCTGGCTAGTCTTCCTTTATAGGCATACACCCAGTATACTGAATTCAACTTCCTGATTCGGGACAAGAAGGTACAGGTACAACTACACTTACAAATGCAAGTTAGATGCCTTTGGAACTGCACTCTTGCATTAAGGCAGGGTAAAAAGGAGAGAGAAAAAAGTCAATAATAGTCATGTTGGGAATGGTGCAATGCAGTGGCTGTGGGGCAGCAGTCTTTAGGGAGATGTTCTGGAGTCTGAGGTGCTGCCACATCTGCAGGCACCTCTCTGGATTGAAGGAGGAGGGTGCTTGACTTCTGGCCAAGTTGGCTAGGGTTCAGGAGGCTGCCTCCCCCATCCAGAGACCACCAAATCCACACCTACTGCCTCAAAGGATGCCAGGAATGAGAGGTGGTTGGACAAAGGTGGACTCAGGGATGGTGATGGAGGTGGGGCAGAGGCACATCCAACCTGAGGTTTCAATCCACAACTCCTAACTTGTTTTGAGAGGGCAGTACTGTCGCAATGAGACACCCACAGTGGTGAACAAGGTGGATGTAGGGATCCTCCACGGTGGAGACCCCCAGGGAGATGGCATGAGACCCCAGAGGAGAAGGAAGCAACTCCTAGTGAGGGACTCTATTATTAGGGGGTTAGTCCTGGGGGTGGAAAACAGGGAGGTCAGGTGCCTACCAGATGCCATGGTCTGGAGTGATCAGAAGTCAATCCAAAGGATTGCTGGGGAAGCAAGATGGGAGGGTGAGTTAGATGTCATTGTCCACCTGGGGATGAATGACCTAGCTGGGGATGAGGTGAGGGCAGTGCAGAGGGAGTTCACAGAGTTGAGGATGGCTCTTAGACAGGCGATATGCATGGCAACTTTCTCAAAACTGCTACCTGTCTATGACATGGGTGCAAACTGAAGAAAGGATAGCAAAGTCAGTAAAAGAAGGTGACAAAACCTTCAGGTACGGTATATCAGGGAAAGGATGAAGACCAATGGAGGGATTGTGAGGTTGAATAAAAGGTGGGGGGTGCAGAGGGGACCTAGAATAAACAGAAATTCTAAATGAATACCTCTGCTCAGTATTTGCAAAGGAAGGGGAAGGGACCAATATTATGGGGTAGAAACACACACACAGGGGAGGGGAGGTCGACACCGGTCCGTTCAGGGAGGATAGAGTCCCAAAGGAACTCTTGAAACTAAAAGTGGACAAAGCAATGGGACCAGCTGGGATGCATCACAGAATATTGAAAGAACTCAGGGAGGTAGTGGGGCACCACTGAAAGCCCTATTTAACAAATCACTGGAGCGGGGAGTGGTGCTGGAGGACTGGAGGAGGGCAGACATTCTACCACTACACAAAAGTGGGAGCAAGGTGGAGGCTGGAAATTACAGGCCGGTCAGCTTGACCTCAGCTCAGTGGTGGAGAAAATCATGAAATCCATGTTAAAGGAAAGGATTGTAGCATATCTGGAGGCTAGTGGGGCACAAGACCCGAGGCAACATGGATTCACAGCAGCAAGATCTTGTCAAACAAATCTGATAGATTTCTTTGACTGGGTAACCAAGGTGGTGGATCAGGAAGGGGAGGTGGGCATGGCCTAACTAGATTTTAGCAAGTCATTTGACACCATCCCACACATGAGGCTAGTAAACAGTTACGCAGTCTGGGAGTAGGTCCCAAAGTGGTACAATGTGTCAGAAACTGGCTGAGTAATAAGACACTGAGGGTGGTGGTGAATGGAGTTCAATCCCAAGAGAGGGAAGTGACCAGTGGGGTGCCACAGGATTCAGTTCTGGGACCGGTCCTCTTCAATGTCTTTATTAGTGACGTTGCGGATGGGCAGGAAGGGAAGGTGTGCCTCTTTGTGGATGACACCAAGATCTGCAATAGGGTAGACACTCCAGATGGGGTGGAAAACATGAGAAGAGACCTAGGCAAATTGGAGGAGTGGTCAAGAGAGTAGCAGCTTAAATTCAATGCAAAAAAGTGCAAAGTCATGTACTTGGGCCACAGAAATTCTGGAGAGGAATACAAAATGTTGTGGGTGGGTGGGATGCTAACAACAACAAAATTGGAAAGGGACTTGGGGGTAAACATAACAGATGACCTGAAGGTGGTCAAGCAATGTAAACAGGCGGTGGGGAGGGCTGGAGGGATGCTGGGTGCATAGGGAGGGACATCACCAGTAGAAAACAAGAGGTGGTGATGCCACTGTACAGACAATTGGTTAGGCCACATCTGGTATACTGTGTTCGGTTCTGGAGACCGCATCTCCGGAAGGACATTGACAGAATAGAGGTGGTCCAGAGAAGGGCAACAAAAATGGTGAAAGGATTGCACCAGAAAACATATGAGGAAAGACCTCAATATATACCCTGGAGGAAAGGAGGGAAAGGGGGGATATGATCAAGACCTCAGAGGAATCAACAAGGTGAAGGTGGGCATCATCTTTCAAAAAAAGAGATGTGCAAGAACAAGGGGTCACAATATGAGGCTAAAGGGGGAAGACAGGGGAAATGCGAGGAAGTAGTTTTTCACAGAAAGGGTGGTGGATGCGTGAAACAGCTTCCCAGTGGAGGTCTTACAGGCTAAAATGATTGGTGAGTTCAAGAATAGATGGGATAGACAGAAGGCAACCCTAGTGGTAGGAAAGAGAGAGAGTAAGCTGCTATCATTTAGAATCAGGAGTTAAGTAGGTAGGGAAATGTGCAGACTAGGTGGGCCAGGTGGTCCTTATCTGCTGTCAGAAGCTATGTTTCTATTCCTTTTTAATCCAGTTATTTCAGTGTCCTAAAAGCAAAAGCAAATTTAAACAGCAATTATGTCAGGAGGTCCGGGAACGGTCCTCCACCTAAAGTTTCACCCGGCCCATCACGGGCTTCATCAGAGGTTACTCACACCAGTCACAGTCAGGCTTTTAATCAGCTCCCATTGCATTATTCATGAGCCTATTCTATTGATTGGTAAATAATGTTTTATACAACCAATACAATACATATACAGAAAACTACAAATACATAGATCGTGTAATCAGTGATTCAATTTTCAGTTATTTAGTTCTTCTTTCCTTGGCTTCTGTTTCGTTCTTGCAAACACTAGTTCATCTTTTATTCTACACCTATGGAGATAAAAACAACAGCACAGACCGCTACCCAGTGCCACATGAATATAAAAACTATATAATTACTGGTGACCATAAATATCAACCGGATTACTGTTTTGTTAAAAATGCATATCAACTGGATTTTGGGTTATTATGCTTCAAAGGCAATAATAATCTGTAATCCGGTTGATATGACATTTCATAATAACCTGAAATCTGGTTACTATGACATTCCCCAAAGAAATAATTTTAAAACTGTTGCATTTCATTGTTTCACAAAAAGTATTTCAACTGCAGTATTTTCAACTGTGTTTTACTCATGTACAGTTCAATTTCTTCAAAAATAAAACTGCACTCTAGCTAAAACACATCTTGCTCTTTCCAGCTGATAGAAATACAATCTAAACCTCCACACCAGCAAATATAAAAAATAAAGGATAGATAAGTTTGATGTAGTGTATGATGGAACGTTGTTATTGATGAAAATCCATCACTTTCTACATGTTGTTATGCTGCAGTAGCTATGTCATCATAGCTGTTATGCTGCACTAGTTACGTGGCTACTGCAGCATAACAACTTGGAACGTGTTCCCTCTCATGCTCTACAATTTAAAAAAAAAAAAAAATCTCTACTGAAGTGAAGCATTCAGCAGGTCCCTTGGTGTGGCAGCGGCCCAGTAAACAGCAGTCCCCAGTGTAGGTGGATGCTAGTAGGAATCTGGTGGATGCTCTGAGGGCTATCTCAGTTTAGCCCCATTTGATTTAAATATAAAGCGGCCATAACAAAAAAAAAAAAACAAAAAAAAAAACAAGCGGCAGCACTGCCTGTAAGCGGGACTGTGGCAGTGACCAGTGTGAGACCGTCGAGGGCGGAGCAACAAGATCCTCAACTGGCATCGCTCCTGTTCTGCTTGCATCCCCTCCTTAAAAACAAAACAAAAAAGACTATGCACTATAAAAAACAATCTCTAGTCACCTACCAGTAACAGGCTCAGTTACTGCGTCTCGAGGTTGCCATTGGCGACCGAACCTCTCGAGCTTCGCTCTCGTGGTTACTGCGGTCACCAAGGCAACCTCTCGATGTACTAACCAGCTTTTGAGGTTTATGGGTCTTCACACACCTTGGGTGTTTGAAAATAAATCCATCACACACACTTACCTATCCATTATTTTCTATGTATGCAATTGTAGTTTTCTGTATATGTATTGTATCGTATTAGTTTTATAAGACATTATTTTTACCACTGTTCTACTGTTTTTCGAACTGGCACCACCTCCTAGTGCTCACCTTTACCTGCTGTCTCTTTTTCTGTTTATCTCCTGCAATATTCTGGCCCTCTTGATGGGGCTATTCAGCCCTTTAACATTATAAGAAAGCACCACCAAATATCTTATTAATAGAACCAAGAGAAAACGATCCCAACCAAGGAAAAAAATATTCCTAGTGGGGATTCCCAGCCAGGGCCTCCACCTTTCCCTCTCCGGTAGGTTATCTCCAGCCCGGATGAACCAAGTCTCCCTTCTTTCTGCTGAACATGTCAAATAGCATAAGGACAACCCTAAAACAAAACAACACTACAGCAAAAGCTGCAACCAGCAGCTAACAATCACAAACTGAGCGTTCAAAAAACATGTATACAGTTTTATATAATGTTATAATCAAAACGTTTTTGTTGGAAAAGATTACTAGTTGAGTGTACATCAAGGTGTGACTCCTTTGATGGTATGCCCCCATCTTTGGTTCACCAGGAAAGGTAAAGGAAGGCCTCTAATGGTCTTCCCTGTCCCTTGTTTTCAGCATGAGCTGCATATCAAGTGAGAGAAGTTGCCACTGGGTGTCCCCATGTGATCTAAAAACATATAGTGAGCAGCAGCCCCCCAAACATCTGAGGGAAACCATATGCCACCACTGCTCCAATGAGCCCCAAACCCCAGAAACCCCCATATCTCCTCCACCTGATGAGTCATGCAGCAATGGATTGAGCTCCCTTTGGCAAGTATAAATAGCACTCCCCAGGTTTACCCCCAAGGGATCCACGCCTTTGCTGCCAGGGGCCAATTCTAGGTCACAATTCCTGCTATGCAACTGAATTGGTGAGAGCGAGCCCAGAGAACAAACATTAAGTATTGGCCATTGGAATGTCCTACCAGCCTTCCTTGGTTGGGGACAGCTTTCCGTCCCTCCCCCTTCCCAGCACCTGTTTTGTGTAATATTTACTGTGGCCTTGCACAGGTGAGGAGGTACCTCACAGCTCACCCTGGCCTCATACCAGTCTATACTAGACACAGACCTGCTGTCGGCAGGAGATAGTACCCCTCTCTTGATATACAAATTAACGATATCATTTTAGTTGCCCAGTTCATTCCTTACTGGATTCCTACAAGGTCACCCTTTGCACCTTTAAAAAGAAATAAGTAGGACTAGGGTCTATATGTTACTGATATCAGTTACAAAAACCTTTCCTGCCCACCCCAACACTGCTGCCACAACCCAACAAGCAGGGTCACAAACCACCTCTGGAGATGCGAGTTCCCCAGGTCCCAGAGGTTCACCTACTGGTATGTCCTGCCATGTCATGTCATGTACAGGGGAGAGTTCCTTGCTCAAAAGAAAATGTAGCATATTTAAAAAACAAGCCAATCTTCAAGAACACTGGGTAGAGTTCACTGTCCCTCTGCCTGTCAGCTAAGCCCTGCAGTCCACCTTTCATTCTCTGCCGCCTCCACCGTGGGTTGCTGTGCTGCTTGCTCATGTTGTAGCTTCAGGGAGGGGGCTGTCTGAGGGTGAGAGACCACCATTTTACTGCACTTCCAGCCTGCCAAAGTCATCCACGTTGATGTCAGTGGAGATGCTGGGCCATGCAGTTGTCTATCTCTGTTAGTGCCACTGCTGTTTCTTTAACTCTGCAGTTTGAATGCCCTTCAGGAGCTCCTCCATATTAATTCCTTGTGTGGCCAGATAACTGTATGCCCCCTTCAAGGTCTCAAAAACTGGGGATCCCGATTCATGAAATACTCTCCAGTTTAGACAAAAATTCCAAGCAGACATTAACCTATTTGTTTTCCGATTCTTTCTGCACTAGTAACATGTTTTTGAAGGATGCTCGGGGAAAAGACGTTCAAAATACAGCTGATTGTCACCAAACAACACCTTCTTCTTTGCCCATGCTTTTTGTATAATGTCCATCTTTACCATGTAGTCCAATAAAGCCCAAACCAGGAACTGAGGTCAAGTTTTCAGATCCTTCACGGAGTCAGCATTGCTGTGTGAGCCCTGATAATTTTAAGGGAGTAGAGTGGGCCCAAGTTCAGGATTTGTTGGAAACTATCGGTAAATTGCAACATATCCCCAGATTCTGTTTTTTTTTTTGCGGGGGCAGACTATGGATTCTAATCTTTTCCACCTATTGAGGTTCTCCAGAATTTCCACTTTGGCTTCAGATCAAGGACACTGGTTTACCGCACTCACGGAAAAATGGACAGAGTCACGGAATTGTGAGTGGCTGATGGAATTCCCTGAGTAAACATGGAATCCCGATAGGCTGGATGGAATTCTATCTCAAAAACTAAACTAGCATTTGTTCTCACCAGCTCTGTTATTACAGGGCCTTAAAAGGCACACTACTGCATTTGATAATTCTCTCATTGTTTTCACTTTATATGCGGTACCTGCTGTCTCCCTTCAAGAGCTCAACTCGCTATCCATTGTTGCAGCAGAATGCCTGCTGTATCACTGACTTGCCTGCCACTCATCCTCGTCATTCATACCTGTAAGTTTTGTGCCAAAAGAAGCCCAATGAAAACTGTTTTTTAACTTTATTTACATTTTATATTGTCCTAAAATCAGCCGATATGATGCTGAAGTGTTAAGCCCCCCACTTCACTCTCCACCATTAAGAGCCCTGCCTTCATACTGCTTTAGTTCTTTAAATGAGTTTTATTTTTTACTTAAATATATGTTTATGTTTACTTGCTGGCTTTACTTGGGGCATTGTGAACAGGCTGATCGGTGCAGAGCAACAGTACTGAACAGCAAAGGCCACAGTAAGTTTTTCCTTGCTGGCATAGGGGCTGATTTTCTGTTCACAGAGGCAGAGCCGAGTGATCCTGTTCTAATATTTTTTTTATTTATGTATTTCTTGACTGGGTCAGCTAAGTAATGTTGCTTCACTGAGTGAGTTACGTGGATAGAAAATCGAGCCGATCTGGTCCTGAACCCCAAGTGAGGCACGTCTCTAATGCCAACTGTGCTGGTCTTTTGACTGTGAAGGAAGGACCAGAGTAAATATACATTTTTATGTTTGCTTGCTGGCTTTACTTGGGGCATCATTAACTGGCTGATAGGAGCGGAGCAGCAGAACAGAACAGCAAAGGCCGCAGTAAGTTAGTTTCCCCTTGCTTGCATGGGGCCTGATTCTGTTCACAGAGGCAGAACCAAGCGATCCTGTGCTAATTTTTTTTAATTATGTATTTCTTGACTGGGTCAGCTAAGTAATGCTGCTTCACTGAGTGAGGTGCGTGGGTAGAAAATCAAGCCAATCCAGTCCCGAACCTCAAGTGATGGAGGTCTCTAATGTCAACTGTACCGGTCTTTTGAATGTGAAGGAAGTTCCGGAATATGTATGCTGGCTTTTTATTTGGGTTCCTGGCAGTAAGTTACAGTTAAGTTTTCCCTTGCTGGCATGGGGGACTGAGTGCGAAAAAGCACAGGATAAGGATAACCCAACTGAAATGCAATATCATAGTCAATTTTGCTTGCTGCCCATGTTGGTGGGGTGGGTCGACTGGTCATGCCAACTTGGGTGGCAGGGGGTGGAAGATCCAAGATTTTACAATTGGGGGTGCTGTGGGCCATTTGAGTGGGGGCATGATGCTGATGCCCTGAGATTGGCCTTGTTGGTAGTGGAGGTGCTGTTGGCTTTATTCACTTAGGTGGGGTAAGGGTGCAGTCCACATAAGGGTGAGTGGACTGTGATTGGTGGTGGTGGGTAAGGGAGAGTGTACTGTTGTCGATATGGCTAGGGGGAGTGGACTGTGGTTGGTATTGGCTGTATTGGTGGGGTGGGGGGGGGACTGGCCTAAATGTGTTTGTGTGGGGTGTGGGAGCCAGTTGCGTTCTTTTGTGGGATGGGACTGGACCTGTATGCCTGGAGTCGGATACCAGCTAAATGGAGCTGGAAATGGTGATGTCGGGGTGGGGAGAGTGGCCGTGCTGGTGTGCTGGGGTGGGGAGAGTGGCCATGCTGGTGCATTGGAGTAGGGAGAGTGGCTGTGCTAGTGCATCGGGGTGGGGAGAGTGGCCATGCTGGTGCATAGGGGTGGGGTGAGTGGCTGTGCTGGTGTGCTGGGGTGGGGAGAGTGGCTGTACTAGTGCATCGGGGTGGGGAGAGTGGCCATGCTGGTGCATAGGGGTGGGGTGAGTGGCTGTGCTGGTGCGTCGGGGTGGGGAGAATGGTTTTGCTGATGTGGTGGGGTGGGGATACTGGCTGTGCTGATGTGGGGTGGTGGGGAGAGTGGCCGAGCTGGTGCATCGGAGTGGGCATTTTAGCCTGGTTCTGGTGTGCTGCTGTGCTGATCTGCCCTGCCAGCTTTGTGCTGCTAGCCTGCCCTACCAGTATCCTTGGGTTGCTGACCTGTCCTTTCTGCTTCTTTGTGCTGCTGCTGCTGACATGACCTGCCTTGCCATCTGCTGCCGCAGGACAACTGCTTTTCTAAGTGCCTGCCATAGTCTGGTAAGTTTTTTTGTTTATTTTTGATAGCCCTGCTGCTGCTGTTTGAATGGGAAAGCAAGAGAGGGAAGATGGGGGGGGGTTAAGTGTATGAGCCGGTATGCTTAATTAAAAGAACGAATTAACGTTTTTGATATCTTTTTTGGGGTCTGTGTGTCAGTCATTTGTTGCTGTGGTCTCTTGTTGATTGTGGGTGGAAGGACAGGCCTGGCAGGCCATGCTTAAACAAAATTGTTCTGGCCTCTGGTTGCTACGAGGGAGGGGCAGAAAAATGGAGTGGCACAGAACATTTTTTTAACATGCATACCAGTTCACTGGGTCCATGCCATGCTACTGTGGTTTGTCGTTGATGGTGGATGGAGGGACAGGCTTGGCGGACTGATATACATGTTGGAAAAAATGGTTCTGGCCTCTGGTAATGGAGGAGGGAGGGACGGACGGGCAGACTGGCACAGAACAATTTTGTTTAACATGTATACCAGTCCGCTGGGTCCATGCCATGCTATTGTGGTTTGTTGTTGATGGTCGTCAAAGGGGTGGGCTTGGTGGACTGAGTCACATGCTGGAAAAAATGGTTCTAGCGTCTGGTGATGGAGGAGGGAGGGGTGGATGGGCAGACTGGCACAGAACCATTTTTTTGAACATGTATACCAGTCCACTGGCTCTATGCCATGCTCCTGTGGTTTGTCGTTGATGGTCGGTGGAGGGACAGGTATAGTGGACTGGCACACATGCTGGGAAAAAATGGTTCTGTCCTCTCGTGATGGAGGATGGAGGGGTAGATGGGCAGACTGGCACAGAACCATTTTTTCAACATGTATTCCAGTCCGCTGGGTCCATGCCATGCTCCTGTGGCTTGTCATTGATGGTCAGCTTCACCCTGTCTCTTATCCAGAATGTCACCATGTGTGTCAAAAACATTTCCTTTTTGTTTCAGAAAGCTACTTATGTGATTTTTGTGCACAGAGAGTGTGTGTGTTGTGTGTGTGTGTGTGTGTGTGTAAATAACACACACTCAAACAAATAACAAAAAACTTATTAAACCACATCAAACTGAATCAACCATGTTTCATCTGTCCCCTTCAAAACTGTTCTTTCATGATTTTCTTTTTCCTTTTTTTTAATTAACAGTTTTCCTCCTGGGTGCACCGGGGGTGGAGAGCCTGCCCCATGCCAATCCACCTATGAGCTCAACCACCCCCGACCAACCCAAAGACCCCCCATGGCTTACTCCCACGTGGCAGGGCCATGAAGGGAGCCTCCCCACCTCCCAGAACACAATCCAAATCCGGGGAAGGGGAGTACCGGGGGGACGAGGGTAATGCTCCACAGAGCCACTGGCTGCCATTTTCCATTTTCTGGTGACCCTGCCCTCCCTCCCAGCATACGGTGTGACTGTGCGCGTGAGGGGGCAATGCGCACACTGGCTGCCTGCCTCCCCACCTGTCACCACCCAGCTCCCACTAGGGGGCAACTAACAAGCGTGTTGACAATCCCTCCCTCCTCGAGAGGAGAGCAGTCCTCCGGACGCTCAATCCTTTCTCACCCCTGCCGATCCCTGATGGCCTGGGCTCTTTCCCGAAACCGGGTCAATGGCATAGCGCGAAGTGTAGCCTCCAGTGCCTCAACCTCCAGTGCCACTGGGTCAGCCTGATTTTTTTGATTTTTCACATGTAGAATGTAGAAATGGTATGCATGAAATGCTGTTCTCATATTAGTAACATGTGACTACTCATATAGTAGGATGAATCAATAATTTTGAAGTAGTTGGTGGGGGGGGGGGTGAGTGCTAGTAGCAACCTGGGCTGCCATGACCAGGCCCACCACCCACTGTCACAGGGCATACAATAAACACAAAGCAAGTACTTACCTTTCAAGGTGGGTCCTGCATGGCTGTACATGGGTATCTGGAGGGGTCAGTCACACAAACTTCCTGCGGTGTCTGTTCTCCTGGGTGGTGTGGTGGGATCGCTTTGTTAGTGCCAGGGCAATCTGTGTTTGCTTGGGTGGGGTTGGAGAACTTCAGAGATGAGTTCTTAATGCATTTGAGCTCCAACATGAAAACTGAGAGGCTCCCCTTTCATGGAGACCAAGTGAGAATGTGGGTAATTTACTGTGGCTGCTATTCTAGAATGGTTTATTCTTTGGGAGATTTCATTATCTCTCCATAAACATCCATGCAAAGCACATGTGGATTTTTTTGCGGGATGCACTTTGTTTACAAATAAACCAGTTCAGGCAGTTAAATGTTAGGACTGAACCATGGGAGTCCACCTTGGCGTCTGGTGGTTCAGCTTAATTCAAGTCTGAACTCTGACAGACAAGCTTTGGTACATTGCATTGGGTGGGTGCTGTCATGATGCTGTTGCTGCCTTCACACTTAAGGGGTGGGGACTGTAGTGCTGTAGCAGCTGCTGTCACACCCGAGGGGTGGAGGCTGCAGTGCTGCACCTGCTGCCATCACACCCGAGGGGTGGGGGCTGCAGTGCTGCACCTGCTGCCATCACGCCCACGCGGTGGGGGATGCAGTGCTGCAGCTGCTGCCATCACACCCGAGGGGTTGGGGATGCAGTGCTGCAGCTGCTGCTGTCACACCTGAGGAGTGGGGGCTGCAGTGCTGCACCTGCTGCCATCACATCCAAGGGGTGGGAGCTGCAGTTCTTCTACCACCATTACACTTGAGGGATAAGGGTTGCTGCTGCCATCACACTGGAATGATGGGGACCGCAATGCTGCTGCCCTCACATCTGAGAGAAGGGGACAGCAGTGCTGCTGACATCACACCAGAGGGATGGGGGCCACAGTGCTGCCACCATCACATGGGAGGGATGGGGGCTGTAGTGCTGCTGCTATTACACAGGAGGCATTGGGGCCACAGTGCTGCCACCATCACACAAGAGGGATGGGGACCGCAGTGCTGCCGCCATCACACAGGAGGGATGGGGGCCACAGTGCTGCTGCAATCATGCAGGAGGGATGGGGCCGCAGTGCTGCTGACATCACACCAGAGGGATGAGGGTCACAGTGCTGCCACCATCACATGGGAGGGATGGGGGCTGTAGTGCTGCTGCTATTACACAGGAGGGATGGGGCCACAGTGCTGCCACCATCACACTGGATGGATGGGGCCGCAGTGCTGCTGCCATCACAGAGGAAGGATAGGGACCGCAGTGCTGCTGCTATCACACAGGAAGGATGAGGGACGCAGTGTTGTTGCCATCACACAGGAGGGATGGGGGCAGCAGTGCTACTGCCACCATCACACTGGAGGAAGGGGTCCACAGTGCTGCTGCCCCCATTGCACTGGAGGGATAGGGGGCCTTAGTGGTGCTGTCATCATACCTGTCAAATGGGGTCTGTAGTGCTTCTGCTGTCTTCACACCTTGTAGCTATTACAATAACTTAATAGCTGCAAGTATAGATATACAACAGTAGAGGTCAAAATGCTAAAATGCATGCTAGCAGAGTAAAAAAAACTGTTAAATAAAGGTCACAAAGCAAACACAGGTAAAAATGGATTTTGGCCTTGCAGACACCGGTGACAATATTGGTTTTGTCAATCTGCAAAACGGAATTTGCATTTTCTAAATCACGGTAAACATCATCATCATCACCGATGACCTGAAATCATCCAAGCAAACCACTAAAGCAGTAGGTAAGGCTAGGGGGATGTTGGGGTGTATTAGTAGGGGTATCACAAGTCAGAAGAGGGAGGTAATAATCCCTCTTTACAAGACACTGGTTAGGGCCAATCTGGAGTTCTGCGTGCAGTACTGGAGGCCACACCATCACAAGGACATTAACCAGATTGAGGCAGTCCAGAGAAGGGCAACAAAAATGGTGCAGGGACTGCATCAGAAAACATATGAGGACAGATTAATGGAGCTCAATATGTATACACTATAGCAAAGGAGGGAGGGAGGTGATATGATCGAAACAGTCAAACACCATAAGGGCATTAACAAGGTGAAAAAGTCTAACATATTTCAATATAATAAAAATAGCAGGACAAGAGGACACAGCATGAGATTAGAGGGAGGCCAATTAAGGGGTAATGTGAGGAAGTTGTTTTTCACAGAAAGGGTGGTGGATGCATGGAATGGCCTACCTCAGGAAGTGGTGGATATGAATACAGTGCAGGGCTTCAGACAGGCATGGGGTAGGCATAAGGGAGCAATACAGATGAGTATGACTAGATAGGCCATTGACATAGCAAAGGCCGATGGCACATTCATAAGGTAGAAAAAGAAATGGGCAGACTGGATGGGCCTTGCGGTCTGTATCTGCTGTCAACTTCTATGTTTCTATATTTCTGTATTTCTAAATCAGTGTCCCTGCTTCATTTTCTCACTCTTTTCAGAGTAAGTGGAGGAGAGCAGTTGTATAGAGATCTGTAGTTGCACTATACTCCAACAGGCAAGATTCCACCATGGCTGTCTGTTTTTCCACTATGACGAGATCCTACCTGTTGTCAGCTTCTCTGCTTTCTATTCTTTTAAAGGTTTGCTCTACATTCTTCAGTTCCCTATAGAGGTTCTGTGAGGTGAAAGTTTAGGTTTCCTCATGTGCTTCAAATTCATTGTTAGTGAGTATCAGGGAAGGCAGCCTTGATGAAGAGTGGCTGCTGCCCCTCTCCCTGGATCTCAGGATTGCCCGTTTTGCCATCAGGGTAGCCTTAACATTTTTAAGTCATTGTCTCATGGATATGCTCACTATAGAACATCCTGAAATAGCTGGCATTAGGCCACAAGTCAAGGCCAAACCACATTAGTCTAGTATGTATTGTAGTCCAGTGGTTAGAACACAAGACTTTGACTAACGAGACCCATATTTGAATCCTACACCAGCTACTGTCTTATTGAAGCAACCTGAGCAAGTCCCTGGAACATCTAGAATTTTAAGCCCTGTCCAAAGCTATAAAAAAAGAGGAAGCTGGACCTTACATTTCACCTCAACGATGTTATCCTGGGAAAATGTGTTTATTTGTTTGCTTGAAATTACTCCAATGGGGATAACGCCATGAGAAGCAACATCTCATTTTATAGTGATACTGGTGAGGACAGCATCAGTCAACAGGTTAACATAGACAAGCGGGAATAGTTACATACAATGTAAAAATACAAGGCAAAAAATAAACTGTAGAGGTAAGTACATCTAAACAGTAATCAAGGCAAGCAAACAAAGTCAGGTCACAGCAAATAAAGAGCAAGAGCATTAGTATGCAACATGATCATGGACGTGGAGAGGTGGATACCGGACCAAAACAAATACAGGGGGTTTTATGGTGACAGGAAAGACTGGACATTCACAGTTGCAAGCTTGAAGCATTCCTCACCTGGGGAGAAAGTTTGTGGCAGGTATTAGGTGTTGCAAATGCTAAGCCTTTTTACCAAATTTACTCTTCATCCTGAGAATTGGCAAGGTAAGTGATAATTAAGCAATAACACATGACAGGGCATGGTATATCATGGGATATCGTTATGCTTCGGGTGTGTTGTGAAGTACAAGGCCACGGGCCAAGTGCCTCATGCTTCTGAGAAGTGACGATATCCCACACCCTGGAATGCATTATTGCTATAATGAACTGGATCATTATTTGTATAACTAAAAAATAAAATTAAAAAAGCTGTTTTAAAATGCTTTAACAGTACATTTGGTAAGGTGTAGTGATACATTGAAACAAGATAGTTCTTTTAATCTTTGCTGTGGGCAGTAGGTGGTGCTGTTTTAATGCATGAGAGTGTGATCAGGAACCAGGCTGACCACAGTGAGTCTTGGTAGAAACCCTGCTTCCCTTTACAAGTAGCAACCCCATCATCCTTGACCCCCACCCGGTACAGGAAGTACCAACATTCTCACAGCCTCGATCCCATAGAAAAAAGTAATGCAGAAGGAAGAAGATGTTTTTTTTTACAACTATGTCTGAAATGACAAATTTAAGCTGTTGATTTGTACAGTAAGTCACACAGAAGACGGTTATGTGCTGAAATGAAAATTACTGTTTAATTTAATTCAATTCAATTTTATTTTTAACCAGGAAATACACCATTGAGATACTCATTTACAAGGTGATCCTGGAAGGACATAAAAGACTAGTAAGTTACAACTGGATAAACATGATACAGACATAAAATATGGTTGGTACATAGTAAGATACAGAGTTGGTAATTATGCAAGTAACAGTTACAGGAACAGAGCGGGAATACGTAATGAATTTGACAATTTAGAATACACAGGGATCAAGTACTTTCTTAGTTGATAGATAAATAAGTGGAATTTTAGAGAAAAGTAGAAGAGGTAGGAAGGGAGGAGACAAATGGGCTTAAAGATGGAGAGGATGGGGAGTGGTATAGAGATGGATGCGAGGGGGAGAGGGTATATAGGCTAATGAAAGGCAGAATGTGAGAAAAGGAGGAGGTCATGGGAATATAGGGAGGGAAAAACAAGGAGGAACAGAGGGAAAGTGATAGGTAAGTGCAGTTGCAGAACCCCTTATTAGAAGGGACTAGGCGTATCACTGACAATTTTTCTTCGTAAGGGGTTTTAGTAGTGTCTTAAAGGAGGATAAGCTAACAAGGTGGGTTAGATTTAGAGTACTTAGAAGTGTGTTCCACAGTGCAGGCAGGGCGTGGCTAATAGATGAGGTGCCTTAGGAAGGTTGAAGAGCGGGAGACGAGAAAAAGACGTGAATGTGCTTATGTTTGTTGCTATACGTATATCTGTAACTACCACTACACACGTCTTTATAGCAAAATGGGTGGCCGAGTGCACTTCTGAAAAGAGAAAGAGAGGGAGACTGTAAAGCCACATGCAGCAGTGCTTCATCGAAAAAAAAAAGTGGTTTTGGTTATGGCAATACATTTCGGCAGTGTAACTGAGGCTGCCAAAAAGTACATTGGTTTAAGTAGCTTTAGTATGAGCGGGGTCACCAGGGTGTTTTTGTGGGGGGAATCCAACTAACAACAAACAGTTGTGTTTTGGGGGCAGTGAGGAGGCTGGTTACTGGAGGGTTTGTGGAGTCATGATTATGTTATATTTAATCATGGCTCCAAGTACCTCTTGGCTAATCAGCTTCCTTAATTCTTTTCGTCCTGTCCATAATTTTAGATAATATAATTTTTAACATAATTTATACCATTAAGTATACTGGTTAATTATATAGTATTGTCATGTCTTGAAAATGTGTTTTCCAAAATGTAGAGCAATCTGATTTATAAGAGGCCTTCTTTATTTTCAGAGCAGCAAGGTTGGTAAGATCATTGAAGCCCATGAAACTAAAAGGGGTGCATCATTATCATTACATAAATCCTTTCAAGGCATGAACAGAAGAGGGATTATCTAAAGACAGTGCTAGGAGTGAGATTACATTGTGTACTAGTGTTATGGCCAGGAACCAAAAAATAAAGATTAAGGACCTTTTTAATAGAATCTTACACAGCCACGCCCACTATAATTTTAATAGAAAAACATGCATGTAAAAGTCACAATAAGTGATGATGAAGAGAGCCCTGAGGATGAGGATGGTGAATTTCCCTGTTCATGCAGATGTCTCCCATGCATATTATATGCTGCTACTGTTGTTTATTGAATCTTGTTAACAAGGTAGGCCAACTGGAAAAAAGGGGCCCCTTTTTCAGGGATGACGCAAAGTTAATTACAGAGTACAGAACAATATAGATTATACAGAGACAGACTATGCTAGAGTTTGGAGTTAACTACAGAGAATACAAAAGAGCATAGATGAGTCAGAGTTAGACTTTGTATGAGTTAATAATCTAACTGTGCTAAACCAGATACATGCCAGAATATGGATACAGTATATACAGGGGTACAGGACAGCAGTACACAGGCAAGATCAAATTACAGGTAAAAGCAATAACACTGTATTATACATTCTGAATGTATAATACTGTATTATTGCCTTGACCTGTAAAATTGACTGTGTATCAAAAACTTTTATGTGTCATCTCCTGCCATTGATATGTCTGTCTCTGTCTGCCTGCCTGTCTGTCTTTGTGTTTATTTTTCACAGCTGCTACAAGAAATAATCAGGGCTGTGGCACCTACAGTATTAATTACACACTGAAAGCAGTCAAGGCCATACTGGCACTGGAGAGTTTTTCTAGCTAATTTATCTTCTGTGAATGCTATCAGACACTGGCGATAGCATGATTTGGAAAGCTGCTCCTTTTGGCTATGGTATTAGCTGGCAGACTTTGACAAGAGTAAATTCCTCTACCCGTCTTAGGACAAATTATGTAGGGAGACTTGCAGCTGGTGCATTACATTCAATTTTGTACTAAGAGTTATTTGGTCCATTTGGGACTAATTTAAGCTTACGGTAGCTAAACTTTTTATTACTGTGCAGTATCAAACAATGGAAACAAATGAGGCTAGGGGATTTGGATGGGTTGATGAATAATGGACATTTCCTGGTCTTTCACCTTTAAGACCTACATACCATACTTACATACATATATACATATCATATCATATCATTACATACATATATGTCAGTCGGGTTCCCTGCTGTTTGGATCAATTTGATTCTCCTGGACTTTCAGTTAGGTTACTGCTCTTTTTCCTGCCAGTAAGAAGACTTGAGGACTTGCCCCTGTTTGCCCTCTCCTCCAATCAGGAGGTTTACCAGTGGTGTGGGCAAGGCTTCAGAACAGTCAAAATCAGTGCAGCTTTTGAAATGAACTGAGCTGCAGCATTCCGTCACCTCATCACCTGTTCTACTGAGAGTCAGTGTTGTGAGTCAGGTAGGCTCCCTGCTGTTTGGATTAATTTGCTTTTCCTGGACTTTCTGTTGTGCTACTGCTGTTTTTCTTGCTAGTAGTGGGACTTGAGGACTTGCCCTTGTTTGCTCTCTCCTCCAATCTGGAGGTTTACCAGTAATGTGTGTGTGGGGCTTCAGTCTGCTTTATCTGCCCTGCTTACTAGCAGTCCTCTGTTGTGGTCCTAACACTTAAGATCCATAGCTAAAAGGTGTGTCATGGAGTCTGCCATGAGTCAGCCATGAGTCTACAATTGGTCAACTATGATGTTCCTTTGGGCTTCTGTACTGAACACCCCTCTGGACTAACATCTTATTTACTGGTGAACTGTAAGTGTAACCTGTACTGAAAGAGTGCTCCACTCTTCTTTACATTTTAATTGAGCTCTTGTGAGAATCACACCTGTTACTAATTAATTTGAGTTACCTTTGTCCTGTCAAGCTGCTAGTTTAGTTTCTAGTTTTGTTAATGTGCCTACATTTCTTGTTATCCTAACATGCCCTATTTGGGTAGTCCCTTATTTTTGCTAATCAGTTTATTTAACTGCTGTGATCCCTGATTCTCAGTTGATTTTACTAAGGCTGCCTATTGTGCTGTATTATTGTACTTGTATTTTGAACTGCCAGGCTTATTTCAGCTATCCTGATTAGGATTATCCTGTTATACAGTACTTTTTCCCATTTTCCCATTTTGCTTCACTCGTTTTCTCCTCATAGGGTTAAGTTGATTTACTTCCCTCCCAGATAAAATTGTTTATTCCAGGCCTCTTTGAAATTATTTTACTTCTGGTCTCCCACATTTAATAGACATCACTCAGCTTACTCAGCTTTCCCTCCTTGGAGTGAAATTTGTCCCACAGTACTATTTGTACACAGCACAGTATATTTTTGCTTTACAACTAACAAAGCTGGCAGGCGATCCAGTTCAAAAACTGGTGCTCAAGCAGATAGCGTAAAAAGTACTCACAGGAAGTTCAGCTTCATGGACTGGATGCAATACAAAAACACTCGCTGTGCCACTGCATAAAATTAAACCATGATATACTTTTATTAAGCAGCAACAGGTATAGATAACAAGGAGATCCCCCACCAAATGGTCGAGTGCTTTGCACCACTACAACAGCGCTTTCTCAAGACCCACGTCACCTCTCAGGTGTATGGTATTTGAATGACTCCATTCAAAGAGACAGCGTTATGCACAAAGATGTTCACCCATGATACAATAGCAACTATATGAACTATACAATGATATATACCCAAAGTGACAGCTGCCAAAAAATACAGAAAATAATACCAATATCCCAATAAGTATAAAAACAAGCATTTGTCAATGCCGAATGTTGCTTGCTTCTATGTGCTGTTTAGGTATTTGGAAGTCATTGGAGTGCAAATATTGAAAATTTGCGAACTTACGAGCGTGCGTAGAGAACTCGCATAATGCGCGCTCGTAAAACTCAATCATTTTAGAATTTTTTCACCAAAGTTTCAACATAGCCATTTTAAGACCTCTGCTCAT
Source organism: Neoceratodus forsteri (assembly GCA_016271365.2). Taxonomy (NCBI): domain Eukaryota; kingdom Metazoa; phylum Chordata; order Ceratodontiformes; family Ceratodontidae; genus Neoceratodus; species Neoceratodus forsteri. The sequence goes on from CM028137.1 coordinate 777,971,590, forward strand.
GAACAGTGCCACTGTGATTTTGTTAATGTCCCATACATTGAGTTTGCACACCAACTGCGCCATTAAAGCGCTACATGGGCGGAAACACATTTTGGCAGGATGTGAAAATGACAGCTGTACTGCTCATAAGGAGTGTGGTAAAATGGCAATGTTGAAAATCTGGAGTAAAAATATTAAAATTTACGAACTTACGAGCTCGGCGAGGAACTGCGTAAGCACTTCGTAAAACAGTCATTTTAGAATTTTTTCACCAAATTTTCAACATAGCCATTTTAAGACCTCTGCTCATGAACAGTGTCACTGTGATTTTCTTAATTTGTCCTGTACATTGATTTCGCACACCGACTGCGCCATTCTGCACTACATGGGCGGAAACACATTTTGGGTGAGATGTGAAAAATGACAGCTATACTGCTCATAAGAAGGTGTGGTAAAATGGCAATTTGAAAATCTGGAGTGAAATATTGAAATTCAGCGAACTTACGAGCCTGTGTAGGAACTGCATGATACCTCGTGAAACAGTCATTTTTTGGAATTTTGCAAAATTTTCAACATGGGGTTTTGGGACCCTTTCTCATGAATGATGTCACTGTCATGGTGGTATTCAGGCCCAAAGGGTGATTTCGCAGTCACTGTGCAGTCATTGCGTCAAATCACCTTCGGGCCCAAATAACACCATGACAGTGACATCATTCATGAGAAGGGTCCCAAAACCCATATTGAAAATTTGCAAAAATTCCAAAATGCCTGAGATATGCAACAAAGTTGAAACCCCTATCTAGGCCATTATACAGCTTACCGCATTTCCTCAGTTCGCGTCGGCTTTGAAGAGTGCAGACGTGTTCCCGGTCCACAAGATCGTCGCTGGAGTCCGGAGGTAAGTATGGGGTGAGGGGGGTGTGGGAGGCTGGAGTCTGCCAGTGGGTGGGTGCGGGTTGTGGGAGGGGTCGGAGACGCCTCCACGCGAGGACCGCTTTTCGTTTTCAGGTTAAAAAAAAAAAGACGCTGATGGGACTATTTGCCACGCTTGGGTGGGCCCTCAGCATGGCACAAGGATGTTGGGTATTCAGCCGACGGGGATTGGGCACCCTGGCCGGGCCAGTGATTCATTGCCACACTGGGGTGGGCTCCCAGCGTGGCACCTACAACTGGGGAGAGACGAGCTCAGCCGACGGATTGGGCACCTGCCACGCAGTAGGTGCGGGGCGGCACACCTGCGCAGGTGGGGAGGAGCTACGCTCAGTGGGTTTTTTATCTCTGCTCACTGAAGCGTAGCTCCCCCTTTCAACTGTATGCCACTGCATTTTGGGGCGTGTCATAGACAGCTCCAAAATGCATTGGCTTACAGGGGCCGCGCCTGCCAGCTCACTGACTGAATTGGAGGAGGAGGTGACACACCTCCGAAATCTCCGATGATGGCACTATGTTTCTTGCACATGCGTGCAAGCAACATAAAAACATGCGAAGATATGATTCAGAACAAATCTGATAAAACTAATATCCAGTTAAATTAGTAGATGCTTATAATATATTCACAAAATACTGAGTCACTATTAATGCCAATAAATAATCTTCAAAAAACATAAGAACATAAAAAATCATCATAAAAACAGTGCAAGCTGAAAATGTTCATTCAAACCCATGGGTATGCTGGCTTTCAGTTTATATTGCCAAAAGGATTCACGTTGCATTAAGTATCTATTTAAATCTTCCCCTCTGATGCTTAACCATAATTTTTCAATGCCTTGAAAATTAATGATGTGGTCTTTACCTTAGTTCTCTGCATTGGTAACTAAGGCACTCATGCCATTATCCCCCAAAATGCTCCTAACATGCTCCCCTATATCTTTGTTAAATTTTCCTTTTGTCTTATCTACATAAAATACAGGGCGTTTGTTACACGTGGCTAAATATACTACATGGGTCATATTACAAGTAAAAAAATGTCTGATATTGTATGTCTCCCTTGAGATTGGATGTGAAACCGTATTACCTGGTTTTAAATATCTGCACCAGTTACAGTTACCACAAATAAAATTACCCACTGGGGGTGTTTTAACACCACTAAAAATGTTAGACTGACTCTCCCTCTCATTCCAGTATAAACCATTTGTAAGTAAGTCCCCCAAATTTGCTCCCCTTCTATACACTTACTGTGGTCTTTGATATGAAGCACCATCCAGTACTGAGGATATCCCAATGTTTATTTAAAATAGGAAGAATACCAGATGCTTGGGTAGAAAAAGTGGTAACAAATTTTAAACTAGTGTCATTTTGTGCTCCTCTATTGTTCACCACCCTCTGTTTTAAGAAATATCCACTGCTCATGTCCTCAACCACATCAGATGCTCATTGCACTACCTGCATATTGTAGCCCTTAGCTTGAAAATAGAAACATAGAAGATGTTGGCAGACAAAGATCTCCATGTCCGTCTAGTCTGCCCTAAAATGTCTATAAAGTTTATCTGCATGTCCCTGATAGTTATTTAGGGATCTACAGTGTCTTTTAAGTTTCATAAATTGTCCTTGTGAATATTCTTAGTAATATGTGAGTAGAGGTTTTGCGAAGTTAAACTTCGACGGCGAATTTCATGCAAAGCACCAAAAATTCACGATTCACGGAATACGTGGAGTTTTAGGAAAAACTTTGGAACTTCAATTCACGTGATTTGCATGAAATGTTTGTCGAAATGTTTGTCGAAATTTGCAGCTTTTTACTGTGAAGCACTAATTTCACGAGTGAAATTTCACATTTTGTGGTGTAATAAGTGAAATCGCTCCGCTAAATCCACAAAATATGCAAAATACCTCGTGGAGCAAATTTCACAGATTTCACACATCTCTATATGTGAGAGGTGACAATTCGTATAATGTAATAAGGACTTCCTACCTATTTTTTTTAGACAGATCCGTGCTCAATTCCCCATTCTCCATCTTAGTAATTGTAAGATCTAAAAAGAATAACAGTGTATAAGTCACAATGCACAGTAAACTTTAGTTTCTCATTGGTGTTCTGCAAATATAAAACAAAGTCCATCAATTCTTCCCTAGTCCCTTTCCAAATAATCAGCAACTCATCAATAAATCGCTTATATAACTCTATCCAAAGAAAAAAGGGATTAAATTCAGCATTAAATACAAATTTATTTTCCCAATCACTAAGATAAATATTAGCATAATTGGGGGCTAGAGAGGCCCCAATTGCTGTGCCCTTAATTTGTAAGTACATGCGATCTAAAAAGAGGAAACAATTGAATTCCCAAATCTTCTCAGTAAAGGCTAGGAGAAATTATATCAACAGATGAATAATTCATTTCTTGATAAACTTGTTCTGTAAGAGCTTCCAGCCCATCTTCATGTGAAAAATTAGTATAAAGGGATTGAACATCCAAAGTTATCAAATACCAGTCAGGTTCTACTTCACTTTCCTCCAATATATTGATCACATGTGTCGTATCTTTACTATATGATCTTGCCCTGCTCGCCACTGCTTTAATATGACCATCCACAAATTGAGAAAGCGGTTCTGTTAACAAATTGATACAAGACACAATTGGAAGGGTTGGAGATTTAAAAAGACCCATGTGAATTTTTGGTAAGCCGTAGATGACCCCCCGTACTGGATTTTCCACATGTAAAAAAATCATTAATATCTTTAGAAATAATGCCCTTCATTCACACTTCATGTGACACTATTTTAATCTCTTCTAGAAATTTACTAGTAGGATCACTCATTAACAGTAAATAAAAATTTTTATCTGACAATTGTCAAAGCATCTCTGTCTCATAGTCCTATTCATCTCGAAACCTTCAGGTCCTGCCTCCCTTCCTACCTACCTCCCTTATTCTTCCTACTCTGACCCTCCTTCCTCTTCTCATAAGCATCTCATAGGTCTTCTTAAGCTCTTCATCTGCTTGCTGCTTTTAGTTGCAGGAGATTTTGAGCTGAGCCCTGTCCCTTCTCTATCTTCTCCTCTCCCCAAAGATTTGATAGTAGCCCATGCCAAAATTTTTAGCCTTCTCTTTAAGATCAACCAGTTGCAACCACTTATGATCAACCTTAAACCTGATATAGTGTATAATGAGGGTTTGTTCTGCATGGATTTCCATACCAGCTGAAACCTTGTTGTACCACAGTTCAAAGGTCATGGAATGTAGTTGTACCCTTCTGTAGTACAGCAAGGTTCCAGCTGTTTGGAAATCCATAAGACAGCTGATGTTTTTCACAGTGCTGCCCCGCGCACAGCAATAAGTTAATGTTCTGAACTGAAACTGCCTGCCTGCCATGAGAATGCAGTGAAAACACTTTTTTTAATAAGAAACTAAAAAAAACCCTAAAAAAATCTTATACGCTATAAAAAATAGTGGTTGGGCAACCACATGCTCAATCAACCTGAGCTGCCACTTTGGTTTTCTGATTAAATCAGACCTCTCAAGCTTTGCTCTTGAGTGGTCTGATGCAATAGTTCTTAGACTTTGTCACAGTGAGCCTCCCCAAATCCATGGAAAAGATTTTGAGCCTCCCCTTAAAACTAAAATAATCTTGGGCCTCCCCAAAGAAAAATAACATACTGTTCTTTGCGCAGTACATATGAAACCCCTTTGAGTACTTGGCTCATATTCAGTTCTTTGTCTTATACTGACGTGAAACCTTTGAAAAAGAGCTCCTGTGCTCAAAGGTGTTATCTGAATAACAAACAAATACTGTTATTCAGCTTATTACTTTGCTTCTTCCTGCTATTACTCTTAGCACTTCTATGCTCAACCCTGGTATTTGGGCTATTCTGCCATCAGGCTACAATTTGATCAATTGCCATCACTCATTATTAGTTTATTGTTCGTATTTGTTTGCACTATTTTTCACTGTGTATTTCTTGATTATTTTGTAGTAACCTTTTGAAATGTATTCACTCCCTACCCTTCCCCGGGTACACCTGAAATGTGCCTTGGCTCATTCTCCTTCCCTTGTCACCTATTAGTAAATTAATACATTAAATTCACCTACTATTATCCTCTTTCAGTTTGCTTCATCTCTTCACACAAAATATAAAAAACTCAACATTTAAATACAGTAGTTTTTCAGACCTGCTTGAGCCTCCCCTTGAACAGGTTGGGGCCTCCCCAGGGAGGCTGGCCTCACCATTTGAGAACCCCTGGTCTGATGTAATCAAAAACCCTCTGTGGCAGCACAGGCTGGTTGTACATGGTTGCCCAACCAATATTCTTCATGTGACATCAAAATAGAGCAGTGTGTGGTACTCACAGTAAAGAACATCATAAAAGGAACAGCAAACAGTGACACTCACTCATGCCAGGAATTCTGACACCACTCCAAGTGCATGAGGTGCTCAAATCCATTTATTAATAAAACCAGTGCCTCCGACACTGGAAAAACAACAGCCAGGAAAATGTCTCAACGTTTCGCACAGATGCACTGCACTTTGTCAAGATGTCCATGTATTGACGATCTCAGAATCATGGCTCTCCCTGAAGATCCCCAATTCCTCAGTTGCCATACCTGGTTTCACTATTATTTGTTAGGATCGTACAAACAGTGGTGGTGGTGGCATACCCATTACCCTCTCCTCAAACATTCAGTCTGAGCCTGCGCTCATCTCTATCCCCTCTGCCTATGAGTTGCTTCTTCTCAAACTCTTTTCTTCAAGAGTCTCTTAACAAATCATAGGCATGTGAAACATCGAGACATCACTGCTCACCCCTGCATTGCCTGGTCACTGGTTGCTGTGTTACCTTAAATAAAAAAGCGATGCAATTTCAGTGTGTATGCTGCATCATCTTTATGAATACTTGGTGAGTAGCACCAGTTTACTGGGTTCACCATATGGTCTTCTGTGTGCCTAAGATTCATCATCCCAAAGCTCTCCCCAAATTCATCTAGTTATGGTCATTACGTTCGCTGGACTTTTCCCACCTTTATTCTGACCTGGTAGCCACCAGCTACTCACCTGTTTCTGCAGCTGGCAATGTGGAAAATGCCCTCAGATTTTTCACCTGTAAAGTGATGTCAGTCTGTCTGGTATCATCATGCGCCCCCTTAGAAGAACTAGAGTCCACGTTTTACACTTCCCATGGATCTCAGCTGAGTTGTTGATTTGTCACCATGTGCACGACCTTACCTGGAGGATTTACAAATCCTGTGGCTCCACATCTGACCTTAGTAATTACCAGACCATTCGTCATGCCTGTACTAAAACTAATAAGCTTGCAAAGTCTAAACACTTTACATTCACACTCCAGATCAACCTTAATCTTCCCACTAAGCTCTGGAAGGTAATTCATGCACTTTTCTCCCCTCTGACCTAGTCTCCACTCCTTGTTCTTGAGGTGGGCTATACTTTATCTCTGACTCCACTGCAGTTGTCTAATCTTTCAATTCTTTTTTCACCTCATGTGCCCGTTCACTCCTCACTTCCTTCTCCTCTCTCTCTCTTCTTCTCCTTCCTCTCACTCTACCCCTCTGCCTGTCCTACTGCCCCCTCCTCCCTTTTTTATTTTTTGACCAATTATCCCTGTTGGTGCTTTTAAGGGCCTCTTGGCTCTAAATCCTCAGAAGGGTGGGAGCCCTGATGATATTATCCCTAGACTCCTATTTCTCTCTGCTCATGCCATTACTTCCCTACTAGCTACTTCCTCAACCTCTTTTTCTCCTTATCCTGTGTCTCTAACTCTTGGAAGTTGGCTACTGTCATTCTCCTTCCTAAACGGATGACCATTCTTCCCCTAGTAACTTCCATCCTATCTCTGTTCTTCTCACTCTGGCTAAACTCCAGGAACACCTGATTCTCTCCTAACTTTCCCCTTTTCTTGACTCAGCCTCCTTCTTCACTCCTTTCCAATCTAGTTTTAGAAAGTCACACTCTACTTTCACCTTTCTCCTCCAGCTCACTGATATTATCCTCTCTGGCATGAATGAGAGCCTTGTCATCGCCTCCATTTTTGTTGACTTAGTCAAAGCTTATAACATTGTAGACCATCCTATTCTCCTGGACCAGCTTATGTCAGCTGGACACTCATCTTCCAAGCTGAGTGGTTCCGCTCCTTCTTTGAGGGCAGGTTGCAGACTGTCCATATTAGAAACTCCCTTTCCTCCCACTTCCTATTAGCTCAGGTATCCCCAAGGGTCAGTCCTTGACCGTATTCTTTTCTCCATTTTTCTAAATGACTGCCCCAATGTCTGTACCTCTGTGTCCATTCATACCTATGCAGATGATATGGTACCCTTTTCTTCTGGCTTTTCTGCCACTGACCTCACAAACCAGCTCCAAATGGACCTTAACGACAGCTAGCTCTGGATCTAAGATACTAACATACTAAAATGCCAACAGAATAGGCCTAACGGTCTTTCATGTCTGCTCATTTGGTCAGCCCCCACCCTGGGAGCTGACCTTGCTGCCCCCTCTCCCTCTCTGGCTTCTCCCTTCCCACTCCCAGATATTCTCACTGCACTGGTTTTTGCTTCCCCTGTACCTGTCCCACCCCCTCTTGAATCCCTCCACTGTTTCTGCCTCCACCAGCCACCTGGGCAGCACATTCCATGGCTCCACCACCCTCTCAGTGAAGTAGCACCTCCTCCTTTCTCCCCTAAATCTCCCCCCTCCAGCTTCTACCCATGCCTTCTAGTTCCCCCCTCCTTCCTTCAGAGCACCCTGACTGCTCCCTCCTCTATTTACCCCCTCAAGTACCTGAAGACCCTATCATGTCCCCCAGTCCCGCCTCTCTCTTCCAATGTGTGCATATTTAGCTCTTGAGCCTCCCCCATAGGTCCTATCCCCAAGCCCCAAATCATTTGGTTGTCCTCCTCTGGACCCTTTCCAGGAGTTCAATGTCCTCTTTAAATGTGGCCTTCAAAACTGCACGCAGTACTCGAGGTGCAGCCTCACCAAGCAGTTATACAGTGGGAGTATCACTTCCCTCCTTCTGGAGGTGATCCCCCTAGTGATGCATCCAAGCATCCTGTTGGCCTTTGCTGCTGCCCTTCTACAAGTCTCTGAGTTGTTCATCTTGACATCCACCACCACCCCCAGGTCCCTTTCAGCCATCAAGACTTGTAGCATTTCCCCCCCAGGGTGTACACTTGGCCCGGGTTTCTGGCTCCCAGGTGCAGTACCTTGCATTTCCCTGCATTGAACCTCAGCTTCCGCTTTCTAGACCACCTTTCCAGAGCCTCTAGGTCCCCCTGTAGGGCCACCCTCCCCTCCCCTCCTCCCCATCCACCACCGTCCCCAGTTTTAGGTAATCCGAAAAGAGACTCATCTCACTCCTGATACCCTTCCTTATGTCAGAGACGTAGGCGTTGAACAGGAGGGGCCCAAGGACCAATCCCTGAGAGACTCCACTAATGACCTTCCTTGGGGATGAGACTATCCCACCAACCACGACCCTCTGGGTCTGGTTCTGGAGCCAATTTCCTATCCATCTGATCATCTGGTTCCCCATCCCCATTTCTCCCAGATTATCCAACAGGCCCCCATGAGGAACACAGTCAAATGCCTTGCTGAAGTCAAGAAAGAGGACGTCCACTGGTCTACCCAGATCCAAGGCACTTGTCACCCAGTCATAGAACTCCACAAGGTTTGTCTGACACGATTTCCCCAGGACGAATCTATGCTGTCTATCGTCCAGGCACCCCAACTTTTCCAGGTCCCCCCCAGTCTCTCCTTGACCATGCCCTCCAGACAATCAGTTGTACTCCAATGCTAAGAAAACAGTTTCTATGACTTTTGGCACCAGGTAAAAGCTTAATAGAGTCTTCCACTTCCCTGTTTCCTACCCTTAATGGTGCAACTATTGAAGACGCCACCTCCTTCAAGTACCTGTGGTCTGGCTGGATCACTACCTTGATTTTTCTGTTCATGATCTTGTGGATTCTATCCACAAGAAGCTCCACCCCATGCTTGGGGTGCTATACAGAAATGAGAAGCTTTCCACTTCCTGCACACAGAGACATCCTCACTAAGATGATTCTCCATATTTTTGACTATAGAGACATTGTTTATAGTGATGCTCCAAAGTCCACTAGACTGGACCCTCTCTTTCACTCTTTCTGTCGCTTTGCTCCTGACAAACCCATGTGTGCACATCATTGTACTCTGTACTCTTCCATCTCCCTTTTCTCTCTTGATGCCAGGTACCTTACCTACTGTGCTTCCTTTATCTCCAAATATTGGTTTGGCTTTCTCCCCTCATATCTTGCTTCTCTCCTCTCTTTCCACCCTTGTTACTCTTACTCCCTTCATAATGCTTGCTCTCACAGTCTTGCTCTCCCTTAAATTAAATCTACTGTTGGTCAAGCTGCCTTCTCATTCTGCTACTGTAAACTATGGGTCTCTCTTCCCCCTTCTATTTGCACTATTCACTCCTTTCTGGCTCTGAAATCTCTCCTGCTTGAGTTCTCTATTCACTCCTGCAGTTGCTTCTGATAGTGGGGTGTGCTCTTGTTCACCTACCTTCCACCCAGCATTGACACTAGCACTGCCCAGCTTCCCTAGTATTGGTCATTTTTCTCTGGTCCTAGTTTTGTTCTGTTACTTATGTTTAATGTTCTTTTGCATGTCCCACTATTTACTGTATGATAATTTACTGTCTGGCAATTTATTCTTTCAGCATTCTTGAAATTGTATATTTTGATTTACTTATTTCCATATTATTGTATTATTTTCTGCATTTTTCTTTGCATTTGTTCTCCTCTCCTTTCCTCTCTTCCCCCTCCCCTGAGGATGCATCTTGAAACAAGCTGATACCAGCCCAGTATTAATTTTGTAGTAAAACTTATGAAATAAAGTAAATAAATAAAGGAGTTAGAATCTTAGCTTAGGATACACATGACATGATCACACACACACACACAGACACACACACACACACTTACTTTGGCAATATTGCTTTTGCTGTAAGTGACCTGAAAAAGGGGGTTGCCTGGCTCAGAGTGTTGTAATTTTGTTTCTGGATCTGCTTTGGAGATCATGATGGGAAGGGACAATTTAATGCTAGACAATACATGGACAAAACAGTAATGATTTTTAGAATTTTATTCAGTAAGGGTACACACCTGCAAACCTCACAGTATCCATTTAAGAGTGATGACCAGATAGTAAAACTCTGAAATGATACAAAAAACAAACAAACAAACCCAACAATCAGTTCCACTTTCTTTTTATGGAAGTTGTACACATGGTGAAAAGGAATGGTCTCTCTTGCCTCTATGTCAACGAAATAAAATACGGTAACTAATTAATGGTGCCTTATTAGCTGTTACTATGCATATGAAGCACAAATTGTAAGCAAAAAAAATAATATGACCATAGTAGGAATTGACCCCTGATTGCTGGAACACAATTGCAGAGCTCTACCAGCTGAGCTATCATATCAGTGAGGTAGCCTTTGCATCCTGCGGTCACTTTATCTTTCAAACTGCAGATTAACTAGCATCTAAACTGTTCCCAGCAACAGGTGATCCTTACTTCCCCTATGCCTATCCCAGCCTCTCTTGAAGCTGCCCACTGTCCTAAATGAGACCACCTCATCCGGCAGCACATTCCAAGTGTCCACCACCCTCTCTGTGAAGAAGTGCTTACTGACCTCCTTCCTAAACCTCACCGCCTCCAGCTTAAGACTGTGCCCCCTCATGTTATGGTTACCATTCAGCTTAAAGAGACCCTCCTTATCCACCTGATTTATTCACTTCAAGTACTTAAAGGTCACAATCAGGTCCCATCTCTCTCTCTCTCTCCTTTCCTCCAGGGAGTACGTGTTCAGTGCCCTCCACCTCTCCTCGTATACCTTACCCTGCTGACCTGCTATCATCTTTGTAACCCTCCTGTGGACCTTCTCCAGCAAGTTAATGTCCTTTTTGAGGTGTGGGCACCCGTACTGAACTCCAACTATAGATGTGGTCTCACCAGTGACCTCTACAAGGGTAGTATAACATCCACTCTCCTACTACTGATCCCCCAGCTATGCATCCCAGCATCTTGTTTACCCTTGCTGCTGCTTTCTTGCACTGCTTGGAGTGCTTCATGTCACTAGTGATCATTGCTCCCAGGTCCTTCTCCTCCTCTGATGCAGAGACCTGGGCTCCATCTAGGTAATACTCCATCCTGGGATTCTTGGCTCCAATGTGTATAACTTTGCATTTCTTGGCATTGAAGCCAAGCTGTGAGATCCCAGATCACCTCCTCAGCTTTTCCAGATCATCCTGTAGGTCCTGTATCCCTTCAGCTGTGTCCACTCTCCTGCTTGGTGTCATCCGCAAATAGGCACATTTTGCCCTTAATGCCATCCCCAATGTCATTGATGAAGACATTGAACAACACTGGCTATAGCACAAAGCCCTGTGGGATCTCACTGGTGACCTCTCTGAGCCAGGTAACTCTCACTCCACAACCACCCTCTGGGTTCTGTCCCTCAGCCAGTTTTCCAACCATCTGGACATCTTATCCCCAACCCCAAGATCCGCCAACTTCCTGATCAACCTTTTGTGGGGTACAGAGTCAAAGGCCTTACTAAAATCCAGATAGAGGATGTCTACCACTTGGCCCCTGTCTACTATCTTAGTGACCCAGTCAAAGAAGTCAATCAAATTCATTTGACACAATCCCGCCCCCCCTCCATGAACCAGTGCTGCCTTGCATACTGGAGACCATGCTCCTCTACATATTCTACCAACCTTTCCTTAAGCAAGGTCTCCATTTGTTTGCACATGCTTGTGGTCAGACTGACTGGTCTGTAATTTTCTGGGTCATCCTTGGGAAAGATTTTATGGAGGGGCACCACATGTGCTGTTCTCCAGTCCTGCAGTACCATGCCTGACTCTAGTGAACTATTAAATAGGCCTGCAAGTGGCCCTGCCAGTTCCTCAGCCAGTTCCCTTAGTACCCTTGAATGTACACTGTCCGGGCCTGATGATTTGTCCACCTTCAATGCTAGCAGACCAATGTACTACAAGCAAAGGCAGGCAGTGCATGGTATAATTAGAAGAAATAACAATTATGTGCAATTACAGTGCATTTTTTCCAACAAAAGCAGAGAGGCTAGTGCTGAAGGAAGAGATACTCATACCTAAAGTGAGATGGGAAGGCAGGAGCTTGCAGAGACCAAATAGTCCCAAAGGACAGGGTTCTTTTTCCTGCAGCAGGGTATCTAATGGGGAGTTGGAAAGTGAATTTGGATTGAAAGCAAATCCCCAGCTTGTTTGTGGAGCAGGGGAAGAGAGAGGAAATGTAGGTGAGAACTTTACCTAGCACAACGTGGTGTAGGAACACCACCGACCTATGGGCGAGGCAGTCCTCCAGAAAGAGGCAGGAAGTGGAATTATACAGTTGGAAGTCATGTGTCCTATATGGCAGGCCAGCCAGGAAGTGGTAGATACTGTTGTAAACTGTGTGCACCTCAGCGAGGGCCCCTGAAGTAGCAGAGTGTAGATTTGGGAGCCATAGTCAATGATGGGGAACAATAGGCTGAGTGTGGGTAATTTCTTTGTCTCTTTGGTCAAAAATGTTTTGACCCTGTGAGGAGCTCCAATTCTCTGGTGCACAGTTTTTGTCAGGTGACTGATGTGGGTGTTCTGTCAAGGAAGAGAGCTAGATATTTAAACTGTGTGACAGACTCCATCACAGTGCCTTCCCTGTCGAGGATGAGACAAGGGGTTGGGGCTTCTTTCCTATTGATCCCCAAAAAGCCATGGATTTTTTTTTTTTTTAGTGTTGAGGACCATCCTATTGTCTAAGAACCAAGTCTGGAGGTGGTTGAAGTCCTGTTGTATGATTTTGTTTAGGGTAATCAGGTCCCTGCCAGAGCTAAAGATGACAGTATCATCAGCATACAGCAAGGTTTTGGTGGAAGGACAGGCATTGGGGAGTAAATTAAGGAAAAAAGAGAAAAGTAAGGGACTGAGGATGCAGCCCTGAGGGACCCCCCCAACTGATGGGGCAAAAGTCCAACTGGATGTTATCAACTGCATTCCTGTGCACCCTGCCTGACAGGTAGTTATCTAATCAAAAGGTGGTGTAGGGGGAGAAACTGAGTGTAGAAAGGGTGTGGAGCAACAAATCATGATCCACAAGGTCGAAGGCATTGGTAAAGTACACGAAGACAGTGGCAACAAATTTCTCTGACTCTAAGGGAAAGTGCATGTAATCAGTGAGTCTCACCAAGGCAGACTCAGTATAGTACATGGAGCAGAACCCATGTTGGGCGCTAATCAGCAAGTCTCACTGCTGGGTGTAGGCAGTTGTCTGGTTGAATACTATCCTCTCAAAAACTTTCAAAAGGGGGCAATGAAGCAGATGGGGTGATAGCTAGAGGTGAGGTGTTTGGGCCAAGATCTGTAGATGGGAATGATGGTGGCAATCTTCTATGATTCAGGGTAAATGCAAGTGTGAAGTCAGTAGTATAAAATGTGAGAAATGGGGTATGCCAGTTATACACATGCCAGTTTAACCAGTCAGTAGTCTACTCCAGCAGGGCTAGAAAGGTTTGGAATTGGAATGTGTAAGGCATTCTGCAACCTTTCCCACAGACAGGGTTTGAAGTAAAATTGAGGTGGGGAGGAACCATGTGAAGTGACTGGTGAGTCCAGCAAGGTGGGAGGCCTTGGGATGGATTTCAGTATTTATCTGGGTCATCAAAGAAATTATTAAAGAGGAAGGCAGTATCCTTCGGGTCACAGGTTGCCCCATCCTTGGCCTCTATGGGTCACAGTTGGGTACCCTTAGATCTTCCAATAATATTGTTTATGTTGTTCCACAGTTTCTTAGGAATCCCAAGACTCTAGGTCAGGCTGAGTTTAATATGGCTTGCATTGGCTTTCTCAACAACTGATTTACAGGAGTTACACAATGTTTTGTAATCATGCAGGTGAGCTGCGTCTTTTGCTTTTTTATATTGGGCCCACATTTTCTCCCTGGTTTTGAAGAGCCTCAGGAGATCCATATTCTGAGTCACCTTGAGGGACAGTGGCTATCACAGATCCCAGTGAATAACTTTAAGAATCTATCATAGGCAAGGTCAATGTCCATAATATTGTCAAGGAAGTATCAGTCAGAGGAGGACAGTGCAGAGGTGAAGGCCTCAAGACTGAGATCCTTGAGCCATTTGGAATTTATATAGATTGGGGGAATGGGGAATCCTGACGGACCAGTCACAGAAAACTGGACTATAATCACTTAGCGAATCAGGGAGTATCCTGAAGTCGCGGACATTGGAGGGGTTGGAAACAGTGATCCAGTCCAGCGTAGATTTGTACCCAGACTTGTAGTTACTCTGGTGTGGTCAGTGATGATCTGACTTATTACTATGGTTCTCAGGAGATCTCTGGTTTTGTCTGACAGGATCATGGGCTAGTTCATGTTAAAATCACTGAGAAGTATCCATTTCCTACTCCTGGGCAGAAAATGTCCAAAGTCTGAGATGGCGTCAGGCCCTCATCAGGAATGTAATTGGTGGAGAATGTGAGGGTCTTGTCCTGGCTAAACAGAATATCAAGAGACAGCATCTCACAAGGGCTTGGGGAGAGTTGGGTGGTGGACTCAGTGGTTTTCAGGTGGTTGGAGATGTAGAAGAGGCAGCCTCCACCTCTTTTGTTTATCTTATCCTTCTTAAGAATAGTGAAACCAGCTAATTTAATTTCATCATCAGTGATTTTGCTGATTAGCCAGGTCTTGGAAAGGGCAATGATATCAAACTTAGAAGCCAGAACCCAAGCTTCCAGTTGATCAAATTTAGCAGGGAGGTTCTGAATGTTCAGGGTACAAAGCTCAGGGCATATTTTGAGGAATAGTTGCTGGTAGGGTGTGGGGGACCTGGGTGAGGGTGGACAGAGCTGGACATAAGTAGCAGGAGAGGTACCAGGTACCTGTGTCTAGATAGGCACCATAGCCTCTTGCTGTGTTGCTTCAGGAGAGCAGTTGTCCTAACACACAGAATTGATATTGACCTGGTTGTAGCAGATATCCCAGGACCCTAGTAGCTTATAGAATTGTGCCAGGTGGATGGGTTCCATAGTTAGGGATTGGAGGCCTGCCTCCTCATAGGCTGGGGAGGTGGGATATTATAAATGCCACTATCTGGGGATGTAAAAGTTTGAGGCAGGCTGATATTGCATGGAGGTACCTGTATTTATCTGTATTGTGGAGGAGGGGTGGACACCAGCAAAGGCAATACAAAAGCAAAGAAACAGGAGTGCAGGGGCAGGCATTGTGCAGTGCATGTGAGCTCCAGTCAACCTCAAGTTCCCCAGTAGATGGGTTGAGCAATAGGCACAGCAGAACAAAAATTAAGCAACTGTTAGGCACAGAACACATTTAAGCAACCGTTAGACACAGAACAATGTTAAGCAACAGTTAAGCACAAAGCAAAATTACTCATCGGTTAGGCACAAATTACGATAAGCATCTGTTGGGTGTTACACCACCCAGTAGGTGGGGGTTAGCAAGGCTGTGTCTCCTAGTGGGAGAGTTTAACAAATGTAAAGTACTACAGCCATCCTGGGGAGCCCAGGTAAATCAAAAGAAGCACAGGAGTGTGAGGTTACATGTAGCCCTGATAGGGAGTGGGGTACAGCCTCACTTTTAACACTTAAATATGTATACTTGCAATGGTGGTAACAGACACCCAGATATGGGTTTTCACTTGTAATGGAAGTATCACCCAACTAGATAGGGCTTTCTAGCTACAGAGCAAATGCAATGCAATTCCAAGAGGCAGATTACATAGCAATTGCAATATGCCCCTAGGCAGCTATGTAATAATAGAGGAACAGAGCAGCAAATACAAAACAGAATGTCTAGTAAGCAAAACCACCTACAGGGAGTTAAAAAGCATAATATTTTCTACCATTAAGGGGTCACACCAAGTCCATAGTAATCCCAGTACTGGAATATGTGCTAGTAATGGTATGACTTAGATTATGGCTTACCAGTTTTTGCTTCTGGATATACTATTTTGACCAGCCACCAGCAGCCTCTCCTGGCTGACTCCCTGGCAGACTCTGGTCTATGTCCTTTGTGCTCAGTCCTTTGCATGAGGACCGCAGCACAGAAGGATTGCATGAGGTGACTTGTTAAGAGTAGTGTCCCAAGTCTCCTGATTGGCTAGGGAACTCCAGGACATTTCGTGGCTTCTCAGCTGAGGAGCACTGCAGGATCTTCACTGCCCATTGAGGGAGGGAGAAAGGGCAGCAGACCCCGTAACAACCTGTGGGACAGGTTGCAGGTCCATGAAGTAGTCATTGAGTAGCACTGAGTGGGAAGAGTCCTTGAAGAAAAATGGGGCCAAGATCCAAAGGTGCTCTGGCATGTTCCTGAGCCTCCTCATTGACTAGGGCACTCCAGGACTGTTCTTGGCTCCTCACCCAAGGAGTGCCAGGGGATGTTCGGTGGTCATTGGAATTGCATCTATCCTATCTAGTAGAATAGTGTAGAGAAAAGGCATATTGTGACCTCAATAATGGATAATTTGAACAAATAGCCATACATGACCTGGATAATTTATTGTGACGGGGTCTGCTGCCCTTTCTCCCTCCCTCAATGGGCAGTGAAGATCCTGCAGTGCTCCTCAGCTGAGAAGCCAGGAAATGTCCTGGAGTCCCCTAGCCGATCAGAAGACTTGGGACACTACTCTTAACAAGTCACACACCCCTCAGGAAATCCCGAGTTATGAAATACCACCACCCCTGGATCACAGCTGACCTAATCTCCCTGGGGCGCATCAGAGATAAGGTCTGGAAGCGTTACAAATCCTCTTTAGCTACCAGCGACCTGCTCTCTTACAAAACCGTTAGAAACAACTGCACAAAAGCTATTCGACTATCAAAAGCCCAGTACTTCAAGGCCCAACTCACCGCTCACCAAGCCTCCCTGGCGTCTTTCTGGAAGGTGATAAACTCTCTTATAAATCCACGCACAAAGCAAGCCAGCCCTAGGCTAAACATTGATGGTAAAATAGCCTCTGACCCGGCCATTGTATCCGAACTCTTCAACTCGTTCTTCATCTCCTGCGCCAAGCCCGATTCACCCCCTCTCCTACCTCCTCCAAAAATCCCCCATCCTCTCACCATGGCTTCCACTTTCCCCCTTTCACACCACTGGAAGTTTACACTTCTCTCTCCTCCCTAAACCTGTCAAAGTCCAGCCCAGACGGCTTGCATCCCAGTCTGCTCAGCATCTCCGCAGCTGCCATAGTCACTCCTATTACCCACATACTAAATCTCTCGATCGACACAGCCACCGTCCCCTCCGCCTGGAAACTCGCCAAAATCCTACCTCTCCTTAAAGGTGGTGACCTCTCCCTCCCTGGAAATTATAGACCCATCTCTCTCCTCCCCTTCCTTGCCAAACTCCAAGAATCCCTCATGCTATCAAAGCTGTCCCTTTTTCTCTCTACAAACAGCTCCCTCTCCCCTTATCAATCAGGATTCAGAAAATCTCATTCCACCACCACTGCCTTACTACGAGTCACCGACTCCATATTTTCCTCCATGGACGAGGGCACATAACTACTGCCATTTTATTGACCTAGCTAAAGCCTTTGATTCAGTCTCCCACCCTCTACTGCTAGGGCAACCAGCCCTTTGGCCTCACAACTCAGGCCATAAACTGGTTCCACTCCTACCCCAAAACAGGACACAGCAAGTAAAATGGGGACACCTCTAACCCCACCCATCCTCGTGGTGTCCCCAAGGCTCCATCCTTGGCCCTATCCTATTCTCCCTTTTTATAAACAACCTCCCCTCAGCCTGTCTCATCTCCAGCGTGCACCTATACGCTGACGACACCATAATCTATGCCTCAGGCCCCTTCCATGGCAGCATTCACCCAAACCTCCAAAGTGATTTCAACCGAGTACGAGCCTGGCTCCAGAAAAATCAGCTAAAACTAAATGCAAATAAAACTGTCTCCATGGTTTTTGGCACAAGACAAAAGCTCGTCTCCCTGCCTGCCCCTCCGATCTACACCCTGGAAGAAATACCCCTCGCAACTGTACCCATGTTTAAGTACCTGGGAGTCTGGCTGGACTCAAACCTAAATTTCTCCACCCATGTCGATGCCATCCGCACCAAACTCCAGCCCAAACTTGCCATCCTCTACCACCACAAAGCCTGCCTCCCCCTTCCTACTCGGAGTGAACTCATACGAAAAACCATCCTACCGGTACTGGACTACGCGGACGTCATTTATGGCACAGCCCCTTCCTCCTCCCTTGCTAAGCTTGATGTCCTGCTAAACTCCTTCATCCGCTTTGCCACGGCCTCCCCCCCACTCACTCATCACTGCCAACTACTCTCAACTCTATCATTGATGCCACTCTCACATAGGCAGAAAACCCATAGCGCCTCACTCATAGCGAAATATTGGCTCGGCTCCTTTCCCCTCTACCTCTCCTCCCGCCTCTCTCAAGCCAACCCCTCTGGCTACTCACTTCGCCACAGAGATGCTCGTACCTTCCACCTCTCACGTCCCATCTCAGCCTCCGGGCAAGCTGCCTTTTCCTACCGGCTCCCACTCCTATGGAACAACCTCCCTCCCAACCTCCACCTGGCCCCCTCCCTATCCATCTTCAAACAGATTCTCAGGCTCCTCCCTCTCACTCCCTGCCTCAGCTGTTCACCCAATCCCCCCCTACCTGGACCTAGTGTAACCCCTAGTTTTTGAAAAGTTCACTGCAGTAAATAAATGAATGTATGCTCATATCTGAAAGTCTAGGGAATTTTAATGGTCTAGAGATGAAATATATAAATTTGTTTTCTCCGCTCTGATGCTCTTCAAAAGTGTAACCATACCACCAATCTCCATGTAATTTACAAATACTGTACCATTTTTTTTTCTTATGCCAATTGTTATTATTTCTGTGTATCTATATTTTTCTATATCTATGTCTCCCTGTTGTACTATGCACCCAGGTCGCACCTGGAAATGAGCCTCGGCTCAGCGTGCCTTTCCTGGTCAACAATTTTAAATAAATAATAAAAATAAAGAACTCTGGATATGGATAATGAACCACGGATGAGGAAACATTATCCTGACAATTTGACCTGGAGTGAATGCACCCTGGATTTAGTTAACTTACAGATAACTAAGGTTGAGTACCCAAGGAGTGGTTAGGTCACTATCTGAGCAACTCAAATTGTAATGAGAAAAAAATAATGTGACCTTACACATAATTGAACTCATGTCCCTTTGGCACTATCTTGCTGCTCTACCAGCTGTGGAATGAGGTCAACATGCTAGCCTGAGTGTCTCACAGTCAATTTCTGTCTCAGACTGCAAATTCTGCCAGCCAGTGGGTGCTGCAGCAGCCTGTGTTTTTTGGTACTGCTACTGTATCTTTTTCCTTTAAAAATATTTTGCAAACAAGTGAAAGTCATCATGCCATCTGATTACCTACCACATCCAAGCATAAGCATCCATTTTACAGGACTGCACTGGCCCAATGATCTTTTGCTGTAAAAATTTATCAAAGACTAGAATGTATTACCAATTCATTTTCATTGGTCCAAGACACACGAGTCTTTTAAAAACAAAATGAGACAATTATCAATAGAAAGTTCTGATTGTAACTGTTATAGACAAACTGTTTGTCTGTATTTGTGCTGTGCTTATGTTTTGTATTGATCTGTGCATAACCCCCCACCAACCACTTGTTTAACTAGTAAGCACACCTCCCATACTTTTTCTGTCTAGGGGAAAAGAGAGGGGTGGGGGTACCTCAGGAAGTGGTGGATATGAATACAGTGCAGGGCTTCAAACAGGCATGGGATAGGCATATGGGAGCAATACTGATGAGTATGAATGGATAGGCCATTGACAGAGTACAGGCCTATGGCACATTCATAAGGAAGAAAAAATGGGCAGACTGGATGGGCCTTGCAGTCCTTACCTGCCGTCAACTTCTATGTTACAAAGCAATTGCACAGAGAAACACAAAGTGTGTACAAGACACAAACAGACCTTTACTAAAACCCAAGTCTTGAGGAGAGAAACTTTGCTGAGGGCTATGCTAGGTTTGCACTTCTGACAGGGGTACCCATTTAATTCACACAGGAAGCAGTAACTAGATTGTCTATACCAGGTTAGGATTCTGGAGCGTTGCTTTATTCCAAAACAGTTGGTACACAGAAGCAAAGATGGACCCCAAGGGTTTACACTTTGTGGCACAAGGCAATGCAGAATGCATTTGTAGAAAACAGAAACTCAAACTTTCCATAAAGCATAGGATTAGACATCTGGAAATGGGGTACTAGCCATGACAAAAACACACACAATTCTCCTGGAAGTGGCACTAGGCCATGACTTAGAACAGTTCCCATATGGTATAGGATTTACAGAAGGAAATGTGGCACACTGGCCACGACGGAGCACACTAGGGCTCAAGACTAGCAAAACCCCACATACAAGGGTAAACTTTACTCTTCAGGCATTGGCCATATGCGCTGAAAGAACAGGTGCCCTTACAGAGCCCAAAGTGCTGAACTGGTCACTCCAGATGTGGGGTTACCCACCTTTTGTTTCCTCATTCATACCCAGCCATTCTTTCAGAATTACACCTCAACAGATAATGAACAGTAGAAATTATGCTTTCTCCAAATGTGTAGCACATTTTAGCATCAGACACACTACAAAGGAGTGTAACATTAAAGTTCTGAACAAAGTGTCTAGTCACACTTGGGACATCCACTGTTGTCAGCAAACTTTAAACAAACTTCTTGAGAAAAGTCTCACAAATATGGGTGACTGGGTCCCTTTATCAGAGTGTCACCCCACAGAAAGAAGGCAGGTACATATCCTGGGTAACTCTCAGACAGAATCTACTCACAGTTTGTACATCAAAGGCAGCTTCAAAATGATCTAGGTTGGATCAGGGGATTGCCTCTCAAATCCTCTGCAGTCCTCCTCATCCCACCTGGGAATGAGGGCATCAGGAAATCTTGGAGACAGTTTCCACCACTTCACAAGTCAGGCAAAAGATGCGCTCAGAACTAGGGTGAGAAAATTTCTCTCCTCACTCCCCACTGATCACTCTCTGAGCTGCTGCTAACAACTGACCCAGAATTCTAAAACTTCCCACACTCACAGAAACTGTGTGGCTTATGTTGCTACAAGAGTTCTAAATGACATCACCTCTCTGCTCCCAGCTGAGACCAAATAAACAGAGAGGAAGCAGGTGAAAATCCATTTAACTAGATATTCACCAGCTGCCTTCCCTGCCTAACACAGACACTAATGGGATTCTAGTAACCCCAGGAAACTGGGGGTTGCATGTGCAGCCCAGATATCCCATGAAAATGTGTATTTAGTGCCCTTGGGGTTTAACCAGTTAATAAATCTAAAATAAAAAAAAAACCTGTGGCTTGGGACACCAGAAACTGGGTTCAGGAACAAGTCCAGGGCATTGGAGGGTAGGCAGGGAGGGGAGGATTGAACATCCTAGGGAAGGGTAGGATGTGCCTCTTACTGCTATACAGTTACCTGGGTGACCACAGGTGGTTGTGCAGGTGGGAGACCAGGCACACTTGGGTAGGAAGCATGCACGGATGATGGTGTATCACTTGTAACATTGTCTGAAGATGACATGAGCACACACACATGAAGTAGGGAGAAACTGGAGGAAATCGATGTTCAGGAGGCATATGAAACTGTCCCACACTCCTACAACCTTCATGGGTCCTCACTCTGCCCTGCTCCATCCACACTGCTGGATACCAGGGACTTCATAATAGTTGGCCAAGTAAGATGTACTCATTACTTGGCACCTCTGCTGGGATAATGGTGACTCTCTGTCTGTTTTCCTGTAGGGTCCTGTAACATTCCCAGCAGATCTGCTGGGATAATGGTGTCTGATTGCCTGTTTTCCTCTACAGTGCTGTAATCTTCCTATTAGATCTGCCGGGATAATGGTGTTTGTTTTCCTCTGGGGTCCTGTAACCTTCCCAACAGATCTGATTGGCTAATGGTGTCTCTCTGTGTGTTGTTCTCTGGGGTCCCGTAAACATTTTCCCAACAGATCTGCTGGGATAATAGTGCCTTTCTGTTTTCTTCTGGGGTCCTGTAACCTTCCCAGCCAATCTACTGGGATAATAGGGCCAGATTTTCAAATGGTGGCACAGGGCTTGTATCAAGCCTGGTGCCAGGAGACTTAAGCTTTTGCAGTGTGCCAAACCAGTTCTTTGCAGCTGTGTGAGAATTTCAAATCTCGGGCACCCTTGTGATGCTTTCCATGGTTTTCTGCAGCTTGCGCCACACTTCTGGCACAAGCGCCTTGACTTTGGTGCCCATGTGTGGCACAGGTTAGACCACAATAACATGGCCTAAGGTCCTATGTGTGGGGCAAGGGATGTAAAATCCCGATTGTGTGCAGGAGAATGCTGCAAGCCCCATGCACCATATTTTCAGCACACTGGGGACTTGTGCCATTCTTGCCTGTCTGAAAATTTGGCCCATGGGGTCTGTCTGTTTTTTGTCTGTGGTCCTGTAACCTGACCAGCAGATCTGCTGGGGAAATGGTGTCTCTCTGTCTGTTGTCCTAGGTGGTCCAGTAACCAAATATTTCCACATATAAGAAATATAGATGATAACCAGGCTTTTCAAACACTTCTTTCACCATTAAAATGCATGATAAGCCACCATTTGAAGGTAATATTTTCAAAATGTTATGGGGAAGCATGCCTCATGGGCCCCCTAGCTTGGTTAAGGTTTTAACTGTGGGGCATTAGGCCCCCACGATATACCTCTGATGATGCCCCTGATTATGCACATGTGAGGACCATGTCCCACGAACAGTCTTGGCTTACACGGACAATATCTGTCTCTTTGAAAATAATGTCAGCTCCAGGAGAATGCGTTAAAAGTGCTGGACCCATTTTCTCAAGTAGCTGGGCGAAAATAAGTTTAACTAAAAGTGTGGTGTCTTGGTCTACAATCACAGCAAACCACTGAAACCATAGCTGATATTTCTGTAGCTGCCTCTACTATTAAAATTCTTGATGTTTCATTTGAGAAGGATGATATGGGGAAAGAAATTTGGGAATTTAAATTGGCTATAGTGAAGGCTAGAGTGCAGTATTTATCCTAAGTTCCTCCCAGTATACACTTTCAGCTGTGTCAGACTCTGGCTTTGAGGCCAAGTACCATTACTATGCTTGATTTACACTGATTCTGTCTACCTGCCTTATTATAAAATTGTATGCAATTGATCTAGGCTATTTATTTAAGCAACAAGGCATGACAGGGTGCGTATTATTGTGCAATAACGTCACTCCTGGGGTGGGTTGAAGCACGAGATGAAGCCGAGTGCTTCCACCACCCCAGGAGTGATGTTATTACACAATAACACGCATCCCTGGAGTGCCATATTGCTATTATACAATGGCTCATTATTTTTATTTAAAAAAAAAAGGAATAAAATGCAAAAAAAATATTTTTTTCTCCATTATTTGTGTATGGAGGTACATGTTTTAAAAATAAAGTTCACTATATACTTCCACCAGTAGGTGGAGCTGCTCAGTAAATTATGCTGGTTTCCCAAGCCTGTAATCTTGCAGCCTGTAAGCTTGCTGCAGTGATGGTTTACAGCATTCTCAGCACCCCACTCCATAGTGGCATTTTCACTGACTGCTGAAGTGGCCTTTTAAGTTTTAGTCCTGTTCTCTTTTTTTGATTATCATTATTAGTTGTGGGGTGGGGGGGAGTTGTGGTTTGTGATTAAATCAGAGACTGTGCAGGACATTTTATTTGGGACATGAGGAGTCGGAAAAGACTTCCCTGAGATGGCTCCACAGTTATTGTGCCAGTGAACACAAGAGTGGCTTGGATTAAACCATGTGTTTCTTTTCATGCCTGCTTTTTTCCACCGAAATCGGGTGGTATCACTTAGGCACATGCGAACAGCAGTTATAGTTTCAGTGGTTTAGCGAAGCCACTCGCTTTGGGGGAAAACTGCAGAAATTCCATTTGCCAAAATATCGGTTGTGGTGTGGCTGCTTTTCCCTAGCTGTTGGTGTTTCCGGGGTGGTGAAGAAAATCGGGAGGGAGTGAGGGATGAAACTATCTGTTGGGCAGCCGATAGAGCAGTGTGGGGTTTGTGATTCTTGTGGGGAGGGAGGAATTTATTTCCTGTCCTGCGGTCACCTGTGTGCCTGTACTTAATCCAGTGATGATGTTGTTGTTCAATAACAACACTGTTACAGGCACACATTGACCAATAAGGAAACAAGAAATTCTCCTGGCATTGTATAATTATGCTTTTTCAACTATATTTTACTTATTTGACTTCATTCCACTGCCTGCAAGCAAACAGGCAAGCAAAATGTTATTTACAAAGAGCCGATTCCTGTAGGCACTGGAACTCGCTTGTTGTATTTGTCACATTGCTTTGTAATCTCTGTTACTGACATGGAACCTTTGTAAAAGAGCACTTGTGTTCAAAGGTAGTCTCCAAAATTTTCAATAAATACATAAATAAATAAAGAATATTGGAGAAATGGACTGTTGAAAAAGAAAATTTTTAATTAAAACTTTATTGATACCTCTTTTTAGGGCTGCAGTGGGCATAGGTCTGCAGAACTCTTGCTATCAGAAAAGGACTCAATGCATTCCTTCTGACTGAACAACATGTTGGAGTTGCTGCACAGTCGCCTCCATGTCTGTGAAACACTCCGCACCTTATCTCCACTGGAAGTCACACTACACTATTTTATTTTACTGTGTTGGCAGTTATGGTAGAACACGGCACATTCTGCTATGTCCAAGATGGCCACCAAACTGTACTACTTATGTGTGACTACTAGCGCATGTGCTGTATCATGCGGTGCTCATCTTGGTCATGATGGATTGTGCTGTGTACCGCAGTGGCTGTCAATTTCTTATTTTTTTAATTATACATATCCCCCTCCACCCGACCATCCTTCTCAGCACTCACCACCAGGGCTGCAGCTATGAATTCTGGGGCCCGGGACAAGTCACTAGAAATGGGCCCCTGTTTCCCAAACCAGCTAATGCTAAGGGTAATGCCAGCTTCTCAGGTGGGCCCCTCCTGAGCTTGGGACCCTGGACAACTTCCCCAGTTTTCCCCCCATTACTGCAGCCCTGCTCACCACCCCACGCACCCCACCAGAAACATAACAATGATACTAGGGGGGTGCCCAATCCCTCAGTGTCGCGATCGTGTTCATGATCTTTTGTTTGTTCAAATATATGTTTTTTACTTCCACCACCCGACTGTCCTTCTCAGCACCCAGCCCTACCCCCCCAAGAAACATTACAGTGACACTGGGAGTGCCCAGTCTCCCAGCATCACAATGTCAATTCCTCTGTCCTTTTTTTTAATGCTGTAAAAAAAGTCCATCAATGTCTTTTGCCATCTTACTGTCCCCCCACCCAACCTTCCCACTCAGCACCCACCACCCCGCAACCCCTCCAAGCCCTTACTTACCCATCGGGGGTCCAAAGCTGTAATCCTGTCTGGACCACAGACAAGTATTCACTCTTCAAAGCTGGACTGCGAACTGAAGAAACAGGTATGTGATTCAATGTATTTCAATGGGGTTTTGAACTTAATGGCATAACTTGGCCATTTTTTCATATTTTTGGCCCAAATTTTTAACATGCCTTTTTTGCGACCCCACCACATGAACAATTGCACTGACATTAGGCAAATCTGTCCCAAAAGGTGATTTTACGGTCCCTGTATGAAATCACCTTTCGGGCAGGAGTTGAACATTTTCTCTGCCCTTGTTCATGAGGTGGGGTCATAAAAAGGTATGTTGAAAATTTGGTGTTAAAATATAAAAAAAAAACAATAAGGTTATGAGCCTGTGTTGAATTTTGCGAATGCAGACTCGTAACTTTGGTAATTTTCAATATTGTTACCCCGAATTTACAACATAACCATATCTTTACAGAACCTCATTAATGTGACAACTGTCATATTTCAAATCCTTGTCAGAATCTCTCTTTACATCTCGAAAGGTGATTTTGAAGTCCCTGTGTGAAATCACCTTTTCAGAAGGGGTGGAAACAGAGGTAAAAAAAAACCTGGATCATCTGTGTACATATGGATGGATGCAGAGGTATGGGCAGTGGAGAGTTCATTCAGGAAAGTTGAAAAGAGTATAGGGCCAAAGATGGAATCTTGGGGTACACCAGTGCTGATGGGGAGTGGAAGTGATATGGAATGTCTGATTCTAACCAATTGATTCCTACCTTCAAGGTAGGAACAGAACTATTTGGTAGCAGAAATGGAAACCCCGCTGCTGTAAGCTTGTTAAGGAGAAGAGGGTGGGCTACAGTGTCGAAGGCTTTGGCCAAGTTGTCAAATATGGTGGAGGTGACATCTTGTGATGTCTGTTTGAAGTATGCTTGGCTGAGAATTGAGCTCCGGCAATGACCTGGTAAAATTCCTCCCTTTGTGGATTAAAATATAATTAGTGGATTTTAAAAGTATCTGGGAGGTTAATATTTTTAATGGGAAGGAGCAAGAAAACTTCCAGTGCTGACCCTTTCCTAACTTTACCACTCTCCTCCGAACCTGCGCCACAGTGAAGTGCTCTCTCAGCCAGGATGGTGACTGGTACCATGGAAGATGTGATTCTACCATCTAATGCTGCCCTCTTAGCAGAGATTAAGGATTTTTGAACTGAACTTTGCTCCGTCTATGCTGAACTTAAATCATCTGTCACTTCCATGGAAAAGAAAATGGGAGAGTTGGAGCAGCATGCTTCTGAGTTGGACAGCTGGGTAGACTGGCTCGAATGGCTATTTGCTTGTTTGTTGCAAGAGACTCAGCAATTAAATGGTAAATGTGATGATCTGGAAAATCGATCAAGAAAGAATAATATTCACCTTTATGGGTTGCCTTAGAGGGCAGAAGGTAAAGGGGACTTGATCAATTATCTACAAAGCATGTTATCCTTGGTATTGGATATTAGGGACCTTTTACCTCTACTGATAGAGCGTACACATCAGGCTCTTACCCCCCAACCCACAGATCCAAACTCACATCCATGCTCAGTGGTTTTGTGGTTTTATAATTTTGCAGTTAAGCAGGCTATATTAAATAGAGCTTGGTGGGGAGGAGTACTTAATTATCAAGGTCACTGGCTGGTACTTGCAAATGATTGCCTACATTACAATGTAAGAGGAGAACATATGCCCCCTTTTCTGCATCATTAAGGCAAATAATTTTAAATGTTCTACTTCTTATCTGGCTCATCTACTAATCTACTTCTCTGATGGTGCTAAGGTGTTTGAAGACCTTGATTCTGCCTTACAGGAGCTCAACAATTGGAACATGGTTTTGGATGATCCTATGGAGATGCAGGAGCTCAGAGACAAACAAGCCCTTCAGAAAGAAATATAGGATAAAGTTTCCCCTGAGGGCCTGAAAAAATGGAAGGAATAGACAGACCTTCCAACGAGAAGTACCAGAATAATACGAGTGCCAAGATATTGGGGACTTGCAGGACTTGTTTAGTTTTACAAATTGGGTCGTTCTTGGAGATCTTGAATTTGTCTTTTGATGGTCACTATAGTTTTGCTTATTTAAGGGAGCTTCAACCATTTATGGGTTTATATGGGTTGCTTCTTTAGATTTTGCCATGGGTAGGTAGGACAGGGGGATGTTGATTCGCTACGTGTATTGGCTTCCTAGTTGCTTCTTTTTTTCTGCTTTCTTTTTCCTTTTTATAATTTGTTATATTGTTTTTTCTCTGTGTTTTATTAGCTGTTTATGGAAATGATGCGGTGGGAGCTAGAGATTTAAACTAGTTAATTTTCTGATTTGTTCTGCCGCGGTAACTGAGGGTGTAATGGTGGCCGATTCTATAGTTTCTAGCATTTTCCTTAGAACTGACTATGCTCTCCATCTTTGACTTAGTTCTGTCCTCAGCTTCCTGGTATGGCACCTAGTTGCGTTTTGGGTAGATACTCCAGCTCCTGCACATGTATTTGGTTATAAGTATTAGTGGCCAGAGGACTAGGAATGCTATGAATAAAGAGATGTCGGGGGGTTAGATGAGGGATGTTGTCTCAATATTATAGCTCTTATGGAACATTTAGACTCCACTCTTTATTGTTTTGCATGGCCTTGATTTTTTACTGAGGATTTTATTTTTTGTTAGGTTATTCTGAGTTTTTTATGGTGTTCTTACAGAGCCTGGGTCGGTGTGTGGGGTGGGGAGGGAGCTCCATGACTTTCGTTAGGTATTGGCTTTTTATTTTTGTTTTGGAGTTTGATTCTCTTGGTTTTTAGAATTCTTTTTCTGTGATTTCTGTATGGGTTCTGAGTGAGGAGCTGGAGACCTAAGTTTCTCTTGTAGGGGGGCTGATGTGGGCATAGTAGTAGATCTTGTTGTTTTCTAGTATTTTCCATAGTGGCAGTTATGACTTCTGCCATCGACTCATTTTTTTGAATTTACCCCTCCCATACAATACTTGATTATTCTCAACGTCAGTACTCCAGCTCCTCTATGTAGATTTTTCCTTTTTTCTTTACATTTTTTGTGTATGTGAATGATGATTAATTGCTTTCTATTTGTTCGTTTTCTGGCCTCATGGATTCAGATCTTGGATTGACTGATTTTAGGCAGTTGTGTTATTTGTTGTTTCTAGCCTCTTTTTTGTGGAGTCTAGATCGAGATTTTTATTTAATACTGACTAATTTTTTATTACTATCTAGCTCATGAATTTTCTATTTGTTGGATACTCTTGTCTTTTACTGTTGACTGAGCCTTTCTCCACCGACAGTTACCATTTTAGCAATACTTACATAGGAATTAATTTTTTTGTCAGAATAGTGCCTTGCAAGAATTATTGGTTACAAGTTCATCATTTTTGATGAATCATGTTTTACGGGCTAGAAGATTCTTTATAGGTGTTATTTATACATGTTTTGTAACAGATCACGGCTTGTCCTTTTATAACAGATTCAGAATTGCACCCGGCAATGGCACATGTGTTGCTGCAGTGCAACTGTGTTGTACCGGTGAAACCCAGGGATATATTCAAGGGAGATGAGCAATGGTGCATCTCCTCTGAATATATCAGGTAATGCACACTGCACAACTACGATGTGCTGGCGCATCCTCCCCAGACAAGACTGAATACCAGGAATGGGAACTGCGCCAATGCAACAGAGTTATGCTGTGTGCAAATTCCCAATATTCAGCCGGCAGTATGCAAATGGGGCCATAATGTATGCTAGGCACACATGGGGCCATTTGCATGTCATTATGGCCCCATCTGCATGCGTTCAGCAGGGCAGGCCAGCAAAATGCGCCTGGCACTCTGTGCAACATGCAGTACTCCCCCAGGACATCCAGTAGCTCTTCCCTCCCCATAGCCTGATCATCATACCAATCGTGTGGACTATGCCCTGGTAGTCTAGTGGTCTCCCCACCTTGCCTGTAGCCCCGACCACCATGAAATAAC
The DNA here is from genome assembly GCA_016271365.2 of Neoceratodus forsteri. NCBI lineage: Eukaryota > Metazoa > Chordata > Ceratodontiformes > Ceratodontidae > Neoceratodus > Neoceratodus forsteri. The sequence goes on from CM028137.1 coordinate 778,001,028, forward strand.
TGTATAAATAATCCTGGTAGTCTAGTGGCACCCCCCTTCCCTCCCATAGCCCACTGCGTAAAACAACTGTGACATAATACCTCTGGTGATCCAGTGGAGCCCTATCCACCCACCCACACAGGACTGTTATCAACCTAGCTCCCCCATCTTCGGCAGGCAGCAGCACCCATCCACATACCTCCGTGGCTGCTCGCTGAATGACAGTGTCATATCAGCTGTAAGTCCACTGAGTCCACACTGTGGGACCAATCGGTTGCAGGGCATACTGTACTAGACAGTCACAGATATGTGAGTGATTGACTTCATTCACATATTTGTGACTATCTAGTATAGAGCAAGCAGTAAGCCCATTGGTCCACAGTGTGGGACCAATGGGCTTACAGCTGATACTGTACACTGCCATTCTGTGGGCATCCGAAGAGGTATGCAGGGTTGCTGCTGCCCACTGGATGATGGGGGGCAGCTGGGTGGGCAGGGGTCCTATGGGTGGGTGGGTGGGGGCTGCCACTGGATCACCAAGGAATATGTCACAGGTTGTTTTATGGTGATCAGGCTATGGGAGTAAGGGGTGCTACTAGACCACCAGGGAATGTTGTGGGAGTATTATAACGGGGATCGAGCTACAGTAGGGGTGGGGTGCCACTAGACTACCAGGATTAATTCTACAGGTATTGCATGGAGATCAGGGCTACAGGGAGGGAGGGAGGGAACCACTAGACCACCAGGGACATCATGGGTGCTTTTGCACAGTGTGCTGGAAGGGCAGGTGGCTACCCACGGCTGGTGGCTGCTGTGTTGCACCTTGCAGTACAGCAGCTCTCCTGTGGGTGTCCACCATTTGAGCCTATTTTTTCAGGCCCAGTGTTACCCTGGGGTATGTGGCACATCCCAGGGTTGTGCCAGCATATACACCGCACATCCTGGGTTGAATATCGGGATGTGCCGCATATGCACGGGCACGCACCCTGGAGATGTGCCGCATACATTATCTTTGCGCCCAGGCGCATCAGGACTTGCGCTGCACATGTCCCTCTTTTGAATATTACACTGGAGCACATTTCTGGGATTGCACTGGCACAACTCAGTTGTGCCAGGTGCAACCCCTTTGAATATCTGGGCTTATATATGCAGTTCCTGTGCTCTCCAACTGATATCCTATAGCTGTCATGTCTTATTCTTTTCAACCCTGATTTTCTTATAGTCACATAATAGCTTTCTATTTTCTTCTTATCTCTAGTCAGTGAGGCTTTCTTTTTTCCTATTTTTGATCTTAGTTTTTCTTTACTTCTAGTGGGTACCACAAGGGAATTTTTTTTCACCTATAGCTGTGCCCTCTTTAGTGTTTTGATAAAAATGCCCCTTGTGAGCAGGGTTGGGGGGGGCTATTTGCGCGGCATTGATCATCATTGCCATTGAGAAGTTGCAGCCTCCCCAGCTTTCAGCTAGGGTTTCTACCTTGCCCCCCCAGTGGCTACTTTTTTCTCTTTCTTTCTTTTTTCTCATTTGTAGCTCCCTCCTTCTTCTATTTTATTTTCTGTGTTTACTCTTTCATGTCTGTGGCGGACATTGCTTAGTCTGTCGCTCTGCTTAAATTTCTATGGCTTCTCAATTTTGGGTTCCTTGTGAATCTAGAGACTTCTGGTTAGACCAGATTTTTTTCCCCTGCAGCTTTGGTGGGTACTTCAGCAGTGCCCAGGAGCCTGGTTTTTGACATGGCTCCCCTGTTTGGATGTCTACTGTTGTTATTAGTGAGAGTGTTGTGGGTTGTATCAGTTGAGTGGTTAGGTTGCTGCTCTGTTGGCAGATGTTATTATTTATTTGACTTTCTTAGAACATGTTATACTCAACTTTTTTGGCTTGCATTACTCTTCCAGGTTTATTATTTTACCTCTTTTTTCAGGGACACTATTGGGAAGTTTGTTACTCTGGTCCCTCTTTCTGAGACCTTACTCTACTTTTATTGGCTGTTTTTTGATATACTACCATTATTGCTTATGTTGGGCTTTTGGAAGATGTTCCCTACCTCAATTTTTGCCTTTTATATTTTGCAATGTTGTGATACTTAGAGCAACTTATGCTGCAATGCATGTTTCTATGAAAGAAATGCAGATATATTTTGTGACTCTTTTTGTAGTTTCTGCCATTATTATGTGTGTCTGTATAATTGGGCATCTGAAGTTCTTATTTAATTCTGTTTTAGAAGGTTTAGCTTTGGCTACATTATGGCTGAAATCTGGAAGATTTGTGTTAGTTATTCAAATCCAGGACTGGGACAGATCCATATTACTTAGTAGGAGGCGGTTGTTAGTACAATAGCTATTATTCTTGGTTATATTGGTTTGCAGGAGTATGAGGTGTGTTAAAATATTTTTATTTGCTTTGTTTTACTTCTACTATGGACACTCTTACTAAGGTTATCTCTTACAAAGTAAACAGTATCTATAATCCCATTGAACGGTATTGCCTCCTCCAATATTTCAAGCACCAACAAGCTGATCTCATATTTTTGCAGGAAACTCATTTATTACCCAAAGAACACAATACATTTTTAAAGTATGGTTTTAACCATGTGTTTTTTTCTCCCATAATCGGGCCGAAGAAGGGGAGTTTTGCTTTTATGTCGCCACAGTTTACCCTTTGTCCCTCAAAGTTCCATTACTGATAAGGCAGGACACTATGTAATTGATACTGGTCATTTGAATGGATGCCCTTTTTAGTAAATACTTACTTTCCCCCCAGCGTAGATCGTCAGAGTTTTTCTTCCTTCTTTTCAATTTTACTGGATCATTTGCAGGGGCAGTTTCTTTGAGGGGGGGGAGGACACCTCAATCTCACCCTTTCTCAGGACTGGGACTCCTCACATTCTAAAGCTTTTTGTCAGTCAGTGGCCACTAAATATTTTAACAAAACTCTTCAGGCTTTAGGGGTAGCGGATATTTGGTGGTTTTCTCATCTGAGGCGTAGGGAATACACTCATTATTTGTCTAGGTATGGTACTTTTACTAGGCTTGACTACATATTGATAATGTTAGAACATGTTGACCCAATATAAGTGGTTGAGCATGGCCCCTTTCATCTCTCAGATCATGCCCCTATACATGTCTCTTTTATTTTGGGGAGACCCAAACGTCACTCCTTCTGGCACTTATATCCAAGTCTTCTTCGGAACTAAATCTTATTATGCAAATTAATAGATCAGATCCCTCAGTTCTTACAAGAGAATGATGTAGATGAGGTTACTCCTAGTATTACACTCAAGTTGGCTCCCTGGGGCACCATAATAGCTCATGCTTCTGCTTTGCACCGGGAGCGAGAACGGAAATGGCAGGAATTAAATGCCACATTTCATTCTTATCAGACACGCTGGATGTTGGGAGATAACACTGTTCGGCCATTAATTTTAGAGACACAGGCCCAAGTGCAAATGTTAATTGATCAGAGGGTAGAACAGGCCTTGTTCTACCTCCGTCAGCAATCCTTTGAAGGGGGACCCCATGGGGCCCGGCATTTAGCTCGATACCTTCATGCCCACAGAGCAGCTGCAACTATTCTCAAACTACAAAATTCTACTACAGGGCAATGTACTTTTAAAGGCAATGAAATTGCATCTATTTTTTGGTCTTATTACTCATCTTTGTGCATGCTGGATGTGCGATCCTCTTCCCTGCAGTGAATACAATCCTTCCTGTCCCAAGCAGGTCTTCCAATGCTTTCCTCTGAGCAAGTTCAGAGTTTACTGTCAACCATATCAGATTTTGAACTCTTTCATAGTATTCAACTGACTAAAATGAGGAAGTCCCCGGGGATGGGCAGTTACCCCCCTGAGTTTTATAATCTTCATCTTTGGCACCTCTTCTGAAACCCCTTTTGTTGTACCTTTTTCGATATCTTCAGGTAGGGAATCCCCCAACCCCTTTGTGGTGCTATGCAGTTGTCACGGCACTACTGAAACCTGATAAAGACCCTTCCTCTCCATCCTCTTATTGTCCAATTTCTGTACTTAATACAGATTATAAGTTGTTTATGTCTTTATGGGCACTTCGGTTAGAGGGCCTTCACCCCACCCTGCTGGACTGGGACCAAGCTGGTTTCATGCATACCAGACAAGAGCTTGATAATGTTTGCTGTAATCTTCTTATTTTGGATTATGTTTCTCAATGTTCCATACCAATGGTCCTGGCCAGCCTAGCTGCAGAGAGGGCCTTCGATCAGGTGTCCTGGCTCTTTCTTTGGACTTCTCTCCAGTCTTTTGGTTTTCTCACGGCATTCATCACTATGTTACAATAGATATATCAGTCCCCTCTTGCTATGGTTAAGGTTAATGGACTTTTCTCTGTCCCTTTCTCCTTAGGCAGGGGCACCAGGCAAGGCTGCCCCCTTTCTCTGGTCCTGTTTGCTTTTTATATCGACCCCTTAGCTGCTCATATTAGGCTGTCTCCTACTATTCATGGCATTCCTCTAGGCAACTGTGATTACAGAATTTCTTTGTTTGTTAATGACATTTTGTTGACACTTACTGAGCCTAGCATTTCTATCCTATCAATTTTTCAGCTGATAGATCAGTTTGAAATGTTGGCTGGTTTTTGTTTAAATAAAGACAAAACTGAACTATTGGCACTTAATTATATTCCACCCCCACGTATTGTTACACTGCTCCCTGTTCAATGGAATAGAAACTCTTTAAAGTATATCAGAACATATACCTAAAAACCCTGACCATTTGTAGCTATTAAATTTTGAACCTTTAGCATCAACTGTTGCCAATGTTTTAATCTGCTGGTCAGCTTATCATTTTTCTTTTTGTCAATGGATAGAAATTGTCAGCCTTAATGTACCCCCTCAAATTTGATTTTTTCTTCAAACATTACCTTCTGTCCCAGTTCTTTTTATATCTGGGATTGGCATTAGATGATCTCTCATTTTATTTGGGGCGGTCAGAAGCCTTTTTTCCTCAACTACTCTAAAGCTTTGTTGTAACAAATTGACAAGATGTGTACTTTTTTCTTAAACTCTATTCTCCTTATTTGATGTTAATCTTCTGCATAATGTGTTTGTCATGGAACCTCTGTAAACGAGTCCCTGGCTCAAAGGTACTTCTGAATAATAATAAATAAATAAATAAATACAACTTATATTATTGCACTTGCCTATGTCTTCAGGTGGTCTTAACCTACTTAATCTTCACTGGTATGCAATAGCCTACCAATTATGGATAGTATGTCCATGGATTTCGGATTCTTTCCAAGCTCATTGGAAAGACATTGAATTCATGCCTAATGATTTTTATGACTTTAGCCATATTTTATTTTTGTTCTCACTCAGCTATGCTCCCTTTTCTAATTTTGACTGATACACACAGGTAACTCTTAAGATCTGGCATAGCATACAACTGAATTTTCATTCCAATGAATTAACATTCATAACCACACTGGCATGAGATTTCCAAAACTCTTTAAACAGGATGGATGGTTTAATTTATTATCATCAGGTTTTGGAGGTTAAAGGAACTCACCTTTTTTTTAGATTTACAAGCCACTTACAGCTTACGCAGTTCAGATTATTATAGTTTAATGGCCTTCACAACCAGTATAGTGTTAGGCTTGTGCAATTGTGTTACTTTACTTTGGCTGTTCACACTCTATTCCATGAGGAATTACCACCCTGTAAAGGTACTGAAGGCAAGGAACCCTGGAAGAGGGTTCTACCCCTAGAGGTGCTGAGGGAAGGTTTCCTTGGCTAAAGGTACCTTAGGAAGAATCCCCAAAGAGATGTTGTAGTAGCACCAAAGAACAGTAGCAATCAGAGACCATGAGGTACAGAAGTAGAATGACAACAACGCAGCTTGATAAAACTTAAGGTGCAAAGATTAGCAGGATAGTATAGGTGCTTTGGTACATTAGTGATTGAAGGGGGCTCCTAAGGACAGAGGGAATGGCAAGTAGGGACACCATCCACCTCCTCCAACAGCAGAACCTTCCTAAGGGAACTAGGAAATACAAATTAAAGGTAGCTAGACATTATGACCTTTGGCATGGTGGAGAGAAAAAAAAACCGTTGAGGAGGAAATCTCTGGGGATTCATGGCCTAGGTCGCTTTCCCTCGAAGCATGGGATAATTTAGTTAGTGATGGCTCTGCTACTGCAATTTGGAAAGCCCAATAAGGGGAGTGGAAAATATTCCAATTTGGAGGGAAACTCTCACTCCATTCTTCTAACAGGAATGCTGTAGAGGGTTGCGAGCTGGTTTGCTCTGCAGTGAACACCTCCAAGGTAGGAGAAGGAGAGTAACAACCACCAAAGCACTCACCCAGCCTACCACTCTAAAAACAAACCAGGTGAACCAGAGGCAGTCATAGGGAGAATGCGGTGAAGGTGCCTATGCTAGTAGACCACTAGAACCAAAAGAGACCATTGTAATCACCCTTCACAGCTAGTCTTAAATTCACAACTTGAGGTGCCATTGGTACGGTTGGTGACTGAAGGTCCACCCAGAGTGAGGACAATCCCAGCTATGGGCCAGGTGAGAAGGACCCCGGCCCAAGCTTCGCATGCTCAAGATGTGGATTACAAGGTGCAGAGTGAGACCATCGGCGCAGGGTGAGCCCTGCTCCAGGGAACTCTAGGACAAGGTCGGCATGCCTGATATATTCGTGTAGGTATTTTTGACGTATACATTCATTCATTTATTTTTGTTCATTTATTTATTTATTTAGTATACTGAAGTTATTTATTTAGTTTGCTGAAGTTATTCAGTTTGCAGAAGCTTTACTGCAGCAAATACAGGATCAGCAGGGGCAAGCCAACCAAGTCCCATGAGGGAGCCAATTACAAGGTGACATGATACTAGAAGGATTTTAGCGGTGGAAGCAAGATTTAAACATGAGACAGTAGGCCACAAGGGGCCACGGCTCTTCAACAACACCCCCAGTGCACTGCCATAGAAAAAACAGGGAAGCCATGGTAAAGTACCATAACCCACATGGAGCATTTAAAACTAGTTTACAGCACTGGCAGTAGCCAAAGCTGACCTTCAGAGTATAATAAAACAGTATGCAAGTAAACAAGCAGTGTCCAGTAATAAGCAGCATGGAGCAGCAATTAAGTTTAGTTTAGAAGGTGTAGTAATCTGAATGAGCAGAGAAACTATAGGGAGAAGCAATATGCTGAAACAACAGCAATGGTTTTCTAGGTACTAGTGTTGGAAGCACAGTTTAGTTCCATGGGCAATGCATGGAAAACAGCAGCGATATATTCTTGTTATTAGTTCAGGATCAGGACTGAGTTCCATGGACTAGGTTACAGAGAAGGCCCTAATCAGGTGACAACAATTGAGTAGAATAACATGAGTAAATGGTAGCAAGTAACATGAGCTCTTGGATAGCAATACACAAGAAGTTTAGAACAGAAGCCCCGCAAAGAGAAGGCAAAACAAAGACACAGAAATACAGAGGAACAGGGAACAAACACACAAAGAAGCAAACAGCTGGAGGCAATATACAAACCAAGCAGAACAGACAACAGAAGTCCAGCAGAACAAGCAGAAGCCACACAGCAAGACGGGGGGGGGGGGGTGAGACCCCAGTAGGCCCAAACCAGAAGCAAAGGACAGATGGACAGAGCCTCTGGCAGCAAAGAAAAAGTGCTTCAGAAGGAGGCTGTGAGGAACTGCTTATATAGTTCAGGAAGGGGGAGTGTCTGGCTGCTTGTCCATTGAACTACAGGCATAGCCTCTCAAATATTTACAGCTTTGTGCATTCTTACATACCTTACCTCTTGACAGTAGGCATCTTCCTGATACTTTGTCACTAATAACTATGTTAGTTGTAGCTGATCAAAGAAAAGAACTTAGGTCACAGCTTGTTGGCTCTGTTTATTCTGCTTTGCGTTCTCTGTTGACAGACTCTGCCTCTTCTATACTAGCTTGTTGGAACTTGGATTTGCAATTGGTCTATGAATTTTCCATTTGGGAAAAAATATTCCATGCCAAAAGTTAAGTTGATAGTTTCCTTTTACTTAAAAGAGTTTGCCTGGAAATGCTGGATGTGCTTTTTTAGGACTTTTGTAAGTTCAGCCCAATTTCAGGGATGTCAGACTGGAGTATGTCGGAGTGGGTGCGGGTAACTCGCGGCAGATCATGTCCATATTTTTTGGACCTGTCCTCTTCTCCGACCCTACTAGGAGGAAAGTTCTCAAGTGATTACTTCATTGTTTGATATACCATATCCTTTACCCCCACAATTGGTTCTTCTGCACAGCCCCTATTGGACAGTCACATAAGTGGATGGCAATTAAAGTTACTATTAATATGTCAGGCATGTGCTAAGAAAATTATCACTAAACTGTGGCTGACTTCTTGTACCCCACTATTTTCACATTGAACAAAGTTGGCTGATTCCATTTATTATTGAGAAGTGTACTTATCATTATTTAAATTGTCTAGCTACTTTCCAAATTATCTGGCAGAAATGGGTACATTATAGGTTGCAATCTGATCTGGCTTTTGTCCCCTGATTTGACATTCTGATCCTATTGGGGGGATGGGTCATTTAGGTTTAAATTTGGTATATTTAGCTGTGTTGTTCTTTGTTATTGTTACATATGAGCTTTCTGTCATTTTTTGGCTTCCCTGTCCCATCCTGGACCTCTTAGCATTCATTCTTAAGCTTTATTCTTTTGTCTTGTACTATTGCATACATCCTGTGTTACTATTACTAATTTATTGAAAATGATATGCATCATGTTGTGTATTTTAAGCTGCCTTTTAGTTTTTTAATATGTGTTTGCTTTAGTATGTATTTCAAGGTTTCATGTTCAAATATTTCAGTCTGAGTTTCTTTGAATGTTTATACAGACATTTATATATAGACCAGACCTGGGTTTGATTCTCACAACCTCCACTTGTATACTGTGTGGCTCTGATCAAGTCACTTAACCGAACAGTGCTCCCAGGTAACCCCTGAAAATAGGCACTTGTGCCTAGTGGGCCTTACCTGGTTACTAAATATATATACTGATTTTCTACATAGCTTATACTCAATTTTGTATACTTATTGGTACTGTTTTTTCTCTTTTTTGGAAACTTTTAATAAAGATGTTATCATAAAAAAAGACAAAGATGGGGGAGATGATATGGCCCTGATCCATGTCTGAGAGAATGGAGTTAGTAAGACAGAGGAAAGAGGAGGAGGTGGAATGGGATTTATAGAAACCAGACTGGAAATTGGTAAAGAAGTAGGGCAAGTCAAGGAAGGGAGAAAGCTGAGAAAGCACTAGGTGCTCCTGCAGTTTAGCAAGAGTGGAGAGCAGGGAGACAGGGCGGTAATTGCCAGGCCGGGAGGAGTCACCTACTTGGGGAAGGGGTTCAACAGTAGCATGTTTCCAAGTATCAGGGACATAGGCAAGAGAGAGAGAAAGGCTGAGAAGGGAGGTGATTGGAAGAGCTATGACTGGGGAAGATAGATGGGGGAGTTTAGGGTTGAGCCCCTTAGGGCTCATGCCCTTGAGAGGGTTCAGAGCTAGGAGGGACTTGAGTGTCTGTCCTTTTCAATGCATTCATTGCAGACATCGGGTGGGGAGCTAGGAGTAAAATGAGCCTGTTCACTGATGATTTTAAAGTGGGAGCTGAGGTGGACAGTGAGGAGGGAGGGAGGGCACTCCAGGATGACTTGGAGAGGCTTGAAAAGTCAGCACATGTGGCAGCTAGAGTTTAATGCATGTAAGTGCAGCATTCTGCATTTGGGTGTTAGGAACCCAGGGTTTAGCTAGCAGTTGAGGAGAGAATGGCTGACTGTCTCCATGATGGAAAAGAATCTGGGGGTGATGGCTGATGCCAAATTGAATAACTGTGAGCAGTGCAGGAGGGCAGCTGCAGACATGCTCCATAATAACTATCACTGCTCTGATCCACCACCCACCCACCCACTATGATTACTAGCATTCCAGCTTCTGCTACAACACTGTCCCTGCCAGCCACTCCCATTGCTGTGACTGAGAGCACTCCTGCCACTGTGTCTGAGACCACACTTGCCACTGTAGCCATGATGACCACTAGTACAGCTACGGTGACACTGCCTATTACTACCACTGTAGCCACAGCCATGATGCACAACTCTTTCCAGTACTGGGTCCACCCTTATTGTAACCACTCTTGTTTTGGTTCCATGTCAACACATCAACAACATTGTTGTTGACATACCCGACAGTGATGGGAACAACCTGACTGTAGGCATTCTTCCCATTGGGACAAACTGTTTTTTAGAGGACTTTCCCCCTGCACCCATGATGGGGGCTGCCCCATGCCCCATCTCTAAATATCCAACTCCGAGTCAGAGTTGGTTCAAGGTAGAAGCGCAACACTGGGAGACAGAGCACATTGTACAGCAAGACCATCACAGCGACTTGGTGAGATTTGTCACTGTGATGGTCTTCGCTGTAAAAATGTCAATGTGTTGACAGTACACATCTTGTTGTTTAGCCTGTCTCCATACTGTAGATGTTGTCAGTGTAGGTAAGGAGGAGGCACACTCATCCGAGTCTGGGTACTTTCCACCAGGAAATTTGTCCACTGGTATACCATCTGAGGAGGCTAACCTAAGCAGCTTTGATGATAAGGCAGAGTATGAGGAGTACCTTGAGAGCTGTAAAGCAAGAAAGTCAGGTGGTCAAAAAAAACTCAACCTCTCAAGGTCACAGTGGCATGAGGAATAAAGATCCCCCCCAAAATAACTTGGCAAGCTACCCTTCAGTACTTTGTTGAATAAGCTCCATCTCAGCCTGAACTGCCAAGTACAGCAGGTGCAGGGGCACCAGTCATGCAATGAGAAAACCCGCAGACACAGGTACAAACAAAAAAGGCTAGTGAGAGCCAAATGAGTGCTGGTGGTACTGGTGACACTAGCCACATGAGTGGTGTCAGGAGCAGTAACAGCATAGTATGGTTCCATTTCATGTTATTAACAGAAGATAACAGAAAGGCAGTGTGCACACTGTGCAGTATGACTATCAGCAGGGAAAATCTCTGGCAAATTTAATAACCATCTTCCTTAATGAACCACCTAGAGGTGAAACATCCCCAGGTTTTCAAAGCATCATGGGTCTGTGCCTATGATTCCATCAGACCCATCTCATGGTGATGAGGCAGATAGTGGTGCTGGTGGCACTGGAAATGCTACATAACATTCTGCCTCTGAAATAAATGTTGCTGCACCTGATGCTTCTGCCACTCCATCTTCCTCAACACCAAAGAGTCCTCCATGCACCCCAGCACTCCCGCCAGGCACTGGTTCCCTGCTATTTACACACCATCTGGTAAGCGTGGAAGATCCCCCCATCCACAATCAATGCTGATAGTAGAAGCGTTCATGACCAGCTCTAAGTACCAGTCATCCTATCCAACAACTCAACACATAACACAGCTCATAGGTGAAAGGATGGCATTGGATCTGCAACCCTTTTAACTTGTGAAAGACACCAGCTTTTCTAGACTTCTGTAGCACTTGCAGCCATGGTACCAGCTCCCATCACATTCTACATTTTCATGCGCTGTAGTGCCTAAGATATGTGAGGATGTGAGAATGGCAGTTTCCATACTACTCTTAGAGGCTGTGGGTGGAATTTTGCACTGCATCTCAAAAATCTGGAGCAGTACAAACTCCATGCATGCATATCTCTCCTTAATCGCACACTGGCATTCCTAAAAGCTAATGTCTCCTGTTGCAGAGTCCTCCTTCTCTCCCAGTGTCACTGACTCTCCCTTCATCCCTCAACAATCTGGCAGTCACTCCAGGTCTGCTCATCTAAATGTTGGGCTAATGGAGAAAGACCACATGTCACCAAACATCCTGGCATTCATTCAAGACATGCTGCTGTCATGGACAGTTGGTATCAATCAACATGTTTTTTTGTCACAGATAATGGGTCAAATATGGCAAAACCAGTTATTGATGGAAATTTCATCAGCATTTGTTGCTTTGCCCAAACCTAGTGGTCTCATCTGTGCTGTGTTACAGTACTGAGGCTAGCCAGACTGTCTCCACAGCATGCTCTGTCTGCTCTCATTTCCTTCATTCTGTAAAGAGGACTAACCAGCAAAAAGAAGCACAACACCTTGGTCTGTCTCAACATTGCTGGATAGAGGATGTTAGTACCGGATGAAATTCATCATACCTGATGCTGTCTAGACTGTTAGAACAGAAGCAAGCACTTCATGACATGGCAATGGAGTGTAACAATGGTGGATATTTAGGCCACCATGGGTGGTCACTGGTAGACACCATGGTGAGAGTATTTGGGCCATTTTCGAGGACCACCCATGATCTCAGTGCATCCATAGCCACTCTGAGTCAAGTGATCCCAGCAGTGCATATACCTGAAGCATCAATGGAGAAATATGTACAGGAAAACAGGAAGATTTCAGATGGAGCAGCTGAAAGCTGAACTGGAAGCAAGGTTCGTGAAAGTGCTTGATAGTCACAGCCACATTTTTGCAACCCTTCTGGATCCCAAGTTCAAATGTGAGATCCTTCATATAGCTATGGATAACCACAGTGTGACAAATGTTTGACAAGAGCTGTGTAATGAGCTGCCTGGTTGCATGCAGGGACTGATGACACCAACGGCTGGTGCAGAAGTTCTTGAGAGAGAGGGAATTCCATCTGGCAGTTCTGGTTCCACTGGTGGAGATGGGGAAGAAATACCTGTTATTGACAATGGGGCCCTATGCACTATGCCTATGCACTGCATATCTGAGGTGCATAGATATCCTTATATGTGAATGCCATGCAGTGGGGGTCCCATGGCATTCACTATCTGTGCGCTAGCCAGATGTGCACTGGATCCCCCAGCTGCGCAGGCAGCCATGTGCCATGTGAGGGGCCAGGGGTGTGTCAGGGTCATGCCTGCACTCTACGTGATTCACAAAGGTACAGAATCACCCAGAGTGACACTCACTGGGGTGCATGAGTCATGGCGCAGAGATCCAGCCATAACTGTGGTACGCGCATACCCCTCAAGTGTTATGACCATAGCATAGCGCAATGTATATAGCACGTATATGTACCCATGCTCTGCAACTGTGTCCCACTGTAGCATACACTGTTAGAGCCATGTCTGGACACACAACCTACTACAACATCAGAGTAATGTGCTACAAACACTCCATAACACTACATATATGGGGCCCACTATGTAAAAATATGCTACCCACATCAGTATGAAAGAGCCACACAGTCTGGCCATTTGCACTGATGTCTGATAGACAGTGATATGACTGTCGTGTCTGTGAGGCTAAGATGTATGGCTATGCGGTCATCCCAGGTGCACCCATACAATCGTGAATGGCATGGCCACCGGATAACGTCCCATACTGGTGAATGCCCGCAGGCACCTCAGAGGCATGTGTCCCTAGCAGGGTGGGTGACCGACCATCCCTAGGGTTGGACAGTAATGGGCAGTGCGCAGTGCATGGGGTGAGCACACCAAGCCCACTCTGGGGTGCTGACTGTGATCGCATCACCGGGCACATCCCTGAAATGCAGGGACAGATGGGAGGTATGATGCTGGTGGCAATGTGGTACCTCCAGTAGGACATGGCATGTGCTGTCTCCCACTGACAGTGGAACATTCCTGGGGTGGCTTTGTACACCCATACAGAGGTGCACTACTACATACTTCAATACAGAACACCATGGCCATGTATGTACCTGTATATCACCTGGTGCTGCTGGTGAAATGTTCACACTGTGGGGTTCGTGCCTTCTGCATGCACCTCTGCATAAGGAATCCACTCTTGGATCCTGGGCAGGCATCTGATTGGATACCACCTGCATCCTGCTTTCTGCCCTCGCACACACCTGAGTCAGCAACACATAACTGCATGCTGGGGTGCAGGGCCATGGACAGGTGGCCAGTGATAGTGAATACCAGCCAGTGCACACCTGTCCACAGGTGCAGAGCTACTTGGTGGGGTATGCACCTTTGGCATTCATTTTCTGCCCCTTTAGTGCCTAGGCCCCAATAGCACTGATGGGAGCAAATGGGCTCTGCTCAGCATGTAATTACATCAACAGCAACATAGGAGTACACAGTCACAGCTTTTTTTTCTGTGGAAAATATCTTGAATGGCTATTTTGTGAAGTCTCTTGAGCCATTTCATGTTGATCCATTAAGTTGCTGGTTGCAGAAGATGCATTCATCCCTCATGTAATGCAACTGGCTATGAGATACATCAGTTGCCCCCCTACAAGTGTGCCATCCAAGAGAATGCTTAGCACAGCTGGTGCTGTTGTTGAGACTCATTGTTCAACACTAGACCCTGAACATGTCCAACAGCTTGCTTTCATTGAGCTTAGCATGCCGTTACTTAGGTACAAATATGAGAATATGAGTTTCCCCCATGAAACTAGAAATACAGTCTCTCTGGTCTGCTTCTGTTGACTGTTTTTCTTCATAAACTTAACCTGCTTATTTTTTTCACTTATGCTTCCTTCCTGCAGTGTTTAATGCACACACACACTCCTGTTTTATAATATAATAAAATACATTAACTTTTTCTGAACCATATATAACTTCTCTTCTTGTTGTTTTAAATACATGTTATTATCATGTATCTTTGAAACAGGAAGGATGCTGAACAACAGCACAGTTATAAAAGCCCCAAGGTAAATCAAAATCCAGTGGATGCTAATAACTTGTTTCTCATGTTATGACTTCATAACAATGAGGCTGTGAAACTGGGTGCACTACACAGTGCACCACCACTCTGCTTTGCATAAAGCCTTCAAAAACAGCATTTCCCACATCACCCCAACATTTCGAAGATATGGCTTGTTTAGGGGACTGTTTTGGTGGCTTTCATCATTTTGCTGTCCCTTTCTTGCTTACGGTTATTTTTCATATGTTCATATCTCACAAATAAAAATGGCTGCCTGCTTTTTTTCTTTTTCTATAAAGCTTTTTCTACTCAAGTCACAGGTAGGGCTCTTCAGCCCTTGCTTACCTGCCTTGCCAGCACCACCTCCCTCAGGACCTTCTGCCTCAGAATACCCAATGGAATCCCCCCCCATGGTGGGGCTGGGGAAGGAGGACCATCTTCCCCACTCTGAAAGACATATACAGAAGTTCAGTAGGGTCCCTAGTGGTGGAGCAGGCAAAGGCCAGTGAGCAAGGCTTAATATGCCTGCCTCCTCTTTTCCTGTTTTTTCTGGTCCCTCCCTCGACTGACAGTGTGCAATGATGCTAGGCATGCATGCAAATGGAAGCACACAAGCACTATATCATCTGCCATTCCATTCTAGTCACTCCCACTGCCCTGTCGGCACATCTCCACATGGTGGCAGATAGGAGCAGTGTGGTTGGCTCCCCCGGGAGACAAGAGCAGTCAGACAGACGCTCAATCCTCTCCCTCCCCAGATGACTCCTGGTAACACGAGTTCATTCCCGGACTTGGGTCACCAGCGAGGTGGGAGGTGTGGCATCCAGTGCCTCAACCCTCCACACCTCTGGGCTGGCCAAAGGCTGGCTGCTTTCATTGCTCTTTTAAAATTTTTTCATTTAATTTTCATTTTTCACACATCTACTTTGCTCAGTTGCCACCTGGCAGCCAGCTTACTCTGGGGTGCTACGACAATCCTACAGAGGACACTGTCTGGGCCCCCATTTCTTGAGAGAAGAGCCATTCACTGAATGCTCAGTCCTCTTTCCTATGGCTGGCTCCTGAGCGACCAAGTTCCATTCAGAAACTTGGGTCACTGGCATAGTTAGCAGTACTGACAGTACTGTCATGCTACAGGTCTGGCTCTTTCATTTCATTTTAAGAAACCAGAACATTGTTGTTGTTTTTTATCTATTGTTTTCCTCTCCTGTTGTCCACCAGGGGGTTATGCCCTGTAATCAGATAGGGATGTACCCTCAAAAAAAAAAAAGACAGGATATAACCTGTCCTGAAATCAGACAGGGAATGGGATATACCTTGTTCAGACTCTATGAGCCATCACTGAGACAGTAAGCAGTTGTTTTTTTAAGTTAGGGGCCCTTTACACTACTTGGCTCCTTCCCAGTTGGGCTCCTCCTGAACCTGGCCCATTGGGTAGCCACACAACCAAAACATTTTTGTTGTGTCATGTTGGTCTCCTAGTGGGTTGGTGATGCCTGGAGACCAACATGGATTTTTATAAAAAAATGTTCTGTGAGGTCTTGCTCTTGAAAATTAAATGAAAGGACATAAAAAAGAGTCACAAAAGCAGGCAGCTTTTTCTGTAAATGAAAAAGAGATAGCAAAACGATGACAACAGTAAAAACACTCCCCTGAACAAGCCCTACTGGCAAAATGTTGGGGTTAATATGTGTGGATTTAACGGAGAAACATTTTGCAACTCGATATTGAAAATGTTCTGTTATTTTTTTTTACTGTTAAGCAAATTGCAACTGCTGACTAAGTGGCCTTTCTATGCTACTACATGCAACGACATTTTCTTTATCATTGTGCCGAAAAAATTAGGATTTGCACCAGGCTGTGACTGATTCTTGCTTGCAGAGCAGTAACAGGCCTGACCTAGTAGTACAACTGTTTTACATTTTTTATGCTAAACTATGTAGTAGGGGTGTGCAAATACCTTATTTCAAATATTTGCTGAGCATTCATATTAATGGGTGCAAATTATTTATTATTCGTGCTTTATCTGGTCACTAGAACTGGCTGGGAGACTACAAGATCTCCTGAGACTTCCTCTTCAACCTGAGGTCACTATGGAATCTCATTGAAGGCAGCTAATGTGACCCAGCAGTCACAAAAGTTTCAGGCAGAAGAGACAGATGAAGGCAGAAGAGACAGATGACTTGAGCTGCTTCAGAGAAAGACTCTACTTCTATCCACATGTTAAAACTAGAATAAAATCAGAACTCTTGACATTTTTATTTCCCTCTCTAAATCCCAAGCTAGAGAGGATGATTTTTGTCACATTTTTGTGTGTTAACTTTCAGTGTTTCTCAGAAGAACTGCTAGGAGTGTTTTTGTCCCTAAATACTAGGCCTGTTTCTGCTCTACAAGCAAAAGCAATCAGTCACAGCCTGGCTGATATGGCTTGTTTAAGGGTGTGTTACTGGTAGTACATTAAAATAGCGAACCAATTGAATGACTTGAATACATGCAACTCAATTTGGACCTCTATAGGAGAAGCAACAGAGAGTATATAGCGAGAGTTGGGGAATAACGACAAAGGAGGGAAAGAACAGCAACTGGTAATGACAGGCTTTGCAGGAAGTATTGGGGAAATACAGGAGTGCAGCCTGCTGGGTAGTGGGTAGTGATGCTGTGGTATCTAGTGATATGGGTGATGCAAATTGAGCAGCGACTGGTAATGATGACTGGTAATGACTGGTAATCACTACCCGCCATGCACTTGGCATGGTGGGTAGTGATGCTGTGGTATCCAGTGATATGGGCGATGCAAATTGAGTGACTCAAAATGAGTGACTCAGTTTGCATGCCCACTAGTATAGTGACTGAGGAAGAATAACGAGGGATAGCAATAGCAAGGTATGGAGGATAGAATAGAGAGGGTGAGGTGGTTAGCGAGTGTAGCAGTAGGAGGTTAGGTAGGGAGAGTGAGTGGATTGCTATCAAGCTGGCCACATGGTGTGGTGGTTAAGGTTACCACCTGCTGTATGCATGGACCTGAGTTCAGGACTGAACAGGGGAGTATACATTTTTAGGTCTAGGTTGTTTTGCTTGTTTGTTTGTCTTTTTTCGATCCTCCCAGTCCCCATGTTTGCTTGTGTTTTTTTGGTCAATCCTCTCATTCCCCATGTCGTTCCTTCACCCACGGTCTGTCACTCCTGCAATGGGTGCCCTCTCCCAAATTTTTCCCTTCCTCCCTCCCCAGTGTCCACACACCCTGGCGTTGAGCATCTTTATTTTGGGGGGTGCAGAGGTGGAGCCCCCCACATCAAACATAGATCCTGTTCTTATGTCAATGTTTGCCGACTTTGTATTTGGCGTAGTGCTGATCGCCTATTTTGTTTTCAGCAATTAGCATTCGGCGATATGTCAGTTGCTATATAGCCTTCGCTATTAACACATAGAACCGGACGCCACCTACAGAGATGATGGTTCTGGGTTTCGAACTGCCTACAGGTTTTGTGCTTTTACTGGTGTTGGAGTTTTTTTTTTTTACTTGTTGCCATCATCTGGTTCTGGAGCCACAGTAGTATCCTGTCCCCCAGTGTCTGCTCTCGCCCATGGAGTTGGTTATTTTAGTTTGATGGGTGTGGGGGGCTTACTGTGCACCAAATTTGTGTTTGTTCTGGTGTGTGTTACACCGATTAGGTATTCGACAAGATGTACTCACTCTTTTGAGAGTCGCGGCAAAATTTTCGCTATTATGACGTGGAACCTTGTTACTGTTGTCATCCTTTTGCTATCCCAATAACTGGCTGAAAGCACTTGATGGCAAGCAACACGTGTGTGCCTTGTTTCTTGATCTAAGCAAGACTTTCGTCACAGTAGACCATGCACTGCTCCTGGACATCCTTCGGAACAATGGGCTGGACTCAATAGCCACTGAATGGTTTCACAACTACCTTGATGGTTGTTACCAGCAGATGAAAGCTGGTGGCAAATTCTCCTCCTTAAATACCCTGTCGAGAGGTGTCCTACAAGGTTCCATTTTGGGCCCGCTCCTGTTTGCTATCTACATCAATAACATAAACACTGGCATAAACTCTGCTAACATTCACCTTTTTGCAGATGACGCCTTGTTGTACATTGATAGGCATTCTCCTGAAATGGCATGAAGAGACCTCCAAATTGACTTTAGCAGACTTCAGATGAACTTACTACTCCTCAAACTATTACTAAATGCCAAAAAAAAAACAAAGGTTATGTTCTTTTCGCCATCAGTTAAAGCAGCCCATACCCCACCACTAACCACTTTACTGAAAATTACTACCCTTCTAGGTGAACCGCTAGAAGCAGTGGCCAAATTTAAATATTTGGGGGTGTGGGTCGACAGAATGGTTTCTATGTGATAATGGTGAGCACCAAATGGTGACCCATGTTATCATGACGTTAGGGCGGCGAAAACAATTTCGCCACCCTGACATCCTCGGCGCATGGAAGAACAGCGCTTGGGACTTAGATCTATTGCTTGGCCCCCATACCCCCGCACTAAAGGATTCTCAATTCCAGGGGGTACATGTCGGGGTAGGGGCCAAAACAAAAATAAACAAGTCTTGAGCTGGGCACAACAAAAACGTAGTAGCGCCCGGACCCAGATCCGAACCTGGAACCCCACGCACTGCAAACAGAGGCCAACCCCCGATGCCATGGCGCAGCTCAGCAACCAACCTCAGTGCCACCCCCTACATCCCCTCTGCCCCTTCCAGCCCATGCTCACCATGCTTGCTCCCCGCGCATGTATACATATAGCAAAATCCTGTTGCTTCAATCACCCACCCCACCACATCCGGTCACCCTACCCCCCCATCACCATTCGGGCTTTCGCCCACATCGCGTTGCCATTTTGGATGGCACCTTCATTCAGGTGCCCACCTCACGTCCTACTGACAGAATGTTAACCTTCTCGGAACCCATTGAGGATCTGACAAAAAAACAAAACCAGAGACTCGGTCTTTTTTACAGGATTAAGCACTTACTCACCAAAGAAGCAAAAACTACACTAGTCCAAGCCACCTTGCTCCCTCTCCTGGGCTACGCAGATATCTTGTATGGACAAGGAACTAGCACTGCCCTATCCAGGCTAGGCACCTTATATCACCGCACCTTAAGATTCATTACTGATATACCCTACTCTACGCACCACTGTTCTCTCTACTCCCTTGTTGGCTGGACATCTCTGTCATTCAGACGGCAAACAAATACAGCTACTTGGACCTTCAAAGCCATTACTAAATTTCTCCCTTAATATATCTCCGACTGCCTGCTTATCAGTGTGCCTGGTAACTAAGCCTTAAGAAACTTATTGTAAATAACACTTACTATCCTCAAAGCTAGAACCAGATTTGGCAGATTATCCATTAGCTTTGCTCTGCCCTCCCTGTGGAACCAACTTCAAAAAACACTGAAATTGGCTTGCCCTGTGAAGCTTTCCACCTTTAAAATCTTATTTAGACAGTCCTTCAGTGAGTCGTGCAAGTGCAATTCCTAACAGATTGAACTGAGGATTGCCACTCGTATCTCTCTCCCCTTTACCTCTCTATCCTGGTGTGTCTTCTCCCTATCTCTCCTACCTCTCCCACTCTCCTTTCTCTCATGTGACCCTACCCCAATGTATCGCCCTTTTCTATACCTTCTATACAAAATTACTACTCCCTTTCCCTGGCTAGGCAATCTGTTGCAATCTTATGTACAAAATGCTTCTTTTTTAGTGTTACTATACTTATGTTGATATTATGTTCCCATCACCAATAATGTATTCCTTGTTATTTCAGAAATGTTACATATGTTGTGTATACTCTGCCCAGGTCCACCTTGGAAATGAACCTTAACTCAATGGTGTTTTGCCTGGTAAAATAAAGATTATTGATTGATTGACTTGCAATTATTTATTATAAAAGAGCAGTCTACTTCCATCTACTTGTTAAAATAAGCCAAAAGCAAAAATCTTGACAGTTTTATTTCTTTTCTAAATCCCAAGCTAAAGGAGAGGGTACATTTTTTCACACTTCTGTGTGCATTTCTTAGGAAAACAGCTAGGTGAATATATTTTTTTTCCTAAAGGTGCAAAGAAAAATTTGCTATAAGTTAAGTAACTGCATTTCTAACTAGAAAAAGGGTGAGGCCCTATGGAGCACCACATTTATTTTCCGATGACCCTCTGACTCCAAACTTTCATTAAAAAAAGTAGGTTCCTATCCCTAACAGTTACAAAATGAATCCTTTATAATGTTTCCTTTGGGAGCTAACTTTGGAAAAAGCACCAAGCCTTGTGTGAGCCCAAATTATGACAGTGAGCACACACAATAAGCACTTCTCCACAGTAAGCAAGCTGGGAACTATGCTAGCCTCAAACCCCTTAGCCCTGAAACATGGTACTGCAATATTTTTATATAAAATATATATAGTTTATATAGTGACCCTACTCAATATGCAAGGCTCTAAGACTTCTGTACCTCTCACTCTATATGTCATCAAGGCACACTGTTTTGCACAGTGGAGGCAGGTCGTGGGCTGGGGAGGATGCAGCCCAGTCTTTGCCAGAGTAACATCCATGTATGGATGGGTTTAGGGAGGCCAGTATGTAAGACACAGGTCTGCAGCATGAGGCTCAAGAACTGCGTGTGACTCTTTGCTTGTGTTCATGTGACTCAGCAGCTTCTTACACTGAAAGATCTCGCATTTCTGCTTTTTAGCATCTCTGCTACCATACTCCATATAGAAGAGATTTTGAACACTGAATGCTGGCCTTTTGGCATTTAGTCTATATGCGGACACCTTTTAAAGGTCATGTGCATGGAATATCACATACACACTGATGTCCTTGATGCTGGGACAATTAGAGGCAGTCAGGAATAAGTACATGAGGAAGATTATTGGAGTTGTAGTGTCCCCATATCTTATGCTGGTATCAATACTGCCACATGTGGTGTAGACCATGGCCAGCAGGAGGTGAACCAGCTAACTTTCAAAAGCAGGCTGCAAGGCTGCCAGACATACTAATAGTAAGTATTGTTGTTTGCCAAGTCAGCAGTCCAGGTTGGTGCCATACTAATAGTAAGTATTGCTGTTTGCCAAGTCAGCAGCCCAGGTTGGTGCCAGAGCCTGGGCTATTGCACATCAACTGGCAAAGTCAGTGACAAGAACTGACACTGGATGCCTCTTGACTTGGCAGACATGCTCCCAGGTAACCAAACTGGAGGAATCATGTTGGCAGGAACCTGCAGTGTTGGACATGTTGACAGATGTCAACAGGGATTTTGCAGAGGCACCAGACATCTAGTTAAGTGCGCTGATGTAGAGCAAGCTAGGCTGGATAGCTTGGCATGCCTAGCCATCGTAGCCTGACTAAGACATCTGCACCCCAAGTGAGAGAGACAGAGTTTAAACAAAGGTACCCCCCCACCACACAGGATACTCCAGACAGTTCTTTTGTCATCTTTCTCTGTCCCGTAACAACTATTGAGCTCTCTGTATACTTGATTAGAATATTCCCACATCAGTTGTTCCAGTGTGTGTGGAGGGTGGGGAGGAGTAAAAAACAACCACAATTGCATCATGATGCTATGCAGATGTTGGATTGTGAGGAAGGCTTGAGTTTCTTACATAGAATAGGAGACTGTGAAGATGGAAGGAGGACTGAGTCAAGGCATGCAATGTCATAAAACTGCAAGAAATAGTAAGTTAAAAAAGAATTGCCCCATATTCTTGAGGTAGCACTAGTACTAGTGAATGAGCAATCATGTTTTATGACAAAATGGCAAATCCTGCAAGGAAGAGAAAAACAGCATACTATTAGCATAGCATTTCTAGAAGACTAGTGTGTTTTGAGTATCATCAACAGGGGTGGATGTATGTTCCATGTGATTTTCAGAGAAAGCCTTTACAATTAAAAAAAGTCTATTTCCAGAAGCATGTCATCACAATCAACCATTTTACATATTTATTTTATTTATTTATTTATTTAAACATTTGATGACTGGGAAAAGCACACTGAGCCTAGACTTATTTCCAGCTGCAACCTGGGGGAAGGAGAAAAGGGATTAAACCAAGCAGGCAGTTACAAACAAATGAAGTGAAATAACAACAGTTTCAAGTGCAATAAAAGGCAGATTTTATTTGGATAAGGCAAGTCTTCATATGAGAGAGGGTGCAGGAGTGTGAGGGCACATTAGAGGAAGTAGGGTTAGCAGAGGGGGAGAAGTGGGATCGGAGGAGAGAGAGAGAGGAGGGATGGTTAAATGAATGTGTGACAGGAACAAGTTGAGGGGTTGGGCTTAAGTAGCCACTTTTGGGATAGTTGAGATCAGGCCTGGCAAGGAAGAGGAGGAAAACGGTTCCAAAGGGAGAGGGGCTGGTATGGGAAAGCAGCCTGACTAGCGCAAGAGTGGGGGTGAGAGATAGAGAAGGAGAGGGAGTCTCCATAGCAAAGGGGGTAAGAGGAGGGAGTAGAGGGGGAGAGGAGAGAAAATAGATAGAAGGGGAAGGAAACAAACCAGTATTTACCAATGATGGCAGAGCAGTGGTGATGGTGATGCAACTGTAGGGGGCGATGGAAAGAGAGGAATAAAGGGAGCAGTGATGTCTGTGGGGAGAAGAGTTTAAAGTAAAGCTACAGAAGGCATTACAGAGAGTGTCCAGTCTGGTGAGGGTGGAGGGAGGCTCTGCACTATAAACCATGTCTGTATAGTCAAAAATAGAGAGGATCATTTTGACAAGCAGGTCCTTATGGACTTCAGTGGGGAGACAGTCCTTGTTCTGGTGAAGGATGTCTATTTTGGGGGAAAGCTTTGAGTGTATAGCATATACACTCATATGCCAACAACATGAAAGGGAGGCATGGTGGAAAGCTTTTCTGGACTTGGAAATAAACTGGGCCTGAAGAGCACTGGTTTGACTTTATGACTTGTATCCAACAAAGTTCACTGGATCCCTACAGTTGCTTTGTATGGGTAAAAATTTCACTGATGGGGAGGTTATGAAGGAGACAGTTTTCACAACAGATACATGCTTGCTTGAAGATTTCATGGAGCAAAGCAGAATTTTATGGTACGCTAAATTTATGACCTGCTTTTGTCCACCTAGGACTATGAAGGACAATGTAAAGAACATTTTGTGGAATATGGAATCTTAGCCATGTTTATGATATTAGGTCAGCTTACTATATTTCTCTTGTGCTTGATGAATCCATGGATATCAAGGATACCGTACAGCACAGCTGACATTTGTGGGCCATTCTACTGCATATGTAGCCCCTCTATGGAACCCCACTCCTTATGCAGGTCTATGAGATCTTGAAGGGTTAACCTCTGTTCCGTTGGAGGGCAGGGTCAGCTGGTCTGTTCCAGAACTTGAAGGGGAAGAATCAACTGGCTGTAGTTGAAAAGCGACAGCTAGTTGCATTCTGTCTGAGGGAAGTGTTTTTCAGACATGCAGTGCCTGCTCCCTCTTGCCGAACCTCTGTTTCAGTGAGTGGAATCCAGACAATACTCAGTATATTGTGGCAGTTGCTGCTTGCTGAGAGCCCCAGTGAGGGGAAACTCCCCTGTCTCCATGCAGGAGAAGCCAGAAAAGGGCTTGAGTTTTAGAGAATAATCAAAGAAATGGATACTGAATATCAAATGCAGAAGTGAACTTTATGCCTTGCTATACAAGTGACTGACTTAGGCCCCCTGCACATCAGGCAGGTGAGGGGTAGACTATGACCCAGTGCAGTAGTTTGGCCAAGGACTCTCTGCCCATGGGGGTCAGACCTTGAAAGAGGGTGGGAGGCAGCATCTGTGGCAGCTTTGGAACCCTGGGGGTGTCTGCCTCTCTATGACCATCTACATTTAAATGGCAACCCACAGAGATCCCCAAAAGCAGGGACAAAGTCCAGAAGTGCAAATAATTTGCCCTCAGACTCTTTTCCCATGGGGATCTGTTATTAGGAGAGAGTAGGAGATGGCACCAGTGGCAACCTCAGAACCACTGGGGGTACCTGCCTCCCCTTGCTGTGAAAACTGTGGGGTCTTCTTCACTGGTTACAGTCTTTAGTTCTGTGTAAGATTTCTTATTGAGCAAAAGTAGACCTAAAGGCCTGGTGGGTGATACCATAAGTACCCTTCTGGGCAGGTAGTTTGTTGTCTGCGTACCAAGTCTAAGGCATGGTTGGATGGTGGAATTCCTCAGGTAGCTTTATAGAGCCAAATGTCCCCTGTTGTATTTGAAGTCTGACACATTGAAGAATGAGTCAAATGGTACAAGTGAAACAAGTAAAAGGTGGCCCTTGTATTTAGACCCTCCCTGGGTCCAGATTAGTATTTTAGCATGCTAAAGAGGGTCACTATAACCTTTAACTGTCACAGAGTTCCTAGTCAGATATTAAAAGGTCTGGTTGGGAGAGAAGCAAATTGTAATCCTTATCTGTGCCAAAGGAGAGAGAGAATTAATAGAGTTGTACCCCACTGGATTGTCTCCATCCCCTGCCTCAATTCTGGCCTGTACTATAAAGGGATTAGAGTGCATGTTTTTTGGGGGGTTTTTTTTAGTCTTTGGTAACTGGGTAAGGCCAACTAGGCACAAGTGCCTGTTTTCAGGGGCAACCTGGGAGCACTGGGCGGTTAAATGACTTTCTCAGAGTCACACAGTATGCAAGTGGAGGTCATGAGAATCAAACTCAGATCTGGTCTGCTGGATGTATCACACTCATTCACACCTTGTTCCTCTAACCTCTAGGCTAAACTGCCAGCCATATGGACTATAAAGTGTACTTCCCCTATGGGATTAGTGGATCTGCTAGGGATTCAGACTGGGGAAGTCTGTACAATACAAAGAAAGCATGCTTACCGAAATTCATATGCTCATGAACTGGAAGAATAAAAGGGATCCTGTTCTGACTTTATTACTGTTCTGGGCATTCTGTTCATGTGTTGGGATCCTTTGATATTACTAACCCCTTGTTTTTCAGCCCTGCACAGCCCAAGAGTGCCCGAGTGCCTAGTAGGTCATCTCAAGTCCTGGAGGTCAAGTAAGTGCAAGGTGGTTTGTACACTCTCTTCCCTAGCGAGTTACCATCAGACACCCCTAGACATAGGGAGGGGGCTACATATGTACATATTGGGAATTAAACATGAGTTTCTAACCATTTGCCCTTGTAGCTACATAATCAGGGCTAAAACTTCTTCAGTTCTTTCAGAAAGGATTTGGAGAAAGGAAAGCTATCCATTGATACCCTTGTAAATGTCTGCACATACTGTGCACCCGAATAACTGGCAATACATAGAAACATAGACTTTGATGGCAGATAAGGACCTCTTGGCCCACCTAGTGTGCCCATTTCCCTACCTACAGGATAAACTGCAGATCCTAGTTAACCAACAGTCTATTTCTTTCTACCCCCCCACAAGAATTGCCTTATGTCTGTCCCATGCATTCTTGAATTCTCCCACAGTTTTAGACCCCACAACTTCCTCAGGAAGGCTGTTCAATGAATCCACCACCCTCTCTGTGAAAAAATACTTCCTCATATTTCCCCTGAGCCATCCCACCTCTATCTTCAAATTGTGTCCCCTTGTTCTTGCACATCTCTTTTTCTGAAAGATGCTACCCTCTTGGACTTTGTTGATTCCACTGAGGTACTTAAAAGTTTCTATCATGTCCCCCTCTCCCTCCTTTCCTCAAGGATATACATATTAAGCTGCTTTAGTCTCTCCTCATATGGCTTCTCTTGCGCACTCTGCACCATTTTAGTTGCCCTCCTCTGGACTGCCTCCATCCTGTCTATGACCTTGTGGAGATGGGGTCTCCAGAACTGGATGTAGTACTCCAGATGGGGTCTCACCAACTGTCTGTACAAAGGGATAACAACTTCCTGTTTTCTGCTGGTGATACCTCTCCCTATACATCCCAGTATTCCCCCAGCCCTCCTTACTGCCTTCTCATATTGCTTGCCAACCTTAAGGTCATCTGATATGATTACCCCCAGGTCCCTTTTCATTTTTGTTGTTGTTACTACCTCCCCCCCATTGTGTACTCTTCCCCTTGGTTTTTGTTTCCCAGGTGCATTATTTTGCACTTCTTTGCACTGAATCCAAGCTGCCACACTTCTGGCCATTTCTCCAACATTGCCAAGTCCCTTCTCATCCTTTCCACGCCTCCTTGTGTATCAACCCTGTTGCAGATCTTTGTGTGATCTGCAAAGAGGCATACTTTTCTTCCAGTCCCTCTGCAATGTCACTTATAAAGACATTAAAAAGGACTGGACCCAGTACTGAACCCTGCGGTACCCCACTAGTAACCCCCCTTTCTTCAGAGTGGACTCTGTTTACAATTACCTTCTGTGTCCTGTTGTCCAGCCAGTGTTTTACCCAGGCTACCACCCTGGGACCCACTCCCAGGCTGGTTAATTTGATTATTAATCTTTTGTGTGGGACTGTGCCAAATGCCTTGCTAAAGTCTAGGTAGGCCATGTCCACAGCCCCTCCCTGGTCTACTGCTTTGGTCACCCAGTCAGAGAAATCAATTAGATTCATCTGACATGACCTTCCCACTGTGAACCCATGCTGCCTTGGGTCCTGTGCCCCACTGGCCTCTATGTACTCAACAATTCTTTCCTTCAGAAGTGATTCCATCACTTTCCTTACCACAGAGATCAAAATGACAAATCTGTAGTTTCCAAGAGAGACAGAAGTTTGTGCTTTGCAGAGTAATCTGGTGGGGTGCATTATAATTTGTACACTTGCATACTCTGCTACTTGAACCATTTTAATTTTTTATTTATTTATTTATTCAAGTCTCTTATTACAACCTTTGAGCTAAAAGCCCATTTACATAGGTTCCACATCAAGCAGATAATACAAAAGTACACTTTGTAACAATCAAGGAATCAGTTATGAGGAATTAACCCGAATACAGAATTCAGGCAAAAAAAACACTGGTAGGGTAGAATTACACAAGGGAGCGATTGATAACAATTGATCGGTCAAATGTAGGAGGATACCTGGGAAAGATGGGGAGTTAGGGAGAAAAGAAGCTGGGAAGACGTGGACCGGATCCTATTGGCATGGTAGGTAGGTAGGTAAGGGTGAGTAGCAATAAAAGGGGAAAATGGAGTCATTTTGATGTGAGAATGGGGGGGGCAAGAGGGTGTGAGGGGTTGGGGGTGTGGGTAAAAACTGAGATGAAAGCAGAGTGGAGAGGGAAGCTGTGGAGCAGCTTAGGAGAGAAATGAATCAGGAAGGACTGGAGGGGTGGGAAGAGTGGCATAAAAAGCAAGTACCAGATGAATAGGTAGGTGAGGTTAAGTGCAAAATAGTGAACATCAGAGAAGATACGTGCAAGGAGAGGTCAGTGCAGGACCTAAACCATGGGTTTAAGCTATAAGGAGCAGGTACATTTCTTATGACTAGTAAGGTGGAAGCGTAACTTGGATTTAAATTGACCAATTCTTGTTTCAGCATGAAGGTCACTAGGTAAGGAGTTTAGCAGGTTAGGGACATGGTAGTCAAAGGACCGCTGGTCAAGAGAGGTGCGGCGGAGTGGTACCTTAAAGGGGTTAGTACAGTATGTGAGCCACGAGTCAGCCTAGTTGGTGCAGCTGGTGTTATCATGCTCTGGACTCTGGGGAGGGGGTCAGACCTAGGATGGTCTTTTTAGCCAGAAGACAGTGCTGATACGTTAATCTGTTTTCCCAGTTCAACCAGCCCATGAGAGCGTAAAGATCACAAGTGGGGGTTTGGCATGGGACACCCAGGAAGAGCCAACAGGCTTTATTAAGAGCTGTGGCAATTCTTTTTAGGGCTGTGTTGGAGGTTGCACTATAAATGATGAGCCCAAAATCTATGACAGAGAATACCAAGCTTGTTAGGGCAAGTTTGAGAGCATCTTCTGTTAGGCAGTGCCTATGCCTATACAGTTGCCTGATCTTATGGTTAGCTGACTTTGCTACAAGGTTGATATGGAATGAGTATGAAAGGGAGCTGTCCAATGTGACCCCTAAATATTTGAAATCATGGACCATTTCAAGAATGTCATTTTTAATCAATCAATCAAGCTTTATTTTACCAGGCGAAACATCATTGAGAAAAACTCATTTGCCAGAAGGACCTGCACACAAAGAAGACAAGGACATGGTACAATCCATAAAAGGAAAAGAAAAAAAATCCAAAATAACAGTAAAGTGATAACAGAGCAAACTCAGTAAATCAATACAATTAATCATTAATACAGGTGAAGCAAGGCTTAATATAACACATGTGCATGACTGAAAAGTGTACGTGTAAACTGCAGTTCAAATGGAATGAGGGAAAATTGTAAAGCAGGAGGAGGGAGGGGGAAAGGTATGGGGCAGATAAGTGCTACATAATGGATGGGAAATGGTATCATACTACTAGTCTCTAGGGAAAAAATAAATCATTTCCTGCAGTTGCAGGATTCTGTGATGGCTCGGGAGAAGAGGGTTTTAAAGGTGGACAATTTCATTGGTGAGGCTAATTTGAGACTTTTTTGTATGTTGTTCCATAATGCAGGGAGGGAATGGCTTATAGAGGTTGCCCCAAAATGAGATCTGACTCTATGAATGACTAGGGAGATATGAGAGAGGTTTCTGAGTATGTATCAACCAGATGAACAGATGGGTAAGCAGTCAGAGATATATTGAGGAAGCTTCTTTAAGATGGCTCTGTATGTCCAAAACACTGCATTTCTTTGCCGTCTGTAGCAGAGTGATGACCAACCTATTAGTCCATATAGTGAGCAGTGGTGGGTAGAGTAGGGCGCACCTGTGATGAATCTTATCGCCCTGTGGTATAAGGTGTCGAGTTTGGACAAGGCTACATTAGCACCTTGCCATATAGAATATCTGCATAATCCAGCAGTGGAAGAAATGTAGTCTGGACCAGTCTAGTTTTTGCTTCCAATGTAAGAAGGTGCTTTATTCGAAAGAATAGGCCGAGTCTCTGTTTAAGTTTTTTGGTGAGTTCCTCTATATGTTCAGAGAAGGACAGTTTGTTATCAATCCACACACCCAGATATTTAAATTTTGTAACAAATTCAAGAGGCTCACCAAGGAGTGTAGTAATCGGGGGGTATGTCACCCAACTTATTGGTGCTTGCTTGATGGCTTAACAAAAGGGGAGAATAGCACTGCCTTGTTTTTTTTTGGCATTTGAAAGTAACTTTAGTTGGAGCAAGTTCTTCTGGAGATGGCTGAACTCAAGTTGCAGGTCCTGACAGGTTAATTCAGGGTAGGACCTAGCAATATAGAGTACCGTGTCGTCGGTGAGTAAATGTATATTAGCAGACTTTATCCCAGAATGAATATTGCTGATGTACATGGCAAACAGGAGAGGGCCCAGAATTGAACCCTGTGGGATGCCTCTTAGAAGGGTTCTTGTAGGGGAAAGGTTTTCTTCGGCCTTTAACTTTTGAGAATGTCCAGTCAGATAGCTATCGAACCATTTGAGTGCTGTATTATCCAGATCAAAGTTACGGAGGATGCCCAGGAGCAAGGAGTGGTCCACCGTTTTGTCTGTTACGGATGACAAGGTTAGGCCGATTTATGCCTGTTATGCGTTGATGCAAACATCATAGTTTTCATTTTCTTGTAGTTTAGCATTAAACACAAGCTTATGAACCAGTCCTCTACTAGGGTGAAGTTTCTTTGCATTTTTGGTTCTAGGGTAGTGATGTCTGGATGGCTTGAATATATTACGGCATCATCCACGTAGAGGAGGATCTGGTCTAGGCGTACTTGTGGGAGGCAATTTAGAAAAAGACTAAATAGGATTGGGCCCAGGATAGACCCCTGTGGTACCCCTATACTAACTCTTAGGCTGTCGGAATGGGTGCTGCCAATTTTCACTCGCTGAACACGTCCGGAGAGGTAGCTCCAAAAACAGCACAGTGAGGTCTTGGATACGGTGGCATCACAAAGTGGTCTAATAGGAGTTCATGATTCACCATATCGAAGGCCTTAGTGAGGTCTATAAAGGTGGCCTCTACTAAGTGCCCCACAACGAGGGAGTCATGAATAAACCCCATGAACTCGACCAGTGCTGTAGAGGTACTGCGTCATTTCATAAATCTATGTTGCTCCATGCATTGTAGTTGTTATTTTTCTAGATGATCAATTAACTGATCATAGATGATTCTTTCTAAGGCCTTAGAAATTGGGGGTAGTATAGAAATCAAATGGTAGTTGGTGTACATTGTCTTAATCCCATTTTTAAAAACTGGGGTAACAACTGCTGATTTCCAGATTTTGGGAAATTGACCAGTGGTAAGGGAGAGGTTAAGTATTTTTGTTAGGGGTGCCAAGATTCCATCAATGGTGAGGGTTATTAGCTTCAGGTCAAGGCTGCCTCCGCTGTGCCTGTTTTTTTCCCTAGAGCTTTCAACAGAAATTTTCTTGATTCAGCTTTTGTGATTATTCAAAGGTGAAATGGGAGGGGAGGCAGTGTTTGAGGGGGATGGGCCTGATGAACCACCTTGGACATTACTGGGAGGGCTTAGATAGTGAGGGGGAGCCCCACTTAGGTCTGTAAAGGCCTTATTGAACATATCCGCAATGTTCTTGGGGTCCTAGGTTATCTCCCCACTAATGTTAAGCATTGTAGGCAGTGATTTATTAGGGTTGCCTTTAAGGGCCTTGATGGTTGCCCAGAATTTGTGGCCGTCACCCCAAGAGTTGTCTAGTTCATTCCTAAAGTGTTGTCTTTTCGCCTGACAAATGGCCTGGGTACAGATATTCCAAGCCGTCTTATAGTTTTGTATAGCACTAGGGGAACCTGTACCTTTTGCCTTCTGCCAAAGATTACCCCGAGTGTGCAGCTGGGCAGTGAGAGAGGGAGTTATCCATGACTTTTGGGACCCTTTAACCTTCCTTTTAGTGATCAGGGCAAAGATGTCACATGCAGCACTGAACGACTTAATGAAGAAGTCCAGAGCAGCATCAACATTGACTGCTGAGTAGATAGTGGACCAATTTAAGTGTCTTAGGTGTTCCCCGAGTTGTCCCAATTGCCCTTTTCTTAATATACATGATTAGAGATGCAACAAAATTTTATTAAGCTGGCAAAATTCTGTCAAAATTGCCAACTTTGCATCACGAAAATTTCATGCAATTTTGCCCTGATGGCAAAATTTCGCCTGCGAAATTACACTTGCAATTACTCATTTTGTCTGCACATTTCGCCACATGTAAGTATCAGGCGAAATTGGGGAAAAAAAGCTTATCACATGACTTTCTCTCTAGCAGACTGCTGGTCACATACGTGACTGCATTTAGGCAGGAAGCCAAACTAAATGTACTTCCTTTAGAGCTGTTTCAGCTTAGTAGGAAGTAGGAGAGGAGAGAGACTACAGCAGGAGAGCTCAAACTTGTGTTTCTAAAAAGTAGTGTTTGTGTGTGTGTGTTTGCATTTGCAGCTTATTTGATTTGTTATCTGTTCCCCATTAGTTTAAAAAGTTTATATTTTCTGTTAGTGTTTTTTCTTCATTTTTATATTTATCTTTTTTAGTGTGTGGGTGTAAAACTCCCCTTTCTTTTTCTCTTTTTTCTTTTGGGGGGAGGAGTTGTAGGAGGAGAAGGAGACAGAGATTAGAATGGATAATTCTAAGACTGGGAAGAAGGCAGCTAGACCACCCCCACCCAGTGTCTGTATTAATAGGAAGGTCATTATGGCTGTACCCCCCCCAACAGCAGCAGGAGCATGTGCTCCCCACCCCCCAGCAGGAGAATGTAGCCTCCACTCCCCAGGAGCAGCATGAGCCCCTCACCCTTTCCCAGCAGCAGCAGGATCGTCCTGTGGCCCCCACCCCAGGCAGCAGCAGCAGGCACCTCCGGATGCCATCCCCCTCCCCAGCTGGAACATGCGCCACCCTGCCTCCCCCGAGCAGGAGCATGATGTGCCCACCTGCTCTGGGACATCAGCTGTTGCCCCCCCACACACAAAAAGCGTCATCAGCTGTGTGGTGTTTTTTTTTAGAAAAACACAAATGATAATTCTGTTGTGATCTGCAACTTTTACGGCAATCAATTAAGTCTGAAGCCAAAGTGGAGGTTCTGGAGAACCTCAATAGGTGGAAAAAAATTAGAATCCATGGTCTGCCCCAAAAAAAAAAAAAACAGAATCTCGGGATGTGTTACAATTTACCGATAGTTTCCTAAAACAAATCCTGAACTTGGGCCCACACTACTCCCTTAAAATTATCAGGGCTCACAGATCAGTGCTGGCTCCGCAAAGGATCTGAAAATTTGACCTCAGTTCCTGGTTTGGGCTTTATCGGACTACAGGGTAAAGATGGACATTATACAAAAAGCATGGGCAAAGAAGGTGTTGTCTGGTGACATGCAGCTGTATTTTGAACATGTCTTTTCCCCGAGCATCCTTCAAAAACATGTTATTGGTGCAGAAAGAATCAGAAAACAAATAGGTTAATGCCTGCTTGGAATTTTTATCTAAACTGGAGAGTATTTCATGAATCAGGATCCCCAGTTTTTGAAACCTTGAAGGGGGCATGCAGTTATTTGGCCACACAAGGAATTAATATGGAGGAGCTCCTGAAGGGCTTTCAAACTGCAGAGTGAAAGAAACAGCAGTGGCACTAACAGAGATAAAGACAACTGCATGGCCCAGCATCTCCACTGACATCAATGTGGATGACTTTGGCAGGCTGGAAGTGCAGTAAAATGGTGGTCTCTCACCCTCAGACAGCCCCCTCCCTGAAGCTACAACATGAGCAAGCAGCACAGCAACCCACAGTGGAGGTGGCAGAGAATGAAAGGCGGACTGCAGGGCTTAGCTGACAGGTAGAAGGACAGTGAACTCTACCCAGTGTTGTTCTTGATGATTGGCTTGTTTTTTAAATATACTACATTTTCTTTTAAGCAAGGAACTCTCCCTGTATATGACATGACATGGCAGGACATACCAGTAGGTGAACCTCTGGGACCTGGGGAACTCACATCTCCAGGGGTGGTTTGTGAGCCTGCTTGTTAGGTCATGGCAGCAGTGTTGGGGTGGGCAGGAAAGGTTTTTGTAATTGACATCAGTAATATATAGAACCTTGCTCCGCTTTTTTCCTTTTAAAGGTGTAAAGGGTGACCTTGTAGGCATCCAGTGTGGAATGAATTGGGCAACTAGAACAATATAGTTTGTATATCAGGAGGGGGGTACTATCCCCTGCTGACAGCAGGTCTGTGTCTAATATAGACTGGTATGAAGGCCAGGGTGAGCTGTGAGGTACCTCCTAATCTGTACAAGGCCACAGTAAATATTACACAAGACAGGTGCTGGGAAGGGGGGGGGATGGAAGGCTGTCC